>JAUPFV010000004.1:230731290-235707209 GCA_036936605.1 Limnanthes douglasii subsp. nivea
GAACACGACCCGAAATTTTAGGGTTAGAGACCCGATATTTCAGACCCGATGAAATTAAGACACGACACGAACCCGACTCGAAAAAAAAACGGGTCGGGTTCGGGTTGGGTTCGTGTCACCCGAAACTGACCTGTAAAACCCGAAAAGACCTGTAAATCCGAAACTGACTTGTAAAACCCGAAAAGACCCGTAAACCCGAAAAGACCCGTAAACCCGAAAAGACATGTAAACCCGAAACAGACCTGTAAAACCCAAAAGACTTGTACACCTATAAAATAAAAAACTAAAAACATTTAATTAAATTTTATTAATAAAATAATATTATTTTAAAAATTTGACGTATAAATTAGAACACCAAAAATACTTATAAAACTTTATTAATGAAATAATTTTATTTTAAATTTAAAAGATATAAAATAAATAGTATACTTAGATAAGTATATGAGGGGGGACAAATGATGGTTCGTGTCAAACGGGTGTTTCGTGTTGGATACAATTTCGTGTCAAACGGGTGTTTCGTGTTGGATACAATTTCGTGTCAAACAGGTCGGGTTCGGGTCCAACAAGTTTTTAACAGGTCCTGGTGTTTCGTGTTGGATACAATTTCGTGTCAAACAGGTCGAGTTCGGGTCCAACAAGTTTTTAACAGGTCGGGTTCGGGTCTTTTAACCGGACACGAATTTCGGGTTCGGGTCGGGTTCGTGTCACAGGTTCTAAAATTTTGGGTTGGTCAAACCCGACACGAACACGACCCGAAACCCGAAATTGACAGCCCTAAGTACATGCAAACACATCCTGATGGTGAAAACAATAAAATTTCATTGAAAGGCTAAAATATTATGATGCCTCGTTAAAAAAAACTCACCCGTGCCATCAGAAGAGAAAAAGAGTGCATCAATTTATTACATGGCTTGGTGATATAAATTAAGATAACTAGTATTCCAAGGATACTTGAGGGGAAAGCCCTTTTATTTAGCAATACGATATTCCCCTTGATGTCATTTGGAGATAACAATGTAAGATCCTTCCCAAGTGGGTCGTAGTTTGCCTGCTTCCTTATCATCGGCTCCTGGTTATTCAAGTTTTCAGAGTAATTAATACTCTGATAGGTTGGGATAACGGTCTTTGCTGGCACTACAGCTTGCATTCCAAGACAATGGCAAAAAGGGTCTCTCATATTCCTACCCGTGGAGTTGTACGGTACGCCCACAATACCTCATCGAGTTATCTGGGCACTTGGCTTTTGCTCTTTCTATGGAATTGGATTTGCAACCATTTTCTCGATAGGAAAGTGGCCCGTATTCGCAAATTCTTTGCAGGCATGGCATTTTTGGGTGAGTTTCTCTGCGTCTGAGGCCAACTACGGCCAATAATAACATGTAAGTAGAAATCGGCGAATGAGAGTACTAGCGATATGGTTGAGAGGCTAGCAATATCCATGGGAACCTTTTCTGTTAAGGATAAATTTCCTAACAAATTGCACCATTTTTATATAAAAAGAGAGAAAAAGAGAAAGAAACATAGAGAGAAACGGAAGAAAAAAAATGTAGTTGTATTATCGTATAAAATCTGATCCCCTCTACATATGATACTCAGCTCTTATTTATAGGAATTCTGCGAGACTTTTAGTATCCCTCTATTTATTTCTATTTATTACATAAACGTTTCTCTTTACTTATTTATTTATATTCTGTAACGAATATAAATAATAAATATACAATAATAAATGCCTAATTAAATTATAAATACATTGTATTTTTATTCGGATATTATATACGGAATATTGTCTTATCATTTTCGATTTGAAGTCTAAGAATATACGAGAGAATATTCAAATCTGGTGAGCGTGCGAACAAGAGCAAGCTTCTCGCTCTGAGGCTAATGGCCTTGGAGCAAGATTTATATTTGTCGAGACTGTAGGACGAACATCTTCGAAACCATGGACCGACGAACTCTGACTTTCTCATAACTTCGAACGATGAGCAGGGCCCAATGATAAGAGAGAGCTTCATCAGTGAACAACCCCATGGATTGAGATTTCCAGACCACCACTGATTTTGGGTGACTACTAGGAGAGAACCGGGCGTGCATAGTTTTAGTGAACGTGATAGATCGGTTATAGGGATAAATCTACTTACTTTACACATAAGACAACATAGAGAAAAAACCCAGATTTTTCCCGAACATAGACTTTTACTTCATCCCTAGGCATCTTAAACAAGCTATTGAAGAACCATCTGAGATGGTTATTTGCTAGAAGAGATCTATAGGCTAGAAGGCATGTAGATCCAAGTAAAACCAATAAAATCAAAATTGGAAAGATAAAAAATTTGAAGAAATGTTGTCGTTATTCTAGTGAGAGAATAGAGTTTCTCTCAATAGAATTTTTAATAGATTAGCTATGTTGACTTCTTCGGTTGGATGTTGTGTTCTTGATCTTATTGATCATAATACTTGTCGATCTTTTGATTGTCAAACAATGGTGGTATAATGCTACAAAAAAATCTATAGGGCTAGTGAAGATTCTTAATTAGGCCATGAATCCTAATGCTCCTAGTAATCATTCAAGGTATTTATGAATGGGTATGCATGCTAGAATCCCGGTCATTTCCACTTTTCTGCTAACGAACTTATATTTTGCCTCGCCGTAGTTGTCTGATACCATGTAAAATGATGGTTTCCTTACGTCTGGTTCCCCTTTTGTGGATTTGAATGGATGTATCTTGGTTGATATTTTGGATACCATAGGCCTAGCTTTGCTATGAAGGTATACTATTTGATTGACTTTATGTTTTGACATAGTTGACTGTTACCATGTAGAGTTATGTGATCCCTTTCGTGAACTCGACAGTATGTATCCATGGTTGGGAAGCCGGAACTTGTTGTTGGTTGGGAGGAATCCTCGGTGAGGCAACTTGAGTTTTCTAAAATCCATGCTGAATTCAAGGGAATTGTCGGTACCTCGGTTGATGCAACGGGTATCCTGACTGCGTTTACAGCCAGTAGCAATGCTATAGTGTTCACAGTTGTTGGAATTGATGGTTCCTCATTTTTATCCTCAATATCCAATTGAGGTTCGATAGCCTTCTCCTCTCTTTGGTTATTCCTAGAAGTAGGAGTTTAGTTTCTTATTCGGTTTTAAGTGACGTTGTCTTTGCTTCCTGCTTCGGCGTGATGACCATTGATCCGAGTTTTATATGCTCTCCTTGTGAGACCCTTTAAGCGATGTTTCATGCTCTGGGTTTTTCTTCATGCAAGAAACAAAAAATCTTAGTTTGTTCCTCCCTTAACTGTTGAGCCATGCGCTCAAGTTCAGTTGGAAGCACTACAAGATCTTTTGAGGCCAGATGATGTCCATTGGGTTGCTTGATCTTCACCTCAGTGTCTTAAACGGATCATATCTCTCTGCAGAATTCAAAATCTCAAGTTTGAGCTTTTACTTTGGTTTAGTTTCTCAGAAATAGAGACTTCATTCTCACACAACACCAATTGATGTGGAACATTTAGAGCAATTTAACTTCTTTCGATGTTGAAAAAGATTTGTAAACTAGTTAGAGGGATAAAAAAATGTAAACATATAACAAAACTTTAATATATAAAAAAGTAAACACATATTTTATTAATAATTGTTAAATATTTATTTATAAGATTTGTAGTTACATACAATATCTAAATATTAAAACAAAAATTGTTTTTCTCCAACTATCTAATAGTATTTTGGACTAAATTTCGAAACTTCAAAGTATTTAAAATGTTTAAAAGCCCATTTAAACAGACGGGTATATGTACATTTTTATTATCATAAAATGAAAAATCTTTGAGTTAATTTTAGATGTTTTAATAAAATTATATTTGAAATAACACTATGAACACCGACATTTGAAATCTAATCTAAATCTTTGATGATATATATAAAAGAGGTTGTAAACGGATATTTCGGATACGAAATCCAAAATCTGAAATCATTATTTAAATTCGAATTCGAATCTGATTTTTTAAAGAAATAATATATGAATCCGTATTCGAATATACAAATTTCTATTGGTTGGGCTACTTTTATAAGCACCTTAGTAGATATTCATATTCTCATTTTAGAGGTGGGATAAGACTAATAAAAATATACTTATTTTAAAAAATCATCAGGTCTTTTATAAAAAAATTGGTAGCAATTCTTTTCAACATTTTAGATGTGGGATAAGAATAAAAAGATATACTTGTTAAGAAAAGCAACCTTGTGTTTTATAAACAGTTTGGTTATAACTTTTTTTCCAACTTTATATGTGGGATAAGATATATATTTTTTAAAAGCAACCCTCTATATTTATGGTCAACTTAGCAATTTGTTTTGCTTTTTACAATGTGGGATAGCTAAAAAACATGCTTAAATATAAAATATATATATATATATTAATAAAATTTTGGATATCAGAAATTTCGAATACGGATTTGACTATATCCATATCCGCTATTTTCGGATACGAATATTATCCGTTATCTTTCAAATACAGATATTATCCGTTTTATTCGGATTTGATATCGAATATTTCGGTCAAATATTAAATTTTTCGAATTTTTTTTACAGCCCTAATATAATATTTAACTTTCTGTGACTCGAGATACTACTATTTTCATAAATTTTACAGATAAAATATCTATAAATACATCTCAACTATTTCGTTATCATCTAATAGCCAAAAATTATAAACTACTAAAAGGCATCCAACAACTAAAAATGAATAAAAATATTTTCATTTAATTTAGGTTGATTTTTTTTTCTTTTAAACTAAAACCTTTCCCTGCCTATTCTTTCATAAATTTATTGAATCCGGTAGAAAGCATTAAACCCACCAAACCCTAAAATTAAACCCAAAGACCATAACCACCCTTCTAACCGTTCTCTTTTCGATGAAACCTCCGGCGATCGATTTTCACTCTGGCAAAGCACTCATAACATCACTAGTGGCTATTTGCCGACCATATAAACATATTCGACCATTAACATGTCGTTCAAACACCTCGATCATTACATACATATATTCTTTTTTATTTTTTATGAAAATAATTTGATTCTTAAAAATCAAGTAACATATGTGATTGTAGGTTTTTTTAGTGTATGTAAAGTGTATTACAATATCCGCTTTTAGTTAAACTTATATCGTTGCTAGGTATATCGTCGATCAGTGACCGTTTTTTGTTTTGGTGGATATTATGTTTCTGGTTTTTAGGGGTCGCATGTGCGCATAGTCTGTTCCTTTTTAATGTGTTGTGTTGTTTGTAGGTTGTAGTTTATTGTTTATTGTTTAGTTTATCGGTTTAGGATTTGAAACTCAAATTTTTATTTTAGGTCAAAGTTCATGTGTAAATAAGAGTAAACGTTTGTTCATATGTAGATGCAATAATCCCACATCTTGTTGTTATGATTTCAAAAAACACGCACGGTTATATTGGGGGTTGTGTTTCTATGTTGGTTCAAAAAAATCGCACGAGTTTATTTGTGTGTTATGTTATCATATAAATACGTATGTTTGTTTTCTAATAAATCGTTTGTTTTTTTGTTAGTACAAAGAACTGCACAGTTATATAAGTGTATCATATAAATCGCATGAAGTTTTTAAAGAAGTGTTATTGTTGATTTATCAAACAACTAACATTTATATTTTTATAAGAAATATGAAAGCGAAAGGACTTAGTGAGCATCTTAAAACTGCAGAAAAGAAATATAATCACGATGGAGGACATAGAATTCACGAAAGATTATCTCTTCTATACATTTTTGAAATCATCTTCTGACCTCCACAACGATGATATGTTGATGAAAAAGTATTATAAGTTGATCGAGGAGATTATAAAGATGTTTTCGGTCGAGGGCGACGCTTGGTCAAGCTAACGACGAACGATGTAAATGCCATATTCAGGCTTGAACACGCGACAAAGGAATTACATATCACTAAAGCCAGAGAATTCATAGGTCAATTCGCAATAAGGTGGCGAGTGTGATTCAAGATTAATGCAAACGTATTTCATGACTCCCCGCTTAAGAAAAGAAAGACCGACAAATAGCAAATCGGTATCAAATGCTATGATTAAGCTACCTCTACATCTAAGGTCTGTAATAAAGTATGATGTTCATTTCACTCATCTAACATGGTGTGCATTATTTTACATGAAGATACATAGAAATCCATAAGAGAATCCGGGAAGCATGGTGTGAAGGACGTTGCTCGACGATTGATCTTGTTTATTTGCTCTACCCTGTTCTACTCAGATTAATGAGATATAATGGGTTGGACAACAATATATTATGTTAAAAACCTGGATAAAATAAAGAACTATGATTAGTCTGGAGCAATATTGCACAAGCTTCTTGGGTCATCCAACACATCATGAGTACAAGAAAGTAAAAAAGACTAGAAAAATATCAAAGATTCGGACAACGACATCCAAACATCGGACCAACATCCTTACAAAGAGAACAACAACTTTCAAGATCCATACTGGTTCTCTTTTACGTTAAAGAGTGGAAAAAAAAAAGGCCAATGGGTACGTAAGCTTTGTTGAAAGATATATGTTTGAAGCATGCACTTGCCAAAAAGGAAAAACAAGTAAGTACTTTTCTCTGATGTCTGATATTGTCGTATATGTTTTAGCTTGTTATATATGTTTTATTAGTTGCACTAATATTATGTCTGGTATTGTTGTGTCAGATTCAATAGCTATAGAGAGACTTAGATCATTTACGTACTAAATTTGAACAAAAAGAAAAAACAATTGTTGCTGAAAATCTAGAACTTAATAAATCCATTTCTCTGACTTTTTGTTCACCATATAGATTTTCAACAACAACCAAAACATCTGAAGAGGTAGCTGAAGATGTACGTCTGGTACCAACTTAAATGGTATCAACTTAATCTGTTATATATGTTTTAGGCAAATATGGTGCAACGATGGTACCGCCTGGATAGGATAGAGACACCACTACAGTGGACAAACCTAAAGAGGATGTGGGTACACCAGTTGATCAAGTTGAACACGGGGTGGACCAGGCTGAACAATATGGAGACATCATAGTATTGGACCAAGCTAAAGAGGATGTGGTTGCAGTAGTGGACCAAACTGACCATGTAGTGGACCAGTATAAACAGGATTGAGACACGACAATAATAGACTAAGTTGAAGATGAAATGGCTACAGCACTGGACCAAGTTGAACATGTTGTAGACACCACAACACTGGACCAAGCTGAAGAGAAATTTCCTACAACAACAAACCGGCCTGGAAAAAAAAGGGAGAGGCTACAGTAGTAGAACCAACTAAAGAGGTAATGGGTAAAAATCAATCTCCTACAACAAGATTATAAGCTGAAAATGGGGTAGACGCTACAGTAGTAGAACAACCTAAAGAGGTAGTGGATAAAAATTAGTCTCCTCTAAAGAAGACAGAGACTACACTGTTGCTACCACAAATACATGAGGCATTTACTAAAGAAGTGGAACCACTTGAACAGAGAGTGGAACCACTAAAACGGGAAGGTCGTGAAGATTTAAGTGGATCTTAAGTTCATTAAAATTCAACTTTTTTAATATATTTTGTCATATAATGTCTATTTATAACGTCATATTCTCTAGGGTTTTGATATGTTATTTTGTTATACTTTGAATTTTTTTTGTTACACTTGGATCCCTAATGCATAAAATAACTCATATGGTCAATGTTTCAAATAAGTGTCACGGTCAATGTTCAAACACTGCACGTGATGTGTATATCGAATAACTCGCGTAATTGAGATATCAAAGAACTCTCTTAGTATATATGACAAATTAATCGCATGCTATATTTACTAAACAAATTGTATGTCAAGCAATTCACATGATTATACATCAAACAAATTGTATGATTATAATATCTCAACTATCGCATTATTGTAATATAATAGCAAGTGCACAATTATATTTTTAAAGAAATTGCATGCTAATAAATATCAAAGCAATCACATTTTTAATTGTAAAATCAAATGCATTATTGCATTCATGGTTGGGTATACAAGAACCCGCGTGTTTGATATGTTTAATTTTTCAAGGCCACCGCACATTCATTATAATGGAATTTTATTTTCATAGTACAAGGTATGCTATGGTAAACCCCTAGAAGAAGAAGAAGCTCAACAAAAACACAATGGCCAACAATAAGAAGAACAAAAACACAATGGCCAACAACAAGAAGAACAAAAACATCAACAATGAAGGAAAATATGCCAAAAAAATATCAAAACCAACACCACCAAGCAGAACAACAACAACCAGCCTTGACAAAGAGTGAACAACTTACCCAAACTGAAGCAGCACTGATACTCTAACAGCAAGTTGAAAAAGAAGCATAACCCCAACAAGAAGTACAACCCTGAACAAAGGAAGAACTACTAACCCATCCAGAAGCAGCAACATAAGTCCAATAGCTTGCTGAAGAGGAAGGAAAACACCAACAACCAGGGGTCATAATTCAGAACAAGCCACCCAAGGAGAAGCATCAATATTAACTGATACGATGAACAAAATAATATGTTTAAAACTACCAATCTAAGATGATTATTTTATACAATGTACACAGTCATTTTTTTATAAAGTTGATAAAGTTTAGGCAAATATTGTCGTGCAACGAAGTTTGGATTCCATCTTGGAGGCTATACTTGATCAAAATTTAGGAGATGGTGCTGCTGACAAGGCTGTAAATGAGACAACATAATTGTTAGTTGCTGGGAATCTTGTAAGTGGATCTTTAGATTATTAAACATCCAATATATGTAGTCATGTTGTTATAATATGACAACCAATTCTTTATGTTAGAGGTTGTAGACTATGCGTATCCCAATTGGGATTTGATTAGTTAAAATTAAAAGGCAGAGGCAGAGGTTAATTTTCCTGATTGGGAAAAGATTACAATAACAACGTAGATCGTTGAGTTAAGTGAATACTATAAAGTCCTTAAAATACAAAAGGAAGAAGAACAAGAAGATCTAAAAGTATGGTATTTACCACAATTAGAGTTCTTTTGCAGACTTAACGTGAGTGTGAGTGAAGTAATGGCGCGGTCATACGAACTGAACATGGACTTCAAGGTAAAATATAAAAGTGTAGCTAAGTAACGATGGATTCAAAGGTAGTGTTTGCCTAGCCTAGCATGACCAATTAAATTAGGAACTAGCATGTCTATTAATCTCTCATCTTTCTTTATACACCTCCAACTTATCATTTTGTAGTTTATCAACGCTTAAATATATATAAGATGCTTAAAGAAGACAATTGGCTATTATCATTCAAAGGTTAACGAGATTCTTACACTTGTAAATACAGCGCAATTCAAATTTCTTCCATTGCGATGGTAAGTGTAGCTAATATTAATTATCAATTTATTATAACAAAACTACTTATAATACATATAGCACCAAACATTAGCCAATAAATGAGATATGTTAAAACTTGTTTATGAACTATTCGACAAAATAAGGCATAATATATATATATATATTATGTTTCTTCCAATGTGCCACGTAAGAAAGAATACAATAAACCACTGGATCTTGGTAGTGGTTGATATGAAGAACGGAACATCAAAAAACTATAACCCATTCATGCCAAGAAATAAGTACACAACAACAACACAAGAAAAATTGTCAATGCCTTGGTAAGTATTTTACAAAGTAAATGCATAGTATTTGACCCCAAATACATCACATGTTTGGTTTTCAAACAACTCGCGGTAAGTTTTTTTCAAAGCAAATACATGCTTTCATCTTCAAATACCTTGCGCAGTTCACTTTTTAAAGCAAATCACTTGTTTATTTTTTGAAATACATCGTAATATTAAAATTTAAAACAAATCACATGACTAGTTATTATATATGTGTTGCTAACTCCTCTAAATTTTCTTAATAGTTGAATATTTTATAAAAAAGGATACATACCTAATGTAAGTAAGGGATATACAGTGAAGTCTCTAAGAGATATCCCACAATAAAAACCCTCCAGCCTCGATTGTAGACTTTTTGTTGGCGAATACGCCAAATATATCATCCATAAAGGCTTTTTATCAGAAACTTACAACGAAGATATGTGTGAAACTAATAGAGATTAAATGTTTTATCATTTCCTAAATTATGAATACGGTAACGTTCGATGATAACTTGCGCAGTTTGGTGATAACTGGAAGGAAAAATTTCCGGCTCGGACAAATCGTTGGAGCTTGATCCTTCACGAAAATTGGTTATAGCTGGTATGCTAAAAGAGTAAGTTGACATGTTATTTCTAACTATAAAAATAGCTCTATCGACGTCAGAAAGTCTTGCTGAGTCGATTGTAATACTGTTAAAGCATGAGAACATTGAGAAAAATCTTAACAACGATAACATGAACTGAAAAAACTTCAAATAATGTTACGAAAGACTGACGGACTAACGAGCTACGTCTTGACATTTTGCTTTAACTTCTTTTCATACTCGTGGCATAAATTAGTACTCCAGCTTAGCCCATCCGAATAACATTACAATATATGAGTCATAAACAAGACTTTAATCTTATCGGCCAATTCAACAATGGGTAGACTATACAGTTTTTTGATATGTAAGTTAAATGATTCGACCATAGTAGATGTCATAGCACCATATTGTTTCCCTTTAACAAATATTGAGCATACTTCTCCGGAGCTAAATTTTTAAGAAATTTTTTATTTCTACTACCAGCTTCACATTAAAATTGTAAAAGATAATTACTAAACATATCTACAATGGAGTATAAACACATCGATTAAACAAACGTAGCATCCTAACTTTAAACTCTCTATTTATATGATCGAGAGAATTCCTTAAATTCTGAACAATATGGAAAATATAGTATGCATGATAGTAGTTTGGTTACAAGACATAAACAACATTAATGATACCTAAATGATAGTCTGAAATAAATATGATTTGACGCTCCAACAAATGAGGTTTCAAACTCTCCAAAAATCATAGCCAATTGTCAACATCTTCAATACCAACAATACCAAATGCAACATGGAATATAAATGTAATAAAAACACAATTGATTTTACATGTCTACCATCCTAGATCATAGAAAGAAGTCGCATGTCCATTACATCAAAGAACTTGTACTCCATATTTTACAACATAACTCGCACTTTCGTCTAACACGACTTATACTTGTCTACCATGATCAACATATGCAAAATAACTCACATCATTTGAATACGAGTATATCACACCAACAAAAAATGTACTTAAATCGCATGGTTTTAGGTGAAACACAAATCTATCATCTTAACTAAAATCCCACGTTATAAAATAGCATCACTATTAAAATTGCATAATCGTTTATGATCATAACTAAAATCGCACGTCGTAAAAATATAATAAAAGTATGATCCTAACCGTTGTTACCATCATTTGTTATGACAGATATCAATACACCTATAGGCTTGCTGATTAAAAAGATTTAATCGACAAATAACATCGGATGACATAAATGAAAATCTTGAAGACACAAACCAAAAACTATAAAACAACAAGTGAAGACGTTTCCAACAGCTAAATTCCAAGTGGCAGACGGTAGTAATATCACGACTCTTGAATTGTTTGAAGTATCATTTTAGTAAACTAAAAGAATAATTATTATCTCTGGAAAATCCCTTCTTTTCCTTCTCTAAAGCATTCTATGAAAGACGGTAAGAGATGTCTAAACCGTAGTGTTGTTTAACGGATGATTTTATAATTTCACCGTCACTGAATGTCATGTCCTAATGGAATCATGAATTTTATCTGCAATCAAATTCGGTGTCAAATACCTCCGATATTGTTTCTAGAAAATATGGATGCAAGTATATCGTTCAACAAACCACTTAATCGTTATGAAGTCGGTGCTGGAATCAACTGATGCATAAAGTCCCAATTTATATCTAGTTGAGACTTTTTCACAATAAGAAGTTATCCTACTTGTTGTATTATGCATATAGTTGAAAGAAAACTGTATTCTAAGGCTATGGGCATAAATATAACCTTAGAGCTGCAACACCTTCATAAAAAACTTGACCAACACCTGTGATAACATCAACCCAACGAGTAGTAGCACGTTTTTTTTGTGTGATCCGAATTAATTAAACCAACACTACTCTCCCCACTAATTAGTTGATTGTGAGAGGGTTCTCCTAAACTTATGCTAGGTTGTCTACACCTTTCACCACCAACCTTATCAACGAGTTGTTGTTCTAAAACAAAACTAACGCTTTGTAAACGTTCCACATCAAGATATACCTCTAAATTGAGAAAATCCTTATCATTATTAAACAAACAATTCTTGTGATAATCGCTAGAGTAGGTAACGATGTAGTTGCCTCTGAATAGCTAGTCATATCTACTTTCAACGTACTTTTGAATACTTTGATTTCAATTGCAGTTTGGCAACAATATTTGAAAATAAAAACTCGTTGTTTAAACATATATTCCCCTCTATTAAAAAAGTAAGAATTAATCTGTAGCATAGGGTTGTCGTTACACAACTCGCATGTTAACAACCCTAAACTCGCATGGTTAAGGTCTATCTGAACTCATTTAGTTTAATATACAAAGAAATAATATTTATATTATTGAACACAACTCACACAATACGTTAACAAATCTATCGCATACATAATACAACAAGTTTATAACTTAGCATACAAAGAAAACTCATGAAATCGTATTGTCACACATTCCGTTTTGAAAAAAAACAGAACATGAAGCAATATTGTGACCATACGACAATCCCCGCCTGCCTGATAAAACACTCGGAAAAAAATCACGATATTGTCTAGACGAAACAATTTGGAATTAAAAAAATCAATGATAAAATCAAGAAACAAGCAACTCACAAACTCCGACGATGGTTCGTCGACGGTTTACGGTGGTCATTTTCATCGGTAGAGTCGTCGATGTAAATGATGTAGCCCAGAAAGTCCAAACAAAAACCTTTTTAGTTTTATTTTATTTTATTCAAATATCTTATGTATTTAAATCAAATCTAATTACATTAAGATTTGATTTTATCTTATTTTAGAATATTTATTTTATTTCCTTGTATTATAATTTAAGGTTTTGAGAAGCTCTTATATAAAGCCTCATATGCCTTAAGTTATTTTAAGTTTTTGGAATAATATATTTTTTATCTCTGAAAATTTCAATCTTTGTTACCCTTAGATTAGGGTTTCATCATGTTACTCTTGAATTACGGTTTCATCTATCGTTGTTTCTTCTTCTATGCCTGTCGCGCCATCATATTGGTATCAGAGCCTCAGTTCCTGCTATGGGGAAGCATGTTTCTAAAGCCTGACTATTCTGATTCAAGTTTAAAGAAGAGAACAACACACATGGTCATGAAGATCGGGAAGATCGTTTGAGTATGAGGGGGCGTACCAACTGTTTCAATGACGATCGTATTGATCGGTTACTGAAGAAGTTTAAATTGGCTACCAATTGTCGAATCAAAGTAAAAATTGTTTATCGAGATGTTGTCTCATGCTATGAAAAAGTTTTCAAAACCATCTTTTTTTTCATCAACTGGACATGGGGATATTGTATTCAGGCTATGAAAAGGTTTTTGAAATTATTTTTTTTTCATCAACCAGATGGCTTCAATGTGACTTCGAATAAGGAACACTCGAGAAGGATTTATCTTATTCCGATAAGGTCAACAATCATAAATTCTCAATGTAACAATTGAATAAAATGAAATAAATAATTTGTGTTCTTGATGGTGATGGTGCTGTGAATTCGAGGACGAATTCCTAACAACCAGGAGAGGATGATGTAGCCCAGAAAGTCCAAACAGAAACCTTTTTAATTTTATTTTATTTTATTCAAATATCTTATGTATTTAAATCAAATATAATTATATTAAGATTTTATTTTATTTTATTTTAGAATATTTATTTTATTTTATTTTAGAATATTTATTTTATTTCCTTATTATAATTTAGGGTTTTGAGAAGCTCTTATATAAAGCCTCATATGCCTTAAGTTATTTTAAGTTTTATCTCTGAAAATTTCAATGTTTGTTACCCTTAGATTAGGGTTTCATCATGTTACTGCTTTTTCTTTTATATCCGTCGCGTGAAAATCATGTTATTTTAGTAAGGTTTGAAAAGAAAGAGAAAAGCGGCGGCAAACAAATCATATATATATATATATATATATACTTTTTCTCTTTTTTTTCTAAAAATTGTTTTTTATCTTCTTTATGAAGACAAAAATAATAAACAAAATATATAATACCTTATACGATAATAAAATCAAATAACATTTTAATAAATATAGTAAAATCAAATCAAATAACTCGTAAAGTTTAACATGTTATTTTAAAAGATATCATTGAAGTGATATCTAGGTTAATAACTATAAAAAGTTTTCTCTCTTACATGGCACCCACTAATACATAATTTTAACACCAACGACGAGACATGCTCAGAATCGTAATCCTTCCTATTTGATTTAAAATTAATTAACTTTTTTTATTTTTAAATCGTTCTTTTACAATAATTTTATTGCAAAAATCATTCCATTTTTTTAATGGTTTATCAAATTATTTAATATTTTTATTAAAATTAATTTATAGACATTTTGCCCTTCAAACAGTGCCTTTATTAATATAAATCGAAAAGTACCATAACTTTAAGAAATAAGTCCAAAAGCCAAGAGACTTTATCAAATGCAAGAGAAAAACGAAATTTCTTAAAAACAAAATTACCGCCGTTGAAGAAGAATTTAAATAGGGAGCTCGATACGGTCAATCTCTAAGAAATCCTAAATTCGTCGAGCTTTTCAATAACCTTGCACAACTGACCACTAGAGCTTTGATTTCTTACTGATTAAAATCTGGAAACTCTGCCACAAGAAGCAAACCAGAGCACTTTTTTATGATTGGAAAAAATCGTCTTTTGGGCAATTTTGTTTTTAAGAAAATTCATTTCCCTACTGCCCTACTGCATTGGTAAAGTTCCTTGGCTTTTGGGCTTATTCCTTTATGCCTTGTACTTTTTCATTTATATTATAAAAATAAAAATAAAGATAAAGGATGTGTTTAGAAAGAGAAAATTATTAGTAAATACTTACTCGGCTAAATTATTAGTATCCGAAATTTGGATAGTGTTATTTGGTACCTTTATCTAAAATTTGGATAAAAATATTCTCCGACTATATATACCCATTTTTCTTTTCAAACCCATTTTATTACCCTTTTCAACATCCTAAAGCAACAAAAACACGTCTATTTTTTTAGAAACAACTACAGAAACCGTTCGACTTCTACAAACTTTCCTCTAGAGAAACCCTTCCAGCATTCAACCCAAAAATCAGTTGTTCTTCATTGGATTTTGACTGGTAACCGTCTTCTACTCTCTCAAGCTAGTAACCAACAATTGTTCGACGTGTTGCCGTTGATTCTACGTCGGCTGGTGAAACGATAACCAGTTACATTCCGATTCTGCAAAATGTTTTTTTTTTGCGTTTATAGTGACTTCGAAGCACTTGTTGATGTTATTTGATGATTGGCGTTGCTTGCTACTACCGAAATCAAGTATTTAGGATCGGTAGTTGGTATGTTAGTTTCTGGTTTATCGTCAAATACAATAGTTTCTTAAGTTGCATGTAATGTTAATCCTTTTGTTCGTGTTGTGATGTATATTAGATGTGTGTTAGGTGGTTGTTTGTTTGTTTTTTGTGTTGTTTCCATATTTCCCAGATCCATACAATGTGCATGTAAAAAATAGAACAATTCGCGCCTGGCTACATGTGTGTTACAGTACAATTCGTGTTTTCATCATGTACGAATGCAAACAACTTGCATCTCCATCGCTTTTTATCTTTGCAAACAATTTGCAGCTTATTATTGTCAAAGTTGTTGCACACAATTCGCATCTTCGTCGCTTTTTATATTTGCAAACAATTCGCAACTTATATTTGCAAACAATTCCCATGCGATCCCGAGAGTTGTTTGAAATTCATATTAGTCTGAGGGTTCTTTAGAAACATACCTGAGAGTTGTTTGAAATTGTACCCTGAGAGTTGTTTGCAACTACAAAATAGTTGTGTTGTTCTTCCCTTGTGGGAATTTGTTCAGATAATGATTTGTATTTTTGCAGGAAGTATGGCAACAAAACCAAGCTATTACAGGTCAGGATTTGTGAGCCTTTTAAAACTCCTGAAAGAGTACTGTATTACTGCTGCCCACATCGAAACTACAAGAAACACACCCTTCTACACGCTTTTGAAGTCGGTATGTGACCTCTAGAATGTGGCAGAGCTGCCAAATAAGAATTTATATTCGAACATTCAGTGGGTTGTAGAGATGTTCTCGGTCGATCAAGACGCCTTCCAATTTGGGTTGAAGCATGGCGCAGAGGAAATGGCATTAACCAAAGCCGGAGCATTCCACAACAGATACGTAAACGGGAAGGAGAATGAATCAAGGATGATGACAAAATACTCCATGGGTGAAATGTCGAGGAAGATAGGACCGACAAATGCCAAAACCATCACGAATACCATTTTAAAGGCACCTATAAATGTAGTTTCTCTTTAAGCAGGATGTTGAACTTTACTAACATAGCATGTTGTGGTAGGTTTTACATGCAGGTATAGCAAGAGCCATCAACCAAGGGGGGCATGAGTTGGAGGATGTTGCCCGGCTGTTGATACTGTTTGTGTGCTCAACCCTACTCTACTCGGTATATGGAGATGTAATGGGTTAGAGTATGCTTTATTTTGTCAAAGACCTTAGCAAAATAAACGATTACGACTGGTCCGGATCAATAGTGTTGAAGTTTCTCTAGTCTATAAGGACTTTCTTAGAAATCAGAAAACCTGATAGAGTTGTCGACTGCATCGCACTTCTAATCGTAAGATTGCTTTATTTAGTCCAAAAATTAGTTATATATGGAGCATCTTGATGATAATACTTGTCCTGATGCTGCTCTTCGTCATGGAGCACTCAACAATTAGGCTAGAGGTCGTAAAGCCAAACTTGATCCCAAGGTTCTTCAATTAGTGAGGATTTGAGTGTCTAACATCGACCGCACAACTGATTCGAAAACTACCTTTGCTGGAAGATGATGAGGTATGAAACATATATTTGTAAAGACAACTATCAGGAATTAGAGTTGCAGACAATTCTTTGCTATCAGAGTTCCAAACAACTCTCATTATAACCTAAGATTTACATATATCTCCAACCTGATAGAGTTCCAAACAACTCTCTGGAAACCTTGAGAGTTATTTGCAGCCCTAGTGATAATAAAGTTGAAAATAATTCGCAGCTTATAGTTTGCAAACAACTCTCAAGATATCATGAGAGTTGTTTGGAATTCCAAGATGATAAAGTTTCAAACAACTATCAGGCTTTATAGTTTTCAAACAACTCTCAGTATTTCCTGAGAGTTATTTGGAACTCCAAGCTGATAGAGTTCCAAACAACTCTCACGATAGCCTGCGAGTTGTGTGTAAAAACTCTCAGGCTATAACCTGATATTTTCCAAACAAACCGCGTACAACTATTTACTTTGATGTTTATCCCTTTGTAGGTTTTGGAAGCTTCACTATGTTTGACAGATGATGAAAGCAAAGCATTCAGAGGAGTATTATGAAATGGAGATCCAGATGTTGTACTGATTTTACCCAAAGAAAGACCGAGGAAAAAGAAAAAAAAAATACAGCCCCCAAAACAAGGAAAAGGGTGACACAGAAACAGAAAGAAACTAATCAGGACATCTCAATCATAGTCCAACCACAAATAGTCCCCTGAATAGTGATTCCACCAACGTAAATCAAGACAGCTCATCATGAGGTCAAGGAAGAGGAAGAGAATAATATGAGTGAAAAGATCGGTAAATTTTATGTCAAACATAGACAGGATACTCCAAAGAAGTCTGGAACTGAAGCAAGATCAAAGCGATTAAAGACGTATACCGATAAAGACAAGTACCAGCGAAAGATCGACAAACAAGCGAAAGAAGTAAGTAGGAAATTGAGCCTTACATAAACATAGATTTAATCGCTTTAATCAACATGGAATATGTTATAATCCGTCTTCTATTACTTTTTTAGCTTCACACATTAAGGTTGAAGATAGCGGAATTTGAAGGACAACAACTCTGCAATGCTCTCTCTCAGCCCATTTGCCATATTGGAAGTCCTGCAAAGGAGAAGGAACCGGAGTAACCGGCATTGCCAGCACAAGCGACATCCACTGAATTTCAGGCACCTATGCCATCTAAAATTTAGGATAAGGACCCGAATCACGACATGAAAATGCCAGAGTAGACGGACGATGATGGGAACCATTCACCCGTACCGGTACCATCTGTTGTCCCCAAAAAGGACGATACAAATGATTGTCCTGCGGAATTGGTGGTTTCAGAAAAAGAGGCAAACGAGCCATCTGAACAAATACCGAAAGAGTTATTGGTCACTACAGAGACAGGCACCACGGAGAGATAGACAGACAAGTCTCCTCCTACAGAGGAGACAACGACAGGTCTGAGTCCTCCAAAGGAGACCGAAAGGCATGAGTCTCTTACGAATGGCCGACAGCTTGTACATCACATGCCAGAGGAAGTAGGCTGCCAAGAATACAGAGCTAAGGAGGTAGAAGCTTGTGAGAAAGAAGTGGCAGTGGAAGAATCTGGACTTACGGACGCAAAAGGCCGTGAAGATGCAAGTGAATCTAAAGTACACTAAGATTTAAATATTTTAATATATTGTTGTGAATAAATTGTCTACTAATATATATTATTGTATACATCTTCGAACAAAATCAGGGTATGTATTTAAAACAATCCGCAGTTTTCTCTTACTAATAATTCGCGTACTGTTCTGCTCTATTTTCACACAATTTGCTATACGTTAAATTTTAAATAACTCTCATGACTGTTATATTAGTCCAAACAACTCTCAGGATATCCTGAGAGTTTTTCCATACTCTATTGGATTGGGGTATCAAAAAACTCTCACGTTATCCTGAGAGTTGTTTGTAACTTAGAGTATCATGATGTCTGACACGAATTCCTTTTTATTTTGTATTTTTATAAAACAGCAGGCCAACAGACAACACACATAAGAAAAACAACAAAATCAAGGATAACAACAACAATAACTAGCCTTGGCAAAGAGTGAAAGGCTAACACAGACCGGAGATGCACAAGACGTAGCTCCAAAAGAGTCAGATTCTGCCAATCCCTATAAGAATTCGGAACTACTTAGCCAGGAAAAGCACCGGTAGAAGACCAACAGTGAGACAGAGATGTACCTGAAAAACAAACAATGGCTTACGCAAAGTCAGAATCACTAAGCCAAGCCAAAGTTGTAGGACTAGTACCGAATCAACCGCAAAACATAGAAGGCCAAGCTCCAGACTCGACCGATACGCACGAAAACACAATATGTTTACCAAATGTATATATTGATGGGTTTTCCACTGAAATTTCACAGTCATTTTTAAATTAAATTGATAATGTTGAGTACGATGTTATAATAAAACGGTCTTTCGAGAATATGTTGGAGGATGTGATAAATAAATTTTGTCGACAGGATTCGGATAGTATGCTCGAGCAGTCAACGACATTGGTTGTCGTCGATCGTGTGGTAAGTAGAATTTTAAATGATTTTGCAACGTGTGTATTTAGGATTTTATGAGTGTTTGTATATTTATACAATAATTTTATAACAACTCGCAACATATCCTGGGAGTTGTTTGAATATATATTATTCAGAGTTAGAAATAACTCTCAGCATATTATGAGAGTTGTTTGATACTTTATTATATTTATGTACCAAACAACTCGCAAGTTATCCTGAGAGTTGTTTGGATCTATATTATTCAGATTTAGAAACAACTCTCAGCATATTATGAGAGTTTTTTTATACTCTATTAGATTGGTGTACCAAACAACTCTCAGATTATCCTGAGAGTTGTTTGCAACTGATAATATCATGATGTCTGACACAATTTTTTTTATATGTTCAAGTCAATGCAAGAGACAGTGAAGGAGGATGATCTGCTGCCTAATTTTAATCTATTGACACCGACACAGCAGCCGGAGGTAGATGTAAGTGTGGTAGAAGCTCCAAATGAACCGGTAACTCTCACCGGCTGGCCAAAGAGAATATCGACAACTGACCTGATCGATGTCCGTGAATAATATAAAATACAACTAATTAAAGCCAACTAAGACTCACCCAATCCAAATGTATGGTATTTACCAACGTCCGAGTTTTCCTACAGACTTCAAGTGCAAATGAGTGATGCATTGGCACTACCTTTCGGAAAGGACCTGGACTACAAGGTATCCAATTGCCAAACAACTCTCATATATTTGACGTAAATAAACAACTCGTTTCATAGATTGTGGACATTTGGATTCTAAAGATGCTTAAAGAAGTAAATTGGAAAGTTCCATGCAAAACTTTCCCTCAAGTGAAATTTGATTTCATACAAATTTTTAGCATGACTATGGTAAGTTTAGCTATAAACTACAAAAACCTTGCATGTTCTCGTTGTCATGTACTCTTTCTTGAATGGAACATCAAAAGGAAACATGACATGCAATAATAAATGTAATCATCGATGTTTTTAGAAATTCATCCAAAGACGCGAACCTTGTGCTCATTCTAGTATGCAGCAAGACGAAGGATACAATCAACCATTGGACGTTTCTTGTCGTTGATATAGACGCCAGGACGGCAACAAACCACAACCCACTCCTGCCTAAACCTCAAGCAACGGACTACACAAAAATGACACTTGTACAACTAGTAAGATGCCTAACTATTACAATACTTATAAAACACATTTAGAAAACAAATCTCAAGATAATCTTAGAGTTGTTCGCAACTCTATTTGTTTGTAGTTGCAAACAACTCTGGGGTTATACTGAGATTTGTTTGCAACTTAAAAATCCTGAGAGTTGTTTGCAACTCTAATAACTTGGAGTTGTAAAGAACTCTCAGGATACCCTGAGAGTTGTGTGCAACACTTTTAGATTAGATTTGCAAACAAATCTCAAATGATCCTGAGAGTTGTTTGCAACTAGAGTATGAGAGTTTTGTGCAAATCAATTAATTAACTGAGTATTTATTTGTACTGACCCCTGATACAAATTATTATAACCAGATTAATTATTGTCTCGAGAAAGGATACTTACGTCCTTCAAGGACCGGGTACAAGGCGAAAAATGCAAGAAAAATTCCACAACAAAAACGAGCCACCTTCGATTGTGGTATTTTCATCTGTCAATATGCTAGAGATATTATCGAAAAAGGATACATGAATGAGACTTACCGTAAAGATATGGTAACATACTTCCAGACAGAAATGTTTTATTATTTCCTAAATGATTTTAACACTAACCAACACCGGTAATAATCTTTTTGATGTTGAAAACTATGGAAGGAGTCTTTTGGATATATTCTTTTTAATTGTTTGGTGTACATATATTCCTTGTATTTTTTTAGTGTATATATAGAGTTTTTTTGTTTCAGAATTTTGCAATGTATGACATTTTCGAACTCACTTTAAAAAACAGTAGGTAATTGGGTACAAGTCACATCATTTCCTGAGATATACAATAAACAAAAGTACTACTAAACATTTCCCAATGTATACAAACTACACAATTTTCATGAGTAAACTACAACTAACAGTTCGCATCTTATCTTGATATATATTAAATAATTAGAAAACATAGTTGCAGAATACGAACAAACTATGACGTCTGCCTTGGTAACCGTTAAGTGCATTGAGCACGCAAAAAGACATATAATCAAAACAGCCCATTAATTGTTGATTGGAAAGAGGAGGCTGTGTAATGATTAATATAGCCACACCACCACCTCGCTTAGACTCCCTCCATGCTTATAAATAATACTAGTAACCAAAGGCTAATTTAAAAACAAACTTTATATTTCAAACACTCATAACATCTTCAACTTCCAATCACCATGTCTACCTCCGGTTCTTTAAGTGACTCATGGTCTTCCATAACCACCAATAGAAGCTCTAAGTTAATCACTCCGGTGGCACCACCAAACAACCCAGTCTCTGTAATGGACGTTGATATCAATGATTACTTTTCTGCTGACTTTGGATCAGTTAAAGTGGTTCCCCTGGTGGCTGCATCTCAGCCAACAGAGGTTCCAAACAGGAAATGAAAGAGGGAGGAAGATGTTGGTCCATCGGGGACAAAATATAAAAGCATAATGGAGGTAAATAACAAGGAAGAAGAGCATAATGGAGATGCTGATGATGAGAATGAAGAGGATGAAGAAGGCGAAGAATCCTCTAGTGATGACTAATAATCACTACTTTTGTTTTTTGTTTTTTTAATGCAAACTAACAAACACTAAAGGTAGTAGTGTTTTTTTCTAAGTGGTTAGTGTATGAAGCCTGTTATGGCTATGCAATCTCTTTTTTTTGTAAACTTTTAATCAGTGTAAAAAATTTATGAAGTATTTTTATTTTGCAAACAAATCTCAGGTCACCTTGACGAAAAATCCTCAGGAACTAATATACAAACAATTCACATTCCTCTGTTATACAGAATCATGGGAAGGACATGCAAACAATTCGCATCCTCACGTGTGTATGTGAAATAATTCGCACCCTAGTAGTTGAAAACAACTCTGAGTAATATCTGAGAGTTGTTTGCAATATTATACCCAGATATTGCAAATAATTTTCAGTAGTATAAGCCGCGAGTTGTTTGCAATTTTATATCCCGAGAGTTGTATGTAAATCTATAAGTTGGACATACAAACAATTCGCATTACAAACAGTTGCAAACAACTCTCAGTAATACCTGAGAGTTGTTTGTAATATTATACCCAGATATTGCAAACAATTCTCCATAGTACATGCGAATTGCTTGCAACTCTCATACTACACTAAGAGTTGTTTGAAACTATGTTCCTGACAGATGCTTGGGAAAAATAACTTTATTAACCAAACACCTCGCATTCCATTACTGTAATACAAACAAGAGCAATATGTGTAAATGAAAAAACTACTCTAATTTTTTTTTTATATTGTCCACAACAAGCACAATATTACAAATCAATGTAGCCAACGAGAATTTTCCACAACAAATAATTTTCTTTAAACTGGAACTTTACAAGTCCTCATGTTATCACCTGATTTCGAACAACGGCCACACCTCAACTGCTTGATTGAGGTTTATCCTCTAGAGGGGATTCGTTTTTTTAGGCCTTCCGGGGCGTCTTTTGACGTTGGGAGGCAGAATATCCACCTCTGAAGGATCGTTAGCGCTTGATCCTTCCCCAAAATTGGTTATCGCCGGTATGCTGAAATAGTAACTTTCCTTGTAATTCTTAACCGTGAAGAACGACTCTATTATAGTAAAAGAATCTTGGTTGGTAGACTGTATTACCACTAAAACGTGAGGACATGGAAAACACTATTGTTACCATGCTCCGCAAAAAATATTTAAAATCTAATAAATTAACAACCGCCATGGGATCTGTATAGATTTCGAACATGGTTGTAGCTGACTTACATACTACCCATGTTCGGCATATGTTAACATTCTGCCTTAACTTCTTCTCATACTCGAGGACCAAATTAGTACTCCAGCTTATTTTCGTGAAACTTGAATCATAAGCAATACTCTAATGCAGTCAATAAACTCAACAATGGGTAGGCCATAATATTTTTTTTATCTGATTGTTAAAATATTCGGCCGCAGTGGAAGCCATAAACCCGTATCGTTTCCTTTTAACGTAAATTTCCAAAAAAATCGATAATTCTGTCACCACCTTCACATAGAAAATCTGTTAGTATATTCTTAAAAAGCTCTCGAGTGGGAGTATAAGCAAGACGATGGAAGAAACACAACATCCTTTTTTTATAGTTTTTATTAGTGTGTTCCAATTTGGCTATCAAATTCTACACGAGATGGAAATAACAGTATGCATGATAGCAATTTGGATACAAGACAGAAACAATATTAACAATACCATAATGACAGTCCAAAATAAATGTGATTTGGCTATCCAACAAATGAGGTTTCAAAAACCCCAAAAACGAAACCCAATTGTCACAAATTCTTAATGCTAACTATACCAATTGCAACAGGGAATAGCCCTGAAACAAGGCACCTCACATGGTTAAAATATATCACTCAAGCATGAACAAAATGTAAACAATTTGCAATAGTGCCTGAGAGTTATTTGCAACTCTTGTATTTTCTGAGAGTCTTTTGCAACTCTTATATTTGCATGGAGTTGTTTGCAACTCTTATATTTGTAAAAAGTTATTTGAAACTCTCTGGATTATCTGAGAGTTGTTTGCAACTCTCTGGATTACCTGAGAGTTGTTTACAACTCTTGTATTTCTTAAGAGTTGTTTGCAACTCTCAGGATATCCTGAGAGTTTTTTGTAAATATAGGCTGCGAGTTGTTTACAATTTTTGCACAAAACATCCTAATCCTTCAGATTAAAAAGAATGAAACTAACTGTTATTATCGTCCTTTCCTACGGAAATAAGAAATACACCCAACATTGGACGACATGAATGGAAACCCTAAAGGGATGAACCGAATGCTATAAAACAACGCTTGAAGAGGTTTCCAGCTGATAACTCCAACGGGCAGTCCATAGTAATATCACGGCTCTTCAATCATTGGAAGTAACCGCGTAGTAAACTAAAAGAACTTGAACTATCTTTAAAAACTCCCATACTTGCCTTCTCTAAAGTATTCCATGACAAACGGTAAGAGATGTCTAGACCGTAATTTTGTTTGACAGTCGATTGTATGGTTTTGGCTGTCGACGAATGGCAGGTCCGGATAGAATCATGAATTTCATCCGCAATCAAATCTGATGTCAAATGCTTATGCCGCTTATGTTTTTGGGAGAAAACGGTACCGCAAGTATGGTGCGGAACATACTTTTTGATCGTCATTAAGCCGGTGCTGGAATCAATAGATGCATAAAGTCTCCATTTGCATCCGTTTGTGAATTTATTTTCACAATAAGTAGTGATCTTGTTTGTTGTGTTGGACATGTATTTGAAATAAAAACCATGCTCTAAAGCACATAGACACAAAGATAACCTTCGACCTGCGGCACCTTTTTCGAAAGCTTGACCAACACCTGTAATAACATCAGCCCAACCAGTAGTAGCAAGTTGTTTTTTTCTCTGATCAGAAGTAACTAAACCGTTACTACTCTCCCCGCTAATTAGTTGATTAAGAGATGGTTCTCCCAAACTCATGTTAGGCTATTTACGCTTTAGACTAGAAACCTTATTACAAGAACTCTTATCAACATAATCTTTATTACCAGAACTCTTATCACTAGAACACTCATCACCAGAACCTTTATCAAGGACTTGTTGCTCTATGAGAAAACTAACCCGTTTTAAACGCTCCAAATCAAGATATAATAACCAACAAAATATTTCTAGTTATTAAAGAAACAATTCTTGTAATCCCCGCAGGAGTAGGTAATTAGGTAGTCACCTGTGACCAGCTCCTCCCATGTGCTCTCTACATACTCTTGGATACTTTGAAAGCTTTTAAACTCCGTGATAGGCACAATTTCAGTTTGGTGACCATGTTTAAAAATACAAACTCGTGATTTAGACATACCTTACCTTGCATTGAACAATCATAAAACAAGTTATTAGTTCCAGACAATTGGAACTATCACAAATAAGCAACTCACATTCTCTCATGAGAGTTGTGTAAAACTATAAAACGCGAATCGTTTGTAGTTTTATGTCCTAAGAGTTATATTTAACTCTACTACACTTGAGTTACACAATTCGCATCTTATTTTAGCACTCAAGTATGAACAAAATGTAAACAATTCACAATAGTGCCTGAGAGTTGCTCTCAACTCTCAGGATTACCCGAGGAATGTTTGCAACTCTTGAATTCCCTGAGAGTTGTATGCAGCTCTTATATTACCTGAGAGTTGTTTGTAATATTTGCAAAGAGTTATTTGCAATATTTGCAAAGAGTTGTTAACAAAATTCACATCTTCTTCAACATTAATAACCAGAAAACAACTCGCATATTTTTCCGGAATGTCTGGACAGCTAAAACTCATACTCTACACATGTTTAACGTTCAAAATCAGCATCTAATAGACTAAAAATCAGTATATAACTAGTTAAACAAGGATTAACGACATAGACTAACATAATAACAAACAATCGCTTGAACAAAAAACAAAAAATAGAGAAAAAACTCGAACAAGATTTACAAACACCCAAAACAGTAGAATAACACATGTTCAAACTCAAAAAATCAAGAAATAACCTCGAAATCAGTAGTTAAACACCATTACCTAAAAAACACGTAAGATCAAAAGAACAAGGGTTCCAAAAAGCTCGAAGAACGTGTGATCAACTCCTGTACGTAGAAAACAGTAGTTAGATGCATTTTATACCGAGCTTACACAAATATACAAACCTTAAACTCTATGATCACCTGAACATTGTGGTTTCTTGGTGGTTAACGGTGGTTTGTAGGGTTAGGTGGTTAGAACGGCTTCACAAATTTAAATCTTTAAAAGCTAAAAAGGGGAAGAAAACAAAAAAGTGTGCTTATATAGTGGGTTGAAGGTAATTATATAATAGGTTGAAGATAATGTGGGTATTAAAATAATGTTAGGTATTAAGTGGAAATTTAATAATTGAGATGGAAATTGAGAGGTAATAAACAAAACTTAGATATTGGATGATTATCTATCCATTCAGTTTGATGAAGGTACTCTGGAAAAACTTAAAGCTAAAGCAAAATATTCTCTTGTTGGCAAGTTTTCTCATGGAATTCCAAAGAGAAACATATTGACTCAGTTTCTTGAATCCTTCAAATTCAAAGAATCATTTAGATTCAAAATTTGGGATTCAAGACACGTTATTTTGGAATTTGATGCAAAACAAGATTATGCTAAGATGTTTCAAAGAGCTGTTTGGACTATAGGTACTGTAGTTATGAGACTATCAAAATGGTCTGGTGACTTTTCAAAGGAATGTTCTGTGGCGCCGGTTTGGATTAAGCTAGAGTTGCCATAAATTTTATATGATGATAGTGTGGTCAAATCAATTGCATCTATGTTAGGAGAGACATTAGTGGTGAAAATCCCTGATAAGAACAGACTGTTTTCATCCTGCTCAGCACTCGTGGAGATTGATGTTACTTCTAAGCTTCCCTCAGATTTCTGGATCGGGTTTGGAGATAATTTTGGATACTCGGTTAAGATAATGTATACTAATCTGCCGTTATATTGTGATCGGTGTTATCATCTTGGACACAGTATGGATGGATGCAAGAAAGTAACTAAAGTTCAAGAAGTCGAAGAAGCTGTTAAGAGTAAAAAGGTTAAGTCAATTATAACTAAGCAATGGTTGAAAAAAGATAAAAATATAATGGGAGTTGATGAAGTTGAAGGATTCAAAACTCCTGAGCAAGGAGAAATAATTGAAGCCATTCAAACTTTAGCTCTTGGCATGACAGATAATAATGGTTATGTTAATATGGTTTCTAAAGATGAAGAGTCTCCTAAGGGCAGTTTGAGAAGTCTTCAACACTCTCCCACTAAGAAATAGATCAATAATTCTCCGGAATGTTTTAGAGAAAGAAGCCAGGATAATCAGAATAGTATTGAGCAAAGAGGTAATAAAGAACAAAGGATAAGAGAGTCAGTGCATACTAAAGAAGATAAAGATCAAACGGATCAACTTAAGGTTAGTCTTCAAAAGGAAAGACAAAAGCAAAATGGAGAAAAGCAAAAGCAAAATGTTAATGAGGAGGAGGATAATGAGCAAAGAAATAACATCAGTGCTCAGAATAAGAATGAGGAAGAAGGTGAATCTAGCTTTAAAGAGATATTTGATAAAAAAATGAAAATAACTAAAGGCAAGAAGAATACAAGGAACAAGATCATAAAGGCATTACAGTTCAATGGTTCAATAAATCAAAATCCTCTAACTCTCTTAATGATTAGTATTATAAATTGGAATATTTGTGGCATTAAAGATAAAGCATCTATTCGTAGGCTCAAATTTCTTGCTAAGAAAAACAAAGCTAAGATAATTGTTATACAAGAACCTTTTATGAATGCTAACAGTATTGGTAGTATTGCTGCTAAGCTTGGCTTTGAAAACTTTGCTATTAATGTCATTAATAAAATATGGATCTTTTGGCATTATGATATTTCTGTTACCATTCTTAATGATATGAATCAATGTCTTAATATAAAAGTTAGCCTCGTCAATGACAATCAATATGTTATGATTTCTATTGTTTATGCTAAGTGTCAAAGAATCAATAGAATTGAGCTTTGGAACTTTCTTAAAAGCATTGCTAATAGTGATTTAAGTTGGTTAATCTGTGGTGACTTTAATGTTGTTTGCTCTATTGATGATCAAATTGGTTGTAGTACTTTCTGTATGAATATCACTAATGACTTCAATGACATGATTAGTTGCTGTAATGTTGAGGATGCTGGTTATATTGGATCCACGTTTACTTGGTCTAATGGTTCTAAATGGAAGAGATTGGATCGTGTTTTTACCAATATTAACTGGAACAATAAATTCAATAATACTAAAGTTTATCATCTTGCTAGAACGGGTTCTGACCATATGCCAATGATTATATCTTTTTCTAACAATGATGTGAAAGGCAAAACTAGTTTTAAGTTTCAGGAAATGTGGATCATGGAGGAATCATTTCTTCCTTTTGTTGAGGCTAACTAGAATTGTGAGATGGTTGGAGAACCTTTATTCATTCTTTGGAACAAACTTAAAAGACTGAAGAAAGGCTTAAGAACTTGGAATAGAGATGTTGTGGGTAATATTTTCAGTAAAGTTCCAAGTTTAGAGGATGAGGTTTTGCAAAAGGAGCTTAATCATCAGAATTATCAAACTATTGATTCCAAGTATGAGCTTGTTAAAGCTAATGCTTTGCTAATTAAAGCTCATAGAATGGAAGAGCTGTATTGGAAGCAGCAATGTTACTGTAATTGGTTGATTGATGGAGATAATAACACTAGATTCTTTCACAGTTTTGTTCAAAAGAAGAGAAGAAGAAATAGTATAAAAGGTATCAAGAATGGAGAGGTATGGATCTCTGATTCTAATGACATTGGTTTGTCTGCTGTTTTCTTCTTTCAAAATGCTATTGCAGACTATCCTTGTGGTAATAGTAATGAGGATGATAGGAGGTTGAATGATGATTTGTTTAATAGAATTCCTAGACTGGTTACTTCTGAAAACAACAGAAGCTTGCTTAAGCCAATTGATGAAAGTGAGTTATGGAATATTATCAAGCTGATGAATCCTTCTAGTGCTCCAGGTATAAATGGCTTCACTCAAAGTTTCTTTAAATATTGCTGGCACATCATTAAAGTTGATATGATTAATGCTATGAATGACTTCTTAAATGGTAAGGATATCCCTAGAGGTATATTTTCCATTGGTATTTGTTTGTTACCTAAGGTTACTAATCCTATTAGCTGGAAAGACTATAGACCGATCAGCCTTTGTTCTTTGCTTAATAGGATCATGTCTAAGATCATTGCTAATAGGCTGGCTTTGATTTTACCTAGCATCATTTCTCCTAATCAATGAGGTTTTGTTCCTGGTAAGAATATTCATGAAAATATTTTGATTTGTAAAGAACTAATATGTGACTTGAATAGAAAGGTTAAGTATAATAATATGGTGATTCAGCTTGACATGTCTAAAGCTTTTGACAAGCTAAATCATGACTTCATTTTCAAGGTTCTAGAGAAGTTTGGCTTCTCTTCTAGGTTTATTTGTCTTATTAAGAAAATGATCCAGTTCGTTAATGTTTCTATCCTTGTTAATGGTGAAGTATTTGGCTTCTTTAAAACTACCAAATGTCTGTGTCAAGGTGACCCTATTTCTCCTTATCTGTTTATTATAGCTGAGGATTTGTTCATTAGAGGTTTCAATTCCGTTATTCAAAATAATATAGATATGAATTATAGATGTAGAAGTAATATAAGTGTAAATAGTCTTGCGTTCGCTGATGATATCTTATTATTATTGAATTGAAAAGATACTACTATTAATAAGCTGAGTAACTTTCTAGACAAATACCAAATTCTTTCTGGTCAGGTTGTGAACAAGGACAAAACTAAGGTTTTAATGGCTAAGGGTATTGATGCTAACAAGATTGATATTGTTGCTAATCATTCGGGTTTTTCTTTTAGTTATTTGCCTACAGATTATCTTGGACTCACAGTCAATACTAATAATAGAATCAGCAATTACAATAAGTTAGTTTGCAAGGTTAGCAACAAGATTAAGGAATGAAATATTTCTAGTCTTTCATTTGCAGGTAGACTTACTCTTGTTAAGTCTGTTTTATTAAACATTATTCTTTACTGGATGCAGACTAATATCCTTCCTAAAGGTATCATTTATAAACTTGAAATCATATTGAATAGATTCATTTGGGATTCTAATCAAACTGGTAAGAAAGTTCATTGGTGCAAGTGGAACAATTTGTGCAAAACTTATAATGAAGGTGGCCTTAATGTTAGAAATTTGTTTGATATTCAAACTGTTATTTCTTTCTATCTTTGGGCTGCTTTTAGGAAGAATAAGTCTTTCTGGTCTAACTTTATGCATAGCATCTATTGCCTGAATCATCATCCTTTACAAATTAGTCCTTTTAAAACTGGTTATTTGGTTTGGAAAATAATGATTAGTGTTAGAGATAGAGATGAAAGTTTTATTAAGTGGAAAATTGGTAATGGCCTTTTTGATTTTTGGTTAGACAATTGGATTGATTCTGAACCTTTTCTAACTTTTAATAGTAATGAAAACAATCTTTGGTTCACTCCTGAAAAGGTTAGGTCCTACTGGTCTAATAATTCTTGGGATTTATCTTCTGTTTATAACTTTATCAATCCTAATATTATTGCATGCATCAATAGTTTGCATATAGATGATAGTAAGTCTGACTTAATGACTTGGAGTCTTGCTAAGAATGGGAATTATAATTTAAAGGATACTTGGGAGAGTATTAGAACTATGTATATTACTGATTCTGTCTTTCAAAAAATTTGGAACATCTTATCTCCTAGTAAAAGTTCATTCATGCATTGGAAGATTCTTAAGAATTATATTGCTGTTGATTCTGTTCTTCAAAATAGAGGTATTGCCATTGCTTCAAAGTGTCAGTTTTGTGATAATTGTGAGTCTATGAGTCATCTCTTTATCTCTTGTAAGTTTGCTTGGTCGATATGGATCCATTATGCTGTTATTTTTAGAATTTACATGACTAAGTAGATGAACATAAAGTATATTACCAGATTATGGCAAGGTCCTAAGACTTCTAAAACTCAGGTCAGAAGCATTCTTCCTTCACTTATTTTACATAATATATGGAAGGCTAGAAACTTACTTAAGAATAAAGGTATAAGAACATCCATTGATTCAACCATAAACCAAATTAACTCTATCATTCATACTCTTGATATGAAAAAGTTATTAACAAATCTCATTGGTTTGTTTGTCCTAAAGCTGCTCTTAGTTTTGGTTGTAGTAATCAGCTGAAAGTTGCTAATAGGCATTATTATATCAAGTGGCGATTGCCTCCTTCTGGTAGGCTTAAAATGAATACTGATGCATCTTGTTTAAGTAATGGTGAGGCTATTGGTTCTGTAATTATTCGTGATAGTAATGGTAACCTGATTAAAGGCCATAGCTATCTTTATGGTAAGACTACTCCCTTATTTGCTGAGATTCATGCTATTCTGGATGGTTTACTGATATGTAAAAGGAATAACTGGACTTTGGTTGATATAGAGTCTGATTCTTTAACTTCTATTAATTTGATTAACAACAAGTCTAGTGATATAGCCTGGTATATTAGCCCTATTATTGATTGTATTCGTAAGCTGATCCATAGCAGTATGACTATTGCTCATGTATTTAGGGAGAAAAATCATGCTGCTGATTGGCTTGCTCAGTATACTCTTAATCATAAAACTGGTTATAACATTTTACCTAGTTCTATTCCTAATGATTTGAAGGCAATTATGATATTGGAGGCTCTAGGTCTTGGCTATATTACTACTTGATAATTTACCTGATATAAAATTTGCTCATTGTTTCTTTGATTGATGGACTGATATAAGACTTTCTTCTTTGTGAATGTTGGTGTTGCTTTGGGTTGATGGTTGTTCGTGGCTGCTCATTCCTGGCTCAAGATGATGCTGTTTCGGCTGATTTTATCTACGTCTTTCTTCTTTGTGGATGTTGGTTTTGTTCTGAGGTCTCAAGATGTTCTATATCATCTCTAGTCTTCGAAGTTGGAGAAGGGTGCTTGCTCTATCTTGCTGACAAGATGTGGTGGTCTCATTGATTCAGTATTTCTTGAAGATGAATTAATCTTCTTAAAGATACATTAATCTTCTTGAAGATGTATTTAAAGATTGATTGTTTTGATGATGTGGTGACTTGAAGAGTTTGCATCTTGATGGCTTGGTTGGTGAAGAGTCTCTTTGACTATTTGAAGATATGGTATTTTTAGTTGATAGATTAGGGTTTCTTGATTATATTGTTTCAATTTGGGATTTAGCGCCTTTGGGTCTTTCAAATTGGAATTCCCGCCATTGTAAACAAGTTTATTATTAATAAATATTTCATCTTAATAAAAAATAAAAATATATATTAGATGATCATATAATAATGAGGAAAGTACCCCTAAATACCCACTCAAGTATCAAATACCAAAATGGTACCCGTTTTTGGACTAGTTTCATAAAATACCTAGAGCCAAATTATGGACAATTATACCTTCTAGGGTATAAAAGGGGTTGTTTTGTTGAAACCCACTTTTTTTACACCTTCTAATCAGACTTTTAGGTTCCAATTACCCCCACTTTCACATTTCTAAATTTGAGGAGAGAGAAACACGTGAAATGAGAGGGAACCAAAAAGATTTTTTTGAAACCAAACCTAACCGGCGAGAACAAACTGATGAGTACTAACCTTCGAAGCAACCACCGTCTCTGTTCTGATCTCTCAAGCAACCACCGACGAGCCTCGAACTACAACGAAGTATAAGTCGAACCGAACCGTCGAACATTGTCTCTGTTCTGCCTTATTTCTTCGAACCGAACCAGGTATCCGTCTACATACTGTCTCTGTTCGAGTTACATGCGTCGATGTTAGGTGTTAGAAGCAACCATTGTCGCCGGAATACTTTTAATAATCCGATAGTTAGAATAGTCTGTTGTTTTATATTGGTAGTCATGCTGTCTGACGTTTAACCCTCCGGTAGGCAGTAAGGGTATTTCGTACTGTTGATCGACCGGACGACGACGTTAGGTGATAGTTGTGTTGGTAGTGCTGTCCGACGCCATCGATTAGAATGCTGTAACGTCGTGTATCGTAGCTATGTGGCTGCTGTTGTAAGCGTTGTTAGTTTACGTAGGTTTGTTAGATATCTAGCAATATGGGTTGCATTATCTATCAGTGTTTGTTTATAGTTATACCTGTCCGAAACCATCGATTTGAACCTGGCCTGGTTGAATCGTGAACGTGTTACGTCGGCTATCATAGCTATAGGGCTTCTATTCTAACCGTTGTGAGTTTACGTAGGTTTGTTAGACATCTAGCAATGTAGCTTGTATTATCTATCGGGGTCTGATAATAGTTTACCTGTCAGACAGCACGTCTAGGGGAGAAGTATATGATTCTGGTCACTTCTACCAATCTTCATAATGCAGTGGCTGCTTAGTTTTATTGTTTTAGTTACCATGGTATTACTAACTAGCTTATTATGTAAATGTTGACAGGTCAAAATGACAAAAAGAGGAGTATTCTACAGGTCGGGGTTGGTTAGCATAATCAACGTACTGAGACGGGATATAATCAAAGCTGAACACATCGAGGCTGCTCGTGGAACCCCTTTCTACACCTTCCTCAAAACCTCGTACGACTTGAGGAACGAGGTTCTGAAGCTTAAAAAGTTCCACCACTTGATCGAGGCGATTTGTGGTTTATACGATGTTAGATGGAAGGCTTTCAAGATTGGACAAAAGCATGTAAGGCTGACGAAGAAAGATGTTAAGGCGATCTTTGGCCTCAAACACGGTAACGAAGAGATGCCGATGAGCAAATCAGGTGGATTTATCGCTCGGTACGCTGATGAAGCTGAGTTAGATTCGATTTTGATGAAGAAATATTTTTTGAGTCCAAGGACGATGAGAAGCGGGCCAACGAACGACAAATCAGTTTCCAATGCGTTGATAAAGGTAAATAGAGTCTGTTAGAATGTAGTTGTTTTTTAGTTTATGCTGCAGGCATATGTTGATGATACAAAAATCTGCATGTGTATGAACATATCTAGCGTAGTAGTATATTATATCTATCAGTGAGTTGGCAGTATAATATTACGTTGTTGTTTGGTTTTATGCATCTAGCAATGTCTGGAATCATATCTATCAAATGTCTTATTAGGTGTGGATGCCTTTAATTGTTATTGCTGTATTCTTGGTATGATTTTGTTTATTTTTGTAGGAAGCGATCGAGAAAGCAGTCAGTGAAGGAGGGGAGGATGAAGCGAAGGATGTGGCTCAGCTCCTGATACTTTTCATATGCTCGACACTGTTCTTTTCAGTGTCGGGCGACGTAGTCGGGTGGACAGCAATCTTCTACGTGGAGAATCTCGAGAAGATAAACAACTATGACTGGTCTGGAGCCATCTTGGATAAGCTTCACAAATCGCTGGACAAATGTATTAAGGTCGGGCATCCTTCAAGAGTTATCGGATGCGTTGCTCTGCTTTTTGTAAGTACAGTGTGTTATGATCAGCATGTCTGTTACGAAACTGTTTTTTTTAATGGTTAGTTATGTTCTGTGCAGCCGTTTCTTATGGAGCATATTTCGATAAACGTCGACATACCAAGGCCAAACATAATCCCTAGATGTTACAAGTGGTGGGGGCTAGAGGGAAAGGAGTCGACATTTGAAATGATCCAGATGGTCAGTGAGCTCAGGGACGACGAGGTATGTAACGCACCTATCAATGTCAATGTTGTGGTATGAAACAAATCGCATAGACACGGTTCTTACGTACAAATCGAAACCGTGAATATTAGAACATAAAATAAAAATAAACATATATATCGTTAAAAATATCAAACAAATAGCATACTGTGTACATAATTGTCTGTAATTCGAAGTAATGATTATAATATTGTGCTTCTCAATGTATATTATACTGTATTTCTTAGGTTGTCGGCGGTGAGTTGGTGTTTACAACGTCTGAATGTTTTGTTTATGGAGTAAATGATTCGCGGAGGCAGTGCGAAGCTGCTGGAGAAACAAGCGAACAGAGGAGTAGGAAAAGAAAGAAATCTGTTGCGAACAGAAGTACAAGAAGGAAGGTAGATGACAGAGCTGGTAGTAAGAAGAGAAGACGTTCGATGATTGAGGTTGAAGATGATGTTACGTTGGGGGAGTTCATTGTGGAGAGGAAGGCAACAGTTGGTAAAAACAAAGGGGAGAGGTTGAAAAACAAAAAAAAAACGTAGGTCTAGTATTATTCCAAGATTTGGAGTGCTGTCGCAGTCGGTTCTGCGTGACAACAAAAAGCTGAAAAAAAGAAGCCGGTTGCGCCGGTTGAAAGTTGAAAACAAGAGGCTTAAAACGTCGCTTGAGGAAAGAAACGAAGAGGTTAGTACTAGCATGTTTTTTAAGTACTAATAACCTCTATATGTTTGTTAAAATGAACGTATGAAATGTATAGATGTTGTTTGGTAGCAGCATCATTATAATTGATGCTGCAAAGGTAACTATAAGTTGTCTATCAATGAAATTATGCTGTATCTATCATTGTTAAAATAATGTAACTATTTCGTATGATCGTTTGATTCAGGTGGAAAAGTTGAAGAAAGATTTGGAGGACCTGAAACAAAAGCTGGAGATGGGAGGTGAAAGAGTGGATGGTGAGGATCACCAACTGCTGTTGACCTTATCAATGCCATTTTGCCGTGTTGATGAGGATGCTACTGAAACCATGGATGCAAACGTTCCTGAGAAGGTGGTTAAGGAAACACTGGTTTACAAATCTCGGAGGCACGGATTTGTTCCGAAGAGGAACCAAACAGTTTCTGACACAGAAAAAGCAACAGAAGAAGATGATGTTCATGGGGAGACAACAGCAGAAAAACAATAGTTGGTTGACAAAGCTGTGGACGTATCGGAAGAGGAGAAGGAAGTTGTTGATAGAGGGTGTGTTCAATCCGAAACACGTATTGAACCAATGGAAGAGAGTACTACACCTGAAGCTGTTGTTGTTGATGTGTATAGGAATCCGAAAGGGACTACAACAACTGGTTGTGACGCTGGTAATGGGAGATGGGAGGCGACATAAAAATTATCACCCCTATCTCATGCTGCCGGTGCGCAAAATGAAGTTTTGGTACCTGCACAGGGACCCGGAGTTGGAAACAACGAGGTTGAACAACAACAGCTGACGGTGGACAAAATTGATTTGTTGGACGAAGGTTCCAACGAAGGAACGAAAACAATGAAACAACAGTTGGAGGAGTCGCCAGAAACCGTACATCAAGGACAGAATGCGGAGAATGGTGAGGAGAAAGGAGAAGATGAAATAATAGTAGCAACTACATTGATGGAGATCGCAGCAACAGAACTACAGGGTCCAGAACCTGTCTCTCACAATGTGGTGGAGAATGTGGCTGTAGATGTAAGTGGATGTTAAATAGCGTAGTTCTATTTGAATATCATCTATCAATTATAGTTGTGCTAATCTCTCAATGTATGGTTTCCAATGTTATGTTGTTAGGAAGTGGAAACAGCGGAGCCTGAAGACACACGACACTCTAATGTAAAGACCTTGGCATTCACTGGAATTGGAAAAACAGCAAAGTGCGAACAACTATCGCAAGCTGTCTCTCCATTAAAGGTGATACAAATTTTCAACGGATGAGATCAATCCGCAGAGAAGATTGAAAAAGTGTCACAAGTTGAGCCATCTTCGTACGCAACACCACAACAACAGAAAGCAGCATCTAAGGATCTGATTGTCCCATCAGTTACACCGTTGGCTGACGATAGCTTTGTAGACTGCACCCAATCATTTTACGCAGAAGTTGACAAGGCTGTTGAAAATTCAAACGAGAAGAGACGTACACTGGACTCCATCGAGGAAGAACAAACAGACGTTGACGTAAGTAGATATTTTGTATTATCAATAAACATTAAAAAAGTAATGTTAACAGTTTACTATGATGCTTTATTTTAGGTTCCCGTTGATGAAATTCCTGGGTTCAACTTACTTACTCCGACGCAGGTTCAACAACAGCAGAGACAACGGAACTGATCGATGTAAGTGAGTACGAGAAGGTGTTAAAACTCAAACAGGTAGAACAACAAGAAGATCCAGAAGTATGGTACTTGCCAACAGCAGAGTTCTGGTACAGGCTTTCCATTAGTGTGACAGAGATAATGGAACTGCCTAACGAAAATCAAGTTAACTTCAAGGTAATAAGCTTTCAGGTTGTATCTATCGTAGTTTACTTGTTAGTCTAGCAACGTGTCTATATACGTCTATCAATATTAAATGCAGCATCTATCAATGTGTCAACCAATAAACCGTTGGTTATTATTTTCAGTAATTGTCACTCAACTGATTTGAGCTTGTAATTGTGTTTTGATAGGTAATAGATGCTTGGATATATAAGCTGTTAAAGGATTCAGATTGGAAAGTCCCTCTTAAAGGGTTTGATGATAAGTATTCATTTCCTGTCAACGCCATTCAAATTACTGGGATTGCAACTGTAAGTTCCCAGGGAATTATTGGTTTTATATTAGAAACATCTACTTCATGTATTAATGACTTAAATTTGCAGGGGACACTGGCTAAAAAGGGAGATATGTCTGTCATTGTGGACAAGGTTTTTGAAACAATGAAACCATAAACATATGTTGCATTTGTCCCCCTATGTACCATAAACACCGACGGTGTGAACCACTGGACGCTCCTGGTTATAGACATGGAGAATGGGGCTGCCAGAAGCTACAACCCACTGTTGTCGTGGAGCAAACACATTGCCGATAAGACAAAAAACACAGCCGATGCTCTGGTAAGGAATTTAAATTCCAAGTGACCTATTTTGGTTGTCTGTCTAGTAATTTCGAATACTATATATATAAATGTATATAGTAATACATATCAATGACTGCTACTATATCTATCAATGCAGCTCACCTATTACATGAAGAAGAAATACATACCTCATGTAAAAGGTGGATACAAAATAAAGACTGTGTTAAATATCCCACAGCAAAAGAAGGACAGCCTTAACTGCGGTGTTTTTGTTTGTAAGTACGTAGAAGACATCATTACAAGAGGGTTTGTTCCGCGGGAATATGGTGAGGAAATGCCGGCAGAAACAAGAGCTAAAATATTTAAGCATTTCATGAATGATCGTAACACAAACAAACGTTGGTAGTATGTAATTTATTTTTTGGTACCCATTTGTATGATTCGGATAGATTAGAAATGGGTGAATTAGACAACTAATATGATTTCTGTTGGTAGTAGAAAACTCACGTGTAAACACACATTTTCACATCACTGTTACAACATTCAGTGTTGAATCTACTAATTTATATATGTTGTATCCTTCATAGTAGTTTTCAAGTCGTTAGCAAAGTTTCTATTATTACCTATCATGCTTGAACTAAACATCTATCAATGTCTAATTGCTTAACTATCAGAATAATAAACAGGTGGTGTATGTAGATCTATAAGAAATTCTTTTTTAATCAGGTTTAAACTCAAGTAAATATGTAGGCCAAATATCTTTATAAACTACCTTGGCATATCCACCATTAGTTTCATGAATCAATTTCATCTATGGGCAGATGTCTCTACTATTTTTTATGTTCTAGATATGACAGAGTAATAGTAATTTATATCGCAATGTCTACCTTATTACATATCAGAGATTTAATAAACTACCTATAATACTTATATCGAAATACATAGCAATGTCTACCAGTTTATCTATCTGGGTTTAAGCAAGCATCTATCGTAGTACGAACTACATATCTGTCAGCATAATTATCTACTAGAAATGGATGTCCACATGTTAAATTTTTTTGTTACGAACCATGTAGTATAGTTTTACATATCTGTCAGACTAATTATCTAGACCAAATAGGTTTTAAATTTTAAATATAATTTATCTACTATTGTAAATTACTCGTAAATCTCATATAACATATTAGTGATGCACAAAATATATATATGGACTGGAGAACATGGTTATTGGTAGATGAGTAAAATTAATTTTTTGAAAGGACTTTTAACCACACAAATTACTCATTAGAAGTTAATGTGTTAAACCTATTGGTTAGATTGAAGTTGAAAAGACAAAGGTAGATGGACTTGAATGATTACATGAATTAAATATATGTGTGCCATTAAATTTGTGAAAGTAAGTATGGTTGCTTAATGGGACTCAGCCTTGGGCATTGTGTTTTGCTATAAATAGAGGGTGATATTTGAACCTATTCCTCACACACTTCCCTGCAAAGCAAAAAACAACCAGAACCTCTAGCCTTAGTTGAAACCTAACCACCTTCGAAAATGGCACCTTCCTCACCTTTCTCACCACCTAACTCCGGCGACGACGGGTGGTCAAGTGACCACTACGCAGACCCCAAAGCTTACAAGCGAGAAACAACATCGGAGTACTCCGATGATGAAGAAGACACGTGGTCCGTTTGGTCTGAGGACCAAGAGGACCCATATGGTTCATGGGATTCATGGTCGTTGGACGACAGCTATCAGTCTGAGGATGAAAAACTTCGCACACGGAAGAGGAGCACGAGCAGTTTGGGGGTTGAAAAAGAAGACGAAGATGATTCAGAGGAGGCAGACGATGAGGCTTCTGAAGACGAAGAAGACGAGGAAGAGGAAGAAGAAGAAGAAGAAGAAGAAGAAGAAGAGGAGGGATCTGATGGAGATGATTCTGACTAGGTTTGAACATGTCGATGTAGTTTCATGGAACTGTTGGTTTATATTTTGTTGTTTTTAATGTTTGTTTATGCTTTTTTTGGACTGTAACTTTCACCAACCCTGTGCAGTAGTCTCATTTTTTGACAGGGTTGGTGTATTTGGAATATCTGTAGCAGTTACTGATTCTAATGTTAACTTTTGATTGCATTTTCCGTTCTCTAGCTTAAACTGGTATGATATGATAGGATATGTTGCAGTTGACGGAAGCAGTTTTACTTGCAGTTATTTCACAGAATCGCATTGTATGAAAACTAACATATCAGAGTTATGGTAACATTAAAAGAACAGTTTATGTAGACCTAATGTATAAGATGTAAGCTACCTTATATATCAACCACTGTTTATTTCATATGTTATGTCATCAATATATCTGGCTATTAAATAACGAGATGAATCAGGCAGGGAAGATGTAAAGAACATCGTGAACAAATGTAAGAAAGGTAATAGATGGATGTACAGCGAAACAGAAAACATAAATTGATGTATCTGTCAGATGTAGAATCCACGATCTATCAATGTTACGTAGTGTGTCTATCAGAGTATAACAGCGTGTATAGCAATGTAACTCTTAATAGATATCAGAGTCTGAACCAAACAGACATGTTACATGTCAATGTTTAAAGTGTACAAAAACATAAGTCGAAAGGTACTTAGTGCTTATCTTTGAGATGAATCAGGCATGAAAGATGTGAAGGACCTCTTGAACAAATGTAAGTAAAGTATCAGATGGATGTACACCAAAACATAAAACATAGTTTGATGTATCTGTTAGATGTAAAATACAGAATCTATCAAGGTTGAATGGAGTGGCTATCAGAGTATAACAGCATAGATAGCAATGTATACATGAATAGATATCAGAGTCTGAAACAAACAGACATGGTACGTGTCAATGTTAAAAGTGTACAAAACATAAGTCGAAATATAAGGAGTGCTTATCTTTGAGATGAATCAGGCAGGGAAGATGTAAATGACCTCGTGAACAAATGTAAGTAAAGTATCAGATGGATGTACACCAAAACAGAAAACATACTTTGATGTATCTGTTAGATGCAAAATCCAGAATCTATCAATGTTGAATAAAGTGGCTATCAGAGTATAACAGCATAGATAGCAATGTATACATGAATAGATATCAGAGTCAGAAACAAACAGACATGGTACATGTCAATGTTAAAAGTGTACAAAATATAAGTCGAAAGATAAGGAGTGCTTATCTTTGAGATGTAAAATGTTACAAAAAGGTCGGTAAATAATGTTTAGAACGGAGCATCACATGACCTCCTATTATGCCCCGATTTGAAACATCGACCACAACGGGACTGGCTGCTGGAAACTTCACCTCTTGATGGAATATGCTTTTTCCTCGGACGCCCAGGTCATCTTTTAACGTTCGGGGGCAGCACCACGGGCTCTCCATCACAATCTGCAGTACTGGATTCACCAAACTCTGTTATAGCCGGTATGTTAAATGAATAGCTGGACAGGTAATTTTGGGTAGTGAAAAACGGCTCAACCAACGTCATAGGATCCTCGTTTAGAGATGCAATTGCAGCCAACACATGAGCGCATGGGAAACATTCTTGTTGCCAAGAGCCGCATGTGCATTTGAAATCAAGTATGTTGACCACCATGACTGGGTCCGATAAAACCTCAAAATAAGCGGCATAAGACTTGCGAACTAACCATGTCCGACTGCATTGTACATTCTCTTTGAACATCTTGTCAAACTCGGGGCACAAATGTGTGTTCCAACTTAGGCCCTCTCCTAAAAGTCGAGACATTTGAGTCATCAGAAGAGCTCTAATCCGGTCGATTAATTCAACTATAGGCAGATGGCACAACTTTTTAATCTGGCCATTGAACGATTCAACAGCGGTTGATGCCGTCGCCCCATACCGTTTGCCTTTGACATATGCCTGAGCCCATTTTTCTGGTGGCAGATTTCTTACAAAGTTGCCAATACGCTCACCGCCTTGGCGCAAAAACTGACCATAACGTTCATTAAAAAGTTCCACCGTAGGGGCATAAGCACAGCTCTTAAACATCACTAGCATATTTTGTTTGTAGACTCTGTTAGTGTGTTCAAGAGCTTTAGTCAAGTTCTGGATAAGATGGAAGATGCAATAAGCGTGGTAGTCAGTAGGATAAAGAGTTGCGACAGCGCTAATAATACCAGCATGGCGGTCTGAAATGAAAGTTATTTGGCGCCCTAACAGATGAGGTTTTAAACTTTCCAAAAACCAAAACCAGTTGTCTGAGTCTTCACTACCAAATATACCAAAAGCTACGGGGAAGAGACCTGAAACGGAAAAGATATAGCTTAAAAACAGAACTACATTAACAGAACTATATTAAGGTCGCCTGTGTAATAATAAACATAGAACAGTGTATGTAACCTAATCTATCAGACAGTGCCTCCCAAGCTAGCAATCAGTAATAACTAAAATAGCAGGGTATGTAATCTAATCTATCAGACAGTCTTAGTAAATCGCAAACTATGTAAACCTATCTATCAGACTAAATGTATTTTGAAACATGTACTGACCGTTGTTTCCATCTTTTCCACTGCTGAAAGCAACACGCCACCATGCTTCCCTGTTAGGTGGGTTCCGTCAACATACAGTAGAGGGCGGCACGAATAGAAACCCTGAAGACACGCCCCAAACGCTATAAAACAGCGACGGAAAACATTGCCGGGAGCCAAATCCAGATGACAGTCCGTAGTGATGTCATGACTCTTTAGTCTCTTGAAGTATGGTTTTAGCAATCCGAAAGAGGTATTGCTATCTCCAAATACAACACGACGGGCCTTCTCCAACCCATTCCAAGATAGACGATATGAAACGTCTAAACCGTAGTCTTGCTTGATGGTGGACTGTATAGTCTTAGCTGTTACGGATTGGCAGTTCCGTAGAGAATCGTGAATTTCATCAGCAATCAAATCGGACGACAGATGCCTGCTTTTCTTCTTTGTGAATACGGGACTGCACGTATGGGTACTGAAAAATCTTTTAATTGTCATCAAACCGGTCTTAGAATCAACAGAAGCGTAAAGCCTCCATTTGCAGCCGTCCGAATCTTTGTTTACATAATAAACGGTGATCTTGTTAAAGGTATTGTGCATGTACCTAAACGCAAAACCGTTCTCTAATGCATAACGGGATAAGGATAACCTCAGACCTTGAGCACCATCTGGAAAAGACTGTCCAACACCGATGATAGCTTCTGCCCATCCCATTGTAGCTGAATGTCTTTTTTGGGGGTTGAAATGGCCAAACAGCTACTGCTTTCACCGCTAGTTCGTTTCATATGAGAGGATTCTTCGAATAGTTGAACGGGTTGTTTACGTTTAATGGCAGAGCCTTTATCAGCAACATGTTCTTCGATAAGAAAACTAACACTCTTCAGATGCTCAACATCAAGGTAACATTCCAACCCAATAAAATCGGTCTCCTTATTAAACATACAATTATTCTGAGCACCGCAAGAGTACGTAATGCTGTAGTTGCCTCTAACAAGCCCTTGCCATGTTTGCTCAACGTACTGTTGAAAAGACTCGAAGTTTTCGAATTCAGACAGCGGAACAATAGCTGTTTCCGTACCAAATTTGAAAATGCAAACTTTTGGTTTCGACATTGTGTACCCTGAATTGTAGGAGTTTTGGTTAGTTTGTTTAACGTTGGTGTAGAACAACTGAATGTGTTACTGATATTAGTGAATGGTTGAACATATCTAGCAATATCCCGTAACTAACATATCAGGGTATATGCATCGTGGTCTATTTTTCAACACATATAGCAAACTGTCATAAATAAACTATCAGGGTATATGGACTCTTGGTCTGTTTTCCAACACATATAGCAACCTATTATAGCTAACATATCAAGGTGTCTGCAGTCAGAGGAATGGTTGGAAACATTTAGCAATATCCGCTAACTAACATATCAGGGAATATGGATACGGGGTCTAGTTTTGAACACATATAGCAAACTGTCATAACTAAACTATCAGGGTATATGGAGTCATGGCCTATTATCCAACACATCTAGCAAACTATTATAGCTAACATATCAGGGTGTATGCATGCAGGGGATTTGGTTGAAAAACATCTAGCAATATCACGTCCCTAAACTATAACCGTATATGGAGTCATGGTCTATTTTTCAACACATATAGCAACCTGTCATAACTAACATATCGGGATGTATGCAGTCAAGGGATATCTTCCAACACATATAACATATCAGGGTGTATGCAGTGATCTAGCAACCTCTAACATACAATTGCAGGCGACAAATCGCAAGTGTAACGTACACAAATCACATGGGTTTAAAACAGAGGTCGAAAAATGTAATTTCTCACCGGAATGTTATCGGAGCCGGTATGGATGATATGAATCGAGCAGAAGCAGATAGTAATAGGTTTCCTACCATTAACGTACATTATATGAGAGTCTAGAATCGATTTCGAAAATGGAAAACGATTTTGAAACTGAAAACTCAGCTCCGATACTGACCTGAAAGCTGTAAGGTCGGGCTCCGATAACAGTGGTTAGGAGGCTGCTAACCGGTGGTCTAGGAGGCTGAGAAACGGTGCAAAATCGGAGCTAGGAGGCTGAGTCGAGGACAAATGAAGGATCTAGGAGACTGTAACTGTAACTGACGCCGTCGAACGGAATTCCAAAGTTCCCCGGTGATCGGAACACTCTCCGAAGGCGTTTATATGGATCGCCGGTGGTTACGTAGTGTAACCGGTGGTTCAATAGTGTCGCCGGAGCTGGTGTGATCAGCCTACGTTTTTTGAAATGAAGAGACGTTATTGAAAAATGGGTTTGTTAGGTTAGGAGAGAGGAGAGAGAAATGGGCTAATAAATTCAAAATTCAAAATTCAAAAGTAATAAAGAAGGTGCTGAAGCCAAAAGAGGTCCTTTTTTCACAAAATCAACCTTATATACTAGATTGAGGGTAATCTTGGTATTAAAAAAAGAAAAGGTATTAGAAGTTGATATGTTTAATGAGATGGGTATTAAGTGAGCATTAACCCATTTTGGGTACTAGGTTGTAATAGGTTTGGCTAAAAGGTAGTTAGTGTGTCATTTCCCTATAATAATAATTGAGTGGATATTTTTGCGTAATTTTAATTTCCATTAAATTTGTATTAGGGATGACAATTGTTTCCGAACCCGCGGGTACCCGACCCGAGCCGACCCGATGGGATGGGTTATGGGTTTTAAAAATTTCCCACGGATGGGTTGTGGGTTTCAAAATTTACTACCCGCCGGGTATAGGATGGGTTATGGGTTTAAATAATTTCCCACGGGTACCCAACCCGAACCCGACCCACTGGATAATACCCGATGGGTACCCGTTAAATTAATATTATATAAAATATTATATCATTTAATATTAGTTATTAAGCTTTAAAATAAAGTTATTAATATTAGTATCTGTATTCTGGAATAATCAAACCATATATTATCTGCTAATATATAGAATATACTTTTGAAAAATATTGTTGTATTTAAACATTAAATTTAATTTTTAAAATCTTTTCTTTTAATATTTTTTATTTTTCTTTGCAAAACTGATACTATCAATATCGATCTAATATTATTCGTATTATTAATTAAATTAAAAAAAATACTAACATATACCAAAACCATATATTAATTATTAATAACATTATAAAAATACAAAATATTTGTTAATTATCACTAGATACCGTATATTTTGAAAAATATCATTCTACATTTAGATATTAAATTTGATTTTTCAATTTTTCATTTTAAAATATATTTTTTCTTTTTGGTCTAATAATATTATTATTTATGAAATAAAAAAATTACTAACATATTTCAAAATCATATATCAATTATTAATAGATCACAAAACACTATTCTAGATTTTAATATTATATTTGATGATTTATATTTTTTAAACATCTTTTCTTTTTTCTGCAATTGGTATCAAACTCAAGACAAACTAATAATATAATTAATTAAATTATAAGAAAATGATTTACTAAAATATACCAAAACTATGCATTAATTATTAATAGATAACAATTAGCATTGGGTTGGAGAGAGATCGAGGGAAGGAATGCTTCAAGAAACGCTCTGTTCTTCTGAAAGAACAGAGTTTCATTTTTTACCTTCTTTTTTGAATTGATTCATCCTTGGGCTATCTCTGCTATTCTTTTTTGGAATTTTGAGCGCAATGGAGAAAGAAACAATAGACGAATTTCCTTTGCTGAGGAAAATGTCAAATTTCGAAAAACAGAGTACCAAGAATTCTGGTACTGAAGATTGTAATATGATTTCCAACCCTGTTTTCGAAGAATTGTTAAAAGGTAAAGACGAGTTATCTCAAAAGAAACCTTATGCAAATTTGTTGAAAACTTCAAAAACAGAGTTTGTGCATACAAATGTTTCTGTCATAATTTCTGATGAAATTCCGGTTATTAAGTTTGATGCTGCTGATAAAGATAAACTGTTAAAGGTTTCAATGCATACACTAATAGCGAAATTCTCTTCTGGTAAGCCTTCTTTGGAACAGCTTCGTAAGTTTTTGTTGAAATTCAACTTCGTTGGAAAATTCAGTCTTTCGGTCTGGGATTATCGTCACGTATTTGTGGAATTTACTGATATTGAGGATTTTAAAAGATTGTGGTCAAGAAACATCTGGGTTTTGGGGAATAAAACCATGAGGTTGTTGAAGTGGACTCCGGGTTTTGATCCTAGTCTAGAGTGTCCTTATACTCCTATATGGGTTTCTATTCCTAATATCCCAGAATTTCTATTTAATTATTCGACAATCAGTGAGGTTGCTAAGGTTCTGGGAACGCCTCTTAAAGTTTGGGTTCCTTCGATGAATAGAGCTAGACAGAATTGCTGTAAAATATGGGTGGAAGTCGATATCTCGAAGCCTCTCATTCATAAAGTTCAGTTGAAGTTTGGTGAAGAAGACTGTTATTGGATTGATTTGGTGTATGATAAAGTTCCTCTTTATTGTACAATCTGTGATCACATTGGGCATAATAAAGAAAAGTGTAAAAAAGTTGTGAGAGTTGAAGATGGTGTTATGGAAACTGGTCAGAATAATGAAAGGCTTGATAGTTCTGGGGTCCCTGATCAACAGTCTTGTTCTCAATTTCTTGGTAACGATTTTCTTGGTGAAAGGGTTGAGACTGTTAAGGATAAAGAAGATAAAGAAGAGACTGTTAACAGCAACAAAAATCGATGGTTAAAGTCTGTTGTGATTACTCAAGATTATGAGAAAGATGTTAAAAAAGAAGTGGAGGTTAGTAGCTCTGCTCATGAATTAGTTTCTGTGGATAATAAAGGTGAATCTTTAGAGAATGTTGAAGAGGGAGAAATGATTGAGGAAGAAATGATTGAGGCTTTGAAGATGTTGGAGAAAAAGAATACGTTTGAGGTTCTTAGTGAAGAGATACATGACTCACCTAAGCATGATGGCAGTCTTCCTGTCTCTCCAGTGAGGTATAAAGATGTTAACAAACAGGAGACTAGGAAACTGAAGAAGGTTCCCAAGTTATGGGCTTCAAAGGGTCCTGTGTCTTCTAAAGTCATGAAGTTGAAAAGGAGTCATAAATCTGGTATTGATTAATGACTATTGCTATGTTGAATTGGAATGCAAGGGGTCTTGCAAATAAAGATACTGTGAAGAGATTAAAGTCTATTGTTTATTCTGAAAAAGTTTCTTTTGTAGCTATTCAAGAGCCATTGGTTAATTCTGATAAGTTGAGTTTATTGGCTAGGAAGTTAAAGCTCAATGGTTTTTTTGGCAATGTGAATAATAAAGTGTGGGTGTTTTGGCACCAGGATTTCAAGGTGAATGTGGTGTTGGATACTGAGCAGTTGATTCACTTAAAGGTTGGTCATCCTGTTTTAAATAAAGTGTTTGAGATATCTGTAATTTATGCAAAATGTAAGAAAGATCAGAGGCTTGTGCTGTGGGATACCATTAGAGGATTGGATGTGCAGAATGAGTGGCTTCTTTGTGGTGACTTCAATGTCATCTCTAATATTCAGGAGCAACTGTGTTGCTCTACTATTAATCTTCGTGCTATGGATGATTTTAATAGTTGTATTATGGATTGTTCTTTGTTGGATGCTGGTTTTAGTGGCCCTTCTTTCACCTGGTCTAATGGTCAAAAGTGGAGGAGGTTGGATCGAGTTCTTTATAACAATGCTTGGTTGGAGTGCTTTGATTACACTTCGGTGTCTCATCTTGCTCGTAATTGCTCTGACCATTGTCCTATGCTTATTAAGATATCTTCTAAAGTGGAAAGAGCAAAAGCTTCTTTTAAATTTCTTAACATGTGGACAACTCATGATGGTTTTGTAAAGATTGTTAAGGATAGTTGGTCTAATGTGATTAATGAAGAGGTGAGGAACCCTATTATGATCTTTTGGTTGAAACAACAAAGGCTGAAGTCTGTATTGAGGACATGGAATAGAAATGTCTTTGGAAATTTGTTTGATGCTATTAAGCAAGCTGAGAAGACTATTATCAATATGGAGATTACTCTTCAAAATGAAGCTTCTGAGGATAATGTTAATTTGTTGGTTGAGGCTAAGAAGCATCACTTATTGTTACTTGATAGAGAAGAAATTTATTGGAGACAGAAGGCGCATGCTACCTGGTTGAAAGATGCTGATAGAAATACTGCAGCTTATCATGGTTTTGTTAAGAAAAGGCAAAAGAAGAACAGAATTGAAAGAATTAAGGTGGGAGATAGATGGCTCACTGAAAAGGAAAGCATTAGTTCGTCTGCTGTTGAATTCTTCAAGGATTTGTTATCTAACGATTTAAATGTTTTGAATGATCAGCCATTGAAAGATGTGATTCCTCTTCTTGTCAATGATGATGATAATAGATCCCTGATCATGGTGCCTGATGAGGATGAAATTCACAGAGTGGTGAAGGGTTTAAACTCAGAATCTGCTGCTGGGCCAGATGGTTATAATGGTGAGTTTTATAAATGTTGTTGGGATATTGTGGGATCTGATTTGTGTGATGCTGTTAAAGCTTTCTTTCGTGGTTATAAGTTGCCTAAGGGAGTTAAATCTACAATGATATGTTTAATTCCTAAACTAGAGAATCCAAACAGGTGGAAAGACTTTAGACCGATTAGTCTAACTTCTGTTTTCTCTAGGATATTGGGAAGGATTATTAATAATAGACTCTCCTCTATCTTGCCTAAGTTGATTTCTGATGTGCAAGGAGGTTTTGTGAAGGGTCATTCTATTCAGCACTCTATCCTTCTTGTTCAAGAAATGGTCTTGGATATTAACAGCAATAAAAAGATTGGAAATGTCATTGTTAAAACTGATATGTCTAAGGCATTTGACAAGCTTAGACATGATTTCTTGTTTAAGATTCTTAGAATGTTTGGCTTTAGCAATGGAGTTATTGCTCTAGTTAATAGTTGCATCAGTAATGTTCATTCCTCTATTCTGATCAATGGGGAGATGGCTGGCTATTTTGCTAATACTCAGGGATTAAGACAAGGGGATCCCCTCTCCCCAAGTCTGTTCATATTGGCTGAAGAATATTTGATTCGAAGTGTTACTTTTACTTCTAATGATAATCAATGCTGTAGATACAAAACAAGAAGCAATATGAATATAGCATGCTCAGCATTTGCTGATGATTTTATGCTGTTTACTAATGGAAGCATTCAGGCTATGGAGGCTTTTAAAGCTGTTATAGATCATTACCAGTTGGTGTCTGGTCAGGAGATTAATGTGTCTAAATCTAAGCTCATTGTCTCTACCAAAATGAGTAGCCAGAAGGTGTCTAGAATTGAAGCTATATGGAATTTTAATCACACTCATTTACCATTCAAATATCTGGGCACTGTTATTGCTAATAATACAAGAGTGGCAAACTATGAAAGTATTATTGACAAAGTGAGAAAGAAGATCATGGAATGGGACAAACTGCATTTATCTTTTGCTGGTCGCCTTCAATTGATTCAAACTGTCTTGACTGCCTTTCCTAACTATTTCCTGCAGCATTCTTCTCTGCCTGTTGCTATTGTTCACAGGCTGGAAATTTTATTCACCAAATTTCTGTGGGGGACAAAAGAAGACAAGAACTCAATTAGCTGGGCTCGTTGGGACAGACTATGCAAGCCATATTGTGAAGGTGGCCTGAATCTTAGACAATTTAAAGACTTGAATCAAGCTTATGCTATGAAATTGTGGTTTGAGTTCAGAATGCAACAATCTTTATGGGCTAAATTGATGAGGTCTACTTATTGCTTTAACAATATCCACCCTTTGTTAGCTATTGCTACTTACAAAAGGTCTAAAGTCTGGTCCCGTATTCTGAGTACTAGAGAGATAACTGAAGATTATATGTTTTGGAATCCTGGTCAGGGCAATATGGGATTCTGGTATGATAAATGGTGTTCTAAAAGGCCTTTTATTGTGATTACTGGAGATAGAGATAGGAGGTTTTTGATGGATAGCAGCAACACTCTGGTTAAAGACTTATGGTTGGGTGACTCTTGGTATATTGAAAGACTAAGGACTATGGTCTCAACTACTGAGATAAATAAAATTGTGGAGATCAAGTTGAATAATTCGGATGATCTGTTGTTGTGGTCTCTGTCTAAGAATGGGAGGTTTAATGTTAAAGACACTATAAATCACATTAGAGACAAAGGCAGCGTCTCTAGTCTATACACCAAAACCTGGAATGCTGTAACCCCGAGAAAATGTTCGTTTCTCTTATGGAGGGTGTTACACAATTGGATATCTACTGATAGTGTGATGCAAAGGAGGGGTTTCATGTTAGCCTCTAAATGTGTGTTTTGTGACAATGCTGAGTCTACAAATCATGTTTTTGTGCAATGTCATTCTGCGTGGGGTGTTTGGCAGCACTTCAGTGACATTTTCAAGGTTAGTATTCAATCACATATGACTGTTTCACACATTGTGATGAAATGGTACTGGGCTGGAAATAAATGTGACATTTTTAGCATTTTGCCTGCTATTATAATGTGGTCTATATGGGCAGCAAGAAACAAAAGAAAGATGAGCAATGTGATTACCTCGACAGGTTCTATTATCAGCCATGTTCTTCTGATCTTGTCAAGCCTCGATTACACTAAAACCTTGAGAAGGAAGCACTGGGGTCGTTTCAGCAAACAAGCAACAGACATTGGTTGTATTAGTCATTTGAGAGACAGAAACAAGCCTCTTTTTCTGAGGTGGAAAAGCCCTAAACATGGTAGATTTAAACTAAATGTGGATGGATCATGTACCTGTAAAGGTGAAGCTGGAGGAGGAGCTATCATCCGTGATAGTAATGGTGATATTATTGCTGGCTGTGGTAGATTGTATGGGAAGGGTTCTCCTCTGATTGCAGAGAGTAGAGCCCTTCTGGATGGTTTAAAATTGTGTGAAAGACTTGGGCTCAGAAGAGTTGATATCGAAATTGACTCCATGGTTCTGGTTGAGTTGATTCAATATGGTAATAGTCCATGGTTTTTAGAGTTGTTGCTCAACTGTTGTAGGAAAGCTATCAAAAGCGAAATGGTGGTTTATCACATTTTCAGGGAACAGAATTTAGGAGCCGATTGGGTTGCTAAAGAAGTGCTCAAGATTCGTCAAGATATGGAATTTACGAAGATGAATGCTCCTACTAAGTTGAAGGCTATTGTCTATTTGGAGAAGATGAACTTAGGGTACTTGAGGCTGATTGATTAGTTTGCTTTAGGGTTTAATTGTTGTTTCTGGTTTTGAGAAGGTTGAAGATGAAGGGTTCGCGCTCTTCATTTTAAAATTTTGTATTATTGCCTATTAAGGGCTTGAAGTTTTAGTTTAATGCAATTGAAGCTTTGATTAAAAAAAAAAACATTGGGTTGGAGTGTTTTTTTTATAGAAATGGTTTAAATCTAGAGAATTATGCGTAGTTTTTTTTAAAAAAGAAATTTTAACTTCAATGGGTACCCGTGGATGGGTACCCGAACCCGCCGGGTTCGGATGTGGGAAAAAAATATTACTACCCGACGGATACGGATTAGGGTATGAGTTTGGAAAAATATAGACGGAATGGGTTACGGGTTTAGCTATACCCGCACTCATCCGACCCATTGCCTCATAAAAGAACGGAGGTTAGGGTTTAAGACCCGAGGTTTTCCCTCTTTCTCAGATTAGGATAACGTATTTTGCTCACAGGCCGATGATACGAATTCCGATTTAATAAAATAATCTTCTTCTTCTTACTCTAACTAAAATTTCAAAAGAATCATTACATTTTGAAGAACATGGAGAGCAGTGACGATAGTCAGGTAAACCGTTCCTTCCATGAAATTAATAAAGAAAATTCAGAAATGAGTACTGATTGGGATCCAGAATTTGTCAGAGATGATGAGAATTTAGTTGACGCCTTAGAGACGGCTACTAATATAAACGATGAATGTCTAGAAGGGAATAAGATTGTCAATTCTGGAGAGAATTGTGGAAATTTGATTGATGATGATATCTCGGGGGGTCGACTAAATAATCAGACCACCGACAATGATGCAGAAAAGGAAAGGGTTGCAAAAGGGCTTAGGAATCTGACTCAACCCATCAACGTTGGAGATAGAGATGAATCGAAGATAAAGTATTCAAGGGAGGAGTTGAAGGCCCTAAGCCATGAAAACGTTGTTAAGCAGAACAATTTGTGGAAAAGCATATACACTGGTCTTGAAGTTGCTGTGGCTAGGGAGTATAATAACCTATCTTCCTCAAAGAATCAGAGGAAAACTCAGCCGGGGAAGAAAGGAGCTTTTGGTATTCCAAGTGAGTTTTTCTTTATTTTTGTAATACCAATGATTTCTAAGTTAGAAATATGCAGTTCTTGGTTATGGTAGCTAGAGGTGACAACTCAAAACTCCCTTTATATTCTCCAGGTCAATATACTTTGGATCAAACACTAAACTTTTGTTCATCTAATATTTTTGTCATATTGATATCTGAAAATCTCAATGATCTGAGTTGGTTCGTGTTAAGCTAATAGCTACTCTATCAATCAATTAAATTCTATCAACCATGCAACTCCTCCGTCACTAACTACTTCTTACTTGAATTCAATTGATCAAGAGAGTTTATACCTGGACTGTAATTCTTCATGCTTTCTCATTAGTAGCTATATCATTTGTTATAAAACAAATGTTTTGGCTCTTCTATATGTATTGAGGTTGCAATTATAGTTATATGAATTTAAGAGTTCAAATTAAGGGAGATTGACAGACTGTGAAAAGTTAGCTTCAGTTGTTCGGTTTACACAATATGAATTTAAGAGTTCAAATTAAGAAAGATTGAAAGACTGAAAAGTTAGCTGCAGTTTTTCGTTTTACACAATTGATGTGTGGCGTAGCGTATCGTTTGCAGTATAAATTCCATGTAGTTTTTGCTTGGTAGAGTTGGATTGTAGACAGACTTATTAGATATAATAAGTTATTGCTTGTAGTAGTAGAAACTAGCAGAAAAGAAAAGACATAGTGGTGCGATTTGATAGCAGACAAACCTACTATAATACATAGACTTCTTGAGGCAATTCTAGTTGCCTCCTTATATTATAACTCTGATTACTCCTTGCCCCTATAGTTATTCCTCTTTTACTCGTCTATAAATACTGTTTGCTTACGAAGCTACTAAATTTGAATTTTTCTTTCCTTCATCCACTCTCCTACTTGAAAAGATGTGTTTAGATTTTACCAAGAAAATGTTTGTCATCGCATGCTTTAATGGCTAGTTATTAAGGTAGACATAATTAGTCTTATTTTCCTTTTTGCTTTTTGAATTCTTATATTGTACAATCAAATAGCTTGCAAAATGAATTATTTATTTTTAGAACTAATATATTCTGAAGATAAAGTTTTTGATAGATACCTAAACAGAGCAAAATTCTTACATGTATTTTAATTAGTTTTTTACTGTCATTTTACTTGGAAAGAATATCCTGCCGTAGGTGATAAGAAAATATTGAATCATTTTCTTTTTTATATTGTATTCCTGTTTTTGTAATTTCAATAATCAATGGCATTTCTTAACTTTCTTTGTATCCGTATTCTCTTGCGTTTTATTTGTTATATTAGTGTACTGCTTTTGGAAGAAGAAGCGTCAATATCTTTTTTGTAGTAGAATTTTATTATAGAGCTCCTTAAGAGGCATCTCATCACATATTTTCTCCAATCTGATCTCTTGAATGAAATGAAGTAACAACGCCTACTTGTGTACTGTTACTGTACATTAGAATCATATATGAACTAGTTGGAATCCAATATATTTTTGCCATGGGTTTATCTTTGCTGTCAGTCTGTCACTTGCATGTATATCATTTTTTCCTTATATTTTATAATGTTTCGGCTTACAAAACGCATGAAAAATTCGTATTCTTGTATTTTTTTTTCAGGGGATGAAGAAAGTAAATCAGAGTGCTGTATTGAATCTGCAGCGGAGAATCCCAATTTTTTAAATTCTGCTGGAGGTGAATACTTCATAGGTGAGGATACCTCCACAGTTGTAGAAGAAGAGTATAGCGAAGAGGATGAAAGTGATGAAGAGTATCACAGTATTTTAAAGCCAGCCTTTGTTGTCAAAGGTAAACCGAATTTTGATTCGGGACCTCCAGAAGATGGATTTGAATATCTTCGGCGAGTTAGGTATCATCCTTTATCATTAATTCTCTAATGTTTTCTATTGGTGTTACTCTCTGTTGGCATGCATGTCATGTTATATGGTTGAACTTGGACTTCGATAAAGAAAAAAAAAGGGACACAAGAAAATGGAGGGAAACTTTTCGTTGATACAAATTCTGTTACATGTGCTTTTATCATAAATGCTAGCTATGCCCTATGACCCAACTACACAATAATACAGTCCATTGCAATGACAAAGACTTCATTCTAATAAACTTTTATAAGTTTATTTATATCTCTCGACTAATAAAAATTATCCCTGTTTAAGGCTTTAGTGAATATCTGCAAGCTAAATTTTAGAAGATCAATAACCTAACTGCCTTAGCCTTAATGAGTAGCTTCCCTGAGAAAATGATGCCTTAAAGCAATATGTTTGGTCCTTCCATGAAAGACTGGATTTCTGGCATAAGTGTTTTGGACTGACCATCACATAAAATTGGCACAGCACCTGTCACCTCTAGCCACAGTATATTGCAAGAGCCAGTTACTCTGCTTCGGCAGATGACAGAGCTAATGTCTGCTGTTTTCTTCATACCTTTCAAACTTCCAGCCTGTCATGATTTGTTCATCCAAACAAGCCAAACTGCTTAATTCATAAAATAGACATATTCATATACCTTGATAGCACACTTGTTGCATATATACTACCAGGACTGGTTGCTGATAAGTACAACAGGCTTCCCAAAATACTTGTGTTCAACTTGTCATCCACTCTACCTTCAACTGAAATAGATATTTGAAAGAGTAAATATTCGCCCGCAAATTTTTTGGTCGATCCTCTAAGCTAAAAAAAGGCAAAACAAAATAAAGATTTTGCTCTAAACTTCTTTCATCTTTCCCCTTAACAACAGTGGTGTCACCATCACTGCATTGTATTTCTACATTCCAAACTTCTTCAGGAAGTTTTATATGTATTTACTCTGTCATAGCCACTATTTCCTTGAGGGTGCGTTCACTTCAATCTCATATCATTCATGGCAAAGTCTCTTTTTAACTCCTTGCCTTCTTGGACTATGCTGTCCTCTCTTCACACTATTGTTAGTTCATTAAGATATAAAGACACAATTGACACACTATTCTTGTCACTCCTTCACATATAGTGCTGTCTCGCTTGCACTTGGTAGTAATATTTATTGTTGTACGAGGCTCTTGGTCCTGCTTGAGCTTCACAATATTGTTAGCTCATTAAGATATAAGACACAATCGATACACTATTCATGTCAAACTCTGTCACATAGTGCTGTCTCACTTGCATTTGAAAGCAATATGAATCTATATTGTTGTACCAGGCTCTTGGTCCTGCTGGAGCTTATACATTGCTTTTGTCAGCCTTGAAACCTTATCTTCCTCTCCCTTATTCAGAATAAGTTATCTCATATCCTCCTGTTTGTTTCACATATGTATTCTCCTCAAGCCAGCCATTGAGAAATGTTGACTTGACAAGCATCCAATACAAAATCGATTGGACTTTGAGCAGCAATAGTCAACAGTATCTTGAGCTCTTGACAGTGTCCAATCATGTTAATAAAACAAAAATGTCCACTGATCTAGTTGTGCTAGCCCTTTGCTACTAACCAGGCTTTGTGCTTCAATACTGTTCCATTTCGGCTAAACTTTGTCTTATACAGCCACTTGAGACCAACAGTTTGCTTACTATCTGACAGCTCTGTTGGTCCTTGATGATTATACCTATCCCTGCATTAATAGCCTCTTGCCATTTACTGAAATATTTTAGGCTCTCTTCTCAGAAAACTGCAGGTTGTGCATACACTTCAGTAAGAAAACTTGATCTTAGCTACGCCCGGCTCCATATTAACTGTACCTCATACATCAAACTCATTCTCAGCAGTGTTTATTAGATTAAATCATGATTATTCACATTATCTTCTGCCCAGGTAATTCTCTTAGGTTATTCCCTTCCCTCTCTGTAAACATTTGTCCTTGTAACTCTTGCATCTACTAATGAAATTTCCTTCATCACTTCTCTGTACCTCTCTCACTTATCTTCTTCAGTATTGTTCTCTTCTGACATGGTATGTGAACAATACATACACTTCCTCCAATGGTGCAACCTCTCGAGAGCTATAATAGGAAACCTGTTAATCGATCGAAACTTGTAGGCACTTGTGCATTTACTCAATTCCACTTAGTCATGTTCTTCCTCTAAATCACTCCATACTGTGGGGCATGTACAATCCCTTCAAATTCATTTGAAAGTTGTTAATTTGCTTCAAACTTTTGTTTCCTTGGCGATATTGGAGGCATACTACCTATTAACGATAAATCCTATAAATTTGAGCTCAGGTGGGAAGCTGCACAAATCCCTAAAGTGAAGGTGGCTAAGATGAATAAAAGTGAAAATGAGATGGAACAAAGCGCGTACATGCCTCAAATTCCTGAAATCGCCAAGTGCCCACAACATCTACTCCCATCGAGAGAATGGGAAGATGCGTTCCTTGCTGATTTTTCAGAGCTAAGAGTGGTAAGCTCTTTTCTCCCGTTGATTTCTCTTCATTTTTTTATGATTTGGTTTTGTAAGAAGTTGTGATGATCTAAATGTTAAGTCTTTACTTGTGTACATACTTAAATGAGTTTTGCTTCATTTGCAGACTTTATCACGTCTTGAGAGTTCGATCATTGAAGTTCCCAGTAAAATGCAACATGTTATGTTTACTGCCGAGGATAAGATCAGCTATCACCATCTTCCTGTGTATTTAAATACGGAGATGTTTAATAATTCTAACAAAGATGATTTCCACTCTCCCGGCCAACAGACATATACAGATTCCGAGTGTAATGCATCTGATATACCTATTCAGAACACAAACCCTAAGCCTTGGGTTTGTAATATCCCAGAAGAACTACCAACTTTATCAGCTATACTAAAAATGGAATCTGTGGCTCGAGTTTCCATGCTGAGGAAACGCATAAGCTCAGTAGAGGCACTGAGCAGTCTTAAAATTAACGATTATGTATGGCTGTTTAGTTTATGCGCAGTGATTGATACTCCATTAAATGCTGATACTTGTGCCTCACTTCGTAGCTTGCTCCGTCAATGTGCTAGTCTAAGGGCTGCGAAGTCCGAGGTTGACGATGAAGTCGTGATGGCAAATCTATTAGCTACGATTGCAGGTAGGTACTTTGGGCAACTGGAAACTCAGGTCTATGCAAATTCAACATAGCTGAGAGCTTAACTTCTTTTCATTCATAAGGCATAGTTGGTTTGTTGTAAAACGAATTTTGTACTCTTGTATGGGGGTGTATATTCAGTTGAAGTTGCACAATATTCTTTGAACTTAATACTTTGTTAACCCAAACTCACATCCACATATTAAAAAAATGCTGAAATTGTTCATACGAATTATGAAGAGTTTATCAATAAAATAATGACATAGAATTGTAATTGTTATTATTTTCATTTTTTTAATTGAAAATATTTTTTCGTAAATGTTTACTTCCCCATTTTTAAAATTGATTCTAAATAACGACTGTTGTATTTTCATTAAAATTTGGTATTATCCTAACGATATGGTTTGAATTTTAAAAGCTATATATTTTTCCTATAATGTTTTGGAATATTTGTTTGTATGGAATACCTTATGTTATTTTTACATGTCCGTTTCTTATTGACTGTATTTTTTATTAACTAAATATGGTTGTTACCATCTTTGTTATAGTGAAAAAAATTACATTAATTGAAAAAGTATTGAAATTGTTATAATTTACGGAGTATTTTTTTGATGGTATAGCGTGTCTAAATATATATTTAAATTATGAGATAAATATCTATTTGGACTAAAAAAAATTCGTGTCTAAATATATAAATTATAAAATAAGTATTTGAACTCAAAATAAAAAAAGTTTCCTTTTTCTCCTTATGGGATAAGGGTACATTTTGTCTATTCCAATTGTACCGTTTGTGAAAGAGTCTATTGAGCTCTAATTTGAAAGTTAAAAGAAAGAGGGACAAAAACGACATGATCGTGTAATTGATGGGTAATATATTTTTTTATATTCATTGTCATATAGAATACGATTTTCTTCCGCTATTCAGAGTGGAGTGCGCACAGGGTAAACCCTGCAAACCAACGCCAGAAGGTAAACCACACAAGGTGATAGGCTCAACCGAGAAAGCGTATGTAGAGGGATTCGAACTCATGACCTTTGATCACAAGCACACCTTACTCAACCAACTCGGCTGGCTAACACAAACGATTTTATTTGGAATAAATCAGATATTACTGTCATATTTTAAATTATTTTATTATCTTCTCGTTTATATAAATATTTATTTAGCCAAATTTCGTAACATCAAATTAGTCGCGTTTGTGGAAGACGATTGCTATGTTGAAGATTTTTCTTTCTAAAATATTTCAAAAAATAGAAATGTCCAAAAACAACCGATGATGAATTGTCCATCGATGATGAAGACACATGAATGAATATTTTCGACGTCATATCAATAGTTCTGACAACCCTGGTGATGAAATTCAGCAACTAAAGCAAGACGTGTGTGAGGAGAACACTAATAATTTTAAAATTTTGTAGGCATTGTCTTCCAATCAGGATCCGTTGGTGAAATCAGTGATTCAACATCCGTAAGTCGATGATGAGGAGGAAAATGTTGATGCTACAAGCTCCATGAGTACAAAGGGCCACAAAATAGCTAGCAACAAACGAAAACTCCCATTCTCAAGGGTTAGAGCTAAAAACAAGGAGGAGGATTCAGGTCAATGATCTTTCAACCATAATGGAAGACATCGATGCAAAAAAAAGGAGAAAACGAATGAGCAACTCGTTTACAAGCCCACCGATGAAGGAATATTTTATCAAGGCCAAGAGCAATATGTCCTCTAGCCATAAGTTTGGCGAAAGGCAGGTCGACATACCAATAAACATTCAGGTAGCCGAACGACCAATAATGTCCACTAATACCACCAAGACTTCAACAAAATCTTCAGTATACTTCTCACGTATTGCACCTGAATCTCCACTAGCATCTTCTAGCATTCTATCCGAATTTCAAGCAGGCTCCAATAATGTACCAGCTGAGTTTCCAACAACATACCTCTCAAATGTTCCATCCAAGTAGCCACCGGATTTCTCCATTCTCTAGAGTGTATCCGAAATTCTAACAAGCTTCTATTGAGTTCAAACAAAAAAAATCAGCAAGATTTTTCAATTTTTTGGAGTGCAATCAAACTTCTAGCAAGCTTCACCAGAGATCCTACCTCGATATTAACATGATTTAATGCCACCACCACGATTTCAACAGAGTCAGTACCAAACGACTCCACCTCTACATCACCATTAACACAATTATGCACATCACCATTAACACAATTATGCACCAGTGTACCTTAACATGAACCAAATATACACATGAGACCTGGTTTTCATAAAAGGAAGTTAACAAAATATTCCATCCCAAACCTACAAAGTTCATATGTACCCTTCAAACGAGCAACCCACCAACTCAGTCAAACCCCTACTATGCTCAGTAGGCGTACCAACCGACATTTCAAAATAAGAAAAATATAAGACATCTGACGAAGTAGTAGCAAGGTTCAAAACGTTATCATGATTACTTATTACTCCGGAAGACAAAGATACACGGGTTGACGATCTCCTTGATGACGATGCATGACAAAAAATCCTCTTCGGCTCATAACATCATTGATGGAGATCTTCCACTATTCTTCTTCCACAACAAGATGGAAAAATATAGTGGAAAGGAAGATCCAAAACACTATATCAAGTAGTTTTAAAACGAGTTGAGATAAATTAAAGAGACTCTTTAATTACTTTCCAAGGTAGCACATTATCATGGTTCATTATCCTCCTGTAAGTTGCATGAAATTTTTTAAGATGTTGAGAACGACCTTCAAAAATTATTTCATTGGTTCAAAGGTGATAAAGATATATAATTACTACATCATCCACTTCAATGAAGCTTTACAAGAATATAATTAGAGATTTGTGGATACCAAGAGCGAGTTGCATGACTGTCATGAGTTTGTGGCAAAGAGTAGAGAAATAATTGAAATGAAATACAATCTTATCCATTTAATGAGAAGTTGCGAATGATCAAGACAACTTGCCCATGACTCTCTCCCACTTTTAGGGAACAACTCACTCATTCTATCAAATAAACTATATCTATAATGACATATTAGTATAAATAAGAATAGGTTAAATTTGAAAATGGTCACCAAATTTATTCCAAACTGAAAGGAAAATTTGGAATCAAAATTCAGAACGATTATTTGATTGAACATACTTAAAAATAAGTTAAACTCAAACAACAATGGTTTGAGGTACACATAATCGATCTTGTTTATTTTTTTCCTTTTAATTATTGTATATTCACATTGTTGTTAGAATTTACATGAAGTAGTTTATGTTTTATACTTACCTTCATATATTGTTCGACAGAAAACTAGTTTAAATCATGTTACTAACATGTAAAAAAACAAAAACAAAAACATTAACATTAACATTGTCAACCCACTAACATATTTTCAATCCTATACAATATAATAAAACATCACATGGTGAATATTGGGTGTATATTGAAAATTATATCGTTTCATCATAATAAAAAATGTATATGAGAAAATTATGAAAATAAAATCTGACCTCTATTTTTCACATGAATGTCTACTTAATATTTTGCTCTCTTAATCTTAGGAATACTCATATTTTTGGCATAATTTCATGGAGTCTATTGGACTTAATAAAAGACAGTTTTTCGTCGAAGATAGTGAAAAAAATGTCATTGAAGCTATTTTATTTTTCTTTCTCTATAATTTGTTTTTTTTTTCTCTCTTTTTATATGAATTTTGAGTTAAATAATAAAATAGAAATCTCAATCTCAGTGTGGTATGGTTTGAAATTATAAATTGGAAATATCAATTTCACGATAATAAGATTAAGCCAAAAGTGCATGTTGAAAAGGTGGACGTGATGAACTTTTGGTGGTAGTTTACTCAGGTATTTATTTTATAGATCAATTTTGTCGGGAGAAAATATTAAACCGATCGATTGTGACAAAAACCACTGTACGATATATGATTAAAAAACACATATGAAAGAACAATCTAAAATTTCATGTACAAGACAAGCAACAAGCAACAAGTAAAAAAATATATAATAAAAGTAAACATACAAGACAATATTTAACATGGTCTGGCTTGTGAAGAAATCATATATCCACAAGAAATAGACACTGTTATATAAATAAGTAGGTTGCATAAATACTCCAAATGACTCAATTAATATATGTAACACAATATGACATGATTCATAGAACTTTTTATTTAGTGTTTATCTCTCACCTCACTTATATCTCAAAAGACCTAAAGCTATTTTCTCACTCTGTCACACCGCAATCACATCGCACATTTAATAACAATATCTTCTTTTATTTGTTGGTTTAGGGAAAATCCTAATTATTTATCAAACATTCCAGATCAAAGCCAATTAACTAACGACCAAAATAACTCATACATAATATAGGGGACTTAGTAAATTGAATACTCCATTTCAACCCAATGGTGCTAAGATCCAACGTGCTTTGGATCAATTTGGTGCTTTTGATCAGCTCCTTTTGGGCAACTCTTTTTTACCCAACCGGTTTCAGCATAACACATATTCCATTTGACTCAATGGTCATCAATCTTCCACAGCTTGTATCAACCCTTAGGATATGCGGATGTCTTTGTAAATAAATCAAAACTCAAGTACCATATAGTTTCAAGAGTTCTTGCCTAATACATATAACGACAGATCCAACACCAATGTAGTTCTACAATAATACCTTTGTTAACATGTTACTTCTAGCCTACACCTTATAATTCTTCACCTAGTCTTCTAGTAACTCCAGTAGCCATTACATCTAATGTTTCTACTCAGTAGAGATTAGCTGACATGCAGCCCAGATTTGCACAAGTCTCATGTAATTCGTGCAATTTGAAATCGACAATACTTTGGTCAGAGCATCCGAAGGGTTTTCTTCGCTAGAAATAACTAATAATACCATACTTTACGTAATAACCAGTGAAGTTCTTGCCTCTATTTCTAAACCATTATGAATCTCTTCAACACTTTTTTTGGTTTTATTCTCTATTAAAGTCTTTTAGTTCACAAAGGCAACAAATACTTCATCTTTGGTGCTAAAAAATAAAACACATAATTTCTTAGAATAATCATCAATCGAAGACAAAAAGTACATTGCATCACCTATGGTAGGTTCCCCTGCTGGACCCCAAATGTTTGAATGAACATAACTAAATACTTCACTAGATCTCTGGTTGTTGGGTATAAACTCCACAATCTTAATATTACACAAAAGGCAGCTTTCACAAAATCTCAGCCTCTGAACTGTTGTACCATCTAACAATCCCTATTTACTCAGTTCACTAAGTCTATTCTCACTTAAATTCCCCATTAGATGATACCACAATCTGGTAAAATACTTCACCACATTAGACACACACATTATGATTAAAATATCTTCAAAAACTAACACACCATTAGTAGTATATGGTTTTATAACAACAAGAGAGACTTGCAAAACCTTAAATCTGTCATCTCTACCCCTACATGTAAACCTTTCCTTATCTAACACCCCAATAGAAATAAGGTTACATTTAACTTTGGGTACATGACTTACACTGTTAATTACTCTCTCAAGTCTTGTAGACAACTTGAATCGTACCATTTTAATCCATTTGACATCGCGAGATTCATCATTCCTTGAATACAAATAATAATTAAGTACTATTGTATCATATCTAGCTTCGGTTTTCTGATAGTTGTTGCAATTTTCCTTCTTTAAGAAGTTTTGACTGATATCTTATTTCTTCTTGCACCAAAAAATTACCTTTGAATGCGTCTCAGTCCATTTAGACTTTTACTGAGATTTTTCTCTCCTTATACTTGAATCTCTATTTCTCGAACGACCCATCATACTTAGTTTGTGACCCTTGAAGTCACCCTTCTGAATACTCTTCTTTTGAAGATCTTTGAAGTTCGAAGCGCTCTTAACTTCAGCCCTTATAACGGGGTATTTCTTATATAACATGGTATCCACAATTTTTTCATACTCATTTAGTAGAGATTTCAAGAAGATGGTTACCTTATCCTCTTCTCCCAACTTCACACTAACTGCATTCAGTTTGTGTATGATTCGGTTGTTATCATCTACTTAATTTCGGATATATGTGCTACTATCCATCCATAATGTGTAAAGCTATTTCTTCAAATACAATCTATTCACTAAGTATATCTTTATATAAATTTCCTCCAACTGATTCCATATCCCCAATATCGTAGGCTTTTTAGATACCTCTTGTAGCAATTTATCTCTCAAGCTCAATATGAGGGTACTATGAGCTTTAAATAGTACAACAAAATAAACTTGTGTAGATTTATCATTGATAGTAACCGTCAATCTCTTCTGTACTAGGTAAGCCATAACCTTAATTCTCCAGAGGTTAAAATCATTATATCCGTTATTTTTCTAGGCTAAGCTTCATGAAACTCATCTTTCGTGACTTTTCGTTTTTCCCAAGCGAGATATAATTCTCCAACCTAAAAATCGTGACCGATCTACTCTTTATATTATTTCTCCACGCTTACCACACCACTTATTGGGGGGAAACCAGTACACTGATTGATCGTGGCAAAAACCGATATACGATTACACGAACCTATAAAAGAACAATCGAAAATTCCTTGTACAAAATGAGAAACAAATAAGAGAAAGCGTAATAATATTCAACAAACACGATAATTTTTAACATGGTTCGGATTGTGATGAAATTTTATATCCACGAGAAACAGACACTCTTTTATAAATAAGTAGGTTACCATTATGACTCTTCAAACACAAAGAACTCAATACTCTTTGTAACAAAATATGGCATATACCACATAGACCTTAATTTAGTGTTTGTCTCTCACCTTACTTCTCTCAAAAGACTTGAAGCTATTTCACTTACTTATGAAATATATTCTCACGTAATTTCACCATCACAATCACATCACTATCACATTACATATTTCATATCAATATCTTTTTCTATTTATTGGTTTAGAGAAAATCCTAATTCTTCACCAGATATTCCGGATGAAATTTTATTAATAAACGGATGAAATAAATTCTAAATAATATAGGAGACATAGTAAAACTAATACTCCACTTTGAACCATTGATGCTACGATTCTCTGCGTTTCGGGTCAGAGTGGTGCTTCTGATCAACTCGTTTTGGGCCATCATTCGTTGCCCAGCTTGCTTTGGCTTAACACATATATTTTTGAACCAATGGTCACCAGTCTTCTAAAAATTTTATAAACCCTTAAGCTCAGCAGACGTCTCTGCAACTAAGTCACGACTCAAACACCATAGAGTTTTAGCAGTTTTTGCCTAATAAATGTAATGGCAAATCCAACACCCATGTAATCCTATGAGAATACCTCCATTCGCGAGTTACTTCTAGCTTACACGTAATAAAAGCACTTAAACTTAGTAACTTGGACCAAAGTACAAAAGTTAAGTAGTATTACAAACAACAATAAAAACTTCCAACTCACATGTGTTATTATATTGTATAAATCAATAGTATTTTTGTAAACCCTTGAGTCGTCCTATCAAATAATAAGAAATACATTGGATAATAATTCTTAGTATAATTTAGATGATTATTTTATTGGAAGAAACTTCGAAAATGAAAAATTATGTTAATTTTTAGTTAAAGATAGTAGGAAAAAAGAAGAAACACAACTGAAGCTACTCTGTTTTCAGAGTGAGAAAAAAAAAAGTTTGCGTTAGTATTTTTTTAAGAATAAAAATGGTCTTAAAATTGATGGACTGGTTGATGTCTATGGTGCAACGTGGAAGCATCGAGGTAACTTACAACAAAGACTAATAAAATTGACATATCAATGGACTCTCATGAGGCGTTTAAAATTCAATATATCAAAATCTTTCACAGTTTTAAGTCAATAAATGAATACTCGACGAGTATATGCCACTAGAAATAAACTAATAAGTTGGTTTACGCAATCAATCTAAGAAATTTGTGGATGGAATTAAACATGGAAACTATAAACAACTCTAATATATTTTTGAGGTAATAGATGATTACAATGCAACAAAAATAAAGTTACTTGTGTTTTCTTTAAGTGATGAAGGTAATATTGTGGGATATTTCCAAACTACATATAATATATTGATTTTTTTAAAATCTATATTTAATTTAACTCTAATCCGAGAAATTGATTTTTGTATCGACTTATATTTTTAAACTATGCATATCTCAGGAACACCCCACCAGATGACACTAGAAAAAATGTAAAAATGAAAAAGACAGATACACAAGCTAGATAATTAAGGATATATAAGATCAACAATATCATCTCGACTAACTATTGTGTTTTTTAAATAAAAAAAACGATTTTTTACTTCGCATCGAAACAAAAAACTTAACAAAGTTACTACGTACAATAAATAATTTTTTATCTAGAATCAATGATTTTTTTATCAATTCCAAAAAAATCTGTATTTCTAAAGATTAATTAAGTATCGAAATATCATCATTTTTTGCTAAGGAAATATGACATGTCCAAAAAACATTTTTGAACATAATGTGGATATTACGAATATTTAGTAATTACATTTAGGATAATTAAATCCCTAATATGTTTTTATAAACCTTGATGAACTAATTTTTGTTTCATTTGGATAAAATTATCATCATCATCATTGATGATACTTTGATTATTCAAAAATCATATAGGAGAACATACAACATTAACTGATATAATACATATTATAAGACCACAAGTTATATGAAAAGTTTGAAAAATAAGAGTTTTGTTTTAAAAACAAAATTTATAGGCCATGGAAATTCTGAAGACGTGATGATGGCAGATCCTACAAAATTGAAAGTTATTTTGAAATGCTTAAACGAGTACACCATCAAAAAATCAAAATTCATTTAGACTTGTTGGATATTACCAAATATTTATAAAATATATAATTGATATGAAATGAGCACTGTGACGAAAAATCTAATTTAAGAAAGGAAAGGTTGATTACCATACTTATTTTTATAATTCTATAAAATAATGAAAGATTTCTAAACTATACTGATTCCTCATACGAGAGATCGGGTCATTTTTTGATGAAAGAAAGATAAATTAATCGCTTATGCATCTCATCAGTTTAATATATATATATATATATATATATATATATATATATATATCATCCAATATATGAGGATTGATAGAGCTTTATAAAGACTATCTTTGTATCCTTCAATATTATCTAGAAATGGAATATATGATCTTCGGTGCATTAATTTATATGATTAGAACATCTTTAATGATTCAAGAATGGTATCCGCTTGAGATATTGAACAAGTTTAATACTGAATGTATAAATCTTTCAGAAACTATTCACATGTTTCAAAAAATCATTCAAACCACCTTAATTTCTAACATCACGAAGGCGAAGAAGATGATGACAAACTACATGAAAAAATAAAAAATAAAAGCACTTAAGCAACCACTGGATTAGAATAATCGAGTCACTAAATAATGAAAATTTCAAAAATGAAATTATGTTCTAGATATTGAAGAGTTATGAACAAAATTATTACACAAACCACACGTATCCAAATAAACTGCACATCTTTCAAGTACCAAAATATAAAAAAAATAAATCAAAAGATGCTTTTGGCCAAAATGAATGAAAACAATATAATAAAATTGATTTTACAATATTCTAATTGTTAGAAAATTAAAATAGACAAATAAAATCCGTTATGATTCATATAACCACTACCAATTAGTGAATGAAATAAAAACACATAACCTATGAGAATTTTAATACAGAATTATCAAAATTGATATAAATTAGTGCTTTATATAGCTTATTATGGGTCTACTAAACAAGTCTAGCATGTTTTAATCCTTATAATGTATCATATCTAGCTAATAAATTAAGTAGAACATATCGACAAAACTAATATGATTGCACAAACAACAAACAACTATTGTATTAGAGTGTGATACATGATTTACTTCTTAAAAATATCTTGGAATATCACATAGTCTAAGTACAACTCTCTATTCTCGGAACCACATACAAACTAAACATATAAATAGATTTTGGAAGATAAATTACAAGCTTGTACCTTAAGTTTTAAGTCTGCATGAGCAAATTCACTAACCTAGTATATAATTTGCATACAGTATATTTTAAAGATCTTTACAACATGCCTTGTAACCCATTGATTTATTCGGTATAAGTTACAAACAAATAATAATTTGGACATGATTTAATATATACAAAAATACATAATATATCACCAATTAGATAACAAAGAAGATATATGTTGATAAACAAAATATAACTTTAGCGTTTGAAATTGACATCAATGTACATATTAGAGTCTCACCTACAAGTACATCTATTCATTTTGAGAAAACAAAAAAAAAACTATCATTAAGTTACATCGGCCCATTTGTTATTTAAAAAATAATTGGAAATGTTCGTCATCCTCTGTATCATAACGTGGTGTATGAATGTGTATGTATTTTTTATTCGTACTATGACTAATCAATAATCTATTTTACAATTTTAACTTAAACATAAAAAAAACTCATGTAATTATTATATTTTAACTCATTTGTGCGTACTTTATAAGGATGAAAGTCTCATTTAAATATAAAATATTATATCAGTTTATGTCAAATCAATTTTAATGTTTTATTAATCAAATTTTATGCATTACGTAGATCAATGCTAAGTGCTCTAATTCTTTTCATATTAGTGTTTGTACCACTTATCAGTGAGACTTAGCTCGAATAGGTTCCATCTGCGATGAAATTATTCTCTCTTACCTAAAGCCTACGATGATTCACCATGTATAGATATAATACATGTTCAGACTAAGACATTAAAACTAAAGACCCTTATTCTATCGCTGGAGGCTAGATGACTTTATTAATTTTGGTGAATTTACTTTCTATTTAAAGCTAATGTTTGATTTTAGTGCAAATATGTATTCAATATATATAGTTTTTAAAATAATATAATATGTACAAACTAATTATTTCTCAGACATCTGTCATATGAAATAATATGTGTAAACCAATTACTCATCGAGAAATATCAAATAAGGATAACGTAACTAAAATGGTACCTAGATATCTTTTTTTATGATTTCTGAAAATATAATATTAAAAATAAAAAAGAATATAGCTAAATTTTCATATGGTATATTATTGTCAAAATAAATATAACAAAATATGAAAAATTGAGAGATTTTAAAAGTAAATTAGAATCCTAAAAGTATTTATAAAATTAAAAATTAAAGGTTTAAAAGTTTTAGCTATGAACAGTTAAAGATGTAGTTTTTATTAAATTGGTCACACGTTTATTAATGCCAATAAAAAATGGCCAAATTTGATTAATGTTTTGAGCATATCATAGTATAAAACTATTCATTTGCAAGTTTCTTCAGTTTTAGCCTCCATTAAATGATCACACTCAATATCTCGGCCATTTTATGTGATTATATAGAGTTATTTCTCTTCATCTTGGACAACGAATAGTGTATGATGAAGTGATCAAATATCTCAATAAATAAATATTTTGTTGAATATTATATATATATATATATATTGCACATATTAGAAATACTCTTTGGATTATAGTTCTACAAACTCGCAAATGTATCACAATGATACGCATCCACCAGAGATAATCACAGGTCTAATTTTATTTATAAGGTTTTTGGATTTATGTCTTATGTATTACCTTCAAAGTACATCGTCTGCGCATAACTATGTAGGCAGTTATCTGAAATCTATGTCTTGAAGGTATGAGGTAAACCTTTAATTTAAGCATGCAATTTGTTTTTTATCCCCATTGATATTCTCTTTACTCAAACCGCACCAATCTTTTTCTCATACACACACACACACATTTCTCCCATATGTAAAAACATCTATGGATTTTCTACTATGTATGTTGTTGTAAAACATTATGATAATTGTATAGCCTAATTCTTGGCTGAAATGTTGCATCCAGTCTGTCAACTCAGGCTTAGTATAATACTCATATATAAAAAATAAATGAATTTTATCAACACAAACAATTTTATCAACCAATTTGGGCTCTTATAACATATACACAAATTTGTCAAAATCTAAATATAATAACTATTGATAATTGAATAACATAAATTATTCTAAAACAACATAAAACTAGATATATACTGAGATAATACATTGAATAAAAATATAACATGTATATTTTCGTTTGTGTCAACGGGGTGATGAATTTAACCATTAAAATTAATTGAGTTAAATGAATATCTATAGTTAGGTAAAAAAATGAATTATATTTTGGAAAATCTTTAGAAAATTAGGCTATAGTAATAAAGGTTGACCAGGACAAAAATATTAAAATGACGAATTGAGACTAGGCCAAGATTTATCTTTTGTATTTATCTTATTAATTAAATATTTTTATTTTATTATGTTACACGGCTTAATGGGTATTAACTTATGGGATTGGTCCATAAGTATAATTTGTCACGTTAGGCTCATTAGGATAAATATAGACCATAAATACTTTTTGAGAATGTATTTAATGAGGACAAAACTTTCTCTCTTTAAATATTAACTAAAGCAGCTCAATTATCTCTCTACTCTCTACCTCAAACTTATTACATCTTATTAATTTACCAAAATAACATTCGAATAAGATTTATCACCATTAAATTAGCTTCCACAGTGGGAGTTATTTAGGAAGGTACCCAGATAGCAAAATCCAAAACCTAACATACAAAATTTTCCTTCGGAACCCTTCGAATGATGGATCATGAAACATTTGTAGATCCTCCCTCAGAGAACGAGGGAGTCAGGATCAAAGAAGAGCATGTCCAAGTTCCACATGTGAATGATGAAAATGAAGATATACTTCTTATGCAATAAGAGCAAGACCAATTGCAAGGAGAAATTGAGGCTTTGGGAGCCCAGAGACGAGAAGAGAGGGATCTTGCGTGAAAGATTCCATCAGAGTATCAAAAGTCAGATGGGCCAGATGATAATCCCTAACACATCCCGAAAAGGAACCAAGGGGGGCTATCTCTTAAGACTCATCAAGCCTCTGAAAAAGAACATCAAGCTCTTCGAAGTCCAGTAAGGGTTCTACTTCAGAATCTGAAATTTTCTCGTCTTCTTCGAGTAGTGATCATTGTCATAAGAAAATTAAAGCAAGCCACCAATAAAAGTGTCTATCTAAAACATATTCGAATAGACACCACAAATCGAGTAAGCAAGATTCTTCATATAAAAAGAAATCGAAAGGGGAAAGATAAGAAGAAACAATATCAAGGAAAGGTGAAAGGATCAGCTGATCATAGCATAGACGACCTGTTGAGTGATCAATTTGTAATTCAACCTGAACCAAGTATATTTTCCACCTTTAATGAAGATCATTTATTCGGTTAAGGGCACAATTGGAGGCAATCATCTTTATCTACGTAAATTTTGTCAGGACATCTACCTAGGCGCTTTGATATTTCAAATATAGAAAAATATGACGGGGGCAAAGATCTGGATAACCATCATAAGTAATTCAACAATTTTATGATGAGTTTTGATGATGATGATGATAATTTTTTGTGTAGATATTTTTCTCAAACTTTCAATGACAATGCCTTGAAGTTGTATAATATATTACCACAGGGGTCAATAATTTTTTTTGACATGTTTTAGATGGATTTCCGAAAGCAATTGGTGGGAAGCAAAGAGCTTAGAGAAAATGAAGACACTATAATCCATTGTTGGCAACACCTTACTAAAACCTTATAAGAATATACCAAATATTTTATAGACACTAAAGATAGCGTGACAGTCTGTTTCGAACAATTAGCCATCATTTTTTTAGACAAGGGCTTTTGGACGGAGAATTGACTGCTATAGTAGCTTGTAAGAATGCGATAACTTAGGGTGGTTTGTTAAACCAAATGGGAAAATAAATCACAATTGAAAAAAACCAAGAGATTGAGAAAGCATCATCAGCGCAGACTTATTCCTTCTATCTCTCCCCAACAACCTGGTGGCCAACCACAAGCTACAACTAGCAATCATCTGAAGGACTCCAAACATAAGTTTCGTCGACCCAGGTCGAACCAATATTATCATGGGAAATAAGTTAGGCACAAAGGTACTCAATAGGTTTAACCTAATTATTTCATAGAGTTAATTGAAAATGTTGCGACTATTTACGACAAGTCAAAGAATTTTGTGCAATTCTGAAGGCCGTCGTCCATTCAAACTCCATGAGAAAATCAAAATACTTGATTCTGCAAGTATCACAGATGTAGGGCATAATATTAAGGATTATATTACTTTGAAGCAGGAAATACAGTCGTTAATCGAGAATGGGAAGCTAACCACTTTTCTTAAAGCACAAGTGGGTAATAATAGGTCACTGCCAAGTGCAAGTGGGATGCATGCAATTTTACATGTCTTTCGGAAGCAAGCTATAGAAGCCCGCAAACAAGAATATACGATGGTAATTACCGAACAATTTTATAAGGATTCAGAGTATTTGGATCCCGATCCGAATTATGGTCGAATAAATATGATATGTGAAAAGAATGAAAAAGTTTCAAAATTATGGCAAGAGTCATTACCATTTTAGGAGGAGATACTATGACAACTCCCTCAAATTTCTCTCGAAAAGACATGTGGTTAGCTTGATCACGTAGTTAGAATGGAAAACCTCTACTTATTTATATCAAAATCTAACTCCATTTGTTGTATTCGATGATGATGACTCAAGAAATGTTGTTGGACTACATAAGGATGTTGTGGTAATCAGAGCTGCTATTGAGGGAACAAAAATCCAAAGGATTTTGATTGATACTAGCAACTCCACTAATATTTTATTTTTATCCACTTACAAGTTGATAAATAATCCATTTGTTATTCTCCTATCGAACAACACCATAGTAGGATTTATAGGAAACTCTGTTGATATCATTGGAGAATTTGAAGGAGAAATTGTCCTTGATAAAAGACCGTTTAAAATATTGTGAGAATTTTATTTGTGGTGGTTGATTTTTTAACTCCTTGTAATGCTATATTTGGCAGATCTTGGCTATCAAGAATGCATGTTGTCACCTCAATAGTTCATCAGTGCTTAGAGTATGCGGCCAGAGGCCATGTGGGGGTTGTTCGGCGTAGCCAAAAAGTGGCCATAAAATGCTACGTTACTGCCCTTGCTCCGCGGCATTGGAAAGTGTGACAACTAAAAAGAAATAACAATTACTAGGATCCTCTTCAGGTTCAAGCAAGATAGATGATCTAAGAGATACTCTTAGTGCAATTTTTCCGATTGAGGAGGTTGAATTGCATAATTTTCCAGATGTAAAAATGCTAGGGTTAGAGCTAAACTGCCATAGGAAATGAAAGACAAATTGTTGATTTTTTTTCCTAGAACTTACATGTATTTTCTTTATGTAATGAAGATATACCAACGTTATTTTCTATAAATTGGTTATACAATCCGGTGCGAGCCCGGTAATATAAAGACAATGAGCATTTTTTAAAGAAAGATATGAAGTTATAGTGAAAGAAGTAGAGAGGCTAATAAGAGTAAGGAATATTCGTAAGTCTTAGTACCCGTTGTGCATTGCTAATCCAGTACTTGTGAAAAAGAAAATGGAAAATGCCGAACGTATATTGATTTTATAGACCTAGACAGGGCCTCCCTGAAGGATCCATTCCTTGTCTCTCTGATAAATCAGTTGATATATTCTACTTTTAAAAATAAGTTATTATCTATTATGGATGTGTTTGATGGGTAAAATCTGATACAGATGGATCTAAAAGACCAGGATCATACTAGATTCATCATTGATAAGAGGTTGCATTGCCCATCGATTTAAAAAATATTGGGGCTACTTGCCAGCATTTAGTGAATAAAACATTTGCCCATGAAATTGGAAGAAATATCGAGGTTTATATTGATGATATGATGGTAGAAATCTTGAAAGAGGAGGATCACTCGCTTGATCTCAAAAAAACTTTCTCCAACTTAAAAGCTATCAATTTAAAGCTAATCCCGGAGAAGTACACTTTTGGGGTACGATACGGAACGTTTTTGGGGTATATTATAGGTGAGAAATATATTTAACCCGACCCAACGTAGCTAAATGCATTGCTTTCTAGGGACCCTCCCAGACCTATAAAAGTAGTCCAGGTATTGACTGGAAGGTTGGCAGTGTTAAATAGGTTTATATCAAGGGATTCAGATAAGTGTGCGCCATTCTTTTAAGTTTTGAATAATGCCAAGGAATTTAATTGGTATATACGATGCATTCTTTAAGATTAAGAAGCATCTATCTTAACCGAAAAATATATTTTAACCGATGATGGAAGAAAGGCCTTATGCTTATTTGGTTGTATGAGACTACGTAGTAAGTCTAGTGCTAGTTGGGAAGTTGATAATTACCCACGCCATGTTTACCATGTTGGAAAAAGTTAATGGATGTTGAAAAAGGGTATCCAAATTTGGAAAAGTTAGCATTAGTTATGGTGATAACAGTAAGGAAAATGAGACCTTATTTGCAGGAAAATTCCATTATTATACGAACTTTGTTTCCAGTCAAAATTATGATGCAAAAACCAGAACTATCTGGCCGGGTGACCACGTGGTCTGTAGAATTGGAGGATTATAATGTCGATTTTGCTTTTTAAACTGCAATTAAACACAAGTTATTGTAGATTTCATGGTTAAATTTAATTCGAAACAACCATATGTGGAATTTTCAATTAATAGGGCTGCAAAAGAATGATAGTCTAAACAGATGGAGGATCTAGTACGATGGGTTGTGGGTCAAGAATTTACTTATTTTCCCTTTTGGGAGACTCAATGTACCAAGCAATACGATAGGTTGTGGGGCAAGAATTTTCTTGAAATTAACCTTTGCATCTTCCAGATAATGCATTTAAAGATTCGATATAATTGTAAAACAGAGAGAGATTATAGACAAGTTGTAAAAAAATATAAGAAAAGATATGAGTTCGAATGGATACCTAATCTATTTCAAAATCTGGTGAGCCGACTCGAATTACTTTGAGAGGTAGTTTTCTTACCATTCTCTCACCAGCCACTGATGAAGATGAATTGCATTTTCCATAGTTTATCAACCTCCAGTAGGTCATCTCCTCCAGTAGGTCATATATCATTTTTTATTTGTTCCTCACATTAAAGAAGTAAAATAGAATATGAGAATTGTGACATAGCCCCATAATAGCAGCAAATTGCTCAATTGGTATCATAATTTTTGATAACCTAGATGTGATGATACATGAAATTAAGGTAAACCAAACATTTGGACTGGCCTGTCTTGGGCACAGTCCTACTAATCTGAATTTACAATCTCAGGGTCTAAGGGAAACCAAAGCCCCCAATTTAGCACGTCCGGATACATAATTATCTCTCTCGAACCACAGTTCATCGGAGTCTCACCTAGTGTAGGAAATCTAACCTTAACTTCTTGTGTGAATCCTCATTCTTCGTGGATAGCATCTAATTAGCTCTCTTGAAATCATACATAAAAAAATACTGTCAATAGCTAGAAATTATTTGACACTGCCCTGTGAAAAGTTTAGCCTTACATGTTCAACCAAGGACAGAGGAGCAGGGGCCTTGTATATTCTTTTGCCACATATAATACATTTACCCTTCGAAGTTCTCTTCCTAACTAACTTTAAAGTCTCCATGTTCTCCCCTGTTTGACCAGATGTCTCCAATTGAGAGACTTCATTGACATCGTTCATATCATCCTTCAGCACCTTTGGACTAGACCTTGAATGCACAACTTATTGATAAGTTGTGTTCCCTTTTTTGCTTGGTTGTTGGGAGAGATCCTGATTAGATTCAGAGGTATCTACTTGTTGGGGTGTAGTGTCTTCATCTCTGCTCAGATTTCGTGAGGAGGGGTCAGTCGAAGGATGTCTCTGTTGGGTTGCTCCTAGCTCCCCAGAAGGGTTCGTGTGGCCTTTAGATTGTCCGATCAAGCTAAAAGATGATTTTTCTTGTGAGTTGAAACCTATTGCTATAAAATTTGAAAAACGCCTACAACTAGTAGCTCCTTGAGATTGTGATGGCCTTGATGAACGACTCGGTGAAGTGAACGGTTGATCAGTCAAAGAGGGTTCCATATGTCTGTTGTATGAGAAAACCTTTTCGTAGTCAATTGACTGGGTAACTGTAACGGGACCCTAAGAAGTGGGTAATCTAACAGCAAACCTAGCTCTTTTTATCTCTTCTTCTAGCTTAGACATGTTCATCCAACCGTTCTCAGTTAAAGAATTTCTAGCAGTTAACATGAAAACACTGGAATGACACCAGAGATAGAATTCACGATGGCGAAAGTGGTGAAGGAAATGAAAAATGTAGCCGACGGTTGACTAACTGAGATGAGTAAGGCATGGTTTCTCTCTCTACAAACTAAATATTCTCTCTCTAAAAGTTACTATACTCAAAATTTATGATAAGAATTTATATAAAAGACGGTGGGAGACCGAAAATTTTGAGTCTAGAGAAGAGAGAGAGAGAGCCAATAGTGGATATAATCTCTAAGGAAGTTAAAACAGTTTTTTCTTGCAGACACGGTACTACAATAATATAGTGAGTTTGGGAGTCCAATAAAGTGATAAGACGTGTCTCAGCACGTTTCCAATAACGGTCATAAAATAGTATCACCAACGTTTCCGAATAAGGCCTTTAGATGGAAGTTGATTATCCAGAGGAGTTGTGTTTGAAGAAAGGTCCAACCATCATTCGGGGAATTTGTTGTTAGCTATCCTGGATATATTTGAGAGGCATAAATGGGTTATCTAATGAGGAAAAAAATATTCGGATGACTAATTCAGAATTAAGCCAATATTTATCTCTTGTATTTATTTTATTTGTTAAATATATATTTTTAAATATTTTTATTATTATGTTATTATGCCTAATGGGTATTAACTTAGGGGTTTGGCTCATAAGCATGATTAGGCCAATTTGGCCTATTAGGCTAAATATACTCTATAAATATTTTATGAGAATGCATTTAATGAAGATAAAACTTTATGTCTCTAAAGATTAACTGAAACAGCTCAATTATCTCTCTACGCTTTGTCAAATTGGTTGTTTTTATCATACATGTTGTCATATGTGTACATATGTGCAACATATATTGCAAAAAAAGAAACTTATGTAATACAAAAATGAGAAATGTTAAAATTACAAAAATAATGTAATGTTAGCATAATACACAAGATTTGTATTAGATAACGTACAAGTACACAACTATAGTTGATAACATAATAAAATTGAATGAAAAATATAACATCAAACAACAACATACCAGTTATTCCATCCATATTCATCCGTGTACCATATGTGCAATATATGGTACAAACAAAGACACATATTTCACACAAAAATAAGCAATGTTAGAATATAAAAATAGTGTAATGTTGGCATAATACACAAGATTTTGTATTAGATTACGTACAAGTACGCAATATATTATTGATAACATAATAAAATTAAAACAAATATAATACCAAACAATAATAAACGAGTTACATTTGCAGTCATCAGATATTGACATCATATGCATGACTTTCAGAATTAGAATAACCATATACAACGCCAAACAACAACAATAAAGTTATTCCATATGTAGTCATCCAATTTTGGCATCAGGTGCATTACTTTGATAATTAGGTAACCACCAATCTTCTTGTATTGGAGTTTGGAAAGTTTGTTTACAATATCTAACCAAACAATTTATTTTCTGTTTTTCTTGAATGATAAAAAAATCGAGAACTAGATATATTTTTACACGTTGAGTTTGTTCAACTTAACTTTGGTTTATTTCTTTTCTTTATGAAGCATTTGATGGGTCAAAATTTTAGAACCCCTGCATATGTTACATTTTACACACCAGATCATCAGATGATGTACGTGTTTTTGCATGAGAGGTGAAGTTGTTTTCGTTACTTCAATAACAATCTTCATTAAGAAGATATAAAGGTTAATTTTTGAGTGGATACAATATATATATTGATGAGTTAAGATTTTACCTTAGTAAATTGTTATAAGAATATTCTAGAGAGAGAAAGAGTTATAGAGTTTCTAGAGAGAGAAAATTCAAGTACAAATGAATTCAATAAAAAAAGTGTTCAACCTCTTTATTAAAATAGCATTGCCCTTTATATAGAGGAGCCAATACATAGTCTTAAAGTGGAATCTGTTACAAAAGAGGATAAATTGCCATTTAGTCCCCAATAATTATACATAATCACAAATGCTCTCTAAAACTTATATTACATGTAATTTAAGGACTAAACTTACATAATTTAAAGTTTAATCCTTAAATTTATATTATTTACTACTTAATCCTCAAAATCCTACTTCCATATCAGAAGCCCCCTAGTTCTCTTGTCAGTAAATGAATGAGAACTAAAATGTTTTCGAATTCTTCCATATGTCATGTCAGTTGTTGTAAAATAAACTCGAAGCAATCATTCGAAGCAACCACTAGGAGCAACCATTCTAAGCAATCAATAGAAGAAACCATTCGATGCAACCATTCGAAGCGACCACTAGAAGCAACCATTCGAAGCGGGGTAAAAAAAATACCAATTAGAAGTAACTAAAATTTGATAAATTCTCAAAACCAATAAGTCTCCTCGAAACGTTATGAAAATAAAACTCATCGAATCATTGTGGAAGTAAAACTTTAAAATATGCTCATCGACTTTTATCCAAAAAATATACAAAAGTAATTATTTTATATAACCGTTCGAATCCATCATGACTTTATAGCTTTTAGAACTATAGCTAGATATCTAGCCTGACATATGTAAAGCTTTTAATCCTCTTACCGCTTTATATTATACCCTATCACTATCAAAGTCCTTTAAACTTCACCACGTCTCCTTTTATTTCTATAAGTTCAATCAGTAGCCTCATTTTTTCATTCTCATACCACAAATCATTTCAGAGAAAATTCAAAGCGCTTGGATACCTTCATCGTGTTCCTCCTTTTTCTCAGTACCTTCATCAGAAAAAACCAAACTCTCTGATCAATCTTTATCTTCTCTGATCAGCCTTCATCTGGTTTATGAGAAAAAAAATCCAAAAACCAGAAAATCTAAGACTAACATACCCAAGAAGCCAAAATATCCTGAACCTAATACCAACTTAGTCTTTGGATCGTACGACTACTTCTGCATTACACAAGAGCGGAAAAATATAGAGCTGCAGGATTAATCAGTAGTGCTCATGTTGGAGCAACCACCAATACAATTTATTACGGTAATTTCGATCCAACTAAAGCTCCTACTATTTCTTCTTCTCCTATATTCGAAGAACATTCCTCGTCCAAAATCTTAGGTCCTAAAACACCTCGAGCCTTTTCATCTCAAAGTAACATTTCTCCTTTGATTAGTGAAGAATCTCATTTAAGACAAAATTCAAATACTTCATCTTTGAATCATTCTTCAATAATCAGAAGAAAAAAAAACTTTTATTGCCATGGGAGACGATTACAAAATTATCCCAACTCCTCCCCCTTTGAATCCAGATACTGAAGCTCCTCCTCAGAGAGAAGTAACTGAGGAAGTTCCTCGAACAAATAATCATTTACCAGAAACTGTTAATCCATTAACCCAACAACCTCGAGAAGAAACATCAAAGGCCAACGAAGCTGATTCCGAGGCTACCAGACCTGATCTCAAAGCTGAATCCGATGACGGGAACTCAACAAATACCCATAAGCCTCAGGAAGAAACAGATACTTGCTTTGTTTCCGAAAAAGAAAGAGCTACAATTGGCAGAAAAACTTAAGGGGTCTCGAAGCTAAGGTACATTATTGCTCTGAAAAAAGTTCGGTATATTTATTACAAGGATAGCCAAGCTTCGGCTTTAAAGAAACAATGGGGGAATGGGTGATAATATAACTCTTCGACTGCATAAAGAAGGAGAAACTTCCTTAGACTGCAAGGATAATGAGCTAGTAGTCTACCCCGCAATCATTAATTGGGGTCTTCGGTTTCCACTGGATCCTATGATCGTGGAATACTGCGAACTCCTCAACTTATGCCCTACTCAGGTGACACTGAATCAATGGTTCACCCTTATGTCAGTGATTATGGCATCTCCACTATCTAAGATTCCAATCAACATTAAGGATTTTATCTCTTTAATTCACATGTCAAAAGGTCCAAAGCTTCCCTTTTACTACCTTACCCTGATGGATGACCTCAAAATCATCAATGACCTCTTAGAGCTGATAAATTCTGGAAGCAGAAATTCATTTTTGTATCAGAAGCATGGGAGAATGATAGAGAAATTTCTGATGCTAATCCTTCAAGGCTAAATCTCATCTGGAAAAGCAATCGTAAGCACTTCAAAAATTTTACATTCTCAAATAGATTATATTTTTTGCATTTCTCTTTCCTTAATTTTCTACTTGCATGATTATTTCAGAATTTTCGAGACGTTATTCAGCGCGTCGACCAGCTGCTAAGGATATCTTCTAAAAACTTGCTACTTGGGCTGAAAAAGAATGGAATAATACATTCCACACTGCCTTACACCCTCAATTTCCTCAACTGTCACATGTTCCCAATCTCAGAGGGTGTCTTGCCACCTAAAAATTTAATGTTTAGGGCCCGATTCGAAGATAGTCTGCAAAAGGTTAGTTCATCCCGATTGTAAAGTCTTCCTTCCTATTTGAAACAGATCAGTGAGTCATTTACCAAATAAGAAAAAAGAAAAAGCTATCAAAGAGAAGAAAGGTAAAAAGGAAGCTAACACATCTGGTGCTAGCCCTTCAACTCCATCGAAGTCAAAGCCTCGAAAAAGAAAAACCGCAGAAAAAACCCTCTCACCCATCGAAGAAGGGAAACATCAAGGAATGTCTTCGAAGAAAAAGAAACTTTCTTCTAGCACCCATGGAAAGAAAAATAAACAGGCGAGAATCACTTCGTATACACTGTTGAAAACCAAAAAAACCCTTTGGTTGAAAAACAGACAACCAAAGAGAATAGTGTGATCATTATTGAAGACAGTGCTACTAATGAAAATCAGGCTGCTGAAAACTTCGGTCCTGATATTTTCATTAATTTTGAAAACACTGAAGCGCTTAGTGGTGAAAAGGATCCTGTCCTTCAAGGTATCCAAAATCACATGCTTAACTTTGGAAGACCAACACCTATCGAGGCTCTTGCTCCCACTACAAGTTTAGATATAATTCAACGTCTTAGTTCAGCAGAAACAGAGTTTCCTCTTCCTCCTCCAAATCCTGCAATTGTTGTTGCACTTCAACCATTTACCGATCTCGACATTGCAGCAAAAGCACTTGCTTCCCAAGTCGAAGCTTCTCAAAACCATCTAAAGCAATTGGCTAAAGATATGGTCTACTACAAAGAATCTTACGAAGTTGAGAAAAAATTAAGAGAAGATTTGCACGACAAAGTGGTTGATCAATTTCACTTGTATGAAGTAGCAACGTCCGAACTTATAAAATGTGCTCTCTTCATGAAAAATTATCTGCGAACCACACATATTTCTGAAAAAGAAGCACTTATATAAGGTGGACATGGCTACAAGGCAAGCTCAGCTGAAAAATGTAAGAGGTTACTCTATTTGCCATAATAAGCCCCGACTACCATGTCCAATTTCCCATTTTCGCAAATTTGACATACAAGCCAAGCCCAAGTGAAGTGTGTAAGAGGTTTCACAATTATCTATATTGAGCCTCGACTAATATGTCAAATTTGCGAAAATGGCTACAAACCAAGTCCAACCAAAAAGTAAATCAAGAATATACTTCCTCTGAGATATAAAGATCAGTTTGCTTGAACGTAACAGCTTAATTCCTAAGAAGTGTTTTAACACTCCTAGATCCTTCATCTCAAATTATGCGAACAACTTCTTCTTTAGCCTTGCAATTTCTTCAGTATCGTTTCTTGTGATGATCATATCATCTACATAGTTTATCAAGCAATTGATTATGTTATCTCTTTATTTTATAAAATAATGTATGATTAAAGTTACTTTGTTTGTACTCATACTGCTTCATTACCATAGTAAATCTTCTAAACTATGCTTGTGGGGACTGTTTAAGCCCAAACATCGCCTTCCGAAACCAACATACTTCATTATTGTGAAACTCATAAGAGAATCCTGGTGGAGCCTCCATATATACTTATTCTTTCAAGTCTCCATGGAGGAAGGCATTTCTATATTGAATTGGTAAAATGGTTTTAGTTTGTTGCAACTGAGAATAAAACTCGAATTGTTTCTATATTTTCCATTGGAGAAAAAGTTTTAGAATAATCAGTTCTTGTAAGTTTTTGTGTATCTTTTGTCACAAGTCGAGCTTTGTGAATAAAAAAGTCTGATATTCAAATATTTAAGATAAAAAATGCAAAAAAATTGATAAATTTTTTTATAAATTAAGTTGACTCAAACTGATATTGATTATTAAGTTTGAATGAGTTTTTTTTAATATTGTAAAGTAAACATAATAAAGCAGTTCGTATTTGTTGTAATATTTTATTTATTAATTTTTTATTCATAATTATAACATGTTGAACTTACTTTATGTTGCTCAAATGGAGAATTTTTTTTATTCGATGGAAAATATTATCTCCACTTAGTTTTGATGTATTTCCACACATATGAGGGTTATGGTGGAACAATACAGTATGTTCCATATATGTAGTAAATTTTATTGACCACTACATCCCAATAGATTTTATTTCTTATAAGTGGTTTTCGCAACTATTTTGGCGGTTTTCGTCAAACATGAATCTTCAATGTAACTCCAAAATATTTTTATATTTGGGGTTTATTTTCATCATGAAAGGTGCTTCCCTTTATATAGATATGGTTTGGGTAGCGTAATCTATGACAAAAAAATAAATAGCGACACATGTTAGATGAAAATATTATAATCTAGGAAAACGTATTAGATATGTATAACATGATTTACGAGATGGAAATTTGATGTCTACATATCATCAATATGATCCAAATTTACTATATTTTTCACCATAATAGTACATTTTATTGTCCACACAAATAAATCGTGGTATGTAATCTTTATGCGACACATGTCAACACATGATTCGGCACCTCAGATTACGTTATTTGACATATGTTGGAAACTGATTTGTTGCCCAAAGTTTATTATTTCTCTCTAATATCTCTAGTTCACATGCACAAGATAAAGTGTGTTTTTTTTTCTAAAATCATATCAACATGCTACCCGATCAATGCTTATATCTCTACCTCGTACATAATTATCTAACAATAAATTTAAATCCCATACTAATACAAATACTCAAAGACGTTCAAATATATATTTATTAAAAATATGTTTAATACTAAAATTATTTATCTTAAAAGATTCATAAATATTTGTACATTGAAGCTCGAGAAATACGTGTATTTTGACCTATAAATTAATGAAATTTAGTTGACTCGAACCGATATGTCGTTTTATGTTTGAGTGAGCACTCTCAACCTTATAAAATACAAATGACAGAATTTGATTATAATATTTATTTATTTTGAACAATGTGACTTAAATATTGAAAATTACTCACCAATTAGTTTTTGTGTTGCACAAATATTATATTTTGTTCGTGAAGCGATGAAGTTTTATGTACCATATGGTGTAATCCCATAATTGATAACATAATCAATGATGGTTGGTCAATGAGCGAATATTTCTTTCATTGTTTCTAGTTTTGCGTATTTTTTTCATTGTTTCTAGTTTTGCGTATTTTTTTTCATTGTTTCTAGTTTTGCGTTAAACTCTTCTTCAAAATTTGAATCGTCCAACTTATTCTAAAAGTAAGTAAAATAATCTATATTTTTTATTTTAACCATCAACTTCTTTGTATTTGCATTAATTTTTTTGTTTGCATACATGCGTATTGAGTTAGGAAAAACATATTTGATAAATTACATCAACATCAACTCTCGAGCGTTAAAAAAATATAAGAATCAGTAAAGCACAAATATTATCATTCACCATTAATGTTGAACATTCAAATTTCATGTATAGTTCTTTTGCTTCTCTAAACTCAAAAAACTTAAACTAACGCAAAACATCAGTTTTGTTAAAGTTACACCGATAATTTAAAACAATGACGTTTTGTACCTCATTGTACTATAAGTAATATACATGATAAATAGTCATGTGAATGTGCACAATAGCCCAATACTTATAAGATATGCGAAAATAATTATGCGATCATGTCCATCGTAGAGTTTTCTTATGCAGATTTAATAATTGTCTAATTAGCATGAACAATCCAAAAATGCATGTCAAATTAACATGGTAGTATAAAATATTCTAACAAGTAACATGAAGAGTTCAAAAATCCCTATCAAATTGACACGAAAAATATAGATATTTGTGCCAAGTTAGGATGAACAATGTGAATTTCACAACTATTTTTGCAATGCTCTTATGAAAATATTATGGTTTTTGAAAAATAAAACTTAAATTATCTCCATTTTCGTGGAGTGGAATTTTTATAAGGTGGACTATTCAAATCTTGAATCCATTTTCACGAATGGATTGTATTTCGTGGAATGTAGATCTATATTGAAAAGTTTTGTGTTATAAAATATTGTGTTAGAGTTTTAGTGTTTAGAATAGTGATATATGTTATAAGTAGGTTAAATTTAAGGTTTGTATTTTTTAATAAATATGATAATTAATATTTAGTTATAGGGGTAAAATAGGATTTTCATATTTTTAAAATACATTTTTAAACGGAATCTTAAATAAATGGTAAGAGACGTCGAATCTAAAATATCTTTTCTATACGAATATTTAGTCAAGTAGTTGTATAACAGGTTGTGCAATGATGTGTTATGTCTTGTGCAAGTAGTTGTATAACAGTATGTGCAATGATGTGTTATGTCTTGTGCTGAATGAATGAATGAATGAATATATATATATATTAGTAACATATTAAAAAATAAACATATTAAATCACATGTTATATGATGTGATAATTTTATTTTAAAACCTACTTTCTAAATTTTTAGAGTGCCTTAACAAGTTCTCATCATCGTTTACAAGGTCATGTTATCATTTTTATCAATTTTGTGGATATTTTTTCTTCTTCCATTTGTTTTTCATTTTTTTGTCCTCTTCGTATTCTCCGTCTTCCTTATTTTCGTCCTCCATTTCTAATAAATTACTTAATCAATAACTTATATGTCAAATTTTCCATCATAGGTGAAGGTTAACAAGAATTACACTTATATGAGCGCTTTCAAAGATAATACAAAATAATTTATCGTTCTTCAACCATTGAATTTTTTAAAAAAAACTTGAAGATTCAAAATAACATATATCACTTTTATGATGAATCCATGCTTGTAGAAATATTAAAGTTTTGTAGCATAATTTTAAAAATGGTTAGTTACCATCTAAGACTCATCCAAGAAATCAATATCATCTACTAACCAGAAAATAGAAGTTCTTAAGTCATATTTTCTACCTACAACATCCTTTTATATAAAATCTTCAAACACATGTATATATTTTTTAAAATTTTAAAATTTCGTAACTTTTAAAACGTAAATTGACAAAAAAATATGAAATTACCATTGTTTTTATTTTTTCAAGAAAAACAAAACTAGATTAATAACTGATATTTTTTATTTTTTTCGTGAGCTTTAGTTAACCATGGTCTTGCTTCTTGTTTTCTGATCTCGCGTGTCTCGTGTCTATCATTTCCATTTTACATTGGTCATTCATATACATTTATCATCTATGATTTATGTCTCGCATATATTATTTCTCTTTTACAATGGTGTCGCGTCTATTATCTAAAAAGTAAGTCTGGTATATATCATCTAGCTTTATACCAGTCACGCACCTATCATATAAAAATTAAGTCTCATATTTATGATGTAGCCTTTATGTTTCACACATATCATTTTCATTTTACATTGATCTCATGTCTATCATCTAAAAATTATGTCTCGCATCTATCATTTTTGTTTTACACTCGCCTCGCATCTATCATTTATATATTAGGTCTCACATCTATCATCTAACTTTTATGTCTTGCATCTACCATTTCTATTTTTCACTCATTTGGTATCTAGCAACGGTAGATGATAAATGCGAGGCACAAAACACAAACTTTATCTTTTTTTAAAAAACACAATGAAACTTACATTAACCATAAAATTAATTTTTCTCCAAACAATCCCCAAACTTAAACCTGGAAACATATTTTCGATTAGAATTCTTCTCGTTTATCCCTTCGATCATAGTTTGTCAATTTACGGAGAGGTTGAAGTTTACATTTTATTGAATTTGATTGAATACGAATATATGATTAACAGTTTGACAATTCAATTGAATTGATATAACTAGATTTTTTATTTACAGTTTGTGAATTTACTGAGCTGAGAGATGAAATTGAAAAAAACTATAAAAAAAAAGTGAAAAATAGATAGTTTAATGAAAATACCTAATTTGATAACACAAAATAGTCTAATGGATAGTATGTAGTAAACTAGCAAAATTGATTGAGTCTTTGGTATATGAATAAATGATTAAAGTGTTTAAGTATACAATAACATTTTCTTCTGGATAATTATTTCTATTTTTACTCTTTAGAAATTCATAATCAATTAGGTTATTAAAAAATAAAAATAAAAATGTAATAATTATTTCTTAACAAACATATTATAAAAAGATATCTTAATAATAAATTTAAAATAAAATTAATTATTTAATATATTTATTAGTATATTATTTTTAAAAATTGTTTTAAATATACAATAACAACATTATTTAAAGAGTAAAATACGAAAAAATACGCAAAAACAAAGTTATTTGTACACTTCCTACTCTTATTATCATATATCTCCATAAAAACACACATTTAATACTCTTATTTACTATATACTACCGGTTACTTTTTAATACCCCAAATATTCGTACTATTATATAAAGCTAATTTTTTCTATTAAATTAAATATTTTATTAGGTGGGCTTGAAGTGTAATTGAATACATTTATGTAATACATTTTCTTTATGAATTGTAATTGAATTGAATATTTTCCTTTCTTGAATTGAAATTGAATTAAATATATTTTTAATTGTATTTGATTTCTTCTCTCTTTTCTCTATGAATATCTTTATTCTTTGTTCTATTCTCTTTTTCTTTTGGTATTTTTTTGTCAGAATTTAAATTTGAATTGTAATGAGAATTGAAAAGTATTTCTAGATTGAGGATATTGGACTGTTTGGATGAATAAAAGATTCAGTAATTTCAGGTAAGTTTTATTGTGTTTTTGCCTTTTTAGATAAGTATGTGTCTCGTATCTTACATCTTGAATCTATCATTGAGGGTTTCTAGATGCGAGACGAATGTAAAATAGTTTTTAAATGATATAAGCATGATCAATTTCTATATGCAAGACCATTATAAAATACTCTTTAGATAAATGCGAAACAAGTTGTTAAATGCGAGCCAACGCGATGAGTTGCTAGATGCGAGACCGGTGGATGCGAGACCAATTTAAAATAGAATATTTCAGATAATAGATGCGAGAACAATTACTAAATTTGAGACTGGTGTAAAATGAAATCTTTCATATAATAGATGTGGGACTCGTTGCGAGTTGCGGGACTAGTGTAAAATAATTTTAAGATAGATGAGGGACCAATTGATAGATGGGTGGCCAATGTAAAATATTATTTAGACGATACATAATGGACCAGTTTATAGATGCGATTTGTTTGGATGGTAGATGTGAGACCCGCGTAAAATATTTTAAGATGGTAGATGCAAAACCAGTGTAAACTATTTTAAGATGATAGATGGTGTGGTTTATTTTTGTCTGAGGGTAAGTTTGTAATTTATGTTTAGAGTTTTGTGGAGTTTTGTGAGTATTTAATGTTTGGGTAGAATGTAGAGGGAGAATTAAGCTGCGTGGTTGTATTTAATTTTCATTACCCTCATTTAATGTTGGTGGTTGGGTATTTATACCCTTATATTTGGGCCACATGGGCTTTCGGGTCGTGTTTAATGGATTCGGGTCGAGTTTAAGGACCCATTAGTTCTAAGTAAGGGAACAGGCAACTTAGTCAAAAAGTGATTAGGTTTTAAGTACTTTAGTTCTGTTCGGATAGTTTAATGGATGATGGTGTCCGAACTGCCCCTGTCGGGTAAGGTGGACATTGTCCGAATTGATCCTGTCCGGTTCTCATAAAATGTGGTGACAGAATCCGGACTCATCAGTAGCCCCTTTGTTAGGTGGTGTTCAAAAACCTTTGGCAAGACCTAAAAAACAGTCTGTTGCTGGTGACAGTTACATCCGGACAGGTCCTTCGAACTGTGTTATAGCTTTATCCGGACTGAAAAAAGTTCTTGAAACTAAACGGTTTCTTGTCAGAGTTCGTGGGACACGTGTCTCTCTCTGGTTCGTTATTTCAGCCGTTTTTTTCACCTAGAATTTTGCTCCCACCTTCTCTAAAAAATAACCTCTTCATTTAATGAATATGACATCAGCGTCGCTCCCTAATCATTGCAATCTTTTCGAATTCTCCTAGGTATCAAAGCATCTTTTTGTGTTTACAATAAATTAAGCATTTCTTTACTGTTTTACCATAATCTTCATACTTACTTTGCTAAATCTCATAGCTTTCTCTCTCAAACACAAATTCTTCTTTTTGGTTGTGAGTTTATGTTCACAGCTAGGAACGCTTTAATCAAAGGCGGGTGGCTTAACCTATCAGAGTTAGAAAAGGCTCAAAAAGCCGAAAGAGAAAGGCGCATTGCTGCAGGCCTTCCTACTTCCCCTATCGACAAACCAGAAATTCCTTTTTAGCCTTTACTTCGACTATGAATATTGAAGAACTTTCAAATAAAAAGATCATAGCCGAAGAAATAAATCAAATCCTTCATCAGAAAAGAAATAATGAAGAAAGCATTAGAATAGGTATACTCATCCTTTTATCCTTAATTGATGGCTACTGAACTACTTATAATACCCTCAGAGTAAGTTCGGTTGAAGTAGATCTTCAACCACTGGAAAGAGCCGGTGTAATAAAATAACATTACTTAAGAGAATGTGGTAGTCTTTGTTTCATTATTCACCCATGATTATAGGACCATTTAACTATGGTCAACAAAAAATTAAAATATTATAAAACTACTTCAAATATGGAAAACACGTTTAACATAAGTAAGCAAGACCAGAAGCCATCTTCATCAAAGACCAAAACGTGCTCCACAAATATAATGAACATTTAGCAAAAGCACCAAAACGTGCTCCACAAATGTAATAGACATTTAGCAAAAGCAACCGATCTTTCGGCAAATTTCAAAACCACTTCAAACAAATTTAAACTAGTATTTCCTTGTTACTCAGACAACGACCGAAGGGCTACAACATATAAAAGTGTAGATAGTTTGGTTGGTACACCAACAATTCATGTATATGAATTCTAAAAGAGTTATGGTTAACTGCAGAATCTAAATAATTAGAAAAACAAAAGATGTATTATCCCTAAAATCCGAAAAAGGTTTATTATGACCACTAAATCCTAGAGATAAAGACATAATCCTATGAATTCGTTCAATATAAAAGTTTGTTTTTACGTACCATCATTTTGTTTTAGTTCACTGACCTCGATATCCATCAATAAATAATAAACACGTATAATAAATAAATAAATAAATATATATATATATATATATATATATATATATATATATATTAAATATTGAAATATCTAAAGTTTATTTTTTTAAAGCTAAATATAAAAGTTATAAAATTGGTATATAGAATAGATATTTAAAATTTAATATTTGAATCAAATTATAAAAGTGTAATATAAAATAAAACTGTTATATGCATGAATATATGGTGTGTTTCTCTTTTTATTCTCGTTGTTATTGAAATTTTGTAATATACTATTATTTCTGTGATCCATGGATTGTTATTATGCACAATAGTTATAAAACTGGAAACAACTTAACTAGGAAACCTATCACAGAAACTCTCACATAGTTTAACTGAACATAATAATAAATTCATTATTAATCTCTGTGAATAATATAAGAGTCGTAGAGAAAATACTAAACTGTCCATGAGTTTAAGTTTGTGCTGTCACTCGAGTTGCTGCAGCATTTCTAGAACCCGTGATATTTTGGGTCTACTTCTCGGTTCAGAGTTTATGCACTGTCCAGCTATGGAAGCACCTCTAATTGCTCCTTCCTTTGGGTATAAGCCTCCAAGCTTTCTGTCCATGATACCACGTAGTTTCTTTATGTCATTCAGGCGTGGTTTCGCCCAATCTACTAGGTTCTGTTCTTCCCTCGTTTTTGTATGGTCGATGATAGGCCGTCCGCATAGCAGCTCCAGTAAAACTACTCCAAAGGAGTAGATGTCGCTCATTGAAGTGAGCCCCTGCCTGTTCCAACCAAGAAAGGGTTAATAGTAGTGGAACAATTCCAAAGGAAAAGTTCAGCCAAATAGATAGCATAGTTTTGTCCCATTCAGAAAATATTTAAGATATAGTACCGACAAAAGATACATGTACAGAACAAAAATTTATTGTGGAAACTACAATGGGTCTGTCTGTTAGGGGATCCGGTCGTCTGGACAAAACACTCAGGTGCTGGTACAAATAAAATGAAAGTAATTTGAAAAAAAAAATTATACTAAACATTAGAAAGTAGAAGATTGAAAGCTGACCTGGTGTATGATTGAACCGGATGGTTTGAGGTTGGTTTCATGTTGCATGAGTGAAACTCATGTTCAAAATTTGGACCAATATATGTATAAAAATCACATCCCAACTCAAAACATACCCAAATAATTATCATTTTTATAAAGATTAAATAGACCTGTATCGGCATATTCCGGGGCTACATAGCCATAGGTACCCATGACTTGAGTTGTCACGTGAGTCCCATCACCGGTTGGGCCTTCTCTGGCCAATCCGAAATCTGAAAGCTTCGGATTAAATTCCTAAATTATACCAATTTAATTTAGACCAAAGTTACAAAGTTTTAATTACTAAAGGATGAAAGTAAAATCAACAAAACCATTAGTTTATAGCATACCTCATCGAGTAGTATGTTAGAAGACTTAAAATCCCGGAATATAAGTTGTGGGTTGGAATTGTGAAGGAATGCCAGCCCTCGTGCAGCTCCGATGGCAATTTTAATTCGAGTTTTTTAAGGAACCGTCCCTGTAAAACAAATTTAACTTTAAACTCCTATAATAATAGAAAAATTCATTAAAGATCAATACTTACGTTTGAAGAGATGGCTGTCTAAACTCCCTTGCGACAATAACTCGTATACTAGTAGTCGGTTTGATTCGGCCAAACAATATCCGATTAGCTTGATCAAATTGGAATGTTGATATTGGTCAAGGTAGTTAATTACAGTCTGATAAATGACAGCCACTTGTAAATGATTAAAACACAAAATGCACGAAACACAATTGAAGAAGAAATATTATCGAGTGTTGGTAATGAAATAGTTCGAAAGAGTCGTTTGTAAATGATTGGAACAGAGAATAGAAGAAAGCATACCATAAATTCTTTGTGGCCTTGAAAACTGTCGGTCTTAAGTTTTTTTACGGCCACCATCATTACAGCTCAATTTTTTGCAGCTTCCAGAGTTTGGCTATCTAGTCAGCCTTTATAAACAACTCCGAATCCACCTTCGGCCAGTTGGAAATGGAAGTTATAAGTAGCTTTCTTTAGCTCTATGAAATCGAAAGCTTTCATGTTGGGGGACGACAGAATATCATTCTCGGTTCTTTGCCTGCGTTGAGCTTCCAAACCACTTGGAAGAGTGGTTCTTCCTAAAGATAGAAGTTGCGATATTAAAATACAAATAAATAAAATAAATAAATGGTCGGTTTGGCTAACAATATAATATAACAAATTTTAATATTTTTTTAAGTTAATCTAATATAATTTAAATTTCATAAATAAAATATTAACAATTAATTAAAGACCACATTATATATATATATATGAATGTTTAATATAAATAAAATATTCAATATATTAATAACAAATGTTAAATTAAAATACAAACGAAACGATATGATATTTTTTACCCAACATCAACATAATTATAAATTGAACAATACTGCTATACTTAAAGCTATGTTGATAATTATCCCAGAAGTAAATGCTATACAAATAGGTTACACAGATCAAAATAGAAAGAATCTAAACGTACCGCAAGTGTTTTCTCTAGTACTGGTACGTGTAGAAGAATTAAAACAACAGTTTCCCAGGTCTCAAGAGAACAATTTTATGTGCAGGAAAGCTTTGCGTTAATTATTTTAATCTGGCTATGCTTCAGAAACAAACTTTGATTTGAGTAAGTATATAGACTCTTTTTTTGATATCTGAGTATATATAATAAACAAAGTTACTGGAAGATAACACGGAAGGAATATGCACTAAAATGTTTCTATAGATAGTAATTGAACTTTCATATACGTGCAAAATAAAAAGACTTAGAAGTCTTCATGCTGTTTTACAAGATTCAAATTCACACCAGGTCATAATATTAATTAATACAACTTTTATTTTGTTAATAATGTTGAATTTCTTTATAGGAGATGTTAATTAATTCCTAACCAGACATCTAGACACTTTAATTTCTTTTATTATTAATTAGATATAAATGTTTAATGGGTCTTGCTATTAACTCGATCATTTTTCATTAATTTAATATACTTTTAATATGAGTATTAATGGTTAGTATCTATATCTTTTGATATAGACACCACTACCGTCTAGTAATAAAAAGTAAATCTTTAATGTATATAAAAAAATTAGAGCAGCGTTCAATATTTTTTAATTTTAAATACAAAAAGCATATAAATACAATTTTTAGAAGAAAATTTTAAAAAACTGTTTTTACAAAGAAATTTTTTTCCTTAAATTCAAAATTAAAATCACATATAAAGTTTAAAATTGATAAAATAAACGGTTGTTACTATTCTATGATAAGATTTAGTTCTTATGGGCATCTTTTATCTGTATTTTTAAAATTCAAATATAAGAGCTATTGTTTTAGACTTAAAATATTGTTTGTGTTTTTTTAATTTAAAATTTTAAAAATCAAACCACCATTATTACTGTTATTAAATTACTATGCAATTATCACAAAATGGCTCAAGCACAAAACATATGGGAAGGAAAACTTGAATGAACACAGGATTTAACGTGGTTCGACAATTGTCTACGTCCACGGTTGCCGTCAGAGAAAAGAGTTTCACTATGATAGAAAAGGTTACAGATTTCAGATTGTGTTTTGTGTCGTCCTAGTAATATATTTATAGGGAATTAATAGATTTACTAGAAAATGGGCCTAATGCGCTCATACCACAAGACTAACTCAAGTGATTGCACAATATCACTATCACACACACAAAACTGTCTTGCCGGACACAGTACACTGTCAAGACACTATTCGACTCATTCACAACAAATCTTCCCCTTGAGGCGAATATCATTTCTTCACTATCAACAAAGAACCTTCTCTTCTTCTGACTCACCAAATGTCCTTAAGGTATTCACTCTATACTGCGAGCACCGATCCAATTTAGGCACTCCCTAAACTTTTGAACTGATACTGCCTTGGTCATTATATCTGTTGTATTATCGTGTGTAGACACTTTCTTCACATCAACAATTCCCTTTGATATTATATCACGAATAAAATGATACCTGACATCTATGTGCTTTGTATGCTCATGGTACATCTGGTTCCCTGTAAGGTGTATGACGCTTTGACTGTCACAAAACATTTTTGTAGTAGTCCTATCCAAGCCCAAATCTGCCACCAAATTTTGCAACCATATTGCCTCTTTAACTGCTTCCGTTACCTTCATGTACTCTACCTCTGTTGTAGATAAAGCTTCAGTAGCTTGCAACTGTGCTTTCCAACTGATCGCACTCCCAGCTAGAGTAAATACATATCCTGTCAGAGATCTTCTTTTATCCATATCACTTGTAAAATCAGAATCAACTAAACCAACCAATGATCCTGCAACATCATTCAGCGATTTGATAATATATGGCTTGTTAAAAGTTAAGCCAACGTTCACATTATTCTTTTGAAGACATTCAATCTCTTCCCCCTATATCACCAATCCATCGATCCGTCTCTGAACTCGCTATAGCTTCTCTGTAGCTACTGGGTTCCTGCATCTCAACTTCTTCTGCAATTGACAGAGCATATGCAACTAGATTCGTATACCTTTTTGGAAGTCTAATATATCTTCTTTCTCTGCCCAATGCTATGCTATAAGGTTGTTGTTCTGGTTCAGGCGCATCATCGTCACTATCATCCGATGCTGACACTTCACCTCCTGATTCTGGATCCACCTCAGAACCACTTGAATTATTGGACCTGTTAGGAACTGATTCTAGTTCAAGCTCCACCTGTTTACTCACAACCGATCCTGATTCGACCATTTCTCCTACTTCCTTCTGACTGTCTATAGAAGCAAACTCATTAAAAGTAACGTCCCTACTGATGAGAAAATCTGGAGACTTTGGAGAGGTACACCATAACCTATATCCCTTCACTCCAGTAGCATATCCTAGAAATATGCATCTCTTTGCCCTCGGCTCAAGTTTACCATCTCTCACATGAGCATACGCAGGACAACCGAACACTCTCAAATGTTCATAATCAGCCAACAATCCAGACCAAATCTCAAAAGGAGTTTTACAATCAATAGCCGTTGATGGAGACCAATTCACCAAGTAACACGCTGTATTGATAGCTTCAGCCCAAAAATTCTTTCCCACACCAGAATGCGAGAGCATACTTCGTGCCTTGTCACAAAGCGTTCTGTTCATTCTTTCTGCGACTCCATTCTTTTGTGGTGGCCTAGAACAAGTACGATGGCGCACTATTCCCTCAGCTTCGCAGAACTCGTTGAACTCACGACTGCAATATTCTAACCCATTATCTGTCTTAAGACGTTTGATTTTTCTTCCCGTTTGCTTCTCAATCATCGTCTTCCATTTGACAAAGGTTGAATATGCTTCATCTTTCGTTTTTAGAAAGTAAACCCACACCATCCTTGAATAATCATCAATCAAACTCATGTAGGATCTGGCTCCGCTCTTGGATGGAATTCTGTTTGGACCCCAAAGATCTGAGTGAATGTAGTCCACTGTCCTTTTAATCTTTCTTACAGCCGATTTGCTGAATTTGACTCTAGTTTGTTTACCAAACACACAGTGCTTACAAAATCCCAATGATTCTGCTTTTTATATCCTTTCAACAAATCTTTCTTTCCCAAAACAGCTAATCCTCTGCCACTCATGTGACCAAAACGTCAATGACACAACTTATTTTGATCATGCCTACTTTGGCTATTACTCCCTGATGATGCTACTACAGCATCGCCCATAACAACACTCCTCTGGAGAATGTAAAGACCCTTCTACAAACTGCCTTTCATGCATACTAGTGAGCCTTTTGTCACTTTGATTACACCATCTTCTGCATGATACTTATAACCCCGAGAGTCTAGAGTCCCAAGAGAAATCAGGTTTCTCTTTAACCCAAGAGCACGTCAAGATTCTAACAACCCCGTCAAACATTCTGATTCTGACGTTACCAATACCACCAACAATCAACGAATGATTGTTCCTTAAATAGACAGTTCTCTGCATTGGCTTGTACGTATCAAACCACTGCTTGAACTGACACATGTGATATGTAGCGCCAGTATCGAGTACCCAAGAGTTTTTCCCAAAGTCTGAACTCACGGACAATACATCTCCTTTACCACAGTTTTCACTATCGTCAGAATTGTTCACACCTTCAACAATGTTTGCTGCATTTTCCTTTTGATTTCATTTCTTACCATTCAGTTTCGGACAATCTCTCCTATAATGACCCTGCTCACCGCATTTATAACAGTTTGAGTGCTTCACCCTTGACTTGGACCTCCAGTTCTTCCTTCTTAAAGAACTCGCTTTGCTTCTAGATCTTCCCCTAGTCATAAGACCTTTCCCTTAATCTTGATTGTGTGGCTGCAACTGTCTCATCTCCTTTGATTTCAGTGCCCCTTTGACATCTCCTAGCGATAACTTATCTTTAGCATACATAATGGTATCTACGAAGTTTTCATAGGGAGCTGGTAACGATCTCAATACAAACAAAGCTTGATCCTCCTCCTCAATATTGATATCTATGTTCTCCAAATCTACTATAATTAATTTGAAATTACTAAGTGCTCTGTTATGGACATACCTTCTTTCAATCTGAAATCATACAAACGTTTCTTCAAGTATAATCGGTTTACTACTGATTACTCTGCGTAAAGATCTCCTAGCTTTTTCCATGCGCAGGCAGCAGTCGTCTCACCACTAACCTCGCGAAGCACATTGTCTTTCACACTCATTAAAATCCAGCACAAAGCCCTTTCTTAAAATATTTTTTATAAAATAATTGTTAATAAAAATTAAAACAATATATTTCAAATCACTTTTATACTTGTATTTAAAATAACATTATACTATATTCTAAATTATTTTTATCAATTAATACTCTATTATTATATGTTGTAGCAGTCAAAATAACATTGAACTCCAATTTAAATTTGATTTTCAAAAGAAACATCTACTTTTATTAGTAGAGTGTTACTTGTGTCCCTATCAGAATATATGGACACTTAATGGTGTGGTAAAGAATGTGGCAAACAATAATACGTTGAAGTAAGAAAAAGTTACCTAATGCATTAATTAATTGTCGTAGACACAGGTTAGCAAAACTCATGCATGTTTAATTACTAGTGTAGTATAATAACTGTGCCGGTTAGGTTTTCCCTATACTCGCTACAATAAAAGTAATGTAAATTGTAGTACTAACATGAAGAGAGTTCTGACAATGATTTATGCTTGCTCACAGAGTACTAATTTATTCATATAACTTAAGACATTTAGTGTGACTATTCATTTGTATGCTTTGTGAAATTGGTTTGTATACTCGCCAATGTCGTCATATCCATATGATAGGAAGTGGTCTTGCCATTAACCACACCACACCACATTAGGGTCTGTATGCCCCGGAAAGTCGCATAACTACCAAAACAAGCAGCATTTATTTTTTTAAATAAATTTTAAATTCAAATAATAAATAATGTCACGCGTATCGGTAGAATCACAATATACGATATTATTGTCGTAACTCTCTTCATTAGTACTACTAGTGCTTTATATTGTTTTTATTATATCGGATCAGACTTTTTATCATTTTTAGTGTAGCGAGTCTAGGGAACCGAACCGGGACCGTTATTATACTACAACAGTAATTTTTAATAAGGATTTATATCTAATTAATAATAAAAATAGATTAAAATGTTTAGCACATGTTTTCTTAGGAATACAATTAACATCCTTTATAAACAAATTCAACATTATTAACAAAATAAAAATTGCACTAATTAATATTGTGACTATCTGGCGTGAATTTGAATCCGGTGAAACAGCGTGAAGACTTCCGTGTTATCTTCGTATAACTTTATATTAGTCAGTCTAATCTTTTACTTTCTTGAATATGAAACTTGTTGAACTTGAATAAGAATATCTTATTTTCGAATAACTTTATATTAGTGGAGTCTAATCTTTTACTTTCTTGTAAATATGGAAGTTGTTGAACTTGAATGAGAATATCTGCCCTTTACTAGTCTCCGTGCAGTATATCGAGGAAGAGTCTCATTTCCTTTAGGTTTGGAAAATGTATCAAAATATTATAACCCATCAATGATGATTATTGTTATTATTTTTATGATTTTTATGTGTTTTGGAACAAGTTAACGGATAAAATATCTATCATTCAACAAATATACAATTTTATTTAAAATTATCCAAAACAACAATATTTAACCAGTTTTATCTTTTATAATCATAATCTTTTATGAATTTTTTTTCTCTAAAAAAATAACTCTAATTTAAAATTAAAAGAAAATTAAAATTGAAAATATCAATAATAATAAAGTTTATTTAAAATTTAAAACTAATACTTTAAAGATTAATGCATATTCTATATAATTCTCAAGAAATAGAAGAACAAACGAAATCTTCCTTCTTGTATCAAATATGATAGAGATAATGATCTCAAACAAAATACGAATTCTGAATAAAATAAACGTAAATAACACAGAACACTTTTTACATGGAAAACCTTCCCCGTGTAGGATGTAAAAGCCACGTGATTGATTTCAGAGTCTAACCAAATATTCACTATCAGAAGACGGGTTATAGAACTCTTCTCTATTTCTCTATATAAAACTAGAGCATACACCACACAAAGTATGACAACTTCATACACAACCCAATACACAACATAGTGAACCGAAATCAGAAAACTCACTTAAATATCTCCAAAACGCAGTTAGAAGAAGCTGATCGAAAAACGCACTTAGAAGACTCCAAATCAAAAACCCTCTAGTCAGATTGTGGAGGGCCTTCTCACCAAAATTGAAACCGATCGGACAACCGGAGACAGTCCAATTGAAAGCACAAAGTTCATTATCGAATCGTTTTTTCTCTCAAAACTGCACTATAGAATATGATGCTTATCTCAAAAGACGCTGTATAAATATATTTATACATAAACTAAAATCCTATGTGTTACGAGATTGGGCTTAGCCCATATGATAATTGTACTCCCACATAGGAAGAGCCCAACAAATCTCTCCCTCACGACTATGTGGGAGGATTCGTCATCCCGACGATCCATATACAATGTTCAAGCTTTCCCATAGGCAATGCCTTTGTCATCATGTCAGACCCATTATCATCTGTATGAACTTTATCAACCTCCATTAGTTTAGCATCAAGAATATCTCGAATCCAATGATATCTCACATCAATATGTTCGACTTTGAGTGAAACGACGAAATTTTCACGAGATGAATAAGACTTTGATCATCACATAAAAATACATACTTGTGTTGCTCAAATCCAAGTTCTCTCAAAAACTTCTTCATCCACAGTAGCTCTTTACTCGCTTCTGTCACTGCAATAAATTCAGCTTCTGTCGTTGAAAAGACAACACAATTTTTTAGTCTTGATTTCCATGAAAAAGCACCACCACAAAAGTTAATTAAATATCCATAAGTAGACTTGTGAGTATCAACATCTCCAACCAAGTTTGAATCGGAATAAGCCAACAACTCAGGTTTCTCCATCCCAAAACTGAGCTTCAAATTGGAGGATCCTCGCAGATACCTTATAATCCATTTCACGGTTTTTCAATGCTCTATACTTGGATTTGACAAAAATCTGCTCACAACACAAACACTATGAGCTAAGTCGGGTCGAGTACATACCATGGCATACATGAGACTTCCAACTGCAGATGCATATAGAATATTAGCCATATCTTTATTTTCTTCATTAGTTGAAGGACATTGTTTCTTGCTTAACTTGAAATGACCGGAAAGTGGTGAGCTAACCACTTTAGCTTTGTCCATCTTAAACTTCTGAAGAATTTTCTCAACGTATTTTTCTTGTGACAAGATAACTTCTTCGAATCTCCGTCTCTAGTAATTCGAATGCCGAGAATCTACTTTGCTAGGCCTAAATCTTTCATTGCAAAAGACTTACTTAACTATTTCTTCAAAGAATCAATCCGCGAAGTATTCTTCCCAACAATAAGCATATCATCCATATAAAGTAAGAGAACAATAAAATAGGCATTGGAAAATTTCTTCACAAATACACAATTATCAGAAGAAGTCTTCTTGTAGTCCTGGTCCCCCATAACTAACATGAACTTCTTATATCATTGTCTCAGAGCTTGCTTCAGACCATATAGAATCTATTCCAGTTTGCACACATAATCTTCTTTTCCTTCAACCCCAAAACCTTCAGGTTGTTTCATAAAAATCTCTTCTTCCAAGTCACCATGCAAGAATGCTGTTTTTACATCCATTTGCTCAATTTCCAAGTCTAGACTCGCTGCAATTCCTAGAACCACACGAATAGACGACCTTTTTACAACTGGAGAAAATATTTCATCAAAATCAATACCTTTTCTCTGACCAAAGCCTTTGACTACCAATCTTGCTTTGTACCGAAGTTGTAGAGAACTATCATCTTGCTTCAACCTATACACCCACTTATTACTCAAGGCTTTTCTCCCTTCAGGTTTCTTCACTAACTCAAATGTTTCTCATAAAGTGGTTGCATCTCTTCATTCATTGCTTCAATCCATTAATTTTTACACACACCACTAATAGCCTCATCAGAACACTCAGACTCACCTGCATAGGTTAACAAAATATATTGATTAGAATGATATCTAGTAGAAGGTTGTCTATCTCTAGTAGATCTCCGCGTTGGAACTTCAGGTTGTTCAACATCTTCTTCATTCTCTTGGTCATCCACAAAATCATTATCATGATCACCTGTATAAAAAATATATGAACCTCTTGAAGCAGATGAGTCAACATCTAAATTTTCTTCAACTTCTATAGGAGTATGTGCAAGTGGAATATGGTCCAAATCTACCAAGTCATTCTCAGATACAAGCACTGAATTTTGACTCTTATCAATATCATGAACTATCTGATATTCCATAAACACAATATCTTTGTTCCTAATAAGCTTCTTATTAATTGGATCATGAAATCTGTAGCCAAAATCATCAAGACCATAACCAATTAATACACACGGTCTTGTCTTCGAATTGAGTTTAGATATCTCATCTTTAGGAATATGCATATAAGCTTTGCACCCAAAGACACGCAAATAATCATAAGAAACATCTTTACCTGTCCAAACTCTATTTAGAATATCTCCATCTAAAGGTATAAAATGACTAAGATTCAAGACATGTACCAATATATTCAAAGCTTCACTCCAAAATTATATAGGGAGTTGTGATTGTGAAAGAAGACATCTTACTCTTTCAATTAATGTTCATTTTAGTCTCTCCACTACGCCATTCAACTGAGAGGTCTTGAGAGGTGTATTTTGATGCCGAATACCTTGCTGCTTACAATAATCATCAAAAAGACCAATGTATTCTCCCCCATTATCACTTCTAACACACTTCAATTGTTTCCCAGTCTGTCTCTCAACTGAAGCTTGAAACTGCTTAAAGACATCTAACGCTCGATCTTTTATTTTCAAAGTGTAAGCCCAAACTTTCCTAGGAATGATCATAAAAAAGTAACAAAGTACAGACAACCACTAAAGTGTTCTCGTTCCGAAAGGACCACAAACATCTGTATGTACCAAGTCAAGGAAACTTGGTTTTGTTGAATTAACCGAGCTCTTGAATGATACTCTATTATGCTTTCTAGCCAAACAATGTACGCATTTCTTTAAATGAGCTTTATGTATCCCATAAATGTACTGTTTATTCCTCAGAATATCTAATCTTTTTTCGAAAATGTGACTGAGTCTTTTATGCCACAAATCAACCATTGCTTCATTATTAATAACATTGATTTTCTCACAGGTACCCTTGCAGACATGATGTAGAGGGCTGAACATTTTTGTCATCTTGCCACAACCAACGAGCCCTTAGTAAGTTTCCACGATCCATCCAAAAAAATAATGCAATAACCTTCATCATCTAGCTTTCTTGTAGAGATCAAATTCAATCGAAGATCGGTATATGTTTAACACCCTTCAAAATAAATCTTGCACCCATGCTTGTTTCTAGATAAACATCACAAATAAAAACCATTTTAGACAGATCATTATTTCCAATCTTTGTAGAACCAAAGTCACCAGAAGTGTAAGATGAGGAATATTCTCTACGAGAAGTGGCATGAATTGTAGCACTACTGTCAACTACCCAACCATTTCATCAGACACAGAATTCAAAACAGCATCATCAATAACAACGAAGTAACTCTCTGAAACTACAACAACATATTTCTCGTCACCATTTTCATCATAATTTTTCTCCTTGTTCTTTTCTTGTTTACCATTGTTGGATTTCCTAAAATTATTCTTCTTTCTCAACTTAGGACAAAATTTCTTAGTGTGCCCGATCTCATGACAGTAGTAGCACTCCCAATCTGCAAATTTATTAGACTTGTTTTGACTCTTGCTTCTACTTTTACCTCTAGTTTTCCAACCGCGATTTTCATTTCTACCACGTTTCTCAACAACTAGAGTTTCTGAATGTGAAGAGAAGCCAACTATTTTTCCTCTCATATCTTCATTCAAAACACTAATTTTAGCCAATGTCATTGAAATATTACCTTCATGAGCTCAATTAGAAAGAGACATTCTAAAAGTATCCCACGAGTCTGGCAGTGAACCAAGCAACCATAACGCCAGCACCTCGTCATCAAATTTGATACCTATAGCAGCCAACTGATTAATCAAGCTTTGAAATGTATTCAAGTGATTAGTAAGAGGTGATCCATCTTGATACCTTAAATATATCAACTAATTAAACAAAAGTAACTTACTATTTCCTGTCTTTCGAGCATATAACTCCCCAAGTTTACTCTACGGATTCCTTGCATTTATTTCGTCTACAACATGGTTCAAGACATTATCATCAACTCATTACCGAATAAAGCCACAAACCTGTCGATGAATAATTATCCATTCTGCATCAGACTTATCTTTAGTTTTTTCATCACCGAACACTAGTAAATGAAAACCTTTAACATAAAAAAGATATTCCATCTTCGATTTCCATATATGATAATTCGAATCATTCATTGTCACCGTTATGGTTGTATTCACCTCCATATTTGATACATGACAAGTACACAACCACTCGATCTGATACCACTTTCTCAGGAAATAAAAGCACAAACAAAATCTTCCTTTTTGTATCAAATGTGATAGAGATAATGATCCCAAACAAAATATGAATTCTGAATAAAATAAACGCAAATAACATAGAAAACTTTTAAAACCTTCGCGGTGTAGGAAGTAAAAACCACGGGACTGATTTCGGAGTCCAACCAAATATTCACTACCAGAAGACGGGTTACAAAACTATTCTCTAGATAAAACTAGAGCATACACCACACAAAGTATGACAACTTCATACACAACCCCAATGCACAAGATAGTGAACCAAAATAAAAAAAACTCAGTGAAATATCCCCAAAACGCAATTAGAAAAACACACTTAGAAGACTCCAAATCAAAAACCTTCTGGTCAGATTATGGAGGACAAATAGACGAGCTTTCTCACCAAAATTGAAGCCGATAGGACAACCGGAAACAGTCCGATTGGAAGCATAAAGTTCTGCCTCGAATCGTTTTTCTCTCTCAAAACTGCACTATAGTAATATGATACTCATCTCAAAAGACACTGTATAAATATATATTTATACATAAACCAAAATCCTATGTGTTACCCAAATTGGGCTTAGCTCATATGATCATTGGACTCCCACATAGGAAGAGCCCAATAATAATAATAATAAATTTATTTAATTTCATATATTCAACCGAAAAAAATATGTTTAAAAGTGACTATAAATAATTCTCACAGGGTTGAATCCTCCGCACTTGCGAAGGTAATTTCCCGATGGGGTACAATATCTGCTTCACGTGGGAAAATTTTTGTCGGCTTGACGGGAACGTTTTAGACTTTCAAATAATAACCTCCTCCTTTTTAAAAGGGTCATCTCTGGTGAGGATACGAGCATCCGCAACTGGAAGCCCAAAAAATACAACTGTTCTTCGAACAATCAAACTACAAATCCATATTCTAACCGAATTGAACCAAATCACAATAATATATCATTGAAAACACAAATACAATTCTAGATTTATTTATTTTAACATCATCAATGCATTCATTTTATCAAAAACTTATAAAAACTAAAAGCTAATAAAACAGTAGGTTTTGGTCTTGATGAATGAAATAAAAAAGAGAAAAAAAGGTTTTTAGTAGATTTTGGTAAAATAGAAAAAAATTAGAGATAAAGTAAGAGGAAATGAATAAATTATTATAAATTTGGGTTGTTTTTACTTAGATTATAACTTAATATAATTTAAAGAAAAAAAATGGATAAAAAAATAAAAATGCTTATAAAACTGTTCGGGATTACTTAAAACTAGGACTAGTTAATTTTTTGGTTCACGTTTTAACCAAAATCTTTCTTTGATCGACCATCATTTTTAACAATGACAAAGAGTACTTAAAGTATTTTTTGAAGGGTGAAGCTATATTCTCCATAAGGTTTATTATTTCCCTCATATTTCAAAAAAAAACCTCCACCTTATTATTTCCTCCATAAAGTAAATTATCAATTTACCTTTTTTTAATTTTATCCCAAAAACTCAAATTTACCTTATTCTTTAGCAAACACTCAAACACCATATCTATCTTAAAACAATTTCCAACAACCTTCTACCTACCCTATTTACTTCCACCAATAAACTCTAATCCTATTAATATAAATACACAACTATCAGCTCTTTTAACTGAGAAAAAAACATAGCCACCACTTTCGATTGAAACAATCTGTCAAAGGTAAAAATCTTTCATAAATCGTTTTTTAATCTACTGGTTAGCAAGCGTTCTAGGAAGTCGGGTGTACTCTGCATGACGAGTTCCACCAACTCGATATGCAGAAAAATTTGCAGTTCTCGGAATTCTCTTGTTATGATTGTTTTTTTTTTTAAATTTCATGTATATTGAGTTCGCGAAACATGTTTTTTTAGTATCGAATTACTTTTTATAAAACTTTGAAAATCTGTTTTTGATTTATTTTTTGATTTTTTTAAAAAAACTTTAACTTGTTTTTTAGTCCTATATTTTCTATTTTTGTTTGTTTTCATTTTTACAAGATTAAATTATCTTGTTGGTTGATTGGGTGATGTTGTGAGATGTGACTCTTTTGTTTGGGTGTCTTTATTTTCTATGATTAATTGTTAACGAATTTGAGTTTTTTTAGTTTATAAGATTTAATTTTAGAAGTCAAATGATATATATTGGATGTAATTTGACTTAATGATGTGTTTGTTCGAATATGGGTTGGATAGTACATAATAGCATCAAAATATCAATGACAAAGTATATTTAAGGACAAAAAGGTAAAAACAAGTGTTGAATATTTTTTTTAAAATATAAAATGGAGGAAATAATAAATTTTATGAGGAAAATAGATTCACCCAATTCATGAATAAACGAGTGAAAAAGAACTGGAGTAAAAAATCAATAAGGACAAAAGAAAAACTAAATATTAAAAAACTGTGATATATCAAAGTAGAGTAGGTTTAGGTTTGTCACATTACTCGGGATCTTATTCGTTCTCCATTTAAATGATATTTCATGCTTTATCAATAACCTCCCCACTCGTTTTCTTGTTTGTAAGTTATTGGAGTGCTCCGATCATAATATCTTGAAATTCTATATTTTGGTGGCTCTTGACGTCCAAATTGTGGTCATCTTAGTGTAGAATTCTTATAATATCTTTAGGTTCTACCTTTTGTTGGCCCTTTACCTCCCAGAAGAGGTTGTAACGACTTTGGGGTTTACAATGTGAGAAGTTCTCGAATAAGCTCATTTTAAATTGAAAAACAATCCACCTTCATTGCGTGAGTGTTTCCTAAGTGAGATGGAGCTTATCCCGAAATGAGACATGGCTAATACCGAGCTTATGTTGAGTGAGGTTGAGCTGAGGTAAATCTGAATGCTCGCGCGGGTCTTAAAGCCTCTTAACTTGGTCAAATTATAAATTATTCTTCCCTTGTGGTGAGAAAGAGGTTATTGAATAAGCTCCTCTTCATTAAGGTTCTTGAATGAGGCCGAATTAAGGCTGAGCAAAGCTGAGCTGATAACGTTCTTTAGCGGAATAAGGCTTATATGATGTCGTACTTTGAGAGAGTGAGGCTAAGCTGATGTCTTGCTGAGGTCGAGTGAGGCTAAACTGAGGTTTTACTAAGGTCAAGTGAGGCTAAGCTGATGTAGAGGGGCAGGGTTAAAATGAGACCCAATTTCTTTAGAGTGAGACCCCATATCCAAATTTTTTCTGAAAAAATAAAATTACCAAATTGCCCCTACATATAAAAACCATAATTTTTCCACCAACTCATTCTCTCTTTTTTTCCTCCTCTCTTTCCTACCACTTCTCTCTCCAAAATTAAAAAAAAACACAAACTTTATCATAATCTATATCAAATAATGTAAACACCCTTGTTTTGATGCAATTGACCGATGGCATATACAAAACCATATGCCATACAGCTTTGGTTTATCTTCTGCATTTACTTAATATACTGAGCAAGCAGCACCAGAAACAGAGTAATTTCTTCAGAATCAGACTTAAAATCAAATTTGAACACAATAAATTTCTTTGGTTCTTTTCTTTCTGGGTTTCTGTTTTTTCTGTCAGCTTCCCCCTCCTGGATTTCGCTTTTTTTAAGACAGAATTTATTGACTTATATTGGGATTTAAGCTTCAGAATTTCCAAATACCAAACCCCTCTTCTCTTCATAAATAATTTATACTCCGAGGTTTAACTTTTACAACTTTCATATCAAATGATACCACTCCATTTCGTTTTCGAGTGTCTTTGTTTTTCTTTTACCATACAATTCTTGATTGTGTTCTTCAAAAATTCATTTTCTTTGCAAGAAAACTTTACCCTTTTAATCCAGTTGGGTTTGTTTTAAATTCCTCAAAAATCAAATCTAGCCCGAACTTAAAATCTCTAATCCAACACTCTAAATGGTCCTAATCTCCTAACTAACAACATACATGCACTTAAAATCCAACAAATCAACCCCAATTACATAAAAATCCAAGTTTTGTACCCGAATGCTAAACTCTAGATATCTCTAGAAAAAACAATGGAAAATGAAAAACAATTGCATCATGAAGTATAAAATCGTTACTTTAACAGCTTGCTGGAGTTGGATTTCAAAAAAAATCGACTAAAAAAAGATGGGTTTTTGGAGGTAGAGAGAGATAGGGTTTCGGGGGAGAAGAAAGAGCACAAAATTCTGATTTTTTGCTATTTATATGGATGACATTTTTGTAATTAACGGGGGTCTCACTATAACCAACCCGGGTCTCACTATAACCGGGTCTCACTATAAAGAAAACGGGTCTCATTTTAGCCTAACCCGATGTAGAGTGAAGTCACGTTGAGGCATTTTTACTTCTCCTCCTAACTGATGTTTATGAGATTTCGAGTGATATTTCATATACTGAAAGATCTTAAGTGACTTTTCTTTCCTGAATAAGAGGTTCTTGATACAATCTCTTTTCGGTACCTTAAAATAATTTAGTCTTCTAACGATCGTTGGACTGATGATACCTTATTCTTTAAGTTTCATTTGGAGATTGACATACTCCTTCTATTGGTCATATATACCTTTATTTATCTTTTTTTCAACTCTTGGTGATATTATATAGGAGAAGTTATGTAGATTCTTATTTGTCATGGTCCTTTACAACACATGGTATTAATCTATTAATATTACATACTGACTCCCCTTATTTAATTGTGAATTACAATATCTAAATTATCGTGATGTCCTTGTAGCGGCTTCTTTATTCCCGTTAAAAGAGCTCGAGTGATCTCTCTTTAAATTTAAAACTTTACTTACTATCATCACCAGCTGAAATAGATTGAATAACCTTCATTTGGACTCGTGAGGGTTGATTAAAGTGACTCGGACGAAGCTAGTAATAAGATGATTTCTATATGTGTTCTTTTCGATTATGTAAGCTTCCCTACACTTGTATCGATTTTCCGATTTATGTACAAATAAATCTATGCTTTGCCTCGTTGTTAGTCAGACAGGGTTAGAATGTAAGCTTTTATAAAAGAACACATTATATTTAAGCTTCACCATAGCAACAAAATGAACTGAACTTCTGCATTAAGACAACAAGTAATAACGAGAGTGAAAAAGATGAAGTTTTAGTGAAATACTACTTGATTTTTTATATCAAAGTTTTTAAACACATTATATCTAAGTTTCACCATAGCAACAAAAGAAACAAAATCGTTTCAGTGAGTTTTGATTGAACCCTTCTGTAGGCCAACGTTTGTACTTGCTAGACTTGGATTGCTTCTTTGAAATCTTCTAACAAACCCTCGTGGACTACCTTTTTTTTATCCTCGTATTATTATTATTTTGTTCTGGATTACATACATCTGGAAATCATGATATGTTAATGACACCACTTTGAATTCACGTTACCGTTACCTACCCAAAAATAATATTATATGATGCGGGGGCGTCCAACACCTGAAAATATGTCATCCGAGATTTCGCCCATCTTCTTGGTCTGATGGGAATCTCAAGAAGCCTTATTCCTAAGGGAATAATGACATGTCCATTGAGTCTTACTATGGGATGGAAAGCATGATTGATGAATTTCTTCATGGTCAAGCTGGATAACACATTTACCGTATCCCTCATATCTACTAAGATCTGCCTCACCTTGCAGCGGACTATATTAATGATTATCATCAGCTTGTCATCAGATGATGAACAACACCTTCCAAATTCTTTTATGTGAGAGATATAGTATGATTTGAAGTCCTTGCATGAGCACATACTAGATCTACCATCAGAACATCAATGACCAAAGTCAGCTCTCGTATGTACGACTTTTATAAGCTATGCGTGTACCTGGTTCCTTCTTCTTAGGTCTACCTCGGTTTGATAAAATAGTTTATACTCACGATCATATTAACATTGAAAGTACTCCAAATCAAAAACCTTCTGGTCAGATTGTAGAAGATCTCGCCCTCGATGTTGGACATTTAGTTGTGGTTTGGACCATCAAATCGGGAAGCCAACTTGTCAACCTGCTAGGCTAGGACATCTATCATTTTGCTGGTTAAGATTATCGGGTCTTCATATTTCTATTCGTAGTATGAAGTAATAAGTGTTGTTGACCGATGGGCCTCTCTCCCAAAAGGATGTTAGTTCAAACCTTGGAATTCTTGACTATGTGACTAGCATCATTTCTCATTTAGATTCATTATTTTAGCGTTAGGTGGATAGGCTGAGGTATAAGGCTGAACTATTTCCCGATAACTAAACCAAAATGGTGAGATAAAACTTTCCTAATTGATTGAACTTAGAATATAAAACATAAACAAGATTGAACAGACAAATGAAAGATGAATTTTACAAACATTTCTCATAAATATTTTATTTATTTGATAAATTGGATTACAACATATATGATTCATCATTTGCACTATTCACTAAAAAATTCACCATAATAGAAAATAATTCTAATAACCCTTATATAATGGGTTTGTTCCTGAGACATCTTGGACAACTGCTTCCTCATTAGCTTAACCTTTCTTATTTTGCAAAACCGAGTACATCCTTTTTACATCATTTTTGTACAGTACCAAATATTTAATTCAACAATATCAGATATGGTTTTTGTACCATTGGAGGGTTGTGGAGGGGTATCATTGCTTGGTTGTCCTAGCCACCCTTAGGCATGAATTTTTATATCGAGGATTCATGTGATGTGGGATGTACTTAGTCTAAATACCGTGTGTGAGGGTTCGAGTTTCGGCACGACCCTTTGTTTAAATGTTGTTGGCCATTTGACCAAGCTAGGGGTTTCACATGGGTATGCAACCTCTGGCTAAGTTGCATTTGGGAATCCGACCAAATTCGATGATGATGCGTGTATGGGCGACCTCTCGTGGGGTGCACTTGGACATTAGGCCAAGTTTGGGATCACACACTAATAAATGACTCATTGTCGGGATTTTCTTGGCTATGATGGCTAAGAGGAGGTCGCCCAATGGCGTGCGACACCTTGTCAGGATATAACCTCCCATAATAGCTAAGCGAGTTTGTACATTGGCGCATATTGATTTGGGACCTTGATTGCGATGTTATAGGTCATAATGGCAAGCAAAGTCGCATATTATTACACGAATCCTTGTCGGGATTTACTTGGCCATAATGGCCAATCAAGGGTCACGCATTGGTGCATGACACTATCGTAGTGTGCTTGACAAATAGGCCAATTTTGAGGGTGCAACCGTATGTTAAGATAAATTCAGCTATGGGGACCAACTTATGGGTCGAGCTTATCTGTGTCATCTAGTTGAGCTTACTAATGATGATGAAGAAAATTTAAATCATTCGTATTTAATCTGAGTAGACAATGGACGAGTCTCAAATCCCTACCTAGGATTCTGTTTGTGTCTAACCTCTGTGGTACATTATATTAACCATTTTATGTTCAATGTGATAGACCGTGGGTACACAGAGAAAGTGTATGTCGCCCTACAAATCTATTATCCCTTTTGAGAAAGTAAAACTGTGGTTCTTCTTTATTAATCAAATGCAGCGTACAAAGGAAATAAAAAGGCAATAAACGAGGTGGAAGTTACAAAATAAGATCCACTAATCCCACTTCTCTCTTCACTTAATGCCCGTTACGTAACTCCTACACCCACGTAAAACTCTAAGACTCAGTTTAATACTAACGGTTACTATAACTTAAATAAATAAAACATGTTTGGATTAAATACATAAAATGCAACATGTCCCCCCCTAATCTCAACATGTTTTTCAAACCTCGACTTCAGCTTCCCGAGCTCGCAGTAAGATCCTCAACCCCTATTGCCTTCCTCATTTCTTCAAATTTAATCTTCCCCAATGCCTTAGTTAAGATGTCTGCCCTCTGTTCTTGAGTCACCACGTGCTTAATGATCAACTCACCCCTTTCAATACACTCTCGAATAAAATGAAACCGTACGTCGATATGTTTGCTCCTCCCATGTAGTACCGGATTCTTCGTTAACTCGATGGATGACCTGTTATCTATGTGGAGTATCACTAGTCCAACCGATTGTCCCGAGATTTCTTTTAGTAGTCCACGAAGCCATATGCTCTGAAAAGCTGCTGTCGTGGCGGCCATGTACTCCGCCTCGCACGAAGATAGAGCAACCACTTTCTGTTTCTGCGATGTCCAAGATATTAAGCTCCTGTTAAGGTAGAAACACATGCCCCCAGTACTTCTCCTGTCGATAACATCTCCAGCAAGATCACTATATGTAAACCCATACAACATCCTACTACTCTTCTCGTTTGCATAAACCAGCCCATACTCAATTGTCCCTCGAATGTACCTCAAGATATGTTTCACAGCTTGTTGGTGCTTCACTGTGGGTTTCTCCATGAATCTGCTCACCACTCCCACAGCGTATGAAATATCTGGACGAGTGTGAGTTAGATATCGCAGACTTCCAACGATACATCTGTACTCAGTGGCATCAACAATTACTCCTTCTTCATCTCTGTCCAACTGTAACTTATGCTCCATAGGAAATTTGGACGCGTTACAATTCATCATTCCAGATTTTTCCAGTAACTTCTTGGCATATGATGACTGCTTCAGTGTAGTACGCATCTCTCCTTGGTTTACTTCTATTCCAAGATAAAACGACAATAAACCCAGATCACTCATCTCAAACCGTTTGTTCATTTGCTGCTTGAATGCTTCGATTTCCTGCTTGTCTGAACCTGTCACCAATAAATCGTCAACATACACACCCACTATGAGTATACTCCCTTCTTTGTACTTCATGTACACCGCTTGCTCGTGTAAGCATCTGTCAATTCCCAACTCTTTCAAGCATCTGTCTAGCTTCGCATTCCACGCTCTAGGAGCTTGACGCAGCCCGTACAAAGCCTTCACCAGTCTATACACCATCTGTTCCTGTCCTTTCTTGACGAACCCCTCAGGTTGGATGACATAAACTTCTTCAATGAGCTCTCCGTTTAAAAACGCTGATTTTACATCAAGATGATAAACTTCCCAACCTTCTTTCGCTGAAAGTGCTAGCAAGAGTCGAACCGTGTCAAGTCGTGCTACGGGAGCGAAAACTTCATCATAATCTATTCCTTTCCTTTGAACGTATCCCTTTGCGACGAGCCGTGCCTTATGTTTCACCACATTCCCATCTGGGTCCTTTTTTAACTTATATACCCACTTCAAACCTATTGGTTTATGCCCAGGTGGTAAACTTGTGAGTACCCAGGTTTCGTTCTTCTCTATTGTCTCGAACTCCGTCTTCATAGCATCTTGCCAATCCTTCTCTTTTATGGCTTCGAAATATGACGTTGGTTCCTCAGCCTTTAATAACATCAGTTCATCAATCAGCTCAATGACCTCAGTGTCATTATAAATATCTGCCAAAGGCCTGAACCTCTTAGGTTCACTGCTCGTGGTAGATGATGTTCCAACAGTTTCAGCTGTTTTGGTCGTCGTAGTTTGTTGTGACGATGCCGATGACTGTGAAGTCATGGATTGCAGAGGAGTTGTGGGTTCATAATCTGCATCCACACTGTCCCCAGTTTCCGTGTTCTCGGTTACCTCAACATAGCTCCCAGGGAAAGTTACTTCACCACCTGTTTCTTGTTCCCATGACCAGAAGGCTTCCTCTTGAAATACCACGTCCCTACTGACGTGTATAGTCCCTGTTTGTGGGTCAAATAAGCGACTCCCTTTTGTTCCCGGCTCCTTACCGAGATACACCACCCTCTTACTACGATCATCCAGTTTCTTGACATGTATCGAAGGTATCTTCATAAATGCAATACACCCAAACACTCTTAAGTGTGTCAGGTCCGGCTTAGTCCCACTCCATGCTTCATATGGTGTTCTTCCGTTTAAACTTCGAGTTGGTAGTCGATTGAGAACATAGATTGAATGACGCACCGCTTCACCCCAGAGATACGCAGGTAGGTTTGCTCCCCTTAGAAAACTTCTTGCCATAGCAGCCACAGTCCTATTCCTTCGTTCCACCACCCCGTTTTGCCGCGGAGTGTATGGTGCTGTGTAATGCCTCAAAATACCAGCCTTCTCACAATACAAGGTGAATTCCTTGGAACAAAATTCACCGCCTCTATCTGTCCTCAAGATCTTTATGTTTTTCTCGCTCCCCTTTTCAACTAAAGCTTTAAAATTTTTAAACATCTCGAAAGCATTACTTTTCTCCTTTAACATGTAGACCCACATTTTCTTACTGAAATCATCAACAAATAGAAGGAAATAACGATTACCTCCAGTTGTCGTTGGTGTGATAGGGCCACAAATATCAGCATGAATTATCTCGAGTGCTTTCCTCGACACAGAGCTAGTTTGATGTGGGAAGGATTTTCTGGATTGCTTCGTCATTAAACAACCTTCGCACCTTTTAAGTGGTTGAGTCATGCTTGGAATCCCGTATGCCATCTTCTCTCGCGACATTAATTCCAAAGCTTGGAAATTTACGTGCCCAAGACGAGCATGCCACAACCAAGTATCTTCTTCGGCCTTGTTAAACAAACATGTTGCTCTACTTTCTTCAAGACTGATCTTATATAGTCGATTCTCTGTCCTTTTCACCTTCATCAATAGTCTTCCACTCGCCTCGTGAATCCACAAATAATCCCCATCAAGTACGACTTTATTCCGTGCCTCAGAAAGTTGTCCCAAGCTTATAATATTATTACAGAGATTTGGGATATAGTATACCTCTTCAAGCATCCTTTCTTCACCATTCTTGCACTGGAACGCCACTGTTCCCTTTCCCTTGATACACACGGTCGATCCATCGCCAAACTTCACTTTCCCGGAGACACGCTCATCCAAGCTTTTGAATTTTCCACGTTGCCCAGTCATGTGATTGCTGGCGCCGTTATCCAAGTACCACACCTGTGACTCCTTTTGTTCACCTGCGTTTGTTCGTAGCTTTGGAACCACTCCATCCTCCTTCAGAAGCATAGATTCGATATCCATTTGTCCGACCTCAACAACCAACAAAGTTGTCTCATCTTCTTGGATTTTCGAGAGATTTGCTTCTCTCGTCATGTCTTTCTCCTTCCTTGGTTTACGACAGTCCGCAGCAAAGTGTCCCAGTGCTTGACAGTTAAAGCACCTCACTCTACTTCTGTCTCGTACTCCACGAGTACTTTCTCCACCTCGAGTCCCTTCTCTATTGGTTTTCCTTAACCATTCTTCTCGAGTCAACAAAAGCTGCCCCTCGCCGCTTTCTTTCTTCCTCCACTCATCTTCTGTCAGCAACAATTGTCCCTGGTGTTTCTCCGTTGTCCCTCGCAATCTTTCCTCGTGGGCTTTCAAAGAACCAACGACTTCTTCTACCGACATCTCTTCCAGATCTCCGAATTGCTCAATAGCAGATGCAATCTGTAAGAATTTTGTGGGAACCGCTCTGAGAAGTTTCTTAACCACATATGTCTCTTCCACTTTCTCTCCCAACACTCGAATATTGGTAACCAGGCTGTTCAGCTTCAGATAGAATTCGTCTAATGGCTCATCGTCTTTCATGCTTAGAGCTTCGAATTCGCTCTTGAGGGTCTGGGCTCTAGCTGCTTTTACCTTGTCTGCTCCCAGGTACATGGTTTTGACAGCCTTCCACGCATCCTTGGCCGTCTTCTTTTCTGCAAGTGACATCAGGACATCTTCTGGAACTCCCTGGTAAATAACAGCGAGTGCCTTTTTGTCGACCTTGTCTTCCACAGGAGCATTAGGGTCCTTGGGTTCGATTGCCTCCCACACTCCGTGGGCTTGCATGAATACCGTCATTTTGAGAGCCCATGCAGTGTAGTTGGTTTTGCTCAACATCGGGTAGCTGAGACCAAAGGAGCTTTTGCTTGTCGTCTCCATCTGAAGTTATGAACACCTCCTGAAGCTCTGATACCAAGTATTAACCCTTTTATGTTCAATGTGATAGACCGTGGGTACACAGAGAAAGTGTATGTCGCCCTACAAATCTATTATCCCTTTTGAGAAAGTAAAACTGTGGTTCTTCTTTATTAATCAAATGCAGCGTACAAAGGAAATAAAAAGGCAATAAACGAGGTGGAAGTTACAAAATAAGATCCACTAATCCCACTTCTCTCTTCACTTAATGCCCGTTACGTAACTCCTACACCCACGTAAAACTCTAAGACTCAGTTTAATACTAACGGTTACTATAACTTAAATAAATAAAACATGTTTGGATTAAATACATAAAATGCAACACATTATGCCATACCAAAATAGAGTATGTTTGAGGTTTGAAACCTCACTCAGGGTCTTGTTTATACTTCGTTTAGATGATATTCCATGTATTATCAAAAATGATTTAACTAATTATTGTTTTACCAACTTCAGAGTAATATTTAGAATCAATCTTGATTTGTATCTTTTATCATTAAATTCACATTCATATATATGAATACGTAATACAACTTCATAAGCCTATAATATATTTTTTCGGTCTCATGTATTTTTTTTTATATTGGTCATGATATTCTTGTTAATGTGTCATTTGCTTATCATCTATGTTGTGCATGGAAAAATTATTTAGTAACATTCATCATTATCAAATTTTTATATGTTAAAATCATGTTTGGTGTGTTGATCAAGTTATTTTCCATCATTAAGTAATATGATCCAATACATACTTGAAGTTATCCATCTTCTAACATAAATAAATTAAAATTGATATAATTACTCATTTAGAGTGACATGACTCTAACAATAGACAAATGAAAATATTAGATACCTCATTGACTTTCATAAGTTATCCATGATTTGGTATACGTATCTAAAATGGTTATTTTTTACCATTAAACTATGATAAAAGAAATATCTATAATTCGAGGAAGATATGTAGTCTGGCTTACAATATAGACTCTATAGGTGAAGTAACATTTTGTGAATGTATCAAAATAATTAAGTATGCACCAAAATGAATCGAACTAATAATCTAACAAGATATACAGTCAAATATAAGAGTAAAAATTTGGGTTAATCAACACGTCTAATATTTTCACTAGTTTATTTATTAATAAGTTTGTTAATACATATGGTAATTGGTTTGATAATATGGTAACTATATTTTATATACTTATAATCAACTTTGTGAAATATAAATATACAAAGATATATCATCTTCATAGAATTATATTATATTATTTCTAAAATAAATTATGTCTCTCATTTAACTCTACTCACCCCATTTGGTCACAATAACATGTTTTTAATTGCATACTAAACCTAAATAATCTTAGCTACTAACGTTCTGATATTTATTGAAGTACTTTGAAACTACGCGGTTATGCATTCCTCATATAGCTTCTAAAGATTAATCATATTGGTTGACCGATATGTTTAATTGTAAGAGACAACCACTTTTTTATCATTCTATATTAATTTTGTTTTTTTGGACCATCTTTCGATAACCTCCGGATCTTTTATATTCAATTGTTATCTTATTATTTTAAGTTCTCTCATCAGTTCTCATACCAATGTTAACAACAAAATTGATTTTTTATCTATTTATTTAGCCTCACTTGTGCATTCTTTATTCACGTGATGTAATGTTATAACAAAAAAATAACCGTAATTTGTAATAAATTTTAATTTTCTTATATTTTCTTCATTTTGCACAAATACATTTATCTTTGTAGAATATATATATATATAACTTAGCAAATAAATATTTTATATTTTATTATTTTAAATCAATAACATGATATTAATAAACCTATATAAAACAAGATGACATATAATGAAAATATATAAATTTTAATAAAATTTCATATCCGACTTCTTAGTCCAAAATATTTAAGTATACTGAATAATAATAAAAATTATAACAAGAATTAATTTTTTTGTTAATGAATGAGAATGTTACAAGATGTAACTTTATAAATTCATATTACATTTGGATTATATGTTTCTTGTTTATAGTTTATACATAAACGGTATCTTTGTCTTGATTTTCTTCAAATTTACTGCTGTTGATTGGTCTTCCGGGTCTGTCGGCCGTCTCCTGATTCATTCCTTTCTTGTTTCCTCCTTCTATTCTTGATTAGCATTTAGTGTCCTTTGATTTGTACTTGTAAAAATAAACAAAGTAGTGGTCAAGGTAAACCTTTCCAAAATGTTAGTTCGATCATCTTGTAACCGTAAGTATCGAGCGCCAAAACTTTCTAATAAAAGTATTGCACTAGGAGTGGAGAGGAGTTGATAGTTGTGTATTGATAGTTTGATTGATGGTTGATAGTATGTTTAGCCATCCAGTCAACAACATAGTTATACTTGCGATAGACATGCGTAATTATTATCCTGGAACTTATCAAGTTTATAGAAAGTTATGATTGAGTTTAAATACCAAGGATTTATGCCATAGCCATGCATATCAAACAGAAGCATAAAGTCAATCTCTATAGCAACATCTTTGTAGTCCATTTCTTTACAATACAGTAAACCATCTAATAGTGCTCTAGTCTAAGAAACAAGTAAAATGTTTTTTACTATAGATTACCTTTAACATATATAAGTTCACCATTAGTATTACGTAATATAAAAATAGTTCTAGATTCACCATTATGTAAAGTAGAGCCATAAAGTTTAATTTAAGTTTATCGAAAGGTGGGGGATGCCATTTAATATGTAGACAGTGTTTCTGATTTGGTAAATGGTTAAAACATTGCAATTCTCTAGCAGATTGAAGATTTTGCTTCCAATGCTTTATTTTGATAATGTTACAGGTATCTATAGTTGTTAATATATATGTGAAATTCTCAATAATATATTTGGACGAAGGTTTGATATTATAATCTTTAGATCTATTTCTGGCCATCCATATAAAGCAAATGATTATTGGTGGTAAAAAAATTCTAATGTGGACAACTTTAGGAGAAGATTGAAACCAAATATTAATATGTGTTTAATTGTCATGTGATTTCCTATGGTAATCCCTAATTGACTCGCAAAGTGTTGCCAAACTAACAAAAAATTATAACACGAGACAAACAAATGATCTATTGTTTCAATGTTTTGACGGTCTTGGCATTTTGAAGATAAATGGAAACCTTTTCTTTGTAGAATTGAATCAAATTAAATCAGATTGTTATGAACCCTCCAAAGAGTGAATGAAAACCTCTTAGTAGTAATGTTATTCCAAATTTTTATTAAGATGCTAGACTTTTAATCATTTTCCCTTATTTCATTCCAAGTTTGTTTGAGGGAAAAATTTCAATTAGAAGATAGTTCTAAAGAATTGTATCATTTTTTATTGATATTAAGTGTGACATTTTGAATTATATTAATAATAGATTGGAGATCATAATTTTTTTAGTTTTTCTATGTTCCATGCATTATTATACCGGAACTCATGTACTTTATTTTGTCTATATCATATGTTGTTTTTATTATGGGAGAGGGTGACCAAGGGTGTTTATAGCTCAATTTATCTAACCATAAATCTATATTACCCTTTCCAATGGACCAATACAAGAATTTATCAGCTTATTCTCTTCACTTTAACATCGTATTCCATACTTTGGAATCTGTTTGTTTTTTATGTGTTTATAAAGGATGAATATTAGGGCAATATATTGATTTCATTAGCTAAAAGTGATTGATTATTTCTGAAGATTAGCCACATTTTAAAACTTAAAGCTATTTATATATCCTTAATGTTCCTGGTGTTTAAACCATTTTCATCAAATGGTTTACATAATTTTGACCATTCTGACCATATGATTGTTTTTGTATTTTATTGTTCAAAAGTATATTAATTATTGTTATCAAATTGTTTGGAATTAGAGTTCTTTGCATATAGTAATTTGGAATATCTAGAAGGACTGATTTGATAAGAATAAGTCTTCAACAAAAGAATAGTATTTTATGATGTTAATCTGATATTTTGCATATGATTTTATCACTCAGATCATCAAAGTGGTTTGCATTGTGCTTGGAGTTTATTTGAATGCCTAAATATCTGAAAGGTAATTGCTTGTGTTTGAATCCTAAGTTGTTTTCCAAAGAATTAATTTTATTTCTGTTCATTTGATTGAATGAAATGAATGTTATTTTCTCTTTATTTACTTGTTGACTAGACATCAATTGATAAATGTTAAGAAATCACTTATTTTCTTGACATTATTAAGTGGTCCATTATTAAATATTATCACATCATCTTCAAACGCATGACATGGGATAATAAATGAGCCTCTAGAATTAAATTGCATTGAATGATGTAGCCGGAATAGTTTTTTATTCCTCTTAACAGGAATTCCTCAACAATGATAAACAGACTTGGAGAAAGTGGGTCCCTTGCCTACTATCATTGCTAGAGGAGAAGTATCCTATGGACTGACCATTCACCATAATTGAATAGTGAACATTTTTATGCCTTTTATAATTAAGTTGATGAAGGTAGTGTTAAAGCCAAATGCTAGCGATATACTGTATATAAATTTGAAATCTAGCATATCAAAATCTTTTGACATGTCTAGATTGATAATGATATTCCCTCCCCTAGAATTTTTATTCAGTTCATGTGTGAGTTCATGCGTTATTAATGTATTTTTTTGTATATTTTTATGTTCCACATATGCACCTTGTTCATCTGATATGATTTTGGGGAGGATTTTTGACATTCTGTTGCTTATCAGCTTTGAAATTATTCTGTTGAATACTGTGCAAAGGCTGATAGTCCTAAATTTTTGCCATGTTTTTTGTGAAGATGATTTAGGAATTAAGCATATTGTTGTTGCCTATATGCCTTGTTGGCATAAATTGTTATTTAACTATGCAGTGATTGCCTCAAACAGGTCATGTTTATTATATTCTAGTATGTTCGATAGAATCTGGAGTTGAAACCATCAAGTCCATAGACATTTTTAGGATTAAGGCTTTTAATTGTATGATGTATTTCATTCATTGATGGATTCATGTTTAACATTTGATTATCTTAATCTGTTATGATCTTAGGGATAATCTCATTGATTAAAGTTAAATCTGATTGGTTAATTGAATGAATCTGCTGACTATTTAGAATATTCATAAAGTGATTAATAGTATATTCATTAATTAACTCTTGATTTTCAATCCAATGTCCACTTATTGTAATTCCATTAGTTCTATTTATTCCTTCTCTTTTTGACAATTGTGAAAACATTGAGTACTTTTCTCACCATCTTTAAGCCATAGTGAAGCACTTTTTTGGTGCCATTAAATTTATTTTATGGCAAGAAACTGTAAGTAGGTAGCTCTGGCTTTAGAGAATGAGGTTTTGTTACTTCAATAAAATTTTCAGCTATTTTAACATCTTTTTCAGCTTTGGCAAGACTGTCAAATATATTGCTAACAACTTCTTTATTCCAACTTTTAGGAAGATTTCGGGTCTTCTTAGCTTAGACCAGAAGAAATATATGGGATTATCATACATAGGTTCTTTCCAATTTGATTCAAATGAGGTTAAGAAATCATTGTGTAAAAATCACATATTCTAGAATTCGAAAGGAGGCTTAGGATTATTTTATTTGGTTGAAACAAATATCACTAAAGGTTAATGATCTCAGCCAGTTCTGGCCAGATGATTCACCCTAGTGATATCAAAAGCATCTCCCCATAGGGAATTGTGTAATGCCCTATCTAATATTTTCCATTTGTTATTGTTTGACCAAGTGAAATTTGATCTAGTGAATCCTGGATCTTCCAAGTTACAGTCCATGGTCATGTTATTAAATTCATCAATCTCTCTAATGTAGACGGTAGAAAAATGCAGTTGCTCAGAGGATTAGAGATTATATTAAAATCTCAAACTATTAGCCAAGATAATATGTTTTCAGATATTTGTCTCAACTAATCCCAAAGGAGAATTCTTTGGGATTTGATTCATTTAGCGTAAACAATGGTGACCCTAACTTCTTTGTCGTAAGAAAGATATGTCACAATTGTATGCATAAATTAATCATTGTTTATAAGAATTTGAATTTTGAACTTATTATTCCATACTAACCTTATTTTATTATTTAGGTTTGAAAAATTGGTATCAAAGTCAAGTTTTTTTTTGTTATTTTGTCAATTTGAATATAAGAGATCATTGGATCTTTGAGCGTAATGAAATCTATATGTTCAAGTTTGAGTAAAGATTTTATTCTTATGATGGTCCCTTGGTTTCCTACACCTCTTGCATTCTAGGTGAGGATGTTTATAGTCATTTATATTTAGAAGTTGAGGATATATTTGATCTTTTGAAATTAAAAATCTTATTAGTTAAGTTTCCCTTAAGGCCTTTAATTTTGGTCTTTAGTCTTTTGGTAACATTTTTGGATTGATCTTTTAAGACATTGGCTTTTGCCTTTATGGGTGATGCATTAAGACTGATTGTTGGTATGTTCTTGGGAGTTTCAGATTCATTATGAGAGTTTTGTTCTTCATTGAAGACAATGAATGTGTTTCCAAGGTTGATGGATTGAACATCTTCAATCATATCTTTATTAAAAACCTCATTAGGTTCAATTTCTTGATTTAGAATTAAAATTTATCATCTTTAGTTTGGATTTGATTATTTTGGCGAGAGATTACTTTATTTTTGTTTGATTTTGTCTCGTGTCATATTTTTTAACATTGAATCATTTTTAAAATTCATTTTTTCATCAATTTGATTAAGTGCTTGGTTTTCAATATTTTATAATTATTTAATATTTGGATAAATTATTATAGATTTTACCTTTTTAACCATATATCTTTAGATTGTTGAGATTGCTAATTTGATTTGGGTAGTTGTTCTTGGTATGAATTAATGTGGAATTGACCAAATCAGGAACACAAATCTCTTAGGAAATTTTAAGTAGTGAAAAGTGCTTCTGATTATTTCATGGGCCCAACTAACCTCTTCAGCCTCTTTAAATAGACTGAGTGAGTTAGTTAGAGAAATGGTTACATAATGGTATATTTGCAATTTAACCCTTTACATTTCTCCTAAAGCCTAATTTAACCCTATATTTACAGAACTTATCACTTTAGTCCATATCAATTGCACTTAGGTCCCTGAGGAATATCTTTCCTTATCGGTAGCCCCCCTAGTTCTTATACAGACATTTATAAGAACTATTAGCTCCTCGAATTCTACCTTGAGTCAATACAACTTTCGTCACTTTATCTCTTTATTATAATCGAACCCAATGATTTGTGACTTCTCCTCGAATTTGTGAACAAGTGCAAACAGATTTCCCATCGCTTCGAACTTGCCAACTTGAAGTACAGCTTCGCCTCAACTTCGAACATTATTATTAGGAACATAGTTTTGCTAACACTTCGAAATCTCTGATCCCTACTTGACAGATTGATTAGACCTTTAATAGTAGACCCATGACTTTACACACTTTCTTTTCGTTTCATATTCCACCCAATGAGAGCAGCTCACTGGTTTTGCTTCTCCATATTCTCAACGTCACTCCTTTATCCTATAAATACCCAACTCTTCATTCACTAAAAACTTTTTAGAGAAATCACCTCTTGAACCATCTTCAACCTGTTCTTCATCTTCAACCTGTTCTTCAAGCCATCTTCAACCTGTTCTTCATAAATCTTCAACCTGTTCTTCATCTTTTTCATCTACCAAAGCAACCTCTTAGATCGATACCGTTGTATGAGAAGATATCCTAAGTACAAAAGATCTAAACCCAGAAAACCAGTAAAATCAAAGAAATCTCTTTTCCATGGTTCCAACAATCAAGTATTCGGAGCCTACGATTATCTTTGTATTTCACAAAGAGCCAAAGAATACAAAGCTGCTGGGTTGATCTACAACGGTCCTCACTCTTCTTGTACCACTTTTGAATACGGTAATTTCGACCCTAACCTTGCCACTTGGTCTTCACCCTTAGCTTCAAACCCAGAGACTAACCCAACAACCTCTCCTCCTCGAAATCCAGCTAATTCTTCATTGCTAAGACCTCATCGGAAATCTAAAGTCGTTACTTTAGACAAGCCACCCACTGATAATAAATCACAACCCAAATCACCTGTCCTTCAAGTCGAAGCGACAAAAAACCTTCATTCCAACACACTCCCTCCTCAATTCGAAGCTATCAAAGTTAAACGTGCCAAAAAATCACCTTTCCTAGCAATGGGTGAAGAAACAGAAAACTCTTCTCCTCCTTCACACTCTTCTCCTCCCCCACAAGAAGTGGATGACATTACACCAGAGTGTAGTCAGCCAATTCCTGTGACTCAACAGGAGACTCAAATCCGAAGTCGCTCTAATGAAGTTACTAATGAAGATAACAAAAAAGACGATTCTGAAGCTACTGAATCTGATGCCGAAGAGGAATCCGAGGCTGATGGTGTAGCTCCTCCGAAAAAGATTCGAGGGAAAAAAGCTCTTATTACACTTCCCGAGAGCGTTGCTGCCTTAGTTCAAGAAAATCTTAAACCTCTTTCTGCTTGGTATATTCTTGCCTTAAAGAATGTACCCTACAGCTACTACCTCGAATCAGAGAAAGAGCAGCTCAGAAAGTTATGGGGATTAACCGATAACATGATTCTTCGATTACCAGTAGAAGGAGAGACACCTCTAAACTGTCAGAAAGATGAGCTAGTAGTGTACCCTGAGCTCTTCAACTGGGGACTTCGGTTTCCCCTTGATCCGATGATAGTGAGGTACTTCGAAATCCAGAGATTGTGTCCAACACAAGTCACTCCCAACTTGCTCTTTACTTTATTCTCAACAATCATGGTATCGAGGCTTGGAGGCATTCCCCTTGAAATCGAGGACTTCATCTCAGTAACCAAAGTTTCGAATGGCCCAGTTCTGCCGTTTTATTACCTAACTCTTGAAGATGACTTAAAAATTGTCGACGACCTCCTCGAAGCTGATAAGTTCTGGAAGCAAAGATTCGTCTTCCTATCAGGAGCCTGGGAAAACGGCAAAGAAATTTCCGATGCCAATCCTTCCAAACTTACCCTTACTTTGAGAGATAGCAGTAAGTGATACCTCCCTTTATTTATCTAATTGTTTTAAATCAATTTATTTAACCAACTATTTGTTTCTCCTTAGAAATTCCGAGGCGGTTCAAGAATCGTCGAAAAGAAGCCAAAGTCATCTTCCAAAAAATGGCTGAGTGGGCAGAAAAGTCTTGGGGAAATGGCTTTCACTCAGCATTTGAGCCTATCAACCTCGTCAACAGCCATCTCTGGCGTATATCGTTAGGGGTTGACTTCCCTCAAGATCCGATGGTGCCTCCGGATCCCATCCTAGCAGTTCAGAGGATACTTGCTCCAGATGGGAAATGCTATCTTCCGACCCGGAATCGAAGTGACAGCCATTTACCATTGAAAAAGAAAGGGAAGCAAACCCTCAAAAAACCTAAAGCAGTCAAGGCTAAATCTTCCAACACCTCGAAGACTATAAGAAAGCGAAAAATATCTGTACCTCAGCTTCCCCCCATTTCCGAAGAAGATGAACCTGTCTTAAAAAAGAAAAAGGACAATTCTCCAAAGAAGAAAAAGAACAAGTCTAGTACGCCTAAGAAAAAGAACGAAGCCGATATGCTAGATGAAGTACTAGCTTCCGAGGTGCATGGGAAAACTTTTATCGAAGAGAACCCTGATGGAGGATTGACACTAGGAGATAGTCAAGTAGATGATTACCTCAACCTCGAAAACTTCAATTCAAGCGGGGATTTTGAATTTGTTGGCAGTGATTCTCAACCTCCCAATTTTACTCCATCGACTTCTGCTGGGGCTGCTATTCCTATGGCTTCGACATCTAATGCCATTATTCCTGTTCGTCCGCAACCATCAAAGAAATCCGATGAGGTAACTTCAATCCTTCATCCATTTGAAAATTTAAGTGCTGCAGCCAACAAATTATGTGAAGAAGTAAAAAATTCACATGCGCAATTGGAGCTTCTTGCACAACAATTGATTAAGAGCAAAAAGGAAATAGAGTTTGAAAAGACTTCGAAAATGGAGGCACTTCAGAAATTCGAAGCTGAAAAAGACAAACTTCTTAAGGAGCACAGAGAAAAGATCGAAGCTTTGGTGGCTTCTCATCGACAAGCTCTTGAAGACCTAAATTCTCAACATTCCACCGCAATTACCGAGGCAAAACAAAAAGCTTCCGATGCTGAGAAACTTGTTAAAGAAACTCAGGAGAAGTTAAAGAATACTCAGGATAAGTTGAAGAATTGCTAAACTGAGTTGACTACGCTTCGAACAAAATCCGAAGAAGAAAAGAATGCTGCCGTTAAAAAGGCTGAAAACGCTGTTGGCTCTTTAATGCTTGGGGGTATCAAGAAAGCTCAAATTGATACAACTATTCAACTTCTTCGAGAGGTTCATGCTGCCTGTCCAAGGCTGGATTTAACAAATCTTTGGAAACAAGTCCCTGAAGAAAGTCGCCCAAGGGAAGCATTCGAGGTGCCACCAAGCTCCTCAGAAGAAGAAGATGCTTCAGAGGAATCGTCGGAAGAAGAAGACGCCTAATAGGCTAGGCATATTATGTTTGTTTTTTGTGTATCTGGCTAAGTAATTCTCACCTTTTTGTAGACTTCGTGTTTAATCCGATGAACAAGCAACTTTTCTTCCTCTTAAAATTTTATCTTAAACTTTTGGTGTGCTTATTTAAATTTATCACTTCGAAACTTAGACATATTTATTAATGGAGGTACCTTGGAAAATTAGATGCACTCATAAGACGTGGCACCTCGAAAATTAGATGCACTCATAAGACGTGGCACCTCGAAAATTAGATGCACTCATAAGACGTGGCACCTCGAAAATTTGGTTGTTTCTTCAAAGCTATTGCTTCGGAAAATTATTCTTGGTCAACTTTCAAAGATGATCAATCTTTGCCAAGTTACCAAAATAATAAATCACTCATCATAGTAAACAACCAATCGCCAAAAGAAATTTTATTAAAAAATTCAATATCAACCAGACACCTCGTTAAAACCTTTCTGGGCCAACAGATAAGGAAAGAGTATGTCTGTTTTACAAAGATTCGAAGTTTGAATTTACTCACAGTACAATTTCAAATGCTCTATATTCCAAGGATGTTTGAGCATCCTCCCTTCTCGATCTGACAACCTGTAGGAACCTGGCTTAACCTTCATTTTGACTTCGTAAGGACCTTCCCAATTCGGGGCCAATTTTCCGAGGTGCTTATCCCTAGTATGAAGAAACACTTTTCGTAACACTCGATCGCCAATTTTGAATTCTCTCCTCTTAACTTTAGCATCGTACCTACTTCTCATTAATGTTTGATAATGGATCACATTCAAATGTGCTTTGACCCTTTTTTCTTCCAACAAATCAAGCTCCACCCTTCTAGCTTCATCGTTATCCGCATCGGAATATTGTAGTAGTCTATAAGAAGGCAATGTAGATTCAGCAGGGCACACAGCATCCATTCCATATACTAAGGAGAAAGGAGTCTCTTTTGTAGCCTCTCTAGGGGTTGTTCTATATGCCCATAACACCTCTTGAAGATAATTTGGCCATTTCCCTGCTGCTCCTGCCAAATTTTCTTCAAGCCATCCAAAATAAATCTATTTGTAACTTCCACCTGTCCATTTGCCTGGGGGTGGAAAGGAGTGGAAAAGCATTGCTGTATCCCTTTCGAAGAGCAAAAAGAATCCATTTCCTTGTTATTAAATTGAGGACCATTATCCGTCGTTATTTTTCGAGGTACCCCAAAACGGTAGCAAATGTTACTTTCAATAAACTTGATTACATCCTTAGCTTTTGTCCCAGCTAAAGGTTCTGCTTCTGCCCACTTCGAAAAATAATCAACCGCAACAATAATCATCTGTCTTCCACCAGAAGCCATAGGTAATGGTCCCACTAAATCAATCCCCCACCTATCGAAAGGAACCGCCTCTGAAATTGTCATTAGGGGCACTACTGGTTTGTGTATCAAATTTGCATACCTTTGGCAAGTATCACAGCTTCGAACTAACGACTTGGCATCTTGCAAAATAGTAGGCCAATAATATCCTGCCAACAATACCCTACGCGTTAAAGCTTTATACCCACAATGAGCTGATCCATCCCCATCATGCAGTTCGGATAAAATGTCTTGAGACTCTTGTTTGCTTAAACATCGTAGCAAAGGCTTCGACGCAGATCTTTTATACAATACCCCATCTAATACCACATAGCCAAGAGCTTTGTACTTTATTTTCTTAAGCAAGTGTTTATCAAGAGGTAATATTCCCTTCGAAATAAAGTTTAACAAGTCAAACCTCCAATCTCCTCGAGCGCACATCGGATCATTCACTACCTCACTAACAACTTCACACTGCTCAGAATTCGGTATGATCGAAGGCGATGGTTGTGTTATGATCCACGGATATTCTTCAGAGTAAGCCATTGTTGCCAAAGAATCAGCCATTGTGTTGCTACCTCTTCGAATATGCTCCACTTCAACATTTTCAAACTGTGCCATCATTCCCCGAAGTTCTTGTAAGTACAAAACCAAACGTTCCTTTTTAGCTTCCGATACTCCTTTAACATGGTTAACTACCAACTGTGAATCTGTTTCCAAGCGCACAAATGTTGCTCCACAAATCTTTGCTAACCGTAATCCTGCTAGCACAGCTTCATACTCAGCTTCGTTATTCGAAGCATGAAAGCCAAATTTTATAGCTTGAAACATAAATTCCCCTGTTGGTGCCACCAACTCAACTCCTGCACTCGACCCTTTGTTACTGGATCCCCCATCAGTTCGTATCGTCCACGTCGGATTCTCATTCACCTTTTCACCATCTTTCTCTTCGGATCTGCTTGAGTGGAATTCCACCAAAAAATCTGCTAAAGCTTGAGCTTTGATAGCTGTTCGAGGAGAGAATAACACATCGAAATCTCCTAATTCCACAGACCACTTGGTCATCCTTCCTGAGATATCTGGCTTCTGCAAAACATTTTTTAATGGATATGAAGTTCGAACCACAATCGTATGTGCCTGGAAGTAAGGACGCATTTTTCTTGCTGCCACTACTATGCACAGTGCCAATTTTTCGAGCTTCAAATAGCGTTTTTCAGCATCAACCAAACTTTTGCTGACGTAGTAGACAGGCTTCGAAATTCTCGTATCTTCACTGACCAAAACTGCACTCACCGCATAATCCGATACTGCTATATACAAAAATAGCTGCTCACCCTTTCGAGGCTTCGACAATATTTCAGGAGAGGACAAAAGATTTTTAATCTTCATAAAAGCTTCTTCACAATCCGAAGTCCACTCAAAGTTATTAGGTCTACGCAGCACCTGGAAAAAAGGGAAGCACTTATCTGAAAAACGAGAAAGGAACCTGTTCAAAGCTGCTAACCTGCCCGTTAACATTTGCACTTCTTTGATATTCCGGGGTGAAGACATAGATATCAGAGCCTTCAATTGATCCGGATCCACTTCGATTCCTCTTTCACTAATCATGTACCCCAGAAATTTGCCAGATCGAACTCCAAATGTACATTTTTCTGGGTTCAACTTCAATTGTATTGCTCTAAGATTCAAAAACGTCTCTTCCAAATCATCAATGTGTTCATCATCACTTTTGCTTTTAACAAGCATGTCATCAATGTACACTTCGATATTTCTCCCAATCTGTGAAGAGAACGCCTTATTCATCAGCCTCTGATATGTTGACCCAGCATTCTTTAATCCAAACGGCATTACTTTATAGCAATGTAAACCTCTGTCAGTAATAAAAGTCGTGCTTTCTTCATCATCTGGATTCATTCGAATCTGATTATACCCCGAAAATGCATCCATGAAAGTCAAGATTTTATTTCCCGAAGTAGAATCCACTAGCTGATCGATTCGAGGCACCGGAAAAGGATCTTTTGGACAGGCTCTATTCAAATCTGTGAAGTCTACACACATTCGCCATTTTCCATTCTTCTTTTTCACTACCACCGGATTAGCCGTCCACCTCGGATAATTGGCTTCCCTGATATGACCCATCTTGTACAGTCGATCCACCTCGGCAACTATTGCCTCGGATTTCTCCAATGAAAAAACCCTTCTTTTCTGAATTATCGGTTTGACCTTCGGATCAACCGCCAAACTATGACATATTATGTCACTTGGGACCCCCACCACGTCTTCAGACCTCCACGCAAAAACATCCAAATTTTCAGACAAAAAGGTCAACAACTTTTCTCGCATCGATAAAGATAACAGGGTGCCTATTCGAAGTACCCTGCCATTATTGAAAGTATATTCCTCTATTTCTTCATTGACCACAACAGAACTCGGGGTTGACCTCGGATCATCAATTCCCTCGTCTGTTTCACCGCAAATCAACCCCCCAAACTGCTAATTCTCCATCGGATCATCAGAACTTTTGCCCCGTAGTCTAAATGCAGCAGCATAACATTCTCTTGCTACCTTTTGATCACTCCGAACTACGCCGACTCGGTCCTCGACCACATACTTCAAACATTGATGAACTGTAGAAACTACAGCGTACATTTTAGCCAACCACGACCTCCCAAAAATAGCGTTGTAACTTGATGGACAATCTACCACCACAAAAAGTACTTGTACTTTCTTCTTGAAAGGCCCCTTTCCCAAAGAAACTTCACCCTCGAACTCTCCTATCACATTTGCTGTTGCGCCAGTAAACCCTATGATAGTCCTTTCTGATCTTTCTATTCGAGGCAGAGCAGTCAATCTCTCATATGTTGACTTGAAAAGCACATTAGCAGAGCTCCCTGTATCAATCAGCACTCGTCGAATCTCCACCCCGCATACTTCTGCTCCTATGACCACCGCATCTTCATGTGGCCCAGTAATCCCCCTCAAATCATCCCCGTCGAAAATTATAAAGGGCACATCCTTTCTGTTGCTTAGGTGTGCCGATGCGCCTCCCTCAATTTGTCGTGTTAAGTTTACTATATGCCTCTTCCTCGAATTATTAGTGTTGTTGGTCATCGAATCCCCTCCAAATATTGTTAGTGATTCGAAGAAGGCACACAAATCTCGAACACGTCCCTAACGCATCGGCTCATCTATTGACATTAACAAAAGTCGACTGGAGTCTGGTTCGACATACTCCGAGGCCACATCAAAATCATCACCTGCAACATCTAAAATCATTAGTGCAGTTTCCTGCTTAGAATTAGGATTACCAACTTTCGGAGCTGTAGCCTTGGCATTCTTCCTGACATATTCCAGCAACTTTCCATTTTCGATCAAAATTTGCATCTCCTTCTTCAGAGCAATGCAATCATTTGTATCATGGCCGACATCGTCGTGATACCTGCAGAACTTATTATTGCGCTCCTCTCTTGGCCTGTTAATCGCTGGTGGCTTTCTAAAATTTATTGTTCCCCTTGTTTTTTCATATATCGAAGCCACGCTTTCAGTTAGATCCGCATAATAATCTGGCCTTACCCACACATTCGATCTGGATCTAAACTGTTGTTGATTATTAGAGTTGTGTTGATTATATCCCCCTTGATACGAGTTCGAAGCTCCTCGGTTAGAAACATTTTGATTGCTCTTCGGACGCGAAGGATTGTTGTTCGATGTGCTAGATTGTCCATTCCCCTTCTGAATAGCACTAGCACCTCCTCGAACTCGTGTCGATTCTTCGACCTTAATCTGATCCTCAACCTGAGCCATAAGAGCTCCAAATGTTAACGCCCTGCGCCTCGTAGTCTCATCGGCTAAATCCTCAGGCAACAGTCCTTGCCTAAACGCCGCCATAGCCACACTTTCTTCACAATCATCCAATTCAGCCTTTGTTGACACAAACCTCTTAGTGTAATCCTTTAACTTCTCTCCCACAGCCTGCTTGCATTGTATTATTGTGTCTCCATTTGCCCTCATTTCCTTGCTTCCCACAAATTGTCTTCGGAAAGCGGTATAGAAGCCTCTAAAATTTGCAATTGATTCCTTAGGAATCTTGTTGAACCATTTCAGCGCAGTTCCCTTAAACGTCTGAGAGAAAGCTCTACACACCAATTTGTCGTCATCTTCGAAATTAGTCATGTAGTTTTTAAATTGTTCTATGTGGTCATCGGGATCTTGAGTCCCATCAAACTTATCAACTTTGGAAATATCAAACCGCCTCGGAAGCGGCACAGATCTGATCTCCCTGATCAATGGTGAGTCCCTCCAGTCGACTCCCTGAACATACTGGTCCTCATTTCTCATCCCCACAGTAGCATATAAGCTGGACTCACCTTCATATTTTCGAGGCGAATACCTCCGAGGCGAATATTTCCGAGGTGAATATACTCGCCTCTCTTTCTTTTTCCTTCCTTCTTTATACACCCTAGCTGGTCGGAGCTCACGCTCTGCTCCTCTTGAATGGCCTCGAGAGCGTTCGTACCTCGGTGTTTCATCAGACTCAGAATCCTCGAAATCCTCTTCATCACTAGAGTTTACATACAGTCGCCTTTGTAACTTTTCTTTCCTCTTTATCCCGCTATACTCTTTTTTTTGCTCAGAACGTGTTTTACGTTGTTCATACTGATCATCGCCATCGTCCATCGACTGATCCGACTGATCATTCTGATCGCCCCCTGCTATCTTAGACCTAAGCCTAGCACCATCGTTATTTCCCTTCTTTTTTACCAATTCGTCAAGCTCTGCCACCTTCCTTATCATCTTATTCATTTTTCCCTCAAAATCAAATTGGATTGACTGAGTTGGAATCGATTTACCTGCCTCTTGCAGATCGGATTTCAGTGTTTCCATAGCCTTGCGAACGGATGGATTGTCACCTTCCTCTGGATTCATCTTCAATCAGCGAAAAATCAAACAAAATATGAAAATTCGAACGAAAAACTTTGCAAAACGAAAACTCGAACGTCGATTTCTGATCTGTTGATCAAGGTATCCTCGGCCCCCTCCTTCTAGCGCCAATTTGGTATGAATTAATGCGGAATTGACCAAATCAGGAACACAAATCTCTTAGGAAATTTTAAGTACTGAAAAGTGCTTCTGATTATTTCATGGGCCCAACTAACCTCTTCAGCCTCTTTAAATAGACTGAGTGAGTTAGTTAGAGAAATGGTTACATAATGGTATATTTGCAATTTAACCCTTTACATTTCTCCTAAAGCCTAATTTAACCCTATATTTACAGAACTTATCACTTTAGTCCCTATCAATTGCACTTAGGTCCCTGAGGAATATCTTTCCTTATCAGTTCTAAACATTAATGGTTTTTAGGGTAACTTACAGTTGATCATGTTATATATTTTTTTACAGTGGAGATCACTGTGACCTATATATTTACAGACTTTATAGTAGGCAGGTTTATCACCACAAGTGATATCCCACCAGTATCCATCTCTTTTCCCAAAACTTATCAAAAGTTTATGGGAAAGATTTTTTGAAACATCAACTATGAGCCAAACTTTACAATGATTAAAGCCTGCTCTATTGGTTTGAGGCACCTATACTGCCAAAGATATAAAAATAGCTTTGCCAATATGGTTGACAGAATCTGTGTTATATAGAAGTTCTGGGATTTTGGGCAAGGTTATCTAAATGGAAGTCAAAAGAGACTCCCTTCTTGGGTGAAAAGCTGACATCTATTTCAAAATCCGGAAGGAGAATTTACCTCTAGTTCTAACAGTTCTTTTCCCAAAAATTTTAATATCATCAATTTTGTTAAATTCAATGAAAAAGTGACGATAGTCCCGTATAGTAGCACTTGAAGAGCCTATAAATCTAAAAGATTTTAGATATTCTTTAAATTTTAGAATTAAGACTAATTTTTTTTTCTCTTTTGATTGATGAGTATTTATTTTGAGGTGAAAAAATTACTGGATGAAGCCGTTGAGAAGGTTAGATTCTCAGACGACGGCTGAACTCTTTTCTGTTTTTAAGATTTAGGATTGCAAATAATAAAGGGAGACAATTCTTAGTCTACTTGGAAAGAAGATCCGTACCCTCACACGCTAGCCAAATATTTAGATGAGAAATAATAGTCAAAATAATAAAATTTTAAATAACAAAATATCAATAATGAAAACATAAAACTTTAACAAAATGCTATATTTTAATCATTAGTTAAAATGTCAGTATTTTTCCTTTTATTTTCTTGTCCCAATCGATTAAGTAAAAATAATAGTAAAAAGATGGACTTATTAGACTAGCCGTTATTGTATCGCATTCAGTTTGTTTATCTTTTACCTTTTTTTAATAAATATAGTTGTTATTTTACGTTAAAATTTAAAAGTGATTTAAGTTTGGGATAAAGTAGCAATATGAATCAAAACCAAACTTATTTACCATTTAATGCAGGAAAAATCATTACCTATATCAATATATAGTTGTTAATTACTATTCGTATTCGATCGTGTCTCTAGTATCCAAAACACCTTTTATTAAATATATAGATTTATACTTTTTTTCTTTCATCATTTTTCTATTTTTTTATTACTGCACAAAAGCGTAGAATCGAATCATAGATTTTGCTACCTATGTTACGACACGAGTACTAATATTAGAGGCTAAAATATTTTATTATGTTATAGAACTGACTTTTCTGAAATCCACTCTTATAATCACGCATCTGTTAATTTTGAAGTGATTTATCGACTCCGACACGAAGTGTAGTGTATTTTTATGTTAGAATCTAAATGTAAACTCAAAGTATGGAGAGCTGGTAATTTCATAAAATTTATGGTATTTCATTTTTCAATGTTGTTGCTTATTTATACACATGTGTAGTCTGTTCCAAACTTTGCGCCTCCTCAAACCCTAGAACATCTTCTCCTCTTGTAGCCACTGCCGCAAACTTCTCATCTCATTCTTCTTCTTCCACCACCCTTCTCTTACCTTTCTCATTTGCTTCAACTTCCCCCCTCAAACGAAGCGAGGAACATCGAGGCCGAGTTTCTCATATAGAAAAAGAAATTGATGTTGGGATAAAGGTTTGGTCAATAGATCGGCCACCTGATCGTGAGTAGGAACAACCTAATATCCAACAATCCTCAGACAACTTGATCGCGAACAAAATGGAGGTCTAATTCAACATGTTTGGTCATAGCGTGAAAGACAGGATTTGACGCCATCGAACTAGCACCGAGGTTGTCACACCAGACCACCGAAGAGCGATGAAGGGGAAAACTGATTTCTTGAAGAACAGATCTCAGCCATATAAGTTCTAAAGACAAGTTCACCAGAGATCTATATTTAGACTCAATACTTGACCTAGAAACGACTCTTTGGTTCTTTGCAGACCAGGAGATAAGAGAGTCACCAAGAAATATGTAGTAGCCTCCAACTGAACGACGATCATCAACACACACTGCCCAATCGGCATCAGTGAAACCAATTAGTTGATGCGCATCACTAGGCTTAATGTGAAGTCCACCGTCGTTGTACCAGATAAGTAGCACAACACTCTTCTTACATATTGTAAATGCACATTCGTACGGTAATGACTCTAATATGTTCATGCATCTTGTAGGAGACAATAAAGGTTCACCATCACTCTTGGACAAAGAAGAACTTACTCGCATGAGAGTGGTACAGAGATTTGAAGTGGACAACCCTTTTTCGAACAGTAAGTCCTTGGTGTAACTAGTTTGAGTGAAATATAATCCAGAGTCGTCTCGATAAGCTTCAATACCAAAAAACTGCTTGAGATACTCCATATCCTTTAGACCAAATTCATAATTAAACTTCCGAATAAAATGAGTCAAGTATGAAGAATTGTTACCTGTAACAATAATGTCATCAACGTATACCAAAAGGATGACAAAAAGGCCTTTAATATGTAGAAAAAACATAGAATAATGTGCTTGTGAGTTCTTGAAACCCCATCGAAGTAAGGTATCCTTGAGCTTAGAGTATCAAACTATTGGATCCTGCTCAAGACCATACAATGCCTTGTGTAACTTGCAAACATGATTAGGATAGTTAGAGTCAACAAAACCTCCAGGCTGGACCATATAGATTTGTTTCTTTAGGACACCATTTAGAAAAGCATTATTTATGTCTAATTGCCTTATAACCCATCCTTGGACACAACCAAGGTCAAAACATGTCTAATAGTTGATGCATTTATAACAGGGCTAAAAGTATTTGTGAAATCAGCACCAGTCTGTTAATGAATCCTTTGGCAACAAGCCTGGCTTTGAAACATTGAACACCTCTTTCTAAGTTGTATTTCAATTTATTGACCCACTTACACCTTACTAAACTCATGTTTCTGGTGTAAGGAACTAAGGACCAAGTACGATTTGCCATTAAGGCATCATACTCACACTGCATTGCGTGCACCCATTTAGAATCTTTAGCAACCTTAGTAAACTTAACATGTTCCTTCACAGTGACCATATGTGCAATGGTAACTCCTGTATAAATGTGCTTAGGTTTGGAAATTCTAGTTTTGGCTCTGGTAATCATGGGATGATTATTGGATAAAGCTGGTAATTGATCTATAGCACTAGGTTTGTCAAAAGATAATACAACACTCAACTGACCCTCTTATAATGTTTGTGATGCAGGAATGGTGGTTGATTTGTAGTTGTAACTTGGATAAACAACTTGAAAAAAGGACTGAACAGGAGGCAATGAACTTGGAGTGTGAGGTAAGTTCTCAGAAGGTAAGTGTGTTAGGGGTAATGGTTGGTTTTGTGTGTTTAAGCTGTTGTTGTGTCTATGTTTAGAATGACCATTAGGTAAAGAGTTAGAGTAGGTGGTCTTTAAACTAGAAAGTTCATCCACATAATTAGTGATATGAAATTTGGTAGCACCAAAGACTTAGACACAAAAAAGTTGATTTAGAACCAAAAAACCCTGAAAAACTTAGGAACTCCCTTTCATTAAAGATAACACTCTTTGACACATATATTCTCCCACTAGTAGTAAGACATCTATAACCGTTGTAAACATCGCAAAATCCCAAAAATACACATTTGGTAGAATGAAACTAAAACTTGTTAGATTGATAGGGTCTTAGGCACGGAAAGCAAGTACACCCAAAACACTTTAAGAATTTGTAATTAGGTAAAACCCCAAACAACATTTCAAAAGGTGATTTGTCTGTAAAGTAGCTATAAGTAATCTGTTTATCAAGTAAACTGCTGTGTGAGAAGCTTGAGGCCAAAAAATGTGAGGGAGATTTGATTGAGAAAGGAGAGTCAGACCAGTCTCAGTGATAGGTTTGTGATTCCTCTTTGCTCTTCCATTTTGAGCAGAGGTGTAAGGGCAGGATGTCCTGAGTTGGTTACCTGACTCTCTTACTAAAGATAAAAAAGGTCTGAATTCTCCTCCCTAGTTAGACTGAATTTTTTTGATTTTACTGTTAAACTGATTTTCCACAAGAGTTTTAAATTCTTTAAAAACACTTAGTGCCTGACTCTTCTATTTCAAGGGATATATCCAGGAATACCTAGTAAAGTCATCTACAAAGAGTATGTAGAACATGTAACCAGATTTAGACTCAATAGGAGCATGCCCCCATATATCAGAATGAATCAGATCCAAACCACTAGTAGAATAAGACACAGAATTAGTAAAAGGAAGAGAATGATACTTCCCTAATTGACATTTGACACAAAATAGAGTTTCATTGCTTGAAACATCATGGACATTACATTTTTTCATAACAAACGAGAGGACTCTTTTAGAAGGATGTCCTAATTTTCGGTGCCAGTCCACCGTTAAAGCATCAGAATTATTAGGTACAACTAAGACATTAGAAATATAAAGATGGCAATTTGAAGTATCTACCTTAGGATAGCAAGAAACATATTAACTTTCCAGCTTATATAGACAATTTTCAACTCCCCTTGTTAGTACAGTCATCCTTTTTTTAATCAAGATAAAATTTATTATAAGAAGGACTCAATAAAGAATTTACAAGATATTTAAGGACTATGATGCAATATAACCAAAAATGAAAAGAAAATTTGACAAGGCGCCAAATATTCCCTCATCTTACAAATACAAAATTAAGAACAAAAACAAAAAATGTGCAAATTCAAATCAGCTGCCTCCTTGATTCTTTTGGCAAGTCTTCAAACTCCATCATCCAAGTATTCCTCCATCTTTCTCCATCTTTGTAAAAAAGAAAAAGGAAAGAGAATAACAGAAACAAGATTGAGAGAAGTAGCTCATTCCAATGTAATCTAACAAAATGATTGCTTGAAGATGAGAAGGGATACTAAAATGGTTGAAGAAAGGCTTCTCCTTACATATCAAAGTCCATTTCACAAGCTAATCAGTGGCTTGGTTTTGGACTCTGAAGATGTGCTTAATCACCATTGATGAAGCTAAAGAGTGAAGACAGATCTTCAGGATTAGATTGAGCTACCAAGGGGATACATTAGAAGCCAGCAGACTAATAAGAGTCTGACAATCCGATTCAATGCCAACATTGGTCGATCGATTGCCCTTGCAGATTAGCAAGCCATCGAGAAGCACAAGAGACTCAAATAATAAAGGCGAGAGCTTCCCGTAAGTGTTACCAAAACACTGAATAACCTTACCCCGGTGATTTCTGAAAATACCAGCCCCACTGGACTCAGCATTCCTCAGAACAGAGGCGTCAACATTAAGCTTTATCCTCCCTTCAATCGGAGCCTTCCAAGTAATGTAAGTAGGCTTTCTCTTAACAATAGGTCAACCCAAAAGCAAGCTAGAAAGCTTAGTATTAGACCAGTGCTTGCTAGTTAAGACAGTAGCATTTAACGAAATAATTATTCGATTAATGTAAATGATAGAGGTTATTATGTTATTAATAATTCCATTGAATTTAGAGTTATTACGATTATACCAGATGGTCCAACATATTATAGCAGGGATTAAATACATAATGTGAGTATTACGTGTGCTGAAATCTTGCCAATTTTTGATGATATGAGTTAAGACCATGTATCTTTCCACTCTTATCTTGAAAATGTTGCTGCAAAACTGACACTTAAGATACAAGTTGTAAGTGTCTTCTTTAAAGAATCGAGTCTATAGGAATGTACTTCATCATGATTTTCCAGTGAAGAAAAGAATACTTCATGGGAACTATGTTACTCCAAATATTCTTGAAGGCTTGAGTAGTTTGATTTTTGTCTGATCATTCTCCAAGTCTTCTTTGTGTTAAACTTTGTATTATTTGAGCATTTCCAAAGTATGATGTCCTCTTTGTTTCTGTCCACTTTAAAGTTCTGAATTATACACAATCTTTCAGGGGAAATGAAAGAAGCAAAGGAAGCAGTGTCACATACTTCATTTCTCCAGAATGAATTAACTTTAGCTTCCAGGTAATTGATCTCTGGATGATTTTCAGAAATAAGGTTGTAGTTATGCCAATTCTCCCTCCAGAAATCCATTTCACCTTTCCCCATAACCCATCTAATATTATGCTCAGCTTTTTGCCTGAGTTTAGTAATCCTCCTTCATGTATGAGAGCTTTCTTGTTAAAGTTAGTACAGAGAGGATGAATTTTATTTGAATAAATGCAATGCATCAAGTTAGCCCAGATAGTTTTATTGTTTCTGAAAGTAAGCCAGAGTTTGAAGGAGTAGGTTAGCTGAATATCAGAAAGGCTTCTGATATTAAGCCCTCCCCCCTCAAAAGGTCTGCATAAACACTTCTAACTAGCTCAGTGAGTAGTTACTTCATTAAGCTTAGATCTCCAGAGAAATTTATTAAGAATTTTCTCAATCCTATTGATGATGCTTTTAGGTAACGTGTTATTATGCAACCAATATGAAGGATAGGACATTAAGACATTAGAGATCAACACAATTATTCCTCCAAACGAAAGGTATTTGGAGTCCCAATCAGCCAACTTATCATTAATCTTGATGAAATTGATGGCCTTATTGTTGTTGTTTAAAGAGATTCATAAATAGTTTGTAGGAAGATTTTCAATCTTATAACCACTCTGGGACTCAAGGAAAATTATTCGTCTTTGATGAAGTGAAGAAGATGAGATAAGCTTAATCTTTTGCTTGTTGATAGTTGGACCTGAAACCAATTGATGTTTGTCAAGAAAGCCACTGAGATTGTTAACAGATTCCTGTAAACGGTTAGTACAGTTTGGAAAGAATTCTATTCAACATAGTACAGAGGCTAATAGGCTTGTACTCATTCCAGGAAGTAGGATTATTAGTCTTAGGAATGAAGCATAACCCAGTAGCAAAAATACCTCTAGGAATGTACTGGCCCTTTATGAAAGAATTAATGAAATGCAAAGATCCCTCTTAATAATTTTCCAATAGGACTTGTAAAAATGCAGATTGAACCCATCGATACCGGCAACACTATCAACGTTCATGTTATGAAAGGTTAGTTGTGAGTTGGCATGGACATTCGGTTCTTCAATTCATTTTGGTTCGGTTCTTTCGGTTCTCGGCTCTTTTGGTTCTTCAAAACTAGTACCCATTTAGGAACCGAATAAATTTTGGTTCGGTTCAGTTCAGTTCTTCTTAATTCGGCTCGGTATGGGTACTTAACTCGGTTCCAATCTGATAATTTTGGATACTTTAAATACTTTGAAATATCAACATATATAAAAATCGTTTTACACATTAAAACAATAAAACTATGTTAGATTGTAAGAAAAAAATACTAAATATAAAAAATATTCAAAATAATATATTAAAGAATAATATTATTAATGTAAAGAAAATGGAGAGATGATATCAAATTTATTAAATTATATAAATGTTGATATTTTATTATTTTGTTTATATGCATAATAGTTTGTAAATATGTCGCCACTTTGAATAAAGTATGTTGTCATTTATTAAAGAGAACATAATTAGAGATCAATGATAAAAGACAAAATTTAGGGGAATCTAACTTTGAAAAAGAAAATATATTTTCCAAACAATTCAAAATTAATGGTTAATACATAGGTTCGTTTCATAACGGGTACCCACGGTTCTTCGGTTCGGTTCCGAGAATCGTGGGTAATTGAAAACTGGAATCATTCGGGTATTCTGAAAGAACCAAATCTACTTCGGTTCGGTTCCTTTGGTTCCGGTTAAAATTCCCATGCCTAGTTGTGAGACACATAACATATTTTTGTTGATGTATGGGATATGTAATATATTGTTCAACTGAATTGGTTTGTTGATTGTGGTTGAAAGACAAGTATGACTTAAGCGTTTAATATGCGGTATGTTACTGTTTCCTACAGTCACAGTTTTGTTATTTGAGTATTGAGATCTCTGAGGCAGTAGTTTAGCAGAGTTAGTGACATGGTGACTAGCACCACTGTTAATATACCAGATCTCATCACCATTAGTAGTGTAATGTGACACAGTCATTGCATTTTATTCCTGATCTCTTCTTTGTTGGTCAAATGTTAGTTAGCCCATTACATTAGGATCATCCCTAAATTAAAAATATGCAGCACCATGTCCATACTTTCCACATATTTGACATGTAGGTTTATTGTCAGAGTAGTTATACCTGCCTCCTCTGCCTCTGTAGTTACTCCTTCCTCTGCATCATACTTATCTTTAGGTTTTTCATCACCAAACACTAGTAAATGAAAACCTTTAACATAAGAAGATATTCCATCTTCGATTTCCATATATGATAATTCAAACCATTCATTATCACCATTATGCTTGTATCCACATCCATATTTGATACAAGACAAGTACATAACCACTCGCTCTAATACCACTTTCTCAGGAAATAGAACACAAACAAAATCTTCCTTCTTGTATCAAATATGATAGAGATAATTATCCCAAACAAAATACAAATTTTGAATAAAATAAACGCAAACAACACATAACACTTTTTACGTGGAAAACCTTCCATGTGTAGGATGTAAAAACCACGGGACTGATTTCGGAGTCCAACCAAATATTCACTATCAGAAGACGGGTTATAGAACTATTCTCTATTTCTATAGATAAAACTAGAGCATACACCACACAAAGTATGACAACTTCATACACAACCCCAATACACGAGATAGTGAACCGAAATCAGAAAACTCACTTAAATATCCCCAAAACATAGTTAGAAGAAGCTGATCGAAAAATGCACTTAGAAGATTCCAAATCAAAAACCCTATGGTCAGATTGTGGAGGACAAATAGACGAGCCTTCTTACCAAAATTGAAACTGATCGGACTACTGGAGACAGTCTGATTGAAAGCACACAGTTCCTCCTCGAATTGTTTTCTCTCTCAAAACTGCACTATAGAATATGATGCTCATCTCAAAAGACTCTGTATAAATATATTTATACATAAACCAAATCCTATGTGTTACCAAATTGGACTTAGCTCATATGATAATTGGACTCTCACATAGGAAGAGCCCAACAAATCTCCCCCTCACGACTATGTGGGAGGATTCTTCATCCAGACGATCAATCTACAATGTTCAAGCTTTCCCCTAGGCAATGCCTTTGTTATCATGTCAGGCCCATTATCATCTGTATGAACTTTATCAACCTCCATTAGTTTAGCATCAATAATATCTCAAATCCAATGATATCTCACATCAATATGTTTCAATTTTGAGTGAAACGACGAATTCTTCACGAGATGAATAGCACTTTGATTATCACATAACAATACATACCTGTGTTGCTCAAATCCAAGTTCTCTCAAGAACTTCTTCATCCACAATAGCTCTTTACTCGCTTCTGTCACTGCAATAAATTCAGCTTTTGTCGTTAAAAGGACAACGCAATTTTGTAGTCTTGATTTCGATGAAACAGCACCACCACAAAAGTTAAATAAATATCCAGAAGTAGACTTGCGAGTATCAACATCTCCAACCAAGTCTGAATCAGAATAAGCCAACAACTTAGGTTTCTCCATCACAAAACTGAGCTTCAAATTGGAGGATCCTCGCATATACCTCATAATCTATTTCACGGTTTTCCAATGCTCTCTACATGGATTTGACAAAACTCTGCTCACAACACAAACACTATGTGCTAAGTCGGGTCGAGTACATACCATGGCATACATGAGACTTCCAACTGCAGATGCATATGGAATATTAGCCATATCTTTCTTTTCTTCATTAGTTGAAGGACATTGTTTCTTGCTTAAATTGAAATGACAGGAAAGTGGTGAGCTAACCACTTTAGCTTTGTCCATCTCAAACTTCTGAAGAATTTTCTCAACGTATTTTTCTTGTGACAAGATAACTTCTTCGAATCTCTGTCTCTAGTAATTCGAATGCCGAGAATCTGCGAAAGACTTACTTAACTGTTTCTTCAAAGAATCCATCCGGGAAGTATTCTTCCTAACAATAAGCATATCATCTATGTAAAGTAAGAGAACAATAAAACCAGCATTGGAAACTTTCTTCACAAATACACAATTATCAGAAGAGGTCTTCTTGTAGTCCTGGTCCCCCATAACTAACATGATCTTCTTATATCAATGTCTCAGAGCTTGCTTTAGACCATATAGACTCTTTTTCAGTTTGAACACATAATCTTCTTTTCCTTCAACCACAAAACCTTCAGGCTGTTTCATAAAAATCTCTTCTTCCAAGTCACCATGCAAGAATGTTGTTTTTACATCCATTTGCTCAATTTCCAAGTCTAGACTCGCGGCAATTCCTAGAACCACACGAATAGAAGACCTTTTACAGCTGGAGAAAATATTTCATCAAAATCAATACCTTTTTTATGACCAAAGCCTTTGACTACCAATCTTACTTTGTACCGATGTTGTAGAGAACTATCATCTTGCCTCAACCTATACACCCACTTATTACTCAAGGTTTTTCTCCCTTCAGGTATCTTCACTAACTCAAATGTTTCTAATGAAGTGATTGCATATCTTCATTCATTGCTTCAATCCATTGATTTTTACACACACCACTAATAGCCTCATCATAAAACTCAGGCTCACCTGTATAGGTTAACAAAATATATTGATTATAATGATATCTAGTAGAGGGTTGTCTATCTCTAGTAGATCTTCGCGTTGGAACTTCAGGTTTTTCAACATCTTCTTCATTCTCTTGGTCATCCACAAAATCATTATCATGATCACCAGTATAAAAAATATATGAACCTCTTGAAGCAGACGAGTCACCATCTAAATTTTCTTCAACTTCTATAGGAGTATGTGCAAGTGGAATATGGTCCAAATCTACCAAGTCATGCTCAGACATAAGCACTAAATTTTGACTCTAATCAATATCATGAACTATCTGATCTTCCATAAACATAATATATCTGCTCCTAATAAGTTTCTTATTAATTGGATCATAAAATCTTTAGCCGAACTTATCAAGACCATAACCAATGAATACATATTGTCTTGTCTTCGGATTAAGTTTAGATATCTCATCTTTAGGAATATGCATATAAGATTTGCACCAAAAGACACACAAATAATCATAAGAAACATTTTTACCTGCCCAAACTCTATTTGGGATATCTCCATCTAAAGGGCTGAACATGTTTGTCCTCTTGCCACAACCAACAAGCCCTTAGTAAGTTTCCACTGCCCATTCGAAAAAATACTACAATAACGTTCATCATCTAGCTTCCTTGTAGAGATCAAATTCAATCGAAGATCGGGTAGATGTTTAACACCCTTCAAAATCAATCTTGTACCCATGCTTGTTTGTAGATAAACATCGCCAATAACAACCACTTTAGACAGATCATTATTTCCAATCTTTTTCGAACCAAAGTCACCAAAAGTGTAAGATGAGAAATATTCTCTACGAGAAGTGGCATGAATTATAGCACTACTGTCAACTACCCAACCATCTTCATCAGACACAGAATTCACAACAGCTTCATCAATAACAACAAAGTAACTCTCTGAAACTGCAGCAATATAATTCTCGTCATCACTTTCATCATAATTTTTCTCGTTCTTTTCTTCTTTACCACTGTTGGATTTCCCAAAATTATTCTTCTTTCTCAACTTAGGACAAAATTTCTTAATCTGCCCGATCTCATGACAGTAGTAGCACTCACAATCTGCAAATTGTTTAGACTTATTTTGACTCTTACTTTTACTTTTACCTCTAGTTTTCCAACTGCGATTTTCATTTCTACCACGTTTCTCAACGACTAGAGTTTCTGAATATGAAGAGAAGGCAACTGTTTTTCTTCTCATATCTTCATTCAACACACTACTTTTAGCCAATGTCATTGAAATATTACCTTCAGGAGCTGAATTAGAAAGAGTCATTCTAAAAGTATCCCAGGAGTCTGGCAGTGAACCAAGCAACCATAACGCCAGCACCTCGTCATCAAATTTGATACCCATAGCAGCCAACTGATTAATCAAGCCTTGAAATGTATTCAAGTGATCAGTAAGAGGTGATCCATCTTGATACCTCAAATACATCAATTGTTTAAACAAAAGTAACTTACTATTTCCTGACTTTCGAGCATATAACTCCTCAAGTTTACTCCACAGATTCCTTGCATCTATTTCATCTATAACATGGTTCAAGACATTATCATCAACTCATTACCGAATAAAGCCACAAACCTGTCGATGAATAATTATCCATTCTGCATCAGACTTATCTTTAGTTTTTTCATCACCGAACACTAGTAAATGAAAACCTTTAACATAAAGAAGATATTCCATCTTCGATTTCCATATATGATAATTCGAATCATTCATTGTCACCGTTATGGTTGTATTTACCTCCATATTTGATACAAGACAAGTACACAACCACTCGATCTGATACCACTTTCTCAGGAAATAGAAGCACAAATAAAATCTTCCTTTTTGTATCAAATATGATAGAGATAATGATCCCAAACAAAATATGAATTCTGAATATAATAAACGCAAATAACATAGAAAACTTTTAACGTGGAAAACCTTCGTGGTGTAGGAAGTAAAAACAATGGGACTGATTTCGGAGTCCAACCAAATATTCACTACCAGAAGACAGGTTACAAAACTATTCTCTAGATAAAACTAGAGCATACACCACACAAAGTATGACAACTTCATACACAACCCCAATGCACAAGATAGGGAACCAAAATCAGAAAACTCAATGAAATATCCCCAAAACGCAGTTAGAAGAAGCTGATTGAAAACCACACTTAGAAGACTCCAAATCAAAAACATTCTGGTCAGATTGTGGAGGACAAATAGACGAGCTTTCTCACCAAAATTGTAGCCGATTAGACAACCGGAAATAGTCCGATTGAAAGCACAAAATCTGTCTCGAATCATTTTCTCTCTCTCAAAACTGCACTATAGGAATATGATACTCATCTCAGAAGACACTGTATACATATATATTTATACATAAATCAAATCCTATGTGTTACCAAAATTGGGCTTAGCCCATATGATAATTGGACTCCCACATAGGAAGAGCCCAATAATAATAATAATAAATTTATTTAATTTCATATTCAACCCAAAAAAATATGTTTATAGAGACAATAAATAATTCTCATAGGGTTGAATCCTCCGCACTTGCGAAGGAAATTTCGCGATGGGGCACAATATATGTTTGACGCAGACAAATTTTCGTCGACTTGACAAGAACGTTTTAGACTTTCAAATAATAACCTCCCCTCCTTTTTAAAAGGACATCTCCGGTGAGGATACGAGCATCCGCAACTGGAAGCCCAAAAAATACAATTGTTCTTCGAACAATCAAACTACAAATCCATATTCTAACCAAATTGAACCAAATCACAATAATATATCATTGAAAACACAAATAAGATTCTAAAATTATTTATTTTAACATCATCAATTCATTCATTTTATCAAAAACTTATAAAAACTAAAAGCTAACAAAACAGTAGGTTTCGGTCTTGATGAATGGAATAGAAAAGAGAAAAAAAAAAGGTTTTTAGTAGATTTTGGTAAAATAAAAAAAATAGAGTAGAGATAAAGAAAGAGGAAATGAAGAAATTATTTTAACTTTGGGTTGTTTTTACTTAGATTATAACTTAACATTTTTTTAATGAAAAAAATTGGATAAAAAAATAAAAATGCTTATAAAACTGTTCGGGACTACTTAAAACTAGGACTGGTTTATTTTTTGGTTCACGTTTTAACCAAATCCTTTCTTTGATCGACCATCATTTTTTAACAATGACAAAGAGTAATTAAAGTATTTTTTTGAAGGGTGAAGCTATATTCTCCATAAGATTTTTTTATTTTCCCCATATTTCAAAAAAACTTCCACCTTATTATTTCCTCCATAAAGTAAATTATCAATTTACCATTTTTTAAATTTTACTCCAAAAACTCATATTTACCTTCTTCTTTAGCAAACACCAAAACACCATATCTATCTTAATTTTTTTCCAACAACCTTCTACTTACCCTATTTCCTTCCACCAATAAACTCTAATCCTATTAATATAAATACACAACTATCACCTCTTTTAACTGAGAAAAAAAACATAGCCACCACTTTCGATTGAAACAATCTGTCAAAGGTAAAAATCTTTCATAAATTGTTTTTTAATCTACTGGTTAGTAAGCATTCTAGGAAGTCGGGTGTACTCTGCATGGCGAGTTCCACCAACTCGATATGCAGACAAATTTGCAGTTCTCGGAATTCTCTTGTTATGATTGTTTTTTTTTTAAATTTCATGTATATTGAGTTCGAGGAACATGTTTTTTTAGTATTGAATTACTTTTATAAAACTTTGAAAATCTGTTTTTGATTTTTTTTTCAAAACACTTTAATTTGTTTTTTATTCCAATCTTTTCCAATTTTTGTTTGTTTTCATTTTTACAAGATTAAATTATCTTGTTGGTTGAAAAAAACTTTAACTTGTTTTTTATTCCTATCTTTTCTATTTTTGTTTGTTTTCATTTTTACAAGATTAAATTATCTTGTTGGTTGATTCGGTGATGTTGTGAGATGTTGAATCTTTTGTTTGGGTGTCTTTATTTTCTATGATTAATTTTTAACGAATTTGAGATTTTTTTGTTTTTAAGATTTAATTTAAAAGTCAAATGATATATGTTGGATGTAATTTGACTTAATGATGTGCTTGTTCGAATATGGGTTGGATAGTGCATAGTGGCATCAAAATATAAATTAGAAAGTATATTAAAGACAAAAAGGTAAAAACAAGTGTTGAATATTGTTTAAAAAATATAAAATAGAGGAAATAATAAATCTTATAGGGAAAATAGATTCACCCAATTCATGGATAAACGAGTGAAAAAGAACTGGAGTAAAAAATCAACAAGGACAAAAGAAAACCTAAATATTAAAAAACTATGATATATCAAAGTAGAGTAGGTTTAGGTTTGGAACATTACTCTGGATCTTATTCGTACTCCATTTAAATGACTTTATCAATAACTTCCCCACTCGTTTTCTTGTTTGTAAGTTATTGGAGTGCTTCGATCATGATATCTTGAAATTCTATATTTTGGTGGCTCTTGACGTCCAAGTTGTGGTCATCTTAGTGTAGAATGCTTATAATATCTTTAGGTTCTACCTTTTGGTGGCCCTTTACCTCCAAGAAGAGGTTGTAATGACTTTGGGGTTTACAATGTGAGAAATTCTCGAATAAGCTAATTTTAATTTGAAAAACAATCCACCTTTATTGCGTGAGTGTTTCCTAAGTGAGATTGAGCTTATCCTAAAATGAGACATGGCTAATACCGAGCTTATGTTGAGTGAGGTTGAGTTGAGGTAAATCTGAATGCTCACGCGGGTCTTAAAGCCTCTTAACTTGGTCAAAGTAGAAATTTATATTTCCCTTGTGGTGAGCAAGAGGTTATTGAATAAGCTCATTTTCATTAAGGTTCTTGAATGAGGCTGAATTAAGGCTGAGAAAAGCTGAGCTGATGACGTTCTTTAGCGGAATGAGGCTTATATGATGTCGTACTTCGACAGAGTGAGGCTAAGATGATGTCGTGCTGAGGTTGAGTGAGGCTAAGCTGAGGTTTTACTAAGGTCAAGTGAGGCTAAGCTTATGTAGAGTGAAGTCACGTTGAGGCATTTTTAGTTCTCCTCCTAACTGATTTTTGTGAGATTTCGAGTGATATTTCTTATACTGAAAGATCTTAAGTGACTTTTCTTTCCTGAATAAGAGGTTCTTGATACAATCTCTTTTCAGTACCCTAAAATAATTTAGTCTTCTAACGATCGTTGGACTGATGATACCTTATTCTTTAAGTTTCATTTGGAGATTGACATACTCCTTCTGTTGATCATAGATACCTTTGTTTATATTTTTGTTCAACTCTTTGTGCTATTATATAAGAGAAGTTATGTAGATTCTTATTTGTCATGGTCCTTTACAACACATGGTATTAATCTATCAATGTTACATAGTGACCTTACTATTTAATTGTGAATTACAACATCTAAATTATCGCGATGTCCTTGTAGCGGCTTCTTTATTCCCGTTAAAAGAGCTTGAGTGTCCTCTCTTTAAATTTAACACTTTACTTACTATCATCACCACCTGAAAGAGCTTGAATAACCTTCATTTGGACTCCACGAGGGTTGATTAGAGTGACTCGGACGAAGCTAGTAATAAGATGATTTCTATATGTGGTCATTTCGATTATGTAAGCTTGCCTACACTTGTACCGATTTGCCAATTTATGTACAAATAAATCTAAGCTTTGCCTCGTTGTTAGTCAGACAGGGTTAGAGCGTAAGCTTTTATAAAAGAACACATTATATCTAAGCTTCACCATAGCAACAAAATGAACTGAACTTCTGCATTAAGACAACAAGTAATAACGAGAGTGAAAAAGATGAAGTTTTAGTGAAATACTACTTGATTTTTTATATCGAATTTTTAGAACACATTATATCTAGTTGTTGGATATTTTAGTGTAATTGGATTAACTAGTCGACCAATGTAGTCATAATATATTATCGAGCAAGTCGGAGAGTGTGGAGTACATGTTTGTTAGAATATATTATGATTAATGGGTCCAATGGGCGGATCCTTGTTTGGGTTAGATTTGTTTTGAATGATAAGGCTATTATGAAAAAATTGAATTTGGAAAAATAATTCGAATTTGAATTTGAATTTTTAGACAGTTTATCATTTGAAAATTTAACCGTTTTGGAACATCAAACTGTTTTACGGTTGTATTTTGGTTGAATAAATAAGCATGGTTCTGTGAAAAAGAAACACAACAAAAAATATTTATCGTCGTTGTTCGAAAGAAACGCTCTGATTTTATCCGGTTGAAAATTTTGGAAAACCACCAAAATAATTTCAATCTGAAATTGTTAAAACAAGACTTCAGAGTTTATAGGGAAATCTCTAAACAACATTCCCAACAAAAGATTGAAATTATATGTTCTTGTTTTATAAAGAGATTTGTATGAAGAACTTCTTGTTCTATGCAAAGATTTGCATGAAGATTGAAATGAAGAGATTTTTTTATCGTCTTTAAGTGAATCCATAATCAAGTATCAAAGCATGGGAACTATGCTATCATCATCTTGTAAGTTTTTCTCCCTTAACCTTTACCCATGGATGAAAATGGTGATAATTTGTGAGTTGTTTTAAATTCTATAAATGATACACACACTCGATTAATTGTTATTTTGGTTGTTTAAAGTGTGTATCTAGGGCTCTAAAAAGAGTACTTGAAGTGATTGGCTATATGAAAAAGCATATTTTGGTATTTAGTTTGTGTAAAGAAGAAAAAATATGATTTTTCTAACCAGAAATACTGAAGTTTGATTTCTGAATCAGATTTTTGTGTTTAAACTGATTCGAAATCAAACTGTATAAACAATGGTATTTTTATGTTTAGCAAGAAAGAAGTTTTTTTAGATTGAAAAACCAGTGACGGACTTGCGGTTTGCGTCACATGGTCCAAGATAACCAGTAACATGCAAACTTTATTGCATCCTAAAAAAAATTAATTTTTTTAACTAGAGACAATATATTATGCCTTAAAAGCTAGGATTACATTTGTTAATAAAACTGTAAAGTTGTTAACCTAGCAGTTATTAATATATATGTGCGGCAGTTTTTATTAACCGTTCGGTTTGATAAAAACGTAAAATATAAAAGTGTACAGGTACAGGCAAAGGCTAACATGTATTGAGTATAAATAAAATTATATATATGAATTTTGGTGTAAACCAATAACTGCAATATGCAATTCGTAAAATTATATATATGAATTTTGGTGTAAACCAATAACTGTAACATGCAGTTCGTAAAATTATATATATGAATTCAGTTCTCGCTTGTTTAATATAGATCAGGTATACATGCATTTAATGTTAATTTGCATGATCTAGTTTAAACGAAATAAACGAAACTTTTCATGTATAGTTTAATGAATATCGGCATGATTTCAAATATTGCAAATAAGGTTTTTAAAAATTCTATATACATATCTGTGGTTTAATATATGGCGTAAATGAAATCGTTTTTGTGCACGTGTGATTTTCTATTTGACATGCAGATGTAAACTAAGTCACTAATTGACATGCAAATCAGATTAAGTATGGTTTATAATAGATAATGCAATTTATATAAATGGAAACCAGAAATCTATGATTTATAAATTGCAAATCCAGATTATATGTTGATTATTAATTGATTTACCTATTGTTCAAATTATATGGTAATATAACAATTTATCTATAAAATAATGGTGTATCATGGAGATTTCATGTGCAGATGGAACTTGTTATATTTAATTAAGTTATTAAGATATAATATAATTTACAGTTCTGGTAAATTTTGATGTTATTCGTAAATGAATTATGATTTGTTTATACGTGGATGACATGTTGATATTTTGCATTATCAAATCAATTTGATGACCAAGACATTCTTATCATCTAGTTTTGAAATGAAAGATTTAGCGGAAGCTGAGAGGCTTTTTGGTATATGTATGCCATGATTAGCACTAGGCTGGATATTGCCTTTGTTGTTGGAAAGTTTAGCAGGTATACTAAAAATCCTAGTTTACATCATTAACAAGGTTTGAATGGGGTATTCAAGCATTTAAAAGGAACTGTGTGTTATGGTTTGACTTATACTAGATTTATTTCTGTACTCAACGGATATAGTGATGCGAGATATATTTCCAATATGAAGACATCTCTTCCACAAATGGATGGGTATTTCTACTTTGGGGAAGTGTTATCTCTTAGGAGTATAAGAAACAAACTTGTATTATTGATTCAACAATGGAATCAGAGTTTGTGAGTGGCTAAGAAATTTAATGTATGAAATTTCGTTTTGGCAGTGAAGCTGCCTTGGCCAATGTCTATAAACAAGTTCACAATGGCAGGTCTTGACACTTAGGTGTTAGACAGAATATGTTTCATGAGCGCATCACGTATTATGTTTCAGTAGAGTTTGTGAGAACTCAATATAATTTAGCCGATCATTACACAACGATTTAAGTAGAGATCTTGTGCACAAATCGGCTATTGGGATGTGATCAAATTCCATTTGAAATCTCTCATGTTAAGATACCCAATTCCCATATAATATGATATTAGGTGCGGAATTCAATGTGGAAAGCTTAACATCTAGAGATTGGAACACATAAGTAGTATTATCCCAAAGTATCTGTTTAGGCATGCAAGTTGTGAAGGTTGAATTTTATCTTTTTAATAGTTCTTTTGAAAAATTGTGTATGCATGTGCAAGAGTAAAATATCTACCTATTTAAGCATGAAGTTTACCCGCTTCAAGAAGCTAGGACTTGGCTTTGATATGCTTAAGAAGGATAAGGACACAAGACTAGTAAACGAAAGTGTCAAGTAAGAACAGTTGAGAATGCAAGTTTATGTGTATATTATCTTCGAGTATTCATTATGGATAGTAAAGGTTCAATCCTTAGTGATACCTTGATATTCGAATATTTGAAATGTGTAATATACTAATATGAAATTCAATCGTTACGATATTTCATTTATGCATAAATTTGTTATTTGTTGTGATTTTGTTTTAGTTAATCATGAATTGCACTAAAATGGGGGAAGATTGTTGGATATTTTAGTGTAATTGGATTAACTAGTCGACCAATGTAGTCATAATATATTATCGAGCAAGTCGGAGAGTGTAGAGTACACGCTTGTTAGAATATATTATGATTAGTGGGTCCAATGGGCGGATCCTTGTTCTGGTTAGATTTATTTTGAATGATAAGGCTATTATGAAAATTGATGGAAATTTGAATTTGGAAAAATAATTCGAATTTGAATTTGAATTTTTAGTCAGTTTATCATTTGAAATTTTAACCGTTTTGGGACATCAAACTGTTTTACAGTTGTATTTTGGTTGAATAAATAAGCATGACTCTGTGAAAAAGAAACACAACAAAAAATATTTATTCTCGTTCTTCAAAAGAAACGCTCTGATTTTATTCGGTTGAAAATTTTGGAGAACCACCAAAATAATTTCAATCTGCAATTGTTAAAACAAGACTTTAGAGTTTATCCGGAAATCTCTAAACAACATTCCCAACAATCGGGTCTTCATATTTCTGTTTGTAGTATGAAGTAAGGAGTATTGTTGACCGCTGGGTCTCTCTCCCAAAAGAACGTTAGTTCAAACCTTGGAATTCTTGACTATGTGACTAGCATCATTTATCATTTAGATTTATTATTTTAGCGTTAGGTGGATAGGCTAGGGTATAAGGCTGAACCATTTCCCCATAACAAAACCAAAATGGTGAGATAAAACTTTCCTGATTGATCGAACTTAGAATATAAAACACAAACAAGATTGAACAAAAAAATGAAAAATGAATTTTACAAACATTTCTCATAAACATTTTATTTATTTGCTAAATTGGATTACAACAGATATGATTTATAATTTGCACTATTCACTAAAAAATTCACAATAATAGAAAATGATTCTAATAACCCTTATATAATAGGTTTGATCCTGAGACATCTTGGGCAAGTGCTTCGTCATTAGCTTAACCTTTCCTATTGTACTGACCAATTTTGCAAAACCGAGTACATCCTTTTTACATCATTTTTTACAGTACCAAATATTTCATTCATACAATATCAGACATGGTTTCTGTACCATTGGAGGTTTGTGGAGTGTTAACATTGCTTGGTTTTCCTAGCCACCCTTACGCGTGAATTTTTATATCGAGGATTCATATCATGTGGGATATACCTAGTCTAAATACCGTGTGTGGGGGTTCTAGTTTCGACACGACCCTTTGTCTAAATGTTGTTGGCCATTTGACCAAGCTAAGGGTTGCACATGGGTGTGCAACCTCTGGCTAAGTTTTATTTGGGAATCCGACCAAATTCGACGATGGTGCATGTATGGGCGACCTCTCGTGGGGTGCACTTGGACATTAGGCCAAGTTTGGGATCGCACACTAATAAATGACTCATTATTAGGATTTTCTTGGCTATGATGGCTAAGCGAAGGCCGCCCAATGGCGTGCGACCCTTGTCGCGATATACCCTCCCATAATAGCTAAGCAAGTTCGTACATTGGCACACATTGATTTGGGACCTTGATTGCGATGTTCTAGGTCATAATGGCAAGCAGGGTCACATATTATCGCACGAATCCTTGTCGGGAGTTTACTTGGCCATAATGGCCAATCGAGGGTCACGCATTGGTGCATGACACTATCATAGTGTGCTTGACAAATAGGCCAAGTTTGAGGGTGCGACCGTATGTTAAGATAAACTCAGCTATGTGGACCAACTTGTGTGTCGAGCTTATGTGTGCTATCTAGTTGAGCTTACTTATGATGATGAAAAAAATTTAAATCATTCTTATTTAATCTGAGTAGACAAGGGGTGAATCTTAAATCCTTACCTATGATTATGTCTGTGTCTAACCTCTGTGGTACATTATGCCATACCAAAATAGAGTATGTTTGAGGTTTGAAACCTCACTTCTTGTTTATACTTCGTTTAGATGATATTCCATGTATTATCAAAAATGATTTAACTAATTATTGTTTTAGCAACTTTAGAGTAATATTTAGAATCAATCTTGATTTGTATCTTTTATCATTAAATTCACATTTATAGATATGAATACATAATACAACTTCATAAGCCTATAATTATTTTTTTTCGGTTTCATGGATTTTTTTATATTGGTCATGATATTCTTGTTAATGTGTCATTTGCTTATCATCTATGTTGTGCATGGAAAAATTATTTAGTAACATTCATCATTGTCAAATTTTTATATGTTAAAATCATGTCTAGTGTGTTGATCAAGTTATTTTCCATCATTAAGTAATATAATCCAATACATACTTGAAGTTATCCATCTTCTAACATAAATAAATTAAAATTGATATAATTACTCATTTAGGGTGACATGACTCTAGCCATAGACAAATGAAAATTTTAGATACCTCGTTGTCTTTAATAAGTTATCCATGATTTGGTGTACGTATTTAAAATTGTTATTTTTTACCATTAAACTATGCTAAAAGAAATATCTATAATTCGAGGAAGATATGTAGTGTGGCTTACAATATAGACTCAATAGGTGAAGTAACGTTTTGTGAATGTATCAAAATAATTAAGTATGCACCAAAATCAATCGAACTAATAATCTAACAAGATATACAATCAAATATAAGAGTAAAAAATGGGTTAATAAACATGTCCAATATTTTCACTAGTTTATTTATTAATAAGGTTGTTAGTACATATGGTAATTGGTTTGATAATATGGTAATTATATTTTATATACTTATAATAAACTTTGTGAAATATAAATATACAAAGATATATCATCTTCAGAGAATTATCTTACATTTATTTCTAAAATAGATTATGTCTCTTATTTAACTCTAATACATTACTCACCTCATTTGGTCACAATAACATGTTTTTAATTGCATACTAAACCTAAAATAATCTTAGCTACTAACGTTCTGATATTTATTGAAGTACTTTGAAACTACGCGGTTATGCATTCCTCATATAGCTTCTAAAGATTAATCATATTGGTTCACCGATATGTTTAATTGTAAGAGACAACCACTTTTTTTATTCAATATTAATTTTGTTTTTTTGGACTATCTTTCGATAACCTTTAGATCTTTTATATTCAATTGTTATCTTATTATTTTAAGTTCTCTCATCAGTTCTCATACCAATGTTAACATTAAAATTGAGTTACCTTATGCTTCGGTAATTAGGAAAGCAAACAAATGTGGATGAAACAAAGAAGACTAGGGTGCATCGACAAGTGAGATCTGCCCATTCTGCACCAAAGCAGAAACAGAATCAATCCGGATACAAAGCTAAGGAAGCCGGACAGGGTCCCAACAGGGCTAAGGCTCAATCTCACCCAGCACTGGCTCAGAGCTAGCAGTCCAGAGATAAGCGAGGGCCTTGGATCCAACCGGAGTAGTTTGCCGAACTAAAAGAAAATGTGGCAACCATCTATGATAAAACAAAAGATGAAGTACATTATAGGAAGCCGGCTGCGCTTCAATCTCCGAGGGAAAGTCGTAATAATTGTTTCTGTCAGTATCATAATGATATTGGCCATAACACAGAAGATTGTATTGCTTTGAAACAAGAGGTACAAAATTTGATTGAAAGAGGAAAATTGGGTGCTTATGTTAAAAGAAGAAATGGCAATAGGCTTGATAATGCTCGTCAGACTGGCCCATCAAATAATGCGGGGACGTCGGCTCCGAACGGGGCCATGGTAATTATTGAAAGATTTGATGTGGAGTCAGACTATTTGGATCCTGATCCAACCCAGAATTGAGTGGGCGTTATCACAGAACACACCAACAAAGTGTTTGGGCTTATAAGCTTTTTTGACTCACTTACCATATTTGGGGGTGACACTATGACTGCACCAACTCCTTCTTCAAGGAAGCGGCATGTTCACACCCTGACTACTCAGTTGGAAGGATTCATGACCTACTATCAATCACAAATTCCTATTCCCTTCATCATTTTTGACGAAGATGATTTGAGAGACATAGCTGGTTCCCATGAAGATGTTGTGGTGATTGGGACATCCAGTGGGGGCAATGATATTAGACGAATTTTGGTGGACACTGGCAGCTCAGCCAATATCCTCTTTTTGACTTCTTACAAACAAATGAAGAATCCGACAATAATTCAACGTTCGAATAGGTCCATTGTGGGTTTCACTGGAAGCGCTGCGGACGTAATCAAAGAGTTTGAAGAGGAGGTTTTATTGGGTAAGGGTCCTTTCAAGAAAATGGTCAGAGTACTTTTTATCGTGGTAGATTATCCCACATGCTACAATGCCATTCTGGGAAGGTCTTGGCTCTCCAAGATGCATGTTGTGGCTTCAACAGTTCACCAATGTTTAAAATATGATGTGCAAGGACAAGTAGGAGTTGTCCAAAGTAGTCAAAATATAGCAAGGCATTGTTATGCAATGGCACGGGCTCCTAGAACGTTGGGGGATGTTCGGATCGGTAAAGATTAGCAGTTCGAGGGGCCTCATGGGAAGAGAGTGAAATTGATGACCCCAGAGAGACCCATGGAGTTTTAGTACCAATTGAAGAGGTTGAAACTTACTTTTTGGCTGAAGGAAAAAGTGTCAAGATTGGGTCTAATATGACATCAGAACTGAAAAGCAAAGTAATATATTTTTTAACAAACCATCAACACGTTTTTTCTTAGTGCAATGCTGACGTAACCGAAGTGCCAGCAAATGTTATATCACACCAGCTATCCATCCGAAGAGATGTAACACCTGTTGTATAAAAGAGAAGAGATTTTTCTAAGGAAAAAGCTGATGTCATTGTTCAAGAGGTTGACCGACTTACAAAGATGGGGCACATAAAGGAATCTCAATACCCTTTATGGACTGCCAATCCGTTGTTAGTAAAAAAGAAAAATGGAAAGACATGTATGTGCATCGACTTTACTGACCTTAATAGGGCTTGCCAAAAAGACCTATTTCCAGTCCCCCGGATTGATCAGTTGGAAGACTCCACATCTGGGAACAAGTTACAATCCTTCATGGATGCCTTCTCCGGCTATAATCATATTCAAGTGGATCTGAAGGACCAGGAACACACAACTTTTGTTACTGACAGGGGTCTCCATTGTTATAAGGTGATTCTTTTTGGATTAATTAATGCTAGGGCTACTTATCAGAGGTTGGTAAACAAAGCATACGCTGATCAAACTGGAAGAAAAATGGAACTCTACATTGATGATATGATGGTAAAGAGTGTGGAAGAAGAGTTACATTTGACAGACTTGCAAGAGACATTTACCAACTTGGAAAAGGTTAATTTGAAATTGAATCCGGAGAAATGAGTTTTTGGGGTGAAGTCCGGGAAGTTTTTGGGGTATGTAATAAGTGAGAAAGGGATACAGCCTGGTCCGGACCAACTTGATGCTTTATTACAGATGGATCATCCTCAGAATATTAAAGAAGTACAAAGATTGATAGGGAGGTTGGCTGCTCTAAACCGGTTTATCTCAAGGTCTTCGGATAGGTGTGCTCCGTTTTTCCAAACTTTGAAAGATGCCAAAGAGCTCAATTGGTCTCCACAATGCGACCAAGGTTTTGATGAAATAAAGAAACATTTATCTTCCCTCAAACCCCTGTTAAAGCCTATTGATGGAGAAACTTTATATATATATTTAACAGTCTCCGAATGTGCCATAAGTGCAGTGCTAGTTAGAGAGGTGGGCAATTACCCTCGTCTGGTGTACTACATCAGCAAAAGCCTGATGGATGCTAAAAAAAGATATTTAAAACTCGAAAAACTAGCGCTTGCATTGGTAATTGCTGCCAGGAAAATGAGGCCCTACTTTCAGTCTCATTCTATTATTGTCCGCACATCTTTTCCCTTAAAAAATGTTCTTCAGAAGGCAGACATATCAAGTAGAATGACCAAGTGGTCAGTGGAATTGGAAGACTATGATATTAATTTTTCCCCTCGAACTGCAATCAAGGCTCAGTATGTTGCTGATTTCCTACTTGAGTTCCATTCTGATAGGAATACTAAACAAGCTACCGGTGAAAAGACTAAGAAGGTATGGGTTGTCCGGACTGATGTTGGATCAAGTACCATGGGTTATGGTGCTGGGATTTGCTTAACCTCTGTGTACGGCGACAAGTTGTACCAAGGTATATGTTTTGCTTTTAATGATTCTAACAAAGAATCCGAATATAAAGTTGCTATAGCTGGTTTGAAGTTAGCTCAGATCTGTGGAGCCAAAAGAGTCATGTTAATGAGTGATTCTCAGCTTCTTATCCATCATGCCCAAGGTCAATTTGAGGCTAAAAAAGAGTAGTTGATTAAATATTTATTCATTCTTAAAGAGGTGGCAGCTAGCTTCAAAGAGATCAGTTATGAGCACATACCCAGAACAGAAAACACACTAGCAGACTCCTTGGCTACCATATCATACTCTGAGTCCTACCCATGGATTCATGTGCGAGAATGCCCATCCATTCAGTTCAATCAGAGCAAGGAAAAAGAGGAGGAAAGTTTAATTATACAGGTGTGCCAACCTAAAGACTGGGAGGTATCCTCTTTTTCAATACATTTCGGATGGCGTTTTGCCTCCGAAAAAAAAAGTGGTCAGGAAAATGAAGTATAAGGATCGTGGTTTTTTAATCATAAGAGACGTCCTTTACAAGAAGTCTTTTAGTAGACCTCTCTTGCGTTGTTTGGGGGTTTAAGAGTCCCAAATGGTGCTATCTGAACTACATGATGATGAAGGGTCAACACATTGTGGTTATAGAGCTTTAACCTGAAGAGTGTTGTTGGCCGGATACTACTAGCCATCTATAATGGAAGATGCCAAGGAATTGGTAAAGAATTGTGATCCATGCCAAATATATGGTAATGAAATGCATATCCCAACTGTCCTTTGGAGTCGATTTCTGAGCCAATACCTTTTTCTCGTTGGGGTCTGGATCTAGTGGGACCTCTACCAATGGCGTCTGGAGGATGCAAAACTATTATTGTAGCCACTGATTATTTTTCGAAGTGGATAGAAGCTGCCCCCTTGGCGGGAACTACTACCAAATATGTCATAAAATTCATATTATCTAATATTTGCTGCAGATTTGGGGTTCCACAAAAGATCACCACATACAATGGGCCACGATTCGATAACAAAGATATGGAGAGTTTCTTCCTCTAGAGGCATTCAACATTGCTTCTCTTCTCCTTTCCACCCACAGGAGAATGGTCAGGTTGAAGAGTCGAACATGACCATTACGTCCGGCCTTAAAAATAATTTAGAAGGGGCAGCTGGAAAATGGCCAAGCTATCTGCAAAAAGTACTATGGGCCTACCGACTACTCATGGGGCTGCTACACAGGAATCCCTGTTTGCCTTGGTATATGGTATAGATGCAATTTCTCCTATAGAGGCAACTCTTCCATCATACATAGTCCATAATTTTTCAGTACAGGCTAATGAACTGGCAGTCCAGAGTCAATTGGATGCAATAGAGGAAAAAAGGGCAAGGCTCATCTAAAAGCCACCCATTATCAAGGTTTAATGAGAAGCAGGTTTGCTTCCAAAGTCAGAAGAAAGGATTTTCAACCATGGGATAAAGTATTGAGAAAAGTCGTCCTACATACTAAAGAAAAGCAGTTCGGCAAGTTAGCTCTAAATTGGGAAGGACCCTATGTAGTCATTGAAAAGCTTAAGCATGGGAAATACAGGCTTCAAGATAAAAATAGAAGAATCCTAAACCACACATGGAACATTGAACACCTTCGATTGTATCTAGAATGAAATTTATGTAAATATTTACTTGTTTAAACTCCATGTATATATTAGGGGGCATACTCTTTCCTACCCTGGTGGCGCGGGGAGGTTTTAATGAGCTGTCCGGGTTTTTTTATAAAATTTGATGCCTTCTTGAAAAATTCGAAGTGGTTTAATTTATAGTTTCTTTAAAGTCTTCTAAGTACAATTGACAGATCGGATCGACCTGGTAAAATGATGAACATTTAAACATTTATCATCAGAGAATTTAAACGCTCTAGCCTCAAAATACTTGTAAAATAACTAATGGCTGTTTAAACTTAGCCGTTGAGGTTGGGCAAACGTAAAACAAGGCTAGAATTTTGTAAAGTAAAACTTCCCGGCTAATACCGGAGGATGATATTTAAAACATATAGAATGCCTTGGCCATCCAAGGAATTTGAAGTTTAAAAAGAAGGCTTATCCGGACAAGTGCCGGACACGATTACAAAAATATCTTGGCCATCCAAGGACTTTAGTCTGACATAAAAATAAAAGAAAAACAGAAAAAAGTTAAAATTTCAGGGCTGGATTCCCTTAAATGGTCCTGCTTCATCTTGTTTCTTCTTTGAATCTTTGGGTTCATCATTGGGACTCTCTTCGGTCCATTCTTCCTCATCAGTGGTATCTTCATAACCGCTGGAATAGTTGTGCTTATCACCATATTCCATAGTATGGAATGGGACATCTTCGTATTCTACATATTGCCATAAAGTATTGAGCGTCCTCTTCGGGTATGTGCGATGAAAAAGCAAGACCATGTAAGATTTGACTTCGGCATACCTCTTTTCTTAGGAATCTATCACCTTGTTAGTGTATGCGTCGATCTTAGCTTGGATGGTTTTCTCCTGCTCTTTCACCAAGTCCTCTTTCTCCTTGGTGATTTTGGACACATCATCTTCAAGAGTAGTCTTGTCACCGGACAGAGTTTGGATAATATTATCCTTGACCTTCACCTCATCCTTCGAAGCGGAGAGATCCTTCTCCAAGCCAGAACACTTGGCTTGAAGTTTAGTGTTAACTCTCTCTGAAGTGGCTAGTCTGGTGGCTAAGTCTTCTTTCTCTTTCTTCCACTCCTCAATTTCTTTTGTCAATGCTTCAACGCTTTGTTTGGCACTGAGGAGATCATTAGATAATCTCGTTTTGTCTGCATTGAGTGTGTTAATAAGGGTAGATTGGTTTCGCACTTGCCTCATTAGGTTGAGCATTGGCTGAATATTTCTTAGCAAGGAGTGGGTCACTGTGTCATTCTCCCCTGAAACAGAAAAAGACTTACCATTGAAAGTGAACATGTTTGAGGAGCTTGGGGGAAAGTAGAAGCCTGCAAAGTCGTCATTTTCAAGATCGTCAAAATAGAGACCAATATTTTGCAAGCCACTAATATCCACTCCATCAATGTTGAGGTCCCCTCCGGCATGAAGACCACTTGGGATTTGCTCTGCTAATGTAGGGTCTGCTGGATCAGGTGGAGGAAGAGACTCCAAAGGCCGGAGAGCGACTTCATTTCCCAAAGAGATTTTCTTCTTTTTGGTTGCTCTATTTTCACCAGTTGCTCCCCATTTTCGATCCTTCTTAGGAGCATTTGGATGATCTAGAGGTCCACCTGCCTCTTTAATACTTTCATCTTCAACCACTTGAAGAAGAGTAGCATCGATTCCCCCTTGGGCTTGCACACAATCATGTAAAACTTTCTCAATCTCACTGTATGGAATGCAACGTCGGATCATCTTATCAGCACACTGTTTAAACAAGAATGGTTCATCCCAAAGATACTATTTCACGTCATGCAAGAATTTCTTTCGTTGAGCCCAAGTAAAATCTGAAGGGATCACATTGCTAACCAGATAGTTAACAAAATCAGCAAACCATGGTACTTCTTCTTGAATCACGAACAACTGCTCATATGGGAAACATTCGTTGATAAGAATTCCATCTCCCTTGTCTTTCTCATGTTGCTCAAGACGCGAGAGATGGTCAGCTACCTGGTTTTCAGTCCCCTTTCTGTCTTTAGTTTCCAACTCGAATTCCTGAAGCAAGAGTACCCATCGAATTAAGTGAGGCTTTGCATCCTTTTTAGATAGCAGGTACTTGATATCCGAATGATCCATGAAAACCGTGACCTTAGCACCAAGCAAGTAGGATATGAACTTCTCAAAACCATAGACAACAGCCAAAAGCTCTTTTTCAGTAACTGTGTAGTTTCTTTGTGCATCATTGAGGGTTTTACTAGCATAGTGAACCACGTGAAACACCTTCAGCTTCCTTTGACCAAGAACGACTCCCACAGCGAAATCACTAGCATCACACATCATCTCAAATGTCACTTCCCAGTTGGGCGCAGTGATGATTGGAGCTGATGTCAAATTTTTCTTCAAGAGCTCAAAAGCAACAGAACATTCTTCAGTAAATCGAAAGGGAGCTTCCTTTTCCAGTAGACTACAAAGTGGTTTGGTGATCTTTGAGAAGCCCAAATAAAACGTCTATAAAATCCAGCATGACCAAGAAAACTACGAATTCCTTTTACTAAGATAGGAGGAGGAAGCTTTTTGATAGTTTCAAGCTTGGCCTTGTCTACTTCTAAACCTCTCTTAGATACCTTGTGTCCAAGGATGATACCTTCTTGAACCATGAAGTGACATTTTTCCCAATTAAGAATGAGGTTTGTTTTCACACATCTCTCAAGTACTTTACCCAGATTAGATAGACAGCCATCGTATGATTTCCCAAAGACCGTGAAATCGTCCATGAACACCTCCATGATATCACCAACCATTTCAGAGAAAATAGCCATCATGCACCTTTGAAAAGTAGCGGGTGCATTGCAAAGTCCAAACGAGACACGTCGAAAAGCAAAGGTACCAAAAGGGCATGTGAAGGTCGTCTTCTCCTGATCTTCTGGAGCTATACAAATCTGATTGTATCCTGAATATCCATCGAGCATACAGTAATATTCATGGCCCGCCAACCTATCCAACATCTGATCAATAAATGGCAAGGGAAAGTGATCTTTTCTAGTGGCCTTATTCAATTTACAATAATCCATGCACATTCTCCATCCAGTGACTGTCCGAGTGGGGATGAGTTCATTCTTTTCATTTGTTACTACTGTCATTCCTCCCTTCTTTGGTACACATTGCACCGGGCTTACCCATTGACTGTCTGAGATAGGATAGATAATGCCTGCATCTAGCCACTTCAGAATTTCTTTCTTCACCACCTCTTTCATGATAGGATTTAGCCTCCTCTGATGCTCAATAGATGGTTTGCTCCCTTCTTCGAGCAGAATCTTGTGCATGCAGTAAGAAGGATTGATTCCCTTGATATCTGCTATGGTCCAACCAATAGCTGATTTGAACTTCATCAGGACTCTCAATAGCTTTTCTTCCTCACTACCTGAAAGGTTAGATGCAATAATAACGGGTAATGTAGATGACTCTCCTAAGTAAGCATACCTGAGATGATCTGGTAGTGGTTTGAGTTCAAGTTTAGGAGCTTCTTCTAGAGAAGGTTTAAGCTTTTCCTTAGAATCCTTAAGATCACCAGTCCGAGCGACTCATGTGGAATATTGAGCCTCTTTTGATACAGGGCTGCCTGTAGTAGTTGAACACATTCAGATATCTCTTCATCTTCGAAGTCAGATTCACCATGTAGAACTCTGCGTAGAACATCTGAACTCGCATACCGATCCACCTCATTGCTGTGCAAAGAATCGATCATATCCAACCTGAAACATTCTTCATCCTTTGTTGGAGATTTCATAGCCTTGAAAACGTTGAAAGTGACATTCTAATCTTGCACTCTCATAGTGAGCTCCCCTTTTTGGACATCGATCAGAGTTTTGCCCGTAGCCAAGAATGGTCTTCCCATGATTATGGGGATGTTTTTGTCCTCTTCGAAATCCAAGATAACGAAGTCAGCAGGAAAGATGAGCTTGTCTACCTTTACTAAGACATCTTCTACGATCCCACGAGGATATGTAATAGAACAATCAGCCAGTTGCAAAGAGATATTAGTCGGTTTTGGCCCAGGTGGCCCAAGTTTCTCAAACACAGATAGGGGCATCAGATTGATGCTCGCTCCCAAATCACATAAACATTTGCTGAAAGTTAAATTGTCGATTGAACAAGGAATGGTGAAGCTTCCTGGATCTTTAAGTTTGGGAGGCAATTTTTGTTGTAAGATCGCACTGCATTCCTCAGTGAGCGCCACTGTCTTAAAATCACCAAGCTTTAGCTTTTTCGAAAGAATTCCCTTCATGAACTTGGCATAACTAGGCATTTGCTCTAATGCTTCAGCAAAAGGTATGTTGATGTGTAGCTTCTTGAATACCTCCAAAAATCTCCCAAATTGAGCATCTAGCTTCTGTTTCTGCAACCTTTGCGGAAAAGGTGGAGGAGGGTAGATCGTAGGCTCAACAACTGACTGAGATGGCTTGTTAGGTGGCTGATCTTGACCAGAATTAACCTCAGATGAGGGCTGATTTTGAGCAGAATTTTTCAGAACGAGCTGATTTTGAGAAGAATCCACCTCTTGTTCAACTGTGGGGTTCTCAGCAACCTTTCCTGATCGCAAGGTGATAGCTTGGCATTGCTCTTTGCCGTCCCGTTTACCTGGATTATGTTCCGTGTCGCTAGGAAGAACTCCCTGAGGTCTAACAATCATGTTACTGGCCATCTGCCCAATCTGATTTTCCAAGGTCTTGTGAGATACCATCAGACTTTTAATCATTAACTTCATCTCTTCGAATTCAGAGTCTCTCACAGAATGTTGAGAAGGGTCAGGATGTTGATTCTGAGGTTGTCTTGGGGCATACTGTTGAGATTGATGTTGCTGCCCTTGTTGCTGAAATCCAGGAGGAGCGTATGGCTTAGCACCATAATGCTGATTACCTTGTTGATTATTGCTCCAACTGAAGTTCGGATGATTTATGTTGCTTGGGTGATATGTGTTTGAGATTGGTTGTTGATTCTGCCTCTGAAAGTTACTCACAAATTGCACTGACTCAGTAGAGATTGGGCATTTTTGAGTGTCATCCCCTCCAGCACAAATCTCGCACACACTAGCTACCTATTGTACCCCTAGTTTAGTCAAAGAATCTACCTTCATGTTTAGAGCTTCAAGCTGAGCTGCTAAAGCAGTGGCAGTGTCTACGTTAAGAATACCAGCTACTTTATGTTGTGACTGTCTCTGAGAAAGGTTCTGGAATTCATTAGCAGCCATCATCTCAAGGAGCTCATGAGCCTCCTCATAGCTTTTCGTTAATAAGGCTCCCCCAGATGCAACATCGACCATGGGCCTTGTTTGCGCACCCAACCCATTGTAGAAGCAATTTATTACTAACCAATCAGGCATCCCATGATGAGGACATTTTCTGAGCATCTCCTTGTAACGCTCCCAAGCTTCACTTAAAGATTCAGCATATAACTGAGAAAACTGAGTAATAGCATTCCTCAAGGCGGCTGTTCTTGCCATAGGAAAGAATTTTGAGAGAAATTTATGTGCTAGTATATCCCAAGTAGTGATCGAGCCTGCTGGTAAAGAGTGTAACCAGCTCTTAGCTTTGTCCCTCAGAGAAAATGGGAAGAGTCTCAGTCTTATGGCATCATCTGAAACACCATTGAACTTGAAAGTATCACAGATTTCAAGGAAGGTCATAATGTGCATATTAGGATCCTCAGACGAAGCTCCCCCAAACTGACAAGAATTTTGCATCATCTGAATAGTGCTGGGTTTAATCTCAAAATTATTCGCAGCGATATTGGGCCTGACAATGCTAGACTGAATATCCATGATCTTTGGTTGAGAGTATTCCATGAGTGCTTTTGGAGCTGGATCTCCCATTGTAGAATTAGTATCAGAATCTGCGAATATCAACTCTGTTCCTTGCTTTGTTTCAAGCTCCTTTTGTATTAGTGCTCTAGTTTGAGATCGTGTTTGCATACACACTCAAGTACCTGAAGCACAAGAAAACACACAAAAAGAAAGTAACCGAATCAAGTCAGTAGTTTTATAACGATTCCTGTTGATAAGTAATGATACTGTCAAATAACACCGAGTCCCCGGCAACGGCGCCAAAAACTTGTTAGTTCTTTTCTCACGCAAGTATACGCGGTCAAAAGTAGCAAGTAATAAATAAGAAAGATCGTTCCCACGAAGACTAGGTGTATAAGACAAGAATTCACTTATGCAACAACGTATGATTATTAAAGTAATGCTTGAACGAGTAATAAAGTATGAATGTAACTAAACAAATCAAGTAACGAGAATATCTAATGAGTTTTGCTTATGCGAGAGAAAACATGGAACCCTAACTTCATTGTTTATTTTACTCAGAGTATTAATATACTTAATCAATATGTAAGATAACTACGATTACTAATCAGATAACACAAAATCAGAATACGCTACCTTTCAATACACGTAATCCAAACCACTTAAACAACCACAAAAAAGATAGCAGTTAAGCAGACACCGCATGCATGACAATCCTATATGTCTATATGAATTGAGGTACAATTGGTTTTAAGCACAAGTTACCTATTTCGATTACATAGGGTAATATGATATGGTTAATGACATATTACGAATCATGAACAATCACAATATGAATCATTCAAGAACCTATGCTAGCATGGCAAGTTCTAAACCTTTAAATCTACTTTCGCATTCATTAAAGATAAACACTCTAGATGTTCGCGACGCATCTAACAAAAAAACAACCATACTAGGTAACCGATAAACATATCTCAAAAAAATCAATTAAGCAATAAACCCTAAATATTATTCAAACAAATCCGCTAAGGTTCCATGACAACGATTAGTTCATAATCGAACAAATCATCATGGTCTTAAAAATTAACATAGTTTGATGAATATAAATAAAAATAAAAATAAACGAAGAAGAGTTTAGAAAATATTAAACCATAAAAAAATCAAAGTCAAATCGTCGTCGCTTGCCGTCAATTGTTTTTGCCGTAAACCCAATTCGTGCCTACTGTCATGCCATCCGTTTTGTCTTTTTTGCCTTGCTTTTCGAGTCTGACACGTTTCTCTGCTTTTTGAACAGACGCTTTCCTCTACTTTGCTTTTCAACAGCCACGTTTTGGATTTGTTGTAATCAAGTCTGTCGTGAGTCAGTAGACAATTCGACTCTGTTTTCTTTTCCTATTCTCTTTTTGTTTCTTTCTTTTTTCTTTTATTTGTAATTTTGCCGAAAGACAAGAAGTCAGACGGCACTCTCTCCTCTCCCAAAAGCGGCCGTGAAACCAAAAAATAGCACACCTTCTTTCTCCTTTACGTCTCTTTATATAGATATTCTGCCGAAACCCTAAAAACAATTAATTTACGTATCGTACATATTTATGTTAAATAAAATAATATTTTAAACAATATAGCTAAATAAAATATTCTGATTAATCTAATATTCTTTTCTTAATTCAGCATTAATTTCCTTTTATGCTTCGCTTTAATATTTTCTTCTTAATTTAATATTTTAAACAATATCTTAGAAAATATATTTTTCATTTTTTTCAACATTAATATATTTTTCAAGCATTAATATATTTTTTTTTTGAAAATCACTCGTCATAATATATTTCAAGCATTAATATATATTTTGTTTTTGGAAAATCACTCGTCATAATATATTTCAAGCATTAATATATATTTTTTTCAACATAAATATATTTTTTTCAAGCATCAATATATTTTTTCTTTGTTTTCAACTGTTCCAAAATTGCCCTCAAGTACATTAATTTCTAGTTTCTTCAATTTCAACCCCAAATTTATTAATATTATCACAATTTACCCGCGACACAAGCGTCTTTAAGAATACTGGAAAAATACGTTAAAACTCAACGAATATTTGAGAACCGGTGACTAATTTAAGAATAATTGAAGCGTAATAAGTGATATGAAATGTACTTATCAGGTCTGCTGGATCAGGTGGAGGAAGAGACTCCAAAGGCTGGAGACCGACTTCATTTCCCAACGAGATTTTCTTCTTTTTGGTTGCTCTATCTTCACCAGTTGCTCCCCATTTTCGATCCTTCTTAGGAACATTTGGATGATCTAGAGGTCCACCTGCCTCTTTAATACTTTCATCTTCAACCACTTGAAGAAGAGTAGCATCGATTCCCCCTTGGGCTTGCACTTCTTGACTTGCTGGGGCAATTTCCTCAGCACCACCTTGACCAATCTGAGTTGCATCTTGTTTCCTTTTGCCCTTCTTTACCTTCATCTTACTTGGGGATTTTGCTCTGGCAGTCAAGGCCAACTTGCCATCTTTATCCTCTTTTCTTTGGAGGATGACACCCAGAGGAGGCAAGGTGGTCAGTTCCTCCCAAGTAAGGTTTCTCCGGCCAGTTGTGTTCCAAAGATGGGACCTCACTAGATTGTGGGCGGTGAAGAAATTGTGGAATTTATTTCCACATTTATCAGCAGCCCAAGCATTCAGCTTGGCACACGTAGTTTGCCCCTACTCCAAATAGTCGGAGAATGCCTTCGGCAGCACTACCCAAAGAAAAATAAGGACAATTCAGAAACAAGATTTTTACAAGGAAAGAAAGATAAAAATGATGCAATGTTTACCTGAGCTTTTCCATCTGCTGGTGAGCATACTAGGGTTGACACAAGCCTTGATCTTCTTCCAGTTTTCCCATACCCCACTAATAAACAAGAATTGGGTGTTCTAATTCTTTTATAATTCAAGAAAATCATCTACCACCTTAAAATTATCACACATGTTGTAGTGGTAGAGGGGGATGATGTGGTTCTTGCAGATACTGGCCACAACAGCGAACTGCTTCATGGGAAGGGGTATTCCGGAGAGCCTAGAGACTATGATGCAAGCCCTGAGGGTGTATCAAGCATTGGGACTCAATTGGCTTGGACGGAGTTTTATCAGATGAAAGTATCTGATGTTCTCTGGATTCAAGGGGAATCTGAGCCCCCAATTGAATAGCTTAATATAGATGACAATTTCATTGAGCTTGCAGTCAATTGGTGTCTCTGGAGTGACCGGTATCCTCACCTTGACAGACTCAGGGATCCCCCACTTCGTTCGGATCCGGCCTAACTCAGCAGTGTGAGTGTAGACGTAATTGATGTTCTGCATGGCTAGCAGATACTTCACAGTTACTTTGTGGAAGCATGGTCCCCCTTTTCCTTCCAGGCACTCCGGCAGGTCCAGATGTTTCAGACAAAGTTTCTCTTTACCCTTTCCTTTTTTATCAATGACAGCATCTCCTGTCTGCGCGGAGACATCAGTTTCAAATGGAACATCTTCTATGCTATCCTCCATTATCTCTTCCATCACCATGGAAGGTCTGTCGGTTGTTTTTGGTAAGGGAGTGTTGATGACAGGCTCAATAAGCTATCCAGACTGTTGAGCATCACCCTCTTTTGAGAGTCTGGTGTCCGGCTCGGGGTTCAGATCCGGAGGGCTCTTTTTGAGAGCTGATTCCAGTGGCCTCCGGACCATAGGATTTATCCTTTGGGACTCTGATAGCTTCCCCTGATCCTGTAGTTTTTTCCTTAGTCCCATACTTAGAAGGCCCTGATTTTGGGAACTTAGATTGTGGAACAGCAGTTGGACCCTTTACTAAACGGCCTGTCCGGTGCAGAATGAGTTTTTTCTGGGGATTTCTCAATATCAGACCCCATAGCTATAAATGGAGAAGGTTTCTTGTGCTTGATACAGCTTTTTCCCATTCAACAAAGGGTTGTGACTCCTGGACTGAGGAGCCTGATAGAATAGGTGAAAGACTGGTTTGAAACAAACGTCTAGGTATGGAATTTGTGGCAGCGGATGAACCTTGATCAGTTTCTGGTGATGGTATTTCAGGTTTGTTGTTTGGAGAAAGCGAAAGACCTGTAGCGATCTGTCTCTCTCTCTCAACTTTTTGTGCTTTTTCTAGCTCTGAAAGATTAAGCCACCCACCGTTTACCAGTGCGTCTCTTGCTGTGAACATAAACCTAAACAAGGAAATTTTTGAGAAGAAATGTAGAAACTCTGAAAATTCAGACATTACTAAGTGTTGAAGATGGTAAAAAGGTGAAAATAAGTTATTTATACCAGTATAACAAAAAGTTACCTAGTACCTAGGAGAAAACGAAAAGGCAAAGAATAATAATTGAAGATGGCGCTAGCGTCATAACTATTAATTGTAAAGGTTACTTATTGGGATTAGTGGAGCGTTGTTCAAAGAAGAAAACGGCTGGTGAACCAAATCAAAGTGTGGCACATATCCCACGATGCATAGCAAACTTTTGAACTTCTGAGAAGTATTCAGTCCGGAAAAATCCTGAGCTGAACACTAAAGCAGTCCGGAGAATGTTACAAGTGCCTAAGAGTATTTTTTATCTCTTGCCAAAGGCCTTCGACAAAACCTAGAAAAGGGGCTAATGGAGAGTCCGAAAATGTTCACCACACACTGTAGAAACCAGACAGGGGCAATCCGGATAATAATCACCTACTGAGCCATTCGAACAGGACTAAAGTATTAAAACACTAAAAACTTCTTGACTAAGCTAGTTACTAATCTGGTTAATAAACTAATGAGTTTTTGAACTCGACCCGGTTTCATAAGTTTGACCCGAAAGCCCATATGGTTCATAATTAAGGGTATAAATACCCAACCATTTTCATTAATGAGAGTAATGAACATTTAGAACAACCAGACAGCTTAAATCTCTCACAACAAAACACTTAAACATTTAATACCCTTGAAACACCACAAAACATTTGACAAAATTACCCTCAAATGAAAATAATCCACACCAATAACGATATTGGGCATGACACTGTAGATTGCACTGCATTGCATTGGAGAAGGAGATACATGTTTTAATAGAAAATGGAAAATTAGCTTCTTTTGTTAAAGGGCAAAGCAGTGGATAAAAAACTTGAAGCACGAGAACACAGCAAGTGGCTAATCTATATTTGAGGCAAGAGATAACATTGATAATTCTAAACTCTAAATGTGAGGAGTTTGATGCAGCCTCGGAATATTTAGATACGGATCCAGATTGGTTGATTTTGCTAGTTGTGGATGATCTAGTGGAGCAATGTCGAGTTTGAAGTTTGTGTGACTATTTGGATCTCGATCAATTTTCGGGGGAGATTCTATAGATGGAAATATGAATAGCTCCATGATAAGGCATGCATTAAGTTCAACCACTCAAATAGAAGAAAGAATGTCTACTTACTTGTATGGAAAAAATGACACTCTTTTTATTTTATTTGATGAGGATGAGTTGAGAGAAATAGCAGGATCTAATGAAGATGAAGTGGTTATTGGGGCATAAATAACTGGGATTGAAATTCGACGTGTTTTAATAAATACAGGAAGTTTTGCAATTGTATTGTTCAAGTCATCGTATGATAGGGTACGTAATCCACCTAAAATTTGGCAATCAGATCGTACTATAATTGGGTTTACAACTGAAGTGTGTTTGGAAAAATAACCTTTTTAAAAGAAGTTTCAAGTTATATTCATGGTGGTTGAATGTCCAACCAGTTATAATGCTATTTTTGGGAGATCTTGGCTTTCAAGAATATATAGTATATTTTTTACTGTTCATCACTGCTTGAAGTATGTCATTGCAGATCGGGCCTATGGTCTCTGTCATGTCTTTTCAAATTCAACGGGCTCGCCGAGATCTTCAGTTTGAGTGATCACTTGTATGAAAACCAAGTGAAATAATAAGTATAAAGAATTTCTCAAACCATGCACAAGGATTTTGCCATGTGATTTTGCAGAAACTGTATAAAATGGATCGTGCTCAAGAAATTTGAGATATTGATATATATATAAAACTTTTGACTAGTGAGATCAAAATAACGATATCTTTTCCTTGTTGTACCATAACCATAAAAACACAGTTATAGGCGACATCTTGTTCCTTTCGAGATGATGAAGAAAGATAAAATACGTACAACCAAATACTCATAAAGAGGAATAATATGGAAGGGGTCCATATAACTTGTGAAACAAACATATCCTTGAATTATGTACAATATGAATTTGATTATTCACATATACAACAATATGAAGTACTTCTCATAATAATGGTCAACAAAGTTTTATTTCTCAACTATGAGGGTCTTCCAACGAATGTTAGTCAATAATTGTTTTTTAATTTTTGGACCGAAAGGCTCTTCAAGTGAAGGTTGGTCAACAAATATTTAGTTATCAATCAGGATTGTCCTCCAATAAAACTTGCTTGGTAATAATCATTAAAATTTAGGTTGATAAGTAAAAGTTTCGAAAAGAAGAATTACCTGAAGAAGAACATTTCTATTAATGAAAAAATTTAAACTATAAAATGCTTCAAAACGATATGAGAGTTTTACAAAAAGTGCTCGGGGCATAACCAATTCATAAAAAACATAGAAAAACAAAAGATTAGCAAAGTATTTTTTTACCTCAAAAGAGTACCTTATGAATCATCTTTCAACGAGCTTGATAAGGAACTATTTGAGTAATCAGAGTTCATGGGTAATTCTTCATCTTTTAAAGAGATATTTTTTGTGCGATACTTATCAGGAACAAGCAGCTAAAAGCTACTTAACTTCAAGTTCGAGAAGCATTCAAGAAATTTTAACACTATAGCGGACTTGACTTTAGAATTATTATCATCTAATTTAGGACACACTCAACATGGTACTTTTCAAAAGAATTGTTTTTGTACATTTGAGCTTGCTCTCTAAGAGTTTTCTTCTTAATGTCAGCTTTTTAATATATTTGACAGCCCGTTCGAAGTAGTATTTGGCCTTTTGGTAACCCTCAATTAGATCATCGATGAGCACATTCCTATCATATTTAGCAATAAATCTTTCCTGCTCGTTTCCAAACATGCCATGCTCTAACTTTAACCGGTCATGTACTGCCACGAGTATGGAAGACACTTACCAACCAATTCTTGGTAATTGGGCAAGATCTTCCTCCAATTTTGTCATAGTAGATACTCTTGGTAAAGATTTGTTTTTATAACGATTTTTTTTGTTTAGCCTTAATCTCGAGAAGTGTCACACCATAAACTAATCTATTAAGTTCGAGGGATAGATAATCATCTTCGTAAACATCAAAATTTACTAATGTAAAACCAACTTAGAAGTTTCCACGAACTTGCTTTTCATCACATTTATCTCTTTGGTGATCAGTCGCCTCGTTTTCTTGAGCAATCTCTTCGGTTGATGCCAGAGGAGAGTTTCAGTCAATGATAACGACTTTCTCAGGAGAATGCAATTTAGGCTCAATTGTATTGTCACTCAAAGGGGATGTATTTCATTTTTCCTCTTGATCACCCTCTTCGACAACTTTACCTTTGCCTTTGTTCCCCAGTAGGATTAAGCTCATTGGTATCAACTTCAAAATTTTACCTCCTCCTTGGCCTTAGCTCCAAGTCTAACATTTTCTTCCTTAACTACATATTTCTTAGGGTTCTGATGGCTTGGAGCCCTAACTTTTCTAGGAAGGTAGACGAGAACATTCATGGCTTATAATCATGTAAGTATGTTGCCTTCTGTCAAGGCACTATGAGCTCTTCCAAAGACATATATCTTGTCAAATCATCCTTCAAAATATGGCTTTTAGCCAGGTTAGATGGAGTGAAGCATCGGTAGAATTCATTAGACTAGAAAGTACTTGCCGAATTAATCAATTGAGAAAATTTTTTACCAGTCTCTGCCATCTGGCCTTCAAACGGTTTAGACACCACTTTAATTGATTTCCCACAAAAGTTTGTTAAGATGAATCAAGACAACAAAGAAAAAATAAATTAGAGTAAAGATATACCTTTGCTAATCCACTTTAAATGGAGCAGATGTGGTCTTTCAACATATTCTTCGAATCCTATCTTCTATAGCCCGGAGATAAAGAAAACAAAATCCATTTCTTGTCTGCTTCAAAGAGGTCGCCCATTGTCTTGAATTTATTCCCAAGGGTCAATGAATAAAAAGGAAAGTGAGGAGTTTTGCAACACTAGTCAACCCAACAAACTAATTTATAGAAAAAACATCCCCATATATCAAAGCAACAATTATGCAGGCCATCAAGGTAAACCACATGTTCAGACCAATTTGATTTGGGCATAAATCTATCAACTCAAAGTACTTTATAAGATCGGGATCCAACAAGAACCAAAGAACCCAATTCAGAATCTCTGGATAGACAATTAGCTTGTTGTCCTGAACGGATAGAGGAGTCTCTCTAGCTTCAGGAAATCAAATGTTTATGAAGCTCGAAATTCCCCATCATTCTTGAAGTTTTGTATCCTCAGAAGGTTGATAATAGTTGTACTTGAAAAGGGAGCAATTCGCCGATAATAAGAACAATGAGCCAATTGTGAATAGAAGAAGCTAAAATGTCTATTAGAGTATTTATCATTAATTAGAGAGTAATTTGTAAACAATGTATATAAAAGGGGACTAAAGAGGAAATAAAGTAAGCCCACCAATGACATTAATGGGTCCACCTTCCAACACTATAAAAGGGGATTCTTTATTCTTGGTAGGTGGGGACATTCCACATTATTATATTCTCTTTGCACTTTCTCTCTCTACACTCTCTCTCTAGTCACATCAGATTCAAAATTCGAGATATTCCTTAGTCATTTATTCTCTCATCATTGGCGTCATCTGTGGGAACACGTGATACCAAAAAGGAATATTTTTCTTTAAAAATCGCGATTGAAAAGATGAATGACGAGGCTGTTGAAGAGAGGGTCGGGAGAGAAGTAGCCCGAGCCGTATCGATATCCGAGGGCGAAAGAGCCCCGGGTCGGGAGCGCTATGTCCAGGGTCGGGACAAACGATCGACCATTATCATGACCCAAAGACAGCTCTTAGAAGACATTTCCAGGCTGAACGCTGAAAGAGAGCGGGCACTAGACGAGAAAAGGGTTCGGGAAGGAAAAGGCAAAGAACCATTTATGGATGACCGCAGCGGAGTCAACCCGAATACGGGACATCGCATTGAGGCCTGACCTATCAGGTATTATCGGAAGCCTCGTCCCGAGGAGGGGCAAAATACCAGAAAGCAGCGGTACCTGGAGGACCACCGCGGCGTTTCCATCGATTACACCTCGGATGACTCATCGGGAAGGGAGTACCGACAGCGGGAAAGGATAAGCAAACGCGCATAGAAAAATCGTTCCCAACGCCACCGAGGACCCGGTCAGACTCTCCGAAGTACAAAAAAGGTAGCACCGAAAAAAAAACTCCAGTGTCATTTGAGAAACAAGAAATGCACGCGGCCAGTCGGGAAGAGCGAGTAGCGCTGCCTCAAGTGCAATGGCAACCTTCAAACAGCCAGAACCAGGGGTACCGAACCAGCAGCCAGTTTATCAATCCAGGAGATGAAGGACTCTACGGAGTTCAGACAGAAGGACTCGGAGCCGGAGCTTTCGGGTACAGGATGAATTGGAGAGCTTCACCATTGTCCGACGAAATATTAGCGGGGCAGCTCCCGAAGAGGTTTGATATTTCCAAATTCGAGAAGTACGACGGGAAGAAGGATCCGGATAACCACTTGGAAGCCTTCAAAAACTTCATGCTGAGTTTCGACAATGACGATAAACTCCTATGTAGGGCATTTTCGATGACTTTCCGAGATCGGGCGTCCAAGTGGTACAACCGACTACCTTAAGGCTGCATCAAAAACTTCGGGATGTTCTGGACAATGTTTAGGCAGCATTTCGTCGGAAGCAAGAGTTTCCGAGCCAACGTAGACACTATTATGAATTGTAAACAGAGGTTGGGAGAGAGCCTTAAGGAGTATACCAGGCGTTTTATCGACGCTAAAACCGACCTAGACCATTGCAAGGAAAACGTGGCACTAACCGCATATCGCTTGGGCTTGCTCCCGGGACCGATGAAGCAAGCGGTAACAAAGAAGCAAGCATTCACTTTTTCCGCCCTTCTGGCTCAAGTAGAAAAATAAATATTGATCGAAGAAACCGAGGCGTCCGAACTGGCTGCGCAAATTCAGCAGAGCGCGCAAGCGGCGGTCGTGATAAGGCAAGGGACTCAATCTAGCTACGCTCAGGCAGCCCTACCGGTTAGCACAATACACCTGACCCAGTCCTTACCTACCAAACCTTCGGTTCCACCGAGCCAGATAGAGAAGCAGACGAGTCAAACGGTTTCGCGACCCATATCTAACAAGTGGATCCGACCTGCTTATTTCGTCGACCTAACAGATTGTGTATCATCAATCTACAAAAAAAACTAAGAAAAAAGGGATGTATCGAAGGCCTTTCCCGATACCAACGCCGCGGGAACAGAGGAACAACCGTTATTGTCGCTACCACAAAGACGTGGGGCACGATACTACGGACTGCATTGCCCTCAAGAAAGAAATACAGATGCTCATAGAACACGGAATCCTCCTGGAATATGTAAAGAAAGCCCAGTAGAGTACAACTTCGAGAGAAGTCGTGATAGTTCCGAAGCCTGAAACCCCTATGACCATTTCCGAGGTAACCGACCCTTTTGATGTCTCCATTGAATACCTCGACCCCGAGGAAAACCGAAACATCATCGGGATCATCGAAGAGGAAGCTGAAGAAAACGTCGGTACTGTGAGAAACCTTTGTGAATTCTTTGAATCTCTGACTATCTTCGGTGGAGATGTTATGGCAGGTACCACACACTCTTCCAGAAAAAGGCATATTGTGAATCTAACCACTCAATTAGAGGCTCGAACTTACCCCCACTCCAAAAGTGTCCCGTCACCGATCCTGTATTTCGATGGCTGCGGAGCGGGCGTACAGATATTCACCCCCACAGGCATCAGTATGCACAAGGCCATCCGATTCGGTTTTCCTACCTCAAACAACGAGGCCGAATATGAAGCTGCCCTGGCCGGACTGCGGCTAGCACAAGTATGTGGAGCAAGGCAAGTATGCCTCGTTAGTGATTCCCAGGTTATGATAAACCAAGCCTCGGGAGTTGCGGAAGCCAGGAAAGAGCATATGGTCCAGTACTTAGCACCGCTAAGAGTGCTAGCGGATTCGTTTGTCAAAATCACGTACGAGCACGTCCCGAGAAGCGAGAACATGGTGGTAGACTCCTTAGCAGCGGCTTCTTACTCGAGAAATTATCCCTGGGTAACCGAGCAAGAGAATCCATCCATCATCAAACGGCAGGAGCTTGATAACCGACCTGAAATCGCCTGCCAGATTTCCTCGGTAACGATTTCGGATTGGCGGCGCGATATCATAGCCTTCCTAGCCGAAGGTCGACTACCCAGCGATGGCGCATCGGCTCGGAAGGTTCGCAAAAAGGCCCGAGGTTACACATTATTGGGCGACATACTATACAAAAAGTCATTCGGCCGCCCATTGCTAAGATGTTTGGGGGTCCACGAGTCACAGATAATTGTATCCGAACTACATGATGGAGAGGGTGCGGGTCATTGTGGTTACAAGGCCTTAATTAGGAGAATTTTCTCGCAGGATTTTATTGGCCGACGATAACAGCGGACGCATGGAAAATAGTAAAAACTTGCGACACTTGTCAAAGATTCGTGAACGCGATAAACATACCCGCAGCTCCTTTAGAATCCATATCAGAAGGATTGCCCTTCGACCAATGGGGAATCGACCTTGTAGGACCGCTACCGATGGCATCTGGCGGGAGACAGACAATCGTGGTGGCGGTGGACTATTTTTCCAAATGGGTTTAAGCTGAGCTGTTATCCGCCACTTAGACCAAAGACATCATCAAATTTATTTGGTCCAACATCTGTTGTCGGTTCGGGGTACCCCAGAGGCTAACCATGGATAACGGACCGCAATTCGACAGCGGAGAAATGAAAACTTTTTGCACAACTCACAGGATCAGACAATGTTTCTCTGCTCCATTCCATCCTCAAGCGAATGGGCAAGTCGAAGTCACCAACCGAACCATCCTGGACGGACTCAAAAAGAACCTCGAAGGAAAGGCTGGTAAATGGCCGGACTATCTACAAGAAGTGTTATGGGCTTACCGAACCACCCCTCAGACGGCGACCCAGGAGTCACCTTATGCTCTGGTGTACGATATGGACGCGGTCACTCCGGCAGAATCCATTTTTCCATCTTTCAGAATCGATACCTATGATGAAAACACACACGAAGACAACAGACGACTCGCTCTCGACCTCATAGAAGAAAAACGAAGTCGCGCTCAGTTGAACTCTTCACACTATCAGACCCTGATGAGAAGTCGGTATGCATCTAAGGTACGCCGTCGGGAGTTTAAAATCGGTGACAAGGTTTTGAGATGCGTTTTTCTGCACACCAAAGACAAAAGCCTCGGCAAGCTCGCCCCGAACTGGGAAGGACCATACAAAGTCATAGAAAAAATCAAAAGCGGGACATATCGTTTGCAAAACAAGCTCGCGCACTCGTTAAGACTGCCATGGAACATCGAACATCTGAAATTGTATTTAGAATAATTTTACATGCCTGTAATTAGTTAAGCATTGTCTATAAGAACTTATTGGTCGGGGATGCACTCTTTCCTACCTCGGTGGCGCGAGAAGGTTTTAATGAGGCATCATTAACACCCGACCCTCTTGATTGAGTTAATCAAAAAAAATTGCCTTCCAATCTTTGAAATATTACAAACTTGGTCAGCTGACGAGCTGGTCGACGTTTGTCCCTACTAATCTGGATTGATATACAGAACCTTCATTGGTTTTTCAGTTTTCGAACTGATCTAGATCTTAAAATCCCGACCCTATGGGAAATTTTCAATGTCACATTGATCTGCAGAACCTTCATTGGTTTTTCAGTTTTCGAACTAATCTACATCTTAAAATCCCGACCCTATGGGAAATTTTCAATGTCACATTGATCTACAGAACCTTCATTGGTTTTTCAGTTTTCGAACTGATCTACATCTTAAAATCCCGACCCTATGGGAAATTTACAATGTCACATTAATCTACAGAACCTTCTTTGGTTTTTCAGTTTTTGAACTGATCTACTTTCTACAATTCCCGACCCATTGGGAAAATTTTCGATATTATATTGATCAACATAACATTTATGGGTTTTTTAGTTTTCAACGAATCCGCATTTTACATTGCCGAACCTACGAATTTTTTTCAATCAATCTAGCACCGATTACTCGGGGATCCGACCCTATCATACATCTATTAAAGCATTATAGAAAAACACCCAGTAAAATATCAACATACAAGAAATATTGATTGTTTGAGAATTTTGTTTACAGAGGGAAATTGATAGGGGACTCCGCAGTCCCCAAAAGTCAACAAAAAAAACAAAACAAAAAACGAGGACGTCGGGATCACGCATCATCCTCCTCCAACCCGGTGTCATCCGACTCATCTTCGCAGAAAACGTCAGAAGGGCGTTCATCTTCCGGCACATCCAGCCACATCGCCCCGAGGTGAAGGTCCAGAAAACGATTGTGAAACGACAGCACATATGCGGCCTTGGCTTCAGCTGTCTCCTTCTCCATCCATTTCTTGCACTTGTCGGCACGATCTTCCCCGGTCTTCTTTGTTTGTTCTATGGTTTGTTCGGCCTCCACAACCCGCCCTTCCGCCAGATCCTGAGCCGCTTTAGCCTTCTGCACCTCCTCTTCCAGACCAGCAATCCTCGCCTCTGCGCCCTCTAGCTTCCGGTCCAGATCAATCTCCCGGCGCTCCTTCATGGCCGCTGGTACAAGTAAATTGTACAGAGAAAGGGCCAGTCCATCGGTTCCCTGCAGAAAGAAAGTATGCGGACTTCCGAGCATAGACAGCACCGAGTACTTCGTACCACTCGATGACACCGCGGCAGGGTTCGAGGCTTTCGATGGTCTAGCATCGTCAGGGATTACCACCACGGGGGCTACCTTTGAACCACCGTCAACCCTCTCGTACTGATCGAAGAGCTCCACGATAGTGGCATTTTAACATCGGGGACCGAAGTGCTTTCTCTCTTTGAGCGTTTGGGTTTTCTATCCCGAGTCCCATCTGCATTGGCCTTTTCCTTCCGCTTCAAAGCCAGCTGCTGGGTCGGTGGCGCTTCATCACCTTCAGCAGAAGCTTCATCCTGAGGCCCGCGAGCATCAACCTCTTCAACACCGGTAGCACCTTGTTCGACCGCCTCTTCATCGTTGGATTTTGGGCGCTTGGTCGGCGCCTTGTTACGCTTCAGTAGAAACAGGTGCGCATCAGGTGCTTCGGGCTTTGCGATTAAGTCCTCCATACTCGGGGGCTCACGCAGCTGCTCAATTGATAGCACTTCTGATGAACAACGCCAGAGGTTTCTCATGATCAGATTTGTATTCTTAAACGCCCGGTGCATCGCCCGACCGCAGTGGTTCTTAGCATAATCCTTCAACACTTGGAAGGTAGCCTTTCCCGCTTTAAAGTAGTCCTTCAGCCTCTGGACAAACTCCTTCGACACTGCACAAAGGTTCGGATTTAACAAAAAAAAATATGTGAAGCTTACCATCAGGAACCCATGTCCGCAGCAGTAGCCTCAGATTCTCTCGGCTATAAGAGCGGCCATTTTCCCAGCAGCCACTTAAGAAGACGAAGCGGTGTTTCCAACCCTTGTCGCCTTCAAGAAAATCGTCCACTATCTTCCAGGTGTTTGCTAGGGAAGAAGAGAAGAAAGCCGACTTCGGAGATTTAGACAGCCCGGACATGACTATGTACTGCTCCATGGGCATACCCGACCTGAAAGGCGCGAGGCCATTATGCAGGACATCAGCGTGTACCAGGCGTTGGGCGTCAGCTGAGTGGGGCAGATCTGCAGAGTTCTGAAATACAGAACAATCTCGGGATCCAGGGGGAATCTGAGGCCCCAGTTGAATAGTTCGGTAAAAACCACGATTTCTCGTGACCGAACATGTACGGGGGTCTCCCAAGGAACTGGAAACCTAACAGTGACGCACTCGGGGATGCCCCACCGAACCAGCAGCTTTGGCTGTTCCTCAGCAGTGAAGTAGAGATACTTGCCTTCGAACAGAGAAATGACGTAGTCCGCGGGCAACCAACGATGATAGGTAGTGGTAACAATCGCTTCTATCTCCTCAGGAAGTGGCTATGCGGGAGGGGCAGCGGCGTTCCCAGCAGCAGCACCGTCTCCAACAGGCAGAGCGCCGACAGGCAGAGCGTCTGCATCCGACTCCTCGGTATTTGCTACCAGGATTTTATCAGAACTAAGGGCACCGGCCGCGCCCGGATCGGTTTCTCGCACGACATGGTCGGCAGGGTTCGAACAGTTGTCAGTTTGGGTCGGATGGACCTCATCTTGTTCTCGACGGGCGCGTTTAGGACCAATTTCTGCGGGAGTCAAGGGCCGCTAATTAAGACCTAAAAAAGTCACAGCTGTGTTAGTACCGGTTTGGTATCCTCGTATGGAGGTTGTAAGCTGAACTATCTCAAGGAAAATACCTCCCGCCGGAGAAGTCGGAGAACTAGTTTCACCCATAGAAAGAAATTGACCTCGTCCGCAACGTCGGGATGGGAAAGGAGGCGCGATAGCGTAAGAATTAACTGACGAAGGCATCGGGCGGCTTAGTTGGGCAATGGGGGAGTGCGGAGACCTGCTGCTAGAAGATATGGAAATAGGCTCCGAGGTCTGAACTCCAGATGATTCAGGCAAGATGAAGGCCTCAACAGGGATCGGATAGGCAATAACGGGGTCGTGAGGCTGCGGAACGGGTGTGAATGGTTTGGTATTAGAAGTCCAAATTAATCCTGCGCGTCGGTATTCTTCAGCACGGTGACCGATGCTAGCCCAGTCCACAAATCCGAACGCTGGTTGTTTCTTCTTGGGTTTTGGTTTCCGCTTCAGGTAGCTATGTCTCATAAAACGAGCTTTCTCTCTCTAGAAAAATCTGAGCAGTATTTTCTCTCTCTAGAACGCTTCTGAGAGCAATGTTTGTTTATGTGGTATTTAGAGGCAACTCTTTCTAGCCGTTGCATGCACGGGGAAGTCCAAGCGGTGGAAAGCAGCGGGAAGTCGAAAGGGTTTCATGAGACGCTGTGTAAACAAGCACGCCTTGAGTAGTCGACCAAAATGTGTCGCTTTTGGTCAGAAAAACGCAGCAGACGTGGGCTAGCTAAGTCAGACATAGATGCTAGAATGGGCCCCACCGACCCGAAAGGGTATGACCGATCAAGGCCCATAAAGGTGTCGCACATGAGCGAAGGCAGACCCAAAACGACTCAAGAACAATTCACGGGATAAAGCTCCCGACCACTTCTGAACAAACTAGAAGGGTCGGTCGACAGGTAGAAGGAAAGCATCTGCACCCGACCATCGAACGAAAATGAGAATGGGCGGACGTCAGATGGAATGGAATTTTAGCCCCGCAAAGAAGACCAAGATCGATCCAGAGGCCAAGGTACAGAGGCATTTTGAGCTAAACCGTCTAAAAGTCTTCACTCCCTCCGCTCACGAAGACTGGGGGGCTACTGATAAGGGAGCAATTCGCCGATAATAAGAACAAGGAGCCAATTGTGAATAGAAGGAAGCTAAAATGTCTATTAGAGTATTTATCATTAATTAGAGAGTAATTTGTAAACAATGTATATAAAAAGGGACTAAAGAGGAAATAAAGTAAGCCCACCAATGACATTAATGGGTCCACCTTCCAACACTATAAAATGGGATTCTTTATTCTTGGTAGGTGGGGACATTCCACATTATTATATTCTCTTTGCACTTTCTCTCTCTACTCTCTCTCTCTAGTCACATCAGATTCAAAATTCGAGATATTCCTTAGTCATTTATTGTCTCGTCAGTACTCACTTTTATACAGAGCCAGAAGGTGTTTTCCCTCAACCTCCGTAAATTATTTCCCAAGATAGCCTCGGCGTTTGAGGGTAGTTAAACAGAGTCTTTTTTATTCTTCTGTGACTTTGTTTTCTTCTGAATAGGTGAACTTACCTTAGTTTTGTCCTAGGGGTTTGGCCATTGGGTACGCGAAATTTTTTACCAGATAAGTCGAGGCAACAATTTCCTTGATAGGATGAGCATCCAAAACAGTTAATTCATCATCTTGATCGTCTTTAGATTTGTCAACCAAGTTCCTTTCTCTCACCTCTTTGATGGGTTTGGGGGGCCACATTCATGTGGACTTTGTTATTAGAGCAGTAGTTTCCATATCTGTTAACCGATGATCTATAGGTGGAGGTCTTTCTGAAGTATTATGGGGTTATTTAAGATACTAGAAACAATAGACAAAATTTAAATTTTTGTGTACCTTTTCGTTACGCGTTTGGGAGATCGTTCCATTTTTGAACCATTGCCCTTCGTTTTCTCAACTCTCTTCTTTTCCTCACCTATCAGAATAAATCTCGATACAGAATCTAGTTTTTTCAAATAGTTTAGATCATCCTAACCGGATATCAAACAAGTGTAACCAAAGGGCAGAGTGGTAGTAGGACTGGTCAAAGCACTAATGTTCGAAGTCCCTGCCGTTTCAGAATGTTTTTTGATTGGAGGCCACCGACCGTAGTAGGTAGTTTTGACAATCTGTAATGGCATGGGATCCTCGTCTAAACTAATGGATTTTCCCTATGCGGCTCTATTATTTATGTTAAAAAATCCAAGATCTTATACTTACGAGGTCGCTAGGGCTTCCTATGCATGAGCTGTGGAAGAAAGTTTTTAGAGAAGTATGAGATCTAATTCTCTCTGTAACCAGAGATTTATCTCTCTATCTCTCTAAAACTAAGAAAATGAATGACTTCAAACTGATAAAGGGTCTAAGTATTTATAGACAGTAGTTTTGGATTTCAACGATTACGAGGGCCCAAGTAAGTGGAGCATTTTTTCTTAGGTTACAAGCGTCTAATAAAGGTCAAAAATTCTCTAGGAGATAGTTTTTACACGTATCACACGATCATTTCTTGCTAGTCGTGACTCTTCTTTGCCAATGTAAACGAGATAGATAAGAATGATCAATTTGAAAATCCTATAAAAAATATGTCAATATTTTTTTATGCATGTCAAGGTGATGGAAAATAAATAAATTTTTTTACAGATCCACCCAACTTGTCTAATTTATGAGAAACTATAAAAAATGACTTTGTGTTGACATTAAAAAAACCATATGCTCAGTGGATTTTTACTCATCAGCAAAAACAAAACATGTTAGTCTCAAAGTTTTAGATCAATGGGATATAAAGGGTCTTTGAATCTAAATATACTCAGAAAAAAAACTCGCATTTATAAATGACCTGAGTAAATAAATAATAAAGGTTAGATAATTAATATAATAAATAAATACTAAAAATTAAATAAAAACAAAATTAGTATGCTTAAAAAATAAATAAATAAGAGTAGTCATAAAAATACATAAACAATTAAGACTTCAAAACAAATTATTATAAACATATCTTCAACGATTTGTTTTTTAAAAAATAAAAAAATTTGGGATGTTATTTAAAAAAATATAAGTTACCTTAAAAAAAAATTAAATTTGGGTATAACGTCGGGCGTCACACTCCATCGATGCCGACCATTTTCTAGCCGATTGCGGTGAGGAAAATTGCCAAAACCAACGACCAAACACAAAATTCTAACTTACCTTGACCTTAACTCCTAAATTCGAACATATTTCCGTAACAGGAAATCTAACCCATCAAACTCACTCATAGCTTATCTAAATAAACAAAATTCAACCCAAAACAACCTAAAATCAACCCAACAACTTAAATACTGAAAACTATGAAAAATTACCTTAGTTGCTGGTAGAGGATGAGATTCGGTTTTCCTCACTATGATGGAGGAGTTATGAAAGAAGAGGACGCCGATTTTTTTTTCCGCCGAAAGAGAGTTAGACAGAAATTAGGGTTATGAAAAAATAGGGTGAATGGAGTTTAGTAAAAAAAAACTCATTAAACTTTAGATATTTTGATCCTAACAAGAATACACTTATACCAAGTATCGCTAAACTCGAAATTGACTATATTTAGATAGATTTTGGATATGTATTGTTTATTTACTTATTTATTTCTTACAATTGCAGTATAATAATCAATATATACCTCTCATGTAATTCGTTTTTTTCTTTGGTTATCGTGCAAGCCAACCAAATTAATCGATTTATATATTACCGTATAATAGTAGTTGAACAATTAATATTTTTTTCATGGAAGACATTCAACACAATAAAAAATCACGCTTAATATATATATTAAATATTGAAATATCTAAAGTTTATTTTTTTAAAGCTAAATATAAAAGTTATGAAATTGGTATATAGAATAGATATTTAAAATTTAATATTTGAATCAAATTATAAAAGTGTAATATAAAATAAAACTGGTATATGCATGAATATATGGTGTGTTTTTCTTTTTATTCTCGTTGTTATTGAAATTTTGTAATATACTATAATTTGTGTGATCCATGGATTGTTATTGTGCACAATAGTTATAAAACTAGAAACAACTTAATCTAGGAAACCTAACACAGAAACTCTCACATAGTTTAACTGAACATAATAATAAGTTTATTATTAATCTCTGTGAATAATATAAGAGTAGTAGAGAAAATACTAAACTGTCCATGAGTTTAAGTTTGTGCTGTCACTCGAGTTGCTGCAGCATTTCTAGAACCCGTGATATTTTGGGCCTACTTCTCGGTTCAGAGTTTATGCACTGCCCAGCTATGGAAGCACATCTAATTGCTCCTTCCCTTGGGTATAAGCCTCCAAGATTTATGTCCATGATACCACGTAGTTTCCTTATGTCATTCAGGCGCGGTTTCGCCCAATCTACTAGGTTCTGTTCTTCCCTCGTTTTTGTATGCCGTCCGCATAGCACCTCCAGTAAAACTACTCCAAAGGAGTAGATGTCGCTCATTGAAGTGAGCCTGCCTGTTCCAACCAAGAAAGGGTTAATAGTAGTGGAACAATTCCAAAGGGAAAGTTCAGCCAAATAGATAGCATAGTTTTGTCCCGTTCAAAAAAGATTTAAGATTTAGTACCGACAAAAGATACATGTACAGAACAAAAATTTATTGTGGAAACTACAATGAGTCTGTCTGTTAGGGGATCCAGTCGTCTGGACAAAACACTCAGGTGCTGGTACAAATAAAATGAAAGTAATTTTAAAAAATCAAAAATTATAATAAACATTAGAAAGTAGAAGGTTGAAAGCTGACCTGGTATATGATTGAACCGGATGGTTTGAGGTTGGTTTCATGTTGCATGAGTGAAACTCATGTTCAAAATTTGGACCAATATATGTATAAAAATCACATCCCAACTCAAAACATACCCAAATAATTATTATTTTTATAAAGATTGAATAGACCTGTATCGGCATATTCCGGGGCTACATAGCCATAGGTACCCATGACCTGAGTTGTCACGTGAGTCCCATCACCGGTTGGTCCTTCTCTGGCCAATCCGAAATCTGAAAGCTTCAGATTAAATTCCTAAATTATACCAATTTAATTTAGACCAAAGTTACAAAGTTTTAATTACTAAAGGATGAAAGTAAAATCAACAAAACCATTAGTTTATAGCATACCTCATCGAGTAGTATGTTAGAAGACTTAAAATCCCGGAATATAAGTTGTGGGTTGGAATTGTGAAGGAATGCCAGCCCTCATGCAGCTCCTATGACAATTTTAATTCGCGTTTTCCAAGGAACCGTCCCTCTAAAACAAATTTAACTTTAAACTCCCATAATAATAGAAAAATTCATTAAAGATCAATACTTACGTTTGAAGAGATGGCTGTCTAAATTCCCTTCGGCAATAACTCGTATACTAGTAGTCGGTTTGATTCGGCCAAGCAATATCCGATTAGCTTGATCAAATTGGAATGTTGATATTGGTCAAGGTAGTTAATTTCAGTCTGATAAATGACAGCCAATTGTAAATGATTAAAACACAAAATGCACGAAACACAATTGAAGGAGAAATATTATCGAGTGTTGGTAATGAAATAGTTCGAAAGAGTCGATTGTAAATTATTGGAACCTGGAATAGAAGAAAGCATACCATAAATTCTTTGTGGCCTTGAAAACTGTCGGGCTTAAGTTTTTTTACGGCCACCATCATTCCAACTCGATTTTTTGCAGCTTCGAGAGTTTGGCTATCTAGCCAGCCTTTATAAACAACTCTGAATCCGCGTCCAATTGAAAATGGAAGTTATAAGTAGTTTTCTTTAGCTCTATAAAATCGAAAGCTTTCATGTTGGGGGACGACAGAATATCATTCTCGGTTCTTTGCCTGCGCTGAGCTTCCAAACTACTTGGAGGAGTGGTTCTTCCTAAAGATAGAAGTTGCGATATTAAAATATAAATAAATAAAATAAATAAATAATCGGTTTGGCTAACAATTTAATATAATAAATTTTAGTATTGTTTTAAGTTAATCTAATATAATTTAAATTTCATAAATAAAATATTAACAATTAATTAAAGACCACATTATATATTAATGTTTAATAAAAATAAAATATTCAATATATTAATAACAAAGGTTAAATTAAAATAGAAACGATATGATATGATATTTTTTACACAACATCAACATAATTATAAATTGAACAATACTCCTATACTCAAAACTATGTTGATAATTATCCGAGAAGTAAATGCTATACAAATAGGTTACACAGTTCAAAATATAAAGAATCTAAACGTACCGCCAGTGTTTTCTCTAGTACTGGTACATGCAAGAAGAATTAAAGCAACAGTTTCCCATGTCACAAGAGAACAATTTTATCGGCAGGAAAGCTTTGCGTTAATTATTTTAATCTCGCTATGCTTCATACTTTTGTTTGATACTTTGATTTGAGTAAGTATATAGACTTTTGTTTGATATCTGAGTATATATAATAAACAAAGTTACTGGAAGATAACACGGAAGGAATAGGCACTAAAATGTTTCTATAGATAGTAATTGAACTTTCATATACGTGGAAGATAAAAATACTTAGACTACCAAAGTAGTGTACTCTTTTTTTTAAGAAAAACGTTTTTTTAAAAGAAATAGTTGGTCAAAAAATTAAAAAAAGTATACCATTATTTATGATTTTTTGATATCTACGAGTATAGATAGACTTGATTTGTTTCATTCTGACACCGAACTTTTTTGAGTTTTTTATTTATTTAGTATTTTCAAAATGATTTTCGGAACATTTTTGTAAGTTGAAAAAATAAATAAATTATACCATGATTTATAATTTTTTGAGATCTATAAATAGAGACTTGGTTTGTTTGATTCGGACAACGAAATTTTTTAAGTTTTTTTATTAAGTATTTCCGAAACAATTTTCGAAACATTTTTGTAAGTTAAAAAAATAAATAAATTATATCATGATTTATAATTTTTTGAGATCTATAAATAGAGACTTGGTTTGTTTCATTCGGAAAACGAAATTTTTTAAGTTTTTTTTATTAAGTATTTCCGAAACAATTTTCGGAACATTTTTGTAAGCTAAAAAATAAATAAATTATACCATGATTTATAATTTCTTGAGATCTATAAACGGAGACTTGGTTTGTTTGATTCGGACAACGAAATTTTTTAAGTTTTTTTTATTAAGTATTTCTGAAACAATTTTCGGAACATTTTTGTAAGTTAAATAAATAAATAAATTATACAATGATTTATAATTTTTTGAGATCTATAAATAGAGACTTTGTTTGTTTGATTCGGACAACGAAATTTTTTAAGTTTTTTTTATTAAGTATTTCCGAAACAATTTTCGAAACATTTTTGTAAGTTAAAATAATAAATAAATTATACCATGATTTATAATTTTTTGAGATCTATAAATAGAGACTTGGTTTGTTTGATTCGGAAAACAAAATTTTTTAAGTTTTTTTTTTAAGTTTTTTTTATTAAGTTTTTTTTATTAAGTATTTCCGAAACAATTTTCGGAACATTTTTGTAAGTTAAAAAAATAAATAAATTATACCATGATTTATAATTTCTTGAGATCTATAAATAGAGACTTGGTTTGTTTGATTGGAAATTGTACTTAAAGTACCCACTCAACTAGGCTTAAATCAGGAAATAGTCCCTCAACTATCACGTTTTCTGTCATTTAGTCCCTCGACTAAAAAATCACCGGTGAGGGTCCCTCGACTATCCTATTTTCTTTCATTTAGTCCTTCGACTTTAAAATCACCGGTGAGGGTCCCTGCACTTTGCAAAAATCTATAAATTTAGTCCCTGATTTGGGTTTTTTTCTTAGATTCATGGACTAAATTTATAGATTTTTCAAAGTCCAGGGACCCTCACCGGTGATTTTAAAGTCGAAGGACTAAATGAAAGAAAATAGGATAGTCGAGGGACCCTCACCAGTGATTTTTTAGTCGAGGGACTAAATGACATAAAACATGATAGTCGAGGGACTAGACAACGATTTAAGCCCACTCAACTATTCAATTGTCACTTACCACCCAAGGTTTGATCAATTGTTACTTAATACCCATCTCAACTACCTTATTGTCACTTACAACCTAATTTTATTTTAATACCCTAACTACCCTTAACCCACTATATAAACGTTATTTTCTGTTTTCTTTCTATTTTTTCTTGCTTTTTGAAGATTTGAATTTGTTAGCCGCTCTAACCACCTAACCCTACCAACCACCACGAGCTGGGTTGAAATCGCATTTTCCGGTGATCGGAAGCTGCTAAAGGTTTGTTTCTTTATGTAAGTTGTTGTGTTAGACCTGTCTAACCTCTGTTTTATACGTACAGGAGTTGATCACGACTTTTTGGAATCTTATAGCTTACAAGTAATCGTGTTGCGAGCTTTTTAGGTAATTACCTACCGATTTCGAAGTTTTTTATTCGTTTTCTCTGTTGGAAAAGGTTCTAGTCTACTGTTTTTAGATGCCATTGCCTGATTTCGAGCTTTTCTCTGTTTTTTTTTGTTATAGTGATCTGTTATTGTTTAGTTAATATTGTTCGTTATATAGTTACGTCCTTGTTTTCTGATGTTATATTCTAATTTGGTAGTGCTTTAGTTTTGTCTTGAATGTGTAGATTACGAGTTTTTAGGTCAGTTAGAGTATTGTATTTCGAAACAAATATCAGGACCAGTATTACATAGAAATATCAGGACAGGCTGCGAATAGATCTATGTAGATATACACAAATATCAGGACAGGCTGCGAATTACTCGATGTATGTACACAATTCGCATGTTATAATGCGAATTGTTTGATGGTGCAGTAAATAATCTGCACAGTTTTGTGACTAATGACAAATATCAGGACTTTGTTACCTACAAATATCAGGACAAGATGCGAATAGATCGTGTAGGTATACACAATTCGCACCTTAGCATGCGAATTGTTTGATGCAGTAGTAAATATTTTTGCACCTAGTTTTTGTGACTAATAACAAATAACTTGTATTGTCTAGGTTAAGAGATGTCTAAATCACGAGTTTGTATTTTTAAATATGGTCACCAAACTGCAATTGTGCCTTTCACGGAGTTTGAAAGCTTCGAAAGTATCCAAGCTTATGTAGAAAACACATGGGAGGAGCTTGCCACAGGTGAGTACCTAATTACTTACTCTTGCGGGGATCACAATAATTGTTTCTTTAATAACGAGAATGATTTTGTGGGTTTGGTGTTATATCTTGATTTGGAGCGTTTAAAACGGGTTAGTTTTCTCATAGAACAAAACGTCTTCGATAAGGGTTCTGGTAATAAAAGTTCTGTTAATAAGAGCTCTGGTGGTAAGGATTCTGGTGGTAAGCGTAAAGAGCGTAGCTTGATTTTGGGAGAACCATCTCTTGATCAACTAGTTAGCGGGGAGAGTAGTAACGGTTTAGTTAATTTTGATCAGAGGAAAAAATAACTTGCTACTGCTGGTTGGGCTGATGCTATTACAGGGGTGGGTCAAGCTTTTGAAGAAGGTGCTGCCGGTCTGAGGGTATCCTTGTGCAAGTTTGCGTTAGAGCATGGTTTTTCTTTCAAATACCTGCACAACACAACAAATAAGATCACTGCTTATTGTGAAAATAAGCTCACAAGCGGGTGCAAATGGAGGGTTTATGCATCTATTGACTCAAGCACCGACCTTATGACGATCAAGGTGTTTCCTCTTTCTCCTCTTTGTGCTGATCATCTTTGTCTTTCTCCTTTTTGTCTTAGACTTTCTTTTTCTCTTCCACTTTCTCTTCAGCTTCAATATCTACATCCATCATGCTTAAAAATTTTGTCCTTGATGGACCAGCTTCGTCTTCCCTCTTCCTTTTGTTGTTTCGAACCTATGGCTGAGGTGCAGCAGGAAGCATTGGAACCTGTTCTGGCTGAGGTTCAGCAGCAATCTGTGGAACAACTTCCAATGGTTGAGAGTCAGCTGAGTAGTAGTCATCATATATGTTTAACCCAAAAACAGAGACTGGGCTGGGGGGTGGTGTTGCTGGCATGATCAACTCATCACTCCAGTTAACGGTTAAGGATGACCAGGAGTCACCCAGGGAACCGAGTGAACTAGAGTTTGAGTATGAGGTGGTTGTTGTTGTGGTGGAAAACATGACTGTTTGAATTCGAAGAGAAGAAGAGGTGTTTTTAAAAAAATATAGAGTTTGGTGTAAAGTTAGCCTTTGGTTACTAGAGGTATTTATAGGGAAATGAGGTGATCATTACATAGCCTCCATGTCCAATCAGCATTTAATGAATTATGTACTTGATTAGATTGTTTTTTGTGTGCTCAATGTAGAAAACGTTTACCAAGGCATAAGCCACAGCCTGTTCGTATCCTTGTACTTTGTATTTTTAATATTTTATTTATGCACCAGGCTGCGAACTGGTTTTAAGCTGGTATACCAGGATGCGAATTGTGTGTGTAGTGACAACCATCTATCAGGTTAGGCTGCGAACTATTTGATATAAGCTAGGCTGCGAACTGTTCATACAGGTTGGGCTGCGAACTGTTCATACATACCAGGATCATAATCAACCATTATATATCACGTTATGATGCGAACTATAAGATAAGGAATATTCAAGTTTCTGAAATTGTAATTTGTTTATGTATGCACAACAAAACTAAAATTTACAACATTTGTATTTACAAGCAACTAATGTATTTACAAGCAACGAATCAGCCATATGTGATGGTGTCGATGTCATTTAAAAAGAAATAGAACATTTCTCTTCTGAAGGCAGTTACCATATCAGCATCGTATTTTTTCTGCACTGTTCCATGCTCAATAATATCCCTTGCATATTTGCAGACGAAGACACCACAGTCCACGCTGCCTCGCTTTTGTTGTGGGATTCCTCTTTCCACCTTCACCCTCCACCCTGTACTATATTTGGGTAGGAATTCTCTATCCAACAAATATTTGATCAGGAATATGCACAAAAACAAAAACAGTTGGTGACATACAATTCGCATCATTAGGCTGCGAATTATATGACAATGAATCCAACACAATTCGCACCTTAGGCTGCGAATTATATGACAGCCAATCCAACATGGACAGGCTGCGAATTGTGTTGTGAACAGAATGCGAATTGTGTTATGGACAGGCTGCGAAAAACAACTTATTTGCTCACAATTCGCAACATACTAGAACTCAGTTCGCAGCTTGCATACTTAAAATGTGTTCAGAATTAAGAGTATAGTTTTGGAATATTTACCAGTAGTCCAGGTGTCCTTGTGGTCATGTCTGTGGCATGAAGCTTAGGCAGAAGCGAATTGTAGTTTGAAATTGTCCTGCCGTCGACGTTGATGGCAAGAAACGTCCAGTGGTTTACATTGTCCTTTTGCTCGGTGCACACTGGAATCATGATGATGTTGGCATTTTTGCGCCCCTTCCTAAAAGCCATGTCCACCAAATTTTCCACTTGCCACCCTGCTTTCATTTGATGCTGCATCCAAGCAAGAGTATATTAAAGTGAGAACATTTCTGAGAACTTTCTTCAATTTACGTGAGCTAAACTTACCGCAGTCATGCCAGAAATCAGTATGGCGTCGTGATGCTGTCCTTTAGCTTTAGTGCATGGGACTTTGTAGTCTGCTTCTTCAAGCATCTTTCGAATCCAAGCATCGATAAGCTAACAAAGGAATTGTAGATTTATGTTAAATATAGAATACATATTTGAAACATTGAAAATAGAATTGGTTGACAATTGGATACCTTTACGTCCAGCTCCATTTCTAAAGGTAGTGCCATGACATCACTCGCTTGCACCCTGATTCCGTATGTAAACTTGGACTCTGGTAACTGCCATACCACTGGATCAGGTGTGTCGCTCTCGTAGGCTTTAACCAACTGTATTTTGTGGTATTCTGACACATCGATACGGTCAGTTACTTTTGTTTTCTTTGGCCAGTCGTTGTATTCTACTACTGGCGGTTCCCGTATTGTTAACGAACTCTTCTTCCTCTGCCACTTGAGGCTGCGTTTGTGTCAGTAGCGCAAAACTTGGCTCCTCTATCTCATTAACCGTCTCGAGCTTAGCATGAAACAAAAATCAAAAGTAGAGGGCGTCAGTGATTATAAGTGCAACGAGTCCAAACACTTCGCATCTTAGGCTGCGAAATGTGTGGTTCCAGTTAAATAAATTTATTAGTATCTATCAGGATAGGGTGCGATCTATTCGAGGTTCCACTGAACTGTTCGCATCCTACCCTGATATTTGTTTGTAATACTCCAATCAGCATTTGCCACAAGTCACATGTTATGATGCGAAATCATTATAAGTAGGCCTTACCGCACGGTCAGCGACAACCACTGCCGTTGACTTGTTCGGCATAGAGGCTGGATCGTGTCGGCAGAAATCATTAATGTCATCCTCCGACATGTTCTCCAGAGACCGTTGTATTATAGAATCGTAATATACATTATCAATTTCATTTAAAAATGTCTGTGAAACTTGAGTACTAATACCATCAACAAAAGCATCAGGTAAACCTACTGTATTATCGTGGGACTCTGGAGCTGGCAGTTGATTTGTTACCGGGCCTTCAGTTTGACGTTGGCTTAGCAATTCTAACTTTGCTGACAGCACCGTTGGTCTTTGAGGTTCCACCGAAGAAGTGGTTTTGTCTTCTAAGGATGGTCCTTCCTGGCTGAGTAGCTCTGTCTTCTCACCGGGATGGACAGGTTCTGACTCTTGAGGTGCTACCTCTTGAGTTAGCCTTTCTCTCTTCGCCAAGGTTATCTGTTGCTGCTGTTGTTGATCTTGTTGTCCTTGTTGCTCTTGTTGTTGTTGTTCTTGTTGTTGTTGTTCTTGTTGCCGGTCTTCATGTTGAACCCGTGGCTGCTGGTGTTGTTGCTGGTGGTGTTCTTCGTGTTGTTGTTGCTGGGGGGGTTCTTCTTGTTGTTGTTGTTCGTGTTGTTGTTGTTGTTGCTGTTGTTGCTGTTGTTGCTGTTGTTCTTGTTGTTGGGGGTGTTGTTGTTGTTCTTCTTCTTGTTGCTGTTGCTGGGGGTGTTCTTCTTCTTGTTGCTGTTGTTGCTGTTGTTTTGTTTGCTCTTGTTGTTGTTTCTGGGGTGTTCTTCTTGTTGTTGTTGTTGTTGTTGTTGCTGTTGTTGTTGTTGTTGCTGCTGGTCTTGCTGTTTCTACTGGTGTTGTTGTTGTCTTTCGGTCTCCTATTTCATACAAAAAAAAAACAAAAGAGTGGAAGGGTTAAGCATAAGTAATCATTGTGTAATCACATTTCGCATCCTGACCTGATATCTATGTTATACATTCCACCAGTTTATTACCTATGTCGCATCCTGACCTGATATCTATGTTATACAGTCCCCCAGTTTATTACATAATTCGCATCCTGACCTGATATCTATGTTATACATCCCCCTAGTTTATTACATAATTCGCATCCTGACCTGATATCTATGTGTAATAACCAAACCACCAGGTTATTACATAATTCGCAGCTTAAGCTGCGAAACGTTTGGACAGGACTACACAATAGTCCTGATATTTGTTTAATAACATCATATCATCTACTTACATTATCTACATCCTCTGTATGTGTCTCCATGATGGGTGAATTGTGGGCATCATCATCCCTTTCTTCCGGCAGTACTCCATCAGCATGGTGCTGATCAGCATTAGACACGGATGCTTGCTGATCAGTGGATTCTACTCTCTCTGGAAGTGCTGCTGGTACATTCTTTATTGGTCTTTCGATACGGCAAATTGGCTGAGAGATAGCATTGTGGAGTTGTTGTGCTTCAAGTTCCGCTATCTTGCGTTTCAATTCTTTCAGCTGCAAAAATGATAGCAAACTTTTTATAAACATATTAAGTGCTGATTGTAGTGATTATTTAAGGTTCAAGTCATACTTACTTCTCTGGCCTGTTTTTCTATTTTTCGCTCGTACTTGTTCTTGTCGGCGTATGTCTTCAAACGCTTTGATTGAGCAGCAATATCGAGATTAGGTTCTCTGCGTTTGAATAAATAATCACCGATCATTTCACTCATACTGGTTGTGTCGGTGTCGGAGGGCTCTTGATTTGCCTTTTGGTTGTGGTGGAATCGTTTTCTTGGGGAGTCTTGGTGGTGGAATCGATGGCTCGGGTGGTGTTGGCTGTTCGAGTGTGGGAGACATCACCTTATTCGTTACATTATGTGATGCTCGTCTCCTTTGTTTTGGTTTTGATGTTGTGCTTTTCATCCTCTTCCTAGGTCTTTCTTCCGGTGAAGTAGGTACCGTTACTTCTGCATCTTCACCATCTTCACCATCTTCTCCATCTCTCTTTCTCCGAAAGCTTCAATTTCAGCCTCGGTAAGCTGTAATGGACCTTCTAAAACCTACCAACAGATGCACATGTAAGTAAATTAATTGTTTCGAAAGTATGAGGGTGTAGACAAACAAATTGTTTTTTATAAACAGTTCGCATCATATGATGCGAATTGTGTGGTTTTAAATCACATTTCGCATGCTAAGCTGCGAAATGAGTATGGGACAGTATGATGCGAACTAAATGTAAACCATATGATGCGAACTAAGTGTGAACCATATGATGCGAACTAAGTATAAAACATATGATGCGAAGTGTGTTGAAACAGAAGCTGCGAAGTAAAATTCATATCAGGCTGCGAAATGATTGATATATTTTTATAAGCAAAACGCATCATATGCTGCGAACTGTATGCACCCCCAGTGCAATACATATATAAAGCTTATACCTGCTCATTATCCTGGTAGGGTGTTCTAAGGAGATATGTCATGGTTGATGCTTGGCACTCTAACCTCAACCATTTGAAAAACCTTGGTATCGAGGTTGGCTTCGCTACCTCGTGGCCAATTGTTGTGTGCTCCGTGATGAAGGGCTGCATGGGGACAAGTTTTATCAACACAATGCTATATACATAACTAATTTTTATATTGAATAGATCAATCTTACAACTACAAGGGCGACGCAGCCGACGACTTTATCAGCTCATTCTACTGCTAAGCAACTCCTGATAGACTGTCGAAGCTTGAACAGAATCGATCCAGCCCAGTCATAATTGTTTATTCTATTGAGATCTTCAACGTAATAAACCGTGCTCCAGCCCAAGATATCTCCAGATACGGAGTAGAATAGCGTGGAGCACAAAAACAGTATCAACAGCCTCGCCACGTCTTCCAATTCATGCTCCCCTCCTTTGTTTATGGCCTTCTCTATACCCTCCTGTAAAACCAATGACAACATGCTATGTTAGAAATGTACAGAATCTTGCTTTATAAAGATGAAGTCCATTTTAGATGTACCTTTATAATGGAGTTTGTTATTGTTTTGGTATTACCAGCTGCTACTTTCCTGCCAGTTTTTACCATGAAGTATTTCTTCATCATCCTTGATTCGTCCTCCTCGCCGGCTGCATACTTGTTGTGAAAAGCGCCGGTTTTTGTTAACTCCATTTTCTCGGTGCCATGCCTCAGCCCGAATATGATCTTGATATTGTTTTCAGTTAGCTTTACATACTTGTTGCCAATCCTAAAGGCGTCTCTTTCCAGAGAGAATTTCTCGATGATATACTGAATGATTGTGTAGAATTTTTTCCTTGGCAGCTCTTCCTCATTACGGATTTCGAACGTCGTTTTCAGAAGCGCGTAGAAGGGTGTGTTTCTTGCAGCTTCAATGTGGGCCCTTGTAATACGCATGTCTTTGAGTAGCTTTAGAAGGCTCACCAACCCTGATCTGTAGTAGCTGGGTTTTGTTGTCATGCTTTCTGCACAAACACAAATTAGTTTGAATGTTACAAATAATTCGCATCACAAGCTGCGAATTGCATACATATAAATATGTGCTTAACAGACAAGCTGCGAAATAAGTTCTGATATGATGCGAATTAGGTAGCTCAAGCTACGAATTGTTTGTAAATAAGTATAAACATACAATCGAGCTGTGAATTGCTTGCATTGTGGGTGAACAGGGTGCGAACTGTTACACTTTTTACATGCACGTTGCAGGGATCTGGGAATTATGCAACAAACACCAAAATCAACAATGAACTACCTAATGCAGATCTAACATACATAATATTTCTCAGCAGAGTATCAGTGTTACATGCAACTAAAATTCTACCCTGGCTTCGACTATAAACCCATAAACTGAGCAACTATCGTCAGTAGATACTTCATTCTAGTACCAAAAGCAATGCATATCGTGAATTAAGAGAAAACAGTGGTTCAAATTCGTAAAACGCAAAAAGAAGTACGCTTTCCACCATAATGCATACCTGTTAAATTTCACCAGCCAGAGAACGAGATTGAAGCTTTCAGAGACGACTTCACGACAACTTTGTCGAACGAGATTGAAGGTGTGTAGTCTGAGTGAGTAAAAGACGGTGACCGGTGCGATTGCGTTGAAGGTGCGAACGGTGAGAAGCTGTAGGGGTTTTGTTTTTGAGAGAGAGAGAGAGTATCACGAAGTCGAACGGTTTGTTTTCTGGTGGTTTCTAAAATTAGAATTTTGCGTTTGTTTAGGGTGATAGGAAGGTCGAAAAAGTGGGTTGGAATTGAAAAGTGGGTATATATAGTGGAATGGTATTTTTGTCCAATTTATTAGTCTGGGTATTAAGTAACACTATGTTAAAAGCGGGTACCGCCGGGTAATAAGATAGTTGAGTGGGTATTTTCAGGTACTTTTCTCTTGTTTGATTCGGAAAATGAAATTTTTTAAGTTTTTTTATTAAGTATTTCCGAAACTGAAAACAACTTAATCTAGGAAACCTATCATAGAAACTCTCACATAGTTTAACTGAACATAATAATAAGTTCATTATTAATCTCTGTGAATAATATAAGAGTCGTAGAGAAAATACTAAACTGTCCATGAGTTTAAGTTTGTGTTGTCACTCGAGTTGCTGCAGCATTTCTAGAACCCGTGATATTTTGGGCCTACTTCTCGGTTCAGAGTTTATGCACTGCCCAGCTATGGAAGCACATCTAATTGCTCCTTCCCTTGGGTATAAGCCTCCAAGATTTCTGTCCATGATACCACGTAGTTTCCTTATGTCATTCAGGCGTGGTTTCGCCCAATCTACTAGATTCTGTTCTTCCCTCGTTTTTGTATGGTCGATGACAGGCCGTCCGCATAGCAGCTCCAGTAAACTACTCCAAAGGAGTAGATGTCGCTCATTGAAGTGAGCTTGCCTGTTCCAACCAAGAAAGGGTTAATAGTAGTGGAACAATTCCAAAGGGAAAGTTCAGCCAAATAGATAGCATAGTTTTGTCCCGTTCAGAAAAGATTTAAGATTTAGTACCGACAAAAGATACATGTACAGAACAAAAATTTATTGTGGAAACTACAATGGGTCTGTCTGTTAGGGGATCCGGTCGTCTAGACAAAACACTCAGGTGCTGGTACAAATAAAATGAAAGTAATTTTAAAAAATCAAAAATTATACTAAACATTAGAAAGTAGAAGGTTGAAAGCTGGCCTGGTATATGATTGAACCGGATGGTTTGAGGTTGGTTTCATGTTGCATGAGTGAAACTCATGTTCAAAATTTGGACCAATATATGTATAAAAATCACATCCCAACTCAAAACATACCCAAATAATTATTATTTTTATAAAGATTGAATAGACCTGTATCGGCATATTCCGGGGCTACATAGCCATAGGTACCCATGACCTGAGTTGTCACGTGAGTCCCATCACCGGTTGGGCCTTCTCTGGCCAATCCGAAATCTGAAAGCTTCGGATTAAATTCCTAAATTATACCAATTTAATTTAGACCAAAGTTACAAAGTTTTAATTACTAAAGGATGAAAGTAAAATCAACAAAACCATTAGTTTATAGCATACCTCATCGAGTAGTATGTTAGAAGACTTAAAATCCCGGAATATAAGTTGTGGGTTGGAATTGTGAAGGAATGCCAGCCCTCGTGCAGGTGCAGCTCCTATGACAATTTTAATTCGATTTTTCCAAGGAACCGTCCCTCTAAAACAAATTTAACTTTAAACTCCCATAATAATAGAAAAATTCATTAAAGATCAATACTTACATTTGAAGAGATGGCTGTCTAAACTCCCTTGTGGAAATAACTCGTATACTAGTAGTCGGTTTGATTCGGCCAAGCAATATCCGATTAGCTTGATCAAATTGGAATGTTGATATTGGTCAAGGTAGTTAATTATAGTCTGATAAATGACAGCCAGTTGTAAATGATTAAAACACAAAATGCACGAAACACAATTGAAGGAGAAATATTATCGAGTGTTGGTAATGAAATAGTTCGAAAAAGTCGTTTCTAAATGATTGGAACCGGGAATAGACGAAAGCATACCATAAATTCTTTGTGGCCTTGAAAACTGTCGGCCTTAAGTTTTTTTACGGCCACCATCATTCCAACTCGATTTTTTGCAGCTTCCAGAGTTTGGCTATCTAGCCAGCCTTTATAAACAACTCCGAACCAGCCTTCGCCCAATTGAAAATGGAAGTTATAAGTAGCTTTTTTTAGCTCTATGAAATCGAAAACTTTCATGTTGGGGGACGACAGAATATCATTCTCGGTTCTTTGCCTGCGTTGAGCTTCCAAACCACTTGGAGGAGTGGTTCTTCCTAAAGATAGAAGTTGCGATATTAAAATATAAATAAATAAAATAAATAAATAATCGGTTTGGCTAACAATATAATATAACAAATTTTAGTATTGTTTTAAGTTAATCTAATATAATTTAAATTTCATAAATAAAATATTAACAATTAATTAAAGACCACATTATATATTAATATTTAATAAAAATAAAATATTCAATATATTAATAACAAAGGTTAAATTAAAATAGAAACGAAACGATATGATATTTTTTACACAACATCAACATAATTATAAATTGAACAATACTCCTACACTCAAAATAATTATCACATAAATAAATGCTATACAAATAGGTTACACAGTCAAAATATAAAGAATCTAAACGTACCGCCAGTGTTTTCTCTAGTAATGGTACCTATAGTAATGGTACCTATAAGAAGAATTAAAGTAACAGTTTCCCATATCTCAAGAGAACAGTTTTATCTGCAGGAAAGCTTTGCGTTAATTATTTTAATCTGGCTATGTTTCATACTTTTGTTTGATACTTTGATTTGAGTAAGTATATAGACTTTTGTTTGATATCTGAGTATATATAATAAACAAAGTTACTGGAAGATAACACGGAAGGAATAGGCACTAAAATGTTTCTATAGATAGTAATTGAACTTTCATATAGGTGGAAGATAAACAAACTTAGACTACCCACAGTAGATTGTTTTTTTTAAGAAAAACGTTTTTTTTAAAAGAAATGGTTGGTGAAAATTTTTTGGAACATTTTTGTAAGTTAAAAAAATAAATAAATTATACCATGATTTATAATTTTTTGAGATCTATAAATAGAAACTTGGTTTGTTTGATTCGGACAACGAAATGTTTTAAGTTTTTTTATTAAGTATTTCCGAAAAAACAATTCGGAACATTTTTGTAAGTTAAAAAAATAACTAAATTATACCATCATTTATAATTTTTTGAGATCTATAAATAGAGACTTGGTTTGTTTGATTCGGACAACGAAATTTTTTAAGTTTTTTTTATTAAGTATTTCCGAAACAATTTTCGGAACATTTTTGTAAGTTAAAAAAATAAATAAATTATACCATGATTTATAATTTCTTGAGATCTATAAATAGAGACTTGGTTTGTTTGATTCGGAAAACGAAATTTTTTAAGTTTTTTTTATTAAATATTTCCGAAACTGGAAACAACTTAATCTAGGAAACCTATCACAGAAACACTCACATAGTTTAACTGAACATAATAATAAGTTCATTATTAATCTCTGTGAATAATATAAGAGTCGTGGAGAAAATACTAAACTGTCCATGAGTTTAAGTTTGTGCTGTCACTCGAGTTGCTGCAGCATTTCTAGAACCCGTGATATTTTGGGCCTACTTCTCGGTTCAAAGTTTATGCACTGCCCAGCTCTGGAAGCACATCTAATTGCTCCTTCCCTTGGGTATAAGCCTCCAAGATTTCTGTCCATGATACCACGTAGTTTCCTTATGTCATTCAGGCGTGGTTTTGCCCAATCTACTAGGTTCTGTTCTTCCCTCGTTTTTGTATGGTCGATGACAGGCCGTCCGCATAGCAGCTCCAGTAAAACTACTCCAAAGGAGTAGATGTCGCTCATTGAAGTGAGCCCGCCTGTTCCAACCAAGAAAGGGTTAATAGTAGTGGAACAATTCCAAAGGGAAAGTTCAGCCAAATAGATAGCATAGTTTTGTCCCGTTCAGAAAAGATTTAAGATTTAGTACCGACAAAAGATACATGTACAGAACAAAAATTTATTGTGGAAACTACAATGGGTCTGTCTGTTAGGGGATCCGGTCGTCTGGAAAAAACACTAAGGTGCTGGTACAAATAAAATGAAAGTAATTTTAAAAAATTAAAAATTATACTAAACATTAGAAAGTAGAAGGTTGAAAGCTGGCCTATGATTGAACCGGATGGTTTGAGGTTGGTTTCATGTTGCATGAGTGAAACTCATGTTCAAAATTTGGACCAATATATGTATAAAAATCACATCCCAACTCAAAACATACCCAAATAATTATTATTTTTATAAAGATTGAATAGACATGTATCGGCATATTCCGGGGCTACATAGCCATAGGTACCCATGACCCGAGTTGTCACGTGAGTCCCATCACCGGTTGGGCCTTCTCTGGCCAATCCGAAATCTGAAAGCTTCGGATTAAATTCCTAAATTATACCAATTTAATTTAGACCAAAGTTACAAAGTTTTAATTACTAAAGGATGAAAGTAAAATCAACAAAACCATTAGATTATAGCATACCTCATCGAGTAGTATGTTAGAAGACCTAAAATCCCGGAATATAAGTTGTGGGTTGGAATTGTGAAGGAATGCCAGCCCTCGTGCAGCTCCTATGACAATATTAATTCGAGTTTTCCAAGGAACCGTCCCTCTAAAGCAAATTTAACTTTAAACTCCCATAATAATAGAAAAATTCATTAAAGATCAATACTTACGTTTGAAGAGATGGCTCTCTAAACTCCCTTGCGGCAATAACTCGTATACTAGTAGTCGGTTTGATTCGGCCAAGCAATATCCGATTAGCTTGATCAAATTGGAATGTTGATATTGGTCAAGGTAGTTAATTACAGTCTGATAAATGACAGCCAGTTGTAAATGATTAAAACACAAAATGCACGAAACACAATTGAAGGAGAAATATTATCGAGTGTTGGTAATGAAATAGTTCGAAAGATTCGTTTGTAAATGATTGGAACCGCGAATAGACGAAAGCATACCATAAATTCTTTGTGGCCTTGAAAACTGTCGGCTTTAAGTTTTTTTACGGCCACCATCATTCCAACTCGATTTTTTGCAGCTTCCAGAGTTTGGCTATCTAGCCAGCATTTATAAACAACTCTGAACCCGCCTTCGCCCAATTGAAAATGGAAGTTATAAGTAGTTTTTTTAGCTCTATGAAATCGAAAAATTTCATGTTGGGGGACGACAGAATATCATTCTCGGTTCTTTGCCTGCGTTGAGCTTCCAAACCACTTGGAGGAGTGGTTCTTCCTAAAGATAGAAGTTGCGATATTAAAATATAAATAAATAAAATAAATAAATAATCGGTTTGGCTAACAATATAATATAACAAATTTTAGTATTGTTTTAAGTTAATCTAATATAATTTAAATTTCATAAATAAAATATTAACAATTAATTAAAGACCACATTATATATTAATATTTAATAAAAATAAAATATTCAATATATTAATAATAAAGGTTAAATTAAAATAGAAACGAAACGATATGATATTTTTTACACAACATCAACATAATTATAAATTGAACAATACTCCTATACTCAAAATAATTATCCCAGAAGTAAATGCTATACAAATAGGTTACACAGTCAAAATATAAAGAATCTAAACGTACCGCCAGTGTTTTCTCTAGTAATGGTACCTATAGTAATGGTACCTATAAGAAGAATTAAAGTAACAGTTTCCCATATCTCAAGAGAACAGTTTTATCTGCAGGAAAGCTTTGCGTTAATTATTTTAATCTGGCTATGTTTCATACTTTTGTTTGATACTTTGATTTGAGTAAGTATATAGACTTTTGTTTGATATCTGAGTATATATAATAAACAAAGTTACTGGAAGATAACACGGAAGGAATAGGCACTAAAATGTTTATATAGATAGTAATTGAACTTTCATATAGGTGGAAGATAAACAAACTTAGACTACCCACAGTAGAGTGTTTTTTTTAAGAAAAACGTTTTTTTTAAAAGAAATGGTTGGTGAAAATTTTTTGGAACATTTTTGTAAGTTAAAAAAATAAATAAATTATACCATGATTTATAATTTTTTGAGATCTATAAACAGAAACTTGGTTTGTTTGATTCGGACAACGAAATGTTTTAAGTTTTTTTATTAAGTATTTCCGAAAAAACAATTCGGAACATTTTTGTAAGTTAAAAAAATAACTAAATTATACCATCATTTATAATTTTTTGAGATCTATAAATAGAGACTTGGTTTGTTTGATTCGGACAACGAAATTTTTTATGTTTTTTTTATTAAGTATTTCCGAAACAATTTTCGGAACATTTTTGTAAGTTAAAAAAATAAATAAATTATACCATGATTTATAATTTCTTGAGATCTATAAATAGAGACTTGGTTTGTTTGATTCGGAAAACGAAATTTTTTAAATTTTTTTTATTAAATATTTCCGAAACTGGAAACAACTTAATCTAGGAAACCTATCACAGAAACACTCACATAGTTTAACTGAACATAATAATAAGTTCATTATTAATCTCTGTGAATAATATAAGAGTCGTGGAGAAAATACTAAACTGTCCATGAGTTTAAGTTTGTGCTGTCACTCGAGTTGCTGCAGCATTTCTAGAACCCGTGATATTTTGGGCCTACTTCTCGGTTCAAAGTTTATGCACTGCCCAGCTCTGGAAGCACATCTAATTGCTCCTTCCCTTGGGTATAAGCCTCCAAGATTTCTGTCCATGATACCACGTAGTTTCCTTATGTCATTCAGGCGTGGTTTTGCCCAATCTACTAGGTTCTGTTCTTCCCTCGTTTTTGTATGGTCGATGACAGGCCGTCCGCATAGCAGCTCCAGTAAAACTACTCCAAAGGAGTAGATGTCGCTCATTGAAGTGAGCCCGCCTGTTCCAACCAAGAAAGGGTTAATAGTAGTGGAACAATTCCAAAGGGAAAGTTCAGCCAAATAGATAGCATAGTTTTGTCCCGTTCAGAAAAGATTTAAGATTTAGTACCGACAAAAGATACATGTACAGAACAAAAATTTATTGTGGAAACTACAATGGGTCTGTCTGTTAGGGGATCCGGTCGTCTGGAAAAAACACTAAGGTGCTGGTACAAATAAAATGAAAGTAATTTTAAAAAATCAAAAATTATACTAAACATTAGAAAGTAGAAGGTTGAAAGCTGGCCTGGTATATGATTGAACCGGATGGTTTGAGGTTGGTTTCATGTTGCATGAGTGAAACTCATGTTCAAAATTTGGACCAATATATGTATAAAAATCACATCCCAACTCAAAACATACCCAAATAATTATTATTTTTATAAAGATTGAATAGACATGTATCGGCATATTCCGGGGCTACATAGCCATAGGTACCCATGACCCGAGTTGTCACGTGAGTCCCATCACCGGTTGGGCCTTCTCTGGCCAATCCGAAATCTGAAAGCTTCGGATTAAATTCCTAAATTATACCAATTTAATTTAGACCAAAGTTACAAAGTTTTAATTACTAAAGGATGAAAGTAAAATCAACAAAACCATTAGTTTATAGCATACCTCATCGAGTAGTATGTTAGAAGACTTAAAATCCCGGAATATAAGTTGTGGGTTAGAATTGTGAAGGAATGCCAGCCCTCGTGCAGCTCCTATGACAATTTTAATTCGAGTTTTCCAAGGAACCGTCCCTCTAAAGCAAATTTAACTTTAAACTCCCATAATAATAGAAAAATTCATTAAAGATCAATACTTACGTTTGAAGAGATGGCTCTCTAAACTCCCTTGCGGCAATAACTCGTATACTAGTAGTCGGTTTGATTCGGCCAAGCAATATCCGATTAGCTTGATCAAATTGGAATGTTGATATTGGTCAAGGTAGTTAATTACGGTCTGATAAATGACAGCCAGTTGTAAATGATTAAAACACAAAATGCACGAAACAAAATTGAAGGAGAAATATTATCGAGTGTTGGTAATGAAATAGATCGAAAGATTCGTTTGTAAATGATTGGAACCGCGAATAGACGAAAGCATACCATAAATTCTTTGTGGCCTTGAAAACTGTCGGCCTTAAGTTTTTTTACGGCCACCATCATTCCAACTCGATTTTTTGCAGCTTCCAGAGTTTGGTTATCTAGCCAGCATTTATAAACAACTCCGAACCCGCCTTCGCCCAATTGAAAATGGAAGTTATAAGTAGTTTTTTTAGCTCTATGAAATCGAAAACTTTCATGTTGGGGGACGACAGAATATCATTCTCGGTTCTTTGCCTGCGTTGAGCTTCCAAACCACTTGGAGGAGTGGTTCTTCCTAAAGATAGAAGTTGCGATATTAAAATATAAATAAATAAAATAAATAAATAATCGGTTTGGCTAACAATATAATATAACAAATTTTAGTATTGTTTTAAGTTAATCTAATTTATTTAAATTTCATAAATAAAATATTAACAATTAATTAAAGACCACATTATATATTAATATTTAATAAAAATAAAATATTCAATATATTAATAACAAAGGTTAAATTAAAATAGAAACGAAACGATATGATATTTTTTACACAACATCAACATAATTATAAATTGAACAATACTCTTATACTCAAAATAATTATCCCAGAAGTAAATGCTATACAAATAGGTTACACAGTCAAAATATAAAGAATCTAAACATACCGCCAGTGTTTTCTCTAGTAATGGTACCTGTAAGAAGAATTAAAGTAACAGTTTCCCATAACTCAAGAGAACAGTTTTATCTGCAGGAAAGCTTTGCGTTAATTATTTTAATCTGGCTATGCTTCATACTTTTGTTTGATACTTTGATTTGAGTAAGTATATAGACTTTTGTTTGATATCTGAGTATATATAATAAACAAAGTTACTGGAAGATAACACGGAAGGAATAGGCACTAAAATGTTTCTATAGATAGTAATTGAACTTTCATATAGGTGGAAGATAAACAAACTTAGACTACCCACACTAGTGTGTTTTTTTTTTAAGAAAAACGTTTTTTTTAAAAGAAATGGTTTGTCAAATTTTTTTGGAACATTTTTGTAAGTTAAAAAAATAAATAAATTATACCATGATTTATAATTTTTTGAGATCTATAAATAGAGACTTGGTTTGTTTGATTCGGACAACGAAATGTTTTAAGTTTTTTTATTAAGTATTTCCGAAAAAAATTTCGGAACATTTTTGTAAGTTAAAAAAATAACTAAATTATACCATCATTTATAATTTTTTGAGATCTATAAATAGAGACTTGGTTTGTTTGATTCGGACAACGAAATTTTTTAAGTTTATTATTAAGTATTTCCGAAACAATTTTCGGAACATTTTTGTAAGTTAAAAAAATAAATAAATTATACCATGATTTATAATTTCTTGAGATCTATAAATAGAGACTTGGTTTGTTTGATTCGGAAAACGAAATTTTTTATGTTTTTTTTATTAAATATTTCCGAAACTGGAAACAACTTAATCTAAGAAACCTATCACAGAAACACTCACATAGTTTAACTGAACATAATAATAAGTTCATTATTAATCTCTGTGAATAATATAAGAGTCGTAGAGAAAATACTAAACTGTCCATGAGTTTAAGTTTGTGCTGTCACTCGAGTTGCTGCAGCATTTCTAGAACCCGTGATATTTTGGGCCTACTTCTCGGTTCAGAGTTTATGCACTGCCCAGCTATGGAAGCACATCTAATTGCTAATTCCCTTGGGTATAAGCCTCCAAGATTTCTGTCCATGATACCACGTAGTTTCCTTATGTCATTCAGGCGTGGTTTTGGCCAATCTACTAGGTTCTGTTCTTCCCTCGTTTTTGTATGGTCGATGACAGGCCGTCCGCATAGAAACTCCAGTAAAACTACTCCAAAGGAGTAGATGTCGCTCATTGAAGTGAGCCTGCCTGTTCCAACCAAGAAAGGGTTAATAGTAGTGGAACAATTCCAAAGGGAAAGTTCAGCCAAATAGATAGCATAGTTTTGTCCCGTTCACAAAAGATTTAAGATTTAGTACCGACAAAAGATACATGTACAGAACAAAAATTTATTGTGGAAACTACAATGGGTCTGTCTGTTAGGGGATCCGGTCGTCTGGACAAAACACTCAGGTGCTGGTACAAATAAAATGAAAGTAATTTTAAAAAATCAAAAATTATACTAAACATTAGAAAGTAGAAGGTTGAAAGCTGGCCTGGTATATGATTGAACCGGATGGTTTGAGGTTGGTTTCATGTTGCATGAGTGAAACTCATGTTCAAAATTTGGACCAATATATGTATAAAAATCACATCCCAACTCAAAACATACCCAAATAATTATTATTTTTATAAAGATTGAATAGACCTGTATCGGCATATTCCGGGGCTACATAGCCATAGGTACCCATGACCTGAGTTGTCACGTGAGTCCCATCACCGGTTGGGCCTTCTCTGGCCAATCCGAAATCTGAAAGCTTCGGATTAAATTCCTAAATTATACCAATTTAATTTAGACCAAAGTTACAAAGTTTTAATTACTAAAGGATGAAAGTAAAATCAACAAAACCATTAGTTTATAGCATACCTCATCGAGTAGTATGTTAGAAGACTTAAAATCCCGGAATATAAGTTGTGGGTTGGAATTGTGAAGGAATGCCAGCCCTCGTGCAGCTCCTATGACAATTTTAATTCGAATTTTCCAAGAAACCGTCCCTCTAAAACAAATTTAACTTTAAACTCCCATAATAATAGAAAAATTCATTAAAGATCAATACTTACGTTTGAAGAGATGGCTGTCTAAACTCCCTTGCGGCAATAACTCGTATACTAGTAGTCGGTTTGATTCGACCAAGCAATATCCGATTAGCTTGATCAAATTGGAATGTTGATATTGGTCAAGGTAGTTAATTACAGTCTGATAAATGACAGCCAGTTGTAAATGATTAAAACACAAAATGCACGAAACACAATTGAAGGAGAAATATTATCGAGTGTTGGTAATGAAATAGTTCGAAAGAGTCGTTTGTAAATGATTGGAACCGCGAATAGACGAAAGCATACCATAAATTCTTTGTGGCCTTGAAAACTGTCGGCCTTAAGTTTTTTTACGGCCACCATCATTCCAACTCGATTTTTTGCAGCTTCCAGAGTTTGGCTATCTAGCCAGCATTTATAAACAACTCCGAACCCGCCTTCGCCCAATTGAAAATGGAAGTTATAAGTAGTTTTTTTAGCTCTATGAAATCGAAAACTTTCATGTTGGGGGACGACAGAATATCATTCTCGGTTCTTTGCCTGCATTGAGCTTCCAAACCACTTGGAGGAGTGGTTCTTCCTAAAGATAGAAGTTGCGATATTAAAATATAAATAAATAATCGGTTTGGCTAACAATATAATATAACCAAATTTTAGTATTGTTTTAAGTTAATCTAATATAATTTAAATCTCATAAATAAAATATTAACAATTAATTAAAGACCACATTATATATTAATATTTAATAAAAATAAAATATTCAATATATTAATAACAAAGGTTAAATTAAAATAGAAACTAAACGATATGATATTTTTTACACAACATCAACATAATTATAAATTGAACAATACTCCTATACTTAAAATAATTATCCCAGAAGTAAATGCTATACAAATAGGTTAGACAGTCAAAATATAAAAAATCTAAACGTACCGCCAGTGTTTTCTCTAGTAATGGTACCTGTAAGATGAATTAAAGCAACAGTTTCCCATATCTCAAGAGAACAGTTTTATCTGCAGGAAAGCTTTGCGTTAATTATTTTAATCTGACTATGCTTCATACTTTTGTTTGATACTTTGATTTGAGTAAGTATATAGACTTTTGTTTGATATCTGAGTATATATAATAAACAAAGTTACTGGAAGATAACTCGAAAGGAATAGGCACTAAAATGTTTCTATAGATAGTAATTGAACTTTCATATAGGTGGAAGATAAACAGACTTAGACTACCCACAGTAGTGTGTTTTTTTTTAAGAAAAACGTTTTTTTAAAAGAAATGGTTGGTCATAATTTTTTGGAACATTTTTGTAAGTTAAAAAAATAAATAAATTATACCATGATTTATAATTTTTTGAGAACTATAAATAGAGACTTGGTTTGTTTGATTCGGACAACGAAATGTTTTAAGTTTTTTTATTAAGTATTTCCGAAACAATTTTCGGAACGTTTTTGTAAGTTAAAAAAATAACTAAATTATACCATCATTTATAATTTTTTGAGATCTATAAATAGAGACTTGGTTTGTTTGATTCGGACAACGAAATTTTTTAAGTTTTTTTTATTAAGTATTTCCGAAACAATTTTCGGAACATTTTTGTAAGTTAAAAAAATAAATAAATTATACCATGATTTATAATTTCTTGAGATCTATAAATAGAGACTTGGTTTGTTTGATTCGGAAAACGAAAATTTTTAAGTTTTTTTTATTAAATATTTCTGAAACTGCAAACAACTTAATCTAGGAAACCTATCACAGAAACTCTCACATAGTTTAAGTGAACATAATAATAAGTTCATTATTAATCTCTGTGAATAATATAAGAGTCGTAGAGAAAATATTAAACTGTCCATGAGTTTAAGTTTGTGCTGTCACTCGAGTTGCTGCAGCATTTCTAGAACCCGTGATATTTTGGGCCTACTTCTCGGTTCAGAGTTTATGCAGTGCCCAGCTCTGGAAGCACATCTAATTGCTCCTTCCCTTGGGTATAAGCCTCCAAGATTTCTGTCCATGATACCACGTAGTTTCCTTATGTCATTCAGGCGTGGTTTTGCCCAATCTACTAGGTTCTGTTCTTCCCTCGTTTTTGTATGGTCGATGACATGCCGTCCGCATAGCAGCTCCAGTAAAACTACTCCAAAGGAGTAGATGTCGCTCATTGAAGTGAGCCTGTCTGTTCCAACCAAGAAAGGGTTAATAGTAGTGGATCAATTCCAAAAGGAAAGTTCAGCCAAATAGATAGCATAGTTTTGTCCCGTTCAGAAAAGATTTAAGATTTAGTACCGACAAAAGATACATGTACAGAACAAAAATTTATTGTGGAAACTACAATGGGTCTGTCTGTTAGGGGATCCGATCGTCTGGAAAAAACACTAAGGTGCTGGTACAAATAAAATGAAAGTAATTTTTAAAAATAAAAAATTATACTAAACATTAGAAAGTAGAAGGTTGAAAGCTGGCCTGGTATATTATTGAACCGGATGGTTTGAGGTTGGTTTCATGTTGCATGAGTGAAACTCATGTTCAAAATTTGGACCAATATATGTATAAAAATCACATCCCAACTCAAAACATACCCAAATAATTATTATTTTTATAAAGATTGAATAGACTTGTATCGGCATATTCCGGGGCTACATAGCCATAGGTACCCATGACCTGAGTTGTCACGTGAGTCTTATCATCGGTTGGGCCTTCTCTGGCCAATCCGAAGTCTGAAAGCTTCGGATTAAATTCCTAAATTATACCAATTTAATTTAGACCCAAGTTACAAAGTTATAATTACCAAAGGATGAAAGTAAAATCAACAAAACCATTAGTTTATAGCATACCTCATCGAGTAGTATGTTAGAAGACTTAAAATCCCGGAATATAAGTTGTGGGTTGGAATTGTGAAGGAATGCCAGCCCTCGTGCAGCTCCTATGACAATTTTAATTCGAGTTTTCCAAGGAACCGTCCCTCTAAAACAAATTTAACTTTAAACTCCCATAATAATAGAAAACTTCATTAAAGATCAATACTTACGTTTGAAGAGATGGCTGTCTAAACTCCCTTGCGGCAATAACTCGTATACTAGTAGTCGGTTTGATTCGGCCAAGCAATATCCGATTAGCTTGATCAAATTGGAATGTTGATATTGGTCAAGGTAGTTAATTACGGTCTGATAAATGACAGCCAGTTGTAAATGATTAAAACACAAAATGCACGAAACAAAATTGAAGGAGAAATATTATCGAGTGTTGGTAATGAAATAGATCGAAAGATTCGTTTGTAAATGATTGGAACCGCGAATAGACGAAAGCATACCATAAATTCTTTGTGGCCTTGAAAACTCTCGGCCTTAAGTTTTTTTACGGCTACCATCATTCCAACTCGATTTTTTGGCTAAAAAGCACTGTTAGTCCCCCATGTTTACCACTTGCATCAACATAGTCCATTTCGTTCAGTTCTGTATAAAACTCATCCCCTTCATTTTAGAAATTTGCACAAATAGTCCCTCCGCATATTTTGGGGGACCAAAAGTGATACAAAACTTAGGATTTGAGGACCAAAAGTAATATAAAACTTGAGATTTGGGGACCAAAAGTGATACAAAATTTGGGATTTGGGGACCAAAATGATACAAAACTTAGAATTTAAGTGCCACGTGTCAGGTTTTTAATGGTTTATATGTGCGGAGGACTATATTTGCAAATTTTTAAAACGAAGAGGATGAGTTTTATGCATAAGTGAACGAAAGGGGCTATGTTGATACAAGTGGTAAACATGGAGGACTAACAGTGTTTTTTACCCCGATTTTTTTGCAGCTTCCAGAGTTTGGCTATCTAGCCAGCATTTATAAACAACTCTGAACCCGCCTTCGCCCAATTGAAAATGGAAGTTATAAGTAGTTTTTTTAGCTCTATGAAATCGAAAACTTTCATGTTGGGGGACGACAGAATATCATTCTCGGTTCTTTGCCTGCGTTGAGCTTCCAAACCACTTGGAGGAGTGGTTCTTCCTAAAGATAGAAGTTGCGATATTAAAATATAAATAAATAAAATAAATAAATAATCGGTTTGGCTAACAATATAATATAACAAATTTTAGTATTGTTTTAAGTTAATCTAATATAATTTAAATTTCATAAATAAAATATTAACAATTAATTAAAGACCACATTATATATTAATATTTAATAAAAATAAAATATTCAATATATTAATAACAAAGGTTAAATTAAAATAAAAACGAAACGATATGATATTTTTTACACAACATCAACATAATTATAAATTGAACAATACTCCTATACTCAAAACTATGTTGATAATTATCCGAGAAGTAAATGCTATACAAATAGGTTACACAGTTCAAAATATAAAGAATCTAAACGTACCGCCAGTGTTTTCTCTAGTACTGGTACCTGTAAGAAGAATTAAAGCAACAGTTTCCCATATCTCAAGAGAACAGTTTTATCTGCAGGAAAGCTTTGCGTTAATTATTTTAATCTGACTATGCTTCATACTTTTGTTTGATACTTTGATTTAAGTATATAGACTTTTGTTTGATATCTGAGTATATATAATAAACAAAGTTACTGGAAGATAACACGGAAGGAATAGGCACTAAAATGTTTCTATAGATAGTAATTGAACTTTCATATACGTGGAAGATAAACAGATTTAGACTACCCAGAGTACTGTGTGTTTTTTTTTAAGAAAAACGTTTTTTTAAAAGAAATGGTTGGTCAAAAAATTTTGGAACATTTTTGTAAGTTAAAAAAATAAATAAATTATACCATGATTTATAATTTTTTGAGATTTATAAATAGAGACTTGGTTTGTTTGATTCGGACAACGAAATGTTTTATGTTTTTTTATTAAGTATTTCCGAAACAATTTTGGGAACATTTTTGTAAGTTAAAAAAATAAATAAATTATACCATGATTTATAATTTTTTGAGATTTATAAATAGAGACTTGGTTTGTTTGATTCGGACAACGAAATTTTTTAAGTTTTTTTTATTAAGTATTTCCGAAACAATTTTCGGAACATTTTTGTAAGTTAAAAAAATAAATAAATTATACCATGATTTATAATTTCTTGAGATCTATAAATAGAGACTTGGTTTGTTTGATTCGGAAAAAGAAATTTTTTAAGTTTTTTTTATTAAGTATTTCCGAAACAATTTTCGGAACATTTTTGTAAGTTAAAAAAATAAATAAATTATACCATGATTTATAATTTCTTGAGATCTATAAATAGAGACTTGGTTTGTTGGATTCGGACAACGAAATTTTTTAAGTCTTTTTTATTAAGTATTTCCGAAACAATTTTCGGAACATTTTTGTAAGTTAGAAAAATAAATAAATTATACCATGATTTATAATTTCTTGAGATCTATAAATAGAGACTTGGTTTGTTTGATTCGGACAACGAAATTTTTGAAGTCTTTTTTTTAAGTATTTCCAAAACTGGAATCGGAACATTTTTATAAGTTAAAAAAATAAATAAATTCTACCATAATTTATAATTTCTTGAGATCGACTTGGTTTGTGTGATTCGGACAACGAAAGTTTCCTGATACTTGTACCCGTAGAAGAATTAAAGCAAACAGTTTCCCATGTCTCAAGAGAACAATTTTATCTGCAGGATAGCTTTGCGTTAATTATTTTAATCTGGCTATATTTCAGACTTTTGTTTGATACTTTGATTTGAGTAAGTATATAGACTTTTGTTTGATATCTGACTATATATAATTAACAAAGTTACTGGAAGATAACACGGAAGGAATAAACACTAAAATGTTTCTATAAATAGTAATTGAACTTTCATATACGTGCAAGATAAAAAGACTTAGAAGTCTTCATCCTGTTTTACATGATTCAAATTCACACCAGGTCACAATATTAATTAGTACAACTTTTATTTTGTTAATAATGTTGAATTTCTTTGTAGGAGATGTTAATTCCTAACCAAACATCTAGACACTTTAATTTCTTTTATTATTAATTAGATATAAATGTTTAATGGGTGAGTATTAATGGTTAGTATCTATATCTTTTGATATAGACACCACTACCATCTACTAACAAAAAGTAAATCTTTAACGTATAAAAAAAATTAGATCAGCGTTCAATATTTTTTAATTTTAAATATAAAAACCATATAAATACAAATTTTAGATTTTTTTTTTTAAAAAAACTGTTCTTACAAAGAAAACTTTTTCCTTAAATTCAAAATTAAAATCACATATAAAGTTTAAAATTGATAAAATAAATTGTTGTTACTATTCTATCATAAGATTTAGTTCTTATTGACATCTTTTATCTGTATTTTTAAAATTCAAATATAAGAGCTATTTTTTTAGACTTAAAATATTATTTGTGTTTTTTTAATTTAAAATTTTAAAAATCAAACCACCATTATTACTGTTATTAAATTACTATGAAATTATTACAAAATGGCTCAAGCAGGAAGAAAAAACTTGAATGAACACAGGATTTAACGTGGTTCGACAATTGTCTACGTCTACGGGCACCGCCAGAGAAAAGACTTTCATTATGATTAGAAAATGTTACAGATTTTAGATTGTGTTTTGTGTCGTCCTAGTAATCTATTTATAGGGAATTAATAGATTTACTAGACAATGGGCCTAATGCGCTCATACCACAAGACTAACTCAAATGACTGCACAATATCACTATCACAAACACAAAACTGTACTGCCGGACACAGTACACTGTCAAGGCACTATTCGACTCATTCACAACAAATCTTCCCCTTGAGGCGAATATCCTTTCTTCACTATCAACAAAGAACCTTCTCTTCTTCTGACTCACCAAATGCCCTTAAGGCATTCACTCTATACTGCGAACACCGATCCAGTTTAGGCACTCCCTAAACTTTCGAACTGATACTGCCTTAGTCATTATATTTGTTGTATTATCGTGTGTAGACATTTTCTTCACATCAACAATTCCCTTTGATATTATATCACAAATAAAATGATTCCTAACATCTATGTGCTTTGTACGCTCATGGTACATCTGGTTCCCTGTAAGGTGTATGACGCTTTAACTGTCACAAAACACTTTTATAGTAGTCCTATCCAGTCCAGTAGCATATCCTAGAAATATGCATCTCTTTACCATCGGTTCAAGTTTACCATCTCTCACATGAGCATACGCAGGACAATCGAACACGCTCAAATGTTTATAATCAGCCGACGATCCAGACCAAATCTCAAAAGGAGTTTTACAATCAATATCCGTTGATGGAGACCGATTCACCAAGTAACACGCTGTATTGATAGCTTCTTCCCAAAAATCCTTTCCCACACCGGAATGCGAGAGCATACTTCGTGCCATGTCACAAAGCGTTCTGTTCATTCTTTCTAAGACTACATTCTGTTGTGGTGTTCTAGAACAAGTGCGATGACGCACTATTCTCTCAGCTTCATAGAGCTCGTTGAACTCACGACTACAATATTCTAACCCATTATCTATCCTAACACGTTTGATTTTTCTTCATGTTTGCTTCTCAATCATCGTCTTTGATTTGACAAAGGTTGAATATGCTTCATCTTTCGTTTTCAGAAAGTAAACCCACACCATCCTTGAATAATCATCAATCAAATTCATGTAGTATCTGGCTCCGCTCTTGGATGGAATTCTGTTTGGACCCCAAAGATCTGAGTGAATGTAGTCCACTGTCCCTTTAGTGTTTCTTACAGCCGATTTGCTGAATTTGACTCTAGTTTGTTTACCAAACACACTGCTCACAAAATCCCAATGATTCCAATTTATACCCTTTCAACAAATCTCTCATTCCCAAAACAACTAATCCTCTGTCACTCATGTGACCAAGACGCCAATGCCACAACTTATTTTGATCCTGCCTACTTTGGTTATTACTCTCCGATGATGCTACTGCAGCCTCGCCCATAACTACACTTCCAAGACCCTTCTGCAAACTGCCTTTCATGCATACCATTGAGCCTTTTGTCACTTTGATTACACCATCTTCTGCACGATACTTGTAACCCCGAAAGTCTAGAGTCCCAAGATAAATCAGGTTTCTTTTTAACCCAGGAACATGTCAGCACATCAAGATTCTAAGGGGTAGCCGAGTTGGTTGAGTATGGCATTCTTATAACCAAAAGGTCATGAGTTCAAGTCCCTCTACATACGCTTTCTCGGCTGAGCCTGTCACCTTGTGTGGTTTACCTTCTGGCGTTGGTTTGCAGGCTATCGCGTCAGACTAAGGGTTTACCCTGTGCGCACTCATTGCACTCTGAGTAGCAAATGCGGGTTCCCTCCGAAAAAAAAAATCAAGATTCTAACAACCCCGTCAAACATTGTGATTCTGACGTTACCAATATCACCAATAGTCAACGAATGATTGTTCCCTAAATAGACAGTTCACTGCATTGGCTTGTACGTATCAAACCACTGCTTGAACTGACACATGTGATATGTAGCGCTAGTATCGAGTACCCAAGAGTTTTTTCCCAAAGTCTGAACTCACGGACAATACATCTCCTTTACCACAATTTTCACTATCGTCGGAATCGTTCACACCTTCAACAATGTTTGCTGCATTTTCCTTTTGATTTTCCTTCTTACCATTGAGTTTCAGACAATCTCTCCTATAATTCCCTTCTCACCGCATTCATAACAGTTTGAGTGCTTCACCCTTGACTTGGACCTCCAGTTCTTCCTTCTTAAAGAACTCGTTTTGCTTCTAGATCTTCCCCTAGTCATAAGACCTTCCCCTTCAGCTTGATTGTCTGGCTGCAACTGTCTCATCTCCTTTGATTTTACTGCCCCTTTGACATCTGCTAGCGATAACTTATCTTTACCAAACATAATGGTATCTACGAAGTTTTCATAGGGAGCTGGTAACGATCTCAATACAAACAAAGCTTGATCCTCCTCCTCAATATTGATATTTATGCTCTCCAAATCTATTATAATTGAGGTGAAATTACTAAGTGCTCTGTTATGGACATACCTTCTTTCAATCTGAAATCATACAAACGCTTCTTCAAGTATAATTGGTTTACTACTAATTTCTCCGAGTAAAGATCTCCTAGATTTTTCCATGCGCAGGCAGCAGTCTTCTGACCACTAATCTCGTGAAGCACATTGTCTTTCACACTCATTAAAATCCAGCACAAAGACATTTCTTGAAGATCTCGTTTCTCCTCTTCAAACAATTCGCAGCTTGAGCTGCGAATTGTCTGTTAAAACAATGTTTATATTTACGTAATTCGCAGCTTGTGATTCGAATTATTTGTGACACTCCAACTGATTTGTGTTTGTGCAGAGAGTATGACAACAAAACCTAGCTACTACAGATCAAGGTTGGTGAGCCTTTTGAAGCTACTCAAAGACATGCGTATTACAAGGGCCCACATTGAAGCTGCAAGAAACACACCCTTCTACACGCTTCTGAAAACGGCGTTCCAAATCCGTAATGAGGAAAAGCTACCAAGAAAAAAATTCTACCAAATCATTCAATATATCATCGAGCGATTCTCTATGGATAGAGACGCCTTTAGGATTGGCAACAAGTATATAAAGCTAACTGAAAACGATATCAAGATCATATTTGGGTTGAGACATGGTACCGAGAAAATGCCGTTAACAAAAACCGGAGCTTTTCACAACAAGTATGCACCCGGCGAGGAGGACGAATCAAAGATGATGAAGAAATACTTCATGGGTAAAACTGGTAGGAAAGTAGCAGCTAGTAATACCAAAACAATAACAAATGCTATTATAAAAATACGTCTAAAATGGACTTCATCTTTATAAAGCAAGATTCTGTACATTTCTAACATAGCATGTTGTCATTAGTTTTACAGGAGGGTATAGAAAAGGCCATAAACGAAGGAGGGGAGCATGAGTTGGAAGACGTGGCGAGGCTGTTGATATTTTTTTTGTGCTCCACACTATTCTACTCCGTATCTGGAGATATCCTGGGCTGGAGCACGGTTTATTACGTTGAAGACCTCAACAGAATAAACAATTATGACTGGGCTGGATCAATACTGTACAAGCTTCGACAGTCTATCAGGAGTTGCTTAGCAATATAAAGAGCTGATAAAGTCGTCGGCTGGCGTCGCCCTTGTAGTTGTAAGATTGATCTATTCAATATAAAAATTAGTTATGTACATAGCATCGTGTTGATAAAACTTGTCCACATGCAGCCCTTCATCATGGAGCACACAACAATAGGCCACAAGGTAGCGAAGCCAACCTCGATACCAAGGTTATTCAAATGGTTGGGGTTAGAGTGCCACGCATCAACCATGAAATATCTTCTTAGAACACCCTACCTGGATAATGACCAGGTATAAGCTTTATATATGTATTGAACTGGGGGTGCATACAGTTCGCAGTATATCATGCGTTTTGCTTAGAAAAATGTATCAATCATTTCGCAGCCTGATATGAATTTTACTTCGCAGCTTCTTTTTCAACACAGTTCGCATCATATGGTTTACACTTAGTTCGCAGCATATTGTCCCATACATATTTCGTAGCTCAGCATGCGAATTGTGATTTAAAATCACACATTTCGCATCATATGATGCGAAACAATTACTTTCGAAACAATTAATTTACTTACATGTGCCTTTGTTGGTAGGTTTTAAAAGGTCCATTACAGCTTACCGAGGCTTAAATTGAAGCTTTCGGACCACGAGAAGATAATGAAGATGTAGAAGTAACGGTATCTACTTCACCGGAAGAAAGACCTAGGAAGAGGATGAAAAGCACATCATCAAAACCAAAACAAAGGAGACGAGCATCACAGAATGTAATGAATAAGGTGATGTCTCCCAGACCCGAACAACCAACACCACCCGAGCCAACGATTCCACCACCAAGACTCCCCAAACAAACGATTCCACCATAACCAAAAGGCAAATCCATGCAGGAGCCCTCCGACGACGACACAACCAGTATGAGTGAAACAATTGGTGATTATGTACTCAAACGCAGAGGTCCTAATCCCGAGATTTCTGCAATTGTTGCTCAATCAAAGCGTTTGAAGATATACGCCGACAAGAACAAGTACGAGAGAAAGATAGAAAAACAGGCCAGAGAAGTAAGTATGACTTGAACCTTAAATAATCACTTCAATCAGCACTTAATATGTTTATAAAAAGTTTGCTATCATTTTTGCAGCTGGAAGAATTGAAACGAAAGATAGCGGAACTTAAAGCACAACAACTCCACAATGCTATCTCTCAGCCAATTTTCCGGATTGAAAGCCAATAGATCAGGTACCAGCAGCACTTCCAGAGAGAGAAGAATCCACTGATCAGCAAGCATCCGTGTCTAATGCTGATCAGCACCATGCTGATGGAGTACTGCCAGAAGAAAGGGACGATGATGCCCACCATTCACCCATCATGGAGACACAGACAGAGGAGGTAGATAATGTAAGGGATGATATGATGTTATCAAACAAATATCAGGACTCTTGTGTAGTCATGTCCAAACGTTTCGCAGCTTAAGCTGCGAATTATGTAATAAACTAGTGGGTTGGTTATTACACAATTTGCATGCTGAGCTGCAAATTGTTAGGAATGTACAACACGGATATCAGGTCAGCATGCGAACCGTGCTCAACAATGATTAACTTATGCTTAACCCTTCCACCATTTTGTTTTTTTTTTATTTTTGTATGAAACAGGAGACCGAAAGACAACAACAACAACAGCAGAAACAGCAAGACCAGCAGCAACAACAACAACAACAACAACAACAACAACAACAACAGCAACAAGAACAACAACAACAAGAACAACAACAACAACAACACCAACAACAACAACAAGAAGAAGAACAACAATAACACCAACAGCAAGAACAAGAAGAAGAACAACAACAACAACACCAACAGCAAGACCAAGAAGAACACCACCAGCAACAACAACACCAACATCAACAACAAGAAGAACACCCCCAGTAACAACAACAAGAAGAACACCACCAGCAACAACACCAGGAGCCACATGTTCAACACGAAGACCGGCAACAAGAACAACAACGAGAGCAACAAGGACAACAAGAACAACAATAGCAGCAACAGATAACCTTGGCGAAGAGAGAAAGGCTAACTCAAGAGATAGCACCTCAAGAGTCAGAACCTGTCCATCCCGTTGAGAATACGGAACTACTCAGCCAGGAAGGACCATCCTTAGAAGACAACACCACTTCTTCGGTGGAACCTCAAAGACCAGCGGTGCTGTCAGCAAAGTCAGAATTGCAAGCCAACGTGAAACTGTAGGCCCGGTAACAAATCAACTGCAAGCTCCAGAGTCCCACGATAACACAGTAGGTTTACCCGATGCTTTTGTTAATGGTATTTACACTCAAGTTTCACAGACATTTTTAAATGAAATTGATAATGTATATTACGATTCTATAATACAACGGTCTTTGGAGAACATGTCGGAGGATGACTTTAATGATTTCTGCCGACACGATCCAGATCCTATGCCGAACAAGTCAACGACATTGGTTGTCGCTGACCGTGCGGTAAGGCCTAGTTATAATGATTTCGTCATAACATGAGATTTGTGTTAGCAAACTGATTGGGGTATTACAAACGAATATCAGGGTAGGATGCGAACTGTTCAGTGGAACCTCGAACAGTTCACATCCTACCCTGATAAATACTAATAAATTTATTAAACTGGAACCATACAGTTCGCAGCCTAAGATGCGAACTGTTTGGAGTCGTTGCAATTATAATTACTGACGCCCTTCTACTTTTGATTTTTGTTATTTACTAAGCTCGAGCCCAGTAAAGAGATAAAGGAGCCAAGTTTTACTCTACTGACATAAACACAGCCTCAAGTGGCAGAGGAAGAAGAAAAGTTTGTAATAACAATACGGGAACCGCCCGTAGTAGAATACAACGAGTGGCCAAAGAAAACAAAAGTAACTGACCGTATCGATCTGGCAGAATACCACAAAATACAGTTAGTTAAAGCCTACAAGAGCGACACCCCTGATCCAGTGGTATGGCAGTTACCAGAGTCCAAGTTTACATACGGAATCAGGGTGCAAGCAAGTGATGTCATGGCACTACCTTTAGAATTGGAGCTGGACGTAAAGGTATCCAATTGTCAACCAATTCTATTTTCAATGTTTCAAATATGTATTCTATATTTAACATAAATCTACAACTCCTTTGTTAGGTTATCGATGCTTGGATTCGAAAGATGCTTGAAGAAGCAGACTTCAAAGTTCCATGCACTAAAGCTAAAGGAGAGCCTCATGATGCCGTACTGATTTCGGGTATGACTGCAGTAAGTTTAGCTCAGGTAAATTGAACAAAGTTCTCAGAACATGTTCTCATTTTAATATACTCTTGCTTGGATGCAGCATCAAATAAAAAAGTAGGGTGGCAAGTAGAAAATTTGGTGGCCATGACTTTTAGGATGGGGTGCCAAGATGCCAATATCATCATGGTTCCAGTATGCACCGAGATGAAGGACACTGTAAACCACTGGACGTTGCTCGTCATTGACATCGACGCCAGGACAATTTCAAACTACAATCCGCTTCTGCCTAAGCTTCATGCCACAGACAACACCACAAGGACACCTACACTACTGGTAAATATTCCAAACTATACACTTAAATTTAAACACATTTATAGTATGCATGCTGCGAACTGTGATCGGGATATGCTGCGAATTGTGAGTAAATAAATTGTTTTTTCGCAGCCTATCCATAACTCAATTCGCAGCATATGAAAAAAAAGGGTGCATATCAAATAATTCGCAGCTTAAGCTGCGAATCGTGTGACATGCCCATGTTGGATTGTTGTCATACAATTCGCAGCCTAATGTGCGAATTATGTTGGATTCATTGTCATATAATTCGCAGCCTAATATGCGAATTGTATGTCACCAACTGTTTTTGTTTTGTGCTTATTCCTAACACTAATTATTATACATAGATCAAATATTTGTTGGATAGAGGATTCCTACCTAAATATAATACAGGGTGGAAGGTGAAAGTGGAAAGAGGCATCCCACAACAAAAGCAAGGCACCCTGGACTGTGGTATCTTTGTCTGCAAATATGCAAGAGAGATTATTGAGCATGGATCAGTGCAGAGAAAATACGATGCAGATATGATAACTGCCTTCAGAGCAGAAATGTTTTATTACTTTTTAAATGACAAAGACCGCATCGCATATGGCTGATTCGATTGTAAAAACACTATGCTGTTGCTTCTAAGTACATTGGTTGTAATTTTTAGTTTGTAAATACATTATCAAATTGGTTTTACAAATATTCAATAAGGGCTGATAGTTAGCATCATAACCTGATTTATAAGGTCTCCTTAATATTCAATTAATTCCAACCAAATAATTTGCAACAAATCCCTGGTATGTATGAACAGTTCGCAGCCTAACCTCATAGATGCTTATTTATCATTAAGTAATTCGTAGCCTAACTTATCATCAAATAGTTCGCAGCCTAACCTGATAGATGCCTATCACTACACAAACAGTTCGCAGCCTGGTATACCACCTTACAATCAGTTCGCAGCCTGGTGCAGAAATAAAAAATTCAAAATATAAAGTACAAGGATACGAAAAGGCTGTGGCTTATGCCTTGGTAAACGTTTTCTTCATTGAGCACACAAAAAACAATTTAATCACGTACATAATTCATTAAATGCTGATTGAACATGGAGGCTATGTAATGATTACCTTCTTTCCCTATAAATACCTCTAGTAACCAGAGGCTAATTTTACACCAAACTCTATATTTTTTTAAAAACACCTCTTCTTCTCTTTGAATTCAAACAGTCATGTCTTTTTCCACCACCACAACCACCACCTCATACTCAAACTCTGGCTCACTCGGTTCTCTGGGTGACTCCTGGTCATCCTTAACTGTTAACTAGAGTGATGAGTTGATCATGCCAGCAGTACCACCCCCGAGCCCAGTCTCGGTCTTCGAACTAGACATGTATGATGACTACTACTCTGCTGACTCTCAACCAGTGGAAGTTGTTCCACAGGTTACTTATTTTCAACCTTATTGAATATCCTGGTTTTTTTTATTAAATCACAATTCGCAGCTTATCATATGACAAATATCAGGACTTCTAATTGTTCTCCATTCGCATCACAATTCTGGCCCTAATTCGCAGCCTATCATGCGAAACGTTTGATATGATAAATGTTTGATATGATTTTACTAGCGATTCACATCCTGGTGAAATTTCACATAAAAACGCATGTAATCCTGATAGATGTTTGTAACAATATACCAACATATTGTACATAATTCGCAACACAGGATGCGAAATGCTTACAACTCCAATAATAACAAATACAAAAACACAGGAATGTAAAAATGTTTAGTTTGCTGTACAGAACAATAACTATACTACAAAAATAAATGTGATATGGCCAACCAGAATTGTCCTTAAACTGGAACATCACAAGTCCTCCGGTTATGGCCTGATTTCGAACATCGGCCACACCTCAACTTCTTGGTTGAGATTTCTCCTCTAGAAGGGATTCGCTTTTTCTTAGGCCTTCTGGAGCGTCTCTTAACGTTCGGAGGCAGAACTTCAACAAAAGAAGGATCGTTAGCACTAGACCCTTCGCCGAAATCAGTTATAGCTGGTATGCTGAAAGAGTAACTTTCCCTGTAATTCTTATTCGTAAAGAAGGGTTCTATTACAATAAATGGATCTTGGTCGGTGTATTGTAATGTCGCTAGAGCATGAGCACATGGAAAACACTCTTATTGCCATGATCCGCATAAACATTTGAAATCCAACAGATTAACAATAGCTACAGGATTCGAAAAGACTTCGAACATGGCGGAAGAGGACTTACGTACTACCCAACTTCGGCACATGTCAACATTCTGCTTTAGCTTCTTCTCGTACTCGGGAACCAAATTAGTACTCCAGCTGAGACCTTCTTCGTATCTCCGTGAAACTTGAGTCATAAGAAAGACTCTAATCCAATCAATAAACTCAACAATTGGTAAGCCGCAATATTTTTTAATCTGATTGTTAAACGATTCAGCTGCGGTAGAAGCCATAGAGCCGTATCGCTTCCCTTTTACGTAAGCCTGCACATACTTTTCAGGGGGTAAATTTGCAAGAAAATCACTCATTCTCTCACCACCTTCACATAGAAAACCTGTTAGTATATCTTTAAAAAGCTCTTGACTGGGAGCATAAGCAAGACGATGGAAGAAACTCAACATCCTTTTTTTATACTCCCTGTTAGTATGTTCCAGTTTGGCTTTCAAATTCTGCATGAGATGGAAATAACAGTACGCATGATAGCAGTTTAGATACAAGACAGAAACATCATTAACAATACCAGAATGACGGTCTGAAATAAATGTGATCTAGCGATCCAGCAAATGTGGTTTCAAACACCCCAAAAATCACATCCAATTGTCTCAATCTTCAATGCTAACTACACCAACAACAACAAGGAATAGTCTTGGAAAAGGCAGATCAAATGAACACTACAACAGTATGCAAACGTTTAAAAATTGTAAACAATTCGCATGCTGTCCTGGAACAATTCGCAGCTTTCCATGCGAATTATGTGTGACATTTTAATTGCTCATACAAACAATTCGCAGCTTGTCATGGGAATTATTTGTGACAACTTTAAATAATACCTAACTCAAGCTGCGATGTAAGTACAGTTTACTCAGATAATACCTCATTCGCAGCCTTAAATGCGAAATGTGAGGATCACAACACTGCTTAATTTGTATCACCTGATGCGAATTGCATCAGCATTTTCACACAAAAACATCGTTCAGATTAACTAGATAAATGTAACTAACCGTTGTTTCCGTCCTTTGCTACAGCAGTGAGCAATGTACCCTTGTACTTGCCATATAAGTGGGTTCCATCGACAAACAACATTGGACGGCATGAATGAAAACCCTGAAGGGACGAACCGAATGCTACAAAACAGCGCTTGAATCGGTTTCCAGCTGACAACTCCAACTGGCAGTCTGAAGTAATATCCCGGCTCTTCAAGCGTTTGAAGTATCCGCTTTGTAAACTAAAAGAACTTGAACTATCTCCAAAAACTCCCCTCCTAGCCTTCTCTAAAGCATTCCATGACAAACGATAAGAGATGTCAAGACCGTAATCTTGTTTGACAGTCGATTGTATGGTTTTGGCTGTCAACAAATGGCAGGTCCGGAGAGAATCCTGAATTTCCTCTGCAATCAAATCTGATGTCAAATGCCTGTGCCGCTTATGCTTATGCTTCTCGGAGAAAACAGGACTGCAAGTATGGTACGGGACATACTTCTTGATCGTCATAAGGCCGGTGCTTGAGTCAATAGATGCATAAACCCTCCATTTACACCCGCTTGTGAGCTTATTTTCACAATAAGTAGTGATCTTATTTGTTGTGTTGTGCAGGTATTTGAAAGAAAAACCATGCTCTAACGCAAACTTGCACAAAGACACCCTCAGACCGGCAGCACCTTCTTCAAAAGCTTGACCGACTTTTGTAATAGCATCAGCCCAACCAGCAGTAGCAAGTTGTTTTTTCCTCTGATCAGAATTAACTAAACCATTACTACTCTTCCCGCTAACTAGTGGATCAAGAGATGGTTCTCCCAAAATCAAGCTACGCTCTTTACGCTTTACACCACAATCCTTACCACCAGAGCTCTTATCAATAGAACTTTTATTACCAAAACCCTTATCGAAGACGTGTTGTTCTATGAGAAAACTAACTCGTTTTAAACGCTCCAAATCAAGATATAACACCAACCCAACAAAATCATTCTGGTTATTAAAGAAACAATTATTGTGATCCCCGCATGAGTAAGTAATTAGGTAGTCACCTGTGGCAAGCTCCTCCCATGTGTTCTCTACATAAGCTTGGATACTTTCGAAGCTTTCAAACTCCGTGAAAGGCACAATTGCAGTTTGGTGACCATATTTAAAAATACAAACTCGTGATTTAGACATCTCTTACCCTGGACAATACAAGTTATTTGTTATTAGTCACAAAAAGTAGGTGCAAATTATTTACTACTGCATCAAACAATTCGCATCCTATCTTGCGAATTGTGTATACCTACAACGAACTATTCGCATCTTGTCCTGATATTTTTAGGTAAAAAAAGTCCTGATATTTGTTATTAGTCACAAACTATGTGCAAATTATTTACTACTGCATCAAACAATTCGCATCCTATCCTGCGAATTGTGTATATCTACATAGAGCTATTCGCATCATGTCCTGATATTTATATGTAAAAAAGGTCCTGATATTTGTTTCAAAATACAATACTCTAATTGACCTAAAAACTCGTAATTACATTCAAGATAAAACTAAAGCACTACCAAATTAGAATATAACATCAGATAACAAGGACATAACTATATAATGAACAATATTAACTAAACAATAACAGATCACTATAACCAAAAAAATAGAGAAAAGCTCGAAATCAGGCAATGACATCTAAAAACAGTAGAATAGAACCTATTCCAGCAGAGAAAACGAATAAAAACTTCGAAATCGGTAGGTAATTACCTAAAAAGCTCGCAACACGATTACTTGTAAGCTATAAGATTCCAAAAAGCGACGATCAACTCCTGTACGTATAAAACAGAGGTTAGACAGGTCTAACACAACAACCTACATAAAGAAACAAACCTTTAGCAGCTTTCGATCACCGGAAAATGTGATTCCAACCGGTCTCGTGGTGGTTGGTAGGGTTAGGTGGTTAGAGCGGCTAACAAATTCAAATCTTCAAAAAGCTATAAAAAATAGAAAGAAAACAGAAAATTATGTTTATATAGTGGGTTAAGGGTAGTTAGGGTATTAAAATAATATTAGGTTGTAAGTGACAATAAAGTAGTTGAGTTGGGTATTAAGTAACAATTGATCAAACCTTGGGTGGTAAGTGACAATTGAATAGTTGAGTGGGTACTTTAAGTACAATTTCCCTATTATTTATTTACTTTAGATGTAATTTCCCAAATTTTAATTTGAATTAAATTTTTAATAATAATAATTTTTTCATCAAATCAACAGCTATTGGATATTTCATTAAATCAATAATAATCTGATACATATTAATTTGTAGTATAAAAGTTGTTGCTGTAATTTTTTTAATCCCGTGATAGATACAATTCTTAATAAAAAAAATATTATAAAAATTAATAAGCCGGTATACTAATTTATAAATTAATTATGGAAATAAATCAAATAAATATATAAAGTAACTAGTCGATCATAAATCTAATTCAATCATATATAAAACAAATAAAGTTTAAGATTGCACTTTTAAAACTCAAAAATATACACAATGGAAAATGATTATTATAATTATTTATATTAAGTGGATTTTATAATCTAAAAATATTGATTATAAATATTTTCTAGATATTATGCACATTTAAAAAAATCAAAATGCTCCATGTTTATACCTTCATTCTTTCCGTAAAATATGAATTGTTGATTTTATTAATCGTTTGAACAACTAGCGGAGTGTCGGACTTTATAAAAAAATTATTAAAAAACGACATATGAGAAAAATAAGATATTATTATTTCTATTCTCTGTATTTATATCATATCACTTGTGATACTCAACACTAATAAGAAATGTATTTAGTTGAGGAGATGTATTTAGTTTAGTGTTTTGAGAGGTATGTAAATCTCTTATTTCTACTAATCATACCTACTGATATTTATACCTAAAGTCCGATGTGCTCATGCCTACAAAAGATCACAACTTTATTGTTCTATAGGGCTCAATAACAATATCGAGAAATTAAGAGAGGGCCCTTCGATCCATATCAATCTGGTATCTTCGCTATAATACTCATGATAATCTAGTAATTATTTATTCGTCCAATAAATTAAATGTTGATTACATTCGTACAATTGGATTTACCATCATATCAATTTTAAACTTTAAATCTATATGAATGTGACATTCCAATTTAAGATATTTTTACAATCTCTTACATAGATCATCTTATGTACTAAAATACATTCACCAAAATGTGCACTATATATAATGATATTGTTTCATAAATAACACTAAATACCTTATCTTTTTAAAGTGATCGACAAGAAATAACAAAAAAGGCGTGTCACTTAATGCATAACTATTCTTACAATAATCATATTGTAAACTATCGCCTACATAAAATTTGATTTCTCATATACTACCGCATGAAAGTGACACGGTCCTATATTCACTACATATTAATTTATAATTCGAATCGCTTAACCAAATTTGAATCACTCAGTTGTATTTTTTAAATAAGAGAGCAATTTATCATTGTATTTAACTCAAAGTATACATATAAAAATTGGAAAAATTTGAAACTACACTTAAACGTGAGTTATAAATAAGTTAACACTGAACATGAATGTCATATAGAAAGAGAAGGCCCGCATAAATGTTGTGTTCATAAAAGATTTTAAACGTTAAAGACTCAAAAGAGAAATGTGAAAAAGAGAAAATGAATCTTTCGAATTTCATGTAATCTAAGCTAAATAATAGAGTTTGTTTCTCAATTATTTATCCAATTTCATTGACTCTAGAGTGATATGGAAGTAGGATTTTGAGGATTAAATTGTAAATAATATAAATTTAAGGATTAAATTGTAAATAATGTAAGTTTAGTCCTTAAATCACATTTAATATAAGTTTTAGAGAACATTTGTAATTATGTATAATTATTGAGGACTAAATGGCAATTTATCCTCTTTTATAACAGATTCCACTTTAAGACTAAGTCATGGCTCCTCTATATAAAGGGCAAGGCTACTCTAATAAATGGGTTGAACACTTTTTCTACTGAACTCATTTGTACTTGAAATTTCTCTCTCTAAAAACTCGCTAACTCTTTCTCTCTTTAGAATACTCTTATAACAATTTACTAAGGTGAAATCTTAACTCATCAAATTGGCGACTCCACTTGGGACTGAATAAAAGAAATCAGTGACTTATTCTGTTCCAAATCGATACAATCTTGTTGTATTTTATGTTCAAAATTAATACAATGAATCCTGAGAACAATCATACGCTTCGATCAGCTATGGAAACTCTAAAAGATGATTTGGAGAGAGACGGAAGTAGACCTGATGGATTATCCCCGATCCAAACTCAATCTGATATCGAGGTAAAAATGAACCAACGTTTAGACAAGATTAATGCCTTAAATGAAAAGTATGAACGAAGGGAACAAGAGATCCACTGGGCAAAGCTTAAATTCGAGGTTAGACAAGAAACAAAAAAGACTGAGATGAGCGATCAATCAGATCGATCTTTTGATGTCGACGGGCTAAAACTGAGCATAAAAACACGTTTTGTGTCTACTAAATAGCGATATTCATCTTGTAAAGGGAAAAAATAAGCAGAAATATGTAACCTCTAGTGACAATGAGGTAGAAAGCTCAGCTTCGGGTTTTAAGAGATACAGGGTTTCTTCGAAAGAGGAATCAGACAGAGACCAGTCGAGGAAACATAAAAATGAGAGTAAATCTAAAAGGGATAATGTTCCTCTTTGCACATGGTGCGAAGAAAATAATTCGGATCAGTATGCTGAAACTGGTCGAAATTTATATGTTACAATGGGAACAGATGATCAGTTTGTTTAAGGTGTCGACTGGAGAAATTCTCCATTGACAAGTGAAATTTGTTCCATGACGCTTCCGAAGCGTTTTGATATTTGTAAGGTAGAAAATTTTGATGGGATTCAGGATCCTCATGATCACATCGGACGGTTCAAAAACTATATGATGAATTTTGAAGATGACGACCGGCTCGTGTGTCATGTATATTCACATAATTTTAAGGGAACATCTTTTAAGTGGTACAATCGAATTCCGAGGGGGTCCATTTCGAATTTTAGATATTTTTATACTGCATTTCAAAGGCAGTTTGTGGGAAGCAAAGAAATGAGAGAAAATAGTGATACCATTATTCAGTGCAAACATGCACCTGGAGAAAAGTTGAAGGATTATACGAAGAAATGTTTCTTTGACCAAAGCTAGTTTGGATAACTGTGAAAAGAATATGGCGATGACAGCTTTTCGCCAAGGATTATTGCCAGATAATCTGGCCAATGAGACTACGAAGATAAGAGCCTTAACTTTTGGAGCTTTGATGGCTCAAGTTGAGGATCGGATCAAAGTCGAGGCGTCAACAAGGGTCCAAAGAAGACCGGTTAGCACTCCAAAGAATTCGGGTCAAGAGGCCAATAACCAAGGGCAGCCCTCGAAAGGAAATGGTAATCAGTAGTCTAGGAAAAAGAACAATAATTTGCCTCATCAGAGTGGTGGATATTCAAATCATACTTCATCTAACACTTATAACAGGCCTAGACCAAATCAGTGGGTCAAACCAGAGTATTATGCTGATTTGAGAGAGAATATATCTATGAGGATAAGACCAAGAGCTTCATAAATTTTAGGAAGCTTGCCCCAATTAGTAGGCCAATGGAGGAAAGGAATAACAAGTTTTGTAGATATCATGAGGATATTGGGCATGATATGAATGACTACATTTCTTTGAAGAAAGAGATTCAATTTTTGATTGAAAATGGAAAGCTCTTGACTTATGTAAAGTCGCAAGGAAGCGGATTGAAAAATAATGTTGCATCAACTTTGAAGGCTGCACCAGCTGAGAATTTGATGATTTTAGATTCAAAGGTTGAATCGTTTGATGTTTCTTCTGAGTATGTGGAGAAAGATCCAAACAGATTGCTTCTGATGGCAGTCGAGGAGCCCATAGAAAAGGGGCGCATAGGGGATTTATGCAAGTTCTTTGAATTGTTGGCCATTTTTGGAGGCGATTCGATAACTGGTAGTTCAGATAGTTCAAGGAAGAGGCATGTTGTCAACTCGACAACTCAAATTGAAGGTAAAATGTCCACACATTTGTATGGAAAGAAAGCGATTCCTTTCATTTTGTTTGATGAACATGATCTACGAGGTACTGCATGACCACATGAAGATGCTGTGGTTATTGGAGCGGAGATGGCTGGCTTCGAAATTTGACGTGTGCCGATTGACACTGGCAGTTCTGCTAATGTTCTTTTTAAATCCACCTATGATAGAATGAAAAATCCACCTCGTATTTCTCAATCAGATCGAACGATTATTAGATTCACGAGTGTAACAACTTGTGTTGTTTGAGAATTCGAGGGTGAAGTGAGTTTGGGAAAAGGACCATTTAAGAAAAAGGTCCAGGTACTTTTTGTAGTGGTGGACTGTCTCGTAAGTTACAATGCTATTTTTGAAAGATCATGACTTTCAAGAATGTATGGGGTTGTGTCTACAGTTCATTAGTGTTTTAAGTATGTGGTTGGTGATCGAGTTGGGGTCGTTCGAGGCCTTCAGAAGGTTTCTAGGGAATTCTATGCCACTGCACTTCGGATCCGAGGATCCAGTAGTGGAGACTTAATGCATGAATAACAGTTAGAGGGGGTACCCTCGGTTTTAGAAGAAAGGGTTGACGATCCGAGGGAAACCACAAGGTCTTTAACGGTAAGTGACGAGATTGAGGAATTCACTTTTTCGGAAGGGGAGGTGCTTTGAATTAGAACCTTATTGACCCCGCTTCTACGTCAATAATTGCTGGATTTTTTATCTTCTCATTTGGATGTCTTCTCTTGGAGGATTGAGAATGTAACAGGAGTACCAATTGAGGTAATTCGCCATAGCTTGGCTATTGATCCGAAGGTTAAGCCGGTTATTAAAAAAAGAAGAGAATTTTCCTTAGAGAAGGCAGAAGCGATTGTTGCCTAAGTGGATCTATTATCTAAGGTCGGATACATAAGGGAGTCACAGTATCCTTTGTGGACAGAAAATCTGGTTGTGGTAAAAAAGAAGAATGATAAATTGAGAATGTGTGTGGATTTTACAGATCTGAATCGAGCTTGTCCCAAAGATCCATTTCTTCTTCCTCGAATAGATCAGTTGATTGACTCTACTTTAGGCAATAAAATTTTTACTTTCATGGATTCTTTTGCAGGATATAATCAAATCCAAATGGATCCAGAAAATCAAGAATACACAACTTTCATAACTGATAGGGGCATGCACTGTTATATGGTAATGCCATTTGGATTGAAAAATGCTGGAGCCACTTATCAGAGGTTGATGAATAAAGCTTTTGATATACAGATCAGAAGAAATATGGAGGTATATATAGATGACACGGTGGTAAAAAATGAAATGATGAAGTGCATCTTGATGATTTAGAGGAAGCTTTTTTGAATTTAAGGGCAATCAGGTTAAAGTTAAATCCTGAAAAGTGCACCTTCGGAGTTTGGCCAGGGAAGTTCTTGGGTTTTTTCATCAGTGAAAAAAGAATAGAAGCTGACCCAGAACAATTGAAAGCCTTGATAACAATGAATTCACCTCGGTCTATCAAAGAAGTGCAAATTCTGGCAGGAAGGTTAGCAATACTTAATCGATTTATTTCTAGATTTTCTGATAAATTCTTTCCTTTCTTTCAAGTGTTAAGGGGACCAAGCAGATTTGAATGGATATCGGAATATGAAGCAGCATTCACAAAAATTAAAAGTTTGTTGTCATCACCAGAGGTTTTATCAAATCCTCAAAATGGGAAGAAGCTATTTTTGTACATCGTGGTATCGGATATTGCACTGAGCGCAATGTTAATCAGTGAGGATTCAGGAGTTCCAAAGCCGGTGTATTACATTAGTTAAAGTTTGGTGGCAGCAGAAAATAGATATATGAAATTAGAAAAAATGGCATTAGCACTGGTGATTGGTGCTAGGAAGATGCATCCATATTTTCAAGCACATTGTATTGAAGTCCAAACTTCATTCCCTTTGAAAAATGTTTTACATCGACTGGATATTTCGAGGAGAATGACCAAATCGTCAGTGGAGTTGGGGGACTATAAAATTTTATTTACACCTTAAACAACAATAAATGCGCAAGCATTGGAAGATTATTTTGTTAAATTTCATCCAAGCCGCTCAAATGAGGAACAAAGCAAAAAGGAAACTCCAGTGGATTCGAGGTGGGTTGTCCGAACAGATGGAAGATCTACTGTTTTAGGGTGCAGTGTTGGGGTTCAGTTAATAGCTCCAACTGGAGAGATAATGATTCAATCTATTAAATTTGGTTTTCATGCTTCAAACAACGAATGTGAATACGAAGCCGCTTTGGCACGTTTAAGATTGGCAAAAATTTGTGGAGCAACTTTAGAGCCCTTGGAAACGGATTCTCAATTGTTAGTAAATGAGGTATCTGGATTTTCTGAAGCAAGAAAGGATCGTTTGATTTTATATCTTCGAGAACTTTGGATTTTAATGCTTCTGTTTGACAATGTTGTTGTGAAATATATTGAGCGAGGGAGTAACATGGTTGCTGATTCTTTGGCAAATGTCACTTACAAGGAAGAATATATTCTTGGATTTTGTTACAAGAAAATCCTTCAATTGTTACTCAATCTAATCAATGTGAATGTTTAGAGGAATTTTTGTTACATCTGATGTAATCCGAGGTGATTGGCGATCAGATATTCTTAGCTTTTTTACTCAAGCAATACTACCAGATGATTCACGATTGGCCAAAAAATTGAGAAGTAAAGCCTTCGGATATATAATGCTGGATGAAATATTGTATAAAAAGGCATTGAGTAGGCCATTTTTACGATGTTTAAGCAAGCAAGAATCACAAGAAGTATTATCAGAATTGCATGATGGTGAGGGTCAGCTCATTGTGGGTTCAAAGCTCTCTCACATCGAGTTTTTCTTGCACGGTTCTATTGGCCTACAATCATGAATGATGCTAATAATTTAGTTTGAAGCTGTGATACTTGTTAGAGATTTGCCAATGCTATTCACAGACCAGCAGTGCCGGTTATGTCTATATCTGAGGCAGTACCATTTGATAGATGGGGGATTGATCTGGTGGGACCTTTGCCGATGGCTTCTGGAGGAAGACAGATGATAATTGTAGCGGTGGATTATTTTATAAAGTGGGCAGAGGCAGAACCGTTATCAGGACAAAAGCAAATGACGTGATCAAATTTATTGTGAACATCATTTGTTTTCGTTTTGGAGTTCCTCGGAGGATTACAACAGATAATGGCCCTCAGTTTAATAACAAAGAGATGGCTTCATTTTGTATTTCTAAAGGAATTCAGTAATGTTTTTCGACGCCTTTTCATCCTCAAATTAATGGGCAAGTGGAGGTAACAGACAGAATGTTTTTAGATGGCTTGAAGAAAAATTTAACGGGGGTAGCAGGAAAATGGCCAAACTATTTGCAAGAGGTACGTTGGGCTTATCAGACAACTTCTAAAGAGGCTACAAAGGAGACTCATTTTGCTTTGGCATATGGAATGGATGCAGTCAGCCCCATAGAATGTAATCCACTATCAAACTCTTAGAAGTTCGAAGGGAGAATTTAGATTTGATCGAGGAGAAAAATGTTCGAGCTCATTTGAATGTAATCCACTATCAAACTCTTAGAGGAATAGATATGATTCGAAGGTTAAAATAAGAGAATTCAAAGAAGGTGATAAGGTGTTAAGAAAAGTTTTCTTGCACACAAAGGATAAAATCGTTGGAAAAATGGCTCTGAACTGGGAAGGGCCTTATATGGTTGTTGAGAGGATAAAACCAGGGTCTTATCGTCTTTGCGATTTTCAAGGGAGGATACTTCAGCATCCATGGAATATACAACATTTGAAGCTTTATTGGGAGTAGATTTGTCTTTGTATTTTGGAATGTTTACTTTTGAATGACGCACTCTTTCCTATCTTGTTGGCCCATGAAATTTTTAACGAGGCGTTGTGTACATATTCAATATTATCAATAAAGTTCGTTTTTGGCCAATGGTTGTTTACACATACTTGAATAAAACTACCTTAACAACTTATCAAAGACTAATCATCGTTGAGGTTGGTTAAGAGTATAATGTTCTAAAGTGTTTATATCATTTTTCGAAGAAACAATCATATTTAATAATCACATTACAATTTTTTCGAAGTAGAAGCTTAACAACACAGTGAGAATTTTTCAAAGAGCTACCATGTTCACCAATTTCGTTAAGATATTTGAGGTGGTAAGTTTACAATTTATAATTATAGTCATTTTTTAAATTCAGTATCGAATAATATATGAAGAGAATAATAAAACAAGGAAACCGTTTTGTCGATTAGATTAATTTTTTGAAGTACAAAAGGCAATTTTTTAACCTGATAAACACAAAAAAATGATAAAGTTAATCAGAAGACTCCTCTTCTTCGAATGATTCATCTTCATCTTCAGATGACGAATCGGGGATAGGATCGAAAGCTTCACTTGGACACTTATCAATGTGAATGTCATTCCAGAAACTTGTGAGGTTGATATTAGCATAACTAGCATGAAGTTCTCGAAGAAATATAATGGTTGTTTCTTATTTTCCATTTTTAATAGCAGCTACCATGTCTTTTGAAAGTTCAGCCTCGGCAGCAGCAACAGCAGCAACTTTTTCCCCTTCAAAATCTTTCTTTAGTTTATAAATTTCTTCGGTCAGTTTTTTATTTTTTGTCTCATAAAGGTTAAAATAATTTTGCAGGCCTTTGGAGTTGGATATTTCGGCATCCAGTTCAGTAAAATGATCGGAGTTGAGCTTATTCATATCTTTTTTATGAGAAGCCTTCAACGTTTCTTTGTCAGCAATATGTGTGGTTCGCGGAGGATTTTTCATGAAGATAGTACCTTTTATAAGTTCGGACCTTGTTACTTCATACAAGTGACCATATCTTTATCCAATTGCTTTAGATGGTTTTGAGAAAATTCGACTTGGGAAGCAAGTGCTTTTGCTGCAATGTCGAGATCGGTAAATGGTTGAAGTGCAACAACAATTGTAGGGTTTGGAGGAAGATGAAACTCTGTTTCGGCTGAACTAGGACGTTGAATCATATCTAAATTTGTGATTGGAGCAGGAGGACATATAATTTCTGGAGACGCCTCGACAGGTGCTGGTCTTCTAAAGTTAAACATGTGATTTTGGATGCCTTGAAGAACAGGATCCTTTTCACTAGTAAGTGCTTCAGTGTTTTTAAAATTAAAAAAAATATCATGATCGAAGTTTTCAGTAGCCTGATTTTCGTTAGTAGCATTGTCTTCGATGATGATCACCATGTTGTCTTTGGTTGTCTGTTCTTCAACCAAATGGTTTTGTTGGTTTTCAACAGTGTTTTCATCTTCATCGACCAGTGTATACGAAGTGATTCTCGTCTATTTTGTTTTCTTTCCATGGAATCTGGACGAACCTTCCTTTTTCTTTGAAGATGGTTCTTGATCTTTCCCTTCTTCGATGGGTGAGAGGGTTTTATTGCGGTTTTTCTTTTTCGAGGCTTTGGCTTCGATGGAGTTAAAGGGCTAGCACCAGATGTGTTAGCTGTCTTTTTACCTTTCTTGTCTTTGATAGCTTTTTTCTTTTTTGGTAAATGACTATCTGATCTGTTTCAAATAGGAAAGAAGACTTTACAATCGGGTTGAACTAACCTTTTACAGACTATCTTCGAATCGGGCTGTGACATCAATTTTGAGGTGGTACGGCACCCTATGAGATTAGGAACATGTGGCAGTTGAGGAAATTGATGCGCTAGAAAGTAGTGTAGAAGGAATTATTGCATTCTTTTTCAAACCAAACATCAAGTTTTTGGAAAATATCCTTAGCAGTTGGTCGACATGCTGAATAACGCTTCAAATTTTTTGAAATAATCATGCAAGTAGAAAATTAAGGAAAGAGAAAGGCAAAAAATATAACCTATTTCAGAATGTAAACATTTCGAAGTGCTTACGATTGTTTCTCCAGATGAGATTTAGCCTTGAAGGATTAGCATCAGAAATTTCTTCGCCATTCTCCCATGCTTCTGATATAAAAATGAATTTATGCTTCCAGAATTTATCAGCTTCTAAGAGGTCATCAATGATTTTGAGGTCATCCATCAGGGTGAGGTAGTAAAAGGGAAGCTTTGGACCTTTCGATAGTTGAGTTAAGGAGATGAAGTCCTTGATGCTGATTGAAATCTGAGACAGTCAAGATGCCATAATCACTGACATAAAGGTGAACTTGATTCGGTGTCACCTGAGTAGAGCACAAGTTAAGGAGTTCGAAGTATTCCACGATCATAAGATCCAGTGGAAACCGAAGACACCAATTAATGATTTCGGGGTAGACTACTAGCTCATCATCCTTGCAGTCTAAGGGAGTTTCTCCTTTTTTAGGCAGTCGAAGAGTTATATTATCTCTTATTCCCCATTGTTTTTTAGAGCCGAAACTTGGCTATCCTTGTAATAAATATACCTGAACTTTTTTCAGAGAAATGATGTACTTAACTTTGAGAACACTCAAGTTTCTGCCAATTGTAGCTCTTTCTTCTTCAGAAACAAAGCAAGTATTTGTTTATTCCTGAGGCTTATGGGTATTGGTTGAGTTCTCGTCATCGGATTCAGCTTCGAGGTTGGTTCTGGTACCCTCAGAATCAGCTTCGTTGGCCTTTGATGTTTCTTCTCGAGGTTGTTAGGGTAATGGATTAACAGTTTCTGGTAAAGGGTTATTTGTTCAAGGAACTTCCTCAGTTACTTCTCTCTGAGGAAGAGCTTCACAATTTGGATTCAAAGGGGCAGGAGTTAGGATAATTTCTTATTCGTCTCCCATGACAATAAACTTTTTTATTCTTCTCATTATTGAAGAATGATTCGAAGAGGGAGTACTTGACTTTTGTTTTAGAAGGGATTCTTCACTAATCAAAAGAGAAATTTTACTTTTAGATAAAGAGGCTCATGGTGTTTTAGGACCTAGGATTTTGGTTGAGGAATGTTCTTTGAATATTGGAGAAGGAGAAATAACAGAAGCTTTGGTTGGATCAAAATTACCGTAATAAATTGTTTTGGTGGTTGTTCCAACGAGAGCGCTATTGATTAATCTTGCAACTCTATATTCTTCCGCTCTTTGAGTAATGCAGAAGTAGTCGTACGATCCAAAGACTAAGTTGTTATCAGGTTGGGGATTTTGGTTTCTTGGGTATGTTAGCCTTGTATTTTATGGTTTTTGGATTTTTTTCTCATAAACCAGATGAAGGTCGATGGAGAGTTTTGTTTTTTTTTCTGATGACGGTACTGAGAAAAAGGAGGAACACGATGAAGGTAAACAAGCGCTTTGAATTTTCTCTGAAATAATTTGTGCTATGAGAATGAAAAAAATGAGGGTACCGAATGAATTTATAGAAAGAAAATGAGACGTGTGAAGTTTAAAGGACTTTGATAGTTATAGGGTATAATACAAAGCGGTGAGAGGATTAAGAGCTCGACATCTGCCAGACTAGATGTCTAGCTACAGGTCTAAAAGCTATAAAGTTATGATGGATTCGAACGATTATATGAAACGGTTACTTTTGTATATTGTTTGGATAAAAGTCGATGAGTATATTTTAAAGTTTTACTTCCACAATGACTCGAGGAGTTGTGTTTTCATAACGTTTCGAGGAAACTTATTGGCTTTGAGAATTTATCAGATATTAGTTACTTCTAATTGGTATTTGTTGTTTAACCCCTTCGAATGGTTGCTTCTAGTGGTCGCTTCAAATGGTTTCTTCGAATGGTTGCTCTTAGTGGTTGCTTCGAATGATTGCTTCGAGTTTATTTTACAACAGTTGACATTAGTATGGAAGAATTCGAAGACATTTTAGTTCTCATTCATTTACTGACATGAGAACTAGGGGGACTTCTGATATGAAAGTAGGATTTTGAGGATTAAATTGTAAATAATATAAATTTAAGGATTAAACTGTAAATAATGTAAGTTTAGTCCTTAAATTACATGTAATATAAGTTTTAGAGAACATTTGTGATTATGTATAATTATTGAGGACTAAATGGCAATTCATCCTCTTTTGTAACAGATTCCACTTTAAAACTAAGTCATGGCTCCTCTATATAAAGGGCAAGGCTACTCTAATAAAGGGGTTGAACACTTTTTTACTGAACTCATTTGTATTTGAACTTTCTCTCTCTAAAAACTCTCTAACTCTTTCTCTCTCTAGAATACTCTTATAACAATTTACTAAGGTGAAATCTTAACTCATCATAGAGAACTATATGTATTTTATTTATTGGATGTTGTTGAGTATGATCTAAGTTTACGTATAAAATATGCATATATAAATCACAGTTGGATCTACCATCCACTTAATAAAGTCATTGCGCATAAAAGATTTATTCAATTGTCTATATATTTTTATGTCTACATGTGATTTTGTATTCCTAAATATTGGATGACTCGTATTTTATTATCTAATGGTTCATCCATGAAACATTCAGTTATATAATGTGATTCTTATCATTATTGTTATACCCCTTCTTAAACTAACTCGAACCCACATCAAAGTGTTAAGTTTCAAAACATATGAAATATTTTACATCTCTTGATTTTTTACATCAATCTTGAGATGTTGAAGGATAAAACTATCTCAAACAAAATAAAAGCTTTCATTTTTATACCATAATGTTTTATAATATTAATAATATGTCTTAATTTGTATGATAAACCCATTAGACATTAATAGTAATCCTAATTAATATTAGTTCTTAACACATAAAACGTTTAAGCTGAAAATTGTACGCTTAACTTATTTATTATGAATTTCTTGGTTGTATATAACAAGTCCTCATAATTTATGGCAATAATATGTAATCGACACAAACCATAATATGAATCCATTAAAATTAACTTTTGAATTCCCTAACACTCTAGTTAATTTATCTCAAACTAAAACATGTTACAATTTTAAGAGATTCTAATATTAATAAGACAATTAACTAAAATATCATAAATAATGTTTTTAAGGCTACAAACTGTTAACTTTTACTTAAATCTCATACGGTTGGTATAAGCATGTGAATCTTTTATTAGGCCGATTTAATTTTGGAATCTATCATACTCAATTAACAAAGTCATTATTTTGTAATATATATCAAGTCTTCTTAAAGTTACTGTTAAAACAACATGATCTTAATATTTATTTAATGAAACTTAATGATGAAGTGTGCAAGTTTTACTAAAATTATCTTTAAAAAAAATTTGTTTGACTAAAATAACAGTTTTACTATATGACTAATATTTTTATGTTGAATGAAAATTATTTGATCTAAAATCTTATGTATATCTTATCATGTTATCTTTCGAGTTAAACATGGTTGATACACAATAAAACAAGCTAGTCGTTTTTATTTTAATAACGGATTATAACTTAAATTTAATTACCTTACATAATGATCATGCTTGCTATATTAATTCACGGTTGAAAATTAGAATTATATGTGATTATATGGAAGTATAAACCGAATATTTCCGCTATATCATTATAATTTTATTATTCTTATATCACTTTTTACAGTGTTACATAATTAAGCTAAATTAATCTATTACACTACACATAACCTTAACATTTTCATATTAACTTTTTATGACGTTACGCATTCTTAAGCAAAATCCTTTTGTTTCATCATAAATATTCTTAGTTTATTTTTAAAAAATTTATATAAATATTCATTATAAACTGAGTACACGTTATTTGATTATTCTTTATTTATGTATATATACAAAATACTATGTTAACTTTAGTGTACCAAATTTATTGAGGATGTTGATTTTGTTATTTATGAACAACTACAAGTACTTATTCTTAAGTGGGTATTTGAACATTGATTTCTATTAGAAATGACCATTCTCACAATAGAAAATGATTGATAACAAAAAAATCAAATCCATCTAAAATCAAGATTGTTCTTTAATTACTTAATTATAGATAAAGTAATGTATTGTCTCAAATTTAAATTTTATAGATAAACTTAATTACTTCACTATAAACTTAATTATAGATAAACTTAATCAAATCCATCTAAAATCAAATGCATTGTCTCAAATTTAAATTTTATATGGGGTCCTAAACTGGACTATTAGATAAAGTAATGTATGCTAAATTTAAATAATTATTACTATATCAGACTCAATTGTTATATTTGTAGCCCCGAAAAGATTTTTTGCATTGGATACCCGCGAATGTATAAGTATCTAAAATAGAGGCTTCATCACGTTCAACGTTAATTTACCATTTTTTATAACTAAATATGAATATAATAGTTTATGAATTTTATTTTGCATATTTTAACCAAACAAAAAATATCACGATGTTGTTTATTAAACTCTCATATCTCCCTTAGCAGTAGCTGCTATTTGTAAAGATGTTTCATTATCCATGTATTTTGGTAATTTAATTTATACTATGAATGAAGAGAAATTGTGATGGTTGAAGTTGTATCAATCCATGAAATATCTATATTAACGAGAAATAAATTGAAATCAAGCTCATACCAAAGGTGTGAAAGCAACTTTTTGGGACAAATTAAGTCTTAAACCTCTCATAGTCCTTCTAAATTTTTGCAATATGTTTAATAAAAAATAATTAGCATGATGTTAAATTTTACTTAACACTCTTATTATATGAAACTGTTAGGGTGACGACCAAAGTTCCACATCCCACATCGGTTAAACATGGGAAAGATCAGTGGTATATAAGTAAGAACATACCTCAATTAGTATGAGGCCTTTTGGTAGTGGACCAAATGCAAAGCCGTGAGGGCCTTCGGGTGCCAAAGCGGGCAATATCATACTAGTGTTGATATCGGTTGTGTTCTTACTTATATACGGAGGCGAAATATGCGGACCGGACCCTCATATTCTTAACTCGTGGTTTTAGAGCTAAGGAAATGGCGCAGGATGGTCGAGTGAGTAGATAAATCCGCTGTAAAAATCTCTATTGCTCAGGTGGAGCAATCTCTGATTAGAGTGAGCGCATAAAAGTCAACTGAGAGGAGGCTAAGTGGTACTTTGTTCGAGAGGAGGATTTGTTAGGGTGACGACCAAAGTCCCACATCCCACATCGGTTAAACATGGGAAAGATCAGTGGTATATAAGTAAGAACATACCTCAACTAGTATGAGACCTTTTGGTAGTGGACCAAATGCAAAGCCGTGAGGGCTTTCGGGTGCCAAAGCGGACAATATTATACTAGTGTTGATATCGGTTGTGTTCTTACTTATATACGGAGGCGGAATATGAGGACCGGACCCTCATATTCTCAACGGAAACTTAATGTGGCCAAATTATTTTTTTTATTTACTTGTATTTTCCTTAGAGAATTATACTATGTACCCTCTTTAGTGGTTACGAATGAGTTATTTTTCATTATTATTGTTTAAATTTTCTATTAATATCAAATTAATAATCTCATCATAACTGAACTCGGATGAAAAAAATAAGGAGGTATAGTTAATATTGGTGACCTTACCCAAGTCTCAAGAAAAAATAAACTCTAAAACTTGATCGTGTAATTAAACTTATTTTTCTCATAAATTTCACCATTGCACTTATATATAATGAAGTATAGTGTTAACATTTTAAATCTGTATTATTTTTCAACCTTAACGGACTTACAAAAATATAGAATTACTAAAACACTTAAAATATGAATTGTAACAAAGAAATTTATAAGTATCTTAATTATATCTTTAAAACATATTATAATATACTTTAAATAATATCCCATAGACTGCCTTAGTTTATTTAACATGCTTGATATAGGAAAGTACCCTTGGAATTTAGAGCAAATCCTCCAATACTGTAGAAACTTGATTAAACCTCAGATGACACTCAAACATATATATAGAGAACAAAATTCAGCTGCTGACTGGACCGCCAAACATGCTCTTAAGATTCAATCTGAATTCACAGCTGAATCAAATCATTCATTGCATGAATTAAATGCCATCACATTGTTAGAATCTTTAAACATATGATATTTTAGATTTCTTTGAAGAAGACTAACAGCTTGGCAAGTTGAAAAACTTGACCTCAATATTTTCTGTTTTGCAGGAAACCAATGAAGGAAGAAAGCACTAGAGGAAGCATAAAGAGAGAGAAATCTACTATACAAGAAGAAAGCATTAGAGGAAGCACAAAGATGCTATAAAAGAAGAAGGAAAGCCATTAAACAAAGAAGACAAAATCGTGAATGTAATAGCTACATCATGTAAAACAGAATTCATGAACATCATGTAATTTTTTTTAACATCAATAAAAATTAATTTCTTGGAAAAAAATAACAATATCCCATATACTATGTCAAACTTATGAGATTTGACCTTATCCTCAATACTGTAGTCCTCTCATCCTCTCCTTAAGAAAAAAATATTATCTAATAATATAGTCTTATAAATATCTTGACATTTTTAATAAACAAACATATCATACTTTCATCTCATCTATTTTTTTTTTCAATATGGTTATTTAAATGCATACATATAACTTAGGTTTAATATCAAAATATAATGATATATTACTAAACATAGAACATGTATTTTTAATTATCACTTGAATAACATAAAAGGCTGAATTTTTTAAAATTTAAGGTCAGATAAGCATTCAAATGAATCGTGTTGATGTGATCCTTAGCAGAGATGTTAGGTGCCAACGTAAGATATATTATTTATAAATTCCAACTCTTTAAAGAACACAGTGTTGGTTCACTATCATATCTGAAAACAACCAAACCTTCAAGTAAACCAGTTTAAATATTTTATGACATACTTAACTGAAACCTTTCAACAATTAAATCCAATTGTACACGAGTATAAGATGTGCGAGCGTAACATGAAATCATCTATTAATTTTCTCACCCTCAAATAAATATTGTTTATACTTCATATAGACCGGCCTACACACACAGCTATTGGCCTTTGGCTTGAGTGTCCAAGTTCTATAAGGTTCAAAAGACATGTATCACATTAGTGGAATGACTTTGCATTAGAATTCTAAAGTATGAACATATGAAATTTACATATGTAGATAATGCTAAAATTAGTCTTGTTAACTGAAAATACTTTTGTGTTGTATTACATTACAACATAAACACTAAAACAATCTTTATGATCTGAATTATCTTATCAAGAGCTTAGGTCTATAAAGAGAGAAGAATCTTATTCAAATTTCAACCCTAAAGTAAATAATCTTCAATTATACATGATATGACTGTGTATATACCATTGCTCAAAGGTTGTAAATCATCACCCCCATATATTGAAGATCATACATTCATAATGTTGGATGCTTAGTTTATGCTCATATAAATGGGACAACATAATTTTATATCATATAAACACTTAAACACATTATATAGACATAACATTAAAGCTAAACATGCACGACTATAATGTTTAATTCAATAAACTAATATATTAGATTTAATAAAATTATGAAACTAAATTTCTCGATTAGTCAACACCACAACTCTACCATTATGTAGATATCTAAATTATACATAGAATAAAAAACTCACATGATTATTTAAACCGAGGGAAAATTTATGACCTAACAAAATTTGGCATATATAATTATTTTGACACCGTTACTAGGACGACGTATGTTCTCACCAAAATGACCAAAACTATTGTCTTAGCCAATACAATGATGCATATGGTCGCTGCACCGCAACAGCAGTGCACTTGATACACCAGAGCAACCCAAAATTTTCCACAGTGATCCAACGATTTTTATAATCGTGAAAACCCTCATTTTATTTTAAATTAAAGTTTTTTGTTAAATTTTAAACTTTGGATCTTAATTGGTTAGTTATACTTCACCAATCATATGAAGATGCAATCAATTAGACAAATTAAACCTTAATGTATACTTTTTGTAAAAACAAAGTTTTCTTTCCAATATTATAAATAAATCATCAGAAATAGTGAAGATTTAATCAAGATTCTCAAAGCATCAAGCAAACTATGATACCAATAAAAGAGTTTTATGTTAAAAACTTAGAAACTAAAATAAATTAAACATACAAATAAGTTGTTAATTCGAAAATATAAAAAAGTATTAAAAATACTTATAAATATTGCATGTTCTTTACATACGACATAATATAATGTTATAATCTCCAGAAAATATTTTGTTAAATATTTTGGGTAATAGTTATTCTCATGGAGTACGAGTTATGGATTATGTTATTCGCTTGAAGGAATAGCGACTAACCACTATTGATAGATGAAATTGATAAAATTTGGATGAAATTTAAACTTTAGAGAGAGAAAAAAGACGAAAATAATGGAAGAGAATGATCATCATGCTCTTTCTTCTCATTTTGTATTTATCCATACCATAACACTTATGAATGTAATTAACACGAATATATTTTTACTTGAATATTCAGATTTGGAATATGTAAACCCTCTATTTTTACTAATTGTACCTAGTCTATATTCTTGTAGTTCGATGTGATTGAGTCCACTTGCAGCCACAATCTTATTAGACTCATAAGATCCACTAACAATATTACTATATTAAAATATTATGGCTTTAGATCTACATCAGTCGAGCTGGTATCTATATTATAATATTAGAAATTTATGTATCGATATGTTAATGATCTATTTAGTTATCATCATAAGGTGTTCCAATTGATAAATAATTGGCTTATCTATACAATTATGAATTGGACTAATAGGTGAAAACCCATTATGGATATATAAATGTAGATATAGGGTTGAATTTGGGTTTAGTGAAAGAGTGAGTCCAAAGACTAAACTGATAAGTTAAGGGACTAAATTGATAGAAATCATTTTAGTAGTTTATGATCCCCAACTGCAAAGCGGAATAATAAGGTATAGAATAATCATATTATACATTAAACATAATTGCCTTATCTATATAAGTAAGGCATGTAATATGATTCATTTACCTATCGTATAATATTTTGTATACCGCTTTGTTGATTGGATCGACCATGCAAAATTATGTTTTGCTCTTATTTTGTCTTTTGTAAGTTTTTATTCTAGATCGATCAAGGTGGTAAATCGATTCATAACAAATAATAAAATTCATTTTGCCAGTAAATTCAATAGATTAAAACGAACTGGAACAAAAATATAAGAAAAAACTTTAATAATCAGTTGTCATTTTGATAAATAATTTGACTAACTAAATTAATTCCACATAATGTATTGAATGAATATATAATCCATCATATATTATATTATATTTTTATAAATTCGCGTTGATAAAATATTCCTACTCTAAATTATTTTGTTATAATGAGATCGAAACTAACTATGGGACTAAATTGAATATGAACTTTGTGAAATTCAAAATTAAAAATCGAACACTCAAACAGTTGAAAAGGATTTCTAATATAATAAATTAAAAGTAAATAAGATGCTTCGGCAAAGACCATGTCATCCAAGTTGAATTTCAAGGCCTCCCTACCATTTGTAAGCGTTGCTACTCTTTTGGACACGCAGCCGCTGTCTGCCACTTTCCCGCGGACCCATCCTCTGCAGCCCTCCCGTCACGCCGCCCAAGAAAAGAACCAATGACCGATCCAAACCCCGCTCATATCACTCTATCCGATTCTAGCAACAATGAAGCTCCAACCCCGGAATCCCTCCGACAAATGACCATCCAAAGCAACTGGACCAAAAGCTACATCACCGCAAGCAACACCCCTGCGCCACCTAGATAGGCCAAGAAGAAAGGGAACCATCTTCGACAGGAATCACCTCCCCAAGACCTAAGGTTGCAAGTAATGCGACATTAACAAGTATGTACGGGGAAAGCCCGAAGTTGTATTAGACTTTTCCTTCCTTATCCTTTTATAAATATTAAATGAAAATTGCATGTTGGAACGGTAGAGGGTTAAATGACCCTGTGCGTCAAAAGGACCTTCGTGATTTTCTTTTTTCTAATAGCATCAATGTCATATGCCTTTTGGAGACCAAGGTTAAGTCTGATAGGACTATGGCCATAATGAGGTACATCCTACCTTACTGGCATTTCCATACAAACCATGATTATCACCTTTTAGGAAGAATATGGATCGCTTGGAACCCAAGCGTCTATAGTATCACCATTAAAGATATATCTGTCCAGTCTATTCATTGTAATTTGGTTTGGACCGCAAAAAACTCTTGTCTCAACCTTACTAAAATTTATGGCTACAACGATCCATCAGAACGTCTTCTCCTTTGAGCAAGCTTCGCTCCATCACCCATAGCATCTCCTCCGCTCCCTGGATTGTCCTTGGGGATTTCAATGCCATTAGAAAACCCCATGAACGATCCAGTTCCGACCAGCGATGGAACAGCTCCATGGAAGCCTTCAATGACTGTTGTAGATCCTGTAACCTTGATGACCTTCGATCTACCAGCTTCCAGTTCTCGTGGTTCAATAGACAAGAGAACAACCATATATCCTCCATAATCGACCCAGCCCTTGTTAATGGAGTTTAGGACGACCCTTTCCCAAACTCCTATGCCCACTATGACCTCCCGCGGACCTCTGACCACACGCCGATAATTCTCCACCTATCCACTCCTTTCACCCCCTCCCCTAGACCTTTTAAATATTTCAACATGTGGAAGCTCCATCCAAGCTTTCAAGACTTGGTCTCTAATAGTTGGAGTGTTCCTACTTATCAGAGCCCCATGCAAAGCTTATCCACTAAGCTCACCAGACTTGCCCCCACTTTATCCTCCCTCAACAAAAGGGAATTTAGTGATATCAGTGACCAGGTCGAAAAGGCCAAGACCTACCTCGCCCAAGCCCAAGAAAACCTTTTCAACAACCCATCCAACCGCGCTCTTATCTCCTTTCAAAAAGCGGCTTCTGATTCCTACATTTTCTTCAGCCGTGCTGAGAAATCCTTCCTTAAGCAGAAGTCTAGAGAAACTTGGCTTAAGCTCGGGGATAAGAACTCTAAGTTCTTTCAGAGCAGCATCTGACCCCATAGAGCAAGGAATAAGATCATTTCCATATCTACTGCTGATGGCTCTATAAGCTCTAACCCTCATACCATCTCCTCCACTTTCAACAACTTTTTCCTTCATCAACTGGGGTCCCATAGTAACAATGACTACCCTGGCCCTGGCCGAATCAAAAGCCTAATCAGCACCAATGTTCCCCAAACCCTCAAAGCAAAAAATGATTAAGCCCATTTCTAATGAGGAGGTTAAGCAAGCCATTTTTCACGATTAATAGTGATAAAACGCCGAGTCCTGATGGCTTCAGTGCGGAATTCTTCAAATCCTGCTGGCATACTGTTGGCCCTGACGTTTGCGCCAGTGTCAAGCACTTTTTCATTAATGGGAAAATAGACCTGAACTAGAACAAAACCCTCATCGCCCTCATCCCCAAAGTGGACTCTCCCTCTCTTCCCTCTGACTTCAGACCCATCGCCTATTACAATGTTATTTACAAGATAATTTCTAAAATCATTGATAACAGAATTAAGCCGGCGCTCCCTGCCCTTATTGACCCCTCTCAGTCAGCCTTCATCCCTGGCTGATTTATCGTGGACAACATCCTCCTTACCTAAAACCTTCTCCACGATTATCAAACTAACCGCAAGGGCCCTAGGTGCGCCCTCAAAATTGATCTCAAGAAAGTTTTTAACAATGTCCGATGGAAAGTGGTCCTTGATAGTCTGCTAACCATGAACTTCCCCATAGCCATGATAAACTAGATTATCCAATGCATCACCACCCCCTCTTTCTCCATCTGCATCAATGGGAAGTCAATGAATTTCTTCCCTGGAGCGAAGGGTCTCAGGCAATGAGACCCTCTCTCTTCGTATATTTTTGTCATTGTAATGCAGGTACTCTTCAGAATTCTACAGAAAAAGAGCCAGCACCCATCCTTTGGATTCAACTGGAAATGTCAAAAGCTCAGAATAATCAACCTTTGCTTCGTAGATGACCTTATAATCCTCTGCAGGGCCAACAATAAATCTGTCAATCTCATCCACGAAGGTCTAAAGGAATTTGCGGCCACATCTGGGCTCCATCTAAACCCCTCCAAAAGCCACATCTTTTTCTATGGAACCTCCCCCAGCGCCAAGCAGGAAATCCTCAATCTCTTCAATTTCAACGAAGGATCCCTCCCTATCCGTTACCTCGGAGTTCCCTCATTATATCGCGCCTAACATACAACGACTACAGACCCCTCTTCCTCAAAATCACAAACCGAATTAACTCTTGGACCTCTAAGCATCTCTCCTATGTCGAAAGACTCCAACTCATCAACTCTGTCCTCTTTTCAAGTCAAGTTTATTGGTCCTTGATCTTCATCCTCCCGCTAAGGGTCCTCAAGGAGCTCTCCCAGCTTCTTCGCCGATTCCTCTGGTCAGGAACCAAAATGAAGGTCTCAGGATCAAAGATCGCTTGGGGAAAAGTAACCGTGTCCAAAGATGAGGGCGGCCTTGGGATCCCAGACCTAAAAACCTAGAATCAAGCGGCCGCCCTAAAGCTTCTTTGGTCCATTCTCACAAAAAATAAGAACTCTATATGGACCATATGGACCCTCCTGGAAAAAATAAAAAATAACTTCTTCTGGACCCTCCCTTCCCCCTCAAATGATAGTTGGAGCTGAAGAAAAATCCTGAAGCTCCAAAAAGTGGCAGCAAGCCTTTACAAAGTCAACATCGGAAACGGAGCTGACACCTCAATCTAGCATGATCCCTGGGTCTTTCCTTCTTCACTGGTACACCGCTATGGCCCTTCCATCCAAAATCTATCTAGGATCAGGAACATTAAAACAATCAAAGACCTCATCAGTAATGGTTGATGGATGTGGCCCTCACAAGCTAGAGCCCCCAACAGAAACCTTCATCCCCACCTCTCAGACATCATATCAGCTCTCCATAATCTCTACCCCCTATAACTCCATCTGCATCAATGGGAAGTCAATGAATTTCTTCCCTGGAGTGAAGTGTCTCAGGCAATGAGACCCTATCTCTTCGTATATTTTTGTCACTGTAATACAGGTACTCTCTAGAATTCTACAAGAAAAGAGCCAGCACCCATCTTTTGGATTCAACTGGAAATGTCAAAAGCTCAGAATAATCAACCTCTGCTTCGCAGATGACCTTATGATCCTATGCAGGGCCAACATCAAATCTGTCAATCTCATCCACAAAGGTCTGAAGGAATTTGCGGCCACATCCGGGCTCCATCTAAACCCCTCCAAAAGCCACATCTTTTTCTCTGGAACCTCCACCAGCGCCAAGCAAGAAATCTTCAATCTCTTCAATTTCAACGAAGGATCCCTCCCTGTCCGTTACCTCGGAGTTCCCTTCATTACATCGCGCCTAACATACAACGACTACAGACCCCTCTTCCTCAAAATCACAAACCGAATTAACTCTTGGACCTCTAAGCATCTCTCCTATGTCGGAAGACTTCAACTCATCAACTCTGTCATCTTTACAAGCCAAGTTTATTGGTCCTTGATGTTCATCCTCCCGGTAAGGGTCCTCAAGGAGCTCTCCCAGCTTATTCGCCGATTCCTTTGGTCAGGCACCAAAATGAAGGTCTCAGGATCAAAGATTGCTTGGGAAAAAGTAACTGTGCGGCCTTGGGATCCCAGACCTAAAAACCTGGAATCAAGCGGCCGCCCTAAAGCCTCTTTGGTCCATTCTCACAAAAAATAAGAACTCTATATGGACCCAATGGGCCCTCCTGGAAAAAATAAAAAATAACTGCTTCTGGACCCTACCTTCCCCCTTAAATGATAGCTGGAACTGGAGAAAAATCCTGAAGCTCCGAAAAGTGGCAGCAAGATTTTACAAAGTCAACATCGGAAACGGAGCTGACACCTCAATCTGGCATGATCCCTGGGTCTTTGCTTCTGCACTGGTACACCGCTATGGCCCTTCCATCCAAAATCTATCTAGGCTCAGGAACATTAAAACAATCAAAGACCTCATCAGTAATGGTCGCTGGATGTGGTCCTTACAAGCCAGAGCCCCCAACAGAAAACTTCATCCCCACCTCTCAGAAATCATATCAACTCTCCATAATCTCCACCCTCTCTTTCTCTGTGTGCATCGATGGGAAGTCAATGAATTTCTTCCCTGGAGCGAAGGGTCTCAGGAAATGAGACCCTCTCTTTTCGTATATTTTTGTCATTGTAATACATGTACTCTCCAGAATTCTACAGGAAAAGAGCCAGCACCCATCCTTTGGATTCAACTGGAAATGTCAAAAGCTCAGAATAATCAACCTCTGCTTCGCAGATGACCTTATAATCCTCTGCAGGGCCAACATCAAATCTGTCAATCTCATCCACGAAGGTCTGAAGGAATTTGCGGCCATATCTGGGCTCCATCTAAACCCCTCCAAAAGCCACATCTTATTCTCTGGAACCTCCCCCAGCGCCAAGTAGGAAATCTTCAATCTCTTCAATTTAAACGAAGGATCCCTCCCTGTCCGTTACCTCGGAGTTCCCCTCATTACATCGTGCCTAACATACAACGACTACAGACCCCTCTTCCTCAAAATCACAAACCGAATTAACTCTTGGACCTCTAAGCATCTCTCCTATGTCGAAAGACTCCAACTCATCAACTCTGTCCTCTTTGCAAGCCAAGTTTATTGGTCCTCGATCTTTATTTTCCCGGTAAGGGTCCTCAAGGAGCTCTCCCAGCTTCTTCGCCGATTCCTCTGGTCAAGCACCAAAATGAAGGTCTCAGGATCAAAGATCGCTTGGGAAAAAGTAACCGTGTCCAAAGATGAGGGCAGCTTTAGGATCCCAGACCTAAAAACCTGGAATCAAGCGGCCGCCCTAAAGCCTCTTTGGTCCATTCTCACAAAAAATAAGAACTCTATATGGACCCAATGGACCCTCCTGGAAAAAATAAAAAATAACTGCTTCTAGACCCTCCCTTCCCCCTCAAATGATAGCTGGAGCTGGAGAAAAATCCTGAAGCTCCGAAAAGTGGCAGCAAGCCTTTACAAAGTCAACATCGGAAACGGAGCTGACACCTCAATCTGGCATGATCCCTGGGTCGTTCCTTCTTCACTGGTACACCGCTATGTCCCTTCCATCCAAAATCTATCTAGGCTCATGAACATTAAAACAGTCAAAGACCTCATCAGTAATGGTCGCTGGATGTGGCCCTCACAAGCCAGAGCCCCCAACAGAAACCTTCATCCCCACCTCTCAGAAATCATATCAACTCCTAGAATGCCTCGAACGATCATCGCAAGGTCCATTGGAAAACGGATTTTTGCGCCACAATTTACTATATCTGGAGAGAAAGGAATGATAGAATCTACAGCAACAAACAAACACCCTTCACCAGCATAGCACATCACATGCTATCAGACCTCTGATATCGCTTTAGAGGAACCAAAGCCAGCTTCACTGGATAATTTCATTATAGTTATAAAGTTACCTTCGTCTAAGCAATGTAACCACATAAAAGCTTTACTGATATCGTTCCTTTTTTACCAGTTACAATCTTTACTGTATCGAGGCTCTCCCCTCCCATAACTTATGTACAACCATTTATATTAATTTAAGTGTTTTTTATACAAAAAAACTTAGTGAATCAATTTTCTTTTTTAATGTTTTGAGATGGATATGTGACTAAGGCAATAGATGGATCTAACAAAAGTCGAAGAAGTATGACCTTTGACTAGTTACAAATACGACAAAACTTGAATCATTTAGCCTTTTTAATTTTAAGCTAATAAGGCAGGCAAATGTATTTCCAATTTATAAATGAAATCCCGACTCCAAAAATTACTATTTAAAATGTGGCGAGATAAAGGATTTAAACTTTTAAAAAATAGTCAATTTACTTCCCTTTAACGGTTACCTGCTGATTCTTCTATGACTAAGTAATCCCAATATTCAACCGACCATAGCTTTTGTACAGCTAGATTGGTTCCTCCACAATCTCAATCACTTTACAAGTCTTCACATTTTTCCCTATCATTATAAACCCTATTGTTTCAAACTTCAGAATTAGACAACAATTTCTATTTTTCGAATTACTTCTTTTAAATCAATGCCTTGAGAGAGACCGTCAATGTTGCAAAAAGTCTCAAAGTTTCACTTTTTGCATCAAAACTGAGAAAACCCATGATCCGAAAACTATTTTTTATCAAAAATTCAACAAAAAAACAAGATGTTTAAGCTTGTTGCGCACTGTGATTATGTGTTTCTCTAGAATAAGTTATAGGATAAACTACAAACAGAGAGAATATGTTTGATATTTTCGTCTGCGTTATTACAGAGGATGCATAAAGGGAAATTCATAATCCCAAGATAAACGTTTGTCTCGAGTAATGAGTTTGCCATTGATAGCGAGCCAAAGAATGAAAGAATGACGAGGGATATTAAATTTACTCAATACCAATCTCGTCCAACCGACACAGGGGGAGGACGTTCGGATGGCATTGTAGGCGTTTTTTATCGATAAGTTGAAAATTTCAGGTTTCGCCGTTCAGAGAGGGTGATCGTCAAGATGCGGACCTTGTGAAGGGAGAGAGAAAATAATGTTGCGGAGCTCCAATAGGCTGTTACGGTTCCTAGCAGTTGCAGATCTCCTATTAACAAACCAAGTCAAGCGCCGCTTCGATATGAAATAAGAGACAGTAATATGCTTACCTAACTTGGAATCGTTAATGATTGATGGACCATAGAAAGATGCAAAAAGAATGGAGAGCAACCAAGGATCAAACCAGAATGAGGTGGACCTGCCGTTGCCGATAGCTATCCTGAATAGCTTGATTTCCAGAGGCCTTAGGAATAACATTTTCCTCCAAGTCCATAAGAGAGTGGAACCAAGAGAAACAACCCATAAATTCTCTCAGTTAATCTTCTCGGTCTTAATCTAGCCATTATAGATCGAGTTAGAGGAATTATTAAAGATGAACCATAGGTGCTTGAAGACGGTCGCCTCATTCTAAAATTTTAAGTCCAAAAATCAAAGGTCGTCCTCATTCAAGGGCATGTTGATCGAAAGCCAGACTACTTTGGTACCAAAAATCTTCAAATCGTGACCAGACCAGAGATACCAATGGAGGATCTGGGAGAGTTCTTTAAGGAGTCTCGAATAGAGAATGAAAATAGAGGACCAGTACACTTGGCCATGAAAGAAAAACATATTTGATGAGCTAGAGTCGGCCAACGTATGAGAGGTATTTTGAGTTCCAAGAGCCAATACTGAACAAAATATATTTTATCTCGTCATGAGTAATCAGATGGATCATATAAGATTTGTCGAGATAATTAACCTAAGATGAGATAAGAGATAAGACTCTGGAAAGCCCCGGATACCCAGACGAGTGACCAGACCCCAACAAAGAGGTGAAATGTCTGATAAGGATATTGGAAATGCCATTAAGAGAAGTGATCAAATTGTCGTGGTGTTCGTGATAGAAGTAAATTTGTTTCTTAACAAATGAGTTTTTATGTTATTATAAAAGAATTTGGTGTTTGTATCACCAATCTTAAGCCATTTTTCTATAGATTTTTTCTTAAGGAAAGATTCTTCCACCCTACTAAGAAAGACATAGGTTGAGGACGCCTTAATCTAAGGATTACAAAGGTATATGGTAAAATAGGTTTTGAGTTGAAAATATATCCTTTTGGGCATTGGAAACTCTCTAAATGATATTACTGTAAGCAGTGCGGTTGAGATTCTGAAGGGAGAGGTGAAGTCTATTAAGCTTAAAGAAAACGAGGGCCATGCCCTGCAGAGGGCATAAGGAGTTCCAGCTAGAAGTAATAATATCCTTATAGGAAGGGTGGTATTGCTACATGTTGAAGAATTGTTTTAAAACAATTCTTGCGCTTGTGAAACATACCAAGGTTAAGGGTAACAGTGGTATGATACAAGGAACGAGAGTGACCGTAATGCGTAGAGAAGTGCGGGAAGGTCTCATCCTAGTCGTTATTGACTAAGACACGATCAATTTTAGTTACAATAGGGTTTATAGACATTTACTATGCCAAGTGTAGAGAGAACGGGTGGATCTCAGGTCACCGAATTCAGAATTAAATAAACAATTGTTGAACTCATCAATCGTCGAGGTTCAACCACCAAGGGAACCGTATTGCTTCTTCGGGGTGCGAATGTCGTTGAAGTCCTCGGGCGTGATCCAAGAGACACCTTGGTCAAGGGAGGAAATGGATTGGAGAGTATTCCAAAGGGTAATTATCTCGATACTTTTGTTGGAAGCATAAATAGTAGTGAAACAAAAAAAGTTTGGTGAATTGAGATGCTTCATATGACAATGAATATGTTGCAAATATGAAGAAGTAATGGAGACAGAAGTCACACTAGGATTCCAATTAATCCAAATTCTACATATAGGGTGATACTCATGGTTAGTATTATGGGAACAGACTTTGGTCTTCACGCGACTCATAATAGAAATATTATATTTCATAATAAAATCATTAAAATCTTTTTTTCCAACGGCGTCGTTTAACCCGCACACATTCCAAAACGCAATAAACATAAAAGTTATAGTGGGTTAGGTATAGGGAGAGATCTATCAGGATCCTCGCCGCAAATGACCGGTCTACCTGCTAGGGGTTCCATGTCAATATCGCCACCAGCAGTATTAGGATGAAGAGTCTTCTCCTTGGATGGACAATAATTAATTTTACTTTTTCTTGATGTAAATTTTGCGTGAAATCCAAACATATGTTTAAAATTTAATCTAAAATCATCGCCTACAAATAATTAGGATTTGGATAGTTATGGATACAATTTTGATACTTAAAAAAAGATTAGATTATAACATAATTTAAAATAGTGTTTATAACTATGTCTTCGTATTTTATTTCTCAAATGGGAAAGAAAAACAAAAAAAAGTTAGTATACATATTCAAACCAAAATTATTAAATATATTTATTCGTTATTTAAAAAAAAACATGTTCCAAAATATAGTTTGAATGAATTTTATACTTATACATTTTATTTTGAACATTTTGTATATTTTTTTCTTATTCTATTTATCCTAACTTAAAATCTATCAGTTGAAAAATTAGTAATCTGAAATATTTAGAGTATCAAATTTTACTATATATTTACCAAAAATGTAAAGACAAAAAATGTAAAGACTATGAGTAATGCTCTAACATATTGGTCGTTTAAGTTTACACCGTCGTTTATCTCCCCTGCATAGTTCTAGAGCATTTGTAACATTTTTTTACACTAAACACGTTTCGAAATTATTTAATTTTTGTTTTTTTTATACTAAACATGTTTCAGAATTACGTTTTCTACTTTTTATAGATAAATACAATGAATCGTTTTTGTGTGAGATACAAACGATTATATTTGATGAAAATTGGAAAGAGTAGTCAATAGAGAACCTTAATTGATTGATTAACAAAGATTATACCGAGATGAAAATGTGAAAGAGTAATCAGAGACTTCTAAACGATTGAGTAACAAAGATTACAACGACAAGTTTTTTAAGAATATAGAAGAATATGGGATACAAATGATGTATTTTTTCCTCAGTTTATATTTCTAATCATTTTTGAAATATAATTACAAAAATAAAATAAATTATCTTTGGTGTTGATGATTTATAATTAAAAGATATTTGGATTGTTTATCAACTGTGTATTAAATTTCTAAGTAGAAGGTAAAGAGATAAGAGAGGTGTCTGGTAGTAGTTAATTTTTTTAGAAAAAATCCAACCTATTTAATATAGTTGATTGGGGTATTTATACTTTTGTTTAGGATCCATGGACCGTTCGGGTCGGATCTTGAATTTGGTTCGGCCTTGAAGGCTCCAAAGCCCAAGACCAAAGATGGTTTAGCACACAGGTGAGTCATAATCCCTTTGAGCTCACTCTTCATCCATCGAACTAATTTGGTTATGTCCGAATTACCCCTTCAGATTTCTTTAATGGCACTTCCAACATTATCTGAACATAATAATAGCCCTTTTAGGTATTTCAAATATATTTTTGGAAGAGCTATCCATTGTAGAGAAAATCTGATCAGGGCCCAAAGTGATTTTTTATTATCAGAGAAAAGCTAAAGGTGGCGACTTTAACAAATCACTTCTGTTTACACGAGTCACTCTGACCTCTCAACCGTTTTTTCCTAGGAACTTGCAGCTTCAAAAAGTAACGAGTCTATAGTTAATAGCCCCTAATAATGGTTCAAACGACTCGTCCCCCCTACGTAAAACACTAAAATGATTTTCTCTACTATATAAGTGAGGCTGTTTTACTGTTTCCATTCTTACAGTGAGAGAAAAATTTTAATTCAATTTCTAAAGAGATAAACTCTAAATCTGCAGTTTGTTCTTAGTTTTCCTAACCCTTCTCAAAACTTTTATGTTCACGGCTAGAACAAAATTGGTTAAAGAAGGCTGGTTGAATCTGTTCGAATTGGAAAGAGAGAAAAGAGAAGCAAGAATCGCCACCGGACTACCTGTTTCCCCTAGGGGACTGGTTATACAAACGATACCGGAGCCGGACATGAGTTCATCTTCTTCTAAGTTATCAGTTATTTTAAAAAACATTCTCTTGTCCCAACTGTACCAAACCTAGTTTCATCTATGTCAGATCTTGAACCATCAGTTCAAATCCATGATAAACCTTTTACTAAAGCCAAAACTGTTACTAGTAAAAAACCATCACCGTTTATCGTCACAAATAACCGAAGGTGGGGAAGATACCTCATTAGAGAAGTCTGGAAATACTAGTGACGTCATAATTGTTCGGAAAGCAAGAGAAAAAGTAGGGATGCCTAACACCGAATAGCTTCTGGAGTGCCTCGAGGGGAAAGTGGGGCCTGGTTTCTCCAAGGTTGGTGTTAAATATTTACTTTCCTTTAAAATTATTTCCTATGTGTATACCCATACTACAAAACTGGACAGAATTAGGTAAAAATGGAGATTTCCATAGTCCATTAAAGTGAGAACTCCCATTACTCCTGAAACTCTGATGCATTGTAAAGCTAGGGAAATAGTGGTATACACCGAAACGCTAAATTGGGGCCTTTAATTTCCTTTAGACCCATAAATATTAAGATATTTTCATTTGGTGAGGCTTTGCCCAAGTCAGCTAAGTCACAATGCTTGGTACACATTATTGGCCAACATTATAACTTTAAGGTTATCTAAAATTCTGATGCCTATGGAGCAGTTTGTTTTTGTGGCTAACTTGTGCCGTAATCACCATATCCTTTTTTACCACTATAACATAAGAAATGGTTATAAGGTGGTTAATGACTTACTAGAGGCAAATAAACCCTGGAGGATTCAATTTCTCTACATCAGTGGGGCTTGGGAGAATGGTAAAAAGATAACATTTAAAGGGAACCCAAGCCAATTGACAAGATATTGGAAAAGTTCAAGTAAGCTCTGTTCGGATTCCCTTAGTAATGTTTTAATATTATATATATATATAAGACTTATCTTATACTATTGGATTTATTTTGTAGTGTTTTGGAATATTTTTTTAGACTATCTAGAAGATGGAAAGACTACTTTCACCAAACTTAATCAGTAGGCCACGAAAAACTGGGATATTGCATTCCATAACTACTTCACTGCAGGGAACATAGTAAGAGCTCATTTATGGATTACAAGCTCAACTAGGGAGCTCACCTGGGAACAATTTACCATTCCCCCTTATAAGAGGTGATTCTAAAAATAACCGAGGAACGTGATGGTAAACTTTACTTGCCAGCCAGGAATAGAACCCCTAGTCATTTGGACAAGATGGAGAAGAAGAATAAGAAGAAAGAGATTGGCGCATCCCACCAGATTCCTGATGTAGGTAGTTCGGGAAATCCAAAAGGAATCAATGATGCTCTGTTAGAGGCGATGGCTGTTACAGTAGGCGAGGCCGAAGGGCCATAACGTTCACCACAAACTAAGAACAAAAATGGGTCAGAAGAATGAAACCAATGGGTTAGAGATAATACTCTAACCCGAGGCCGTTCCTCATACCCTTCATGTTGAAACTCTTCCCCAAGAATAAGTATATACTGATCCTCCCTCACCATTATTTCCCACAGTCGATCCACTCTATTGAAGGTGATTTCAATTTAGATGATCTTGGAAACATGTATTTCAGTGATTTTGACAAGGAAAATTTTGACTAAATCTTTCCCCAAACAACCACCATAACTAATGTAGTGATTTATAAAGGTGAGTTTTTTGAAGTGTCCAGTGAGTAGGATATCTTGGGTCGTGCAGTCTTAGGCTACATAAGGCCAATAATTGACTTGGAAAGACAAGTCAAAGCTGAGGCTAAGGATATTGTTACCCTTCAAACTGACAATCAAGGCTTGAAGAATTCCCTCACAGCCGAACATAAACAGGTTGAAACTTCACTGATTTGACTCATGCTAAGGTTGATCAAGAATAACTCTGAACCAAGTATACCAAACGAAAAAAATATACTTCTAATGGTATCAAGTATTTAAAAGATCAACACATTAGCGATGAAGGTACCATCAATCAACTATCCGATGAGAAAAAGAAATTAGAAGAACTTCTTAAAGAGAAAGAAAAAGAGATTACTTCCCTGAAAAAAGAACCAGACTCAAGAGATAGCAGCTGCAATGGATAAATATGTTGTTGGGGTATTGGATTCTATGGAAAAAAATGGATGAAAGTATTAAATCAGAGATGGTCTTGTTATTTCACAAGACTTTCCTAAAAAGGTCTCTTAGAGAGTTATGGAGGTTTGTACCATACGAAGAACTATCCTTTCATACTATGTCATATGGTGATAAAATTGGCGTTTCTTCACCAAGTGGATTTGATTCGGATGAAGAAACTGATCAAAATCTTAGATGCTGATATTGAGGATCCAAAGCAAGACGAAGTGGAAGGGAAAGCTCAAGAGAAAGGTGATGGTAAATAGAAAACTGAAGGGAACGAGCCCTAAGGTTATTTTATTTTTTGAGTTTATGATGTGAAATAAAGTCCTCGGATGACCAAGGCATTTTGTTGTTTTATTCGGATTTCCTTTTGTGAACTAAAGTTATTGGATGGACAAGGAATTTTTTGTAAAGTGGATCAAACATATTTGATGATCCGACCAGTATTTGTGTCATCTTTACCTTCGTTTATTTTTTATTTTTCCTTGTCTTTTTAATATTTTCATAAGAATCTGATCATACTTAAAAGATGATAAATACTAACAATATATAAACCCAATCAAGGATTTAAAGCGTTTAATTATTATTTAATATGTTTGAGTCATTCAAAATTATTCCCTTTGAAGGCTAAAAATGTTTAATTGGTGTTTAATTTATCCGAACAATTCATAGATATTTCAAGGTGTTCAATGGGTGTTTAATTTAACCGAACCATTCACAGATATTTGAAGGTGTTTAATGGGTGTTTAATTCATCCGATCACCATCATAACCACATAAAATATTTACAAAAGCAAAGGATACTATATTGATTAGGATCCGGACACCTCATTAACACCTCCCCGCGCCACCAGGGTAGGAAAGAGTATGCCTCCAAATATTTACGTTGAAGTACAACAAAGTAAATAATCACAAGATGATTTTCTTCTAAATATAACTTGAGATACTCAATATTCCAAGAATGATTTTAAAAGGTTATTTTCTTTGTCTTGAAGTCTGTATGTTTCTTGCTTGACTTTTTCACATACCATGTATGGGCCTTTCCGATTCGGAGCCAACTTTCAATTGTTTATCCTTGGTATGTAAGAACAATTTTCTTAATACTTTGTCCCCTATCTGGAAATTTCTTCTGTTAACCTTAGATGCAAACCCGCTTCTCATCAAACCATGGTAGTATGTTGTTCTCAAGTGTGCTTTCACTGTTCTTTATTCAATTAGATCTAACTTACTTCTCACAGCCATATCATTAACTTTTTCGGAATAAGTTTTTGATTTGGTAGGCCCATAACTCTTCTTGCCAATAGCTTGGCCATTTTGATGCTACTTTTTCCATATTCTTTTTCAAACCCTTCCAAATTGTCTGATTAGTGACTTCAACTTGCCCATTAGCCTAAGGATGAAAAGGAGAAGAGAAGTAGTGTTGAATTTCTTTTGAGGTACAAAATGCCTCAATGTCTTTGTTGTCAACCTGAGGATCATTAACTGTAGTAATGCATTTGGGAATTCCCAATCGGCAGCAAATGTTGGAAAGGATAAATTTTATCACTGCCTTTGGTGTTGTTCCAGATAACGGTGCAACTTCTATCCACTTAGAGAAGTAGTCTATTGCCACAATTATAGTTCGACAACCACCTGAGGCCATAAGAAGGGCCCAACTAAATCCAGTCCCCATTAATCAAAGGGTATAGGTTCGGACACTGATTCCATGGGGACTGCTGTCACATGAATTTCATTTCTATATTTTTTATAAGGATCACATTTTTTGACCAAATCCTTAGCATCTGCCATTATAGTGGGCCAATAGTATCCTTAATTAAAGCCTTATAACCATAGTGTGATGACCCATATCCATCGTGTAATTCAGATAAAACATTTTGAGATTCTTCAAACCAAGGAAATGCAAGAAAAGCCTGCTGAAAGACTTTTTTATAAAGAACTGCTCTAAACATCAGAAAACCACGAGCCTTGTATTTAACTCTCTTAGCCAAAATCTTATCCGAAGGTAAAACTCCATCGGTAATAAACTGTTAGATTTCATATCTCTAATCTTTGGATTGTACGCTGGATATGTTCATACTCTCTTTAACTTCACCCTTCTTTCCTTGAATTGAGTCAATAGAAGGAAATTATTTCATAAGAATCCAAGGGTATGCTTCAGAGTAAGCTATGGTGGCTAAGGAATTTTCCTTAATGTTTTCCGATTTGAGGATATGTTCATATCAGATGCCTTTACAACTTGTGGTAATTTCTTTAGCACTTGTAGATACTTTATCAAATGATCTTTTTTGGTTTCAGATAGCCTTTGAGCCTCAGGAATAAGTAATTGAGAATCATTTACTAACCTGATCCTTTTTCCTCCACATAATTGATCTTACTTCAAACCAGCTATGGTTACTTCGTACTCTGACTCGTTATTGGATGCTTTGAAACCAAAGCATATAGATTTGGTACATAGTGTCACCAGAGAAGTTAAAAAAACTCCAGTTCCACATCCCATCGTACTAGACCCGCCATCCGTTGGGACTAACCACTCTATATGAAACTTATTACCCTGAGCTACTTCATAAGGTCTCTCAGTATGAAGTTTTACCAAAACATCGGCTACAACTTGAGCATTGATTGCAGTTCAAGGTGCAAAGTTGATATCATAGTCTACATGCTCAACTAACCATTTAGTCATTCTTCCTGATATGTCAGCCTTTTGTAGCATATTATTCAAAACAAGTGTGCTTGAAAGTAGGGTCTCATTTTTCTAGCTACTATCACGAGGGCCAAGGCCAATTTTCTAACTTCAAGCACTTTTTCTCAGCTTTTAATAAACTCTTGCTTATATAATACACCGTACGGGGGTAATCATCCACTTCTCTTACCAACACAACACTCACTGCATACTCTGATACTGCATATACATATACAGTCTCTCTCCTTTAATAGGCTTGAATAATATCTTGGGCGAAGACAAATGTTTCTTGATTTCAAGGAAAGCTTGATCATACTATAAGGACCAATTGAAGTCTTTACCATTCCTTAAAACTTTGGAAAACTGAGCGCATTTTTCCGATGATCTCGAAATAAACCGATTCAAAACAGCTAATCTTTCGGTTAGTATATGGACTTCTTTAGTATTCTGAGGTGGATCCATGGATAATAAAGCATTTAACTGATCTTGATCAGCATGACTCCCCTTTTCACTTATAATGTATCATAGAAACTTACCAGATTGGACTCCAAACATACACTTCTTTGGGTGTAATTTCCAGTTGGTAGCCTCTAGGTTAAAAAGGTTTATTGCAGATCAGATATGTGATCTTTCTCCTTAGGGATTTTCACCATCATGTCTTTTATTTAAACCTCTTTATTTTTTCTAATTTTATTGGTAAATTCCTTATTCATCAATCATTGATAAGTAGCTCCAACATTCTTCAACCCTAACAGAATCACCTTATAGAAATGGAGCCCCATATCAGTAATAAAAGTAGTATGATCTTGATCATTTCAGATCCATTTGTATATGATTATACCGAGTGAAAGCGTCCATATAAGACAATAACTTATTTCCTGACGTAGAGTCTACTAGCTGGTCTATTTTAGGCTTTAGGAAAGGATCTTTAGGACAAGCTCTATTTAGATCTGTGAAGTTAATACATATACTCCATTTCTCATTCTTTTTCTTGACTAATAGTGGATTAGCTGTCCAAAGAGGGTATTTAGATTCTTTAGTATGCCCCATTTTAGTTAACCGATCTATTTCTTGTACAATCACTTCAGATGTTTCTCTAGAAAAGTCCTTATCTGTACCATTGGCCCAACATCAGATCAGACTGATAGCTTGTGACTAATCACATCGCCTGAAAATCCTGTCACGTTTTCATTGCACCATGCACATACATGTAGATTGTTAGATAAAAGTACAATAATATATGTTTTAACCTTAATAGTTATTTGGCTCCAACCTTAACACTTTTGCCTTCTCCCAGAAAATGAATTTCAACTTTTTCAACTGGAATTACAGTGTTGAGAGCCTACCTCAGATCATCTATTTCATTTGGATTGGCATAAGGCTGCAGTAATTGCTATACTTTGTTAATTTTCAGTGCCTCCAATGAGTTTGAGGGAAGAGAAGTGACATAGCATTTACGAGCTACTTTGTGACTGCTTCGGACAACACCCACTTGCCTCCCACAACATACTTTAAACATTTATGGACAATAGAAGCTACTGCATGCATCCTTGAGAGCCAAGATCTAACAAATATGGCGTTGTAAGATGTTGGACAATCAACCATAATGAACAACACTCTTACCGTTGTTTTAAATGGTCATTTACCCAATAACACTTCCTCTTCAAATTCCCCGATAATATCGGCAGAACTAGACCTGTCAAACGGATATTTCTGATACGAATCTGCCTATATCCAAATCCGAATCCAAAATCCAAAATCAATATCCGAATTCAAATTCAAATTCGATTTTTTTTAAATCTATATGAATCTTCATCTGACGGATATTATCCGGACACGGATAATATCCGAATCCGAATATCAAAATTTCAACTAAAATTTTTAACTCATTTTACTATTAGCCACAATTTGTTGGTTAGCCATGTCTTTTATATGAACCTTACTAGAAATTCATATTCCCATTTTAGATGTAGGATAAGGCTAAAAAAATATACTTATTTAGAAATACCACAATGTCTTTTATAGACAAATTGGTAGTAATTCTTTTTCACATTTTAAATGTGGTGTAAGGCTAATATATATATATACTTTTTTAGAAAAACCACCATGTGTTTTATAGACAGTTTGGTAGCAACTCTTTTTATAAGCTTAGATGTGGGATAAGATACAATTTTTAGAAAAGAAATCCTCCATATTTATGGCCAACTTTGTTAGTAATTTGTTTTGCTTTTACAATGTCGGATAGCTAAAAAACATGCTTAAATAAATAAAAAAAATTATTTATTTATAAAATTTCGGATATCGGATATTTCAAATACGGATATGGCTATATCCATATTTGCTATTTTCGGATACGAATTTGGATACAAATATTATCCGTTTTCTTTCGAATACAGATATTATCCATTTTTCGGATTCGATATTGAATAATTCGGTCGAATATCAGATTTTTTGGATTTTTTAACAACCCTAGGTAGAACTCCCAGTCAATCATACAATGGTTCTGTTTGAATGTTGGATGCTTGAGGGATTCTTCCTTTGTCTATAAGCAATAAAAACAATATATTTGTCAAACTACCGATGTCAACCAGTATCCGACGCATATCATTGCCCGTAATAGTTTCCCCTATCATAATAGCATCTTCACGTGGACCTTCTATCTCTTAAATAATCTTCATCAGATATAATGAATGGAGCGATGCTTTGGTAAAAATATGTGGAAATTTTTCCTTCTAAATGTGTGGTCAAACTGTTGACATGTCTTTTTCTTGAACAACATGAGGGTGTTGTTACTATGTCTCCCCCAAAAATGTCAACGATTTGAAAAACTTGCACAGATCGGAAACATTTGTAGCCTTATCTACTATTACCCCAATTTGATTCCGATCTGGATCAAGATCAAGATATTTAGAGTCTACGTCAAATATTTCCACAATCATCATGGCATGTTATTGCATGGATTCCCCCGTACTTTGTCATAGATCGGTTGGTGAAGCTGTTTGGGGTGCATTGTTATTGGGTTGAGAGTTGGTATCATCTTGTCTACTACCCCCTTGACTTTTAACAAAGGCACCCAAATTTCCTCTCTCGATAAGATTTTGTACTTCTTGTTTTAATGCTATACAATCACGCGTATTATGACCCACATCATTGTGGTATTTAAAGAAATGAGTATTCCGACTCTCACTAGGAGACTGAATTGGGGTTAGCCTTTTAAAATGCACATCATTCTTAGTCTTATCATATATTGTAGCTACACTTTCACCCACTTTGACGAACCATTTAGGCTGAATCCATGGTCCCCTCTTGGGTCTAGCTTGTTGGTTTTGATTAGATTGACTTTGCTTGGCCTGATATGATCCATGTCCGGACTCTTTTGGCCCATAATTAATAGTGGCCTAGGATTGAGTTGTAGCTTGTGGAACTGGTGTTGTAGCAGAGACCTGTACAGATGCGGTATCGTAGACTTCTTAGTGTCTTCAACCGTAATCTATTTTCCAACTTGATTTAACAGCCCTCCCCAAGTCATTTCCTTCTTCCGAGTTACCGCATCAGCTAACATAGCCAGATTTAATCATTGTCTTAAAGAGGCAATAGTCACTTGTTCAAAACAATCAGCTAACCCATTTTTCGTATTCATAAACCGTTTGATATATTACTTTAATGATTCGTTCAGTTCGCGCGAAAAATGGATAATAGCATCACCATTCCCCTCGACCTCCTTACTTCCCAAAAATTGCCTTCTAAAAGCCACCCAAAACATATAAAAGTTTTTAATGGACCCATGTAGGAGACCGTTATAGCACTTCAGGGAACTTCCTTTAGATGTTTGTGAGAAAGCCCGACATAAACCAACTTCATCGTCATCGTAAAGTTTATCATAAAGTTTTAACTGCTCAAGGTGGTTGTCTGGAGCTTTACTTCCATCATACTTCTCCATCTTGGAGCTGTAAAACCGTTTGGGGAGATATCCGGAGAATCTTTTCGAGGAGAATGGTGAATGTCTCTAGTTGTGACTTCAGTTGAATACTGTATCTTGATTAGAGGTAGCAAAATACATGGTTTGGAGTGGATAACAAATTGATCACTTAACAGATGATCAATGTCATAATCAGTCGAACCTTTATTTTTCCTTGATTTTTATTCTTTTTTGTTTTACCCCTCATGTCTATTTTCCTTGAGTGTTTTTTAGTTAGCCTCAATTTGTTTTTTTGACGGCCCTCTTCACTACTAGTTGAATAAGACTCATCAGAATCAGAGTCAGTAGATGAACCATCAGAAGAGTCTGATACACTGAAAACTTGTTTAGCCCGATGCGTCTTTTTAGATTTAACATGAGCCTTCAGGGACTGATCACTGTCACAATGCTGATCTACAGACACAATACACCCATCAGACGTTTCCTTTGCTGCTTTTTCAGCTTGCTTTTGGGCCCTTAGAGCTTCAATTTCGACCCTTAGCTGATCACGTTCATCCTACATGAATTATCTTTCATATGTGTTGTGGTTGACATGAGACACAATATTGTTCTCATTGTTCTCTCTTACATCTTCAACTTCAGGAGGTGGAACATCTTGCATGTTAAGATCCATCCTCTGATAGTGTCCAAACTAAGATTTCTACTTACTAGTTTTGAATAAGGCTATTCAGGAACCTTAGACTCCCACTGTGGTCACCAAATCCGGTGTGGATGATTTATAATCGAAGGGTATTTTGGGTAGTTTATAAACTGGGCATTAAATTTTTAACTAGAAGCTAGAGAGATAAAAGAGGTGTGTGATACTAGTTAATTTTGTTAGAAAAAGTCCAACCTATTTAATATGGTTGGTTGGGGTATTTCTACTTTTATTTCAGGATCCATGGGCCGTTCAGATCGGATCTTGGATTCGGGTCAACCTCAAAGGCTCCAAAACCGAAGCCCAAAGATGGTTTAGAACAAAGTTGAGTCATAATCCACTTGAGCTTACTATTCATCCATCAAACTAATTTGGTTTCATCCAAATTACCCCTTCAGATTTCCTTAATGGGAATTCCAATAATATCTGAACCTATCAACCTTACCCGTATATTCTATACATAATCGACACATTTCTTCCTTTTATTAAACTTATCCACTAGACCCAGTCACTACAAAATATGGATTTCGTGTCCATAGAAGACCACGACCTTATTGGCTTATAAAATACAATAACTAACACCAGATTAGGGGAGCCTCCCTCTAGATCCACATTAAGCCACTGATATATATGCTAAAATATCAATGATACTTTTATTATTACCTAACACCCTAATTGAACTTAACATTGATTACGTTTAAACAATTAAACTATAACCACAACAGTTTATACTCTAAATTTAAATAGACGAGACATTCTAATTTAGTATATCATTAGAATATCTCACTTTGATCATTTCATGTGCTATAATATTATAAAATATACATTCGAAACGTTTCGTTATAAGTAGCTCATAAGATGACAATATCATTTAATGATCCAGTTACACAATATCTTGAATGAATTTGTATGATCGAAACATGATTTAACATGAATACCACAAAGGTGACATACCATTGACTATCAATATATAAAAAAATTAGGTCGATCAAACAAAAACATCGCAAATTCTCTCAATCAAATATAGGGGCAAATTGTACTCGAAGTTGATAAAATTTTCAAAATAGTCCATATTTGCAAAGCTTTTTACACACTCTGGACCACCAATCTAGTACTGGTAAAAAATAAAAAAATAAAGTAAAACATATGCAAAAAAATTATAGATCTTAACAAAAAATTCCTAAATATTTTATTGATCACAACAAAGCATGCCCAAATGACCATTGTTTATCTCAAGATAGATCAATTGATGGATGCACTTCGGTTAATAAAAACTTATTATTTAACGAAACATACTCTAGATACAATAAAATTATAATGCATGTAGATGATTTAGAATATACTACCTTTATGGCTGAATTGGGGGACGTCAAGACTGCTACAAAGTTATGCCTCTTAGCTTAAAAAATAAAAGTGTTAATTACCAACATTTGATGAATAAAATGCATACCAACCATCTTGATCAAAAGCTCAAATAATAGATCAACAATATTCTATCACAAAACAAATGTTAATTATCTGACCGGTCTTACATAAATATTTGAGAACCTTTGATCAATAAACTTAAAATTAAACCTAGAAAAATGCACCTTCAATATTTTATCTAGTAAATTTTTGGGTTACTACGTTACTTTGAAGAAAATTGAGACAAATCGTACCCTTCTAACCTGGCAGCCATGGAACCTTTACGTAATATAAAACAAGTTAAAATCATGGTTGTAAGGCGCACTGCACTTAACATACTTATCTTTTCATCCTAGACAAGTTTTTTTTTTAATTTTGAATCTTTAAAAATATAGGTGCATTTTATTGGACTTGTGAATGTGATGCGACATTCGTCATAATAAAAGAATATATAGTTTCATTAGAAGTCATATCTAAAATAAATATAGACGAGCTCTTATAATTATATATGGAAGTATCACCTTATGTCAGTATTATTTTGGCTGGTATAATGATTATATGGATGAAGGGAACATATCTAGATTAATATATCATGTGAAAAAACCATATTCGATGCCTAAACCTGTTATATAAAACTAGAGAAACTTGCATTAACATTAATTATTATCATAAAAAAGGTCATGCTTTCACGCATATTTTTTTATCATCATAACATCGTTCCTATATTATTTTTTACAAAATCTGGATTTGTTTAGAAGACTCACACGATAGTCAGTAGAAATTGGATATTTTAATATTAGGTTTGAGCCTCATACTGCCATCAAACCTCATGCTTTGAAAAAATTCATATTAAAAATAATAAGCGAAAATACCATAATATTTGGAGGAAATCCCGAACATGTATTGATCCAACCCAATAGAGACTAATAGTTTTGGATTTAGAGGCAATATAACTAATGTATCCTTTGAAGAATTCCCTATAACAATTGATTAATTTTATATTCAAGGCCTCAAAAAACAAGTGGATATGAGACTGTAAAAACGAGTGGATATGAGACTGTAAAAACAAGCTTTCGAAATGCTAACATTTATAGAGCATGTTGAGTGAATTTGCGTGCTGGATAAAAACACGTGGTCAGTTATGCACTACACCATGACAAGAGCAATCTATATAGTCTTATACTCTACCTAAATAAGCTTGGTAACAAATATAGTATGTTTGAACAAGTCGAATACCTCTAGCATAAAACTCAGTAGTCGATGCACTTATTCAAGATATTTCTAATATGTGCCATGGATAATCCTTCAACATAACTTGGTTATATTATGTACTAGACAAGCTAAATAAATAAATTTAACATCATAGGTCATGGTTATCGTAGAACCTTTAAACCAATAAAGTGTTATCCAAAAGTACCTTATAGAAGGAACATTACATATAACTAAAACATAATCTCTAAATATCAAAATATAGTTCACATCAGACGAGATGTATGGTTGAAAAATACATTATATAGGTAAGGATTAACCATATCACTCATAATGTTCCTCGGTCTTAAAAAGTCAACCTTCATAATATGATACTCATTGAGTGTGAAACATGTGCTCATTATAGGTACAGAACTCTCCACTCCACAGACGTATCATACTAGCCTGATATTTTGGGTCACCTCTACAAGAAGACTCCAAAGCAGTGGTCCAATGACGTGACACTTGCCAACATTTTATAAATATGATTCAGGTTCTGGTTGTTACCCTTGAATAAATTTCTGAAACCATTGATTTTATTAAATATGATTTAAAGTTTGTATGACCATTACCAAAATAATATAGGGTCATCAATACATATTTTTGGTAGTATATTACTTCTCAAAATGGGTATAAGTTGAAAGTTTAGCTAAAATTCAGATAAATTAGGTTATTAACTTCATCAAAACATACATATGTTGTATATACGATTATAATGGTTGATAATATATTTTAATATCATGGTTTTGCACAATTAGCATTATTAAGTCAAACTGGAGAAATTAAACAAAATTATGCGACATCTTTCCAACCCCTAGAAAATTTAAAATTTAAAATAACTAACTAAATCATTTTACATCGTAACTGTAAAATACTAGTAAGGAAATAGTCGGACACACTATAGGAAGTTATGTAGTCATACCAAACCACCTACACATCACACCAACAATTTTTTTATATTAATCTATGAAATATAGGTCATTATTATAAGCAAAATATTTCTACCGTCACTCCGAATATCCAACTACGATTAAAGAATATATGTTGATAGTCGTAGAGCCGAACTAGATGCAATCGAGGAGAAACAAATCAAAATCCACGTATATGTGAAACATTCTCAAATGCTAATGTGAAACTTGTACAATTCACAAGTTTGATTTCATAACTTCCAACTAGGAGATCATATATTAAAAATAGTATTCCTTCACACGAATGACAAACCCATTGTTAAGCTAAGTCCAAACTAGGAAAGACCTTAAACCATCACAAAAAATTGTAAACATAAAAGTTATAAATTATTGGACGAAGGAGGTCAACCTCTATAGCACCCATAAAATAGCGAATACTTGAAGTTTTACACTCTAAAGCATAATATTTTTATATAAAAAATAGCTTTGTTATTAAGGTTTGTTTTCCTACTTTAGTAGTGCATGATTTTTTTATAAGACATTTTTTGGTTATAAAATCCTTTTTTGCATTCATTTTAAGTATTCGTATACTAAGATATGTTAGAAAAATTTCAAACTATGCTTCGAGAACCTGAGCTTCAGCACCAAAGTATGCATTAATAAAACCTAAAGTTACACCACAAAACTTCTACATTCTTAATTGATATGCATTAATAAAACCTAAAGTTACACCACAAAACTTCTACATTCTTAATTGATCAATCCACTACTAGTCGATCCACATATCAAAAGAGGTTCAAGAATCCTTGTTGTTCGAAAATACGTGAAAACAAACTAAGCAAACTATTGTTTTTTAATATCAAACCATTATCAAGATAAAGAGATTTACCATATTTTTCATATAGGATGACAGAGCTACAAGTCTTATTTAAAATTGAGCAGTTAAAACAAAGAAATACATTTATACATCACACAAAAATTTAATAAATAAAAATTAATCTAGACAGATCATAATCTATATTTTAAAATTCGAGACCTCCGTCAAACAAAGGCTTCAGTCATTAAAAAATGCGTTCGTGAAATAAGTTTATAAAATATGCTAAATATTGTTAAATAAATACAAATTAAATGATATAACTATAATTTTCCATCCACCACCTCGGTCTCAGCTACTATGAAATTCAGTGACCAAAACATACTTGGCGTCTAATTAACACAAAGAACACACTCCGGTAAGCATCCAAAATTGAGGTCGACATAGGTTTCATGCATGGCCAAAATGAGCTTCGCTTATAGCTCTTGACTATTTTACTAGAGGTTAGATAAGCCACTTCATGCAAGTCATCTATTTTGGATATCATGAATGAGTTGTCCTAGAAATAGAAGAGCACAAGTACATTTAACTTCTTTCCAAAGTTATTTTATAATTAGTATCCATCTAACTCAACTACTTAATGTAGAATTTAAGAAGTGCACAATCCTGTCGCCAATGAGAAGTTTTCAAAGTTAAGCTAGTGGGATAAAGAAGAATGGTCAAATTAATTCCATCAGTGCTTCGATCCACTAAAGCTTAGTTCAAAACAACATGTGGAAAATTTCTCCTCAGATGATTATTTTACCAGAGAAGCTAATGGATCAACCTGGCTCAACTGATGATGTGAAGAGATTAGATGCCCCAGATGCTCGGGTTTTTCTCCATGCTAGGTAAAAATATCTTAGACATAAAGTCAAAAAGAAGAGAAAAAGGGAATCATCTAAAGGAAACACGAAAAAACAAAACCTAGTCCCAAGATGAAAAAGAAAAGTAAAATAAAAATTGACGAAACATTCACCCCCAAGCTGAAACTAATACTCCCGATATTTCTAAGAGGAAGAAAACGGTCGCTTCAAAGAAGAAGAAGGCTTGCAATACTGAAAGTTCTAAATAAAACCACTATATGAACAAGTTTTAACCATCTCTTCCTCTAATTCCAAACCATAACGTTTTGAAGATAATGAAGAAAACCAAGATAATCACTTCTCCGATTATGAACCACTGTCTAAACAAGATGAAAAACCTACAGAAAAACCTGATCAAGCACGCGATCCTCCCATAGAATATCACTTATAATTTCTATCTGTGGACAAATCCCAACAACCCGCATCTCAAAAACTAACTTTTTGTTGTATCATTGTGATGAACTCTCACTCACCCTTCACAATATGGTTCGAACCGTAGCTATTCTTGAAAGAAATTCCAAACAATTTGAAATTGATGAGATGAAATTTACAAAGGAAGTCAAGTCAGTTCGTGAAGAATACAAAGTGGTGGCTCAAGAGGTCATTCGACTTTGAAGGGAGCCTGACAAGGGCTCTTCTTCAACCAGGAGCGTTAAACCGAGGAGATTGTTTCAAACCAATCTTTCGCCAATTGTTTCAGGCTCGCCTGGTAAAAGGGTAGGCTTCAAAAGGCACACATTCAAAATCAGGGGCCAAAGACAGCAACACGGGGTCAGAGGCACCCATAAAAGTTCCTAAGGACAAACTGTCCAGACCGGAGGCCTCTAGCCCAAGCCTCCGAAGAGAAACCACCACACCTGAGCCTCAACCGGAGGCCAGAGTTCAGGAAAGCATTGAAGCCCAACAGTCCGGAGGTCAGACTGAACCAACTCATAACTTCTCTCACCCAAAAACAACCGAAAACCCCTCCTCGGTAATGGAGGAAGTAATGGAGGATTCCATCGAAGAGGCTTCGTTCGAGTCTGAAGTCTCCGGACAAACTAGTAATGCTGATGCTGCCAAGAAGGATAAAGGAAAAGAAAAACTATGCCTTAGGCACCCAGATCTGCCGGAGATCCTTGAGGGAAAAGTGGAACCTTGTTTCCACAAGGTTAGTGTTAAGTATCTTCTCGCTTTACAAAAAATTACTTATGCTTTCATCCACACAGCCATATTGGGTCGGATGCGTATAAAGTGGGGGATTCTAGAGAACGTAAAAATAAGGATCCCAATAGACCCCGAAACTCCAATGGACTGCAAGCTCAGTGAAATAGTTATCTTCACTGAACTCTTTAACTGGGGACTAAGGTTTCCCTTAGATCCGGATATAGTTAGGTACTTCCACCTCATCAAGCTTTGTCTAAGTCAACTGAGCCCTAATGCCTGGTACACTCTCATGGCCTGTATCATGGCCTCCAGGCTCTCCGGAATTCCTCTACCAATGGAGGAATTCGCAGTTGTGGCAAGCCTCTGCAGAAACCACCATATTCCCTTCTAACACTACTATATGGGTGATAACTATAAAGCAGTGGATGACCTGCTTGAGTCGGAGAGAAATTGGAGGACTCACTTTTTGTTTGTGAGTGGTGCCTAGGAGAATAGGAGGAAGATCAAAGCTGGTACAAACCCAAGTCTCCTCACCAGCAGATGGCGAAGTGATGGCAAGAATCCCATCTCTCATTCCCATCTTCATTCTTTACAAATTTGTTCATCTAACTTTTTTTGTTTCTTAACAGTACTGCCTAAAGACTTCAACGATTATTTAAAGGCCGGACAAATCACTTGCACCAAGATAAATACTTGGGCTGCCGAAAAGTGGGGAAATCACTTTCACGACGCCTTTACCGGAGGCAATCTTGCAAGGTCCCACCTCTTGAACACTACAGGCCGGAGGGACTTAACCTGGGAGGAACTTACCACTCCACCCCCTCCAGATGTGGTCCTTAAAAGAACACACGCACCGGACGGGTCACTGTATTTTCCAGGTCGAGCCAAGGCCCCAAGTAAGATGAAAGGTAAAAAAGGGAAGGGCAAGAAGAGTATGGCTGAAGCTCCAGCAAACCAAGAGGGGCCAGTTCCAAGTTAGATTGATGCTACTCTTCAAGAAGTTTTGAAGCAGGAGAGTACTAGGGAAGAGGCGGGATCTCCAAAACCTCCAAGAGTTCCTAAGAGGAATAGGAAACGGGGAGCAGAAAGCATAGACTGGAAGTCAAAGAAGAAAAAGACCTCCAGGGGTTTCTCTTCGGCCTCCGGAGCCCCTCCCTCCTGTTGACCCTACTGATCCAACAAGAGCAGAAGAGATCCTCGGTGACTTTCAAACTGATGAGGTTGGAAGAAGAGACATCAGTATTGGCGGTGTCGACATTACAGGGCTTGAGGGACTTGGTGACTACTTTGAAAACCTCCCCAGAGACGACTTTGCTGGGCCTTACCTCCCTCCAAGCACTTTAAAAACTGTTACCTTCAATGGTAAATCTTTCACCGTTTCAAGTGAAAGAGATGTTATTACTCACTCTATATTGAGTAATGTTCAGCCAGTGCTGGTTCTGGAGAAACAAGTGCGAGGTCAGTCAGCAATCATTACTGCCCTTAATTCTGACAAGGAGAGATTATCCGGAGACCTCCTTATTGCCAATCGAAACGCTGATGTTTTGAAGAGATAAAACGAGGAGTTAAAGAAGAACCAGGAGTTTTGGGTCACAAAGGTAGCTGCCCTAGAAGATACTATCAAAGGCCTCCGGGAAAAACAGTCCAGGTTGGAAAAAGATCTCACCTCTTCAAAAGAGGAGATGAGGGCCAAGGACCAAGTCATTCATACTTTGACCAATGCAAGATCGCCCTCGAGGACTCGGTGTCCAAGGCTACAGAGGAAAAAGCTGATCTGCTAAGGGAGCAATAGGCAAAAATCCAGGCCAAGATTGATGCTTATGCCAACAATGTGATAGATACTCAGGAAGAGATGTATGCCAAAGTGAAGTCGGACATGGTCTTGCTCTTTTACGAAAAGTTCCCGAAGAGGAATCTGGGAGATTTGTGGACTTATGTAGAGTACGAAACCCTTCCCTTCCACACTATGGCCTATGGTGACATGTTTGATTTCTCCAGTGCATCCTCATCTGATGAAGAAGAGAACACCGGGGAGAGTCCAGGTGAGGAGAATGATGACCTCAAGAAGAAGAAAACAAGTGAGGCGGAGCCGTCTTCAATGGCTCAGTCTTTAAATATCAATTATCTTTTACCTTTTGTTTTGATTGAACTAAAGTCCTTGGAAGGCCAAGGAATTTTTGTAACTGTGTTCGGTGTTTGACCAGACAAATATTTTTGCTTTGATTGACAATTTAAAGTCCTTGGATGGTCAAGGCACTTCAGTCGTTTTAATGAGTATGTTTATTTTGCACAATTCTTGCATTCTTTCATAGTTTTTCAATTTTGGTGGCTAATGTTTAAACAACCCTTAGTTATTTCATAACATATTAAAGTTAGAGTGTTTAAATTCTCCGATAACAAATGTTTAAGTAGTCATCACACCTTTAATTCAATCCGGTCGGTGTTTAAACAAAAATTTGACAAGAAACAAAATAAGAACACTCCGAATTTTTAAAAAGGCATCAAGTTTTATAAAAGAGCCCGGACACCTCATTAAAAACTCCCCGCGCCACCAGGGTAGGAAAGAGTATGCCCCCAAATATTTACATGGATTTTTAAACAAGTAAATATTTACATAGTTTCTACTCCAAGTACATCCGGAGGTGCTCAATATTCTAAGGGTGATTCAAAACCCTTCCATCCTTGTCTTCTAGCCAGTATGTCCCAGGTTTAAGCCTTTCAATGACCATATAGGGTCCTTCCCAAGTTGGGGCTAGTTTGCCGAGCAGCTTCTTTTAACTTTGGAAGCAAACCTTCTTCTCATCAAACCCTGAAAGTGTGCAGCTCTAAGGTGAGCCTTAACTCTTCTTTCTTCTATTAAGTCAAGCTTACCTCTGATTACCACTTCGTTAGCGCGTTCGGAGAAATTATGAACTCGAATAGAAGGGAGAGTTTCTTCTATAGGAGCTATGGCATCCATCCCATAGACTAAGGCAAAAGGTGACTCTTGTGTTGCTGCCCCAGGTGTAGTCCGGTAGGCCCACAAAACCTCTTGTAAATAACTAGGCCATTTTCCAGCAGCCCATTCTAAATTTTTCTTCAAACCGGACAGTATAGTTCTGTTAGCCACTTCAACCTGACCATTTGCTTGTGGGTGGAAAGGTGAAGAGAAACAATGTTGTATCCCTCTAGAGGCACGGAAACTCTCTATTTCCTTGTTGTCGAATTGTGGCCCATTGTCTGTTGTTATCTTCTGTGGAATGCCAAATCTGCAACAGATATTGGATAAAATGAATTTTATGACAGCTTTTGATGTTGTACCTGCCAGTGGGGCTGCTTCGATCCACTTCGAAAAATAATCAATAGCAACAATTATTGTCCTGCATCCTCCGGATGCCATAAGTAGAGGTCCCACCAAATCCAACCCCAATCGAGCAAAAGGTATAGGCTCAGAAATTGTCTCTAAAGGGATGGATGGGATATGAATTCCATTGCTCTATCTCTGGCATGGGTCACACCTCCTCACCAGCTCCTTAGCATCTTGCATTATAGAGGGCCAATAATAACCAACCAATAAAACTCTCCTTGTTAGTGCCCTGAATCCACAGTGAGTTGATCCCTCACCATCATGTAATTCGGAGATGACTATTTGAGATTCATCAACCCCCAAACATCGTAACATGGGTTTACTGTAAGACTTCTTATAAAGAACATGTCTTAGTATGATAAATCCACGAGCCTTGTATTTTACTTTTCTTGCTATTGACTTATCTGGAGGCAAGATGCCATCGGAGAGATATTGAAGGAGAGGAAACCTCCAATCTTGGGGATGTCCCATCTGTATCTCGAAGCTTTCTTCCTCCTTACCTATATTGAGTTGAATGGAAGGGCACTCCAGCACATGAATCCAAGGGTATGATTCAGTATATGCTATGGTTGCCAACGAGTCTGCTAGTTCATTTTCTGTTCGGGGTATGTGCTTATAAACAATACTTTTGAACTTAAGTGCCATATCTTTGAGAAGAAGTAAGTATTTTATTAGCTGCTCCTTTTTTGCTTCAGATTGACCTTGCGCATGATGGATAAGAAGCTGGAAATCACTCATCAACTTGACCCTTTTGGCTCCACAAATCAGAGCTAACTTTAAACCAGCTATAGCAGCTTTATATTCAGACTCATTGTTAGAAGCCCTAAAAGAAAAACATATAGCTTGGTACATTTTGTCACCATACGGAGAGGTCAAGCATACCCCTGCACCACATCCCATAGTTCTTGATCCACCATCCGTCCGGACGACCCAGACCTTTTTATCTTTCATCTCAGTCGTTTGCTCTGTATCCCTATCTGTGTGAATTCAACTAACAAATCAGCCACAGCCTGGGCTTTGATTGCTGTTCGAGGAGCAAAGTCAATATCGAAGTCCCCTAGTTCTACTGACCACTTAGTCATTCTACTTGAAATATCTGCCTTTTGTAAAACGTTTTCAGGGGATAGGATGTCCGGACAACAATAGGATGAGCCTGAAAATAAGGCCCATCTTCCTAGCAGCAATTATCAGGGCTAGTACTAACTTTTCAAGTTTATATAGCGTTTTTCTGCATCTATCAAGCTCTTGCTGATGTAATACACTGGACGGGGATAACTATCCACCTCTCTCACCAACACAGCACTTATGGCACAACTGGAAACTGCCAAGTATATGAAAAGAGTATCTCTGTCAACAGGTTTATATAAAGTCTTGTGGGAGGACAGATGTTTTTTAATTTCATTAAAAGCCTCATCACACTGCGAAGTCCAGTCGAATCCCTTTGCACCTTTTAAAGTTTGAAAGAACGGGGCACACTTGTCCGAAGATCTTGAAATGAATCGATTTAACGCTGCCAACATCCCGGTCAATCTTTGTAATTTTTTAACATTCTGTGGTGGCTCTATTTGGAATAAAGCATTAAACTGGTCCGGATCGGGCTGTATTCTTTGCTCACTTATTACGTACCCTAGGAATTTTCCGGACTGTACTCCGAACACACACTTTTCTGGATTTAGTTTCAAATTTACTTTTACTAAATTGGTAAAAGTTTCTTGGAGATCTGCCAAGTGTAGCTCTTGGTCTACACTTTTAACCATCATGTCATTGATGTATACTTCTATATTTCTTCCAATTTGATCAGCAAAGGCTTTGTTTACTAACCTCTGATAGGTAACCCCAACATTTTTTAACCCAAACGACATTACCTTGTAACAATGAAGGCCCCTATCAGTGACAAACGTAGTATGCTCCTGATCTTTCGGATCTACTTGAATATGGTTATACCCGGAGAAGGCATCTATGGAAGATAGTAGTTTATTCCGAGATGTAGAATCCACCAGCTGATCAATCCGGGGGACAGGGTACAAATCGTTTGGGCAAGCCCTGTTGAGATCTGTAAAATCAATACACATACGCCACTTGTCATTCTTCTTTTTCACCAAGACCGGATTGGCTATCCATAAAGGATACTGAGACTCCTTTATATGCCCCATTTTGGTAAGCTTGTCGACTTCTTGAACGATGACATCAACCTTTTCCTTGGAAAAAGCTCTTCTTTTTTGTACTACGGGTGTTATGTCTCTTCGGATGGACAAGTGATGTGATATAATATCTGCTGGTACCCCGGTAACATCAGCATTGCACCAAGCAAAAACATGCTGATGGTCTTTTAGGAACTTTAACATTTTACCCTTTAGTTCGGATGTCATTTTGGACCCTATCTTAACATTTTTTCCCTCTTCCAAAGAATGTGTTTCAACTTCCTCAACTGGTATTAAAACTCCAGGGGTCTTTCTGGGGTCATCAGTTTCACCCTCATCCCAGAAAGCCCCTCAAACTGCTATTCTTCATTGATACGAACTGCTCCCAACGTCCGAGGAGCCAGTGCTGTTGCATAACACTCTCTTGAAATCTTTTGGCTGCTCCGAACAACTCCCACTTGTCCTTGCACAGCATATTTCAAACATTGGTGGACTGTTGAGGCCACTGCATGCATCCTAGAGAGCCAAGACCTCCCTAGAATAGCATTATAACAAGTAGGACAATCCACTACGACAAACAGTATTCTAACCATCTTCTTAAAAGGGCCCTTGACCAACAAAACTTCCTCTTCGAACTCCCCGATCACATCTGCTGAGCTTCCAGTGAAACCCACAATTGACCTATTCGAACGCTGAATTACCGCAGGATTTTTCATCTTTTTGTAGGAAGTTAAAAAGAGGATATTGGCTGAACTCCCAGTATCCACCAAAATTCGTCTTACATCATTGCCCCCAATGGATGCTCCTATGAGAACATCATCTTCATGAGGACCTGCTATATCCCTCAAGTCATCCTCATCGAACACAATGAAGGGAAATGGAATCTGCGATTGATAGGAAGTCATGCCTCCCTCCAGTTGGGTAGTTAATGTATGAATGTGCATCTTCCTTGAAGAAGCAGTGGGTGCTGTCATGGTATCCCCTCCGAAAATTGTGAGTGACTCAAAAAAGTTAATAAGCCCGGACACTGTTTTACAACGTTCCTTAATGGCACCTACTCTGTTTCGAGTTGGATCAGGGTCCAAGTACTCTGAATCTACATCGAACCTCTCGATTATCACCATAGCTCCCTCCGGAGCGGATGTGCCTGCATTGTTCGGACCAGGCCGATGAGCATTATCAGGCCTATTTCCTCATCTTCTTTTAACATATGCTCCCAACTTTACTCTTTCAATCAAATTCTAGACTTCTTGCTTTAAAGCAATGCAATCTCCAGTGGTATGGCCAGTATCATTATGGTACTGACAAAAGGAATTGTTACGATGCTCTCTAGGAGATTGTAGTGCAGCCGACCTTCTATAGTGTACTTCTTCCTTTGTTTTGTCATAAATGGTGGCTACACTTTCTTTTAACTCAGAAAACCACTCCGGTTGAACCCAAGGCCCTCTCTTATTTCTAGATTGCTGACTCTGGGCAGGCACAGCTGGCTGAGATTGAGCTTTAGCTCTGTTATGACCCTGCCCGGCCTCCCTTGCCTTGTTCCCGGACTGATTTTGGTTGGGGTTTGGTGCAACCGGGGCAGACCTCACCTGTCTTTGCACCCTAGTTTTCTTTGTTTCATCCACGTTAATTTGCTTTCCGACCTGATTCAGTAAACCTCCCCATGTCATGGCCTTTTTTCTGGTCACTGAATCAGCCAAATTTCCAGGGTTTAAGCCCTTCCTCAGAGAAGCTATTGCTACTTACTCGAAGCAATCAGCCAACCCATTTTTGGTATTTACAAAGCAACTTATATATTCCTTCAGAGATTCATTCGGTTCTTGGGCACAATGGATAATTGTATCTCAATTTCCCTTCACCTCCTTACTTTCAACAAACTGCCTCCGGAAGGCCACCCAAAAGGTATCGAAATTTATGATGCACCCCTGTGGTAGGCTGTTATACCACTTCAAGGCACTCCCCGTAAAAGACTGGGAGAATGCTCTACAAAGCAACTTATAGTCCTCATCGAAATTCATCATGAAATTTTTGAATTGTTCCAAGTGATTGTCCGGGTCTTTACTGCCATCGTGTGTTTCCATCTTCGTGCTATCGAACCTCTTGGGGAGGTTCTCAGATAGGATCTTGGAAGATAATGGAGATTGTCTCCAATTTTGGCCACGACTGAAAACGGTATCCTCGTTAGGAGTTGCAAAAATACATGGCTCATCATGGAAGGCAAAAAGATCCACCAGCATCCGGTCTATGTGTCTCCGGCTATGAGATGATCCTTTGCCTATATGCCTCTTTAACTTTCCATGCCTATCCCTTTTTTCTTGAATACTTCTTAACCAACTTTTGTTTCTTTTTAGATCGGCCCTCATCGCTGTTGGAGGGCAAGGATTCTTCAATTCCATCTTCGTCTGAGGAGCTACTGGAAGATTCTGAGTCTGAATCAGAGCTCTCCACTGGCTTGGACCGGTGAGACTTTTTGGAGCTAGCATGAGTCTTCTTCGTACTCACATTGGTCTTCGAAGGCTCATGCTCTCTAGGGTTGTCAGTATGATGAGCAGCTGATGCCTTTGACTTCTCTTTTATGCCCATTTTTGCGTTCTCTGCCCTCAGAACTTCTATTTCGCCCTTTAACCTATCACGCTCCTCGATGGTATATTCATCATTTTCCCCCACCACTTCAAGCAAAGCTGGTGGTACTTCTGGTACGTCTCGATTCATTCGGACTGAATTTTCTGATGGTTTTGAATGCTAGATTCAGGCACCGTCGTACCTCCCACTATGGTTGCCAATTTGGTGTGGTTTATTTTTGTCTGAGGGTAAGTTTGTAATTTCTGTTTAGAGTTTTGTGGAGTTTTGTGAGTATTTAATGTTTGGGTAGAATGCAGAGGGAGAATTAAGCTGCCTGGTTGTATTTAATTTTCATTACCCTCATTTAATGTTGGTGGTTGGGTATTTATACCCTTATATTTGGGCCACATGGGCTTTCGGGTCGTGTTTAATGGATTCGGGTCGAGTTTAAGGACCCATTAGTTCTAAGTAAGGGAACATGCAACTTAGTCAAAAAGTGATTAGGTTTTAAGTACTTTAGTTCTGTTCGGATAGTTCAATGGATGATGGTGTCCGAACTGCCCCTGTCCGGTAAGGTGGACATTGTCCGAATTGACCCTGTCCGGTTCCCATAAAATGTAGTGACAGAATCCGGACTCATCAGTAGATGCGAGACTAGTTACTCAATGCGAGACTAATGTAAGATAATTTACAGATGATAGATGCGAGACCAATGTAAAGTATAATTTTTAAAATGATAGATGTCGATAAGGGCGTAAATGATCCAGGCCCAAACGGGTCAGCAAGCCCAAGGGTATTTATGTATTTAAATAATACTTTGTAATTAGATTGATAGAGTAAGGAAGAACAAAAACTTACCTTGTAAATAATAAATGTATGAGTAAGGTTAAAGTAAATAAGAGGTATAATATATTAAAGTGAATCAATCATGTGGTTTTGGGCCCACTATATTTACTTTATAAAGCAAGATTCCTTTTATGGGGGGTGAACAAGTAATATACAATACCTACGTTTTTGCATATTCTCTCTATAAATTTCGTGTTTCTCTCTATAAACTGTTATAGCTTTATCCGGTAACGATACAGGGTCTGAATGATTACTAGAACCATCATTGGCGTCGTTTGTAGGAAAGCTAGAGTGATACCCGTTGACAGATTTTCCAATATCACTATACCGAAATCGCGAGTTTGAAAAGAGAGATGAACACAAATTCCATCACAGGAAAAATTGTAGGATTGGAAGACATCATAGTCGTATCCTACTCTGAGGGTTGTCGATTCAAAGAGCAACAAGTCGAAGATCACCATTACGACGACGATCATTACGATCAGGGAAATGGCAAGCGGTCGACCATTATTATGACCATGCAACAACTCTTATACGATATCTCTTATCTCAGTGCCAAAAAATAAGTAGCCCTGGCTGACAAGAGGATCAAGTCAGAAATCTGAAGAGAACGGTCGCCTGATAGTGATAAGGAAGAAGAGAATGAGGTTCAAGGTTGAGATGAAGAAAGAAATTAAACCCAAGGTTGGGATAAAGAGCGGCGTCGGGGTCGTTATTTGTAAAAAAAACAAAGGAAAGCAAGACTTCCGTATGAGTCAGAGCTCAACGACTCTTCGGTTTATAACTCAGATGAGTCTTCATCCCAAGACCGTGAATACCAACGTGGTAAGAAGAAAAATAGAATTTTAAGAAAAAGAAAAGAACGACGCCGCATGTCGCGTCGGTCAAGAGTATTAAAACAAAACAGGAACAGTTCAGATAAGAGAACTCTTGGTCCTATGGATGAAGACAGAACGATCTTGGTTAATAGAAGAGAGTAAATCGCCCTCCACGTCCAGTTTCCTTCGAGCATTCACAACATTGGGTATATGGTGGGCATCCAATTCGCTAACCCTTTTGAGGAGGGCTTGTACGCGACCCCCACAAGTATAATTAAAGGTTATCTCCTCTATCTGATGAATTCCTTTCATGGAAATTTTCCTAAACGCTTTAATATTTCAGGGTTAGAAAAGTTTGATGAGAAAAAGTATTCAGACAAGCATTTGGAGTTGTTAAAAACTGTATGCTTAATTTCGATAATAATGACAAGTTACTTTGCCAGGAATTTTCACAAATGTTTAACGATAGAGCCTCAAAGTGGTATAACCGATCACCACGAGGTTGCATTAAATATTTTAATATGTTTTCGGTCATGTTCAGGTAGCAATTTGTGAGGAGCAAGAACTTTCGCTCTAACGGGGGCACAAATTTCCAATTTTCGACAGAAGGTTGGAGTAAGTTTGAGAGACTACACCAGACACTTCAAAACTGATCAAGATTATTGTGAGGAGAATGTGGCATTGACATGTTTCAGACTGGGTATGTATCATGTTACCAAAAAATAATCTTTTAATTATGGGGCCTTGTTAGCTCAGGCAAAAAACAAATCCTGATTGAGGAAACTTAAGCATCCAAACTGGTCGTTCAGTTGAAAAAAATGTGCATGCCTTGGTCGTTCTATACCAGCGGGTCCTTACACCAATCCAACAACCGCAACCGATCACGACTTACCTAGCGGCCCAACAGTTCCAACCAAGAGTATCTAGTTCTCAACCTTCTCGGGGCAGGACTAATCATCAGATAGTGAATGTATAAGCAGCCATCCGACCTATTTTGAACAAATAAATATGGCTTTCTGACTTTTCTGAATTGACCGAGTGTGTGTCGACCATCTTTGAGAAAGCAAAGAAGCACAATCTGATTGTGTATATGGCTTGAGGTTCGTCCGGATTGATTCCTTCCGAGAATACTAAGAGTATTTCTTTGGATCGTGGGACACGTGTCACAATCTGATTCTACCTACCAGCCGTTTTTTACCTAGATCGGCGCTCCCACTAAACCTATAAAGTAACCTATGCATTTAATTTTTCTTACGTCAGCGTCGTCTTCAATCATTGCACGAATCTCTTCGTCTTGTCCTAGGTATCAGTTACCTTTTTCTACTAATATATAAACCATTTTTTACTGTTTCATTATCTTCATCTCTCAGCAAATCTTACACAGAGTTTTTCAAACTTTCTTTCAAAATCGTTCAGCAGATCTCTTTGTTCACCAACCTCTGATAAGTAGCCCCAGCATTTTCACCCAAAAGGCATCACCTTATAACAATGGAGACCCCTATCTGTAACAAAGGTAGTGTGTTCTTGGTCCTTTAGATCCACCTGTATCTGGTTATAACCGGAGAAGGCATCCATGAACGATAATAATTAATTCCAGATGTGGAGTCTACCAACTGATCTATCCATGGGACTGGATAGAGATCTTTTAGGAAATCTCTGTTGAGGTCAGTAAAGTCGATACACATGCGCCATTTCCCATTCTTTTTCTTTACTAACACTGGGTTGGCTATCCATAAAGGATACTGAGACTTCTTTTTGTGCCCCATCTGGTAAGTCGGTCAACTTCTTGAACTATTACATCAGCTTTCTCCTTAGAAAAAACTCTCCTTTTTTGCACAACAGGTGCAACATCTCTCCGGATAGACAGCTTGTGTGATATAACGCTTGCAGGTACTCCGGTCACATCAGCATTGCACCAAGAAAAAACATGTTGGCGATCTGCCGAAAAGGACAACAATTTTTTCTTCAATTCTGGTGTCATCTTGGAGCCACCTTTAACACTTCTTCCTTCAGCCAGAGAGTGTGTTTCAACTTCTTTGATTGGTATTAAAACACCAGGGGTCTCTCTAGGGTCATTAATTTCACCCTCACCACCAGAGGGCCCCAAAAACTGCTAATCTCATTAACCCGGACTGCCCCCAGAGTTCTAGGAGCAAGTGTAGTTGCATAACATTCTCTTGCTATTTTTTGGCTACACCGGACAACTCCCACTTGTCCCTGAACTGCGTTTTTTAAACAAGATAGACTGTTGAAGCCACAACATGCATCCTAGAGAGGCAAGACCTCCCAAAGATCGCATTGTAACATGTGGGGCAATCTACCACAATGAATAGTACTCTACCATCTTTTTGAAAGGGCCTTCGCCCAACAATACTTCCTCCTCAAATTCTCCGATTACATCCGCAGAGCTCCCTGTGAAGCCCACAATGGATCTGTTCGATCGCTGAATCACTGCCGGATTCTTCATCTGTTTATACGAACTTAAAAGGAGATAATATTGGCTGAGATGCCAGTGTCAATCATAATTCGCCTGGATGAGGCTCCTATCAAGACAGCATCCTCATGAGGCCCAACTATATTTCTTAAATCATCCTCATAAAAAACAATGAAAGGAAAAGGAATTTGGTATTGATAAGAATACATGCCTCCCTCTAACTGAGTATCTAGAGTGTGATCATGCCTCTTCCTTGAAGGAGTTGGCGTAGTCATAGTGTCCCCCCCCCCCAAATATAGTAAGTGACACAAAAAAGCTTTTGAGTCCGGACACTGTCTTAGTTTGTTCTGTTATAACCCCCACTTTATTTCCGGTTGGATCAGGATCCAAATACTCCGATTCGACATCAAATCTTTCAAGGATTACCATAGCCCCTTCTGGAGCAGATGTCCCCACATTATTCGTTGGGCTAGTCCGGTGAGCATTGTCAGGTCTGTTTCCACTTCTTCTCTTGACAGAAGCTCCTAACTTTCCCCTTTCAATAAGATTATGCACCTCTTGTTTCAAAGTGATGCATTCTTCGGTGTAATGGCCAATATCATGATGATATTGGCAAAAACAAGTATTACGACTTTCCCTAGGAGATTGAAGCACTGTCGGCTACCTAAAATCCACATCATCTTTAGTTTTGTCATAAATGGTTGCCACATTATCCCTTAATTCAACAAACCACTACGGTTGGACCCAAGGTCCTCGTTTATTTCTGGACTGCTGGCTCTGAGCTGGATTTGGGTGGGATTGAGTCTGTTTGTCCCTATTGGGCCCCTGTCCGGTTTCTTTGGCCTTGTATCCGGACTGTTTCTAGTTTAGAGCAGCTGGGGCAGACCTCACTTTCCTGTGTACCATAGTCTTCTTTGTTTGATCCACGTTGATTTTCTTTCCCACCTGATTCAGCAAACCGCCCCAAGTCATGGCCTTCTTCCTTGTTACTGAATCAGCTAGATTCCAACGTTTAACCCTTGTCTTGTCTCAAAGAAGCTATTGCTACCTGTTCGAAGCAATCAGCTAGCCCATTCTTAGTATTTACGAATTGGCTTATATAGTCTTTCAGCGACTCATTTGGCTCTTGGGCACAATGGATAGTAGTATCCCCATTGCCCTTCACCTCCTTACTCCCCACAAACTGCCTTTGGAAGGCCACCCAAAACGTATCAAAGTTTCTGATACAACCTTGTAGCGAGCTGTTGTACCATTTCAAATCACTTCCCCTAAAATATTGAGAGAATGCTCTACAAAGAAGTTTGTCATCATCATCAAAATTTATCATAAAATTTTTAAACTGTTCCAGATGGTTGTCCGGATCTTTGCTTCTAACATACTTATCCATTTTAGTACTGTCAAACCTCTTAGGAAGGTTTCCGGACAGTATCGTGGATGAAAATGGCGATTGCCTCCAATTCCAACTACGACTAAAAATTATGTCTTCATTAGGTGTTGCAAAAATACATGGCTCATCATGGAAAGCAAAAGAATTCATCAGCAGCTGATCCACATGCCTGTGACTATGGTTGTGGTTGTGAGACGACCCTTTTCCCATATGCCTCTTTAGTCTCCCATGCCTATCCCTTTTTCTTGGATATTTTTTAACTAGATTTTGTTTCTTTCATGGACCTTTCTTCATCGTTGTTTGATGACAAAGAATCCTCAAGCTCATCCTCATTCGAGGAGCTACTGGAGGACTCAGATTCTAAGCTCTCCACCGGCTTTGACTGGTGAGATTTCTTGGAACTGACATGGGTCTTTTTTGTGCTCAAATGAGTCTTTGCTGATGGGTCGTTTTCCCTTGGGTTGTTAGTATGGTGAATAGCTGACGCTTTTGAGTTTTCCTTTAAACCAATCTCTGCCTTTCTAGTGGCTCTCAATATTTTTATTTCATGTTTCAACTTATCTCTCTATTCGGTCGTGTACTCATTTTTTTCTCCCACCACCTCCACCAAAGGTGGTGGAATTACTTGCTCGTCCGGATTCATCCGAACTGTTTTTTCTTGCTGGTTTTGAATGCTAGATTCAAGCACCTTCTCCTCCCACTGTGGTCGCCAATTTGGTGAGGTTTCTTTTAAGTTGAGGGTAATTTGTCAAGTGTTTTGGAAAGTTTTTTTAGAGTATTAAATGTTTGGGTGTTTTGTAGTGAGAGATTTAAGCTGTCTGGTTCTATTAAATGTTCATTACCCTTATTAATGAAAGTAGTTGGGGTTTTTATACCCTTAATTATGGACCCATGTGCTTTCGGGTCAAGTTTAAGGACCCATTTACTTAATAAGCTGATTAACATATAGCTTAGTCAAAATGTGTTTAATTATTTTATACTTTTCTCCTGTCCGGATAGTTCAGTAGGCAGTCTTATATCTGAATTGTCCTTGCCCGGAAATCTCAGTAAGCAGTGATGAAGTTATTCGGACTCATCAGTAATGATGATGGTCAGCACCTCATTCTGGATCCAAACGAGGAAAAGTGAAGTCGAGCACATTTGAATTTGTTGCATTATGAGACAATGATGTGAAGCAGGTACGCTTCGAAAGCCTGCCGGATAGATTTTAAGGTCGGTGATAAAGTCCTAAGAAAGGTATTCTTGCATACCAAGGATAAGAGCCTCAGGAAACTAGCTCCAAACTCCGAAGGCCTGTACTAGGTAACATAGAAAGTAAATTCAGGCACGTATGGATTGAAGGATAAATAAAACCGGGCTCTTTGGCTTCTATGGAATATTAAACATCTCAAGTTGTATTTAGAATAAGTTCTAACACTTGTACTTTTTTCATCCTTTTATAAATAGTTTTATCGATGGCACATTCTTTCCTACCCTAGTGGTGCAGGAAAGTTTTAATGAGGTGGCTCGGAAACCGACTTGTCAATATAAAGTTATGCATTTACAATGTTTGCACGGTCTAAGGTTAAAAAAAATTGGGTAATAATTTTGGACATGAGGGGTATTTCAACTTCGGTTGATCAACATATTGTTTTCACAATTCAGACCTGAAACGTCTTTCAACTTTGGTTGATCAACATATTATTTTTATAATTCAGACCTAAAGGGTCTTTCAACTTCGTTTGATCAATATATTATTTTCATAACTTAGACCTGAGGTGGTTTTCAACTTCGGTTGATCAACAAGTCAGATTTTTTAACCAAATTTATCTCCGCGTACGAAACTGATCACTTTCGACCAAGAAGATAATATTTATAAGATGTATAAAAATTACAAATTAACCGAAACGGTAAAATAAAAAAAAATGTTCAGAAGCAAGATAAATGAACAAAAATACCAACTTACCCGACCTAAGCGGTCGGGAATACAAGCTTATGCGACCTTGAAGGGCCGGGGATACACAAAATTGCAACCATAGTCTTTGGAGATGCAAAAAAAATAACATAAGTATGATAAAATCGCGACCGTAGTCGTCAGGGGTGCAAAACAAATTCAGTAAATTGGTCGTTCGCCGTTTTGCTTTGCTTCATTGTTTTGACGCGGAGGTCTAAAAAGTATTTAACGGCTCTGGCATGACGGTAGTAGGCTTGAATTTTACGTGCTGCTAAACTCTGAACGATTTTATCCCGTTCATTTTCAACCACACTTTTTACGGAGTGTAAGGCATTGATGGTCTTTTCATATTTTCCCCTTGATCTATGCCATTTCACCTTTTTCCCGAAGCTCGTGTTTGGCTGATTTGGCCTATGCAGTTGCACGGTCGACTCTTTCTCGGGTATCTTGCTCTCGCTCCCTAGAATAAAGAATTTTTTCTATTTGAGCTGACTCTCTAGTTTTGATATTCGACCATTAGCCTCTGACAGTTTCTCAACTAGCCTTTTGGCCTTCATTTCCTTTATATCTAGCGGGCCGACATGTGATACAAGGAAATGACGAATGTATCCGGCTGCCTTACTTGAAAGGACCCAATAGGGGGAGAATCATCAGAAAAATCATGATCAGTGTAACTATCATTTGTGGGAAGAATAAGCATGGGCAGCGGGTCATCCATCATTATACCTCCATCCGTGGGAGTTGTGCCGTTTATTAGAGAGTGGCACGATGTTGGAGGGTCTCAACGGTTCTGAGGGAAGCAAATCATCAACGACGCGATTTTTGGTTGATTTTTTATGTGCTTTCTACACTAAGATTTTCTTTGAGCTTTACAACTTCGGTATCGCGTCTACCAGGGCTCTTTTTGTCTATGACGCTCTCTTTAGTTTTTTCCAAACCCGCATCTGGTAGCAACTTTTTTATCCTCTCTTTGTATTTTTAAAAAATGGTCAAAATGGTAGTCTCGGCCACTAGATCGGATGGTGGGACAGTCACAACTTGGTTCTTTTTTTTCTTGGCCACTCGTGTGTTTTTTACTTCACCTACATCGGCTGCCGCTTTTTCGCGTTTCTCTCCCCACGTTTCAATTCTTTCTTCACCACCGCTACGTGAGGTTCCTGCATCAACAATAGTGTCATCAAGTGCAACCGTGGCTTTTAGATCAACAGGTTCCACATCCACCTCGGTTGTCTCATGGTCGGATGAGTCTTATTTTTTGGGTAATTTGTTGGACGCCTTTTTGCGTTTCAGAACAATGAACTTAATATCAGGGGCCTGTAACCTTTCAAATAAGCCTGCAGATTCGGGAGTCGTCATAATTCGCTCTACAGATAGGTCATTATCCGAGAAGCGCCATAGATGGTTATTGATTAAGTTCATAGAGAGAAAGCATCAGTGGAACTCCTATCTCCAGTTTTTTCAGGCCCAATCACGCAACTGAGCAAAGGTTTCCTTAGCCGATGATAGATGCTCATTTTGTAGAGCTTGCAGTTTTACTTTTAGAGCTGTCAAAGAAAAAGTTTGTAAAAAAACTATTGAAGCTTGTATACCTTTCCGGACCCATTTAAAGGTAAAGCGCCTAAGATTACTATTGAAGTGAGGTGTCCATTCTCCCAAGCTTCGTTGATAAGAACGAAGTGATGTTTTTATACTTGCTTGGCCTCAACCAGGTTGTTCACTGTCTTTTGGTTATTGGCCAAGGAAATATAGAAGAATGTGAGTTTCGACGCTTTGGATATGACAGTAATCGCCAGGCACTCCCTCACTGACATTCTTATCCCCGCCAAGCATGACGTCATTCTGCATGCCATCAGCGTGAACCAAGCGTTAGGGGTGAACTATGACGAACATAGTTTGACCAGCTCGAAGTATCTCACTACTTCTGGATCCAGAGGAAATCCTATTCCCCAGTTCAGAACATCTGAGAATACTGCCAACTCCCTCTCTCCCGCTGATAAGAGTGTTTCCCCAGGCTTCCCGAAACAGATGTTCACGCACTCAGGGATACCTCAGTTAGTCTTTAGTTCTGACATCTCGTAAGAACTATAGTATAAATACTTGTAGTTGTATAGGGTGCAGTGGCGGATCCAGGACTAAAAGTTAGGGTATGCCGAAAAAAATTTATGTAAAAATTTTCAATAAAAGATAACTATTTAAATATCTCATGATAAAAATATGTAAATATTTTGATTACAGCTTAAAATTAAAATATAGTATAGCATAAGCGCAAATGAATTCTTCTCTTATTCATGTCTTGAAAAGAGTTATATGAAACACGATTAAGATACTAAGGAAGTCATCAACCGTAGAAAACACTTCTATCTCTACAAATGTCACTAAACAATCATTAAGTCATAGATTGACCAATCTATTTCTCAATTCATTCTTCACATATTTCATAAAAGAAAATACTCGCTCAACACTTGCGATAACAATCGGTAATGACAAAACTAGCTTGAAAAGTGTGTACACAAATCCAAATATCTTGTATTTTTTTATGAACAAGAGTCTTACAAACAAGACAGTAATTTGCTTAAAAATGATCAATACAATAATTTTCTTAAATATAAAATATTTTTTACATACAAAATATTACAAAATTTGCTAAAGAATCATAAATCAATTAATAAAAAATAACAAATAAGTAATATGGGAAGAATCATAAATCAATTAATATAAATAAGATATAAAAATATTATAAGTGTTAAAGAATCGGTAATTTTCAGTAATTTGTTAATTATTCTCAAATTTGAAAATACAAATTAGTAATTTACTTAATTATTCTCATATACAAAATCTTATTTCCATATAAGAATTCAATGAAAATATTCAATCAAAAAATAAGTACAGTTATTTGTATTTCAAGTTAATTTTCTTTTAAAAAACTCAATACAATATTTTGTTTAAATACAAAATATTGTATACATACAAAATATTACAAATAAATAGATACAAAATATCCTAAAATATCATAATGACTCAACCAAACCCTTTAAATTATTCTACTAAAATAATATTACTTGCAAGCCTTTGTGTTCATTCGTATACTGATCCGCAATGAAATAAGCAATCAAAATTCATCCAAGAATATAAAGCAAACATTGACTGAAGAAAAAATAAAGAAAAGAGTAAAAATACCTAGATTTTGATCCGCAATGAAATAAGCAATCAAAATTCATCAAAGAATATAAAGCAAACATTGATAGAAGAAAAAGTAAAGAAATGTGATAGAAGAAAAAAATAAAGAAATGTAAAAGTAAAGAGTAAAAAATACCTAGATTTTGATCCGCAATGAAATAAGCAATCAAAATTCATCCAAGAATATAAAGCAAACATTGATGGAAGAAAAAAATAAAATAAAATACCTAGATTTTGATCCGCAATGAAATAAGCAATCAAAATTCATCCAAGAATATAAAGCAAACATTGATGGAAGAAAAAAATAAAAAAAATACCTAGATTTTGATCTCCAATGAAATAAGCAATCAAAATGGCAGGTCTTGAACTCCAGATCTAAGGTTTACTAGTAGAGTTCTTTACCACTATACTAAGCTCATTTTTTTGTTTAGGGTTGTCCTGGGCATACCCATATCCCCTCTAAATCCGCCCCAGGGTGATGATGTATGACCTTATCAAACTACTATGATGGTCGATCAGTACCTTGGTTATCTCTTGGGGCAAAGAATCCTCTTCTTCCGTGTTGTTAGCAGAATGAGTACTTTCCACGGTGGGTTCTTTTCCTTCTCTATGGTTAATAGCATTCACACCAGTATCAGGTCAGCTGGCAGCTTCAAGAACAGGGACAATATCGAATGTTCTGGGGGCCTCGGTCTTAGTAGTGTCGGGCATTGGCTTTTGTTTTGCTTTTGTAGGCAAGGCCCTCTTGGCGATGTTCGACTCCTTAAGGGTAGCACTGGACTTTTCGGTCACACAAATTTCAACATCATCAGATGTTATTTTTTGTGTTGTCTTCGAAGGAAAGACCTTTTTTTGCCCATGTTGATTCTTTACTGGTAGCATCAAGTTTTCTGAAAGTTTGGGTCCTGATAGTTTAGGTCGGTTTGTTTTATTTTATTTTAAGTGGTAGGGCCCTTTTGGCGACGGCCAATTCCTTGGGGGCGGTTTGGCTGACACTTGGTTTGGGTTGCGCTGCACTGCATCTTTAGCGATGACAACGGTACTACGACCAGTTCGAATGCCAATGATGTTCGAACTTATGTTGACAAGTTCAGGAGCGCCAGACGATGAGAAAATGTTAGAGTCCCAAATGGAAAAAAAAATGAGAATTGAGAGAGTCTTTTAGCAAAGTTATTTTCTTTGAGTTGGAAGATTGGCAAAGACTACAAGGCCAACGTTGATTGGTTTGAGGATTCAGATCGGATCGCTGGGTCGGTACAGGAACAGTAAGGGACGGTTGCGAGGGAGGATTTCGTTTCACAAGAGAACGAATCTAGTTAGGGTTGAAAGCCTCATACAATATGGTATGAGATGATAGCCTCGGAAAGTTGTCGATTACACCCGCAACTTTGTCAGAAATATTAAAGTAATCGTAAATACTGAAGATGGGTAATTAGTGAGTTTTGGGTTTTTCATAAATCGATGTGATGGTGCATTTTATCTCTCTACAAAATCTGATCATCGAGAAAGCAAATAATGAAATAATGAGAAGTATTTATAGAGTATTTACCCCTCAACGGCTACATTTTTAAGGAAGCGCAATCGATTGAGCCTCCAAAAGTCCAAGAGTCATCTTTTGAAAATACGAAGTGACGCACATTGAGTTATCAATGGACACATATTCAGCTGTGACGCATCTGCAAGGCTAGTGAGCTAGCGCCATCATCCGCGCCTCAAGTAGTTCAAGAGGCATTTTTTTGAATTACAAGTGTCATCCGTCAAACAGCTAGAGGGCATAGGCATGTATTCTACGGCAACATGGTTCTTGTCTTTATAATACTAATGGGTTTGGTATAAGAAAAGAGAGTGATTATGATAAATAACCGTAGTCCCTAAGCAATGCCTTCAAATCCTTTGATGATTTGACATTGTGAAATCTTGACTCAAATCATTTGATGAGTTGACATCGTGAAAGACGGTCCAAAGCACTCGATGAATTGACGTCGTGAAAGCCCGACACAAAGCACTCGATGAGTTGACGTTGTGAAAGCCCGACTCAAAACACTCGATGAGTCGAAGTCATGATAGCCCGATCCCTAATGAAACATCATAGTCTTTACTCGAGTTTTTCACGAGAACGAATGCGCTAGTGATAAGGGCATAAATGATTCGGGCCCAAGCGGGTCGACAATGCTAGAGGTATTTATGTGTTGAAATAATAGTTTGTAATAAAATTAATAAAATAAGGAAGAAAAACTTACTTTGTAAATAATAAATGTATGAGTAAGGTTAAAGTAAATAAGGGGTATAATATATTAAAGTGGCTCATGTGGGTTTGGGCCCACTACATTTAGTATACAAAGCAAGATTCACTTTATAGGGGCTAAAAAATTAATATATAATACAAACGTTTTGGCATCTTCTCTCTCTAAATCCTGCGTTTCTCTCTCTAGACACTATTGCGGCTTTATCTGGTAGCGATACAGGGTTGGGATATTTCTTGAACCATCAGATGTGAGATAAAAAGGTAGATGCGAGGTTGTTAATGCAAGTTGGTTAACTATAGGCTCGCAAAATAAATTTTAAAAAAAATCATCAATGGATCTAAAACATTTCATCTTAAAAAACATCAATGGTAGTTTCTAATTTTTTTTTCTAAGTTAAAGAAAGAGAATGTATATGTATTTGATGACTTTATATAAAATTGTAGTTTGGGTAGAAAATATCTTAAAATGTTTTGATATTATAAAGTAATTTTATTTTTAGATTAGGTATGTATCTCACATTTATTTAAATAATATTTTAAACGACAACAAAATCAAAACTTTTATTTAAAAAATAGGGAAATCTACCAATACTCATCCATAATTAAAAATATTTACCTATAACAAATTAAGGTTTGTGAAACTAATGATAACCACATGGTTTTTGAACATAAGTATGGTAACCACCTGGACTTTCTGGTTAATACCAATATACCTTTTAACATGAAAGAATATATTTCCTAAATTATATATAATTAGGCGAATTATTGTTTCATTACTTTGGAACACGAGTTCAATAACCCTTATTTGCGGAATTTCTCGTCGTTCTTTGCTTATTACCAACATCTCAAGACTCTCTCCCACCAACTCAAGAATGTGTTGGATCGATATCGAAAAATTGTCTAGTTGTTCGTATGGTGGGTGGTCTTACCCCCTCTTACAAAAGTGTAGCTTATATAATTCGACACAAGAAGATTCTACTATCGTTTTATGAAGTTCGATCCATGTTGGCTTTAGAAGAAACTAGCATGAATGAGGCAGTGGCTGGGGGTGATAATGCGATGATGGTGACTACTCGTGAGTTAGATGATATGCCTAATCATCATTCTTTAAGTCAAGATCAAGGACGCGGAAAACAGTTCAAAAAACTTAGTAACAACAAACATCAAAATCACATGCAATTCGGTGGTGGTTTGGGACAGAGTCCGACTGGGGTCATGAAAGTACTGGTCGTGAAGGTAGTCAAAATTCCATAAGCGATCTGTCTTAGGTGATGTATATTTGGTGGGTTTAGATGTAGCCACCATGGACCGTACCCCTACCCATACCCGATGCAATCTTGGGGCAGGCCTACTAGACTACGACAACCCGGAATCTTGCACTCCAGCTTCTGGCAACAACAACCACATGCATATGCAGCCTCTCAGTAGACTCCAAAAGATATAAACCGACTATGCATACTATGTATTTGTTACAACATGATCCTAACTGGTATATGGACACCGAAGCAACTTCTCATATGACGTCCCCATTAGGTAATCTCATGTCTTATATTAATATTAGCAATAATAATGGTGTTATTGTTTGTAGTGGTCAGTCAATTCCAATCTGTGGTTACAATCATACTTCATTACCTTTCCCGATCCCACCTTTATAACTCAATCATGTTTTGCATACACCTAAACTTATTCAAAATTTGGTGTCAGTTAGAAAGTTTACAACTGATGATCACATGTCAGTAGTGTTGGATCCTTTTGGTTTTTATATACATAATTTATATACGGGTACATGTCTAATAAGATGTTATAATATAAGCCCCATTTACCCTATCACTCATTCTAGTCCGACTCTGACCACGTTTTCCATTGCATACATTTCATCAACTCTTTGGCATAACCATCTGCATCACCCAGAGACTTAGTTTTAGTTATTCTTCGACAAAATAAATTTATTGATTGTAATAGTCCATATAAGTCTACTACTTGTCAATCATATGCTTTTAGGAAACATATAAAGTTTCCTTTTGTTCCCTCAATTTCTACTACTTGTATGCATTTTGATATTATTTCTAGTAATCTTCAGACTTCTCCACATTTGAGTTCTTCGGGACGTCGATATTATGTGCTTTTCTTCGATGATTATTCGAAATTCTTGTAAACATTTCTTATTACATAGTAAATCATAATTTTTCTCAATTTTTATAAAATTCCAAGCTCATATTCGTACCCACTTTGAACGATATATTAAAACCATACAATGCATTGATGAGGGAGAGTTCGATAATCAATATTTTTGGTAATTTTGTGAGTCTTGTGGAATTTATTTTTGTTTTTCATGTCGTAATACCTTCTCAAAAAATAGGAAGGCTGGAAGAAAAATACGATCCGTTAATAATATCATGCGCACACTTCTCATTCATGCATATTTGTCACTTTCCTTTTAGCATCATGCTCTTCACATGGCAACGCACCTGCTTAATATTATTCCCAATAAATTTCTTGCCAATGAATCCCCTCTCCAAATTTTCTACCATCATGTTCCATCTTACTCTCACATTTGGGGTTTGGGTGCTTGTGTTTTTCTCTGTTTCCGTCCACTACCATTCGAAAAATTTAAGCTCGTTCTACTCCTTGCGTTTTCTTAAGTTATCCCGAAAATCGTAGAGGCTACAAGTATTTTGATTTATTCACTAATAAAATTATTCTTTATCGTCATGTTCAGTTTGATGAAACCATTTTCCCTTTGCTAATGTTCATTCATCTCATACCAGGGATTATGATTTTTTGAGTAATGGTGTGTCCCCTTATTTCATCCATCAATATAAAAAACCACAACTTATTGTTTGTTCTCCTGCGGTCCAGTCGGTTCCAACATCTCTTGTGGCTAATTCTCCCACAATATAACACATCCTGATTTTTTCACCATCTTCCTCATCATCTTCTTCTGAACGTCATTCAACACTAGTTCTACCTACACGTCCCTATCAGTCTGCTATACATCAAGTACAACGTCCTATCACCCACATCCAATATGGTATTCTTAGCTTAAAACTATCTTTGACCCATCTCGGGCTCATACCACCATGGTTACACTGTCACCTTACCCCGTAATCCTGTGGCTGCCCTTCGTGACCCGAATTGGAAATTTCTATGGTCGATGATTTTGATGTTCTTATTAAAATATGAATTTGTGATTATTCGTTATATGTGAATTTTTACTAGTAAAGTCAAATCTGATGGTTCATTTAAGAGGTATAAAGCTCGTCTTGTGCACATGCGGAGCCACGGTGGGGTCTGTGGGTTCCTAGGAACCCACGAATTTATCTATATACTTTTAATAAGCTAACAAAATATTGAATTTCATCCTATCCCAGTGGAAAAGGCTGAGGTAGGAACCCAAAGGTCTTGGGTTTGAACCTCAGCCCTCTCCTATTTTAACAAACAGGTATTGCTTTAAACACTTTATACTGTTTTTTTCCCTTTAACAAGAACCTAATTTTAATATTGAATATATCATATATTTTTCGTCTCTCGACTCCTACAGATCTCAACACAATCAAAGACGTGTTGAGATACACACAGATCTCAACACAATCAAATACGTGTTGAGATACACACACAATACATGAAGATAAGTAAAAAAAGACTGAAGAAAATAACTAATACGGATTCATGAATACAAAAAACACTAGTTAACCAAACAACCCAAAAAAAATCATACATCATGCACAATAACCTTTTTTTTATGCTATTTCATTTTTGGACAATAACCAGGACCCCATAAGAAACAAATCTTGGCTACGCCACTGGTCTTGTGGCTGATGGTAGAATTCAGCATATTGGCATTGATTGTGGAGAGAGTTTCAGTTCGGTGGTGAAACAGCTACCATTCGTACGTGCTCAGTTTTGCCTTATCGAAGAAATGATCGATTCATCAGTTAGATGTCAACAATGATTTCTTACATGAATATCTGAAGGAGATTGTTTATATGCATCAACCTATGGGATTTCAAAACCTGGTGCATCCGGGTTACGTCTGTTTATTGCGAAAATCCTTGTATATGCTTAAGCAAGCCCCTCGAATGTAGCATAAAAGATTTGTTGATTTTGTTGCTAATATTGGTTTCTTTAATAGTAAGTGAGGTACTTCATTATTTATCTACAATTCGGGGTCAGATATGGCTTACTTTTTGTTACACGTTGATGACATTATTTTGAAAACTTCATCTGATACTTTCCACAAAACCATAATGGTGCATCTCAGCTCTGAATTTGCTGTGAAGGATTTTGGGTTCTTGCACTATTTCATTGGAATATGTGTAACTCGACATAAGAGCATATTGTTTTTATCTTAGTAAAGTATGTCAAGGAACTCTACATCTCTGACTACATCTCTCCCACTCATCATTTACATCTTTTGTCTCGTATACTGATGCAAATTGGGGAGGGTGTCTTGATACTCGACGTTCCACCTCCGGATATTGTGTCTTTTTGGGTGACAACTTGATCTCGTGGTCATCAAAATGTCAACCTAATCTCTCTCGATCTAGTGCAGAAGTTGAATACAGAGAGGTAACAATTGTTGTTACTGAGTCTTGCTGGCTGCATAATCTTCTTTTGGAACTCTATTGTCCCATTCGTAAAGCTACATTGGTGTATTATGATACTGTGAGTGTTATTTATCTTTCTGGGAATCCCGTCCAACACTAGCGCACGAAGCATATTGAAATGGATATCAAGTTTGTTCGAGAAAAAGTGGCGCAAGGTGCAGTTCAGGTTCGACACGTGCCTTTTAGGTACCAGGTTGCCGATATTTTCACGAAAGGGCTGCTTCTTTTCTTATTCGATGATTTTTGGACAAATCCCAATATTCGTGAGCCTCTAGTTTTGACTAGGGGGAGCGATGATATACAAAAATGTTTATATGTATAATTAGTATATCTTATTGCCTAATTAGTAGCTGCCTAAAGTATAGTCTAATTAGTAGCTGCATAAATTATAGCCCAATTAGTGTCTGTCTAAATTATAGCATAATTAGTAACTAATGACTTTATATATATATATATATATATATTGCGTAAATTATAGCACCGTTACGATTGGTAGAGACCTAAATTTATCAATAATATATACTAAATATATACAAATATTTTATATTCTATCATAATCATTAGTTTTCTCTTTCATGTTTTTGTTTTTGTCTTTTTTAAATATCATATCTTTCATAAAAAACTTTAAAAAAAATAAAAAATACCATTGATTTTGTTTTTCAAGACGAAATAGATCCATCAAAGAATTTTGCGGTTGCAAATATAAGAGTAATGGTATTGCGAAATTAGTGTGGAAAAAGTAATTGTATTCCAGTTGTAATTAAAAATAGCTTGATAGTGAAAAAACAACTTTATTCCAATTGCGTAGTTAACAATAATTTGGTTGTGAAAAAAACCGCTGCTTTGAGTTGGCTAATTAAGTGTAATTATTTTGCGAAAATCAGAAAAAAAACAATTATTCTCTAAAAATATCACTCATAGATTTTATTTTATGGTTTTTAAAACATAAAAAATATATATTTTTTATTGAATTAGAGTTTGAACGACATAAAGTTTTGAAGATTAAAAATAACTAGAAATACATCAACTAAAGAATGAAAGACGAAATAGAATACAAATAAAAAATTATTTTAAAAAGATACTCATAAAAACAAATAAAAAATAATTTTAAAAATATACCTTTTTAAACAAATAAATGGAGTAAATATAAAATCGTTTCTCTCTCCTACGTCCGTAAATTTAAAGGGAACGATTAGAGGAGAAAACACTGAATGGTCTCTCTACTCGATTTTTCGGTGAAATGAGCAGTGACCTTCCGAACCCTAATTGGTCTTAGAATCCCCAATTTTCTTCTTATCAAATTTGAATTTACCAATTTGAAGTTCAAATTTTATCTTTTATTCTTTTTCTTTTCCTCGTTTGGATTTACTTCATATGTCAAAACCCTCAAGCTCTTCTCCTTCGAATGACATGATCGACGTCTTCCTCTGAAGATCGTGGTCCGATTCTATAAGTGGCAAGGTTTCACTACTCTTCAATTTTAAGGTTATTTTGTGGTTTATCGTGAATACCATTTTAGTTTTTATTTTTCTTTTATTGTTGCTTACTATAGATGTGTTTTGGAAATTTGAATCTTGTTTTCTGTTCACTCTCGTCTTGTATTGATCTTATGCTTTGAGAATCATAAGCTGTAATTCAGAGGATTTGGGAAATTGGGTTTTCAAGGTTTTATATGAAATCGAATAACTTATGTATATAATGCTTATTCTCCTTCTTCTCTTCTGCTTTAAGTTATTGATAACCTTATATATCTTGTTTTCTGTACAACCCTCTTTGTGATTAGTTGTATGTTTTTAGCATCATAAGGTGTGATTTAGAGATTTTGGGCAATTGGGTTTCAAGGTTTTATGTGGAATAGAATGACTTAGACATATATATAAAGCTTCTTCTCCTTCTTCTCTTCTGCTATAAGTTCTAGATAACCATATTATCTGTTAATTCTTTTCGACCAAACTGCTGGGCATGACTTATTTCGATGGCTTCTATTGAGAGATAGGGCATTTTGGTTGTTTTATTGCTTGAGAGTTGAGATTACGTGCTTGGAAACAATTATGTGGGAAAAGAACTTCCATTTGGAACTCACTCATAAGCTGTGAATGTGAACTGCATTCTATAACCAATTTTTTTATACCTAAAAGTACATCTAGTTTTTTATTAGTTATTAACTATACTTTTTTCTATTGTACTAATTTATTGTTTTGCTTGTAAAAAAATATCAGCAAAATAAGGAAGAGGCAGCTTAATATGAGAGGTCGGAGTCAGTGCAGGACGATTTCTGTAAAAAATACTCCATATAACTATAATGTGATACAAGATCTTGATGGTGTAATCCTTATCGATCTAGATAATGATGAAATCAATAATGATTCAGGCCTTGATGCTCCTGAGACTTCAAGACAGAATGCGAAAAAATCCACAAGATTTAAGGTAACTAGCGTTTTTCCTCGAGGGGGTGTAATTACGATTGACGTTGACGATATCGATGATGTGGTCCAATCTAAGGGCATTGATAGTGATGCCTCCTCAAGCAAAAGTTGCCCTGTATCTAACTCGGCCCAGAAGTCAAAGGAATTAGATGAGAATACTGATGATGATGAGGAGGAATGCCGGGTTATTGGAGAAAGAAATGCGACATATAATTTTTCGAAGTGTAACCAGAAAGATATTCCTGAAGCATCTTCTAGAAATCGGTATGGTTTATATTCTGAGTCTGATATTGGCTCTGTAGAAAGTGATGGTTCTGATTGCGAACTTGTGGAAGATTCAGTAGGCGAGGTCCGTGAGCAGTGGGAGAAAGCTTTCCGTAGGAAAATGCATAATGCGAATAACGACTTTGGTGGTTCAAAGAATCAAGGCAGCACCTCTGGTTTAAAGGATGATGATTATATAATAGATGCGGGGATAGAAAATACTAATGATAAATATTCTACTTCCATAGAGACTGAAAATGAAGACTTGGGTCGTAATTTTTTCAATTTTGAAATGGAGATTCCTCTTGATAAATGGAATAACAAATTTGTCAAAAAGTATTCGGGGTTAAATCCGTGTTCAACAGAGAAAATGCAAGATCCTTTACATAAGGGTAGTTTTCAGTTCAGAAAAGAAACATCTCAAGGTTCTGATGAAAGTCATGAAAATAAACACTATCATACGCCATCACACTGCATGGACGAAGACCAAAATAGTGAGGCAGATGAGCGTTATGAGTTCCTGCCAGGTCGAATGATGGACTCCGATATAACCAAGAATGCCTCTATGGGAAACAGTAAACATGGCGGTGAAGGTGAAATACTCGATGATACTCAGAAAGTTGGTTGTGAGATTAAAGGTAGAGATAGAGGCGGTTTTCCGGTGAAAGAGAAAGACATTTCTGAAGAATCATTGGTCTCTGGGAGTCAGTTCTCTGATAAGACAAGAGACCAACATACAAAAGGTCCTACTGCAGTCAGGGTTAAAGCTGGTGTGTCTGAAATGAACAACAAGAAATTTGGTAATAAAGATAATAGCAACTTATTTCCAGGTGAAATTTCTCCAGCGTACACTCAGGACGATGAAGATAAAACTGAGCAGCAGAAATCAGTTGAAGCAGAAGAATTATTGACTAGCCCTGTTCCGTCTATGTCTAAGCAAATTGATGTCAAAGATCAACTAAACTTTCAAGGCGAGGATAGTGGACCTTCTACTGAAAGAGATATAACTAATGACCGAGAACGACAGCTACAAATCCAGGTTGGACCGGATTCCTTGTTAGTTTTTTGGTATGTTTAGCATTAATGTCTGGTTTGCTAGAAGCATAATAGTTCCTTGTATTCTTGTCTATGTCAATCGCATCTAAAACCGTTGAATTGAATTTCTACTGCTTATTTGCATTACTACTTTTATGTTCCTGTATATGATACTAAAAAACTTAAGCACCGAGTCTCTATGCATCATCTAACCGTAGTTGAATCGATATATTATCTGAAAGCGGCTGTTTAAGTCAATTATGCAAAGGTTCATCTTTGCATTTAGCCTATCTAGGTTTGACGTTATATGCCAGTTGTAAGATGGTCATTTCAAATATAGTATCAATCTGAGTGTCGCAAGCTATGGAGATCCGGGTGAGTTAGTAGATAATGGACTATGCTCCATGAAATTTAATAAATAATCTCCACGACCCTCTGATCTGAAATTTTTATAAAATGAGCTTTCTTTTGTATTTTTTCATATCTGAAATTATTCGACCACTATATTCATATCAAGACAATGAATAAGCCTTATAGAACCGTTTTGTGAATACTACCCTTAGGACACTTTAATTAATTAAAATAAAAAATTCACGGATGCAGACTTGTGAATTCCTCGCTACTAAATGAACATACTATTTTGACTGATTGGGCTTTTACTTTGCAGGCAGAAGAGGCTCAGAGATTAAAGAATAAGAAAAAGGCTGAAAACAGGGCTAAAGCTAGTGTGTCTGGAATAAACAAGAAGAAATTTGGTAAGATAGATCATAGCAACTTATCTCCTGGTGAAATTTCTCCGGCATACACTCAGGACGATGAAGATAAAACTGAGCAGCAGAAATCAGTTGAAGCAGAAGCACCACTTGGTAACCCTGTTCCGTCTATCTCTAAGCAAACTGATGTCGAAGATCAGCTAAACTTTCAAGGCAGTGATAGTGGACCTTCTACTGAAAGAGATATAATTAATGACCGAGAAAAGCTGAAAGAGACAGACACATACAAGAGAGCAATAGAGGAAGAATGGGCATCTAGACAGCGACAGCTACAAATCCAGGTTCGACAAAAATCCTTGTTAGTTTTTGGTATAATGTCTGGCTTGCTAGAACTTAGAAGCATATTAGTAACCTTTTTCTTGTATATATCTAATTAGCAACTAAAGCAGTTGAATTGATTTTCTACTGCCTATTTACATTTACTATATTTATGCTCTTGTATATGACACCAAGAAACTCATGTACCCAGTCTCTATGCATGATCCGCCTTAGTTGATTCGATATATTATCTGAAAACAGCTGATCAAATCCGTTCTGCAAATGTTTATCTTTGCATTTATCATATCTAGGTTTGATGTTATATGCCAGTGGTATGCAGTATTGATCTTCGATTGTCACAAGCTATAGAGATCAGGTTGAGTGAGTAGATAATGGAACCATGTCCCATGAAATTTAAGAAGTAATCTTCGCAAACCCTCTGATCCGCCTTTGTGAACTAGCTATCCTTAGGACACTTTAATTGCTCAAAATAAAAATTGTAGGGTTGGATGCTTGTGAATTCCTCCCTACTGAATAACATGCTATTTTGACTGATTGGGCTTCTATTTTGTAGGCCGAAGAAGTTCAGAGATTGAAGAAGAGGAGAAGGGCCGAAAACATGCGTTTATTAGACATGGAGAGAAGACAAAAGCAGCGAGTGGAGGAAATGAGGGTAACACAAAAGAAGGTAAACTTTTTTTCCATTAGTTTGATTACTTTAAATGACTGCATAGTACCTTCATATGGTGGGGGAAATCATTTGAAATTTTGCTTAATTTTTACACAAATTGTGCCATCTTAAGCAAAATAATAATAATATTGACAACAACTAAAAAAACAAATTTTAAAATTCTGCAGACGCCAATCAGACTTGTAAAAAGATTATCCGAAATGGTAATATGGTGTCCCAAAGTGTTAGAAAGTAAAGTATTATTGTTACTTGGTTATAATAGAGCAAGGCTTACATTTATATAGGATATAAGTCCTCATAAAATATAATATGGGACCCTAAAAATATTATATTCAAACTTTTCTATCTTTTATACTTGGTCTAACATTTCCATAACTCAAACACAGTTTTTAACTGAAGATAGTAGCATAGGACACCATTATGGATTCTTCTTTTAGATGGTTGTTTTGGTTAATCTCTAACTCCCAGTCTTAAAGCAGCTAGTCAACAATTATTAATAGAATTGTGATATCTGATTTTTATAAGGCCGAACAATATAGTTTAGCTTGAAAGCAATTCTGTGTACATCTTTTAGTAACAGGTTATCAAGCAACATGGTTTAAAAATTGTGTTGGGATGTTATTGTAGTGACATGTTTTTTCCATCTTACAATAATTCAGGATGAAGAGAAGTTGCATATGAAAGAGCAAATCCGTGCGGAATGTACGAAAAAGCTTACTGTATTGGAAACCCAATGCCCTGATATGGCTTCATTGCTTCGTGGCTTAGGCATCAATGTGGATGGAGGCCCTTGTCCCTTGTCAAACCAGGTCAGTTACAATCCTAAATTAAGAGTAATTGGATCACTTTTTTCGAAAACAAAAATAACATAAAAGAAAATGTGGCTTTTTTTGTTCATACATAATAATAAAATGTTTATTACAGGTACATGCAGCTTACAAAAAAGCCTTGTTAAAATTTCATCCGGACCGAGCGTCTAAGGACAATATCAGACAACAGGTTGAAGCTGAAGAGAAATTTAAACTCATCTCGCGCATAAAGGAGGAGTTTGCATCTAAATCTTGATAATAAATGCTAGCTGTCGGCTAAAATTATTGTTCGAGGCATTTTTTGTTAACGCTTGTACAGTTTAAAATGTTAAAAGTTTTTCAGACTAGTGATATATTTTTTGAAGGGCAATAATTAATGATTAAACCTCAGAAATTCATTTTTTTCTCCTTCTTAAAGTCCTATGGGGATTATAGAAGTCGATGTCTTTGCATGTTGTGATTACAAAAGATCCCAGGGGCCAATTTGCTGGGTTGAACTTAAACAGCTATACGATTTTTTTGTTCTGTATTTTTTTCTATGGCTTTTTATATGAAGCTTAACAGTGCTGGCAGCTTTTTATTGGTAAAATGGTTAATTACAATAAATGGAACGAGTTCCGACTGATTGATTTGAGGAAAATCCAACAGTTACATTACACAAAATAAATTCTAAAGATGGCCGAACAACTAAACTAATAGTTATTTAAGAAAAAGGCTAAGTAGAGATCTGAAATCCGAGCGTACATATAAGAGAATGTGTAATTACAGCCACCAAAGGGGTAGCGGAGTTGGTTGAGTATGACATTCTTATGACCAAAAGGTCATGAGTTCGAGTCCCTCTGCATAAGCTTTTTCGGCTGAGCCTGTCAACTTGTGTGGTTTACCGTTTGGTCTGGTTTGCAGGCTATCACGTCAGACTGAAGGTTTACATGTGCGCATTCATTGCACTCTGAGTAGCGGCTGCGGGTTCCCTCCAAAAAAAAAAAATGTGTAATTCCAAAAGACAGACGAATCTAGAAGCATATACGTTGTACAAGCAGGGTTTCACTAGACTTTTGCTCCATTATAAGCCAGATTTCATTTTAGAAGAGTTTCAGGAAGGATTTTCATTATGGCTAAAAAAATACTGCATAGATGAGTCCCAGTAGGATCCTTCTGGCACACCATCTTGGCATATGCAAAACATGCTGGCTCTTCAACTTCTTACCCCTCTTAAATATATTTTATGGGGCATACATTTTGATAAGTGGGGGTTCGATATTATACTATTTTCAAAGGCCTTAGCAGTGGATTATTTCTACAAATGGGTGAAGCATAGCCCCTGCAAAAATCAGGGTAAAATAAATCATCAACTTTCCGAAAATAAATCATCAACAACGGTCTATAGTTCAAAATGCTCATCGTACGCTATTCTATCGAGCTCGAGGTATTATGCAACACAAAGATTCTCCTTTATACCTACAAGAATATATACAAGTGTATATAACAAACAAATTCATCTTGTAAAACATCATATGATTCTTGGAATGTGAAACCAACAAGTAACAAAATATGATATAAGCATAACGAACCACTCCATGAACTACCACTACCGAGTGGTCTCTTTCTTTCTACGAATACGAGTTACAGTGTCAACATAAAATACTCTACCTTTATTTGGTATATCTAAATAAAATGAAGGAACAAATGCCGAATATCAAAGGTCCGAGATTGGCCTAATAGGCGGATGAAAGTTCACTCGCACACAGCACTACAAAAATCTAATGAGAAGTAGATGCGACTTTAAGCTCCGTTTTCAAAATTTCAAAGTATGGGTCAAGTGTTTAGACAGGTGTTTCACCATATTAAGGACAACATAATCGATAAGCTTATGAAAAACTAGAAGAAAATCCACACAATAACATCAAAGGTTAAGCGAGGGAACCTCCAGATTGCTGCATGAAAAGGGACAACCTGACTCTCCCCTAGAACATAAAGCATATAAAATTATACACACTTACCAGGATGGGGTCTATGGCTGATCGAGAAGATATAAAATTATAGTTTTAAAGAGGTAGATGACATTAAAAGTTATATAAACACAAAAAACAAAATATTATAAAATAAACCATATAAAACAATATTGTGTGCACCGTATAAATAATAATACTTTATAATCAAATAAAGTAATAATAAAATAAAATAATAATTTTTTGACTTTAGGAATATTAGGAAAGGTGAGTAAAAAACTATAACAATTAAAAACTAAAAATAATGTATAACCAAGAAAACTTTAAGGTATATTGGTTTGTATATTATTAAACCGATTTAATCTTTCAATTATTTTTTTATTTAAAAAACGCTCCAACTCTGTAAAATATTACATTCTCTCTTTTTAGATCTAAAATGCTTGCTGCTTGTAGCAAATTTTTGTTTTCTCATTATTTTAACCAAAGGTTATAATATCTTTGTGAGAGATACTTTTAAAAACAAATATGTTACGATAAAAAATGTTTAAAAAATAAATAATGTAGAGAAACAAATTAATGACGAATGAATAACAAATCTAGTACGAGCTTTGAATTTTATTTCGTTGTATTTGTAGTTTTCTTGGTTGTACTTCAATCTAATGAATTGTCCTGTTTAAAGTCAAACAGGAGAATCAATCTCGAATCATGATATGTTATATCGATGATTGAGATCCATCCAATTGGAAACTTTTTATCGTGGTCGGTTTTGGTTTACTTTAGAGATCCATCGATTTGCTTAAATAAAAGTTATATCGACATGATTGAGATCCATCCAATAAGAGTGGTTTTTCCAATCTACATAAATCCAAAGAAAATGATGTACTGGTGTTGGTCGAGTTTTCCAACAATAAGACGAGGAAAATCAATTATTTGAATATTCGTTTAAATACACCACGTAATCGATTATCGATTTGGTAATTACTGTAATTTATTTTTATGTGTTCTTAATTTTGGACTTGCGTTGATTTAAGTATTCTTGATTAGTATTGAATTGGTCGAATCTATTGATTAGTTATAATAAATTTGTAGATTTTTTAGGAAAATTAATTTTTTTTTAATGAATATCCACTTACAAAAGTGAGGGTTTGAGTATTAATAAAAAATGACAAAACTAAAAAAGACTTATAAAAACCCACATCTAATTTTATTTTTTTAAAAAAAATTAATCTATTTTTATTGAACTTTTTTTTTGTTTTTTGTTTTTTGTTTTTTTGTTTTTTTTAGAGCTATAACTATAAGCAATTGAAACATTTTAAGAAAGATGACTTTTTAAAGAGTAGATTAAACAAAAGCGCAACCTCACATCCAAAACAAAAGCAACAATAGTATAATACTGTCTACAAAGACATTAAAACAAACTAAAAGTAAAGATAAATCAAATTCGAATTCAGTCTCAACCTAGAAAAAACTTAGAACCTCCTTCCCGGTCCACCAGCACCGATACCTGCACCCCTACCGAGCCCAGCAGTGGCTACCATTGTCTGAGGCTCCACTACAGAAATCCCAGAAATTCCAGACATACCAAGAGCTGCAAGCATCTCGATCGTTACCTTGTCTACCTTAATTTCATCAATCTTAATTGCCGACTCCTCAGGCACAAACTCCATACGTCGCTCACGCTCCTCCTCTTGTAACTTCAGAGAGATACCTCGGACAGGACCCTTTTTGATACGCTTCATAAGATGGGTGGAGAATCCAGCAATCTTGTTGCGAAGTCTCTTTGATGGGATGATTGCAACTTCCTCTAAGATCTTCTTCTTGATATGAAAATCCAATGTCATCTTTGAGTAGTACTTCTCAATGACCTGGCGTGAAGATTTCTTCACTGTTTTGGTACGTACACGACCCATTTTCCAACCCTAAAAGCTGAGGAACGAAGAGCTGAGGAGTCTGAGAAGGAGGAAGGCGATTGTTGATTGAGCTTCACGGCGATCATTTATTCGTGGAACTTAAATGAGAACAAAAAATTCAAAAACGTTATATATTTTTTTAAAAAATCAATCACATAGATGTAATATTTTTTTTAAATCAAAATAAAAAATTATAAAACTAACACCAAAACACATAAAAATACAAAACTCTCTATTTAAAATAAAGAGTAACTTTTATAATATATTTTTTTGGTGATGTTATCTTCTTTTTTAATTTTGTTTGATATGAAATAAAAACTCACATGTAAAAAAATATAAAAAGTGGCAAAAAGAGGATAAAAAATGTCTATGACAATAAAAAATATAAAAAATAACATCGAATTTTATTAATAATTTATTATATAAAAAATACTATAAATATAAAATATAAAACAGACCTAATAAAAAACTTAAAAAATATATAAAAGAGTTTATATATATATATTGTTTATTAACTGTCTCATATCTTGGACTATTTGGTATTAGAATTAATCGATACATGTCTTTGCAAAGCTTTGTTAAAATGTTAACTATGTTGCACTCATAAGACTTTCCATAGCAGATTTATAATTCCTACAATTATATGGTGTAATATATGGTTATATAGAATAAGAAAAAGTATGGTGATTAGAATTTCAATACTAAAGACATGAGTGGTAAGATCAACTATACCTTTTCATATTTCAATAACACTAACTCGTATAAAAATGTTTTATGGTCTGGTGACTATAATATAGCCAATACTTTAGGTGTATTCTTTAATTCTGAAATTAATAACAAACTTCATACTTTGAAACGAAAATCTCCAAATAAAAATAAAGTTAAGTTGGACTTTGATGGTTCTTGTTTCACAAATAGTAAAGCAAGTGATGCTGATTTATTTGGAGATTCAAATATAAATATGTTTAATTCATATGGTAGAATTTATGGAAAAGTCAATTCTTTAGTTGATGAAACTTTGACTTTGCTGGATGGTCTAATTATTTGTTATCAAAAGAAATTAGAAATGTTGATATAAAATCTGATTTTAGCTTGCTTATTGATATGTTGTTTAAAGGTGTTGCTTCTTGGTTTCTTAATCCCATTATTAATTGCTGTCAAAATCTTATATATCCTTCTATGACCATCAAACACATATCTGGAATCCAAAATCAGGAAGATTGGCTGGTTCGATGAACTTTAAGATGCAAAATGAGATTAGTACATGAATTTATTAATAATCTTAATCATTTAAGAGCAATTTTTTTCTTAGAGAGTTAAGGTTTATGTTACTTGAACCCTAATGAATAACAATAATGATAGTAGTGATTTATTTTGTTTCATTTGTACTGGTTTGTTACTGCTCAATATTTCAGGTTACATCATACATCTCAATTTGATGGACTAGTAACTGCTCTAAATGAAGTTTTGCAAGCTGATCAAGATGATGATGGTTGATCAAGATGGTTTGAAGGCTAATCATAAGGAATTCTAGGAACTCGAAGAGATATTTTCTTCAAGTCCTTCGTGAGCATCCCCTCAAGTCTTGAAGTAGTCTCCTTGAGGCTAGTCGATGACTTTAAATTTCTTTCATGCTCAAGAATTAATTGTTCCCAAGGAACAAATTAATTATGTTGTAATTAGTTTTCATATTATCTGTGAAATAATATTATATTCCTTTATTAAAAAAAATCTGTGGAAATATATATATATATATATATATATATATATATATATATAATCATAAATCAAGAGATTTTTCAAATTTAAATAATTTTGAATAAAACCTTACCAAATAAAACAATTGAATACATACAAAAAAATCACCTTTAGGCATTGCTTTTGGATGTATTCCCAAAATGCCTCATACTAGTTGAGATATTTCATTTATATATATATGTGTGTGTATTATATATTGCGATAGCGTGCACTTATTCCCCGTATGTTTTCGTCCCGTGTATGTCTCAGTCGCGTGAAAATGTGTGCGCTTGTCCTCTGTACATTGCTGTCATATGATGCTGTAAGGCGTGCGTTAGCCCCTAAATATTTCTGCCGCATGCTGCAGTCTCTTATCTAGTAGCCTATTTCCTGTATTTGCTTTAGTGGAGAGCTCGGGGGCTCCAATTGGTAGCCTTTTGATGGTGGTCCCTCTCTCGTATCCCATGGATAAGAAAGAGACAGGTAGAGTGGATCTTTTTTTCTGGAAAAAAACCCATATCCTTTTAGTAATAATAAATTAGAACTATGGTTATATATTTTTACTCTATTAATTAGGAATAATTTTAGATATGACAAAATCAAAATATATGGTGTCGTGAAAGGAGCATAGAAGTTTCTAGTTTCCATCAGGTGGAGCTACGGCGGGAGGGATTGGCGTGCAGTGATGATCCTAAATGGTATTTTGGTGATTGCCACATGAATATAGTTTTCATTCTCCAACTCCAGAAGGTAAGTTGTTTTCTAAAAATCGTTTTCTGCGTCCACCATCGGACCGCTCGCTCTCACTCTCACTGTAAGTTTTTAATCAATGTGTCTCTCTAGTTGGAATGCGAGGGATTTAAATGTCCCCATTCGTCAAAAATATCTTCTTAAAACCAAAGGGAATATCGACAATATTAACCTTATTATGAAAAAAATGTTACCATAGTGGCTCTTTAAATCAAATCATGAGAACTATTATCATGGTAGGATTTAGATTGCTTGGAACCTAAGTGTTTGCAATATCACCATGAGTTTCACCTCTCCCCAAATCATGAATTGTAACATCACTTGGATCGCTAAAAATCTAACCTTAAACCTCACCGTTGTTTATAGTTTCAATGAGCTTGTTGACCCGCAACCCCTTTGGAGGGACATTGCCACCATTGCAAATCAAATGCTCTCAATCCTTGGATCGTGAGCGGGGATGTAAATACAATTCACAACCCATATGAGTGCTCCAGTAACAAAAACCATTAGAATAACTCTATCTCCTCCTTCAATGATTGTTGCCGCACTTGCGGCCTTAAAGACCTCAAATCATATGGCTTTTAATTCTCCTGGTCCAACCGAAAAAATCGACAATCCCACATCTTCAAGAATTGATAGGGCCCTCGAAATGAAATTTGGTATGATATTTTCCCTATTATTTTGCTCATTTTGACCTCCCAAGAACTTCAAACCGTGCCCCCATTGTCCTTCACCTTATCTCTTATTTTATTTCGGGTCGCAAGCCTTTTAAATTCTTTAATATATGGCGTTCCACCACATGTTTCAAAGCTTGGTCACTGACTATTGGAATGCCCCCTGCGGGGATGATCTTATGAATACTATTATATTAGCAATAAAGTTGAATTAAGTAACATGAACAATATAGTTGATCTCATGAATACTATAGTTGAATATTATGTCCTCCCTAAACAAGTATGAATTTAGTAATATTAGCAATAAAGTTGTAGAGGCTCAATCTGCCATGGACCATGCCCAAATTCACATTGCCTCAAACCTGTCTAATAGCTCGCTCATCATTCTTAAGTGTGAGGCCTCTAAAACCTATATTTTTATAATCGCACGTAAGAATCCTTCCTCAAGCAGAAGTCCAAGAAAAATTGGATTAAGTTGTGGGATAAGAACTTCAAATTCTTTCATAACAGCATCAGAGCCCAAAAGACTTGAAACAAAATTCTCTCTATTATAAACCCTGACGGCACCGCCAGCTCTACCCCTAAAGATATCTCAACCTCGTTCTTCAAGTACTTTGAGGGTCTTTGTCTTTAAAAAACTTCATATCTGTCTTGACATGGATAAAACGTTTTGTATACTCTTTGAGACTCCCACCATCTTCTGCATGCAGTAGATTATAGTGTCCCCATTTTCTCAAAACTTCTTGCTTCCAACAAAATATTATCGAAACATGATTTAGAACGTATCAGTATTCTTGATACACCCTTGAGGCAAACGATTATACCACTTTGACGCAACATTTTTGAAAGTTTGAGAAAGAGCCCTGCATAACAACTTATCAACGTCGTCATAATTGATCATGAAATTCTTCAAATGTTCGATGTGGTTGTCCGGATCTTGTGTCCCATCAAATTTTTCCAACTTAGATATGTCAAACCATTTTTAAAATGTCTAGACAAAATTTCCAGAGAGAGTGAAGATGACCTCCAATTATGTTGGACCTTTTACGCACTTCCCATGGTCATTCGTTTGCCGTTGCCTATACACATTCCTCGGGCGGGAAGGTAAACTGATTACTGACTCGGTAATTATGATTGTTGCTGTTAGACTGAATTTGCCTCCGAGGAGTTATATGTTCTTGCCGAGTTGCATTTGCCTCTTTGTCATGCTCTTTGGAGTATAAATTTATCTTTCCATGATCATGTTTTTTCTTCCTCGAACCCTTAGTCCTTCGACTAGTTCGATGAGAACTTTTACGCACCCTCAAATCTCTTTGTATATAACTTTCTTTATACCTAGCATCGGTATCCGAGGACGATAATTTATCTGAACAAAAAGAAGTATACTCACTAAACTCTACTAATTCTTATCGTTGTTCAGATCTAGTTTGCATTTTGGAGGATCGATGACTTTTTCTCTTATGCCTTTCCTCGCAATGATTCACATCTTGGGCTTGATCTGCCACTGTATACTCTCGTCGGACTTCTGATTTGATTCTCCACAAGCTGATTATCACTTTATTTTTCAGCATTTAGCCTCTCAATGTCCTCTAATAGCTCTTTTCGCCTAACAACCAAGACAGATTTTTCGATGAGCTCTTCAACATATCAATTATTTTCGTTTCTTTTTTTTTACTTGAGTTTCCATCATAGGATCTCCATATGAGACTCCGATCAAATTGTTTGTCAGATTTTCTCTATCTCTCCACGAATTTCAGTTTCCATTGTTTTTTTAGATTATTTTTTTAGTTTTGGAAAGGTGATTCCGGATACCACTCAAGTTCGCACAGAGGGTGCCACTGATGAGCTTAGATATTTCTTAGAAATAAGTCCAGGTGTGAAAATATTTGTATGGGTGAGTCATTATAAGAAATATTCATATCGGATACTTTTAGAAAGAAAATCTGTATTTGATAGAGAGAGAAAGATATAAAAGGAATAAATATTGTAATGATTGATTAATCATTGGCCTTTTCCCCAAAAGGGAATGTCCTTTATATAGTACATGAGATGAATAATGAAATTACATGATTACCATGTTAAAGTGGATTTCGTACCCCACTCATTTACTATTTATAAACAAGTTCCTTAGTTATTACATTTGACCCATTCAATCCTTATGTTTGTTTTAGATTGGTCATTGGTAATTAATTACACCTATTTAACCATTGTATTTGCTACAGTAAGACTTATTTATCATTATATTTTCCCTCCCTTATCAATGTCCAACATTCTTCAGGAAATTAGTCACGAACCTTATTTAGCTTCCACTAGAAATGACACATGCTCAATATTATTAACCTCTGCTTTGCAGGCGCCCTTTTGATCTTCTATCGTGCTAATGCATCTTTAATACTTCTCATCAATGAGGGTCCCAACGAATTCTATCTCCTCTCTGGTCTCCATATCAACCCAAACAAAATCCAGATCTACCTCTCTAAGGTCCCCGAGGATACTAGGAACAACATTTTGGACATTCTAGGTTTCAAGGAAGGTCCACTACCTGTCTGATACCTTGGTGTCTTGCTGATCACCTTTAAGATCTCTTACAATGATTGCAGACCTCTCTTTATCAAAGTTGCAAATTGCGTAAACTCATAGACCTCTAAGCACCTCTTGTACGCCGACCATCTTCAATTGATCAAATCAGTGCTCTTTGCCAATCAGATCTACTGGTCTTCAATATTTATCCTCCCTGTAAGAGTCTTAAATAAACTCTCACAAATTTTCCATCGATTCCTATGATATGGATTTGAGATGAAGATTACGAGGGTTAAGTTCGCGTGGGATAAGCTCACCTTTCCTACAGACAAAGATGGCCTTGGAATTTATAATCTCATAATTTGGTATCAAGTTGCTAGCAACCCTAAAATTCTTTTGGTCCATCCTGACTAGAGATCAAAACTCTATTTGGACTAAATGGACCATCGCTGGAAATATTATAGAAAAATGCATATGGAACCTCCCATTTCCCTCCTCTGCCACCTGGGTATGGATTAAAATCCTCAAACTTCGCAGCTAAGCTATGGGTATTTATAAATTCATTGTAGGAAATGGCTCATCCACTTCCATCTGGAATGACCCATGGATCTTCTCAACATCCTTTGTGGACCATTTCGGCCCTACTATGATCAATTCTCATATGCAAAATATCTCATGTGTCTCAGATTTATATAATAATAGGCGGTAGATTTGGTCACCCCATGCCAGGGTTGGTTGCAGGCTTCTTCAACCCAACCTTGCTGATATTAGAGATGCTATAAATTATCTCCCCATGTTCGGATGCGGACGACGCCTTTATTTGTATCCTTAATCACTCTCGCCCTTTCTTCACCATTAGCAGCACCTATGAAGCTCTTCGACCCTCAAAAAACAAGGTTGCATGGGCATCGTTTGTCTAAAATAAATACAACATCCCAAGACACTCCTTCATCACTTGGATGGCCATACACAATAAGCTTACCGCTCGTGATAAACTCATCAATTGGGGCCTAGATTTTTCACCGGATTGCGCATTTGTCAAAACAACCCAAAGAATTTGGAACACATCATCATCAATTGTTCATTCTCCTCCTCCATCTGGGAGGCCATTACCAGAAAGTTAAACATCACTTCATCCCCCTCCTCTTGGGTTGTCTGGCTTTCCGAAGCAAACTCTTGGTCCCTCTAATCCGCTAGCACTGATCACCTTTGGTGCTCGGCCTTCTGGCCGGTCATCTACTACATCTGGATCGAAAGAACCACACGCATTTTTAAGAACACTCAATCTTTTAGCTCTGCCATCACCCACCATATCTTCTCTGACCTTCGATATCGTTTCTTTGGCTCCAACATTACTTGGCCAATTTAATTTAGCATCCTCGCTTGTAATTTAGTATTTCCTTTGTACTATTTTTTGACTTCCTGTGCTTTGTTTCAGAGGTTTAAGTCTATCATGTTTCTTGGTTTCTTTAACCCGGTTTGGCCATGTAAACGTTATCATATATATATATATATATATATATATACCTTTTTATACTGAAAAAGATACAAAATATATTCTATTAATTAGAAAGATTATCAATTTTTATATATTTTATTTATTAGTTTTTAAAAAATGTTATATCACTATCAATCTATGATATTATTTTAATAATAAGATCTTAAAAACTATTAATATCTTTAAATAAGATTATATTTTATTTATTATTATGTTTTTCTAAGAACGTTTTTTTAGTTTCTAATCATATTGTTGAATGAGCTTCAATGTTTTGATGGATCGGATCTAGTGGGTTGAAAAATTTACACTTTCGTCAGTAGCCCCAGTCTTTGACAAATAATTAAGGAAGGACTATCTAATTGTGTTTCTCGTGTGGAATTTTGTTGCCTTTTCTTGTAAGTGTTTGTCAAAGTTTGACTGCTTGTTTAGTGATTGAAGTCAATGTTCATTCTAAAAATATATCAAACTGCATTGCAACCATTTTTTTGGATTAGTAAATTTTTTGAAATACATGGTATATGGATTTATTTTCCTTTAGCCGAACTAAGATTGGAGACTTGTCTAGATTAGCTCGTGTTATCATTACTCCTGCCTCCTTCAAACACAATTCTCTCGCCAAAACCTCCATTAAGGACAAAACGCCACTGTTATAGATATAGGTCAATATTCTCATTAATCCTTTCGAAACATGCATGAAAGATTAAAAAAATAAGAGAAACAAGCATAGTATCCCGAATGTAAGTGACCAAAAAATAATGATAGATAATCTTATGATATTTGATTGTGTATTAAATATATGAATGGTCCAAATCTATTTATTATATGTTGTTTCCTCACTCACACTATACTTATTTTTTTTCGCTCTGTGAAATCAAATAAAAATAATTAAAATCATAAATAAGAGAGATGTATCTTTTTAGTAAATAATATTTTGTTGATTTATTAGATTTATAATTTATTAGCCTACATATGAGTTAGTTTGTTGTTTCAAATATATTAGCTCTCCCACCTTTAACATTTTTAAGAGATTAAGCTAGCTTTCGCAGAGGAGAGAGAAAAAATTATTATTTATGTTGATGTAACATGAGCTTTAAAATATTGATGATTACATTTTTATCATAGATTCATTTTTTTTGTTAACGGGTTCGTAAACTCCCTGTTTTTATGCGGATCCATAGACTTCCTATTGTTGTCGACGAGGGGTCCATAGATTCTTTATTTTTATCGATGAGGGGTCTGTAGAGTCTCTAAAGTATCAGGTACTACTTTTTTTAATCATCTCTTAGACTCTTTTTTTCTTGGGTCGTTGAAGCCAAGTTTGGCTAGTTGAGTTCGACACCCTAACAACATTAAGGGATTGTGATATTTATACAAATAAAAAAAATAAAGTATGCTATAGTTCACAAATTAGGGACGTATGAAAGTTTTCTATTAATCAAGATTGGATGTATAATTTAGTTACTTGGGATTGAAATCCTGATATTTATTAAAGGTCGGCTCATAAACTTCATGGATATCGATTTGTAGCTCGTAAACCTAATGTATATTGAAGTTCGGCTTATAAATCTCATTGATACTAACTATTGGCTCGTAAGTTTAATGTGTATTGATTTTTTTTTGTATTTACAAACTAAATATATATATTTTAAATATTTGGAACTTTAATCATTATATATATATATATATATATATATATATATATATATTATTGCTTAGTGGTTATGTTGTTTGGCTTTTTCTTTCAATATACAACCTGCAAAAAACATACACTTAAAATTTAATAAAAATTAAATTGAATTTATTAAAAAATAGTTATTAGTATGGACATGAAATTTAATATTCGGATTAAAAAAATTTATATGTCGTGTTTTTTCTATACTAATTTTCTCATTATTTGGCGTGTTTTTTAAAATACTAGAGAGCATTATTTTGTGTTTTTTCTATCAAATTTTTTATTTTTTCTCGTATTTAGATATTTTCGTCTTTTTTTTCTCTTTCACATTTTTTTTTGCTTCCTTTGTATTTTTTTGCTTTAACTTTTTAAATGATTTTTGTGGTCGAAGTCTCAACTCTAATCTGTCAGTTTTTTGTTTCATGAGTTTGACCATGTCTTAAGAGTTTTTTGTGTTTCCGATTTTGTAGTGAAGTCTCTCGGTTGATTATTCTGATTATGTCAAGTTTTGTATCTCAAATTCCTTTTACTTCTCTCCGTTCACGAGACCTCTAAACTCTAGATTATGTTAGATAAGCATATCATATTGTACTATGTTATTATATTTTTTACAGTTCTATGCTTTCAGTTTAACCACATGTGACCTCTTATTCAAGATATGTTTCAAGTAAATCAAAGTTGTCTCGTAATGTGTTTTTTTTTAAATTTTAGATCTTGAATTTTTGGATCTAAGTTTTCACTCTAAATTTAAAGGTTTTATGTATTTCAATTTTAGTTCCAATAACTATAGCTCCGTTGTAATCTCGTTGTAATCTCGGTACGCATGCCAATAGGTTAGGTCCAACCGACTTTTAATTTATTCGAGCAGATTTTAGGTAATCTTTGTACAATTTTATAATTTATTTAATGATTTTTTATAACTAAAAAAAATCTACAAAAGAATATTAATTTTATAAGGTTATATGCTCGGTTATAACACTAAAATTTTCATGTAGACAAATAAACTTTTTATGCAAACAACGATCAAACCCTACCAGCCCTATAGTTTATCACGTGAGGTTTAGAAACCAAAATTTTATTATTTAACAAAATTATGATTTCAGAAACTAATTATGAACAATTTGGTATTTAACAGTAACTTAAACCTAACTAATATTTAACTTAAATTAATATAATTGAACATAAATCCAACCAAATTTCATTTAAATATTATTTTTATAAATTTATAAATTAAAAACAAAAGTTAAAAAACTAGCCTATCTTTATGAGTAATTTTATCAAATTATCTTTGTATTTATTGTAAACTAACTGTAGACAAAAGTGTAGATGAATGATTTCACTAATTTAAGCATGAAGGTAGTAAGATTGACTATTTTGATTATAGGCATAACTAGGATTGATTGTATTGATTATAGTTATAATACGATTGATTGTATTGATTATATTCATAATTAGCTCTAGCTACAATTCATGTATATATGTGATCAATATACTTATTAATAAAGATGCATCACTTTTATCATTTTTATGACATGGTATCAGAGCAAAGTTCTTAATTCTCTTGATTATCACAATTACCATTCTTACAAAAAAGACCATAGTTTATGATTATTACCAATCAGATTTAAGCCACCAACTCAAAGGGTTCCAGATTAGAGACCAAAACTATTGATCATTCATATCCTTTCTACATTCATCATTCAGACCAACCAGGCCATGTTTTGGTTCCCATCAAATTAAAAAACATCAATTATCAATTCATGGAGCAATGCAGTTATTCATACCATCACTGCAAAAAAAAAGATCGGTTTCGTCAAAGGTAGTGTCAAAGAACCCTCACATGAGTTATCCATACCAACACAGCACATGAAGTATAGGTTAACTTGCGTGACCAAGAATCTCAAAAGGATTCTCCGACTTTGTTTCATACAAAAACTAATCGTCACCATATCACAAGGCACAATGGTAGTAACTACATATTTTACCAAGATCAAAGTATTGTGCGACGAGGTCGATACATATAGTTCTCTATTGATATGCGATCAACGAAGCACACCTCGAACAGAAAAATGAAGATCATCTTATGCATTTTTTGATAGGTTTTCATATATCTTACATAGTGTTGAGGTCCAATATATTGATGATGTCACCTCTGACCAATGTCCGACAAGCATATTCTTTGATAATCCAAGAAGAGAAGCAACATCATGTATCATCTGAGCCAATTGAAAACTTCTCCATAGTAGTTGTAGTCCCAAGAAAATGGGAAAAGTCAAAGCATAAAATATGTGAGCACTGTAATAGATCCGGACATACTATAGATGAATGGCGGACTGTCAGATTTCATTGTACTTATTGTGATAAGAGGGGTCACACAAAGGATAGATTCCAATTGAAAAATTGAAATAATAACAAGACTGGAGAATATTGAGGACAACAATCTTAAGTTTTTTACGATCAACCTTTGGAGAATGTGATAGAATCTCATAACTTATTGGGTTCTAATACTGGTAGCATTGTTCAGGGTTCACTACCAAAAAATACAACAATTAGCCCAAGTAATTAATGCACGGAATCACAATAATTCTTATTTTATTGATGCATATGTGAATATTGTAGGTTTCATTCCATCTACTATCGTGTTTGTCAATTCTAGTAGTACAAGTTCTTGGATTTTGAATACTGGCGCCACAAATCATATTTTATCTCACACATCACTATAACTGATCTCAAGCCTTCCACTATTACCTCTTTTTATTTACTAAATGGTGCAGCACCATAAATTACTCATACTCGTACAATGAGTTTTAATTCAAAATTAACCCTACATATAACTTGTGTGTACTAACCTTTAATTTAAATTTAATTTCATCTGGTAAAGTCACGAAAGATCATAATTGTTGTATCGTTTTCTTTTCGAACTATTTTATTTTGTAGGACTTGGTTTCGAGAAATATGATTGGCTTGGGTAGACAACGTGGCAGACGATACTATATGCATCCAAATAAATCTGCTATTTTTTTGTCGCACTCATCTGATCTATGGTACTTACGCCTAGGTCATCCATCATTGTCTCATTTTAAATTACTTTCACATTTGCTTCCAGTTATTCACAAAGAGTTAGACAATAATTGTACAATTTTCCATAAGCAAAATAAACACTTATGCATTTTCCCAAAAGCTCAATAAATACAAAATTTCATTTTTCCTTATTACATTGTGTTATTGGGGTCATCACAAAGTTCCTTCATATACTGTTTCATGTTATTTTCTTACAATTGTATATGATTTTATTCGATGCACATGGACTTTTCTTATACACCATTAATCGGAAACACAATTTTTGTTAACAATATTTGTACAATATGTCAAAACCTAATTTCAAACGGATGTTCAAACAATAAGAATGGATAATGGTAGTAAATTTATTGCTCTTCGTATTTTTTTTAATGAAGTGAACTTCAAAACTCGTGTGTTTACACTCCACAACAAAATGGAGTTGTCGAACGAAAACATCGGTATATTTTACATGTTGCTCATTCTCTCAAGTTTCAATCAAATGTACCACTTTAATTTTGGGAGGATTGTGTTCTAACAGGCGTTTATTTAATCAACCAAATTCCAACTTATTTATTATCGTATAAATCCTCATTCCTGGTCTTATATATTTGGTTTACATCACTCATGCGCATGTTATGTAACTAATGTTAATCTCAAATATAAATTTGATCCTCGTGCATCTTTTTTTGTTTTTTGGGGTATCCACATGGATAAAAGGCTACAAATTTCTTGATTTATGTACATATAAAGTTTCCATAAATTGTGGTGCCCACTTTAAGAAAAATCGATTTCCCTTCCATCATGCCTCAACCTTCCCTTTTCCGAACCAATCATCCTCATCATATTTTAATCAAGCACCAACTTCTCTTAAATTCTATTTGCCAATCTCACATTATGTAACTCAAAACTTTAGCCTTTATCTCGTTTGTCTTCATCTAATCCCATAAATATCACACCTCTAACCTCTACCTCTCTTACGTCTCTGGAATCAACCATAATTTTATCACCCTCACTCATAACTCAGTCATCACCTTCTACTCCACCAACACATTCTGATTTATTACCATCCACAATCCTCCAGGGCCCAATGATATCTCAGTTTTTCGTTCCACCCGTCACATACATCCACTTGCATGGCACCAAGACTACAACATGTCTACCGAGATTAATCAATCTTCAACGCAATCAAGTTCTCGTCAATCTACAAGGTGCCCCTTTATTTTAATACTTCTGTTTTATATTTTCCCATAACCACTGTGCTGGCTTAACTTTTTTATCAGCACAAACAGAGCCTTCATCTTTTGAAAATACTAGCCATGATCCACTCTAGCCCCAATTTATGTCACTGATTTTGAGGCTTTAGGACATAACAACACTTGGTAGTTGGTTCCCCTTCCTTGAAGACATAAATTTATTAGATGTCATTGGGTTTATAAGATCCAATCTGATATAACCATTGAGCGATATAAAGCCTATTTTATGTAAAAGGCTACACCCAGGTTGAAGGTATTGACTATCAGGATACCTTTTCTCCAACTGCTAAATTCACCACTCTTTGATGTTTGTTGATTCTTGTAACTTTCAAAAATCGTTATATTCATTAACGTAATGTGCATAATGTTTTTCTTCATGGAAATTTAGACGATGAGGTATATATGTCTCGACCTACTGGTCTATACGGACAGGGGGAGAATTTGGTATGTCAGCTTCATAAACATATTTATGGTTTATAACAAGCATCCCAAAATTGGTACTTCACGTTTTCAGCTGTCGTCGAAACTGCAGGTTACATACAGTCAAAAGCATATTACTTATTTTTTACTAAATCTCAAAGTAACAAGCTCACTACTATTCTCATATATGTTGATGATGTCTAATTAACCGGCAATGACTTATATGAAATAAAATTGTTGAAGAATCATCTACTTTAATGTTTTCACATTAAAGATCTCAGCGATTTCAAATATTTTCTCGATCTAAGAGAAAAATATTTATATCTCAACGAAAATACCCATTAGGTATTTTGCAAGACACGGTATTTTCAGGAGTTAAACTCGACAAATTCCCATGGAGAATAATTTGAAATTAAGTTATGAAGACGGTGAACTACTTTATAATTTGACTAGATATCAAAGACTGGTTGGTAATTTAATATATTTGACAATGATCATGCATGATATTGTGTATTCAGTGCATACACTAGGCCAATTTATGGGAGCACCTATAAAGCCACACTGGGAAGCAGCGTTAAGAGTCATATGTTACATCACGAAATCACATCATCAAGGTCTCTTTTTCTATCTGAAAACAATCTGATACTTAGTGCATTTTGTTATTCATGCTGAGGTGGATGCGTATGTCAAGACAGTCTGTTTCTGAATTTTTTTTTTGCTCATTACTCATAACGTGGAAATTAAAGTAATAGACTAATGTTTCACGATCATCTGCAGAATGAGAGTATAGTGAAATGGCGAATACTTGTTTGTAATTAACCTGGTTGAGATACATACTCAAAGATTTGAAGGTCGACTTAGATAAACCGGCATCATTGTTTTGTGATAATCAACCGGCTTTACATATTACAGCTAAGTCAGTTCTTTACGAGCGTACTAAACACATTGAGATTGTTTTTCATATAATTCAAAAAACACTTCAGGCCGGGATAATTTATCCATACTATATTTCTACAAAGATGCAATTAGCATACATATTTATTAAAACACTCGGGAAAAATCAATTCAATTTTTTGTGTAGCAAGTTAGGAGTCCTTTTATATTCTGGCGGAGTATTAAAGTGTTTTTGTATTTGTTGTAAAATAATTATATGCATAAAGATAGATAAATTGTTGCACTAAATTAAACATAAAAAAATATTGAGATTGACTCTACTTATTATAATCATAATTAAAAATACTGAAATTAAACATAATAAAAAAATATGGAGTATTATAATCATGTTTCTAATCTTGATGTTATAAATAGAAGACGCATCGTTGTAGTTTGGGATGCTAGCAGGGTGGCATGTACGGTGATTGAAATTGGAAGACAACACATCCACTCAAGCAAATTTTTATGTTACGTTTGTTTACCCTTTGTATACTGTACCACAAAGGAGAGTTCTTTGGGAGTACCTAACCACCATAGGGGCAAACATTCGTTTACCTTGGATGATTACGGGAGATTATAACACCTACTATGCTCCAAGAGACCGAATTGGGGCTGCCCCACTTCGAAATGGTAAGTTAATTGATTTAAATAATTTTCGGATATCTCATGGTCTTGTCGATGCTCCTTCCACAGGTCCTTTCTTTACTTGGACAAATGGTACTATTTGGGCCAAGCTTGATCGAGTCCTTATAAACCATGGGTGGAGTGATAAAGATCTCTTATGCAAAGCCACGTTCCTTCCGATGGAACCCGTTTCCGATCACTGTCCAGTTATTGCCTCGATTATTCGAGATTTTCAGCATGGTTTTCGGCCCTTCAAATTCTTCAACATATGGCTTGATCATCCTAGATTTTCTAGCATTGTAGAAAGTTTATGGGGTCAGTCTATTGATGGTACGAAGAAGTATATACTTGCGCAGAAGTTGAAATCCTTAAAGCGTCTGTTAAGAGATTTGAATAAAGCTGAGTATGGTAGCATTCTAGAGCGTACAGCTACTGCAAATTTGGCCTTTAAAGAGGCTATCTCCTCACTCATTGCTAATCCTGATAACGTTGCTTTGAAAGAAGAGGTACATAGATTACGGGATCGTGCGAATTTCCTTCTTAATGCAGAAAAGAGCTTTCTTCAACAGCGTATGAGGACCACCCACTAAGTTTACGGCGACAGAAGTACTAAATACTTTCACAGCTTAATCAAACGAGATAATGCAAGAAAGAACATTTCCTACATCGTCCGAGATGATGGCACCCGCACCACATCCCCTACAGAAGTTGCCTCCCTCCTTGTAGATTTCTACACGCACCTCTTTGGCTCATCTTGGCCAAGCTCCCCCATTGATCTGACGGCCATGAGTCATGGATCCCTCGTCGGGGATGAACATTATGAGAAGCTTCTCAAACCTGTTGAAGTTGATGAAATCCGTAATTCCCTCTTTGATATCGGGAATGACAAGGCTCCGCGACCGGACGGCTACACCTCGGCTTTCTTAAAAAATAATTGGGAACTTGTGGGAACCGATTTGGTTGATTGTGTTCGTGAGTTCTTTGATACTGGTAGACTCCTCCGTGCAACAAATGACACCATCCTTGCCCTTATTTCTAAGAAAGACAACGATCCTAAGGTAGGTGACTTTAGGCCAATTGGGCTCACAAATGTTACTTACAAAGTGATTACCAAAATTTTGGCTAACCGAATGGCCTTTTTACTTCTGAATCTCATTGATAAAAGACAAAGTGCTTTCATGAGTGGTCGAAATCTTGTTGATAATGTTTTCCTTGCCCAAGAGTTGGTTAGAGGTTCGAACCGTGCAAGAGTTTCTCCGTGATGTATGCTCATGGTGGATCGTCGCAAAGCATTTGACACAGTCTCATGGGACTTCCTATCGGATATTCTCCATGGTATCGGGTTTCCTCCGAAGTTTGTGGGCTGGATTCTTGCTTGTGTCACTACAGCGTCCTTCTCGGTTTCTATCAACGGCGAGCTTCATGGCTTCTTCCGTGGACAGCGGGGCTTAAGGCAAGGTGATCCCATGTCCCCTACTTTATTCATCATTTTCCTCGAATATCTATCTCGTTTGTTAAAGAAGAAATCAAGTGAACCGAGTTTTAAATTCTATCCGAAATGCGCCCGCACTCACACTACCCACCTCGCTTTTGCTGAAGATTTGATGTTACTTTCAAAAGGAGATGAGACATCGGTTAACATCCTTATGCAATGCTTGAGCCATTTGGAAGATGTTTCGGGACTATCACTGAATCCTTCTAAATCCACAATATACCTAGCCGGGGTTAAAGGGATTGTTTATGATCGGATCATGGAAAGAGTCGGATTTGAAGTTGGCACTTACCCTGTACGTTACTTGGGGATACCTCTCGCTCCTATGACCGTCTCAGTTACTGATTTTTCCCCTTTGACAGAGGCTATCTCGAGTTACATTCAAAAATGGGAACATATGAAACTTTCCTACGCGGGAAAACTTCAATTGTTCACCTCTGTGCTTCAAGGGGTCGAATCCTTTTGGTTCCGCGCTTTTCCTTTGCACTCGGCGGTGCTTAACACCATCCGCTCGCTCTGCCTCAAGTTCTTCTGGGGGGTAGACCTGCTCGGATTGCTTGGGACAAAATCTGTAAACCCAAAGATGAAGGAGGACTTGGCCTTGCTTTGGCACCCGAAGGCCCTCACGGCTTTGCATTTGGTCCACTACCAAAAGGCCTCATACTAGTTGAGATATGTTCTCACTTATATACCATTGATCATTCCCATGTTTTACCGATGTGGGATGTGGAACTTTGGTCGCTACCCTAACAAATCCTCCTCTCGAACAAAGTACCACTTTAGCCTCCTCTCAATTGACATCCATCCACTCACTCTAATCAGGTTGGGGCTGTCTGATCTCTTGAGCCTTTACAGCGGATCTATCTGATCTCGACCATCCTGCCTTGTTCCTTAGCGCCACTCCAAACAAGTACCACCGTCTTGATACACTCCAATCAAGCCACACTGCTTGATGAGCAACGGGCACTCCAAACGAGGATCTCTCCAATCAAGCCACAATGCTTGATGAGCCTCAAATCAAGCCACACTGCTTGATAAGCCACGGGCACTCCAAACAAAGATCTTGAGCATGGCTACTAATTCATCATGTTCGACTAATGAGAATTCATCATGTTCGACTAATGAGAATTTCACCCACATCACCCACCACATCGCGTACTGTCTGGGCCTGGAGCTCTGATACCACATGTTGGGAATATGGGGTCCGGTCCGCATATTCCTCCTCCGTATATAAGTAAGAACACAGCCGATCTCAACACTAGTATGATATTGTCCGCTTTGGCACCCGAAGGCCCTCACGGCTTTGCATTTGGTCCACTACCAAAAGGCCTCATACTAGTTGAGATATGTTCTCACTTATATACCATTGATCATTCCCATGTTTTACCGATGTGGGATGTGGAACTTTGGTCGCTACCCTAACATTACCCTGTACGTTACTTGGGGATACCTCTCGCTCCTATGACCGTCTCAGTTACTGATTTTTCCCCTTTGACAGAGGCTATCTCGAGTTACATTCAAAAATGGGAACATATGAAACTTTCCTACGCGGGAAAACTTCAATTGTTCACCTCTGTGCTTCAAGGGGTCGAATCCTTTTGGTTCCGCGCTTTTCCTTTGCACTCGGCGGTGCTTAACACCATCCGCTCGCTCTGCCTCAAGTTCTTCTGGGGGGTAGACCTGCTCGGATTGCTTGGGACAAAATCTGTAAACCCAAAGATGAAGGAGGACTTGGCCTTATGGATATCAGAGTTTGGAATTGTGCCCTTCTTACCCGTTCGATTTGGTTATTACATTCTGACTCCGAGTCATCATGGATAAAATGGGTGCATGAGTATTATCTTCGAGGACAAACTATATGGGACTACCAAAGACGAGATAGAGACAATCATCTTGTTCGGAAGCTTCTTGATATTAGAGACTCTTGGATACAGATATTTGGGGGTCGAGATAGTGCCATTCTGGGTCTTGAAAGTTGTACTTTGGGTGGAAAGCTAATTACTAGACGTGCCTACGAAGCCATGAGAACAAAAGGCACTCAGATGAGTCTGGTGCTCATCTTTTCTTTGCTTGCAGGTTCACTAAGGAAATCTGGAGTCGTATCCGATCATGGCTGGGGATTACTCGAGAAATGAAAACGCTTGATAGTGCACACAAATGGATTAGGAAGGAGCATCGAGGAACATCCTACCGATCACGCGCCATCAATCTTGCCTTCCAAGCCACTATTTTTGAGATTTGGCACGCCCGCAACCGCCTTGTGTTTGATGAAGAGACTGTGACTCAAGACACTATCGTCATCCGAATCACTCTCATGACCTTGAAGATTTTATTTAGATTATATCCGCATTATCGACTCACATGTTAGCGTCCTTTTTCATTGATACACTCAGTTTTTTGGATTTTCTATGTAATAGTCCATTAGTACCGGCCTGGAGACTTGTACTCTTTTTCCTTAGACCGGATTTTTACCCAACGGGTGGTTAAGGTTTTTTAAAGAGGCGAGTGCTCTAAACCTTTATCAAGGCACTCTTGGACATGTCTTTTTCTTTTAGGTACATTATTACCCTGCATTGTACTCACTTGAGAGATCATATGACTCTCTAGACGATTGTAACCTTGTAAATATATATATATATATATATATATATATATATACCCACATTTACCCAAAAAAAAATTTGCTTTGTATGTTCCTATTTTCTTTAGTAAAAACACGAAATAAAACAGAACTTTTCGGATGGGAATAGATATTAACTTTGTGCCAATAGATAATTTCTTAAAATTTTTGCTTTGTATGTTCCTATTTTCTTTAGTAAAAACACGAAACAAAACAGAACTTTTCGGATGGGAATAGATATCAACTTTGTGCCAATAGATAATTTCGATAATAACAAAAAATATCAGTGTATAACTATATTTATAAAGTATAAAATTATATAATAACGAACACTACTTTAGAACCGAAAACCAAAAATTGGTTTCTTTTGAGCTAAGAGGATTTTAAGATTTTAATGAGCTAAAAACAGAAAAACATGAAAATTTAATAACGTGATTCTTACATATTGTTTAAAGAGAGAGAAGAAGTAAAAAAGCTACGTTATTTAGGAATAATAAGATACGTACAAGTATAACTTAACTAAAAAATACTTTATTCAGGAGCAATAAGATTGATTATAAGTTTGAGAGCCATTTAACACACTATCGGATCGCCTACCGAACCCCATACTAATAGTAATAAGAGTTTAGTCTTTGCAGACGGTAAAGAAAGGCTCTTTTTTGCATGTGAATGTGAAAATCAGTATAGATCAATTTTTTGGACGATACAAATTTTCAAAACCGCAGTCATAGCTTCTATATTAATATACCGATCGTAATAGGAAGCATCAGCGCGGATATATAATAAATTTACGAAGGAATTTGACATCTACATAAATCATTCGACAGTAAAAATAATAATAATCAATTACAATAGAAACACTAGTCATACAATTATAAGATTTCCACGAAAACAATTAAAAGCTTAGTTTTTATATAAAACTTCAATTTTGTCAAGAAATTATACTAACCTTAATCATAGGTAAGACTTACCTAAATTGTTGAATAGCAATTAAAACTTGCAAAATAAGTAAAAAAAATGAAAAAAGAAGTTATTTAGAGACAAAGCAATGACTCACAAGAAATAAACTAAAATCCCTAATTTTAATGGCTACTAAAATCTTGAATGGGAATAATAGGAGTGTGAAAAACAAAAACACAATTAAAATATTAAAATTTATTGCCAATTTTGAAAATATAGAATTCTTGCCATTACAAACTTGAACCTATATTAAATCGATTGGTTTTCACTATGGCATATCAAACACAAACAACAAAATATGAATTATCTCGGAAGATCCTTTTACAATGGATGTCATATGTGATAAAAAAAATAGCTGATCCACTTAAAAGTCACTCATTCAAATAATAAAAAGGTATTCATAGTAACTGTAATTTATGATAAATACTCTCAAGGATAAACGGACTCCCCGTATGGGATAATCTAAGAGAGTTATTTAACAATCCACTTGAGTGGATTGTTGTGGGATGATTTTAATTGTATAACAAACTCATCAGAATAATTGTCATGTTCAACTTTGTGTTTAAGAAGTCTAGATGACTTTAATAACACAATTTTGGAATCCTCATTAGAAGATTTTGGTTACATTGGAACTCCATTTACATGGACTAACAATAGGGACTCGAAAAGATTATATAAAGTCCTTATAAATGCTCAAATGAGGAATTACTTTGACCACATTCAAGTGAAACATTTGTCCAAAACATGCTCGGATCATGCCCCAATGATCATAGCTCGATCCAACAATAATTCAAGACCTAAAGCATCATTTAGGTTCCAAAATATGTGGATCCAACATTTTGACTTCACTAAAACAATTGAAAATTTATGAAATAAAACAATAATTAGATCTTCTTTATATGTCTTTTGGCATAAATTAAAAAGACTTAAGGATATTCTTAGATTCTGGAATTATGAAGTCTTTAGCAACATCTTCAATATTATTGTCAAAGCTAATGAAGAAGTCACTTACTATGAAAACAAGTATTAAGATACTCAAAATTTAAAGATAAGATTAATCTTTCTAAAGCTAAAGCCAATTATCTTCTTTTTTTGGCAAGAAAAGAAACATATTGGGAGCAAAATAGTTGTATTAATTGGTTCAAGCAAGGTGACAAAAATACAGCTACATTTCATAATTTTTTTTAAAATAATACAAAAGAGAAACATAATAAATGAGATTAAACATGAAGGTAAGCGGATTGAATATCAAAATAAGATGAGTGATTTAGCTATCGACTTTTTTATAAATCTGTTAGCAAACAATAACCATGCAGTGTATTTCTAATCTAATAACAAAATCTGATAATACCTTCCTTATGGCTAATCCAACAATAGATGAAACTCAAAAATTTGTTAAGAATCTCAAAACTACCAGTGTTGTTGGTCCCGGATTCAATGCAAATTTCTACCAATCTTGTTGCAATATTATTAAGATGACCTTTTTCAGCTATCATTGAATACTTTAATGGTAAATATGGTCCTAAAGGTATATTCTCCACAACTATATACCTTATACCTAAAACATAAAGTTTAAATCAATGGAGAGATTTCACACTTATTAGTCTATGTAATATCTTTAATAGGATCATTTCCAAAATCATTAATGAAATGCGAAAACTCAAATTCTTCCCAAAATAATATCTCATGAAGAAGGAGATTTTTTCCATGGAAGCAACATTCATGAACAAATCCTCTTATCTCAAGAAATCATTCATAATATAACTAAAACATCTATAGGTGGAAATATTATATTAAAAAATGATATGACTAAATATTTTGACAAACTATCACATAACTTTATTTTTAATGTAATGAAAGTATTTGGATTTCATAACATTTTTATAAATTACATCAACAATAGTATAAACTTTGTCTTTTTATCCATTTTGATAAATAGAGATCTTCATGGTTATTTCCATGGTTTGAATGGTATTAGACAGGGGGGGGGGGGTCCCATCTCCCCTAGCCTCTTTATAATTGCTGAAGAATACTTTATAAGAGATATTAACAGCCTATTTAATAGTTATGATGACATGAAGTTCAAAACAAGAAGCCAAATGACTATCAGTTTTCTCACCTTTGCAGATGACTTGTCATCTTCACAAATGACAGTAAGAACAACATCAATAGGCTTAACAAATTCCTTAAACATACTAAGATATCTCTTGGCAGAATATAAATTATGAGAAATCTAGTTTAACAACATCTAACAAGATATATTTCCAAAGAATTAATATTTTAGATAAGTATGCTGGATTTAAATATAAAGCCTTACCTATAAAATACTTAGGTCTAATTATAAACAATAATAACAAAGCATGTAATTATGATGAACTAGTCAAGAGGATTAAGTCTAAAATATATGAATGAGACTCTAAAGTTATCTCATTTGGTGGTAGATTAATACTTATACAATCAATACTAATGGCACTACCAACTTACTATCTCCAATGTTACACACTGCCAAAAAATGTTATTAACTGAATAGAGTTCTCTTTGATGGAATCCTTTGGGGATTAAAAGCGACGTCTAATGTTATTCATTTGTGTAATTGGGAAACGTTTTTTAAACCCTACAATTAAGTTGGTTTGAATGTTAGAAAAAATATTGATTTACAGGATACGTATGCATGTAAGCTCTGGTTTAATTTAGGAAAAATAACTCACGTTGGGCCAATTACATAAACTCATTATAGTGTAAAAACAAGCATCATCTTCAAATTAAAACAGCACTAAAATGTACAATGACTTGGAGAAGATTAATTTATATAAGAGAAACTATTGAACCTTATATTCTTTGAAAATTAGAAAATGGTAATTTTGATTTTTGGTTAGACAATTTGATTGGAAAACCTTTAATCAAACTATCAAATAATGAGAATAATGACTAGTATGTTATTGATAGAGTTAATACTTTTTGGACTAATAATAAATGAAATTTAGAAAAATTAAAATCGAGTGTAACAACCTCTGATATTAACAAGATTAAGAAACTTAAAATACATAATGAGAATCAAGATGAGATTATATGGACCTTTAGAGACACTGGTGACTTTCACATAAAAACTACATGGAATCATATAAGGTAAAATCATCCCACTAATAATCTATTTGCTAAAATATGGAATAATTTTATCCCCACAAACTATCCTTCCTTCTATAGAAATCCGTGAAAGGATGGATATCTGTTGATACTAATTTGCAAAAGAGAAACTTCAGTTTAGCTTTAAAGTGTATGTTATGTCATAACATAGAGATATAAACCATTTGTTTGTTAGCTAGTGAGTGACCTAGGATACAAATTTTTTTGGTTGGTTTATTCTCGAACTACAAAGAAGTTTTGGTGGGACTTTATGATTACATCACAAGACCGGAGATGGGACGTCCTATTGTTGGGAGATTTTGAACCATGTTGTTATACTATTTGGAATCTCTATAGCGAGATATATGCCAATTCATCACTTGATTAGGTCTACCATCAAAATGGTCCACATTAAAATAATTCTCCCAACCATAATTTGTTGGTCAATTTGGTATTTTAAGAATAAAAGTAAATATGATGATATCCAAGTAAACAATAAAAATATATTAGATAAAATTCATTATATTATTGTCTACTTTAACAATGCCAACATTCTCAAAAATAAATTATGGTCTGGTGATAGTCATTTAGCAAACAACTTAGGTTGTTTGTACACATATAAAAAATCTGTGAGAATCAATGTTATTAAATGCATTGCTCCTAAGAAAAATATAATTAAACTTAACTTTGATAGTGCTTATTTATTGAATGGTGAATCTACTGGTGTTGGAATCTTTAGAGATGATAAAGGTGACACAATTAGTACATATGGTAGGTTATATCAAAAAATTAGATCCATGAGTTTCTCAAAGCATGGCCTTGTTAGATGGCTTGATAATTTGTAACCTAAAAGAATACAAACAGATGGAAATTGAATTTGATCCATAATTTCTAATAAGTATATTATCTAAGGGAAAGACTTCATGGTATTTATCTCAATTGATCAATTGTTGTAGAAGTCTAATTAAATCTACTATGAAAATCAAACATGTCTTCTGATCTCAAAGCCAAGTTTCCGATTGGCTAGCTAGATGGACCATAAAATGTAATATGAGATCTGATTTTGATACCAACAATATTTCAATCCCTCTTAAAGCCATTATTATATTAGAGAGTTTAAGAATAGGTTACCTAAATACTGATGAATGATATGAATGTGTGGTTATTATTCATTCTCATTGATAAATTGTTCTTTATATGAATTCAAGTCATTCAATTTCTAACATGGAACCAACAATGGTATCAAAAAATGACCACCATTTCACTCATGGAGATAAGAGATGAGCACTTATTATTCAATATCAGCATCCCAAGAAGACCAAAACAGAAGCATCAATTAGCTCAAATTACTTCTTCAAAAACAATTCTCGATCAAAAAGCAACTGAAATTATGTTTGCAATTATTTTAATATCCTCAGTGCAATGTAAAAAAATATTCATTCAGTTTCAATAAAAGAAATTTATTGGAAAAAAAGTAAAAAATAATAATTGATAAAAAATAACGAATAAATAAATCATGTTTCAAGTTACCGATAAAGTTTAATTACGTTAGATTGCTAACTTATTTATGTAAAATAATTAAAAGAATAGAGAAAAGAATTGTTAAGTTATTGATTATAATAGTATTCATTTATTAGTGAGAAAGTCATGAGAAACTTATTTATAAGGTTATGCATGGATTTGTGGTATGAAACTCGTTAGTATATAATATTTTTATTAGATTATATATTTTATTTATATAATTAACATGTATTTAAAATCTGATTAATAATTTTATTATTACTTTTTTTATAATAAAAGAATAGGAACTATCCGAAGTAAATTAAATTATTGTTTGCTAGTCGATCATTTGATTTGTCATTGCATGTCTGGATGTTGACTAGACTGAGTAATTTGTTTGTACGATACGATCCTTTTACATTATTAAAAACGTGGCTGACTAAAATGTTATAAATGAAAAAAGAAATTGTTGAAATGAAAAAAGTAAAAATAAATAGATATCCGCGTCCGGGCTATAGTTAGGTTGACGGTAGTTGGATGATCATAAATAATATATACGAGTTGGAAATGTATCAATCTTAACATGGTCTTGCTCAAACACGTCATGGTCTCAGCCGAGTCACAAATTTTAAATTTTAAGATGTTAAGCTAGAAGTTGAGACACATGTTTGTCCAAAAGTGTGAAGATCTCGGTATAAGTATGCTTTGAAGACCCTAACTTTGTGTTAATTTATAGGTATAAATGAAAGAAGCTCGGCATATGGTCTACTATCTTGAACAAGTCTCGACCATGTATTTTTCATCTTTGATTATTTTGGAACTGAAGTCACTCAATATTATGACACATGTCGACCTCGACCTAGATTTTATAAAGCTCATGATTGATGTTGTTATTAGTCTTATGCGAACAAGCGATTAAGCTCCAACTATTCATCTTCATGCATGTGCATCAATAAATAAAAGGAAAATCAAAGAGTTATATATTATCTTAGAAATTGCAACCTAAAAACTCATTTTCTTATATTCAAAAAAATTATTTAAAAGATAGATATTTTAATTCTCCGACAGTTATAATCATCGTGAAGACCTTTGAAATTGGCGTTAGTCTATGTTGTACCACCGTCGAGACCGTTGTGGAGCTTATTACGACTACATATTATATTTGAGCATTCCTATAGTTATCCAAAATAATTGATCTTCTTTCAAGAGATAGACAAATTTATGATCACATATTCAGGTTTCTAAACAAAAAAATATTAAATTGGTAATTAAAAATAAGATAATATAACTCGAAGGCTAGTAGAAAGAGTTATTCAAATTTTCAAACACTCGTCCTTGAAAAGCTCAAGTATTTATGTACCATCTTTGGGTCTAACTAATATCGAGGCCTTACAAGGTCATTAACTCCTTTAATTTTAAGCCAAACCCTTATTAACTTTAAAAATATATAATAAAAAAATTGGTCTTATAATAGATAGCTTATATATTATCGGTTAACTTAGTGTAGTTGCATCCCCGAATCCATTTACTCGTGCGCTCAACTTGGTATCTTGCTGAAGAGTCTTCGTGTTAAGGACCAGAAGGCTCTGTTTTAATAGGTGTTTGAATTATAATTACTTTCGTGATAGGTTCAAGGTGATAAAGTTGCTAGATAAGAGCATATAGTGGATAATAATGTACCATTTTTTACATTTTAGTAGGGTTCAGACAAGTAGGAGGATGAAACTTTAACATGACTCTCTAATGCATTATCTAGTGTACCTTGATTTGTGATTTCACAAGAGTTAGCAGAGCACCAAAGTCCAAAGCCTTTACATTATATTTTCAGCTAACAATCCCAACAGAATCTCTTGTCGATAGCAAACCATGCCACGACTTTCTAATCGTCTTCAATGTCGTTCTTTGTCTCAACGAAGCGCCGCGTATTATTTTGTATAAATCTCATTTCATTATTGCTTATAATGTATGATGTACTCTTTATCACCTCGATTACCTTTCCCCTAATTGACTGATACCTGAACAAAAATGAAAACACTTCAAATCTTAATATTAGTTCAGGAGGTAGTTGATTAAACAAAATCATAGCGTTACCTCTAAATATAATAGAGGAAGCTATGCTGAATAGTTGATCATCTCGGCCAAAACCAAATATCTCATTCCTGAACTGCTTAATATGATGTTTTGTGACACACCATGCTTGTTCATGTCATTTGGTAGAAATTCTGGAGCTATATAACACATGGACGGGTTGTATCTTTGAAGGTAGGAATGATCATCACCAACGTCATTCTACGACTAAAAATCATGGTTAGTCACCGGAGTTGGTCACTTGTTTCAAAACAACCATTTATCTAACTTTTGTATCAAATCAGTCACTTTGTTGCACTAGTGGTCACTATTGTTGATCTTTTTATTTACATTTGTTGTCACCACTAGTGACCATAAATGCAAAGAAAACCAGCAAAAGTTGCAATTTTGATACAAATATAACTTGAGTGGCAGTTTTGAAACAAGTGACTAACTCTGGTGACTAACCATGATTCTTAGTTGTCATTCGACACGTGATATTGGTCGGAACCTCAGAAGATCTCAAGACGAGATTGATAAGGATTCATAATATAAGAAGGTAGGTCATAGAGGTTTGATTGTAGTTTCCCAGCTTACAAAGTTGCTCTCATAGTGAGATTCAGATTTGGACTTTAAGCTTACATGGACTAGTACACTGGTCGAGGAGAAGACTGCAAATATTTTTGTGATTGAGGATGAGGTTTTTGAACTACCTCTAGAGGTTGGTCTTAGAATAGATCTTTTAATGCTTCGGCTCGGTGTTACTCTATTTCGAATCTCCGGATATGAGCTCTATATTGACGGCGTTGACTCCTAACTCGGCGTGGTGTCAAAAGCGTGAGTACTAGTGGCGTCGTATTTAAGAGACTATGGTTCACAACTGAGATCAATAGACTTCTCATATGATGGGGGAGAAGAACTATTGGTGGCGGGACGGAGGCCTTTTCAATAATCATCATCAGTTCGGAACCTCCAGACTAAAACTATATTTTAATCTTCTTTGATGTTAATCTGCTAAACCTTTTGCCTCAATATTAAAAGTTTTAAACTGTTGTTCTCAACTAAATCTTAAAAAAATTACTTGTTCAACAATATGAGCAGGGCGAAGTTTGCCAAACTGTTATTCTCATATAGATCTTAAAAGTTTACTAGTGATAGTATGAGCATAGCAAAGTTGGCCAAACTGAGTTTGAGAAGATACTTAGTCAAAAACACTACAAAACTTCTACTGAACGATTTTAGTTTTTGTTACTATTTCGGTTTCACATAAATTTTTCATATTTTAGATAACTTAAGAGCATGTGTAGCTTAGATGTTAAAGTATATGTTAAATACATTGTCTGTTAGCGCATTCCTAAATTCACACCAATGAACGTGTTAAATTAAGTGTTAACTAAAAAAACCTGGAAAAAAAAAGTTAAGCGACTTGTTAAATACCGAGAGCCACTTAACAAGACCATGTAAGCCAACGTCTTTTTTTTATTCTTTTTTATTTATTTATTTTATGTTTTTTTCAAAAAAAATTCATTTTTAGTGTTGGTTAATAAGTATAAAAATAATTATCTTTTATAAAAATAACAATAAATTTTAATATATTATTTTTAAAAGATACGTTGAAAAATAGGATATAAGAAAATCAAATTTTGATATCTTAAAAATATTTTTAAAAATATATAAAAATAAAATCAAATTTGTTACATATAAGATATTGTTGAAAAATAGGTGAAAATAAAATTTAGATAAAACATATATAAAAATTAAATTAAATTTGTATTTCTTACTTTTCTCAAATTCACTATATCCTTACTTTTCTCAATTTTACGGTTTTAATTCTTTTTTAAATAATATCTTTTATAATTCTTGACGTTTATTTATCCTTCAAAAAGTTTTACGTCTTCGCAGTGGCGGAACCAGGAATCCAGGTTAGGAGGGGCTGAAGTATTATATAAATTAGACATGTTTTAATTTTTTTTTCATTCACTTCGTACTTTGAATTTATTTTTTAATAATTTGTCTGGAAATATTAAAAAAAATTAATCCCGACATTTTTATTGATTAAGAAAATCATGAATATTTATTGAAATTAAATATATATAAAAAAATTATACATTTGATTTATGGGGCATATGTCTAAATAATCTTATGTTTATATACGAGTTAGTACCAGTGATAGCATTTATGTATAAAATCAAAAGGCTTCATACTAGTTGAGATATGATATGTTCTTACTTATTTGTCATTGATCCTTCTCATACCTATCCGACGTGGAAATTTGGTCGCACATAACAAATTCTACCACTTTTACCTCCCCTCAGTTGACTCACCTAATGCTCCCTTTAATTAGGTTGTTTCATGATTCATGTCTAAGTCATAAAGTTTTACAATGGATATATTTGTTCACTCTTATTAGATCTTAGAAGTTCCTTAGCGTCACTTCCATTAATCAAGTGACACTATCTTTATACACTCTAATAAAGTCACTCCGTTTGATGAGCATGACTGATGGTTCATCATCTTCGACATCCAAGAATTTCATCCATATCACGTTTTCGTCTGGGTATGGAGCTCTAATCCCAACTATTATACCCAAATAATAGTATATCAACCACAAGCGAGATTAACTTCAAAACAACCAACCAAATAATAAAACAACCGATTTATTAATAAAATAAATCAACGGTAAAATAAATCAACAACCAGAATATTTATATGAAAAGACCACTTCGTTCTGAAGAGTAAAAGACCACGAGACTTATGAAGATTCCACCAAAAACACTTCTACTATTATGATAAGTTGAACGTAAAAGTATATCCAATTCAACATAATAAATATCTACAACCCACCAACAATTTTAAACATAATAAACTAACAAAAAAAGAAACAAAAATGAATAATATTACAAAAACTATTCCACTATTCCAAAAATTATTTCTCCCGAACCTTAGCATCAAATAATAATCCAACCGGACATATTGAAGTTTTATATGTCCCAAACATGCTGTCCAAATTTCAGCCAAAACCGACACCGTTTGACCATTGATCAAACATTTTAAACATAACTTCTTTAAAAATTCCGAAAATAAAAATTTCTCCAATACTAATCTTCCTTGAGGCTTGGGGGGGCTCGCGCCCCCCCTAGCCCCATAGTAAATCCGCCGGTGCGTCTTCGTATTCTTAAATCTTTTAAAAGGCTTTTGAGTTTTTTCAATACAAAAATAATAGAACAAAATATTTAAAATTTTATGCCCTAAAACTAAGTTTATTATTTAAAAATATTTTAACTGGCATTTTGAAATATAATAAAATTAAACCAAAAATTAAATAATTATTTAATTTACTAACTAAAAGAAAGTTAAACAAAATCAAAATTTAAATAACAATTTAAAAGATACGCATGGTCCAAATAATTTTTACGTGCGTATTCATATAGGACGCAACTGATAAAACTCGATCCTAGTTCAATTTTAATCTATCTATTTATTCAACAAAATTAAATATCAAAAACTATAAAATTTTAAATAAAGACAAATTTATTTATAATTGTATGAAAAGATTTACCGCACATGAAACCCCATGATGATGCTTTAATTAGAGTAAACTTAATAAATATATTAATTTATTAATCGACTGAATTTGCGGGCCGGATCCCGGGTTTGGCTCTAAATACTGAGCAGAGATATTGAATGCATTTATGGATTCCTTATCGATTGTTTATGTTATCATCATTGTATCCCTCTTCCTTAGGAACAACTTATTGCCGTGGGAGCAACCACAGAATTCTTATTCACAAAATTGTTAAGCTTTTTATTGCCTATCAAATATTGCACTTCTCTTTTCAATGCCACACAAACTCACCCCTAAAATTTATTCGCAATTTCTTCAGCAACCGATCTTTGAATACTTGATGGATATTTTTTTGGAACGGAAACTATGGCTAACCGCGGGATGAGAATATTCATCAAATACGTTGATGGTCAAGAGACTCTGAGGTAAAAAAGAAAGACACCGTAAAAACGTTAAAGCTCAAGATTCTTCACCAAGCCATGATCTCTTTAGAGCAACAAATTCTACTGTTCGGGGGAAAAATACTAGAAGATGATCGCACCTTTAGTTACTATAAGATAGGAGAGGAATTCATGCTTATGTTACATATTCGACCTCCAACCCAGATCTACGTGAAAACTTGTACCGACGACCGGGCAATATCGGTAGACATATATGGATCGGATACAATCAGAACGATCAAAAGAAAATATCAAGATAAACAAAGCTTGTACTATGGTTGGTTGCGACTTTGCAATAAACTTAAGTTGGCGGACTATAACCTAACGAGCGGATGCACTCTGGACGTTGTTTTTCATGATTTGCAAATCTTGGTGAACATCATTGACAGAATTTATAGCTTAGAGGTCGAAGGGGATTTTACAATAGAAGAGGTGAAGGCCAAGATTCACTTAACCCACGGAATAGTACGAGGTAAACAGCAATTGTCTTTTAATGAAGTAGAATTAGAAGGTCAAGATTCACTTAACCCACGGAAAACCTTTTTAAAAAAAAAACTCATTTTGAAATCCCAATTTTGAAGGTTAAATTCCAAAACACCTAATTTTGAGCCACCATCGAATTTATTGATTTGTTTTTTAAAAAATGCATCTAATTTTGAGCCACCATCTAAGCTTCACCCTTGAATGTAATGTTGAGAAAAGGTCGACTTTAAATCTTGATGTGATCATTGTAGATTTGGACTTGAATTTTGGTTTTGAAATTTCAGAATTAGGTTAAATTTTAGATTGGATTTGATTTTAGTCTGTTGTTTTTAGTGTTATTCAATTTGATTTCAGTAAAAAAAATCAATTTATTAATCTATGACATTTGGTTGCAATTATTGAAATGAAAACAATATCAAGTTCAATAAACAATATCAAAAAACTAGCTAACCTAAATAATGCGTGTTTGCGTACGAAAGAAAGTTATTGCAGTACTTAAAAAAACTGTTTTAAATCATAATATTGAAAGAAAAAAAACTATTTAGACATTTTTTTCCAGAAAAAAAGGATCTTAAATATAACAAATCATCAAATTAAGTCAAAATAAAATAAACCTACTCATGAAATTATAAGGTAGCAATAACAAAAAGAAATGATAATATTCAAAAAATAAAACGTTAAAACAAAATTCATAAACTATCTTCCATTAACGTTCACCCAAAGATCGAAGCAAAATAAAAATGACAACATTGGAAGTTCCTATAAAAAATTTCATCTATCATTAAAAGTTTAATAAAATTATTGAACAGGCACTGCAGCGATGTTCTTTTCACCTCCACCATTCTGATAATTTTTCTGGCTACCTTCCCCTTCATTACGTCCTCCGTTTGAAGCCCTCTTCTCATCGTTTCTCCTAGTGTCACTCGAATTACCTCTGCCCTTAAATCCGTCTCTCCGGTAACCGTTCCCATTCCTGTGCTTGCTCCTACCCGACGGAGCTTTTCCGTTGTCACTGTTACCTACAGTGGTCGGAAATAAACATTAACATTCCTATTTTGTAAAAGTGATTTTTTTTCCTTTTTCACTTCAATAATTGGACTCAAAATTAAAAATTACCTCGTTTTTCCTCGATAGAAATTCTTCTGCCACCTATCCTTATCGGAGAAGACTCGACCGCCTGAACAATATTATAAAATTTATCAGATATAATAACTAGATAAGGTAAGTTGCTTATAACTTTAATTTCCGACAAATATACCTGTAGCACATTCTGAACAGAGCTTGCAGATTCAAACTCGACGAAACCAATGCAATTTTTATCAATCTGTATAAAGAGTATTTTGTGTTAAAAAACAAATATACGAAAATAAACGAGAGACATAAGATGCAAAACCGATACTAACCATATAACTTCTAACTTGAACACCATTAGGCGTAATAGATCCGTATACTGAAAAAGTTTCATGTAATTGAGCGATTGTCGCATCCATGGGCAAATTGCCGACAAATATGGAGGTACTCTTGCCTGAAAAACAAAACAAAAATATTGTAATTACACAATAGATTAAAAAAAAAACTTATTTTTTTAGTTTAGGCTTCTTAAGCTTTTCATTAGTTATTGACAATGCACGAATTAAACCTTCTGAATCTACGGTTTTTCTTGTCCGAGCAGGAGCATGAGCGGCAGGAGCAGTAGTATGAGCTGGTGCTTCAGGTGCTGGAGCTGCACGTCGGTGTTGCACTGGCTTAACCTGTGCAATCCTTTGATTGAATGGAGTAGCCTTTTGTGCCATAGATTGAACCTATACCAGTTCCATACCATTAGGATACGGTAAAATAAACAATATGCTTCGCTAACAGGATAACAATCTAGATATAACTTTCAAAAAAAATTGAAAAACTCACTATAGATGCAAAAGACTTTTTGGGGGCATCCTCAGGTGTGGCAGCAGTATCAGGGGGACTACTGTTTTCTGTAGCAATAGCAACTTTCTGAACAGCATTTTTCTCAGTGTGGTTACCATTTTCATTAGCAGTAACTTGAGTAGGTTCTTTGCCATTGCTAGTAATTTCGGCCAGAGCAGATGTACCATTTGGAATAGGATGGCTGGGAGTATCCACTGGCGGTTCCTTAACTGCATCAGCTGGCTCCGTAATAGCAGCATCAGCAGGCTCCGTAACCACGTTGGTCGAATTGACCACCTCAACCTCTTCTGTTATCACATCAACTGGCTTCGTGACTGCAGAAGCCGGCTCTGTGAGCACAAGATCATGAAAATATATTTTCAGCAGATATATTTATGTGAAGTAGCAAAACGTTGGATGATTCACTGATACAGTAGCAGCACAACTAAGTTATATCCACTTTTGAATTACAATATATGGTGCAGATATGTCCCAACATGTTTAGTATATAAAAAATGGACAAAGATATACACATACCATCTATGAATAAGATCAAATTAAGAAATGTGATATCTAATATTAAAGACGGAGATAATTAAGATCCTGCATAACAGTCTAGATCGCATCTTAGGGGTAGCTAATAGTAAAGCAGCTCAAGCTCTGCTCGACCGCAGCCAAGCTTAACTTGAGCTCATTAGGTTTGAAAGTGTTTCAGCCGAGTGCCTAGCATATTTAGGGAGGCGGGGGGACCTAAGTTCTATCCACCTTTGAATTAAAAATCAATTTTGTAGATATATGGCAATATATGTAGGGTTGGGTGATGCCAAGCTTATAAGCTAAAGTTTTGATTTTAAAAAAGAATGGCATACCATTTTTTATGCTTAATAGAAAATCGGCTTTTATCTCTAAAAACCGACTGCATAAAGTGTTTCAGACGAATATCAAGCATATTTATGGAGCCAGGGGACATAAGTTATATCCACCTTGGAATTATAAAATTAACGTTGTAGATTTATTGTGCCAAGCTTATAAACTAAAGTTTCAATTTTAAAAAGGAATGGCATAACTTGTAACGCTTAATAGAAAAACCAGCTTGTATCGCTAAAAACAACTGTATAAAGGGAACACAAGAACTAAATATGTATGTTCTTTATCAAAAGAACATCAAGCCAATTTCTAGAAAAAAGAGAGTTGAACATTATAAAAAAACTTAGGCTTTCCCCTTTTAGAATCTTTAGGCCTTTTGATCTTACAAACTTAAAAGGACAAACTTTTGCAAGCCTATAAAGTCAGACTAACCACACAATCTTATAAGCCTAAAAGCCAAAAACATAACGGCACCAAAAAACCATTAGTATTTCAATGATATATAAACATATACCATCTATGAATAAAAGTGAATCAAATGAACTAATATCCAAAACTAAAGGTGGATAAAATTCAAAGGTCACATCTAAGAATTTTCCGCAACCATACTAAAGGCAAAACAAAGGAAGTACATAAACTTTGAGGTCAGAACACTTACCGGCATCAGGAGTGGAATGAACTTCTGAAGCAGTATCATCAACAGGCTGCAACTCTGAGTCTAATTCATCCACATATCTCAAAACATCGTTCATAACAAAGTAGCCTCTCTCTTGTGGTGCAAGAAAGAACGATTGAGAAAATTTCCTTCTCACGCTATCTTTTTCCGTTAGAAAACCAGTAACCAAAACAATCACTCCGTTTTTGTAAGAGTCTTGAGAATCAACAGTCAGTATCTGGACCTGAGCATTCTTATAGTCAAATGATAAGATCTGATCATTTATGGCCTGTTTGTTTATCAAGAAAAATAAAAGATGAGTTAAGTCTTTTTGACCAGTATAAGGAATATATAGGTAAAAGCGAACAAACTATTTATTTATAAGCCGAACCGATATAAACATGAACGATCGAAAACAGCAACAAATACAAATGGACGTTATACAAACCCTAATCGTTTCCAAATCATTTACCTTTTCTATAGATGTGTATCACTACCTTAACTCTTTAGAAAAAGAATTAAGACATACTGTATAAAAATCATTAATAATGTAAAATAATCAACATACTCATTCTAATAAACATCATGGTCTAAACAAAATCCAAAAAATACCATAATAGTTACTACTACTATACGGTATCATGTAAAGACATTAAGCCTTTTCATCTTTAAAGATGGCGGAAAACTATCAAAACGTGATAAAATAATTATAGAATAAAACAAAATCGGATAAAACCTAAGAAACAAAGATATGTATCGGGTGCCCATTTTCAATTTCGGAAGAGTAGATGCTATGGTGGAAAAAGAAAACCAAATATGATAAAATAATTATAAGATTTAACAGAATCAGATAAAAACCTAAAAAGGTGAACACAAAGACATGCATAGCTTACACACAAGTTAAAGAGAACCCTAACAAAAACGGAAGGTCTAGACTGTAGGGACACTTTTAAGATAAATAAAATCTTCACCTGAAAACGGAACACTCTACGGCCTAGCTTTTTATTCTAGAATCTACATCGACTAATTAACCAAGTAACGAAAACAGTCAGAAATAAACAAATACAGCATGAACTTACTTTCAAGGATGTCACAGATTTGACCGTGCCATCTGGTGCTGGACGGCTCATAACACTAACCTCCTGGTAGAATTTATGCACCTCCTCAGTCGCTTGATGCAAAAAGTTATAGTATTGCTCGACGAAAGCATTTCCTACGATTTGTGACGCAGGAACGGAAACATCTGCCTCAACAGCCATCCTGCACCAAAAAACAAAATCAACATAACATAAAATCAAAATCTGATAGTAGTCAAAAGTAGACAAATAAACCCTTGATCTAGACAAGGACTCTAAATCACAACACCAAACAAACCACATAGTCATATTTCTATTGTAATCCATTACAAGAGCCTAACTTAAAACGATTGTGATTACATATATTTGACATACAAACAATAAACCAGCTCAATCTATAACCAAATGAAACGACTTTCTATGAAGACACGCTCCGATGTTCTAATGTTTCAAGCTATAGCTATAAGACTTAGATCTGCTACATAGCTCGACGACATAAAACAAAAGACAAATCAAAGACCGATCTACAAACCGTTAACTAAAGTAAATCCAACGATGTTTAGAAATAACAAAAACAAATCAAGAAACCAAATACAATAAGAATCAATCGAAATTTTACAGCTATATCATAAATCTGACAAACCTATATAGTAGGAGATTCGAAACATAACACTACCTCAAAAGAAGACGCGAAATCAAGTGAATACGTGAAAGGTAGGAGGAGGGTTTCTACGCAGTGCCGACACACGGCACTGAAAGACAAGAAGAAGAAGGAGGAGCGAAAAGACAGTAGGGAGAAAGACTGGTTTTTGTGTCTTTTTTATATATAATTTATTTTCTAGAGATCTCCGAAGAAAATTGGAAATTTATAGACTTTTAAAAGAAAAATGTAAAATGAAATTATGTTTAGGGGGCAGAGACAAAGACTATTAGAGAAAGAATCCTGATCTTACGTTTTGGTGTCACTATTTCTAACCGAAGGTCTCTAATAGATCCAATTTTTTGGATAGTCTTAATATATTTTTAAAGTTTGAGGTTAATTTTTACTTGTATTAAATCTACGCATAGTTTTTATTTTTCTAATAGGAATGAAAAAAATTATTTTTAGATGATATTACAAGTCGTAACATGAAAATGTGTAGGTCAATTACAAGAAATTCATCAATTTAATAAGCTTATATATTGCTATGTTATTCTATATAGTTGAGTGTCTTCGTTTGATGTATATTCTTCTTGATGGTGTTGAATTTTTTGTAAATATGTTTGTGTGGCTACATGTTCCTATAAGAGAAAAAATCAAAAGATACTAGTAAAGGAGAACCCTGCTAAATTGTTAGTATCAAATTGAGTCATTCAGTGTTATAATCCAAAATATCTGACATTGATGCTTTCAAGATGAATAATTTCATTTGAAGCTGCATGAGTTTGATTAGTCAAGAAATTGAAATTTGATTTTAAATTTATTGTGTGTTTGGTCGTCCACTCGGCAGCAAAATTTTGTTCTTTGAATATATGTCGGATAACTATATTTGGAGAAACTAAGTTTCTCCAACAATTTATTAGAAGTTTTAGATACTAGGCCAAGGATTTCAAACAACACTAAAGAATCCAACTATATATCTAGATGTTTGAAGTCATTTTGCTTTTAATATAGTAATCCATCTATAGGTGCTCTAGATTCAGCAGATAAATGATTATGTTCGCCTAATAGAGTTCATCTAACATAAATGGGATCACCATTTTTATTTCTCAAAACAACTCAATTGCCAACCTTACCATTAGAAAGACACGAAGTATTACCGTTCAATTTTAAATCATCTGACGATGGTTATTAATATAGTTATTATTTTTATCATTTTTATTTATTTATGTATGGTTTTATAAAAAAATATTGTCATCTTTAAAAAAATATTAGTGTACTTTTATCTTACTCGCATCAATAAAAAGAAAGCTCTGCTATCAGAAACTAGCATCTAAAGTTAGCTCACTCATGTTTGTACATATTTTGTGGATGGGTTTCGTCATATTTTTGTTAAAGCTCTCACTTTTTTAAATTTAAAGTTGAAAACTTAATATATACTGACTATCAATTAATTACATGAATGTCACATATTCATCCCTAAAAATGGAGGTATTTTGGTTTTTTTAACTTTTGAATTAAAATAAAATTAGATGAATATGTGAGATCTAAAAAAACAATGAGCTCTAACCATACTCACATTTTATTTTATTTTATTTCATTCTTGATTTTATCTAATTCTAACAACCACTTTCAACTGGTGCCATCATTTCTAACAAATTGTATTAATCTTGTCTTAATATAAAGTAGTAGATTCATATACAGCTTTTCGGAATTCCACATGCACTTTCATAAACAATTTACATAAAATTAGTATAATTTGTTACTAATTTTGGTCATTTTTTTGTCTTGATTCATTGTCTCCTGGTTTTATTAAGTTGTTATTGCTTGAGTTAGAAATATAAGTTGGGTTGGATAAAATTCTCTTTCATGTTTGTACAAATTAGAAGTCTAGATAAATGAATTGTAAAAAAAATGAAATCAAGTAAAAGATTAAAAGATAAAATAATGCTTTCAAAAATAACATATCTACTAATAATAATAATTTTTATTCATAGCCACTTAAATACTAAACAATCAAAATAAAAACTACAATGTAATAAACTTTATTATCTTGATATGGATTAATTAAAATATTTTGATCACAAATAATGATTTCAATAATTATTTTAATATATCAAAATATTTATTATATAAAAACGTTAAAATACAAATGAGATCAATAATTTATAGTTAGTTAATAATTAGATTTTATTTTATTTTTTAATCAATTTAAATATATGTTTGTTTATCAATATATATTGAAATTATTCTATGACTGATTCTGAATGTTTTTTTATATTGGAGCATAAACTCGATCCCTCACTTGATCAGTTGTCCCACATCGTTGAAACTGAAAATAATATACAAGAATTTCTCAACTAGTATGGAGCTTTTTGGGAGTACAACCAAGAGCAAAGCCGTGAGGGTCTTATTGTCGAAGAAAGCGGACAATATCATATTAATTTTCACATTTATGTATTTTTAACATGGTATCGAGCCAAAATTCCTAAGGGATATGTTTATCATGATCATTACATAGGGGAGTATTAGAGCATAAACTCGATCCCTCACTTGAACAATTGTCCGACATCGCGTAAGTTAAAAATAATATACAACATATAAGTGAATGAAACATATCAACTAGTATGAGGCATTTTGGGAGTATATCCAAAAGCAAAGTTATCAAAGCGGACAATATCATGCCAGTATTCACACTTATATATTCTTGAGATTAGATGTTGAAGATTTTTTTTTATTGGGATTATCTTTTTCATAAAGTGTATCTAGATTGCTTTGTGTTTTTGTATTTGAAGATTGTGCATTAACCAATTAGGATTTTGAATTGATGCTCTTATAATGAATTAACAAAAATTATCGATATGAATTGTTTTAAAAATCAAACTGAACTTCAAACATTGAGGAATCTCAGACACGAGATAATCACTTAATTGGTAATGGGCGACGATAATCCATTTTTGTTGTATTGAAGAAAAAAAAGATTAAAAAACTGAAGAAAATGAAGAAGACAAAAGACGGTGGAAAAACGGAAGATAAAAAAAAACCCCAAATTTATGAAAAATATAACGTGATTTTGATAACTTAGTCTAAAAAATTAGAAAAAATAATAACATTTTCTGTGTTCGTGTTAATAGTTAACATTAGCAATAACAAGTTCATTAGAGACTATTTTCATTTCCAGTAACAAGTTCATTAGAGACTATTTTCATAAAATGAAAATATTAACATGTGTTTTAATATATTAACTGTGCATACTCCTATATTGTTATGATAATATTGAGGAGAAGTATCCACACTCTTATATTATTATTATAATATTAACGAATGGAGAAGTATAGGTTAAAAAGTGTTTTATTATTTTATTTAAAAGTATTTTAAATTCATATAACTTAAATATATTATTTTAAAATTTAGAATAATTTTTTAAAAATATTATTTTTTTGTTCAACCGATGTTTTTAGATTCGATTAGCATCTTTCATATTATTATTTCTAAACTAATAATATTTAATTTACTCACTTATTCAATAACACATGATTAACAAGTTAAATGTATTTTAAATGATTTAAAAAAAATATTAAATAAAAAGTAAAAAATGGTACAAATATATCAAACATATTTGGATGAATAACTAAAAATCTAACAAATAAATGATTTTACAATGAAAACTCATCCTAATTTATTTAATTTTTTTTAACCTACTTAATTAAAAAAACTTAAACATTATTTAAGATTATCACCTCTTTTATTCTCTTGGACAATTTTCTCCAGCTTGACTTTGTCATCGGATAAAGTTTAGATAGTTTTGTCCTTAGCTTTTAGTTGCTCCTTCAAAGCTGTGATCTCTTTAGAGGAGAAGTCTCCAGTCCGCAGAGCTTGGTTTGGAGGTTTTTGTTGGCCTCTTCTGACTTGAGCAGTCGCGTTTCCTATTTTTTCATTTTTCATATCGTGTTAAAATATAAAGCAGTGGTTGTCCCTCCCGTCTTTACTAAGTATAGTTTAGTTGAAAAGGTAAAATACGTTCAAATTCAAAATTTACGGTTCTAGTTTATTATAAGGTTGAATTTGGTTTGTAGGTAAAATTGAAATTTCAAATTGACCGAACCTACAGTTTAATTAAATAATTTTGAACTATTCATGATAGATCAGTAAGTATAAATATATTTGAAATAACTGATAATATTCATGATAGATTAGTAAGTATAAATATATTTGAGATAACTGATAATATTCCAACTTTTTTTTGTTAAATAGTTATAGTGTATTTAGTTTTTTTCTATTACGCATAGATTTGAAATGATTTTACTAATTATAGTGAAAACAAATGAAAATGATATATTTAAAAAAATTAAAATTAAAATTAAATATAGTTTGTTACTTTGTTTTGACATTATAATTGTTTTTTAGCCAAGTTTAAAGAATTATTAGATCTAATATTCTATGTATACATATTTAGGGATTTTTTAAATTTATGAAGTCATTAATTTTGAAAGTTAATTTTAATTTGTCAATTGAGTATGTTTATCGCAAATATTTTAAATTATGGAGTAATTTGATTAGGTGTTATAATAAAATAAATATTAACCTAAAGTTCAAGGAGGGATATGGATTAACATTTTAGTATTTTAATATATTTCGTATCTAGAATTATAATATTTTTAATCTCTTTTATACTTTAGTTGTTAGTTATTTATCTGTTTTCATACATATAATTTTCATGGCTTAAACGGTGGTCTCAATTTGAGGTATTTTAGGATAATTTTTTTTGTTGGTTTAATTTTGTTTTTATCGTATCGCTTTCTCAGTAGACTTTTTTTGTATATTATTGGTGTCATGTCCAATTTTTTACTATTCACATATTTTGCATGACTTTTGGACATTTTTCTTTTGACAATGGTCTCTTTTATAGAAATGCTCCCAACCGATATATTTATTTCCAAATTATCATTTTGCAACCTCATTACATATAATGTTCATAAGGACTTGGATGGCACGCTAGAGGCCCTGTCCATTAAATAATACGTTTGTGTACTGTAGGGAGATTGGTTAGCTACATGAAGCCATATAACCTGAGTAACTCAGATCTCTTTGGAGCGTATGGAGTTGTTATGTAGAAGGGGTCGGTTAGGAAACCTACATCACTCGACTTGTTCCATTTTGATCTTTTGGGAAAGATGGGTCAGTTAAGAAACCGAGCTCCATTTAATCTCCCAATACGGCCCTTCTTAGGATTAAGGGCTCAATTTATTGGTACTTATTTCTCTATCTTTAAGCTTCATTTAGAGGGAAGATGATTTATCGATCGAGCCCTAGTATACATATTATGTAATTTCACATATTGAAATGAGCTTACTTCTTCCACCGATCTCTTTCTGACAACTAATCTGAGATCCACGCATGAAAAAATGACTTGATTGGTAAACCAAACTTATTTATATTTTATTTTTGTTAAATGTTGTATGGAAGACTTTGTTAAAATAACGAGCTTCACATAACCTCTCAATTTTGTTTTCTATTTGCAATATAAGGTTTAGTTTTCATACTGTAATCCATTTTATCATTCCAACATGGCTTTATTTATAAGGAAGGCTCGGTTAACAACTACAAAAAAAGCTAGGTTTGTATGTCGAGCTTTATTTTATCCTTCCAACTTTTTCTTATATTATAAGAAGGGCTTGGTTAGCATGCCTAACTTCATATAACCTTTCCATTATTGGTTCAACTACAATGGAGGGATTGGTTTGCATACCAAACTTCTTTTGATCTTTCAAACTCTACACCATGTTATAAGGAGGGTTTGATTAATATACTGAACTCTCTATAACCTCTTCAATCTTGGTTCAATTATAAGAGAGGGCTTGGTTTTCATATCAAGATCATTTTTATCATTCCAACCTCACTCCATATTGCAAGAAGAGATCGGTTAGCATATTAAGCTCTATATGATCTCTCAAATTTTGTTCTAACTATAAAAGAGGTTTCGATTTGCATATCAAGTTGTTTCTCATCCTTCCAACCTTCCTTCATGTAATATTGAGGGTCGTTTAACATGTCGAGCTCCCCATAATAGTTCCATGATTGGTTCAAATACAAGGGAGGGCTCGATTTACATATCGAGCTGCCTTTTATCATTTTAACATTGCATCATGTTGCAAGGAAGGTTCGGTCAGCATATAAAGCTCCATATAATCTTTTTACTCTTGTTCTAACAACAAAGGATGACTTATATTGCGTATCGAGCTCCTTTTGATCCTTCCAACCTGGCTTCATGTTATAGGGATAAATCTATTAACGTAGTGAGCTCTTTATAACCGGACATACTCCTTTAGATGGTTTCACTATGTTGCCCATTGGGTCATCGAGCCTATTTTTGTAGCCTGTCGTATAGTAACTGTATCACTATGTTGCTTGGTTTCATATAGAATGAGTATTTTTGACTTGGTAATGCGCTTAGGAGGTTAAGAGGGTTTGTTTTGGTGAACCTCAATGTTTAATTTCACTACGTGTTACTCAAATACCAAAAATCTTTCCAACTTAACCTTTACTTTTTCTTTATAATATTTTGTTATTTTCCACATGCACTTTTGTCATGTATCTAGATTGACTCTTGGATTTCTTTAAGCTTCATATAAATGCATTATGATTTTTATAGACCAATCAGTTTCATCATAAATTCTTTATTTATTTTTAGAAAATTGTATTATCTCACTAAAATTTTACTCTTGTTTATGTTTTGCTTATAGTTTATTTCATTATTAATCACAGTGATTGTCGTCTTTTCGTCCTTTTAAATAAGTTTTTTATTAAGTTATTTTATTTTACTTATCGTATAATTAAGGATGAGGTAGGGGAACCACGACTTCGGTCAAGAGATGATGAGGGTGTTTCTTTTTTGGGTCGTTTGGATGACTCTAGATCTAGTCCGGATGTGACTGCAACTCCCTCTACTTCTAACAATTTTACACATGTCGACCAATGATTCATCTTATGTTTTAACAAGTGGCTTATTGATGAGGGATGAGGCAACTAAGATTTTACCACTTCATTGTTTACTTCATCTGCCTATGATCAGGTTCATGTTGAGAATGAGGTCCATGATTCTATAAATATTTGGTGCCTAGATATAGTCGACAATCCGAAATTATCGACCCGACGTGACTTTGCCTTTCAAATTTTCTTTTAATGTTGATATTTACCTTTCTTTGAACCTATTTTTGTATGATTATTTAGTTTGGGCTATATCACTCCACGTCAGTCAGTTCCTAATCTATGACACCTCTTGATGGCTTTTTTATCATTTTGTAGGATTTGAGGTATATTTTCTACCATTTTTATACTTACCTCGCTTTGTTGTTTAAATTACCATACTAACACTAATTTCTATTGCATGGAATATATCCCAGTAATAATAATGTGTCTTCTTTTATCAGCTCAAAATGGAAGGATTACTACTTTTTGTCAAAGAGGGTTGGTCATCCGTTCTGACCCAAATCGCGGTGCAATGTCCCTAGAGTTCAAGCAGTTTGTTATGACACATGTGTAACCTAATCATCCCACGTGTATTTGTTATTTTTACTTTATTATATTTTAATAACTCGTTTTTTCTTATATGCAACTAAACATCCCAAGATCGAGGGTGAAGCAAAACCGTACTTGGATAATCTACATCTTTCTCTATGAACTCTTTAAATATATAATTTCGATATTTATGAGTTATGATGTCATTTTATTAACATTATTTATGATTTTAATTGTTATGAGTCATGAGTTTAGTTCAAGTACCTCATCATACCTTCATGCCAAATTATTATGAAAAATGATGTGACTTTGTTAATTCATTATAGAAAATTAGCAAAAACAATAAAAAAAATTGTATTTGTGATAGTTAACATTACCACTAGCACGTTTATTAACGACTATTTCCATATAAAAATACTAACACGTGTTTTAATATATCTAATGTACATACTCTTATATTGCTAGGATAATGTTAACGAATGCAAAAGTATATGTTAAAAAAATATTTCATTATTTTATTAAAAATAGATTTTATAATCATATAATTAAATTAAATTATTTTCAAATACATTAGTTAATTTCAATAAATTAAACACAATTAGCATTTTCCATATTATTATCCCAAAACTAATAGTATTTGATTTACTCTATTATTTAGTACACATAATTAACAACTTACATATGTTTCAAAACATATTCAAAATATATTAAATAATAAATAAATATATGATACAAATACATAAAAAATACTAACCAATAACTAAAAATCTAGAAGAGAAATAATTTTATGATGAAAACTTACCCTAATTTATTTAATTTTGATATAACTAATTTGATTCCGAAAAGAAATTACTTAAGATTATTACCTCATTTATTATAAATTGATTCATTTGTTTTGCCAATCTTTATATCTTCTAAAAAATATAGAAGAATGGTTGTGGCTCCCATTTAAGATAGATTTGGTTTAGTTCAAGATTTAAAATACATTTAAATTTGAAAATGTTTAAAAAGTATTTTAAATTAAGTTTGTTGGTAAAATCAGAATTTCAGTAGGCAATAAGTTTGATTAAATAATTTCAAACTATTCCTGAATGATTTAAAATAGTTTAAAATAAATATATTCATACTTTACTAAATATAAATATATTTATCGTTGCTAAATAGTTATGTTATATTTATTATTTATTCCCTATCTTACAAATAGATTTGAAATTATTTTATTAATTATATTTAAACAATAACAATAGTATATTTAAACAATTTAAAATCAAAATTTAATATATCTTGTTTAGACATTAAATATTTTTTAGTCAAGTCTAACGGTTTATTATTTCTAATATACTATGAATACATATCTAGAATTTTTTAAAAATATATATATAAAGTCATTACGTTTTGGAGGCTGATTTCAATTTGTCTCTTAGGTATTTTATCGTTAAACTTTCAAATTATGGAGAAATTTGATAGATATTATAGTGCAATAAATATTAACTTACAAATAAAATGGTCGAAGCGGATTAATATATTAACATTTTAATATATTTTATATTTAAAATTATAATAATTATAATCTAGTTTTTTATATTTTATGTTTTAGATTTTTTATCTATTTTCATATCTGAATTTTTATAGTTTTGATGTGGTCTCAATTTTAATTTTTTAGGACAATTATTATTGTTGATTCAAATTTGTTTGTCATCATATCTCTTTTTCAACAAATTTTTGTCTTTTTTTTATTAGTGTCACCTTTAATTTTTTATTCTTCATATATTTATATGTATTTTGGACATTTTACTTTTGACAAGGGTCTCTCGCATAGACATGCTCTCAGCCGACACATCTCTTTCCAAAATATCATTTTACAGTCTCACTATGCTCATAAGCGTTTTTTTGGGTAATATGTTTGGCCATAAGGAGTTGGATGGCGCGATGGATGCCCTTCTAATTAGCTAATAAGTTTTTCCACTTAGGAGCTCAGTTAGCTACATGAGGCCATATGGAGTCGTTATATATAGGAGGGCGCTTAGGAAACCGACCTCCTTTTATTTTTTCACTTTTGCTATTTTGGGAAAGATGAGTTGGTTAAGAAACCGGCCTTCATTTAATCTCTCAATATGACCCTTCTTAGAATGGAGGGCTCTGTTTATTAGTCGTTCTCTCTCTCTCTCTCTCTCTCTCTCTCTATATATATATATATATATCTTAGTCTTTATTAAGAGGGAAGATAATTTACTAATCGAGCCATAATAGATATTTTCTTTGATTTCATACATTATGGTGAGCTCAATTCTCCCATTGAGCTCTTTATAACCACTAATATAAGATCTACATGTGAAAAATGATTTGGTTGGTAGACTGAACTTATTTTTCTTTTATATTTGTTCCATGTTGTAAGGAACATTTGATTAGCATAACGAGCTTCATATAAATTCTCCACTTTTGTTTCAGCTACAATAGAGGGCTTAGTTTTCATGTTCATCTCCAACTGATCATTCCAACATGGTTTCATTTATAAAGAAGGCTCATTTAACATATTGAGCTCCTTATAGCCTTTTTATTCTTGTTTCAACTAAAAGAGAGAGCTCAATTTGCATGTCGAGCTCCATATGACCCCTCTAACTTTGCATCATCCTATAAGGAGGGTTTGGTTAGCATATCTGGCTCCTTATAATCTTTCCATTATTGGGCTCTGTTTGCATAACAAAATTCATTTGATCCTTCAAGCCTTACATCATGTTATAAGGAGAGATTGATTAACATACTGAGCTCTCTATAACCTAATCATTCTTAGTTCAACTACAAGGAAAGGCTTGGTTTGCATATCGAGCTCATTTTAATTATTTCAACCTTGTTTCAAATTGTAAGGGGGATTGTTTAACATATTAAGCTCCAAATAATCTCTCAAATTTTGTTCCAACTATGAAATAAGGATTGATTTGCATACTGGTATTTTTTTATCCTTCCAATTTTCATTCATGTTATATCGAGGGCTCTGTTAGCATGTCAAGCTCCCTATAACATTTCCATTCATTGTTCAAATATAAGGGAGGGCTCGGTTTATAAATCGACTTTTTTTTATCATTTCAACGTTGATTCATGTTGTAAGGAGGTTTCGCATAGGCTATATGATTCTTATATACCAATAATTTTAATCCTAAATTCTCTATTATCTTTTAAAAACGGTTTTTTTTCACTATAACTGTTATCTTTTCTTTTCTTTGCTTGTAGTTTATTTCATTGTCAGTAATTGTGATTTCCATCTCTTCGTCTTCTTTTAGTAAGGTTTTATTATCTTCTTTTATTTTACTTATCATATAATGAAGGATGAGGTCAGAGAACCGCGACTTCAGCCAAAAGGTGATGAGGGTGTTTCTTTTTTGAGTTATTTCGATAAATTTAGCTCCAGCACAGATGCACCTGCAACTCCTCCTATTGACTTTTTAATGCTTCCATAGGCTCAAATGATTTTACACATATTGATCAACGAATCCTCATTTATTTTAACAAGTGTTTTATTGAAAAGGGGTGGGACAACCAAAATTTCCCCACTTCATTATTTACTTCATTTGACTATGATCCGATCTCGATGAAAATCCAAAATATTGTACGGCTTATAAGACTTTTTCCTTTAAATTATATCTTAACGTTGGCGCCTATTGATGGCTTTTTGAGTATTTTATGGGATTTGAGGAATCGTTTCTACTATTCCTCTACTTACCTTATTTTATTTGTTGAATTACCATACCAAAACATTTCTACTACATGGAGTAGATCCCACTAATAATAAAGTGGCTTTCTTTTTCGACCAAAATATGGAAGGATTACTACTTTTTTTATCGAAGAGGGTTAATTATCCATTTATAACCTAATCGCAACCCAATATCTTTAGAGTTCAAGTAACTCAGTATGACACTTGTGTAACCTACTCATAATCGTTTGGATTTTTCATTTTATTTTATTATATTTTACTAACTCATTTTTTCCTTGTATGAAACTAAACGTGCCAAGATCCAGGGTGAAGTGACATCATACCTGAAGAATCTACACACCCCATTCTAAACTTCTCAAAGCTATAATTTCGATATTTAAAATCCATTACGCCATTTTATTGATATTTTTTCATAATTCTAACTGTTTGAAGTCAAGAGTTTGGTCAAAGTGCCTTATTATGACTAACATTCATGTCAAACTATCCCATCGTACCACTCAACTCGCTTTAATCTCTACTCGTGTTATAATTTTTGTTCTTCCTACTACAACGGGTCAAGACAACCGTCTTTTGTGTATATCATTTGACCTAAATTGTCAGTATCATGAAGAGGTTCATGGAGGAAGCAGTCACTTGCAATAATAACGTATAGGTATTTATTTGCTTCATCTTCTTCATCATATGTTTATTATTTATCGCAAAGGCCAGTCAAGTAGATAGAAGGTCACTGTGGTTTCTAGGTTAGCAGACTTCAAACATAAAATCGAAGATAAAATCTTGTAGTATCAAAACTGGTTCCTAAGGGTTGTAATAATGATTTGTATCGTCAAGGCTAAAGAAAACAACCAATGGGCTCAATAATTTATTTCTATGATCACAATATTATGAATAACTACCTTTCTTATTGTAAGGATGTTTAAATAGTCAGGTATGGGTCTTTACTTAATATATTCATATGTTTGCGGCCCTATAGGCCTCCTAGTCGAATAATAAGTTGGACAAAGTCAATATGGGGAATAAAGAGATTTTCGGAAAGTACAACGAGATGCAAAAATCTTAGAGCATGAAAGGCTTGCGCGTAAGATCAAAGTTGATGTTAGGGATGATCAATAAAGAATATCCAGTTACTATTTTAGAAAAAGACGACTATTATTATTTGGAAGCGAGATAACGACGTAACTATTGTCAAAACATCTATTGAAAGATTATTATTATTTCTTTATATATTGATACCCATGGATTAAACACATGTCTCGTTTATTTAAATTCTAAAATAAAATCACCCATATCTCGAATTAGGCCCCGACCTTGAGTATTTTACTTTTATAAATTTAAGCGTAGAAGCACAATTTTCCTTATTTCTCTTACTAGTAATGAATAATTTCCTAATTGTGAGATCGGGTTTGAGGATGAAATTGCAACGTTGAGGCCCATTGGTTCTGATGTGTCTCATGATTCTCTTAGCCATGTTCTTAATGAGATATTGCATCCATATTTATGATGTGTCTCGTGATTCTCTTAGCCATTTCTCTTAGCCATGTTCTCTTAGCAAATACTAACGAGGGAGGACTCCAAGGTGAAGAGAATTTACCGATTTTTGATAATGGATGTTCATGGGTTCTCGACCTCTTATTTAGTATACACAAGGATGTTGATATTCCTCTCAACTTACTTGTATTTTTTATGTTTTAAAAAAGGCATGTGTTATCTTGGAAATCTATATTAACCTTGTTAATATAATTAGACTTTGGATAGTTTTTGGCATATTACTATTACCAATGCTTGATATTCTTTATTACTTTTATCTATGAGAAGTTTTAGCCTAAGTTTTTAAAAGGTATAATATGCTTGATCTATCTGTTATTCCTATAACTTATCATAAATCTTATCTTTGAAATCCTTGAACTTGAGCCACCATCTACCATATGTATATATGAAAATTTCTTTGGTTGAACCACTATCTCCTTTCTGAGTCTGGTGGAAAAAAATAATTGATCACCCTATATTTCATAAATTTTATCTCTCATATGAGTTGACTATAAAAAAGATTGAACCATTTTTATTTTAGAAACCTTATTTTACATTTTAATTGGTTAGAATAAAAATGTTGAGCTTTTTTTATTTTAGAAACTCTATATGTCATTTGAGTTGACTAGAAGAAAAAGGTTGAGCTCTTTTTAATTTAGAAATTTAATCTCTCGTCTTTGTTAATTGGAAAAAAGGTTGATATTTTTTTTATTATGAAAACTTTATTAATTATAAGAGTTGATTGGAAAAAGGTAGGTTCCTTTTATTTTAAAAACTATATTCCCATCTAATTTTACTATAAAAAAATATGGTGAGCTCCTTTTATTTTAGAAACTTTATCTCATATCTGATTCGATTGGAAGAAAAATGTTGATTTTTTTATACTTTGGAAACTCTATCTTTCATCTTAATTGAATAGAATCGAAAGGTTGATTGACCTTATTTTGGAAACTCTATCTCCATATAAGTTTAGTATAATAAAAATGTTGAGTTCCACATGCTTTAGAAACTCTATATTCCATCTTAGTTGACTGTAAGAAAACGATTGGGTGTTTTTTAAACTCTACCTCTAATCCAAGTTGACTAGAAGAAAAAATATGAGTTTTTTTTATACTTTGGAATTCCATTATCCATCTTAGTTTCCAATCTTCCTTTTGATTTAGATTCATGTTTATAAGCTTGCTCATGTTATCCTGATTGGTTAGTTTAGTTACCAAACAAGTTATTGTGCGAGTTTGTATCCTACTATTGACCAAACATGGGATTTGAGTGTACTTTTTTAAAAAATATAAGACATGTTAGGAAATATTGATGGCTTTTATTTCAAAAGAGTTCGATTCCTTCCATAAACAAATATAAAATACAAATCGATAAAAAGAAAAAGTTATAAAAAGTATAATCTAAACTGTTTGATATTTCAAGGCTAGTGTATTTTTCTCCCATTCATTTCCTCCAGCTAATACGTGCAAATACGTTCCTATGATATTTACCTCGATCACTCGGAAGAGCCTTCCTATGTTGGTCCAATCTTGACGGCTATGAGCTATTGAGTGGGTTGAATACACCTAGAATGACCAGATTCCCAACGTTGTGGGTCGTTTCTTCAACTTTGAGCTGTACATATGAGCTCTGGTTCATCTTGTACTCTCACAAATGAGCTGCATTGCGGCACTATTTCATATACCTTAGTCGACTCTACGTTTGACAAAATTTGTATATTCATTATAGTGGCGTATCTGTGTAGTTGGAGTCTTTATCTTTATTGGTATCATTGCTTATGCTTTGTATATGAGTTGGAAGGGTTTTTAATCTGTATGGCTATGTGATATGACACGATACACCCTGATGATCTCGAGTATCATTTTGAGTTATATTCTTTTAGCGTGTCCAATGAAATTCTTCAGGTCGTCCATAATCATTCGGTTGGTAACCTCGAATTGATCACTTCCTTTTGGGTGATAGGAGAATAAAAATTAGTACTGAATCTTATATTTGAGACAAAACTCTCTCATGTATACATTGTAAATTTATAGTTTGTCATATGAAAGCAAAATTCTCATAATACCAAAACGAAAGATTGTGTGCTTCCGTTTAAACTTTTTCAATTTTTCTCTTATAGTTTGGTGAATCGATTTAACTTCCATCAAATTAGTAAATTATAAACCTCATATTTCTCAGTTTAGTCGGTAAGGGAAAATTAGGTCTGACCCTCACTAATCAAATGGACAAGCACTTAAGAGCGATGTGAATTCCACTAACAAGGTGCTGGAATATGGACCATCTTTGACAATTGCCATTTTTTTAATCAGATCTTTGGTATTTTCGGGCATGGCAAGTCAATAATATCCAAAATTAAGGTCTTTATGAGTTAGCTTGCGAGCACTAATATGTTATATGTATGAACTAATGTAGATTTTCTTGACCATATTTGTAATTTGGATTTGTTTCCATCATAACCAGAGGACACGATGTCGTGCAAATGATGTTTAATTTTTTTGGATGACAAGGTATTTTAATCGTGATAATGTGCAACAATAAAAATGATATAATTTGACAAACCATTTTGTTTGTCATGACCAGCATGATTGTAAAAAATTTCAACACATTTATATTAATTCCAAAAGGTTAATTATTTCTAAACTTATTTTGAATCTATAATAAAATGGATAAGTGGAAAATAAAAAATATATACAAAATTGTTTATATCTAAAGTATTTTGAGTTGTTTAAATTATATATTTATTTATTTATTAAAATCATTGACTTTTTATTGTTTGTGTCAAAATAAAAAAAAATTATCATATAAAGAAAAATATTTTGTTTAAAATAATAATAATTATACAGTAAATATGAATTATTTTGGAAACGAAATCCAAATAATATTTCAAATACTAAGAAAGAAAATAAACTAACACCTAATATTCCATCACCTACTCATTATCTAGCATTATTTACCAAAACCATAAAGTGTGTTAAAATAATCACAATATTAATTGTAACTATAATCACTATTTGAAGTGTATATGTGTTTTTCGCAATTAAATGTTTTTAATCTAAGATGTAGATGTTAATTGCAATTTTACAGTTATGTCTTGATAAAAATACATGATTTTTTTTGCAAGAAGATTAATGGAAAAATAAAAAAATAATAGTGAAATAAAATACATAAATTATTAATGGAGTTCATGAAACATGCTTACATCTCCAGACTTGCTACATATCATTTTTATTTAGAAAAGATTGTGTGAGCTTTTTTTTATTACAATCACAAAAGAAAACAAAAAGGATTTATATCATTAAATCTGAATTTAAAACTCATGAATACAAAATCACGAACATCTCATTAAATGACTTTATTCATTAGTTGGTCTTTCAAAATTCCAAAAAGTCTTCATACCCCTCGTCTACGGATCTTCTAACGGTGGGACCCTTGGATATCTTTATGGTATTACTATTCTTGCAAACAAACTGAAGCTGAACACAACTTTATTTTTTTTATAGCTACTCTCATTGTCAACACATCTGCTTGATTCTTACTCTTTTGGATCTTTTCCAGTATTAACACTTCATCTTCTAATAAAGATATGATAAAGTGATAACGAAGTCCAATATGCTTGGTTTTGGAATGAAATGCTGAATTCTTGGCCAAGTGTATTGTACTCTGATTATCGTTGTGTAAAACATTATTCTTCAATTTGAATTTGAGTTCGGGTAACAAACCTTCAAGTCATATCATCTCTTTACTGGCTTCTGGCGCTGCTACATACTCAACCTTTTTAGTGGATAAATTGACAATCTTCTGTAATTGTGACATCCAACTGATAGCTATAGTTCCAACAATGAATATATAACCAGTGATTCTTTTCGGTGATCAACTTCACTTCCAAATCAGTATATATATCATTGTATCTTTAACTCACCCTTTCCAAAGAACAAACACTTCTTTGTGGTGCCTTGTAGGTACCTCAAAATCGATTTTACTACTTCTCAATGAGATTTTCCTAGATTAAACATAAATTTGCTAACAAATTTCACTGCATGACCAATGTTTGGCCTCGTGCAAACCATTGCATACATTAAACTCCTAATCATCGAGGCATATGAAACCTTATGCATGAAATATTCTTTTATCCATTTGAAGGATTGATCCATGGATAAACGAAGTGACTTGCAAAGGGTGTATTAACTGGCTTGGCATCACTCATGTTAAATTTATGCAAAACACGATTGATGTACTCTAACTAAGATAACTTCAAAAGTTTTTAATGTTTATCTCTTTTGATTTACATTTGAATAATCTTCTTTGTTGGATCCAAGTCTTTAATATGAAATTCCTTTGCCAATTGTTGCTTCAACATGTTAATATAATCCATATATGAGCTTGGTATTAACATATCATCAACATAAAGTAGTAAAAAATAATATAACTTGACTTACATCTTTCGAAATAGCAACAATGGTCAGCATTGTACTTATGAAAAATCTACTTGTGAATTTCTTGTACCACTGTCTTGGGGCTTGCTTTAGATCATAAAAACGCTTCTTGAGTATGCATACTATGTTTTCCTTTCCTTATTTAGAAATGTTATACCTGATGCATGTATATCTCCTCATCCAAGTTTTTGTAAAGGAATATAGTCTTTGCCTCAAACTGTTCAAGATAAAGGTCTTCAATGGAAACAATACCCAACATTGTCCAACTAAGTCTCCTAGTTGAAGAATTGATCATATAAGCTCTATTCCAAGACTATCTAAGACAACTTTTGCATCTGCAAACACCATCTCACTCTGTTTTGAGTCATTTACGTTAGAATTATGCCTATCCTTGTATATTGCTCTTTTTTTTAAATCACATCTCTGTTGTAGATCATCTTCTTGTTCTCATCATCACAAACACGGTAGCTAAACTCATCCTCACCATAGTTGATCAAGGTTAATTTCTTAGATTTTGGATCAATATTATTACTTCCTTGATCACTGATATAAACATATGTCGCACAATCAAAAACATTTAGATGTGAAAGTATTATTTCTTTTCTACTTCATACATCCTCAGGTATTTCATGCTTTAATGGAAACTATGGACCTCACTTGACTAAGTAAGTTGTTGTGTTGATTGTTTCCGCCTAAAACTACTTTGGTAGACCTAAATGTATACGAATTCTTCTGACTCTTTCTGTCAATATTCGTTTCATACATTCGACAAAACCATTATATTTAGGTGTACTCGACACGATTTTATCTATTCTGATCATATGTTTATAGTAAAATTTATTGAATATAGTGTCTTCATATTTACCACCATTGTCCATTATGAGCTATTTAATCTTTAGACCTGTCTCATTTTCAACCATAGATTTTCATCTCCTTGAAACCTCAAACACTTCAGATTTTTGCTTAACAAAAATAAACCGATACCTTTCGAGAATGATCATTGATAAAAGCCATGACTTAGTGTTCCCTTCAAATAGATGAAATAATTATTGGCCCCCAAACACCAGAGTGATAAAGCTCTATCCTTTCTTTCTTTGGGGTTCCGCCACTTATTTGAAAACTGATCATTTTTTGTTTTTTAAGTATGCACTTCGCACGTGTCTATATTAATCGACCATGGACCTGGAAGTTTTCCCTTCTATTGCATAATTTTCATCCTCTTCTCACTCATATGGATAAGTTTTTGGTGCTATATATTGGGATTTTTCGTTTCATGTTGCAATTACAAATGAACAACGTGCCTATGTTGTTTGGTAAATAGTGCTACTTTTTTTATACAAGCAACCATTATTGTACCATTTGAAATCTTCCAATTATCACCATGTAAAAGCGTAGTGTAGCATTCGTTAGCTAACTTCCCTACTGAGATTAAGTTCTTTCTCAAGTTTGGGATATGTCTAACATCTTTTAGCTCATAAATAGACTCATTCAACTTAATATTCACTATATTTTTACTAACAATATCACAACAAGATATACATTTCCAAGGTTTTCACGAAAATACCTCCCGAAGAATTATTTCTTCGGAGTAGCACAAAATGATGCTCTAGAGTCTAACATCCAAGAATCTTTACTATCCAATGAGAATATCAGGGATTTATCTTCTTCTGAAGTAACATTTCCCTCTATCTTTGTTTCCTGGTCTTTTGGTTCTATCTTGCACTGATTTATGTAGTGCCTGATCTTCGTACAATTCTAACGCTTGATGTTTTTTTACCCTTGGGAACATGTTGCGTTCCAGACTTGGACCTCTCTTACCCACCTCGGTAGTTCACTTTGACATGTCTATTTTTTCTGGATAAATTTCTTCTTCTTGACTTTATATGAAAAACTGATTAGGTTAATGATTTACCTGACTCTCTTATTAAAATATTCACTAAGAACCAAATCACGACCATTATCAAATGTTTTAGGGAAAATACTCACAAATATATGTCAAATCGATAACGTTATTCATACAGAAAGAAAACTTGTCATTTACATAATCATAATCTTATTTATATCATTTATATAAAACTCTTTTTCTCTTATTAATGAAATAATTGTTCATTTGAACGTGTACTAGTGGAGTAAATATCTATTACGTATTACCACGACCAATTATGTTGCACGACCATTAATTGTGGTAAGAAGTGGGGTGCAACGGTTAGGAGTGACGTTGGTAAGATAGTTAACCTCTGGATAACTTCTTGAACTGTTTCTCGAGGGGTAAACCTTAGTTGGCCATTACACTCGGTATGAATTCCTCATATCTAACCCGGGGCACACACACTCTGCTTGATATATGTCTTCATTATTTGATGTCAAAGATAACAAACTAACTGAAGAGCCTTAATTTTATGGTCATATATTTCCCTATTGTAATGATCTTAACAAAATTTTAATATATTACTTCATAACAAGCTGCTCATAACCATGACAATATCATTCCAACTTTATAATAAAAAAGATAAAACTATCAAAGTTCATTGAGGTGTTAAGCTACAGATGTGACTTCCATCATTCACAAATTAAATAAGTACCTCATCAAGTTACCTGATACTAATAAGGATATAGAATGTTGAGGGCTTAAATATAATGAATTAAAAGTCCCATATGATTAATTGTGAAAATATATGACATATTTTAGATTGTTTGTAAATATGGGTGGCTAAAGTATAATTAACCAATTTATATAACTAATTATGTTACTTTAAGTCCAAAAGCCTATAAATAAAGCCTGAGGCTATTAACACAAAGATCGACATTTTCTAAAGTGAAAGCTACTTTTTACTTTTACTTTCTCTCTCTAAAATCAATCTTTATTTTACATTCAACAACAAGATTTACACTTAACAAATTGGCGACCACAGTGGAAGATTTCAATCGGTTAGTACCTTGATTTTGAAATCTAAAACCAGAGAAAATCGAATTTCTTGATCTGTTATTATTGATTTATAATGAAATTAGGATAAAATAATCATTTGGTTCGAAAGACAATCGAGACACTAAGATCTGATTTGCGAAGAAGATAAAGTAAATAAAATTATCAAATTCCAATTCAGCAGACTCATTCAGATGTTGAAGCTCGAATAAATCATTTGTTGTATAAAATGACGATTCTAAATGAGAAATGTGATCAAAGAGAGAAAAATATATAATCAGGTAGGCTGAAATCTGAGGTATGACATATGGAGAAAATAACAATGTGAATAACCAATTTGATCAATTATGTACAACTCGCTAGATTTGAAGTGAGCAGAGCAAAACATATTTTGAATCTAATAAGGATCATTGTACTTCACTAAAAGAGAAAAAAACAAACAAACATAAGTATGTTACATCTAGTGATGACGAGTTTGACAGTTCAACATTTGAACATAAGAGATACCGGGGATCTTCGAAATAAGAAAAAGGTCGGCATAGAAATTCATGTAAAGAATATAAATCAAGAAGAGACAATGTGCCTTTTTTTTTAAGGAAAACAAAGTAGTGTGAAGGAAATAATTTGAATCAATACAAAGAAGTAAATGATCAGAATTTGTATGCTGTCATTGGAATATGCGGAGATGACCAGTAAGTGCAAGAAGTTGGCTGGAGAATTTCTCCTTTAACAACTGAGATAAGATCTATTACTCTTCCAAAGCGTCTGATATCTCCAAGGTTGAAAAAATTGATGGGATGCAAGATCCTGATGACCACATCGAACAGTTTAAGAACTACATGATGAACTTCAAAGATGACGATAGGTTGGTATGTAGAGCCTTTTCTCAAACATTTAAGGGCACAACTTTGAGATGGTACAATAGGATTCTGAGGGATCTATTTCAAATATTTTTATACATCTTTCCGACGATAATTTGTGAGAAGTAAAAAGATGAGAGTAAATAGTAACACAATAATACAATATAAGCATGTTATGGGAGAGAAACTGAGGGATTATTATACAAAGCATTTTGTGTTAACAAAAGTTGGTTTAGATAATTGTGAAGAGTGTGTAGCCATGGCTGCATTTCGACAAGGTTTATTACTAGGTGATTTAGCAAATGGAACAATAAAAATGAGAGCTTTGACTTTTGGAGCGATGATGGCTCAAGTCGAGGATCAAATTAAAATAAAAGAATCAACTAAAGTTTGAGGAGTGGTTGGACCTAGTCAAAATAATTCAGGGCATGTGTCAAATAATCAAGGGCACTCTTTGAATTTAACCCAACCATCTCGTTCAAATATTAATAATAGTTTTCCTCCTCGAACTAGAGGGTACCCAACTCAAGCTACATTGTATTAATTTCAAGACCGAGGCAAAATCAGTGGATAAGGCCAGTATATTATATTGATCTAAATGAGAATGTTGCTGTGATTTATGAAAAAACAAAAGGAGATGGTGATGTAGATTTATATGTAAGATTTTGGGAAGTATTTGATGAAGTATTGACAACATTGATATCTCCCATGACTATGATTTTTTTTATTTTTAACATGAAGATTCTGAGGGAGATGAGCTTCGGGCTGGATTTGAAGAGTTTTTTTGCGTAGTTATCGAAGTAGACCAGAGCTGATAGGAGATGAAGTTTTCTTTATAATTTTCTTGAAGTGGATAAGCTTTGAGTTACTTTGCGATTTATCGAAGAGATACAGTTGTGGAATCAGTAGGAGTTGAAAAGGAAGTTCGAGGTGTTGATTGTGAAAGATATGTTGATAAAGGTTGTTGAGATTCTAGGGTAGTTGAATTTGGAAACACAAGAGAGCTATGATTTGAATTAAAATTACTGTAACGTATGGTTTCAGTGGAAAATCGAGGAGTGTTGCTTATCAATCCTGCATCTCTATACTCCTCAACTCTTTCACTGATGCAGAAGTAATCGTAAGCACCAAAAATTAGTTTCTCAAGATCGTGGGAAATTGGTTTTCTAGGTTTCTTGGTTTTTGAGCATTTTTTCATACACTGACTTGAAAATTGGCTGGAATGTTTCCGGTAAAGGTAGCCAAGGAATTGGTTACTCATGGAAAGGTAGCAAGGGATTCTCTCAGGCAAATGCAATTTTCTCTCTCTAAAAAGTTTGTGAGAGGTAAAGAATGAAAGATTATTTATAGAAGGAGTTGGGAGAGAGAAAATGGTATCAGAGAAGTTGAAGAGGTGAAACATGTGTGTGTAAAAGGGATAATGTGACGTCTGTTAACCGCCAGACCTAAGGGTAGGTCTAGTGAATAGATCATAATGACTCGTTGCACACGTACCACGCCATACCAAACGTTTATAACCGTTATGAAGAAGCCAACTCATACTTCTACATAAAAATTTGCTCAAGGGGATTGACTTGAATTAAATTCAAAATAAATGGCCATATATATGTATCCGAAGAGAATGACTTAAGATAAATTCAAAGTAAATACACACATAAATGTATCCGAAGGGGATAAGCATGAAGTTAAGCAGTTTTGAAGTGATTTACATTCGAAGCAGATTAAACTTGGCAAAGAGTTTTTTCCTGTTAGTTATGATTTCCGAACTGATAACTAGTTCTTATTTATTGTCTTTCATAAGAACTAGAGGGGGTACTGATAAGATATATAATGTTTTGGGCTTAAATGTAATGAATTAAAAGTCTTATATGATTAATTATAAAGATATATGACAGATTTTAGAATGTTTGTAAAAATGTGAGGCTAAAGTGAAATTAACCCATTTATATAACTAATTCTGTTACTTTAAGTCTGAATTCCTATAAATAAAGGTTGAGGCTGTTAATAAAGGAACAATATTTTCTAAAGTGAAAACTACTTTTACTTTTACTTTCTCTCTAAAATTAATCTCTCTTTTATATTCAAGAATAAGATTTACACTTAGCAGATACTAGTTGACTTTTTTATATACACAACTCATAATGGATAACTGATGAGCAAGATATTTGAAATCCGATGGTGTACTTTTCTACGTGAAACATCAATATTGAGAAAATCCTCTTAAATTTATGAATAAATACATGTACAAAATCATAGAAAAATAAGGAGAAAAGCATGTAAATAACTCACGGATGCAGAAAGAATAACAAAAGTTATTGGATATATCTAAATAAAATCTACATATTTAATGAAAATTTATATAAACTAAATATTTGAAAGGTGATATATTCGGTTGTTATACATAATAATTGAAATAAATATTATAAAAGAGTATGATTTTTTTTTAAATAATAAGTAATTAAGCTACGAAAATATTTCTATAGTCATCAGGAAATTATATACAATATATATATAATACATATTTTTTAGGCATAAGTATGCATAGTGAATACAAAACAAACATGTTTGACATAAGGAGAGTACAATAAAACCGAAATTAAAAAAGGGACATAAAAAGAGTGTAACATGTTATAGGAGTTGTAGAGTAAGCGAGGTACAACCATCCAGAAAAACAAAAATATCATAAGAATAAACAATACAATACAGTTAGTAATGCTTAACTCAACCAAATAATCTTTGAGCCATGAAATCTTGTTCCAGCTACGGTCTATGTGAATGTGGAGGAAGAAATGATAGACCACTTTATAAAAGTTTATACGGATAGTAACGCATGCAGATTTGAAGAAACCAAATTTGGAGTCGCCAGGGCCCGACGCTTTATCATTATTAATACTAAATATAATATTTTTTGTCTCATTATCGGTGGTGGGAGCTTTGTTGCGTTTCGGTAGAAACAAGTGCGCGTCGGGCGTGTTTGTCTTCACAACCAAGTCCACCAAGATTGGTGGTTGGCATAGCTCTTCAATTGTAAGCGGCTCCGATGAGCAACGCCAGAGGTTGCTCATGATCAGGTTCGTATCATTGAAGGCGCGGTGGAACGCCCGACCCCAGTGCTTCCTGGCATAGTCCTTTAAAATTTGGAAGGTCACTTTGCCAGGTTTGAAGTGATCTTTCTTCAGACCCTGGATAAATTCCTTCGACACTACACAAAGGATCGGTCCATTAGATAAAAAAAATAAAAAAAATAAAAAATAAAAAATAAAAAAATTTGTGTACCATTAGGAACCCAAGTCCGCAGCAATCGCCTCAGATTTTCTTTGCTATATGGGCGGCCGTTTTCCCAGCAGCCACTGAGAAAGAAGAACCGATGCTTCCAACCTTTGTCGCCCTCGAGAAAGTCATTCACAATCTTCCAGGTATTGGCCAAGGAAGAATAGAGAAAGGAGACTTGAGGGATTTCGAAAGCCCTGACATGGCTATGTACTCGGCCATTGGCATGACCCGACCCGATAAGCGTGAAGCCATTATGCACGACATCAGCGTATACCACGCGTTGGGCGTTAGCTGTGAGGGACAAATGTTAAGGGTCTGGAAATATAGAGCAATCTCAGGGTCCAGAGGAAACCTAAGATCCCAGTTGAAAAGTTTGGTGAAGATTACGATCTCCCGTGACCGAACATGCACCAGCGTCTCCCCAGGCACGGGAAATCGAACGTTAATGCACTCCGGGATACCCCACCGGATCAGAAGTTCTTCCTGCTCTGCAGCGGAAAAATAAATATACTTGCCCTCGAAAAGGGAAATGACATCGTCCCGGGGCAACCAGCGATGGTAGTTAGTGGTGATGACTGCCTCAATCTCCGCGGGAAGAGGCTCTTCGGGAGGAGCAGCATTGTTGCCAATAACGGCAATACCTTCGCCAGCAGCCAAAGCATCCATTTCTGGCTCTTCAGTATTTTCTACCGGGACTGCATCTGATCTAGGGGGGCTGGCCGCAGGAGGGTCGGACGATTGAGCAGGAGGATCTGCAAAACCGGAAATACTTCTGGTTCGGGCGAGTTGCGCTCGTCGGTTAAGACCTAGGTAAGTACGCGCAGTATTGGTTCCAGTCCGGTACCCCTGAATGTCGTGAGTAAGTTGGACCATTTCGGGATAATTTTCCCTCGCAGACAAAGTTGAGGTTTGTGAATCGCCCATGGAAAGGAATTTAGCTTTGCCTCGACGTCGGGGAAGAAAAGGGGTCGGAGTGTTATAGGAATTCACCGACAAAGGCGTCGGGCGGTTGATTTGAGTAGCAGGGGAAGGTGGCGAACTACTGCTTGAAGGAATAACGATGTTATCGGGGGTACTCGCGTCGGATGGGACGGGTATAGCTAAGGATTCAGCAGGGACCGGGTCGGGCAGTACGGGGTCATGAGGAAGCGGAGCGGGTGTAAAAGGCTTTGAGTTAGAACTCTAAATCAGTCCCGCGGCTCGATACTCTTCGGCGCGGTCACCAATACTAGCCCAGTCTTCAAATCCGAACACAAGCTCTTTCTTTTTGGTTTTTGGTTTTGGCTTCGGGTTCCTATTTCTCATAAAACGAGCTATCTCTCTCTAGAATGGTTTGGACAACACTTTCTCTCTCTAGAACTCTTCTGAGAGTAACGCTTGTTTATGAGGTATTTATAGACACCCCCACTTAACCGTTTCACGTACGAGGGAGTCCAAATGACGGAAATCCGTGGGAAGGCGAAAGGGCCTCTTGGAAAACTGTGCAGACGAGCACGCTTCGAGTACTCGGATGACACGTGTAGCCCTTAGTCAGACTAGCACAGTAGGCATGTACCAGCTAGCTCAGGTAGAGGCGTTAGATGGGCCGTATCTACCCGACTTATTTTTCAAAGCCTGATCGCCGGTCTAGGCCCATGAAGAATCTACCAAGAAAGATCGGAAGCAGACCCAAAATGAGTTGTCGCAGCATCGGGACAATTCACGACCGTCCCAGTAACAAAAAAATATGGAGGGTCGGTCATCATTTGAAAGAAAAGGTTCGATCGAGGTAATCCGATCAATCGATACCAGAGTCTAAGGGACAGAGGCGTTTTGAGCGGATTCTTTTACAAGTCTTCATTCCCGATGCTCTTGAAGACTTGGGGGGCTACTGATAAGGGAGCAATTCACCGATATTAATAGAAAAGAAGTCAATTGTAAATAGAAGGAGATTAATATGCCTGTTACAGTATTTATTATTTATTAGAGGGTAATTTGTAAACAAAGTATTTTATAAAGGACTAAAGGAGAAATAAAACAAGACCACCAAGGACGTAAATGGGTCCACCATTCCCTACTATAAAAGGAGACCCATTATTCTTGGTAGGTCGGACAATTGAATATAATATTCTCTTTCTACTTTCTCTCTCTAGAATATTGAGCCTTAGTCACATCAGGTCCAAGATCCAACATTATTCTCTTTTGTCATTTATTCTCGCATCAATCCATTTGGAGGTTTCAATTATAAATGACTACTATAGAGAGATAATCAAGGTGAAATTGTCACATATTGAAAAAATGAAAAGTTTGTTTTAGCGAAATAACTAAGGGTGCTAAGAAATAGAGAAATAAGAGTATGGTCTGAGGTACGAAGGTAACCATAATGAGCAATGAAGTTGAGAAAAAGATCATCAGAATTATTCTTGATAAGAACCCTATCAATTTTAAAGGAGATATGGTTGTTTGGTTGCTTGTTCGACCAATAAATTTGAAATCAAGTGACTCTGAGGTCATTGAGCTTACTCGTATAACAATAATTATTAAAGTTATTAATGAACAAACTCTAAAGATCTGAATTTTCAGTTTGATCATTTGTCATACGAATGACATTGAAGTCACCAAGCACTACCCTAAGGATGCATTGACGACGGAAGGAGATGGATAAAAGATCATTCCATAAAAGGTAACGATCCGCCTTATCGTTAAAATCATAAATATTAGAAAAAAATATATGAAATATTGAACGAGATAGAGGTAATATAGCTATCCATGAGTTGAGAGGAGGACTTTTTTTACAATACCTTTAGATATGCTCGGATCCATTCATATTCTACTTACAAAATATATGTTATGGTTGGACTTAAAATGCGAAACGGTAACATCATGAACGTAATACTTTTAATTTTGGGTTCATGAACTTGGTTTCAACAAAATAAATTAAATTGATATTATTACTAAAAAAAATTGATAACTTTTTTTTTTCTAATAAGATCATTAGAACTTTCAACGTTTCAAATAATAATAATACTCATGGATTAATAATGGCGTAGACTATTAAAAAATATTCACTTTTTATTAATTTTCAAATGAATTAGTGAAAATAAAATTGACAAACTCGTCCAAATAAACTACGTAAAAAAAACTTCGATCTAAAGTAAAAAATAGTCCAATAACTAAATCCATTACCCAAATCTCTTGTAATATTTAATAAAAGAGGAATAAGGCTTCACCATAAAAGCTAAAGACGAAAGTTTAATAATAACATAAATTGAGGGCCCCGTGAATCATTATGGAGGGCCTAAAAAATATTTCTTGCCAACCAATAAAAAAAGTAGAACATTTTCCTCGGCCGATAAATTAGGCCCAGAACTTTGTCATAGCATAGGATTAAGACTAACCTTGTTAAAACGGTTTTTCGTTCTCGATAAGCCTGAAACCACCAAGTTCAGAGTACGCCAGTAAACACAAGAAGGAGAACTGTCTTACGTGGAGAGTGAAGGCTGACGGTCTGAGCATCCCTTCGCAGGTAATAAGTCGCCGAGTGGAAATTCTAGGGAAAATGCTCCTCTAAGGCGAACTGATTCATTCTGACTTTGATTAACAGCAGGAAAGAGGACGGCTTGGCTTGGCTGACTGAGTTTGGAGACAGTGCGATGAGGCGTCATGGCGTCTTGGTTTCGATCGAGTGCAAGGGAAGAAGCGTCTTGGCTTCTTGGATGCATCCAAAGATACAGACTGACTTTGATTAACTGCGGGCAAGATACATTCTCACTTTGAATAACTTCATCCCAAGACACACCAGGCAACGACCAACCTGCAGTCGACAACCACCAGATTTGAGCAAGTCGCAGAAGACAGTTAAGGGACAAACGCTGGGCTGTTGTGATTTCTCCGATGGGACACACTGTCTTGATATACAAGCACTAACAGAAATAAATTTTTGAAAAAAAATACCTATGATGCTTCCAAATGCATCGGATTTAACAATTATGCCGGAAAAACATCTAGAAAAAGAATAAAGAGCCTTTGAAAATGAAAATACGGGAAATCAGTTTTAAAAAAAATTAAAATAAGACTTTTTTTTCTAAAAAAAAAGTGAGAAATGAGTTTTCATCTTCAAACCCAAGTCTCAAAATTAGACTATGTTAATCAAAAGAAGACATGTAATTCCAAAGAGAATAAGTTTTTAAAATATGAAATTTAGAGAGTTGGAGTTTTTCTCTATAGCAACGGTTTTATAAAAGCTCTAATACGAGGTTTTTAAAATAACATTATATAAAATTTATTTTTAGATAATGCGGTTAAAAATTTTGATTTTTTATTATCCATCGATAATTTTTTTTGATTTTTTATTATCCATTTTTATTAGACGCGGTCTGAATTTGATCTATGACCTATTTATTTTGGACAAAGTTAATCACCGAATATCGAATATGTTAATTATCCATTTTTGTGACCAGTAGTTTTTTAATTATTTATTTTCGATAAAGCTAATTTTTTTACTTTCCATTTTTGATAAAGAGTCACTTAAAATATAAAATTTAATGGATTAAATTTGAATTTTTTTAACTCCATGGATTATATATCACCAAAATGGATAGTCAATGGACTAAATTTGTGAAAATTTAAGAAAAATGTAAATAACTAGAAGAAAGTTTGATGACTAAATGATCAAATGATGATTATACGGATGATAATATTTTTTATATTTATATGATATTTTTATATGTGATCGATAGTATTTATTAAATACAACTTGACATACTTGTATGACATTGTTTCTATGTGATAATTAATAGCATTTAATAAATATAATTTATCATTTATTGTTATATATATATATATATATAGTATTTATCATATTTTCATATAAAGAACGTTTTATTTAGTTATTCTAAATAAAACAAGTATACACAAAGTGTTTTTTTATAAGAAATTGATGAATTTTTTTTGGGTGAAGCTATTTCCTCCATCAATTTTTTTATTTCCTCCATAAATAAATAAAAACTCCACTTTGTTATTTCCTCCATAAAGGAAATAACATATTTACCCTTCTTCTTTTTTATCCCAAAACTCATTCATTCTCCAGCAACTTCATCGACTTCTACCACCATCTCAACTATCTCCCTCCCTATCTCAACTTTCTCCCACCCATTTAATTTCTGCACACCCAACCAACCCTATTAGCTGCTCACCATCAATCACTCATAAACCCTAACCTAGCCTAGCATAGCCACTATAAAAACGGCCTTCTCTTCAGATTTCTCTTCAAATCTTGAAAAACAACGACAGTTTTTCTCGAATTTGTCTAAAGTAGAAATCATTCGTTATTTAAAAAAACAACAACACTTAAAAATACACCATTATTTATTGAAACAGACGAAATGCACCTAATTCCGAGACGACATCTCGGAATTAAGTGCATTTTTTTTATATAAAAAACACCTGATTCCGAGGTGCTGTCTCGGAATCAGGTGTTTTTTTTATAAAAAAACAGACGTGACTTCTAGGTAAAACAGACGTTATTCCTAGGTGTTGTCTCAGAATGAGGTGTTTTTTCTCTAGAAAAAAAACAACTGATTCTTATTTGCTGTTTTAAAATTAGTTGTTTTCTACTAAAACGTGCATATATTGGGATTTTCAAAAATTTATTTTTTAACATGGATTTTTAAATTACATGAATGTAAAACTAAAAAAACAATATTAAATTACGTTGTTGGTTGATTTGGGGATGTTCTTCGGTGTTAAATCTTTGGTTTGGGTGTTCCTCTTCCATGAGTAATCTTTAAGAAATTTTATTTTATTAGAGTTTAATTTTAGAAAATAAATCACATATGTTGGATTTAATTTGGCTTAATCATGTGTTTGTTGATATAAAGATTTCATACTGGTTAATGACATCAATTTATAAATCAGAAGGTAAATGAGGGCAAGATAGTAAAAACAAGTGATAAATCCTTTTTTTTAATTTTAAAACATGGAGGAAATAAATATGATGGAGGAAATAGCTTCACCCAATTTCTTTTAACAACTTTTAAATATAAGAAATGTTCACTATAAAGCAACAATTGAAAATAAATAATGACACAAAATAACGCGAACTCTCATTTACTTGTTGATTTATCGATCATCATCATTGAGGCTTCAACTTCTTATTGTACCATGAATATAAATACAAACATGATTAGTCGCAATCGTATCAATCCATCATGTATTTTTTGCAACTGAAACTAAGTTGAATTCTCAGCAAACGAGAGTTGTGATATTATCTTTAGTTTTCACATAAATTTGGTACTTCTCAAACTCTCTTTAAAGGTATCTCGTCGTGTTGGAAAAGAAATATCAACCTGTAACAATTGATTCTTTAGGTTTCCTTGCTCATGAATTAGAAGTTTTATCCAATTTTCTATCAGAATTTTTGATCTTTTATTTCATGTGTCGAAGGCCCATTATATCCACCTCGCGATGTTCTTATTTCAATATATTATCCTCTTAGATATCATGTGGATTCAATTTACTAGCTGTCCATTTCTCACGTAAATAAACATTGAAACGCAAACCCTACTAAAATCTTCTTTGAAATTGCAATCTTAAGTGTCTTCAAAATTCGAGGCAATAACTAATATCCCCGAAATACGTCACATTATTATCATTTTTGCATGAAACTTCATGACGAAGATCTTGATTAACAACATCTTAAGTCCATCTTATTAATCATGAGATATAATTTCTCAACTATTTTGAGAAACTCAATTGAATGGATGATCTGAGTTGGAATAGCCATAGAGAATGATAAAACTATGGTTTCCAAGAGTAACTTATTTGTGTCATTCGACATCTCAATTTTCTCTCTCTCCTTAGAATAAATATATTTGGTGAAGGGCATGAGTTGCTTAGTCCTTAATACCATGTCAAAATTTCTAGACAACTCAAATATAATTTCATTTTAAGAAAAAAACTAACCTAACTGTATTTGGAGGTCTATAAACTTTTGAGTTTAAGGTATTGACATTCACTACATTAATACATATAAAGACAACATATAAATATCACATTTATAAGCATATAAAACTTAGCACACTTTTAAATATAAATTCAACATGTAAAACATAACCTTATATCGCTAGTACTATGTTGTGAGCAAACATACTACATACACTTATATGAGTTTTTTTAACATATAAATCCAATTTCAATCGATTTAATACCGAAAGCCCTCCAACATGATCATTGTGGTCTGATATGTTGGCTTTATCAATCCACCAATATGGATCTTGGTGAGGTTTATTTTCATTTGAGGGTAATTTTGTCCAGAGGTTTGTGGTATTTTAAAGGTATTTAATGTTTGGATAGAGTGTAGAGGGAGAATTGAGCTGTCTGGTTGTATTTAATTTTCATTACCCTCATTAAATGAAAGTGGTTGGGTATTTATACCCTTAATTATGGGTCATATGGGCTTTTGGGTTGACTTATGGATTCAGGTCGAGTTCAAAGACCCATTTAGTTTTAAGCAGGTAGTTAATTAGCTTAGTCATGAAGTGATTAAGTTTTTAGTACATTAGTTCTGTCCGGACGGTTTAGTGGGTGAAAATGTTGTCCGAATTGCCCCTGTCCGGTTCTCATAAAGAGTGACAACAAATTCCAAACTCATCAGATCTGATAATGAAGTAGAAATTTAGGGACTAAAAATGTAAATAATGGAAGTTTAATGGAAAAATTATGATTATGTATTTCTATTGAGGACTAAGGGTAATTTATCCTTTTATGTAACCGCTTTCAGTTGAGAGCTAAATCTCAGCGCCTCTATATAAAGGCCATGACTGAACTAATAAAGGGGTTGAACACTTTTTGATATAACTCAATTGTACTCTGACTTTCTCTCTTTAAAAACTCCCTCTCTCTCTCTCTCACTCACTAAAACTCGCGTATTACTTTTTCCTAAAATAACTCTTAATAATTGAACTCACCAAATTGGAGACTCCACCGGGGACGATAAAGAATCAGTATCTTACCTGTTTGAATTTCAATACAATCTTATTATTTTCTTGTTTGAATTCTTATAATGAATCCCAAAAATAATCCGTCAGTTCGATCAGCGATGGAAACGTTAAAAGATGACTTACAAAGAAACGTAAAAAACCCGATGGATCTGCTCACATCCAAACTCAATCGAATATTGAGATGCGCATGAATAAACTCTTGGATAAAATAAATATGTTGAACAAAAAATATGAACAAAGAGAAGAAGAAATTCAATCGACGAAGCTCAAATCCGAGGTGAGGCAAGTAAACGAGAAAGCTAAGATGGGAAATCAGTCCGATCGATCTCGTACTATTTGGCACGTTAGAAGTGAGCAGAATAAAGCCCGTTTCGAAGCTCTAAAAGAGTTTTATTCTTCTCGCAAAGGTAAAAAAGACAAACAAAAGTATGTCACATCTAGTGACGAAGAGGTTGAACACTGTGCTTCAGGGTTTAAGAGGTATAAGAGTTCTTCGAAAGGGGAACCAGAAAGAGAACAACCAAGGAAGCATAAGAAGGAACATAAATCTAAAAGGGACAACATTCCTTGTTGTTTGAGGCAATCTACTTGGTGTGAGGGGAACACCTCATATCAATATGATGAGACTGATCGAAATTTGTATGCAGTCATAGGGACTGAGGATCAATTGGTGCAAGGTTTCAGTTGGAGGAACTCTCCGATGATAAGTGTGATTCGATCTATAATGCTTCTGAAGCATTTTGATATTGCTAAGGTGGAAATGTTTGATGGGATGCAAGATCCAGATGACCATATTGAACAGTTCAAGAACTATATGATGAATTTTAAAGATGACGACCGGCCAGTGTGTCATGCATTTTCGCATACTTTCAAAGGAACAACAGTAAAATGGTACAACCGGATTCCGAGGGGATCCATTTTAAATTTTAGGGATTTCTATACTACCTTTCGAATGCAGTTTTTTGGGAGTAAGGAGATGAGAACGAATAGAGATACGATTATTCAGTGCAAGCAGGTAGTTGGAGAGAAATTAAAGGATTACACAAAGAGTTTTGTTCTGACTAAAGCAAGTTTGGATAATTGCGAAGAAAATGTGACAATGACAGCTCTTTGCCAGGGGATCTGGTCAATGAAACAACGAAGATGAGAGATCTAACCTTTGGAGTATTGATGGCTCAGGTAGAGGATCAGATCAAGGTTGAAGAGTCAACCAGGGTCCGAGGAGGACCAGTTAATACTCCAAATAATTCGAGTCAGGTAGCTAATAACCAAAGGAGACCCTCGAATGGTAATCAACAGTCACGTCCGAAGAATAATAATTTCCACCTCAACCTGGTGGATATTCAAATCATGCTTTATCCTATAATTATAACGGACCAAGGTCAAATCAGTGGGTTATGCCAGAATATTATGCTGATTTGACAGAAAGCATGACTGGAATTTTTGACAAGAACAAAAGCTTCGTAAATTTTAGGAAGTCGGCTCCAATAAATAGGCCAAGGGAGGAGCGTAATAAAAAAATATTACAGGTATCATGAGAACATCGGACATAATACTAATGATTGCATCGCGTTGAAAAAAGAAGTAAAAATCTTGATTGAAAATGGGAAGCTCCTGACTTATGTGAAGTCACAAGGGAGCGGGTAAAAAAACAGAGCATCAACTTCGAAGGCTAATCCAACTGCGCCCGCTGAGAATTTAATGATTTTAGATTCGAAGGCTGAAGAATTCGACGCCTCTTTGGAATATTTGGATAAGGATCCGAACATGATAATATTGATGGCTATTAAAGAGCCAATAGAGAAGGGACGTGTGCGAGATTTGTGTAATTTTTTTGAATCATTAGCCATTTTTGGAGGTGATTCAATGGAGATAACATTGATAGTTCGAGGAAGAGACATGTTGTTAATTTTATCAAAAGGTGTTTTAGTGCTATGCAAGCTTTTGATCCAAAAAATGATTTTGTGCTTGATTTTGAAGTAGAGACTAAGGCATTTAAGCGTTGTTGTGTTGAATTTGGTGTATGTATTAATGGGTTTTCGAGTTGTATGCCAATGCTATACCTAGATGGGACTTTTCTCCATGGCAAACATAAAGGATATCTACCGTCTGTTATAGCCAAAGATGGAAACCAAGGTAATCGTTTTTTTCTTTTTGTTTATGATTTGCAAGAATTTGTTTATTTCTCATATTTTTATATGCAAATTTGTTTGCATGTAGTAGTGTACTAAAACAATTAATTTTTTCAAGTTTATTCCCAGTAGTATTCGTTATTGTTGGATATGAAAACTGCTTAACTGGCTTTGGTTTTGTCATTATTGAAGGCACATATTGGTGATCAGAAAATTACTTTCATTTTTTATCGTCACAAAGGTATCATTGGTTCAATCACTTCTTTTTGTCTATATCACATCCTTCTAAATTTGAACGATAAGTTTAGGTTGATGCCTAAACGAATTAGAGATAAGATCGTTAATTAGGGGAATCTACTTGGTGTGAGGGAACACCTCGGATTAATATGCTGAGACTGATCGAAATTTTTACGCAATCATGGGGATTGAGGATCAGTTTGTGCAAGGTGTCGATTAGAGGAACTCTACGTTGACAAGTGATGTGATCTATAAAGCTTCCGAAGCATTTTGATATTGCTAAGATAGATAAGTTTGATGGGATGTAAGATCCAGATGACCACATCAAACAGTTCAAGAACTACATGATGAATTTTGAAGATGACGACCGACTATTGTGTCCTGCATTTTCACAGCCTTTCAATGGAACAACATTAAAATGGTACAACCGGATTCTGAAGGGATCCATCTCAAATTTCAGGGATTTTTAGACTGCTTTTTGAAGGCATTTTGATGGGAGTAAGGAGATGAGAGCGAATAGAGATACGATTATTCAGTACAAGCATACGGTTGGAGAGAAATTATAGGATTACACAAAGAGGTTTGTTCTCACTAAAGCAAGTTTGGATAATTGCGAAGAAAATATGGCAATGGAAAATTTTCGCCACGGTCTACTGCCAGGGTATCTAGCCAATGAAACAACGAAGAGGAGAGCTCTAACCTTTGGAGCATTTATGGCTCAGTAGAGGATCAGATCAAGGTTGAAGATTCAACCAGGGTCCGAGGAGGACCAGTTAGTACTCCAAAGAATTCGAGTCAGGTAGCCAATAACCGAAGGTAACCCTCGAATGCTAATCAACAATCACGCCCGAAGAATAATAACTTGCCACTTTGAACTAGTGGATATTCAAATCATGCTCCATCCTATAATTATAACAGACCAAGGCCAAATCAGTGGGTTAAGCCATAATATTATGCTGATTTGACAGAAAGCGTGACTGCAATTTTTGACAAGAACAAAAGCTTCGTAAATTTTAGGAAGCCAACTCCAATAAATAGACCAAAATGAGGAGCCTAAAAACAAATATTGCAGGTATCATGAGGACATCGGACATAATACTAATGATTGTAGTGCGTAGAAAAAAGAAGTATAAATTTTGATTGAAAATAGGAAGCTCTTGACTTATGTGAAGTCACAAGGGAGCGAGTCAAAAAACATAACATCAACTTTGAAGGCTAATCCAATTGCGCCAGCTCGGAATTTAATGATTTTAGATTCGAAGGTTGAAGAATTGGACGCCTCTTCGAAAAAATTGGATAAGGATCCAAACAGGTTAATCTTGATGGCTGTTAAAGAGCCAATAGAGAAGTAGTGTGTGCGAGATTTGTGTAAATTTTTCGAATCATTAGCCATTTTCGGTGGTGATTCAGTGGCCGACAACACTGATAGTTCAAGGAAGAGGCATGTTGTTAATTTGATCAAAATGTGTTTTAGTGTTATGCAAGCTTCCAATCCAACGAGTGATTTTGTGCTTGATTTTGAAGTAGAGACTAAGACATTTAAGCGTTGTTGTGTTGCATTTGGTGCATGTATGAACGGGTTTTTGAGCTGTATGCCAATGCTATACCTAGATGTGACTTTTCTCTTTGGAAAACATAAAGGACATCTACTATCTGTTATAGCCAAAGATGGAAACCAAGGTAATCGTTTTTTTCTTTTTGTTTATGATTTACAGGAATTTGTTTATTTCTCATATTTTTATATGCAATTTTGTTTGCATGTAGTAGTATACTAAAACAATTAATTTTTTCAAGTTTATTTCCAGTAGCATTCGCTGTTGTTGGATATGAAGACTGCTTAGCCGGCTTTGGTTTTGTCATTATTGAAGGCGCATATTGATGATCAGAAAATTACTTTCATTTCTGATCGTCACAAAGGTATCATTGGTTAAATGAGGTCGATTTTTCCAGATTACTATCACTTTTTTTTGTTTGTATCACATCCTTCTAAATTTGAACGATAAGGTTAGGTTGATGCCTAAACGAATTAGAGATAAGATCGTTGTTTGAGGGAATCTACTTGGTCTGAGGGGAACACCTAGAATCGATATGCTGAGACTAATCGAAATTTGTATGCAGTCATGGGGACTGATGATCAGTTTGTGCAAGGTTTCGATTGGAGGAACTCTTTGTTGAAAAGTGAGATTCGATCTATAATGATTCTGAAGCGTTTTGATATTGCTAAGGTGGAAAAGTTTGATGGGATGCAAGATCCAGATGACCACATCAAACAGTTCAAGAACTACATGAAGAATTTTGAAGATGGCGACTGGCTAGCGTGTCGTGCATTTTCACAGACTTTCAAAGGAACAACATTAAAATTGTACAACCAGATTCTGAGGGGATCCATCTCAAATTTGAGGGATTTCTATACTGTTTTTCGAAGGCAGTTTGTTGGGAGTAAGGAGATGAAACCGAATGGAGATACGATTATTCAGTGCAAGCAGACGGTCATAGAGAAATTAAAGGATTACACAAAGAGGTTTGTTTTGACTAAAGTAAATTTGGATAATTGCAAAGAAAATATGGCAATGACAGCTTTTCACCAGGGTGTACTGCCAGGGGATCTGGCCAATGAAACAACGAAAATGAGAGCTCTAACCTATGGAGCATTGATGGCTCAGGTAGAGAATCAAATCAAGGTTGATGAGTCAACCAGAGTCCATGAAGGAGCAGTTAGTACTCCAAAGAATTCGAGTCAGGTAGCCAATAACCAAGGGCAACCCTCGAATGGTAATCAGCAGTCACACCCGAAGAATAATAACTTGCCACCTCGAACTGGTGGATATTCAAATCATGCTCCATCCTATAATTATAACAAACCGAGGCCAAATCAGTGGGTTAGGCCAAAATATTATGTTGGTGTGACAGAAAGCATGGCTGCAATTTTTGACAAGAACAAAAGCTTCGTAAATTTTAGGAAGCCAGCTCCAATAAATTGGCCATGGGAGGAGCGTAATAACAAATATTGTAGCTATCATAAAGACATCGGACATGATACTAATGATTGCATCGCGTTGAAAAAAGAACTATAAATCTTGATTGAAAATTGTAGTTCGACGTGTGCTTGTAGATACTGGCAGTTCTGCAAATGTCCTCTTTAAGACGACTTATGACAGAATGAGAAATCTGCCTCGAACTTCTCAATCAGAACGTACAATCATAGGATATACAGGCGTGACAACTCGTGTGATTGGGGAATTCATGGGGGAGTGAGTTTGGGAAAAGGACCTTTCAAGAAGAAGGTCCATGTACTTTTGATGGTGGTGGACTGCCCCATGAGCTACAACACTATTTTTGGAAGGTCTTGGCTTCCTAGAATATATGGGGTTGTGTCAACGCTATACCAATGTTTCAAGTATGTGGTAGGGGATCGAATTAGGGTCATTCGAAGCGACCAGAAAGTAGCCAGAGAATGTTATGCCACTGCGTTTCGGATCCGGGGATCCAGTAGTGGAGATTTGATGCATGAATAGCAGTCAGAGGGGTTGACCTCAGATTTTGAAGAAAGAGTTGATGATCTGAGGGAAACCCTAAGGTCTTTTGATAGTAAGTGAAGATATAGAGGAATATACTTTTTCCGAAGGAAGAGTGCTTCAAATCTAAGATTATCCAAGGTCGGACACATAAGGGAGTCACAGTATCCGTTGTGGACGGCAAATCCATTAGTTGTAAAAAAGAAGATGGGAAGTGGAGAATGTGTGTGGATTTTACAGACTTGAATTGAGCATGTCCTAAAGATCCATTTCATGTTCCTCGAATAGATCAACTGATTGATTCCACCTCGGGAAATAAAATTCTAACATTCATGGATGCTTTTGCAAGATACACCCAGATTCAGATGGATCCAAATGACCAAGAGTGTACGACCTTCATAACTAATAGAGGGTTGCATTGCTATAAGGTTATGCCCTTTGGATTGAAAAACACTTGAGCCACTTATCAAAGATTGATGAATAAAGCTTTTTCCACTCAGATCAAAAGAAATATGAAGGTGTATATAGACGATATGGTGGTAAAAAGTTTGAAGAATGATGTGCATCTTGAGGATTTAGAGGAAACATTTTTGAATTTAAGGGCAATCAGGCTAAAGCTACATCCTGAAAACTGCACCTTCAGAGTTTGATCAAGGAAGATCTTGGGTTATATTATTAGTGAAAGAGGAATAGAAGCTGACCCAGAATAATTGAAAGCTCTAATAGCAATGAATTTGCATCGATCTGTTAAGGAAGTATAAATTTTGACAGGAAGTTTAGCAGCACTTAATCAATTTATTTCCAGATTTTCTGACAAATATTTTCCTTTCTTTCAAGTTTTACGAGGGCTAAACAGATTTGAATCAACATCGGAGTATGAGGCAGCATTACAAGCATAAAAAACTTGTTATCATCACCAGATATTTTGTCAAAATCTCGAAGTGGAGAAAAGTTTTTTTTTGTACATTGCGGTATCGGATTTTGCACTAAGTGCAGTGTTGATAAGTGAAGATTCAGGTATTTCGAAGCTAGTGTACTACATCAACAAAAGTCTAGTGGCAACAGAAAATAAGTATTTGAAATTGGAGAAATTAGAACTAGCATTGGTGATTGCTGCTAGAAAATTGCACCATATTTCCAAGCACACACTATCAAAGTCTGAACTTCATTCCCTTTAAGAATGTTTTGCAACAACCTGATATTTCGGGGAGGATGACCGAGTGGTCAGTTGAGCTAGGAGATTATGATATTTTGTTCACACCTCGAACTGCAATTAAAGCTTAAGCGTTGGCAGACTTTTTGGTTGAGTTTCATTCGAATAGATCGGATATTGAAGAAAGTAAAGATGTTGTACTAAAAAATTCGAGGTGGATCGTTCGAACAGATGAAGGATCTAGTATTTCAGGATACAGTGCTCGAGTTCAACAAATCGCTACAACTGGAAATACAATGATTTAATCCATCAAATTTGGTTATCACGCTTCGAATAATGAAGTTGAATACGAAGCTGCCTTAGAAGGTTTGAGATTGGCAAAAATATGTGGAGCAACTTCAGTGCGCTTGGAAACGGATTCTCAATTGTTAGCAAATCAAGTATCTTTATTTTCCGAGGCGAGAAAGAATCGTTTAATTTTATATCTTCGAGAATTTTGGATTTTAATGTTACTATTCGATCATGTTGTTGTTGAATATATTAGTCGAGGAAGTAACATGGTGGCTAATGTTTTGGAAAATATTGCTTACAAGGAGGAGTATCCTTGGATTTTGTTATAAGAAAACCCCTCGATTGTGACTCAATCAAATCAGTGTGAATGTATAGAGGAGTTCTTTATCACTTCTGATGCAGTTCGAGGAGATTGGCGAATATATATTCTTAATTTTTTGACTCAAGGAACATTGCCAGGTGGTACAAATTTGTCCAAAAAATTGAGAGGTAAAGCCTTCGGATACATAGTTTTAGATGTAATTTTTTATAAGAAGGCATTGAGTAGGCCATTACTACGATGTCTAGACATTCAAGAATCACAAAATATATTATCAGAGTTGCATGATGGAGAAGGGAAAACTCATTGCGGGTTTAAAGCTTTATCTCGTCGAGTTTTGCTTGCAGAATTTTATTGGCCTACAATAGTGAACGATGCTAACAATTTGGTTTGAAGCTGTGATAATTGTCAGAGGTTTGCTAATGCTATACACAGGCCTGCAGTTCCACTTATGTATATAACCGAGGTCATACCATTTGATAGATGGGGGATCAACCTGGTGGGGCCTTTGTCGATGGCATATGGAGGACGCCAAATGATAATTGTAGTGGTGGATTACTTTACGAAATGGGCTGAGGCAGAACCACTTTCTGGAACAAAGGCAAAATATGTAATAAAATATATTATGAACCATATTTGTTGCCGCTTCGGAGTCCCTCGGAGGATTACAATAGATAATAGCCTTTAGTTTAATAATAAATAAATGACTTCATTTTGCGCATAAAAAAGAATTCAACAATATTTTTCGAAGCCTTTTTATCCTCAAGCCAATGGACAAGTCGAAGTGACTAACAGAACTATTTTAGATTGTTTGAAGAAAATTTTGACAAGGGCAGCAGGGAAACGATCAAACTATTTACAAAAGGTGATTTAGGCTTATCAGACAACTCCCAGGGAGGCTACAAAAGAAAATCCTTTTGCCTTAGCATATGGAATGAATGCAGTTAGCCTTGTGGAATCTATGATATCATCTTTTAAAATAACTCAATATTCTGAGAGATCCAATGATGAATCTAAAATGGCAAATTTAGATTTGATTGAGGAAAAAGAGTTCGAGCTCATATAAACGTAATCTATTATTATACTCTTATGAGGAACATATATGATTCGAAGGTAAATATAAGATAGTTTAAAGGAAGGTGACAACGTGTTGAGAAAAGTATTTTTGCATAAAAGAAGAATAGCCTTGGAAAAATGGCCCTGAATTGGGAAGGGCCTTATTGTTGTTGAGAGGATAAAACCACGGTCTTATCACCTTTGTGATATTCAAGGGAGGATGCTTCAACACCCGTATAATTTTTTTGTATTTTAGATTTTTTTACTATTGAATGACGCACTTTTTCTTACCTTGTTGGCCCAAGAAGGTTTTAACGAGGTGTTATGTACATATTCAATATTATCAATAAAAAGCATTTTCGGCCAATGGTTGTTAACAAGTGTCTATTGAAAACTATCTTAACAACTTATCAAAAACTGATCATCTTTGAGGTTGGTTAAGAGTAGGATGTTCTGAAGTGCTTATTACACTTTTTGAAGAAATAACCATATTCGAAGTGCTACGTTTAATCAATGTATTGTGATTTTACGAAGTTTAACGTTCAATGAATGCCCTGTGATTTTAGGATGTGAAACGTTCAGTAAATGCATTATGTTATTCGAGGTGGTATGTTCGAAATATGCATTAAGTCATTCGGAGTATTACGTATTGTGAATTTTGAAGTACATTATCATATTTAAGGAGTTATGTTTAAAAATATTAATATTATTATTTCAAGATTGTTAACTTAAAATAATTCACATTGATGATAAAAATTAGAATTAAACAAAGACATTTGTTAATTAGATTAATTCGATGAAGTACAATAAGCAGGATACTAATTTGACAAATATAAAAAAGATAACATAAAATCAAAGAGCAACAAAATTATTCAGATGACTCCTCCTCGGATGATTCTTATTTTGATGACGATGAGCTTGAGATAAGATCAAAGGCTTCACTAGGACGCCGTTCGACGAGAATGTCGTTCTAAAAACTAGAAAGATTAATTTTTGGATAAGTAGCATGAAACTCTCGAAGAAGAGTGATGGTTGTATCTTGTTTACCATTATTAATAGCAGCTAATATGTCCTTAGAGCATTCAGCTTCTGCAGTAGTAACATCAACTTCTTTTTCCTTCTTAAAATCAGCCTTCAAAGTGGCTATCTCATCAGTCAATTCTTTATTTTTTTCATTCACTAGTAGCAAGAGAAGTTTGGAGACTTTCGAATTTAAGATTTTTCACAGCCAAATCTTCAGCATGTTTAGCTGTGAACTTGTTCATCTCTTCTTGATGTGAGGCGGCCAGTTTTTCTTTATCAGCATAATGTTGCGCTCGAAAATTGCTTTTGATGAATAGCATTCCTCGAATAAGCTCAGATTTTTCCGCTTCAAAGATGTGGAATTTCTCGATTACTTGATTCTGAATTTTTTCACTCAGTTGTTTTTTTAGCATCGATAATTCCTTTATAGTGAACCATGTCTTTGCCTAATCGCTTCAATTAATTGTGGGAAGCCTCGACTTGTGAAAAAAGATACTTTGCTACAACATCGAGATCGGAAAATGGTTGGAGTGCAACAAGGACATCGGGATTGGGTGGAGGAAGAGGAAAAACTGTTGGGCTAGGACGAAGAATCATGTCCAGAGATGTAGTTAGAACAGAAGGATAGATGATCTCTAGAGATGCTTTGACGGTCAAATTTCTCCCAAAAACGTGCATGCGAGTCTGAATATCTTGGATGACAGGATCGTCCTCTCCAACAAGTTCGTGAGACTCGTTGAAATTAATAAAGCTATCGGGATCAAAGTGGTCGTCATTGGAGCATCATCATTAAATGTTTTTTTAGAGGAGGATTTTGCTGATTCTCAACAACAGTTATAACTTCATCCTCATCGACCAGTGTGTATTCGATGACCTTTGATTTCTTATTTTTCTTCCCATGAGGACTGGTGGAAGTTTTCTTTTCTTCGAAGAAGGTTCTTGCTCTTCCTCTTCTTTGATGGTTGAAAGAGTCTGTTCTGCTGCTTTTTTTTGTGATGTTTGAGGCAGGTGACTCTCTGACCTATTGTGGATGAGGAGGAATACCTTACACTCAGATTGAACTAGTCTTTTACAGGCGTGATGAGGGTTGAGATGATCCATTAGATTTGGATGAGGCAAGGCTCCAGGTGTGATCGGAAAAAGATGACTGTTGAGGAAGTGGATCGGTTGAAAGGCAGTGTGGAAAGCATTGTTCCATTCTATTTCGGCCCAAGCGATGAGATTTTTGAAAATGTCCTTGGTCGTTGTCCGACGAATAACATATCACTTCGGAATTTCTGAAATGATCATATATATAAGTAATAAATAAGGAAGAAAACAATTAAAAATAAACTTTTGTTAAGTAATAAAAATTTATAATATTCGAAGTACTTACAGTTGCTTATCCAGATGAGATTTAGTTTTGATGGGTTGGGATCAGATATTTCTTTGTCATTCTCACATGCTCCTGAGATAAAGATAAACTTTTGTTTTCAAAATTTATCCGCTTCCAAGAGTTCAACAATAATTTTTAAATCATATACTAGAGTGAGGTAGTAGAATGAGAGCTTCGGTCCTTTTGATAATTTTGTCAAGGATATCAAATCCTTGATACTGATCGGAATTTTGGACAACCGAGAGGCCATGATCACAGACATGAGAGTGAACCACTGATTCAATCTCACTTGAGTTGGGCATAATTTGAGAAGTTCGAAGTACTCCATGATCATAAGATCCAGTGGGAACCGAAGACCCCACTTGATGATTTTGGAGTAGACCACTAGTTCTTCATCTTTGCAATCTAAAGAGTTTCCCTTTTTTTAGATAGTCAAACGGTGACGTTGTCTCTCATCCCCCATTGTTTCTTTAAATCCGATGTTTGACTCTCTTAATAGTATATATATGGAACTTTCTTCAACTCAATAATGTAGTCAACATCGAGATCTCTCAAGTTTCTGTCAATGGCTGATCTTTCCTCATCGGAAACAGTACCCAATGCCTTATTTTTTCGAGGCTTGTGAACTTTCTTTTCTGTGATATTTTCTGGGTCTCCTTCATTGGACTCAGCTTCATTATCAGACTGGGTAGCTTCGGAATTAGCTTCATCGGCTTCTGATGTTTCATCCCTTGTTTGCGGAGGATCTTTGGTGGAATTTGGTTGAGGTAATAAAGCTTCTTCGACTATCTCTCTCCGACAAGGAAATTGAGTAGGTGGATTCGATGAGGGGAAGTTGGAGCAGCTCAGAATCATCTCTCATGGATATGCAAGTTTTTCTTCTACGGATTGGTGGAGGACAAGTTGAAGAAGGAGTGATTTCAATTTGTTTCGAAGAGGATTTACTTGATTCTTCACTGATCAGAGGTGATGCTCTGACTTGAGAATAATATTTTTGAGGCGTTCTGGGGGTTTGAATTCTAGAGGAATAACGCTCTTCAGTAACAAGAGAAGGCAAAAAAATAGGGACTTTAGATGGATAAAAATTACCGTAGTAAGTGGTCTTGGTTGTTCTTCCAACGAGAGCATTGTTGATTAATCCGGCAGCTTTGTACACTTCTGTTTTTTCAGTAATGTAAAAATAATCGTATGATCCGAAGACTAGATTATTGTCAGGTTTCAGAGATTTGGGTTTTTTGGGTATGCTAGCCTTAGATCTTCTGGATTTTGGATTTTTTCTCATAACCTAGATGAAGAGTGATCGAAAAGTATAGGTTTTCCGGCGAAGATAACTGAGAAAGTTGAAGAAAACGTTAAAGGTAGCCAAAAGTGTCTTGTTTCTCTCTCAAGAAATTTGGATTGTGAATTAGAGAATGAAGTTATTAACGAATTTATAGGAGGATGAGAAGATGTGTAGAAGTGGAAAAGAATTTGTGATGATTGGGCTGAATATGAAACGGTGATAGGGTTATGAGTTCGACATCTGTCAGACTAACTAGCTAGCTACAAGTCTAGTAGCTAGGTATTCATGATGAATCTGAACAGTTAGATTTTATAAAGATTTAATTGATTTACTTCGAAATGATTTGAGAGTTTTGATATGTGGGCACGTTTATTAAAATTCGATGATTATATTTTGAATTTGAGAATTTTGTTCTGATGTGTGGTCACGTTTGGCAAAATCAGATGGTTAAATTCTAAATTTTCGTCTGAAAAGATTCGAGGAGAAAGAAAAGATATTATTGATTTTTTGACTTTGAGTTTTTGATATGGCTTCTAGCAGGATTTGAAGACATTTAATTCTCATTCATTTATTGACATGAGAACTAGGGGGGCTACTGATAAGGAAGTAGAAATTTATGGACTAAAAGTGTAAATAATGGAAGTTTAATGGAACAATTATAATTATGTATTTCTATTGAGGACTAAGGGTAATTTATCCCTTTATGTAACCGCTTTCAGTTTAGAGCTAAGTCTCAGCGCCTCTATATAAAGACCAGGGTTGAACTAATAAAGGGGTTTAACATTTTTTTTATCTAAATAAATTGTGCTCTAACTTTCTCTCTCTAAAAACTCTCTCTCTCTCTCACTAAAACTCGAGGATTACTTTTTCCTAAGACAACTCTTAATAATTGAACTTACCGGGATCAATATTGTGTGATATGTTTGGCTCATGATTTTTCTATTTTGATCAGATACTTAATGACCAATTCAATATTGATATTCTTCACTTTCACGGTTAATTATGTAAAATGGTTAAAAACACCACAGGTCCTCCATGTTTGTCACTTGTAACAAATTAGTCCCTATTCTTCGTCTCTATAATAAACCGGTCCTCTATGTTTTAAAAACGTAAAAAACAGATCCTTTTCTAAAAATTTGAGGGACCTGTTTATTACAAATTGAAAACGTGAGGGACCTGTTTATTATAGGCATAAAGGACTTGTTTATTACAAAAAAAGGATCTGTTTGTTACATTTTTAAAACATATGGGGGCGGTTTATAACAGAAACAAAGAATAGGGACTAATGTGTTACAAGTGACAAACATGGAGGACCTGTGGTGTTTTTTACCCTTATGTAAAATATGAAACTTCTTTTGGGTCGGTAATGTTTGTAATAAACTAAATCACGAACTCATAAAAGTAAATTAATTAAATAGTATAGATCAGCGCGAATATGAATATATCTATATGACCTACTTATTGAAGTTAAGATGCCATTAATCATAAAGTCTATATAACATATAAACATTGAAGAACCACAATAATACACTTAAATCCCAAAATCATGTGTTCAATATCTGAAGAAAGACCCATTTAGGTGCATATATAGTGAACAATTACAACAAGGAATTTTTTATGTAGCCGCATCGGCGTCGCCGTGACAACCAATGGTTGCACTATGGTGTTGCATGCATTTTTTACGGAAATATCAGGGGTTGCTACGACAATGTCCCCAAATTAGTATTTTTGTCGTGGTAAAAAAACCACTGTTATGGTTTTATTTTGAACTTGTCTTAATATGTCATGTTTATACTCCTTTTATCGTGGTAATCTGATCACAAATCAAGCCAGAAACTTTAAATTTCATCTTAAATCATGCTTCATTCATAAAACATACAAATCTAACATGTTATATGACAAAAAAATTAATATTCATAAAATTTCAAGCCCTAGATCCACACATTTCTACCAAGTCAATTAGCAAATAATTTCTATATATGGATAATTTACTTAAAATATAATCACATGTTTTATATTTGATTTAAAAACAAAACTATCATTCAATCTCAATGAGAAGGCTCTAATACCAATTGCTAGAGTTCATATCGCATGAAACCTAACCAAAATATGAATATGTATCCTTTAAACATATGAACTTTTTCCTCGATGAATTCTTCAATATTCTCTGGTTCGATATATAATTGTTTTTATTCATTATATCATATTTCTTAAGTAAAAATATATTAAAAGAAGAATTATATCTTCACGATAAGCTAAGGGCTTCCAATCCATAGCAACATCAGAATCTGTAGGTAAGTGACGTGAATGAATAATTCAATTATCTTCCATGTTATATAGAATTAGAATTAAAATTTTAACTTAAGTATAATTGCAATCTCATACATTAATTCTACTGTTGTGAACATCGATCATAACCTTAACTAATTGTTTCCTTACAAATTAATTCCTAAATATTATAATTTTAAATTTTGTGTTAACATTTAGATTCAATCATTCACAGAATCTGAATTCGACCTTGAATCTATATACTTACCTTCATAAATGTTTTTCATTTATTAGTATGATTCCTATTTATTATGTTACTTATTAATTAGAACAATTATCGATATGAGTCAAAGCATCAATAAACAAATGACAACACATCATAATTAGATAAATTCCAACAACATAAAAACTTGTTCGAAACTAAATTTTGGATTAAAAAATGAACGAAAGTTTCTTACTTTAATTTATTATTATTTTGTTATATAATTAAAATATTATGTCTCGGTATGCTGAAATTTGATTCAAAGGATCTAAATGTGTAAATACCTAGAGAATAATATGATAAGATAATTTGATATAAGATAGTAGTATATGTATCATTTCATTATACTCTTATTGTATGGATTAGTATCCTATTTCTAGAAATAATATAATAAATAGATACAATGAGATATATATATATATATATATATATATATATGTGATTACTTATTTAGTCGTGCAACTAAATATGTCGATAACCTAATAAGCATCTCATATAAGTGGGTCGAGTAATTGATTGGACTCATTCCACTCTCATCAAGAGCCCATCTAATCCTTGCGAGAGATGTGGTGTACAACTAAGATTAATAGAACATATGAGATGTTTGTTATATTTTATTTTCTACGATTGCCAAATCTCTTTGTGCCTTTTTATGCTTGAGGTTGAATGTTTCTAATATTGAATCATATTGCGACCTACCTCCGGTCCGACTCTTAAGAGTCTTGAAATACACTGATTTTATATTTGTTAACCATAAATTACTCTAGCCAAATGAAATCTCGGAGGCATCTTTATGTTGGTTTGTGTGGACTATGTTCTTACCCCATTAAATACCCTTTGTGGGAAAAAATCTCCCTTGAGAAAGAAAGCATTCTTTTCCAAAGGTAACAATTGTACAACTAACATGATGCTAAGTTTGTTAGAGCCTGTTGAATCGAGAAGGGGAAGGATATTATATAAGCTTGAAGCTTTGAATTACGTATATGTATAAGAGAGTATCCCCATTTTCCATTTTTAAGGATGAAAAAAGACTAGTTCATCATAGTCGAAGTAAGAGATATATAAACATCAAATGATTGAGATCCAACCAGGAACCCAAAAGGATTCAAGGATCAAAGGATGTGGATCGATAGGTCACATAGAGGTTGTGGAAAAGCGTATGATATTCTAACTTATCTTCCTTTGGATATGACGCACCAAATGAAGAATATGTTTTCTTGTGGATATTACACACCATCAAGAGAAGAGTAAAACTTAAGAAGTTTTTCAGAATCAAAGATAGTCTAACCATTCAACATCTGAGTACATAGTTTTTATAGGAGAAAGAACATGCCTTGAACACAATTAAGGTTGTTCTTGGAAAAATAATGCATGCCTGTAACACAATTACGGTTTTTCTTGGAAAAATAATGCATGCCTTAAACACATTTAATGATGTTCTTGGAAATGCATTAAAACTGAAAATACAAAATGTTAATAATAAAATTTGAAATCATACCCTTCACTCCTCTAAGGGTGTGGCTTTTGTTGTAGATGGGCATTGGGGTTTTATTTCAACAAAGGGATAATGGTGAAGTGAAACAATTACCTTATTAAAAACCTTGTCAAGAAAACCCATTGGGACAAAACTTGAACAAGGGAAATAAAGTACAATCGAGACACTTTCTCATTTGTTGAAATCAATTAGCTTGAATCAAGACCAAAGTGGGTTGAGAAGATTTTCTATCATACCTGTTGTTCTGGTCACATGGATTCTCCATTTGATTAGGTAATCCTTTAACAACTTTGTTAAATTGTTTTACTCTTGATCGAGTTATTGGACCAGCTGGTAAAGTAAGAACATCCTCAACTTCAATCTCATCCTCTTGTTCAAGTTGCTCATCTGGTTCTTGCATATTTCCATGTTCTAAGATTTTTTTGTCATCTAAGAATACATCATGTGTAAATATAGAATGATTGAGATTCAACTTTATTGAAATATTGGTTCCTTCAAGTTTAGACCTAGAAAAATGTACCATTTGTCTATTATACCATAATCGAATGTATATACCCACATAATAAAATATAGCCAAATATACTTGGTATTTGAAATTATATCTAGTTGTAACTAAACTTTTAGTTAGTTACAAAATATTTCGTAAAAGAGGCGTTGGAGTAATGACACATGACAAGGGTGAAGTAAGGTTCAACGCATGTGAAATGTCTGTCTCTAGTCATTAGAGCCTTTCACGTATGGTAAATCATGGCCCTAATCTTGCATGCAAATCTATGTGGATAAATTTAAGAGCATGTAAGGTCAAGATTTCATCACCTGGAAGTATATGTATGGTCCGCCTATTTCAGTTTTTTTTATTCATTCTTATCCATTGTCACTCTTAACGTTGTATTTGTCTTAGTCACTAGCCAATCACAAAAAATATGAAACTTTTCTTCCATAAATAAAATTGCATTCCTATTATCACCTTTATTATCACATGAAAATGATGAATATGATAGTCAAAACCCTAGACAAGTGCACCATTTAATGTGTCTTCACCCAGACGATCAGATGAGAATGAGTCGATGTTGGCGTTTTAGAGAATGAGTCAAAGTACTGACGCATCAGATGAGAGATTAGCGTTAGAAAGTCTTGTGTCGCTTACGATTATATACACCACAAATTAGGGGAGTGTCATTTCTATTACTCTTATGATGTCGATTAAACCTCATATCGACATAGTTCTAGCTGAAACGAGTCGATCAGCTAGGCCAATGTATGTGTAGAATTGACTTAGTCGGTTAGCTAGGCCAATATGCGGTTGATCAAATTTAAAGGTTGGAATAATAAGCGATTCCAACAAACATGGAGGTTCAGTTCCCAGTATCATAAGCCATCAATCCTTCTACTTAATTTGGTTATGAAATTATCATTAGACATGAACTGTATGTGTACCTATATTTCTTATATATGTCAACTATTTGAAGAGAAGTATTCTCATATAAAGCACCAGATGTTGAATTACATCATACCGACTTGGTAAGGACGACTTCCCAATGATGGTATTCATACAAGTAGATACTTGTGCCAGAAAACTTTGTAGCCAAATATCTATGGTTAAGTACTTCTTTCATTAGTGTATTTTGTGGGTATAAATATTAGGATGAAGCCGATTTTGAAGGATAGAATACATATCTCAAAATTCTTTCCTTAGTTGTTATTGTCTTTAAAAATGATAAAAAAATGATGTTTCGAGAAAAAAAGTTGTAGTAAGGAAATCTTCAGGCACAAAGGTTTCTGTGAAGCATGTAGTTTTGGAAATTGAGCATGTCAAAGGTGCCAAGATAATGGATGCAAGCAGTAAAGTTAAGACGATAAATTGGAAGGGCGTGTCTAAAAGTGAAGAGTATGATGCATCCCATGTTAAATATGCCAATAAATCTAGAACTTGGTCTGGAGGCTCAAATGTTGTGGAAGCAAAAAGGAAAAGTGTTAGTATGAATGTAACGAATATATAAACATTTGTTGTTAAAGTTGTAGTTGTCAAGAACCATGTTGTGAAGTAAAATTACAATGGTATAGAGAAGACCATAACTATGTACAAAACACAGACAATACTTCATCCTCATGAGGTGAATGCGGTAGAGATATCTATTGATGACGGTCCTAAACCTATTTATGTGAGAGAAGGTCTTTCACTCTAACCTAATAGTGGTGGAGCCAGGTTTGTTGCAATCGAAGAGAAGCTAATACATATAGATGCATAGCTGACCATAATTATTAACGTATACTCAGTCATTTCCAAAAGGATCATGATTGTTAAAGAGGGTCTCTAATCAGTAGGCAAAGTTTGTGTACGTAAAGGAAAATGTAAAGTACTCCTGGATGACGTAAACCCAAAGATAAACTTTAAAGTGATAATGAAAAAAGTTGTCATTAAGGATGAATGTGAGGTTTCTCGCGTGTTGGAGTAATTGATTAGTAAAAATCATAATAAGGTTGATAGTAAGGAGTCCCCCACTTTGAAGATGGTCAAGACTCATGATAGTAATAATCTAAAGACCAATCAATCAATTGAGAAATAGATTGCAGTTGTGTCTCATGTGAAGCCAAATTCCATAAACATGTTTGAAGAGTTAAATGAGGATTTTTCCAATGTAACAGGGACTGAAGATCCCAGAGCATTAGATCATGATAGTTAATATTGTTGAAGAGCCAAATTTGGTCTATCAGTTGGTTGAGACTAAAAAGTCAGGGGCATGACATGTTTCACGCACGGGTTCCGATGATGCAACGACTGATGATGCCTTCTTGACGACCGAAGGCTCTAAGGTTCCTATGATAATTAAGTTTTCCTTCCAAATGATTTCTGAATGTGTTGATACCTTGAGAAATCTTAATGTGCCAAATAAAGAGACTCATGAGGTGGATATGAATGGGATGTATGGATCACATATTCTTGTATTTGAGAAATTTCTTAGGGTTGTAAGACAATTTGTGCTTCATCCAACATGACGAAGTTGGACATCCATCCATCGCTTGTGGATTTGGCCAAGAGACAACTAAACCTTGGTGTAGAGGTATGATTAATTTTTTCTCTCTTGTGTATGTTCATAGCTTGATGAGTTTATATGTTAGTAGGTATTTCTTAATGTTTTCACTACCTTGCATCAAGCATGCCACACTTTTGAAAACTTAGGCTAATCTTTGGCCAATTGTAGAGGCTGGTGGTGAGCCATTTGAGGATATTACAGAACTGCAAGCGACTCTGCATGCGTAGAGAGAATCTAACGAGAAACTAAAGGTGAAGTTTGAACAGTAGTCGACGGTCAAAAAAATATTGAAGGTTGAACTTCAGTCCATAACTGAAATCATGAGTCTGCCGGAATAGTGAGTTCTTATCTTGGCCATAATGATCTCACAGCTCTATGGTGTGCTCAAGGGTATCTCTGAGAAATTTTTATCGTTTATTTTGAAGGGTTCTTGCGTGGATTGACTTTAGATCAGGCCAAAACCATCTCCTTAGCCCATAAGAAGCTGAATGATATTAGTGTTGCATTATCCAACAAAAAAAAGCATGAATCCAAACATATTATTGCTTAATTAAAAAACTACAAATACTCTTGGAGGATGCCTTGTCTAGATAAAGAACGCGCTATATGGGTTTAACTAGAGGTTGGGTTGGCAAAGAGATGTTTGAAGTAGCCAAGGATTTGATGCACAAAGATGAGAAAATACTTATACAACAACTTCACGAAGAGTATCATGATATCACATTAGATACTCTGTAGAACGATGTTCCTAAGGAGGAGAGACATGAGATGTGCAACTAGGCCAGTTCCCCTGAGCATGAGCCTCTGATACCTTCCATAAAAAATGACTACTAAGTGTATGAGTAGGTGATGTAGACTGAGATGAGAGAGTTTTTTTTGTTTGTCCCAAGAAGATAATGAGCATACAGATTTTTATGGGTTTTTGATTGGGCATTATGGTCAAGTTATTTTTCTCCCGCATCCAAATGGAATCGAAGATACGACTGTGAGAGATGTTGTTGTCGCAAGGAAAACCAAATAAGGAGGTTCGACTAGTCAAGAGGGATAATAGTTTTTTAAAAACTTTGGTTTTATTTTTATAGCATGTGAGGAAATTTTTAATAACTAAAGCCCTCTTGTAGGGGAAAGTTATTGAATTAAGCCCCTATAGTTGGGGTATGTTTTGTTGTCATATAGATATAGTGAAATTTATCACCTACAATTTTGTTGACTTGTATTATGTTTCTTTTTTTATTGGAGAAAAGCATAATTTCAATTGAAATGATAAAGTTCAAAAGACCGAGGCATGGATAAGGACTACGTGAGATACTTGTTTGGATTATGTTAAAAAATAACCAAACTTTATATGTTTTTTATTTTGTGAATGGTGCATGACTCACATTAAGATAATCATCCTACTATACTTTTTTTTATTAACGGAGTATATGGACTCTATGAAGTACTTTTATTGTTATTATTGTTGAATTGGAGAGAAGACTGAAGCTCATTTACGTGTCAAACGTGATCACAAGTCTAACCCTTTTGCTTTTGTTTTGAATATATGTGAGCTTTTCAAAACGGGGTGAAAACTAATATCAAGCGTCGGGGCTCTTCAAGGGTTGAAAAATCCTTTTAGAATTATTTCTTTTATATAGTTGAACTGAAGGCCAAAGCTTATCAGAGGATGAATGTTATGTTGTGACTTATCTCTTGCTTTGTTGTTGAAGCCAGATCAAATCCATGAGGTCTTGTAGACTACCCTTTGGCATCTAGGCTTATCTTTTGTATATCAATATGGCTTATTGGCTCGAAAAATGTATAATAATAATGCGATAAAATAAAATGAGATGCATGCAAAGGAAATAGTAGATGTTTATTACAGATAAATTCCTCATTAAAAGCTTTCAGGCCCACTAGGATAGGAAAATGTACACCACGTATATAATAAATTGTTTATATATATGAGAATACCATCGAGGGCCGAAGTTTATGAAGGGTTATAGAGCTTTAAATGCTCGATCTTCCAAGAGTGACGAATATGTTTGCCTTCGTTATCTAGTAATCTATATGTATTTGACGTTATGTTGATTTATAAAATGAACTTTGATGTTATATTTGTTGCGTGTAAAAGTTTTTTAGTGTTAGAACGAATATGGGCTTTAAACTTTTTTTCTTCGATTTCGTTTTGATCCTTATTGCTTCTGAATTATTTCTCCTCGTATGTTGAAATCTAGTATGAAGGTATATCAATTTTGGCTAGTATGACTGTTTCTATGTCATACACTATGATGAAAGGTTTTTCTCATGTGGTTGAACGTGGTGTAGTTATGTAGGACCAAAATACTTATTGTAAAAAGTACTACCAATTTCCTCTGATACCCTCCAACATCTTTTGATGTGATCATATACAGTCATATTGGTCACCTCCACCTGGCCATTTGTCTGAGAATGGAAAGAAGAAGAGAAAATTTTCTTAATACCTCTAGTAATATGAGCTTATCTGTTGATGAATCGTGGTATGTTGTGTCTGCAGCGGATGCTAGAGCATATGAATTTTATAAATGTTTTGGTCACGATGTTCACCAATGGTTGCGCCTCCACCCATTTGGAGATATAATCCACTTCTACAAGTAAGAATTTTCCTCCATGAGCCTTTGTAAGGGGTATGACGATTTACAAGCCTAATCTATCAAAATAAATGGGTTCGGATATTGTTTCGAGTAGCACGAGTGGGACTTGAACGGAGTTTGAGAAACACTAACATTTATTGAAATGATTGACTTTGTTCTTGGAATCCTCTATCATAGTAGGTCAATACTAACCTTGTACTAGGATTCTTTTATGAAGCACATTGTATCCATAATAGGAACTTCCGCGTCATCGTGGATACATTTCTCTATGAATCTTGGTCCATCAAAGCTGAGGCAATAAAGTAATGGTTTGGTGAGGCCTTACTTGTAGAGTGTGTCTAATATCCACACAAAACCTGTTGTTTTCTTCTTGATTTTGCTTGCTTTGGCCTTTTTTTCCGGAAGTAACCCTTCATGCAAATATTTGAAAATAGAAGTTCACTAATTATCTTTTTCCCATTCGTTTTCTCGATTACCATGAATATTGAGGGTGAGACTATTGATAAAAAGTTGTTGGTTAAGGTGATGAAAGCTTATCTTTGAAGATGGATCATGGTGCTAATGTTGTACATGCTGAGGAAGCCAAGACATATGTGGATGTATTCTCCATTGTTGGTACTTGTTCACAAGTAACATCATCAAATAGGATTTCTCGGCACTGAAGCTTCTTTAGGTTCTAAATAATTAATTTTTTAAGCTTCAGCCTAGTCGAGGTGCTTGATGAACCACTAATTGTGAGTTTTTAAGTAGTTGTACTTGCTTTTCTCCACATATATCACCCCCTTGAAGTCTTGCAATCGTAGCCTTGTATCCTGCTTTGTTGTTGAGAGTTGGGAAGCCAAGTTTGATGGATTGTATTAGGATATTCTCCTGTGGGGGATGTAAGCTGGGTTATTACCTTGGGCCCTAGTTATTACGAATACCATTTGTTTGGACTTGCCAGGTTGATTCATTATGTTCCTTGGTGGGTATATATATTTTAAACATGATCTTCATTAAGAAGTATGTCAAAGCTTGGGTTTTATCATCATTTGTAATTCAAACAGAACATTATATACACTCATCTAATGTACCATATGTTTAATATGACATACACGTTCAATTTGTGTAATACGCTTTTTAAAGGGTGAGATATTGAGAAAATTATAGTATGACTTTGAACTACAGTCTTATCTTTGAGCTAGCCAAATGTTCCAGTTGCAACTATCAATTTTCCTTATCGAGTAATGATTTACTTACATAGTATAACGCATTAGAGTCAGTTTCTTCTTCTCGGATCAGCAAAACGCTCACATCATAGTCTAAGAGAGCCATATAGAGATATAGATATTCTCTCGGCTTTGGCTTGGGTAACACTTTGAGGCGATGAACTTCTTGATATTTTGAAATAATTCTTCACAGGCCGAAGTCTAGTGGAACTTCGATGCTCATTGCAAGAGTTGGAAAAAAGGTTGACATTTGTCTGAAAATCTAAAAATGAATAGGCTTAATGCATCCAATCTTCCTTCCATTATTTATATTTTTTTAGAGTTGCATAGGGAATCGATGTGGCCAATTTGATAGTTTCTTTTGATTGGTTTCAATTCCCTTCTCTTTGAACATGACCCAAGTAATTTTCTTGATCGGATGCCAAAATTACACTTTTTCGAGTTGAGTTAAAGATTGACTTGTTAGAGGTTGTTGAACGTTTTGGCTAGGTCATCCAAATTATCCTCTATATTGATACTAGTAAAGAGCACGCCATCAATATGTGCTTACAAGTTTCAGACAAGTTGTGGTAAAGACCTTTTTAATAAGGCGTTGATACGTAGATCTAGCGTTCTCCAACCTCAACAACATCATCTTGTAACAATGCAGTATTTTTCTCATGATTAAAGTTGTATGCTTTGATCATCATCATGCATATGTATCTGATTATAGCTAGAATAGACCTCCACGAACGACATCATCTTATTTGCAAAAAAATTATTTATGAGCTGATCGATTCTTGACATAGGGAAAAGGTCATTCGAACAAGATTTGTTGAGGTTCATGTAGTCGATACACATTCTTTATTTTATATTCTTATTTTTTAATATTACTAGGTTGGCTGTCCAAAATGGATTGTAGGGATCTCGAATGTGGCATATAACATTTAGTTTTTCCATATTTTCAACAATGACTTTAGTATATTTTTTTTGAGAATAAGACTATCGTTTTCATTTGATCGACCACAAGTTATTGTTGATAGATAATTTATGGAATATGATTACACCTGGGAACCCGGTGACATAGTGGGTATACAAAGCGAACATGTTTATACTACACTGTAAAAATCAAGTAGTTTGTACCTTAGTTATATTAAGTTTCGTCTAATTTGTAATATTATATTTCCTTAAATATAGATGCATTCGAATTCCTATATTAGTTTTATGAGTTGGGAGGCTCTCTTGGATCATCCATATCATCGAGGAAAAATAAAATTCCTCGCTAGTTATTATTTCTTGAGAGCGAGGGAATTTTTATAAAATTTCTTAAGAGTCCTCAACTTCCCTTTGCTCACTCATACTTTTCCGTTAATTAGGTATTGTAGGTATTGATGAACTGTAGAGACTATAACATGCATTTGGCCATCCGTGACCTGTCCAATATTACGTTGTAGAATGAGGGAGCTTCTAATATCATACATAGTAATAAAGCCGTCTTTTATAACTTTGCTCTTTCGTGGGTAACATCTAAAGTGAGTTCTCCCAATATATTTACATCAGCACCAGTGAACCTAATCAAGACTCGTTAAGAAGGAATGAGGAATGGAGCACCCCTCATCTTATCATATGTACTCTTGTGGAGGATGTTAGTAGAGCTTCTAGTGTCAATCATGACCCGTCTGATTGCTACTCATGCAAACTATATTATGATTAAAACGGTGTCGTTTGTGGAGTGCCTCGACTCCTTGCAAATAATCATCGGTGAACCTTAGTATTAGGTAAAGATTGCGGTAACGTTTCGGTAGATTATGGCCCTAATATTGGACTTCTAGATCGTCAACATGTTATTTCTTTAAATTTTTAGTAATTTAAGAGAAATTATCACCATCGAAGATGACTCACATGGTTTATGTTGGGATCTAGCTTGAGATATTTCTCTTTTAATAATTTTATGATTGCATTATTTTCCAAGGCTCTCAAATTGTCGGGTGCTACTAGATCTCGCCTCTCATGTATTGGTGGAGGATTTTGTCCAACTAACACATATTTTTGTTCAATTTTGTTCGTTTTTCTAAAAACAATTAAGAGTTTGTATTCATCAATTATGTTCTGGATCTGGTCTTACAACGTCTATTAATCACTGGTATAGTTACTCATATCATTATGGAACTTACATAATTAGTGTTTTTCTATGTGCTCCTTAGGTATTTATAACTTCTCTAGATTTCGATATGTGAGGATTTTTTTTTTGTATGCTCGTATATAACTCGAAGGCTCTCACTGATCTGGATGAATGGTCTCTTAGCCAAACGTTCTTATTGTTGTACACTGTTCTTATTGTTGTAGTTGCTCGTATGCATCAATTTATCGTTCTAATTGTTCTTTGGTATTGCCAAACAATCAATATTGTTCTTGAATGCCTCTGGATGTGGTTTATATTTCATTGAGCTACTATGAGTTATTCATTGGTTTACATTAGAGGATGGTATGAGGGATATGTAGTTGGAGTTGTTGTGTATCCATCAATATATGCTCTAGAAATATCATTGATCTTGATGTAATGTTCCACCTTCTTGAGTAGATCTCTGAACTAATATCTTCTTTTTCATGATTGAATCTGATAGAGATCCTAACATCATTCTTTCTCTTTATGCCACGATCGCCACTAAATATGACAGACTTGCAACTTATTTTTCGTACCTACGAACCTCTTGGTGTATTCTCGGAGGGTCTCATTTGGTTGTTGCTTACAGTGTTTGATGTAGTCCTTGTCCCCTTTGATTACCTTAAAATAGATGAAGTGGTTCCCAAAGTTTGTTCTCAGCATCTTGAAATTTTTGATACGTCTTGGGGATGTGTATTAAACCACGTCATGGTATTATCTTGTAATGTATTGAGAAGTCCATGTACTTCATCTTGTTGGTCTCGTATTGTATCATCTCACTTTTGAAATACTCAATATGGTGCTCTTGATCTTCCTTTCCACCGTATTTTTTAATATTATGATAGAGGAAGTTTGGTGGTATATTTATGTATTTGATGTGCGGAGCCAAAGCGGATTCCTCTTTCTGAAAATTTGTATCGTCTTCCACGATAACATCGACTCGACTATTTTTTGTTTGTTAAAATAATGGATAAGATTTCTAATATCATGGTCCCTGTCATTTCTCGACCTAAGGTGTTGTACCATTTTTCTTTGAGAACGTTGGTGGATACCTCTGGGGTAGTAACCATAGTGTGGGTTCGACTAAGTTGCATGGTTGCCTCTAGAATGGTCAATTGAATCCTGTAAGTTTGGGCTGACATGTTTTGTGGATCTATGGAGATTGGGCCCTACGTATATACTTGGTTCATGGTCAAGTCCACCAGTAGATAGTTGTGTTGGGATGGTGTAGATGTGGAGTAGTGTGGTACTAATTCTGTTGTACTCCTAGTGATGGTGCTAAAGCATGGTGATATCCAGATTGGATCGCCTGGTGAGCTTGATGGTACTAATTCTATTTAAAAAATTATAATAATATGATTTTTATTAAATGTTTAAAAACCGTATAAAAGATAAATTCAATAGTTAAATGTTTTTAACTAATATTTATAAAACATTTATTAGCATTTTCTAATTTAATATTTTAATCTATGGTTTTGTTTAATAAAAAATATATCCACACTATCATAAACTAATTATGATGGTATGAGTTCAATCATACAAATAATTAATAATACTTTAGATTTGTTCGATTACATAAACTATTAATTTTTTATATCCCGCTATTGTGAACATATGAAACTACAAATATATGCGATGTATTATTAAAAAAATATTATATTAAAATACAATTTTAATAATAATAATAATAATAATAATTTTAGCCTATCTTTTTGTTATCTTATTAAAAATAAAATTAAACTTGAACTAACTTATTCGGTTATATATTTTAACTAAATTGCTTTTTTTACGAGTGGATAAAAAAATAATAATAAACTTGTTGTTATTTTGTTTTAATTTTAATTTTATTTATTTTAATAATTTGTTAAAATAACCAATAACTATATGATAAAAAATTTGTATGATTTTTATATGTAATTTATAGTGGAATTTATATTATATCTATTAACTTCCAATGCTATCGATATAGGTTTGTTCGAAAATACTTATAAATCTAAATAAAACATACATATATTATATAATAGTGAAAATATATTTATAATTTTAAAATTAAAAATTAATAATAAATACAATTTTATTTTATTTTATCAATTGCAACATAAGTTGGAGACCTGGTGGTCTTCACCATTAGAAGCCATCAGACTTTCATTCTCCAACCATACACTATTTGTATCAAAACACCACCAATATTTATCAAGCATGTTTTAATTTTCCCTTTTAGAAATTCTAATAGGTTTTTCATGAACTTGTCAATGAACCCTGCTAAACTCTTTGTTCCTTTCCTCAGCCTCTTACCTTATGTATTTATTTTCTTGCTCTGGCTTGGTCATGTCCCTTTTCTGCTTCAGTCCCATATATAGGTCTTCAAATAACCCTCTAAAGTACTGCTATAAAGCATGGACCAAGGAAAGTCTTCCGTTAAATTTTTTCCAAGCTCCTTTGATCCTCTTCAACACTCATTAAACCTCTCCTTAGTATGTGCTATAAGCACCCTCCAAATCCTCTCAACACTTTCATTTCAAGCAAGGAAACTATTATATTCTACAACACTAAGTCCTTCAATAACATCACTACATTGTTAACTAATCATTTACCGCAAATTTATCCCATGGCTTCTGTTGCGTCTAATCGCTTATCAAATAATATTTTTTTCCCGATCTTCCTCCATCATGGAATTCGATCAGGTATCCTATGTCATTTTCATCAAAGAGAAGCAATAGTTTCTCCTTTACCGTTGTGATGCTTTCACGGTGCCCAAAAACCACTCCCAAACTCTCCACTGCATCGTTAAAACCCTAATATGTCCTCCGGCCTCAATCGTTTCTTGAACTTCACCGCTCTGGGCCCTCATCCCTTAAATTTCCTCACCCTCCTAGTATTACCCCCGACCATGAAGCCAACGCTATGCAAACCCTCTTAGAGGCTAGATTCCATATGGAATCTAGGAAGGGAACCATGTTCTTTAAGATCCATGGTATTATTCTTGATGTCCCTGAGAAGACATGTTTACTCCATTTGGCATCGTATTTACGACCCACATACTCGAGTGAAAAAGCCAATAGGAACCCTCCATCTTCATCGCACTAGAAATTTCTCTCTAGGCTGATCTAAATTCATCCATTGATAGTACTTTTTATCGTGACTCTGTAGCCACCATCGAAGCTCTTTGTACCTCTCTTCCGTGAACCGTTACCGCTGATATCATCCTGCCTCCATAAAAAAACACTCTCATCTCACATCCAAGCTCGACAACTGACCTTATGGCTCTCATGATATAAGCCATTAGTTGCAGGAACCCCCGATCCCGCTTACTTTGTCGTTGTTGAGGCTTTTCTCACCTATACTCTTCTGTCATTGTCGCCTGTCGGCTGAACCCTAGAATGCTCATAAGTGTTTCCATGTTAAATGTGCGTACTCTCTTTAGGCCTCACATCTTAGACCAGAGTATTAACCTAGAGTTGGACCAGCTACCATTCAGCTCATGTAACCAAGGTTTATCATCTGGGCCCCTCTCTGATTCTCATGTTAAACAATTCATCACTAGTAAACCCCTCAACTCTATGAACCTTGATTTTGGATGTATTTACCCAATCCCTCAAAGCTCATTCGTCCTTCATATATCCAGTCCACCAAAATTCCATTATTCCCTCTTAAACATTACCAAAATGACCTCATTCTCCTACTCTTCTAATCCAACCCTATTAAACTCCATATCATCCACCACTAATTTCATTCCATCATCCATCTCTCATACACCTCCCCTTTAAAACCTACTCCATCAAATCCACCTTCAACTCATAGATTTGATGTATTTCTCCATCTTTTGATTAACTCTCACAGCATATCTTTTTTACCTCTCTGTAAGAATGGTGAAAAAGTCGTCATGGGAGGAACTTCAAAGATAACTTTTTTACCAAACAACTAAAGAACCCTAATTTTTTCAACCCTCATCCATTATCTATTATTTCTCTCTCCTTGGGTGCTACCAACTCCACCAAAAGTATCCATATCCTTCAATCCTCCAACTCCCAAGCTTCATCTCATAGATCCAACTCTTTTGTGAACCCATTATCTTTCATTGCCTTCTTTTTGGTTACTGCGGTTTCGGTCCCCTCTAAGACCATTATCCCTCTTGTCTTTGAAGTTCTCCTAAACGAAATTAAAGGTAATGCATTGATTATGGACGAGGATGACATCCATGGAGCTTCAGACTCTTGGTGATCTTGTTTATCATGTTATTTCATTGGAGAATCCCCCAACATTTCTCAACTCAAAGCCAATTTTATTACTATATGGGGGAAACTTGGACTTGAGGAATTCAAATACATTCCCATTGGGTATTTATTCTTCAAATTTAGCTTGGAAACTAGTGCAAATAACATATTAGAAAAGGCTCATTGGAAATTTTGTGGTCTTCTCTTGGTTCTGGAGAATTCAGAACCTTTATCTACAATTTCTAAAGATCCCCTCAATGAGATACCAATTTGGGTTAAAATCTTTAAACTCCCATTGGAACTTTGGAATTCTAAGACCCTTAGCCACACCAGTTCTATCTTGGGAATCCCCATTTATGGTGACAATAAATTGAACGTAGAGTCAAACTTTGATTTTCTCGTATTTGTGTCTTGATTAAAGTGGGTACCCTTTTGCCTACCTCGATTGAGTATAAATGTATGGATAAAAACACCTCGGTTAGATTTGAGTATCAGGGATACCCCTTTCTCAATGCTATAATTAAATTTTATTTGGCCAAAGTTTCAAGGTCTGCTCAGCCTCCCTCATTGTTTCTCTCCCTCTCGTCGTTCTACTATTCTCATCCAGACTTCCCCCATCTCCTATGACCTCCATTGATTCTGATCATTCTAATGAGAAGACACTTAATTCTATCACTTTTTCTAAGGCTATTGTGAAGGGAAGTGGTGAAGAAGTAGACTCTACGCCGCGTAAATTCACCCACCATGGAGAGTCCCTTAGTAGCCTGATGGCTTTTTCCTCTGACAAGGTACCACATAACCCTCTGTAAGTATTTCTTTTATGTTTATCGTTTCTTGGAATGCGCGTGGGATAAATAACCCAATTAGGCAATAAGGTTAATGATTTTATTACGAGTAACAATATTCTATCATGACAATGGTTGAAATTAAAGTTTGATCCCATAAATTAATCCCTATTATTAGCAAGATGGCTCCTTATTTGCATTTCACCACTAACCAAGATCACCATCCCTTTGGTACGATTTAATTTATCTGAAATCCTAGTGTTATCACTGTCTTTACTTTATCTTCCTCCTCTCAACACATTCACTGCTATGTAAAAAACCTTAATTGACCAATCGTTTTCCGTTTCACTACTATGTATGCTTTCAATGATGGCTCTGATAGAATCCGTGTCTAGAATAATCTCCACATCCTCTCCTTCTAAGATCAGGGTATCCCGTAGGTTACCTTTGGGCTTTTCAATGCTATCTGTAAGCTGGAGGAGCGTTTCGGTTCCTCCGATGCCTGGTCCAAAACTATTGATGAATTCAATAACTGTTTTTACTGGTACGAGCTTAGTGATCTTCGTTCCACTGGCTCATTCTATACCTGACACAACAAATTCCTCTCAACCCCCATATTTTCCAAGATTAACCGTGTTGCAGTAAATAATGACTGGGATGAGGCTTTCCCTGGATCATTTTTCCACTACGGTTTCCCTCGTTCCTCCAACCATACCCGTGTTACCCTTAACCTTAGTATGATCCGTAAAAAACAGAAAAAACCTTTTAAATTCTTCAATATATGGCAATCTCATCCTTCTTTTATTGATATTGTCACCTCTAGTTGGAACTCCCCTTATCCCGTTGAAGGCATCAAGCTTGTCTCATTTAAACTCAATCATCTCCAAACTTCCCTTAGAACCTCAACCGTGGTACCTATAGTGATATCAGCTTGAGAGTTTCCAACGCTCAAGGGGATCTCTTAAGCCATTCTCGCCTAAAATCTCTAACTCTTCTTTTATCACTAAGAAGATCGAGACTTCTTTATCCTTTGTATTTCTAAGAAGAGATGAAGAATCCTTCCTTAAGCAGAAGTCTAGAGAAAATTGGCTCAAGCTTGGGGATAGACTAAATTTTTCAATAACAACATCAACAATTATAAGGTGCGTAATAAAATTACCTCTATCATGAATAACCGAGGTAATTTGATCACAATTTACTCTATCATATCCAACGTCCTTGTCAGTCATTTTCATTTTCTGCTGGGCAGCAGGCACCCTCCCAGGTATCCGGGTCTATCTAGGGTATCATTACTCATCTCTTTCAGGGTCAATTCCTTGGACAAATCCTTTATAACTTGCCCGATTAAATGGGATGAAATTAAAGAAGCTCTTTTTAATATTGACAGTAACAAATTCCGGTGTCAGTATGGTTTTTTAAATCCAGTTTGTTTTAAAAACTATTGGCCCGTCGTGGGTGACGTTATTTGTAATGGTGTTCTCAACTTCTTTAACTCAAATAAAATGGAGTTTTCTTGGAATGTCACTTCCATAATCCTCAACTAGAAATATGATTCTTTAATATATATACCTTTGATTATTGACCCATTTTCTTATGCAATGTTTCCTACAAAACCATTTCTATGATTATGGTCAACATAATCAAATATTTTTTTCTTACCTAGTTGAAAATTCTCAGCCGTCCTTCATAGCTGGTAGAATCATATCCGACAACATCCTCATTTTCCAAAAGCTACTTAAGGGGTACCATCTTAACTCCAAATACTAGAGAGTCGCTCTAAAAATTGATTTAATAAAAGATTTTGAAAACCTTATATGACACCTCATCCTCGATATTCATGTCTTTATCGACTTTCCAGAGCACATGATCACTTAGATCATCCAATGTATTGTCATTCTATCATACATAATCAATGTCAATGATGATTATTCTGAGTGTTTTTTAGGAAGAAAAAGACTCAAACAATGAGATCATCTCTCACATTTTATATTCCTGCTCTTCATGGAAGTTCTCTATAAAATCCTCAAAGAGAAAAACAACGATTATAAATTCAAGTTCCACTAAAAAATGTCAGAAACTTAAAATTGTTAATCTCTGCTTCGCGGATGACGTAATGATATTCTGCCATGGTGACATCTACTTTATGTTTCTAATCACATAAGGTCTCAATGATTTTTTTCTACTCTTAGGGCTTCAAATTAGTCCTAACAAGAGCCACATTCCTGTCCAGGATCAACCCCACTCTAAAATAAGACCTTATTAATCTTTATTGGTTCAAGGTTGGCTCTCCCCCAGTTAAATATCTATGAGTCCCCTGATCATCATTCATATAAACCACTCTGACTACCGCCTGTTTTGTACAAAATTATGGCTCATATCATCTCTTGAACCTCCAAATACCTCTCTTACGTTGGTCACCTTTAACTCGTCAGATATGTTATCTTTGTTGTACAAGTTTACTGGTCTTTCTTTTTCATTCTTCGTTTGAGAATTCTAAAAAAACACTCTCAAACCCTCTGTCATTATCTTTGGACCGACCATAAAATAAAAAGCATGCTTATTTATTTTATGTAAATGATATGTTTCTTTGGGATTATGTGTTGATTGAGCTCGTTAGAGACATGAATTTAGGGTTATACAAAAGCATGTTTTGATTAATTTAATCGTAATAGCATGTTTAAGATTGCATGTTTTAGTGTTTGATAATATTAAAGTTTTGAATTACCTTAATTTAGGCTTAATTTGTTGTTGAAAAAAAAGGTTTTTATAACAAAGATACTATAGGTCGAAGGGTAAAATGAAACAACAAAGTGATGTCTAGCTATCTTCGTCGCGTCACCCATGTGGTGATCGCGACAAAGTGTTTATACTCGCCAGGTCGAGCATGAGCTATTGCAGTAAATAAGTTTTTTATTGCAACAACGGACCCATAAGGGTTGTTAGGTTTAGATCTTCCTTTTTGTGACTTGTTGCCACTTATATATGTTTGCTCATATTTGCTTATATGTGTACGTGTTTGCATGAGATATGTGCTTAAATATTTGTGTGGATATGTGTGACTATGGTTGTTCGGATTCTAGTAAGTGATCCATGAAAATAATTAATCGACCGAAATGACGCCTAGTTGGTGGATTGTGGATCTTATGTTATGAATAATTCATCAATTAAGTTTATTGTAAGTATTATTGGTCTTAAAGACGGTCAATTATTTCAATTATTGTCGTCCCAAAGAATGAATGAATGTATGATTAAGTGTAGGCCCATGGCCACTCTAGGGAATGAGGCTTCCTCAATTGAAGTTGATGTTTACGAAGAGATAATAGGGAAAATGTGTTATTCAATGAATTTTTAAGATCACTCAATAAAACAATCTCTTAACTACCTAATCTAAATATTTAGGAAGAGAATGATAAAAGAATGACGAATTATTCAGTTGATCACTAGGTTTACTCAATGGATCAAGTCCTCCTTCATCTAAGATGAGGTTCATAAAAAAAATATAAGGCAACCATTTATTTAGCTAAGGAAGTAAGCAGTTTAATAGATCAGAGCATCTCTTATATAGATTGATGTTTATGAAGACATATAAGATCGAAAAGGTATATTATTCAGTTGACGCATAGGGTCACTCAATGGACTAAAGCATCCTCCATCTAAGTTGATGTTAAGAAAAGCGAAAGATGATTAAAGGTAGTACGTTATTCATTTGTGGTCTAAACTCTTTCAATAGATTAAAACCTTATTCATTTAGTGGACTAAAGCTCCTCTATCGAAATTTATGTTCTAATTGAGATCACAGTTGGTTTCATTCACAAAAATCTTACTTATTCATGAGTAAGCGATATAAATATTTTGAATAATATAAAAATATATCAAACGAGACATAAAAACAAAATTATGTTCGAATTGAAAAAATACGAATAAAAATTTAATATCGATATATTTTTTAATTTTTAAAATTTAAATCACTAAAAATATATTTAAAATTCCATTAGATTGTCCATAGTTTTTTATTTTTATACTAGAATAGTATATTTAAAATATATATAAATTCAAAAAAAATGAATGAGAATTATCAAATACAAAAACTGTATTAACTGGAAAATAACAATTATAAGATAAAAATAATATTTCAGTCCATATTTTTTTCTAAAGGTTAATCTACCAATAACCACCTAACATCAAACTTATTTATAAATAATCATTCAGGATTTGATAAAGTATGAAAAACCACCTAGTGTAAAATTAGTATTTGCTATTAACAACCTGTATTTTTTTAATACCAATGATACACTTGTTTATATGTCTATGAGTTGTTCTTCGATGAATTCTAGGTTTATTATTATTCTCGGCTTTTGGATTCTAATTTTTTCTTTACAATTGATTTCTTCTGTAATTCGCGATCAATTTTTATTTCCTTTGTTCTTCTATAATCACATCTGTGTTTTTTTAAAGTCGTTTATCGATCCATGTAATTTTGTTTCCATATTTTGTTATTTTATTGTTTCGAATTATTATGTGGTTGTTTATTGATATATAGGCTTCTTTTAGTTCGGTTGATTATGTTATTTCATACATTCACGTAATGTTTTTGATAATTCTCTAAATAATGTAATTTTCAGAAAAAATATTTAGGGATCTTTTTGTAGTTTGTATGTGTCGTTGCGAAATTATGGGTTGTTGTCTTTCATAAACACTAAGTGTTACCTAGGTATGAAATTATGTTTACTTTGGTTGCAAAATTAGTTAGTGTTGTTTCGTTGTGGAATTATATGCAAGTTTGTTGCGGAAATACCTATTTTCCTATGTTGTTTTTTGTTGCAGAAATATATTATAGTTAAGTGCGAAAATAGTCTCAACTTATACGACGTCATGTTATAGTTCAAGTTTTTATAAGAAAACTTATTATTTGAGCATTCTAGCTTTGACTATTTTTGGTGAAGCTTTTAGTTTAAATCGATCTCTTGTTGCTCTTCCACCTAACTTGAAAAAAGAGTTGGAAGATCTAAGAAGAAACGTATTCTATCCAAAATTAAAAACTTGGTTCATAATAGACGATTATGTGAAGAAAACATATAAAGTAATATTTTTTTGTTTCTTTTTAAAATTAAATATGTTCTTTTTATTACTTCTATTATTATTATTTCTTAAACAATTTGGAATTGGATAAGAAATATCTATTTTTTAGTTAGGAAAGTAACCATTGTCAGTTGGTTGCAAAAAAGATTCATTTTGGTTTCAGAAAAAGAGTGATGTTATTAACAAATATATGTCTAATTGGATACGAAATTATATTTTAAATGGTTGCATAATTACGTTATAATTGGTCGCGGAATAAAATTTGAGTTGCAGAAAAAAGACCGATGTTACAAAATATAAATCTAAATGGGTGCAAACTTATGCTTTAATTGGTTACAGAATAATGTTAAATGGTTACGAAATAATATTTTAAGTTGTAGAACTATAAATGATTACTAAATTAAGGGAAAATTGGGTGTGATAATAAGGTTGCGGTTGTGAAATAACAATATATAATAAACGATAAAATAAAAATTATGCTCCAAACAAAAAAGAGTGTAATCGAGAGAAATACAACTTGTACAAAACAAACATAATTGTGACTTAAAAAATGGGCATTTACCAATATCTAATTATATGTTTATTGTTAAAAAATAAACCAAAGATTTATGCTCTTCAATTTGACGCAAGATTTTCTTCTAATTGATGTAAGATCTCCTTCAGACAATTGCAGAAATAGATTGATCTTTCTTTTTCAGTTTTTCAACATGCTCATTGAGACTAGTATTTGATTCTTGCAGTTCTTTAATATGTTTATTATGAATTTCTTCTCAATTATTCAATCTATTTATTGAGGTCCTTTAGACCCATATTTTATAACTAATAAATCAAATAGATTACGACTTATCAAAGTCTGGTTGAGAAATTACGTACTGTTGGGTTGCGAAAATACAATTTTAGATGTGATAAAAATGGTGCAGAACTACGTGTTAAACGGTTGTAGATTTACAAATAAAATGGTTGGGGAAATAAATATTTAGTTGTGAAAATACAAATAAAATTGGTTGTGCAATTATGTATTAACGGTTGCGGAATTACGAGTAGAATGGTTGCGAAAGTAGATTTTTAGTTGTAGAAAAAGACCGAATTTACGTGTTGATTTTGATTCTTCAAATTCTTCACTTCTTCCCAAAGATTATTTATTTTTTCTTTGAGCTAAATTGTACGTGGAGGTCCTGATACGAAGGATATTGATTCTTTTGATATTTTATGTATTACAAAGTCAAAATACATGTAAATTAGCATTGAAACTAATATAACTCGATTGTGGAAATATGTGAAAAATCATTGGAAAAAAAGTTTATCATGTGGAAAAATCAAAATATAAACAGAATCTGAAACTATTGTAACTTGTTTGGTGGAAATACGTGCAAAATGATGCATAAAAAGTCTGTTAAGCGTGAAAATCCATATACAAATTGATTTAAAAACTACTAAAACTTGGTTGCAGAAATACGTGCAAAATGGTTGCGGAAAAAGTCTGTTAGGTGTGAAAATCAAAATACAGAATGATCTAGAAACTACTGTAACATGTAACTTGGTTAGAAAAATACGTGCAAAATAGTTGGGGAATAAGTCTTTTTAGGTGTGAAAATTGGAAAAAAAATCAGGTTTTAAAATTTTGGATAATTTGGTTGCGAAAATATGTGCAAAATGGTTGCGAAAAAATATAAAAAAATCATCCAGAATCTTCAAACACATAAACAAGTAGTTCCTACGTTAGTAATTGTACTGTTGGTTGCTAAAAATACATACGAATCATAAACCAAACATGAACAATTCTTGGATCATACATGTTATTTAAGAACACAACATGTAAAAATTTGAAAGAAATATAGTGTGCAAACCTGATTTAGTAGATGTTTTGTGTTGAAATCTTTCGTAATGCTGTAGAAATCTGTTTGAGAAATAAAGATCTTCAATTTGGAAAATAAAAAGATCACGAACTTAAAAATAATAACATAAATATTATATATTTATATTGAAAAATATTCAAATAATTTTTTATCAACTCTTAAATCCATTGAATTTTTTTAAGAAGTCGAGCAATAAACTTGGGGGAACTCCTAAAAAAGCTAAAATTACTCCATGAAGTCGCATGTTTTAATTTTTCATTTTTTACAAAATTGTCACTAATAAAAAACCAAAACTCACTCAAATCATAGAAACTCAAAACTTAAATTAACCAAAACTCTCTCTTTTCAACTTTTTAAAATTTAAAATTCATGGTTGAAATGGTAACAAAACTTGTTTTTCTACAAACCAACATGGACATGGATACTTCTATCTTTCTGTTTTTTTTTTGAAAAAATGACTTAAAAATAAATAAATAAATGTTTGATTCTGTGAGACGATGGCGTCCAGGTGGTGTTCGTCACCATCAACTTGTCGACAAAGATGATACTTTCCGACAAACGATGATTTTGGCGTCATTGCATGACAGACACATGGGTCTGTCCACCATGCAATTGCGCTCATGTTGCTGTTTCCGCCAGGAGATGGTGTCAGCACCCTCGTGTCCGTCATGACATTGGCGGACGGATGTGTATCGTTTTTTTTTTACTTTTTAACAATTATCTTTTAATTTTATCTTTTTTGTAACGTTTTTAATAGTTTATCACTTACTAAAAACTAATACTAACTACAAACAATATAAATTGACAGTAAACATAATACCCACTGTGATTTGAGAAATCTTTCTAATAACTAAGATGTAAATATGTTTTTTTTTGCAAATAAGTTATTAAGTGTTAGGATATATGATTAGGTTTTTTTTAAAGATAAGTAGTGACATTTTAATTAATAACGATAGTGTTAACTTCTTTAGTTTTAGTTCATTTAATTTTTGGTGGAAAAATAATTTGTGTTTAGAAAAAAAAATGTAATGAAATTGCAAAAAATTAAAATTGAAATCATGGTAACTTAACGGAATAATTTTTTCTATTTATAGGATTTTGTAAAGAACAAAATCGTCAAAAAAATAAATTTTGCAAAATAATATTTAAAATTCAAAACTAGCAATTTTACGAAATGAAAGGAAATAAAAGTTAAGCTCCCGGCGAGGATCGAACTCGCGGCCTTTCGCTTACGAAGCGAACGCAATACCACTATGCTACGGAAGCCTTGCTGCATTAGAACTTCAAATCTTATTCTTTATATACTTATTTCGAATTTGGGTTGCAGTACACATTCTTCGACGTAGATCATAATTATTATTTAAACCAAAATCACATATATTTTATATATTATTTAGATATGATAAAAATACATATTTTTGTAAACAAATTAAAATAGATTTATATCAATGAGATTTCTAATTTAGTAGTAATTGATTGATTTTAATACACGTCATTTGTATATTAGACCACGTCCGAAATCATCTTCAGTAGACTAATTCTTCCTATATTCTTTTCCTAATATGATTTCGAATCTCCGAAAACGGAAAACAAAATTGTAACTCAATATTCGGAAAGTGTGAGTGTACGACCAACACTTGAATAAAATATGGTTTCTAGTTACTATTTACGAAATTGTTTGTTTATGGTCAAAATTTTAGTTGAATCGTAAAAAGAGAATTGTATTAATTTTGGACAAATAAAACTAAACACGATTATACAGCGTCCATTGGAAACCAAACGTCAATTTTGGTTTATTAATTTGTCATTTATGGTGGACATAAATGTAGTGTGTTTCGCTATAAATATGGTATTTTAAAAATGATTCTTTTTTATTTTTATTATTAGTTATTATTTTAAACCAAAAAATCATTCCACAATAATTTGAATTACTAAATTTTTGTTACGTTATGTTGGACTTTTTTTTCAGATACAAACTCAAACTAATGTTTGTATTAATTGTTTTCGACAAATCTATTTCCAACTTATCAGTTTTAAAAATTATTAATTTTAAATATATTTTTTTGTCAACACAAAATATTAAAAAAAAAATTATCACTTTTGATTTGTAGTTTGTAAGGTATATTATCATTGTCTCGTATGACAACGAGTTTTATACCCTTATATAAATCAATTTTGGCCATTGAATATAGGTGTATACGAAACAAAAAAATGCAGGTCTTTATGTTGTTCTTCACGGTGACAATGGTGAATAAGAATATGTTATTGTTTGTGAAATCTAATATTTATACGTTCCAAAGTATAATATAGTTAACTTTGATATAGTTTCGCACATAATGTTAGTCATTTTTTGTAATGTATAATTTTTTTAAATCACAAAATTAGGATTGTCAAATTGTGAAATAAAATATTATCAAAACTGTGAAACCTAAACTACACTTGTTTCGCCACATCATCATATTTTGAACATGGCCTCAGAATTCAATGTAATATAGCGCATTTTATACAGATTTTCACAATATTGCACTAAATTATGTCGAGTTCAAAAACGAAATCGCTCGGGTACTAATGTATTTCATATCATAATTCGCTAAGCTAATTGGCGAATTGTCTAACCTATGGGTGATAAATTATTTTATATAATTCCAACCACCGATATGTCTGTTTTGTTAGGACCCGTATGTTATTTTAGGTGTCGTGGTAACACGATTTACGTAAAATATTGAATTTTATTATTTTCAAACAAAGCTTGATAATGCAAAAACATACCATATTATTTGTGAAATTTCAGTAATTATAAATGCAAAATATTATACAAATTATGTACAAGACCTACGTTATAATTGATGTGAAACCACTGAGGAATGGTATATGTGAAATCCCCTTTATTTAGTTTGTCAAATCATTGATGAATAAAAATAACTAAGTTGCCAATATATCAACAAATTATTTTCTACCATTCTAACAACGATCTACTACTTTTGTTGGGACCCAAATGTTGCTTTGGTATGGTGGTAGCAAGATTTAAGTGATTTATTGACTTTATATGTTTGTTTTATATTATTTTTAAGTATAACCCAGAAAATATACAAATATAACATATATTTGTGAAATTTAAGTATCTATAAACACGAGACACATAGTAAAAAATTACTAGGGAAATATCTTTTACAAAGCCTTATTTTGTGGTATCTTTTGTAATACTTACGAAATATGGATATAAACCTTTGCAAAACATGACTAATATATTAAATATGTATGTAAATCATTGCAAAATATGGTTGTTGATGTCCACGGAAAAATAAGTATGTAAATCATTCTGAATTTTCCAAATTTCTTTATTTTATTGGTGAATATCGATTACTCTATTTGTAAATAGTCATATCCTTACTTAAATGTAACTTTTGACCAACTATAATATCCCGCTAACCATAAAACATATATATGATCAAACATATATTATATCTTTATTTATAATATATTATAACAACTCAAACATCCAATTTATTTGGTATATAATGGACTACGCAAGAAGGTAACCACATATTGAATTTCGCGTAAGGGATGGTGAAACTACTTGATTTTATATGAGTATATATGCATAGTATACTACATGTACGGTTCGATGTGTTTAGTTGTTCATTTATGATGTCGCTTGTATGAGGTTACGAAGAAGTCTATGTACTATTTAAATATCGAAATTTTTCTTCAAATTTTTCAGGTTTTAACCTCTCGTACAAAGTCATTCAAGAGGTGTGTAGGTGTTTCATTTCCAAAATACTTGATTTTATTTCGCAATATATGCTAGGTTATGTGGAGGAGCACCTTGTTAAACAAGCGCATGTAGGAGAGAATTGCACAAAAGTTGATATATTTAATGAATATGACTGTATTTATATGTATGCGTGTATGTGTTTGTATAATATATTTCATACTGATATTGTTTGTTTTATGTTCTTAATTATTGTATTTATTGCTTTATAAATGTTATTTTATGTTTAATGTTATATTCATAACTTATTCGCATCTCGGGGTGATGTTTAATATCATGTGTGTTTGTTACCAAAATAACACTAAATAAATCTAGAAAATGATAAAAAATTAACGTAAATACATTACAATGTTAAAAAGAAGAGAAATAAATCCAAAATAAAAATCACGTTTTTTTGAAAGTGTTGTGTTATTCGTATCACGTTTTAAGGTTTTCATTTTATGTTCTCAAACTAGTGTATGTGTTTCCTATGTCTTTAGATATTTGCAAAGTTTGAAAAGACATATAAACATTTTTAGAAATTAATAGTACTTACAAAATGTTAATATTGCTTATTTTAAAATATTACGAATTTTGGTTGCAAAATATTACGATAGTTTATTGCAAAATATTAAAATGGCTTGTTGTGTATTCGTTGAATGGTTAAGTCAAAATAGTATAAAGTTATGTGTGAAATATTACAAAATTTTAGTGCAAAATATTAATGTGTAATTCATATTTCTTTTGTCCTAGAAATGATGTCGGACCTTATACTTCGCATTCTCATATATCATGGTCACCTTAAGTTATCCCTTATTTCCTTTGTCCTTTAAATGATGCATGTTCTTATTCTTTACATTCTCTTGTGTAAGTGTCACTTTCAGCTCACCTTTCTTCCCTATGTCCTTTGAGTGTCATTCTTTCGACATCACTAAGTGATAGATTTTTAACAAAAACTTACATTTATTACGAAACTCGTGAAATTTTATTTTATTTTTCTTAGAAAGGTTCTAATGTATTCACCGCATAGTTGTTGCAACATAATTAGACATATATGTTTCCTTCAAAAATTTATAAAGATATTTAACAATATATTTATGTTCATACAATGCCACTTGAAGAATCACGGTATAGGTGGCCTTGTATGGTGTATTCGTGAATATATTCTAACCATTGGATGTTATATGAGAAATGACTGCGCATTAAAGTAAATATTATTATTAAGCATAACTTGGAATAAACTAAAAAAATCTTAATGTTTGTAGTATACTAACTACAAGCATTGGTACACAACCAATCGTTCTTTGAGGGGAAATACAACAATGTCTCAGTGATCCAATTAGTTTCTCTCTGATTGCACTTTCCTAATTTTAGTTGTCATTTTTTAGAAGTTTTTAAATGTAATAAATTATACATGCAGTCATGACTTCTCTAAATGTAGCAGAAAGTATTGTTTTGAAGAGATATATAATCATGAGTAAAACTACATCTTTGACAAATTGTTCTATTTCCATTGGCACTTCTAATGTAATTGCACCGCATTAATTAGTAATGGTAATTAAATGTTAGTTTAAATATATTCACTTGTAAAACATATTGATGGTTTCTTGCAAAATATACAACTGTATGTGTGTGTGAAACCTAGTAATGTTCGCTATCAAAATATAGCAAGACATAATTATGGGTTCTTGCAAAATATAAGATTGTATTTATGTGAAATCTAGTAGTGCATTCTTGCAAAACACAGTAAGGGTTGCTTTATATTCTTGCCTAAACTTTGTTTTTTGTTATTCGCAAAGTAGGTGGGAAATAAGTTTGAACGATTCTACATTCTTCTTTACTATAATTGAGCTCATGTCTTCTTCTATAGAAGTTCATATTTGCTCCACCAAAACTGAAAGTTGATTTGTTTGGATAATAACTTTTTTTATGTCGGTTATTAGTTCATCATAGTACAGTATTTCAAAATCAACATAACTAGTCATACGGTCGTATGTAGCTTCGAGAAGGACGAAGAAAAATATGTTTTTCCAATGTTTATGTGATCTTTCCTTATCACTTTTGTATTCATTATTTTTGTTAGGACCGAGACTAGATTATAAGTGCACTGAACCACTTGACATTATTCTTTATTTGTATTAGAGACTAAAATACCATTAATACATGGATAATTTTATTTTTATATGTAACATACACATAAAAAAGTTATGCATTATGAATGACAGTTCAAAAAAAAAAGGTTTCGTGTGACAATTTAAAAACCACACACACAGAAAAATATGTTATACGTTATGAATGACATGTTCTTGAGAAAGAAAATTGAAAATAGCGTGGCAATATACAAAATAGAAATAATAAACATCAAAATTCAAATACAAACAAGACCCGAGTACTTCATGCCATCTTATGTTTTAGTAATTCAAAATTAACCCATTTCAAAAAAACATTAAAAAAAATCCTAGAAACAATACCTAGACTTTGAGAGAGAGAGAGAGAGAGAGAGAGAGAGAGAGAGAGAGAGAGAGAGAGAGAGAGAGAGAGAGAGAGAGAGAGAGAGAGAGAGAGAGAGAGAGAGAGAGAGAGAGATATTAGTCATATAAGATATAAACCAAAATATCGTGAACTTATATGTATTTAAACTAGAGGAGTATTTTGGAAATTTCAAATTCGTTAACTGTTCATATTATTTTTTAACGGAATACTACTTTGAATGTGTTGTGTAAGATGCATGCGAAACCATAATGCACATTTTTTAAGAAAATGTAACCTGCAAAAGTATTAAAAATCAAATGTGAAACTAATGATATAACAGAAGACTACCGAATGTAAAAACAAGAAAAGCACCTCATTCTGATAGAATCTATAGAGTTTATATACACATATAATCAGACATAAATAATTTACAGAGTTTGGATACACGTCTAATCAGACATTAAGAATTTACAGAGTTTGGATACACGTGTGATTATACATTAAGAATTTACAAAGTTAGATACACATCTGATCAAATATTAAAATTTTAGTTAAGTGTATTTATTGTTCAAGTTGACATAATAGTTGGAAAGTGACTCATTAATGTTAGCCAATTATGAGTAGTTGGTTGTTGTTGCAATATAAGGCTACTCGTTACTATATAAGGCTAATATTTGTGGTTATTTTCAACTTATACTAGTTTTTTATCTTTATTTTATCTTCAAATCGAAATCCTAAATACCTTTGTCCACCACATCGGTTTCTTAAAAACCATTATTTTCGATTGAACGTGACCGTCAATATAAGATGCCGAGGGTTTTCATTTCTAACAACCCTCAGAAACTTTGAATTGACGGTCATGTTCAATCTAAAATAATGGTTTAATGAAGCACTTTGGGGTTTTGAATTGGGTTTCATGCTTCCAAAAGAAAGCGTCATATTTAATACAACAATCGAATCTATGGTTTTTGTATGTGTTTGCACAATGGAGATTGATTATGTTGGCTTGAAGTAGTAAGTGTTTTTTTTCCTCGATGATACATTAATTTGATAGTGTTTTATTGATAAATTGAAATCGGTCTTTGGAAATTTTCAAAGTGTCTACTGCTAGAATTACAATGTTAAAATACAATTGATGGGAGACTAGATGTATGTATATTATAGATGAAAAGGAAAATGGATCTATTTGAATTAGTACTTATGTTTTTTGTAATTATGTTGTCTATTTCCTAATTTATTATACTTGTGAAATTTAAATCTTGTCCATCTAATGTGAATTATAATTTTATTATGTCATTTCAATGATTTTTAATTTTTAAATATATACTTTTGTGAAATGTAAACCTATTCATAAACTAATATAAATTTTTGAAATATTAAATTAGTACGTTGTGAAATATTAAAAAGGTTCAGTCAGAGACCATACACACAAACGGAAACAAGTTTTGGGTTATGCATGACATATATTTCAAAAGAGGATTCAGATATCACGTGCTAGAACACAAATAAAATATGACAAACAACAAAACACATATCCGAACAAATATTAGTACCATCCTATCCTATGTCATGCTTGTTAAACAAGTGAGGTTTTTCATGTATCGTTTCTTATTATAGTTCTTGAGAAATAATAGTTTAAAATTTCCCCTATCGTCCCTTACAAAAAAATATTTTTTAACATTTTCCAGCTTGTCTTTCATTTATTGGTGCATATCGATTTTTTTATCACTACATCGTATTATCATGAATAAATATAAAACCATTGGTCCAACACTTGAATTAGATCTAAGATAGTTATTTGATATATTAGAATCAACTTGAAGATAATTACTTAGGAAATGACGGTCACCGTGGTGCAAAGCACCATGACTCATAGTACTTAGTTGAATTTAATGCGGTACTTTATAAAATGTATCAGAATTAGGTAAACACAGGATCAATTCGCTCGTCGTTTTGCATACAAAAAAATATAATATAAAGAATGTTGACTAACTTGAAATCAATTTTTTAAGTATCGCGTATTCGACCTTACTGGTTACAGTTGGGTGTTATCATATATTATATACATTAAGACGTTTATTTATACTATTAATGAGTCTCACTTTGAAGTCGTTTAATAAATGGTAATAAAAGGCGAACAAGCTCATCGTGCAACCATGGCATATGAATTTGTTGATAAAAAAGATATCCGACTAAATTGATCATGTACTTAAAACTATGGTAAAAATATATTTCATTTATCTTGTAATTAGTAACTTAGTTAGGTGTAATATTAACTGTGAAATTTATAGTGTTTGTAATTGCGAAAGGTGAATAATTTATTTTCGTAAATGTTAGTTTCTCTCTTATTTTTGGAAACCTGAACATATCAATCACATATGAAATCTAAACATAATATACATGCGAAATAAGTACGAGAACATTCATGTGAAATATGTCCAACAAAATTAGTACTCGAACACGAGTACAAAATATTATATTGATCAGTTGTTGCAAAATAAGAAGTGTTCTTACCAAATATAAACTATGGAAACGTTAACATCCATCATTGGCAAAATATATGCGTTACATCGTTATGTATCATAAAAAATCTTATACGGTCATCTCGAGGTTTAGTGCCTCTTTGTTATGCTTGTAATTATTTTATATCATAGTCACTTAAAACCTACTCTTCACATATATTACTGTCACTTTCAACCCACCATTATTTGTTATAAAACTCCAACGTTTCCCATAATGTAAGCTTTATATCTCCCACGAAAACCTGCATTCATCACAAAAATCATGAAATTTAATCAAACTTGGAAAACACATGTTGAGAAAAAGTTGGCTGCATATGTTGTGTAATTTAATATTAATACATATCTATTTTAAGAGCTTTAAGTACAAAAGACACCGCACCACTTTTCCTTATAGGTCCAATTGAATATTTGTTTACAATATCGTTATATGTATCGTATATCAAGCTTTATTATGTTGCTTCATCTTCCGGTGATCCAGTGAGTATGTGTTCCATGAGAAATGTCTGCACATTAATACAATTTTTTAACGCATAACATGTAATTAACTCAAATTTAGTATGGTTAACATTTCTAGTATACTAATCATGAGCATCACTACACAATCGAGCATCTTACCATGGGCGATATTGCATCACTTTATGATTAATTTAATTTATTATTTCTTGTTTGAGTTTCTCCAATTGTAGTTGTTACTTTTTTGGAAGTATTCAACATAATAAATTATGGTAAACATGAAGTGACCAAATGTAGTTAATAATAATATTTGACAGAGATATATAATAAGAGTAAAACTACATATTTGACAGTATGTTGTCCTACTAATAATACTCAAAACTCACATATAAACTACAAAAAAAAAATCAACGTAACATCAGAAAAGTTAAGAGACAACGGTTTCTAAATTAGATGAATATCTCTACTGAGGTCCAGAATAGTATGAATCTTGTATTCACCTTCTGATGAATCTGAGGATGAAGGTGACAATGAAGTTAACTCATAAGATGCATCACATGATAAATATTCAAAATCATCTTACTCAGATACTTAGCATGTTAAGGTGTTCAACTAATCCGATTATGAATCCTCAAATAATGAGTTCACAATGGAAGAAGTTTCTAGCAATGAAGGTTGGTGGGGGTCAGACTCTAAGTGTTGAATCTATTATGTTTTCTATATCCATGTGATGTTGTTTTGTTGTTGGTATATTATATTAGTTTTATTTGAACATTATCCGTTTTTGTTGAAACAATGTTTTTAGTTGTTCATGTTGTTGTTATAATGTATGTATATATTAAATCAAATCAATTATGAGTTTTGAAATATACCCAAATATATTTTTAAACCATAATTTCCCTTTGAGTTTATTTTTAATTATACTAGCTTCTTGTATATACATACATACATATACATATATATATATATATATATATATATATATATATATATATATATATATATATTACATCTCAACACAAATCAAATACTTAAATACCATTTTCCACTGCATAATAAGAATACTCTCATAAATGTAAAAGATTACATTAGTCTGACTACGAAATCTTAAATTAACATGAAATGTCAACATATGCATCACATGCAAAATGAATACATTACATTGTTACGCATCTAACTATGACCAACATTGTATCTCTCTCCATATAATCCCATGAGAAGAACCGTGGTATCACAAAAATAAATACTAAACAAATAATTAAACTAGCACATGCATCAAAACACAAACATAAACAATTCAAATTACGGATGAGTAAAACAATACTTAAGATTTAAAACAATGAAGTTCTTAAAATTTAGTTATTACAATTTTTGGCATTCAATTTGATAGTAATTCTTGAGTTGCAACTGTTGTCAAATCAGTTCGCATGTTTATTACAATTTATTTCATAAGTACGAACGTATAAGTTAGTAAATCAGATTTTACATATTGCATTTCTCCTTTGTTTTGCATTATATGTATTACAAGGTTTAGCACATGTGCCTCATAATAACCCACCCCATCTCAGCTTCTATCATTTAACCCATTCAAACTTTAATTATTGTTCTTCTTTTGTTTATAAATATTTTCCATTATTTCTTATATTAGTCAACAGATATATCTAGTAATGGTTCAAAAACATTTAGTTAAGCAGAAAGTTAAAAAACATAAACGAAATAGTTTTATGAAAAAATAGTCATCTTTTTCACTCCATAGATTGATTCGAATCCATGTAGAGGAGTTTTTGGATGTAAAAACTACCGTGTTAGTATTTTACAACCTTAATTTACTTAGATTTGATTTTTTTAATCTTTTTATTTTCTCTTCGTGAGATGTTTTATTTATCATTTTAATCATACAATTGAAGTGACTTGTATGATTTTTTTTTTAAGTGGGTTATTATTCAGTAATGAATCAATTGAACGATATTATACTTGGATTAAAAACAATTTTTCAAAAAATATAAGCTGGAAATAAAATTTGAAAGTGTAGGTTTATCGTTTGATTTGTTTTAGTTGTATTTGTTGTTTTTATACTTGTTTCGTCTTAGTTATGAATGTAATATGAGGGTTTGTGATGACGCAACGGAAATAAAAGGAAAAAACGATAGATGAAACCCTAATGCGAAGGTAACATGATGAAACATTAATCTAAGGGTAACAAAGATTGAAATTTTCAGAGATAAAAAATATATTATTCCAAAAACTTAAAATAACTAAAGGCATAAGAGGCTTTATATAAGAGCTTCTCAAAACCCTAAATTATAATAATAGGAAATAAAATAAATATTTTAAAATAAAATAAAATAAAATAAAATAAAATCTTAATATAATTAGATTTGATTTAAATACATGTGATATTTTAATAAAATAAAATAAAATAATCTTTTGTTTGGACTTTCTGGGCTACATCAGTTTGCATCCGTTATGAATGTAATATAATGGTTTGAATCCATCTTTTTGTTAATTCTTAAATTGGGATTACAATTTGGTTTTTAATGGGGGTTTAATCCACGCTTCGATGATTCTAAGATTAGGATTGCAACAAGATCATATTATGAAAGAAACATTTGATGGTTTCAATAGTACTTGATTTGCAATTATTGTGAAACTGTAATCTACCATACTAGTTGCGAAATATAGAGTATTGTGCATATTAAACAAAATATGTTTGTATGATATGTAATCCACCGTACTGGTATATACAAAATTAACTTTAAGTTGATTTCAAAATATAAACAGTTTACAACATAAACATTAGATTCTACCAGTTGTAACATATGATGTCGTTGTCATTTAAGAAAAGTACAAATAAATTGCTCTCTCAAGGGAATGTCCTTCTAACTTGTCGGCATTATGATATTGCTTTCTTCAATAAAGTCTTACACAATCTTATACACTAAACCTACATAATCCACACTACCTCATGCTTATTTCAGAATTTCCTTTTGCGATATCATTTTAAATTTTTTTTTGTGGTAGAAATGTTTTACTACATATGTATCATAACTACAAAAAATCATACCATGAGTGTGCGAAACTAGGTAAAGTTGTAAAACTACGAAAATCACAGACTAAGCATGAAAAAAGCACAAACTAAGACTTATACAATTAAATAAAAGAAACTTAATAAAACTTACCATGTCATCGATGCCTTCAAATACTGGTATTTTTTTTATTTCTTACCACCATTGGGTTGAAACTGTATACAAACTTCTTCTCGATCTTAAAAAATCATTAACATTTAATTGTTCATTCCACTGTGTTTGGCTCGATGCATAATAGAAATATGAACAAGTTAGTTTTCTTATCCACTTTTTTAGAACTTGACCATATGTTTAACAATGTCTAGTTCACCTCTATCCAAAACTATATACACGATAATAAATAATAAAATGTTATTCTAAAAGTTTTATGATGTGTATTTTTATTTTAAAGGCACATAAGCTTAGATATGCATGACCAAATATGTTGATTGAATTCCTAGTTGTACCTTCTACATCTTTATAATCTACTTCAAAATTATTATCATTCATAACAATATAGATGTAAGCATCAATTACCTACATATTTAAAAAAGTATATCAAATATTTGAATATTGATAAACAATGAAAATTATATTTGTAACATTTGAATAGTTGCATATTTATCGCATAATCAAGTTGTTTCCCTTCGATTATTTATGTCAAGCTCTCAACAATAACATGACAACCCAAATCTTTATTTTACCATACAATTATTTTTATACCTTATTCATATAATTTTATAAATTTTATTTTTTTGACATCAACCTTCAATAGTAAAATTTTTATATTGTTGTCGTGTTTCCAGTTTGACAAGTCAATTTATGATGTTGGTGTATCAAATACAAACAGTTTATACTGTTTCCACTCATCGTCATTTTCATATTCTTTATGTATAACCCCTACACATTGGCAGATGTTTCAATAATAGGGCTAGCCATATATATATCACTGATCATTTATAAAATATCTTGAGAACTTATATATATATATATATATATATATATTATATGTACTATGAAACATGTTGTATTAGGCAAAAACATGTACTATGAAATGTATTTTATTATGCATAAATTCTTCTTGCGAAATGAATCCTTTTTAAAAATTATTCCTCAATTATCTACCTCTTCCCTTGGTTGTTTAATGTCCTTGAGTGTAAGCTCTTCTTTAATTTTTACATTGCCCCCTTCATTGGCAGAATTTGCAATGTGGTATTGGTTTTTGTCTCACTGACAAGATTAAATAAATGTCATCTAGTCATACAACTATTTTGAAAAATAAATGTTTTTTTAATAATTTATCTACCTCTTTCATGGGTTGTTAGATATCCTTGATTAAAAGGTCTTCTTTATTTGATATACTACCCACTTCATTGGATGATTTTGCAACACTATCTTAGTTTTCCTCCACTTTATTAAAAAAATATAATTATAGTTAATGTATTGTGAAAAGTGTTGTACTATGATAAAACTATCTTGCAAAATGAATTCAATTTTAATTATTACTGTACATATTCAACGATTTGTTTGAGGTGTAGAAGGTCTTTTGTTTTCTATATCCCCCCTTCCACCTCATTGGCAGATTTTACAACATAATTCTGGAAAAAATGTCATCCCGGTTAATGTATTGCAAAACATGCGGTATTAGACATAAACCTGTTTTGTGAAATGAATCGTTTTTAAGTTATTCATAAAGTGTACACCTCATCAAGGTACTATTTAAAATGTTTTATCAGATATTTCAAAAATGTTGTTTGTATTATTTTCCTTATTTGTTTGTGTATTATCATCATTAGGCTAGTCTTCCATCACATGTTCAGTTTTCTTCAATTTATTATCCTTATCTTTTGTTGTCATGCCAATTTTATGTTTTTCCTCTTCATCTTGTATACTTTTTAACATCCTCACTCCAAAACACTACCAATTTAATCCGTACTTTTGCCACCACATATTTTCAAGAACTTCACAAAGTAATTTAACTAAGATATTTTCCTAGTATTATCTAGTGCAAACCATTTCATGAAATGATGCATTAAAGGTCTGGAAACTATAATTGCTCTTATCGTTGCATGTTCTAACAAAAATGACTACAACTAAATGTCGAAGATAATCAATAACATAAAAATTAGTGTTATTAAATTTTATGGTAATAAAAAAGATAAGTTACTAAAGAACAACATAGTTACACATCTTACACATTTATTGAAATATTCGAGTAAATAGTCATTCATTGAATTTACCAGTTTCTCCCTAATCGCTTCAATCCAGTCAAAGTTGTTGATTTTATCCAAATCTTCGACATAGTAAACCAAGGTTTAAGTCATGACGACCCCTGAAGTAGAGATAAATAATGTAAAACATGCTAATAGTTTGAGGAGTACAATTGTGTCACGTATACTTTCGACGTCTTCTCCTACTTTTGTTACTTTCAATATTCCATCATAAATAAATAACTAAGTTTAGCGATAGAGTTTTCAGTACTATTACGTAGTAGTACTTAACTTGAATCTTTTACTTTTATCTTTTGTTTGTTATCTAAAGGGGGCTCCCCATTACACAGATGTCTTTTTTATAGTCATTTTTATAGATATGTGCATATAGTTTAGTTAATTTAATGAAATTAATACCAAAATGATTCATTGATCCAAAAATAACCTTTTTCATTTTAATTTAGTATAAATCATCATTCTAGTGTATATAAACTATTAATACATCAAACACAAAAAAGATCGTAAGAAAAATCTATGTTTTAAATTTTATTTTTTGGAGGTTTCAAAATGAAATCAAGTGATAATTTAGTTTCTAATAAAAAGACTACCATAACTGTAATTTGTTATTTTTTTAAAATCATAAATATAGTTCCAATCGATGCTATAAGACTTATGTATAGATAAACTTTAGATTTTAAAGTCAGAAAAATTAATAGGATACACATACAAAGAGATGATTTTGCTTAGTTTTGGGGGGGGGGGGGTTCAATGATATCAAAAAAATTGTGTCAAAACCATCAATATCAGCCATACTATTAGGGATGGGTGATTGAATGGTTTTCAAAATTTCCTCTTCAGTTGTAGATGAAGTCAAAAATAGGTTGTCTTAATCAGTAATTATATTTGGAGCGAAAGTTTGAAAATCAGTCAAAATATTTTGATTAGATTGAGAGTTTATATTATCCTTGAACTGGTCAGCAACTAATTTACCTAAGGATTCAAGGTTATCAATCTAGGTATCATCATTCAAGATACCATGGATAATGTTTTTTTCCTTCTTATTTTGTTAATAAAGTTATGGAAACAAGAAGTGTTCCTATATCTATTTTTTACCCGGGATGTGGAAGCTTTCTGTTCCAATAAAGCTTCTTTTTTAGCTAACAAATTCAAGTGATTTATTTTGTATTTAGAGAGCTTAATCTTATCTTCAATTGTTTTAGTATTTTCATAGTAAGTTTCATAATATTTGACCTCATCTTCAGCATTTGCAAGACTATCAAAAATGTTACCCAAAGTATCCTAATTGTATTGTTCTAATGTGTTTTAATCTTTTAAGTTTAGACCGGAAAACTTGTAAAGGAGTTCCGGTTAAATTTAAGAACTAGTTTTCTTCCACAGTTTGTAAAAATTATGGATAAAGAATCCACATGTTAACAAACTTAAAACTTGATTTAGGTTTGTTTGTGTTGTTTGCGATACTTAAGCACAATTGTGAGTAATCTGAGCCAATTCTAGCTAGAATCTTCACCATTTTAATATCATCACGCTAGGGAGCATTGTACAATGCCATATCTGACTTTTTTCAAACTCTATTGTTGGTCCAAGTAAATTTTGAACCTTGGAAAGCAGCATCTTCCAAGTAACATTCCAAAATTGTTTATTAAAGTCTTTAATATTGTTTTGACACACAGATGAACAAGATAATTGTTCATCATTGGAGGCTATGATATTAAAATCACATAATACTAACCACTTTTGATTAGTATAAGATATTTGTTTAAACTTTACCCACAACTCAGATCTTAATGATCTGGTATATTTGGCATATATTACACTGACAATGAAATGTATATTAATCAAATAGTGATTAACAGAAGCATGCATAAACTAGTCATGGTCAATTAGAGTGGTAATATGAAAGTTATCCTGCCATATTAACCAAATTTTGTTGTTTTTATTTGCATATCCAAAGTGAAATTTGAGATTTTTAGCAAATTGGGCTAATCTATCAGAGGTGATCATATGCTCTTTCTTGTAAGGCTATGAAATCAATTCTTTCAGATTTTATGATTGATTTAATTCTTCTAATAGTATGCTTGTTACCAATCCATCTGGTATTCGAGTTAAGTACTTTTAGATTCATTTAAAAGTTAGGTTTAGGTGACCACATAAACCTTTAATAAGATTCATCTTTGAAGGTGGTGGATGTCTAGTTGTTTTTTGTTTTGTTACTTTAGACTTGTCTTTTGGGGGTTCTTTCAGGTCTGTTTCAAAAGACAATTTTCATGTTTTCTTTTCCTCAATGATAATAGATGCCTCAATTATCTTTTTACATTTGGGTAATAATTGTTTTTTTCAGGATTCAAGGATTCTGAGTCAGAATCCAGGTTTTCATATTCATTAAGAGAGTTGGACATATTTTCTACCTTTAAAGTGTCCAAAGCTTTTATTATTTCCTCATTTTGTATGTTTGAATCAAGATTACCATTCGTGTCTTTATTTAAAGTTGAGATGTCAAGAGTGTCTAATTTATCAGATTTGTTAACATTGTTATTTAAAGTTTGAATCATGACCCTGTTTGTGGAACGGACCCAAATGGAAAGAGGTATACCAATTGTGTTGGACATATGTAAAATCGTATCATGATTACATATATTCAAGGAGATTTGAGTAAGTAACCCAGACTATGGGATTATGAGATTCAATCTTGGGACTGAATCTCGGGTACCATTTTTGAAGCCTCAAGGAATGTTGGTCAATTGACCAAACATTCATTTTCCATGTTTTAATAATATATTCAATAAAGAATTGCTTATAATCCCATTGAGAGACATTATAGGCACCATCAAATTTAAAAAGTTCTTTTGTTTAAAACTGACCTAATTTTGGTTTACTAAACGAGAATTTAGATACGAGAGAGGAAATAAGATGAGACTTATCTGTATCCAGAAAAGTGATAGCTTTGTATTCATTTTTCATCTGGATTTGAGCTGCCTCGTGAAGAAATCCTTTAGGCCGGTTTTTGGGTGCTTCACCATTTTTTTTTTCTTTTATTGATTTTTCATTACTCTAAGGGTTTTGAACCTGCTGTGACAAATCTTTTTTGAACATTTTGTTGGTGAAAACTCTCTCTATTTGCGTAGCTTCATAAAACCTATAGAGGTTTTTAACCCCTTGAGGATGAGATGAAAATTGTACTTTTGTGTGATTTTCCTTCGATTTTGAGTTTTCGGTGCTTAAACCTTCCATAGTCGATTTGCTTGAATTCTTAAAATCGCTTGCGGGTTTCTCTATTTCTTGAGAGACATCTTTTTAAACAGATATCTTTGGCTCTAAATCAAGATTTAATTGTGGCTCTATTTTCTTAGCTGAGGATTCTCTAGACGATTCGAAGTTGTGGAAGAGTGCGAGGGTAAAAAAGAGAGGTATATAATCAGTCTTGAGTGACTTTAAGTTGTGGAAAAGTGTGAGGGTAAAAAATAAAAGCGTATAATTAGTCTTGAGTGCAAGACTAGAGAAAAAAATGGTCAAAATTAGAGATTTTGACCATCTTGGTTGGTTACTTTCTTGAGAGAGCGTTTATATTGTTGTTTTATATCTCAAAATATATTTAATCTGCGTAAACTAAATATACATGAAAACTTAGATATATGAGAATTAAACATATTTAAACTATTAATATATATATATATATATATAACAAATATGTAGTTTATAATTTTTATAATTGTATTTAAACTGTTAAAAGAATATTAGTTTGATTTGTAAAAATTGTTTTATTTAAGTTGTCAAAACATATTTACTGAATTTAGAAAAATGTGGCTTTAACTAATTTGCAATATTTAATTTTTTAGCTTTATAAAAAATTGAGGAATTTAATTTTTAAAACAAAAATATTAATTTAAAAAAATAAATATGTTTAAGTTACGAAAAATAAATATATCTAACTTAAAAGCTAAACTCAATTGACTCAAAAAATCTAAATTTAATTGATTCGCAAAAACTATAATCATTAAAATAAAATTAAAATATTTATTTAATTAAAAAAATTATCGAAACAAACCCACAAATCTTTACATCCGTGCATTGCAAACAAATTTTAGAAAACATACAAAGAACATAAATATTTTTTTCCATCAAATTGTATTATTTTATTTATAAAATTGAACAGTTCATCAAGTACCACAATTTGGTACTTAGGATTTCAAACGGACAAAACTTGACACAAAACAAAACATTGATTGCCTCTTTCTTCTTCAACCCCATTTTCTTTCTAAAATCCATCAACAATCAGAACCTTATGGAAGCCATATCTTCATTCTAGACCAAAATCATTGCCAAAATCGAAACCTAAAGCTTCACTTTCCAATTCGAAACCCCAACCTCTTTAAACTCACATCAATCAAAACCCAGAAATGAATCAGAGCCTTGCCAAAACTTAAAGCAAAAGATTCCATCTCAACTTCATAGATATCTACCTCAAAATTCCCAGCCTGGAAGACCTGAAGACTTGAATCACCGAAGAAATCGAAAACCCTAGATTGATGGAGAGTGAAAGAAGAAGGTGTAAAAGGTAAGACCCTCCTCTAAATCTTTAGAGTCGATTCTAATATACCTGATTCTCAATTTTTCAAGAAACGTAATGGCATTAAGCCTTGCTGGAGCTTCAAGATTGGTGAAATCTATAGTTTTCTGAGCTTTCAACGTAGCTTTCGCAACCCAGTTGGCTGCTTCGTTCTGTTCTCTAAAAACGTGACTCAAAACCATGTTTGAAGATAACAGCTTATGACAGCAGTTAACAATGCCTGAAAGAAACCAAGGTGTCTTTCCTGTGAGAACTATTAGGATAAGAGAATATGTATCGATACCTAGCTTGTTAATCCATTTTGAATAGCAAATACCTAAACCATCTAACTTCGCTATATATTCAGCTACAATAAGAATCCTTTTACCATACAAACGACCATAAACAAAAATCACCTTGCCCTGACTGTCTCTTACAACCCCTCCTCCACTGGATTCCCCTGAACGATTACAGGCACTGTCAGTGTTCAATTTGAATCTCCCAAGCTTAGGATTCTTCCATTTAAGCGAGACCGGAGTCACTGGTCTGTTAAACTGGTTTAGACAACCAATTCCAAACCCAATTCTAGCATCCTTACCCCAAATTTTTCTTTTGATTAGGTTAGCTCTGTCCATCCCCGTCGCAGTAGATAACGTAATTGATCATATCCATCAAGCAGAGCTCTTTCTCTTCATGTTTTTTTTCTTGTTTCTTGCATACCAGATGACCAACATGATAATAGAAGGTAACATAGACTGAATGTGTACATCAATTTTAACAGACCAATACCAAGACCTTATAAGATTAGTTAAAGTCATAGTTTTAAAGAGGTGAATGTTATCCAAGTGTCCCATGCATTTTGGCAACTAACAAATACATGTTTTATATTTTCATTACTATCACAGTACTGGCAACGACATACTAACTGAATATTCTTTTTTTACATCACATAATCTATATGTAGCAAGTTCAGGATCACCCTCCACGGGAGAAATGAGTATTTACGAAGAGTTGTACTATTCATTGTCTTCTTATAGAGGTTAGAGCTATTAACCTTTTTCCTGATTGTATTCCAAGTAGAATTAGAGTTGAATACCCCATCAGGACTTATAGACCAATTGACCATATCTTCTCCACTGTTATAGAGAGATATCTTGAGAATGTTTTGGATATTAGAAGAGTCCACAACATTCTCAATTCTAGATAAATCCCAACTGCCATTTTCCCATAAGTCTTTGACTTTGAGACCAACAAAAAATTTCTGTTATCAACATTAGCAATATTGACAAAAGGATAAGGAGAACACCATTTTCAATAAAAAAATCCATGTTTATTTATTTTGTTTGCCAAATAATAAACCTTTCAGCCTTATCTCTGACTTTCCATAGCCTTTGCAATTTTTTGAACATTTAGGAGGTTTGACAGTATTTAAAGGATGAGTATAGCTGCAATAAATGGTATAGATTAGTCTCGCCCATAAGGACTTCTGTCTTCTGAAGTTGTACCACAATTTGTAGGAAAATACCTTCTCCCAATCTTTGATCTTCCTTTCACCCAACCCCCCTCATCGTAGGGTTTAAAAACCTTTGACAACTGGACCCAATTAATAAATATTTTGTTCTCCTTAGAACCCCATAAGAACTTGTTGTATAGCACTTCAATTATTTTAGAAATTATCTTAGGAATGACTGTGTGTTGAGTATCAAAAATAGGGTAGGAAGATAGGACAGAGTGTATAAGGTTAACCTCCCTCCAAAAGATAGAATAGTGTGGTCACTCTGCTATCTTTTTCCTGATCTTCATAATCAACTCTTCAAAATTACTAACCTTGTGATTGTTGTTCATTGTTGATCTCAGGTATTTGAATGGAATGGTAGAGTTCTTGAAGCCTAAAATGTTCTCCAAATCACAAATCATCCAAGGTAAATGTTTATTTGACATAATAAACTTTTATTTATTCTTATTCACCAACTGACTAAATATGTCTTCATAGTGATGTAGGAGATTGTAGATTTTTAAGACTAAATCAGAGGATCCATTGCAGAAAATGAGTAGATCTTCTGCAAAGCCCAAGCATGGTATATTCACTGAACCTCTGCATTTATATCTTGTATTAGGATGATCATTTGAGAGTATCTTCAGACCTCTAATGAGATACTCTTCAGCCCGAATAAACAGGCTGGGTGGCAGTGGGTCACCCTGCCTTAAACCTTTATTGGACTTAAAAAATCCCTTGACTTCACCATTTACAAGGACAGAAAAATAACAATTATCCACACACTTCTCAATTAGCCTTAGAAACCAATTGCTGAACCCAAATGCTGCCAACACATTGAGAAAAAAGGTATGGTCTAGCCTATCGAAGGTTTTGTCCATATCCACTTTAATAAGAATATTATCTCTCCTGGTTTTGATGTTTATATCCTGTAACAACTCATTAGTTATCATTATATTTTCATGTATAGACCTGCCAGCCACAAAAGCTCCTTGCTCTTCTGAGATTAGATTAGGAAGCAACCTTGATAGTATTTTATTTATAACTTTAGAAAATATTATGTAAAAGAAAGTAGTTAGACTGATAGGTCTAAACTCCTTCCAGAATGTAGGAGATGGATTCTTAGGTATAAGGCATAACACAGTTGCAAACACTCCTTTAGGAATAGAGCTCTCTCTAAAAATCTCAACAATAGCCTCACATAGATCTCTTTTAATAATAGGCCAACATTCCTTATAGAATTTTCTATTATAGCCATCAGGACCAGCTGCTAAGTTAGGACTCAGATTCTTTATAATGTCATAGATTTCAGCCTCAGAAGGAACATACAATAGCTTATTGTTATCTTCCTCACTGACTAGCTTAGGAATGAAGTCAGTATGTTAGAGTTTCGTGGATTAGGAAAGAAGATCTTTGAAAAATTCAACTGTAGAATCACCAATAGTATTAGGATCCTCAAGCCATTTAGATCCATCCAAAATCCTGAGAATTCTATTTCTTTTTATCTTTTTCTTCACAAAGTTGTGAAAAAAGTAGTATTCCTTTATCTATCTCTAACCCAAGTAGAATGAGTCTTTTGAGCCTAGTATTCTTCCTCCCTGGCCAACAAACTAAGATGAGTTTCCCTTGCAGTTTCAAGAAGGATCTTATCCTCAATAGATTTAGTATTTTGGTAGTTAGTTTCTTTGTAGTTTATTTCCTCTTCCATTTGTTTGATGGAATCAAACACATTCCCAAACACAGTTTTATTCCACACCTTCAACTCATCATTTAGCTATCTCAGTTTAGAGCAGAAACTTTGAATAAGAATTCCATGACCATCAACAACCCAATTAGATTCCACCAGCTTGTAGAAACACTATGAAGAACCCACATATTTAGAAATTTAAAGGATGATCTGATCTTTGAAGAGCTAGTAGTAATAGAGACCACAATAGAAGAGTGGTCTGAACAAGTTTTAGATAGGTGAGTCACACTTGTAGCCTCAAAATAGTTCAACCACTTATCATTGTATAAAAACCTGTCTAAATGCCTCCACTGTAACCCATTAGTCCATGTGTATTTATTACGTGAAAAACCTGTATCAATCAAATTACAGTCTATAATAAAGTTATTGAATTCATCCATATTGGATACACAGTTAAAAATGCAACGGATTTGCTCATCAGGGTTAGTTATTGTATTAAAATCCCCAAATACAATCCATTCCATTGAACCATCCTAAATATCTCTCAGCTTGTCCCAAATGATACTTCTTAAACTTTTAGTACACGTAACATAGACCACAGAAACCCTGAACCCTTTAGTCAGATCTTTATGCTTCATGTTAAAATGAATAAATTGATCATCATCAAAATTTCTTTTAACATTCTCGTGGCATATCTTAGGAAGCTTAGGTTTGAACAAATCAACATAGTTCTTTATAACTGATTCTGAATTCTTGCTTGTAACAAGATCATATACTGGATTGTTTCTGATCTTAGGAAGATCAGTCCGAGTATTCTGCAATGGTGGAAAGTTGATGTTGTGATGAGTAGATCTACATGATGGAGAAGAGCACTCTCCTTCTTCCATGATCAAGCGAGAATCAGAGTAGAAGGCTGAAAAAGAAAAAGATTAGGATTGATAAGATTCTTGATATTTGGCTTCATTTCTTGGAGCCTTCTAAAATCAGTTTAGTTGTTCAGCTAACTTAATTAGCATGGTCTCACAAAAAACATAAATATAAATATAATGTTTAATACAAATATGTTCATTTGAATGTACAAAACAAAATTTAAAAAATAGTTCATTCAAATTTCTGAAAAAAAATAAAATATAAATTTTCAAAACAAAATCAATAAAATCACAAACAAAATAATTTGTGAAAATGCTCTCATAAACTACCATTCAAAATATTTGTTTTGTTCGTTTTTCAAAATACTCTTAATGTTTTAATATTTTCCTTTTTTCGATTTGTCGTCTATTCTCGTCGTATATAGTTATGGATGTTCAAATACAATATATTATTATATGCACCAGGGTCGGATTTAGAGGGTAGTCAAATATGTCAAGTCATACCTCAATTTAATAAAAGGGTTTTGTATAGTGGTAAAGGCCTTTCTGCTTTTACTCTAGGCTTTCAAACCTCGTCGATCCTAATTTTACTTTCTTTTTTCACCTTCAATTTCATTTTGGCCTCCAATTCAAACCATATTTATAAATTTTATTGCTAGGTTAATAAGTCTATATTAATTATTCATGTGCAAAATTTATAAAAACCAAGTTTATTAATTAAATAATTATATTTAAATAAAAATTTCTAAATGAATAATTTTTATAAGTTTATTAATCATATTTATGTAATTTATTAATTGTATTTAAGGAATAATTTTTTATACCAAGTTTACTAATTGAATAATTATATTTAAATAAAACAATTGTATATGAATGATTCATATAAGTTTATTAGTCATATTTAGGTAATTTACTAATCATATATAAGTTTTTTCTCATAATAATAGTAAATTTTATCTTTTACGCCTACCTCTAGATTTTTGGAGTCTAATACTTCTATTATCATAAATGAATCACACCATGTGAAGAACCTACTTCTACTCATTCAAAAAATTATCCCTCGTCATCAAATAACATATTCAAATATGGACATAATTGGAGTTAGATCCTAAAAGAAGAACTGAAATTTGTAAATATCATCTAAATTATCGAGATATTATCAAATTCTTTTAATAATTAATAAAAAAATTCATTTACGTTTGAACTAAAAATAATTAATCATTTTGAATTGGAATTGAAACATTGGTATACTATCTAATACCAATAAATATATATATATATATATATATTGACATACTCTTAATTTTATTTTTAAACCCATCTCTTATATGCACCCTATTAAAAGTTTAGTTGAATATATTTACAAATTATACCTCACACTAAAATTGTATTTAGTGTGATTAACCCAACAACCCAATTTTCAATATCTCAGAACCTCCTAAGCAAACAAATAAAATACAAAGACAGATAATATCTCTCAACATATTGATATAAATCATTTATCCTCAGCTAAACCGAAATGAACAAAATTCATAAAAGAACCCAAACATTTCGTAATTTGATCTCATGTCTAAAACCAAACACTATATTACTATACGATCATCATAACGTGCAACCAGATAAAATATCTTGTATAGTAGGACTAGGAGGAGGTAGATATCAGAAAGGTTTGTTATTTTTACAAAAAGAGGATGTATGTACAGTGTACTACACTGACAAGCAAAAAGACCATGCCTTTGCTGCCTTGTCAAAATTAATGCGTGCAAAACAAGTAATCTCAAAAGTCACACCTTTCAGAACTGTCGATTTGCCATCATTGTAGGCGGCGCTACTCGTCAAAATATGATGATACACGCGTGAGAATCCTTGAGTCCTTTTGTATCAGTTAAAATATCGAAACAAAAGCAATACTCCTATTATTCTCTATATTTTATAAATTTAATTAAATGCTTCAAAACCATTTATGTACAGTCGAATCTTTTCTATTTTGGGTGGGATTCAGATTCTTCTTTAGGATTTTTCGTACACAAATGGATATTCTTTTCGTCTTATTTTAGGTGTCGGTTCAAAAATATTTAGGGTACCGCTAAATTCGGGCCCCAAAAATGCTAACCAGCCCTAAATGGCGTTTTTAAATTTTTACAATTTTATCTTTACCCCGGCGGTTGAACCCATCTCAACCGCCGGTTGAGACCCTCTCACCCGGCGGAAAAGCTGTTTCACCCGCCGGGGTAAGCTTCCCCGCCGGTTGAGAGGGTCTCAACCGGCGGGGTAAAAGACGGCTAAAATTTCTTTGGGTATGGTTATCATCAAGGGCCCTAATTTAGCCAAACCCAAATATTTATTATGTACACTATAAAATATAGTGTTATTTATGGGTTTTTATTAATTAAATTTTAATTTTTTAATATTTAAGAATATCAATAATCACGAGAATTGATTTGCTCCGTACTGTTTTGTATTTTGTTAATATACAAACTCCCTTTATATTTAACAAAATATATATATATATATATATATATATATATATATATTCCAAGAAATTGAATTTTTATTGATAAAAAATCATTACAAATGTTAATACAAATTTCCATCATTTCTTGTATAGCTACAGATTGCTATTCATCTATTACAGATTAAGTAAACTACATTGTGTAGTTTACAAGCTTCTAATTTGTGAACCTTTCTTCTTTATCCTCTCTTTCAATCTTCTCTCCCTTTAACATTTCCTTCTGCAGCAAGCCTCTTGGACCTTCCATCCCCTTGCTGCTCTATATTGTAATCTGCTCTATCCTTGCTCATGTCCTACAAAAACAAAAACAATAAATGGTCAAGTCTTTCAACTTGCCAACCAGTTAGTCAAAAAAATTAAAGTAACCTAAGTTTAAAGATTCCAACAAAGTAATTGCATTTAGTTCATTCAAAGAGTGAGATGATTCAACTATAAATCTAGACTGAATTTTTAATGCATACTTTGCTACCCAATCAGCAGCAGAGTTCTGCTCCCTATAAATGAGTTTCAAGGTCATCTGTGGCTTAATAAGGGATCTACAATATTGAAGAATCTTGTCTAAATACCAATCAAAACCAAGTTTTAAGCAGATAAAGACAATTTTATCTGCTGATATCATAGGCTCCTGAAGAGCTATGATATCAACAACAAATTTTTTAACCAAATTCTTTAACCTTCTTAATGTTTTACGATTACCAATTCCCCTTACATTCCAAATAAGTAATACAGTCATTTAAAGCTTTTAAAAGAGGATCTTAAAGACATTTTAAAGTTCCTTGTTCTATATATTGTTTTATTTCTTGCAGATCTTCTCACATTAACTTTAAAGGACTCTTTTAACAGTTTTCTTTGCTTAGGTGAGCTAGGTTCACTTAAAGTAGGCCTACCTAAGGAAATCTGTTCTTCTACAACACCTTCTACACTTTCTAACTCTTCATCAGACAAAGGATTAAATGGATTACTCAATTTTATATTTTCAATTTCATTAATTATATCTTCATTAGTGATTTCTACAGAGTCTTCCAACTGATTAAATTTTTTTACATTATTATTCTGATGCTCTAAGGAAACACTAGATATATTATTATTAGTACTATCTGTTAATTCTTTTAAATGATTATTGTTTTGATATTCAATTGATCTATTATCTATCTCTGATCCATTAACATCAATCTTATTAACATCTTTTGTTTGTTCTATATCTTTATTCTGTGATTTGTCCATATAAGTCATGTTATTACTAGCAACTTCAATATTAACATCAATAGATTCCTTTAACTGCTCTGTATTCACCTCTGTTATCTTAAATTGATGTAAACCAGTTTGACTTAGTACCTTAATCTTCTCTAATCCATTTTCATGCATTTTATCATCTATTAACATCTTATTTACATCTGTTTGAACTTTTTTTTTTCTCACAATTCTCAACAGTTTTCCCAATATTCATAACCTTTGTTTCAGCTTGTTTATCATTATTAATTCCAGTAGCTTTTGGTATCCAGACTTCTTTTGAAGGTAAGTTAGTTATATTTTTTTGATAGTCTTTATTACTTCTGTTTTTATTCAAATTTTGTTCTAATTCATCCTTTTTACAGTGACTTTCATTATGTCCTATATGCTTACAAACTTTACAGTAAAAAGGTTTCCTCAAATACAAAATATCTTGCCAATAACCATCCTCTTCACCAAAGCATATCCAAATGCTTTGAGGAAGAGGCTTAGAAACATCAACCATAACCCAAGCTTTACAGTAATTATACATAACTATATTATCCCTAGGGACCCATACATCTAAAGGCAAACCAACAGCCCTAGCAATATATCTAACAAAGTCAGTATTATATAAAAATTCAGGCAATCTAGGTAGCGAAATCCATAGAGGAGTTACAGGTGACTCTTTTTTAGGATGAAAGTCAGGAGACCACTTAAGAATTCTAAAGGACAATTTACCTATCGATCTAACAGGCTTACTCCAAATTTTTTTAACATCTTCTATTTGGATAAATTCTATGAAATAATGTTTATAGTCCACCTAGATACACTGAAAGAACCTACAAACCTAAATGCATCAATGTACGCTTTGAACTCGCTGAGAGTAGGACTCCCAAACGAGAACTTAGCGATTAATGTATGCTTAGAAAGATTAATCAGAGAAGACTTATCTGATTGTCGAAAATGGACAGACTTGTAGTCCTCATGCTCCTCATGCACAACTCCTTCGTGGATGAACTCCTTGCTTCTTCTTCCAACGACTTCAGCAAATGATTTCTTCCCTTCCGAGCTTTCGAAAATCGGATTCGTTACCATCGTCGGAGTAACAGCACCTTTCAGACGAGGAAAGTCATCCTTCTTGTTCATCTTTCCTCAGATCTGAATCTTGAAACAGATTTCAGATCAAGAAACCAGCTTCTCAGAGGAAGCAATTAAACAACCAGCTTCTGATTCTTGATTTAATAGCCTCTTGAATCGATTCTGTTGATTTTGTATGTATGGATTTTGTTGATTCTGTTGAATCTGTCGATTCGGTAGAGGAACGAATCGACTGAAAATTTGGTTTTTTGTTGTGTTTGGATGAACGAGAGACTAAGAGAGAGAGGGGGTAGAATGAGTGGAAGAGAGCAGATCTGACTCCTCGAGAAGAGGACTGCTAAAGCCTAGGGGACCACTCCTTATGGGCTTTCTTGATAACCCGGTGACCAATCTTGGAGCGAACCCATCTCTCAAACGTTAAACCTTCAAAGGTAGAACTTTAAATCACAATATATATATATATATATATATATATATTTATTTATTTATTTATTTATTTATTTATTTATTTTTGCTATCAAATTATGTAACTCTTCAATCGAAAATAATTATTTTTTAGCAACCATATTACACATAATTCCGTAAGTCACATATATTTATTTTTTCCAAACTAATTTTGCGACTAATTTGTACGTATTTTTCAATTGGAACACAATTTATTTTAAAGAAAGTTTTTCGACACAAAAGTACATATATTTTCGCAAATACAAAAAACTTAGTTGTTTCACGCTCAATTAACACTTATTTTCACAAAAACAAACTGTATTTTGTTTTTTTATACGATCAGATTTTTTTATCACCCAAAACCCTATTTTCGCAACTATTTTTCATATTTATGCATTATATTTGCACGTAATTCCACAACTGGAACACAAGTGCATTTTAGTCATAAACTTACACGTATTTCCACGACAAAAACATAGTCAACTTCTTTTTTAAAGAATAATTCAACACAAAAATGCACATATTTTTTACAACTACAAAAAATAGTTCTTTCACACCTAATTAACATGAGGTTTCACAAAAAAAAATTGTATTTTGGGTTTTACACAATTAGACTTATTTAACAACCAAAGTCATATTTCTCAACTATTTTCTATTTATTTACGCAACACAATTGCATGTAATTTCATAACTGGAACACAGTTTTTTTTAGCAACCAAAATAAAATAATTCCAAAACTATAACACAGTTGCTTTTTAGCAACCACATTACACATAATTTCGCAATTGGAACAAGATTGTTTTTTCCGTACTTATTCTGCAACTTAATTACACGTAATTATGCACCGAAAAAATAAAAAATATATATTTCATGGATCTAGTTTTATCATCTTAAAAACATAACCAATAATATTTTTGGATTTTTTGGAACTATGGTTTGAAATATATGACATTTAAAAAATAAGAGGGAAAACGGTTAATGGGTATTTCAGACTACTCATTTATCATCGATGGTTATTTGTAAATATTCATTTTCACTAGGTGGTTATTTGTAAATACTCATATATTAACATGTGGTTATCTGTACTTTATCAAAACTTGCATGACCATTAGTAAATAATGTTAATATTGTGTGGTTATTAGTAGGTTACCCAACCTTCAAAAACATGTATTGTGAGACAGAAGGAGTATTAACATTAAAAAAAATGTATCACTAAACGTTTGCCTTTAAAACTATAAGTTATCCAAAAAAATAGACTTTTTTTTGTTTTGAGGCTTTTACTAGTTACCCCTTTTGACTTTTTAAAGCCGCATTTGGCATTTGTTTTGGAGAACTTAGTGAAAATATGTTTATTGTCTTAAAAATATATGATTGAAATTAAAATCATCCACATCAACTAGATCCAACCTAATATTTTTTCAAAATCACTTATTGTTTCTTGAAAAAGAACTTTATATATACCAAAATCAACTCCAACTCAAACCCTAAAAAAACTCAAAATGAAAAAACAAAAAACTTTATGAAATTTATACTCTAAATAAGGTAATCAACTAAACCTAATTCATTAATGACAATATTTATTAAATATCTTTCCGTTTTTATAGAATTTGTTACATGACGTATTTACGATATAAAGGATTGGTATCGCCGGTACGGGACACTAACACATCTGATACACGATATGTGTATCGAAAGTGCCACTACAAAACCCATTACACGGTGCATACTTAACTTTAGTACCTGCAGTAGACTGGATATCGTTATTACATCTCGAAAATCATTGCATAATGTATTTTTTCACTCCGATACCGACAGTTTTGAGGCACTACATCATCGATATTAGGGTTTATATCGTCGGTGCCTATCCACAACCCTAGTGCATTTTGAAATCGACGGTATACTTATACCTACATCATTGGTAATGAGACATTATATCGTTGGTATTTGTGGGTTTTAATGACGGCAAATTGTCTGATAAAATTTATCTCCAACTTTTCTTTTCTATGGTACGATTTTAATTTTTGATAACTTGTCACTATAGGAGGTTAAGGATACCGGTGGAGTGACAGAGGATTTCGATGTTGATTATAAGGATTTGTTTACCATGAAAGTCTACTATACGCAACAACAATTGATTGATTGGGTTACAATTGCCAAAAAAATACAAAGAATTCACAATTGTATTAAGAGGTCGTGAAGATGCATAAAAGTATGAAAGACACTTAGAATATTTTTTGAGTGCAGGAGATCTGGAACGTATACAAAGTTGGTAGACCCAGAGGATCTTATGAGGAATTTTATCAGAACTAAGAAATGTGGATGCATTTTCAAGTTTAGAGTAATTATGGTAAGTCGTGATGAATAGGCCTTAGAGGTCGCATACGAGGTTCATAATTTGAAAACTATGAACTTAAGTGAAAGTTATTCGTACTTAAAATGCATTTCTAAGAAAGATTTAGAATTTGTACTTAGTTTTATAAACATGGAAACCCGTCCTTAGGAAATTATAGGCGGAGTAAATAATTTGAACCCTAATAATTTTACATCCATGCACATTGTATGCAATGCTCAACTAAAACAACAGAAGATCGCAAAAGAAAATTGCTCATAGTTTCAAAATTTGTCACGTGAACTCAAGATGTTAAATTATTACGAACGACATAGATCAAGCAAAAATTAAAGTTATATCATATGTGAGCTTTTCTTTTACACCCGGTTAGTTTGCATTTGTTACGAATATTTTAAGAAATAATAATAATGGATAACACATACAAGGAAATAAGGTACGAAATATCGTTGTTGGAGGTTGTTGGAGTCACTTATATCGGTATGAATTTCTATATTATAATTTTGTTTATGTTCGGGGATAAAGTTGACAACTACAATTAGGTATTATAATTGTTTTAGTCGTTGATGGTAACTAACTCCATCAAACAATCTTCTATTGTCTTAATAGATAGATACTTAGCATTTGTGAAGATGGTCGAATAAGTGTTTCATAATTAAACCTACATGTTATGTGGATGGCGCATTAACATGAGCGTCATAGGAAAAAAAAATCATAAAGAAGTCTCAAATGTTTTTATTTATTTATGGAATAAGATGATGTTGTCGAAGACGGAGCTCGCGCTCAATAGCTATTAGTCTAAAATTCTTTGTGACTTTAAAAAATTTCTGAAAGCAATCAAATACACTAAAACTTGGTTAGAGCCTTAATTTGATAAGTTTATCACATGTAAAATTAATATGTTTTTGCATTTCGGTAACCAGAATACTAACCGTGTTTAGATTGTTCATTACACCCTTAAGCATTTCTTTGGTACGAGGAAAGGTAACTTTGCATCATTTTGGTTTAAGGTTGATGGTTTGCTCAAATTTCAACATGGAGCAATTAGACACTCATTTGAAAATAGTCGAATTATAGCCCAACATAAATTTGCAGAGAAGGTGTACGCCGAGCTCAGAGGTAACATCTCTCACGATGCTTGAGAAATTTTCTATATAGAAGTATAATGTTTATAAACAATGAAAGTTGTGGATGGTTCAAATTGCATTTTTTTATACAAACTACGCACAATATTCTTTGTTCGCACGACATCTTTGATTTTTTAAGTACATGCATAATATCGTTAGACTCTTTCAATGATCATTGGAATAGCTTATATATACTTATCCGTCCTAATTTAACGGTGATAGATCTATTGAAAGAAAAACTAGAAAAACTAGTTAATGTTGTCACGAAAACTAAAGACGAAGCACACATATAACATGTGTACCAGAAATGATTTGGCATAATCTATTTGGAAACATCTTCCATTTTGGAAACTTTAAATAAACTAAAATGATATGGTCGTCCATATGTGAAATGTAAATTATCTATTGTTGTATCTCCATAATTATCTAAACGAGATGAACCATATCATTCACACGTGTTAGATTTAGAGAAAGCGGGTCCACCAGCGCTAGTAAATATTTCAAAACTTTATCGGCCATTTTATAAAGAGCTTTGTCAGTTAAATTCAGATAGGGAGTGAAGTTCCCACACAAGAAAGTGATCATATATTTCCTTCTGACAATCCTTTTAAAGCGGAACCATCATTTAGAACTCATGCGATTCATTCACAATTAAGTGAAATAGTCAGTTGTGGCTCAAGCGATACGATGCGTTCTACAATAATATTTCTTGACCCAAAAGGATATTTAAAACAATTTAATATCTTGTATATACCTTTTATAACTAGGATCAACGACGCTAAATCCGATGTACATTGCAAGTATCGATCAATTTCATTTGGATTGAACGGACAAGAATGTGAACTGAAGTTGAGTATGGGTTCCTTTTAGAACGAGCTTATTGATTTTAGATACATTTACGTGAAGATATTTAGTGGTATATATGAATTAAAATAAAATTATGGAACATGTAAAGTGCTTTGATAATACTAGTATTATGGTGAATTGGATGAAAATTCTAGAGATTTGAATTACGATCGCATTAATGTTTAACTATATCGTCCACTTTGTAGGGCAATCGTGAATGAAAATGTTAGTCTCATTTTTCTACCTTTACGAGGTGCACCATCTCTTATGTTCGAAAGGCTAGAAATCGGTTTAAGTTGGATTAATATAAACCACTATGCCAATGTAAGTATCTTATTTCAGCAAACATTTAGTTTAATTGACAATGTCCATTTGATATTTACATTGTAATTTTAGATTTGTTTTATTACTAGCTTTATATTGCGAATAACGCCCCATGCGCAAAGTTACATCATTATTTTCTAAAATTACGTACATCAGAGCTGAAGATTGGAAATTACTGATTCAATCTCGTTGTAAGAGATATGAAGAGATTAAAAAATATGGCAACAAAGTAACCGATTTAGCCGCATTCGTTTAATATACGTACATTAGTTTTTTATCTATTTGTCATTATAATCTATGTACACTAGTTTCCATGATAAATAATTATTTGTTTAATGTATTAATGTTATGTTATTTGCTATGCTAATTTTTGAAAACATTGTACTTAAACCTATAAAATAAAATAATAAAACGGGTGGTGTAGACAGAAAAATCCTTAAGTATATTAGCCACACCAGAGATAAAAATTAGTATACCATCGATAAGATACTACACCGCTAGGTATGAAATTTCCATACTGAATGTGTGACTATTATACCGACGGTTTCAGAATCCTATAAAGCTGATACAATAAACCAAAAACTATCTTAACAAATTCTTTAAGTGACTATGCCATACCAGCGACATAAAGCTCTTATATTATCGTTAACATAGTAAACTACCGTTGTGCCTATTATACCGGTGATACACTAGCTCAATACTGCCAGTAAGTTAACAAACCCTTTAAGTGACTTCACCATATTACCGATATGGAGTTTCCATACCGGTGGTGCGTCTATTATAACGACTATATAATAACCTCATATTACCATTAAAGTAACCAAAAAATATCTTAAAAAGTCCTTTAAGTAACGCATCCATACTGGCGATATAGAATTGTTATAGTAGGATATTATATAATCGGTATGGAATTTCTATACCGACGGTAAAACTACCATATACTATATGTATTGTGTTTGAGGTAACACTTAACAAAACCTCTTGTATCGTCGATACTATAGGTATACCGGTAGTATAATAGCCGCATCGTTGGTACGGAAATTCTATATCGCTGGTATAAGAATAATATACCGCTGGTATATGGTTAAAAAAACCCAAAAAGAGATTGGTCATATCAGCGGTGTAGAATTAATGTACCACCGATATGAAAATATATCGTCGGCATATAATTTCCATGTCACTAGTGCCAATATTTTACAATAGTATGCCACGTTTATGTGGCTAATAAATAACACAACATAACACAGCGCATAAAAAACAACAACATAACATAAAATATAATAACATTTAGTACTAAAATAAAATCATCAAATGCAACGTTCGTCACAAAAAACACCATCCTAAATAAAATACTTTGAAATGTACTTCAGACCTAAAATAACATTTATCCACGGTGCTTATAAAAAGATATATAGTATCAAAATACCTAAAAAGAAAATAATGATCAGTGATTTTCATAACTCGTTTCACGAAATTCCTAACCTCTTCCATGGTTTTGTCAAGAGATCAAACCAGATTATGGTATGAATTGTCTCTATTTATTAACCCTTATAAAAAATATGAGGATTGATGATGTACCTCATATACCATTTCACGTATGTATACTGAGTCATCTTTCGTTTGTAGTTTTCATAACAGGACGTGTTCTACGGTCCACAACAAGCAATTGGTTATACAATTGTTCCCATTGTCGTGGTTAATAAGATGTCGGTTGTGTTCTTATTCCTTAATAACCTCTTTAGGTTCTTGAAGATATAAAAAAGGTTTTTCATTGGTCCAACCAAACGGTCGCATCACTCGATCTGACATATACCCTTTACTCGTAAAGATAATCAGAATTCGAATGCGATAATACCCCTCGCTTATTCCAAAAACTTATCCCTCATGTCTATATATAGTTAGAATATGACATATAAACAAACACATAAAAAACTAAGATACACTTCGAGTTTGTTAGAAGTAAAAGACAAAAGTAAAGAGTACTTATATTCTTCTCCCGAAGACTAGCAAAGCGTCACAATAGTGTTTTTGGTCGAACATCGATGTCCATAAGATTCTTCGACAATGATTTAACAAACTTTGGACTTATATATTGTAATGGTTATTCACCTGAGGGCCAAAACAAGGGTAATGACCGTAGATCCAACAATCTAATAAACTGACGAAGACATAAAAAATCTTCATCGTTGCGCCATACCGCTATATAGTCATACCAACGCGCACGTACCCTATGCTTTCACACCAAGTCCATCTATTTTCTTCAAAGAAGCGAGAAAATCCGCATTTATGGATTTTTAATTGGTATTAGTGAAAATAGTGCAACCAAACAAAAAAATCAAGTACATACGTGCAATATGTACGACCATATCATTATTATGATTCAAATTTAGATCAAAATACAAATTATTAATATAGATATAATTAAGCCATAAAATCCCAAACCTAACTCCTTTATGCTCCACCAACTCCACACAGACAACATCCACCATAACCCCCAACAATCGAGCATAATGTGTATACATTCCATAATAATCCATGATCTTCTTAGGTTTGATTGTTTTGCCCACCATCGGGAGGCTAATAATAACGAACATATCGTCTAACGTGATATTTATCTCACCGTAGGAGAACTAGAAAGTGTTAGTCTCCTGATTCCAACATTCGAAGAAAGCCTCGTTCAAGTGTGAGTTTGAGTAAACCTTACTCAACTACTGAACGATAAACTATGATGGAATCTCATCCAACCTATTCTTAACCACCACCTGATTGTTGAGGACCCATATTTGTAACTGTTCATATATGACATTAACGTTAATACTGGTCCGAGACTGTAGAAACAGAAATAAAGTCAAACAATGTTTTTTGTTATAATCTATTAGTCAATATAAACCAAATTAAAAATAAATAAATTGAAATATATAATTAAACTTATATTTTTTGTGTAGGTTTTGTATGCCTTGTGAAGCTTGTAGTATGGAAAACAGTATGATACAGCTTTGTGCTAAGAATGGATTCTTGAGATCGAGAATACTACTCGATATTTGAGTAGGAATGTAAGGCTCATTTGCCTCAAAAAGTGTATCTTTGTCCGATAATTATTCACGTCGACTAAATGAGTCACCATCATCCTTTTGTTGTTGTTCTGGGGCTTCGTACTTGTTTACTTTCAAATACCATTTGGTATGCATATACTTGGTGGTCTCAGCCATAAGGGAACTGGTATGGGCTTATTCGTTTTGTGTGGTGCGTGTACGTTTTATTCGTCATTTTTACGTCTGTTGAGTCTAATTTAATATCTTGAAGGTTTGTTTATGACCTACCACTCTGATGCATGTAATGCAAACAATAAATTAGTTAGTTGAACGCATTAAAAACAATAAATTAAAGAATAATATCGGTATTGTTTAACGACACCACTGGTATAGATAAGTCGTATCGCTAGTATGGTTCAATGGCACTAGCGGTGCCATAATATTATTTTGGCATGCCATTGCCATTGAATCGTACTAGGTGTATGACTTCTTTGTACCACTGGTTCCCAAGAACATGAAAAACAATATGACTGGATAGTAGCACTGTGTACCAATAACACTGACAGTACAAAGCATTCAGATTGTCGATGCTTAAAAACAATCACGAACACAGTTGCAATGAAACCCCTTAAAAAAACTTAAATATAACATATATTCAACATAATTATATCAAAGAATCATTCACAAATCAATTACAATCCTATATTTAACTGGTTTCAACTAATTATAACACCTGAAATAAATTCAATCAAGTTTGAGAAGAAAATCAGTTTAAAAGTAAAAATAAATTGAATTGAGAATGGAAAGAAGAACTTACTTCTTTCATTTTCCCATTTTATTAAGTGACGAATCTTGAGTGCTTGAAGATGATGAAGTCACGAAGTGATGAGGTGAAGAAGATAAATCTTGAGATTTTTTTGTTTTTTGTTCTTAAAGAGGGAGGGATGAAGAAAGAATATTTTACTTAAATGAAAAAGTTAATAAATAAGTGCAAGAGTATAGTTATGGTATTTTTAGTATAAAAGATAAAAAATTGTCTAATTAATGAAAATTTTAAAGATGAGAGATGTTATATTTTTTAACAATAGTTTAGCCAAACCCTTAAAAAGAATTAAGGTTAAAGAACAATCATAATTATATGTCTACCAATTTTTGTGCAATTGTTTTAATATTTATTTTTTTAATAATTTTGTCTATTAAACTAGTTTTTCATGTTTATGCAAAATTATAATATAATTTTATCAAGAATGATAATGTGACCGATCGATGGCATGTATTTATATACACGATACCTAAATTGTAATAAAAACTAAAATTCAATACCCGATATATATTAGAATTATTATGCTAAATCCGAACATGTTGGTTTGAATTACCCGCATGGATACCTGCAACCATCTGTGGATAAAAATCCGAAATAATTATAAAAAATGAACTTAAATATTATATACTTTGAATTCAAAAATAATATTTAAAATTAAATAAAATATACATAAACAATATTACATTAAATAAAATAAAAATAAAAATAAATATTTTATATTAAAAAAAATATGTTTATATTTATATATAATTTAATGATAATTATGAGACGCGTCTAAGGACGAATATCCATGGTAGCGGATTCAGAACGGATATACATGGGTATGATATATAAATCTAAAATCCGAACAAAAAAAACAAAACCACAACCGATCCTGTTTTTGTTTTTATTTTTGGGTAATCACCATCGGATGAGTTTGGTTTGAATATCCATGATTTTAGATAAAATTTCTATCTTTAGGCCCAATGTTCAATTTTTAACATTAAACAAGTCCTTATGTTTAATTGTTTTTGTTGTATTTTTAGTAAGGATAAATCCAGCACGCGATTACTAATATACAACTTTGTTGAAACATGGAAGATGTGTTTACTACAAATATAAATAAAAAAAACCAATTTACAATATTGACCAACAATAAATCACTATATTTACCTTTTAACCAAAAATCAATAATTTTTTATTTAATATATATATATATATATATATATATATATATATTAAAACCGCATTCAAAACATGATAATAAATATTATTTTCAATCATAATTCAAATGAAATGGAAAACTATTTAATTTTTTAGAATAAAAGTAAATAATGAAAAATAATACATTAACAATTATTTTTAATTATTTATATTTGATGAGGCGACTTTTGGTTCGGTAGATCTGAGATCAGGTTAAGAGTAGATAGGATAATAAAAGGAGCAAAAGAGAAGTAAATATAAACGTGTTGTTTATTATTGGTTGAACGAATAAGATTCATTATCTACATGAATGAATAAATTAGTACTTGAATACCATATTTCAAATATGAGATGAGATCAAATATATATGTTAGAGATATATCGAATACATAAATCAATACATACTTGGTACTGTATGTTAGATCTCTATATATAGAGCTTACAAGTGGTGGTTAAGCTAATCTCTTATATTAGGAAAATAGAAGATATGATTCTATTTAAAGATAACAATTCTTATTCTCATATCTTTGATTGAGTCTCTTAGATATTGGGTCTTAAACTGCTGATGAGCCAATGTAATTTGGCCTGAAAAATTACACTCTTATTAGTAACCCAAAAGTCCTTGCTTGACCATCAATGAAAGACTATCTTTAACTCTTCAAGAAACTTATTAAAGCTTGTACTTCTGATTTTGTCGACTGTCATATCTTGAACTTTTGCATTTCATGATTGTCGAAGCTTTATCTTTATACCTAAAAATTTTATAATATTTTTTTCAAAGCTTTGTGTTTTGCATGATGAAGTAATTATGTCAACCATGTTCAGTTAAACTCTTAAAAATCTTAAGGCTTGTTTATTTTAATTTACATAGCCAAACTATTATTAGAGGCGTCTCTAATTTTGTTCGTACTTAACTGTTCATGTCTCATTAAAACCCTCCACGACCAAAATATCTATTGAGGATAAACAAATTTATTTTATCGAAGGAAAAAAGAGTAAAACTAACAATTAGTAGGTTTCTAGGGCATTGCCTATGCTTTAGCACGCTTCGGTTCTTTGCTGGATATGGATGAGTAGTTCCCCTAGTTTTTGTTGAATGATGAAGTAAATACTACTTTTAGCTTTATTGTCCATCTACTTTTATGTCTTAGTAATATATTATAAGCGAAACTATTTTTTTAATGTAAGTATATATCGGAAGCTTTCTCTTTTTATCTTGTGAAGAAAAAACAAAAATAATTAGAATCAATTAAGTATAAGAGATACACCTCATTTATATATTCTCAAACTATTTTGGCATTTGCTTTTTATTAGTCTTGTATGACAATTTTGTTGTTTCATTCATTTTTTTTTTCACCATTAACACTTCAAAATATTGGGCTATCATCCATAGATGATAAATATAATTATTGTTTATATATTAGGATGTTGTACTCTCACTGAAAAAATGATTTTTTCATTATTTTTATTTCACAAGTAATTATTTGCGTGAAATTTATTTTTGATTGAGTGCTATCACTTTTAATACGTTAAAGATTTTTTTTTGCATATCAATTTTTAATTTTGGTTGTTAAATTTATTCCATAATATTGTTCAGCCTGTAAGCCTAATGAATATTTAATTAAAAATATAAATTAATAAAATATTAAAATACTTAGCTTTTGGAGACTCGAATCGATATTTGTTGTAGAATCGCGTATGTAGACAATTGAAGCTCGTCTAACCCACTGGTTAAGATAATTCCTCTCACACTATGTTTCCCAAGTTTGATTCCTAGTTGCTCCAGCTCTATTTTTATTAGGGTCGATTTTTTCTGCCTTTCTAGATGATAAATATAATTATTTTTTATATATATTAGGATGTTGTAGACTCACTGGAAAAATTGATTTTTTCATTATTTTTAATTCACAAGTATTCGCCTAAAATTTATTTTTGATTGAGTGCTATCACTTTTAATACGTTAAATATTTTTTTTTACATATCAATTTTTAATTTTGGTTGTTAAATTTATTCCATAATATTGTTCAGCTTGTAAGCCTAATTAATATTTAATTAAAAATATAAATTAATAAAATATTAAAATACTTAGCTTTTGCAAACTCGAAGCGATATTTGTTGCAGAAACGCGTATGTAGACAGTTGAAGCTCGTCTAACCCACTTGTTAAGATCCTTCCTCTGACACTATGTTTCCCATGTTTGATTCATGGTTGCTCCAATTCTATTTTTATTAGCTTTGCATTGGTCACTATATTTTTTTTTTCAGATACTTGTTCTCCAAAAGCACTTCAGACTAGCAGTTTGGGTAGTTTTGTTCGATACTAGAGTCATTGATTCAATTCCTAGTGGACTCAATTTTATGCCTTAGTCTATTTTGTCGTTACCTATTTTTATCTTTTTTTTGGAAAATATTTCTTTTTATTTCTTTTATGCCTCAATCCATTTTGTTTCTACATGATCCTCTTCTTTTTTTACTGAGTTGGGATCCATCTTTTTTCTACTAGATCTTTTTCTCTTTTACCACTATCTTCTCTTTGTCCTTTCTATTCATGTTTTTATTTCATATGCCGAAATAATACAGACTTATTTTGTACAATTTTATGTTAAATCGATTGAAATTCTTATATGTATTTTTATTTTTATTTTATGATAGCCCGATGAAACAAAATTATATATGAAAAAGGTATGATCGATCAAATTAAAATAAATAGATTGGAAAATTAAGCATTTTGTTTGTCATTTTGTAGATTTGTGTCAGAGAATTGTATGCTCAGATCCTTTAATCATACTCAAACATCCATAGTCTTAGTTGAATAATGCACTAAGAACTATTTGTAGCTTTCTCGTCTAGCAACTTTTATGTCTTTAAAATATATTAAAGCCAAAAATAATTTTTTAATGTAAATATGTATTCGAACTTTTTTCCTTTATCATGTGAAGCAAAAAAATGACTAGAATAAATTAAGTAAATGGATATAACTCGTTTATATATTCCCAAAGTATTTCGGGATTTGTTATTTTTTAACCTCATATGACAATTTCGTTCATTCATTCATATTTACACCCTTAACGCTTTAGAAGATTGAGCTAGCCTCTATAAAGGAGAGAGAAAATGATTGATTATATATTAAGAATATTTAGACTCCATTAAAAAATTGATTCTTTCATGATTTTTAGTTCACAAGTAATTATACGTTTGGAAAATATTTTTTAATTGAGCATTGTCACTCTAAATACGTTAATGAATTTTTTTTGGTGTGTATCAATATTTAATTTTTGTTGTTAAAACTATTACAAAACACCATTCAGCTCGTAAGCCTAATGCACATTTAATCAAAAATAAAAGTTATTAAAATATTAATATACTTAGCTTTTGCAAAGTTGAAGTGATATTTGTTGCATAAGTAGGCAGAAGCTCATTACGTCCACTGGTTAAGATCTTTCTTCTCATACTCCGTTGCTCAGATTCGATTCCCATCTGCTTTTTGCTTAGACCCATATTTTTTATTTCTTTAATCTTCTCTTTCCATTCTAGTCGTATTTTCTTTCAGTTTCCAAAATAATATAGACTTGTTATATACTATTCATAATAAATCAACTGAAATGTAACATCTATATTTTTATATATATAAAAAGTATGATCAAATTCAAATAAAAAAATCGGAAAACTTAGCGTTTTATCTTAAACATTTTGTAGATATATCATATGCTCTGATCCTCTTACTGGATCAAAGTTTGATTTGGATCTTTCATTTATTAAATATTTCTCGTCGGATTCATGATTCTAGTTTTTGGATTTCCCGTTGTTGTTGGTAAATAAATGTGTTTTTAAGTTTATATATTTATTTTGGGGTTTTTTATGATTTTTTATGGTTTTTGAGATTGAAAAAGTAGCAGGAAACTAACAGGGCCCATGGACGATAGTTTAAAAGTGGAGAGCAAAATATAAAAAAAACAAAAGAATATTATATAAACGTGTTGTTTATTATTGATTGATTATATAAGATTCGTTAAATACATGAATGAATAGATTCGTACTTGAATATCATATTTCAGATATAAGATAAGATTAGATATATATCAAATACATAATTGATGCATCTCTTAGATGGTTTTATATAGAGCTTACAAATTATGGTTGGACTGATACCCGATATTAGGGAAATTCCTCGATATTAGGGAAATAAAATATATGATTCTATCTAAAGCTAGCAAGTCTTATTCTTACATATTTGATTCAGTCTCTTGGATATTGGGTCTTGAATTACCGATTGACCAATGTATTCAGGTCTAAAAAATTACACCCTTATAAATATTTATACGAAATAACATTTATATTATTCTTTTTTCTTCTATTTTTATCCCCCAATTTTAAAATTCATCAATTTATTTTTGTTTCCTTTTAGTCTTACAACTCATAAATCATTTTCTTTATAAGTTTTGGCTTTTACTTCTTATTTTTATAACTATTTTTTTACTTCTTCGAAGATTAAAATTGTAAAATATAAAATTAATTTTTTTTCAATATATTCTTGCAAAACATCGAATAGAAAAATTCAAGTGTAAAATTAAAAAATTATGAAAATCCCAATAAAAATATACTTTATGTTAATATATATATAGCATAAAATTATACATGAATGTTTATAAAAAAAGAAAAAAAAATCAACGAGACCCATTATTTTTGCAATCATAGGAAAAATCGTGGATATTTTTGTTAATTTTTTTTAAATAAGTTACCAACTTTTTGGAACCTTATTAGTGGCTGCAACTAATTTATGTCAAAATTATAGAGATCAAGTGTAAACTATGGAAACTTACTACGGATGCAAATGATCTCATCATAATGGAAAAAATGTAGATAAATTTTTAGTGAGACTAACAAAAAGAATGTATGTCTATTTGATTATTGCGACAAAACATTACGATTTCAGTCTTAACGTCACGAATAACATTATCTTAACTAAAGTATAAAAATACACCATCAAACTAAACAACAAATAGAACAATCATATTTTTTACATCTTAAGTTCTAAGTTTTTAGTTCATTATTTGTTAGGTGTTCAAACGCAATTAATTATTAATTTCGTGAAATGTAAGCTAATACATTTATTTGTGCTTTAAAATTATCAGATAAGGTGTTTCAGAGTTAGCTGATTTGAAAAAGTAATAATGTTTCAAATTTTGTTTGGTTTTACGATGTAAAATATATTTTTTATGAAAAACAAATACAAATCAACATCATTGTTTTTGGATGTATACAAAGATGAATCCACATAAAATATTTAAAAATAATATTAACCGCATCAATAATAGTAATAATAAAAATATGATTAGGACATATTATCATTAATTCAATAATATATATTATTTGTTGTTTTCATCGAATAAAAGAATTTTATTTTAGGATGAACAATTTTCCAACCGTCAAGATAAACATGGGTTATCCAACCAAAAATGTTGTAGTTGAAGAAAAAAAATGAAGTAATTTATGTCATCAATTCATTTTTATGAGATTTTTTACATTTGTGAAATGTATAACCATAAAAATAGCTTTGACGCAACATGACATTCAAAAATATTTTTTTGTCAGATATTTAATAATTCAAAAAACAAATATTTTTAATATATAATCTACGTTAATACTAATATACTTTTTGTTGAAACTAAAAATATGATTTAACCTTTTTTTAATAAAAAATAATAATCAATAACTTAGTTAATATCATGTATAAGATTTGTAGAAAAGATAAAATATATATGAGTGCAACGTATCTTTGTGCAACCAAATAATATAGCATTATTATTTTTTCGGGGTAACTTCAACAATATCTAAATAAATTGATCTTTTTATGATTAGATTTGTAATATGTGAAATATTTAAATACATAATAAAATGGATAGTGATAGTTTAAATTTTAAAATATTTTCATTAGGTTGATAAATTGTGCGAACAATTTTAATAAAATAAAAAGTAATATGTTATTGTATCTTTAAAATATGAGTATTTTGAGTTTTTTTTACAAATAAATAAATCCTAATACTTTAATATGAAGTTTGGATGAACTAGTAATCTTATTAAAATATATTAGTTTCTTCTTTCATTGTCTATTGATTTTGTATATTCTGTTAACAAATAAGGAAAAACATTGATAATTTTTAATTAGCTTATATGGTAAATCATGCAGTCACAGTTATAATTATAAGATTGCTTATTATACTGATAAATAATTTGCATATCTCATTCATTGTTTGGTTGCATATGGTTTCACAGATCATACGCAAAGTAATACAAGTCTCTTTATTTAGTGTATGTCGTTTTCATGCAGATTATACATCAATCAACATAATATTATATGTTCTCCACCTATATGAGATATAGTTTTTCACGAATCTACGTTGGTTGCTCGACTCCTCTTTAGTAATGGGGTTCTCACCGAAATGGGTACACCAAATATGATGATGTGCCAAGATGAACTAACGAGTCCACATAACTAGGATTAAAAATTTGTTACTATCCACGAAAGTTTACCTTGGTCTAATTTGGTTGATCACGATTGTAGGTTGGGCCAAGCTAAGCTCATTTTCTAAATTGATATGATAGGAGCTTGAAGTTTTTATGTACTTTGATATGGTCTTCATAACGCCAACCTAGTTTAGTTGTGTTTGTATCAACCACTTTCTATAAGCCAAAAATGTTTACATAGTAATTCGGTTGATGATGGCTCGATTATTCTAATTTTTTTGTTTTTAAAATTAATTTAACAAGTTTCATTATAAAATTTTCCTCGTTCTTTGATATTTTATGTGGAATGTCAATCATACTTAGCATGTTATACTGATAAAAATCCTCAAGTATTTACTCAATTTTGTTTTACATTATCTAATTTTGCATTTACATTGGCTTTTGCTTAGTTCTGTTTCTAACGTGTCTTATAGAAGGTCCATATGCTACTCGTTATCATTCTTCTACCATAATTTACACATTTTATAGTATCTCACCAATCATATTCTAATAATAAGGTTCATGGAACAGTTTATAAATATTGATTTGGATAAAACTAACTCTTTGGCTATGAAGTACAAAACCCAATTCAATTGATTGCATTACTTGACCCTGAAGCTAGGTGACGATCCCGTTTTTTTGTAATGTTTTGATTTTTGTTATTTTTTTGTTTTCTTTTTTTTGTTTGTGGTGTGTAGTGTTTTTAATTATTTTAATGAATCATATGATATCTGAATATACAGTTTCTCGTTGTTGAAGAAATACCTAACAAAAATATTTTTGGTTGAGACTTAATGGTAATCACAAAATAAAGTCAATATAATAGTGGCCGAGATTCACGCTTAAGCGGATGCGGATCCAATAATACACGTAGACTTAAACCTTAGGTAATTCACTTCTTGCAAGTGTGAAAAGAAGGAAGTACATCTTTGGCTATGTAAACCGCAAACTTAAAATTAACAAGAAATAAAAAAATATAAACGAAGCACACATAATAATATATAATGTGGTTCAAATTATGAAAAAATATTAAATCCACGGATAACAAACACTTTCATGAAGCTATTTGAGCGCTTGTTAGTGAGGTTTCCCCGGATTTTACATAAATCTGCTCAAATACTAATAAATGATGCAAGATCACATCTTGTTAATATCATAACATACATAATATTTCTAAGGCTATTTTCAAAGGTTATCTTTTACATGAACTTGTTATCTTTTACTTCGATTGATAGAGTGGTACCAAGTTTGAAATGGGAACCAATGAGATTTCTAACCTCTCGGGCTTCAGACAAGCAAAATTCTGTAAGAACCTCATAGTATATATACCAAAAATCCTCTTATCCTCTCCAATAGCCTTCATTTAAAATTCTCTATTTAGTCAAGTCTTCACCATTTTAATTCTCTTCATGTCATTTCCAACTATCAGTATGTCATCTACATACAACAACAACATGGTGTATCTCTCTATGTGTCTTTTCCCATTACAATAGACATAGTTATTGAAATAGTTCCTCACATGCTTGATGTACCTCATAACATAATTAAATATTTTATTTCACTATCTTGATGGCTGTTTTAGCCAATATATATGTCTTTTAAAAAAAACATATTCTTTCTTTGCTTCTTACAAACTTAAAGGTTGAATCATATAGATAGTCTCCGCTAGTTCTCCACGTAGGAATGAAATAGTAATATTTGTTTGATCTAACTCAAGATAAAATTTAACAATAATTTACAATAGAACCATTATTGAGGTTTTTTTGACAACTCATGAGAAAATTTCATGGAAATCAACATAATCCTTTTGAGTGAATCCCTTAGCTACTAACCTAGATTTTTACCTGGAAAATTCAACTACGGGATACCTTTATTCCTCTTGAATATCCATTTTATCCCAATAAGGTTCTGACCCTTCCGTTGTTTCAAAAAATCCAAGTGTTATTCTTCTTTTTCAGATACCCTAGCTCTACCCTCATGACCTCTAGACACTTCGCCTTGCCATTTCTCTTCATAGTATTGTGATAACTCTCGGGGTTTATGAACATCTCTATGAAATTCAATCTATAAGCATAACTTATAATATCAGCAAATTCATACCTCTGTGTATGATTTTAAGGTTTTCATGCTCTATCTTTCACGAACTGATAGTTGTCAATATCATCATGTTTCTCATTAGTTTGAACATACAAAGGTTGTGGAACATCAAACTCTCGGCCATCTTGTACCTTACACAATATGTGAACTTTCTTTACACGAGCAACACTTGAACCATGTCTGAATATTCTTCAACAAAAGTATGCTCGACTTCACTCTCTTGTTCAGACTCATCATTAACTACACATCTCTCCTTAGTAGTATTAAGTTTGTTCTTCATTGTTTTAACCAATTATAAAACCTCCTCACTCAATACCACGTCTCAACTAATAAGTTTTATGGCTTCCAGATTTGAGGCACCATCACCTATACCATTTTATGTATTTCTGATAGCTGAGGAACAAACACTTCAATACTTTTGGCTGAAGTTTATATTGGTTCATATGTGTGTAGTGGCATATTCAGACACTATCAAATTTTTCAGTTCAATGTTATTTCTAATACGTTTCTCTTATATAGATTTAAACTTTAGTTTCATAGATGGACCATTGTTAATAATACATACAATTGTGTTTATAGATCTCCCCATAATATTCGGTGCATTCTAGTTGTAAGAAACATACACCTTACCATTTTTAGTAAGGTATGGTTTATCCTCTCTGGAAGCTCATTCTGATGGGGAGTTCCTCTCATGGTTTTGTATTTAGTAATACCAAGTTTAAAATACTAGTTACCGAATGTTTTATTAACATATTCCAAGCCATTGTCAGTAACTTATTTAACAGCCTTCGGGTCTCATTCTCCGCCAGTTTCTTATAATTATTATAAGTATCAAATGCTTCATCTTTGGTCTTCAAAAGTAGAGCCCATACCTAACTCTTCCAATTGTAGAATGCCTTGAACGTTCCGAAAGGTCGAATGAACATATTCAAGCACATCACTGGTTATATAATTACTAGAGATGAGCTTACACCTTTTGCTTTAACCTAACATGCATCTTTAAAAGAAACTCAACTTCTAAACTGTGTTACCATCCAACCACCATTTTTTGTTAAGCTTATTCAAAATTTTATTAATCACATTCCTTGGCCTAAGATGCCACAACTTGGTTGAATATTTCTATATACAAGACACGCTTCCATACATTACAGACCCTTGAAAAAACTAAAACAACATTAGTCATATATGATTTTATAACAACTAGTGAGCCTGCATAATCCTAAATCTTCCATCTCCACCCTTATATGTAAATTATTCCTTATTTAACATGCCAATAGAAAGAAGGTCTCGTTTAACTTCGGACACATAACTCACATTTTCATCACTCTCTCAAGTCTTGTACACAACTTAATTTAAACATTCCTTATCCATTTTACAACACATGTTTCATCATTATCTAATATGAATTCGGTAACATCAAATAGTCGCAGTTTTTTAAACCGATGTTTGATGCTAGTCATCTAGAATGAAGCCCTAAAGTCTAAGACCCACTTGTTATTGTACCTACAAGAAGAAGCCATTAAAAATCAATGTATTCATATTCATTTGAGACCATTGCAGCATCTCTGGTTTAATGTTTTGGATAACTATATTTTTTCCTCTTCTCTAAGTAATTTTTACTAACATGAACTTCCTTGCACAATTAGCATTTCACTTTAAACCACTCCTCAATATTCTTGACTTGGGCATAAAGTTTCCTCTCTGTTTGTTTGAATCTCTTCTTTAAGGTCTTTCCCGCATACTGAGTCCAAGACCTTTTAAGTCCCTGTTTAGAAGTGTATTTCTCTCAAGATGTTTTAAGTCTATAATACTCTTAACTTTAGCCACCGTAACAGAATATTTTCCATAGAGCACCGTTTCAATAAAATACTCACGCAAATTTGACATATAACTCACATAAATTATTATTTTATCTTCATTTTTTTACCTTGAATCCAAATGCATTCAAATCATGAATGATTATACTGAAATCATCCAAGTGTCTTTGGATATCCTTAATATTATCCATTCCCAACATATATAGCTATTTCATGATATATAATCTATTGGGCATAGATTTTTTCATGTAAATAGCCTATATTTGAGTTTGTATCCCTAACATCGTAAGATATTTAGTCACCTTTCAAAATACCACATTCTATACACTCAAGATCATAACATTATGGACATTAGAAAACACTATGGTATCGACCCATCCTTTGACTTCATGCATCTCTTAAAATATTTATAGAACCAATGATGAGTGAATGGATCCCCTAGACGCACAATAGCACATTAAAATGTATTTCCACAAACAATCAGATAAACATGACGATGTGTCCCTGACATTGTTGTACCTTGTACCATCCTCATTTTTTTCCAATTTTGCTTAAATCAACGGTAGCTTAATTAATAGTTGAGAATAATTCATCAATTTCAGCTTCTTCAACACAATAGTGAATTAGTTGTTTTTAGAAGTCTCGACAATATAAGTACTTGTTGATAAGAAAAAATCATTCTAAAATGAAATATAAAAATGATGAATACAATCGAGAAATAACTATTATGTGTTTAGTAAATTTTCATATTAAGTGTGTGATCAGACCTCAAATGAAGACATTAGTCCTTATTTATAGAGTTTACAAAACATATTGTACCAATTACTAAATTATACATGTTACCAGTCACTAAATTATATGTTTCATTTTATTATCACCGTCTTACAATCTTTCTCGATGACCTTATATATGATGATACAAGTAAATAAAATTATAACCGTCTAACAACCTTTCTATATACTCCTCTTATATATTTTTATAACTCTCTCTACAGCCTCTGCTTCACTTAACATGAACTTCATCTTAAATTTCTTTATGGCCTTCGTTCATATCTACTTTATGACCCTCGTGATGTACCTCTTCCAGACCTTCATATATATTTTTTATGACCCCGTCTCATACATCTTCATAACCCTGGTCTCATACCTTTTCATGACCCTTATCTTCAATATCCTTATGATCCTTGTCCATATATGTGATCTCTACTCATTCATCTTTCTACTTCTCAGGCTCATAAATTTGACTCAATGGACCTCGATGTCATTATATCGTTATTTTTAAGTCGACAAATTCTTGAATTCCATGGTTTGAATCAAGCTTCCTCCAATGTCAAGTCTTCAAGACAAACATATGTGCATGGTTACTTAACCTATCTGTGGCCTTAACCGAGTTACCATCATTGCCCTTCCCAAGATTCAAGAAAACCTTTCATCCCTCAATCTAAGCACAAATACACTGAGGATTCACCCAAAAGGAGCGAGGATCTACATAAATAAAATTTTAGCATGTTACCTCCGCCTCTAACTAATTGTTTCCTCGTCATGGGAGCAAACTGGGAGAATAATAGGTTGTCTTTGTCACAGGAAAAAGAGGTGTGGAATGTGTCTCAAGTGCTTCACAACTACAAGGTTAAAAAAAATTAGGTTCTCTCACGAGGGTGTCACTATGGGGAAGACTAGGACTGTTATAGGACTGGACCAGTCTGAGTTCTAATTTTTTTAAGACCAGACCGGTAGGTTATCTAGCAGTCCAAACCGGCTTACTAAGCAATACGGTCTTAGAATTTGGACCAAGTTAAATCTGTTAAAGGATCGGGTCAGTCCAATCCGGCCCGAGCTAGTCCAAACAGGTTGGTCATCTTCAATTTTGGCCTAATATTTTTAAGCTTTTAAACTAATAAAAAATATTAAATTCAATTAATAGCTAAAAGGCTAAAATAAATTATACCATGAAGGAGAAGTCATAAATATATTTTTACCATCTTTAAGATGTGTGATAAGCTAGTATACTAGACAAGCTGCCATACATATTTATAACTATTTTTATTAGCAAATTATTTTCCCTTTTACAATGTAGGATACCTTATGTGAATTTATTTTCTCCTCTTATAACAACCACAAATTTAAGATGTTTCATTTGACGAGAATTTATATTTCATTACAAGTCTACAAGTAATTATTTAACTACTTATGACCGAAACAACATTAGTAGTTTACTGTAACTATGACCTAACACCATCCGAGATTCACTTTAAACATAAACTCACCCAAAAAAAATTGTTTGGAATATAACAAAAGATAATAAAGTCCAAACATGCAAATTATCAGCTTAACAAACAAATTACACACATAAAAAACCAAAGCCTGTGAGACTTTAAAGTTTAAATATGCATGCTATAACTTATAGAAAGTCCTAAAAATGAATATGTGAACAAAGTTACACAAAATCATTACTAAAATTTTAAACCTCGATGTTATCGTCAATATATTAGTTGGAGCTAATATTAAGTCATCGGAGACAACTTCTTGATGATAAAATTGCTCTTGTAAATAATTCGTATGGGAATATAATACTGAAGTGCAACAAAGATAATTTTAATACTATATGAGAGATGAAACTATAATACAAACAACTTATAAGTTACATAGCATTAAAGAGAATGGAAACCAACATGTTTCACGCCTAGGGCAAACCGGACTTTATTATTGTGTGTAAAATGTTTCATAGCTAGGGAAGATATAAATATGATAAAATATAAGCACAAATATCATTCACTTATCAATATCTTGTGCAGTTGGTTTATTCCATATATCATTATGAAAATGATCTATTAATACCATAAAGTCTGGAATTTATTCTCAAATAAACACATGAATGAACCTATAACATTATTCATTATCTAGGTTTGTTTACTAGTTACTAGTTAAGTCAGTGGGTGAGATATAGTTCAAATGAATTAATATATTTACTTGCAGTGAGTAAGGTTTTAGCTATTAAAGGTTCTTTATTTATTATATCTTCGTTTTTAGGTCCTTCTATTTATTTCGATGTGGAATATTTTATGTTACTAGTATATTTAATTGAAATAAAATGCTCAACTTGTAAAATAATTTTTATATATATCGGGTTATTATCAGTTTTATCAATCCAGAATCGTAATCGGACCGGCAATAAACCTTGGCTCGTTAACATTTCGATAAGATCATTGAGTCAGTCTCGAGTGGGTCTTACCGGACTGGTCTCGTGCGGCTTATTGGATCCGGTAGCCAAATAACAGTCACATGTAAGACTATAAGAATTAATTATTTAACTACTCATATGAATGGAACCCTGGTTAATGAGAGATCTTTCTTTTTTCCTATTTTTTATTTTTTCAGGCTCGATTCTATTTGTTTGAACAAAAGATTGAATAACGCCAAAGGTATACAAAATACTTTGTATGATAAGTAAAATAATATAAAGAGGGACCCGGTGAATAAGAAAGCTTCTCACATGGATAACGTTAAAACAAATGATGTCGCTATGGTGTAATTCAAGTAGTTGCTAAAAACTCGAGCCACGAAGCACACCCAACAGTGAGACCGATTGGTGAAGCTTACCAGTATGTCCTGAGAGAAGATACTTGTTTTTTTAACCAATTTTTTTGAGATTTGCTTTCGTGCATTAGTTGTTCAAGAGATCAAGGCGATGTTTCTAGGCCCCAACTTAGATCTCGATCTTGAAATTATTACTTTAGTGAATTTTACCATTCTTCCCGGGGTGGAACTTATTTCCCATTATCAGTACTCTAATATTGTCCATGATGAGATTGAGACTGGGTATGATAATTTAGGCTTTGTTCTCATTGGTTTCATTCAGTCATATGATTCTTTTAGCCAACTTTAAGATGAACAGTTTATCAAGATACTAGGAGGGTTTGGTCTATATCGAGAACTTAAAGAGTTGTCTAGTTCCACAAAGAAGAGATCTAGAATTGTGTACGAGGTGGCTATTACGAAAAAGAAGACCTTAGCTTAGTGCACCAATCAAACAGAGCGTAAGAGCTCCATACGGCATTCCCAACGATCAATGTTTTTGGAGGGCAGGAGTGAGATCCAAGGTCTGTTGTTAGTTGTAGGTGAAGTAATCTAGACTCCAGAGCAACCACCAACGAGGGAAATAAACAAAGGTTAATGAGGAACTAGACTTGGGAAAAATTTCCTAGTCATGTTATGAGTTGAAGGTGATTTATTTTGTTTAACGGCGTGTTACTTCTTTTTTATATTTTCCATTTATGAGAAGTTTAATATTGTTTAATTATCTATCTTTATTAAAGCTTAAAATAATTCGTTCATAGTGAGTACCAACCCCCTCCCCCCTTCCACAGCTTTACATAAATCATAGCTATACTCGACGTGCCTGAAAACTTCTTACGAACAAAACCTTCATTTTCCTTACTTTAACAATAAACATAGATTTCCATCTACCCTTCCTTAGGAATCCTAAGTGACCTTCATTTAACAAAAATTATATTTCCACCTTGAAAAACTTGAGAGATCGCAAGTGACCTCCCTTTAGGAAAACTTAGGTTTTCATCTTAGCCAACTTGAGATATTTTGAGTGATCTTCCTGTAACCAAAACTTAGATTTCCATCTTGGCTAACTTGAGAGATCCTGCGTAACCTCCCTTTAACCAAAAATTTAAATTTTTATATTGGCGAACTTGAGAGATCTTGAGTGGCCTTTCCTTAACCAAAACTTGGATTTTCATCTTGGACAACTTGAGAGATCTTGAGTAGCCTTCTTTTAAAAAAACTTTGATTTTTATATTGGCTAACTTGAGAGAACCTGATTGACATTCGTTTAACCAAAAATTGGATTTCCATTTCGGCCAAGTTAAGAAATCCTGAGTGGCCTCCCTTTAACCAAAAAAGTTAGATGTTCATCTTTGCAAATTCGAAAGATCCAACGTGGCCTATTTTTGACAAAAAAGTTAGATTTTCATCTTGGCTAATTTAAGATATCCTTAGTAACCTTCATTTAACCAAAAAATTCAACTTTCATCTTGAATAACTTGAAAGATCACGAGTGACCTTCATTTAACCAAAACTTGGATTTTCTTGGCCAACTTGAGAAATCCTAAATGACCTCCCTTTTTCCAAAAACTTGGATGGTCATTCCTAACTAATTTAAGAGATCCTGAGTGACCTCCTTTTAACCAAAACTTGATTTTTTTATCTTGGCTAACTTGAAAAATCACGAGTGACCTCCATTTTACCAAAACTTGAAGAGAATTATCTTCAACGTGGCTTTCCTTAAACAGTTGTTCTTTCTTATAAGACCAATGAAATTTTTGGTCTAGATTTTACCCTAATACTTGCCAAGTAACAGGTTGAGGTGTAAGCCTGTGTAAAAGAAGAGGTATCACAATTTTTTAATTCAAATAAACAATAGGGTATACATTAATTATTTAGTCAAGTGAGTTATAAATGGTCTCTTCCATATTGGTACTATCTTGTCTGTGCCTACTTGTTGAGTATGCTAGAAGACGCATCTAAGGGTTAATTCTCCCACATTACGGGTATTGGCTTAAGTTTTGAATTATATCGTTGAGTTTTATTATGCTTCACTTGCATATTCTTTCTAATATATATTGTCTCATCAGTTTTTACTAAGTCCAAATTAGCTCGACATCCTTCGTTATTGATTTTTAAGTCGTATTGGAGTATCCGAGAAGTATTGACTCCAATTTTAAACGGTATTACTTGCCTCTTCCTCATATGCGAGTTGGAAATGTGTCTCGCTAGTAAAGTTGTATGACGCGATGTCGTAAGTAAATAATATTTGTGATAGCATTTTTTGCCAATTTTCCTTTGCATGCCTCATATTCTTCTTTAGGTCGTCTATTATAGTCTAATTTAATATTTCTACCTAACCATTCACTTGTGGATGATATGAGGACAAGAGGTGATACAGAATATCGTATTCTAAGCAGAAGCCCTCGTTTTGTCATTGCCAAACTGTAACCCATTGTCAGAGATTAATATTATCGGTATTAAAAAAAGACACAATATTTGTTTCCATTCAAACTTTCTTATATCTTACCTTAGAGTGTTATTTAAGGATTATGCTTCTGCCCTAATGAATTAGTATATTGCCACAAGGATAAAACTTATATTTTTAGGTCATGTTAGCAAGGGTCCAGCCAGATCTAGTCCCTACTGTTTGAAAGGGCAAACACTTAAATTCCAAATGAGCTCCACTATTTATTGGTGTTGGAACTTGAACCACCTTTGATAATTATCATGTTTTAGTAAAGCTCTGCAGTCAATAAGTAATACCGTATAGTGAGAGTCTTGTGGCCCAAGTTTAATCACGTTTGCTTTTTAATTTTTCTTCCAACTTAAAACGATTTGTTGATAGCAACTATACACTCCTACAACTAAACATAAATTGTAGCCACACCCATGTTCTTGAAAACATCTCAGTGAAAAAACCTTAACTTCTCTCACTTTAACAAAAAACTTTGATTTCCATATTGGCCAACCTACGAGATCCCAATTGACCTCCCTTGAACCATAACTTGGGTTTTCATGTTGGCAAACTTTAAAGATCCTAAGTGACATCCTTTTAAGTAAAACTTGGATTTCCGTCGTGGCTATCTTGAGAGATCGTAAGTGATCTATTTTTTTTAAAAAAAACTTTGATTTATATCATTGCATACTTTAGAGGTCTTAAGTGGTCTCCTTTTAACCAAAAATTGGATTTCATCTTCGTCAAACTGAGATATCCTTGGTGACATTCCTTTAACAAAAAAACGTGGATTTGCATCTTGGCTAACTTGAGAGATTCTGAACGACCTCTCTTTAAGCAATATTTGGATTTCCTTCTTGGCTAACTTGAGATATCCTAAACGACCTTTCTTTAACTTAAAACTTGAATTTTTATCTTAGATAACTTGAGAGATCCTGAGTGGCCTCCTTTTAACAAAAAAATATATTTTTGTCTTGTCTAACTCAAGAGATCCTGAGTGACCTCCATTTACCAAAAACTTGGAGGTTTCCTTTTTTGACTTAGTTTTTCGTAAACAGCCATTCTTTCGTATAAGCTTACCTTTGCTCTACTGATATTTTATTTTTTACGCAACACAAGTTTTCAGTCTAGCTTTTACATCACTACTAGCCAAGTCGGGTTTGGGGCGTAAAATTATATACAAGAAGATGTACTGTAGATTTTTAAATTTCATCAAAAATGGGTAGACTTTAATTGTGTTAAATGAGTTACAAAAGGTTGAAATTTAAATTAAATATAGACCAGATACTTAATATTTAATATCTTGTAAACTTTTGTCTTTTCCATGTCTTCCAACCAATATGTTCACGGTATATTGCACTCGATCAACCGATATGGTCCATACCATATTGGTGCTAGCTTTCATGCTCCTACTTACTAAGTATACTAGAAGACGCGTTTATAAATCAGTTATCCCATTTTGATGTGTTTTGGCTTCAATTTTGAATGATATCATTGAGTTGTATTTTGCTTTATTGTATATTCCTTCAAGTAGGATTAGTCTCAGCGGTCTTCTACTAAGTCCAAATAATCTCTACATATTTTGTTGTTAGTTTTTATGTTGTATTGGAGCATTCGAGCATTAATGAATCTAATTGACAAGTGATATTATTTATGCCTCGCATGTGTGTTAGAAAATTGTCTCGTTGGTAGGTTTGCGTCACGTGGTGCAGTAAGTCTATAGTATTTGGGGTATATTTTTTGTTAATTTTCCTTGGTATGCTAAATACTAAATTATATCGTCCATTATAGTTTTATTCGCCATATGGGGACGATAAGTGATGACAAATATCGTATTCAAAACAGAATTCTCTCATTTCTTCATCGTCAATATGTAACCCATTTTTGAGATTAATATTATTCGGATTCTAAAATGAGTGTTTCCACGTGATTATTTTTCTTTATTCCATTCGAGTAATATTTTAGGCTCTACTTGAACCCATTTGGTGAATTAGTCAATTGCCACAAGGATGAACCTTATATTTATCGGTCTTATGCACAAGGCTTTAACTATATATAGTCCCCTCTGGTCGAAAGGGAAAGCATTCAAAATCGATGTCAACTTCATTCCCGATCGGTGTTGGAACTTAAACCATCCCTAATATTTTTTTTAATTTTTTAACCAGGGCTCTTGCGTAACTTCACATTCCAAACAAATAATACAATAGAGTGAGGGCCTTATGGGATATTTTTTGCACCCCGACGTGTTTGTCATGGGACCCGAGGTGTATCTCCATAAAAAATTACTATGCTTCAGTGAAGTTTAACTACTTTAGCAAGGGATGCAAGTACCCTCTTTGAAAACATACATAGCTGATCGAAATTGTAGCTTTCTTGCGTATGCATTTTTAGATCGTTGAGTTCCTTCACTCAAGTATTATTTTATCTCTATTAGCCACTACTTCTCCTCATTCATTATATATACTGATGAGGGAATGAATGACTAAGAGGAATAATCTTGGATCTTGGACCTGATGTGACAGTGATGTTTAATTCTAGAGAGAATATTCTAGAGAGAGAAAGTAGAAAGAGAATTTTATATCCCAAAAATTGTCCCACCTACCAAGAATAATGAGCCCCCTTTTATAGTGGGGAAGGGTGGACCCATTAATGTCCTTGGTGGTCTTGTTTTATTTCTCTTTTAATCCTTCATAAAATACTTTGTTTACACATTATCCTCTAATAAACAATAAATACTGTAATAGACCTATTAAATTCCTTCTATTTACAATTGACTCCTATTTATTTATATTGCCGAATTGCTCCCTTATCAGTAGCCCCCCAGTCTTCAAGAACTGCGGGAATGAAGACTTGTAGAAGAATCAGCTACGAGCGCCTCTATCTCTTGGCCTCTGGTATCGATTGACTGGTTTACCTAGGTCGGGCCTTTTCTTTCAATTGACATCCGAACCTCCATATTTTTATCAGATGGTCGGTCGCGTTCCGCCCCGGCGCTGTTATGAGTTATCTTGGGTCTGCTTCCAATCTCTCTTAGCGAATTCTACGTGGGCTTGGACCGGCAATCAAGTTTTGAAAAGTAACTCGGGCAGACGCGGCCCATCTGATGCCTCTGCTTGAGCTAGCTAGTACACACCTACTGTACCAGTCTAATTAAGGACGCCACGTGTCGACCGATTACTCGAGGCGTGCCTGTTTGCACAGTTTCTCATGGAATCTTTTCGACTTCCTGCTGCTTTTTGTCGCTTGGACTTCCCCGTACGCGTAACGGCTAGGTGAAGTTGCCTATAAATACCCCACAAACATGAATCTCTCTCAGAGGCGTTATAGAGAGAGAAAGTGATGTCCGGATTGTTCTAGAGAGAGAGAACTCGTTTTATGAGAAATAGGTACCCGAAGCCAAAACCAAAAACCAAGAAAAAACCAGTGTTCGGATTCAAAGAGTGGGCTAGCATCGGTGACCGCGCTGAAGAATATCGAGCCGCAGGACTGATCTGGAGTTCTAACTCTAAGCCTTTTGTACCCGTACCACTGCCTCACGATCCCGTTCTTCCTGAACTGGTTCCTGTTGAGTCCTTAGTCATATCAGTACCATCCGACGCGAGTACCCGGATAACACCGTTAGCTCTTCAAGCAGCAGTTCACTACCTTCACGTGCTACTAAAATTAATCGCCTGACGCCTTCATCGGTGAATTCCTATACTACTCCGACTCCTTTTCCTCCATGCAGTCGAAGCCAATCCAAATTCCTTTCTATGGGTGATTCTCCAACCTCTACTTCGCCTGTAAGGGAAAATTCCCCTGAAATGGTCCAACTCACCCACGACATTAAAGGGTACCGGATCGACACTCATACCGCACGTACCTTTCTGGGCCTTAATCGACAAGCGCAGCTTGCTCGGGTCGGGAGTAGTTCTGGTACTGCAGATCCTCCTTTTCAATCGTCCGACCTTCCTGCAGTTAACTCCCCTAAATCTGATGATGTCCTAGTAGACCATACCGACGAGCTAGAAACGGATGTTGTGGCTGCGGGCGAAGGCTCTGCCGTTATTGGTGGCAAAATCGCTCCTCCCGAAGAGCCTCTTCCTGAGGAGATTGAGGCAGTCATTACAACTAACTACCACCGTTAGTTGCCCCGAGACTATGTCATTTCCCTTTTCGAGGGCACGTATCTTTATTTTTTGACCGAAGAGCGGGAAGAGCTTTTGAATCGCTGGGGTATCCCGAAGTGTGTGAACGTTCGATTTCCCGAACCCGGGGAGACGCCGGTGCATGTGCGGTCACGTGAAATCGTGATCTTCACCAAACTCTTCAATTGGGGTCTCAGGTTCCCTCTGGACCCCGAGATAGCTCTGTATTTTCAAACCCTCAAAATATGCCCCTCACAGCTGACGCCTAACGCATGGTATACACTGATGTCGTGCATCATGGCTTCGCGTCTATCGGGCCGGGTTATGCCGATTGTCGAGTACATAGCCATGTCAGGGCTTTCGAAATCCTATAAGTCTCCCTTTTTCTATTCTTCTTTGGCTAACACCTGGAAGATCGTGAAAGACTTTCTTGAGGGTGACAAGGGTTGGAAACATCAGTTCGTCTTTCTCAATGGCTGTTGGGAAAATGGCCGCCCCTATAGCAAGGAGAATCCGAGGTTCCTAGCGGTACGAGCGATATTTATATGTTTTTTTATATGGTCTGGCCTATTGTGCAGTGTCTAAGGAATTCATCCAGGGGCTGAAAAAAGACCACTTCAAGCCCGGCAAAATGACCTTCCAGGTCTTAAAGGATTATGCAAGGAAGCACTGGGGTCGGGCGTTCCACTGAGCTTTCAAGGATACTAACCTGATTATGAGCAACCTATGGCGGTGCTCGTCGAAGCTATTAACAATTGAGGAATTGCGCCAACCCCCAAGCATGGTGGATTTGGTTTCAAGGACAAACACGCCCGACGCGCACATGCTTCTCCTGAAGCGCAACAAGGCGCCCAGCAAGCGCCCTAAGTCCGATGAAGAAGCTGAGCAAGCTAACGCTGAGGTTAAGGGGGACGCCTCTAAAGGACGGCAAAGAGAGAAAGTTGGGGCGGATGATGAGGCGCATCAGTCCGAGGAGTTGGCTCAGAAGCGGAAGGGCAAGGCTGAGGCAGACATGGCTCCGAATAAGAAACTGAAGCGTGCAAAGAGAGAGAGTCGGTCTGTCGCTGTTTCTGTGGCTGCCGACAACGCCACCGTCCCCGAGCTCTTTGAGCAATTCGGGGGGGTGAAGGGTGCGACTGCGATCGATCCCATAGCGGTACTGTCCGATGATGCGAGCCCTAAGGCTTCGTCGAGAGACGCTGCGGCGTCCTCGAGTGTTGTGAAGTTGCCAGTCCTTTCCGTACCGGGGAGCCCGCACGCATTCCCTCTTTGGATCACAGATGGTTTGTCCTTGTCTTTGTACAACATGATCGTACCCTTGGCCATGAAGGAACGGCGTGCGGCGGAACTAGGCCAGAAGTTAGGGGACGCAGAGAGGAAGGTTGCTGCTCTCGAAGAGGAAGTGAGGAAAGGGAAGGAAACTCAGAGGCTATTGGAGGAGAAGCTGGAGTCGGCCGAAAAGAACTTGGCGCTTGTGACGAAAAACCGGGATGATAGCGTCGAAAAGTTGGGCCAGGAGATCACCGGCCTGAAGGCGGCTAACGCCTTTTTTGCCGAGCAATGCAAGAAATTGACGGAGAAAGAAACAGCCGAGGCCAATGAGGCATATGTGCTGACCTTTCATTATCGCTTCCCCGACCTGACCTTGGGATCAATGTGGACGTTCCTGAGGCCGACCACACCGAGGGTGTGATTTACGAGGATGACGAGACAGACGATGCCGGGACGGAGTCTGGGGAGAGGATACGTGACCTCTGACGCCTCTACGTTTTTTTGGTTACTTTGATGTTTTGTATTAACAGAGTCGGTAGGACCTTCTTTTTGAACTATGATTGTAACAACTCTGTAGCAATTCAATATTCGTTAATTTTATGCCCTGTTTCCTAGTCAACCAACAGTGTTCATAGGGTCGGTAAAAGTAAATACGTTCAATCATTGAAACTGGTTAAAGTTGTTTGATAAATTTGAATCGAAAAATCCGACCATAGGGTCAGTAAATCGTTGTGTAGATCAGTTTAACTACTGAAAAAACGCTTAAGGTTCCGTTGATCAATATAAATCGAAAAGTCCGCCCATAGGGTCGGTAAAGTGATATGTAGATCAGTTTAATTACTGAAAAACCGTTTAAGGTTCTGTTGATCAATTTAAATTGAAAAATACGCCCATAGGGTTGGTAAATCGATATGTAGATCAGTTGAATTACTGAAAACCCGTTTAAGGTTCCGTTGATCAATTTAAATTGAAAAATACGCTCATAGGGTCGGTAAATCGATATGTAGATCAGTTGAATTACTGAAAAACCATTTAAGGTTCTGTTGATCAATTTAAATTGAAACATCCGCCCATAGGGTCGGTAAAGTGATATGTAGATCAGTTTACTTACTGAAAAACCGTTTAAGGTTCTGTTGATCAATCTAAATTGAAAAATCCGCCCATAGGGTCTGTCAGCTCGTCAGCTGGCAGGCTCCTTTTGATCAGTCCAGAGATTTAAAGGCAAGATAAATTTTTTAATTAATAGGGGTCGGTTTTCGTAGGTGCCTCATTAAAACCTTCTTGCGTCACTGAGTGAGGAAAGAGTACACCCCCGACCAAAGGTTCATTAACAGAGATGATTTCAACAATTAACAAATCTATTCTAAGTAAAGTTTTAAATGTTCAATGTTCCACGGGAGTCTCAGCAAACTCCCGCGTTTGTCCTGCAACCGGTATGTCACACTCTTAACCCGCTCTATTACTGAATATGGCCCCTCCCATTTCGAAGCAAGCTTGTCGAGGCTCTTATCCTTTGTGTGCAGAAAAAATCTTCGTACTACTTTTTCCCTTACTTTGAACTCTCGCTGACGTACTTTGGACGCGTACCGGCTCCTCATCAAGGTCTGATAATGCAAAGAATTTAGTTGAGCTCGTCCCCTTTTTTCTTCTATTAGATCTAAGGCTAAGCGTCTGGCGTCGTCATTTTCACTTTCCGTCTAAGTGCCGACCCTGAACGATGGAAAATGTTATTCTGCTGGGGTGACAGTATCCATTCCATAGACTAAGGCATAAGGCGACTCTTTGGTCACCGTTCGAGGCATTGTCCGCTAGACCCATAACACTTCTTGTAAGTAATCCGGCCACTTGCCGGATTTTCCATCCAAATTCTTTTTGAGCCCGTCCAAAATGGTTCGGTTAGTCACTTCAACTTGCCCATTCGCTTGGGGATGGAAAGGGGTGGAAAACATTGCTTAATCCTATGGGTTGTGCAAAAAGTCTTCATCTCATGGCTATCAAACTGGGGTCCATTATCCATGGTAAGTCTCTGAGGCACCCCAAATCTACTACAGAAGTGCAACCAAATGAATTTGATGACATTTTTTGTCTTTGTAGCCGATAACGGCTAAACTTCTACCCATTTGGAGAAATAATCCACAGCCACCACTATTGTTTGCCTCCTACCGGACGCCATCGGTAACGGTCCGACGAGATCGATTCCCCATCGGTCGAAAGGTAAGCCTTCAGATATGGATTCCAAAGGGGCCGCAAGAATATTGATCGCATTCGCGAATCTTTGGTATGTGTCGCATGTCTTCACTATCTATTGTGCATTAGTCGTAACCGTTGGCCAATAAAACCCGACGAGGAAGATTCTTCTGATCAACGCCTTGTAACCACAATGAGCTGCACCCTCTCCATCGTGTAGTTCTGATACAATTATCTGTGACTAGTTTACTCCCAAACATCGCAGTAAAGGCCAGCTAAATGATTTTTTTGTATAAAATACCGCCCAATAAGGTGTAGCCTCGGGATTTTTTTCAAACTTTTCGAGCTGCTAGACTGTTGTCTGGTAGATGTCCCTCGGCCAGGAAGGCGATAATATCCTTTCGCCAATCCGAGACAGTTACTGACGACACCTAACAGGCCATTTCTGGTCGGTTATCCAGCTCCCTCCTCCGTATGATCGACGAGTTTTCTTGCTCGGTCACCTAGGGCTAATTGTTGGAACATGAGGCTGATGCTAGCGAATCGGTTATCACATTTTCGGTCCTAAGGACATGCTCATATGTTATCTTGGTGAAAGATGCAGCTAAAACTCGTAGTGTTGCTAAGTACTGAACCAGATGTTCTTTCCTAGCTTCCGACGTTCCCGATGCTTGGTTGATCACAAGCTGAGAATCGCTGATAAGGCGCACATGTGTAGCTCCACACACCTGCGCTAGTCGCAAACCGGCTAGGACGGCCTCGTATTCGGCTTCATTGTTCGAGGTTCGGAAACCAAATCGGATTGCCTGATGCATACTTATTCTCGTCGGTGTAACTATTTGTATGCCTGCGCCGCAACCGCTGACGTTCGAACCACCATCGGTTCAGACAATCCACTCATCTGGTTCGGTGGATTCATGCCAGGGGTCTTGGTGCGGTCGATCAGAATGGAATTCCACTATAAAATCAGCCAGGGCTTGGCCTTTGATGGCCGTCCGAGGCTCGAAGTTGATGTCGAAATCGCCTAACTCAACCGACCATTTGGACATTCTACCCAACATGTCCGGTCGTTGAAGTACATACTTTAGTGGAAATGCGGTTCGAACGGTAATGGGGTGTGCCTAAAATTATGGTCGCATTTTTCTTGCCGCGGTCACCAGAGCTAGAGCCATTTTCTCCAATTTCAAATATCGTGTCTCCGCGTCGAGTAAGCTTTTGCTTACGAAGTAAACCGCCTTAGGAACCGCTCCTGACTCGCTGATCAGGGCCGCACTCACTGCGAGATCCGAAACCGTTATGTAAAGAAAAAGAGTTTCTCCTGTCAGAGGCTTTGTTAACAGGTTCGGAGAAGATATATAAGCTTTGATCCCTGAAAATGCCGCGTCGCATGCCGACGTCCAAGCGAAATTTTTGGCGTTTCTCAAAACCTGAAAAAATGGAGCGCACTTATCAGATGAACGAGATATAAACCGATTCAGGGCCGCGAGACGCCCGGTTAGTATCTGGACTTCTTTGATATTCTTAGGTGGCGACATATCGATTAGAGCCTGTAGTTGGGTAGGGTCTGCCTCGATTCTTTTTTCGCTGACAAAGAATCCCAGAAACTTGCCTGATCTTACCCCAAAGGAACATTTCTCACGGTTTAGTTTGAGATTTATGCCCCTTAGATTCTCAAAGGTTTCCCTTAAATCCGCAAGATGGTCTTCGTCTGTGCCACTCTTTACCAACATGTCGTCAATGTAGACTTCCATATTTCTCCCTATTTGGCAGTCGAAAGTCTTGTTCACTAGCCTCTGATAGGTGGCTCTAGCGTTTTTCAACCCGAAAGCCATCACCTTATAGCAATACAAGCCCCGACCTGTAATAAACGTCGTGCTCTCCTGATCTGTTGGGTGCAATTTAATTTGGTTATAGCCCGCGTATGCGTCCATAAAACAGAGTAACCGGTTACCGGACGTCGAATCGACCAACTGGTCGGTCCTTGGCTTCGGGAAGGGATCCTTCGGGCATGCTCGATTAAGGTCGGTGAAGTCCACGCACATCCTCCACTTCCCGTTCTTCTTTTTGACCAGGACAAGATTGGATGTCCATAGTGGGTAATTTGATTCTTTGATGTGTCCCACGCTGAGCATTCGCTCGACTTATTTTATGATGATTTTTTATTTTTCCGGCAAGAAGGCCCGCCGCTTTTGCGAAATGGGTATGACATTCTTGTTGATGGCTAGTTTGTGGATCACACGATCTTCTGGGACTCCGGTCACATCATTCGAGCACCACGCGAATAAATCCAAATTTTCTTGTAGCAATAACGTTAATTGTTTCTTGAAGACTGATGACAATTTGATCCCAATCCTTAGAGCTTTTCCTTCGGTGAACTGATGTTTTCCGCACTCCTCGTCGGTAGTAAAAAAACTGGGAGCTTCTCTAGGATCATCGATGAGCAATGACCCCAAGGGAGGCTCCATTAATTGCTAGTCTCGCGCTTGCTCCATCTCATGATCCTTTTTAGGGGCCAAAGCGGCTCAATAGCATTTCCTGGCTGCTTTCTGGCTGCTCCGCACAACTCCCACGTTGTTCCCGACTACGTACTTCAAACACTGGTGAACCGTAGAGGATACCGCGTGCATTCTTGACAGCCATGACCTCCCCAGGATTGCATTATGGCAGGCCGGCGCATCTACCACGACGAATAACACAGTGACTTCCTTTTTGAATGGTCCGCGGCTAAGTTGGACAATACCTTCAAATTCTCCAACCACATCGGCTGCCGAACCTGTAAACTCGACTATAGTCTGATCCAAGCATATAATGACTGGCGGTACCCTATATCTGGCGAAAGTTGACGCAAAGATTATATTAGCCGAACTCCCGGTGTCAACCAAGATGTGTCGGACCTCTTCCCCCGCGATGGCCGCCCCAATGATGACATCGTCCTCATGGGGCCCGTGGATGTTCCTCATATCGTCATCATCAAAATACAGGATCGGTGAAGGAATAGTTTTTGAATGAGGATAGGACCGAGCTTCTAACTGAGTAGCCAAGTTCACAATATGTCACTTTCTATACGAGTGTGTAATTCCTGCCATAGAGTCACCTCCAAAAATAGTTAATGATCTGAAAAATAAACATAGGTTTCTTACACTTCCGTTATTTTCCGCAGCCTCCTCAGCGATGACCCCGACGATGTTACGGTCGCCATCTGGATCCAGATACACGACGGAGACATCAAAAGGGTCGATTATTTCGAAAATTATCATGGTTGCCTCGGACTTTGGTATCGTTACAATTTCTTTCGATGCAGTGCCCTGCTGTATGGATTTCTTTTTCACGTACTCCAAAAGGTTCCCGTGCTCTATCAGCATCTATATCTCTTTTTAGAGGGCAATGAAATCCTTAGTATCGTGTCCTACATCTTTGTGGTAGCGACAATACCGGTTATTCTTGTGCTCTCGAGGTGTCGGTATCGGGAAAGGCCTTCGGTACATCCCACTTTTCTTGGTTTTCTCATAAATAGAGGAGACGCATTATATGAGGTCAGCAAAGTAAGCGGGTCGGATCCACTTATTAGACATAGGTCGCGAGACCATTCGGCTCGTCGACTTCGCTTTTTGGCTCTAGGAAGCCAGGGGCTTAACCGGCAAGGATTGGGTCGGTGGAATTGTGCTGACTGGCTGAACCTGCTGAGCATAGCCAGACTGAGCCCTTTGTTTTATGACGACTGACGTTTGAGCGCTCTGCTGAATTTATGCAGCCAATTCAGACGCTTCGGTTTCTTCTATCAGTATCTGCTTTTCCACCTGGGCCAGAAGGGCGGAAAAAGTGAAGGCTTGCTTTTTGGTGACCGCTTGCTCCATCGGTCCTGGCAGCAATCCCAAGCGATACGCTGTTAGCGCCACGTTGTCTTCGCAGTGGTCCAGGTCGGTCTTAGCATCAATAAATCGCCTGGTGTAATCCCTGAGGATCTCTCCTAGCCTCTGCTTACAGTTCATGATCGTACCCCCGTTAGCTCGAAATCTTTTGCTCCCTACGAAATGCTGACGGAACATCATCCAGAACATCCCGAAGTTTTTGATACTACCCTGTGGTAGACGGTTGTAACACTTTGACGCCCGGTCTTTAAACGTCATTGAAAACGCGCGACACAAAAGCTTATCGTCGTTGTCGAAGCTCAACATAAAGTTTTTGAATACTTCCAAATGATTATATGGGTCCCGCTTACCGTCATATTTTTCTAATTTGGAAATATCAAACCTCTTCGGGAGGTGACCCGACAGTATTTCGTCAAACAAAGGCGAGGCTCTCCAATTCATTCCAAATCCGAACACGCCGCTCCCGAGCCCTTTGGTCTGGATCCCATATAGACCTTCATCTCATGGGTTGATGAATTGGCTGTTGACTCGGTACCCCTGGTTCTGGCTGTTCGAAGGTTGTCACTGGGCCTGAGGCAGAAACACTCGCGTTTCTCTACTGCCAGTTTGCACTTCTTCTTTCTCGAACGACACCGGCGTCATTTTCTCGGAGCTCCCCTTTTTGAACTTAGGAGACTCTGAACAATGTGCCCTATTTCGCCGTGAGTGGCTCTTCTGTGCTCGTTTGTTTAATCTCTCCTTTCGTAGGTATCCTCTCCCGACGCATCGTCCGAAGTTTCATCCGTAGAGACCCTCTGTCCATCCTTGGAATACGGCCCTGCTCTCCCATTATTCCTGTCCAGGAGAGACTCCCGATAATATCTAACGGGGTGGGCGTCAATACGAGGGTCAATAGCCTAATAGCCTTCACCGCGGTCCTCGACGATCGGATCTTTCCCTTTGGCATCCCGGACCCTTTTATCAGCTAACACCCACTCCTTTTCAGCGTTTAACTTTGCGATGTCTTCGTGCAGCTGCCTCCGCGTCATAATGAGGGTCGACCTCTTATCCGACCCTGCAGGTAAAATTCCCGACCTGGTGCTTCCTCACCTTCAGACACTGAGACGGCTCAGATGACTTCTCTTCCGACCCTCTCTCTGATAGCTTGGCCATTCATTTTTTAAAGTTAGATCGCGATTTTAAAAGAAAAAGATTCCTTTTTGGTATCACGGATTCCCACAGACGGCGCCAATGATGAGGGAATGATTGACTAAAATGAATAATCTTGGATCTTGGACCTGATGTGACTGTGATGTTTAATTCTAGAGAGAATATTCTAGAGAGAGAAAGTAGAAAGAGAATTTTATATCCCAAAAATTGTCCCACCTACCAAGAATAATGAGCCCCCTTTTATAGTGGGGAAGGATGGACCCATTAATGTCCTTGGTGGTCTTGTTTTATTTCTCTTTTAGTCCTTCATAAAATACTTTGTTTACACATTATCCTCTAATAAACAATAAATACTATAATAGATCTATTAAATTCCTTCTATTTACAATTGACTCATATTTATTTATATTGTCGAATTTCTCCCTTATCATATACGATGATTAGATCGTCTTTCGGAATCAAGCATAACTCCCTCTGCTTTTGTAGTTGTTGATTTTTGGGGCTCTCCTTTAGGTTTCCCTTAGCTCCTAGGTAACCATCCACCGTGTTTTGCTCATGCTTGACCAGTTCGAATGTAATATGCTCTTATGGCTTACTGAGCTGTTTTAATAATTCAAAATACCTTTGCATCATTTCCTCTTTGGCCTCATATTATCATATGATTTGTTTAACTAACAATTGAGTGTTGTTGCACACCATGATGTTGGTAACTGAAAAGTTTCTTACTAGCTTTAAATCTAATACCGTAGACTTGTAATCAGCCTCATTATTTGATGCATTTAGACTGTATCTTATAATTAACAGTATCTCTTCCACTTCAATGGACACGATGTACACTCCCCCCATTCTCTTAGGTTGGTTGTCTCATCCACGTTCATTAATCACTATGTCGTCTTCTCCAAGTTCTTTACTAGGAAATCTCTAGTTCAGTAGGATACAAACTCTGTCGTGGCTTAACCCTTTATTGTAATATGGGGAAAATATTATCTCGAAATTTCCCAATTCAATCGCCTACTATTCCAAAACGTCATGAGTTGTCATGTGAATCGAATAAGCCTAAAACTACCTTTGTAGTTTTCATGGTGCGATGATCAAAGATAATATCGTATTTTATGCCTCTTTTTGTTTCTAATAGAGACTTGTTTGCCTAATAAATCAAACACTATATTTTATTTATGTTTACTATCAGAATGATGCGCATCGCTCTTACCGAGACCCCTAAATAGATTGTCGCATATCCACCCTGGCGGGCACTACTAGTTTTTATGGAGATTGTAAATAGCTCTTTAATTCATAGAATTTTTCATCTCACTCAGGTCCCCACTCAAAATTTTACATGTCTCGTAACACTTTATAGAAAGGCAGACACATGTATATTTCCTGGAAAATAAAGTGGTTTAGCACAAAAAGCCTACCATTCAGCCTCTGTACTTCATTCACGATCCTAACAAGGCTCATCTCTTACAATATAGTGATTTTATTTCGTTTAATATTAATTTCATTCTCATGGACAATAAAGCCGATGAATATTCCCAACGTGAGGCCAAAGGAGCATTTTATGGGGTTCATTTTCGTGTTATGCTTCATGAGCATGGAAAGTGTTTCTCTGAGGCCCGTCAGGTAAGTTTCCATTTTTTTAATCTTGAAGAGCATATCATTGATATAGACCTCTATATTAGGTCTTTACTATTCTTTAAATATCTTGTTCTTCATCCATTTCTAGGTAGATTCATTAGTCTTTAATCCACACGGTATCACGATATAACAATAATGATGGACAATTTTATATATTTGTCGGTGGGATCCATATTGATTTGGTTATTACATGAGTACGTATCCATGAATAAGAAGAGTTAATGGCCTGTTGTGGCATCCACCAGCTGGTTTACTTTTCGTATGTAGATAGAATCCTCGTGACATGTTTGATCAAGGCCCCAAAAAATTTATGCACATCATACACTTTCTCTTTCTCTTCTTCACCAAGATTGGGTTTGCCACCTACTTTGGGTATCAGATTCTTCATAATGCTTATACCTACCAACTGATCCATGTTTTTCCTCTATGTCTTTAACTGGATATAACGTCAAGTGTTTTAGTTTTCTTGCAGTGACTTTTCCTGGACACCAATCCTAAGTGAATGAGTGCATAATTTAGTGATATACATGTAACAGATATGATATCCCATACAAATATGTCCTCGTTCTCCCAAAGTAGTGTAATCATCTTTTTTGTTACCTCAAGGGGTGTATTGGTTATAATACTTACCACTCGGTCGTTACTTCCTCACAAGCCTACCTCTCGAAGGTCTTCGGTGGCCCCAAATTTGGACTGGTGCTTACTATAATCGTTTATGGAACTTAAGGCCTCAGCTACGACAAAAGCGCATATAATGGCTAATTTGCAACTGTTATGCATGGGTCGACTCATTTACTTATTCTGTGAGGCATTCATGTACGAATTTCTGGTTTTCCCTTACAGTCATCACTTTACTGCCGACTATGTATTTCAATATTAATGGTGCATGGAGGATTATAAAGCGTATGAGTATTTAGCAGCACAAATTTTGTTATTTTCATCCTAGCCCATCTACTACTTTCAACCAATACGACCAATATAATAGTTTATAACACTATTTTTATTGTTTAGTTAAACCCAACCATCGGGTGGAAAACGAGGCACATAATAGTTTTAAATGGAAGCTACTTCATTACGAGACTGAAGAGGACATTCACCGCACCCATTTATTATATCAAAATCCTATGTCTCTAGCAAGCCATGATATTTAAGGAGATCAACAATGCATCATCATATGGGTGGAGGACACCTTCTTAATCCTCATTTGTAAAACATAAAGGTTGGTGTAATGATAATTTTTATTCAGGCTCGCATCAGATCCACACGCAGTATATTGGTAGTAGAGGCTAATTCTCTTATGTACCTCTTTTTGGAGTTGTTAATATACTCGGTGTAGCTCGTTTCTTCATAGAGAGTTATGATATAAGTTTTATGTTTATTTCCCACCTCAGACTCTTTATCATCCAGCTTTTCTATCTTATTTACCTCATTTAAGCCTATTTGGCTCGTTAATCGGCACCCAAAGAACTATGTAGACGTGAATATTATCCTAATGAAACCTAGTTTTCGATACACCCCTTTGACTTTGGCATTTTTTTTACCTTTAGTCCCTTTCCCATCTGACTACTTAGTACGGGAGAACATCTCGTCGTCGAAATTGGGTCCAAATCTGTGGTGTACTTTAGTTTCTTTCTAGATTTTATGGGGATTAAGAGGAGTTGATCCAACCATCTGGTTACTTCTGTCGTTATATTTTTAAAAGTAGACCAATAAGACCCCATTTTACTAGAGGGAACAAACTGCTTTGATAGTGAAGTACTTACCTCAATCGACTAGAAAATGAAGGTCTCATAATTTATTTATGACTAAGGAGTGGTCTTTTGTATCTGACGCTACTTGTGGCCTTGTTTTTATGGTTTTGTATCAGTTCAGTGTGCCTTGTTAGCTGAATTTAGTCGCGTGCTCATTTTCCTTGTTTCTAACTTTTTAGTTATTATGTAAAACCATATATGTGATCACTACTCATTCCTTTTATACTCCTCAGGCTCATAATTTGACTCCACCAGACCTCGATGATATTATATCGTTATTTTAAGTCGACAACTTATTGAATTCCATGGTTTGAACCAAGCTCCCTCTAATATCAAGTCTTCAAGCCAAACGTATGTGCATGGCTACTTAACCTATATGTAGCCCTAGTCGAGTTACCACTGTTGCATTTCCTAGGATTCAAGAGAATTTTCCACCCCTTCCTTCAGACTAAGCACAAATACACCGAGAATTCACCTGATGGGAGCGAGGTTCTACATGAATACAATTTTGGCATACTACCTCCGTTTCATCTTACTTTTTTTCCTCCTCCTGGGAGAATAACAAGTTGTCTTTGTCCTAAAAAAATGTATAATGTGTTTCAGATGCTTCTCAATTACAAGGTTATAATCAATTTTAGGTTCTCTTGTTATGGTGTCATTCTGGGAAGAGTATGGCTATTATCGGATCGGGCCGGTTCAAGTTTGAATTTTTTTGAGACCGACACCGATAGGTTATCTAGCAGTCTATACCGACTTACTAAGCAAGACGGTCTTAGTATTCAGACCAAAATCAATATGTTAAAAGATCAGTTCAGTCTAATCCGGCTCGAGTAGGTCGAAACAGGTTGGTCTTGTTCGGTTTCAGACTAATATTTTTCAAAATTTTAAACTGATAAAAAATATGAAACTCCATTAACAATTAAAAAATTGAAAAATTATACCATTAAAAACAGTCACGAATATATTTATGATCATTCCAATAACACTTTTTATCATTTTTAAAATGTACGATAAACCAAGTATACAAGAAAATATATCATCCGTATTTTTTATAGCTATTTTATTAGCATATGATTTTATTTATTATTTTGATATATAAAATTTATTATTCTAACTGTTTTTTAGTTTAAAGATATTCATTTTATTAAGTAAAAAAAAAAGTAATCTATATAATTTATAATTTAAAGAATTTAAATTTGGTTTTTATACTTATATTCTTTTTTCTATTAAAATTCTTACAATTTGTCTTTTGAAAAGATAGAATATAGTATCAAAAACTTTATTTCAAAAAAAAAGTTTAAAACCTATAAAGAAACCAAAAAACCATAAAATTGTTTTTTTATTATATTGATCCAACGTCTATAACTTTAACTTTTAACTTTTAAATTTCAAATTTTCAAAATTTAAATTTGAAAAATATAATTATTGAGTTTTATCTTTATGGAATCATTTCTTAAATAAGACATTTATTTGCAAGGTGGCCAATGCAATTGAAAATGATTTATTAGGGTCTGAGCAGTACTGCTGCATCTGCATGCATAAGATATGTGCACCTGTAAACTTCATGCAGCATATCAACGGTTGCATGTATTTTGAAAGAGTCTAGACACACACCTAGAGATTGGAAGCTTGGTGTTTCATTCGTCATCCAGGTCTGCATCATCACGCATGTCATTCAGGCCTATCATCACGCAAACCAATAACTAGTCAAGAACTTTAAATTTGTTTTATTAGTACTAATAAATTTAATTATAATTTAGTTTTATATATAGTTGATATCAGAAGTCTATTGCTTTCCAGCTATGTGTTTTGATGAGTTGTAATGCATGGACCGCTTTTGCGATCACGAGTTATCTATGATATCATAGAGAGCCGATTGAAATAAGAACACAATGCACCAATAGAAATATTATACTAGTGTGTATATCAGAGAGATAGCGATTGAAATAACAACACAATGCACCAATAAAAAAATATACTAGTGTGTATATCAGAGAGATAGCGATTGAAATAACAACACAATGCACCAATAGAAAAAATATACTAGTGTGTATATCAGAGAGATAGCGATTGAAATAACAACACAATGCACCAATAGAAAAAATACTTATATTATAAATCACTGATATTTTAAATCAATAGTGTATATATGTTCAACATCAATTTTTCTGAGATATATTAATATTTTTTAGTGTGTTGTAATAGGAGTATTATTTTTGTTAAAATATAAAAACATTATGCTTTTTGGGTTATTTTAGGCTAATTTAATATAGTTGAATTATACTTACTATATATAATACATTTTTATACCGATTAATGAAAATCTTTTTAAAGAGGTTAAGGAACAAATGGAGTATAAACAGGGTGAGCCACATTAGTTTAGTGTAACAGAAAATGATAACAAAAGCTATAAGTTGGATATTAAAAAAGAAAAAATAGTAATTCGGAACAAAAATGATTTAATAGATTACTTTTTGAGCCGTTATTAATGTATTTTATTGGCTTATACATTATTTATGAGTTTCGTTATTTATTTTTATTGTTTTAATTTTCGGAAAGTTTAAAATTGTGTTATAGAATAATGGTTATAAACCCATAAATTTATATAAAATTAATAATATTGCTTAGTTATTATAAAATAAAATAAACTTATAAATTTCTTTATTTAGTTACAATTAACAAAGCGTTCTTTATTAAGTTTAAACATGTAAAAGGATTTTTGTTTTCTAATTATAACTATAGTAAGAAAGTTTTTTCAATTTATAAAAAAATATCTATTTATTTAAGAATCAATGACCAAAATTATGTTAATATATGACAATAATCAAAATTATCTTTAATATATAACTAATGTTGGATTTTAGTAAAAAATGTAATGGAGGGACAAAAGAAAAAAGTTGATGACACGATAGTGAAGTCAAAATTAATGATGATGGAGAAATCTTAGCCGTGTAAAATCATCCATAAATACTGATTAGCTAAGAGGTCTTTAGATATAGGCCTGGATCTTTCACGTGCTTTGCGCAAATTTCTCCCCATGGTGTTCCCCTAATTTAATTTATAAAATTTAAATACTTATTGACGTTTTTAAGTCTTCTAGTTTTAGTTTGTTCGCCTTCCTTAACCGTAATATTTTCTATTTTTAAAAAAGAACAATATTAAATAAGTTGAAAACTTTTACAAATATTTGAGGATTGTGAAAATGGATTTGAAAGTTTTAATAGGTTCTAATATAAATAACTGGTTCTAAAATTGAATTCAAAAATTAAGATACAAAACTATAATAAAATACAGCAGATACTAATAGATTGGAGTAAAATATTTTAATTAGTGGGTGGGATAAGAAGATAGTCAAAATGTAAATAAGCTTAGTATAGTCAATCATGATCCACAAAGATCATGACTGGAGAGATCCACAAAGATCATGACAGGAGAGAATAGATTGTTTTAATACAACAAAGGTAAGTTAGAGTTCGATTATAGTTATATTGGACACACAATATTAGTATCAAGGTATTTGAATCGAAAGTTGGAAAATATACGACGCGATACCGTAAAAGTAAAAAACGAGAGGAGAACTAAAGATTTTTGTTTTCTGCTTCCGCTATGTATGTTATACTATCGACTCAAAACAAGAACGACAAAGATGCCGGTTACGAGAGGAAATACGGTTTGAAGCCTTTATGATCAAAAAAGCTAGTTAGAGGCATTAAAAGTGAAATGGAGCTTGGAATTGGCTGAAACCGAGATACTGTGAGTGAAACTACAGTCATAGACAACATGATTGGTGGATTTGGTGCACGAATTGCACAAGACACAATCCGTATGGGGATTTTTTTCCCAAGAAACATCAACCTTTTATTGATGTAAAAGATGTTACAGACAAAGTCTTAGAGCTATAAATGTTAGATTAAACATTTGAGATGCATTACATTCTACTTTCGACTCTTTATTTCTTAAAAGAAAGCTTTCTTGTCATTACTACAAGATATATGTTGTTCCTTGTTGTACTGGATGCGATTTTGAGCTCCAATTCCTGAATCCTCATTCTACTGCTTTTTGAATCCTCCGAAATCTATATATCCTCTACCTGAATCTACTTGTTTTGTACCTGCAAAAAGGAAACAGATTATATGGTCAGGTATATACCTGCCAGAAAAGGTTAGTACTTAGTCTGAAAATCTAAAGTAGCCCAAATTCAAGCTTTCTAACAGAAGAATAGCATTGAGGGGGCTAGGACAATTCATTCCATTGAATAAACAGTCCTGCTTCTTTTCCAAAGCAAACTTGACTATCCAATCTGTTGCTACATTTTCTTCTCTAAAAACATGTTTTAAGATCATCTTTAAAGATAACAACTTTCTACAACATGTTAATACTTTAGATAAATACAATGGGGACTTATTATAAGCTAGCATATTTAATAATTGTAGAGAATCAGTTTCAATATCAATCTCAGTGAGGTTGTTCCTAAGACAGTGTTTTAATCCATATAATTAAGCTAATGTTTCAGCAACTACAGGTGAACACTTACCTATTAGAATACCTTGACCTTTAATCCGTATGGGAATTTGATCCAACTAATAAGTGTGTCACGGGTACACAGTTTGTTTTGGATTGCAAGCCATAAAATGAAAGAATGACTATGAATATTGTACTTATGACATATTAACTCGGTTTATCTACACAATGGATGGATATTTCAATGGTATTGTTTGTATATTTGATTTTGAAATTTGTGTTTTTAGTATTGACGGTCCAATAGTAAACATCGTTGTAGTTAATGGTAGGAGGAGGCAAACAAATGATGTTGTTGTTAATCTCCCAAAGGTTGCAGTGATTTATGGCCCTTGCAAACCGAATTTGCGAAGGCCTATACGAGAGACCATCATGGATGATGTCTGGAAACTTGAGATCCTTGTCAAGATTTGAGTCACAGATAATTCATTGTCCATAATGGGTTACAAATGAGGTAGTATACATGACCGTAAAAGAGAACTGAATTGACGAAATGGAGACATCTCGCGTGAGAAAGATGTTTAGAGTTCCATGAACATATACGTGCTTTATATTTTGAAAAATGGGAAAAAATAATTATAGGAAAGACGATCTATGAGGAGATGAACTCTCATGTATATTATAGGAAGTTGGTTGACCTTGTACCTTAAAGTGTTTATTAGATCATTTTCAAAGGATGAGGTTTATCCCAAATAGGAAAATATGAACTTTAACGCGACTAACTTAGAGACTCGAAAGAGAGAATAATTCATCTAATACCTCTTTGATTAGGATGGGGAACTTTAGGTCATCATGACTAGAAACTCATTAAATCATCAGCAAAACAAAAATTAAGTAGTTTAAGATTTTGAGATTTTTAGTGCAATTTAAATTTCCTATCAATTTTTGTATCCTTACTAATAATTAATACAAGTTACATAGAAAATAAATGGGAGAAGGGATCACCTTATGTGAGCCTTTTCCTGCTTTGGAAGTTTCAATATGATCATCTTTAGTGTTTACATTTTATGAAAGAGTGGACATACATTGGATAATCCAAGTGATCATCATCTTCGGAAAGTTCATGGCAACAAGGGTGTCGAGAATAAGATGTTAACGAACATTAACAAAGACTTTTATAAAGTTGGTTTTTAATGTTACCCTAACAATTTCATAACTATAACATTGGTATATGTTTTATAGGTATATTTTTATATTTCAGATAACTTAACTTATAATATAAATACTTTTATATGTTTATTATAATCTTGATGAGGTATATTAATATATTATGAAAGTTGAGTCATTCTTTAATTATTTTATATGGATTTTATTTTGAAATCGAAGTTTTCATTTTTATTTTATGTTTAAAATATATATTTTATTTATGAAAAATATATAGAAATATTTTATTTTATTTGTAAAAGTACAAAAAAATGGATTTAAATTTTTGCTTCTCCCTCATTTGGGGGTGGTGTGGAGATTTTTTTTACAACATGTAAAATATACATGGCGACGACTGGTACTGGTGAGTCTACCTCTTTTTGGTGTGATTCATGGTTGCTCTCAATGTCTTTGGTAATTTGCTATGGAGAAAGATTATTCGTGATCCCATTTTTTACAACAATCATAAAATTTCTGACATCATTTTGGATAGTTGTTGAAACTGGCCTACCCAAATAAGGTATGGCATTGTTAGAACCCATCACGACCTTCAAAATATAAACAACTTTATTCTTTTATTTCCAATTATGAGTATAACTTTTAATGATATCCGTTGTTGGACTGCAAATAGTGAGAATATAAATTTCACGATCAAGGATACTTTCCATGTCATCTGAATGTCCTCTATTTGTGTCGGGTGAGCTGAGTTAATATGACATAAATACAATATACTTCTTCACTCTTTCCATCATTTTAATTTTACTAGATAACATATATAATTTAGGGTGACGTACTAAAAGGTTTCCAAACCCAATTTTATTTTTCAATTACTACCTATAAGGCCATCTATTACTATTTCATACCCAAATATAGTTGTCAATTATCATTTAATACGTAATTATTTCATAATACCTTGAATGTGCTTAGTAATTAGTATATAGATAAAGCAAGATTTTTAATATGAAATGACAAATTTCTCTCTCTTCATTTTATTCTTCCAAACTTTTTTTATCTCTATAAAACCTCATAGTTAACCTAACTCTATTCTAATCTCAAGGTTTATAAACTCTACTTCTTTTTATCCAACGAGTTTGAAAAATAAAGAAAACTCTAGTAAGACTTCGACATCTCTTCCAACGTCGTCTATTATATATATATATATATATTTGTTTGTTTCTCGTGAAAACATATATCGATGGGTATTTATATTTCTATCATTTGATACGATTTAGGTTAAGTTGAAATCATATAGTATTTTTTATTGATTTTTATCAGTCGGATGATGCTTCTTAACATTGAGTATTTACATTGAGAAATTATATTTTAAGTGTTCGAGATAGATTCGAATATCTTTATACTCAAATTTATCTTCATGTCTGAAACTTCTTTGATTTATTTTAATACAAAATAAGTATGCAAATGTTGAATGGCCTTGTTACAGTTCAAATATTTTATAAAATAGTTCGTTTAACTATTGACATTTGACTTTATCTTATAGCGTATGCAAGTATAATATGTAAATAAAATTGATATTAAAGATCAAAGCTCTTTGGACGTGAAATGAATGTCTTACTTGGGAGATTTCATAAACTTTTGCCCCTACAATCAGAGGATAATTGATTCTTATACGTTGGTTATTGTTATTGCTTGTGGGTTAATCTGATTTCGGTTAAGATATGTTAGATTTTGTACAATAATCATATAATAAATGTTATAAAAAATTGATTAGAACTATTGTCTCTAATTAATTTTGGCACAAAATTGGGATAAATGTTTATATATTAAAGTTGCATGATGTTCGCTACGTGCATATATTTATACAATATATTTATTATAAATAAATATATGAGGGGTTTGTGGAACCAATTTTTTTATTTAATATATTAAAAATGAAGAATCTTCAAAATTAGTTAACATGATTTTCAAAATAAAAGTTACCGAGAATAATGAGGCTATTCACTAAATCAATCACATTATGTCGAAACAAACACTTTAAAATTTTAATTTTAATATTGTAAATACATGATTTGATCCTAATTTAAAATTTTGAGGAACAATAACTTAATTAAAATATGTTAGTATTGCATAGAGTTATATGAATATGACTTTATGTATTAGGGAAAAGATTTCATTTGTGGTTACTAAAATGAGCCAGTATAGTAGCGATTCAAGTACATAATTTTGGTATGTAATTATGAGGGTTATTGGATAGTTGAAAAATATAAAGAACATGTATATTCAATATTCCTATTCTCTAAACTTATTTGAGGAATATAGATATGGAGGTTGAATCACCATCCACTGATACAAATCGATTATGTTCTTTTAACTATTAAATAACATAATTACAACACATATCAAAGAAACAACAATATGAAATATTAATTGATAAACTCGCTCGCTTGAAGTCCTGGTAATGGGGAATTGAATTGAAAGACCGAGAACCAAAAGAGACATTTTAGAAAAAATTTGTGAAAGAAGATAAATATTCAAATAATAATAAAGTTTAAGTTTAAAATAGTATTAATTAAAAATGGTTTATTAATAAAAGGCTTACTAAAATAATATAAAAAAGTTGGATGGACCAATTTCAAACTTATTATTAGCTTTTGGAAGAGTATTAAATTTATTAAACACTTATTAAAAATATTAAATTTATTAAAATATATATTTAACTATCTTTAAATACCCTTCTTTATTAAACTATTTAAAATACGTATTAATTAAAAATAAGTTATTAATATATTTAATTATCTTTAAATACCCTTCTTTAATAAACTATTTAAAATAGTATTAATTAAAAATAAGTTATTAATAAAATACTTATTAAAGTGATATTAAATTTCAAGATGGTCAAAGTCGAAGTTTGTTATTCGTTCTAAAAGTATATTAATTTTTTTTAGTATTTACTAAAAATATTAATTTTATTAAAAGTTTATTAAAATAATATGAATTTTTTTATGGTCTTTAGACTACTTGGACCATCCTTCAAGTCCGCCTCTAATTTGTGGAAATTTGGCTTATATTTATACATTAATTTTCCAGTAGATAACAACCAATTGTTATAAGAATGAGTTTTAACATATAAATAAAACCTAGGTTCTTTAGACAAGTATATGTTAGTATTATAGGGTTAACTTTGAATAAATAGTAATATGATTATTAGCATTATAGATTTTAAGAAAATTTGGTTTGAAATTCGAAGAGAAAATGAAACCGAGAAAGATAAACCAGATCATCATTATCGAATCAGTAGTAGGAAGGACAGATACGAGAGACATTGTCACTATTGTACGAGGAAAAATCTAAAGCCAAGGTACATGTATGAATCATTTGAGTCAAGTGATTATTCCCTGTATGATATAAGTGAATCTTCTCCGGAAAAAGGTTATCGTAGGAACAAAGACATCAAAAATAAATATGCGATGAAACATAGAAAAGAACATCAAACGGGACAATCGGATTAAAGACTTGAAAATAAAAGATAACATTGTATACACTCAGAACTTGTTAGGATGTCAAAATTTTGAGTATCGTGTAAGTAATCAATTTATAGCTCATTCTGAGAAGGGTCTTTATGCGAGCGCTCATGAGGGTCCAAGAACCAATGTTTACAGAGCATGCCATAACTGGAGGCCCTCTACTTTATCCACAAAAATATTTTCTGGCAACCTCTCAAAGAATTTTGACATTTCTAAGTTGGAAAAGTTTGATGGAATATAATATCATGATAGCTATATTGAATAGTTCAAAAAAATTATGATCAATTTTGATGACAATGACAAGTTTCTATGCAGAGCTTTCTCTCAAACATTTAAGGGTGTTGCTTCAAAATGGTATAACCGACTTCCGCAGGGTTATATAAAAAACTTTGACATTTTTTGGAACGTTTTTCCGACAGTATTTCGAGCTAATAGAGACACTATAATATATTTTAGGCAAAATGTTGGAGAAAGTTTGAAAAATTATACCAACCGTTTTGTCAAAGCAAAAACTGATATGGAATATTGTAAAAACTTCGTGGCTTTGGCAACATATCGAATGGGACTTCTCCCATGAACATTGAAGGATATTATGGCTGAAAGTCAAACAATGATGTTTGGGGATTTGCTTGATCAAGTTGAAATATTAGTGGAAGAAACTCAGGCTTCATAAATAGGTTCTAGTTATAAGTTGGAGAAGAATCGGTTCCAAAGATCTCATGTTACTACTCAACCTCCTCGAATAAATGTGCAACCTAAAGTAACAAACCAATATCCTCAAAGGCCCAGAGTAAATCAGCAAACATACTGTACACAATATATTGTAGAGTACTTGAATCCGAAAAAGGGGATGAACGATATTAGCATGGTGGAAGAAATTATCCCGATGAAAAAGGTTAGTGATATATGTGCGTTTTTTGAATGTTTGGAAATTTTTGGGAACAGCTCTCGGGAAAGACATATATTTATCTTGACTACTCATCTAGAAGTGGGTGCCTCGGCACATCTGCATCTTGCTCCCTCCATAATAATTTGTTCTAAAGATGATGATATGAGAAATGTGGTAAAGCCACATGAAGACGCAGTGGTAATTGCAGCAGGGATAGTCGTCGATCAAGTACAAATAGTTCTAATTGACACATGCATATCCGCCAACATCTTATTCATGAGCACTTATAAGAAAATGGTTGACCCTCATGTAATCCAAAGGTCGGATCGAACTATTGTGGGATTCACAAGGGTGACAACTAAAGTGGTTGGGGAATTTGAAAGTGTGGTTGAACTGGGACGATGGCCATTTAGAAAAGAAGTTGAAATTTTGTTTATTGTTGTAAATGGGCCAACATCTTACAATGCTATATTTAGGAGGTCTTGGCTACCTAAAATGCAAGATGTTATCTCAACAGTTCATCAATGTTTAAAGTATGTCATGAGGAATAATGTTGGAACAATTAGAAGCAATCAAAAATGGCTAGATAATGTTATCGAATTGTTTTATACTTCAAGCAAGTTTGGGGGAACGAATCAGAATAAGCATAGCAACTAGCGGGGACTTCTTCAGAGCCAACCATTTTTAATGACCCGATGAAGTCCCCTGGTCTTTTGGTTTATGATGAAAGTTATGGAGATCGCGTGTATCCAAATGGTAAAGTTTTGAAGATTGGAATAAAGTTATCTTCAAATATAAGAGAAATATTCATTGAATTTTTATCCATAAAGTTAGATATGTTCGCCTGGTGTTCCGAGGACGTAGTTGGGGTTCCCCTGAAATCATTTGCCATAAACTATCAATCAAGAATAATATAAGGCCAATAATACAAAAAATGATGCCTTTTTCTCAAGAAAAATCTGAAGTAGTAGTGGCAGAGGTAGAACGTTTATCCAGGGTAGGACACGTTCGAGAATCACAATATCTTTTGTGGAATGAAAATCTAGTATTGGTCAAAAATAAAAAATGCAAGTGGCGAGTGTGCTTGGATTTCACAGACTTAGATAGGAATCGTCTAAAAGATCATTTCCTTTTCTCACGGATAGATTAGTTGGTAGATTCCACATCAATATTTCAGTTACTTTCTTTTATGGATGCTTATGGAGGGTATAACCAGATCAAAATGGATCTGAGGGATGAAAAGAACACTTCATTTATCATGGAAGGGGTTTACACTATTATAGAGTAATGTTCTTTGAGTTAAAAAACACAGGGGCAACTTATCAACGTTTGGTGAACAAAACCTTCGATGCACAAATTAAGTGAAACGTCGAAGTATATATTGATGATATGCTGGTAAAAAATCTGAAGGATGAGGATCATTTTGATGATTTAGAAGAAACTTTTAGCAAGTTAAAAATGTTTAACTTGAAATTAAATCCGGAAAAGTGTACATTTGGGGTAGATCAAGAAAGTTCCTCGGATACATAGTAAGTGAGAAAGGGATCGAAGTTGACCCAATGCAGTTAAAAGCTTTAACGTCTATGAATCCACATTGAAATATAAAAGAAGTTCAAATATTAACAGGTCGGTTGACAGCACTAAATAAATTTATATCTAGCTCTTTGGATAAATGCACTTTTTTTTCCAAGTATCAAGGCATGCAAATTGTATCAACTTGACAAAATAATGTTCAGAGGCTTTCTATCGGATTGAAGAATAACTTTCTTCACCAAAAATCCTCACAAAGCCTATTCCGGGGAAAATATTATTTGTTTATATAACATTTTCAGATTATGCTATAAGTGTCGTGTTAGTCCGAAAAGAAGAAAATGTTCCAAGACAAGTGTACTACATCAACAAAAGCTTATTGGATACAAATAAACGATATTTGAAGTTAGCAAAATTGGCTCTTGCGTTAGTAATTGCTACTCGAAAAATGAGACCATTTTTTCAAGCTCATTCTATCGTGTTAAGAACATCTTTTCCGTTAAAAAAATATGCTTCAAGGACCTGATATTTCGGGGGGAATGACCAAGTGGTCAGTTGAACTAGGAAATTTTGATATTGAATTTGAACCAATAAATGCGACCAAAGCACAAGCTTTAACAAATTTCTTAGTAGAGGTTCATTCTGAGCGATCGGATATGGACACTGACGAAGATAATTTCAAAAAAGAATGGGTAATCGAAATAGATGGAGGCTCTAGCATATCAGAAAGTGGGGTTGGGGTACAGATGGTTTCTCAATAAGGAAGATCAATGTAATAGGGCATCCGTTTTGGATTTAGAGCAATTAAATAATGAAGCGGAATACGAGACAACTTTAGTAGGTTTAAGGCTTGCACAAATTTGTGGGACTAAAAAAGTTAAGCTAGTTAGTGATTTACAACTCATCGTTAATCATGCATCTGGACGGGCCAAAGCTTGAAAGGATCATCTATTAAAATATTTGAAAGCGCTAAAAAATTTATCTTTAGTCTTCAAAAAAATCAGTTGTGAGCATGTCCGAAGAGAATAAAAATTTGTGGCAGACTCCTTAGCATCTGCTTCATATTTGGAGATGTATCCATGGATTATTACAGAGGAAAACTGGTTGATTATTAAAAATTTGGAGCAAGTAATTGGTATTATAGATGAAGACCCTCGAATATCTGTTTGTGAAGTGGAAGATTGGACTCTAGACATCATCAAGTTTTTGGAAAATGATTAATTACCAATTAATAAATCATTTTCTATAACGTACGTTTCAAATCTCATCGGTATATGATCATTTGAGGCATCTTGTACAAAAAAAACTTTCAGTAGACTTTTGCTCCGATGCTTAAGAAAAAACGAATCACAGATGATATTATCAGAATTACATGATGAATAAGGGTGTGTGCATTGTGGATACAAGGTTATAATAAGAAGAGTGTTTTTGGAAGGATACTAATGGCCTACAATTTTTTCTGATGCGAAAGAGCTAGTCAAAAGATGTGATACTTGTCAAAGGTTCGCTAATATAATTCCTAAGTTAGGAGTTCCCCTCAAAAGTATATTAGAGGCACTGCAGTTTGACCGTTGGGGCATTAATCCTGTTGGACCTTTACTGATGGATTCTGGGGAACGACAGACTATAATCGTGGCAGTAGATTACTTTTCAAGATGGATTGAGGTAGATCTATTAGCAGGAAAAAGGCAAAGATGTAATCAAATTTATCACTTCGAATATTTGTTGTCGTTTTGGTATTCCAATGGAAATCACTACAGATAATGGGCCTCAATTCAATAACAAATATTTGAAGAATTTTCGTAACTATCAAGTAAACAACAAAGTTTTTCAGCTTCTTTTCATCCACAAGAAAATGGGCGAGTAGAATTCACCAATCGGACAATTCTTGATAGGCTATAGAAAAACTTTGAAGGGAAAGCAGGAAAATGACCTGATTATATGCAAGAATTGTGTTGGGCATACCAAACAACTCCTCGAACAACAACATCAGAATCCTCATTCACATTAGTATATGGGTGGATGCATTTGTACCATCCAATGTAGTTTTTCCGTCTTATCGTGTTATGACATATTCCGAAGAGCATAATGATGCAAATATAACACTGGAGCTAGACTTGATTGAAGAAGAAAGAAGGCGAGCACAAATAAAGTCGTTGCATTATCAAACACTGATGAGAAGTAGAGATGCTTCAATGTTAAACGAAAGGAACTTAAAGTGGTCGATCAAGTGTTAAGAATTTTTTTTCTTCATACCAAAGAAAAACACCTCAGAAAGTTAGGTCCTAATTGAGAAGGCATGTATGAGATAACAGAAAGTGAAGCTTGGAATGTATCAAATTAAGGATAAAGAAGGAAGAAATCTTAAGCACCCGTGGAATATAGAGCATCTTAAATTTTACTTAGAATGAATGTAAAAAATATATATGTTTTTGTGTAAAGTATTGGTGTCATACTATTTCCTACCCTGATAGGCACATGAAGGTTTTAACGAGGTGCTTTATTAGCTAATTTATATATATACAAGTTTTTGCCATAAAAACTATGTTTACAATTTTAGACCTAAAAGGTCTTCCAACGAAAGTTGGTCTTCCAACAAAAGTTGGTCTCCAACTATTAAATTTGGACCTAAAAGTTCTTCCAACAAAAGTTGGTCTCAAACTACTAAATTTTGGACCTAAAAGGTCTTCTAATGAAAGTTGGTCTCCAACTATTAAATTTTGGACCTAAATGGTTTTCCAACAAAAGTTGGTCTCCAACTATGAAATTTTGGACTTAAAAGGTATTCCCACAAAATTTGGTCTCTAACTATGAAAGTTTGGACCTACATGGTCTTCCAACAAAACGTTGGTCTTAAACTATTAAATTTTGGACCTACAAGGTTTTCTAACAAAAGTTGGTTTGAATTATTCGAATTGTGAAAATATAACTAAAATCCATTACTTCATATATTAAGAAACCTCTTACAAAAACCTCTCAAAGATTATGAGTAATTTTACAAAATTTTCTCAAAGATTGTGAGGACTTTTTACAAAATTTCCTCGAAGATTGTGAGGAATTTATAAAAATGCCTTAAAGATTATGAGGACTTCAATAAAATTGCTTTGAATATTTTGAGAAATTTTACAATTTTCTTACTCTAAAGACTCAGAAAAATCACTGTCATCGGATTCTGAATCTTCACTATCACTCAACGATATCCCATGCAGACAAAATTCAACCGGGATATGTTCCCAAAGGCTGCCCAAGTTTGGATTAGGATAGCGTTCATGATTTTTTTTTAATCAACCTAGATCTAACAGTTGCATCCCTCATATTTAGCTTGTCTACACACTTAGCAACATAAGCTTCAACATCATCCTCCTTATCGTTTTTAGCCTCAGCTAACATAAGCTATTTATCTTTTACGACCCTCTCAAAATATTTGAAGCACATGTTGAAGCCATCTGTGGCTCTATCATTTCCCTCTTGGAACGCTGCAATGAGTGCATCTTTGGTGGTGTTTTGATTTGCGTAAAGCTCCCTCTCTTCTTGACAACACTTTTCAAGAAGCATGACATAATTTTCATTTGCGATCAGTTTTTCAAGAATCGCGTCGACTTTTTTCTCAACAATTTAATGTTGTTGTTTAAGCTCTTAAACTTGTGATTTGGCTGATGAGGCTTCAGACTTGTACTAAGTTTTCCGATCGTTAAAATGCTGTATTTTTTCTAATGGTAACAGAGGAATGAAGGCAGAGATAAAACTCGTCTTCTCACGGAATCTCAAAAGAATTATTCGAGGAGCCAGCCTCAAAGGGAACCAAAATGGATGAATCAACCTTTTAAATATCATCTTGAGGTTCTTGAACGATCACATCATTTGGAGGAAGTTAGGAGGAGTCAAATTCAATGTCTATCCGTTCCGGTGAGGTTTTAGTATTCTCAGCTACTTTATTCTCCAAGGAACCAACAGCCCAGATTGCTTCTGGGATCTATTCTAAAATGTCTTTCAATATTTTTTGGCATTTCTTTTTTGGAGGAGCCTCAATGGGAAGTTTTTCGTTTGCTTGGGCATAAATGTTTTTGGACCATTCGGGTTTCTCAACCTTTGAATTTTTAGTATCTTCATCATCCCCGTGGGTTTCAGCGCCCGAAGCCTCTTTTTCATCCTCGTCCTCATTTAAATTACTTTTGGCTCTATCTCTCGTTGGAAGAAAAACCACAACGTATTTTGCTTCCAACCGATCTAAGCCATTTGTTGAGAAGGGGGAACCATTAGCTCTTTTAAGGATAATCGTTCGGACGGATTCAACCTCCACAAGCGACTCTTGGCAAGGTTGGTAGGAGTAAAACAGAGTCGAAACCTGTTGGACCATGCAGTCTTGGCCCATAAATGTAGCTCGATGAAGATAGTTTTTACTTTAGGAATGAAATCAGCATAGGGCTTGGATATGCTAGTCGTTGCTATTTATAATTAAGAAGGAAAGTGTATAAGAATAAATATAAGAAAAACCTAGAGGAAAATAAAAATGAAGCATACCTCTGTTTTTCCAGACGAGTGATAGTTTGTGGGGATTATCAACATGGCCCTCAGATCATGTCTCCCACAACCCTGAGATAAAAAGGAAATGTTGCTTCCATTTGTTGTCTCCCTCGAGTAGATCCTTAACTACCTTATGGTCTTGTCCGAAGGTAAAAAAATAAAAAGGGAAGTAAGAGCTTTTTGCCAAACCAGAGAGGCCAACCAACTCCTCTAAAGAAAAAGTCACCCCCGAAGTTCTAGAGGCCGTGTAGCAGGGTATAAGAGTGAACCACGTGTTGGGCCCGACCTGGGTGGGACAAAGATCAATAATTAAAAATTACTCCATAAATGAAGGATCTAGAGGATAACATAACCCCCAATTCATCAAATCCGTATATATAATCAATTCATTATCTCTGATTGTTAGCGGGGTCTCTCCGCAGTTGGGAAACAAATAGAAATTGTAGAAGGAATTCCTCATCGAACTCTTGGCTTGGTCTCTTTGAATGTGTCATAATATTTATATTGCACTTTATGCAAGGCCAACAAATTTTTGTTATCAACTGCTTTAAGGTTATTGCCCACTAAAGCATTGATTTCTGGGAGCAATGGAACATCTTCTTTTGACTTAGCTTTTTTTTGGAGAAGAACTATTTTTCTCCATTTGAAAAGCAGCAGCAACGGTCTTTTTCTCAGAAACATCTGTAGTGGTAGTCTTCTCTTCAATAGCTTAAGAAGTGATGGCAGTTGGGTTCTCCTTGGTAAATGGACTAGACTTCCATCTGAATTTGTTATTACTTTTTCCTTAATATTAGGATGAGCAGAAGATGTTTAATTTAGCCTCTAGAATTGGTTCAAGTGTTTACTTTCTCATCTGAGTGACATATGTTCTTGTCAACTTCTGAGGGGGTATCTTTGGCGTTGGCATCAGAGTTCCTTGTGGAGTAGAAGACGGTGTGATAGGAATTTCTGAAGGGGATCCCTTAGAACGTTTGGAGTGTTTATGTCTGTTCTCTTTGTGATTCATTTTCCTTTTCGAGGAGGATCCTTTTGAATGTTTATATTTTCCCATATTTATAGATTCTCCCTTGTAAATTGTTGGGCAAGAGTGATTGGGGACTGGGAGCAAATATTCGAAGGGATAATTGTTGTTGAATTCTTCAAAGGAGGCTAGACACCATAATATGTATAAACCGACAACTCTCATTTCTTCGGCTTTCTAACTGATGGTTAACCATTATGGTATGAGAAAGTTCCTTGGCATAAAGTGCTTCTCTCTCTCTCTATAATAATTTCTTCAGAGTTTTCTCTCTAAAAAGTGTCAAGAATATATGTGAAGAGTTAGGGATATTTATTAAAGAATAGTGGGTTTTGAAGGATGATGAGGCCTAGGGTGGTGATGGGTTGTTTGTCTATGGAAATATGACCAAAATAGGGGCTATAAGTGCCTAGGGACACGTCAAGCCGCCCCTAGGCTAGCTCGTGTCAAAAGGAAGAACACGATAGGGGTATCCCAATCTACATTTTGCAAGAGGAAATCGTTTTTATTAGTTGTGTCAGAAAACTTCATGACGTCACAAGCGTGAAAAAAATTGAGAAAACGTTTGGTATGGATATAAAAAGAACAAACAAAATCTGAAGGCTTTTACTGTGAACAAACAAATCAAAGCCTAAAGAAAAATTCGAGTAGGGCGTTTTTAGATCAAAAGCTCGAGAAGAACCATTTTTATCTGAGGATTCGAGGGAAATCCGATCATTCAAAAATTCAAAGAAGATTCATGTACTCAAAACTTTGAGGAAGACTTCGTGGGCTGAAAAATTTGTAGAAGCTTTATGCTTGTAAAACGGCCGACAAAATCTTATGAGAAAAAAACAGGTGAAATCTGTAGAATCATTTTGCATTCGTGGAAGGGTTTTTTCACTTAACAAGTTAACAGTTAAAACACCAAGTAATTCGATGAAGATAAGAGTAGTCATACAACAGTCCTTGTTCGAACATTTTCACAAGGACTTGGGGGACTACTGATTAGGGAAGAATAAATTAACAAGAATATTGATGTAGCCCAAAAAGTCTAAACAAAAGCCTTGTTTATTTTATTTTATTCAAATATCTTATGTATTTAAATCAAATCTAATTATTAAGATTTGATCTGATTTGATTTTATTTTATTTTAAAATATTTATGTAATTTTCCTTATTTGGAATTAGGGTTTTGGGTCCTGCTATATAAAGCATCCTATACCCTATTTTGTCGTCAGACTTTGATTAATTGATTTTTGAGAATTATTATTCTGAGTCTCCTTATTTCTCTAACCTAGGGTTAGGGTTTTATCGTTGTCTGTTTCTTCTATTTCCGCCGCGTCATCAGTTTGGTATCAGAGCCTCAGTTCCTGCTACGGGTCAAGCATGATTCTGAATCCTGATTTCATCTGATTCAAGGTTTAAAGAAGAGAACAACACACGTGGTCATGAAGATCGGGAAGATCGTTTGAGTATGAGGGGGCATACCAACCGTTTCAATGACGATCGTATTGACCGGTTACTGAAGGAGTTTAAATTGGCAACCAATCGTCGAATCAAGGTAAAAATTGCTTATCGAGATGCTGTCTCAGGCTATGAAGAGGTTTTCAAAACCATTTTTTTTCATCAACTAGACATGGGGATGTTGTCTTCAGGCTATGAAAAGGTTTTCGAAACTATTTTTTTCCTTCAACTGGATGACTTCAATGTGACTTCGAATAAGGAACACTCGAGAAGAATTTATCTTATTCCGATAAGGTCAACAATTATAATTCCCAATGTAACGATTGAGTAAAATAAAATAAATAATTTGGGTTCTTGATGGTGATGGTGCTGTGAATTCGAGGACGAATTCTTCTCAACCAGGAGAGGATGATGTAGCCCAAAAAGTCTAAACAAAAGCCTTGTTTAGATTATTTTATTCAAATATCTTATGTATTTAAATCAAATATAATTATATTAAGATTTGATTTGATTTTATTTTATTTTATTTTAAAATATTTATGTAATTTTCCTTATTTGGAATTAGGGTTTTGGGTCCTGCTATATAAAGCATCCTATACCCTATTTTGTCGTCAGACTTTGATTAATTGATTTTTGAGAATTATTATTCTGAGTCTCCTTATTTCTCTAACCTAGGGTTAGGGTTTTATCGTTGTCTGTTTCTTCTATTTCCGCCGCGTCATCAGTTGAAGAAGCAACGATAGGTGAAACCCTAATTCAAGGGTAACATGTTGAAACCCTAATCTAGGGTAACAAAGATTGAAATTTTCAGATATAAAAAATATATTATTCCAAAAACTTAAAATAACTTAAGGCATAAGAGGCTTTATATAATAGCTTCTCAAAACCCTAAATTAGAATACAAGGAAATAAAATAAATATTTTAACATAAAAGAAAATAAAATAAAATCAAATCTTAATATAATTAGATTTGATTTAAATACATAATATATTTGAATAAAATAAAATAAAATAAACAAGGCTTTTGTTTAGACTTTTTGGGCTACATCAAATATCTTATAAAGTTAGGGGTGTAATCTGATATAAAGAAAGTCTCTTAGAAGAAATTGATAATTATGTAATGTAAAATAATTAATTTATAACAAACAACAAACTTGAGGACGAGACCACGATTAAGAATTTGTTTGGTCATGTGGGACCTAATAAATCTACTATAAAAGCACCACATCTTTTTTGGAGAAAAATGATTGATTAAGGATTACACAATTATTGCATATCACTTTTTCTCTCTAAAATGTGGAGATTCTCTCTTTAAAGTATTCACTAAGTAGTTTGTGTCACGAATTTAGTCATCTAAACATTGTTTTACTTTAACATCTCCTCTTAAGATTTCTCGAACTATCAACTATAACTTTTTTCTTCTAGCATAACGAAACGAATGGGCCGAGTAAATTTAATAATTTTTGCCCGATCAAAGTATTGATAAGAAAAAGTCTCAAATGAACCATTGTCGTGATTATTCTTATTGTCCGAGCATGCACTGCATTCGTCTTTCTTACCCATTTATAAGAAGAAATTTAAAATTTTTGTAACAATAAAAACAAAAGGTAAGAAATGAATAAATTTAAAAAGACGATAAAAAAATAAATATAACGTCAAACAAAAAAAATGAAAGAAGAAAATAAATAAAAAGGAAAACAAAGATGGATCTTTATACCCAAAGGTAAAAAAAAACTTTCATCATTTGATATTTTCATATTTTTATAGCTTGTATTCCTTTGCAAGATAAATAGCCAAGATTAAAAAATCGTAGAGGGACAAGATTAAAAAAAGATGGAAATAGTGCATGCGTTTTCTTAAAAGATATAAGTTCCATCCACGTTTAAGTTTCTTTCTAAAAATTGTCTACTTATTAATAAAATAATAATATATCCTCTAATTTCGTAAACCTTTCCTTGAAAAACAAAAACAAATACAATCCACATTTAAGTTTCTTTTATGTACTTTTCGGTAAGTATATTTATATACATATAATTTCGGTTACAAACAATGCCTACCTCGGATGATTAAAAATTCAGAAAAAATCATGTATCTTATTTAACCCTTACCTCAGTCTTCACATATGTCTATGGGGTTACTAAATCAATTTCATGAATAATTTTAGCTCAAACTAAAAACAAATATCTTTAGCCATAAAAAATTGCATAATTAGAAAGACAATTATAATAGTCCTTGTCTCATTATTAACTAAGGGCTATGGTGATACTGGAATACCTTCACAAGAAGTTTGACCGGACAAAAGATAACAATACCCTATGCTACATGAAGCTCTCAAAAAACTATTAATACTTTGGCTCATCTTAACCACTCATTACTTCATCATTCACCAAAGACTACAGAGGTACTCAACCATATTTGTTGAAGAATCAAAGTATTCCAAAGCAATTAAAAATAAATGAGTTAGTAAATTAAAAATACATAATACCTAAGAAATCTACTAACTTTTATATATACTCAATTATTTTGGAAAAATAGAGTGTTTTATCCTTAATCAAGGTTTTGGCCGCTGAAGGGTTTTAATGAGCATGACCAGTTAAGTATGATCCAAAACAAATAAACTCTATGAAAATAGTTTGGGTATGGTAAACTATAATAAAGAAGCCTTAATACTTTTAGGAGTCAAATTATAGATGTTTGGTAAAATCATTTCGGTATGAAAATATAATGGTTTCGAATGAGCATATAGAGCTTCAACATACAATAATTTCTTGAAATCAAACTTCGGTCAACGTCAAGCAGTGTTGCGCACAATCCAAAGTAATATTTCATTGTTAATTAAGAAAGTACTATGGCTACTAATAACGTTGTAAATAACCTGACCCATCAACATTATCCAATCAACCATTTAAATGTTAAAAAGTCAACAAAACTTAGTAAAATATATCAAATCTAGAATATATAGTTCAAATAAAGGTTGTGAAAATAAAATGATATGAATTCATATCTCTTCCTAGTATCTTCAAGCTATCTACTTGTAAACTCTATAGATACAGTCATTATAACCATTAATAGAGTATATATATATATATATATATATATATTTTTTTTTTTTCAAACAATTATTTTTATTCTATATTTTATCAAACTCTTTCTAGGTTATTATTATTTAGATTAATGCCCATACTCATATATTTTTTCACATCGATAGATATTATATTTCATTATTAATTAGGTGATAACTAAGTATAATTTATTTATATATAATTTATTATATTTTATATAATTTACTTTGCAATTTTAGTTGATTTGGATTGTTTTTCTAAAACAATTATAAATTAATTTAGGCATAACATTGAGATTTTATGCCTTGTTATCGTTGTTGTTAATGAAATTCAATTATTTTTAGATAAGTTTAAGCGTGTTTTGATCATTTATAAAATAATAATATGTACAATCCTAGTTGGATTTGGGTTTTTATATGTTTTTATGTGTGGATAAATTCTTTGACTAAAGGGTTGTTTGATGTTAGACTACTTGGTAACTAAAATAGTGTCTCAAAGGGAACTTATGATTGTTAAGTTGTATAATTAATTATTGATAGAAATTGATGTTAACTCTCGTAGGACTCGTATGAATATAGATAGTTCAAAATTTACAGAGATGATAACCAAAGATGTTTAGACATCCAAAGATAAAAGATTCTTTCTACTTCCGATCAATAGTCTCGCCATTAATACTAGTGTCAATAATTTATTTAAGAATATGAGGAAGGAGTGGGTTTTTTTCTCGGTTAGTGTCATTTATATATATATATATATATATATATATCTTAAAACCTCTAAGTTCAATCTTATATAAAAAGTTTTTTTTTATAATCTCAAATGTATGGGATAGGGAGTACCTTATACAATTAATGGAAACATACATATTTTTCTTACCTTATGAGGTGATGGTTGCTCGATTTTTCATTTTGACATATTGGTTATTTCCAATTTGTGGTAGAATTTCAGTTTATTAAATCAGATCAATAATATTTTAGACATTATTTTAGGGTATTTGGCTCGTTTATATTTTGTTATTTGGGGTTCGGTTTGTGTAAACTTTTTTCATTTTAAAATTTTAATTTGTTTAACAAAACAACCACTTGTACCATTAGTCATTTTTAAAGCCTCGTAGTGTCAAAATTCTCATGCATATGGATACTTTTTGGAAGTTTTTGACAAAATTTCATCAGATTTTGTTAACTCGAAGCATGAATCTAGCCACCAATTAAGTTGTTATGTCAGCTTAATTAGATTTCTTAATATATACAAGGAGACTATGGTAGCAGAGTATCACCCCACTTGAAGAAAAAATTGGTTCAGATATACACAAAATAAAAATAAAATGTATAGTGAAAATATGGAGAAGTGGTTTTGTAAAACCATTCTAAAAGTACATATGTTTCACGTATTTTTATATGAAAGTAAATGTGTTGAAAATTAAAGACAACTAGATAAAGTGATATGTCCAAACATAATGTTAAAATTATTTTGCTTTGTTTCTCATATTTTTTATGTTATTTTTATTCTTAAGTATTTTGATTAACAAAAATCAATAATGTTATTTATTTTTTATAAAAGAATTCTTTTTAGTTGTTTAGATTAATGAAAATAAATTTTATAATTGATTTAAAATATTAAATTAATTATATACTCCTATCAAGAATAACAAAAATAAAACCGTTACTCCTAATGTAGTAATGTTATTTCTAACAGAATTAATAACAAAACAACAACAAGCATGACGACAAACACATTAAAGACACTTAGATTAAGTGATATGTCCAAACATAGTGTTAAAGCTATTATGTTTTAATTTCTTGTTATCCATGTAATTCTAATAGGATGATTCATTTTAATTTTATGTTACTCTTATTCTTAAACATTTCGATTAACAAAAATTAATCATGTTATCCATTATTTTCAATAAACAATTCTTTTTAGTTGTTTAGATTCACGAAATAAATCATGTTATTTATTGAAAAATGAAACAATTAATCATGTTACTTATGTTATGAATAACAATAATAAAATTATTCTCATGTTATGAATAACAATAATAATATTGTTATTGCTATAAATCATTGTGCAATTTATCATAAATAGCTTAAGCACATAATACAAATAAAGAACAGAAAATAAAAGAACACAAAATTTAATGTGGTTCGACAATTGTCTACGTCCACAAGCACCGACAGGGAAAAATGTTTTACTAAGATAGAAAAAGGTTACAAATTTCAGATTTTGTTTTGTGTAGGCTTAGTAGTCTATTTATAGGGAGTAAATTAACTTTCTAGATTAATGGCCCAAATGGGCTCATATACACAAGACTGGAGATGCCAATACCACAAGACTAAAGATGACAATATCAAAGACACAAAGCTGTCAATGACACAAAACTATAATGGAAAGCACACTACACTGTCAAGGCATTATTCGACTCATTCTCAACAGTTACTCCAATCAAAGATAACGGAAATAAAAATGTTATTCCTCACATAATAATGTTATTAAAGCAACAAACTTGGACATAATAAAATCAGAACTATAACCTGTTTCCTCCATCTATAAAACAAAACAAATATGGTCACTAGTTTGTGTTATAGTTGTCTGAAACTAATAACATTAAAATTTTGAAAATAAATCCAAACAAGTTATAGTTGGACAATGATATTTCGAAGCCAAATGCTTACAAAAAACGTGTCCATGATAATCTGCACATATTGCACTAGTCAATGTCCAACCATATTTACTCGAAGTTATGGTACAAAGCAGCAAAAAACATTAAACAACCTAAATTAAATATGTGATAGCAAAATGAAGAATAAAAATTCCATATTTGCCAAAGCACCACCAAGTTATTGTACAACGGCTACCATTACATGAATATTTTTCTGCAACAATGAATTCAAGTAAAAAATGATACTTAAGAGTTTCTTGTAATGAAAATAATAAAAATGTTTAAAAGGTGAAATTTAACTAAAAAATGCAGATACATGGCTTGCGATAAGTAAGAGTGCAGTGAACTTTTCTTCTTTCGTAAAAATATATTTACTACCAGCTGAAATGATATCTCATGGCTCCCGAGTTGAACTAAGATCATTGAGCCTCCCATCTTGGTAATATTTTAAAATATCCAACTCCAGTTCTCGAGTCTTATATATTTCGTCAACATGTTTAATCACCTTCTTCTCTCTTACTCATATTTTAAATTATTATTGCAATAAATTAAAAAAAGAGGTAGATTAGGTAATATGCCATACAACTATCATCTTAAGGTTTAACTTTCTAACCTCAATCACAGTGACAGATTGACTTGAATTTCATACATTATACATGACCATAACTAACCCTGTTATTACTAGTGTACCATGAAAAATCTTGATCTTTTATTTTCTTTTAATATTTAGAAGGTGATATAAGGGCACAAGTCATATTGTCTAATTATTTAATATTGGTGGTCTAAACCTTGATATGATATAAGTGTTCAAATTTAAGATTGATAATTTATGTTAACACCTCAATTTTAGATGAAAAAACTGTGCAATAGCTAGAATAGTAAGACTAGATTCTATCAAGCATAGTTATAGACCAAAAATACAGTTGCATAGATTGGTGTCCAAGTAAAAAAATTGTTGGTTACAAACAAAAAACGAACTTTTCGGTGAAGGCCAAAGTCAAGAAATCTAAACACATGAGAAAATGAATCTTTATTTAGTTGAGAAAACGTCGTAGGGTAAACCTCCATGATATATGTGACAACAAAAAGAAGTATTGCAAAATAGAATATTCAGTCAGTCTTGTAATAATAACTTTCATATGCTACTTATACAATATAGATAACTCTTACATCAAAACAAATCTTAGGATACTTAAGGAACTCCAAGGAGATTGGACTCGTAACTATATGATGACCAAAGTAAACAACTTACAAGGTTACAAAATTATACACCATGGTTGAAATGAAAGCTTTGATATATCAGCTAAAAATGTTATGGAGATATCAATATACCTTATATGTTAATTCCTTTGAACAATGGAATTATTAATTATATTTAAATTCATGTCCATCTTCTCTTCGACTTTGTTTACCCTCAACAAATCATTATTATTTTTCACACGGTACGAGTTGCATACTTCAAATTTCAGACAAATCAATAACTACATTATACCTATTTCTTTTATCTACAGATGATTGATTTTGATAAATATATTCAACATTTGTGTGACATACTATAGCTTACATTACTGACCTTATATCAATATGATTCAAAAATACAGATTCAGGCCAATTGATAGGATACAGATGAGACACATAGACATCTGTTGATTGAGAATTTTTTAAAGTAGGCGGTAAAATAAAATAAAATATTGTAAGATGCATTCAGAACTAAAGAATTAATGTAAAGGCTTAACTATTGCAAAATCATTATCGCCAAATTCTTGATTTTATATCTATCATTGATTACTGTTCATACCCTCCTGTAGCTCATGATACTAACTCAATTTGCTCATAAAATTTAATATAAAACATCATTTGTAAAGAAATTTGACTCAAATGAAAAGTTAATCAAGATGAATACCCTGACCCTATATATATATATATATAGAAAGTGTTTCATATGTTTAAATCAACTTAATATGAAATTTATAAGTCAAAAGAAAATTGCTTAGTCTCACTTGGATCATCACCGGCATGTCCACCTTTGGATATTTAATCTCGTACATACGACGCTCAAGATTTGGTGTATGACTTGACATTATCGAAAAATGTTTTTTATGCTCGAGGAATTTTATGTTTTTTTTTTTTCGTTTGAAAAAACTAGTGAGATAGGGTTTTGAGTGTATATAGAGATAGAAAATAAAAAACCTTCTTTTTATGAGTTTAATTATAGCATCGCGTGTAGTATAAATGTATTATGATCATTTGAAACAAAGTTGCAACAACTATAATAGTAGGACATGTAATGTGTTCAAATAAAATGTTAGAGAGTTATTTTTATCGGTAAAAAATAATAATGCATATAATTAGAATTTAAAAACTTTTGAAGTATCTAATAAGAATTAAACATACTAAAACAAACCAAATAAGAATTTTAGAAGTTTTGACATATATAATAGAAAAAAAAAACGTATTGATAATATTACATCTATCGTAGTTATAAAGATTGACACAAATATTAAACAAGATAATATTTTTTTTAATATGATGGAAGAAAAATAATAAATAATATTAGAAGTAATCCCATTTATCTTTATTAAACCATTTATCTCTATTAGAAGTAAACCCATTTATCTCTATTAGAAGTAACCAGAGTTAAAAGTTTACCATACTGATTCAAAAACCTTTCGTTTACCTAATATATATAACTACCCCACGCATTTTGTATCACAGACCACACTCTTCTCGTTTTCTCTAACTAAAACCAATACTTTCTTCTTCTTCTTCTTGAAGGAGGGCTTCTTCAAAACCCTAGCAATGTCTACAGAACCACTTTATCTATTACCCTTCCTTCCTCTCCTCAGCTTCGAAGCTTTTCTTTACGTTGGCATTTTTATCTCCCTTACTGCTATTTTCTTCGGGAATGGCGGGGTCGCTTGGGCTAAAGCTCGACTTAAGTCTACCTCGTCTATTCCCGGTCCAGTTGGATCTCCAATCACCGGTCTTATTTCAGTATTCACCGGACCAACACCTCACCGTGTCCTAGCGAAACTCGCTAGAGCGTTCAATGCGATGCCTTTGATGTCGTTCTCTGTTGGTTTCACTAGGTTCATTATCTCTAGTGAACCGGAAACAGCTAAAGAAGTTTTGAACAGTACATCCTTCGCAGATCGACCTGTCAAGGAATCTGCTTACGGTTTGCTTTTCCACAGAGCCATCGGTTTCGCTCCGTACGGCGAGTACTGGAGGAATCTTAGGAGGATCTCGGCGACTCATTTGTTTAGTCCCCGAAGAATCTTGGGATTCGAGAACGTTAGACGTGAAATCGGTGATCAGTTGGCTGACGAGATCAAATCCACTATGAAAGCAGAGGGAAAAATCGAAATCCAATCAGCATTACGATTCGCGTCGTTAGCTAACATAATGATGACCGTGTTTGGGAAGAAATACAATTTCTTCGGTTTGGAGAACGATGAAGTAGTCGAGCTTGATGGATTGGTTAAAGAAGGGTATGAATTGCTAGGTGTGTTCAACTGGAGTGACCATCTTCCGTTTTTAGGGTGGCTTGATTTACAAGGTGTGAGAAGAAGGTGTAAGGTTTTGTGCGAGAAAGTGAATGTGTTTGTTGGCCGAGTCATCGATGAACATAGAGCCAAAATGTCTAATCTTGATGGCGGAGCTGCTGCTGATGAAGATAAAGACAATGTAGGTGATTTTGTTGACGTCTTGCTTGCTCTGCAAAAGCAAGAAAAGATCGGCGATACTGATATGATTGCTGTTTTATGGGTAAGTTTGGTTTCGTCTTCTTTTGAATAAGCCTTTTCATATATTTATTAATGGTGTTCTTTTTTGTTTGTTTTTTCAGGAGATGGTGTTCAGAGGAACCGATACAGTTGCCATCTTGTTAACTTGGATTCTCGCAAGGATGATTCTTCATCCCGATATTCAAGAAAAAGTTCAAAGCGAGATCGACTCGGTTACATCAAAACCAGTGACCGATTCAGATATTCCACATTTACCTTATCTTCAAGCCGTTGTCAAAGAAACCCTACGTCTTCACCCACCGGGTCCTCTTCTTTCCTGGGCGCGTTTAGCCATCAACGACGTCCACGTCGGTTCAAATTTCATCCCAGCAGGAACAACAGCTATGGTGAACATGTGGGCTATCACTCATGACGAACAAATCTGGACTGACGCAGAGAAGTTTAAACCCGAGAGGTTTATCGACGAAGATGTTAACATTATGGGTTCGGATTTGAGGTTGGCACCCTTTGGCGCTGGAAGGAGGGTTTGTCCAGGTAAACATTTGGGTTTGGTGACCGTTCATCTCTGGTTAGCTCAGATGCTTCAGAATTTCAAATGGGTTGGTGGTGAGGATGGTGTTGATTTGACTGAGGTTTTGAAGCTGTCGATGGAGATGAAGAACCCGCTTGTTTGTAAGGCTATTCCTAGGTCTGGTGTTGCTGTTGTTGGTTGATGCGTTGCTTTTTATGGGTCGGTTTGTTTCGTGTTGTTTTGTTTTGTCGGAGAATAAAGTAGTTTTTTGGTGATGTATGATGTATGCGTCTAGTTTAGGTTATATTAGGTGTTTTTGTAATATAGTATGAATTGTATTTCTACTATGTTGCTACTACGACTACTATCACTTGTGCTGTTATCATGTTAATCCAAGAATTTCTCTTTCGTTTCTTGTTCGAATACTCGATCCTTTATTCATTATGTTCGCAATTTTATCTTCTTATTTTTTTTTTTTTTTTTTTTTTTTTTTTTTTTTTTTTTTTTTAATAAGGAGCTATATATTGATCAGAAGAAAAGTACAAGCCCTATAGGGCAATTTTACAGAAATTTAAACAAAACCCTAAAGGCGCTAACAACTCGTCTTCAACCTCTAGCCACCAACATCAAACTTTAGAACTCTTCAAACAGCCATAAACCCTAACTTCGTAACCTCAAGTAACCAAGATTAGCACTTTCTAAGAGAGTAATAGCTTTTAATTTCAAAGGAGCACTGCTCCCATTAAAATCCAAATTTGATTTCGTTTCAAAAACCTGCTTAGCAATCCAGTCTGCTGCTAAATTCTGTTCGCGAAAAATTTGATTCACAATCATCTCAGAACAAAGGAGCTTTCTACAACAATTCAGCATCGGCTCAAGGTACCATGGAGTATTACCAAAAATCAGCAGATTAACCAATACGGCCGAATCAATCTCAATGTCGACCCGCTTCAACTGGAGCCTGTTGCAGAGCCTTAATCCTTCAAACAGCGCCCTACATTCTGCAATCAAAGGAGTACTCTTGCCAAAGATCCAGCCCATACCCTGCACAATCTTACCATCGCTATCACGAATCAAGATACCACCAGTAGCCTCGCCATTCCAGGTACACGCTCCATCAATGTTCATTTTATATCTACACTGCTTTGGGTTCTTCCATTTCAAATGAATTGGTTTAAAAACAGCCTTGACATGATTAACACATCCAAGGAACAAAGCTTCACGCGTAAATCTACCCCAGTGCTTCCTTTTCAAAATTTTACTTCGATCGAGACTAGTCAGAATAAACAAAACATGCTTGATGATAGTAGTAGAATCAGTCATAGTACCTTGCATTTTCTTTCTATTCCTGGCAGACCAGATACACCACATTATGATTGCAGGCAGAATTGTGAAGATATCACAATCTCTCTGTGCAGACCAGTACCACTTCATTACAACATGGGAAATGGTCATAAAAGCTTGAATCTGAACCTTGAATATATCTCCAAAATATCTCCAAACCTTCAAAGCTTGCTGACATTGGACCATGGCATGTTGAGTAGTTTCAACATTATCACAGTTAATGCATTTAGAAACCAACTGAAACTTCCTCTTTTGCATAACTTCATCAGTTGGAATCCAATTATGTAATACCCTCCATAGAAGAAAAGAACATTTCCTAGGAGAAACAGAGTTCCAGGTCTTAACATAAAGTCTTGTGACATTGCCCTTATCTCTGATGTAATTCAATGTATCTCTGATATTGAATGCCCCATCTTGTGACAAAGACCATAACAAAGCATCCTGTTTATTAGAGAGAGTAATATGTTTAATTCTGTCAATATCAGATGAGGTTATCAAAGTCTGAAGTCTATTCAAGTCCCATGAGCCATTAAGCCAAAAATCAGCAATCTTGTTATTTGGACAGCTCCATAAAGTTCTTCTATCATTATCATTGGTAACCTTAATAAGAGGCTTATTAAAAAACCATTTTTCATACCAGAAACTAAGGTGACCACGACCAGGTAACCAAAACATCAAGTCTTCAGTCTCATCCCTGACACTTATAATAGCAGTCCATGATTTAGATCTTCTGTAAGGAGAGATGGCCAAAACAGGGTGAACATTATCTTTACAATAGATAGAAAGCATAAACCTGGCCCAAAGAGACTCTTGACGTCTGAAATTAAACCAATTTTTAACTGCAAAAGCATGCTGAATATCGTTCAATTTGTTAACATTTAGCCCTCCTTCCTTATAGGGCTTACACAGTCTTCCCCATTTAGCCCAACTAATGGTTGTTTTGTCTTCTTTGCAGCCCCACAGAAACTTACTGAAGAGGATTTCCAATCTGGAAATGGTACCAACAGGCAGTGAAGTATGTTGAAGGAAATAAACTGGAAAAGCCATTAATACAGATTGGATCAACATCAAACGACCAGCAAAGGATAAATGGAGCTTGTCCCAGTCCAAGATTCTGGTTCTGACTTTGTAAATAATAGCTTCATAGTTAGACACTCTAGTATTATTTGAAATGGTAGTACCCAGATAACTGAAAGGTAAACACTTGTGCTTGATCTTCCAAATGTCTTCAATAACTCTGATCTTCTGATAACCCATTTTATTTGAAACTATAAGCTTTGACTTTGTGTTATTAATTTGCTGTCCAGAAATTGCTTGGTAGTGATCAAGAGTGCTTTTTATAGTTTCCATAGAAGTAGCATCAGCAGATGTAAAAACCATAAAATCGTCTGCAAATGCAAGACAAGAGATCTTCATCTCACTCCTAGTCTTATAGTTAACCATAGACTGCTCATTTGCTCTCATCTTTATGCATCTAATCAGATATTCCTCAGCCATCTTCTTATTTTGAATGCTCCTTTATTTATTATTTTATAAAATTTAGTAAAAAGATTAGAATTTTAAACCCAAATCACGAAGTTATCCCTAAATGTGTTTTCAACTAAACTAATAACTATTTTTTTTTCTCTCCCATAATTCGTGTCAATCTAAAAAGAGATTTGTTACCGTAAAATAGGTAATTTTAACATACGAATTCAAATTACAAAAATAATTATTATGTTTTTATCAATTTGATTTTATTTTTAACTTTTTGTAATATTTGTAAAAACATATAATATATGACGGATGAAATAATTAATTATTTAAGTGCAGACTTATTGAAAAATTGGTAAAATTTGGTACAACATTTAAGAAACGATGTATATATATAAGATATAACCTAAGTTTTCTTGTCAATTTCTTTTAAAGATTGTCGCCGTTACTTAGAGTGTGCACTGGATAAAACACTAGTCAGACTAGTATAAGAGTTGAACTTATGACCTTTTAGTCACGAACTCATCTACTCCGCCAATTTGGCTACCCTTTTCAAGACGTAAACTTTTTATTTTATTTGAGTATTCTTCTAATTTATAGACAAGTTTTTTTATCTAACAACTTAATATACCATTAATATATCAACTATGTTTTATCGGGTAATGTTGGTAAATGGTCCATCTTAATCAAAACCTGCACCAATTATTAATTCAAACCAATTAAATAGATACGGATTCATAATCAAATTTGTTTCAACATATCTGGTAAGCGAATATCATAAAAAACACTAATAATTTGATATGTGGAGCATAATTGAAATAAGTAATAAAAAATGATAGTATAATATGGGCATACAATATTAGTAATCAAGAATAAAATAAATCTGCGAAAAAAAAAAAAATAGGATCATTTGTCTATCGAGTTCGGTCAAGTCGATTTATGTATGGACGAGTGGACAGCTTTCCAATTTACTATCTCGTGAATATACTTTTATAAAAAGATTCTGGCCGATTTATGTATGGATGAGTGGATCTATCATTATGTTACTTTTAAGTACCAATTTCTAAAATATATATGTTAAAATTACGATTTCAGTGTATAATAGTCCCCTATGGTTTGAACGCGTGTGCAACAAATATTCAAAATGGATATGAATGACTGAAAATGTTATGGAGGCAATCTTTAAATAATGTGTCATAAATACTACTCTTGGGACCCTCTGATGTTAAAAAGATAGAAAAAATTTCATATTTTTGCCTTGTTACTCAAATAAATATATCTAATCTTTAACTATGTACAATGAAGCATAGTATTGTTCTCGAGAATAATTGATAATATATTATGGGATATAGAGTTGTAAATATTTATAACACTAAATAACTAATTTCATCTCATTGTCGTTGTTGGGGGCATGTTTACGTCTATATGATAATGGACTTTGTACGTCTTGGTGTGAAGTCGAAACAATTTGATCTAAAATGAATTTTTTATATTTTCCCATTGAGTGTTAAGATATTATTCTGCAAATATGAAACCGCATTCGTTGGATGAAGTGGATTCACCTTCTTTCCATTAGTCATGAATGTAGTCTTTGATGGTGATTATGATCGGCTTATGGATCAATAAAAATTAATAACAATTTTTTTTATAACAAGAAAATATAGCAATAAAACTAAAAAAATTAACTAACTTTTTTCGATAAGCTATATAGACTAGGCTATATATCTCATGTTTTTTTGTTGGATTTACCTTAAAATTTTACAATTTTGTTAATCACTTAAAACCCCAATTTTACTCTCACTTCCTGAATCATTTTAAAACGTCATTACCCAAAACGTTAACATTCTATTTTTCTCTCGTCTTTCCACTTTCATTAAAATATGTAAGCACTTTGTTGTTTTTATATATGACAAACAACAAGATTTTTTTGATAAAAATGGTGCCTTTATGATAAATCACAATCGAATATTATTAAATTCTCACATATTTTTGAATTTTGGACAAACTTCTCACAAAATATTATATTTCATATGACAACACTATGAAAGCGTTGGGTAAGTAAAAAACAATATCTTTTGACTACAGTTACAAACCCTAACTCAGTTCCCAAAATCATGTTTTCCTCAGGTTTTCCTCTTTCTAACTCTAGAAACAAACTCGTTCACAAAATTGAAGTTCAATAACACCCTTACATGAAAAAACAAAAATTGGAACAAAAATAAAATATATAAATTGATAAAAATAGAAAAAGTTAAAAATAAAGAAAACTAAGATTCATACTTAAAAAATTCCTCTATAGCATAGTTATGAGAGATTGATAATCTAATAAATTTCCATATACTATATTATATTATATTATGATTCATTATAAAAAAAATTATTAGTAATATCAATTAAAGTATGAACAAAGAATCCGGATTTGACAAAGCATATATTATTTGATTTTAAATATTAGGATTCTAGACATATTTTTTCCTCAACTGAATTGTATTAATGATAACAATTACATGGGCTTGGAAGCAAATTTTAAAAAAGAAAAGGATTTAGTGAACAATTTGACCAAATTTTAAATTCAAACAGCCGAAGCGCCTCTTCAATAGAACAGTAGCGTAGAACTAAAACCGAAAAACTTCATTGATGTACCTGTGAAGCTTTCAACAACCCAAAAACGCTATACGTTTGATCTCGAGTACCCGATTCCAAAACTCTCGAGTAAGGTAATATCCTTCAGAGGAGTCGGAGCATCATCATGGTTGAAATTCATTTCTTTGCAATCTTTTAGAACCTATTTAGCAACCCAATCAGTAGTTGCATTCTCCTCTCTGTAAATGTGACTGATAACCATTGTCGAGGTTATAAGTTTCATACATCAAGTGAGCAAATGATTCATGTACCAATGAGCCTCTTTGTAAAGAAGAATCTTAACAAGAATGGTGGAATTGGTTTCTATATCCAGGTTAGTGATTTCCATAATTCTGCAAATAAGGAGGCCATCAAAAAGGGCTTTGCACTCTGCAACAAGAGGGATGTTCTTCCCATAGAGCCTTCTAAAACCCAGAATTGTTTTGCCTTCATGGTTCCTCACAATACCTCCTCCACTGCTTTCTCCATTGTTACCACAAGCACCATCGGTATTCAGCTTAAATCTATTGTCTTTGGGGTTTTTCCACTTGAGAAACAAAGGAAGACTTTTGTGTTTAATGTGGTTTATACACCCCCAAGATGGAAGAAATTCTTTGATCTTTTCCCCAGTAAGAGGTCTTGAAATTTTTCACGTTATCAAGGCCAGAAAGAATATAGAGCACATGATTTATCATAGAGGAAGAATTGACAAGCTGATTTTTGTGCTTCATTTTGTTACGACCACACCGGATAACCCACAAGATGGTGGATGGAAGGATCGTTTGAATATAACATCTTTTGGGGGTAAACCAGTACCAAGAGCGTATAAGATGAGCCAGAGTCATATTGGAGAAGATATGTATCATATAGAAAGTGCTGAAGTAGATCCAAACAGCCCAAGAGTGAACACATTGGATGAGGATGTGCTGAGTAGTTTCTTCATTCTTGCAATACTGGCATTTTGAAGCCATTTGGAAATGTCTCCTCTGAAGAGCAGAATCAGTGGGTAACTAGTTGTAAAGAGCTCTTCAAAGTAAAAAAGGAACACTTTCTTGGAGTAACATTATTCTAAGTCTTTTCAAACAGATTTGAAGTGTTGCCTTGCTTCTTGATAACTTTTCAGGTATCTTTGGTGTTGAATAATCCATCAGCTGAGAGAGACCAGAGAATGGTGTATTTGCTTTCAGTGAGGGTAACTTTCTTAAACTTGTCAATTTCAATAGAGGTAACACAACAACTAAGCTTTTCTAAGTTCCAGTTACCAGAAGTCCAAAAGCTTTTAACCGTGTCTCTGTTGGCATCTCAAAGTCACCTTCTATCATAAGTATCATTGAATAATATAAAAGGATTAGTAGAGCACCACCGATCAAGCCAAAAGTCTATATATCCAATTAATGGATTCCAGTATATGTATTTCTTAGCAATGTCTCTGATCTTCCATATTCTGATCCAGACTTTTGATGACTTAGTTGGGATTGGGGCTATAATAGGGTGGAGATTACTGTAGTAAATGAAAGAGGGAAGCTTAGCCGATAAAACATTATGAGCTCTAAATGTGAACCACATTTGTAGTGAAAAAACAAGCTGCATCTCTTCTATCTTCTTCAGATTCAATCCTCCCTCCTCATGAGTCTTACAAGCCTGTCCCGTTTAGACCGGGTAATAGTATTTTTGTTTTCTTTATTTTTTCATAAAAAATTGTTATAAATTCCTTCAATTTTCCTGATGACAGTGATAGGGATCATTCTGTGCTGGATTGAGTAAGTAGGTAAAGCAGTGAGGATGGACTGGATCAAAGCTAATCTGCCAACAAATCATAGCATGGTTTTATCCCAATCAGAGACTCTGTTTCTTATCTTGGTGACCATTTCTTCATAGTCCCTGATCCTAGTGTAGTATTGATAGTGTATCCCAGATAGTTGAAAGGTAATTTTGTGTGCTTAAAATCCAGAATATTCTCCACAATATTGATACTCTGAGTAGACATGTTAGCTGAAACAATAATCTTGGATTTGGTGTTGTTGATATATTATCCAGATACCCTTTAATAGTTGTTTAGAAACTGTTTTATTTATTTATAGAATAAGATGAACCATTGATGAAGAACATGAAGTCATCAACAAAGGCTAGATAGTCAACTTTAAGCTTGCCTCTGGACTTGTATCTAGTGCTAGGATTGTCCTCAGAAATCTTTTTGATTCCTCTGATTAAGTACTCCTCAACCAAAATGAAGAGACTGGGAGAGAGGGGGTCTCCGTGTCTCAGGCCCTGAGTATTACTGAAGTATCCTTTCATCTCACCATTGACGATGATTGAATATTGGACATTTGATATGCATTCATTCAACAAAAGCAAAATATTAGATCTAAACTCAAAAGAAGAGAGGATTTCATGTAAAAACCTAGGGTTTAGTCTGTCAAAAGCTTTTGCTATGTCAGTCTTAAAGATCATATTATATCCTTTGATTTTGGAGTTTAGATCATGACTGAGTTCATGAGCAATCATGATAGTCTCATGGATACTTCTCCCCTTCACAAAAGCGCTCTGTTCTTCAAAGGTTAGCTTAGGCAACAGATCAACAAGCCTATTGTTGATAACTTTAGCAATTATTCTACTAAGCATTATAGTGAAACTAATATGACGGTACTCTTGCCAAGTATTATGATTATCAGTCTTTGGGATTAGATAAATTACAGTTGCTTGAATCCCATAAAGAAGAAGGTAGCCTTTGAAACAACCATGTACATCCTCACATGAATCTTTATTGATGATGGACCAGCATGCTTTGTAGAATTCACCATTGAAACCATCAGGGCCAGCTGCAGAGACTAAGCTAAAGGAATTGATGATACCCTGGATTTCTTTTACATCAGGAATAACAAGTCAGTTAGTATTATCTGCGTCAGTAACAAGCTTAGGAACAATATCATTTAGAATATTCATATCATTATCATTCATATTGTTATTCAATAAAGCTTTGAAGTAATTCACAGCAAAGGAACTGATTTCCTCATGGTTTTCAAGCCAAGCATCCCCATCTTTTATTTTGTTAATCCTATTTTTCTTAGCTTTTTTCCTGACAAAATTCTGAAAGACAATAGTGTTTCTATCACTGTCCTTTAACCAAAGAGAATGTGATTTTTGTCTCCAGTAAGCTTCCTCTCTATCTAGAAGGGAAATATGGTTTTTACTGACCTCGTCAAGTAAAAGATTTTCAGTAGAAGAATGAGTCTCTTGATAATTGTTTTCTCTAAAATTAATCTCTTTCTCAGCACTCTTGATGGCATTGAAAACATTACCAAATACTCTCTTGTTCCAATCTTTCAAATCCTCATCGAGTCTCTTTTGCTTGAACTAATATCTTTTAATAGGATTTTCTTCAATATTTCCAGCCCATCTTTTTTCAATAAAATCCATAAATGTAGGATGCATGACCTTCATATTCAAAAATTTAAAGAAGGACTTGGTCTTCTCAAGACTAGAAGAGATAGTAATACATAAAGGGGAATTATCTGAGCAGTTTCTTGCTAAATGCTTCACAGAAGTTGTATCAAAGTAGTTCATCCAAGGGTAATTAAAAAACACCCTATCCAGCCTCTTCCATTTGTAACCATTTGACCATGTAAATCTAGAACCATTGAATCCATCATCTTTAAGATTGCAGTCCATGATTGCATTGTTAAATTCTTTAATGCTTTTAAGATTAAAAGTTTTACATGATATCTGCTCATTGATGCTGGTAGTAGAGTTAAAATCCCCAAAGATAATTCATTCAGTCATAGGATCATCAATAGACCTGAGGATGCCCCAAAAGAGCCTTATGTGATCACTCATACACTTTGCATAGATAACAGATACTCTAAAGTTTTTGTCAAATGTTGTATGATGAACATTTAGATGTAGAATTCACTCATCATTGAGAAGTATATCCACCTTGAACTCAGAGTGCCACATAACCCATATTTTATTGTTGATATTACTAGTGAATTCCAAGAAATTCAACTTCAGAGCAATCCTTTGAATGTTGGAAGAAGAAGTCATCGGTTCTTGGATAGCCATAAAATTTTGATTGAGAGATTTGGTTAAAGATTTCAATATTTTCAAGGTGTTTTTGTTCCTGATCCCTCTTACATTCCAGTTGAGGATGAAGATGGTCATTTAAAAGAAGAATAGTTTTGTTGGCTCTTTTGAGCTTGATCATTTTAGATGATACATGACCAATTGAGTTCTAGCTTTCTGTTTTCTTGCTCTTCTTTATTCCAGTCATTTTTAACTCAGTTTCTTTATCTTTTTCTTTGATTTCGGGTATAGGAGAACCAGGGAGGCTGCTTACATTGTCTTTGCAAGGTGATACGTAGCTTTATTAGGAAAATGAGTATCAAAAGATGACTTTCTGTTAATAGTACGCAAAGCCTCAATTACTTTTGACTCTTTAAGGGGAGAGCTAGTTCTTGAAATATTCACACTAGAGGAGATTTCCTACCTGATCAAAATAGCTTTATCATTTCCATTCTCCAGGTTCAACATCTTACTTCCTTCAACAAAGGTACTTTTGCTGCTTATATCATCTGTTTTGTTAGTAACTTCCACGTTCTTAATTATGATTGATTTTAATTTTAGAGTAGACACAGTCACCTCTTTAGAGTTAAACAGTAAGGGTTTCAGCATAACATTGTTTTGGTTCGTAGGAGCCTTTTTACACTCCTTGCTGGAGTGCCCAATATGAGAACAACTATTACAGTAGCTAGACAAGTCTTCGTAAATAATATTAATCTAGAGGTGGTCTTCTTGGCCAAACTTTATCAACACTTTCTGTCTTGTAGGTTTGGAGATATTGATTTCTACCCAAGTTCTACAAACATTCTACTTTGCTCTATTTGTTAATGGAACCCATATTCTCAAAGGAGATCCAATTGCTTCAACAATAACGTTTATAGTGGCCTCGTTGAACATGAATTCTGGTAAATTAGGCAGAGTAACCCATATAGGTGTGAAGGGACACTCTTGACTTGGATTGAATTAGGGAGTCCACTTCAATAACCTTATAGTTTTGTTGCCAACTGCCCAAACATTTTTGTGTCGGAGCTTCTTGAAGTCATGATGATTTTCGAATTCGATAAAAATGTGAAAAGTTCCAAATTGACAGATTGAAAAGACCAGTGAATTTAAATTTCCCAAGAAAGTTTCTGATTGTGTCAATGGCAGGTTTCCCAATCTCAAACTTTCCGATTAGCGTATGTTTTGACAGTTTCCTCAGATCATCTTTGTCTTTAGCCTCAAATTGAATCACTGAGTAGTCATTGTTGTGTGAGAAAACAACATTATTGTGCTGAAACAATCTTGATTTTGGTTAACGGTATCATTGTAGGTAGGAGGGTTCAAAGAGGTTATGTTATTATTGTTGATATCTTCGAAAACATGATTGGTTCTCATGTTAGCTATCAACCCAACCATTGTTGAAGAATTATTATCGTTTCAGAGATGGGTCAGTTTTTTTTAATGGAGTCCTTGAGTAGGGGATTCCATATCAAAAGAAGCTATTTTTCCGTTAAAAGATCTTGTTAAATTTCTCGATTTCGGTATAGGAGTGATTTCACATTCCTTCGCGATGAAGATGAAACAGAATAATCCTATATTCAAGCATCCATTGATGACAAAACAAGATTGAAAGAAAAAACCGTTTGTTCTTGGAGAGAAAAGAGCAAATAACGTTTTTCCAATCTCTAGGATTCTAAATTTATTAGATAATAATTATATAATAAATATAATATAATATTTATTCTTACAATATTGTAGAATGGTAAGAAAATATATTAGAGTTTTTCAATTGGTTTAAAAGTTTCCTAGAATTTTATGGTGGAAGATCTAACGAGATCGTTTATAAATATTATTTTAAGATAAAAAATATTCAAAATTGGTTATCTTACCAACAAAAACATTAAATTTTCTTTTTCTTCTCGTGGGTGAAATCTTTCATTTAAAAAATCAAACTTTTTATTTGATAGTATTTCATTCATAAATTAATTCTGATCTCATTATCGGCTCTTAAAACTTTCTAATATATATCTAAGTACGAATCTGCTAGATGTCTAGATATCTATCATAATATTAAATAAATATGATATATTTTAAATCATTATTTATACAACTCCAAATTATATTCTGATAGGATTCTCATTCTTTCGCCATTGTTTATGAATTTTATATATATAGTTTTATTTTTGATAAAAAAAAATTGTTATTTGTAAATTTAAAATATATTAAATTATTTTCAATTCAATAAATTCAATAATTTTAATTGAATATATTTAATATATTTTTTTGTAAAATTAAATATACAATTTTTTTAGTAGATATATAAATTTCAATACGTTTTAAAACTTATTTACTAAATCTAAAATTTAAAACAATTAATGATTCAAATCTTACAGATCTTTTATTGAATTTGTGTTTAAAAGCTGAATAGATACATAGGTTAAGTTATTTCACACACCATGCGAATCATGTTTTAGATTATATTTAAAGATGAGTTTGATACAAAACTGAATACATACATATTTAGCTAAAGTGATTCATACACTATATTTTAGGATGTTTTTGGTCGACCGTTTATAGTATTAAACATGAAAACCACGTGAGTTTTAAAAAGATTCGCATCAACTATTAGGTAGCCGTATAATAAAATTTAGAATATATAACTACTACCAGTAGTACTAGTAATTCGATACAGATACGTACGTTGCGCTTTTCTGCAATTAGTTAGTAGAACAGTTATTATGGTACGTTTGTGGTTTCACACAATATGCATGCATTAACAACTTCTTACGTTTTAGTAATATTTTATTTATTTATAAAACTTAACCTTCCATCTTCTATATGGTCGTCATTAGCTATACCCTCCTGTCATACCTTCTGAAAAATCAATTTATATTTTGTGTTATCACATTTTTTTTAGTTTTATTTTGTTGTTTTCATTTTCTTTCTTTTTGGAAAAGATTTTCTGATTACGTTGAAGCAAATAGGATTGATACGTAACAAGGCAGTTCGATTGGGATTTTTTGGCCCAACGATGCAGTAGGCCAGCCGATACGGGCAACGAAACTACAACCAACATAGGAGGGACTAATAGTTGGATTTAGAAATGGTAATTTTTAGCCGATACGATGGGTTTGGGACCTTGGGTTAAAATATCTTAACTTTATTTTTTATCTGCGTTGCAAATTCTTTTTTTTTTTGCAAAATACTATTAACTGGATTTAGGATCGGTTATGTTTTCGCGGTTTCCAATCCAAATCCGGTCCGTCAAAAATTCGTTAGTCTAATATTAATAATTAATATGTAATGTATTATTTTAACTTCTAAATTATAGTATAATACGATTTTATTAGTTTTATTTATTTATATTCTATTACATAATATTATTAAATTATTTATGTTTAACAAATAAATTGAATAGATTTAAAACTAAAACTTGTAGATTTGACTTTTTTAAAACACATATTAATAAATAAGTATTATATTAAAATCTAAATAAATACAAAATTTTAAATAATAAATAGTCATATATTTGTTATTCAAGATATTTAATTTTCTTTTCACTCAATTAAGAATTTGATGTTCTGTGAATGTTCCAAGAATGCTCTGTTTCTTTTCAAGAACAAGGTGTGTCTTCTTGAATCGCCGACTGCACTAATCGAGTTCTCTTCGCTATGGAGGATGGAGAAGCTTCTCCTCGCATCAATCTTCCTCCAACAACAAATCAAACTACTAAAAATCTTCAGCTGTCATCAATTATTGAATTTCCTACGCTTAGGAAATCTGGGTCAGCATCTCCAATTGAACCCTGTTATTCAAATAACGGAAATTGTCATATGCTTCAATGTAACAATGACAACATTATTCACAATCCAATGTTTGAGGAATCAAAGAAATAGAAGTCAAATGACGTTTCCCCTGACTCTTACGCTAAGACTGTTAGAGTCAAGAAAACAAGTTTTGTTCACACAAATGTATTAGTTACCTGTACTGATGATCATCCAATAATTACCTTCGATACAAAGGATAAGGATGCTTTAATGCAACTATCGGAACATACGCTGATTGCTAAATTCGCTACTGGCAAGAAGTCATCAGAAGTTTTTTGAGTAAATTCAATTTTACAGGAAACTATAACCTTTCGGTTTGGGATTATAGACACGTTTTTATCGAATTCAATGGCATAGAAGACTTCAAAAGTTGTGGTCAAGAAACGTTTGGGTTCTTGGCAGTAAGACCATGCGTCTGTTGAAATAGACCCCGACGTTTAATCCTAATCTGGAATGCCCTTTCACCCCAATCTGGGTTTCTATACCGAATCTGCCTGAATTCTTGTTTAATGATTCAACAATAGGAGAAGTTGCTAAGGTTCTTGGTGTTCCGTTGAAGATTTGGGTCCTTAACATCAATCGTGCTAGGCAAAACTGTTGCAGGTTATGGATTTAAGTTGATATTTCAAAGCCTTTGGTTCACAAAGTTGAGTTACGATTTTGTGAAGTGGAGAGTTTCTGTGTTCATATAGTTTATGACAAAATTCCATCTTACTGTAAACAATGTGCTCATATCGGGCATTCTGAGGAAAATTGTAAAAAGAAGATGCAAGAGATGAAATAAAGACCAGTTCCTATCAATAATATTTCAAAAAATGTTGAGAACAATAGTAAGTTGAAATCTGTTGTTGTCAATAAAGAAGATACAATGAATCAAGAGATTTCTCCTGATAGCAAATGTGAAAATAAATCTCATGCTCAGTTTACTTCTAGTGATCTTCTTCTTGAAATCCAAGACAAAGAGTTGAATCCTTCTGTCCCACCAAAAGAATCTGAGATCATCGATGCTTTGAAGAACATTGAGAGAAGAAATATGTTTGAGCCACTGTCTGATGATGATCATTATTCTCTAAGATATGCTGGTAGTCAGATTAGCTCCACAATCAAATATAATAATGAAGTTATGCCAAGTAAACCTGAAATAAAAAAGATGAAGAAAGTCAAGATGTCGAATGCTAAAGACATGCATCTTCTAAACTTATAAAGCTCAAAAGAGCCAATAAAAATCCCTCAAACTAATGACTGTTACCATTCTGTATTGGAATGCAAGATGGCTTGGCAACAAGTCTACTCTTCAAAGATTAAGATCCTTAATTAAGTCTACTAAAGACAATTTTATTGCTATCCAGGAGCCTCTCATCAAAGCTCATAATATTTACTTTGTGGCCAAGAAGCCTTGTTTCAGTTGCTACACATCTAATCTCAACAACAAAATCTGGGTCTTCTGGTGCAAGGATTACAAGGTTAATGTGTGTCTTGATGAGGATCAGATTCTTCATTTAAATGTCCAATATCCAACTTTGAACAAAGTTTTTTGGGTTTCTATTATCTATGCCAAATGCAAGAGTATTATTAGGCTTCCTCTTTGGGATACTATAAGGCTTCTTGACAACTCTTCTAAGGAATGGATTCTTCTTGGGGATTTCAACACAACAACTAACCTTCAAGAGCAGATTGGGTGTTCTACAACTGATCATCGTGGAATGGAAGACTTTAACAATCTAATTATGGATTCCAGTTTAAATGATGCTGGTTATTCTGGTTGTAGGTTTACATGGTCCAATGGATGCAAGTGGAAACGTCTAGATCGGGTCTTAACTAACAACTTATGGATGAATTACTTTGATACTACTGCTGTAACTCATCATGCTAGGAGCTGTTCAGATCACTGTCCTATCTTTATCAAGATCTCCTCCAGTTTGGAGAGAAGGAAGTCATCTTTTAAATTCTTGAACATGTGGGTAACTCATACAGGGTTCTTGAAAGTAGTGGAAGACAATTGGGCTGTTAATGTGGATGGTATTGATGGGAATCTTATTAAGAACTTTTGGTTCAAGCAAAAGATATTGAAGATTGTTCTTAAAGAATGGAATAAAAATGTTTTTGGAAATCTATTTGATGCAATCAGAAACTCTGAAGATGATATTATTCTGAAAGATTCTATATTACAAACATCTCCTACAGCAACTAACAAGATACTTCTTGACGATGCTAATCAAAACCACCTTGTGCTTCTTAATAGAGAAGAGATCTACTGGAAACAGAAGGCTCATGATCAATGGCTTAAAATTAGTGATAATAACATGGCTTCTCATCATAGTTTTGTGAAGAAAAGGGTTAAAAGAAACATAATTAAAAGAATCAAAGAGGGTAATACTTGACTAACTATAAAGGAGTCTATCAGCAGCTCTGCTATTAGCTATTTTGAAGCTCTCTTGGCTCCTTCCCTGAATGATGACATTGAGCATACTCTAATAGATGTTATTCCAAACCTGGTTTCTAGTGAAGATAACAACTACTTAACTCCTGTTCCTGATATAAATGAAATTCATTCCATTATTAAAACTTTTAGTTCTATGACAGCTGCAGGACCTGATGGCTTTAATGTGGAATTTTATAAAAAATGTTGACATATCATAGGTACTGACTTATGCAATGTTGTCCAGGGTTTCTTCAATGGTTATAACTTGCCTACTAGCATGAAAGCCACTGCTATATGTCTCATCCCAAAAATTGATAACCCGAATCATTGGCATGACTTTTGTCTTATAAGTCTCACTACAATGATCAGTGGAATCATTGGGAAAGTTGTCAACAACAGATTGTCCAAGCTACTGCCTAATCTTATATCGGAGGAACAGGGTGCTTTCATAAAGGGAAGGAGTATTCATGAGTCAATCTTAATTTCTCAGGAAATGTGTTGTGATCTAAAAGCTAAATGCAATGGTGGAAATGTCATAATCAAAATCGATATGACAAAGGCCTTCGACAAGCTAAATCACAGGTTTATCTACAGAATCCTTAAACTATTTGGCTTCAATTCTAATGTGATATTGCTCTTGAAAAATTGTATCAACAGTGTTTATTCTTTTATCCTAATCAATGGGGAAATGAGAGGTTTCTTTGGCAACACTCAAGGCCTGAGACAAGGAGATCCACTATCTCATAGTCTCTTCATCCTGGTGGAAGAATATCTTATCAGAAGTATAAAGAAACTTCCATCAAACAACATAAGCCTTAGATTTAAACAAAGAAGTGACATCAACATCTCTTGTCTGGCTTTTGCAGACGATTTTATGGTCTTTTGTAATGGTGGTGCTGATTCTATTCAAATTATCAAGAGACATCTTGAGCACTATCAACTTGTTTCGGGTCAGGAAATCAACTCATCTAAATCTGAGATCATTGTCCCTAGTAACATGAGAAGTCACTGCATTACCAATATTGAGAGCATTCTGAATTTCAAGCATAAAACATTGCCTATAAAATATTTGGGATCTACAATCGGTACTTCTACTCGTGTTGCCAACTTTGATGATCTGATGAACAAAACTAGAAATAAGATTCAAGATTGGGATAAAACTGACATTTCCTTTGCTGACAGATTGCTTCTAATCCAAACTGTTCTTGCTGTTTTCCCCATGTATCTCCTTCAGCACACTATTATTCATGTTAGTGTCATCAACAGATTGGAGATTCTCTACAACAAATACCTGTGGGGAACCAAAGAAAATAAAAATGTTATTATCTGGTCCAACTGGAATAGGCTTTGCAGAACTAATGATGAAGGTGGTTTGAACTTAAGCAAGCTAAAGGATGTTCAAACTGTTTACTTCATGAAACTGTGGTTTATTTTCAGAAACCAAACTTCTCTCTGGGCTAGATTCACTGCCTCATCTACTGCAATAATCAGATGCATCCTTCTCTTGCTATTCCTCCTATTAATAAATCTAAAGTTTGGGATCGTATCATTAAAATCAGAGATGATGCTGAGAGCCACATATTCTACAATCCTGGGCATGGCAACATGGATTTCTGGCTCGATAGATGGTGTTCTGAGAAACTATTTATTCAGATTAGTGACAACAACAGCAGAAGATTTCTTTGGGATGTCAATACTGTAAAGGTTAAAGACTTTTGGATGAATGGCAACTGGGATCTGGACAGACTTAGATCGGTGGTGACTAATACTGAGATTGCCAAGATTAATACTATCACCCTAACTGAAAATGATGACAAAATGTTGTGGTCTCTTTCTAAGGATGGGAGCTTCAAATGCAAAGATAGCTGGAATTTTGTAAGAAAGAAAAGCAACAAATCGAACCTGTATTCAAAAACTTGGAATGCAGTTACCCCTAAAAAATGCTCGTTTCTTCTTTGGCGTGCTATATTCAACTGGATTCCTTCAGATACAGTGATTCAAAAGAGAAAATTTCAACTCGCCTCGAAGTGTAACTCCTGCAACAATGTTGAATCTTCTCATCATGCTCTGGTTCAATGTCCGCAGGCTTGGTCAGTCTGGATTTATTTCAGTACAATCTTCAGAATTCACATTCAGCCTCATATGTCTCTTACTCACATCATCAAAATATGGTACTGGTCTGCCCAAAATCAGTGTGAGATTCGGACCATCCTGCCTGCAATTATAGCATGGTCTATCTGGCACGCTCGAAACAAGAAGAAACATTCTAATTTCAACGTTAATGCAACTACCATTATCAGCCACATTGTTTTCATTCTTGCTGGTCTTGACTATACAAAAGTCTTAAAAAAACAAGCATTGGGGGCGATTTAACAAAGAAGCTTTAATGCTTGGCTGCGTATGTCAAATTAAGAACATCCCAAAAGCCCTTTTTCTTCGATGGAAGAACCCGAAAGGCAACAGATTCAAGCTGAATGTAGATGGCTCTTACAACTTTAAAAATGAAACCAATGGTGGCATCTTGATTCGCAACAGTAAAGGGAACATCATCATTGGAGTGGGTAGAATCTATGGCAAAGGAAATCCTCTGATTGCGGAATGCAGGGCTTTACTCGACGGATTGAAAACCTGCAATCTTCTGAACATTGAAAATGTCGATGTTGAAATCGATTCGAAAATTCTGGTTAATCTTCTCTCTTATGGCAACTCGTTTTTGGTATCTTAATTCAATCCTCTCCTGTTGCAGAAGACTCATAAAACCTTCGATGATTATCGACCATATATTTCGTGAGCAAAATTTAGGGGCTGACTGGATTGCCAAAGAGGTTCTCAAAATGGGTAAAGAGTTAAATTTCAACGATTCAGATTCTCCAACCAAGTTGAATGCTATTGTGTATCTGGAAAGCTTGAATATTGGTTACCTTCGTAACAATGGTGAATGTTAGGTTGAGAAGTTGAAGTGAGTGGAGGTCTAACGGTCTAATTTTCAAATTCTTGTAATATTGCCCATCAGGCCCTTGTACTATCAATTCTTTCTTAATTCAATCCAATTTTAAGGAAAAAAAATATATTTGTTATTCAATTTCAAAAAAATTACTTTGAAAGTTTGTATTCAATATCATTATTGTTACTTTAATATATGTATAAAACTTTTATTTTATTTCAATTTTTTTAACTAGATAATATTTAAAGAAAAAACATAAATAAATAAGTGTAGGATCTCACGGGTGGACACCACACCCGACTGGTTTGAAAAAATATAGGTAGGATGGATCCATCCATTGCAATCCCTGGTTGGACTTCAATCATAAAAACTAAAACTTTGAAATTTGCAGACAAATTTGGAGTCATTTTTCTCTCTGACATATGAACTCCTGTTAAAAATATAATATCTTCTAACAAGCTAGCTAGATTGTTACAGGTCAAAACAGTAATAAAACAAAGATACAAAAATCACACTATCACATACAGAAAAAAGAAGATACATTTCGACAAAAATTGGAACAAACACCTCAGTTTTTTTTCTTCCTATCATTCCCCGTTTTGCTTTGTATCAGTGGGGACATCCTTGGCTTCTGTTTCATCATCTCTTTCCCCTTGTCGTTCTTCTGCGAGTTTTTTCCTGTGCAACTCTTCCGCAGCCTCCATTTCAGCTCTGTTCTCTGCTTGCAGACGTAGCATTTCCTCTTCTTGTTGCTGGCGTTCAAACCACGTGTCCGCATCCGCCCAAACTGAGATATTTTATATAACTTTAGGGGTAAGCTCAGTAGAAAGATTTTATACTTTGTGATTGTAAATTTGTAACAACCAAAAGTACACTTCTAAGTATGTAATATCAAGAATGATAACATGGCGTTGACTATGAGGCACTCGAAAATTTAATCTCCGGGATTTAAAATGTTACACTAGTAGTCCCCATTTAAAAAAGAAGGTTATAGAAATTACTACCGATTACCGAAGGTTATTGAAGATTGGGGACTGAATTCTCCGACGCCTCAAAAAGTTAAACCTACTACTATTGAAGAAAGTTACTTGTAGTAGTATCCAGAAATGCTAAAAGTTTGTCTGATCCCAGTTTTTTAGTTCGATTCGAAACTACATGTGCATGAACATGAATTTCAGGTTCGAAAGCCAGATACAAACAAAAAAGGCATTTGATTTGAAATTCAGGACAAGTACAGGTTTTAACAGTCGGACAAACCGTTCAGATTTGAGAATGGAAAGTGATCAATCCAAGCCGGACAATCCACAATGGATCCAAACTAACTAAAAATACTTTTAAAACAGAAAATCCATGTTAAAATATTTAAAAAAATGGGTTGAAACCATGTTGGTTCCGAGTGTTAATTAAAATTATGTATGAATACAGAAACACACGTCCAAAATACGGGTCTGGCAGACTATTCTTTACTATAAAGCTTTATCCTAATCAAAAACAGACTTTTGCCACCCATTGCTCTATCAGAAGACTATTCTTTCGCTATGGATCCACGGTAAACAACACTAGTACTTATGGAAGTCTCTTCTAAATCGCATTCTTAGTTAACACCTTTCTTTTCATCCATACCTACTTTTGAAACTTAATTCATTCATGAATTACAAATCACTAGGGTTGATCAAGTCAAGCTTTAGCAGAATATCTAGCTATTCGAGCTTGGCTCCCGTGTAAAAAAGAGGTTATAAGGCAAACTTGGTTTGTGCCCATGACATCAAAAAAATAATCAATTTTTTTAATACTTTCATATTAAATAGATAGTAACTTTTATTCATACTAAACTATTGCTAAATTCGAACCCAGCCTCTACAAACCTGAGCATAATGTAGAATTCGAGCAGCTCGCAAATAGTTTGGGAATCATGTAATGTTGAAATACTCAGCCTATGTAGAAGTTTGAGCTAGAAAAGTGTAGCATCAAGGTGAGTTTCTACATAAGCAAGCCAGCTTCAGCCAACATAATTATTTGACTCCTCTGTCACCCCTAGACGGGTACGACTATAAAATTGAGGCACATCGCTATAAATTCAGGCACATCGTTAGCTAGAAACTAGCACTACTGAGATTGTGTTCAAATTCATGATCTCTTCTTTGGTTCCAATTGTACACAAAACCTACGAATTCAAAATCCACTGGATTCCAGTTCTAACTACACCCAATAGATGAAGCCAAATGCAATCGGGACCAAAAATTCACAAATTGAACTTAAATTGAAAAAAACAAGCATATTCAAAGAAGGTAGGGTATAAGAGGACTTACTAGGCTGAGCGGCCCAACCCTGCTCACCACCCTTGATCTTCTCAGGGAGTGCGTAATTAACAGTGAGGACGCGGCCGTAGAGCTCAGCTCCGTCCATGTTGTCCATGGCAGCGATGGCGTCTTCTTTCTCAAGGAAAGTTACGAACCCGAAGGATCGATGTTTCTGCGTCGCTTGATCGAGAGGTGTCTTCACGTCTTTGATATCTCCGAATGGAATAAAAGCAGAGTGTAGGATTGTTTCATTTACTTCCTCCGCTAGACCTCCGACGTAGAGTGTGTTCTTTTGGACTGCTAGTTGCTGTGCCGCCATTGTTGAGTGAAGTGTGAGGGCTTAGTTTTGGATTCAGAGAGAGAAACTTTTCTCTTCTTTGTTTTTGAGTTCTTTTGTGTTGTTTGGGCTTTTTGGCTTCAGTATAATAATAATAATATTTTTTGGGCTTTTGGGTTTCAGAATAATAATATTTATTGGGCTTATTATGGCTGTATAATGTTGTGGTTTGGATATTCGGTCTCAGTTCGACTGATTTGTAATCCGATGCCATTCCGATGGTTACCAAAATTAACGTATCCTTATTTTAATTTGGAAAAATCAAACATCAATTTTTTTCTAATTTTAGAAAACAGTTTTGATGAATTTATATATTTTTTATTCTAAATATATAATTGATGTTGAAAAATTGGGATGGTTATACTAATTTTAATAGTTGGCGGTTTGCACTAAGACCAACTATAAAAATGATATCTGAAAACCAACCTAATACTAAAAAAGCTCGAATCAGTGTTCAGTTTCGATTCCGATATTTAACGAATACAAGATAGAGACGAAATTATAAAATCGTGTATAAAATAAAGAAAAAGAGAACTTCTATTTACTATTTTCTCCCTAAGAAATTCAATTTTATTAATATTGAAAATTTTACAATGTGTTCATATGTTGCATACAATTAGTTGTAATGATTACATCAGTTATGGAAGATAAGGATTATCTACTTCATATGTGTATCCGAACTTTGAACAGCTCATGTCTTGGGTCATTTTGTCTGAAGTGAGTGTCCTTCTGCATTTGGCCATCTTCCTTGTGTCTTTATTCTTCTTTCTCCTTCCTTGATTTGTGTTTCCTGCAAAATAAAAAGGTAAATGGTCAAGATTTTCAACTTGCCAAGTTATTAGTTGATCTCAAGAGAGCCTGATGTGTCCTAAGTTCATAGAGTCCAATAATATGATAGCAGATAGATCATTAAGTGTATGGTTTGCATCAACCATAAAATCTGTGTGTTCTGTAAGTGCATGTTTAGCAATCCAATCTGCAGTTGTGTTTTTTTTCTCTATATATATGCTTAAGTGTCATTTGTGGTTTGATCAGATTTCTACAACATTGTAGAATTTGTTCTAAGTGCCATGGATATTTTCCTATGGCTAACATGTTAAACAAGCCTAAGCAATCTATCTCAATATCTATCAAATTAAGTTTTTGGTCATTGCAATAAACCAAACCATTCAATAATGCAAGTATTTCAGCAGTAAAGGGGGAACATTTGCCTATAACACAGCCTTTAGCTATCATTAGATTTCCAAGTTCATTTCTTAAGATAAAGCCATAGCTTGATTCGCCATTTATAAAAAATGAACCATCACAGTTCAATTTAAAACGATTATGTAAAGGCAAGTTCCATTTTATATATATGAAAGGTTTGGAAAGCTTAATATAATTAAAACAACCTAGGTCTTTAGCTATATGTGAATCATCTGTCCAGTGTTTTCTAGTAAGGGACGATGATGAGTCTAAAGAGATAAGCATGAAAGATATGTGATTGATTATCTTCTTATGTAATATGGCTATGTTTTTGTGTTTACAACTATTTCTAGCATTCCATATAGCCCATATTATTAGAGAAGGTATTATGGTACGTATATGAATTCTTTTAGAAGTTGATAGTAGCCATAGGTTAATAATGTGGTTAACTGTCATATGCCTACCTATACTGATGTTAAATTATTCAGAAAAGAAAGACCAAACTAACCAAGCAGGTTCACAAGCTACAAAGACATGATTCAGTGACTCTATGTTCTGACATTTAAGACATTTAGAAGCAAGTTGGAAACCTTTTCTTTGTAGAATCGTATCTGTACTTATGAAGTTGTTTAACACTCTTCAAAGAGTAAATGAACACTTCTTTGGAGAGATGTTGTTCCAAATTTTATCTTTTATTATTGATGTTGTGTATTTCTGTCTTATTTCATTAACTGTATCTTTTAAGTTAAAAGACCCATCAGAGGAGAGTTTCCAGATGATGGAATCATCTAAGCTTAAATTTTACTAGTGTTTTAATGATTTCGTTAATGTATTTCTGAGGTAAGCTACACTGTAATTGAAGTAAATCCCAGTTATTGTTATTCTAGTATTCCTTTATCTTTGTTTGAGAATAATGGTGAAAATTAACTACTGTTAAGGCAATTATGGGTTTTGAGCAGTGCCATTGATCTAACCAGAAATCTAAGTTTCCCTTACCTAGTTTCCATCTTATATGTTTTTCAGCTTCATCTTTGATTTGAAGCATTCTTTTCCATATTTTAGAATCAGAGTGTCTTAAGGTAGTTTGTAATGGATGAATGTTTTGACAGTATTTAGAATGCATCAAGTTTGACCAAAGGGTTTTGTTGTTTCCAAAATTAAACCACAGTTTGAATGAGTAAGCAGTCTGTATGTCATCAATGTTTCTAATGTTGAGGCCATTTTCATTATATGGTTTGCATAAGTTCTTCCAATTGGACCATACTATAGATCTACTAATTTCATTGAAACCCCATAGAAATTTGTTTAACAGTTTGTTAATTATTGATATTGTCTTCAAAGGCAGTTTAATAGATTGTAAGTAGTAAGTTGGGTATGACATAAGAATAGAGTTAATTAATGTTATTTTACCCCCAAATGAAATGTTTTTTAAGTTCCATTCATTAATTTTATTCCTTACTTTATCTATTAAGTTTTCAAAGTGTGTAGAATAGTTGTTTGAATGTATTGAGATACCTAAATAAGTAAAAGGTAATTTAACTTGTTTAAAACCTAAGAATTTTTCCAAAGATGTTATTCTTGTTTTGTTCATGTTTGAAGAGACAATGAATGTTGTTTTTTGTTTGTTTATTTGCTGGCCAGAGAGTAACTGATATATGTTTAAGAATGTAGATAGTTTCTTTATGTTTGTTAATGATCCATTTAGAAATAAGATTATGTCATCAGCGTATGCTAAACAATTAATCTTTAAAGAACTTTTCATATTGTAAGACATAGATTTGTGTTAGCCAATTAGGTTGTTTATTCCTCTTATTAAAAATTCTCCAGCTATAATGAAAAGGCAGGGTGATAAGGGTCACCCTGCCTTAGACCATTTTCAGATTTGAAAAAGTCATTTGTTTTTCCATTAGTTATTACTGAGTATGTATTTCAATGCTTTTCTTTATTAATTTTATTACCTGTTCATTAAAGCCAAAGGATAGCATTACTTCATATATGAATCCAACTTCTAAGTTATCAAATTCTTTTGTCATATCCAGGCTTATTATTAAGTTGTCACCTCTGATTTTTCTGTTTAAATCTTTAACTAATTCTTGTGTTATTAAAATGTTTTCTTGAATGGTTCTATTTTCAATGTAGGCACCTTGTTTATTTGAAATGATTAAAGGGAGTAACTTAGCTATTCTGGTGTTTATTATTTTAGAGATAATTATATTGAGGACAAGACATAAGCTAATGGGTCTAAATTGCATCCAGGTTTTAGGAGATTTAACTTTAGGTATAAGACATATTACAGTTGCAAATAGGACTTTAGGTAAGTTTGTGTTAGTAAAGTAGTCTGAAGTAGCTTTAAGAAGGTCATATTTGATTATTGACCAGCAGGATAAGTAGAATCTAGATTTGAATCCATTAACTCCAGAAGCATTATTAAGGTTTAAGCTTTTTATAACACTGTGTAACTCTTCCATTGTAGGGAATTTCAAGATACTTTCATTATTTTCATCAGATATGATTCTAAGAATGGTGTTCTTTATAGTAGAGAGGTCCTCCTGTGAAGTAGATTTGTTTAACAGTTTAGTGAAATACTCTACAACAGACAAACCTATTATATCATCATCTTCAATCCATTTATTTTTATCTTGAATTCCATTTATTATGTTCTTAGATCTTCTTCTTTTAACATAGTTATGGAAGGTTGCTGAGTTATTATCACCATCTTTTAACCACTTTACGTAACTTTTTTGTTGCCAATATATTTCTTCTCTTTCAAGTAATATTATATGAGTAACATTTAGATTAGCTAGATTAGATTGATTTTCAGAACAATTATTTTCTTCAAGCTTTGTTTCAGCAGTTTTAATTTCTTCTTCAACTTTGTTTAAACAATTAAAAATGTTACCATATGTATCTTTGTTCCAACATTTTAAGTGTTTTTTAAGCCTTTTTAACTTAGACCAAAAACTATAAATGTGAGAAGAATCCTGAAGTTGTTTTGACCAATTGTCTTCTACTGTTTTGAAAAAGTCTTCATGTTTTAACCACATGTTTTGAAATCTGAATGAAGGTTTTTGATAAGTTAAGTTTAATGAGATTGATATCAACAAGGGTGAATGATCAGAACAAGTTCTGGCCAAGTGATTCACCCTTGTAATGTTAAATATTTCTCTCTATTTATCATTATGTAATGTTCCATCCAGTCTTTTACATTTATGTTTGTTTGTCCAAGTGAAATTTGAGCCTATATATCCAGGGTCTTCAAGTTTACAATCTAAAATCATGTTATTAAAATCATCCATGCTTTTTGAATAAAATGTGGAGCAGGTTATTTGTTCACTTGTGTTGGAGATTGTGTTAAAGTCTGCCAAGGTAGATTTGTTGTAGAGATGTTTCTTAATTGATCCCATAGAATCATTCTATGGGATCTGGTACATTTTGCGTATACTATGGTAATCAGAACTACTATCTTAGTAGAATGATGGCTTACCATGGTGTTTAAAAGTTGTTCTGAATTGTCTATAATGTTGATTTTAAAACCATTTTTCTAAAAAATCCAGATTTTATTATTGGTGTTTGCATAATGTGATTCAAATCCCAGTTTTGAGCAAGTTGATTGTATTTTGTCAACTGATATCATAGGTTCTTGTAAAGCTATGATATCAGTTGAAAATTTCATAACCAAGTTTTTAGTTCTTTTTAATGTTTTTTATTACCTATCCCTCTAACATTCCAGTTAAGAATTGATATGGTCATTTTAAGAATTGTTTTGAGGATCCTATTGATCATTTAGGGTTTCTTATTTTAATCAGTATTTTACTTCTTGAGGATCTTCTTATAGGGCTGTTAATTGTGTTTTTTAAATTTTCTTTTGTTCTGGTGATTGAGGTAAACTTGAGCTAGTTCTAATTAATGGTGCATCATGTTTTGTTCAGTTACAACTAAGTCTAATTTATTTTGTTCTGGTGATTAAGGTAAACTTAAGCTAGTTCTAATTAATGGTGTGTTAATTTCAAGTTTTGTTTCAACTATCTCTTCTAATTCTTCATCATTTAATATGTTAAATGAGTTATTTAAGCTAATGGTATGTATTGCATCCATTATATCCTTTTCAGTGACTTGAGGTGGATGTTTAAGTTGATTAAAGATTAACATATTGTTCTTTTGAAATTCAGGTGATTTTTCCGTATGTAAAGGTTGGTTATTTATGTTGTAAGTTTCTGTTGCTTCATGTTATTGTGTTTCAGTATCTTTTTCAGGATTTTCAGTTGTTTTTTCTTTTTCAATTTTCAGTTTTTTTGTTTGCAGATTAATGTTGGATTCTGGATTTAATTTTGGTATCCAAACTTCTTTTGAGCCAATCCATTTCTCTTTATATTTTTTATCATTTTCTCTTAAAATTTGTTGGTTTTTAAATTTCAATTCCTCAGTTTTACAAGAATTTTCTTTATGTCCTAAGTGTCTACAGTTTTTACAATATGCAGGTTTGTCATTATAAATGACATCTTGCCAGTATCCATCTCGATCTCCAAAGCTTATCCAAAGTTTTTAGGGAAGGAGACTTGAGGTATCCACTACTGTCTAGGCTTTACAAAGGTTGTAACTTGCACGATTTTTGTTGGGTATCCATATTGTCAAAGGCAATCCAATTGCCTTTGCAATATATTTGATTGTATCTTAGTTATACATTATTTCTGGGATTTTGGGAAAAGAGATCCAAATGGGAGTCAATAGGACTCCTGTTTGAGGTTAAAATCAGTGGTCCACCTAAGAATTCAAAAAGAGAATTGACCTATTGTTTTAACAGTTTGTTTCCAAAAAGTTTTAACATCATTAATATTATCAAATTCCACAAAAATGTGTCTATAGTACCATTTAAAAGTACTAAATTTCCCTATGAATCTAAAGGTTTCCAGGTAAACCTTAAAATCTATAACAAAAGGAGATCCATATGAAAATTTTGCAATTAAAGTAAATTTAGTTAAAGAAGAGAGTTTAGGCTTATCTGATTCGTCAAATTTGACGAAGGTGTAGTCCTCCTCGACTCCGCTTGTGACTCTTGCATGTACAAATCCTTGATTGCTTCTCCCATTTGCTTCTGAATATGTCATTTCATTGTTCTTTTTCAGCATATCCGCGTATGTAGGCCTTGAGAGTTGCCTTTGGTTCTTCAAATCTTCTTCAGATTTCTTCTGTGTTGTTTCTTCATCTTCGAAAATCGGATTTTCGAATATATGGTCTTGAGAAACCGGGTGGCCATAGATCGAACGATTTTGCTTTGAATAGAGGTTAGAGAAATTTATTTGGTTGTGTAAAAGGTGAGATGATTTAGGGTTATTTTCTCTTCGAGAGGAAGAGCAGACGTTTGGGACTGCATCGATGGAGATGGGATCTAGGGTTGGGACTACATCGATAAAGAGGAGATCTAGGGTTGTGTAGAGAAGGGCTTTTGGTTTGGGTTACGGCCTTGAAACCAAGAAACCCGTTTCTTGGTTCTTCTTTATTCAACTGTTTGATTCCCACTTAATACTCTCCTAAAAATAGAATATATGCGCATCAGGAACCTTTATTTACTTGCACACAAAAGAGTTTTTAAAGAAAGACAGTCCCAAAAATTTATTGTTTAGCAACCTATCTGTTCAATTGAAGTTTTATCAATTTCACATTTTTAAGTTTAATCGAAAGTACTATATACCTATTTTAATTTGTCAGAATTAATATATTATATGTTTTTAATTTATGCACGTTTATTTGATGTCATATTAATTTTTGATTGGATAAATAGAAGAGGGTGACTGCTTCTCCAAGAACTACTTCACCGGTGGCTCCTAGATTAGGCTTCTCCGGTGGCTCTCGTCGGATTTTTCATCGGGGAATGCTTACCTCTGATTAATTTCAGAGTTGCTTCCGAAAGTTTCGTCCTTCTCGATTGTCCCCTGACAATGTTTTCTTCTTCTGTTTCCGTTGTCTCTGTTTTCTTTCCGGTGAACTCTCTCTGTGATTCCGATAATGTCGTCTGGTGTGTTCAACAACGAAGATTTCCCCGTTCTTCTTCCCAACATTGAAGCCAATGCCCACAATCAGTTCAAGAAATCCTTTGTCGATATCTTGAAACCAAAATATTTTCCTCATAAAACCTTCCTTGAGTTCATTAAAGAAAAAAAGGACCACATTTTGATTCAATATTCAAAAGAAACAAAGAAATTTCTCCTACACCAATTGAGAACTACTATAATTGGTAAGTTCAGTAATGGAATACCGAAAAGAGCGTTGTTACACAACTTCCTTGAATCTTTCAAATTCAAAGGTTCTTATAGCTTTATCACCATTGACTATTGTCATGTTCTAATGGAGTTTTGCTTAAAAGAAGACATCAGTAACCTCTGGTCCAAAAGTGTGTGGAACGTTGACGGCGAAACCATGAGAATACTCAAGTGGTGCCCTGATTTTAACAAAAGCTTCGAAAATCCTATAGTTATGTTATGGGTCAGACTTGAAAAGCTCCCTGAGTATATGTACAACATTTCTGTGATTAGGGATCTCGCCTCCTCTCTAGGCATAGTTTATCGAACAATTTTCCCTGACAAATATAGAGCCAACATCAATGCGTGCTATGCCCAAGTTGAAATCAACGTCTCAAAAAAACTTAAAAGAAGAATGTGGGTTGGATTCGGAGAGAACGACGGGTGCTGGATTGGTATAAGTTATAGGAACGTCCCTAATTGCTGCTACAACTACTATCATTTTTGTCACAACTCTGATGAATGTAGAAAGACAAACTCGAAAGGCAAAGATAAAGAAAGAAGCAATGACATTGTTAAAGAAGATAATATTGTTATTCAGTCTGATCTTATTTAAGAAAGCTCCATAAATTTACATGTACCAAAAACAACTCAGTTACAAACATTTAGTAAAGTCTATAGAAGAAATATTAAATCCGTTATTACAGCCAAAGATAAAGCATTTGAATCTAGAACTTCTGGAAAAGATGAGCCTATCCTTGGTCTTGAAGATGAAGACAACTCTTCAAAAAACGAGCCTGAAATAATTGGTGCTCTTCAAAGATTGGACCATGATTATCAAAATAGCTTTGAAAATCAGCTTGCTGACATTTCTCTATCTCCTCAACATGACAATATTGGCAGTTGTAATGTGTCACCTCGTATTACCTCCCTGGCCAGGACTACAATACCAATATCAGTCGTAAAATCAAAACTGCACACAGAAACAAAAGTGTCAAAAGGCTGTCTATCAACTCTCTGCTTAAAAGAGATATAGGAATTATAACAAATCTTTATGTGATAATGATAAAAATTGTTAGCTGGAATGCCCGTGGTGTTAACAACAATCCAACCTTGTCAAGGCTTATATCCATGATTCAAACTGAAAATCTTAAGGTGATTTATATTTAGGAGCCAATGGTTAAGCTTGACAAGATTGAAAATGTTCCTAAGAGAATTGGTATGTGTAATTTTGTGGCTAACTGCTCCAACAAAGTGTGGGTTTTCTGGTATGAGGACACTAACATCAAAGTTAATGCTGATCATGACCAATTTCTTCATATGGAGGTCAACTTTACTAATTTTACTTTCAACTTTACCTATGTTTATGCTAAGAACCAAAGATCCCTTAGAAAAGATCTTTGGAGCCAGATGATGTCTATTGCTAGTGAAGACCTGCCATGGATGGCTGCTGGTGACTTCAATGCTATCACTAGCTCTGAAGACCAGTTTGGATGCTCTACCTTCGATGATATTAGTTCTGATAACTTCAATGAAGCTATCAGACTTTACAGCCTTGAGGACCCTGGTTATGTGGGATCTAGATATACCTGGAGCAAGAACAAATGCTGGAAAAGATTAGACAGAGCCTTATTCAATAGCAACATGATCTTATCAATGGGTTGTATTCAGGTTTTCCACATGGTCAGAACATGTTCTGACCATGCCCCTCTGCTCATATCTCTCTCTAATAATATTAGTGATACTTCTAAGTATAACAAATGCAACTTTAAATTTATTAATGCTTGGACTAATGACTCTAGATTTCTTAGTTTAGTTAAGCTGAATTGGAGTCTCCACTGTAAATGTGACATCAATAATGTTTTTTGGTTCAAGCTTAAGAGACTTAAAATGTTTATTAAAGATTGGAACACAAAACAATTTGGCAACATCTTCAACAAAGTGAAAACTGCCACTGAAGATGTTAACACCAAGGAGATCACTCACCAAATTGAGAATAACAGCATGTCTAAGGCTAATCTCTCTAAAGCTAACAGCTCTCTTATCCAGGCTCTTAGGAATGAAGAGAGTTATTGGATACAACGGTGTTTTAACTATTGGTTAAAAGATAGTGATGGTAACACTAAGCTGTACCATAGTTATGTTTTTAAGAAAAGAAAGAAAAACTTAATTAATGGGATAAAAGAGAATGGTGTTTGGCTCCAAAGTCATGATGAAATAGCTAAGTCTGTTGAATCCTATTTTAAAAGTTTTATCAACTGATTCCTACATTAGTTATGATGGTCAAAACTTGAAAATACAGGATCCTCTATTTGAAAACTTTCCTAAACTTGTTACAGACAGTGACAACCATGCTATCCTCAAGCCTACAACAAAGGAAGAGGTGTGGACTATCATTCGCTTCATGGAGAATGGCAGTGCTGCTGGCACTGATGGGTTTAATTATTTTTTTCTAAAAAGTTGTTGGAAGATAATTAATCTAGACTTTTGCACTGCTCTCAATGCTTATCTTAAAGTTTGTAGTATCCCCAGTGGTGTGTTTGCTACTATGATCTGCCTTGTTCCAAAAGGCCTTAATCCTATTGTTTCGAATAACTACATGTCTATTAGCATGTGCACTATTTTCAACAGGCTCCTTTCTAGTTTAATCAACAATAGGCTGCTCCGCTCCTTGAATCTACGATTTCTGTTTGTGACAGTCTTATCCCCCCATTGCATGACCCTCCGTCACATTTCTAAAACTCAAAACCAGGCCACCGATTGGATCGCGAAGTGGGTTGTTACCGTTCGCTATGATCACACCTTCAAAGACTTCAATGCTCTGATTCCTCTTCTGGTAATCACAACGATTGAAAGCCTGGGAATCAGATACATTGATTTTGGCTAGCTCATGATTTTGCTTTCGCCGACTTTGCCATTATCGCCATATCAAAGACGATGAAGACGAAGACCTTTTCTGTCCTTCTTTTGGTGTTTTAAGCTTAGGCCCTCAATTTGTACTGATTTTTTAAATGTTGCTACTTATTTTTGTACTCTTTACATTTAGCCATATTTTAATAAAAGTAATCGGTTTTGCTTTAGAAAAAAATTATGCACGTTTATTTGATTTTTTTATAAAAAATTTCAGAACACCCTAACTAATGATAAAATATTAATTTTATGATTTATTAACGGTTGAAATTATATATATTTTTAATCTAGTAACTATTTTAATTTAATAAATTTATATTTAAAATATATACTTTTTAATAACAACATATAACTTATATTAACCTTGAAAAGTAATATTTTGTTTAATCCCAAATATAATTATTAAAAATCCATTTTTATGAAAATTAAAATTTGAGTCAAAATTGTGGTGGGATATTTTTGCAACTATTGAATATATCTCGAGTACTTTTCAGTTTTTCATGTGATTGAATATTAGTTTCACAAAATAAAATGAATCCTTTTTTGACACATTTAAATAGTGTTATATTGAAGAGAATAAATCAATTTCCAATGGCAAGACAACAATTTTGAAGAATTTATTAGCTCTTTAAATTGAAGAAATTAATGTAACTTTGTTTTTAGAGGAAATCACATAATCATCCTCAGAGAATTAATGAAGTCCATTTTTAAATTTTCAAATATGAATTTGTTCTCTTTCTAAAAGTGGTTCAATTAATTCATAGCTTTCATTCATTGTTAATAAATTTATACTCTGGTAATGAGCATGGATTATTTTGCCTTTTTGTCATGCTAATATTTTTTTTCTTTCGATTAAACTCCATCTGATGACTTTTACCTGTAAAATTACATAGTTTTACAAACTAGAGAAAGTCACGTATTGTAACCTGCTCGAAGGATGTTAGTTTAATTTCATGAGTAATATATAATTTAGAATAAAAGATGAGAAGTATAGTATAAAATCCTTGAGTTTTATGTGAAGAAAAAGAACAATATAAGAATGGCTGAGAATTTCGTAACATATGAAGTTCCAGAGCTGCTTGAAATAGAGAGACGACAATTAATCTTGGGTGTCTATTTGTTATAATATTTGATATAGATATATTTAGATACAACTATTACTGGTAGTTTTCTGATATTAAATAGCCTACTTCTATGATTTTTAGTAGAGTGGTAGCTTTTAATGAGCATGAGATTGGTTTTTATTATAATATAATAATTTTTTGGATCCGAGAGTCCATTTTGCAATCTAATTGGATGTCATGTTCTGCTCTCCATAAATTTTAATTATTGTCATTTTAGAAGAGATAAGCTTCATACAACAATTAATGATAGGAGACCAAATACCAAGAGACCTTTCTTTTCAATAACATTTCTGTTAATATTCTTAAGTCAATCTCAATGTCTAATAAACTTATGCCTTTTTCCTTACATAATAGAAAACCATCTAGCAAGGTCATACATTCAGCAACAATAGGCGTTCGTTTGCCATAGATTCTTCCAAAGGTAGTTAGCAGGCCACCACCACTAGCTTTCCTTGATATGCAACAAGCTCCATCTATGTTACGTTTGTATATGTTCTCTAAATGATATTTTTATTTGAGTCTTGAGTTTATAAATAAAATATTATTGTATTCAAATTTAATATTCATTTTCTGGTGTTTTTATATAAAACTTGATAACACCAACTTGATTAGATTTGGGTTATTAAATTTAAATTTTAAATTTAGATGAATATATTTTTGTTATGCTTGATGTGTAATATAAAATTTATGCAAAATAAAAACAAACCAATTAAAAATTATTGAAACAAAAGCAAAAGCATCAAACAAAAAAGTGAGAAGATAACGAATTTAATGTTTCAAAATGGTTAGCAAAATTAAATGGATACATTTAAAAAATTAGAATACCAACAATTTAGGGCCAATTGTTTATTCCTTTATTTTTATTTTTATTTGTAAGTAACCCATTTAGTCCCGATTGAAGACTAAATTTAAAGTCTATGATATTATGTTACCTCTGTGTTCTCATTTAAAATAAATTATTGTTAATTTTGAGGAAAGTATTTGTTTATTAAATATATTGTGGAGTGCTAAGAATTATTTTTAATTTCAAGTAATTATAGTTGAAAAAAGGTTGGTGTACATGAAGATGCTCACATACTCCCACAATGTGTTGGTGATTCTACAATAGTGGCACCTGCTTATTTGATTTTTGTGACAGTTCTTCGTCTCTATCTACTATTTTTCTTTCATTGGTATCTAGTGGTAGTGTTACTACTAATGTTAACTTGTTATCTGTTACTCTCATCCTTTTATATTCTGAAGTTGTTGCTTTGTTTTCTTCTATATTCTCTATTTATCGGATTTTTGAGGTGGTTGTTGAGTTTGGTGCTTTGACTGGTATATGCCTTTGTTGATTCCTATATCCAATTTGTAGCTAATCAGTTGTCACTTGAACCTTGGTTGTGAAGTAACTATATTTCCTTATGTATTCTGTTTATTTTTTTTCTTTTAGACTTATTGTTTTATTTTGTTCTTAACTCACTTTAATGGGTTGATTATGTGTTATCATGCCCAAAGAAATCATCTGGGTAAGCCTTTTATATATTCGGGCCCTTCTTAATAGTCCATCTTATTCTATAAATGAACGATCTGATTTGAAAGTTACTCTTAAATCTGGTTCCAACAAGTAAATGCCATTGCAAACAATTCTTCTTAACGAAAGCTTATAAAAGAAAAATTTGTATCCATTTAGTTTAAATCTCATACTGATATATTGAAAGATAATTCATTTGTTTGTCGCAATATAAGGATGATTTATCAGTCTTGCAAACTAAAGTTACTACATATGAAGTTATGTGTGCATATTTTGAAAGGATACTTTTGGATGCACGAATTAAAGCGAACATTGCTACTTCAAAACTGCAAGAGTTGCAAAAGCAATTGGATTATATGTCAACAGGTACACTAGTAGGCTGAAGTAGCTTGCTGCTAGGTGTAGAGCTCGTTGTACTTATTTTGGTATATAAATATGCTTTGATTTCCTCTGCTTAATAGATTGTTATGGAAGCTCGTTGCATACTGGTATTGATCCTTCACTAGGATTTTTCTAAAGATTTCTAAGTATATACGGGGTGCATGACTCCCTGGTATGGGTATTTATTTCTTTTAAAGCAAATGTAGCTTATTTATATAGATTGACTCATTAACTCCATCTCTTTTTATTATCCATCGTTTGGATTGATAAGTTATGGTAATCATTTTTATTATCCATTATTTGGATTGATGATTTTTATCATCCATTTTTATGATCGATGACTTCTGGTCATCCAAAGCATATTACCTTTATGTTATTTTGGAATATTTTTACCAACTAAATAATTTTATTATTGTAGTATTTTTTATTGACATACTGTTTTTTTGTTTCCTAAAAATATTTTATTCGGTATAGTGTGTTTTTTTAGCATTTGTACTTTGACGATGCATATTTTTTCTTGACCCATTATTTTACTTGTCAATAGACATTATTTATTTTCATAGACTTGTTATATCTTATTTGTTCCAAGATATATTTTATTTTCGCCATATTTCTATTTAACATTTATAGCTTGGTGAAGCATCTTTACTTGACCTTATTGTTTATATCAATTTACAATATACGCTTTGGCACTTTCTCAAAGTTATTTTGGCTTGAATATTTTATTTAGCATTATGTGCTATTTACATTATATAAATAACTATTGAATCATATTTTTGGCACTAAAAGTATTTTATTAATATTGTATGGCTCTTTAAAACTTTATTGTGCCCCTAAGAGAAGTAATAGTACATCATCAAAGTTAAATATATACAATTTACATTATTGGTAAGTTGCAAGATTTTTTAGTCCGCAAAACTATGGTAGAGTCTCAAATGCTTATATTCTAAGGGTACCTGACTTAGTTTATATTTTCGCCGAGCAACATGTAAGTTTTTTACTTTATTTTTTCTTCGACCATAAACGGTTGTTCCCTGTTAGGCCTAGTTTTCCAAGTTTTTTTTTTCTTATGCGTGTTGGAATATTATTCTTAACACTCTATCTCCTGGTTCATAATCTTGAACCAAACTTTGGAATTATATATATTCATCAATAATGCATTATAGTGTTATGAACGAAGGTGTGCTTTGATCATTCTTTCTTTGACAAGTCAACTAACGTTCTTTGATTTTTATTATTATTTGGTTCATCGTATGTTATGATCTTTTACGCTGACATGCATAATTCAGCTAAGATTAATGCTGTTATTCCATATATAATGGCAAATGGTGTTTTTTCTGTTGCAGTTCTAGGTGCTGTACGACATGACCATAATACTTCTTGTAGGGCATCCAGCCAATTTCATATTACTCTTCCAACATATTTTTAATACCTTTGTTTATTATTATTATTATATTAACCACTTCGAGTTGTTCATTGGTTTGAGGATGAAAATTAGAACATACTATTTATTTATATTTTGTTCTTCACAGTATTGTGTAACGGTATTATTTTAAAACTCTATTCCATTATTAGTAGTGATTACTCTCAGCGTCTAGTACTTTCAACATATACTCACTTTTAAAAATGCAATTACATATATTATTGTCATGTTTTGCATTGCTTGTGCTTGTACCTTTTTGGAGAAATAGTTTACGGCAATGACTATGTATCTTCTTCCTTCATGCACCATCAGAAATGGTCCCGCGATGTACATACCTCATCGATTAAATAAGAATTCTTCTTTTATTATTTCCAGTAATACTACTAGACTTGGATTAAATTTGTTATCTTTGGCATGTATCATATGTCTTTACTTATTTCTTATATTTATAAAAACGAATAAATTTGTTGATTTCATGGATTTTTCGGAGTCGAATATAGTTCATTGAATGATATTTATTGCTTGCAAAGTGAATTGTTGAGATAATTGGGATGCTAGATGATTGATGGTTGTGTTTGGAGACAACATAGGTTTTATTGGTATTGGGCATATTAGACATGGGTAGATTAGGTCATTATGGTTGGAATTTGGGCAGGATTGGATTTTGGGGCCATAAGTTTCATTTGAGTTTGGATATGCTTTATATGCTTAACAATTGGCATGGTTAGAGGTGTAGCTTTATAGGTAGTCGTATAGTTGATTTAGAAGCAGGGTTGGATGCGAAGTTGGGTTGGAAGTTCAAGATCATTTTCTAGTGCATATATTAAGGAAGAATGTTTGAATAGATGGTTAAGATAGTGCTTGGATAAAATTTAGGTGGTGAAGTTCGGATGAAGATAAAACTGGGTGGTTTTATTAAAGGTGATTGGGTAAGATACTTGTTTGGTTGGACTTTTTTATGTACGTAATTATGAGTAATAATGAGATAAGGGCATGATTGATCAATTTTAAATAGAATATTATGAAGAAAAAAAGTAATATCATATGATAAAAAAGGATTTATACGAAGTACTAACTAGCATGAGAGATGGAAGCATATAAAGACAATCAAAACCTTCATTTAATATTTAATCATCATTCATGATTTCGAACTTCTGTTTTTTTTTCAATGCAAGTACCCGTAGTAGTTTCAAATTTTTGTATAAATAAATCTTATTAGAACTGATTTCAAAATTCTTATATTTGGTTATTTGACGGTTTGATTAATAAAAAGTAAGGTCTTAATTATTTATTACAAGTTTGAAACTATATTAGAACATCACTTTTTGGTTGGACCCAAATGGTAAATCCTATCATTTTTCAACCCAAATGATAAAAATCTTAAATATAAAGCATTTTACACATATAATATCTTTGACATTTTTTCTTTAGTACAATTTTTATGTGATCCACAACTATGCATATATCAATTGGAAATCGTTTAATTAACCGATACAATCCCCGACCCAGTGTCGTTTAATTGAAAATAACATGGATTCAAGGATTATGAAATATTTAACTAATTTGAATTTATTACTTAAAATTATCTTATATATATATATATATATACCAAACTATTTTTGAACTTCTTTGAATATTTTGGGATGCAAAAAGTTATACCTCGTGTATAATGTTTGGTTTCTTTTTACTAACGTTACAACTTGTTAAAAATATACTTTACAAGCTTTTCTTCACGTAATGTATATTGATTAGGTTGGTTGGTAGACTTATGAGTTATTTCTAAATTTTTTATGAAATGATCAGTTATTGATATATTCTCATGAGAAATCAATGAAGATGAATTTACTTAAGACAATAAATTTTGAATGGATAAAGTTTGCAGATACTTGAAACTGATGAATGACAAGGAGATGAAAATATGATATATTATGGACATAAATGACTTAATTGGAGGATTTGTGGTGGCTTTGAGATGTAAACATGTTTTGGTGATGAACATAGTATCTATTAGCATGCAAAATACTTTGTGTGGACTTTATGATAGGGGTATACTTGGTATTTTCTACAACTTGGTATTGTTTAGATTTAGTTAATTTTGGTTGATTTCCATATAATATATATGTTTTATTTTCATTTGAATTCACGTGGGAGGCATTCTCGTCATATTCATGCATTTATGATTTACTTCACGCAAACTCAATCTTTTCTCATTACATAAATCAAGAGAAATGATACTTATTCGAGGATATTATGCTTGAGATTGATCTGCTTCTTACTTTCTTAGGAATAAAAATAGCAATTGAAACTAACAATACTATTAGTGTTATTTCTTATATTGGTAGCATGATCAATTTTGTACTTTTGAATAAATAACATGATTAGTTCTATATTTTTGAATGAATAACATAGCTATACTAACATTATTATTCTAGTTAAAATTAAATTATAAATCATCACAACACAATCATGTTGCCAAAAATTAAATTATTGTCATTTTTATTTATATTAATAAAAACGAACATTTAAACATATATATGTTATTCAAAATTATATTAGGAATAACGATAGTATATCATGCATAACAGTATTAGCGTTGTTATTTTTAATATAAGTAACATGATTAATCATGATTAATATGAGTAATAACATTAGCAAAAACCCAAGCAACTAAAAAAATACCAAAATAAATTTGAATTTAGATTAAAATTTCGCCTCAAGCTCAAAATAATTCAATCGAACCAAACCAAAACAAAATATTCAAGTAGACTATCAAAAACTCTGATATTAACAAAAAAGAAACAAACAAAATAGTTTGTGCCATTTAATGTAAAACTAAATAACATTTTTCTATATATCAATCAAAACAAAACAAAATAAACACTAAAGAGAAAAAAAATAGTTAGAACATTCAATAAAACACAACTCATAAACGGAAGAAGCTAACATAAATAGTTCACACCTCAATATAGTCATTGTTTTATTGATTGTTTTCCTTCTTCTCCCTCAACTTGTTTTTCTTCGTTCTACTAAAAAAATAACAAAAATAGCTTGTATTATGAGAACTTCCATTGTGGAGGATTCTACGACTTGAAGTTTCTTTTTGTCTCAAGTGAGATGAAACCCTCTTATGGATTGTACAAGTTGAATCGTAACAGAATTGATCCGAAGACCCAAATGGAAGATAACAAAAAATGGTTTATAAATTTACATTATCTTCCAAGAAAACATGGTTACGATTACTAATATTTAGCTCCAATAAAAAAAATTCTAAAACATGTTATGATTTCTAAAACAGGACTTGATTCCCTGTAGCGGAAAAGAAAATTTTCTAATATGTTCAAATATAATTTTAGTTTACTTAATAACTATTTTACATTCATATATTTCCATAATCAAATCTGCAACAACCACGGTATCTAATATAATTGCAATAGTTTCAAAGTGATCTGCCTCATTGTTCAACTACTCAACTTTCATTTAGTTGGGTTGAAGCACACAAATTAAGTAACCTTTATACGTATACAAATGCTACGTTTTTAATTGAAATACATATGCATGATAAATGTTATGGTTGCTATTATGGAGAAGGTCAATGCACAACCAACATCAACAAAAAATCAATGTTTTGATCAATATAATAAGAGGTAAAGGAAAAATAACTCGATACAGTACCAAGTCGGGTTAAGCCAGAGGATCTTTGTGATAGCTTCACATCGAGCATAATATTAGGATCAAGAAAGCTCAATAAAGCAAAGTTGTTGCAACTTGAAGAATTTAGATCCTAAAAAATCAAACCTTGAGCTCAAATGTAAATGAGACAATTAATAATCTAAGGCTATTTGTGAACACTAAATATAGATAAGAAGAGACGTAATTGTATGTCATTGTAATTTTTATAAGAGATGCAACAAAGTACTATGAATATACATAGGGCTGTCAACGGTTCTCCGGAACTGAGAACCGGACCGGGACCGAACCGATAAGGACCGGACCGAACCTTAACGGTTCGGTTTGCGGTTCCATTCTAAAAACCAAAAACCGATAAGGAACCAAAACAAAAAACCGGTTAGGAAACGAATCGATAAAACCGATAAACCGATAGTAGCGATATGGAATCGAACCGATAAAACCGATAAACCAATAGTTACGATACGGAATCGAACCGATAGAACCGATAGAACCGATAGAAAATCGGACCAATAAAATCGTTAGAACCGATTATTTAGTATTATTTATTTATAAATTATAGTGCCAAAATTTATAATTAATTATCAATTTTTTAACAAAATCAAAAGATTAATTTATAAACTTTAGTTTTTATATCATTTACTTCAATAAAAAAATTAAAAATCAAAATTTAAATGGATTTTTTTAAGTGAACCGAACCGGGCCGATAAAGAACCGAACCGAAACCGGACCGAACTCGGACCGAACCGAATCGGATCGAACTAGGCCGGACCGAACCGAAAGCTTAGCGGTTCGATTCGGTTCCAAAAATTAGAACCGAAAGCTTAGCGGTCCGGTCCGATCCGAACCATATAATGAAGAACGAGGTCAACTATGATAGATGCTAAACCATATAAAAAGAAACCAGACCAACTATCATAGATGTTAAACCATATAATAAGAACCCATACCAACTATGATAGATGCTAATCGAAACCATATAATAAGAAACTAATGTGAAATATAAGTAACTGTTTAAAAAAATCATGAATAAATCTAATTTTATTCATCTTAGAACAATCAATAACATTTTCGAATTCTTTTAGAAATTACAATTTAATAAATTACGAAACTTAAAAAAATACGAAAAAAAAATCTCTAAACGGTTGTGATAATCTTATATGGATACGTGGTTTCTTAAATTTGTTTAGTCTCAGTGATTCATCCATTTATAAATACTTTTCGTGAGTCAGCCCTCTTCGGTATGGTTTCTTTTCCGATTGGGTATAAATTAATTCTTTTACTAATTCCATTTGGAGTCACATCTGGATGCATACACAGTTTCTTACAATTTTGTTTGTAATTCCACAATAATATTTAAATGATTTTTTACAACTTGAATCGACGAACAATTTCTAGATTAGAAAACAATTCTTATTTAGCTAATTAAAATAAGCAATTCAAAATATATAGTTTTGACTTTTAAATTACACTAAAATGAAACGAAAGGAGCTTTACTGAGAAGGGAAAAATTATAATCAGATTCTGAATCCAACTCAGCTTACCATAGTTCATATGGTCACGCAAAACAGAAGCAACTACCAAAATATACAATAGGTTTTTTATGACCCAAAATGATGATAAACTATTTCATCTAGCTAAGAAGAGTGTCCTAATTAAAAACCATAAAACATTTAGCTACAAAATTAACGTTCTTCAACAAGTCATGACATTTGTAAAGAAAATCATATTCCTCCTACACTTGATCGGAATTCCTGCACTGCTTGGCTGTTTCGAATTGCGAAGATGATAGAAACATATCGACTATCGAGCAGCTTACAGTAGAAAACCGATTCGGTCCATTCAAGTAATCAGGCCCTCGAAAGAATTCATCAACCTGGAAACAAGACAACCACGCGTATCAATACAAATACTATTAGTATTTCTCAATATCCTCTCAAGAGTTGTAAATATGGTACCTCTAAAGGTGTAAATTTTTGTAGTGTAAGGCCATCGAGGTTGTTCAAGGACACTGTGTTTGGTATTTCAGAAAACTGAGTTGACGACTCCGGTGATTTCGCTGACAGAAGAGAGGGAGCAGCACGACTAGAGTGCGAAACCACCGTTAAACCGGATGCTGCAGTAGAACCTGGATTGCGTCGAGTTAGTGACAGAGAAATCCAGGATCCTCTTTTAATAGTTTTCCTACCTAAAATTATCATTTTTGTTAAAGTTTTTATGGAAATAGCACAAGTGATTTGCATTTAAGCATTGAAAAAATTCTAAGCATTGGGCAAGTTCGACACTATACTTGTAGTCTAAACTCGATACTACAAAGTCTAACCCACGAAGATCCTGTCTTTTCCTATTTTTTTAACAAAAAATTCTAAAAATCTAAGCTTTAAGAAAATTTGACTATGTAGTTGTAGACCAAACACAAATTCCTGACTAAATATCCGACTACTAGTTCATTACTTCGTCTCGTAGATACGCAAATTACAACCGGAGAAGTGGGTGCCTGACTTGTTCCACTTTCATATTAGGTTTCTTGATATAGAACAATACTTGGTAGAAAAGCTTTGTGCGAAATTGATTACTTGACACAAGAAAAGTAGGTAATGTAAAAGTCAATAGTGCTTTGATGGTTTACCACTGAAGTTACGGAGCTGAGGCCTCCTTCTACGCTCGTTATGATTCACTAGTCGTTTACGGCAACTGCGTTTAGTACCGTCAAATTCAGACAGCAAATGAAACCTGTTATTTAACCAAAAGACATTAGATTTCATAACCACCAAAAGACACTTAATGAGTTATAAACTAAAGTGTCTTCGTTTATCAACTAAGAATAAAATTTTGTTTTGCATCATCTCTCACAATCGAAGAAGAGATCATCGAACCTGCTACATTGCTGACAGAATCTTTTCTCAACTCCATTAACAACCACCTTTGCAGTTTTCGAATGAACCTCACAAACTTTGTGCCGTTTGTAGTAATCCTTTGATGAACTCAAATCCATATTACAACCGGAAACCACACAGAACTGAACTCGTTTTCGCGAAGAAACCACAGGTCTCGGTCTTTCTAACTGAACCTTATCACTCTTTGTATTTCCAAATTCAGTTACACATCCACCCTCTTCGGATGGAACAACCTGACCTTTAGATTCCACCAATGAGCTAGAGAGTATTGAGCCAGGTGATAAACTTTTTCCGCGATTAGATACAAGTCCTTCACTATGAGAATCGGCACCGATTCCGAATTCACCACTAAACATAAATGGAAAGCCTATTTCCATATTGACTTGTTCAACATTAGAAATGCATTCTTTATCATCTAAACCATCAATTTGTAAATCGCTTTCATTGGCAAAGTGAAAACCTTTTGATTCAAACACATAGCTCCAAGACTCCATTTTGGTATATCACAAGTTTGATGTTTGGGTAAATGCCTACAAAATAGGAAGGCCAAGTAGGGCATACGGAAGAGTAGAATTATATAAAATGAAACATAAGTAGACTAGACGGTAATAGCAACAGCAACAGCAGTAAGAACAAAGAAAAACTAAAGTCTGGTTATTTTGTTTAGTTTTGAGAGCAACCAAACAGAGAACCCAAAAACTTTCAACAAAGTATGAACATTTTAAGCTATATAAGTGGTTAACCTCAAAACCCACGAGAACTAGTGAATCAGAAACTTCATGTCGGAAAGTTTAGACCATAAAAATCCTATCTTTTCCCTTTTCTATACAGTAAATTCAACAAAAATCTAAACTTTAAACAAGTAATTTGAGAATCAAAGAAAAAATGAAACAGAAACTCATATATCCATTAATACAACAAAGGGTAAAAGTTCCCCCTATCAAAGTTCCATCTTTCCATCATTTTCTCTCGTAGTTTCTTCATAACCAAACAGAAAATACAGTAAAAAAGAAGAACTAACAGAGAAACAATTTTTTTTAAAAACAGCGACAATGAAATTGTTACCTTAGTGAGAGAAACACAGAAGAGTCCTCAAAACAAAACCTATAGAGAATATATATAAAAAAAATCAGGTCTCACACTGAAAATCGATATGAATCCCAACATAAATATACTATTGCAATATCAAAATCATGTTTTTATTTTTCCTTTCACAGTTCACACTTCACACACCATGGACAGGACACACAGGGACAGAGACAGGGACAGGAAAGAATATATGTAGTAATACAACAATGCCTGAAAATTTGAAAATTGAAAAAATCAGTATTTGTATTTTATTTAGTATGCTATTTTATGTCCTTATCCACATTAAAAGTTCAGATTGGGATTGGGACATGGTACTTTTGTTATTTTAGATAAAAAAAACATCGCCCATTGTTTTTTTCTTTCAAATGAAATATTTCTCTTTCGTAGATATAAAAAAATATTTGTGTACGAATATATTCTGATTTGGGTGTTATCTGGTTGCTGTATATTGGACATGTGTGTGAGTTTATAAAGTTTTTAAAAATGGTAAAACTATATATGTCCTTGGTTTTTAATATATGATCTACTGGATCGACATTAAAGACGAAAAACCTCGGCGACATCTTAAAAATATGTTTAGTTAAAACTGATGATGTTTCTAGCTATTACTAAAAAGTGTGTATCAGTTTTGAACCATATACTAGTTTTATACTTTATCTATAAAATCAGAACTCTATTAAATTATAAAAGATGTAAAACCCTAGAGCTCCACGTGTAAAACTATTACGTGGAACCGCCCCGATCACACATAAATGCAAAAGCAGCTACTGATCCCCTGCTGGTCCCACCATTGCACAAACGCATCTTCAGAAGAGCGGCCGAACAAATGTTTGGATACCATTATTATCAACGTTGTGGCTAAATTAGAGTAAAAAAATGTTAACGATTTCTAAATTTTAGAGATTTTTTTAATAAATAATTAAAGACGGTTTTATTTTTTGACCGAGAATTTTTAATTTTGTTTTCTAGTGTATTCTGGGTATAGTTAACCAAATATAAAAGAACATAAAATTATTCCTTCCAACAATCTTTTTATATTAAAAATTTAACCAAAAATTCAAAAATTCAAAAACTCAAAATAATTATGAAAGTTCAAAAAATTCAAAAACTCAAAAAACTCCATACATTCTCAAACCTCCAAAAATCAACTAATTTTTCGAAAAAATTTCAAATCACTAAAGAATGGATTCAACACGTGAGAAGGTTGATGAAGAGCGTGTAACTGCAAACATGGTATTTGTTCTATCAATCTTTCGAAAAAAGTTTCCGTTTTGGTAGATTTTCCATATTTAGAAAGTTGGACCCGAACTACCCGCCGGGGTTGCCTCCTCAACCGGCGGGGATGAAGAACATTCAACTTTGACAATGGATGTCCACCGCCGATCGAGGTCATGCCCAACCAGTTGTAGCACCGACTTCCACCCGCCGGTTTTAGTATTAATGCCCGGCGGGGATATAGTATCGTCACCGGCGGGGCCGAATCCTTATAAATATTTACAAATTGGTGAAAAATAGTTAAGGTCAACCCCGTTGGTATAGTAATTTTCAACCGGGGGTTGACAACGCCCCTGGCGGTTCGAGTATTTTCACCCGCCGGTTGACAACGCCCCTGACGGTTCGAGTATTTTCACCCGTCGGGGTGTTTATTACACCACCGAGGAGTAGGTCTTCAACCGCCGGTTTGTTTTGTCCAACCCGCCAGTTGGACAATTATCAACGGCAGTTGATACAACCCCGTCGGTGTGGTATTTTTTAACCCGGTGGGGGAAGGCGTTAATTAATATTATTTTTAGAACCCTAACATAATCTGCTATTTTTTTACGTAGGCCGAAGATTTAAAGAATGAAAATTTTAAGGAGGAAGATTTTAAGGCCAAAGATTTTAGTTCGTGCATGGTAAAGGAGGAGGAAACGTCGGTGCCTTGCTTGATCGATTATATCCATTTGTTCGACACCAAATGTCACTACTCTCAAGTGGAGTTGATCGAATGGGTGAAGTAGACCGCAACAGATAACAGGTTTGTGGTAATATAATGACGATGCGATAGACTTGATAGAAAAACTCTGAGAATTGAGTTTGTGTGTGAAAGATCTGGAGTTTACAAAAAATTGGTAGATCCGAAGCATCTAAAGAGGAAGTCAACCGGCACGAAATAATACGGATACCCTTTCACCCTAAAATGAAAGAAGTTGGGTGATCATTTGTGGGGTTTAGAGGTTGAATGTGGCGTTCACAATCACGATACTACATCGTACAATGAAGGTCATTCTTACTTGGGACGATTTAACAAAGAAGAGATGGATTTCGTAGTTACTTCTATGAAAACGGGATCCCGTCCTCAGGGCATTCTCGGTGAGGTTAAGAAGTTGAACCCCAAGAATTCTTCCTCAATGCGCACCGTCTACAATGCTCAACTAAAACATCCAAAGCTCGAGAAAGGTGGTCGGTCGCAATTCCAATAATTGTTGGACGAACTTAAGCGGCTAAACTACTACGAATTTTATAGAAAGTCCGGAGACGGAAGCGATGTCATAGGCGAGCTTTTCTTCGCGCACCCGGTTAGTTTGGATTTGTTAAGCACATTTCCAAACGTGATTGAAATGGATAACATGTACAAGGTGATCAAATACGAGATGCCATTGTACGAGGTCGTCAGAGCCACTTGTACGGGGAAGACTTTCTACATCGGATTCGCGTTCATGTGGGGAGAAAAATTCGAGAGCTACAAATGGGTGTTAGAGTGCTTATATTTTTTTATGGTAACTCACTCCATCGAATTACCATCCATCGTTTTGACGGATAGAGACATGGCGCTTGCGAATGGGGTGGATGATGTGTTCACCAATGCAACACACATATTGTGTCGATGGCACATCAACATGAACGTTCTAGGGAAAACAAAAAAAAATCATAAAGGATAAGAAAGTGTCCAACGCATTTTTGAAAGTGTGGAATTCAATGACGTTGGCTGAAACGGAAATAGTGTTCAACGACTACCGAGCCGAATTGCACCGTGACTTCAAAGAGTATCCGCAAGCAATTGAGTATACGGAAAGTTGGTTAGGGCCTTACGGTGACAACTTTTTGACGTGGAGAACCAACAAGTGGATGTATTTTGGTAACCAAACCACAAACCGCGTGGAGAGCGCTCATTCGACCCTCAAACGTTTCATCGGTACGAGCAAAGGTAACTTTGAATCTTTTTGGTTGAAGTTGCATACCTTGATAGAATTGCAGCACGGGGACATAAAGGGTTCATTCAAAAAGAGCCGCTTGTTAGCCCTACACAAGTTCACAAACAAGGTGTACGACAAACTAAAAACTAACGTCTCACACTATGCCTTGGATATTTTGTCCGGCGAAGTAGATTGTGCTCGCAACATGACAATCGCGGGTTGTATGCCTTGCGGTTTCTCAATACGAAGTACGCACGGTATCCCTTGCGCGTACGAAATCTACGAGTTTGTTGCCAAAGGGTTAGAGGTGCCGCTAGAGTTGTTTAACGAACATTGGAAGAGGTTAGAAATTTTAGTCCGTACAAACCTCACAACTACGGAACAACTAAAAGCGAAGCTTGACAAACTACTATGTGATGTCATGGAATCCAAAGATGAAGCGCGAATAGATCACATCTACAAAAAATGGTTTGCCGTCGTCCATCCGAAAATAACAACCATTTTGGAGCCATTGGTGAAGCCAAAAGCGCGCGGTCGTCCACCTAACAAGCGCAAGCTTTCTATTGTCGTTGATGATACATCCACTAAACGCGACAAAAGTGCACACGAGTATGTGCTTTAATCTGAAAAATGCTAGTTCTCCTTCATTTGCTAATGAATTCAAATCTCCTCTGGAAACGTCAAGTAAAGGGAAAAAAATTCCGGGGAAAAAAATCCGGGGAATAAAATTAGTTCTGATAGTGCTGCCGCTCGTAAGAAAGGTAGTCCAATTCCGACCCAAGAAAGTGGAACGATGCTTTCTAGTGGAATGGTTGGTTGTAGGTCAAGCTCAACGTTGCCGGCCAAGGAAAGTTTTGTAGACCCTAAAGGATACTTAATACAATTCCCCATCTACTTTAGACCATTTGTGGAGTCAATTAATGACGTAAAAGCCGATGGCCATTGCGGGTACCGCTCGATAGCGTATGCATTAAGCGGGAAATAAGATGGGTGGAGGTTGATAAGGGATTCCCTTTACAACGAGCTGATGGATTATGCATCCGTGTATGTTAAAATATTTACAAGCATGGAGGAACTGATTGATGTTGCGGAGTGTGTGAAGTGCTCTGGTAACGTGGCTACTAAAGCCCATTGGATGTCCATGCCCGAGATGGGGGTGGCAATTGCATCTACGTTTAACTGCGTACTCCATTTTGTTGGACTATACCGAAATATGGACATCGGCTTCACTTTTCTCCCCCTAAGAGGTGCACCGCCTCCAATGTCAAACCGGGTGGAAATCAGATTGGGTTGGGTCAACTCCAACCATTTCGTTAACGTAAGTATTTTTTGACCTTCACGATTAGTTCTAACATTAAGACATTTATTTTATCGACGTTTCATTTTGTAGCTTGGGATTAGGGTGGACGCCCCTTGCGCAAGGATACATCCATGTTGCCTAAAGTTGCGTTCACATGAAGCAGAGGGTTGGGCATTGCCGATTGTCTATCGTTGCAAAAGATATCAAGAACTAAAAAATGGTTGCCCCGATATAACAGATTTATCCGCTTTTGCTTGATTACTATGTTATTGTAATGCACATGCATGCTAACTTTTGATGTTTTTTAAGTTTATGTTTGTCATAAAAACATAATAATTTTATGTTTGAGTTGGTCGTTTATTTTTTGTTTGCCTCTGTGCTAATTTATGCTTCTTACTAACGTATGCATATTCCTCGAACGTTAACAACATACAAATAATATATACCCTCTTGTGGCATACGTAGATCGTACGAAAGATACAAGTTAATTCTAAAATGAAACACTACGATTGGACCACTCCAGGGGTTGACAAGTTTTCAACGGGCGGGAAACGTGGCTTGGCATGAAAGTAACAACTCATGAAACTTTCATGTTTATCCCCATACTGGGGTGGAATACTCAACTGCCGGTGTAAAAACGTCACCGGCAGTTGAGAATTTTGATACCGGCGGTTTACCTTGGTAAGCATTAAGGAGAAAATGAATTTTAATTTCATGTTAGTGAACCGCTGGGTGGATATTTTCATACCAGCGGTTGGAATACTCAACCGCTGGTGTTAAAACGTCACCGGCGGGTTTAACACACCCTTATTTCGACTCAAGTAATTTAGTCTATGTTCCCGCCGGGTGAGCATTTGTCAACCGAGGATTAACAACTGCCCCGACGGTTTATAATTTTCAAACCGGCGGGGTGGGCATTAAATTAAAAACAATAACACTTAGAATTTATTTTAAGTCGATTGCATTAAAACATTACACTTAAATCAAAAGCATTGCATAATTAGAAATACACAAGAAAATAAGTTAAAACATATGATAGATAAGCTAACCTTGAGTAAACATAGCGCACTCAGTTTCATGGAGACGGATAGTTCCATCCATGCTCATAGCGTTTGTCGAATGTATATTCATCTTCCTTACTACTTCCTTCGAGACTTGTGTTAGTATCAACGACGCTGGCTATTGATTCGGCTATTCCTTGCTCCATTTGCTGCTCCGCATGTGACACCATCTCTTGTGTAATTGTACTTTGGAATCCCATTTTGAATTTTTTTTGGACTTTGCTTCGGACTTCATAAGGAAGTGACTCAATCTGTATAGTCACTATTTTAAGATACGCTAACCTATCGGCCACATCTTCTCGTCCGCGTGGTCGTGGCATTAAACATCCGGGACACGATGCCTCCCTATCGTGGTTGAAGAATATTCTGCACAAAACCGCATCGACGAAACCACGAATCTCCTCTTGCATCGTACATCTGACAAAGTCAAATGTGCTTAGGAGGTTTGCATCTTTGTACACGTTCCAGCCTGAATCAACCATTGTTATAACTTAAATTTTTAGTTTCATACTCAGATTCTAGTATTTATAGACTCGAAGTCGGTGGTTCAGTTCTAAAATAATTAGCGGGAAAGGGTGTTTTTATTCCCGCGTAAAACGTTTCGAAGCGGGAGTCTCATTTGGCTGGAGACTCATTTGGCGGGAGTTGGAATTTGGCGGGACTTATTTTGGTGGGAGTTTATGTGGCAAAGTTTTTGGCGGGAGTTTATGTGGCAAAGTTTTTGGCAGGAATTTAATGTCTATAAAATAAATGTTCTATCCACACATTGAAGGGTAAACAACTTGAAAAACCGAAAAAAATGTGTCCGTGGAATGAGTTAGAAGATCAAAATTTGATGAAAGCATCAATCAAAGTTGGTAACACGCACATGGAAGAGGGGCGTAAAGCGTACTAGGAGGCATTTCTATGCCAGATGTACTTCTTATACGGAAGGGATGGTGTCCAACCGACAAGAATTTCAAGGCGTGTTGATGAGATGAAGGCTAGGTGGTCAGTCTTACTCACACTCCGTCTTCATCCAGTTTCTGGCCCTACCGAATTAGAACGTCGTGTTGCGTGTAACCGGTTCAACTGCCAAGACACGGATTCGATAACGAAGGATCAGCTAGATAGTGTCCGTGCTGACATTATCGACATCCGCTTACAGGAAATGAGTGATTAACTGGATAGTGTCAGTTTGTCTTTCGGTTTGTCAACAACCGGTTGGAATGTAGAGCCTTTCGTGCTAATTTTCTTTAGATGAATGTATCTTCTATTGTATGAGGTTTAATGATGAATGTATCTCCTTAGATGAATGTATATTCTTAGATGAATGAGGTGAAAACTCCCCCGGAGGTGTCGAATTTTCATCCTGGCGGGGTGATTCTCATCAGGAGACTTAGAATGGGTATGGGACACTGGACTAGGACCCCGCCGGGCCACAAATTCTCACCCGGCGATTGACAATGTCCCCGGAGGTCGACTAATTCTCACCCGCCGGTTGACAATGTCCCCGGCGGTTTACTAATTGTCAACCGGCGGGTGAATATGTTACTAAATTGAAAGAGATAAATTATGAACGGTTGAAAGCAAACGCGGTGATATATAAAATACATAAATATTGAACAAAAACTAGAAACTCAAACATAAAAACTTGGCATTACATAAGAAATGAGGAGAATAACAACATTTCGAAAAATAAATAATAAAAACGAGTTCGAAGACGACACATTGCACTATTAGTAGTCGTATCACAAGCCGTGTAAAACATCGTCGCCATCCTCCCTTGCCATAACCATATCCTCCACATATGCTACCATATACCTAGTGATATAGTCGCAGACTATCATGTCCCAGATATTTACTGCCTCCTCTTTTATTCTCCGCGAGATGAACAACAACTTCGTGAGCGGTTGGACGAAAAGGTACCGTCTCTTGATTTCGTCACGGCTGCGCACAACAACACTTCCATTTCATAAACAACCGTAGTTGTAATACATATGACATAAGACCCTTTCAAAAAATGCGTCACTCCTATCTTCACCCAACTCCGCACGGGAATCCTTCACTGTTATAAGCATATAGTAGTCTTCATTAGGCGTAAACTCCATTTGTTTTTTAGTTTTGATGGATGTCATGTTGCTTGATAATACTTGCATATTTATAATGGTAAGACATGTTGGCGGGATTCTCATTTGGCGGGAGTTTCATTTGGCGGGAGTCGCACTTGGCGGGAGAGTCATTTAGTTTGTTCGTAGTAGTTCCCCGCCGGGTTAGACATTTTCAACCGACTTCCCCGACGGTGTAGAATTTTCAAGCCGCCGGGGTGATTCGTAACATTTGACTTAGAGCATGTACAGTGTACACGCTAAAGTATAGGTTAAAGAGTGTGTTAACTTTTTTTAATAAAAAATATCTCCAGTGAATGTGTTAGTGGAGAAGTTAACTAACACGAACCCAAAAAAAGCTAGTGGGTTTGCTAATTTTCCAGAGTCACTTAACAAAGCCACGTCAACTTTGTTAACATTTGCAGAATTTTTATTTCTCTCTCAGTTTTTTTTAATCATAGTTATTCACCATCTTTTTTGTTTTCATTCATCTTTTCAATTACTTTTTTTCTTTTCAATACAACGAACAAAAATGGTATCCGTTGAACTTTCTTTCCGTAAGAAATTTAAAGATGTAGAATCCAAATCTGACATATCAATTTTTTTATGATAGATTCACAAACATAAATATTTTCGATATATATTGATTAACAACCACCAAAGTAAAGTTTTTAATTAAAATACGTTTGAAAAATATCTTTAATATATATGGATAAGAACAAACATAATTAAAATATCTTTGATATATATGGATAAAAACAAACATAATTAAAATATCTTTGATATATATGGATAAAAACGAATCAAAATCGTTAATTAAAAAGCGTTTTAAAAGATAAAGTTAAAAAACGAGTGGAGTAAAATTAGGATTGTTAGCTAAAACAATGCTAAATGGTGTTTCTCACTCATAGTTGGCACCCACTAACACACCATTTTAACAACAACGAGTGTACATGCTCTTAGAATTGGTATGGTAAATTGGCCTTGGACCCCGCCGGGTCAGAATTTTTCATCCGTCGGTTAAAATACTACACCGCGGGGTGAAAACTTTCCCGGAGGTATAGAATTTTCAACCCGACATGATGATTCATAACAAAAGACTTGGAATTGGTATGGGACATTGGACTAGGACCCCGTCGGGCCACAAATTCTCAACCGCCAGTTGACAATGTCCCCGGCGGTTGACTAATTGTCAACGGCCAGGGTGGATGAATGGAAAATTCAAATTTTCCACTCGCCATCAACTGGCGGGTGAAAATATGTCAACCGTCAGGTGACATATTTTCAACCGTCGGGTGGAAATTGTTCCACCGCCAGGGTGGAAGGAATTCCAAACACAAAAAAGTATACATTTGCTTAATGTCGACCGCTTCTTCCATGTTTACGGATTAAATAGAAAACGTGTTTTGGTTGAATTCATGAATACAAGGACAAACAATACATAAAACGACATTATATCACGCGAACAATGTAGTTAACAACAAATTGAAAACCAGAGTATCATGATCATGGTACAACAACACAAAATGTGAAACATGGAAAACAAAATCCACAAAATATAGTTCGGAAACTAAAACAACATGCAAATGACGAATGCGACTACCATAATCAAAAGCCACGGACTAGTGATCTCCAACACCTTATTTGCAAACGACATGAGCTCGTCAGAGGAATTGTCTAACGGCCGAACATGATTAATCGTGTTGATCGCATCAACCGCGGATCTCTCGGTAAGAATACAAGGCATGATGTTAAACCAACCGTACCTCTTCACGTACTCCTTGTACTATAGGGATGACGTGTGGCTACTCCCTATCGATAATGTAAAGCTGCTCCCTCCAGTTCGTCCAGTGCCTTCCATGCAGCGCATAACAGAGATGGTCTCCGCTTTGCAGACCGGTTCCAGCCAAAAGGGGGTCCAACGGCTTTTCCTGGATCCAACCAAACTGCCTCATCACTCGGTCCGGGTGATATGCTTCGCTTACTAGCATAAGGCGAATAAGGTTCCAATACAACCCTATTGCCTGCTCCGGCCACACTTCACGTACATCCTCGTAAGGTCGGAATATCACCTACAAAAAAGCAATTACTCATATAATCATATAATTAATAGTTAAATAATAATATATGTAAACAATATACGTAAACAACAATACTTACTTCCGTCTCTCCTTGCGCCGTGAGGATGTCACGGTAGTAAAGCTTCCCGTGAGCTACTGCTCTAGTGATCCTCTTGGGCAACCACGCTAGCATTTTTGGATCGGTCGGGCTATAACCGGTGTTAACCGCCACCCGGAAGATGGGAAAGTGGTCGTAGATCCAACATTCCATCAGGGCCGAAAACTCGACCAAGCTCTTCAAGGAGTTCTTTAAAACGCATCCCAAGCTTTTGTACAACCACACGAGTGCACATGTACCCCATGCATACTTACGGAGGTCAAACAAATCCTCGAGGTAGTGGAGAAAATCGCACTGGATGTTCTTCTGGCTCGTGTTTGCGAAGATGGTACACCCAAGGAAGAACATGATGTATGCCCTAGCAGTTGATTTCTTCATCTCCGTAGTGAGGTCGACATTGGAATCCAAATACTCCTCCCTGGAAAACGTCGTCTGTATCCATCAGAGGCCAAACCCACTCCCGTCATGCGCCTCCCTATCCTCCGGCACATCATTCGCCGAAACTCCCAACAAATATGCATAACGTGCATATGTCGCACCTATATCCTCCATCCTAAAGGCGTCAATAATTCTCCCCTCGACCGGGAGGCCAATGATAACATACACGTCATCTAGCGTGATGGTCATCTCCCCGAACGTAAACTGGAAGGTGTTGGTCTCTTGGTGCCACCTCTCAATGAACACCTCCGCCAACTATACGTGCGTGTTGAACTTCAGAAGATGGCGCATTAATGGCCAGAACGATGCCTTTTCCAACAAAGCTTTGACACCCAACTGCTTGCTAAGGTCCCACTGACCGAGCAGACCGTACTTCGACTGAACGGTGATACTAGATTGTGCCTACAAAAAATCCAAACACACATATAATTTTAACAAACCACTTTCACAAATAAAACAGTTAAACTAATAACAAAATATAAGTTAATCCAAAATTCAAAAACTTACGTCGTCCATGAATGTGTAGTACGCCTCATGCTGCGCGTAATCCGAGAACAGAAGGATATTTTTTTGGGATAAAAAAAAGTTCCTTCATCCTTCCGGATCAGTAGGACGTCCGACCGTACCCTCTCTTCGAGGTGGTGGTATGGGGACCTCAGTTTCCTCCTCCGTATCCTCCTCATCAACAAGCTCACGCCCTCGACTACGCACCTCTCGTGGATGAGAGGGTTGTACTACGCACTCCCTCGTGCTGACATATTTTCTATGCCGCAAGGATCGTTCCCCGGGGGCCAGGCGCCCCTCACGCTCGGTTGGTTCCCTTTGTTCGGGGCATTCGGGGAGTTCGCGGCGATCGACCGCCGACCGTCGGCTACCTTCGCGTTTCTTTGAGGGAGGGACTTCCTGTTCTCGCCTCGGGATTTTAGCCGCCTTTTCTTTCACGGGGCGAGGTGCTTCTTTTCAGCGAGAACAAATAAAACAAAATGGGTTAGTATGTGCACAAAAATAACTAGGTCCATGCCGGGTGAACATTTGTCAACCGACGGAGAAATATATTTAATTTCTGATATTAATTTCTACCCCGCCGGTTGAACTATTTTCACCCGGCGGGAAATATATTTAATTTAAAATTTATTTGTTGCCCCGCCGGTTCAATCCAACCAAAATCGGTGGGGCTTATGAGCATAGGTCATGAACATTAGGCTTCCCCAACGGGTCAAACTCTAAATACCCGGCGGGGATGAACCTTTTTCTGGAAAAAAATATCTTCCCCGCCGGTATGAGTATGCTCACCTGGCGGGGGGTCTCGAACAGACTCTAAACCACCATTGAAGACCTGAAACCAAAACTCCAAAATCTAACCTAAAACATCAATTCGGCCACACCAACTCTACCCTAACATCAATATACAACTAAAAACAACTAAATAAACATGCTTCGCCTATACTAACAGCCATTGTATATCAAAATATTCAAAACTTTAGAAAAACTAAACATAGCAAAAAAACAATATTTAAGAGTATAAACTTACTCTTTTCCTTTTCCCATTGTCGTTCTTGATTGGGTATCGATCTACTGAAGTTCTTTAAGTTTGAATTTGGGGCTGATTTTGGAAGTTTGTAGTGTTGGAGAAATGAGAGGGAAAGTTGAGGCTGATTTAGATTTGTTTTTGTTTTGGGGATGGTTAGTGGATAGGGTTAGAACTTAGTAAAAACGAAAGGGTGTTTTTGGTATAAAATTGGGGCTACTTAAAATATGTGTGGGTATGGTTAAAATTAGGGCTGCTTATCCAAAGGGGCTCTAATTTAGCCAAAATCTATTCTGAATACGCTAGCCTATATGTTATAGTATTTTTATTAGTTTTTAAAAAAAAAATATTTTTTCTTGTTAGAAAATATATTAAATTAATTTAATAATAAAAAATTACACAAATACAAATACATGTAATGTATCTAAAAAAAATATACAAAATAATAAATGATAGTTATCCATTTTTTATATATAGATATACCATGATACAATAAAAAATATAGGTTAAAATTAGGGTTGCTTATCCAAAAGGGCCCTAATTTAGCTAAAACCTATTCTGAATACGCTAGCCTATATGTTATAGTATTTTTATTAGTTTTAAAAAAAATATTTGTTCTTGTTAGAAAATATATTAAATTAATGTAATAATAAAAAATTACACAAATACAAATACATGTAATGTATCTAAAAAAATATACAAAATAATAAACGATAGTTATCCATTTTTGATATATAGATATACCATGATACAATAAAAAATATAAAACCACTAATAATTAAACGTTACATTCTATAAATTCAGTTCCCGTTTCAAATAAAACAAACAACATATCAAAGTATTTTTCGTTTATGGTAAAATAACTACAGTAGATGAATGGTTGCATTAATTAAGATGTGAATATAGTGAGTTTGATTGTATTGATTATAGTCATAATTTAGCTATAACTATATTACATGTATATATATATATATATATATGGATAATATTCTTATTGAAAATATATATAACTCTTTATCATTATTTTGTTTTATGTGATTTTGACATGGTATCAAAGCAAAGTTCATAATTCTCTTGATTATCACGGTTTTTACACAACAAAACACTATAGCTGATGATTCTTACGTGTCTCATTCACAGATCCAAACCACCAACTCAAAGGGTTCCGGATCGGAGATTCAACCCACCAACTCAAAAGGTTACGGATCGAAGATCCAAACCACCAACTCAAAAGGCTCTGGATCAGAGACCAAAAATATCGATCCAGCACATCCTTTGTACATTCATCATTTAGACGAACAAGGCCACGTCTTAGTTTTCACCAACTTAAACAGTCGCAATTATCAATCATGGAGCAAGGTAGTTATAAATGCTCGCACTACAATAACGAAGATCCGTTTCGTCTACGGTAGTGTTAAAGAACCATCACTTGAGAATGAACCTCTTATGTTTGAGAAAATGGAACCAATACAACAACATGATTTTCTTGGATGACTCGTGATGTTAAATCAGACATTGTAAAAAGGGTTATCCATACCAAGACAACACACGAAGTATGGGTTGACTTGCACAACCAATTCTCTCAAAAGAATGCTTCATCTGTGTTTCATATACTAAACTCAATCACCACCATATTATAGGTCATAATGACAGTAGCTACATATTTTACCAAGATCAAGGAATTGTGGGACGAGCTCGAGACATCGTTCTCCACTAACCTCTAATCAACGGCAAGCACACCTTGAATAGAGAGAGAAAGTCGTCTTATGCAATTTTTAATGGGTTTGCATGAATCTTACAAGACGGTGAGGTACACTGTGTTGATGATATCACATCTGCCTAATGTATGACAATCATATTATTTGATAATCCAAGAAGAGAAGTAACGACATGTATCTTCTGAGCTAATTAAAAACTTCTCCATAACAACCGCATTCCCAGAAAAATAAGACAATTCAAAGCATAAAATATGTGACCACTGTAACGGATCCAGACATACTATTGATGAATGTCAGACTCTCATATTTCATTTTACGTATTATGACAAGAAAGGTCACACAAAGGGTGGATACCGATTGGAAAATGGAAACAACAACAAATCGGGACAATTCTAAGAACAATAATCTTCATTTCATGGCAATTAACCTTTTGCAAATGCGACCGAATCTCATGACTTATTAGGTTCCAACAATGCTAGCATTGTTCAGAGGTTCACTACCAAAAAAATACAACAATTAGCCTAAGAAATCACTGCACTGAATCATAATATTTATGGTAATGTTGATGCTTATACAAATATTGCATGTTTGATTCCATCTACTAGTATCTATGTTAGTTCTAGTAGTACAAGCCCTTGGATTTTGGATACTTGCGCCACCTACCATATTGTCTCTCACATATCATTCTTAATCGATCTCAAGCCTTCTACTATTACCAATGTTAATTTACCAAACAGTGCGACACCAAAAATCACTTACACCTAAACATTTAGTTTTAATACGAAATTAACCCGTATATATGTCTTGTGCATACCAACCTTTAATATAAATTTAATTTCAGCTAGCAAACTCACGAAATATCAGAATTATTACATCATTTTATTTTCTGACTATTGTATTTTGCAAGACTTGGTTTCAGGGAAGATGATTAGTTCAGGTAGACAACGTGGTGGTCTATATGATATGCATCCAAATAAATCGGTTATCTATCTGGTGTCACAGTCGTCTAACCTATGGCATTTACACCTAGGTCATCCATAATTGTCTCATTTTAAATTACTTTCACATTTTCTTCCATGTATTTATAAAGAGTTAAGAAATAATTGAAAAATTTCCCACAAACAAAGCAATTGTTCGTTTTTTGAATTAGATTTAGTCTTATTCTTTCTCTTGCTTATAACCTCATAAATTCCTGATTTCTCTCAAGTGTACCTTTGATGGGCAATTTTCGTAAGATTTAGAATAATTCTTAGATGAATCCATCTTTTTTAATGAGGTAAAAAGAGTTCTAGTTTCCAATGTTTGTAATATCTCAATGATTTCTTCTCCAATATCATCATAAGATATGATACTTGGTTCTACTATATTCTAATTTTAATTTATCTCTTGATAGATTAAGAAATCATTGGAATTCATGTTTATCTCTATTTTTTATAAATGGTTTTGATTGCTTCATTAGTACCATCTTTAATAGTCAGTTTTGGCTCATTGATTTGATTAGAGAATAGTTCATTGGAAAGTTGATTTTGTTTGTCCTTTTGGTTATCCTAAATCTATAGTTCTTTCATTATAACTAATTTACTTTTAGGGACCCGTATTTAATTTTTTTGGAAAGTTTACTAGAGTGTGTATAAGTAGATTAATGCTCTAAAGTATAAGAATATGATGTTTTATTTGGCTTAATAGGAGATAATTTCTTACAATCAGATGAATTGTGGTCAATGTGATAACATTATTTCTAGTAATATGGCTTATCCTCATAAAGAACTCCTGTAAAAAACCATATTTGTCATCAAAGCCTATCCAAACTTTAGATATTAATTCTCTGGAGATGTCTAATTCAACCCAAGCCTTAGAGACATTAGGTCTAGTCCTATTCGTGGATGGTACCCAGGCTTTAAGTGGCTTCCCAACTACTTTTGAAATATCAAGAATTGCCTCCTCATTGTACATGAGTTCTAATAAGTTAGATAGAGAAATTCATATCAGCGTGATGGGTGATTCATACCTAGAGTTAAAGTGAAGGTTCTATTTTAAAACCCTCCTCGAATATTGATCCAATATCGATATATTCTTTTTCCAGATTCTTTTGTAATTTTCAATATTGCTAAATTCCATGAGAACATACTTAGAATCCTAAAATAAAATATTTAGTTCACCTATAATTTTATCAACTAAGAATAAAATTTTGTTTTGAATTTCAATTTTTTTTAGCTTTTGAAGAATTTGAAATATCATCTCTCGCCATTGAAGAAAAGAACATCGAACCTGCTACATTGCTCGAACCTGCTACATTGCTGACATAATCTTTGGTCAAGTCCAATAACAACCACATTTGAAATTTTCAAATAAACCTCACAAACTTTATGTCGTTTGTAGTAATCATTTGATGAACTCAAATCCACATTACAACCGGAAATCATACAAAACTGAATTAGTTTTCTCGAAAAAACTACATGTCCTAGTTTTTCTAACTGAACCTTATCGCTCTTTATATTTTTAAATTCAGTTAAACATCCACCCTCTTCCAAAAGAAAAACCTAACCATTACATTTCACCAATGAGCTAAAGAGTATTCAGCCAGGTGATAAATGTTTCATGTAATTAGATACAAGTCTCTTACTATGAGAATGGGTTTCATTGGAAAAGTGAAAACCTTTTTTATTCAAACACATAGCTTCAAGCCTCCTTTTTGGTATATCACAAGTTTTATTTTTGGGTACATGCCTACGAAATAGGAACTTAAAATATTGAGTCAACTAGAAAACTAAAATGAAAACCCAAAAAAATTGACAAAGAAAGGAAATTTTAAGCTATATAAGTGGTTAACCTTAAAACCCACAAGAACTAGTGAATCACAAACTGCATATCAGAAAAGTTTAGACCATAAAAATATTGTCTTTTCCCTTTCCCATACATTATAATCTAAAAAAATAAAAATATAAACTTTAAGAAAAATAATTTGAGAAAATAAAAAATAGAACATAAACTCAAATATCCATTAATATAACAAAGGTAAAGCATCCTCCTATCAAAGTTCCATATTTTGATTTGTTTTTTCTTATATTCTCCATAACCAAACAGAAAATAAAGCAAAAGAAAAAAAATAGAGAAACTATGTTAAAAAAGAAGAATCAATAGACATGAATCCCAACATAAATATACCATTGCAATATCAAAATCATGTTTTTTTTATTTTTTCTTTCACCCTTCACATACTAAGGACATAAATAATATATGTAGTAAGTAATACAATGCTTGAGAATTTGAAAATTAAACAATCAGCATCTATATTTTATTTATTATGCGATTTTATATCCTTATCCAAATTAAAAGTTTGGATATATATATAAATTTATGTTGATTGTTGAAGAAATGGCTTCTCTCTCAAAAAATGTCTTTATTGATCTCCAAGAAACAGATTTGATGCTTCATCATTAATGGTTTTCACCTTTAAATACCACCGCAAAAAGAAGCTGATCTCCTCCCTTCTGATTCTACTAAGACGGCTACCTCCGCCATCGGCCAATCGTCTAGATCCCAACCTCCAATCCATTCACAAATAGAGAGCAATCAATTCCAATATCCACCGACAAACTTCTCCCCCCTAAAAATCTTGAAACAAACACAAACTCAAGGCTAGAATCAAATGGTAACATCCCACATTTAACTTACAATCCTACCTTTGAGCCTTCAAGCCATCAATATCCATACAAGATTTAATAGTAGCCTCCTACACTATGTCAAAACAGATAATACATGAAAATATAAAAATAACGAACAATAGAGACTACACTATTGTTGAATTTCTAGCTACGGACAAGACCAAACTAGATGAACCAACCAAGACTACTCTAATTGGAAAATTCTCCCAAGGTAAACCCATAATGCCAATTAAAAAAAATCAAATATTTAAGACTCTATGGAAACTAAAGTCTTACATTATGATACATCAGACACATAATGATAGAGTTGTACAAAAAGAAAGACTTATAAAAAAAATATGACACAAAGACGTATGGAAGATATGCAACTTCATAATACGATTATTGAAATGATCTCCAAAATTGACATAAAAAAGAATCACCAATATCCTCGGTGTTGATAAACTTCCAAAATTTTCCAACAATGATGTATATTGTTGATTCAATAGACAAGATTTGGATCAGTTTTGGATTGCAAGAAGGATTCTAATATAAAATTATTTATGGTACAAGACCAGAATACTGCTCATACTATCATCACATAGGCCACAATCTAAATAGGTGCAAAAAATCACTAGAAAATGCAAAAATCCAGGGAGAAACCAACGAAGCAACACTACAATCCCAAAAAGAACACAATGAGGCTAAGACGTGGGCTCCAAAGCAAGCCAGGATAAAATCTTTAATAATTCAAGAGACCGCTTAAGAAAAAAACAAAGACCTCAACAATTCAATCCCAATCTCAAAAGGTAAAGAACACAAGATAGTGGATCAAACAGATGCACTTAATGATACAGAGAAAATCCAGATAAATAGTAAGATCCAAGAATTACCTTCTCCATTTCCTGCTCAAAGCAAGATCTCCCTATCATGTACAAATCCTGCTCTCCAAGAAGAAGAAATAATAGAATCTCTGCTTATAATGGATACCAGAATGATATTAGCTGATAATCAAGAGGAAAAATCACCTCTAGGTTCTCCTTCCCCAAAGCAGAAGTTTACTTGAAGCTTACCTTACTCTCGGCATGCTTTAAATCAACCAAACAAATTCTTCAAAAGTTATTTGACAAGGAAATCTACAAAAAAAAAGGAAATGAAAACCTGAATTCAATGAAATCAGTACAATACAAAGGGGCTGGCAGACCCCAATCTGGCTCAACATTTAAATGACCATCAAAATTTTAAGCTGGAATATTCAAGGGATCAGAAATAAAGCAACAATGAGAAGATTAAAACACTTATCAAGATCTGAAAACATCAAATTCCTAGCAATACAAGAGCCAGTGACTGTCAGTCATCGCTTACATCAACTTACAAGTCAATTGGGTTTCAAGAAAAGTCAGTCCAACATCTCAAATAAGATATGGATTCTATAGTCTGACGAATTTGAGCTCCAAACAATAGAAAATTTTGATAAGCCAATGCATGTTAAGGTAACACACACAACTCAATCTAAAGAATTCTTAATATCTTTGATATATGCTAAATATCGCATAGATTTAATGATATAGTTGTGGGATAATCTGTGAAGTGTTGCTAGCCAAACAATGGAATGGATCATTATGGGAGATTTTAACGTCATAACCAATCACTTTAAACAACTATCTTGCACATCTCTATATATTAGAAGTATAGACAAATTCAATTATGCAGTAAGTAATTGTCACTTAATGGATGCTGCATTCACGAGGTCAAAATACATCTGGTCTAACCAAGTATAAGAGACTAGACAAGGTCTTATACAATACTGCTTGGAGCAACTGCTTTGAAAATACTAGGGTTCATCATTTAGCCCGAACTGGTTCCGATCATAATCCCCTATGTATAACCATATTAGACCACTCAGAGATATCAAAGTCTACATTTAAATTTCAAAATATGTGGTTAACACATCCCTACCTTCATCTCCTGGCCAGAGAAGAGATATAGTTGGGAACAAAAGTTTAGCATCAACTGGACAAGAGACAAAGGCAAAAATACATCCGCATTTCAAAACTATGTGAAATAGAGAATAAGGAAAACAAGATTACAAGAATACTAGCAGAAACTACCTGGATTGAACATCAAGAAGACTTGGAAAAATATGTTGTCAAACACTTCACAAATATTTAATCAGATCAACCAACTAACACTGACATCCCAGATCTAACATATATAATTCCAAATATTATCACAAGTGAATACAATGCAACTCTAATGTATCCTCCATTTGATAATCAAATTCATAATTTTGTTAATGTTTTAAATATTTCAAGTGTTGCAGGAATGGATGGTTTTAATGCCACGTTCCTTCGAAAGTCTTGGACAATAATAAGTAAAGCTTATGTCAAACAGTCATGGCTTTCTTTAAGAGAAACACTGTCCCTCAAGGAGTTTTCTCAACAACCATCTGTCTTATACCTAAAAAGGATCAGTAAAAAATGTGGAATGACTTTAGGCCTATCAGCCTTTGCTATGTTTTTAACAGAATTTTATCTAGAGTAATCAATAACAAGTTATCTCTTCTTCTCCCTAAACTAATCTCTCAAGAATAATGCATTTTTTCCTAGGTAGAAGCATTCGGGATAACATCATTTTGACTCATGAATTAATCAATGGGCTTAACTGGAAAATCAAGAAGAAACAAAGAATGAAACATCCTTTTGACTACATGTCAAAATCTTTCGACAAGCTATCATTTACTTTCATTCTCAAGATCTGAAAGGTTTTGGCTTCTCCCAAAGTTTCATAACTCTTATAAGGAGCATGCTATCACTTGTATGGTACTCAGTTATTATAAACAAAGAACTTAAAGGCTACTTTATGTCTAATAGAGGGGTGAGGCAGGGAGATACCCTCTCCCCTAGCCTCTTCATACTCTCAGAAGAATTCTTGATAATAAGTCTAAAAAAGATCTACATCAAATATCCATCAATAATATTCAAGTCAGCAGATTCAACATAAATACATTGCTTTGCTTATGCTGATAATCGAGTTATCTTTCTCAATGATTCAACCCCCAACATCACCAAGGTTCTTTAGGTCATGTAAGTATATTAACTATATTTAAGTCAAGAAATCAACAAGGAGAAAACTACCTTCATTCCTTCGAGATATATCACTCTAACAAGGCTATCCCTAATAGAGCAGCAGACATAATTCAAAGTTAATACCCTTTCAATGAAGTGCCTTGGTATTTGCATTAATCAAATAACAGAATAATTTATTATACTAGTCAATCAAAGAAACAAAAACATACACCATCATCTGGTCTATCAATCAACAAGGTAACTTCTCTACAAAAGACACATGGAATTAGATAAGTTCTCATGGTAATAAATCAACTCTTTTCAAGCAAATCTGGAATAATATTTCTCTAAAAAAAATTATTTTTCTTTCTTTGTAGACTAATGCATAACTAAGTTCTTGTGGACTCAATCATTTATAAAAAAATATCTCTTTGGTATCTAAATTTTTAGTCTATGGCAATAGTGAAACAATCAATTATTATTTTGTACAATGCAAAGTTGCATGGGAGGTTTGGGCTTACTTTGGAAACATCTTCAATGTAAGAATTGCAAGATATATAACCTTGCAACATATTATCAGAAGTTGGCTCTGGTCTTCCCCAAAAGACACACACATCTGTACCATTCTCCTGTAAATCATATGTTGGACACTCTGGAATCCAAGAAACGGATTCAAATTCTATCATCAAACTTTCATAGTCAATACAACCATTCAACATATTATATACCAAATCCAAAAGTTAGATATATCAAACCTGTTGAAAAGAATCCATTGGATTCCAGATATTGATGTTACTTACACAATAGGCTGTTATAATTACCTTAAGATCCCCTGCAAGATTTCAATTGATAAATGGACTCGTACCTCAACCCAAAGGCCGAAAATGAACATTGATGGTTCCTGTACACATGATGGAGAATCAAGTGAAGCATTTATTATAAGAAACAGCCAAGGAGGGGTAATTACAACTATTGGAAGACTCTATGGTAAACATAGTCCTCTAATAGCTAAATGTTGAGCTTTATTAGATGATTTATATAAATGTAATAACATAAATTTATCAAATCTAGACATAGAAATAACTCTCAAACTCTAGTAGTTATGTTAAATCATTTCAATACCCATTTGTATCTTTCTTATCTAATGGAATGTTGTAGGAAACTAATTGCTCATGGAATGAGAAAATATCATATTTACTATGAGCACAATACAGTAGCAGACTGGCTCGCAAAATGGACGCATGAGTGTAAATTCAAACAAGAACTCAAAATAAACCAGGTACCTAATCCCCTGCGAGCAATTATGCTTCTTGACTGGTATTACAGTAGGCTCAATAAGAGAGGCTAATTAACATCAACTCTCATCGTCTTTTTTTATATATCAACCTATATATATATATACAAATGCTACTAACAACCTTTTTAGCAAGTATAAATACTTGACATAGAAAGATTTTTTATTGAGGAAGCAGCAAATTCTAGAACTTGAACTCATCATAGTAGCTGAAGATATAAGATGATAGAACACTCAAGACAAAACAAATCAGAAGCGAAAATCATCCCACATGAAGGAAGTAAAATCATCAAGAATAATAGAATTCAGAAGGTTTTCTACCTGACGAACAGTCTCCTCGAAAAACAGATAGATTCCATCTTACAATCTAAGCAAGCTCAAATCAATCATCTACTCATCTCTTTGTCATGTAGTCATTAATGGCTATAGTCGAAGCATGTAAGCTTCCCTTTAAAGCAAATTCTGAAACTAAAGACGCAAAATTTAAGAAAAAAATAGCTAAAATTGTATTACATGTATTTGGGCTAAACTCTGGACTTTGGATAAACAATAATTTTCAAGGTCTAGTTGTACTTCTTCTAATTTTAATAAAACTTAGTTTAAAATCAAATCAAATATGGATATAATACTTTTGTCGTTTTAGATTTCTTTCAAATGAATTATTTCTCTTTTGTAGATATGAATATTTCTCTACAAATATATTCTAATTTGGTGAACACAAATCTATGTTACCATAAACTACTTTGTATGTTACTTAGCTACCGTTTATACTACATGTTTATCGATGTTGTATATGACTTTTATAAACCTTAAAAATAGAAAAACTATATACCTCTTTGGTTTTTATTATATAAAAACTCCAGTCTTACAATAGATAATAGATATTAAACAATATCATAATTGTTTCACATATTTAAAAAGAAATCAATTCTATTTTTTAATAAAGTTTGGGTGTAATACATTAAATAAATTTCATGGATCAGAATCCATTTGAGGAAACAAAATTATTTACATTTCTAATTTGGACTATATCCAATGTTGAATATTTGCCATCACCACTATATATTGCTATTAGCATGACTTCGTCACTTCCGGTCTCATACTAGCTTATTTATGTTAGATCATCAGCACTGTATCTTGCTATCTACCTCTTTTGAAGGACTTCTCTTTATCCAGATTGATACCGGCTTCCATATATAAAACTTCAAATATTTTGAAAATAAGCATGCATAAAAAAACATTGATGTAAATTATAGAAAATAGTAAACATTATTATAATTCTTTCTTTAAGTAACATAAGACAGGACTCTTTAAGAGAGTTATAGCTCTAAGAGAATTGTGTAGTGTATTGTTTGAGTAATCTTGTTTCATTTTACATTTAAGGTCCAACGGGCCAGCCAATCAGCGACCTGGTTTTGAGTTTTTGAGATGTATTTTATTGACATAGAGGAGAATATAAGCTTTCTGCAATATTTAATCAAGTTTCCCAGAGTCTATCTGAAAACAGATAATCAAGCCATCAAGTAAGGTTCTACACTCAGCAACAATGGGGTTCTGCATGTTATACAGCCTACCATATGCAATTGATACATCACCAAGATTGTCTCTTATAAGACCAGCACCACTAGATTGACTATTTGGAATACAAAAACATCTGTATCTAATTTAAGTCTATTTTCATTAGGGTGCAACCATTTTAAAGTGTTAACTTTATTTGAGCTATTAGTATGGAAGAAGCAGCCAAATAATTCAGCAATGTGCATATCTCCAAGCCAAATTTTTATTTTAAATCTGTATGCAGTATCTAATCTAGATAATATGAATTTGATCTTGTTTAAGATAAGGTCAGAATATATTGTTACGTTTTCGGGTTCAACTTTATTTATATAATACCAAATTGACCAACAATAAATTCTAGGATAATGTGTCTTATGTGAATGCTTTTAGTTTTAGGTCAAAACCAACATTTTATTAGATGTTGAATTGTCATATATCTTCCAACTTATTTTAAGAAGATTAGACAACTCAATCCAAACAGCCCATGCAATAGGATAATTTACAAAAACATGATTGGTAGTTCTAATGTCTAGACAGAATTGGCATTTAGATACAACAAGTGTGAAATACTTTTTTTAAAGGTTAGTATAAATTATTCTCCAACCTTTTATAACCTTCTAAAGGAGAAAAGAATATTTGATATGGGTTAAATTGTTGGAGATTTCGGCAAATAAAGATAAGATGTTAGTGTTGAAGGTGATGGTTCCAGAAATATCCAGACTCTAAGTCGCTACTTGATAACGTCAGAACATTATCTAGAGAGAGAAATACGAGATGTAGAGAGAGAAAATGACAAATAGTAGGTATTGTATATTAATTGTTCACCGACCCCCATAAAGGGAATCTTGCTTGACATAGTAAGTGTAGTGGGCCCAAAATCCACATGGGTGACCTATTTTAGTATATTTCACCCTTTATTTACTCTAAATCTAATCATATATTTACTATTACAAGATAAGTCCTTTTTATTTCTTACTTTATCATTTTTATTATAAAATATTAGTCCAGTGCTAAAATACCTTTGGATTTGCCGACCCGTTTGGGCCCAGATAACTTACACCATTATCAGTCGTCCCCTTGTAAGAAATTCAAGCAAGGACTATGTTGTTTCACACAGGTTCGGACTAACATTGACTTTGATGATCATTTCTTGGGTCGGGACTTTAACACGTACCCAACTATCCGAGGTGCTGAAGACGATACGTGGGGCCTGTGGTTATTGGGCCTAATCATAGTATTTGACTAGACCAAGCTTACTAGCCCTGCAGAGGTAAAGATCATATCGTGACATAACATGTGTCCCTGAATATTTGGTGCGGGCCACTCATATACTCAAAAAATGACTCTTTAACTTCTTGAGGCACAATTTCTCCCGCTTCTCTATTAAAATAGCCATTAAGGGAATAACTCCTCTATAAATACTCCTCATTATCTCACAAATCACTTTCTATATAATTTGTAGAGAGAGAGAGAAACTCAGTGCTAGATTTTTCTAGAGGTATAAAGTGTTCCATCGCGTCAGTTTATGAAAAAACCAAACCTCGATAAAAAACCAATTTTCGGTATTTACGACTGGTTCAACACTTCTGATAGAGCTGACTAATACCGAGCGACAGGGGTGATTGATAACTCCTCATTGCAGTTCTCGTATACCACCTCATACGGGACCTTCAACCCTAATCAGCCTCGTTCACTTGAAAATTGAAGTCCTTCCTCGCAACCACCTTTTACTACTTTTTCCCCAACTCGTCGGTTCGATCCAAATCTTCGAACCGTCAAAGTCGACCCTCTGGTCTTGGCTAAAATTACAGCTCGAAGAAAGAAAACTCATTAAGAAACCGTCACAATTCTCATATTTTGTCCATGGAAGGCTCAATTTTTAAATCATCCCTAACGCGAGTGAATATGTCAACATAAGTCCAAACATCATTAGGGTTTGAACCGATCGTAAAACCGCTTCCATTGCTAAAGGTGTAATACAGCACGAGTCACTTCTAGACGCAGAAAATACTCGCAAAGATACTGTTGCTGTTTGGCAATCCCTCCGAACCCAGAGACGAAGCAACCCTATAAATAACCGACCTAAACTAGACACCAGCCATACCACCCCCATCACCGCCCCAAGGAATTGACCGTCTCCAAAGGGGCCTTACTTGCAAAAACTAAACAAAAATTAGCGCTCGATAAAGGGTACTGAGGAGATAGTGGACGGTCTCACTAGTGCAAGGGGTGGGAATTGGACTCTCTACTGCCAATGTTACCAAAACGGAGCAAATGGCTACTAGGAATAAAAGGCTCGATAAAGGGTACTAAGGAGGTACCCCTGGAGAAGTTGTCTCCGACTAGAGTTTTCATGCGTTGTCCATCAATATTAATGTTTGAACAGCTCAAACGTTGTCATGAACTTTCATACTATGATTGTATGAAAATGAGTGACATCCTACAGCGCCAAGTAGAACTGGCGATTGATGTAAGATATCATGAATGTAAATTTAGTCTTAATAAATTGATCATGAACTGATCTAATATGGCTGGCTGATGTATCACAACTCGGTCATACTATTTTACCGATATATGTCTAATTCTGACCTTGGGTTCATAAAGATGTAGAAACCATAACCTATGCTGTTCCGGTCGGCAAAAACTTTGACCGTCGAGCTTGTTCGATTCAAGCATACATATGGATATGTGAAGACATCGAGGGATAAGACGAATGAAACTAGTGAAAGTCTGCGGGAGGAAATTTCTTCTTTGAATGGTTTGTTGTCATCGAACGAAGCAAAATACAAGGAATTGTCATCTGGTAACACCGTGCTTCATGCTCCAAATAACTTTTTAATCAAAATGAACGATGAGCTGATGTTCCAAAGTGTTGCACTACTCGCATAAAACATATCACAGGCTCAACGAGTGGAGGATCAAGCTAAGCGTCTAGCTGCCGTGATGCTGGAGAATAGAGACCTAAAGATGAAGGCAGAAAATGCCAAGAAAGAGATGGATGGCGAGTGCGGGCTTTGGAAGAAGAAACTGAGTTATGCTTTGGATGAAAGGGAGACACAAGTAATGGGATTCGTTATGGATATGATGCCAAAAAACCAAAAACATACTGTGATAGAAGTTATGACATTGAATCTAGAAATAAGGATTGGTGCATTGAGTAAGTTCGCCCCGCTACCAGAACACCGAGAAGATGGTGTGTTACTAATTCCTGAGGCGATTCTTCCTAAAACCAAGGTGGGAAAGTCGGTTATTCCAACTAATGACGATGCTGGGGTTCAGCCTCAAAAGGCAGACTAGAGTGATCATACTACATGATTGTATGACAAACTGAATATGCTGTTGCGTTATGTGCACTTATTTTTGGCACTCGTGGTACAAGACTTATTTAATATTAATTATTTTTGCAATCAGGAGTAGATGGTTGGGAACAAGTATTTGTTAGAATGTTGCTTTGTTATATATAGGCGATGATATGAATGTTGAGTATATGTATTTGTTAATGTATGTTATGTCTAGGAGAAATCCTTACAAGGTTGAGCTCAGTATGGCTCATTGTGTAGCTATAAAGGATAATATTTCCTTAACATTAGTCGCGGTGAGGTCAATATGACCCCTTGCATGGACTCTTTAGGCTTGATTCTATGGTCAGTTCGCTAATATACCATATACAAGGTATGAGGCTCAGTATGGCCTTTACGTAGCCCGTAGACGTGACTAATTAGCCCGGTCATATCATAGACTCTTGGTCAGTGACCCTATTGAAAATTCTAAGGACGGAACTCCGTGGCCTGAGGTGTGCATTGAAGCGGCCCCGTATTAGGCTTCTATAGTGCTCTTCTCGTACTCATGCATTATCTATGCATTCCTCGATAAGGTCCACGTCCATTACTCTATTGACGTTATTGCTTTATTCTTCATAATTGGGGATACGATGGCTCGATATTATGACCTCTGCTTGTACCACTGCTTCACTACCATAAACTAATGTGAATGGTGTATCGTCCGTTGTTGTACAAGGTGTAGTTCTATAAGCCCACAAAACTTGTGATAACTTGTCTGGGCATTTGCCTTTCGCTCCTTCAAGCTTCTATTTAATGTCTTCCAAGATAGTCAGGTTGGTTATTTCTACTTGTCCATTTTCTTGAGGGTATTGGTGTTGAAAAGTGTTGGCTAATCCCAAACCATTTACAAAAGGTTGTCACAATTGTATTCAGGCATTGTGGGTCGTTGTCAGTCATCAATATGCGGGGGATTTTGAATCGTGTAAGGATTTGGTTGTGAATGAAATCACATATCTCTTGGGCTCTGATACGAAAAAGTGTCTTGGCTTTGACTCATTTTGAGAATTAATCAACTGCAACAACCAGGAATTATCTCTTGCCAGTTTCCATAAGGAGAGGTCATACTAAATCAATAGCCCATTTATCAAAGGGGCAGGGAACGACGATGCGTTTCTTTGGCTCGCTCGGTAGATGACCCGTGTTTGCGAATTGCTGGCATCATTGAACCAAGCTCTTGACATCTGCTGCTAGCTTCGGCTAATAATATTCAACAAGTAGAAAACATCATATAAGACTTCGATAACCTCAGCGAGTCCATGCCTTGATGTTATGTAGGTCATGCACAATTGTGGTAGCTTCTGTTTGGTTAAGACATCGGAGCAGCGGTCGGGTAGTGCTTTTGCGGTATAAGACACCATCTAAAATACAATATTTAACAGATCATAACTGAAGCGTTCGAGCCGTTGCTTTGTCGAGCGGGAGGGTAATGGGAAGTTAAAGCGAATCACTTGTCGAATCTCTTCCTCTGTGGGAAATTGAGGATAATCCGTGCTCCTCCTCCTGAAGTACTAGATGCTCCATCCGTTTTGAAAATCCATTCAGGAAAATCTGTTGGTAAAGTAGCACTTGGCTATATGCGCAGGTCATCTATGGAGGAGGAAAACTCTATCAAGTAGTCAGCTACAACCTGTCATTTGATCGCCGTACGCGGATCGTACTGGATATTATACTCCCCGAGCTCGATTCTCAATTTGGTAACTCTACCTGAAGCATCCAGCTTTTTCAAAACTGATTTGAGAGGGAAAGATGTGTGAACTGTAATCGTATGCCTTTGGAAATATGGGCGCATTTTCCAAGCCGCAATCACTAATCCGAGCGCAAGTTTTTCAAAGTTAAGATACCTCGTCTCTGGGTTGATTAACATTTTGCTAGCGTAGTAAAGAGACCGTTGAACCCCTGTCGATTCTCTCACCAAAATTGCACTAACCAAAAATGGTGAAACAGATAAATAGAGGAATAATGGCTCACCAGCAAGGGGTGTCGACAAGATCTCTCATGACGCGAGGTAATTTTTGAACTCGGTGAACGCCTTATTACACTCTTCGGTCTACTCGAATTTCTTGGCATCTCGAAGTATCTCCAAAAACGGGTGAATCGTGTCAGATGCTCTTGAAATGAAACGGGAAAGTGTTGCTAGGAGTCCTGTTAGGCACTGCACTTCCTTGATATTCCAAAGTGGTGCCATCTGGATAACCTCCTGCAACTGTGCGGGATTGGCCTTGATTATTTTGTTGCTAACAATATAACCCAATAATTTACCTCGTGAAACTCCGAAAGAACATTAAATCAGATTGAGCTTTAAATTGTATTCATGTAGGAGGTCGAAGACTGTTTCAAGTGTTGAAATTTGATGATCTGTCGTGTGCGTCTTGACTATCATATCATCAATATAAGCTTCCAAATGTTGACCCAAATGATCGCTAAAGATGTAATTGACTAAGCGTTGATATGCGGATCCCGTGTTCTTGAGCCCGAATGATATAACCTTGTAACAATAGAGGTCTCGCTCAATTTGGAATGCAGTATGCTCCTAGTCGGAAGGGTCGAGACGAACTTGATTATAACCAGAGTATGCATCCATAAACGAAAGAAACTCACATCCCAAGGCCAAGTTCACTAGCTGATCGATTCGGGACAATGGGAATACATTATTCAGGAAAGCTCTGTTCAAATCGGTGAAATCAACGTAAATTCACCATTGACCTCCCTTCTTCTTGACTAAAACCGGATTCGCCAGCCACAATGGGTATCGGGCGGGACAGATATGGTTGAGCCTAGATAACTTTGTGGCCTCGGCCGATATAGCCTTTTGCTTCTCTGCAGAAAAAGACTGCCGCTTCTGGCTCACAGGTTTAATGTATGAATCGATGACTAATTTGTGGTAAATAATTGACGGATCAACACCCGAAATTTCGCTAGCTTCCCATGCAGAGCCATCTACATTTTTCTCTAACAGTTCGATTAATGGTTGGTTAAAAGGAGAATTGAGATGATTACCCAACCGAAATGTATGACCCATCTTCTTTAGTTTTTAAGCGTATTGGATGAGTCATCCTCTGTTTTTTTAGGTTCCCTCGGATCATCCACCAGCTCAGGTGAGGGAGGTGCATCACTCTCTCTAATTAGTGCTCCCCCTCACCATTTAATTGTTATCGTAGGGGCTTGGCTGGGTCTACTGTGACTGCATAGCATGACCTTCTAGTGCGTTGGCTTCCCCTGATGACTCCTAAAAAATTTCCTATAGGATATCTAAGGCATTTTTGGAACGTGCAAGGTGTGGCCTCCATTCGATACAGAAAAGGCCTTCCTATTATCGCATGGTAGTGGTTGGGGGCATCCGAGATCATGCATAAGGTTTTTAACTCTCGCTTTTTGGCTCCATAGCCCGCCTTAACCAACAACTTTACCTCGTCAATCCACTAGGATACCTTTCCTTCATAACCAACTAGGGTTCGTTGGGTGGGCTTGTAGAGAGGAACGTTTTTCATTTGGTCGTAGCTTCCTTTGAATATGATATTGGCAGAACTTCCTCCATCGACCAAGACTCGAGTCAGCATAACTCCTCCGATGTCAAGGTGTATCATCAAGGCATCTTCATGGGGTGTGCTGACTTCTTGCAAGTCGTCATTATTAAATGTAATATCAGCCACGAGATCATAATAGTTACGATACGAAGGGGCCTCGACTTCACATAATTCTAGGTCATCCCACACCCTTTTGCTTATCTTATGCCCTTGTCCCATCTCGGAGTTACATCTTGCGATGGTATAAACGAACGAGGACTAATCGTCCGCCTCATAGATAACGTTACTAGCCACCTCCGACCGCCCTATCTAATTGGTAAGCTCGGGATGGCCTCCCGCGATGGTAAAGAGCCATTGTTGTTTTCCCTTAGCTTCTTAGGCATCGTTACCGGGTTTATCCTTATTTGTCGAGGGCGTCTCATCCCTATGCTCTGATCATTCTTGATGATCACGTTTTTTGATAAACTAGACAAGCTCCCGGTTGTCTATGAGCCTTTAAATCTCCTCTCTGAGTTGTCAGCACTCGTCAATGGGGTGTCTGTGATCGTTGTGGTATGAGCAGAAATATCTACTTAAGCGTTTATAATCGGGGCGCTCATTACTCGTAGTGATTGGTACTTAATTCTTCCCTTTGTCCTGTAATATACGACTGATATGGTTTCATTTAATGAAGTAAATTTTATGGATGGGTTTTTAGTACTTAGGGCGTCGACTAGTGTCCCGTCGTGGCATGTCATCAGCTCTTTTTTTGCTCATGCACTGCTCCATTGGAATCGGTGACATGTCGTTCAGGAAAATCTCATTTCTGAGCATTATCTAGTCGAATGAACATGTTAGCGCGGACGAGCAGGTCTCCCATTACCTCTGTCGGGAACTTGATCAGGTTGGCATATAGTTCCCAACGCCTGTCAAGACCTCTATTCAGAAATGGTACTGTCATGTTTTCTTCCAGGTCTGGCAAGGCGTTCATGGTATGAACGAAGCATTTTACGTAACTTTTAAGCGACTCACCTTGCCTCTAGTAGAGCTCTATGATCGAATCTCGCTCGCGTCTGAGCTCTTTTTTTCCGACAAATCGCTCCATGAATGCCTTCTATAATCCGAAAAAATCATAGATAGATCCTTTGGGTAGGTTGCTGAACCAGTCCATCGCGTTTCCTTTGAGGGTCATTGAAAGGGCACGACATAGTATAGCATCGATGAGGTTGAAGGCCATCATCATATTACAAAACTACTTGAGGTGTCTCTCTCGGTTACCCGTGCCATCGCATGCTTCCATTCTGAAGGGATCGAATTTTCTTGGTAGTTGGGCCTTCAATATGTTTTCTACAAAAGGCGACTCTTTGAGGACATAATTAGATAACCTTGGCCTGACCTAGTTGTAGTGGATGACATCTTGTTCTCGGGCTCTCTTTGAAGTGGTGTGGCGCACCTCTTGCCTTGGCTCTTGTTCCTTGGGATGCTTTTTGTTGTCGCTCTCACCTTCCACTTCTCTTTTATCGTCGCACTTAGAGGATCGGTATCCTCGGTTCACACGGCTATCGTCATGCCTAGACAGGTTTTTAGCTTTGTTGGTCCCTTTTACCTCAACGGTCAGTATATGGAGCGCGCTATTCATCCCTGCTAGGGTTGCATGCATGGCTTGTTCTCGCGCATCTCGTTCGCATGTTACTCTGAGATGATCCTCCTTCAGATTTTGGAGCTGCTGCTCCAGCTGTCGGAAAGTTGGCGCTACTACTACGTTGTTGCATAGGGTTTCTTGCGCCACTAGGGTTGTCGCCAGTCCTGTTGGGACAATTGCTGGCTCGATTCCAACAACCGATTGCACTACTCGCGCTATCGGTTCCACTGGTTCCATGGAGGCGGTAGCCGCCACCTCTGGTCTGGTGATGACAATAGGATGTGTCACGTCTTGCCTTGCTGGCTGGTTTGCACCGGTCCTCCAATTCACTGTCGCTTCGCTTGGCTCCGAGATGTCTCTCTCAATCCTTGTTCTAGTAACTACCATGGTTATTGCACTGTTAACGAAGGAAACTTTACCAAATTCACAGAGTAGGCGCCAAATTTGTTATGGGAATATAACAAAGCGAGCTGCTAAGTAGCAATCTATTTTATTATCATGGAAAAATGAGTTACATTTATTTGGGAATTATGTCCCATATTTATATTCTTTCTTCCTACCATTTATTTATGGTTACTAATATTTATTTCCACTAATTACACGTACGACCATATTTACATCATGGGTCGTAAATTTACGAATAATGCATTAGTGGCTTGACTGATTCTCTTAAAGTGGCATTAAATCGTTGTCTTAAACATTTCTTTCATGAATTGGGCTCAATTGTCTTCATCTGTATGCCCAGCCGAGCATAGCCCAAAAGTCCTTTAACGCTCGGTTTTATCCGCGCACCAAGTTGAGTGTGATTCAACTGATCCCTCTTTTCTCATCCATGCGCCTAGCTCGGTTCTCTTTTCAAGTCGGCTCGTCCGGCTGTATGTTGAATTAGTGGAGTAGTTAACCAGTTTGAGCATTGTCAGTTTCTTCTACTATGGCTAAACAGGCTCAGATCTCCCGTGCAGTTATCATCCATGCTCAGTATTCTTATCTTCTGTACTTGCAGCTCGGAGTCATATCACGCTCAGGGTTTCTTCATTATGATCCTATGAACTTCATCTGCTCGAAAAAGTTTCTCCCTACTAACCAGAGGATACCGACTCATAATCTGTGACAAATCACGCTCTTGAGAACCCCTGTCACATTCTGGAGCACCACGCAAACATATGTAATATTTTTGACAAAAAAAACAATTTTTCCCGAACCTCTTGAGACAAATAAGTTCCAATTTTTTAAAAAAATATATGGGAAAAACGTGGTTCTTGCACTTCTCATAGGACACTAGATATCCGGGGGTCTCCCTTGGATCATCCACAGGATCGGACCCCAAAGTTGGCCCCGCTAACTACTAATATTTCCTTGGTTCAATCTATTTATCGGGCTTTGACGCTGAAGTTGTTTAGTAGCACTTCCTGCCTGTCTTTTGGCTGCTCCGTACACTCCTCACGTTATTATCTACCACATACTTCAAACATATGTGGACTATCGATGCCACCGCGTGCATTCTAGATAACTAGGATCTGCCAAAAATTGCATTGTACGAGGTCGGAGCATCTACCATAATAAAGAGCACTAACACCTATTTTCCGAAGGGTCCCCCACCCAATTCTACTATTCGTTCTAATTCTCCACCACTTCTGCAGTCATCCCAGCAAAACCCACTATAGTTCGCTCGGATCGGATAATGACCGACGGGCTCTTGAACTTCTCATAGGTTGTCATAGATATGATATTGACAGAACTGCCAGTGTCAATTAATACTCTCCAAACCTCGTCTCCGACAATCTCTGCTACGATTACCACTGTATCCTCATGTGGTCTGGCAACCTCTCTTATATCATCGTCATCAAAACACAATATCGGGGATGGATTTCGATAAAGGTGGTCCGCTATAGATTTTACTATAGTATTAATTATTTTTTTATTTTATAAAAATTCAGATATTTTCACATATGTAACCCACATTAGGGTTACATGAGATTCCCTCTAAGGATTGAAATGAGGCTCCCATTTCAAGAGCCTCATGGAGTGATTATCAACATACCAAACGTTACATTTCCATATAACCTTGAAGTCTTTTGGTTTTTTGAAGTTTAATAAATGCATGTCTATGGTGAAAGACATATAAATTGAAACTTCTAGAAAGTTTTAGTTTCTCAAAAAACGTTTGTATTATTTGTAATTTGGGTCTAAAAAAGGCGATTTTTTCTATTCAAGTAAACCCATAGTTGTTAATTGGAGTAGACTTATCTTGTTCAGAGAAGTGGATTGCCGTGAATTTCCTTTTTGGTTGAGAAATGACACGTCTATGAAGAGCTTTCTCTTTGTTTGATTGAGGTCTGACAACATTCTTGTATGACATTGGTGTCTTGTTCGTGATCTGAAATTGAGTATGCTCTCTTGTGAGGGTTGGGTTTAGAGGAGGAAAATGATTATTGGTTGAATTCCTTTCTCTTATTCCCTTCGCCTTGGTATGATTTTATTTTTGACAAATCATCTTTATTTCTTTGTGAGCGATGCATGGGAATTCCATTTATCAGGGATTTATTTAGATCTTCTAAATAATTTTGCTGATGTCTCTTCATTTAAGGTGAAATCGAGTATTTTTTTTTACATGAGAATACCCCATTTATTGACTGGGTAGCCTTGCGATTTCCCCAATTTATTAGAACCCTCAAATTGAATTTTTCCTAAAATCACTACCAATTTATCTTTCTTGGTAGTAGATCCTCGGGTTCCTTATGAATCATCTTCTAAAAAACCCTAATTTTATCACTTTTCTTCTAGTACAACCCAATATAATAATTCAAGAACCTAATTTGATGCCGGAAGATTTCATTTACTATTTTCTAGAGAGAGATTTCGAAAAAATTCGCAAATTTGAGAAAGAGGTTTCCTCCGTAAGATAGGAAACCCATTATTGGAACGTAGCCACTACAGTCCATCATTGCTAATTGCACCAAAAGAAACTAACTCCATTGCTAAAATGTAAAAATATAACATTAATTTTATATTAACATAATTAAACTAGATGTAAAATAAAATAAATTTAAAACCATATATCAGGTAAGGAAGTGAATATGTTTTAAACCAGTCAGATTGATATTAGTATTTTTATGAAGTAATTAATATTATTCTATGGGATCAACATTAAAGACAAAGAAAAGTTACATTTTAAATATACGTTAAAGGGAACTGATGATGTTTATATTTATTACTAAAAAGGGCTTTATCAGTTTTGAACCATACGGTTTTGGGGTTTAACTAACTATTCCCTTTAAAACTATAAGTTGTATTAAATTAAAAGGAAATTGAACCTATAATACCCCCAACTATTAATTCTCATCTAACATACAAAGTTTGATCAATTGTTATTTAATACCTAATTTAACTATTTGATTGTCACTTAATATCTAATATTATTTTAATATCTTAATCTTTAACCCACTATATAAGCAGAATTTTTTGTTTTCTTTCTATTTTTTCTAGTTTTTGAAGATTTGAATTTGTTAACCACTCTAACCACCTAATCCTACGAACCACCACGAAGCACGACTGAAAACACAATTCTGGTGATCGGAGCGTTCAAAGGTCTGTTTATTTCTACAGGTTGTGGTGTAAAACCTATCTAACCATTGTTTTCTACGTACATGAACTGCTCGTGCTTGTTGGAATCTGTTGTTTTACAAGTAATTGTGTTGCTGCTTTTAGGTAATCGTAATTACCTACCGATTTCGAAGTTATTTGTTGGTTTTCTGAGTTAGAATAGGTTTTATTCTACTGTTTTTAGACGCCATAGCCTGATTTCGAGATTTTCTCTGTTTTTTATATTTTTGTTCCAGTGATGTGTACTTATTTTGTTAATATTTGTCGTTATATACTCATGTCCTTGTTTATGATGTTATATACTAATTCTGTAGTGTATTAGATTTTGATTTCGGACGTGAAACATGTGTAGACTATGAGTTTTAGTTGTCGAGGCATTCGACATAAGATGCGAATTGTGTGATGTATTCAATGAGGAAGATGCTAATTGTGTTACCAATTCGCATGGTTACATGTGAATTGTATGAAACAATTTCAAAACTTGCTTACAAATATGCTACGAATTGTATGGAACTCCAACGTAATGCATGTTCAAACATATATTAGGACTCTTAGTTGCTTATAAAACTCAGGATGGGTTGCGAACTGTGTGTAACTATAAAGTATTGCATTTTCAAACAAATATCATGACTTTTTAGTTACTTTACGAATCACATGATATGCTGCGAATCATGTGGAACTTTTAAGTATTGCATTTCCAAACAAATATCAAGACTTTTTTAATTGCTTTACAAATCGCATGAGATGCTGTGAATTGTGTGATATATCATACCTTATCATCTTTCAGACAAATCTCAGGGAATTAGTAGTTGAGAGCAAATCTCAGGTACAATTGCGAATCGTTTACCTTTTTTGTTAGTGTGAGTGTACCAGTTGATTTACAAACAACTATCAGGACAGGATGCGAATTGGTGAATTATATACTAAAATTATACACAATTCATAACTTATAGATATACACAAATAGCAAGATAGGATGCGAGTTGTTTGATGCAGTAATAAATAACTTGCACTTTATTTTTGGGATTAATAATTAATAGCTTGTTCGGTGCAAGGTAAGATATGTCCAAATCACGAGTTTGTATTTTAAAACATGGTCACCAAACCGCAATTGTGCCTTTTACGGAGTTTGAAAGCTTTCAAAGTATCCAAGCTTATGTGGAGAACACATGGGAGGAGCTTGTCACAGGTGACTACCTAATTACCTACTCCTGCGGGGATCACAATAATTGTTTCTTTAATAACCAGAAGGATTTTGTTGGGTTGAGGTTATATCTTAATTTGAAGCGTTTAAAACGGGTTAGTTTTCTCATAGAACAACACGTCTTCGATAAGGGTTTCGGTGAAAAAAGTTCTGGTGATAAGAGCTCTGGTGGTAAGGATTGTGGTGTAAAGCATAAATAGTATAGCTTGAGTTTGGAAGAAACATCTCTTAATCAACTAGTTAGCAGGGAGAATAGTAACGGTTTAGTTAATTCTGATCAGAGAAAAAAACAACTTGGTAGTGCTGGTTGGGTTGATGCTATTACAGGAGTGAGTCAAGCTTTTGAAGAAGGTGCTGCAGGTCTCAGGTTATCTTTGTGCAAGTTTGCTTTACAGCATGGTTTTGCTTTCAAATACCTGCACAACATAGCAACCAAGATAACTGCTTATTGTGAAAATAAGTTCAAAACGGATGCAAATGGAGGCTTTATGCATCTATTGATTCCAGTACCGGCTTGATGACGATCAAGAAGTATGTTCCGCACCATACTTGCAGTCTTGTTTTCTCCTAGAAGCATAAGCGGCACATGCATTTGACATCAGATTTGATTGCAGAGGAAATTCAGGATTCTCTCCGGACCTGTCATTCGTTGACATCCAAAACCATACAATCGACTGTCAAAAAAAATTACGGTCTTAATATCTTTTACCGTTTGTCATGGAATACTTTAGAAAAGGCAAAGAGGCGAGTCTTCGGAGATAGTTCAAGTTATTTTAGTTTACTAAGCGGGTACTTCAAACGATTGAAGAGCCATGATATTACTTCAGACTGCCAGTTGGAGTTATCAGCTGGAAACCGATTCAAGCGTTGTTTTGTAGCATTCGGTTCATCCCTTCAAGGTTTTCATTCATGTCGTTCAATGTTGTTTGTTGATGGAACCCACTTATATGGTAAGTATAAGGGTACCTTGCTTATTGTCGTAGCAAAGGACGACAACAACAGTTAGTTACATTTAACTATTTAATCTGAATGTTTATGATGTTTTGTTTGAAATGTTGTGCAACATTTCGCATCCTATAGTTGCACACCATTGTCATGGAATCCTGATATTTGAGAACAAATCGCATTAGAGGCTGTGAATTAAGCAGTGATTTTTATTTGATTACACTTTGCAAGAGAGGATGCGAATTAGTCGATGTAACCATAAAACTGTGAACAATTCGCAGCCTATGATTGTACAGAATTCGCAGCGTATACTTTGAGAACAACTCTCAGGACAGCATGCAAGTTGTTTACATTTTTTAAACGTTTGAGTGTTGTTGTATTGTTTATTTGAGTTGCCTTTTTCCATGACTATTCCCTGTTGCTCTTGGTATAGTTAACATTGAAGATTGGGACAACATGATGTGGTTTTTGGGGTATTTGAAACCACATTTGTTAGAGCGCCAAATCACATTTATTTCAGATTGTCATTCTGGTATCGTTAATGCTGTTTCTGTCTTGTATCCAAACTGCTATCATGCGTACTGTTATTTCCATTTCATGCAGAATTTGAAAGAAAAACTGGAACATACTAACAGAGACTATAAAAAAAAGGATGTTGAGTTTCTTCCACCGTCTTTCTTATGCTCCCAGTCGAGAGCTTTTTAAAGATACACAAACAATTTTTCTATGTAAAGGTGGTGACAGAATAAGTGATTTTCTTGCTAATTTACCCCCTTGAAAAGTATGCATAGGCTTACGTAAAAGGGAAACGATACGGATCTATGGCTTCTACTGCAGCATAATCGTTTAACAATCAGATCAAAAAATATTGCGGCCTACCGATTGTTGAGTTTATTGACTGGATTATAGTCTTGCTTATGACTCAAGTTTCACGAAGATACGAAGATGGGCTAAGCTGGAGTACTAATTTGGTCCCCGAGTATGAGAAGAAGCTAAAGCAGAATGTTGACATGTGCCGAACTTGGGTAGTAAGTAAGTCGTTTTCCGCCATGTTCGAAGTCTTTTCAAATCCTGTGGCTGTTGTTAATATGTTGGATTTCAAATGTTCTTGCGGATCATGGCAACAAGAGTGTTTTCCATGTCCTCACGCTTTAGCGGCAATACAATATATTGACCAAGATCCCTTTACTGTAATAGAGCCCTTCTTTATGGTTAAAAATTACAGGAAAAGTTACTCTTTCAGCATACCAGCTATAACGGATTTCGGGGAAGGGTCCAGCGCTAACGATCCTTCGTTTGTTGAAATTCTGCCTTCGAACGTTAAGAGACGCTCCAGAAGGCCTAAGAAAAAGCGAATCCCATCTAGAGGAGAAATCTCAACCAAGCAGTTAAGGTGTGGCCGTTGTTCGAAATCAGGCCATAATAGGAAGACTTGTGATGTTCTAGTTTAAGCACAATTTGTGTTGTGGACAATTCTCGTTGGCCACATTTATTTGTAATACTGTTATTGTTCTGGACAACAAACTAAACATTTTTACAGTTGTTTGTTCATCTACACATTTTTTTGTTTTGTTTTTATTACAGTAAAGAAATGCTAAGTGTTCTGAGTTGCATGCAATTCGCATCCACTGTTGCAAATTGTGTACAATATCTTGATATCATGTTGCAAACATCTATCAGGTTTCCATGCGAGTTGTGTGAAATTTCACCAGGATGCGGATTGTTTGTAAAATCATATCAAACAACTATCAGTATATGCTGCGAATTGTATTGAGCTGAAACATAATATTTTTTCAAACAAATATCATGACTCTTAGTTGCGTATGATTCGCATGATATGATGCGAATTTCCTTCAACTCTAAAGTATTGCATTTTCAAACAAAATATCACAAAACGCATGTTATGCTGTGATTTATGGGTTCAAACAAATATCAGGACTTTTTAATTAACTACGGATCGCATGTTATGCTGCGAAGTATGTCTCAAACAAATATCAGGACTCATGGTTGCTTTCATATCGCATGATAAGCTGCGAAATGTAAACAACTAGAAGTCCTGATATTTGCTTACACATCGCATGCTATGCTGTGAATCGTTGTTTCATACAAATAGCAGGACTTTCAGTTGGTTGCAAAGCGCATGATATGCTGTGAATTGAATGGAAACACAAAGCATTACAAAACTCAGGTCCGCATGCGAATTGTGTGTAAATCAGTAATATTGATAAACAAGTAATATCTCAGGTTAAGATGTGAATTGTTTGCAAGTGGTAATAGGATGCGAATTGTATATATGATTCAAAGTTTATACAAAAAATAGATTCCAAAAAGAGGATTACAGTCTTCATGCACTAACAAATTTTCAAACAAATCACTACAACCTATTAGTGTTTGTTAGTTGCATTCCAAAAAAAAAACAGACTCTATCAGTCATTACTAGAGGATTCTTCACCATCTTTCTCCTCTTCGCGCTGATCATCAGTCTTTTCATTTTCCTCTTCGTTATCTACGTCCATCATCCATAAAAATTTGGTCCTTGATGGACCGGCTTCTTTGTCCCTCCTCCTTTTGTTGTTTGGAACCTCTGCCGTCTGAGGTGGAACCTTTGCTGGCTGAGGTTCAGCAGCAACCATTGGAACCACTTCCACTGGTTGAGAGTCAGCTGAAAAGTAGTCCTCTATGTTTAAATCAAGGACAACGACTGGGCTGTTTGGTGGTGCTGCTGGCATGATTAAGTCATCGCTCCAGTTGGTAGTTAAGAATGAACAGGAGTCACCCAGAGAACGTAGTGAACCAGAGTATGTGGTGGTGTAAAATGACATGACTGTTGGAATTTGAAGAGAATAAGAGGTGTTTTTTAAAAAAATATAGAGTTTGTTTTAAAATTAGCCTCTGGTTACTAGTGTTATTTATAGGCATGGAGGGAGTCTGAGCTTATGAGGTGGTGTGGCTATATTAATCATTACATAGACTCCATGTCCAATCAACAATTAATGGGCTATAATGATTAGATTTATTTTTGCTTGCTCAATGCAGTTAACGTTTACCAAGGCAGACATCATAGCATGTTCGTATTCTTCAACGATAGATTTTGAATTATTTATTTTATACCAGGAGTTGATGCGAACTGTTTAGTGATAATTTCGCAGCCTGTAGTTTGTCAATGTGGTATTTTTCTAAGCATGTATTAGGTTAGGATGCGGATTGTTTGGTGGGGATCCTGTTTTTAATATAGACCAGGGACTGGTGGGAATTATCCGAATACTAATTAACCTTTATATATCAGGTTAACATGAGAACTATTTGATAAGAAATCTGTCCTATATATATATCTGGGAATTGCACATTTCTGAAATTAAAAAAAGTCAATGTACACCAAAAAATTACAATGAATGTATGTACACAAAAAAACCATAATGTCTTACAGAAAATCACCAGTACTTGCAGGTGTCTCCGTCGTTTAAGAAAAAATCAAAGATTTCTACTCTAAAGCTAGTAACCATATCTTCATCGTATTTTGGATGCACATATCCATGCTGGATAATATCTCTAGGGTATTTGTAGATAAAAATACCATAGTCAAGGGTGCCACATTTTTGTTGTGGAATTTTTCTTTCATTTTTCACCTTCCACCCTGTCTTTGAAGTAGGTAGGAATCCTTTATCCAGTAAATAGTTGATCTGGTTATAATAATTAGTGTTAGGAATCAGCACAAAAACTTAAACTGTGGTTGTCAAACAATTCGCATCGTACACTGTGAATTGTTTGACAACCAATCCAACATGTAGATGTCAAACAATTCGCAGCCTAGGTTGCGAATTGTTCAGTATCTAATCCATTTTATCTGCAAACATTTTGCAGCCTATATTGCGAAGTGTTCGTCATCCAAGCCATTTTGTGAATGTCAGTCAATTCGCAACCTAGGCTGCGAATTCTATTATGGATATGCTGCGAACTGAATGAAACCAAAACGGATTACATTTTCAAAGAAATATGAGGACTATTTAGTTGCCAACATGGTAATTGTTTGCATTTAAATACAACTGACTTGGTCACAGTTCGCAACATATATTTGATCATGCATTTTTAAAATGTGTTTAAAAGTAATTGAATAGTTAGGAATATTACCAGCTTAATAGGTGTCCTTGTGGTGTTGTTTATCGCTTTGAGTTTAGGCAACAGTGGGTTGTAGTTTGTTACCGACATGCCGTCGACATCAATGATGAGCCACGTCCAGTGGTTTATCTAGTCCTTTGTCTCGGTGCATAATGGAACGATGATGATGTTGGGGTCTTTACGCGCTTTGCTAAAAGCTGCGTCGACTAGATTTGATACATCCCACCCTATGGCCAGATTATGCTGCATTCAAGCGAGAGTACATTACAACGAGAATATGCTTGGAAATTTGAATTTTACCTTAGCTAAACTTACCGTAGTCATGCCCGAAATCATAACGCAGTTGTGATACACTCCTGGAACTTTTTTGCATGGAACTTTGAAGTTTACTTCTACAAGCATCTTTCGAATCCAAGCGTCCACAACCTATGAAAGGAGTTTTTTATTTATGTTAAATATAAGAGACTGGTTTTAAAAATTAAAAAAATAATTGGTTGACAATTGGATACCTTTACGTCCAGCTCGAGTTCTAAAGGTAGCGCCAGCGCATCACTCGTTTGCACTCTAATTCCGTAGGAAATTTTGGACGATGGTAAATTCCATACTACTGGATCAGCGGTGTCATGCCCGTAGGCTTTAATTAACTATATTTTGTGGTATTATCCAACATCGATACAGTCAGTTACTTTTGTTTTCTTTGGCCAGCGGGTGTATTTTACTTTTGGTGGTTGACATTCTGTTACAATTATCTGTTCCTCTTCCTCTGCCACAGGATGCTGTGTTGATGTCAGTAGATTAAAATTAGGCTCATATGTCTCTTTACTTGACTCGATATTATTAAATAAAAAAATTAAAAGATTAAGTCATTCATTATAATGTTAACGACCCCAAACAATTCGCATGCTAACATGCGGATTGTTTAGTTCTAGTTGAATACATCACATGGTATCTATTAGGATAACATACGAACTGATCGAGGTTCCACTGAACAATTCGCATGCTACCCTGATATTTGTGTGTAAAACTTAAAATATATCCATACTATTCTCATGATATGATGCGGAATCATAATAAATAGCTCTTACCACATGGTCAGCGACAACCAATACCGTTGACTGGTTCGGCATAGGATCTGGATCGCGTCGGCAGAAATCATTAAAGTCATCCTCCGACATGTTCTCCAAAGATCGTTGTATTACACAAGTGTAATATACATTATGAATTTCATTTAAAATTGTCTGTGAAATTTGAGTGTAAATACCATCAACAGAAGCATCAGGTAAACCTACTGTGTTATCGTTTGACTCTGGAGCTTGCAGTTGATTTGATACTGGTACTACAGTTTCACGTTGGCTTAGCAATTCTGACTTTGCGCACACCACCGTTGGTCTTTGAGATGCATCTCCGTATTTGTTTTGGTCTTCTAACGATGGTCCTTCCTGGTTGAGTAGTTCCAGCTTCTCACAGGGATTGACATGTTCAGACTCTTCTGGCGCTATCTCTTGTGTTAGCCTTTCTCTCTTTGCCAAGGCTATTAGTTGTTGTTGTTCTTGTTGCTGTTGTTGTTGAACTTGGTGTTGTTGTTGTTGTTGTTGCTGTTGTTGTTGGTGTTGTTGTTGTTGGTGGTGGTGTTGTTATTGTTGTTGCTGTTGTTGTTGTTGTTGTCTGTTGGCCTCCTGTTTCATACAAATTCCAAAATAAAAAGGTGGAAGGGTTAAGCATACTATAATCATAGTTGCAAACAAATCGCATGCTAACCTTAGATTTGTTTGATCCATCTCAAACAATTCTCATGGTAAGCGGCGAAATGTAAAATAATCAACCCACTAGAGTATAGCATAATTCGCAATATACGATGCGAATTGTTTGGACATGACTACACAACAGTCATGATATCTGTTTGATAGCATCATATCATGTGATGCATTGTTTGAATATGTATTCAACTAAAAAACCCCGCTGACTATTTTAAATACATACACTGACTTTGTTTGAATATGTATACAACAGTAAATATTATTATAGAAACAATTTCATCACAACAATAAATAAGATATTTGAATCTTAGTAAACTTTTGAACCACTCACATCTTCAAGGCTGTCTGGGTCTGCCACTTATTTCTCACGATATTTTATCTCCTCTACTACATGAAGTACGAGTTGTTGGTCATTCGGAAGAGACTCGTGTCTTTCTTTCTCCGTTGGAGTACTCAGAACTGTGGCTGCCTCCTGTGTAGGAGGAGACTTGTCTGTCTGTCTCTCCGTGGTGTTTGTCTCTGTGGACACCAACAACTATTTTTGCATCCTTCCAGATGGTACCGGTATGGGTGAATGGTTCCTATCATCATCCCTCTCTTATAGCAGTACTCAATCAGCATCATGTTGATCAGCATCAGGCACAGATGCCTGCAATTCAGTGGACGCCACTCTAGATGGAAATGCTGGTACCTTCTCAACTTCCGGGCTTCCAATCTAGAAAATTGGCTGAGAGATAGCATTGTGGAGTTGTTCTGCTTCAAGCTTCGTTATCTTCAGTTTCAATTCTTCCAGCTGAAAAATTGATAGCAGACATTTTATAACATATTAAGTGTTGATTATAAGGATTATGTAAGGCTCAATTTCATACTTACTTCTTTGGCCTGTTTTTTCTATCTTTCTCTCATACTTGTTCTTGTCAGTGTATGTCTTCAAACCCTTTGATTCCCCTACAGTTGCAGACTTCTTTGGAGTAGTCACTCTGCGTTTGAGGACAAAATTACCGATTGTTTCACTCATACTAGTTGTGCCCTCGTCGTCGGGCTCCTGCTGGGATGTGCCGATTGGTGGTGGTGGATTTGTTGTCTGAGGGAGTCTTGGTGGTGGAATCGTTGGCTGGGGGAGTCTTGGTTGTTGGGGTCTGGGTGATATCACCTGATTCGATTCTTTCTGTTTTTGTGATTCTCATCTCCTTGGTTTTGGGGCTGTGCTTTTCTTCCTCTTCTTTGATCTTTCTTCCGGTGGAATGATTCAGCATCCGCATCTCCACTATCAATTTTTCCTCCGAAAGCTTCGCTTTTAGCCTCAGTAAGACTTAGTGGACCTTCAAAAACTTACCAACAGAGGCACATGAAAGTAAATAGCTGCAAGCAGTTTGTTTGGAAAGTATCAGGGTGTAGACAGACAGTTTGTTTTATACAAACAGTTCGCATTATATGCTGCGAATTGTGTGAAACTCTATCAGTTTAGAGTTGCAAACAACTCGCAGGTTAGCATGCGAATTTTTTGTAAACAATAAGCTGTGAACTGTTTCATACCTTAATTATACATAGTACCAAACAGAACGCAGTGCAGGCTGCGAAATGTTTGATACATTATTCTAATATAACATCAAACAAAACGCATGATATGCTGTGAACTGTTTGCAACCCCAATTCAATACCTATATAAAGCTTATACCCGATCATCTTTCAGGTTGGGTATTCTATCAAGCAGTGTCACGGTAGATGCTTGGCACTCTAATCCCAACCATTTGAAAAACCTTGGTATCGAGGTCGGCTTCGCTACCTTCCGGCCGATTGTTGAGTTCTCCATGATAAAGGGCTGCATGGGGACAAGTATTATCATCAAGATTCTATGTACATAACTAATTTTTATACTGAATAAATCAATCTTACAATTAGAAGGGCGACGCAGTCAAAGACTCTATTGGGTTTTTCGATAGCTAAGCAACTCCTGATAGACTGTCGAAGCTTGAACAGTATTGATCCAGACCAGTCGTAATTGTTTATTTTGCTGAGGTCTTCAACAAAATAAAGTGTGTTCCAACCCAGGATATCTCCAGATACTGAGTAGAATAGGGTTGAGCACAAAAACAGTATCAACAACCTTGCAACGTCTTCCAACTCATGCTCCCCGCTTCGCTTATGGCTGTTTCCACACCTACCTGTAAAACCCACGACAACATGTTATGTTAGTAAAGTACAACATCCTGCTTTATAAGATGAAGTCTATTTTACAGGTACCTTTAAAATGGCGTTCGTTATTGTTTTAGTATTTGTCGGTCCTACTTTCCTGGCAGTTTTACCCATGAAGTATTTCTTCATCATCCTCGATTCGTCCTCTTCGTCGGGCGCGTATTTGTTGTGAAATGCTCTGGTTTTTGTTAATGACATTTCCTCTGTGTCATGCTTCATCCCGAATATGACCTTCACATCATCTGCAGTTAGTTTTACTAACTTTGATCCAATATAGAAGACGTCTTCATCAACAGAGAACCTCTCGACAACATACTGAATGAGCGAGTATAATTTCTTCTTTGGCAGATCTGCATCATTACGGATGTCGAAATCCGTTTCAAAAGTGTGTAGAAAGGTGTGTTTCTTGCAGCTTCAATATGGGCACAGGTAATACGGTTCTCTTTCAGAAGCTTCAGAAGGCTCACCAACCCTGACCTGTAATAGCTTGCTTTTGTTGTTATACTTCCTGCATAAACACAAATCAGTTGGAGTCTCACACACATCGCATCACAAGCTGCGAACTTCCTATCTATCAGTTAGAGTATCACATGAATCGCATGACAAGCTATGAAATGTATGGCATACACATTCAATCAAGCTGCGAATTGGTATGAAATATATCAAGCTATGAAGCTGCGAATTCTTTGCATCCTAGGTGATGAAGATGCGAACTGTACTACAACGCATATGTACAGGTTACAAATTGTTCTATATTTTACATGCACGTTGCAGGGATCTGGGAAATATGGAAACAATACATAAATCAACAATCAACAATCAACTACCTAATGCACATCTAACATACATCACGATTCTCAGGAAAGTATTAACATTACATGCAACCAAACTTCTACCCTGGGTTCGACGATAAACCCAGAAACTGACCAACTATCGTCACTAAATACTTCATTCCGGTATAAAAAGCAACGTCGATCGTGAAATAACATAAAATAGTGGTTCGAAGTCATCAAAAATGCAAAAAAATACAATTTCCATGATAATGCTTACTTGGTTACTGCTAAACACTGTAGTATTCACCAGTCGGAGACGACTAGACTGCAAGTTGTCGAATAAGAGGTCGTTAGTCGTTGGACGGAGTAAAAGACGGTGACCGGTCCAATTCCATTGAAGGTGCGAAGGACGACTGATTTCAGAGAGAAGCTGGAAGGGTTTCGGGTTGCAGAGAGAGTATCACGAAGTCGAACGGTTTCTGGTGGTTTCTAAAATTAGACGTGTTTGGGTTGGTTTAGGGTGATGGGAAGGGGGAAAAGTGGGTTTAAAGTGAAAAATGAGTATATATAGTCGGGGGGGTAATTTTGTCCAATTTTTAACTCGAGGTACTAAGTAATACTATCCAAAATTTGGGTACTACCGGGTAATTAGATACTTGAGCGGGTATTTACTGGTACTGGTTTTAAATTATTTCAAAAATATCCTAAGCCAAAAAACAAAGATAAGTTCTCCCAAATTAAATTTTAAGTCACTTAAAATTCAATATAGCTTAATTCTTTTTCAAACTTCATATTCTTCCTCCAATATTTCAAGAACACAAATTAAGGATTATCACTCATAAGGATATAAATAAGTTGAGCCTCAATAATTAGTTTGGAAGGGTTAAAAGATCCACAATTAATATATAAGTAAGGTTTTATGTAAGGTAGAAACTTAAAGAACTAAAGGTGTAATATGTAATAAACATGTTACGATTTAGTAATGAAATGAGGTGAAAAGTCCTATAAGTGGATTAGGTGTTTGTTACATGGAGCTTGACACCCCTATAAATAGGTGTATTGTATCTTGAAAAAGGGGATTAATCATAACACTTTGACTTTAACACTTATCATTTTCTCTCACTGAGGTTCTTTTTCCTCTGTCTCTATCTAACTATTCAACCAACTATCCTAACAATTACTTTAGACCAAATATAATATTTTCTCTTTTAATTATTCTTGGAGCGATCAGTGGCAACCAAAGTGGGAGGTACACTTGGTACCTAGATTTAAGATATAAAACCAGAATCTACAAAAATTTACATTTGAATAAGTCTGATTGAATGATCCTGCACGAGTAGATCCAATAGTGTTTGTTGAGGGAGAGGTAGTAAAGAAAAGTCTGGGACAAATGAAAGCTCAAATTGATCCATAAATGGAAGATCATTGTAGCCAATTAGCTTTAGAAGATCAGAAGAATCAGTTACTAGAGCAAATAGTTGAGAAAAATGACCAGCTGGTTTAGAGGGAACACTTCGTTTTGGTTAAACCGTGAAGGGTTCGCTCGGAGGTTCAGAGGGTAGACAAAGGAATAAATTTGGTGGGTTATTCTAATTACACTCGAGAAGAGGATCTTAGAGGAAACAGTAGTCGTCAGGAAGTTAGTTTCAGAAGAATTAAAACTATCGTTCTTCTATAAATGAAAGAAAAGATAAACGTACGTTTATTCCTTCGGAGTCTAATGAATCTCCAGTCTCAGGTTCCAAAAGGCAATATGAAACGTATGAACAAGGTGATGGTTAGCAAATAAGGAGAGAATTGGGTGATAAATACTATTAGAAGAGGTGGGTCAATCGAAATCAAGGATACCGAAGTAAGAAAAAATCTAAGAAACAAAGTGGGTCTCAACATATACTTAAAAACCCAAATTTTGAGTATAATGTGATTAATCAGTTCACAAACAATATAAATTTAGAACTGTACGTGATTAAGAACGATGGTATATGGGGTCAGCATAGACAAGAAGTAGATTGGATGATGTCTCATTTGTTAGTAGAAATGAGGTCTATAGCGCTTCAGAAGTGTTTTGATATTGTAAAGTGGAAAAGTTTGACGGGACACAGGATCCTGATGATCAAATCAAACAAATCAAGAACTATATAATGAATTTTAACGATGATGATGTATTGTTGTATCGCACTTTCTCACAGACCTTTAAAGAAGCTGCATTGAAGTTGTATAACAGGAGGGTCTTTAACTAACTTGAAGATGTTTTATACTATTATTCGAAGGCATATTGTTAGAAGTAAGAAGATTTTTGCTAATTGGGATACCATAACTTAGTGGAAACAAAATATAGGAGAAAACTTGAAGAATTATACGAAGCGTTTCGTGATTACCAAGACTGGTTTGGAAGAATGTGATGAACAGGTTATGTGTGCTGTATACTGACAAGGTTTTCTCTCTGGGGATTTAGTTAATTAGACAATAAAGAGGAGCGCGCTAACTTTTGAGGCTTCAATGACTCGGGTAAAAGAGAAAATCAAGGTTGACGAGTACTGGGTTGGTTTCAATGCAAAGAAAATTACAGCAGGGAAGTACTTCAAATATTCAGGGGACTCAGTTAGAAGTACTTCGAAAATTACAGCAGGGAAGTATCATCTTTGAAAGGGTCAGGGGTCATGTTCAGTTCTGAAAATCTCTACCAACAACTAAACTCAAAGAAAAAATGAGTATAAAATTTTACAAGTATCATAATGACATTGGACACGACAACGAGGATTGTATAGCTCTATGTAAAGAAATCCAAGCATTGATTGGAAAATGGAAAGTTAACCATATTTTTTAGAAGATAAAATGGGTTCACAACAAGTACCAAACGTAAACCAAGCATGACAGGTTGGGAATGTGTCCTCTAAATAAGAAAATAGGATGGTGATAACTAGATTTGGGGATGGATTTGATGTAGCTTCAGAGCACCTTCATCATGATCCGCATATGAGGGTTGTTTTATTGGTACATGAACCAAAACCGCAAAGTAAGGTTCAAATTCTATGTGAATATTATGAGGATTTGGTAATTTTTGGAGGTGATACTATGGCCGAAAATACCAATAGCTCTTGAAATAGGCATATCGTGAGTTTGACCACACAGTTTGTTGGTGGAATAGGAACTCATATTTATGGCCAGAGTCTTATACTTTTTATTATTTTCGATGAGGATGACTCGAGGGGTGTTGCTGGATCCCATGAAGATGCAGTTGTGATCAAAGCTGAGATAGCAGGAAGCGAGATCCGAAGGATACTCATTGATATTGGCAGTTTTACCAACGTGTTATTCATGTCAACATATGAAAAATACAAGCCCCCCCCTCGTAATCATTCGTTCAGAAAAGACTATAATCGAGTTCACTGGTGTGACAACTAATGTTATCGAGGAATTTAATGAGGAATTCTTGTTGGGAAAAGGTCCATTTAATAAGAAGGTGAGGATGTTATTTGTGGCAGTAGAAAGCCTGACAACATGCAATGCAATTTTTGGTAGATCTTGGTTGTAAAAAAATGTAGACCAAAGCTTCAATAGTTCATCAGTGTTTGAAATATGTGGTTAGGATCATACCAGATGGTTCGAAACAGTCAACCAGGTAGCACGAGAATGTTGTGCAATATCATTGTACACCAATCGGATTGTTGGTGTTGAAGGGATGAAAGAATGAGAATTAAAGGGGGTTACCTCGGATTTAGAGATGGTAGATTATCTGAGGGATGTACATGGATCATTAGAAATAGATAAAAATACAGAGGTGTATGTGTTCCTAGTGGGAAAAAATTGAGGATATGAACTCCATTGCCACCACAGATGAGGAAGCGTTTAATAGATTACGTGTCAAAAAACTTAAGTGTTTTTTCTTGGAGTACTGAGTATGTGGTAGGAGTTCCATATAGTATAATTTTTCATAGCCTAGTTGTTAATTCAAATGTAAGACCTATCATCCAAAAATGAAGAGTTTTTTCTCTTGAAAAATCAGAGGCAATTGTAGCAGATGTGGACCGGCTTTTAAAAGTGGGCCATATCAGAGATGCTCAGTATCCACTATGGATAGTGAATCCAGTATTTGTAAAGAAAAAGAATGGTAAGTGGAGAATATGTGTTGTTTTCACAGATTTAACCCGAACTTGTCTGAAGGATTTGTTTCCTGTTCCAAGAATATATCAACTTGTTGATTCAATTTGGGGTAATAAACTCCTCTTATTCATGGATGCTTTTGCTGGTTATAACCAGATCCAAATTAATCTGCCAGATCTAGAAAGTAATACGTTTTTCACTGATAGAGGGTTGCATTATTATAGAGTAATGCATTTTGGTCTAATTTTTTTTGGGATACTTATTAAAGGTTAGTAAACAAATATTTTTCTACCCAAATTGAACTCAATATAGAGGTATACATAGATGATATGTTGGTTTAAAGTGCCAACGATGACGATCATTTTCAATATTTGGAAGAAATATTTTCTAATCTAAGAGTCATTCGTTTGAAGTTGAATCATGAGAAGTGTACTTCCAAAGTACGTTCGGGAAACCTTTTGGGCTATATAGTGAGTGAGTAGGGGATCGAAGTGGATCCGAAGTAGTTAAAGAATTTAATAATTATGGAAACTCCTCGGATGAGTAAGGTTGTACAAATCTTAATGGGAAAATTGACAATTTTAAACAGATTTATCTTCAGATCTTCATATAAACGTGATCCATTTTTTTCAAGTTTTAAGGAAAATTAAAGAGTTATCTTGGACACCAGAATGTGACAAGGCATTTACAAAAATTAAAGCATATTTACTTCTCCATAAATATTAACTAAGCCTATTTTAGGTGAAAATTTGTTCAATTACATTGCAGTCTCGGATTTTGCAGTAAGTACAGTTTTGGTAAGGGAGGTGGATGGTTATCCACGCCTCATAAATTATGTGATTAAGAGTCTTTAGATTCAGAGAATAGGTACTAGAAGTTGGATAAGTTGTCTTTGGTCTTGTTCGAAGTTGATCGGAAGATGCGTCATTATTTTCAAGCTCATTCGATCACAATTAGAACTTTATATTGAGAGAGTTAACACAGATATTTCTGGGAGGATGACAAAATTATATGTAGAGTTGGGAGACTATGATATTGATTTTACACCAAGGACGGGAATCAAAGCCCAAGCTTTGGTGGATTTACTTGTTGAATTTCATTAAGAAATGCCAGATTTAGAGGGAGGTAACACAAATGAGAATGGTTAGTTCGAATTGTTGGGGGATCAAGTATTTTGGGATCATGAGCGAGAATTCAATTAGTGGCTCTAACGGGGGAAGTTATGTACCTCGTTATACAATTTGAGTTTAAGGCGTCAAATAATGAAGCGAAATATGAAGCAACTCTTGCTGGATTAATACTTGCAAGATTTGTGGGGCCAAAAAAGTTTATTTTGAAAGTGATTCACAGTTACTGATGAACCATGTCTCGGGATTTTTCAAAGCAAAGAAAGAACAACTAAATAAAAATATTTGAGAGAGTTAAAGGTTTTGGCTGTGATGTTTGAAAGTGTTAAGTCTGAACATATCCTTAGAGTTCAAATTGTATTATTGATTCATTAGCAACAATTTCATATTCCGAAGAATATCCTTGGATTTTGACACATGAGAGTCTGTCAATTACGACAAAATACAAATAATATTAATATTCCGAAGAGGTTTTCTTGGTTGTAGAAGAAGAAGAACAATATTGGCGGTTCTACATTAAAAACTTTTTTATAAGGGAACATTACGAGTTGATAAGAAGTTAGCCAAAATGTTAAGGTTTAAGACACACAAATATAGAGTTCTTTGGATATTTTATACAAAAAAATCATTAAGTCGGCCATTGTTACGATGTTTAGGAAGGATGAAGTCCTATTATCAGACCGTGATGAGCATAAAAGAACTGAAGCCCACCTGAATTCACTTCATTATCAGACCACGATGAGGAGAAATATGCATCAAAAGTCCGACGGAGAGAATTTGAGATAGGTTATAGAGTCTTCATGAAAGTTTTCTTTCGTACAAAAGAAAAGACACTTGGTATATTGGGTCCAAACTGAGAAGGCCCATATTTGGTAGTTGAGAAATAAATCCTGGGACATATCGTTTGCAAGATGGTGAAAGAAGATCATTACAACATACGTGGAACATAGAAAATTTACGTATGTATTGCGAGTAATGTTATGAGTACTTCTTTGCAATTTTTTTGGTCTGACAATAAACGAAATAGGGGTATATTATTTGAAAATTTTGAATAAAATATTTTCTTGTCATATATTAATTGTGTGGATAATTATAAAACATGTTTAGTGACGATGTGTAGTTGGTGATTAAACTTTTAATAGTCAGCAAACAATTTCTAATCCTTTACATACGAAGTAAAAAAATAGAACTCAAATAACGATTGGTCTTCCTTATTATGATAAATCTGAAGATGGATATTTAAATTTCAAATTTAAAGTAATGGTTCATGATATTTTTCGAAGTGACTATTGATTCGAAATGACTATTAATTCGATGAGATTATTATTATTTAAAGTGACTATTAATTCCAGGTGACTATTTTTTTAAGTGATATTTTACGAGGTTACTATTATCCAAGGTGACTACTTTTTGAAGTAACACTTTACTAAGTGATTATTTTGTGAGGTGATTATTTTTTGAAGAGCAAGTGTTTAAAGATAATATTTCATGTATTCCCATTTTTTGAAGTGATAATGTAAGATGTGAGAATATATAAGTGAAATGAAAGGTAAAATACTATGAAAATAGTTTTGTATAAGTAATTAATTAAATTTGTAAGTAACTATTTTTTGTATATTTCAGTTTAATATACTATTACTAATCCAATTCTTTTTTTAGTTTTTTTTGTGTTCCATAGTTAAATAAAAGGAAAAACTTCTTATCTCTCCCCTCTCCTCCTCCCCAACGGCTACTTGGCTCATCTTCGTTGTTCTTCCTGCTTTGGATCAATGGAGGAAGACTCTTTTGATTGATAGAGTCTTCAATCAGCCCTCCTTGTCCCCTCTCTCCATCTGTAGCATGGTCTTCTCACTATGTCCCCTCTTCCAGATCCCCATTTTTCATAACCATTCTTCAAGTACCAACCTCATGGAAATCCACTCCTCTAGTGTCTTTTATCTGTATATCTTCTGGATCAAGAAAGGCAGCAAGAATAAGTTCAGATCCCCGGGTCACTGGGATATATCCAAGTTGTTTTTTTATCTATCTCTATGAGGAGACCCCCAGATTTCAAGATTGAAACCTTCAAGAAATTTGAATCTCTATCTCTCTCTACCACCCCCTCCGCTACCCATTTCCTGGTCGTCCTCTCAACACTCCAACAAGCCTAATCCTAGACTCTTTGTCAAATCATGACCCCCTAAAATCAGATCTCATTCTACCTCTCTTCCCCAATGCCTGGCTGAGTTTTGTCCACTTTTCATAATTGGACTCAGTCATTATTTCTTAGTTAGTTACCTTGCTAGTTTCCGTCTCAATTTCTCCTCTAACTCCATTTACTAAAGAATCCTAACTATACTCATTTTAGTTAACGTTTCTTTCCTTCCTAGTCAGTTCTCTAGTAACCATCCCTCTCTCCCTCTTTGGGTAAAGAGCAGCCCCCCTTTCCCCCTCTGCCCATCCCCTACCACCCTAAATACCTTCTTTAAGCTAAGTAATTTTCTGGCTATCCCTAACCCTCTGAGCCTGCCCCTTAGCCTTGCTATCCCAAGATCATGTCTCCTAAAAAATATCTTTCTTTTGACATATTTTCATAGACTTCTCTCCCCTCTAAACCCCAATCCCCAAGCATATAACTTCCTTAATCCTTCGCTCATCTCATCCACTATCCATACTCAACCAACCATCAGCCATTTCAAAATTTCTATCTTATTAAAAATAATTACCTAATGAGCTCCCCATGAATGCCAAAGTCTCCTAACCAACCTGGCATTTACTATCCTATCCGCACGATTAGCTTTTCCTCGTCTCTAGCCTCCTTCCCCTCTAGCCCTAAACCAACCCTCTCTGTTCCGATACCTGCTCTGATGGCTCTCATCCCCCTCACCCTGAACCCAGCTTCATCTCCTCCCCTCTCTCACTGTATCCCTGCATCACAAGAACGGTTTGTACGCAACACTTTAGCCTTGGCCAGACACCATATGGAGTCTGGCCATGGAACTATACTCTTCCAGTCACCAAAGGAAAAGAAAACTCTTACCTTCTGAGGAGTCGGACAGCCCTGATCTTCCACTGGTCATCTTCTCGACTGCTTTATTGGATTTAAGTCCTCCCCCTCAACATCGCCTCTGCCCTCCCAGTTCCAACACCCTCCCTTCATCGGAGCTTGGATTCTACCGCAATCTAGTCTCTGCGATTGAAGAGCTCCCCCTCCCTCCTCTTGCTGCCTTTGTTGCCCTCCCTAAAGAGCTGGGTCTAGCCTCCTCGTCTTCGCTCCCGTCTCTTCAACAGAAAACCAGCCTGGCCGCATCGTCTTCGCTTTTGTCTGGCCTCTTCGACTGCGTTCCCATCTCCTCAACGGAAAACCAGTCAGTCCTTACCGTCTTCACTCCCGTTTCTTCAATCGCAAACCAAAAACCAATTCTCTTCAAGTGGCTCCCCCATCAAGTCTTACGGCTCTTCGTCGACGAGCAATTCGGGCTCCTTCTCTGGAAAGGTAGCATCCTCGAGCTCCTATGGTGTCACCGGCTTCCAGTCTTCAGAGAGCTTGCCTGTGCTGGACTTCCTTAGCTATCAATCCAGGGCGCCGTTACCAGCCTCTCCCAAATCTGTGCCTGATACTCAACCCATCAGCCATCTAGGGAGATCGACTCAAAAGGACTCTTATAGATCTGGCTCAAAATCGGTGGATAGGGAAGCTGGGAATTTTTGAATGGTTTTGGCTGAGTCGAACTCGGGCGACCGGATGGCTTTGGCAGAATCGGAATCGGCAGAGAGGTCTAATCTGAATCCTGGAGGCAAGTCAAAATCGGGTGACTGGATTGGTTGGGAAGTTTCAAAATTGGGAGACCGGATGGCTTTAGCTGAATCAGAATCGGTATATAGGACTGGTCTGAATCCTCGAGGCGAGTCAGAATCGGGCATTGGGATAGGTTTGGGAGTTTCAAAATCGGGAGAGAAGATAGCAGTGACTGGTTCGATGAGTGAAGCTTTAGTTGGGCTGGGCTTTGACCCAGTGGAGGTGCATGGTTCTTTACTAGGCTCTCCGGTTGGTATGGGCCAAGATCCACTTATTGGGTCTGGTTCGTTTTTAAGCTCAAAAACAGGTCAGGACAAAGGCCCAATGAAATTGCACCAGCCCAATATCGTCTTGAGGCAGAATTCTAAGAACTCTCTCCCTATGGGCAGGGTTTCTAAAATCTATGGGCCCACTCAGATCCTTTCCATTGAAAGGACTGGTCTAAATAAAAGCAAAGGTTTATTGGGGGCCGATGGTTCCAATGGTCTTTCTTCTCTGATTCGTAACTTCATAAATGCGGGTAAATGACCCAAAGGAAGAACATTCAAAATCGCCCATGCTAAGCCACATTCCCTTAATTTTCATAAGGATTTTTCAAGAGGTATCTCAAGTTCGAATGCTTTTTCTAAAATTGTCTTGCCTCCTTCTTTTGCAAGTATTGTTGCGGCTCATAACGATAATAGATCCCCTTTGGTGATTGGTATTAGCCATATGGAAAAGGTGGGAAATAATTTCATTATGAACGACTCGGCCCTCGATTCCCCGGAGTCTTGGAAGCAAGCCTCTCTGGATATTTTCTAAACCAGCCTTCTAATTTGGCCTTTCTCAAAGCCAATGTGGAATCTCTTTAGAATCGGTTTGGTCTCTTGGAATTCAAGCCTCTTCCTGAAGGTTACTTTCTTTTCAAGTTTGGATCCGAGGCAATGGCCAAAAAAGTGTTGGAAGAGGCTCATTGGCACTTTGGTGGTAACTTAATGATCCTGAACATCTAGGAACCTCTTACCTCCCTGGTCAAAGATCCCCACAATAAAATTCCTATTTGGGTCAAGGTTTTCAATCTTCCTATTGAGCTGTGGACTGCGGAAGGTTTTAGCAACATTGGCTCAGTTATAGGAGCCCGTTATATGTGGATCGTCAGACGGAACGAAAGGAAAAACTTTGTTTTGCCCGCATATGCATTTTGATAAGGGATGGCCTCCCCCTCCATTCTGAGCTATCCTTCAAGATTCGAGGGAAATCAATCCTAGTCTCCTTTGAATATCAAGGTCTCCCCCCCAGTGTGATAACTATAAAACCTTTGGACACCCTACCCGTTAGCGCAAAAAGGGCCATGCCAAGACTTCTCCTTTCCCTTTAGAGATTTCATCTTCGGAGGAAGATCCATCTGATATTGAGCCAGATAAAGCGGCTAGATCTCGCCTCCCTTCAATCAGCGAGGACCAAGAGGTGGAGTTTGGTGAAGAAGTGGACTCCCCCCTCCCAAAAGGGCTTGCACAGACGAGGCTAAATGAAAGGGTAAAATGGTAATATCCTCCGACATGATCATTGACTGACTCACTGTAAGTATTTAATTATGAATATTGCATCTTGGAATGTGAGAGGTCTAAAAGACCATGTCAGGCAAAAAGACGTCAATGATTTTATTCTCAGTAATCATATATCCTTGATAGTTCTTGTAGAAACTAAAGTCCAAATTCATAAAATCGATCATATAATTAGAAAGATTATGCCCCTCTAGAAGGATCTCTATAATATCATTTCTATTTATGCGTTTAACGATGTATAGCAAAATGATTTTAACGTTTAATGACTTTAACGTTTAATGATTTTAACGTTTAACGCTTAAGGATCTCTATAACTCCCCAGCTAATCCACTGTATAGCAAAATTTCATAATTTCAGAGCCACTTTTAAGCTCACTGCTATTTATGCGTTTAACGATGCAAAAGACCGTATCCCCCTCTGAAAGGATCTCTATAATATCTCCAAACTGGATAACCACATTCTGTGGGTTTCCCTTGGAGATTTCAATGCGATTCGTCACCCAGGCGAGCGGCTTGGATCCTCCGAATCTTGGTCTTCAGCTATTGATGATTTCAACAGCTGCTGCTACCATTGCGAACTCAGTGATCTTAGATCTACATGATTTCCTTTCACTTGGATTAACAAGCAGCCTGCTCACCCAATTCTTTCTAAAATTGACCGAGTTCTGGTCAACCCATATTGGGATGACCTTTTCCATATGTCCAGTGTCCATTTTGGATACCTTCGTACGTTTGATCATACCACGGTCACTCTTAATCTTGGTCTCCCCCGTCCTAGGAGGAAAAAACATTTTTGCTACTTTAATATGTGGCAATCCCATCCCCACTTTAAGGACCTTGTTTCCTTGAGTTGGAATGCATCTACCACCTCTGGAGGTATGAGGATGGTCTCTGATAAGATTTCTCGCCTTCAAACTGTGCTTGCTTCTCTTAATCGCAAAGAATTCAGCGACATCTCTTCCAGAGCCTCTGCTGCTTAAACATCTCTTTTTGAGGCTCAATCAATTATTGCCACTGATCCTCTCAACCCTCTCCTTGTTTCTAAAGAATTAGAGGCTTCTGATTTTTTTACCTTTTTCAGTCGAGCGGATGAATCATTTCTTAAGCAGAAATCTAGAGAAAATTGGATCAAGCTGGGAGACCGGAACACTAAGTTCTTTCATAATAGCATTAAAGTTCGGCTTTTCCGTAATAAAATTCTCTCGATCTCCGATAATCAGGGAGAAACTATCTCCTCCCCGATTAGAGTTTCTAACGTATTTGTGAATTTTTTTGAGAAATCCTTAGGTACAAAGCATTATGCCTTCTATCCTGGTCTTGATAGAGTTTCGACTCTGATTTTTCCTTTGTTACTCAAACTGATAAAGAGTCAATGATCTGTGAGATATCTAATGCTCAAATTAAATCGGCTCTATACAGTATTAATAGTGACAAATCTTCTGGTCCCGATGGTTTCAATTCTAGTTTTTTTAAAGCCACTTGGAATATTGTTGGCCTTGACATTTGTAAAGGAGTCCAAGAGTTCTTTCTCACTGGAACTCTGATTGATTCTTGGAATGCGACCTCTATTGCTCTTATCCCTAAAAAGGCTTCTCCTTCGGGGCTTGCGGACTATAGACCAATTGCTCTTTGCAATGTTGTCTATAAAATCATATCTAAAATCCTGGCCAATATAATCAAAATAGACTTTCCTTACCTGATTGATTCTTCCCAATCGGCTTTCGTTTCGGGAAGGAACATTTCTGATAACATCCTTCTATCTCAGGAACTCCTGAGGGGTTACAACAATAGTGGTAAAGTAAAAAGGGTTTCCCTAAAAATAGATATAATGAAAGCCTTTGATAGTATTCGATGACACCTCATTCTTGACATTTTAGTTGCAATGCAATTTCCTGAGAAGATGATCACTTGGATAATCAAGTGCATCTCTACTCCCTCCTACTCTATAATCATTAATGGAGATCTTCATGGAAATTTCAAAGGTAAAAACGTTCTTCGCCAGGGTGACCCTCTACCCTCCCTTCTCTTTGTGCTTGTTATGCAAGTACTTTCGGGCATCCTTAAAGAGAAAAGCTAGGATCGGACTTTCCGTTTTCATTGGAAATGTCATAAGCAAAAAATCATCAATCTCTGTTTTGCAGATGACCTAATGTTTTTTTGCCATGGTGACACCCGATCCCTCAGCCTTATCAAGGATGCTCTGGATGATTTCTACTCTCTTTCTGGTCTCAAAGTTACTCCCTCGGAAAGTCATATTTTCTTCTCGGGAATTGACCATCACCTTCGGTTGAATCTTTTAACAATTTTGAATTTCCCTGAAGGTTCCCTCCCGGTAAAGTACGTGGGAGTTCCTCTCATCACTGGTAGACTTACCCATTCAGACTGTCGACCCTTCCTGCACAAAATAACCTCCCGAATTGATTCTTGGACTACCAATCACCTCTCTTATGCTGGTAGACTCCAGCTTATCAAATCGGTCTTATTTGCAGGTCAGGTTTATTGGTCCTCGATTTTTATCATACCTTATAGGATAACTAAAGAGTTAAACCAATATCTCCGTCGCTTTCTTTGGTCTAGTTCGACTATGAAAATTTATGGGGCCAAAGTTACCTGGTCGACCGTTACCACTCCGTATAAAGAGGGTGGCCTTGGGATTTCAGACTTAAAAATCTGGAATCAGGCGGCCATCCTTAAACACCTTTGGTCTATGGTTAGTAATAAGACTCAATCTATCTGGTGCGAGTGGATCAAAGCTGAAAAGATAAAAAAAAATAAAAATTTCTGGGAAGTTTCATTGAGTTCCTCGTCCACTTGGATTTGGAGGAAAATTCTTCGTCTTCGACCTTTGGCTCGTAATTTATACAGGGTGGCTATCGGAAACGGTCAAAACACTTTATTCTGGCATGACCCTTGGCTCCTCTCGTCGTCCCTTGCATCCCACTACGGGACTGAATTCGTCAGCGATTCTCGTTTGGGAAGCAACTTAGAAGTTTGGGAAATTATCAGCAATAGTAAATGGAATTGGCCTGAAAATCTGAGATCGGCTCGAGCGCGCAGTTGAGGCCACCTGGACGAAATTCACAAGCTAATTCTCTCCCTTCTCCATCCAAACATTCTATCAAGGGATGTTCCCTACTGGACGGCTAAGGCAGGAAGGATCATCTTTACAATTAAGGACACTTACAATGCCCTTCGTGCGCCTACCCCTGAAAAGAGATGGGTGGGGTTAATATAGAATAAATATAATATTCCGCGCCACTCTTTTATTTCTTGGCTGGCTATCAAGGGCATGCTTGCCACTAAAGACAAGCTTTGTAGCTGGGGTTAAAATATCCTAGCTACTTGCACCCTCTGTCACTCTGATTCGGAAACCATATCTCATATCCTCTTTGAATGTAGTTACTCCCAGAGTATCTGGACTTACACCAGTGTCAAACTTGGTTTTTCTTTTCACTCTTCTTGTTGGAAATCTTGGATTTTCGAGGCATCAAGATGGCCTAATTCTCAACACCAGAGTATTTGGCGAACTTGTTTCAATGCGGTTATCTACCACATTTGGAAAGAGCGGAATTCAAGAATTTTTGGATCTCCCCCGACTTTGGCCTCTGCAATTTCATATCATATCTTATCGGATCTCCGATTTAGATTTCATGGTACCAAGATTAACTGGTAAGGTTATTGTATTTAACTCTAACTTACTCCTTCTTGTGATACAAGTACTCGTTGTCTGGACTGGAGCGTGGATTTCGATTGGGACGATCATGGAGTCACCACTCAGCCACCTCAGCCACCTAGTCATTTGCATGTTACAAGCTTATGTTGATATTCGGGTGTTGAAATTGGGAACCTCTATTTTGACTTGCTAGTGTTTATAGTTCTAGAGTTTTAATTGTTGTAAGCTTGAGGGGTATACCTCAGAACCATGTATGAATTTTTCTAATTAATTTAAGTTTTCATTTCACCAAAAAAATAAATACTATTTAAATATTTGATACAAATTATGGCATGTGATAGTCAACACACAAAATAAAAAAAATAAAAAAATCACACAATACAACATTGTGAATAAGATATTTTCTTCTCAATCATCTTTGTCATCTTTCAGAAAGCTGATTGACTTACTATTCAAAGAATTTTCATCTTCTAAGTCCTCCTTTTCGATGATTTCAAGCTATCATTTTCAGAATCTCTGGATTCAAAGTCTTCAGATTTAGCTGAGGAGGCGTTGTTCCAATCTCTGGGGCTTTAGTTTCAAGGAACCATGTACCAATAATTCGTTAAGTTGAGTTTTGGAAACTTACTATGCATATCAAGAATTAAGGATATATTTACCCTTTTTTCATGACTCTTCAATGTCTTGAGAGAGTCAGTGGCACATGTATTAACCACAATAGTGATAGCAGAGGCTTTACCCATCTCATCTTGGCTTTTTAATGCTTTCTCACTCTCTTCATATAAGGTGTTTAGTGTTTTTTAGTTTGAGTGCTTCGTTTACAACTCTTCATTATGTTTTACAAATAATTCAAACCTTACGTACATAATGGCATTATTAAATTCAGACATATCTTCTTAAAATGCTTGTAATTGGTAAGGAGATTTCTTTGAGCATTTTTTTGTCCATCTTTTGTTATCTGCAAACTCTTTTCTTAGATGAAGAACCTCATTAGCTACAACTTCGTATTGTTCCCAAAAAGTTTTGTCTTCATTAGCAAATTTTTTGGCATATCTTTCTAAAGTTTCCACAGGTCAAATCATATTATGAATGTTAAGTGCCAATTCATCAGACCGAATGAAGTAGAAATGTTGTTTTTTTCGAATTCAGATGGATCACAGTTGTTTGCATAATGGACTCATGACAATTTTCTTAGAGAGGTTCTTGGAATTCATTAATATTTTCAGCGGTGGTTTTTTGTTGGTCAAATCGGGGTTTTGTATTAAAAGCATGGTGGTCTTGATTTTCTTTTTCATGTTCAACCAAGTCAGGTACATAGAGGGGAGATGATACATTAACAACTTCGTCATGGATAGGTTCTTTAGGGTTATTGGGATTACAGGTCTTCTTTTTCTTTGAAGCCAATGTATTGTTTACTTTCAAGGCTTCAAGAGCAGTCGATTTGGTGTCAAGAGCAACGAATTCAATATCATGAGTTATTACTTTATCACCTTTTCTCTTGTTTCTTTTCTTTGGTCTAGACTTTGATTTCTTTGTTTTACCCTTCCAATGTTCTCCCCCAACTTTCTTCTTTACTTTGTGACTAGAAACTATGGACCTATAAATAAAGATAACTTTAATATCCGAGATAGCCAGTATTTGACGACATTTGAGGGGCTATGAGGTTATATCACCGTTCAGAATTGATAGGTGGTGTGGATTATTTTCGACTGAGGGTAATTTTGTCAAGTGTTTTGTGGTGTTTCAAGGGTATTAAATGTTTAAGTGTTTTGTAGTGAGAGCTTTAAGCTGCCTGGTTGTATTAAATGTTCATTACCCTCACTAATGAAAGTGGTTGGGTATTTATACCCTTAATTATGGGCTATATGGGCTTCGGGTCAAACTTATGAAGTCGGGTCGAGTTCAAAAACTCATTAGTTTATTAAGCAGATTAGCAATTAGCTTAGTCAAAAGGTGATTAGTTGTTTAATACTTTTGTCATGTTTGGATGGTTCAGTGGGTGATTATTGTCCGGATTGTCCCTGTCCGGTTTCTACAGTGAGTGGCGAATATTTCTGGACTCATCAATAGGTATTTCTGATGAGATTCTCTACAAATTGCTTTGAACAATGTCTGGAGAAAACAAAAACTATTACAATATAAAAATAATATTTTCTTTTTTTATTTCACACTTCACACACCAAAGACAAACACATGAAATAATATGTAAAATGAGTGTGAAAAAAACATAATAAAATGACCTAACAAAAAAATCAAAATAACATATGGTTATATACGGTGTTACAAAATATATATTCGAGATCATTTTAATACTTATGTATATATTCATTTGAAATTGTCCACGACACACTACAAGTTTATATTTATCATATAATTTTCTAAATATAGTTGATAAGTCGTACCGAAAGTGTGACACACTATCAACGTATCGCACACTAACCATGATATGTTTTAACAATGTCAGCACAAGATGCATGACATATCAGACATATTATCGCGCATTCAGTGCAACAATATGAAAATTTCCATACGATTCCTGTGCGAGTAGCCGCCTTCTTTTGACAAAACATATAATATATATACTTTTATTTTAAGTAAAACTGCTATTTTAAATAAAATCTCATCCAATTAACCGATAATAAAGAAATGATGTGGAAAACAAAGATAAAAAATACTAGAAAATTAACTGAAAATAGTAACAACAACTTAGAAATTCTAAAACTAAAAAAATGATAACTTAGTAATTTAAAAATTAAAACAACGATGGCTTAGAAATTTAGAATTTAGCATTTAAAATATTATAGGCTATTTCTTATCTATAATATCAATTTCATTTTATTAGAATTTAGAACTTGAAATTAACGTTGACTTAATTTAGTGATTACATTTGAATAGTAGAGAACAATAATAAAATTCATAAAAGTACTAAATAAAAATAAGTTAGCATAAAATACAATAAGAGTTATAACAATAAAAGTAAACATAATAAGATCAAAGTAGTACATAATACGATCATCAAAATGTACAATAGATCCTTAACAAACACAAAAAGTATATGGTAAAACCATTCCTTAACAAACACAAAGTATCTTTCATCTATAGTAATGCCAATAACCATATTGTCCATCTCGAGTATCTGATCTGATAACTTATCTAATCTATTCTAATAATTGTTTGTAGAGGGGTTCACCCCAACATATGTGTCGAGGCTTTGAGCTGTACATCGTCCCTCGACTATTTGGTGAGTGATAGTCCCTTGACTTCAAATGTCCGTTGACAGTCTCTCGATTACTTCGAAATTCGTTTATTTCTCTATTGGTGTGGTTGAAAACTAATCTTCCTTAACAAACCCATATAGTAGTATAGACAAATTTAACAGACTCATGTCTCAGTGTGGGGTTGGAAACGACTCTTCTTTAACAAATTTACTCACCGTTGGTGGTGGCACCACAATTGCTTCAGAATCTACATGTCGTTTTGTTTTTGGATTTGAATTCTTTGACAAACTCATGTCTCAATGTAGAAAAATTTACTCACTTTCTCTTCAGATTACCTTAAAACAAAAAACAACAAAATCAAGAATTTGATTCAGGAATCGGAATGAAATAAAAAAATATAGATTTATAGAGAAAAAAAGTAAAAAGCTTTGGGTCGGGATCCAAACTCAATCAACAATCTAGGTTAAAGCATGTTCACAGTGAGAAAAAATGAAAGGTTAAAAAGAACAAAAAAAAGGTGAAAGAAAAGAAAGATTTATAGAGAAAGAAGAAGAATTGTGGGTTAAAGCTTGGTTACAATATTTATTTGGGTGACTTCTTAAAGGGTACATCAAATATTTCAAAATTCTAGTTACATACACAAACTTTCATAATTCCAATAGGTGTATAAGATTTTTGGAATTACAAAAATATCCCTCTAATTAGAAACTAAATTTAATCACCTTATTTTTTTATAAAAATATAATCCTATTTAACTCACCACCACGACTACCACCACCACCACCATGATCAACACCGCCACCCTGGGCACCACCACGACCACGACCACCACCACCACCTCCACCACCATCACCACTGGCGGACGGACACCACCATCACCGGCGATGACCACCACCACCACCACAACCGCGACAGACCACCACCACCACCGGCAGCGACTAACCACCACCACCACGACGAAGTCCACCACCACCACTGTCGCTGCCCGCCACCACCGCTGACGATAACATATTTTCTCCGTATAGAAAATAAAACCTATAGTCGGCCAAAACCGACAACAACCAAAAACGAAAATATAGCAAAACAGGCTATAAAATAGAGCCACACAAGTTGTTTTATGCTATACCCAGTAATAAAATGTTTTTTCCTAGGTATTTGCATTATTTTCAATTAAGCTTTTACGCATTAAATGACAATACTTTTCACCACAATCTAACAACTCAATGCATAATATACATATATAACACAACATAAAAATTGACCATTATTTTTTTAAATTTACGTTAATAATTGTAAACGATGTCTATCTTTTCATGCCACTTTCAACCCATGGGGCTATGGTCTCAGACATAGGGCTACGATAATTAAGTAAAAATTCCATGAAAGCCACATTGGGCCACTCCTGCGTACAAAATATCTCATTCGGGAGGCTCATACTCATTACTCGATACTAATAATATTTTGGCGTGAAACTGAGGTACACCAAAATGTATGCTTGGTGTAAATTCAAAATTATAAAACTAAACCTTTTTAAACTAATAATATTTAAAAAAAATTGTATGTTCACCAGTTTTAGTTTTACAGATGGATACAAATCCACCTTATATTTATAAAAATAAATACCAAAGTGACTAGAGCCTAAATAGTTTAGTCAATTTAGTTTATTAATTATAATGAATGAATATTTAAAGAAAAACATTATTAACAGAAACGTAATAAAATTGAATCACTCGTGAATATTCAAATATAAAATTATTTTTATAATAAAATAAACAAATAAATTATATATATTATATATAAATGAGCTAAATAGGAGACAACTAGTCATTTGTGGCCAAGGGAGAAAGAAAAAAAACAAACAACAAAACGTGAAGACTTTGGCGTCTGCCAGATCATCTGATAAAAGTCAAATAAAATAGGGATGAGGTGTGAGTAACGAGAGGGTTAGAATGTTTGGTGAAAATTTTGTTTTAAAAGAGGCTATTTTTGTCTTTATAGATAAAAGAACATGTAATTAGAATTTTGTTAATTACCGGTGCATCTAACAAAAAGTAGTGAAACTGAATCACACCAAACAAGAATTATAATATTTTTGAAGTACATGACGGGAAAACCCCATTTATTTAATTAAATAACATAAAAAATTATTTAACTTGTGCTACGTCAACTAAAATGGCCATCTAGCAACCCTAATGACAACAAGGATTTTAGTCAAAGGGTAAAATCGTATCTAAACTTAAAAGACCATTGGTGATACCAAAATCTGGGAACTATAGTGACAGGTGGTAGCCTCCAATGGATCAGAAGATTTGGTGAACTAACTTTATCCAAACACGATAGTCTAGGGAATGTCAACGGACATTTGAAAGTCAATGGACTATTAGTCACCAAACGGGATAATCGAGGGACGACGCACTGTTCAAATCCTATGTATTGGTGTCAATAAAATGTGAGTCGATCAATATTTACCATAAATTAGACCTTACACAAATATGGTACAACGCCTACGTAACATGACATTTCAGCTCGTATAAAGAACCTCACAATGTGAGGTCAATAATATGTTTCTACCATGCAGTCTAAATATATGCATCCCAATTATAACGAGTGTTAACACGTCTACCTTTACCTCTAGATACTAAAACATGTTTTAATAGACAAGGTACCCATTAAACATGCCCCAATTATCGAGAAATATGGCAGTAATAATAAGCTTTGACGATACCCCAAGTTTTTAAGGCAACATCTATCCAAGCAACCTTAATAAAATGTCTACCATCATGTAAATATCCATATGACATGCATATAACCTATAAAATAATATTAATCTTACGACTAATTAAATTCAAAATATAATAAAAATAAAAAAATAAAAAAATTACAAATAATAAATAAAACTTACATATCCCTCTCAAAACATAAGTATAAACGAAGACCATCTCGAGTCCGGGGGTTTGATCGATAATTCTAAGGTACATATCTACACATTTATCACTGATATCATAGGAAATGTAGTGCATTGTCGCAAGTCATATGAACTTATCCCACGTCTATGTCTTTAATTATGCAAGAAAACCGTTAAAACCCAAGGTGTCATATGCTGAATTCGTACTAAATATGTGGTATAACTTAATCAATACCATTTAACTCCACTTATACATACCCAAGCTGGTATAGTTCTTAATGAATTATAGATAATCAACAGAAAATAGTTATTGATCATGTTCATGTAAAAGAAACACCTGAACTTGTATAGAAGATAACATATGATGAAATGAACAACCAACCCCGACGTGGCCTTATCATCCGAATAAGCTCTAATCATATAAGTAACACACAACCACTGTAGGCAAACATTTCTACCGTTCTTACTAGGGTCAGATGGTGAACTCTGGCATAACCTGATTAGAATGGACGAATGGAAAATTCAATTGAGAGAAGGCTAAAGTGGTACTTTATGCGAGAGGAGAATTTGTTATGGTGGTGACCAAAATCCCACATCCGTTAAACATGGGAAGGATCAGTGCTATATAAGTAAGAACATATCTCAACTAGTATGTGGCCTTTTGGAAGTGGATCAAATATAAATCTGTGCGTGTCTTTGGACCCAAAGTGGACAATATCATGCTAGTGTGAAGATCAATTGTTCTTACTTATATACGGAGGCGTGATATACGTTACCCATATTCCTAATCAAATGGTATTAGAGCTCCATGCCTAGAAAGATAACCGAGTGGGTGAAATTTTGGAAAATCAAACATGATGAACCGACTGCCATGCTCAAGGTGAATGATCTACTTTATACGACCTAGTTTGATGATAGAGATCCGTTGTAATGCTCTATAGATCAGGTTGTGAACTCTGGCACAACCTGATTAGAGTGAGCGGACAATAAGTAAATTGAGAGAAGAATATAGAGATTTGTTGTAATGCTCTATGGGTCAAGTGGTGAACTATGATACAACCTGATTAGAGTAGACAAATGAGAAGTCAATAGAGATGAGACTAAAGTGGTACTTTGTTCGAGAGGAGGATTTTTTAGGATGGTGACCGAAGTCTCACATCCCATATCGGTTAGACATAGGAATGATCAATGATATATAAGTATTACATATCTCAACTAGCATGAGGCCTTTTGAAAGTAGACCAAAAGCAAATTTGTGCGGGTCTTCAGACCCAAAGTGAATAATATCATACTAGTATGAAGATCTATTGTTCTTAATTATATACAGAGGTGGAATATGTGGTACCTATATTCCTAACCAAATGGTATCAGAGATCCAGGCCTAGACAGAGAACCAGAGGGTGAAATTCTCGAAGGATGTCGAACATGATTAATCAGCAGCCACAATCAAGATGAATGATTTGCTCTATAGGTCACTAGTGTGACCTAATTCGGTTTTCCCGTGGCCTATCAAGTGGCGTGACTTGATTGGAGCATATCAAAATAATGATATTTGATTGGAGTTGCGCTAAGGAACAATGCAGTATGGTGATAGGATTGAGCAGACATATATAGATCTGTTGTAATATTCTATCGGTCAGGTGGTGACATCTAACACAACCTGATTAGAATAGATGAATTAATAAGTCAATTGAGAGGAGGCTAAAGTGATACTTTTTTAGGAGGAATATTTGTTATAATGGCAAACAAAGTCTCATATCCCATATCGGTTAAACATGGAAAGAATCAATGGTATATAAGTAAGAACATATCTCAACTAGCGTGTAGGCCTTCAGGCCCAAAGCGGACAATAGCATACTATTGTGCAAGTTAGATTGTTCTTACTTATATATGGAGACAGAATATGCGGTACCTATATTCCTGACAAGATGGTGAAGAAACTTAGACCGTAGGGTGGTGGTGAGGTTAGTTGGTATTATCGAAAGAATTATGGATTACAAGAGTTAAGAGGGGTTGCTCGGTTGAGTGACCTATTTATAATTGGATGTTTTATGGTATAGTTAGTGAAAATGGGCCTCTTAATATGAAAACCCCATTTATAGTGCGAGTCTTGGAATATGTTTGATTAAAATAGGTCGTTCAATTAAGCGACTCCTTTATAAAAAATAGTTTTGAGATTTGGTTGGTGAAGATGGGTATAAGAAAGTGGGTTTGGGATTTGGCTAGGGAAGACAACCCACTTAGTTGGACGACTCTTTTATAAGGAAAAGGTTTTGAGATTTGGTTGATGAAGAGGGGTCACCCAGCTACAACAAAAGATTTTTCATTTGACGGCTGAAGATAGACCGCTCACCAAAACAATGTTTTTGTAAGAAAAGGTTTCGAGATTTAGTTAGTGAAGATGGGTAGTTCTGATAAGCGGCCTGTTTATAAGAAATGGGTTTTAAAATTTGGTTGATGAATAAAGGTCGCTCTATAAATCGACCAATGCATAAATAATACGTTTGGTAAATATATGATGGAGATGCATCACTTACTAGAATGACCCCTTTATAGATAGAGGTTTTGGGATGTGGCTAATGAAAAGAGGTCGCTTAACTGAGTGATTCCTTTATAGGCATATGTTTTGGAATTGATTTAATTATTAATTGCATTAATCATCTTATTTAATAGTTATACGTTATATGAATTATTATTTTAGATGTTATATGAATTAGTATTTTAGCTGTTGTTATTTCAGTCAATAAAAGCTGTCATTTATTCGCTGGAATACGAAATGCTTCTTGTAGGCTATGTAAATTCATTTTGTGCTTCAGTTTAATACATTAAGTTTTATTCTCTCTGCATATTACTCTTTCATATTCTAACATGGTATCAGAGCGAGGTTGAAACCTGCATTCTAAGCGATCCGATGGGTGTATTGAATGAGGCAGAATGCATAAAGTGTATTAAGTAAGAATGCATTCCACGGATCAAGTTTAAGGAAGAGTGTAAAAGTGAGTAAACTTGGTCATTTATCCCACATCTCTTAGACTGAAAAGTTTCTTACACTATATAAGTTAATGAAATATCTCAACTAATGTCAGTTCTTTTAGGGGTTGAACCAAGAGCAAAGTCATGCGGGCCTGATCTCCTAAAGCGGACAATATCACATTGTGTGTTTGAGTAAAATAAGAGTGTTCTCTGAAAAAAGAGTGAGGAATGTGTGTTTGAGTGAAGAAAGAGTGAAAAAAGTGTAAAAATGGCATCTGATTTAAAAACATTCAGTATCCCATGTGTGCCCAAATTTGATGGAGATTACAATCACTCGATTTTACTCATGGATAATCTCTTACGTTCAAAAGATTATTGATGTGTGATTCACCCAGGTCACAAGGAACCTGGAGAAAGTGAAGTGGTGACTGCAATGCAGCAAAATATGTTGGATGAATCTACGCTTAACGATTTGAAAGTAAAGAATTATATGTTTCAGTCCATCGAGAAGACTATTTTGAAGACCATATTCAAAAGTAGATATCCAAACAAATTTGGGAAGTAATGAAGACCAAGTATCATGGCAATGCAAGAGTGAAGCATGCTCAACTCCAAAGGCTTCGAAGATTCTTTGAAACATAGAATATGAAGAAGGGTAAGACAGTAACACATTATTTTGGAAGAGTCATGATCATAACAAATGACATGAGAAACTATGGAGAATACCTAGAAGATGTAAAGATTATTGAGAAAATCTTGCGCACGATGACGAATGATTTCAATTATATTGTATGTTCCATTGAAGATTAAAAATATATTGAACAAATTGTAGTCGATGAGTTGCAAAGCTTATTACTTGTTCATGAACATGAGCTACGGCGCAAGGTCTCTGAAGAACAAGTACTGAAAGTCGAGGGTGATCGCAACTAATATATAAGGCAGTGGAAAGAGTAATTTTGACAGAATGAGAAGTAATTTCTCGAGAGGAATGGGAAGAGATGGAAGAGGATGAACTATTAACAGAGCTCACATGAGTGCTTGATGTGCCACAAGCTAGAATACTATCAATACGAGTGCCCAAATGAATAAAAAATAGTAAAGTACATTGAGTTCGATGAAGGAGAAGAATTACTTTTAATGGCTCATATGAATATTAAAGAGGTTGAAGATAAAGAGATTTGGTTTATCGATTCTGGTTGCTCAAATCATATGACGGGTAACAAAGATTGGTTTGTTAACCTCAATGAAAACTTTAGACATGGAGTAAAACTAAGGAATATCTCAATAATGAAGGTGATGGTAAAATAAATTGTGAAGTTTGAAGTCAAAGGGTTGACCCAAATATTAACAGATGTGTTTTTTTCTAGAATTGACTAATAATCTACTCAGGGTTGGGAAACTTCAAGAAAGGGGTTTAATTAATTTGATCGACCGAGGAGTATGCAAAATCTACCATCCTTGTAAAGGTTTGATTGTAAACTCTATAATGACAATAAACCGGATGTTCACTATATTTGTAGCTAAATAGATGCCTAAAATAGAAGATGATGAGTCGTCGGGTTTATGGCACAAGCGCTATGGGTATTCAAGCAACACATACATCAAGACTATGCAAGAAAAGCAAATGGTAAAAGAATTAACTCAAATGAAAGAGGCAATGAAAGTGTGTGAAGTATGCAATATTGGAAAGCAACACCGATATATTATGTCAAAGAAAAATCAGTGGGGAGCAACAGAGAAATTGAAGCTTGTTCATGCAGACTTATATGGTCGATATCTCCTACTTCTCAGAGTGGAAAAACGTACATATTCATGTTAGTAGATGATTATAGTTGCAAAAGTTGGATATATTTTTTGTCAGAAAAGAATAAAACTTTTGTTGTTTTTAAAAACTTCAAAATCCTTATAAACAAAAGCTAGAAAATTTATATGTTGTTTGAGAAATGATAGAGGAGGAGAATTTACTTCCAATAACTTCAACCAATTTCGTGAAGAAATGGAATCAGAAGAAAACTAACGGCTGCCTACACTCCTCAGCAAAATAGAGTAGCCGAGAGAAAAAATCGCACAATCATGAACATGGTCAGATATCTACTCGCAAAAAAAAATCTTGCCAAATAATTTTTGGGCTGAGGCGGCTAAGTGAACATGTCATGTGTTGAATATAAGTGTGACAAGTGTTGTAAGTGATATGGTTCCAGAAGAGTGTTGAAGTAGAATTAAACCAAGTGTGGGCTATTTTAGAATTTTTTGGTTGCATAGGTCATGTGCACATCTCTGAACAATATAAAGTAAAGTTGGCTAACATGAGCATAAGTGTGTTTTACTTGAAGTAAGAGATGAGTCAAATACATACTGACTTTATGATCCAACTTTAAAGAAACTTTTCACTAGTCGGGATGTAATATTCGAAGAGGAAGAGAAGTGGGATTGTAATGTTAATGTGAAAAATTATGATGATACTCTTCAATGGAGAGAATAAGACAGTACTAGAGAGGATAATTATGAAGATATCAAAGCTGTTAAGGAAGATATCATTGGTGAAAATAATATCAGGTCACCTCAACTTGAAACAAATCAGAAAAGATTTAATAGAGCACCAATATTGATGCAAGATTATGAAAGTGGAGAAAGGATTTTAGATGAAGAGGCTGGAGTATAAATGACATTGGCACTAGTTATTTCTCATGATGATCCAATGCATTTTAAAGAAGCTGTTAAATAAACAAAGTGGAATGAAGCAACCAAATGTGAACTAAAAGCCATTGAAAAAAAACACATGAGAACTTGTAGCTCTCCTTGCTAATGCAAAAAAAATCGGGGTTAAATGGCTTTTCAAGACTAAATTAAATGAAGATGGGAGATGGATAAATACAAAGCAAGATTCTCGGTGAAATGATATGTACAAGAAGAAGGCATTGACTATGATGAAATCTTTGCACCGGTTGCAAGATGAGATACAATCATAATTTTATTGGTTGTTGCTGCACACAAAAGTTGGAAAGTATATCAATTAGATACAAAAAAGTGCCTTCTTATATGGAGAATTGAAGGAGGTGGTGTATGTGGATCAACCAGAGGGTTTTGTAAAAAAATGTGAAGAATACAAAGTATATCAACTCAAGAAAGCTTTGTATGGTTTGCAGCAAGCGCCCCGAGCTTGGTTTTGTCGAGTAGAGAGGTATTTCAAGAAAGAAGGATTCGAAAGAAGTAGTCATGATCACACATTATTCATTAAGAGAGAAGAAGTGAAGTATATCATGGTAAGTTTCTATGTAGATGATTTAATTTTAACTGGAAATTATGCACAGTTAATTGAAGAGTTTAAGTTGTCAATGACATGAGAATTTGAGATGATTGATATTAGTTTGATGAGGTTCTTTCTTGTTGAAATTCAACAAAGCCAAGATGGGATACACTTAAGACATAAAAAGTATGCTCATGAGGTGCTCAAAATATTTGACATGACAGACTGTAATTCAGTAAAAATCCCATTGTCCAAGGTCTTAAACTCTCAAAGGAAGAAGCTTAAAAAGAAGTCGATGCTAACAGTTGGTTGGTTGGTTGTCTAATGTACCTTACAGTTACAAGACCTAACATAATGTATGTTGTGTGCTTATTATCTCGGTTCATGGCCAAACCAATGGAGGAACATATGCAGGCAACTAAGAATTCTGCGATTGTTAAAAGGTACAATGGAGTTTGACAAGTTTTATAAGAGAGGATAAGAGATGAAGGTGAAAGCATACATGGACACTGATTATGCTGGTGAACTCGATGATTGAAAAAGCACTTCATGTTATGTTTTTATGTTCAATGAACCTGCAATATGCTGGAGCTAAAAAAAAGATAGTTACTTTGTCTACAACCGAAGCACAGTACATAATTACAACATCTTGTGTTTGTCATCGTATGTGGCTCAAAAAATTATGGAACAAATCACATCTTAACCATCCAAATATCTAGAAATTTATTGATTTCTCGCCATTACCAATAACAATCGACTTAAAATTCCACATCTAAAACATTGCTTACAAAATTTAAAATATTAATTAAAAACCAACAACAATGACATGAGTATTTTAGATATTTTAGAAGTAACCTTTACTCTGTTATTAGATCCTAACTAAATTATATATTCTATAATTCTTGAATTTTGATTGTATTCGATTTAGTTACTAACTTTTTTATGGGAACCACTTATATATAAATAATATTAAATATGTAAAAACTATACAATATAATTCAAAATCTAACACGGATGGATGATGAGACATTAATACAATATAAAGAAAAAGATAAGTATTGTGTATTTTTGAAAATTTATGTTTTATTTTAAATATATATATATATTTAATATATAAACAAAGACCTTTTAATGTTTTTTAATTAGTTAGTCAATGTATAGTTAATAATTTTATTACAATTTGAAAAGGAAAATTGACTAAGATATTCAACAGCTAATCCCAATTCAAAATAGAATTCATTGGTGTTAATAGACTAGTCTTAATTAAGAATAATGATTATTATATAATAATTACAAATATTATTTGAGTAAAATAAATAAATAAAATTAAACCTAACAATATAAATAAAGTATCTTCTGTTATATATATTGTCCCTCTCTCTTTAGTCTTTTGAAAGACAAAAAAATGGGAAAGACAAAGTTGTTTGGTTTCTGTCTGAACAAGATTAGACCTCAAGCTAAAGTCGGATCACCGACAATGCAGATAAAGCCAGAAATGAAGAACACTGTCAAATCTGATAACAAAACTGAAGATTCAAAAACAGTAGATCAATTGAAATCCGGGTCGGAAAGAAGGAAGGTAATGGTTGTAGTTGATTCAAACAAAGAAACCAAGGTAGCTCTCCAATGGGTGCTTTCACATAGTGTTCAGAATGATGATACTATTACACTTCTTCATGTTTCTAAACCCCCCAAGAAAGGTTACCAATTCATTTTACTCGAAATAATAGCTATTTTACAATTTTCAAATTTAATTATATCTTGATTTTAATATTTGGTTGCAGGTAATGTTGATGAGATTAAAAACATTAAAAATTATGAACTTGTTTGTTCTTTGAAAAAGGTGTGTCAAACCAAGAAACCTGAGGTATGTAATTCGGTACCCCTCCGTCCTATTTCATATGTTTTTTTTAAGAAAATATTGTTTGTCCGATTTTAGACGAGATAATTCGGACACAACCGGTCTAATATAGATGTACGCGATATCGCTGTTTAGTTCTACCACCTTCGTCACATATACCACCACCGGGGCCTTACTTTTTAAAAATAGTTTATATTGATAATTTTTAAATTTTTATTAGGTACATGTAGACGTATCAATTGTGGAAGGAGAAGAGAAGGGACCAAAAATAGTGGAAGAATCCAAAAAACAAAAGGCATGTTTATTAGTTTTGGGGCAGAAAAAACAGTCATTTACATGGAGCCTCATAATGATGTGGGTAGGTAATCCGCCGGTGACCGGAGACGATGTTGTTGAGTATTGCATTAACAAAGCTGATTGTATGACAATAGCAGTGAGGAGGAAGAGTAAGAAACTTGGTGGTTATTTACTCACTACTAAACGTCATAAAGATTTTTGGCTGTTGGCTTGATCAAGTTTATATTTAATATTTCATTAAATATGATAGTTAATTAAGCTTGTGTTTTTAAATATTTGTGTATTTTTTGAATTTTATATTCAATATCAAACTTCAAAAATATTTGAATGGTGTAACTAATAAATTGAAGAGTTTTTTTAACATGGTAAATATATATTACATTTATTATATAAACAAGTTTGAATCGATGTTATAAATTATTTGATATCTATTTATTGGCTCTAAATTTAGAGTTATGTCATGTATGTAAAATGTATATAAACTTATTTTAGTGGTGAATTTAGTAATATATTAAAATGATACGAAACGAAACATATGAGAAACGAAAACTTTGAATTGAAATTATATTTCACAATTTATTGTATTAAAAAATTAATTAGATGTCATAGTTGGTTTGCTCTTAAAAAAAACAAAGATCTTTAATTTAGGGTATGTTTTGGTAGGTCCTTGTTGATCTTTTAGGGTGTTCAAAACTTGTTAATTCACACATAATTCAACATAAGACATCAACGAACAGTCCCTAAGGGGTAGCCGAATTGGTTGAGTATGGTATGCTTGTGACCAAATGTCATGAGTTCGAGTCCCTCTACATACGCTTTCTCGATTGAGCCTGTCACCTGGTTTACCTTTGGTTTACCTTCTGACGTAGGTTTGCAGACTATTGTGTCAGACTAAGGGTTTACTCTATGCGTACTCATTGCACTATGAGTAGCGGCTGCGGGTTCCCTCCAAAAAAACGCACAAGATACAGAGACCATAATTTTCGTGTGCATTTTTATATTACTTTTCATTTTTTAAATAATAAAAATTTACATTTTGAAGGATGTTTGACAAAATATAAAAAATATAAAACTTGTTGACAAATTTTAATTCGAATTTAGGGAGTACATAGTGTTACCGAAATTCATATATTGTTCATACTTTTTGTGTGTTTTTCAATTTGTGAACTATCGACAAAAATGTATAAACTTAACTTTCATATTTAATTAATAAACGTAAACTCAAACGAGGAAGGCTACATATTAGATCTTATTCCTAATATGGTGACAGAAGGGGACAATAAGATGCTAATGAACTGTCCTAAAAACACTGAGATCCTAAATGCTATTAATACTCCGAATTCTAATGTGCTGCTAACAGTTTCAATGAGATGTTTTTCAAGTCTTGTTAGACTATCATTGGTGAGGATCTGCGTGAAACAGTGAGATACATTTTCAAAGGTAACGATATTCCAACTGGGATCTTTGCCACCTCTATATGCTTAATTCCTAAGATGGAAGCTCCAAAAAGATGGAAAGATTTTAGACCGATAAGTCTCTCAACAATGTTCAATAAAGTGGTTTCAAAGGTGATAAACCAAAGACTAGCTACCATTATACCTAACATTGTGTCTGAAGATCAAGGAGCATTTATAAAAAAAAATGCATCCATGATAACATTTTAATCACTAAAGAGCTTTCCTATGATCTTAACTAATAAAACTTGGAGAGGTAATCTTATTGTAAATATTGATATCACAAAAGCTTTTGATAAGCTTTCACACAACTTTCTTTTAAAGGTTCTTATTGCCTATGGTTTTAACAATTCTTTCCTCGACCTTAACAACAAAAATATCAGCAACAACCATTTTTCTATCAACGTGAATGGAGATCTTAAGGGATATTTCAAATCTACAAGAGGTTTAAGACAAGGAGATCCTCCATCTTCAAGCCTTTTCATCATTGTAGAAGAGTACTTAATAAGAGGGATGAATCAATTAACTACTCAACATCTAACCACTACATACAAGAACATAGGGGGATGACACTTACCTTGTCTCGCGTTTGCTGATGACTTCATCATGTTTTGTAATGGTTCAGCATCCACTGTCAACAAAATTCAAAGATTCTAGGAGTATTACAATGAGGAATCTGGACAGGAAACAAACAAAAAAAAGTCTAGGTTCCATGCTCTAAATAAAATGATAGCTATAAGGGTTAAAGACTTAGAGAAAATTATGGGTTTCAAGAAAAGGATATTACCAATTAGATATATGGGAGTTTCCATCAATACCAATAACAAAACCTGTAATTCTAAAGACCTGGTTTGTAAAGTGAGAGCTAAGATTATGGAATGGGATAGCATATTCCTTTCTTTTGGGGGAAGATTGGTTCTAGTCCAAAGTGTTCTTAACTCTATTCCTACATGCACAATGCAATCGACAGTTTTACCTAAAACTATTATTCAAAAAATTGAAGGGTACTACAATAAGTTCTTATGGGGCTAAAAAAAGTAAAGAAGTGATTAATTGGGCATCATGACAAAGAATTTGTAAGCCCTATGATGAGGAAGGGCTTAACATCAAGAGACTAGAGGATATTCAAAAGGCTTTATCTTTCAAGATATGACTGAAGTTCAAGAGCAAGAATCTCTATAGTCTATAATAATGAACTCAATATACTCTTACAATTATCATTATAGATGCTCCAAATCCATTCAAGAGATATAATGTGTGGAACATGATGATAACTGTTAGAGATGAAGATGAAAGATTGATCTATTGGAAGGTGGGTGAGGGCAGAATGGATTTTTGGCTTGAGAGATGGTGCTCATCTAGACCATTTATCATTTTAGAATTTGAAACGGATAGAACTTGGGTTGCAACCTATACAAGTTAGAGCTTACTGGAGTAATAAAGGTTGGGATGTGGAAAGTTTAAAATTTTGCTTCTCTGCTGCTACTATTGAAAAAATCCAGAATCTTTTTTTAAACAACAACAAAGATAAGATGAAATGGGCTTTGTCAAAGTATGGGGATTATGTTACAAGGGATACCTGGAATTATATAAGAACAAAGCACAACGTATCTGATATGTTTAAGAAAATATGGAATTTTATTCGCCCAAAAAAATGTTCTTTCCTAGTTTGGAGGGTCATTTAAAACTATCTGTCAATTGATTTTACCCTTCAAAGGAAATGTTTCTATCTAGCTTCAAAATGTCAGCATTGTGAGAGCTATGAAACCCCTGCTTATACTTCCATAAAATATCATATAGTTTGGGCCATTTGGTCCTATTTCTCAGCCACATTCAGAATATTTGTCCACAACAACATGATTTACGCTCATTTATTGAGATCATGGTTCTGGTCAACAAATAAAGATATTCACTAAAGAACCATTATTCTTGTGATAATCACTTGGGTTATCTAGTATGCAAGGAACAAGAAGAAGCACGTTAACATATCTATCAGTCCTAAAGCTTTTATAGATTATGTAATTTGGATGTTATAAGGCTTGGACAAAGGAAAATTACTTCAAAGGAAGCGTTGGTGAAAAGATATACAAATAGCTTTTCAGCTTTGTTATATTAATCACTTGGAAAATCTCGGAAAAGCTATTTCGTTGAAATGGAATCTGCCCAAAACAAAAAGGTTCAATCTAAACACTGATTGTGCCTGCAACTTAAGGGGAGAAACCATTGGATAAGGGATTATCATAAATGAAAATGGGGATTTGGTGGCAGATTTTGGTAGAATTTATGGACATCAATCCTTCATCGTGGCTGAATGCAGAGCTATGATTGACAGTTTACTATTATGCAGAGACAAAGGTATTACTTCAATTGAAATTGAAACTGACTCTTCTATGTTAACAGAAATGATCTTAAGGGGAAAATCTCCATGGTACATGGAGCAATTAACGAGTTACTGCAGGGGTTTAATCAAATCAACAATGGTTATAAGACACATTTTCCGTGAACAAAAATTTGTAGAAAATTCGATATCTAAAAACATTCTAAATTAATGAAATTAATATCCTAGAAACATCCCCAAAGACCTTAAAGCTATAGTGCTGCTAGAGATTCAAGGAACATGGTATATTAGAACTGAAAACTAACCAGAAAATTGAAGCTCATCGATATCAATTGATTCTTACATAGAGTAATACAAAATTGTTGAATAAAAAAAACAAGCTTGAATCTGATTATTGGAGACAAAAGCCTATCAAGCTGGAGATCATCAAGAAAGTTTGGTTACGGAGGGATCATTTGAAAAAAATAAGTCTGAAGAAAAGTTCGTGTTGTTGAGAGTCGATGACTTTGATATTACTCAAAAGTTGGAAATCTTGAAGGAGATTTGGTTCTGTGTTGAGGGAATGGGTTGCCGCCTGTTTTGGGTATAAGTTGATTTTCCCTCCAATTTTGTTTCAAATTACTCTCAAAGAAGCCATGGGCTTAAATAAGAGACTAGGAGTTGTTTGTATTTTTGTCTTGGAAATTATAATAAAAAATCCCAAAAGATTTGAGAAAAAAATATTTAATTCAAAAACGTATTTTTCATTTTTATTATTATAAATAATTCAATTATTATTTTAAATCAAATTTAAATCTAGAAAATTAACAATAATAAAAAAGCTAGACTACATCTCATTCTGTTTTTGTTGGATCTCTCACATATATATTTTTTTTTAAATTTATTGATAATTTAAAAACTAATTTTACCATTTTTTCCAAAATTAATTTAAAAAACATTATTATCTAGAAACCACTTTCTTTTTCCATCTCATGTTTTTCTTTTTCCTCTTTCTCTTTCCATCATTTCATCCACATACGTAAGCTTTTGGTTTTTTTTTAAATGAGGACAAACCGATTTTTTTAATAAAAATATTATACATTTACCATAAATTACAACGGGACTTCACAAAATTCATATTAATCTATATTTTTTTAGATTATAGAACAACCATAATTATTTTAATAATTTTTTTTTAAGACAATGAAGTTTATCGCCAAGCCCGTGTAATTGATTTTTTTCCATGGTTTATCAAAGAAATAAAATTTTGGATAATTGAAAAAAGATCTTTTGACTATAAAATAAGCTCTAATCTGGTACACTAAATTATTGTCTTTCTCTCTCTAACTCTAACTTTAGGAACAGATCATAACATAGTTCATAAATTTCATATGCACCAAATAAGAAAAACAACAAATAAAGATAAAAATAAAATATATAAATTGATAAAAAGATAGAAAAAAAAGAAACCAAATTTTTTAAATATAAATGAAAATTAATATACTTCATAGTTTTCATATAATGATTAAGATATAAATAAAAAGTTGGGTTTAGTATTCTATAAATTAGAAAATAGTAATTATATAATAAATATAATATAATATTATTATTAAAATATTGGTATATGATAATAACATGTAAATTTTGGTTAAATTGTTTTAGAAGTTTTCTAAAGAGAGAGAGTGGTTGGATTAAATGTAGGCTTTAAATTGTAACTCGTTTATGGACTATCTTTTTTAGTGCCAGATTGTGTTTGGACTTTCAAAAGTTTAATAAACTACGTGACCTATCTTTTTTAGTGCGAGATTGTGTCTGGACTTTTAAAAGTTTAATAAACTACGTGACCTATCGGTGATTAATGAAAAACTAAGAAGTGTGATCATACTTAATACAAACTTGTATCACCATTTAACTATGCATTTTGGATAAAATTAGTCAATAAAGTATCGAGTTTGAATCAAGTTAATTCGTTGATAAATTTGAAATATCATTATTCATATAAGTTTATGTTGAGTATGGTGTCACGTGTCAACTTTCGCCGGACTTTTAAAAATCCATAAACTATTTGTCACTAAAACCGACAATTCAGTAACGAGTTGTTGTCTAAAATATACAAATTTTCAATGATGAATTTGGTAAAAAAATTATCATGACACGAGACGATACATATGGTACAATTCTATAAAAAAAAAGGTGATCCTTAAATTTTTAGAATACCATATGATTGTAAAAAATAAGACTTATTAATTGAGGTACATTCTTCTTGATTTTTTTGTTGTCTTTCACATAACTTAAGATAGAACATGGTCGCACAAGATGGCATAACTTTTGTAACTATTTTTTATTATAAATTTTTTATTTTATTTTTAAAATAATAATAAATCATAATTTGATGGATCTTGACTAATTATAAAAAATATAAAATTTATCAAACAAATTTTAATTCGAATTTAGAGAGCGCAGGATTCAAACATTGTTCACAACTTATTTATTTTACATGGAAACCGATGGGATGGTCAAAATACTATAACTCGATTAAAAAAAAATTGATCACTTCGGAAAAAATAAGTAAACTTTAAGGAATAGCCATTGTATTTAGCCGACTTAGCCATTAATGCAGAAACCGAAAACTCCAAATCGAAGATGACTCAGCATTAACAACAAACAAGTTTCCTAATTTCGTCTCAATTCAAAGATGACGAACAAACGTCCCTCAAATCTATGCTTTGTAGAGCTTCGAGTGACAACGGAATCGTAAACGTGACAAACCTAACTGGGTTTCGTAATAATTATCAGCAAAAATGTCGGAGAATCAACAGCGATAATTCACTGCCGATTTCACCCGACGTTGATTTAAATGACAATTCTCAGTCTTTGACATAGGAAATGGAACACGGAGCGGCAGAGACGTTTTCGTTGATGCGATTGAGCTTGAAGCTATTGTGTTATCTTGGGTACTATCTTTGCTCTTGTGTCCCTTTTTTTGTTGTTGTTGCTGTTCAATGGGTTATATTTTTTCTGTGTTCAGTTCTTAGAAATTATACGAGACTACATTATATTTTCTAGTTATAAATATATTAATGAACAAGTTCGAACTTAAAATTATGCTTCTTTTGGTAAATGCACTAGTAAACTAAGGCTAGACTGTAGTGCTTATGTTCTGATTTTGATTTACTAGATATTATTATTTGGATATTGCAATTAAATGCAACTCGGTGAAATGAACTTAGGTTCTGTTTTTCTCAGTCTAGATGTTTGTTTTGTTTTCATCTCAAAAGATTTGTAGTAACTATGATGTTTGGCGCAGTAGGTGCATTCGTGCCAAGAATTAGAGAGACGTATCTAAATGGGCGAGAGACCGCTTGTAAACAATGAGATTGAACTCTATAACATAGTTTATGAAAATCATGGTCGAAAAAGGATAGAAACAGTACAATTAAAGTTACAACTTGTTGGACGTTGTATATTCGTTGTCGATTAAGATTCTTTCATGTACTTATCTCGAATATGTATGTTTACTTATCATTCATGGTTTATTCAGTGTACGCTGCAGATGGATCACGAGATTTCTTGCACTTAGTTGTTAAGCAGTTCTACTACCGGTGTCGGGCTTTATTCAACGTTGGCTTATATAATACAATTCAGATTTTTAATGTAACTTTTATTTTCACTGCCTCATTCTACATTAACTGGAATATCAATCTTCTGCAGTTGGCTATTATTCAGAAGTGTAGTCTATGGCGATCATCCAAGCAATAGGTTAATTTCATCATCTTGATATGTTCTTTTTCATTAGATATAATTTTTTATGACATATATAGTTTTGTAGAATATTAACTTAAAGTGCTGAAATTTTGGTAGCAGGCTCGATCTATATTTACCTAAAAACAGCCGTGGACGGAAACCAGTTGTTGCTTTTATAACTAGTGGAGCCTGGATAGTTGGGTGAGATTTGTTTGCAATCTATTTATTCTCGGTTTAAAGGTCCAACAGGAAATCAGCTAAAAGAAGAACAAAATAGTAGTAAAACTTTTAGTGTTTAAGATTATGACAATCTATTCTGTAACGTGCTTAAGAATGAAATAATGACAAGTACTTGTAAAAAATTAAGCCTAGAAGACAATGAAGGCTAGCTGTAAGTTATTGTGATATGTTTTAGTTATGCAAAGGAACGGAAAGTGAATTTAAAGAGGACCATATATATAACGTTTTGGAAACATTCAATCTTGTAAAATTGACGGGCTGATCTAACCAGAACGTATTTTCTTTGGTGTTTCTTGACAGTTACAAAGCATGGGGTTGTCTTTTAGGACAACAGTTATCAGAAAGAGACATCACAATTGCATGTATAGATTACAGGTGAACTTCCGCTCTCAGATTTTACCAGAGTAACCTCAAATATTACATTTGCACTGCGAAGCACAGATGGTCTCTCAAGGTCCACGTACCCGCACTCGATTCGATTCGGTGCTGGTACTAGCTTTCTTTGAGCTCTGAACGTCTCAGAGCAATGAAAAATTTATTTTGCTTGTTAACTTAATTGCATAAAGTTGATGTCACCAAAAAATTCCTAAGTTGATTTCATACTTAATTGTTTATCAATGGCTGGTTTTTGAGTCTGTACATATTGTTGATAAAGCATTATGGAAGGAGAAGAATCTTTGAGATGGTTTTCTCTTGAAGAACTTGTACGGGAACCAAACATCAGAGATGAAATTACTCGACCACCTCCTATTACTCTTTTCCACGGCACTGCGGACTATTCCATTCCATCGGACGCCAGGTTAGCTACAACTAAAAGATTTAAAAATAAGTAACGCTGGGATATAGTTTTGGATTTTCAGTGTTATCTTACGACTATTAAAGATTGTTTCATCCTTGATACTCAAATGGTTTCGTGGTGTAGTTGGTTATCACGTCAGTCTAACACACTGAAGGTCTCCGGTTCGAACCCGGGCGAAGCCAAATCATATTTTACTTTTTTTTTTTCATAAAAGACATCTCTTCTTTTGGTGTTTTTGAACATATTGTTGAACTGAGTAGACCCAAGTTACCTTGTGGATAGGACAATGAAATTCTAGAGGAATATTTACAATCCAACAAAAGAATACAACGTTAGCTTCCGTTCTATATTAAACTTCAACACTAGACTTGATAATCGTAGGTGGACTTCAGAAGATCAAGAAATGAGATTATGTCTGAAAAACACAATAAACCAAATGGCCTAAATATGCATCTATATAGGACAAATGTCGAATATGTATATAAATGTATATCATACCCCGATTGTACATTATGTACATAATGAAAAACACGTTTCAAAGTTCAATTTGGCATACATATGATATGGGACCGCATAAGAAATATCGGGTCTTGTGAAAGTAAAAGATCACACACAGTTACTAACTAATCCACAATATTCGATTTTGCATTCAAATTCCTTCCAGTTTCGACTAGTGAGGGCAAGGTTTGGAAAGGGTGCTTTATGTCTTCTCAAATATATTTTCAACATTTACATTATTAAAGGAGAAAAAGGGCATAGTTGAAACATTTCTCAAATTAAAAAATCAAAAATCTCAAATCACACTCCACCGTTTCTCTCAAATCTATTTTTTTCTAAATATCCTCAAGAACCAATTGATTTAGAATCATACTTTTAAACAGTAAAGTTCTGAGCTAAAACCCTAATTGGTTTGTATATCCCTGTTCAAGATCTTCACTTCATTTGTCTCTTTTTCTTAAGAAATCGCAAAATTTTATTTTATATTCTATTGAATTATTAGACTAACTTTGTCAAATTTTACACCTATAGAATGATATTAGAATTAATAATGAATACATATTTTACCCTTTTTTTTTAATATTTGTTTTCAACTATTTGTAGTTAAATTAATTTGTTAATTATTAGGATTTTTTTTTCAATTACCGATATGTGAGTTATGATTTTTAATTGGGTTTCTATATTTTTGTTTTATTTTTTGTTTTACGTCTCTCAATTATCTTGTTTTATAGTCTATGGGTACATTAGGAAGGGATTTAAATATACGTTTTATTAGATTTCGATTGATTATAGCAAGTTATGATCTATAAATTTTTTTTATAATTTTTTACTATGAGCTTTTGTCAAGATTTAATATCACATCTAAAAATAAGTTGACCTTTTAAAAAGTCAGACAACATACACTAACTCTGAGAAAAAGATGGAAAACCGGTCTCTTCAAGAAAATCAAGATCTTAATATTTTGGGAATCGTCTTCGTTAATCTGATTCCTCGTTGAGATCCTTGCTAATTTGTTGAGTATAGGGAAGAAGGTGGAATCATTTCACCAAGTCGGACTGCCTCTCTTCTCGATTCTCAATTTCTCATGTTGCATCATAAAATAGAGCAATACCGTGAACCAAGTTTATACATGAATCCCTCTTTCATGCAAGTACATGTGATATTACAAATATTATAAGCAATCCAACCTTTGAAATATGAACACAAAAAGAAGAAACATAAAAAATCCAGAATTCTTTGATTGTAGACAAACCCATCAAGTCATTCGCAAACTTATTCAAACCTAAATCCCAAGAATTACATCATGAAAATTTCTCAATTATTCGTATATTTGATCATTTTATAATCAAGTTTGATCGCAAAGACAAAAAAGGCTTTAAGGTATATCCAAGCACACCATCATTGGAAAGTTTGCAGCTGGAAAACCTAGTATGGACTATGTCTAGGCTTTTTCTAGAAAGTTTTAGATTTATGGGTGAATTCAGTGTCACCAGTGGGATTTCAGGCATATATTTATAGAATTTGATACTATGGAAGATATGAGATGAATTTGGTGCATGAATGTTTGGTCTATGTGCAATAAAACTATGAGAATACTAAAAGAAAATGATATCACTCTAGTTTATGTCAATCTACCTAATATTCCAGAATACATGTTTAATCAAAGCACTATAAAGAAAATAACAAAGAGTCTTGGTTCTCCCTTGAGTATTTTGGTACCTCTTAAAAATCAAGCAATATATAATTTATGTAGAATTTGGGTTCAATTTGATGTCTCAAAGCCTTTCCTTAAGAAACTATGGATCAGCTTGGTGAAAAAAAAGGCTTCTAGCAAGAATTGGTATATGGTACTTACCCTGATTATTGCAGCATTGCGTTCACCTTGACCATATTGTAAAAAACTGTAAGAAAGTCTCCTTGTCTCTGAATACCCATAATTCTTCTGACTTTAAGCCACCCACCTATCATGCATACAACCAAAACCATCCTCTCATACTCAAATCGGTTATTATTAAAAACCAAGAAGAATCTTCTAGGTTGGACTCAACCAATGTTACAGAATCTAAAAAAAGTTGAAACTAATCAAAGTAATTCTTCTGTTGAAATGTCTATCGTTGATATTGATTCTGAATTACCAAAAGATACTCTTTCTACAAATAGTGAACAATAAATATTTTCTTAAGGGATTGGTAACTTTGACGTTATTATATCTCTCCACACTATTGATCGGGGAATTTTGCATAACATCAATAACAATACCAATGAACTCCATCAAGAATCATGGTCTCAAACTAAATAATCTACTAGTAGCCGCTCTTGTTATCCTCGTGCCAGGAAAAAATTTAATGAGAAATAAAATGCCAAAGATTACAAGAAAGTTGAACACAAAAAATCTAAGAAACTGAAAGTATTTAATTTCATCCAATTTTAATACAGCACAATGGAGCTGCAAAACTATCTAATTCTTCTAAATAACTATTTAAATTCTAAATTAGAATGTTATGGGGCTTGGTAACAAGGTGATAATGAATAGATTAAAAGTTAAAAGGTCTGCAAAACAGAGTTTATGGCCCTTCAAAAACCTATGATCAACTATTTAGATATGGAACCTATTTCACAGAAGCTTGGATTTTAGGGTTTTACTAGTAATGTCAGCAACAAAGTATGGGTAATATGGAAGCAATATTATATCGTTGATGTTTTGGCTAATGATGATCAGTTTATGCTTCTAAATGTCAAGCATTATGCAATGAACAAAGACTTTAGAGTTATCGTGGTGTATGCCAAACGCAAAAGAGTTATTACAAAACTCTTCATGGGACAACCTCAAGTCTATTGAAGATGGTTCTAAAGAATGGATTATTCTTGAGGATTTTAATACCATATCTAACACTAATGAACAAACACACTACTCTACTACTTGTCTCAAAAATATTGATGACTTTAACAATGTTATCCTTGATTGTAATTTAATTGATGCAGGTTTTCTGGTCGTAATTCACATGGACCAATGACATGAAGTGGAAAAGACTCGGCCATGTATTATACAACAACACTTGGCTCAACTATTTTAAAAATACAACAATTTCCACCTAGCTAAAACCTGCTCTGATCACTTTCCTATCAACATTTCTATATCATCTAATCTGGAGAAGATCAAATCTTCTTTTAAGTTCCTGAATATGTGGGCTATGCATAAATACATCTATAAAATGGTAGAGACAAGTTGGTCTGTTGATTAATTGGGTAACCCTTTTCTAAGAATTTAATTTAAACTTAGGAGACTAAAATTGACGTAAAAGTATGGAAGTAAACTTTCTTTGGGAATTTCTTTGACTCTTTTAAGCAACTAGAAGAGGAGATTAATTGCAAAGAATCCAACTATCAAACCTCTAACTCTATTGAAGACAAGAAAATCCTAGATACTGCTAAAAAAACTCATCTGATGCTTATTGCTATGAGGAAGCGTATTGGGAGTAGAAAACTCATTCTACATGGCTAAAAGATAGTGACATAAATACAATCTTCTTCCATAATTTAAAAAAAGAAAAGAAACAAAAGAAACATGATTAATAAGATATGGTCTGGGAGTTGTTAGTTAGAAGATCAAAATTCTATTAAAGATTCAACAGTGGAGTGCTTTAAGAACTTACTTTCTGATATACCTATGCCTTCCAGGCCAATTAGCCTTAGCGCCATGTTTAATAGAATCATCTCCAAGGTAATAAACAATACGATTGCTACTATTCTTCCTCTTCTAATTTCAGATGAGCAATGAGCTTTTGTGAAGCGCATGAGCATCCAGGAGAATATTATGATTGCTCAAGAGCTTTTGGGTTTGATTGAAGATTCTTAGAGCTGATTGAAAAGAGTATTGATAATATCGTCTTCTCTATCATTATCAATGAGGAGATGAAAGGTTTTTTTAAATCTAATAAAGGTTTAAGACATGGAGACCCCTTGTCTCCTAGTTTTTTATCATGGTTGAGGAATATCTTATCAGAGGTCTCAAAAAGCTAGCATTGGATCATCCTTCTATCATATACAAGAATAAAGGAAGCTTCAACATACCTTATCTAGCATTTGCAGACGATCTTCTTATTTTCTGCAATGGTGCTAACTCTTCAATTGCTCAAATCAACAACTTTATGTCTCACTATGAAGAAAAGTTAGGTCAGCTTGTTAACAAGGATAAATCTAAGATAACTTTGTCAACTAAAATGTTACCTCAGATGATTATTAGTCTGGAAACATTATGGGGTTCAAGCACAACCTTCTTTTTTTCAAGTACCTGGGCATCATAGTCAGCACCAACTACATAATCAACAACTATGATGAATTAGTATTCAAAATTAGAAATATAATTTATGAATGAGATAACAGTTTTCTGTCTTTCAGTGGTAGACTCACATTGATTTAGTTTATTTTTCTACCTTCCCAATCTACATTATCCAAAACTCTATAATCCCTAAAGTTGTTATTCAAATGAATAAAACTCTTTACAATAAATTTATACCGGGCTCTAAAGAAAACAGTTTCTCTATCAACTGGTCAAATTGGTCTAAAGTTTGTAAACCTTACGAAGAAGGTGGATTAAATGTGAGGAAGATTGAAGAGCTTCAAGTGACATTCTCATATAAGTTATGGCTGGATTTCAGAGCTTATAAATCTCTTAGGGCCAAAATGGTTTTCTTTATCTACTATAATAAGCATCACATATTACTGCGCCTAAACCTATAAGAAGCTCTAAACTTTGGATCAGGCTTAAGAATATCAGAGATAGTGTTGAGAGATTTATTATATGGCACCCGAACTCTGGCATAATGGACTTTTGGTCAGATAAATGGCTCTCTCCTAAACCATTTATCTATTTCAGTGAAACTGGTAGGGGAGAGCAAAAACCGAACCGACCGGCCGAACCAAACCGAAATGGATCGGTTTGGTTGGTTTTTTAAAATTAAAATTCGATTTTGGTTTTAATTTTTAAAACCGAATTAATTTCGATCAATTTAAGGTTTACCCGATTTAAAAACCGAAATAAACCGAACCGACCGATATATAACATAATATATATATTTTCTATGATAGGTACTTCTGGCCCAGTGGTCATAGAGAAAGGCTCTATGATCCTTTACCCTCCTCGTCCTTAGTTCAAGCCCTAGGGGCTACACGTGTATTGAACTTAATAAAACTTTAATTATATTATTATAGGCCTATATTTTTTACGTGTTTAGTTCAAGCCCTAGGAATTTAACTTGATAAAACTTTTATTATTATATGCATATTATTATTATTATAAATATTAATATTATAAATTACACTTGTACTACGCTGCGTGTAATATTTTGTCTTATTCAAATTCAGAATTAATATTTTTTATATTAATTTTAATTTTAATTTTTTTTCATTAAATCGGTTTAATAATGTACAAACCGAATTATTTTGGTTTGATTTAAAAATTTATAAAAAAAAACCGACCGAACCGACCGAATCTCATCCCTAAAAACTGGTGACAGAACATGGTTTGAAGATACTGAAGTCATGGTATTCTAGGACAATGGTTCATGGAACATGAACAAACTAGACACCATTGTTACTTTACCTGAAATTCTTAAAATTCAGAAAGTAACCCTTAGCTATAATCCAGACTTTATTAATTGGGTTATATAATTTGATGGTCTATACAACACCAAAACTACCTGGAATTCTATAAGAACCAAAGGAAATTGTTTTAACCTCTTTAAGAAAACATGGAACTCATTCACTCCTCGAAAATTCTCATTCCTCCTTTGGAGAATCCTATATAACTAGTTGCCCATTGACTCTGTCCTGCAAAATAAAGTTTTTTAGTTAACATCAAAATGTCCGCATTGTGACAATTTAGAAACTATGAACCACGTCTTTCTAAACTACCAGAATGCTTGGAGTGTCTGGAACTATTTTCGCAACCTATTTAATATCTATATCACAAGGAACATGACCTTCACAGACTTAGTAAGATCTTGGTACTGGTTTAAAACAAGGCTATTTACATCAGGTCTATTCTTCCTCCCATTATTGCTTAGGTTATGTGGTTTTCAAAGAACAAAAAGAAGCATAATGATCAGATTATCAATGCCAAAGCAATAATTGACCATGTAATTCACATTCTTACTGGTTTATATTGTGTTAACCTTGTCAAAAGAAGTCAATGGGGAAACAAAAACAATATTGGCCCATCATTAGGCTGCATAAATCATCTTAACAAGCCCAAAATCTCCCTATTTCTCATTTGGATCAATCCTAAATCTAACAGGTACAAACTCAATTCAGATGGAGCTTGTAATCTTTTTGGTGAATCCAATAGAGATGGATTAGTCAAAGATAGTAATAGTAACATTATTTTAGGATACGATCGCCTTTGTGGTAACAAGCTCTATATTGTTGCCGAGTGTAAAGCCTTACTCGACGGCTTAATTCTTTGTCGCTCTAAGGTAATATCTCAGCTAGATATTGAAACGGATTCTAGTATCCTCATTGAAATGATTCTTTGTGAGAAAGCTGTAAAAAGATTATCTCATCTATAATGACCTTGATTCACATTTTTTTTGGGAACAAAATGAGGCGACATACTCGATTTCTAAAAAAAACTCTAAATGTTACTCAAGACATGGACTTTAATCAAGATCAGGCTCCTAATTTCCTCAGCGCCATTATCTTCCTTGAAGGATTGGGTATTGGATACTTAAGAATGGATCCCAATCCCTAATAATCCTAATAGTCTGTCTCAAATCAAAGGGTTTTCATACATGCTGATATCTTGCTTGCGAAATTCTCAGATTATCTACTAAAGCTATGAAATCTCATTTTTGTATCAGCGCATCTCTTCCCAAAAGCAATCGGATTCAAGTCAGTTTGTTTAATTCAGTAATGATCGCCTTTTTTCTTCTCTGAATTACTTGATAGATAGTTGAAGATGTGTTTAACGCAGAATTTCAACAGAGAGACTCTTGTTTTTTGTTTTTTGTTTTTCCCAATTTGGCGCTATTCTATTTTTTTTTATGTTGTTCCCTCCAATTGTTTTGTCTAAGATTTGTCTAATTTTCATGGGCTTTAGACTGAACCCCTTGTACCTCTCTAATATTGGAAATATACCTTGTAAAATTTGGTTGAAAAAAAATACTATGAGTTTTTGTTTCTTATCTTTTAATTCTTTTTCCTTTCACAGTCTATCAGGATTTTGGTATAACGGTAAAGATTAAAGTACAAAGTAATTATTTAACATGTGTATTTTATCAATTCTAAATTTCATTTCTTATGGTCCTAGTTATGGTTATGGTAGAAAATTAGTCCGATTTAATGTTGATAAATTATATTAATAATTTTCTATATTCTCCCGAATTATTTATCTAACTATCTTCTTGAGTCCATGTTGTTTTAACTTGAATTATATTAGAAAAATATGGGACACTTATTGATTTTCTTATTTGGCCTTAAATACTCATGGTACAAATTTTGCTTAAAGGAGCTCAAATGACTACAAATTTGCTTATTTTTACTCATTCTGCTCATTATCATAGCTCGAATGACTATTAATTTGGTTGGGTTCAGCTCAAATCCAGTTCTATTTTAAGTATAAGTTAGATATCACAACCTCAACTTTATTTTTTTTGTATGTATTATTAACTTATTATGTATAACAAGCTATCAGATAACTACCTTCCGTATTTTGATTTCGTGTTGTATTGCTAACTTAACTAGTTTTGACATAGGGTTATTGAGTTTCATCAATAATATGGAGAAATATGAGTTTTTTTTTAAAAATATTTTTACATTAATCCGTCACTTAATATAATTTAATACAACATATCAAACACTTACAATTGTGTAGATACAAAAGCCTCAAGCTTAAGGTTTATGTTTTTCTACCTCTTGTCATTGAAGAAAAATGTCATGTGCTTAAGGTTTATATTTTCTACTTTGTTATTGAAGCAAAATGTAATGATTTTAAGTTTTTTGTTTCCTTTTTAATTTTTCAATCATTATTTTAGAATGTCCACTATGGCATCCTAGCTGAAAAATGTACATAGAAAAAGTAGTTGTGATGTGGAAGATGTTGGTTTGGGCTATGAGATGGAATAATAGCAAGGTTGAGAAATATAAAGAGGGTTACCAAGCTACAATGCATGTTTGCCAAAAACTAAGTTCAATGGTTGTTTGTTATACTTTATGAACTAAGGAGCTTTGAGTGAAGAATATACAACTTTGTGCTCGTCTCTTCTTACACTGTTTTTTACGTGTAATGTAATTGAATTTTTAAAAACTGCATTACATTTTATCGAAAACTTCACGATGATTGATATCTATCGGTTTTTATGTTTTCTTTCTTTAATCTTAAAATATGTAATCTTAAAATATATAATACTTCACTTTTTTATTTATATAATTTAAGCGTGATATGCTTTGTGATTGTTTTAAAAAGTTTTTAATTAGATAAAAAAATGGGAAAGAATTAATATTATGAACAATAATATTATATAAAGAATACATTATTAGCACGATTAAACTTTCATGAGTTATTATTCTTAATATAATATTGTTATTAATAATATAATTATGTTATTAAAAATAGAAAATCGTCAACTTGCTACCGTGAACAACGAATAATAAAATTTATTAATAACAGAATATAAAAATCTCGAACATTTATCTCTTGATAATCACTCTATAAAATACTTTAAATTAACAATAAAAGGCTACTATAAAATTTATATTTTCAAACGAAAAATATGTAATAGAATAATCAAGTGTCTTTTTGTGTAATTTCATGTCCAAAAGAGATGGCGTACAGTGTGTTTCGTTCAATTTAAGCACCAAATGAGACCTCTGACACAATCTTAGTTCTTCTTATTTTCTCTAGGTAAAGTTGTATGTGATGAATTAGCTCATGTCAATCAAGAACAAAGAATATAAAGTCATGTAAATCATAAAATAACATTGGTCAAATTGAAAACAAGAGGTACTTGAATCAAAACATGTCGTTGTTTGAATACATGCAGCTAAGGCTTCAACAAGCTAAATACACGTTTGCCAACCAATTACACTATTTGACCAGACCGACCAAGCCTTGATCCAATGGGTTTATGATCAAAGACTGAGACTAAACATCAATGTAAACCCTTAGTATTCTAGCTTCAATTAAAGCTTCTAGAAATTTTCAAAAGTATTTAGGTAACTATACATTGTCTTTCGATGGCGCAGATGATCAGTTTGCTCCTTTCAGTTTTGGATGTAGCATTCTTTCTTTCAGCAAATATTTTCTTTAATTTTTAGTATACATTTTTGCATCTAAGTCTCAACCATAGTTTGTGTGTGACAGATTCAAACAGTTTATGTCTTTACATGTCTTCATGATCTGTCTTCAATCACATGTAGTATTAAACAATACTTCTATTTTTTAATTCATTATAACTTATATCTAACACGAAATATAAAAATAGTGACTGCATATTCGATGATATTGTCTATTGGTACAACACTTGGTGTTATTATTAAACTAACTAATAAACCAAATACGTACTGTTAGTGCACAACCATATGAAGGTTTAAGTTTTTTGGTATAGTGCATGCACAACCAATACATATATTCATACAACTATAAAACAATGGACTATTCTTTAATGGTGTGAATACCGATAAATAACATTTCTAGGTCGATGTCTACACAATGATGAGTTAACTTTGCAAAATCTAGTTTTTACCAAATTAACTTTTGATGTTTTCTTCTGGATTCATTATTGTTTTGTTATTATATGTAAACATCTACGTCTCTAGAAACTATAAATTTAGAAATTAAAAAAAAGATCAATTTTTACAATATTTAGGCTAAATCTCAACCTATTTTTGTTGGATCTTAACATCGTTAGATCTCAATCCTAATTTGTTGGATTTCAACAGCTGTTTTTAACAATTTTATAATGCATTATATTTTTTTTAAAGTATGAGTATTTTGGGTCATTCAAATTTTTAAAAATAAAATAAAATTTTAGATGTTGAAATCCAAAAAAATGGGTTGAGATTTACCCTAGACCCTTTTAAAAATAAGAAGAATAAAATATACTTTTACTATGAATGATATATATAAAATGGTAAAGTCTCTAAATTTATAAGATGCTAATAAAAATAGTTTAAAAATTTACCAAATGGTTTTTTGCTACAAAGCCTGAAAGGACTAGGTTATATATCAATACGTATTTGTTGAATCTTACTTCCTAAATAGTTGAATTACCCAAAATATCTCATATTCAAAAATGACTTAATTAATCCCCCAACCCAAAATTCAACTAACATACTCTCTTTAAATACTCATAAACCAACTAAAAAGTAACTAAAAACAACTTAAATTCATACGATTTCCAAAATATAGATTTAAGTGTTGACAACCGTGAATTTAGTTCTAACCTTGATTATATTTTTAGGAGAATAAAGAACTATCAAATGATCATCTTGAGACAACCATGGAGGTACATTTTGTAGTTTTGTTTTTGTGAGTTGTATTATCGAGTGATTTATGTTCAAATTGCGCACCAGTAATGCACAATTTATCCACAAATTGGTCATATTGTTCTTGTGTGATTTGGCACAAATGCTTGCAATTTGGTGCAATTTTGTGCACAATTATTCACAATATGATATATTTTTGTGCAAATTTGCGTACATGTTGAATGTAATACGTGCGGATTTTCATATATATTATATTTATGTATAATGTAGGATCCGAAATAACATTGTGTATTATGGTAGATTACACACATATTTTTACCACCCAAATGTATTACAATAAGTCTACTTTTGACGCATGGGTTGAATCTGAGAGCATCAATATAGGATTCATCAACATTAGTACCACAAATAATGATGGCAGTAGAGTTGGAATAACTCTTGGGGTATATTAAAAATGCGAGAGGTACAACATTTATAGACTTAATCCCAAACCGAGGGTTGTGAAAAAACAACGAAAATATTAATAAAAATATGGTTTCCCCTTCATGTTAACTGGAAATCCAGTTGAATGAATACATCATTTTTAGGAATTTCATGTGTTAAATGGGAAACATAACAATGCATCATTTTTGTAGTTAAATGGCCATTCACAGATCAATAGACTCAAAGCGGACAAAGAAGAGTTAGTTCATAGGTTAACGGGAGTCGATTCTCGTCGTAGAAAGATATACGTGGTTTTGAAGATTCATAACCCTCAAAATGTATCTAAAATACACATAATTTATAACATTGGTAGTGCCAAATTACGAGATGGAACAAATGGAGGCAAACACACAGAAAAGAAAGACGAAAACAGAAAATTGATAATCTCTAATAATAGGTCAGAGTATATGAGACTTTAGAGAAAACTCAAGTTATATTCCAAAAAGGTCTGCCAGCAAAAATAGGGTTTGAGAGCCTTTTATAGAAGTGCTCGAAACCATACGCCAAAATTATAACTTGTTCCTTACGAGATAAAATAAAGCCCAACCCAATTTCAATGCGATTGGAGTTGGTTAAGTATTTTAATTAAATCTGATAAAAATAACAAACAAAGGACTTAAATGATGGAATTTTGGGCCTGGAATTTATCACTTGAATTTTTCTCGGGATGCTTCCGAAAGTCATTGGGCTTCTCGACGCATTCGATTTGAGTGGTCGCAACGCCTAATTCAGATACTTGGGCTCCAAATAAAGTTCGTTTCCGTTTGTCCAAAAGGGCCATGTAGCCATGGGTTCGTGCAACTACACCATCCTCTCCTTTTTCGGAAGAATTTGCCCACAAATTCTCAGCTTCATCATCGTCAGCACCAATGGTAAACGGCACCAGGTTCTTCAAGTTGAAAACATTATGGGTCTTCATGTGGCTGGGTAGCTTTAACCTGTATGCATTAGAATTAATCTTTTCAATCATTTCAAACAGACCCACCTTTCTTGCAGCTAACTTATTGTACTCGTGCGCACGATAACGATCTCTGGTCAAAACCGCCCATACAAAGTCCCCTACTGCAAACTCCACCAATCAGTGCTTCTTATCTGTGGTAACCTTGTATTTCTGTGTTGTTTCCTCGAGGTGTTTGCGTGTGTTCTCATGGATCTCCCATAGATCAACAATGACGTTCTCGACCATAGTTGGAACCTTGTCAAACGTTGGGAAAACCAAATCCATAGGACCTCGTGGGTTATAACCATAGACTACCATGAAGGGACTATACCAGTACTGCGCTTGTGGTGCCTGTTGTAAGTGTACTCAACGTGATAAAGGTGAGAATCTCATGCTTTCAAGTTCCCAGAGACCTCTGTACGTAACATGTTGCCTAACGTTCGGTTAATTACCTCAGTTTGGTCGTCTGTCTGCGGGTGGTACGCGATGCTAAAACTTAGCTTTATATTTTTGAGGCGCCACAAACTCCTCTAAAAATGCCCGACAAATCACGTATCGCGATCAGAAATGATATTCAGGGGTAAGCCATGTAAGCGGTAGACCTCACGAAAGTATAAATTAGCAAGATTCAAAACATCTGTGGTTTTCTTGTGAGTAATAAAGTGGGCCATCTTAGAAAACCTGTCAACCACCTCAAGAATAGAATCGTTGCCTCTTTGTGTTCTTGGCAGCCCAAAGATAAAATCCATGTTGGCGATTCGCCACGATCCTTCCGGTATTGAGAGTGGTAGGTATAGACGTGTGTTGGAGAATGTACATTTTGCCACATGGCAAACCCGAAAACCAGCTACAAAACGGATAATATCTCACCTCAAATGCGGCCAAAAGAACTGAATAGATACAGAGTGAAGGGTTTGATCTTTACCACCATGCCCCTTGTTGTGTCTCTCTTGTATAATCAGTAACCTCAAACTGCCCTCAGGAATACATAGTAAATTACCTTTGAAGAGGTAACCGTTGCTCACTGTAAAATATTTTCTCAAACTTGCGTAGACGACTTCAAGAATAAGACCAAAATATGGATCGATAGATAGTAGATCCTTCATCATCTCGACTCCCACAACTTCTCATTCCATACAAATCATCATACGGCGTCGGCTCAGTGCATCAGCTACGTGGTTAACTTCTCCCAAAGTATACTTGATAGAAAAGGTAAATTATTGAGTAAATATTGCCCAACATGCATGACGCGGAAGAGATCTTCTCCTAACTCTGCAGATGCTTCAAGGCATCATGATCGGTGTATAGGATAAAGTCATTATAGGCCAAGTAGGAACTAAAGTGATTAAAAGCTCGTACAACTGCATAAAACTCCTCGTCATAGGTGCTCAGTTGAGTTTAGCTCCATTAAACTTCTCACTGAAGTAGGCTACAGGTCAGCCTCGTTGGTTGAGTACAGCTCCAATGCCCAATCTGGACACATAACAATGCAGTTCAAACCGTGTAAAAAATTCAGGTAAAACCAAAATCGGTGCAGTGATCAATCTTATCTTGATTTCTTCAAACGCGATAGTAGCTGCAGGGGTCCAACAGAAAGTCGTGCCCTTCATACAATACGTAATATGAGCCATGACACTGCTAAAATTATGTATGAACCTTGTGTAAAAGGAGATCAATCCGTGAAAAGAGCGGACTCCAGTGATAAAAGTAGGTGTAGGCCAATCGTGCACTGCTGCCACTTTTGACTTATCGACTGACAAACCATCCTTTGACACAACATACCCCGAGAAGAGAACCGAATCTGTCATAAATAAATACTTTTCAAGTTCCCATAAAACTCTTCTCATTTTAAAACAACCAACACTTCTCGTAAGTGCTGGAGGTGCAGCTCCTCCGTAGTACTATATATGAGAATATCGTCAAAGTACAATCCTAGAATTTTTCCAATGAACGGCGAAATACTTGGTTTATAACCCGCATGAACGTGCTAGGAGCATTGGAAAGACCGAATGATATGACCATCCACTCAAACAGACCTTCTCGGGTTTAAAGGTTGTTTCCACTCATCTCCCATGCGAATATGAATCTGGAGTTATCCGCTCTTTAAATCCAGCTTCGTAAACACGGTAGCACCACTCAACTGATCCAGTAAATCATCAAGGAGAGGAATATAAAACCGATACCTGACTGTATTTTTGTTGATAGCTCGGCTATCCACACACATCCTCATTGAGCCAATCTTTTTTGGTGTTAACAGTGCAGGAACAACACAAGGACTAAGACTCTCACGGATGTGGCCTTTCGTTAACAGTTCTTTCACCTGTCTGTGGATTTTTTCATGCTCTTTTGAACTCATCTGGTTATGCGGTCAGTTTGGTAGGCTAGCCCTTAGTACTAAGTTTTTACAATAGTGAAACCTCTATTAATTTAGCTTTAGCCGAGGATAATATTATCCAAATAAACATGTTAATATTCAATATGTATAAGATGTGGATATCGTAATCCTCATAACAATATGTTTGGGACACTTATTGGATACGACTAACGCAACCCTCGAGTTACGTCAGGATACACCCATGTGATGAGTAACAGTTAAATTTGTGGGTTAAGATCTAACTAATAAGTGTTGAGATATGACATTGCCCTAAAGTTTGCTAGATAAAGTAATCAAAATAGAGTTATCAATATCCGACAGGTGTAAGTTCTGGATACCATAATCTAATCTCACTGAGTTCAATAGTACTTAATTCTATATAGATCAAACTATAAGATGAGTTCGAGTTTAATAAAAAATTATAAAACTATTAAACATCAAACTCGCACATAACAAGATAGTCATAACAGAATAACGTAAAGATAAAACTCGTATATAAAAAAAAGTCATAAAAAACATGTACTAAAATCAATCCTTGTAGCGGTGTGCATATACGAAGCAATCAAGTAAAGGCTCACGAATCTGCTTTATAGTCAAGTCAGGGTACAACGCCTCCATCTCGAGTAGCACATCAAGTCATTTTAACCTTGAATGATAAATGGTCACGAAGGGGTTCACCCCAACATATGTATCGACATGGAAATACTCAGGATCGATCAATACATATCATAATACCAGGTTGGTCCTTACCTATAAATGGTATAATAATATTTTACCATCATGACCGAGCCGATATGGAGCACCTTGTAACTAGAGGTCAACAATATGGGACTATCATGTAGTCCAAATAGATGCATCCCAAAAATAATACATGTTTACACGTCTAACTCTACTGCCACCTACCAAAACAAGTCTTAGCGGACCAGGTACCTCTTGAACATGCCAAATTATTGAGCGACACTGAGGGGTGGTAAACTTTCACAATGTCCAAAGACTTCAATATAGATCTATCAAAGATACCTCACATAAAGCTCTAACATCACGTAAATATCCATATGGCATGAACTAGACCTATAAAATAAAAATAATGTCAGTATAAATTAAATTCAAATTGAAATAAAGAGTAATATAGTAAAAAAAAATTACAAATGGCAAATAAAACATACATATTCCTCTATAAACATAAATAAATATTAACGAATATGGTCTCGAGTCTCTTGGTTCAAACAACAATGAGGAGATGCATATCTACATATGGTTGGATGGAGATAGTATATGAACTAAATTACATAGTCGCAATGACCGTAAAATGATCATAGATCCATATTTCTAACAATTCGAGAAAACGAGTAAAAAATGAGGTGGCATATAGACAACTCTTACCAAGCTGATAATATAATTGGGCTAGCACCATCTGACTCCAATTATACTTACCCGAGCTGTTGTAGTTCTCAATGAACTTTATAAATCAAAGAAAATATTGTTATTCATCTTGTTCACAAGAATGCAACAACCAAACATATGTACAAAATAACCCATAATCGCATAAAAATGATATCATAACAATCATATCATCAATGATCACGACATCAAAATATTGTCTTTACATATAAGTCTCACGCAAAAACTAAACACGAACATGTTCACCACTACCATCATGGCTTTTCTTTAATTCTACAACTAGGGCTTGATAGTCCACACAAAGAAATCGAGCAAATGTGTTAATTCTTTGAGCTTTATGAAATGAAACAAGATCAAATCTCTGACCTCTGACATGAAGATTAGTGATGATGTGTACATCGTCGAGCATCACCGTTATCTCACTAAAAGATAAATGAAACAGATTAGTCTTTGGATTGCACTGCTCGAAGAATGCCTCAAGTAAGTGAAAATTGGTATACCAGCATGAGAGACAATCGATAATATGACCGGAAAATCTCTTCAAAACTTCATATCTGTTTTGACTCTAACGATTGAGATCACATTGGCGACGGGTCGCATACATAATGTAACATCGTAACCATACTTTAGCCTACATAATATAAAAATAAATTAACGACATATATAATGATATAAGAAGTATAACAACATAATTATCTGCATGTTGATATTGATATCTAATGACAAAACAAGTATAACAACAAAAAACACTTTGTAATCTTCGAAAAAAAACAAGATTGTGAAAAGTAATTCCATGAAACAATTTATCAAACAAAGATAAAAATAAATTATATAAGTCCATGAAAAAACTGAATTGAACAAAATATGAAAACTGCACAAAGTACTCCCATGAAAATAAATAAGATAATAATAAATTATATAAGTCTTATATACCATCAACTTCTTTAAGTATTTTCATTTAACAAAAAAACTGAAGCTTGTCGAAGCTCTTATTAAGGAACTATACCAAGACTTTGAGTTATGCGGTTATATGACAAAAAAATCATATTGGGTCTAAATTATATGCTAGACTTTACACTAAAATTCATCAATCATATTCAATAAAAAAATAAAAAATTAAAAGTTCTATAATGGCTATACACCGTTAAGAACTAATAAGATCGCCAAGTTGTTAAATACCAAGAAATGCAATGGTAACACAATATGCAAAGCTATAAATTTGAGATTATAGTCTTCGTTGTATCTCTTTTTATGTCATAAATACAAAACATATTTAAAAAATGTGTATATTACACATTTAACAAATTGTTTTACAGAACTTACATTGTTATTGAAGACGTTATACGCCTCATGAGTTTTGTAGTCCCTAAAACTGGAGTAAAGTTCAGGAACGTGATGGTTGACGTGATGAAATATTTGGTCCGAAATCACATGAGGACGACGATTAACAATAGCTATACGACCACGATGACCTAGTCTTGCACTTCGTGACGTCAAAATGTGTTGAGAAAATTAGGTTCTGAATCGCTATCGATCTCATGCTCTAATGCAACTGATTAACGTTGACGACGTACCCTGATATTATAATCGTTGACTAGACAATTCTAGAAATGTATTTTGCTTAAGAATTTTGAACTTGAAACTAAAATGACATCAAATACCAATTTATTAAGAAAAAACATATTTAAATTAAATAGTTATGTCAGACTTGCATTCTGCGCATGAAAATTGCGTGATTCCGCGTGAAATCACACATGGATTGTGCATGCACCACATAACGCACACGAAATCAATTTCGCACGCCTAAAATGCGATAAAATGTCATATTATCGCACACTGAATGCACGAAATTGCTGCGAAGCTCTATCTTTTAAAAAAATCATAACTCAGGTATTTATACACTACTTCTTTCAAATAAACATCCAAAACAAAAATCAACCACCCACCTAAACAATACAATTATATATATATATATTGAAAAGAAAAAAAAATCATACCAAAAATAAAATAATATTTTTTTTAAATATTGTGTAGTCGGAATCTAAAAATCTTGGACCTTTAAAATAGATAAAGGGAGTAACTATTTCCACCATGATTTATGTTATTTCCTCCATTTAAAATATCCAAAAGTAAATTTAGAATATGTTTTTACGTTTTTATCCTTCACTTACCTTCAAATTTATATTTGTCTGCCCTGGTCTTTTTTCTTCATTTTTCCAAACCGATAAGTCTGCAGTTTAGATTTACTAACCTGCATCCACATGCCGATTGTCCACTTTTTTCTTTTTTTATTTCCAACCCAAACTAGTCAAGGATGTTATTCAGATTTTCTAACCCGTATTGATAAGAAGGTAACTCGATTATTTCGGATTCTTACGCAGGAAAAATAATTCATATATGCTTAACCTTAAGTTATTAACACACTACCATATCCATGATATCAGCAACAACAATAAAAATTAAACTTGTGACGACCAGCAGTGTGTAATGAGGGTTTTAATTATCATCTTTCTCTAACCCACTTTTTTGCCTGCAATAAATCGATCTGATTCATAAAGATATGGACTACTGTATCTGTCAAACTATGTAACTCTTGAAGTCTTGATATAAATATTTAACTCTTGAAGTCTTGATAGAAATCCTAAACCGTAAATACTGGGATTTGACAGAGAAGATAATTAGGAAAACGGCTAATAAAAATGGTAAGTAACTCAGTAAGTGCAATAGTTGTAGTAGAAAAACAAACTTTTAATTTTATATTTATGCAAAGGTATAAGTGGTTTTTCCTTTATGGGGTAAACAACCATTTCCTAAAACATGGAGGAAATAAAAAATAGAACGGAGGAAATAGCTTTGCCCATAGATAAAATCGAAAATATTTCAAATTTTTTATAAAAATTATTAGGTCTCGTAGTTGAGGCATCATGAAAAAACTTTTTACATAAAGGATAAAAATATATAAAACGAATTGAAATCCAACTACTAATATCGAACAAAAATGGGAGGAGATATACCAAACTAACCTGAAAAATAAAGCAATGTTTAGGTGACATGCGTCATATTTTGACTCGTGCCTTTTCTTCTCTCACTTTTCTCATCTTGATCGTTTCGTCTCACAATTCATTTAAAACTACCAATCCTGAATTACTTCTTTGGATCGCCTTCTCTTCCCTGTATTAGCACACAACACGATCACACACCTAAAGGCTGACCTTTTCTGCTCTTCTTCAACAAGAACACGAAAACAATGCCATCCTCATTGCTGCCCATTTCAAACAACCTATCAAAAACCAAGTACGGAACCCTAAAACTCCAAATCGAAGATGACTCATCAACAAGTTTCCTAATTTCTTCTCAATTCGAAGATGACAAACCAACGTCCCTCAAACCTCAGCTTTCTAGAACTTCGAGTTACACCGGAATCGTAAACGGAACAAACCAAAATGGGCTTCGTAATAATTATCAGCAAAGATGTCGGAGAATTAACAGCGATAACTCGCTGCCGATTTCGCCCGATGCTGATGTAGATGACAATTCTCAATCTTTGACACAGGAAGTGGAACACGTAGCGGCAGAGACCTTCCTGTTGACCCGATTGAGCTTGAAGCTATTGGGTTATCTTGGGTACGATCTTTACTTTTGTGTCTCTTTTTGTTGTTCAATTTGTTATATATTTTTTTTATGTGTTTAGCTCTGTTGTATATTGATTTAGTGTTAGAAAGCATACAAGACTAGGTTAACAAACTCGATAGAACCACATATTATTGGTTATATATATTGATGAACAACTTCGAACTTGAAATTATGCTTCTTTTATGATTAGTGAGCATATGAGCTTTATAAACTTATTGAAGTGAGTTCTTGATTTTTGACGTTGCGCATTCTAAGCTTGGAACGAGCTTGACTTGGCTTGAATTCGTGTTTTGTTTGAGTTTCAGTCAGATTCAAAGCGGTGTAGTTACTCAACTTATTGAAGGGTTGTTTCGAGCTGTAACATTTTAGTACTCTCTATTGATTTCTAACTGTTAGTTAATTGAAGTTTCAAATTTATATGCCACACTGAATAAATTGTGTTTGATTGAGATTACTAAGGATGTAACTTGGAGACTAAACAATTAAGAAAACTAACAAGACAAGGATATGGTGTAAAGCATAATGTGGCTGGCTTTGGGTGCTTATCTTCTCATTTTGATTACTAGATATTATTATTTGGATATTTCATTCAAATGCAACTCAGTGAAGTGAACAAGTTCTGTTTTTCTCATTCTAGATGTTTGTATTTTTGTTTTCATCTCAAAAGATTTGTAGTAACTTGGTGTTTGGCCCAATAGGTGACATTCGTGTGAACATTCTTAGAGACGGATATAATTCGACGATGGATAGCTCGTAAACCATGAGATTGAACTCTCTAATATAATTTTTGATAATTATGGTCGAAAAAGGATTAGAAGCGGTACAATTGAAGTTGCAACTTTGTTGGACGTTGTGTATTAGTTAATATTGTCGATTAAGATTCTTTCCTGTACTTATCTCGAATATGGATGTTTACTTATCTTTCATGGTTTATTCAGTGTAGGCTACAGATGGATCGCGAGATTTCTTGCACTTAGTTGTTACTCAGTTCTACTGATGCCGGGCTTTATTCAAGGTCGGCTTATATACTACAATTCAGTTTTTAGTATTAAAATTATTATCGCTGCCTCATCCTACATTAGCTCGAATATGTCTAAGTCGAGCAATCTTCTGCAGTTGGCTATTATTATTTCTTTTCCCGTCAGGTCCGCAGAAGTGTAGTCTATGGTGATCATCCAAGAAATAGGTGAAGTTTCATCATCTTGATATGCCCTTTTTTTATTAGATATATTTTTTTATGACCTTTACAGTTTTGTAGAATGTTAACTTAAATTGCTGAAATTTTGGTTGCAGGCTTGATCTATATTTACCTAAAAACAGCCGTGGACGGAAACCAGTCGTTGCTTTTATAACCGGTGGAGCCTGGATTATTGGGTGAGATTTGTTTGCAATATATTTATTCTCGGTTTAAAGGTCCAACAAAAAATCAACTAAAAGAACAAAATACTAGTAAAAGTTTTAGTGTTTAAGGTTATGACAACCTATTTCTCTAATGTGCAGCTTAAGAATGAAATAGTGAGTCAGTGACAGATACTTGTAAAAAATTAAGCCTAGAAGACAATGAAAGCTAGCTGTAAGTTATAAGATATGTTTTATTTATCGCAAAGGAATGGAAAGGAGATTTAAAGAGGACCATATATAGTACATTATGGAAACATTTGATCGTGTTAATTTGACGGACTGATCTAACCAGAATGTATTTTCTTTGGTGTTTCTTGACAGTTACAAAGCATGGGGTTGTCTTTTAGGACAACAGCTATCAGAAAGAGACATCATAGTTGCATGTATAGATTACAGGTGAACTTCTGCTCTCCGATTTTACTAGAGTACCTCAAATATTACATTCGCGCTAGGAAGCATGGATACTCTCTCAAAGTCCACGTACCGCGCTTGATTCGAGTCTAGTGCTGGTACTCTATGGGTTTGGCTGGATTTGCACTAAATTCGAATCCAGCCAATAATAAGAAAAAGAATCCTTTTTCTAAGGATACAAATCCTCTCTTTAATAGATTACAGGTGAACTTCCGCTCTCGGATTTTACTAGAGTGCCTCAAATATTACATTCGCACTAGGAAGCACGGATACTCTCTCAAAGTCCACGTACCGCGCTTGATTCGAGTCTAGTGCTGGTACTCTATGGGTGTGGCTGGATTTGCACTAAATTCGAATCCAGCCAATAGTAAGAAAAATAATCCTTTTTCTAAGGATACGTCAAATCCTCTCTTTAATATATGAATCCCTTGTATAAAAGAGTTCACTTTTCAAAATTGCAGTTTTTTCTGAAGTTCTTCATTTATGTTATATAGGAATCCTTTATGAATTAGTTTTCTTCTGTAAGTTGTTAAGAAACTAATAGGTTTAAGATATAAAATTATCAAAAGATGTGAACTTTTTAAAGAAGTTAAAACTAGTCACTAGTTAAAGATATCAATATACTATCAAAAGGTATAAAATATTTTGACAAATCAAGCTCGTAAAAAGATATTAATACAAAAAGAGAATAAAAAGATAAGCCGGAAAATCGAAGTCAGATATAGTATATGTTATAATTTTATATTTTGACATTATATATAATTTAATATATATATATATATATACACACTTCCTAAAATTTAAAATTTTATCGCACAAACGTATCCGCACAAACGTATCTGTGTACTTGTGCTTCCTAGTATTGGCACGAAGCACTTATAGTGTTGTAATTTTCATGATATGAACAATACTCTTGTTTTTATAATTGATGTTTGCGCAGAAATTTCCCTCAGGGAACCATCAGCAACATGGTGGAGGATTCTTCAAACGGTATCGCATTTATTTGCAATAACATTGCAGAATATGGAGGTGATCCCAACAGGTATATAAAATCTTATCTTTTTCCTTAATCTTTCTTACTACAATAAATAATATTTATTTCGTATGTTTTTTACTCAAGGGTTTATTTGATGGGACAATCAGCTGGTGCACATATCGCCGCTTGCACCTTAGTGGAACAGGCAATAAAAGAGTCTGGTGAAAGAGAGAGTGTCTCTTGGTCTGTCTCGCAAATAAAGGCTTACTTTGGTTTGTCGGGCGGGTAAACTAATTTAAGTTTTGAATCAAGATTAAAGGCAAACCATTTTAAGCTAAATGGTTTCATATGTGGTGATTGATTGTAACCGTTAATAACGATGACAAAACAGGTACAATCTACTAAATCTGGTCGATTACTTCCACAGCAGAGGATTATACCGTTCTATCTTCTTAAGGTGGATAATAACCTTTATTTTTTTTTATCTTTCTTGACTAAAGAGTTGGTTGGTGTCCAGCCATGTTTATATTAAGAGCCATAGTGATACTTCATTTGGTTTCTTATATGAGATACCAACTTATAAGATTAAAAAAAATGGTAAAGTGAAAATACAAGTTAGAAAACTTTGAAACAAGGAGGAAAGAAAAAGCCCGGGAAAAAATATCATAGGAAAAAAATCAAGTAATATATTAAAAATTCTAATTTCTTTATAAAGAAGTTCTATTTTTTTCTAAAAAAGGCAGAACTGCTATATTTTTTAATGTCTTTAGGGTTTTTCATCTTATATACATGAAAAATTAGCTTTCTTTGAGCTCTGAACGTCTCGGAGGAATCAATTTTTCTTTTGCTTAGTAACTTGATTGCATAAAGTTGATGTCACCAAAAAGGCCTTAAGTTAATTTCATACTTGATTGTTTACCAATTGCTGGTTTTTGAGTCTGTATATATTGTTGATACAGCATTATGGAAGGAGAAGAATCTTTGAGACGGTTTTCTCCTGAAGAACTTGTACGGGAACCAAACATCAGAGATGCAATTACTCGACTACCTCCTATTACTCTTTTCCACGGCACTGCGGACTATTCCATTCCATCGGACGCCAGGTTAGCTACAACTAAAAGATTTAAAAACAATTAACCACGATTGGCGATGTATGTCTAAAATATCTATTTTGTTACGCTAACAAATTTGAATTCTAAGTTTTCTAAATTACCATGCTTTGCCAGGTGGTCTATGCTTTAATGTTATGCCCAGAGGGAAGGCATACTACCTTGAAGTTTTATGATTGAATTTATAGGAGTTTTCTGTGTGACTTATTTATTGAGATGATAAAAGGGTGGTACATTATAAAGCTTGGTTTTCTAATCATAATTTATGCTTCTTACACGATTCGGTTGATGTTTTTTTCTGTAGTGTTAAGTTTGCCGAGGCTCTTCAAAGTGTCGGAGTTAAAGCAGAAGCAGTTTTGTACGACGATAAAACTCACACTGATTTGTTTCTTCAGGTAATATCTTCTCTGTTCTTTTCTGCTGTTCTAAAACTCATGTCTCAGTAAAGACAAGTATGGTTGTTTTTGGTTCATTGCGAATTTCACTTGTTTTATTTATACTAAAAACGAATGCAGACAGGAAACGTGTTTCGTTGTCGATGATGAAAACGACAAAAAGTTTTCACGATACAATCACATCTATGTTGCTTCATTTTTGCTTAATTTTCCTTAAAATCCTATTAGTTTTTCTTGCAATGCTCATTGTATTATTGGATTGTTGCAGGATCCAATGCGAGGTGGAAGAGATGCATTGTTTGAAGATATAGTTAGAATAATTCACAGTGATGATCCAGAAGCTCTTGCAAGAGATGAAGGTGCTACTCCGCGTAGACGCCTTGTTCCTGAGTTCATGCTCAAATTGGCCAGTGCCGTTAGCCCCTTCTAACTCACGTTAAAAATAATAATAAAAAAAATGTGTGTAGAATTTGAAAATTTAGAATCTGACCCAATTGTGCTTTTACTAACTATTGTAAAAGTTGTAGTCTAGAGTGTTATAGATTTGAAGAAACTAACTCAACTTAGTAATTCTGTTCTGGAAACAGGACAGCATCTTACGTATCTCTGCTTTATTGATTTTACAAGTGTGCCAATATTCATTTCGGAAAATTAATTAGTAAAGAGTTTCAGAAGTGACTTGGTTGTAGTTTTGTTTCTCTGGGTATGAAATGATTTTCAATGTTATTATCCGACTATATACATAGAACTTTTAGGGCTGTTTCATCCTTCTTAGAAAAGGCTTGATAGGTTTTGCTTTAAAAGATGTTTCAAACGGTAAAAAAAATCTGAGTTTCATCCTTCGAGTTTCTTAAATCTCCGAATATTAACCTTCACTAGTTTGGAATACAGTGAAAATCTGAGTCTTCTGTATCTATTATATCCCAAGTGTGCTGTTATGGAGGCTCTGAAAATCTTAATTAATGTGAGGAATCATCCAGTTTTGATCCACTGCAAACGCGGGAAGCATCGGACAGGTCGTGTAGTCGGGTGCCTGAGGAAATTACAAAATTTTCGCAAAATAGCGGGAGACAGATATAAAAAGTTTATGGAGACATTTGACGTGTCGAATCTGCAGCATTGTCTCCATAGCATAATTTACGCGTACCAAGGTTACTCTTCCAAAATTTTGAATCATTATGCAAGATTAAGATCACGATGGTTCTCGCACTATAGGTGCGAGATTGTGTTAAAGGTGGATTTTGGTTTTACCAAGATCGACAATGAATACATGGTTATAAGAGAAACCAAATTTAATATGCTTTTGGTTGCAGAAGCAGTTAAGGTAAGTAACAACCATAAAAGATAATGTGTTATTTGTAGATAGTTTTATGAGAAACTAAGACCTACTGGGGCTGCAATAATTGTATTATTTATGGTCGGTCTTATGACCAACTAAGCCATGTTTACTACTGGTACAAAACGGTTGTTTATTGTTGGGCTTACTGAGCTACACTTATTTCAATATGATTTATTATATGTAAGAAATTTTTAAGAAAATTATAAGTTGTCCAAGAACGTGTTTTATTGCCAAATCTTGTGTTTTTCTTATATTGTTATTTATTTATTTATTAAAATCACAGCAAATGGTATTAGAACTTCCATGATTGATTTGGGGAGAAATAACTAATGATAGAGACAATGTGATAATACAAAATTTGAAATCGATTTTTTAAAACCAAATATAGTCGTTGAACAATTAAATTTTAATCTCGTTTCAAATCGGTAAGTTTTTTAAAGATATAAAATTGATGCAAAATTTAATGTCATTTGTCATGAAAAAAAAATATTAAAAGAAAAACGGTCGAAAATTGAAAAATAAAAATATATTTACTACAAATGTGATTATAGAAAATAAAAATATGGTGATAAATTATATTTTTTTACTATTTGTTGGACTATTTGTCTAACATGATGAATGGTTCATTGATTCAGTTGCCTCCTACCATACGTGTTTGCATACAAATGATTTATTTTTCTAAGTTTTATTGAAAGTGAGATATTTTTATGGGATACAATATATCATGTAAGAGTACAAGAATTTGAAGAGTTGAACTATAGTTGTTTTCCTAAACCTACAAATACATAATATTTATCCGATACGAAAAAAAATATCATTTCGACTTGTTGTCTTAAATGCCAATATCATGAAATTTGAATGTCATAATGGTAGCTTAAAAATGGTCAAAGGGTCGCTTATAGTCATAAAATGGACAATACTTATTTTTATTTCATGTAAGAAAAACCTACGTAGAACAACTTATTACTACAATAAAAAATCTAAAAAGATTGTCTTTAACTATGCAAGACTATGACATATGCGACTTAAACATCAAGGATACAATATCTTACATGGATTAGAGCAAGATTAAAAATGTCAAAGCGATGAGTAAAAAATTTGTGAATATTGTGTATTAAGTAATCAACCTAGGGTTATTTGGTACAATTATCCATTATAAAAACAATATCATTGTTTATGTGCACATTGATGTATGGTTCTATATACATACACTTTATTAGAATAAAAGTTTTTGTGTTGTTACATTTGTATATGACTACTCGAGACAAGTTCAAGTCTACACCAAGAAAAAAAAATATGTTTTTTTTGTTATTTTTACCCAGTTCGAAGAACACAATTGAGAATAAAAATAAAAATAAAAATAAAATCAAAATTTTGAGATTCAACAATAAATAAACATAATACTAACCTATTTCTTTAGAAGATGAAATTATTAATCGACACTTCATGGGGATAGACAAATCTTTACTTGAAATAACCATTTTATTGTAGGATAATTTGGTCTAAGAAAAATATTATGGGGATAATCTGCTATATATGCAAGTCACATTATCAACCATTTACTCTCAATAATATTAGAGAGTAAAACCCTCACCGAGTTATGTTCAGATAAACATCCATTGAATTATAGTTATTTGTGTATATTTGGGTATCTTGTTTATTATCATATGACTGAAATTAAACTTGATGTAAAAGATAGAAAGGTTATAATTCTTGGTTTTAGCAATGGAGCCAAAATTTATAGGTTGTGATGCTCATAAGAGATAAAATTAACAATTAACAGAGATGTTAACTTTGATGAGAGTAGCATGTTGAAAAATATATAGATAATATTTTATTCAAGAACATCATAAAAGTATCAGTAATCTCCAACAAGTGGAGTTGGAAATAATTCTAGCACAAGATGCAGCTCCTACTAAAAATAATTATTGGTAATGAGCCTGAAGATGACGTATATTCTCTCATACACAAGCTTTCTTATCATAAATAATAGATTGTTTCATAAATGCAAAAGAGAGACATTGGACTATTTAAACGATTGGAAACTTTAAGAGGACTACCACCGAGATATACAAATTCGATTTAATTCTTTCTCTTAATAGAATTCCTTATAACTACAAATAAGCCTATTTATTCAAAATATATTATTAATTATCTATTTTATTTAAAGTTACCAATAACTATCTAAAAATTAAATTAGAAATTTTAATTTTTTTAAAAAAACTATTATTGATGAAAAGATGAGCACTTTTTATAAAAACAAAACATGGAATCTGGTGGAATTTCCAAAAAGAAAAGAACCTCATTGGTTGTAAATGAGTCTACGCAAATAAAATATCAGTTTGGAAATCATAATGTTGAGTTAAAAACAAGATTGGTTGTCAATCATTATGGTAAATATGAAGAAATTAACTATAATAATATGTTCAATATGGTGGTTAAGCATTTCTTCACTCTGGTTTTATTGTAACTAATAATTTGTTATAATATTGAATTAACATATATTGATCTGATTATGATCTTTTACATATACATATGAAAAAATATATAAATATGTTACAACTAAATTGTCACAAGATAGTTGGGAAAATAAATTGGGTTGTAGTTTTAAAAGGTCTCTTTATAATTTGATACAATATCATAGGCAATGACATTTGATATTTGATTAGTTTACGAAACTAAAAAATTATTTCATAATCCACTTTAATTACTAAGTTCACAACATGTAATTGCATGTTGATTCTTTCATTATATGAAATTATATGTCGATAACATGTTCATTATTGCTATAAATACCAAAACATATAAGAAAATATAATCAACACTCATAACTTGTTTTAATATTGATTTAATACCTTGATTTGATGACCAGTTTATAGTAACGATGAAATCAGTAGGGATGTTCAAGATGTATTTCTCTTTTAATTTCTCAAACTTGATCCATTCACACCAAATAAAAGTAAATTTATTGGAAAGAATAGACCAGATGCGCTTCAACCTTAAGGTCCAAAATTGCACATACGCCCACAGACGAGAGCAAGGTAACTTTAAACTAGACGACTTAGGCACTAACAATTTTCATTTATAGTCTAGACGAGAGAAAACGTCGAAGTAACTGAGATAACTCTTACAATACTCTTACATGAAGAATTTACATTAAGCAACAATGAAATTTCCCCACAAATAAGACAAACTTGATTTATTGGAGTCTACCCGTGTATGAAAGTTTTGTTTAGAGGTCCACGTGTTAATAGGGGAAGCTATCTTGTTAAAAAACGGTAACGAACATTAAAGGAACCTATGTAAAAGTCCAAGATGAGTATTATGTAATTATGGGTGGTTTTACTAATATCGAGAGGAAAACTTTGCTTTTACAAGGGTTATAACGAAGGGCCAAGATGGTGGCGAATTTTTCGAAGTCGTCTTTGATGAGACTGGTAGAACTAGTGCCACTATGGTAGAAGATCATAAGATCATCCGCAAAGAAGATGTTGATAACTTTGAGCTTGCGACACTTCCAATGGAATTGGAAACCGGTGTAACTTCTATTTTTTTAGAATACTATATAAGACTTGCAGGCTGAGGACGAAGAGAAAGAAGGATAATTGATATCCTTGTTGGAGAGCTCTCTTTCGCTTGAAAGAGCCAACCATATTTTCATTGTTGTTCACTGAGTAAGAAAATTTGATATACATTCGATGATCCATGCAATCGTTTTCAATGCGAAGTCCATAGTATAGATGACATCAAGAAGGAGACACTAATAGATGCTATCGAATGCCTTCACGAGGTTGATCTTCAGGGATGTCCTCAGTCCTTCTTATTGAACTATACCCATAAAGGAGCATGGGTGAGGAGAATATTGTCCGAAATGCTACTGTCAGGGATAAAAAAAGACTGGCTGAATCAACCAGGGAGAGAAGGGAGTGTTTGATTATATCGACCAAGATTTAAAGTTGATCTTGCAAATTACATTGCAACAAGATATAGACAATAATGGTAGCCAGATTATCAATTTTAAGGATGAGTGCGATAATAGTTTTGTTCCAGTCATGGTTCATTTGGATATGGTAAAATAAGAGATGAAGTGACTTACCTAACTTGTTATCTGTGACAAACCATGAGAATTTGAACAAGAGCAAAAGTTTTCCGCCCATTGGCTTTATTATTATTAATGCTAAAGAGGGATTTATCGATTTCATCATCGACGGAGGGGTGGATCATGTAAGATTTGTCGGTAGGGTTAATCTTACAGGTAATTAGACCATTAACTTGACTCAGCCCAGAGTAATTAGATAGGCATTTCTCATCAAAGAGATTTGTAAAGTGGTTGAAGAAAATGTTAGCGACCCCTCGAAAGTTGGAGCAAAATAATATTGAAAGTGTATACGAATAATATATCTAATTTTATTTTAATATTTATATTAAAATATCATAAAATACTTATTTTTTATTGTATTAAAATTTATTCAAACATTTTTGTTGCAAGTGAAATAGAAGGTCGTTGGATGTTGAGATTATTCTGAAAATCAACTCATATGTGTGGATGTTTATTTTCTCTCTAATATTTAAATTTGGAATTATATGTAGAAGTTGTAAATTGATTTTCAAAAGACAAAATAATTAAATTATCTATGAGAAATAAATAATAAATCAAAGTTGACCGTCTAGTATTAGGACATCCACCCCAACTTAATAAGACTAAGTGTATCTAATATATATAAAAACGCATATCATAATAGATTATACCTTTTACATCATGAAGAATACATTTAAAGATTCCATGTGTTCAATTTTAAGAGCACGTATACATAAGCACACATGTTAGATTGCATAAAAAATATTGGGTATTATCAAATTAAGATATTTTGAGGTACCAACTAATCAATGATATTTTGTTATATTATCATAAAATTTACCTCATTTTGTACTTAGCTTCCTCTTAGTATCGACGTTTATGAGGCAAGGTATTCAAACAAACATTTATGCATACTATGATATCTTTTCAATAACAATACCCATAAAATAACTCAATTTCTCTAAATCTTTCATAACAAATTTTACATTGGGAGAGATTATAGAACATCAGAAGAAGATGTGAGTTTTATTTCATCAGCATATATTAACATATATACAATGTCAATCCTACGAAAATATATGAAAAGTGAATGATATGATTTATTGTGGGTAAAACTAATTATGATAACAAAATCGGAAAATCGCTGATGTTAGGTGCAATTTGTTAGAAATTTAGAAAAAACATGATGGATTATTAAATACATAATGATAAATTCATTATTGTTGATAAAAAGTCCAATTAATAATCAATTAAATAAATAAGATAAATAAGAATTTGATTAATAGACGAAAACCATATGTGAAGGTAATTTAGATACAAGATCAAATTCGGGTCTTATGAAGGATTGAACCTGAATGTTGGCACTTAAGACAAAAAATTAAGTTTAGGAGCTAATTTTTAAATAAAAAATTAGTTAGGTTATGGTCCATGATCAAACAACGAAACTCAGAGATATGCTTGCAGTTAGACTTAGTTAAATCCTTGATTACAAACTATATATAAAGAAAATAAATATCATATTTATTCACTCATATATATATATATACAGATTTCTATCACCGCTACTAGTTAGAATTTTAACCCCTAAAGAGAAGAAACAAATATTTTATCAAAATATATAATTAGGAACATAAGATTCAACGAATCAGAATTATCGATACAAAAAAAACAGGAACAAAAAATAAGATCAAGAACGAAGCAAAAGAAAGAATATATCTTCATAATCTTGTAAGTTCTTTATATTGCATCTAGATATGTATTTATATCAAAATTATATTATGTATTTATATTAAAACAAATATTCTATTGAAATATTCAATTGGGAACATAACATACAGTGAATCAGAATCAACGATACGAAAAATCAGGAACCAAAAGTAAGATAAAAAACAAAGCAAAAGAAAGAACATATCTTCATAATATTGTAACTTCTTTATACTGCATCTAGAGATGTATTCATATTAAAAGTAGATTATGTATTTAGATTTATACTAACGTTCATGTGATATGAACTTTATCAATTATTATAAAAAAAAAATTCCTTTTAGATTGAATGATTTGTTTTGATTTTATATCAAACATACTATATATAATTTTGATTTTCAGTAAAAATATCCACCTTTAGGAATTGGTTTTTGATTTGACTTGATTCATGTATGGATATGGGGCTTCAAATTCCATATTTATTTAAATTTTTGGGATAAAAAGTTAGGGGGTATGTGTTTTATCGATTAAGATTGATTTTGTATGAAATTGAGGGGTTTTAACTGTAATTGGGATCGGGTTGTCATGGAAACATGAGCATTGTCCTGGTACATCAATCTAAACTCGAGATAAAAACACGACGATGGCCTTTCTTTGCGAAAACCCTTAATGTTACCGCAGGTATTGTTTGATGCGCCGCATATAATATTTTTTTGGGGTGATGCTGGGTGTACTATAACAAAATAATTATCCTGTTATCTTATAACCATCTTAATAGGTATAAATTCAAATCTACGCCACATGTTATGTTTGGAACTAAGTGTATTTGTGTGATTTTTCAATTCACCAATGTTTATGTGTTATATGGATTGCACGACTAAGATTTGTTAACTTCAGAAAGTGAATCATGAAGTAGTATATCACCAAAGTAATCCTTGTTGGTGAATTGATTAACTTAGGATATGACAAGTTCATGATTAATTTTGTTGCAAGCATTAGCGGCTCGAAAGAAGGTTATGTTTTACATAATTAATCGTTAATAGAAGTTTGTCACTTGTGAATTGGTCATTGAGTCTTTAATGGACATAGGGAAACAACTCAAAGGAGAGTCTCATGAATTAAATCGAGTATAGTTAGATCAATAACGATTTTGTTTCACACTCATACAAGTGCATGTTAATACGTTTTCCCAAATGCATTGTATTAGCGGTGTAAAACTATATTTTACATTTAATATATCAATATTTAAACATTTTTTAAGGTTATATGTCAAAAAATGTGTGAATATGTGTTTTTGTAGTGAATGCAAATATCTTTAACCCAATAAAAAATAAGTCTCCCACACTAGATGGATTTTGTTTTTAACAATGGAAAGATGACATGAAACTATATTTGTATTGTCATTCATTTGACCTAACATTAAGGATTATCAATCCCATGCCCTTCATCAAAGCTAGATCTTCTTAAGAGACAAGAGAGTTTGAGACATGAGAGAAATAAAATCGGGGTTTCTTGGAGATTATGAAACGGGGAATACTTTTGGAATTCTATGAGGCTATCCCAGCATACACTACTCGTGCTGTTGAGTTTCTCAAGAATGTCAAGAATTTCTTTCTCAAAGTGATAAAGTGGAGATCAAAAGGATTTTAAATCATATATACACCTTAGATGTTTGTGAAAAGAGAACCATTAGGGAACACATTCTCGAAATTTAATGCTTGCCACAAAGTTAAAGGGACTTAAGATTTAATTTCAAAAGTATGTTATGGTTGGTTTTGAAGTTTAGTTGTTTTCTTAACAATATAATAACTTTAAAACCTATTATAACTACTAGTGTCAAATGTTGACAGTTAGTGAAATGATATATGGCTTCTCTGAAAAAAGAAATGCTGAAATCTAGACATCCCGAAGTGCATATGGTGAGCTCTGACCTAGGGAAGACTAGAAGAAAAGTATGATATCGTAAATTTTAATGCTTTTCGTTTATGGGAAAATAAATATATGAAATTGACTGATGATCGATGTTTCTTTTGTAAGAAAAGATGACATCTTAAGAAGAAGTATGACTCGTAGCAAGCATATACGAAAGTGAAAGGTAATCTCACTACTTTGGCAAATTTATATTTTAATTTAGTTTTAGATATACAATTAGGACCAATCATGTTTTTATTTTTTACAGGTTACAATAAGAGACAGAAGCATCGGTGATGGTGAAAGATTCTTCTATACAACATAGGTTTGGTTGTGCTTGGCTTTAATAATTTGTGATATTTGATTGTTACTTTCTAGTGTACATGTTTTTAAAGAACTTTTATATATACCGTCGCTTAGAAGGAATTTTACTTATTTTATTCTTTTAGATAACATTGGTTATTCATATAGTTCTATAATAATAAAATAAAGTGATTGACACTGATGCTTAATAATAAATGATGAATTTTATGTATTAAATACTATTAAGAATCATAAAGAATCTATGAACACACGAGTACCAAATAAACTAAATAATAAAGCTGAAAATTTGGAAAATAAGCACAAACACTTATGTCAAATGTCTAAAAAAAGAATGAATAAGCTTGTTGCTGAAGGTTTATTAAGTTCACTTGATTATTTAGAATCTGGTGCTTCTATCGAGTATATGAAGAGGAAACATACTAAAATGAAAAGTTTAGGTGCATATAGAGCAAAATAAGTCTTTAAAGTTGATACAAACCGATATTTATAAATTGTTCTCAGACGTATTATAAAACATGCATCAATATTTCATATAATTTATGGACAAATGTTATCGATTGTGAAGGCGGGCAATAAGGTATACTCTTTAATCGTCTTGGATTTTACCAAGAATCTGAACTTCTTAGAGTTTGAGGTGTTGATTTTTTTCATTGTCGAGTTTAAATGGAAGACGACGAACCATAGGATGACTAAAATACTTCGAGTCCAAATTAATTCAGAGGTTTTCACTAACTAAAATGTTAGGAAAGTAATGATTAAATCTAGTGAGAAAGGTTAGCAAATGTTGGAGAAGTCAACTGCCACTTGGTGCATGTCACTGGCTTATATATGCATCATTACTTTGAAAATGTACACTCCAATCATTTCGAATTCGGTAGACATGACCTTTGAAGATGAGCATGTCACAGTCATTCGATTTTTACATATGCAAGATAAACATAGATCATTCATTAGTTAACTAAATCAGCGGATGATAATAATTTATCTTTTTCTATAAGATTTGTCTTGCATATCAATTTGTCTTGCTCACTTCATCTTTTGTTTCTTTTATTATTTTTTCTTTTCAATGTATCGCAATATCAATTAGTTCTTTTCAAATAAAATTGTTTAAATATATTTTATTAAAAAATTATTTATTATTATGTTTGTTAAAAGTAAAGATATTCTAAATATAAAAATATACCGTAACAATATTTTAAAATTAGTTATAATTTTTTAAGAATAAATTGGAATTTGTTTTAGGAGAATTATATTTTAGTTAAACATGAAATTTTAATTTTTAATTTTATATTATTTTTTAGAAAAATTAAAAATTTATTTTAAATATTCAAACTAATTTGAAATATAATTTTACTTAATTTATTACCTTCAAGTAAAAAACTACAATTTTTTTTAAATAATTGTCATAACTAAACATGTTTTAAACAATTGTTTTGAAACAATAGGTTTTCATGATAAAAGTAAAAACAGAACTTTAGCCAATAATGAAGGTCAATATATATAGATTATAGAATATTTGTTAGGGAATATATAAATAGGTTGGTATTTTGTTTTCAATATTTTTGTCTAATCACTTGTCTATTTTATTTGTCGAAGCATTTTTTTAAATTTTTATTAACTTTTATTTTAGATTTTTTATTTATTTAACTATATGGTTCACATGATATTGTGATTATAATAGAGAAGAGTTTGATAGTATGAACGACCGATAATCAGATTCTTTATTAGGTGACACCTCCTAGTCTTTTCTGGATTAGAGTTTGATCACCACAAGTATCAAAGGAATCTATTTTCTTTTATGCACGAAAGACTCCCACCTTTCTTTGTTGGCATGTAGATTTCTAGTTCCTTAGTTCATTTTCGTTACTTCTATAAAATATTGACCGACCATTGGTTATGGTACGAATGCACAAATTTACCGTTGATACGGCTGTACACAACTAGTCGAGCCAATGTTTGCTGAAGATCACGATATATGCGGATAAAGTATTTAAAAATATGAGTATGGACTATACATGCTTCATGTACTCCCACTGGCTCATACCAACCTTCATCATGAACTCATCTGTGATTATAGTGTTTGTCACTGTAAATGCACTCAAGAAAATTTTGAAGGGTGTTATGATCGTTATACCTTGCATATTCTCATAAGTACCTTTGAATATTAGTTAGTTTATCTGTGTCCATCATAATCCTTCAGACTTCTATCCACGTGATATCAATGATAATAAACACGTTTCGATGTATGGTGCATTGACTATTAAAAGTTTATTACAATAAAATATTATAAATGGTTATGGGTTTCCGTAAAAGTGCGTCAAGGGATGACCTTGGCACTAGATCTCAAAGTATGTTAGGTGGCATTTTCAATAATATTAGATAATAACTAATAGAGTTTCGTCCATTATTATACAAGAAGAACCTACGGGTTTGGATCAAACTCAATGTACTTGTCGAACTATATCATCTTCCCTCGTCAATGAGGTTCTAAACCTCTTTTTTTCACGGTTTGTCATTCCCATGTTAGATGTCCTTCATCGTTATTTTATGTATAATATTTGTTTGATAATGTTTCTCTTTAATGGTCTAAATCTTATCGATTTTATAGAATTAGACCAATTCGTTAGTTTTGTCGAAGATTACCCGAATGTTATGGTTTATCTTCATGAAAGATCCCTCATTGCTCCACTACAATTTTTATTTTTATTTTTTGTCTCTGCATCGAAAGTCCTGATTATACAGCATGGGCTTTGCTAGAGGTGCAACGGAGGTCCTAGAGCCTAGATATGATCCAATATGGAAGGTGCGTTAATAGTAGTTGTTGGATGGTATCAGGGTAAGATTTTTGGACCCTCAAGAGCCACCCACACATTAACTCATAAAGTTTTATGTACTCCGCAGCCCAGAGTATCATATTAACGAAGGTTAGTACTTCCTTTTTATTATGTATTATGTTAAGATTCTAGAAAATATTATGTTTCAGTAGGCCACGCGTGCGAATGGATTGTGACCGCTATCTAAGTTATACTTGTTTATGAAAAACTTATGATATACGTTTGAGGCTCTCTTTGACTTGTTGCTTGTAGTGGATGATATATTCACCCTAATCTTTGATGATTTTTCTCTCAATAAAATTTGGTTTCAAAGGCTGTCTATAATATCTCAAAGCTTTATATGGTGTCATCGGGGATTAGGTAAACTAAGTTAAAGTGATGACTTTTTACGTCGTGGATAAAGCGCGACAAAATATATTATCCTCTCCTCTGAAATCGAGCATCTCATTTCGGAACTACTTGATGTGATACTCTCTGGTGCCATCGTATTTATCTATCTTGTATCAGCTAAATTTGGATGATATGTCCTTATGAATTACTTTGGCATTTGTGGGGATGCTTTTGGGTTGAATTTAGATTCGGTAATGTATTTTTTGGGTAAGTCAAGTGCGTTGGTCCAACAAAATGGGTAGTCATTTGCGGTGGCTGACATGACCACAACTGGGTCGTTAGAGGGTAACGGTAGTTTATTTGAACAACGGGTATATATGGAAGGTGTTAGGCCGACGTGACATGAATTTGGATAACCCATTTGTGGATTGGTTGGATGATTTTGGTGGTTTAACTCTGGTTATTGGGTTGTATGGGGCTCGTACGTATGTGCTTCTTTTGTTTTCTCCCTATAATGATGAGAATAAGGGGTACAGATCATTCATCTATATGAGAAATGATCACGACGGGAGCGTCACATTCTCGACTTGGTTGTAGACTCGCGATCGTGGAATATATATATATATATATATATATATATATATATATATATATATATATATATATATATATATATATTTACATGTATCGTGGAGATGTTTAATGGTCATTTTGTTATAATGTGGATTCATCTCTAGAATTTCACGGTTTCATAATGTGGTTCCATCTTGATAATGTCATAACAACCCTCATATTTTTTAGCCGCGTAGGTGGTCGTAAGAGGTTTCTCCTCAACATCAGTGATCGAAGCGATTCCTGAGTAAGTGGATGTGTTTGAACACTCATCGACCGATATCTACACAAGTGTGATATGATTATAACATACTCAGTATATAGCCAAGCCATTAACATGTAAACATTATTGTATACTCATACCTCTAAGATCATGATGAAGCCATAAAAACCATTTGCATCATGAAACAAACTCTTCCCATGTGAATGGTATCCTTGATCCAATACCATATCACTCCAATTATACCTCCACAACATTATTAGATGCTCTAAAAATATAGATAATCTAAAAAAACATTACTAGTTTAGTTGGAAGCAACCATATAAATACATGAGATAAGCCCAAGTTAGTTAGATGACCCAAAAATCCGTGAGAGTTGGACTATCCCAATAACACGTATTAGGAAATGTATCCCACAACCATGTGATACGAATAATGGGCTAAAAAACACAGGTCCCCTATGTTTGTCAATTGTATCACGTCATTCCCTTTCCTTTACTTTTGTATAAATAAACGTAACAAACAAATCCTTTTCTGAAAATACGAGGGACCTATTTTGTTAATTGTATCACGTCATTCCCTTTCCTTTACGTTTCTAAAACGTAGGGGATCGGTTTATACAAAAGTAAAGAAAATGGACTTCTCTGAGACGATTGACAAACATGGGGGACCTGTCATGTTTTTTACTCTGAATAATGTTATTGCTCTTACTTTCCGATTGAAGCTACGCTCTAAGCCTTGGACCGGGAATATCAAACATATATAAAAATACTTGAACCTTCCACTATCACTTTGGACTTGTTTCAGCTCAAATAAATAATCTGACACAAGAAGACCGGTAATCACATGGATGTTGTCCAATGCCACTGTCATGTCACCAAAATTAAAATGAAAGGACCTAGATTCTGAGTGCCATTTCTCAATGAATTCCTCAACATGAGGGATATATATATATATATATATATATATATATATATATATATATATATATATAGACCAACATCACATGTCATCGATAAACCTCTTGATTGACCCAAAAATGACTACCTAGATCTCATTTCTGAATTATATTGTATAAGGAAATACACTATAGAAAAACTCGACGCTAAAAATATATGAAAATATATCAATAAACTGTCACTAGTTATCCAAATACGTGGTTTTAATAAACTTACCTCCCCATTGAATATGTTGTAAAAATATATGAAAATATATCAATAAACTGTCACTAGTTATCCAAATACGTGGTTTTAATAAACTTACCTCCCCATTGAATATGTTGTACACATCATGATTCACATACTCCATGTATAATTAAGGGCGTGAGATAAGGCGTTACTGAACACCATATTAAGGTTCAACTCTAAAGGACCGACATGAGCAACACTGTTTGACCCTCATCCCATTTCATTTTGACTACTAATATGAGAATGACTACAGTCATCGTGGGATAACTCCAGGATTTCTTGACGTTTATAAATATTCCAGTTTGAGAAGATGGACCACCTAAAACTAAAGGTCGGGACTCAGTAATATTTGACGCGCTACTTCTACATAAACTCAAACAGGCTTCTTACAAGGAACCATCATGCAAAAATAATCAAGAATTAAGTTAGAATTATTTTCAAAAAATAAACTTTCAACCAAAAACGTAAAAATAATCATAAAAATCAAATGATCTAATATTTGGTGAAGTCATATTTCAAAACCAGTATAAATCTATGACGCGACATATCATATCATACTAAAAATTAAAATGAACATCAAGTAAATGAACTAGAGTGAATTCCATAAAAAAATAATTGCACATTACGTGCAAAAATAACCTACCATCTTCATATAAAACTGTATAGAGATTATGTTATGTTCGTTTTGTACGAGTATTGCGAGGACGAGAAAAAAAACCTTAACATAAATTTGCCTAAAATTCTCTCTAATTTTCCCTTATGTATAAACATCTAAAATGTAGATCCATACAAACAATAAAATTAACAACTAAGAAATATACAATAAAAAAATTAAAAGATACAAAAATAAGATTTTTAATGTTTAAAATACAAAAGTACAGTAAATAACAAACTAAAGAACTAAAAATCAAACAAATTATACCTTAACAACCGTAATTCGCACCTTTAGGTAGTTATGAACTCTGTTACAAGAATAAACTTTAAGAATATATAATTTTGAATTTTTTGGTTAATAAGATTGCAGATAAGAATTTGTAGCAAGAGATATTACAAAATTATTTTTATAATGTTTATGTTCGCCCGATTTAGATATTTTTACCAATTCGAAAAAGATATCTATAAAAATTTCATGCAACTACAATAAATCGGTTAAAAATTACCATGGAGAACATGACAACTACAAATTTGTACTGTGCGTATTACAATGATCATGGACATTCAACGAGGTACTGTTTTCAGTTAAAACAAAAAAAATTCAAAATTTGATTGATAATGCAAAATTTATGGAATTATTTAAAGTAAAATAAGAAGAAAAAAGAGAAAGAAATGAGAAAGAATGACGTTTAAATCGACAAAAAAACATATTAAACATGAATTATGCATTGTTTTTGGGAGATACACTATCATGAACTAAAAATACATCGAGAAATAAATATAGAAAATATCTGGAAGTTCATTTAGTCAATGAATCATGTTTTCACTTACACCGAAATTTAACTTTAACCTTTTCGTTTACTGATGGTGACTTAAGGGGTTATGGACACCTAAAAAGATATTTTATTGGTAACTCTTGTGATAGCTAGAGTGATAGTGAGGATGGTGATGGTTGACATTGTAAGTTCAACTAGTTTATTTTACAAGAAATGATAGCTAATTTATTTTACAAGAAATGATATAAACAGATGACAAGAGTTTCACCCTTCAAGAAGACTGACAGGAATTTAATACTTTCTATAGTTGATCAACTTATTGCATCAGAGAAGTGGATTTAGTTCTATCTATCGGAAAATATGAAACATAGAAAACTATGACTATATTATTCATGATAGTTAGTGCCCTTAGTTCCTATAATGCAATTTTAAGAAGACCTTGGCTACACAGATAGGAGGCAGAGGTTTCATATTATCATTAACATATCAACTATACGGTTAATGGTAAAATATGAGTAATTCAAGGGAGTCAACGGGAAACTAGAGATTGTTACTATTTTCCTTTGACTCCATAAAATGTAGTATCTTAGTCGTGAGATAGGTTTTCAGGAGGTGTGCTGATGGAAAAATATTTTAAACCCCTAGAACTGATAAAGCTTAGTGAGGTTGGCAAAATAAATTGAAGATAATTTTATTTCAAAAAATAGATGATAATAAGACGGTTAGTTGATTATGTAAGTATGCGATTCAATTTTGACATTATGATAAAGACAATGAGTCGATTCGAACGTATGCGAATTAATTTGAAAGATAAGAAATGGGATGTTCACGATGACATATATCAAATGTAAATGGTAGTAGAGCGAATGTTGTTCTAACGGTTCTAGTTGGATATGAAATGAAGAAAACTATTAAGATCAGATTCTTTACTACTAATGATGAAGTAAAATATGAAGTTATATTAGCTCGAATAAAATTAGCTTGAATTTGCGTGAAGAAAAATTCTTTAGTTGATTATAAAAATTGTTATTTGTTCGAGGGCTGCTCTCGAGTAATTACAAAAAACAAAATGATAGAGGATATGGGAGTGGTAAAGAAAGTAACAAAAAGGTTGAAAAAGGTTACGTAAGAGAAAATGGTAAATATAAAAAATAAATAAACAAGTTTTTCAGCAAAGTGTGGTCATGTAAAAGATAATAGATTTTTTTCTTGAATGATGAAGTTTTATCGTCACACGAATTACACAACTGAGTATTATATTTTCAAATTGTAAAATTTATTTTCCTTAATGGACCTATATGTCAAAGAAAGTATACACGAACATTATTAAGATTTTTTGAAGCTTAGGATTATATGGGTTTTGAAGATTGGTGCTATGATTTTTGTTAATAAGGTTTTACTTGACGATTGTATTTTTTATGTAGAGTTAGTGACTATGATATTTCCGAAGTATTTTGTTAATATCGGTAGATTTTTAGGTATAACTATTAAATGTGGAAATGTAAATTATTATTGGTTTTTGATTGATGGTACCGATATGAAAATTATGAATGAAATGTTATGCTATTAAAAAGGTTACAAGTGTTATATTACTATTAATCAACATATTATTATAATATACGACAGATGGTGATGGTAAAGAGGTGTCTGCAAAATTAGTATTATTTTCATAAAAATTAAGATGTAATTCTTGAAAGTCATTTATAAACTAACAGATATATAGGAATTAAAGAAGAGATATGTTTTAATTCGTAAAAGTAACGTCCAAATTAACATAATAATAATATGATATTAAAATTATATTTGATGGCAGTGAAATAAGGTTCAGATGAAATATAAATAAGTATGCAAAAACAAATGATTAAATGATAATCATGAAACTAAACAATGATTGGATAACTGACAAAAAATTATAAACAGTAAAGTATTATACAACAATCCATGAAATTCAAGGATTTTTTTTATCATGAGAGTATGAAATAGAATAATTTGATGATTTATCTAATGAATGAATGATAGTCGTCGATCAAAAATAAGATGAGTGGTTCAAATACAATATCAGAAGCAATCCAAAAAGAAGTTCATTGGTTCAGAATACGCGTTAATGATGTAATTTAGTCATTTGATTTAAAATTTATTAAATTTTGATTAATATGTATGGAGAATTATAACCGACGTTAAAAGTTGATTAAAAAGCAATAATAGTGTATCATTAAAATAAATGAATGTATGTCGTTGGGATACTATTTTTTTATTAAGGAAAAATAAGATTTTAATATGAATATAAAATCATTGACATAATATATGATAAGTTTTTATAAATACACGATGTGATGTTATTAATTAGTTTAAAGATATTAAAGAAATATGTATATTATTTAGCAAATGTGACAACCAATGGAAAAATGGATTTAATATATGATATGGATTTCACCTTTCTTATTTGGTTAATATTTTTAAGCATATGAATATCTGTAAGGATCAAGGGGGAGTTTTCATAAGTTTATATCTCGTTAGGACGTTATTACCCTTATTTGTAAAATGTAAAGATTCATATCTAAGGTAAAGCATCAGTTGAACACTTATACATGTGTTGACTAAATAATGGTGTTGATTAGTAGATGATAAAAGACATCAGTAAGGTTGTTAACCGATAACATCGGCAAAAGAAACAAATAACGGTAAAATTGACAAGTATAAACAAAATAAAGTGTTGATTAGAAACCGACGTGACAAGTAAATGCAAGACGATAATAGAAAGTACTTGAAGAGAACAATTACATTTGAGATAGGTGTAATATATTATTAAAATACCATGTATGTAATAGATGGCTGGCACGTGTCATGAGATACACGTGCCACACATTCATAACATTTAAGAATAAAGTAGTTATAAATAGAAGATTCAATTGTTGTGAAAAATGTTGATTATTTTGCTAATAAAAATAAATTTATAAATACTTTTAATCATTTCTAGTCTTACGTATTTTACAATATTTTAAAGAGGAAATTCCATTATCGAGCCTCAATAGAATATCTAAAAATAACGTCATGTTTTTTTTGTTTCCATAAAATTAATGAATCACCAAGGAAAATACATAAACCAATGGTGGATTTACGATCACTAGGATCGTTGTACGAATCAATATCATTATAGGAACGCAACTTGAGTGAAGATGTAGAAGGAAATAAAAGGCTCTGGAACTGAGTTCCACAAAGATATCTCAAGATACAAAGAACAACTCCTCAGTAGACAGGAGTAAGAGCAGTAACAAGCTGACTAACCACATGAATGACATGAGTTACATCTAGTCGAGTAACTATAAGATAAACCAAGCTCCCCACGAGAGTACGCCATATAGTCGTGGATGATAAAGGGATACCATCAGTTGGTGAGTACTTATTATTGGTTTCAAGAGGGGTATATGTTGTGCTGCGACCAAACAGTCGTGCTTGCTCAAAAATAGATCAGATATGTATATATATTTATATTTCTTAGAAATAATATAACATTCTGAGACTGAACCACCTCAATACCCAAAAAAACAACGCAGAAAGCTCAAGTATTTCATCATAAATCGATGATCCAAATCACATATTAGTTCCTCAATTCCATAAAAAACATAACATCTAATAATCAAATCATCTATGCATACAAATATAACAATTCATCATGCACTTGTACATTTGATAAATATAACCGAATCATGATTACTTGTAGTAAAACTAAGTGAAATAATAATTGTTGAGAATTTCTCAAACCAAGCATGTAGAGTTTATTTGAGGCCATATAAAGCTTTACGAAGTCGATAGACTTTATGTTGTTGGTGGGAAATACCTCGGGGTATGAGTCATATAAACATATTAATGAAGATCACCATTCATAAACACATTTTTTACATCCATTTATAATACCTTCTAGTAAAGAACGGATGCAATATCAATAAGGGTACAAACTGTAACATTTTGGCCAATGTGGTAAATGCCTTCTCATAACCTATAACATACTACTATGAATGCCCTTTTTCTACAAGACAATCTCTATACCTCTCAACAGATGCATCATATTTTTTTATTTTAAAAATCCAATAATAACCAATTATATGCTTACCATGTAGAGGTTAAACCATATCCCATGCATGAGTCTGATAAAGACCGTAAGCTCATCGACCGAAGCATGTTGCTGATGAATAAGAAAAAACTTCTTTATACGACTTAGGTTCATATAAATTATATATGTTTGCTATGAAAGATACAAACAGAGGCGAATAAGAAGAATAAGTAAAATTTGGTAGTTTGATAGACTTACTTGTACGAGTAGATCTTCTGAGAGATGGAGAATATGTTGTTGCAGTAAAGGAAAAAACAGACTCATGCATTGATTGAGCAAAAGTAGTATCAATTGGTATAGATGTCTGAGGAACTTGTACATTATGAACAATAGTTTTATCATTTTTATAACCAAAATGATCAATAACCTGAAAATTTGTCTTCGTAATGGCATGTGATTTTACAGGAATTGAACAAAATGGAATCTGCTCAAGAAATGTGACATGTTGAGATACATATAACTTCTTTATCATGGGATCAACGTAACAATATCATTTATGCCGAATACCATAACCGAGAAAAACACATGTAACTATTTTAAGGGATAACTTGTTCCTTTCGATGTGAGGGTGGAAGACAAAACACATACATCCAAACGCTCGTAAAGAGGAATAATATGGAGGATGTCCAAGTAACTTATGAAATGGAGATATTCTGAAATATGTACAATAAGAATTCAGTTAATTACATATACAATAATCAGAAATGCTTCTTCCAAAAAAAATACTATAATCTTGAGAAAATAAAAGAAATGAATAAGTACTCTCAATAAGGTGAATATGTTTTCTTTCTGCAACCTCATTGTGTTGTGGGGTGTCAATACCAATTATGGTACCATTAGGTAACAAGAAACTAGGTGAAATAATTAGAGATTTACTCACCTTAAGTCACATCTGAAGCACTTTATCACAATATAATGTTGAATCTTAACAAGTTCTCTAAAATTTTGGTAAGTTACAAGGAAATCAGACTTTTGTTTTATAAGATAAACACATATATAACAAGTATAGTCATCAATAAAAAAATACATATGATGTCGAACCATATTTTATAGAAATAAGATATGGACCTCATATATCATGATGGATGATATTAAAAGAAACAATAAAACAAGAGACACTTATATGAAACGATAAGATATAAAAAAGTTGCAGTTTACAACCACTGCAAACTGAGATATTATAAGTGTTCAAATGATCCAAAAACCAATAAATACTAAAACCTTTAAACATGATGTAGATAAATGTCTCATACGAGAATGTCAAAGATAAATTTCAGATATAAAAAAAAACTCAAACGAAACAAATACAAATACAAATCAGCACCAGAGGCAACAACATCAATCATTTTAAGTGTTTCCAAAACATAGAGTTCCTCAATGCTATAACATGTCCCAATCACCATCTGATTAAGTTTATTTTTTATAAAAAAAATAAACATAATAAAAAAGTAAGACTCGATGACGAGATATACACAATTAACTAACCAAAACAAGATTCAAAGCAAGATTGGGAACATAGTAAACTTTAGAGAGCATCATGTGAGGGGTAGCAATGGATCCTACACCCTCTAACGATATTTTTGTAGAACTGCAAGATGACATAGGTGAAATAGGGGACACAAAAAAGTATGACACGCAAGGTGACATATAACGAGATGTACCAGAATCCAAAATCCACAAGAATCAATAAATATCGGAAGTGGAAGACTATGTGAGACTTGAGTGATATGTGGATGTAAACATGAATTTTTTTTCTCATTAAGGTGGGTAATAATATACTATATATAATCACACTTCCTTGTCATCTTTGCAATAGCAATCCATAAAATCTAATTGAACAAAATCAAACAATCGAGACATTACAACTTTAAATCAAAATTAAATTCAAATTCAAATTCAAATTAATATCCCAATCAAAATCCAAATTGAAAAACCAGAATTAAATATATACTCAAATCAAACCAAAACTTAACTCGATATCAAAATCAATAAAAATCTAAATCCAAACAAAAATTAAAATTGCAACCCTAATCAAAATCTTTAATACCTCGATAAATCTGTCTTTTGAATACGCATGCTTGGAATAATACCTACCGTTTACAAATCAAAATAACATATTATGGATATATACCGTTGATTCCTTTAACACCTTTAATAATTTAATATCTTTTGTTAAGGATGAGTCGAATAATGTTGACAATGTATACAGTATCCATTGGTACAATATTATGTTATTGACCGTGTACCTTAGTATGAGACCTTTTAGAAGGGGACAAAAAATAAAATGGTGCGGACCTTTAGTCCCCAAACAAACAATATCATATTAATATAAAGATCCCCTTGTTCTTTCGAAGTGAAATATGTAACTTAGAATTGAACACTCGCGTCATAATTTAATCCATATCTATAAATCTTGGTTTACTGTAGTGATCTTTTGAATACCGAATGTTTTAGCGCATTAGTCAATTAGCCGCAAATAATTCAATCATATCTAATTTTATTTTTGAAACTTAGTCCATTATTCTTTAAAATTTTCAAATTTTTATTTCCAGCAACTAGTCTATTATTCTTCAATATTTCCGAAATTGTAACAACAGTGCTCTTTCACCCTTCTATGATCTGAATCTTTTAGTATGATTTAATTTTTTTTGGTTTTTTATCTAATTATTATTATTATTATTTAGATTTGAAACCTTATTATTTTTACAAGCCCACTAGTTGGGTAGGAAGACTGGCCCAATGGATTTACAAATAATAGGGGGAGAGTAGAACAAGTAAATTTAATTTTCCACCACTTGGAATTTCATTTCATTCTACCGCGAAATTGGAAATCAAGGCAAAATTGATAGCTTGGTAAAGATTTGAAATAGCTGAATTTAATTAAGAAAGAGCTCTTAAAGATTTCCAAAAAGGGTATAGATTAAGCAGCTCGATAAAGTCCATGCTTCTGAGTTTTTGTCATCTGCAATCAGTGAGAGCAAATTTTATTTTTGATCCTTGAAGACACATCGCTTGTTTAGTGCATGAATCATATCTAAAATGAAAGATAGAAGACAATTTTGGATATTTGTTTGACATAGTGTTCAGCTAATTTTCAGAGGCCAAACACTATATCGGAAAGTAATAAGAAAAGCTAATTGATGATTCCGATATATCTTATTCCAATACTTTCAAGAAAGTAATTGCTTTTAGTTGATTATGAGCATTAGTAGAGTTTAATTTAACTTTCATGTTATATTTTAAAATCCATTTAGCAAGCCAATCGACATCACTACTATGGACTCTACTTATGTGTTTTGAAACCATAGAAGAGCTGATTAGCTCTCCACGGGATTTTAGAGTAGATTTAAGAAGATGAAGGTATTCACCTTTGGATAATAAATTCACTAGAATTAGTAAATCAGTCTCAGTGTCAACATTAACTAATAATTTTCATTGCAGATCCAGAGACCATCCAACATAGCATTCACTTCAGATAAAATCAGAGGAAGTTTTCCATAAACATTGCCTATTCCAGTAATGATGAGGTTATTTAAATCACTAATAAGAATGCCACAAATGGCATTTCCATTCTATAAGGAAGATATTAGTTGTCATTTTAACTATGTTCTCAGCAAGGGGAAGCTATGAAAGGTAAGATGGCTTATTGATTATTTTTATATGATTGTAGCATCCCAACTCATAAGGGGTGCTAGATTTATTAGTCTATTGCTTATTATTCATAAGAGAAGCATAATCTATAGCATGCAACATATTAATAATATAGTTTATAGTAGTGCCTGGAGGAATTAGAATACCTTTGATTTTTGATTTATTCCTTTATTTCCATATAGCCCAACATATTATAGAAGTTAGGATTGAGAAAATGTGAATGTCTTTGCTAGATTTCCGAAACTAATTTCTCAACATATGAACTATTTTCATGTGTCTGCCTATGTTGATCTTGAATATTTGAGAGAAGTGAGACCAAATTATCCAAGAGAAGTTGCAATTTATAAATAAGTATTTTGTAGATTATGTGTTGGAGAAAAATTGGCATTTGGATGCAAGGGAAATGTATCTATTCTGCAAGTTAGAGTCAGTAGAGAGGTAGTTTTTGATAAGTCTATGGGTTATAATTAAACACTTCCTCAGGGTTATTGAATTCCATAGCTCTCCATATAGGTTTGAAGGATTGTAATGGGTTCTAATCCAATTCCAGGTTTCTTTAGTGTGGTATGTTCCATCTTTGGAGATGAGCCAATTTAGATAATCCTCTTTCTGATTATTCAGTTTGATCTTGTTAATAGCTTCCAAGTATTTAGAAGAAACTAAGCCAATTAGTTTGCTTTTGTTCCAACTGTTATGATCTGAGTAGCTTGAAACTTTGTGGAGTATATACCATTTATTGTCCCACGTGTTGTCTAGGATCATGAGAGGTGATTTTCTGAACCAAATATATAGCCAAAAATCAATATTTCCACAATCATCATTCCACTTGATATTGGGTTCAACAATAGATTTGATAGCAGACAGCCTTCTCCAAGTATGAGAGCCAGTAATAGTAAAAAAAAACTTGTATTGAGGTCTTATTATTGCAGTATATGTTATGCATAAATCTAGCCCAGAAGGATTCATATCAGAGCTTACAGGAGTAAGTATCATAGACATCTTTACAGTGTTTAACATTCAAACCTCCTTCTGAGAATGGTTTGCAGACTTTGACCCAAGAGCACCAATGATTTTTTGTTGATTCTTGGGTTGAACCCTATAAAGATTTGTTGAAGAGATTTTTTATGTTGTGAGTAATTCCTTTTAGGATAGAACAACATTGAAGCCAATAGTTTAGGATAACCATTAGAATAGAAGAGATATTGTTAATCTTCCTCTATAAGAGAGATGTTTCTCTTCCCAACTGTCCATTTTATATCTGATTTTGCTGATTAAAGGCTCATAATTGGAGAACTTATTGTTGTTTATGAGAGTGATACCCAGATATAAGGTAGATAGAGTGTCTAAGGAGAATCCTGTAAGATTAGTGATGTTAGCTACTCTACAGCAGAGGAATTCCTTGATGATATGATCTTTGTTTGGGTTTTGTTTATTGTTTGGCCACAGAGGTCTTGATATTCCTGCAAAACCTTACTTAACATAACTATGCTAGTAGGTAAATTATTAGTAAAGTTTTAAAGATCGTTTGCAAATGCTAAACATGGGATAGTGATATGACTCCTTGTAGTATATTTTAGGGACTTATTTTGTTCAAACAAGTTTCCGAGGCCTCTTAAAAGTATTTTCTCACAAATAATACATAGACTATGGGATAAAATATCCCTTTGTTTTAAACCCTTTTTTGTTTTAAAATAACTAGTAGATATGCTATTAATAAGGATAAAAACATTGATGTTTTTTATCATACTTTCAATAAGGTATACAAATTAAGTGTGAAAACCAAATAAGAGCAGAATTTTAATGACAAAGTTATGGGATATTCTGTCAAAGGCTTTGGACATGTCCACTTTGATCAGATTGTTCCCAACTTTAATTTTTCTATTTAAGTCATATATCATTTCTTTAGCTATAAGAATGCTTTCATGAATTGACTTATCTTTTACATATGCTCATTGTGCTTGTGAAATGATATTTAGTAGAAGAATAGAGATTCTGTTGTTGATTATTTTGGAGATGATTCTGTTGGTGAATACACACATAAGTTGATTGGTCTGTATTGGTTCCAGGTTGTTAGATTGCTTGTCTTTGAGATTAGGCAGATGTCAGTGGAGAGGATGCCTTTGGGGATGGTTTGTCCATGGAAAAATGATTGAACAACAACATAAAACCCATTCTTAATGATTTTCCAGTATGTAATGTAGAAACAATTACTAAACACATCCATGCCAGCTACACTAGAGGGGTTTGGGTTCTTAATTGCATTGTATATTTCTTCTTCTGATAGAAGCTTTATAAACATAAAATTATCTTCAGTGGTAATCAGCTTAGGGATGTTCTTGAATAATGGGTTGTTGATCAGGTTAGAGTTGTTTCTGTGATTTAAACAAGAAGTATTAGTTAACATATCTTTGAAAATATTTAAGACAGAGTTGCCAATTTGATTGTCCTTAATAATCCATTTAAAATTTTCTTTGATACAGTTGATTCTAGCTTTCATCTTCTTCTCTTGACATAATAATGGTAGACTTTGGTGTTTTTGCTATCTTTAAGCCAATTAGAATAAGTTTTTTGTTGCCAATATGTTTCTTCTACCCTTAAAGTATATAGAAGAAGAGCATTAGCTTTAGCTAAGTTATTTGTGTTCTCTATGTTGTTTTTGTTTGGAAGTATTAGTTCTATTGAGATAACATTATCTTCATATTTCGTGACTTTATCAAATATGTTGCCAAATGTAAGTTTGTTCCACTGCTTGAGAGCTTCTTGTAGTTTCTTTAATTTATTCCACTAGATAAACATAGGGTAACACTGCATGTTAAGATGCAGTTAGCTTCAACAATATAGAGAAAGTTGTCATTTAGTGTCCACATATTTAGAAATTTAAATCTAGATTTAGGAGAGATTTTATCATTTGATAATGAGACTAGCAGAGGATAGTGATCTGAACAGGTTTTTGATAGATGATTAAGTTTGGTATTATTGAAGAAGTCTGCCCATTCAGAGTTGATTAGTGCACGATCTAAGCACTTCCACTTGATTTGTTAGTCCAGGTGAACCTTGACCCAATGTATTCAGTATCTTCAAAAGAACATCCTTGATGGTTTTATTGAAATCATCAGCACTTTTAGAGCAATGGGTATTACAACCAATCTGGTAATTGGGAGATGAAATGGAGTTGAAATCTCCAATGACCAACCATTTCTTAACATAATTTGAAATATCTTTAAGGGAGTTCCATAAGTCAATTATGTTGATTCGTTGACATTTAGTGTAAACAACAGTAAGGTACAAGGTTTTGTGTAATGATTTGTGGTTAATGGTAGAGTGGATTAGCTGAGGGTGGTTAATGGTGGTTTCTAAACTGAATTCATCTGACCAGAAGATCCATATCTTGTTGCTAGAGTTAAAACAAAATTTAGGAAAACCCAACTTAGTAACAATTATAGGAATTTTCTTTTCTTTGATAAAGGGTTCCAGAATAACTAGGATCTTCAGCTTTTCCTTGATGGTTATTGACTTGAGCCTTCTAAGTGACTCTTTGTTACCGATGTCATGAATGCTCTAACATAGGAGTTTAATCATGATTAGGTTTAGGGTTTGAGGGTTTTCTTGTCCCCCCAAAAGGACTTGATGATTACGTTTCCTTTTCTTTTCCTGATGTTTGCTTCCTTTAGTCTTTGATTCAAGAGTATTTGAAAATCTTTGTCTAACTCTTTATGTACAAGTTTAGGATTTATGGCCATCCTCCTAATGTTATCTTGCTTAGGAGTGTGACAGAAAAATTCATTTTTGAAAAGAGGAGTATAGTCTTCATCTAGATTCTTGATTGTTTTAATAATATCTTCTTTCGAAATAGAGTTTAAATAGGATGATGCATGAGAGTTAATTTTTTGAGAAGATCTCTCATTGAAAATCTTTTTTCTAGATTTATCATAGTCATGAGGGTAAACTATGATATATTTTAGTTTATTAGACTGATCTTTCCTATCTTCCTTTTGAACTGGCGGAGTGTTCTTTTGTGAAGAGCTAATTTCATTCATTGGTTTCTGATCTTTGACGTTTATTTTATCTGTTTCTTGATTGATTTTCTTGCAGGTTTCCTTATCATGTCCTACATGAAAGTAGTGACAACCATATTTGGGCAGATATTTGTAGTTGATGTGTATTCAGGCTCCTTCATTACTTCCAAATCCAACCCATACATGGTGGTATAATATTTTGGAGTTGTCAATCTCTATCCAAGCATAACATGCGTGGTATAATGCTCGATTATTGGGTGGGATCCAAGTTTTAATTGGTGAAGCAACATAAGAGGCCATTTAATGTATTAAATCTTCATTGTAGAGATGATCTGGTATGTTCTCTATCATGATCCAGATTGGTACAATTGGGCATTCATATTTAGGATTAAAGGTTAGCAGCTATTTTAGTATTTTCATTGAACTGTCTCCCACAGTTCATACTCCTCTTGACTAAATTTTGCTAACGTCAGATTATGACGAGAATTCAAGAAAAAGATGTCTTGAATCCCAATTAGAGTATGAGAATTCACTATCGAATTTTCTTGCCTCGAAGAATTGATTTAAGATTTGTTTCTTGGGTAAACGTTTATAGAACTTTCCTATTAGTGTGTGTAGATGATGATTGAAGGATTTCGTTTACATTTTCATTGAACTGTAACGATATATGGTCTATCCTCTGTTGAATGCAGATTTGCTTGATGGTTAGGTTCATCTTTGGTTGAAGAACAGTGTCTGCATAAGATCTTTGTTGTTGTGTGTTGGTTGCTAGAGTAAATTTTTCTTTAGAACTATCTTGAATGTTTGGATGAAAGGATGAGTGGAGAGAAGGAAAATCTTCCTTTGGCTTGGTTTTTTTGAAGATTGTTGGTTGAATTCTTCATTTTGGTGACATGAGCAACTGACAAGCAGCCAATATTACTCAAAGAAATCAAAGAAGAGATGAAGATGATGGAGTTGGATCTTCATGTTGCTTGAAGTTCAAGAATCACTTCCTTAGACAGAAGGAATCCAAATTCCACAATCTCCTAGTGTTCCTACTTTCACATATTAGGAACCCTTTATCCTTTTTTTATTAAATAAAAAAAAGTCAAACAATGTTTTTATATTATAAAAAACAAATAAAACAAATAAAATAATATAATACTTAAATTACAAACATAAAAAATAATAAAGCAACGGACTAAATGCATCGGGTCAGTAAAAAGAGTAGAGTATATTACTACAATAGTTTATATATTTTATATAACTTGTTAAAAATAAATTTTAAAAATAGTTAGTTATACCACCAAATCAAATCAAATCAAATAAAGCTACATTAGACTTCAAATTGCCATACTATAATATATATATTATATTCGTGTCTATCAAATTGGACAAGACAAGAAGACCTGCATAGATGAGTGCGCTAAACCTGCTATGAACTTCTAAATATTTGATATTTCTATTAAACTCTCTCGACTTAAGAAATTAGTAGAAGAAACTAATGGTGTTATGTTAACGGTTAAGTTATTATAATAACACGATATTTAACAAGTTCTTCATTTATCGTACATATTAAAAACAAGATCTGTTTTTTTGTCAGAATTTTTTCCGATGAATCAAATTTAGTCCGTTTTTTCTTCTTTTTCGCTTCGTCTTTCTCTTGTAAATCTGTGTTAATCTCCATCATGGAGATTAGAAATAATGAATTATACGAAGAAAATGATTTTCCAACCCTGTCCAAGAGTCGGAAACAGAGTATTATGCTGGAGAATCATACTCAAATGAAACCTTATGTTGATTTCTTTAAAAAACAGAGACTAAATCATCCGGAAAATGAATTTCAACCGGAATGGATCATGAAGAAGGAAGACCACATATCGATTCAGTTTTCAAAGGAAACTAAAGATACTTTGTTACTTAATTCTCCAACAACGCTGATTGGGAAGTTCTCCTCTGGCTTGCCAAAAAAGGAGAGTATGAATAGTTTCCTGACTGCTTTTAAGTTTAAAGGGCCTTTCAGATTCACAAACTGGGACTCGCATCACATTTTTATAGAATTTGAACTAAAATATGATGTTTGCAGGTTTCCGGTCTAAGAACGTATGGAAAGTTGGGTCTTCAATAATGCGAATCTTGCGTTGGACTCCTGAGTTCAGACCTAAAATCGAATGCCCAATAATTATGGTTTGGGTGAAATTTGAAAATATTCCTGAATTTTTTATGATAACAACTTTATAAAAGGAATTGGTACTTCAATTGGAAATGTTTACAAGGTCAAAGTCCCTGATGAAAACAGAGCCTGCAAAAATGCAACTTATGCCCTGATCGAAGTTGATGTTTCAATTAAAGTTCATAACAGAATGTAGATATGTTTCGGTATTAATGATGGATGTTGGATCTCTATTAAATACAAAAATCTGCCTCCTTACTGTTGTTCATCTTTTCATCTGGTTTATAATGCTAAATATTGCAGGAAAAGTTCTCTCAACAAGAAGACCCCTGATAAAGAAATGATGTGGAAGGTTAAAATAAATGATCTTCAACAAGCTACTGGAAATGTTATCAAGGAAACTGAACATAAATCTGGAGATGAAGATCTTGAAATTGTTTGCTCAAACAATGATTTTATTCTAAATGTTAAGTCGATAATTGTTACAAAAGCCCAAAAGAAAGATACATCTGAAGAGGAAATTTATTCCTTCAAACATAAAGATCTTATTTCTGTTACTCAGAACAATCCTATAAAGATTGTTGATAATTTACAAATAGACACTGAACTAATATAAGTTATAGAACTTTTGAGCAGCAATTGTGATCAACAGGATTTGCTTGAAGAATATAGTTTGAATTCCCAGTCCAAGAGAACATTGGGAGCCTGCAACATTCTCCAGTGGCCTCTCCTATAAGATACATGTCTTCTCTAGTGAGTCAGGATTTCAGCACTATTCTAAAAAAAAACTAAAGTCAGCAAGAAAGATTAAGAAACCAAGCAATAGAATAATGAAATCCCTAAAATAAACTGGGATCAACAAGAGGCACAAATCATTATCTGATAATGATAAATATTCTTAATTGGAACCTACATGGGATTAATAACACTTCAACAGTTAGAATACTGAAATAGATCATTTTTCTAGAAAAAATTAGCCTCCTGGTCATCCAAGAACCTTTGGTGAAGGCTGACAAAATCACTAACATTGCTGCTTCTTTGAGTTTTCCTAACTTTAATTTTAATGTTTCGAATAAAATTTGGGTTTTTTGGTGTTCTGATATGAGTATTAGTATTGTGAATGATCATGATCAGTGTCTAAGTTTAGAAGTTAATCATGCTATAATAACATTTTCCTCTTAACTGTGGTTTATGCAAAATGTAACAGATTGAATAGACAAAGTCTGTGGGATCATCTAAAGATGAGAGCTAACACTAAAAAGGATTGGCTTATTGTAGGTGATTTTAATGTTGTTGCATCATCTGATGAACAACTGGGCTGTAATTTATATGATCAGAATAGTGTTGATGACTTTGTCAATACTATTACTGAGTGTAATCTAGAGAATGCATGCTACTTGGGCTCTAAATTTACTTGGAATAGAGGCATGAAATAGAAAAGGCTCGATAAAGCCATGTACAATGATAACTGAACAAATATTTTCAGCTATACCCAGGTTTTTCACATGGTCAGAACTTGTTCTGACCATGTCCCTATTCTTATTAAATCTATGAATAATCATTCTAATAGTTTCAACAACAAAAACAGAAGTTTTAAATTCTTGAACATGTGGTTGAATGACCCATCTTTTTTAAAGACTGTTGAAATGAATTAGAATTTATATATTAAAGGTTTGCCAAGTGAAATTTTCTGGTTTAAGCTTAAGAGGCTTAAAGTTTGTCTCAAGGCTTGGAACAATGAATGTTTTGGGAATTTTTTTAGTAAGGTTAAGGAGACTGAAGAGATGGTTAAGGAAGCTGAATTGCTTCACACTAATCTAAACAATAACATGTCTCTAATGAACCTGAAGTAAGCTAATAGTTTATACTTGCAGGCTCTTAGAAATGAGGAAGAGTATTGGAAGCAAAAAACTTATAATTCTTGGTTGAATAATGGTGATAAAAACACAAAAGTGTTTCATGATTTTGTTTGTAGGAAAAAAAAGGAAGAATACTATCTATGGCATTAAAGAAGGAAGTCACTGGATATTCAACTCTGAAGAAATAGGCTCTTCTGAGGAGAAGTACTTCAAAACATTCTACACTAAGAATCTTTATGATAGTCTTGAGGTGAAAGGCCAATGTTTAAATGATCCTATGTTATCTTCTATTCCTAACATCATTACTTATGAGGACAATAATGCTCTGATGAAAGAACTGATGAGATTGAGCTTTGGACTACTATTAGCTCTATGAACACGGCTAGTGCCTCTGGGATTCATGCGCACAATCTTTCATTTTATAAAACTAGTTGGGGCATTATTAAGATAGACTTAATAAATACTATAAATGATTTTTTATCTGGTCTTGATATTCCTTCTCGGATCCTAGCTATTGGGCTGTGCCTTATCCCTAAGTCTCAAAACCCTGTGTTTTGGAACCATTACCGTCCCATTAGCGTTTGCATTATGATTAATAGAATTTTTTCGAAGCTAATAAATGATAGGCTTACTGGTATTCTTCCTAAGATTATTACTAGAACTCAAGGGGCTTTTGTTAGTAACAAATCTATTCATGATAATATATTAGTTGCTAAGAAATGGTTTTTGATTTAAAGAGAAAAACATATAAGGGAAACATCATAGTAGAGCTGGATATGTCGAAAGCTTTCGACATGATGTCTATAGCCTTTGTAAAGAGGGTTCTGTCTCTTTTTTGGTATCTCTGATCAATTTACTACCCTGATTTATAACATGCTCAAGGATGTCCACATCTCTATTTTTATTAATTGGAAGGTTTATGGTTTCTTTAAAACTGTTAGAGGCTTGAGGCAAGGTGATCCCTTGTCCCCAAGCCTCTTCATTATTTGTGAGGAAGTCTTCATTCGTGGTCTTATCAATCTCTTTACTCTTAATAAATCTATGTAATTTTCTTCTATGTCAACTATGGTCATTCCTAGCATATCAGTTCCTGATGATATCCTAGTTTTTACAAACTGTTTAAAATCATCTATTAAGTTGTTATCTGATTTTCTTGACAAATATCAAAAGATTTCAGGTCAGCTTATAAACAAGGAAAAAAGACAAATTATTACCACAAGCAAAATGCATTACAACAAGGTCTCTCTGTTGGAAGCTAGTACTGGTTTCAAAACTGATTTCCTTCCAATAAGCTATTTAAGAATTAGCTTAAGCTGCAACAACAAAGGAAGAAATTATAGTAAACTGATTGATGCTGTCAACTCAAAAATTGTAGATTGGAATAGCAAATTCATCTCTTTTGGAGGAAGGCTTACTCTTATATCTTCAATTCTAATGGTTATTCATTATTACTGGATGCATAGTACTTTAATTCCCTTAACTATTATTAGAAGACTTGAATTGATTTTTAATAAATTTCTTTGGAGGTCTAAAATGGATGTTAAATGCATATACTGGTGTAACTGGTAAATGATTTGCAGACCTTTTGATGACAATGGCCTGAATATTAGGAACTTGCTTGATATTCAGAACACTCTATCAAAAAATCTTTGGTTTAAATATAGAAAAATGACACTTTATGGTCTAATTTGATTAATAACATCTATAACAAAACTATGCATCCCCTTAAAACTGACTACAATAAATCTGGCTCTCTCACTTGGAAAAGATTGAAAATGATCAAAGACTGTGCTGAGCCTAATGTTAGGTGGATTATAGGCAGCGGGGAAATGGATTTCTAGATGGATAACTGGCATAACCAGACTCCTATCATAGATTATAAAGACCCTAATGCTAATGTCTGGTTTCTTGATCAGAAAGTTAATTCTTTTTGGAAGGATGGGAGGTAGGACTTCTCAACTCTTAACAACTTCCTAAGTGTTGACAGAATAAATCAAATTTCTCGTTTCAAAGTTGATTCTATGAAGAATGACATCTTAATTTGGTCTGACTCTCCTAACTTAGACTTTAATACAAGTACTTAGGAGCACACCAGGAGACACTATAACAAATCTACGTTATTCACGAAAATCTGGAATCAGATCACGCCAGGGAAGTACTTTTTCTTTTTATGGAGGCTAATTAGAAACTACATTTCAATCAACTCTATTATGAAAGTTAGGCATACCATCATTGCATCTAAGTGTATCTTTTGTGAAAATTGTGAATCTAAGAACTATTTCTTTGTTAGATGCAAGTTTGGTTGGAGCATTTAGAAGCACTTTAGTATGCTTTTTTAACATCAATATCGAAAACTATATGACATTAACACATATAATTCGTGATTGGTTTTGATTTTCTAAATGCAAAGTACATATTACTCATGTGATTCCCCCGATAATTTGTTGGATTGTGTGGAATTGCAAAAACGAGAAAAAGTTCAAAATGAAAAGTCTCGCTATTTAATCTGCGATTCACTATGTGTATAAAGTAGTGTATGGTTTGGATGTTTCAAGCAAGCTAACCCAGAAACATTGGTTAAATTCTTATGATGCAGGCTTAACTTTGTGGTGCAGTTCTACATTAGACAAGAACGTGAAGATAACTTACACGAAATGGTCTCACCCAATCAGAGATAGAATGAAGCTAAATATTGATGCTGCTTGTAATCAGAATGACGAGGCTGCTAGTGGCCTGGTTATCAGAAACTCGCTCGGCGATTTGGTAACAGGCCGAGGAAAGACTCTTGGAAAATTACTCTAATCCTTGCTGAGACTCAGGAATTATTAGAAGGCATGCTTTTGTGTCGAAAAAAGAACTGGAAAAAAGTCGACATTGAGTTTAACCGTAAAGGTTTTGTTGAAATTATTGCAAAAGGGAAATACCCTTTTTACCTGAAATCTTGGCTAACGATTTGCATAAGTCTCATTTGCTCTGAGATGACCTTAAAATATTTTCCTCGTATCCAGAATAGAGCAGCAAACTGGATCTCGAAATAGACGATTAGGTGCAAGCAGAAAGTCAAGATGAATAATTTCGATGCTCCACCAGAATTTCTTTCTATTATTCTGCTAGAAAGCTTAGGGTTGGGTATGTGGAGTAAATCCAAGAAAACGCCTAATTTGGTTAGTGATTAGAGCTACTGATCTTTCGCTGCTATTTTGGATCGAAGCTCGATTGGAATGCTCTGGAGGTTGAAGATCAAGTCTAAACAACTTTGTTTTTATCGTTTTAATTAAAACATTTGGAGAACATTGCTTTAAGCCCCATTATTCTCTTATATGTTGTAATCGGTTTCGAACAATTTATATATATTTGAATTTTTGACAAAAAAACGGTTAAGTTATTATATTTAAAAAATTTAAGTAATAAATTAAAACATATTATTATGTTAATATTTTATATCATTTTTGTTTTTAAAAATGTAATCGAATTAACAATTTTTATGATATTGGATACTAGCATACCAGTGTCTTGTTTTTATCCTATAGATATTCTCATTTCTATATATGATTTAGATTTAAATAGTTACGTCACTTAAATATCAAATATTAGGGTGGAATTATAAAATCCAAAAAACTATAAATTAAAAAATTATTTAAACCAAATAAACAATTTACTATACATCAATCTCAAATATATTCATTAATTTTAAAATATTGATCATATTTATTTCATATTTAGTTTTTTATTCATATTCCGAGTTCACAATTTTTATAACTTGTAAGATTTTTTTCAGTGTAATTTTTATTATATAAAACGATCAAGACTACCATGGTGTATTGTTTGGAAAATCTCTTTAGAAAATTATAAATGATTCAAAACATCATAAAATTGCACGTTCTCAAAACTAAAATTTGGTTCCATATTGTAAGTATTTGTATTTTAGTCTTTAATACTATTAGTCTATATGAAAATTTATAAGTTTGGGGTGATTGAACTATTGAATTCCAATAATGGTTATCATAACCATCATAAGAATGCTTATAATTTATTCAATTTTTAGATACTTTTTAGGTTTTAATTTTAAAAAAATGGAAGATATGACTTTTTAAAAAGCATGTTAAATCTATTTATATGTGTTTTTTTGCCTAATTCAAGCAGGTTTTATAGTGTATTGATCATATTGATTATTCCACTAACGTCATGAGTTATTACATATCATGTTACAAGTTATTTTATCGTTTATGTTCGGTGTTAATATGTGATGTGAGTGTATATGAGTTTTATAAGATTTAGGGTTTAAGATAGACAACCCGTAAAATTTAGAAGTTTAATAGAAAATTTGTATGATTAAACTTGCGATTTGGTGAGGATCGTGGATTGCAGTAGTGCAATGATTACACCGATATGGTAACAGAATATCACGTTGCGACGAGCACTGTATTTTCACAGTGAAGTTCTATTAAGTGTTTTTATGACGAGGCCTTCTAAATATCACGATGAATGGTATTTTAAAAGAATTGTAGACCATAAGAATTTAAAAAGAGACCCCTATATAGGTTGAAACAATCGCTGAGGTATTGAAACATAAGATTTGATTCTTTTATGAGGTCCATAAAGTATGCAATAAGTTGTTATGACAATTGTATCTATCTTAATGAGGAAACACCAATAGACATATAATTTTTGTTTATGTGAATGATATCTCAATAGTTGGAGAAGAAATGATGGTAACTAAAATGGTGAGGACTTTTCTGAAGGAAGAGTTTGAGATAAAAAGATATGAAGAGTATAAAATGATACTTGGTATTAAAATCAAGAGGAACAAGTTGAGAGGGTATTTATTCTTATTTCAACAAGAATATATATTGAAGACTCTCATGAATTTTGGAATGCCTGAAGCCCGAGAGATTGGAACTCCAATTGGCGCTCATTTCAAACAGAGTACCACTCAAGCACCAACTAAAGTAATATATATATATATATATATATATATATGAAGTTCATATAAGATATATTTTCATACAACCATTAAAATCATTATGTCTACAATGATATGTGCGACGCCTGGTCTTGCATAATCTTAGTATTTTGAGAAGATTTATGTCAAATATAAGGAAGCTTTACCAATAAGACCTCAAATGGATCATGAAGTACTTGAAGGGTTTGGTTGATATTGGGTTGTGTTATGATCAGAATTACAAAGATGATAAAATATTAAGAGGGTATGTTGACTTTGGTTATGCAAACTCCCTTAATACAAGGAAGTCAACTTTGGGTTATCTGTTTACTATGCTTGGAATACAGGTTAGTTGGAAGTCTTGTATATATAAGGTTGTTACCTTATCATCTATGGAATCCGAAAATATATGAATGCTACCAAATCTATGAAGGAAGCCATATTGTTGAAATGATTATTGAGTGAGATCATTGGTCTCGAACGAGATTTGACTCTGTTTTGTGATAATACTAGTGCTCTTTATTTAATATAAAGTCTAAAGTTTCATGAGATAACTAAGAATGTATATATCAAGTTACACATCATCTGATACGTTGTAGGGAGAGAGAAAGTGAACATGGAAAATATTAAAAGTGAGAAAAGTCCTTAAAATAATCTGACCAAAATATTATCAATTTCAAAGTTCACGAATTGTATTATACTTGCGCAAGTCTTGAAGGCAGGTGATCTGAATGTCCCTAAAAAGTAGTTGACACATCATGCAATGTATATCAAAATCAATATAAGCTAAGGTAGAGTTTTGTTAGGTGTAGTCTGAAAGTGATTGGTGTAAAGTAATTTCGAACTTTAAGGCCAAAGATGGATAACTGAGACTATAGAGGTAGAAACTATCAAAGATATAAATAAATCTACAAAATTTCAAACTGAAGACTTAGGTGCAAAAATATCAGCTGGAATATAAGTGTGAGTTTGGCCGAAGTTGATCCCCTGTTGGACCAAAGGTGCAAGAGCACGTTGGCGAAGCCTTCTGAGATTCTTCAAAGTTCATGAAATGAGTTTGATCACTTGTATGAAAGATTCTGAAACGAATGATGAATCTTTGTCGTTGATTGAGAAGATTAATATCGAGCGTGCATTTTAAAGGAGACAAATATTACAATGGTACACGTGTCATGATATGGTGCCACTACCCGACAATATACCATGTGGTAGTATGGCATCAACCATTTCCTTATTTTTTTGGACAAAAGAATATGTTTTTGGTGCTAATGTAAGCTTGATGCATTATGCACTACATTATTCAATCTATATAAGCTGAAAGAAAAGATTGAAGCTGCATCAAAACGTTGAGTGAAAACAAATAAAAGATTTCTAAAAATAAAAAGCTTCATGCTTGTGTGATTTTAGAGAGAGAAATAAGGTTGAAGATAAACAATTAAAATAAACTTTGAAAACCATGAAAATAATCGTGGTTGAGTTAGTTGTGTTTGAATTAGTCTTATATGATTGGTTTATATTTTATATTTTTCTATTATCGTTGTTGAAAAATAAAATCAAGTGTTGTAGCTTTTATTTTTGTATTATCTAATGAACAGATGATTACTTAAGCAAATGAGTCTCTTATATCTTCACCATTTAACACGTAAACCAAATAACTTATTTTGGCATATCACAATTACAGTGTATATATATATATAGTGCGGTAGAAAGTAAACCATAACCCATATATAGACCAATATTAAATAACCCATATACATTTTAACACAACCCGTATACATTTGATTCTAATTCTGACACTCTAACACCCCCTCCCCCTCAAGTTGGATCATGAAGATTATGAATTCCAAACTTGCCAAGCAAAAACTTAAACTATTGTTTGCCTAGTACTTCAGTAAAGATGTCTGCACACTGAGACTGAGTGGGCACGTGAGGTGCACAAATAACTCCATCAAGTATCGTAACCCGTAAAAATGACAATATACTTCAATATTATTTGAACGCTCATGGAACCCAGGATTGTGAGAAAGATGTAAAGTCGAATGACTATCATATAAAACTTGCATAGCCCCAAAGTGTGAGAACCTTAAATCCTTGAGCAAACCGTGCAACCACTTTAACTCACAAGTAAATCTTGTCATAGATCGATGCTCTGTTTCAACGGAAGACAATGCAACAACACCAAGATGGTGCTGAATGTACTACTGTAGTCATCACAAAATCATTTAAATAAGTAAAAGGAATTTTACCACGCTTGCCTCGTCCAAGATCTGAAGAAATGTATGGAGTATCTGAAACATCATCCAAAACTACTGGCGCATTTGAGACACCGCTGCCACCAACCTGAGGTGGAGGTTGCGCATCACCAACCTCGACAACCTCCGCGAGTGGCGCTACCACAAGGACGCCATCATCCAGGGACTTCCCCTCTTCAATCGGAGAGGCCTTCTGAACTTCATCCTCAGAATCTAAGCAGTAGTATGAGGTGCAGTGACCCCAGTCTCATGACAACCTAACTCAGAGAGCACAATAACAGATGAAGATTTAAATATATGTTCAAAACATTTCATATCAAATGAAACAAAATAATATTGACTCTCCAAATCATATATTTTACAACATTTCTTGCCATATAAGTAGCCCTCCGAGACACACCGACGACTACAACTTGAAAACTTGTCACATTTAGACCTCTGATCATGTACATAACACAAAGACCTAAACACACGAAGTTCAGAGAAAACAAGAGGCACACCAAAAAACATCTCAAATGGAGTCTTGGAACCTAAAAAGTAAGAAGGAGTTCTATTAATTAACGGGACAGTCAAAATATACTCGCTTCAAAATTTAACAAGTAAGTTAACTAGAAACCTGAGAGCACGAGCAACATTCAAAATATGTATATGTTTCTGTTTGACCCTACCATTCTACTGAGAAGTAACCACACAAGAAGATTGAAAAAAAATCTTCAACTCATTAAAAACACGGTGCACAGATAAAAATTCAGTGCCCTTGTAATTGTGCACTTTTTTAACAACCCCATTAAATTGTTTCTTAGCCATTACGAGAAAATGTAAAAACATGGAAGTTATTTCTGTTTTCTAGGCCAACAAATAAATCCATACAGCACGTAAGTAATCATAAAAAATAGTGAGAAAATATCTCGCATCATAGGAAGACAAAGTATGACAAGGACCATATAAATCACAATGAAGTTGTTAAGGGAAATAACAAAATGAACTATCAAGTAGTAAACTATATTATTAAAGAAGAGAGAAGTTATATCGATCACGGTCTATCCCTTTATTTATACTCTCTATGACTGTTGTCCCTCAATACTTCATTATTTGACTCCACTAAATGCGCATTTTAACTACATTTATATCATGTGATCTAATTTAACGGGCATTACATTAATGGTTTGACCAATTATGCTAACGTGGCTCTAAACCGCTATTCTAATTATTGCTTATTATGCGAGATGCGAGGTCGGTTGTATGTGCTCGTTTTAATTTAATTGCTTAATATCCTGGGCGCTCCTCTTCAAGGTAATGCTTTTTGTGGATTTCATTTGTGCTAGAGACCAAGCTCTTCTCCAACCGTTTCCCTTCTGCTCGGTGATTTTCCAGTTCATCATTCCTCTGACCTTGGCCAGGGTCTGATTATCTTCTCGTGACTTTGTCCTTCCTTTTCCCTATTCGGAAAAGTCCATCGACTAACTAGTTCGACTCTGTCCATACTTCTGTCCTATTTTGTAACCGGATCGGCCTATAACCTGTTCTACTCAACTTCTTGTTCGACTATTTATGTTTATTCTCTTTGTATGGTGACTATCCCTTCATCAGGGCACCCCCTTGTTCAGGGACTGCATGGTGAAGACATAAAATTCCTGAATTAAATACCTAATTTTAACCAAAGAAAATATTCGTAACACTTGAAATACGTAGCGAAAACCCATATGATGTCAGCTTAGTAATGATGAAACTCTTGAATAAATAATGAAAGACTGCCACGTGTTGATAATTGTAGGCACATGGGTGCGAGTGGTCTGACACTTAAGTCCCATTTCCAAAATGAACGCTTTGGTTTGTGTTAGAGATGTGTAAGGCTAGATTTCGCCGTCATTAACCAAGCGTGCAGTTGTTAGTTATATATCTATTTTTCTGGTTTTTACAAATCATAAGTCTTTGGATTAAACTTTGAAGCTATATTTCAAGCATTACCTGAGTTTCTTCATCAACCTTAAGCGCACTTTTCAAGTGGTTCCTATTATTTATACAGGTTTTCTACTAATTCTTTTTGGTTCTTTTGTTAATAACAAACACCTTAATACTAGACCCTCTTGGCGCGACTTTAAGGACCCAAATAACCCCCATTAGTGGTAGCGGTGTTCAAGTGTTAGTTGTTCCACGAATTACATACTTTTACTTCTCCTATTTTTCATTGCAGTCTTCATAAACACAAGACGGGTCCAAAAAATATTATAAAGAAGAAAGAGAAAGCGGTGAAGATCGTACAATCAGAGTTTAAAGACCCTATATTTGTAGAAATCTATTTTTCCCAAATTGCCCATAAATATGGATATATGGATATCACTGCCTTCTTAGTATTAAGGCCCGATATGGTATACTCAGTGATGTTACTATTAGGGTTCCAGATGATGGGGAACATCCCTTCCAGGCGAGGTAAAATGAAACCTACTTATTTACTAGTATATTTGACTGAGGTCTACGATTGCCATTACCAAGCTTAATCCGTGATTGCTTTAGCTTTCTGGGAATATGCCCAAATAAATTAGTAGAAAATGGGAAGAGATCCCTGCTGAGTATACTCTTAAGTTCACGATTTCTTGGCATATCAATCTGCTTAGCAGATCTGTTATCTGCAATAGATGTGGCCAAATTAATTAAGTCTCATTTCTTTTATGCCCAAGTTGCTGGTATCAGAAAAATAGTAGAGTTGCCGAGCTCCGACAAGCATTGGAAAAATTCCTTGGTGTTTGTCTCCGATCACTAGGAGCATGAAAATGCTTTACTAAATTTGCAGCTTGAACGAAAGTGGAAAACTAAATGTAAGGAATATACCCGCAGAATTATGCGCTGCTATTGGCCTTGTGTCACTATTAATCGGGATGTTTACATGTGCAGGTGAAGGGAAACACCATGAGTTGTGTAAGGAAGGCTTGCTAGAGGGATTTATCAACCCACTAATTAAAGTTGCAAATTTTGCGAGCACCACGTGGTTGCAAGAACCTTTGTAGTGATTTACTCAAGTTAACTACTTACAAGCCAAGTTGTGGCCGATTGTTGAGCTAACCATTGCAACGGCCAGAACACTAACCATAACTGGTACTTTAGAAAAAATAACACCACTCGTTGAAGGGAATTGATGGAACAATGCTACAAGGAAAATAATAGCACTGGGTTGTTCTTGTCGATTTCTCGGGGTAGGAAGCTAAATGAGGCTGAACGATCATCATCCTTACAATGTCTAACTTAGAAGGAGAAAGAGGTGTTAAGTGTGGGAGGGGTTGTTGAAGAGAATGAGGCTCTTCCGAGAATCAATGCCAATATGGATCGTGCACGTTGATCCCGCCCGGATGAGAATGAAGAAGAAGACGCAGATGAAGAGAGTTTTTGACTCAAACATTCAAAAGTTATAGTGGATGCAATGCCATTAACAACAAGAAAACCAGAATTGATTAATGTAAGAAGGTGACGGGGGACTGATACCAGATGGTCAAGATGGGAAACCCCCCATGTTAGCGGTAGATAAAGATTGGGGAAGGCTCCTGAGTTAATCAACTTAGATGCAGCGCCAACAGAGGGACAGACGAGCCAAGCCGAGGGTGTTGGTTATAAGTACGGACCCAAGAAGCAGATTCATGAATATATTTCTCGTGTGATGGAGAAATTTGTAAAAACTAGAGTGTGGAAAACCTTTGTACAGGAATTAGGGAGTAGACCGGCTCGTGTTAATATAGTGAGGCCTGAAAATATACCTACAAAATGCCAATGATCGAGGCCGAGTGGGTCTGGTACAGTATTAGAAGAGCTACCTCCCTCCAAAATCTCAATCTCGAGGCCCTTCATGCTAATGTTCGAACAACTGAAGAGATGTTCTGAACTTTCGCTTTACAAAAATATACCGATGAGTGAAATACTTCAGAGGCGGGTAGAGCTAGGAATAGAGGTGACTTGATAATGTCGAGCATTGTTGTTAATAATTAATCATATTATGCTAAATAAAATGTTATTTGCAGATGCATCACAACATAGTCATCTTGTCCTATCAACGTATGTTGTACGCAGATCTACAAGTGATGGATAAATGGAAACCAGAACCTATGTTCTTTTGATCTATTAGAGGGTTGATTACCAAACTCGCCTGATACAAGCATGTATATGGCTCGGCCCAAACCCATAAAGTTGTACATGAGAAAGAAAAATTAGATAAGGAGGTTGCAATACTACATAGTACTCGGGAGGCGTGCGAGCAAAAGGACAAGGAGTTAACTACTAAAGCCATGGCATTGGTATCATAAAATAACGAGTTCGTTAAAAGGAATGACGATCTGGTGTCCCAAAATACTGACCTACTAGCGCAAAATATGGCACAAGTAAGAAGGGTATAGATCAAGCGGATCGCATTGCGGGACTCGTGATCAAGAATGAGAATATGAAGGCCTCCGCGAACGATCTGAAGGCGCAAATGGAAAACCAGCACCGAGAATTAATGAAGAAGGTTGAAGCCGACTTAGAACAACAAGAAAATGAGGTGATGGAAATTGCTATCGACATACTGGAAAATAGGCAAAGGGAAATGGTGGTCGAGCTATTAAAATTGAACCATGGAATGAAACTCGGTCCGTTTAGTAAGTTCGCTCCTTAAGTTGGAAATCCAGAAGGGAGAAGTGAAATTATCTTAGAAGTGAATCCCTCCATTCCCGAGGTTGGAAAATCAGTGAGCCCATTCGGCAAAGACATAGGGGACCAGGTGAAGTTAACAAAGAAGGCTTCGCGATCACTTATTCCTGATGCATTATTGTAGAAATATGACGAACAAAATATTTTGTTGCGTATTCATTTTTTGATGTGGCACTTTAATTGCAAGACTTTGTTATTTTATCTGTTTTCCACAAGATGCGGATGAGTGATTGATGTTGTGTTACTTTATGGAGATGTATGTTTGTTTATTTATATTTGATTCGGGAGAAGTCCTTATAAAGTCGAGCTCAGTATGGCTCATTGTGTAGCTTATTGGGATAATGATCCCCCAGCTTTGATTTCGAAGAGGTCTAAGTGACCCATTGTATAGCCCTAATAGGCTTGTCTCGACGGTCAGTTCGCTTATTTATTGTATAAAAGATACAAGGATCAGTATGGCCTTTAATTATCCCGTAGACGTGACCGATTAGCCCAATCGTATATAGACTCTATGGTCTCGGCTTAGTATGGCCCCTGGTGTAGCCCGTAGGCGTGGTAATTGAACCTTTCTCTAATTATAAGGATAGATATATAAACAAACACACGTTGTGGCGAAAGCATAAAAGTTGTATTAATAGAATAAGTTATAGTTGAATGCCTCATTAACCAAAGCCTTGAAACTGAAGCCTTGAAAAAAATTCTTCATTACCATGTCACCAAAACTGAAACAACGAGTTTTGAGGCGTGTATTGAAGCAGCCTCTCAGTAAACTCATGTAATGCTCTGCTCGGCTCGCGCTTGATCTTGATGCTCCTCAATAAGGTCGACCTCTACTACTCTACTTTCTTTATTGTGGTCCTTGTCAAAATTTACCAAGAGATGGCTTGGTATTATGACCTCAGCTGGGGCTACTACTTCACTGCCATATACTAACGCAAAAGGAGTGTCATTTGTAGTTGTGCGCGGTGTAGTTCGATAGGCCCATACAAGTTTGGGCAACTTGTCTGGCTATTTTCCTTTTGCTCATTCTAGCTTCTTTTTAATACCTTCAACCTGACCATTAGCCTGAGGATAATAGGGCGTGGAGAAGTGTTGGCTTATCCCGAATTGGTTACAAAAGACGGTGACTATAACATTTTGGAATTGGGGGTCATTGTTGGTCATCAAAATGCGGGGTACTCTAAATCTTGTGAGGATTTTCGTATGGACAAAATCATATATCTCTTAAGCTCAAGTGCAATACAGAGCCTTTGCTTCCACCCGTTTTGAGAAATAATCTACCGCAACGATCAGGAATTTCATTTTATCGGTTTCCATAGAAAGAGGTCCTACCAAATGAATCCCATATTTATCAAAGGGACAGGGAACGACTACATGATTCATTAGTTCACTCGGTAGACACCCCGTATTGGAAAATTACTGACACTGATGGCATGGTTGAACCAATTGTTTGGCATCGGCAACTAACTCTGGCCAGTATTAACCAACAAGTAGAAATCGTCTGACTAGACTTCGGTAACCGTAATGTGCCCCTGCCTCTCCATTATGCTGATCATACATGATTTTAATTGCTTCTGTTTGATTTATACATCGGAGAAACGGTCGGGTGGAACTTTTACGATATAAAAACCATCTAAAACATAATACTTAGCAATCCTTGTTGAAAGCATTCGAGTCGTTGTCTTCTCAGTTGGGAGAAAAAGTAAATACGGTTCCCTCCAATCATCGGTGCTGCTGATCGTATGCACCCCACCACTCACATGAATGAGCTCGGTTGTTGGCAGCTGTTGTGTAATAAGGAACGTATTATCCCCTTAGGCTACATCCTTTGCTATGGCGTCGGTATAGCTGATTTCTTGGTGCAGAACCTGCTCATATTGTACTCTTACAAATTTTGATTCACATTCCTTGAGCACGGCCAAGTAGCATTTAATACCTTCTTGCTTAGCATCATAGATGCCCTGAGGTAGGTTCATTACCAACTGCGAATCTGAACGAATTATGAGATGGCGGGCCCTACATTTCAGTGCCAATTTCATACCACAAATGACTGCTTCATACTTAGGTACATTATTAGTAACTGGAAAGTTGAAGCAAACTGCTTGTCTAATATATTCTCCTATAGGCAAGTGGAGAATAACACCTGCTCCTCCCCTTGACATACTCGATGCTCCATCGGTTTCCATAATCCATTTGGGTAAGTCTGCCGTTAGCTGTATATTGTGTTCATCCAGAAGCATGTCCCTCGGTAAAGAAAATTCTGTTAGTAAGCATGCTATGGCTTGTCCCTTGATCTCTATGCACGGTTCGAACTGGATATCATACTCCATGAGCTCGATGCTCCATCTGACCCTGAAAATAAGGGTGCATTTTCTGTGTGGCTATTACCAATCCCAACACGAGTTTTTCCAAACTAAGGTATCTAGTCTCTGTGTCGACCAATGTCTTTCTAGTGTAATATACTGGACGTTAAACTCCTGCTTGCACTCTTACTAAGACCGCGCTAACCAAAAACTGTGAAACCGATAGATAAAGGAACAACAGTTCCTCCGCAATAGGCGCATATAATATTTCTGGCGACATAAGGTAGTTCTTGAGCTCGGTAAATGCCCTACTGCACTCCTCGGTCCATTCAAACTTCTTAGCTCCCCGTAGTATCTCAAAAAAGGGTGGTTTTTGTATGAAGCTCTCGAGATAAAGCGGGAGGGTGTTGCTAGGATTTCAGTGAGACACTTCACTTTCTTGATATTTTGTAGCGGTTCCATTGGGACAATCTCTTGTAATTGCTTTAGGTCGACCTCGATCTCTTTTTTGCTGATGATATATCCTAGTAACTTCCCATGCCGAACTCTGAATGAGAATTTGAATGGATTGAGCTTCATGTTGAACTGACATAGGATATCGAAAACCGTTCGTAGTGCCGAGAGGTGTTGTTCTGCCATGTGCGTTTTGATGATCATATCATCGATGTAGGCCTCTATATGCTGACCCAAGTGATCGACAAAAATGTAGTTGATCAGTCGTTGATATGTTGAACTTGCATTCTTTAGTCCAACCGGCATGATCGTGTAACAGTAGATCCCTCTTTCAGTTGAAAATATAGTGTGTTCTTCGTCAATAGGGTCGAGGCGAATCTGATTATACCTAAATATGCATCCATGAACGATAAGAATTCACATCGTAAAGTTGAGTTCACTAACTAGTCGATACGGGATAGTGGGAATGTGTCTTTTATACAAAATTTTTTCAAATGGTAAAGACGACACACATGCGCAGCTGACCTCCTTTATTTTTTACTAGAACATGTTCGCTAGCCACAATGGGTATCGGGCTGGTCGTATATGGCCGAGCCTAGATAAATTTGCCACCTCAGTGGAAATAACTTCTAGATTTCCTACAGAAAACGATCTTCTATTCTGCCACACTCGTTATGTATAAGGAGCAATAGCCAATTTGCGGAAAATGATTGATGGATCGACACCGGAAACGTCATTGGCCTCCTAGGCGAACACATCCAAATTTCTTTATAATAGTTCTATCAAAGATTACTTAAAAGGAAAATGTAGATGATTACCTAAAAGAAACGTTTGACCTTTGGCTAGTATCTCCTATGCCATGTCTGATGGTTCCTCTCCTACTCGTTATTTTTCTCTGGGATCATCCACGGGCTCGAATGAGGGAGGTGTACTACCCTCAGTTCATGCTATTTGGATCGCTTTCTGCTTCTACTCTCACCCTCTCCATCTTTCTTGTCATTACGCTTAGAAGACCGGTCTCCTTTATTGATACGGCTAGCATCGGGTCTGGACAGGTGATTAGCTCGGCTTGCTCCTTTTGTCTTAGTAGTTAGAGAATTGAGCTCATCATTCATCCCTGCTAGGTTTGCATGCATTGCATGCTCCCGAGCGTCTCGCTCACAATCCACTATGAGTTGTTCCTGATTGAGTTTCTGGATTTGCTGCTCTAGTTTCCGGTAAGTTGGCACTATCGTCGGGCTCTCACCGGGGACCTCTTGCATGACAAATGTTGCCACCAATCCAACAGGGTTGATTTCTGGTTCGGCGATGGTCACTGATTATACTACTAGTTGGATTGGCTCCATTGGTGCAGTTGGGGCTGCAAACATAATCTTCGGGCCGAAAACTGTGGTGGGGTTTGTTGTGTCTAGTCTTTCCGGTCGATTCGCTCCAATTCTTCCATCCACCACTGCTTCACTCGTTTCTAGGATTTCTCTCTCAATATCTGACCTAGTTACTACCATGGTTTTCTTACTTCTTTAGATGAATGCTTTGCACTTTCCCACAGATGGTGCCAAATTTGTTAAGGGAAAAAACAAAGTGAACTACCAAGTAGTAAATTATATTATCAAATAAGAGAGAAGCTACATTGATCAGAGTTCTATCCCTTTATTTATACTCTCTGTGACTGTTATCCCCCATTACTTCACTATTTGACTCTACCAAATCCACGTTTTAACTATATTTATATCATGAGGCCTAATTTAACGGGCATTACATTAATGGTTTGACCAGTTCTGTTAACGTGGCTCTAAACCGCTATTCTAATTATCGCTTATAATGCAAGGTGCTCGGTCAACGTCATGTGCTCGGTTTACTTTACTTGCTTAATATCCTGGGCGCTCCTCTGGTCCTCCTCTTCTTGGTAATGCTCTTCGGGGATTTCATCTGTGCTAGAGATCGAGCTCTTCTCCAATCGTTTCCCATATGTATGGTGCTTTTCATGTTCAGCATTCCTCTAACCTTGACCTTGGTCTGATTATCTTCTCGTGACTTCGTCATTTCTTTTCCCTGTTCGGAAAAGTCCATCAACTGACTGGTTCGACTTTGTCTCCGATCACCCAGTCCAATCACAGTCCCTGATTGTGGGTTCTGAATAACACAACCAAACTTAACACATCAAGGAATATAGCCGAGATCATCAGTCAAGTGGGATACTCAAAACAAATTACAAGTAAGCTTGGGAACCAAAAATACATTCTACAAAGACAACTAACAAGATAAGTGCACACTACCATAATGTGTATCAGTAACCTGAGAACCATTTTTCATATATACTACACAGGCTCGCATAACAATAACATTTTGCAATAGAGAGATGTAACCTATCATGCGATTAGAACCCTCAGTATCCATAATGCAAGGAATACTGAACAACTCATCATTCAGAAACTCATCAGTCTTGGAAACTTTTTCTGCTGAAAGAAGGGAAAGCAACTGCTGCAACTGACCAGAATGACGAGAAGCCTCACCTGCAGGTAACTCGGAAATAGCCGCAGCCGATAGACCCATGGTGGTTGTCCATGCCGTCGTGTTGCGCGGCCTTGGAGCGTCGCCGCCGTATGGCGGTCTGCGCAGACCTCCCTCTCCACGAACGTAAGGTGGTGTAGTGCCCGAATGTTTCACCCAACTTACATGATACCCATGTTTGGCGTAGCAATTAGATTCCTCATGACCATTTTTGTGACAATAAGTACAAAATGCTGAGAATAACGAGGGGAAAACAAAGAAGTACCTTGAGGAGTAGACTAAATCGTAAATGCCATCGGGGCCTTTGAAAAACTAGCGAAAAAACTATAGTGATGAGAAAATAAACAAGACTACACCGGTAATACGTCGGTGCAAGAGGAACAAGACCGAAAATACGTCGGTCTGGAGAGAACAAAAGTCGGAAACACGTCGGTTGATGAAAGCTACACCGATAATACGTCGACGTAAGAGGAACAAGACCGAAACTGCGTTGGTAACAAGAGAACAAAGGCTGGATAAAGGTCGGTTGATGAAGGTTAAGCCTGAAACACGTCGACGTAAGAGGAAAATTTTGGAAGCTCGAATTTTCTATATAATCGGATGACATGATGTCTCTACTACCATGTTAAGTGAATGTGCCTCTTATATTTTCACCTTGTTAACATGTAAACCAAATAACTTATTTTGACGTATTATAATTACAATACATATATGTAATGCAACATGAAGTAAATCATAACGCGTATACAAACTAATATTAGATACTGGTAGCGCCAAGCTACGAGATAGAATAGATGGCTGCAAACACAAAGAGAAAAGACGAGACAAGATATATAAACCCTAACCCTAGGTTAGAGTATAAGAGACTAAGAGAAAATTCTCAATTTTTATTCATCAAAGTCTGACGACAAAATAGGGTATAGGAGGCTTTATATAGCATGACCAAAAACCCTAATTCCAAATAAGGAAAATTACATAAATGTTTTAAAATAAAATAAATAAAATAACGCTAAAATATTAAAACTGGTTTTCTAAGGCTTTACAGGTCGAATCTGGGTATCAAACTTTGTGACAAAGTCACATTTTTGAAATCTGATGGGCTCGTCGAAATCTTCGATTTGAGTACCTGTTTGACCCAATTCTGATACCTAGGAAAGAAACCATTCTGTTTGCATTCTTCGCTACATCATCCTTCCCCGGTTGGGAAGAATTCGACCTCGAATTCGGAACGCTGAAACATTGAAAGAACTCCAAAAATATTGGCATATTCACCGATGATAAGGGTGTAAGAGGTGAGACTCTGAATGCTGCAGCTCTTGTCAAGAAGTGGTTTATCAGCTTTGTCCCTCTTTACCATGTCATCAGTAGTACTGTGGTCACCAGTATCAAGATATACTCCGCCCACTTGTTCTATGTCTGCTTTTTCAATCCATTTACTAAGCACAACAACACCCTTGCTTGTGTAAAGAGTTGTTGTCTTTCCAGTTCCAGACGGTGCTTGTTGTATCACATCAAAACCCTTACAGAAAGGAACAATTCCTCTTTGTTGAATAGTAGATGGTTTCTCAAGTTCTGCAGAGTATATTTCTACGAGCAGATGTAAAACATTCCAATCTTCTACTATTAACTTTTTATTGTTTCTTTTAATTCCCCAATTATCACCCAAAACTCCTCCAGGTTCTATTACAAAACCTAACCTTTTATCCATTAAAACACCAATATTTTCTTCTAACAATCTCTTCATAATATGAAATACAAAAATATCATCTTCATCCATTGTAGGATAACCGAAAATACCTGGAAGGCGCATCTCCACGATAAAAACTACTGCTTCGTAGTCCTTCTTCAACAAAATCTTTGGAGTGATGTAGTATGGTGTACTGAAGTCTGAGACAATTTCTTGATCTACAAGTTTCTCCTTAACATTAATTAGATCTTCATTATCCCATTCTTTAACATCAACGCTCCTCTCTTCAATCTCATTATCGTAGACATCATAAATTGGATCTCCCAATTCCGACCAAGTTTGATCATAAATTTCACCCTGGTAGTCAGCCTCATACTCAATAAAGAGTGGATGGTCGAGTATCGGCGAACCCTCCATGTCACCAACAACTCCTTGATGGATCTCCTTCCCTTTTGGTTTTTCCAAATTGTAGTTGTGGCTGTGGTTGGATCCTGTGAAAAAGACTTCCGCCTTTGAATTTATGGTTGGAGTTTGAAATCCGGTGGTGGTCAACCTTTCAATATCTTCTATCGCTTCCTTCATTTGATGTCGCATCGAATTCATCCATTCATCTATCTGCGATCGGAACTGATCGAATTCATCACGATCGACCAATTTTGCAATCGGAAGAGTGGACTTCCCTCGCAAGGATCGCTTTGGCGGCATACCTTTGTTACTCACGCCGTAGGAACTCTGGCTCTGATACCAATATGGTAGCGCCAAGCTACGAGATAGAATAGATGGCTGCAAACACAAAGAGAAAAGACGAGACAAGATATATAAACCCTAACCCTAGGTTAGAGTATAAGAGACTAAGAGAAAATTCTCAATTTTTATTCATCAAAGTCTGACGACAAAATAGGGTATAGGATGCTTTATATAGCATGACCAAAAACCCTAATTCCAAATAAGGAAAATTACATAAATGTTTTAAAATAAAATAAATAAAATAACGCTAAAATATTAAAACTGGTTTTCGAAGGCTTTACAGGTCGAATCTGGGTATCAAACTTTGTGACAAAGTCACATTTTTGAAATCTGATGGGCTCGTCCAAAATCTTCGATTTGAGTACCTGTTTGACCCAATTCTGATACCTAGGAAAGAAACCATTCTGTTTGCATTCTTCGCTACATCAGATACTACATACACATATACACATTTGATTCTAATCCTTACCATTTAAAAACATTATTATTTTATCAAATTTCAGTTGTAGTTCATAAAACTTCGATTAACTTTTATTAATTCGGATTATTATTAGAATTTAAAAACAACTAACTAACTTATTTTTAATAACACACATTTCTAATTTAAAAAAAGAATTAATTTGTCATAAATAATTAATAATCTTTAGAAATTGAATTCCGTTTTAGTTTGCCAAACTAATAACATTCTGCAAACTGACTTTTGCAAAAATGATAATTTTCAAATTTAAACTTTTTTTTCGAATTGCATTATTTTTCTAAACTTTTCAATCTACAAACAACAGATTTGCGATATATTCATTCAAACGATTGATAATAACAAAACGTCATGACAGGGTGTAGATGATGTCATCATCCAAATAACATTAAAGGAAAGATGGCTTTCTCGATTTGTAACGTGAGTGGGGTGGTACAGCTATCATCATACATTTGAAATAGACCTCTAAAAGAATAAACTACAATCGTATTAATAATGAATTGGATAAAACAATTTGATTTGTATATTCGACCTATGCATATATTCATCCTAGATTTTAAAAATATAGTAACTCGTAATAATCAACATGCATCAGATATTTTTTCGTCTTTCTCTAAAAACTATTTATAAAAAGATGTTCTAGCAACATATTGCGATCAGTTCTATAAAATTTATTTTTAGTGTAAATTAGTTTTATAATTAAATAGAACTGAGGTGAAATATTCTAATAAATTCATATAATTTTAATAATTGATCATGCATTTTTCTATATAAAAAAATGAATAAGAAAAATAACTAGAGGCCGCACAGCGTGTGATTACAAAGTTTCATAACTTTTCAATTTGTTAATGGAATTAAAAGAATAAAATAAATAAATGAAAATTTTCTATTAGATACACCAAAATTTATATAATTTTGGTTTGGGGTGTTTTATTATTCCTATTGTTTATGAATTTATATTATCGCATCGGGTTGATATTCATCACAACAATGGAGAAATATGTATTTTTAATTTTTGAATATTTTTTTAATAAAAAGTGACATTTTGGGTATCATTTTTTATTCAGAATCCCAAATTCATCACAATGGAGTTTTGTAGGTTGAACTCCACCCATGCTTTATTTAAATGATCAGTAAAATAAATTTTTACTATTCTAAATAATTTAAAGAAATTCTTTTATAAAAAAAATGAATAAGATGATTGATTGTGGTTAATCGAAATATATAAGTATAATAGTTTTATTACTGTTATTCGTAATAGAGTAACAATTTTATTAGTGTAATTTTTAATAGAGTAACAACTTTATTGCTGTTATTCCTAGAGTAACAGTTTTATTATTATTATTCCTAATAAAGTAAAAATATTATTAGTGTTATTTCCAATAGAGAAAAAGTTTTACTATCGATATTCCTCAATAATAGTAACATAGTGGTCGTGGTTGTGGTCGTAATGGTGGCGGCGGCAGTGGTGGTAGTCGTAGGGGTGGTGATGATGGTGGTGGTGTTCGTTGTGGTGGTTGTAGTGGTGGTCGTAGTGGTGGTTTTGGTGGTCGTCATCGTGGTGGTGGTGGTGGTCGTGGTGGTGATGATGATTGTGATTGTGATTGTGGTAGTGGTGATGGTGATGGTGGTGGTGATGATGGTGGTGGTGGTTTTTATGGTGGTGGTTTTTATGGTGGTGATAGTGGTGGTGGTGGTGGTGCTGATGATGATGATGGTAGTGATGGTGATCTTGTGGATGGTGATCGTGCGGATGGTAATCGTGGGGATGGTGATCGTGCGGATGGTGATCGTGGGGATGGTGATCGTGGAGGTCGTATTGGTGATGGTGATCGTGGGGATGGTGATCGTGGAGGTCGTATTGGTGATGGTGGTGACGGTGGTAGTGATTTTCGTGGTTGTCGTCGTGGTGATATTGATGGTGGTAATGGTGTTGGTGCGGTGGTGATGGTGATGATGGTATGGTGGTGGTGGTGGTGATGGTGATGGTTGTCGTGATTGTCGTGGTGGTGGTTGTGGTTATGTTGGTGATGGTGGTGGTAGTTGTAAGGATGATGATGGTGGTGATACTAATGGTTGTTGTGGTCGTTGTGTTCATTGTGATGATGTTGGAGGTGGGTGTGAGGGTAGTTGTGGTGGTATTGATGATGTCGGTGGTGATAGTGGTGGTGAGGATAATAATGGTAGTGGTGGTACTGGTTGTCGCGATGGTGGTGGTTGTGGTCATAGTGGTTGTTTTGATGGTATTTGTGAGGGTGGTAGTGGTGGTGTTGGTTGTGATGGTGGTGATGGTTGTGATGGTGGTGGTGGTGGTAGTGGTGTTCGTGTCAATGGTGGTAGTGGTTGTCGTCGTGGGAGTAATGGTGGTGGTGGTTGTGATGGTGATGGTGGTAGTAGTGGTGGTTGTCATCGTAGTAGTGATAGTGGTGGTAGTGGTTGTTGTGGTGGTAGTGATGGTGGTAGTGATGGTGGTAGTGTTGGTGATGGTGGTGGTGGTCGTGATGGTAATGATGGTGGTGGTAGTGATGGTGGTCGTTGTCGTGGTGGTGGTGGTCATGGTTGTGGTGGTGGTGGTGGAGGTGGTGGTTGTGGTTGTGGTGGTGGTAATGGTGATTGTGGTTTGATGGTGGTGGTGGTGGTAGTGGTGGTGGTGGTAGTGGTAGTGGTGGTGGTGGTAGTAGTGGTGGTAGTGGTGGTGGTGGTGGTTGTCGTGGTTTTTGTGGTGGTGGGCGTGGTTGTATTGTTGGTGTGTGTGTGTGTTAGTTGTGGTGGTGGCAGTAGTCGTGATGGTGGTGGTTGTCGTGGTGGTGGTGGTGGTGGTGATGATGGTGGTGGTGGTCACGGTTTTGGTGGTGGTGGTTTTGGTGATGGTGGTCTTCATAGTCGTAGTAATTGTGCTGGTGGTCGTCGTGATGTTGATGGTAATCGTGATCGTGGTGGTTGTGGTGGTGGTGGTGGTGGTGGTAGAAGGTTGCCAAATCCAAAAAACATCTCTCGATAAGAAAAGAATAAGATTTTTTTTGCTAATAAATTAATCATTGAACGATGTTAAGAATGTTTCAAAAGTATATATCAAGCTCAGAGGGAGCTGGTCAAACCTGATAAGGCGTTGCGTCAAATATTCATTCAGAATACTTGGTATTAATAGATAGGGTCAGATTATATTAGAGGTAAGAACAGTAAAAAGGGTCGGATTTATTTAGAAAGACAACTTAAACCTAAAAAATAATCATGATGAGAAAGTAGTATACCTAGTGACTCAGCTGAGCGCCTAGTTAACTTTTGTTTGGGCCTAGGGGCTCACAAGACTGGCCCAAATATATGATCCTATCTGTCTGGCCCATGAAGGATCTGAATGACCCATGGATCCAAAAAGACTATTAATAACCCGATAAAAAACATTAAATGAGTTGGACATTCTCTCTACATATTAAATACAAGCATCTTTACTCTCTCTCTCTCTACAGTCCACTCTAAATTTAATACCCAACTTAAACAACTACCAAATATACCATCCGATCAGTTTTTACCATCATCAACTTGAAGACCACAATGGGCCCGATAACAACCGTAAACAAGATGAAAGCAATCAATCCCCAAAGGCTCATAAAGGAACGAAAAAAGATCATTGGACTAAGCAATTCTCACACACATTGGATTCCGTTGGGAGCTCAACCATAGAATCATATTCTAATATCTCTTCTTCCTCATCAAGTGATCAAAACCGTCAGAAAAACAAAGAAAGATTAACTAATAAGCATTCTAAAAAAAGATCAAGTAAATGGGACTTAGAAGCGAAGAAAAGAGATAGAATGGCCAAAGGGAAAAAGAAAGGGTATCAATGTAAAGTGAAATGGTCAACAAACTACAATATTGATCATTTACTCAGTGATTAGTTTGTTGTCCAATCCAAACCAGGTATCTTTTCCCCTCCTGATGAAGATCATATGTTTAGCCAAGGTCATAATTGAAGGCAGTCACCTTTTTTCAAAAATTATTTCTACGCATTTATCGAGGCAATTTGACAGCTCATAAATGGGAAAATATGATGGAAGTCAAGATATTGACAATCACCTTGAACAGTTTAAAAATTTCATGATAAATTTTAATGATGATGATAAACTGTTGTGTCAGGCCTTCTCACAGACTTTGAAATGAAGTGCTTTGAAATGGTATAACAGATTGACACAATGATCAATTAAAAACGTTGGTGTGTTTTGGATGACGTTTTAGAGGCAGTTCGTGGGTAGTAAAGAGCTCAAAGGAAACGATGCCACCATAATTCATTGGGCACAAGAGCCGAACGAGTCTTTAAAAGATTACATTAGTCATTTTGTAAATACAAAGAATGAAATGAGTGATTGTTTTAAGTAAATAACTATTGCTTCTTTAGGACATGTCTTAATGCCTGGTGATTTGGATGATTCGGTTACTCAGAAGAAGACGATGATTTGGGAAGGATTATTAAACAAAGTCAGAAAACAAATCATGGTGGAGGAAACCAAGAAGTCAAAAGTATCATGTCAGAATATATTTATTCCCACAAATTACATCCCACAAGCTAATAATTAGTCTCAGGCTACAATCAATTACCGCCATATGGAATCCAGACAAGGTTCACATCGACCTAGACAAGGTCAATCAAATCAGGGTCAACAGTCTAGACCAAGGAGGATTCAGTGAGTTCAACCTGAATGGTTTGTAGAAGTAGGTGAAATGTAGCCATTATATATGATAAAACCAAAAATATTGTGCATTTCCAAAGGCCATCCCCAATTTAGTCCCCAAAGAAAATTGAAGCACACGCTTTTGTAGGTACCAAAATGATGTGGGTCATGATATCCACGACTGCATCGCCTTGAAGCAAGAGATACAAATGTTGATTGAAAGTAGGAAAGTATCTTCTTTTGTTTAAAAAAACAAGGAGTTGTCACGAAAATTAACACACATGCTCAGCCTAGCACAAGTACAACCTAAATTACTTCGCCCAATGTTTAAAGGCTAAGTATGGAAATATCTAAACAAGAAAATGCGATGGTAATTGTTGAACGATTCAATGTGGATTTAGAATACTTGGAACTTGATCCACATCAGCTGCAAGTTGGAGTAATAATAGAAAAAACAGCGAAAATATCTGATATGTGCCGCTATTTCGAATCTTCAACAATTTTTGGAGGAGATACTGTAACTGCGCCATCAAATGGCTCCCAAAAACGACATGTTGTTAGTTTGACAACCCAGTTAGAAGGGAAAATGTCTACACATCTATACCAGAACATGTTACTTTCATTGCTTGGGATGAGGATGACTTGAGTGAAATTTTTGGTCCTCGTGAAGATACTCTGGTAATAGGAGCATCTATTCAAGACAATGAAATACGAAAAATCTTGATTGACACAGGAAGTTTGGCAGACATTTTATTTTTGTCAGCCTATAAGCAGATGAAAAATCCTTCGGTTTTTTCAACATTCAAATTGAACCATAGTGGGGTTCACCGGAAACTTTGCTGATGTAATCGGAGAATTCGAATAAGAAATTCTGCTAGGAAAATGGCCAATCAAGAAAATGGTAAGAGTTTTATTCATATATTTGATTGTCCGATATCCTATAATGCAATATTGGTAGATCTTGGTTATCAAAGATGCATGTAGTGGCATTCACTGTTCACCAATGTTTGAAATATGTCGTCGGAGGTCAGGTAGGGGTGGTCCAAAGTAGTCAAAATAAGGTCAAGGAATGTTATGTCACTGTTCTCGCTCCGAAATCATTATAAGCAATGAAAACTGGAATAGAATAACTATTAATAAAGCCTTTTGAGGAATCAAACGAGATATATGATCCAATGGAAGCTCCTAGTGTTGTTATCCCAATTGAAGAGCTTGAAATTCATTACCTGGAAAAAGGTAAAAGCCTCAGGGTCGGAACCAAGCTACATATAGATTTAAATAAAAAATTATGGTTTTTTTTATCTAACAATTTACATGTGTTTGCTTGGTGCAACAATGATGTGACTGAAGTTCCAGTAAGTGTAATCAGCCACAAACTATATGTTAGATCTGATGCTGGTCCAGTGGTGCAAAGAAGAAGAGAATTTTCTAACGAAAAATCAGAAGATATAGTCCAAGAAGTGGATCGGTTAACTAAGGTGGGGCATATTAAAGAATCCCAATATCCTTTTTGGACTGCTAAACCGGTCCTTGTCAAGAAGAAAAGCGGAAAATGGTGTATGTTTGTCGATTATACAGATCTTAACAAAGCTTGTCCAAATGATCCATTTCCAGTGCCATAGATAGATCAACTGGTAAATTCTATGTCGGGAAATAAGTTTATCATTCATGGATGCTTTTTCCGAGTATAATCAAATACAGATGGATCTGAATGATCAAGATCACACTACTTTCGTCACTAATATGAGGCTTCATTGTTACAAAATAATGCTTTTGGGGTTGAAGAATGCTTGAAAACTTATTAATGATTGGTTAATAAAGAATATTCCAACCAAATTGGAAGAAATATAGAAGTTTACATTGATGATATGATGGTTAAAAGCCCCCAAGAGGCGCATCACATCTCCGACCTCTAAAAAATATTTTTCAACTTGGAAGCATCAACTTGAAATTAAATCTTGAAAAATGTACCCTTGGCGTCTGATCCGGAAAATTTCTGGATTACATCATAAGTGAGAAAGGGATTCAGACCGACCCATACCAATTGAATGCGTTATTGGCCATGGATCCACCTCAGACTACTAAATAAGTTCAAATATTGACTAGGAGGTTAGCAACATTATACAGGTTTACTTAAGTATCTACCAAAAACTTCAATTATAAATGTTATATCTAGTTCGGCACATGAACGTACATTGGACTTAATAAAATTTATGCATATTTTAAAATTTTAACATGTTTTAAGATAATAAATTAAATAGAATAGTTATGTTATTTCCAAAAGAGTATTTATTGTCTTATTATTTTTTAGATTATCCCGATAAATTTGAATTCTTAACACAAAAGACACATTATATATATATCATTAAAGAGTATGTCATCGCCGTACACCATAAATAAATTTTATTATTCTCACTGATTGTGATAAATATTCTATTAGTATTCATCTTAAAACACAATTATTAGAAAAAATTAAGATTTCTCATCTAGAACATCTTCAACAACTTCTTTTTTGAGCGGACGTGGTACATTGGTTTGAGGAACCGAACTCTCTTACATCCAATTAATAACCAATATATTAGGGTGGCGAACAAAGTCTCACATCCTACATCGGTTAGACATGGGAAGGATAAGTGGTATATAAGTAAGAATATATCTCAACTAGTATGAGACATTTTGAAAGTGAACCAAAACCAAAGACATGCGGCCTTCGGGCGCCAAAGCGACAATATCATACTAGTGTTGAGATCTTGTTGTTCTTACTTATATACGGAGGCGGAATATGTGGACTGAGCCCTCATATTCCTAACATGTATAAATGCTAATTATTTACTTCTTCCAACTTTCAATAATAAATGTTATTGATTGCTGTAAATAATATCATATCACGATTCTATTCCAAAATTGGTTCAAATAAATATTGAACTCACATATGTTCCATAACTTATACTTAACAAACCAAAATAATATAATATATAGATCCATGATAAAAGCTTAATTTTATGTCATTATGTTTTAGTAAAATATATTTAGGCCGTCGTGGTATACACTATTTTTAATGAACTTTTTAAATTATTTGGCGTTGGGTCACCATCACATATGAAAATAACAGAACTTCATTTTGGATTGATTATCTCATTTTTATGATGCCAGTTAACATTAATTATCTCATTTTTAAAATATATTTAACATTAATTACTCAGTTACGTACGGACATAGAACATTTAATATCACAAATTAATCATGCATGTGTATTCATCTATAACACATATAAGAATATCTTCTATTAGGTCAATATTGACAACGTAAACGTCTAAAATTATTCAATAGATAACTTATGCATAAATATCACTTTGTATATTTGATTTATCGAGACATATCTAACATTTTGACATTTGAATCACGTACATGTGATTTATAAAAAATGTAACATTCTATGATGGATGAATTAGTATTTGCACTTCATCGCACAACACACAACCACATACATCATCGAGATCGAAATCGACCTGATCGATTTGTTAACAATATTTACATTTTATTATAATCTCGGATATATGAAAGTAAATACACAGCCTAAAAAAATAATACATAGTCATTTTAAACATGTAACACATAATTTATATATTTTAAAATTTGTATGTATATAACATCGGTTCTAAATTTTTAAAAAATCGCAAAAACTAAAGATATTAGAATAACATAAGAGATTTATTGTAATAGTGAAAACAATATCATCGCAATAGACTTTGTACTATTATGGTACGATAAGATTTACCATAGTGAGAGCATTGATCGTTGTATCAAATTTTATATGCAAATTTATCATGGTTGGCATGGATCATCTCATTACAACATAGGTTGGCATCATTAAAATCAAAAAGTTAATGCAACAATCCATTGCTTCAAACTACAAGTCTTTATTTTAACGCATTAGAAATATCTTCTATCGTGGTGACGAGTGTATGCACAATCTAATTTTTCCAAAGATTTGTAATTTCAGAGATTTATTTCATAACCCTTAAACACATGCATTTAAAAATATATATTCATCTTTAACTAAGGTATGAAATAGATTGTATTGCATAAAATTAACGATAACAAGAATGTAAATATCGACTCAGAACAATATTTTCAAAATATTTTTTTGAATTGAACTATGAAATACAATTACTAAATAGTATAACATGAATAATCTACAAGATGATCATCTAATTGATATACTTAAATATTAAATCCATAAAACATCATTGAAATACTATAATACCATTTGTATGAGTTGATTGACCAATTATCGATACATATATAGAGCTTATAAATATAATAATTAATAGACTTATAATGACATGATTCAAAATAATTAACTTGTTTGTTATTCTCAAAACCATGAAATATTTTTGTTAAATAAAGTTTTCATTATGAAAAGACTGTATTCCGGTTAGCACACAAATGGTTTTTGAGTTCTTTTATGAATGAGTCACTAAAATATGATATTTTATATCTCAACTCTCAAAACTCTATATTTAAAAATTTAAGAGACAGTACATAAAAAAATATGTTCATCATGTATTTTGAAACAAAAACTATAAATTTGGACAATAAATAGTATATCGTTCATGATCTTATATATAAATTCATTGTAACTTATTAAATTCATATAATCTAATATTATCATTTGATGTAAAAAAAGCTTAGCCCCTTAAAAATATAACTACACCAATGATTCAAAAAAATTATACTAATTTAAAATAATCCTATTCTTTTAACTTGTTTGATTAAAAAACTATAATTTTTATATATTTATATTTTATAATATTTTATTTTATTTTATTAATATCTTTATTCTAATTATTAGATGTGATGATGCAAATTTGATTAGGAGGAGATCCCAGTGTGGAAATAAAATATATTCTAATAAAAAAAATGTATTATGGTAAACTAATAAACTAATAGAGCTATACAAGTTTTTTACAATGGAAAGGTCTTAAAAATATTTATTGTTGGAGTATATCTCATATTTATAGAAAAATATGTCTCTCTTATAATTAGAACTATGTAATAAATACATTTATTTATTCTCGCTTTTGTAAGTTGTCATGTAATAAAGATTTTATGCGTGATGTATGATAGATTTTTATTCCATATGACTTACTCAGATTCTAAAATTCAGTCCAATGGGCTTTAAAATTTTTAAAATCGGTTAATTCTTTTATGAACAATTTTCCCTTATTTGTTGTCTATCTAGTCCTTCCGAGTGTGTTAAAGAATGATTAATATATTTGTGATTATTGATGTACATTTTTAAAATATGTTATCTATATTGATAGAAGAGAGTCAAGCGTCAATCTTCCCTTTGAAGTAGAGCCTTTATTATGCACCTTTAATGTTGATTTAATTTCTTCTTGCTACATCTTGACTGTATTCAATTCTTATGGAACGAGTAGCCCTATAATTTATTTTATAAACCTAGAAAATAATATTTATGAAAGCGATAAATAGTAATTGACACAATAATGTTTGAAAATACTTCCGATCTAGAGTAACCCTCCCCCCCCCCACTCCAAATTTGTTTTGAAAAGTTCTGTAAAATGATTTGTGACCTACAATAGTCCCCAAATTCTTTACAAGAACTATAAAAAATAATTATGAGCTCTAATAGCCCCTCGTGTCTTTTCAAATGTTAAAGAAATATATTTATATGCTAAAATATTGCACGTAATCGAAAGCTGGTTATTTCATTGGTTCTATCGAGACCTCCAAAAAACCATATTCTTAGTCGGGGAGATCAGCGGTTTTCAGGTCTTGGTCATGGCTAAATTGAGATATATGACGAGGTTTTTAAAATTAGAACATGGTATGATATTTCTGACAAGACGTATTATGTACTTCAAGTCATTTTGCTGAAGCCTAATTTTCTAATCCACATTGATCTTAATAATGTTCATTTCTGTCACATTAAGTTAGATATATATATCTAGATAATATAAAAATAACAAAGTTAGGATAATAACTCTAGTCTTTATAGAAATTGTAGGTGCATACAAAAATTAATTGAAGTATTGATTAATGTGTGGCTTCAATCTTGTGATTGATTTTGTTATTCCCACATGAAACCCTTACCCTTCTCAAGCTATCAACTTTATTTCTCTAGTATTATCGTTGAAACTTATTATCATATCTTCTCATTTTTTCTTCATTTATTTTTGTTGTTCATTCTATAATTACCAAACTCAATAGTCTCTGCTTGTCATTCTCTATTTTCTCTTAGAATCCATAGTGCAAAGGATTAATAATGAATCGTACCTTGTTCGTATGCCCTTCAGCCTCTGGATTTTGTGTTCATTAGTGGTGAAAAAATCCCCTCCATTATCCAGTTTGGACATTTTTCATTGTTCAAGAGAATATTCAAATATCAAGGTCTTTGGTGTTGTTCCTTACATAAGGTTTAATTCTCTGCAACGTTTATAGGAAAATAACGGTATTCAATTCATCTGAAATAAAAATAAAAAATAAATTGGAAGATGACAAGATAGTGAAAATATTACAAAAATGTGTAGATAATATATCTTAAGCGGGTCGGGGACCTTAATCAATGGTGGTTATTGCAACAGTAACTCCATCAACGTCCGTTGTGTCTATCCACCGTCAAGATTTCCTATCTTAGTTACATCCGTTATTGTTATCTCGTCAACATGGTCTAAAGATTCTCTTCATAGACATGTTGAAGCTCGTATAGAACATGATGAGACACGCAAGCCTTGGAGAAGGTATAAAAATACATATCAATAGAACAACAAGCAAAAAATATATAAGATTGGGTTATTCTATCCCTAATTCACATTCGTTCTCCCAATCTGAAAGAAACAATGTTAGATTTCTTTGATAAGGAGATCCTAAATTTTACTACAACCTTAACCATGGACTTTAACTTCATCTTGGGTTGAACTTAGTGTGATGTTTTAGTGAAATCAACTATTTATGAGGTAGTTCGTACCTAATTTTTGGAATGCCATATATTTAGCAATTATTCAATAGTTTTAACATGACCAACTTCCTTGCTATGAACACCATTAGTCCTCAGGCTGAGTCATAATATCTTTATATAATTATGAGTGAAGAAACAAGACTCGTTAATCATCTTTCGAACTTATGGAAATTTTATTTTATATATGTGTGGAGACTGTGGGAGACTAGCGGAAATTTCAAATTTTCCCTTGAGTCTGGAGGTCATTTGGTGTGAGTTATTCCAATTTTGTTGTATTTATTGTTGGATGGTATAAAATATAATTATTCTTAGATTTACATCTTTAGGTCATCCACCATAGGTAATCACCAGAGGGGAAGAAGAACTATATATGGTTGGGGAGAGAAGTTGTGGGCTTAAGATTTTCATACAGAAATCAACTTACCTCGAATAAATTTGTTGCTAGTGACCTTTAGTACAATATTGATGTCGTAGGGTCATTATCTGTTTGTGAATCGCTAATTGACAGTGAGGTAGGAGAATATAAAACTCTTTCAAAATGTTCGTCCAAGGCTTGGGTATCGACTTGTTCAAGAAGAGAGAATGTGCTACTACCCAAGTTGTTACCACTAACAAATGTTTTCCTCCACATAAGGATATTGATGCACCGATAAGGCTATCCAAAAATATATGAGGCAAATGTATGGCGTTTGAAATTACTGGAAATAGTAAAGATAATATAGATGCATATGTTAATATTAAGGATTATGGAGAAGAAACTTATTTTTTAGTTGATCAATAGTATCCTAAACTTCTCTTAGACTAATTATGGAATATGTTTCCAAACGATTAAAGGTGGTCAAGTTGGTTATAGTATTTTTTTTAGATCATGAGCCACTTGTTAAGGAAAATGTGGTAAGTGGGTGTACGATAACTTGGTGGAAGCTTAAGAGAAGGAGTTGCATCCATTTTAAAAAGAGATGAATGCTAGAAATTTCTCTAGAGAATATGTTGTTATTCCTCTAGATGTGATTTTAGTCCTTTTAACTTATACGCAAAATGATGATGTAACTCATGAATCAATTATTATTGTGCCCCTACTTGGTGAATGTTCAACTTAGTCATTCGTGAAGAAATGATGATTTCTGTAGTTGTTTCACTTGAGACTGCTCTTTCTTATCTATTGTAAGAAGTGTGATTAGTATTCTATATTTACGTGTAAGCCGCGAGGAAGTTTTGGAACATAAGCTCTCCAAGTTACGGAATGTTTTGTTATGTTGTACTTTAGGTATGCGTTATAGACATGTTGTTTGTTTTTAGAATACTTATTGTTGTTATTGTTTAATTTGATCAGGATGAAACATTTTTTCTTATTCTTTTGTATGAACTTCATATGAAAATTAAATAATTTGATGATTTGACATGAGCAATCAATTTCGAGGCAGAGACTGGAGGAAGAACCATGTAGGATCCTTTATTTGGAATATTTTTAAAATTAACCAAACTCTTTCGTGTATGTGAAGATTGTCTGGTCCATTTAGGATAATCATCTTAATATATGTTTTTGAGTGAAGGGTACATGAACGCCCTAAAGTACTTAAATACTTTGTTAAATTGATAATGTGGCCAAAGCTCTTTTAGGTATCGAAGCTGATATTGAGTTCTATCATTAGCTTGTTGTCATATTTGTTAAGGTTTATCACTTTAAAAGGTTGAAGACTATGTTCAAGCTTATTTTTAGTCAACTTTGAAGTTATTTATTGGTTTGGTTTTTTTTGGTTGGGGGTAATTTTGTAAAGTGTTTTGTAAGGTATTTTGAGTATTACGTGTTTGGTGTATAAAGTAGTGAGAGAATTGAGCAGCTTGGTTGTATTAAATATTTATTACCCTCATTAATGAGAGTGGTTGGGGTATTTATACCCTTAATTAAGGACCCATGGGCTTACGGGTCAAATTATGAAACCGGGTCGAGTTTAAGGAGCCATTAACCTTTTAAATAGTTTAGCACATAACTTAGTCAAAAAGAGTTTAAGTGTTTTTACTTTTGTCGTGTTCGGATAATTTAGTGGCATGTTATTGTTCGAATTACCCTTGTATGGATTATGCAGTGGGATGTGCCTGAATATTCTGAACTCATTAGTAGCCCTTTTTTAGGCCTTACTAAATATATTTGGGAGGACTAAAAAATCCACCAAGCCAGTAATGACTTTGTCTAATCTGCTTGTGCGGTCCGTACTAGGAATTTTATTTTCATCATTGACCCAGTTTGAAGTCTGTCCGAACTGATTTCTCTTTCAAGAATTCGAAGAGTTTTCTTCTTGGATTGTGGGACATGTGTCAATATCTGGTTCGACCTACCAGCCGTTATTTTTCCTAGATTGGCGCACCCACTAAGTCTAGAAATTTACCTAGGCATTTAATCTTTCACACGTTTGTGCCGTATTTAATAATTGCCAAACCCTCTTCAACTTCTCCTAGGTAACAGTTACTTTTTTCTACAGTTATATAAATCATTTTCACTATTTCATTGTCTTTATTACTCAAAGCCTTTCTAGAGAGATTTTCACTATTATCTTCAAACTTGTTCTTGAAGAGTTTTATGTTCACAGCCAGAAACGCATTTGTTAAAGGCGGCTGGTTAAACTTATCAGAGCTAGAAAGGGCGAAAAAAGTTGAAAGGGAGAATCGCACTGCTTCCAGCCTCTCAGTTTCCCCAAGTGAGAAATCTAGTGAACCGACTCAAGAAGCTGACCAAGGATCATCCTCTTCTAGAAACCCCAATCCTAGAAAGTTATTCAAACCAAGCCTTTCTCCCCTTCCCCAGGCTCTTATGTTCAAGAGTCTCAACCTTCTGTTGCTAAAGAAAAAATGGTTTCGAGTTTCAGAAAACCTTTCCCTTTCATATTCATGGGTTCTAACGCTGAGAAGTCTCTGGAGAAGTCAACCCCTTGTCGGACGACTCGTCTAACTAAAGCCCAAACTACTGCTTCACTTCCAAATCCCTCGGATCGGAGGCATCTAAATCAACCTCAAGAGATAAGCCTTCCGGATCGGAGGCATCTAGAGTATCCCCAAGGGCCAAGCCCTCCGGATCCCAACCTCAACCGGACACCAGGCCTTCAGAAATAACAGACGCTCATCCATCCGAACAGCCTTTGGTGCTAGAAGTTGATCCCCATCCATCCAAGGCAATTGATAAACCTTCCATACTGATGGAATAAGTAATGGAAGACAGTATCGGGGAGGCTCCCTCTATATATATTTTTTAATCCGGAAAAATGGCCTGTTGGCAACTTCAACCTGGTCGTTTGCTTGTGGATGGAAACGAGAAAAGAAACAGTGCTGAATGCTTCTAGAAGCACAAACATTCTCCATATCATTGCTATCAAACTATGGCCCGTTATCTGTGGTAATCTTTTGAGGAATCCCCAATCTGCAACATATATTGGATAAGATAAATTTAATGATAGCTTTCGAAGTGGTTTGTGCCAAATGAGCTGCCTCTATCCATTTTTAGAAGTAATCAATAATAACTATAATAGTCCTGCACCCTCCAGACGCCATTGGCAGAGGCCCAACTAACTCCAATCCCCAACGAGCAAAAGGTATTGGCTCAGAATTAGACTCCATAGATACTGCTGACACATGAATTTCGTTGCCATACCTTTGACATGGATCAAACTTCTTTACCATTTCTTTAGCATCTGCCATTATGGATGGCCAACAGTACCCAGCCAACAATACCTTAAGGGTTAGTGCCCTGTAGCCACAATGCGTTAACCCTTCTCCATCGCGTAATTCAGATAAAACGACTTGAGATTCTTCAACCCCCAAACAACGCAAGAGAGGTCTACTGAAATATTTTATTTATAGAGAACTTCCCTTATGATAAAAAAAACCACGAGCCTTGTGTTTAATTTTTCTTGCCATAACTTTATCCGGAGGCAAAACCCCATAAAAATGTATTGAAGAAGGGAAAATCTCCAATCTCTAGGTTGAACTACTTGTATACTCAAACTTTCCTCCTTTTTCTTGTTCTGATTTGATTGTATGGATGAGAATTCTTGTACATGAATCCAAGGGTAGGACTCATAATATGCTATAGTTGTTAAGGAATCTGCCAGTGTATTTTCTGATCTAGGAATATGCTCATAACAAACACTTTTGAAGTTGGCTGCCACCTCTTTAATGATGAGTAAGTATTTGATCAGCTGCTCCTTATTGGCCTCAGATTGACCTTGAACATGATGGATAAGAAGTTGGGAATCATTCATCAACCTAACTCTTTTAGTCCCACAAAAGAAAGCTAATTTGAGAATAACTATAGCCGCTTTATATTCAGACTCATTGTTAGAGGCCCTGAACCCAAATCATATAGCATTGTACATGTTATCACCATACGGAGAGGTTAGGCAAATTCCAGCTCCACAACCCATTGTGTTTGATCCACCATCAGTCCGAACTACCCATTTTTTCTTGGTTTTTCCTTCCGAAATTTGTTTAGAACTCCTATCCGAATGGAATTCTACCAGGAAATCAGCAACATATTGAGCTTTGATAGCAGTTCGTATCGCAAAATCATTGTCATAATCACCCAATTCTACTTTCCACTTGGTCATCCTGCTTGACATATCTTCCTTCTGAAGAACATTCTCCAATGGGAAAGATGTTTGGACAATGATGGAATAAGACTGAAAATACGGCCTCATTTTTCTGGCAGCAATCACTAAGGCTAGTGCCAACTTTTCAAGCTTCAAGTATCTCTTCTCAGCATCTATCAAACTTTTGCTAATGTAGTACACCGGACGAGGGTAATTGTCCACCTCTCTTACCAATACTGCACTTATAGCGCATTCTGACATAGCCAAGTATACATATAGTGTTTCTCCTTGTACGCGCTTAAAAAGGGTCTTTGAAAAAGATAAGTGTTTCTTTATTTCATCAAAAGCTTGGTTGCGTTGTGGAGACCAATTAAAGTCTTAAGCACTCTTCAAGGTTTGAAAAAACGGAGCACACTTGTCTGAAGACCTTAAAATAAAACGATTCAAGGCAGCCAGCCTTCCAATAAGCCTATAGACTTCTTTAATAATCCGAGGATGATCCATTTCTAATAGGGCATTCAACTGATCCGAATCAGGCTGTATCTCTTTCTCACTTATCACATACCCCAAAAATTTCCCGGATTGAACCCAAAAGACACATTTTCTGGATTTAGTTTCAAATTTTACATTGTCAGATTGGCAAAAGTTTCCCGAAGGTCAATTATGTGCAAATCCTCCTCCAAGCTTTTAACCATCATGTCATCTATGTACACCTCCATATTTTTGCCAATCTGATTAGCAAATGTTTTGTTTACCACCTCTGGTAAGTAGCCCCAACCTTTTTCAACCCAAAATGAATCACCTTATAACAATGGAGACCCCTGTTTCTAACAAGTGTAGTATGATCTTGGTCCTTCAGATCCACCTGAATCTAGTTTAACCAGAGAAAGCAGCCATGAAGGATAATAGCTTGTTTCCAGACGTTAAGTCCACTAATTGATCTATCCGGGGGACTGGATAAAGATCTTTTGGGAAAGATCTATTGAGTTTAGTAAAATCAATATACATACGCCATTTCCCGTTCTTTTTCTTGACTAACACCAGATTGGCAGTCCATAAAGGATACTGGGACTCCTTTTTGTGCCCCATCTTGGTAAGCCGATCAACTTCTTGGATTATTACATCAACTTTCTCCTTAGAGAAGGCCCTCATTTTCTGCACAACAGGTGCAACATCACTCCGAATTGATAGTTTGTGTGAGATAACACTTGCAGGTATTTCAGTTACATCACCATTGCACCAAGCGAAAACATGTTGATTGTTTGATAAAAAGGACAACAATTTCTTTTTTAACTCTGGCGCCATCTTAGAGCCAACCTTGATACTTCTACCCTCTGCCAGGGGGTGGGTTCCAACATCTTACACTGATATTATAACACTAGGGGCATCTGTGGGGTCATCAATCTCACCCTCCCCCTCAGAAGTCCCCAGTAACTGCTAATCTTCATTAATTTGAACTGCTCCCAAAGTTTTAGGAGAAAGCGCAGTTGAATAGCACTCCCTTGTTATCTTCTGACTACTTCGGACAACACCGACTTGCCCTTGAACCGCATACTTCAAACACTGGTGGACTGTTAAGGCCACAACATGCAATCTAGAGAGCCAGGACCTTCCAAAAATCGTATTGTAACATGTGGGGCAATCTACCACAACAAATAACACTCTGACCAGATTTTTAAAAGATCATTTGCCCAACAGCACCTCTTCCTCAAACTCCCCAATTACATTCGTAGAGCTCCCCGTGAAGCCCACAATGGTTCTGTTTGACCGTTGAATAACGGCTGGATTTTTCATTGCTTGTAAGAACTTAGAAATAGGATGTTTGCCAAACTGCCTGTGTCTATCAGAATTCGTCTGATATAATTGCCCCTAATAGATGCTCCTATCACCACATTATCCTCATGAGGCCCATAAATATTTCTTAAATCATCCTCATCAAACTATGAATGGAAAAGGGGTTTGGCATTGATAAGAAGACATGCCTCCTTCCAACTGAGTAACCAGACTATGAACATGCCTCTTTCTTGATAAAGGAGTGGGCGCTGTCATAATATCCCCTCCGAATATAGTGAGTGACTCAAAGAAACTAATGAGTCCGGACATCGTCTTAGTTTGCTCTGTTATGAGCCTTATTTTATTCCGGGTTGGATCAGGATCCAAGTACTCCGAATCAACATCAAATCTTTCAAGGATCACCATTGCCCCCTATGGGGCAGATGTTCCCACATTGTTCGTAGGGCCAGTTCGAGGAGCATTGTCAGGCCTGTTTCCATTTCTTATTTTGTCATAAGCTCCCAGCTTACCTCTTTCAATGAGATTCTGTACTTCTTGCTTCAGAGCAATGCAGTCTTGGGTGATATGGCTAATATCATTATGATACTGGAAAAAACAAGTATTTTGACTGTCTCTGGGAGACTGCAGTGCTGCTGGTTTCCAGAAATGGACTTCATCATTGGTCTTGTCATAAATTGTGGACACATTATCTTTTAATTTTGCAAACCACTCCGGTTGAACCCAAGGACCTCTTTTAGTCCTTGGCCGTTGGCTCTAAGATTGATTTTGGTTGGACTGAGCTTGTTTAGCCCTGTTGGACCCTTATCTGGTCTCCTTAACCTAAAATCTGGACTGGTTTTGAGTTGTTGTGGTGGTGGACCTCACCTGATGATGTATCCTGGTTTTCTTGGTTTCATCCACATTAATCTGCTTCCTCATCTGATTTAATAAGCCACACCAAGTCATGGCCTTCTTCCTGGTCTCCAAATCAGCTAGATTCTCAGGGTTCAACCCTTACCTCAAGGAAGCAATTTCCACATACTCGAAGCAATCTGCTAACCCGTTCTTAGTATTTACAAACCGACTTATGTAGTCCTTTAAGGACTCATTTGGTTCTTGGGCACAATGTATTATAGTATCTACATTGCTCATCACCTCTTTACTTCCCATAAATTACCTTCGGAAGGCAACCCAGAACGTATCAAAGTTTCTGATACACCCCTGGGGTAAGCTGTTGTACCACTTAAGAGCACTTCCCGTAAGAGATTGGGAGAATGCTCTACACAGAAGTTTGTCATCATCATCAAAATTTATCATGTAGTTCTTGAACTACTCCAGATGATTGTCCGCATCCTTACTTCCATCATACTTCTCCATTTTGGAATTGTCAAACCTTTTGGGTAGGTTTCTGGACAGTATTTTGGCAGACAAAGGTAACTGTCTCCAATTCCTATTACGACTGAAGACTGTGTCTTCATTAGGCGTTGCGAAAAGACTTGGTTCGGTCTGAAAAGCAAAAGGATCGATCAGTAACAGATCTACATGCATGTGACTGTGGTTGTGAGATGACCATTTGTCCAGATGCCTTTTAAGACTCATATGCCTATCTCTATTTATTGAATATTTTTTAACTAGTTTTTGTTTCTTCCTAGACCTCCCTTCATCACTGCTTGATGATAAATTCTCCTCAAGCTCAGCCTCGTTCAAAGAGCTGTTTGAGGACTCAGAATCTGAACTTTCAACTAGTCATCAAAACTGGTCTTTTCTACTGGTTTTGAATGCAATATTTAGGCACCCTCTCTCTCCCACAATGGTCGTCATTTTTGTTTGGTTTATTTTGGGCTAGGGGTAATTTTGTAAAGTGTTTTGTAAGGTATTTTGAGTATTAAGTGTTTGGTGTATAAGTTGTGAGAGAATTGAGCAGCCTGGTTGTATTAAATGTTCATTACCCTCATTAATGATAGTGGTTGGGGTATTTATACCCTTAGTTTATGACCCATGGGCTTACGGGTCGAATTATGAAACCGGGTCGAGTTTAAGGACCCATTAACCTTTTAAGTAGATTAGCACATAGCTTAGTCAAAATGTGTTTAAGTGTTTTTACTTTTTTCGTGTTCGGATAATTTAGTGGCATGTTATTGTCTGAATTTCCCTTTTCCGGATTATGCAATAGGCTGTGACTGAATATTCCGAACTCATCATTTATAATGAAGGTTGAAGCTCTTTAAGAGGTTAAAAACTAAGTTTAGTCTTATATTTTTTACTATGGTTCTGAAATGTGTACTTTTACCGTAATATGGTTTGCATGAATAATTCTAGTTAGTCCAAGCTTACACCTGACGCTAACTCTTGTGAAAAATCAAAAGACGTGTATGGTTTGGCCACATTATCAAAGTTATACATATAAACGGAGACATTTTAGTTTTAGACTTAAAATGTCTAAAATTAACTTGGATATTTTCATATGTAGCGTTAAAAGGGCTCATGATAGCTTGTATGTTTTGGTCGTAGCATTAAAGTGATTCCATATGGGTTTTATTACAAGCTGGAGTGTTAGTATGTGCTGGAATATATGTTACAGAAGGCCAAAATTATCTATAATGTACAACGATAATTCCAAAACTCGTAATGTTGTTTATAAAAAGAGTCGACTTAGAGTAAGAGATATAATTTTAAATGTTAAATACTCGACAATCTTGTTTATAAAAAGAGTCGATTAAGAGTAAAAGATGTAATTTTAAATGTTAAATACTCGAGGGGTGTTGGACGTAGTTGTCTTTATCATCCAAAAAATGCTACACACATAGGTTGGATTACTTCATACATGTTTTTAATCAGACGGTTGTAAGATAAATTAAGTTGGAGGAGTGCTAACGTATATAGCCTTCTTCTTTGCATCCTGGGCTATTGTAGGACAATAGTATCCTTGTAAAAAAATTATTCTTTGTAATACCATGTGCATGTAGCGTGCACTTTCCTCCATGTCGTGGAGTTATTCTACTATGAAAGTGACTTCATCAAGATCGAGGCATCAAAGCGTAAGTTTGGTTAAATTCCGTAGGTATAGTGTGTCAGAAATCCAGACAAACTTGGGCACTTGGGTCCTAAGTTTTCTTGATTTGAATTTACCTTTCATGAAGACTCATTGTGGTAGATATTGGATGTTCGGGTGTTTCCCAATCGTTTAGCTGGTCTTTGCCTTCTATTACCAGAAGACCTTTCGCCAATACTTCGCAAAGAAACTTATTCGGTAGTTTGGTGAAAGTTATTTTCTGAATTATTAACTTGGTTCTTGTGTTGCACATGTTAAAAAGGATAAAACATTTGTTGCGTCATTCTTTATCATTTGGGTTCGTTCAAATCTGACTTTATCATATAGTGTGATTTGGCGCCAAAGTTATTTTACGTATTAGATGATGATGTGTTTCTTAGTTATGGACATCCTTAAGTCTCGATAAACGAATAACTAAGACTCTATGAAATATTGAACTATTTTGGAATTAGAAATTTTTTTCTAGCTGCAGACCATCATTTGTAGCTCTGTACTCTGCCTCATTGTTAATAATCGAAAAGAGACGTTTGAGTGGTTGTTTCAAGATATTTCATGTCATTGAGATTAGTTGAACGCTTGCTCCAAAGCCTTAGTTATTGTTGCCGTTGTCTGAATGAAACTTTTAGGTGGAATGTTATTGCTCATTTATAGGGTTTTTTTTAATTTGGATTAGAACTCATTAAAGAAATATACTAGAGCATGGGCCTTGATTGTTATTCGTGCTCAAACTTAATATCGTAATACCCTAGTTCCATGTACATTAATATCGTAATCCCCTAGTTTCATGTACCACTTCGTTAACCTTCTTGAAATGTACGACGTGTGTAGAATATTCCATATGAGGAACGAGGTTGGGAAAACAATGGTGTGATATTGAAAATATGGACGTGTATTTTGGGCGTCATCACCAAAATGAGCACCAACGTTTCAAATTATAAGTATGGGGTGTATGCACTTAGTAAGGACTTACTAACGTATATTACTCTTTTAGATACGTTTTCTTATTCTTTCATTTCTATGATACTCACGACATGATATGAGATTGTGAGGTATATGGATATGGGTTCCTTTGGTTGGGGCCTTGTCTACACTTTGGGAGAGGCGTGGGCTTGTTTGATCTTGTGAAAAACCTTTTCACAAGATGAAGTCCATGTAAGTTTGCTAAATATTAGAATTTATTGGTGTAACAAGATATGAATCAGTTTAATTGGCCCAGAATTCCAGTTAATTTCTAAAATACCTTCATAGTGTGTGGATATTCTATAAAAGACAATTTTAAAGCTGATTTGAGTATGTTTTACTCTTTTCTCACTTACCATGAAGCCAATGAATTTTCCCGACCGGACACCAAAAGTGCATTTTGCTGGGTTGAGCTTGAGTTTGACCTACATGATATTTCTGCTAAATCAGCCATATGCTCTTCCCCCCTTGAGGTTTATAATTAGCATATCACCATATAGTCATGTAGGTTTCAGCTAAGTTTTATAGAAAAGAATTGTTTGATAAGGCGTTAGTACGTGGATCCAAAATTCGTTGGGTCGAATGACATCACGTTGTAGTAATGTAATACATGTTCTGTGATGAAAGTTATATGTTCTTGGTCATCAACCTGCATTTTGATATGAGTTTATCCGAAATATACGTCAATGAATGATATCGACTTGTTCCCATACATGGTATTAACTAGTTGATCTATTTGTTGTAAAGGAAAATTATCACTTGTACAAGCTTTATTAAGATCCATAAAGTTGATGCACATTCATCATTTTTCATTCTTCTTAACTAACATTGTGTTAGTTGTCCTAATGTGATATTAACAATCCTAGATATGTTCGATCACAACAAAGTTTTCTATTTTTTTACGACTCTCTGAGAAGGGATCAAAACCGGTGCACCTCTCATCGTGTCTTATGCGCTCTTGTGCAGGTTGTTGTCTGAAATTCATGTATCACTTATGACAAAGTTTATTTCTATTTGGGCAAGTTTAGCCATAATCAAGATGGTATTGTTGTGTGGTTTGGTGATGTCTTGAACATCGTCATTGGTAAATCCTAACATCTCGTATAGGTTGCGGTAGAGGTGCAAAAATGTATGCCCTTGGTATTACATTTCCAACTTAGTTAAAGGTTGTTTTTTATATTTGTGTGAGACTCATGAGAAAAAAATCCCCACCAATAATGACTTTGGTGGTGTTTTGGGTTGAGTATGAATCTAGCTCTCATCATCCATAATCTTAATGATTGCATGATTGTTACGAGATCTCTCATCAGTTTTTCTTCTGCAGGTTAGGCCTCTATCTCTCGCCTTGGTAGAGGGTCTCAGATAAATGGATCATGTCATAATTTGTTTATATTATTTTTATTTACAAAATAAGAGAGTTTTCCGTGACCCACCAAAATCTGGATTTGCTCTTGTAGGGCCCATTAATCTCGTATATAATATCCTAAATTGGCATGTATCTTACAATGCTTGTTGTTGTCTATTTGTTCTATCGATGCTTGTAGCAGTTCCGGTATTCAGTAACAGACTACATATTTGGTCCCATCATAAATAGTTTCCATGTTCCCGGTTAACTCAGTGGATAGTCCTTGTGTTAGGACACAACCTCCATTGGTAATTTAAGCTCCAACTCGTGGGTCTCACTGATTTTTTGTTGTGACTCTGGCGAACTTCCTACTATTGTTTAGTGTTTTCTTGTGCCAAATCTAGTAACTCGTGACCTGTTTCTAGAGTTTGGTGAGAAGCGTAAGTGTTTAGAGTAAAAGTGTTTTCATTTCTTTTAGCCCTTATAATTTTTCCACCTTGACGTGGATCCTCACCTTCCTGAGTATGTCTCCAAATTCGAAGGCTTTCTTCTTCATCATAGCTTTTGAAGGTGGTCCTAGTATCACTTAACTATCTATAGGTTTTTACTGCCACCATATCGTGATAATCCTACAGTTTTCTGTTTCTACCATATATTGACGAGTGTATTCTTTGAGTGTTTCATTTGGTCATTCCTTGTAGTAGATGATGTAATCCCCGTATTTATTTATGAGTTTTGAATCGATAAATTTATTTACATAAATTAGTTCATATTATTTTAAAGTTTTGTATACGTATGGGTGTCATCATGCCGAACCATATTAAGTTATTACCCAAAAAGGTTCTTGAAAAAACTCTACACCTGATGTTGTCATTTATCTCAAAAAGTGGAACCTCAATTTTGAATTGCACGATGTGATGTTCAAGATCTCTCTCATCATTATAATTTTCTATTGTGTGGTTATTATAACTTGGAGGCAAGTCTCCGTACAACATGTCGAAAGGTAGGATGGGTTCGTGTTCTAGTCGATTTTCATCATCATTTTGGATGATACCAATCTTGTAATCTTTCATTTATCCCATCAAAAAGTACGATTGGTGGTGTCTCGCGGCCTGTCATCTATTGGCTGAATTAAAATTAATGTTGTTAATATTCGGGAGCCTGTAGAATGTACGACGGTCAATAGTCTTATGAATATTTGTCAAAGTATGTGTATGGAAATATCCATTGTTTGGGATTTCAAGGGTTGAGATGCCATTATTGTTATTGGTTCGTGAAAGCTTACTGGTTGTCTTTTATAATGTAACCTCGGTTCACATTAGGTTAATCAGGGTATGTTGAGTTCTTGCTTCTGGGATCACATAGGAATGGAAAATTCTCATTTTTGAAAATCCATATGCATCCCTAAAACTGGTTGTAATTTGGCCACAATTTTGGTGATATTGTGTGACGTTTGGTTGTGTGCTGAAAGTTGAAGGAATTAATGAAAGATTTGTAAACTCCGTGATACTCCAACGTTTGGTTGCATGTTGAAATTGCATGTTAGGTTGGACTCCATGATGCTGGTGGAGTTTGATATAACCTAATATTGCAGGTTCTCTTTTGGTTGGATTCCAGGCTGCTGGTGGAGTTTTGGTGAGACTCCATGTTGCATTTGGATGCATCTAATTCCATATTGCATGTGCATGTTTGTCTGGAATTTAGGTTACTACAAGAGGTTCAGTTGGACTTCATAATGAGGTGCATGTTCGGTTGAAATCCAGGTTGCAACTCCACGTTCGGTTGGACTCGAGACTGTCTTCCATCTTTGTTCTCTAGGTTTTTTTCTGACATTTGTTTCAATATAAGTCCATATGTAAAATTAGGATGTGAATTGATCAACAAAAAAAAGATAAAAGAAAAATAATAACACTAATAAAAAACTATGAGTTTCTCCTTCCACCTAGTGGTGGAAATCGCATAATCTATAATTGCATATAAACATTGTTGCTGAAATCAAATAGCCAAACTTCATGCAAATTATTTTCATCTGAACCCTTTGTTTATTTGTAATATTTTAATATTGTATCATTTGTTTCTTAATATGATAAATAAAAGCGGGTGTTCATTATCTTCGTCGGTAATTATTAACAACTATTATTGTATGTATCTAATGCTGTATCTAAAATATAATAAAAAAGCATTATTATTAAATAGATTTTTTACTGATTATTTATGACAATAGTTTTATAATAAAAATAAACCTTCGGTTATTCCATATTGATAATATATAAACCGCCACAACGGATACTATTTAGTATTTAACCTAATAATTTTTTTATATATAACTTTTTTTAAGCAAAAATGATTTATTGATTTTGAAATGAATAAAAGGATGGCTCAATAAGAGCCATTCGACTAAAACCCACAAATGTTGAGCCAAACAATAGCCTAAAAAATTATAATGAATAGGGCCACAAGTCCAAACATTTGAGGAGGCAGAAAAGAACATGTAGGGTTTTGAAATAACCAATGTTCTCTAATTCCAACCAGAAAACACAAAGAGACTATCAAAGAGTTTCCATGGAAGAGATGCCCAACGCTGAATAACCTATTAATAAGAGGAAGAGATAAAGATGCGAGATAGAGATGCGCAATGAGTCATGAGAATCTCCAAAATCTACATTGTGATGGATCCAATTTAATGGTAGCCACTAAGAGGATAATAACCTTAATTGAGGAGAACGAAAATCCAACAAGATTTTTAGGTATCTTGCAATAGACATATTCAATTTGCTTGAATGCCCATTATTTCTTTACTGAAAATCCTCTTTATTTTCAGAAGAGCTTGGAGATACGAAGCTAAAAATCATTGATTGGATTCACAGACAAGGTGATTGTTGATGCCAGGAACAGACAATGGCAATTGGAGATGCACTCCTCAAGCTACCCGATCTTAAAACTCATATTATCTCTGTCAATTTTATATTGAATTAGAGATAAGATAGATTCAAGTATTTGAATAGCTCTTGAGATGGATACCTCCGATTAGCCACTGATTTGGGCTAAGAACTGCCATAACATATATCAAAGCAATCATAATAAAGGTTAGATTCACTTCTCTAATTAATTAATATAGATGATGATTTTTGATTAATCATAAGTCCTGAACAAAATTTAAGGACAAATGCAGCAAGGGACACTATCTTGAACCCAATTCAGTAGAAGAGCCCAAATGCAATTTCATTTCGCCTCAAAAGATGAAGAAATTCAATCATAACGCCTTCAATCCTCCTTAGCCAAATACTCATCCAGAATAACATAAGAAAACAGAAGGTTAGCAACCATTAACTCGGAATAAATTCACTGGAGATCACAATGGGAGCAACTAAAAATATGATTTCTGATGAAGACAATGGCAACAGGAGATGCGCTCCTCAAGTTACCCGATGTTAAGACCCAGATTATCTCTATCAATTTTTTTTTATTGAATTAGAGATAAGATAGGTTCAAGGATTTGAGTAGCTCTTGAGATGAATATCTCTTATTGATCAGAGACTTGGGCTAAGAATTTTCATATTATGATTTAGAGCAATCAAAAAATGACTTAACGAGAAAAAAAGGTTAGCTTCACATGTATGATGAATTTCTATATTTGATGATTTCTTATTAATTATAAGTCCTGAACGAAATTTAGGGACAATAGCAACAATGGTACCATCTCTAACCCAATTCAACAGAAGATCTCAAAACCAATTTCAATTCGACACTAAAGCTCAAAAAAATCAACCATGTCACATTCAACCATCCTCAGCCAAATGCTCAGCCAGAATAGCTTGAGAAAACATCACAGATGACCAACAAACATAAGTTGGGAATAAAATTCATAGAAGAACATACCAAAAACATCTTAACAACAAACAGTCACCCAGATTCTTTTGAGCTTCATCCGGTAAAACAACTGTGACTCGTACATGCACTAAAATATCAAAACTATACCAAAATTGTTTATCCGATAATTTATTTCATATAACTTAACTCTAGTTACAAAAATAGATAATGTTTTATAATAAAAAATTTATTTTATCAATAAATATCTAAAATATTCTAATACTATCACCATGAATAATAGTATTATCTAAAGTGTCGAACAGTTTATTAACTTATTTATTTAAATACACACCTATTTATTTACCAACTATTCTATTTTCAACTTTTCGATGTCCTCCCAACAAAAAATTTCATCATCATTTCGTTTTCCTTATTTATTTATCAGGTGAATAAAAAATAGTACAAAAAAGGTAAAACCAATAAAATAAGGATAACATGGGTTTGTGAAAAAGGTCCAATTATATCATTATAGTATATGATTTAATTAATGAATATATAAAAAAAATGAAAGAACTCGGTGAAACTTAGATTCGGATTATTCAGTTATAAAACCCTAATTTGTTGCATATAGTCATTGAGGAATGAGGATCATGTAATGGGAAGGGGTAGATAGACACAAACATGCAAGAGTTTAACTGAAACCCAAGAAAAAGACTTTCTTGTAGAGTTGAGAGTACCTAGAGAGAGAGACAGAGAAGAAGCTAGAGAGAGACAAGAGTGTGTTCCAAGACACAATGATTACAAAAGGTATTTAGGGAACCAGAAAGGGAGGCGTGAAAATAGCCAACTCTCTGGAACCACAAACAACTCCAACGTGGGCCGCTTCACCGAGGAAACCTAACCAAACATTTTCTCTTAATTCATTATTTTTATTTGGTAGTCCCCAAGTGAGATCAAAGTTTCCATAAGAAAACTATAGTTATATAAATATTTCACATTCTTTTTGAAATAATATTACTCACAATCCTATTTTAAAATGTAGTTTAAAAAAGTATTTATTTTATTTTATTTTAAATATAGTTTTAAACAAGTGTATTATATTAAAAGAATTCAAAACAAATTTTAAAAATAGTTTAGTAATTCAAATATCATTATTAAACATCTCGAATCATAATATTAAACTTATTGTTTTTTTAACATTTAGATATTTTTATAATATTTTAAATATTTATATCTCATCACCAATCACGTAATTATTATTTTTAAATGTTTAATCAAACTGTATTTATTTATGTTTATTTTAAAATTCGTTTTCAAATCAGAGCTAAAAAAATTTAGGAATACTATTCGTTTTGTTTTTTTTAAACGAATAAAATTAGATCTATGAATACTATTTTTTATTTATTTATTGTCATACCCAATGACCGTGGTCTTCCATTACGGTTTCTCTAATCTTGTATCTCGTACTTCATTTTGTCCTAGTCTCGCATGAAGTAATAGAAATGTGAAACCACATGTGATGTAATGGAGAAATGCGAGACCACACATGATGAAATTTGATAGATGCGAGATAAGGCATGATAAAATTGAGATATGAACTACAGATCATACACGATAGAACTTGAGAGTCGAGGTATGATGACGTGGAGAGATACGAAACCATACATGATGAGGCAGAGGGAATGCGAGACATGTACTACTCAATTGATAAGAGATGTGACATTAAAGTTAAAGCGTCTAACAAAAAAATAAAAAAATATCATACATGTACTTATCTTCGTTCCCCTTAAAACAAAACCGATAATATTTTCATACTATTATTTTTAAACTACGGTTTGAAACATAATAATTTTTTTAAAAACAAAATTATATAAACAAATAAAAAAAATTATTAAAAAATGAGAAGTTACTTATAATTTTTCTCTTTGACGAGAACACCTATCAGTAATCTACCAATTTAAGATATTACTATCTCGTAATAAGGTCGCATTTAAATATCAACAAAAATTCGTTTTATCTTATTTCTTTCACCCATTAATTTTATAATATATATATATATATATATAAGTGTTGTTAATTTTTTTAATATTCAAATTTTATAAATCTTTTAACCATGATAAATTTTTTTTTGTTGATTTTTCAATTATGATGAATTTTTTTATATAGATTATTAGGCTTCAAAATGGCCGGTTAATTTTTTTGGATTTTATATATTTAGTTATTTAATTTTAAAATATTAAAAAAACATTTTAACTATAACAATTTTGATAAATTTATTTTTCAAACGTTAGAAATTAAAGTTATATAAATCGTTACCGGTGAATGACGATCCTTAGGTATTTTTAAATTGAAAAAATATATATAAAAAAACCACAAATTGTGAAACAATATCTACCCAAACAATTTAAAATAAATAAACTATATCAAATAAATTAAAAAAAAACCAACCATAAATTTAATTAGCTTAAATTTAGGACGGTTGGTGTAGACGTCATTCCTCTATCAATTAAAGTGGAATAGTAAATCAGTTCAACATATTGGCATACAACGTTATACCTCTATCGTTCACCATTCAAAACTTGGTTCATTTTGACTCCATTGAACTAACAAATTCTAAGTCACGATGACGACAATATAAATAAGAAAGTAGTACTGGTAGCATAAGTATTACTACTAGTGATAATTATTATATTTGAAAAATAAAATGAAAAGGAGTTTTAGGTAAAGCTTTTATCACGATGATACGATCAGCCTTTTTGGTTTTTGGTCGGTCGACAATCTGCCTTGTGTCTTTGCTGTGTCTTTTGTGTTTCCCATCCCACCTCTACGTTCACACATGGTAATTATAAACTTTGACCCTATAACAATTCACAAACCAGTAAATAATGTTCTTTAGATTTACTAGACTACTGGAGTATAAAGTTTTGACTGGAGGTTCCTCAGCTATTCAAAATTAATGGGTAAAATAAAATTACGAAAATATTAATAGAAAATTACTTTTTAGAATAAAATAGATAACATATAATATTGATAAAGGTAAAGTAATAAAAAAAATTTATCAGCTATTTAAATTATATATGTTTTTATTAATATTATTTTTAATATAAAAATGAATTATTGATCCGAATAAACATAATCCATATACGATATAACTAGTAAGGAAATAAAAAATATATAAGACTGAAATTTGTTTTGGTTTTTATAGGATAATTCATTTTGATATATTTTTTAAAATGAATGTGGTATATTGGTGATTAGCGTTTTATGGGAATGTTATTAGTTTAGTACAAATTGATTGGTCTATTTGTTTATTTGAATGTTTATGATATTTAGATAGAATAAGTCAAAAATACACTTAACTATATATCTTATAAAAATATTATTTATTATCCCCATATGTTCAGGAGATATTTATTGTAATATAGTTTATTTATAAATGTTTATCTCTATTCTCAGCTCCTAAACCTCCATTAAAGATATGCTTAGATCCATCTCCGCTTATGCTAAGCTTAACAATTACAAAATATCAACATCAATTGGTTTTGTCTCAAAGATGAGTTCATTTCTATTGAGAACAAACCAATCCAAAAATCCAAACAAATAATGTCAGAGGTGGTTGAAAACACTGATCTGTCGGTTGATGAGGAGATTAAGATGTGACTTACTCCAAACAAGCAACCAGACTCCAATATGGTCGAAGTAATACCAAGTGAGAAATACTTGGAGATGGTGCCAACTGCGATCGAGCATATGGTTCAGCAATTAAGAAACAAACAAGCAATAAATTTCTGCATTTGCAGGAGAAACTCGTATCACAAGCTCACAAACTCAAGTTTGTCATATGGATAGTTGACACGGAGGATGTAGAGGAAGGCGATGATGCTACCCCAAGAATTTTGCAAGATATGTATGAAAAATAGGCTTGTGAAAAAAAGAAGATCAAGAGAAGAGCACGAGTATATGAAAAAGAAAATTCTGACCAATGATATAATGATAGAGATTTAATGCGGTGAAAACGTCATAGAAACATAAGAGGAGCATGACTCCGGTGTCTAAACATACTAAAAGGAAAAAGAATATATCAAAACAACGAGGATGAATAAAGATATGAACACCCAATTCTACAAAGAATCAGGGATGCCAACTATGAGGGCAATACCGGGATACGTCTTACTGCCGCAAGGCTTTATACCTTCACCAAGTTATCCTCTGTACCCAAACTATGTAACATTTAATTATTTAAGCCAATGTGCTCAACAAGGTATACCCCAAAATACGAAAAGAGTCCCTCTAGGATATCCACCAAATCCTGGACAATGGTAACATTATGGTGTACTTGGATGGACGCATGTTGTTGCATAATATAGTCTATGATATGTACACTTACACTCGTATAACCATGTGAATAAACCGAAGGAAAAAAGTAAACCAAAATATGAAAAATGGAAAAATCCAGGGTTCCAACTAGCTTATCCGTCCATTGACGATCTAGATGAATTTTGCGAGGATGAAGAACCTCAAGTAGTTGATGAGCTCCTACTAGCCATAAAAATACTATATTGAGTCATGTCTAATATTACAATAATCATAAAATAAATCAATACGATGAAAAAGGGGATTCATAGTATCAAATCCAATAGTTTACCAGTGAGATACTATAGATTGTAGAATGTATAAGAATCAAGTGTCGAGCCTTTGCTATGACCCTAAACGGAAAAACAATGCAATGGTTTAATAGTCTCCCACCATGATGTATAAAGAACTATAAGATGCTCCAAACCGCCTTGTGGGTTAAAAAAAGAAGGCGATGACTATATAGTCCATTGCAAATAAATGGATAACGATAGTATACGAGATTATACAAAAAGATCAGTTGCAACAAAATCAAAGTTACAAGATCTCCATGATTTGATAATACTAACGGCTTTCAGATAATAAGTCAAAAAATGAACTTTATCTGAAACAATAATGAAAAAGAAAACACAGAACCTTAAGAATTTGATGGCTCAAGTAGAACGATTTATCAAAAGAGATAAGATGCCCACATAAAATAAAATGGGAAACACATATACTCTAATTGAAGGTGCTTTCTTCAATTAAAATTGACAATGTGGCACAAATAAACATAAAATATGAAGACCCAATGATTAATGATGCTTCGGGTTTGGGTAAACCAAAGCCCATCAAATATAATTAAATTAAAGCCAAAAGGTAGCTATAACATCAAAATTACTATAAGAACAAACTCACCATCGATGGGACTATTCACATAACTGACATAATCACAAGTAACGATTTACGAGAAAGCAATTGAATTTATCAAGTATAATCGACATCGAATGTTGTTTGGACCAAAGGAGAACAAAGATAAAAATAAGTATTGTAAGTTTCATAGTCACATATGCTATAATACCAAATATTATTGAGTCTTACATGATCAAATCCAAGTTTTGGTAGACCTAATAAAATAGAATATATTCATTCAAAATAAAACACAGGAGGAACAAAGACATGGTTAAGGTAATACCCCAACACAAACCTCAACAAAAGCTCAATAAGCGCTCAACAGAAGCTCAATAAGCGCTCAACACAAATTCCATAACTGGGGTCGAGCAAGAAAATGAACAAGATTACTTGGACCCCAACCGAATAAAAAAAGAATATTAATGATTTCCGAAAAAGACTCATATTCTAGAATAAAAAAAAGATCAAGGAAAATATACACTCATAAAACTAAGATCGTGTGTCAACGTAAACATCCACACACCTGTGCAGAAACCAAAAATCAAACCTATCATTCACAGATAATAATTTAAGAGGAATAACCTATACCCACAATGATCAAATGCTAATAACGATGGTGACTTATGATTGGGTGCGAATCACATGCTTGTTGCGAGCTTATTGCACAGATTCACAAACCATTCATTTTAGAACACACCGATGGACTAGATGAGGCTTGGTTAAGTTGGGTAGGCTTCTAAAGAAGGATTCTTCCTACTCGGGCCAATTTTTACTAGCTTACCTTTAAGAGAGCAGATAGTCGTTTAGGCCATCTAACCAAGTTGGCCAACCTTGACCTTAAGTGATCATGTAGTCGTTTAAGGCCGTGAGGCCGGCGTTCTCAGTCGTGTCTCACACCGAGACTGGATTTCTCGAATTTGGGTTTAGTTAATTTATCTCAGAATTATTGGTGTAGTATCAACTAGTTTAATTCGATTTATTCGTGAGGCATTCTTGATCCGAGCTCGAGGAAAACTTGATCAGGTCTTGAGGAAAGCTTAGTGAGGTCTCGAGGAAAGCTTGGCTATATTAGCTAGTCATGCTATCATATGTGGCCAAGTGGGTATAATGTTTAGCTTTCTGGACACACTTTTGGTCTTGCTATGGCGCACAATCATGATTAATCAAGAAGCTAGACGTGAGGCTATGTTGTGTTATGTTTGGCTATTAGACCAAATTGGGGTCATTCATGATTAAATATATTGTACAAGACTCAAGTTTTAGATCCTAAGTTAGATTCGGTTATGCCCCAACACAGATAATATTTCATGTCGTATCACGAAGAATGCATCTAACATCCGTAATGTTTGTTTGTTAAAAAATAAAATGCTTGTTATCCAAATTAGAAACACATAAAACATGCGATGACATGAGATGAAAAATAAAGGATTTAATCTCATAACCGATTTATTTTTTCCACACATATTTATAGATGTTCTTGCGATTACTTATCATGTATATTACATATAAGATGATTAGATATGGAATATCTTCGTTGGGAATAATAAAAGTTACCTCCACCAACTTTACATTTTAAATTGGATTCACATTTATGATAGAAGAGAGTCAAACAAACTGTGAATGGGTGTCGGGATGATTGAGATTGGTTATAAAAGATAATTATTGTGAGTTTATTTGTATTATAACCACATATCATGAGCTTATTTTGATGAATAATATTGAAAAATATTTTCGTCACTGAATTACATGTTATGACAGTGATATATCAACAAAAACGTAATTTATAATACATTTTATTTTTCATGAATAGTAAAAGGTTTGATACGTTTATAACAATTTGAAATTACATTGTGCCCTCCAACATCATTTACGGTATGGAAGATAAATTAATGACACTATGAGGAACATTCGTAAAATTTAGATTCTCGATCGATTATATCCTAGACATAAGGATTACACTGTATAAAGAGAAGTTTGTTGATACACACACAAATATGATCTTGCATTTTTGCAACCCAACAAGCAATAGATAACATAATATTTAAGACCAAGTTTTGAAAAATATATTATCTAATACTATAGTTTTATTAGAATATAATATTTAAGATCATGATTTACTTTAAAAAAAAATACTTTCGATTGAATGTTAGTTTATTAAGGCCATAATTTTGTTAAGAATGTTATTTAAGACCATGGTTTGAGAACAAAAGTCCATGATAATCTGTTATAAAATATTTAATTTATGGACTTGAAGGACATAAATATTTATATATGCGATCACATGGTTATAATCTTCAAATTAGAAAAAAAAACTAACACATTTATGACACATATCGAACATTGGATGAGTTTTCCATATTAGCGGCTACTAATTGTGACCATTTTCAAATACATACTATATTTTTTTACAAAATATATGACTTATTTACTAATCATAAGGACATCCATTGCTGACAGTCTATCAAAAAATATAGGAGTTTTTTTGGTAATCATTTTGTCACTTATGTAATTATAATTTTTATTCAATACTCGTACTATTATCTAATTAACTTTACTTATTTATTCTTATAAAAAACATTATATGTGTAGATAGCCCATGATATTAGTTTTAAAAATAATATATACTGAATTTTTACCTTCGAGTCACGGCCTAATATTAGGATGATCGTCAATTTTTTTTGATATAATTTTCATTTATCGATAATTTTCAACTCTATCAAGATAATGTTCACAATATATTTGTGATTTAAGCCATTTGAGTCATTTGAATTTTTTGAGTGTATTTTATTTGTAAGTTTTACATTTGTTATTGTTGAATAATATTATTGAACAATTATTTTTAGTTGTATTTCATTTGTTAGTTTTACATTTTTTATTGTTGAATATTATTATTGAACAATTATTTTTAGTTGTCTTTAATTTGTAAGTTTAGCATTTGTCATTATTGAATTTATTATCAGACAATTGTTATTTAGTATTTTATATTTGTAAGTGTTATATTTGTTGTCTAACTTTATTATCGAACAATTAATAATTGTTTTGTGGTGTCTAACATAAATTTTCATTTCAATGGAAGACATTACAAAGCCAAACTTAAGAAAAATGACAAACATACGAAATTCATAAACAAATTACATAAATTAAAAACTAATATTATGATCAATAAAATTCATTATCTTTATCCTCAAAATAGACTTCATATACAATAGACCTACAAATACTTTTTTCGTTTTCTAGTACAACATGACTAATATTTTCGAAAAAGTTTTCATTTAGAATAACATAAAAGTTATTTTTGGGAATTATCCATGTTAATTACCTATCATAATGAGTTAAATAGATAACATGATACATAACAAGTACTTTTAACACATGTCATAATTATTGTAAATCCATTTATGTACGTGAAGCGACAGTAAGATTGATACGACCAGTATAATAGAATTGATATCTTTTACAAAGACCCGCATTAAAATCAATCAACCACATAGAATGATCTATGTTGTTTTGAATCACAACAACCACTCTCCTCAAGTAACTATCTTGAAGTTGGTTCTACACCATACAATATATTTTAGAATTTACACTTTAAATGTATATCAAGTGGATGTAGCTAAGACTACAAACATACTAATTCTCGCCCATGTATTGGAATTGGGTCAAACACGTACTTAAATCAAAGATTTCGACGAGGCCGTCAGATTTCAAAAATGTGAATTTGTCACAAAGTTTGATACCCAGATTTGACCTGTAAAGCCTTCGACAACGAGTTTTAATATTTTAGCGTTAATTTTATTTATTTATTTTATTTTAAAATATTTATGTAATTTCCCTTATTTGGAATTAGCGTTTTGGATAATGCTATATAAAGCATCATATACCCTATTTTGCCGTCAGACTTTGATTAATTAAATTTTTGGGAATTATTTCTCTGAGTCTTCTTATTTCTTTAACCTAGGTTAAGGGTTTTATCGTTGCTCTCTCTTCTAATTTTTCACCACGCCATCAGTTGGTATCAGAGCCTCAGTTCATGCTACGGGGCAAACATGTTTCTGAATCTTGATTACATCTAATTCAAGGTCTAAAGAAGAGAACAACATCTATGGTCATGAAAATCTCGAAGATCGTTTGGTATGCGAGGACACATCAGGAGTTTCGATAGACGATCATATTGACCAGTTATAGAAGGAGTTTATATTGGTCTCCAATCGTCGGATCACAGTAAAACTTGCTTATCGAGATGTTGTCTCAGACTATGAAGAGGTTTTCAAAACCATTTTTTCATCAACTGGACATGGAGATGTTATCTTCAGGCTATAAAAATGTTTTTGAACCCAATTTTTTTTTTCATCAACTAGATGACTTCAATATGACTTTGAATAAGGAATACTCGAGAAGAATTTATCTTATTCCGATTAGGTCAACAATTATAATTCCCAATGTAACAATTGAATAAAATAAAATAAAATAATTTTGGTTGTTGATGGTGATGATGCTGAATTCGAGGACGAATTCTGGTTAATCAGAGGAGGATGATGTAGCACGGAACGTCCAAACACAAACATTTTTATTTTATTTTCTTATATTCAAATATCTTATATTATTCAAATAAAATTTAATTATATTAAGATTTGATTGTATTTTATTTTATAATATTTATTTTGTTTCCTTGTATTCTAATTTAGGGTTTTGAGAAGCTCTTATATAAAGCCTCATATGCCTTATGTTATTTTAAGTTTTTGAAATAATATATTTTTTACCTTTGAAAAATTGAGTCTTTGTTACCCTTAGATTAGGGTTTCATCATGTTAATCTTATATTAAGCTTTCATCTATCGTTGCTTCTTTTTCAATTTCTGCCGCGTCATCAGTTGGTATTAGAGACCAACAATTCCTGCTACGTAGATACAACAATCATGTTCCGAGTACCTATTGATTTGAAGGCTAGAATAGAGAACGACATCTTTGAGTCTACCTGCAAAATTAAAGGAAGAATTTGCAAGTTTGTAATTCATTCAGATATCTACGAGAATTTGATTTCAGAGAAGGTTGTTCAGAAACTGCCATTGAAGACTAAAGCTCTACCATACCCGTACATACTGTTAGGATTGATAGAGTACACTGAGGTAACCGTTTCTAAATGCTGTCAAATTGCATTTTCTGTTGGTAATTACAAAGATACAGCATGGTGTGACGTAGTTCCTATGGACGTTTGCCATCTAATTTTAGGATGTCCATGGCGATTTAAGAGAAATTCTACTTATGATAGTAGAACAAACCGATACAGTTTTGTGAAAGATGGTATCAAGTTTATATTAGTTCCATCTAGAGTAGTGTCTCCAAAACCACCACCAGATAAAGAGTTTCATGCTCAAATTGCACCAGCTGCCGATCTTAGCTATGATGCTAAAATTGTGTCTGACCCCGTGTTTGACAAGCCAATCTATTTTTGAAGATGTATCTGGGTTGGTATTTAACAAACCAGTATACGATGAGTATGATGATGACTGGGATGATGAAGATCTAATTAATGTTGAGGAGAAACTTGTAGATTGAGATATTGTCTCAGTCTTCAATACACCAAACTAAATCGATTCAGAAGTTCTATTGAAGAAGGACTGCAAAGTAGCATATTTTATTCTGGAGATGCATCTTCTAGGTATTTTATGTTATCCTAAAATAAAACCTTTGATTCGGTTTTCTGTAGATACGTGTTGTCGTATTGGAAAAATGGAAGATGGTGTTTTTGTGTTTGAGATTATGAATAAATTGATAAAAGAAAAGAATAGTATTTTAATGGATAAAAAGATTAGGTTTTGTAGTATAACCTGGAGGAGTTTTGGGTGATGGTTGGGGAAATAAAAGAAAGAGTAAAAAGTTAAAACTAGAAGATTGCACTGTTTTGAATCTGCTGGTAGAAATATACTCTGAAGAACTTGAGAAGCCATCTACTATTCAACAAAGAGGAATTGTTCCTTTCTGTAAAGGTTTTGATGTGATACAACAAACACATTTTCGAACTGGAAAGACAACAACTTTTTATACGCGCAAGGGTGATGTTGTGTTTAGTAAATGAGTTGAAGAAGCAGGCATAGAACAAATGGGTGGAGTATATCTTGTTACTGCTTACCACAATGATGCTGATGACATGGTAAAGATGGACAAAGCTGAGAAACCACTTCTTGACAAGATATGTAGCATTTAGATTCTCACCTCTTAAACCCTTATGTTGGTACCTATTGAAATCAGCGGTGAACATACCAATGTTTTTTGCAGTTCTGTCAATGTTTCAGTGTTCCGAATTCGAGGTCGAATTCTTCGCAACCAGGTAACGATGATGTAGCGAAGACTGCGAACAGACTGATTTCTCGCCCATGTATCGGAATTGGGTCAAACAGGTACTCAAATCGAAGAGTTCGACGAGCCCGTCAGATTTCAAAATGTAACTTTGTCACAAAGTTTGATACCCAGATTCGACCTGTAAAGCCTTCGACAACGAGTTTTAATATTTTAGCATTAATTTTATTTATTTATTTTATTCTAAAATATTTATGTAATTTCCCTTATTTGGAATTAGGGTTTTGGTTAGTGCTATATAAAGCATCATATACCATATTTTCCCGTCAGACTTTGATTTGTTAGATAAGGTATTCTGAAGAATCCAATGAACATATGACAATCAATGCAAATACAAGCCTATCTTGACTATTTGTATAGTAAAAACAACACATAAGGCAATTCACCAATGTATTTTCACAAATGATAAAACATATAGGCCTTAAATTGTTTTTAAACCTTATAATATCAAAGATATGAAAATATAAATATTTCATACGAGATAACTGATGTGTAGTGATGTTTACTGTCACGATGATATTTGTATGAGGGTATTTGTCACAATAATGTTCGTATGCAAATATTTTTTAGCGAGACAAACATAATGATTGGAGAGAGAAAGAGACAAAAGAAATAGTATAGTAATAATTGACTAATGATTGGACCTTTTTCCCCCAAAAATGGTGGTCCTTTATACTCCCTCTATCCCAAATTAAATGACGTTCTAAGGAAAAATAGGCGTCCCAAATTAAATGGCATTCTCAAATTCCAAGCTGGTATTAATTATTGGTTTACATTTCTAGCCTCTATATGACTCCTATTTACTAAGTCTTGTTCACACTCTATATTAAATAAAAATGTTATTTGTGGAAAATAGAGATTTTTTTCTTATTATTTCAAAAATAATGATTGCATTCCTTAATTAATTCACCAATAGCTAAATAGTCTTACAATTTGGGACAGAAGGAGTATAGTACAAATAGTAAATCCTATATTCACATTTTTACCCCTTCTTACCCCACCACTTTCTAACTCTCACCATAAATATTAAACATTACACATGATTTCTTTAATATTACGTACTTCCCAATTTTTATCATCAATACTTTATTACATCAAATAAATTTATTTATTTATCTAATTTTACTTATTCATCACAACATTTCCTCCCCTTATCAGTAGCCCCCGAGTCCATGTAATTTTTTTTGAACAATGTCTGATTCATAGAAGCGGTTTTTCTTCTTCATAAATCACCTCAGATATTTCTTCGATAAGCTCATCATCAGATTAATGGTGTATTCATTATCCTTTCCTCAAATTTGGTTAATCTTCAAGGATTCTTCATCGAATTGTCAATATCTATAGCCAAAAAATTCTTTATTGGATTTTGTAAGCTTTTTGGGTGCAAAGAATTCTTCATTGGAGATCTTGAAAATCTTTGATCGAAGAAATATCATCGAGTTTTGCCAGCTTTTTAGATGTAAATACCAACCATTTATCCAAAAAAAGTTCCTATATCAATGATGTCATAGATATCTGACACAACTAATGAACCGTTTTTACTCATGTCAGGTGTTGATTGGTATAATTGTTGCTTGTCCTTTACTCTGACACAAGCATGTCTAGGGGCGGTGCACTCCTTCTCTAGGCACTCATTGCCTCTTCCCTAGGAGCTTTGCCCATAGAAAAATATTTCCCGAGACCTTTGGGCTTTGAAGCTTACTAAGGCTCATCCTTTTTTATAAATATCTAAATCATTTCTCATTAATCTCACACATAAATTTCTAAAGAGAGAGAGAACTTCCCAAAAAATAATTAAAGAGAGAATTAGTTTATGCCCAAAACATTTCATATCTTAGATTGGTTGACTATTAGCCAAAAAGCTGAGGAGAGACGAACCGCCATATTATACGTCGAGCCAGAACCTCAAGTGCCTACTATTACGTACTATGGTGTTTGTCCTCTAACTTTTTTTGTGCTTGTAGAAATTTGAATTGCTTCAACTGAACCTTCTGCTAACTCAGAACCCTTATTTATTGAAGGGTTTTCTTGTGTGATAATCCAAGGGTACTCTTCAGAATATAAAGCAGTAGCCAAAGAATCAGCCACAATATTCCAGTCATATGAACGTGTTCACATCTGATGCTTTTGAGGACCAATATTAAGGACTTTAACGCTCTCATATACCTTACTAAATGATCTTTTCTTGCCTCAGATTGACCAAATGCATGATTTATAAGAAATTGTATGTCACTTACCAGTCTTACTTTTTTGGCCCCACAGATCTGAGCTAGTCTCAACCCTACCAAAGCAGCTTCATATTTTGCCTCATTATTTGATGCTTTAAACCCGAAGTGGATAGCTTGGTACATGGAAATTCCTTCTGGACAAATCCACTGCAACCCTGCCCCACATCCTGATGCACTTGAACCCCTATCTGTTTGATTCATATACTCTAACTCAAGATTTTCTTGATCAACCTCCATATATAACCGTTCGTAATGAAATTTAATAAATCTACTAAGGCTTGTACTTTGATGGAAATCATAGGTTCGAATTCAATATAAAAATATCCCAATTTAATCGACTACTTGGTCATTCTTCCTGATATATTGGGCTTTCGTAACATATTTTTCAATGTAAAAAATGTTCGTACAATGATAGAATGAGCATTGAAAATAAGGTATCATTTTCCGAGAAACAGTTACTAACGTGAGGGCCAATTTTTCAAACTTTAAAAAGATTTTCTCAGCATCCAAAGGACTTTTAAATATGTAGTACACTGGTCTTGGGAAATTATCTTCCTCTCGAAACTAAATAACACTCACAGCATAACTCGACACCGTTATATAAATATACAAATTCTCTCTGAGATTTGGATTTGTCAAAATATCTGGCGAAGAAAGATATTCTTTGATTCGATAAAATGCTTCGAAAAATTCTTGGGTCCAGTCAAACAATTTGCTTGTCTCAATAATTTGAAAAAATGAGCACATTTGTCCAACGATCGTGATATGTATCTATTTAAATCTGCCAATCTTCATGTCAGAAATTGAACTCCCTTAATCGTTCGAGGTGGTGCTATAATGCCCATCTTTTAAATTCCCGAATCTATATTTTTTCTGGATTCAATTTCAATTTTATCTTTGCTAAATTCACGATAGTTTCATTTAGATCTACCAAGTGGTTCTCATCCTTTCTACTTTTTAGAAACATATCATCATTATATACTTCAATATTTCTCCTAATCTGAGTCTCAAAAGCTTTTTTTACTAATCTTTGATAGGTTGCTCCAATATTTTTCAACCAAAACGGCATTACCTTATAGCAATGTAAACCTCTTCCAGTAATAAAATTGGTGTTCACATTATCCCTTGGGTCCATTTGGATCTTATTGTAACCGTCATATGCATCCATGAAAGAAAGTAATCGATTCCCATAATTAGAATCCACAAACTGATCTATTCGAGGAACCGGGAATGGATCTTTTGGACATGACATATTTAGATCAGTGAAATCTACACATATTCACCATTTGTCGTTCTTTTTTTAATACTAAAACCGGATTAGCAGTCCATAAAGGATATTGTGACTCGGGTATGTACCCGACCTTGGTTAAACGATCTACCTCAACCATAAATTACTCAGACTTTTCCTGGGAAAAAGATCTCATCTTCTGGACGATCAGACGAATATTACTTCGGATGCTAACTTATAGAAAGTGATATCGGCAGGAACCCCTGTCACATAGTCCGTACACCATGTAAACATGTGTAACTTAGTTGGTAAAAATTAATTATCTCCTCCATTACCTTTAGAGATAATTTCGTGCCAATTTTTTCAAAAAATATCCCTCAGAGAAAACATGATCCTCAAAATGGTCGTTTGAGATCATAAACACGGGGGGTCTCCCTTGGATAATCTATGGGATCAAATCTTGAGAAAGACATCAATGATTATTATTCTCTCTTTGAATCATCCCTCTTGATTTGTTTCGGGGCCAAATTCGTACGATAACATTCTCTTTATATCTTTTCACCTGCTTCTAACTGTTCGAACATTGTTTCCCACGACTTTCTTCAAACCTTGGTGAACACTTGAAGTCACAATATGCATTCTAGACAGCCAAGACCTTCCAAAGATTGTATTGTAAGATGTTGGAGCGTATATCACAATAAACAAAATTGTCACTACCTTTTTTAATGGTCCCCGACGAAGTTCAAATCTCCACTTAAATTCTCCTACCACTTCCGCCATTACTCGAGTAAACCCTACAATTGTCCAATTTGACCGAATGATTATTGGTTGATTCTTTATCTTACTGTAATTAGTCATGAACATAATATTAAATGAGATGTCAATATCAATAAAAGCTCTTCATATCTCATCTCCATCAATCTTTGTAACAATAACTACCACATCTTCATGTGGGCCAACTACGTCCCTCATGTCATAATTATCAAAATAAAGTATTGGAAATGAATTTCTGTATAAGTATGATAAAGCACTTGCATCAAATTAAGTTGATAGGCTAAAAATATGCCTCTTTCAAGAATAATTAGATCTCTCTACAACAATATCTCCTCCAAAAATTGTTAGTGATGCAAAGAAAACACATAGTTCACTAACCTTTCCTCTCACAACCGGTTCCTCAACCATATTAATGTTGTTTCTGTCTCACTTTGGATCTGAATAATTTGTTGAAATATCAAATGCATCAATAGATTATTCGTCAATAGGTTCTGAGATCATCATAGCATTTTATTGCTTCAAAACATTAACTTGCTTTGGAGCAACCAAAGAATTCTTCTTCACAAATGTTGCCAGCTTCCCATTTTCGATTAAAGCCCGTATCTTTTTTTTCAACGTCACATAATACTTTGTATCATGCCCAATGTCCTCATGATACTCACAATACATATTGCTTCTATTCTCCATCGGAGTTTGTCTTGGAAACAACTTAGGAAATTATACGTGCGGACGTGTTCTCTAAAAGACTGTTGCTGCAAACTCTATTAGCTCAACAAAATTTGTTGGTATGACCCATTTGTTTGACATATGTTGGAAATGATGTTGAGTATTCACATATTGTTTGAATAAGCACTCGAGGTCGGACAACACTTGTCAAATTTGAATTGTTACGTGCTACCATCGAACTTTGACGAAATTAGTTTTTTTCAAACTGTGCTAAAGAAATTATTTCCAATGGTTGTGTTTCATCCACCAGAATTATTCTATCTACTTGATCTAACAACGCCCCAAATGTCATTGCTTGCCTTTCTGCTGCATTATCCTTCATTATTTTGGGTATTAGTCCTATTTGGAAAGTAGCCAACGCCACTTTATCTTCATTACTTTCAATTTCAGTCTTAGCCTTGATAAAATGGTTCGTATAGTACTTAAGAATATCTCCCACCTTTTTCTTATGTTAAATAATTGCATCACCATTCGCTCAGGATTTTTTGCTTCCCACAAAATGATAAAGAAAAAAATTCCAAAACATAACAATTTTTTTTATGCAACCTTGAGACAAACGATTGTACCACTTTTAAGTTGTATTCTTAAATATTTGGGAGAAGGATCTGCATAAAATCTTGTCATCATCGTCATAGGTAATCATAAAATTCTTAAATTTCTCTATATGATTATCCGGATCTCACGTCCCATCAAACGTTTCTAGCTTAGAAATATCAAACCACTAAGGTAGATTCTTTGAAAGAGTTTCTGGGGAGAGAGGAGATAATCTCCAATTATACCCACTTTATACGCACTGACTCGTATGCCTTCATTCAATGTTGTGTATAAACCTTCTTCAGACGGATTGGTAAATTGATTAGTCACACAATACTTGAGATTATGGCTTCCAGAAGGAATCTGCACATGTGGAGTTACTTGTTCCCGTTGAGCTATGTTCACAATCATGGTCGGCTCCTCGGAACCAAATTTTGTTTCCCATGTTTGGAATTTCCCTTTTCGAACCCTTGGCTTCGTGAAATGTGCGAAGACCACCTCTGCACCTACTTGAATATTATATCTTGTAACGTTTTTAACGTCGATTATCCTCCTCAGGAGACAAAGATTCATTCAAACTTTCTGATGAATATTCACTTAATTTTGTTGATTTATAACGATGTCCAGATCTCACTCTTATTTTCTAAGAAAATGACTTTTTATTTGGTGCTTTTTTTTAGCCCGGTGAACATCTTCTATATGTGTCTTTTCCAACTGTTTGTTCTCTTCTGACCTTTGATTTAAGTCTATTTAAACTTATTATCTCTTCCCTTTCAACATTCAATCTTTCAATGTCTTCTAAAGTCTCTTTCTACCGAACTACTAAGACAGATTCTTCTAGCAGCTCCTCGGCATATCGATTATTTTTGGTTTCTTTTGTTCACTAGTTGTTCCTCAACTAAGAGATCTCAAAATGAATCTATGATCACACAGTTTTTCGTACTAGTCTCTAGTTCTCCTAGTATTTCTGTATCCATCACTCTCACAACATTTTTAAAATAATACTATGGTTTTGGAACAACGATTTCGGGTACCAATCGTTATTCCCACAAGCGACACTAATGATATGTTCTTAAGCTTTCTTAATGATGTTTACTGGCACGATGATATTCATATAAGGGTATCTGTCCCAAATTTTTTCGTATGAAAGTATTCTTTAGAGATAAAAATGGAATGATTAGAGAGAGAAGGAGACAAAAGGAATAATGTAATAATAATTCACTAATGATTGTACTATTTTCCCCTAAAAGGGTGGTCCTTTATATAGTACAACTATTAAATCTTCTATTTACATATTTACTCCTTCTTATGTGAATTTTTACACCACACCACTTTACTAAATCTAACCGCACATATTAAAAATTACACATGACTCCCTTAATATTACATACTTGTCAAGTTTTATCATCAATACTTCATTACATCAAATAAATCCCTTTATTCATCTAATTTTGCTTACCCTCCTTTATCAATAACAACCTTCTAAATTCAAGATATGATAAAAAAACTAATTTTATTTTCAAGAAACCATATAATGTGATTAATTCATACCTTTATATAAAAGTAAATTGTAACTCTTATCTAATATATAATAATAAAAATCGTTAAAGTAATAATATGTCACAATGATCCAAAAGACTGCAAACATCGAATACAACATTATATACACAATAATAAACATTGACTACAAAATGTATAATAATTCTAAAATGAAAAATATAAAACTAAACCACCAATTAAAAACAATAAAACTAGTACAAAATAACTAACATAAAATATCAACAATAGAGATCACACTATTAATGAATTTTCAGACTCATCGTAACTTATATTGAAGTTTTGTTGAAGTTACTATTCTTTGCATGCCAATGCATAACCGTCGTATTACAGCGCTCTCAAGATCACCGTCCACATACTCATCCATGTTAAATATGCCAAGATTTAAGAGTTCAACTCAACTCATCTCGCGAATCTATGCGAGATACTCTAGAGTAAAAACAAAACCCACCTCATTTGCATAGACAAATCCCATATAAGTATCATCCATTGAGAATTCTCACCAATCTGCCTACTTCTGATCACTCGAATCATAAATTACTTTCCTTTGGATGTCTAGTTTTAGGAAACTTCTTGCGCATCCATTTGGTATAATTTTGTGCATACGTCAAAACTAGTGAAATAATCGATTTGAATGATATTCCTAGACATAACCTAAACCAAGAATATTTCACATGTAAAAAATACTACCTCATGTGTTGGAAAATGATCACAAATCGCTTGATATAGCTCCCAAATAACCTGCAAAATAAAACTATTAACCAAACAAATTAAAACTGATATAAGTATCTAGTAAATATTTAAAACTATGAATTGCAACTCACTTACACACTTCCTCATATTGTTGCAACATAATCTTAGTGTAGTTTCAAATATTTATTACCATTTAGTCGATCAACATCCCACCTCGCTATAGAAAACAATGCAGATATGTATTCAGAATGTATAACTAGACATATAAAAGAATCCTAGTCCATGATATCTCTATAAAACCACACATAAACTTCATCCCATACTCTGAATATTTTAAAATGTGTTGATACATATGCGTTAGGAAGGATACATCTTTTGAATACCCAACCGTCTGATATTATCAAGTCACAGATGAGGAACACATACTTATAATTAACATAAATGTCGCTTTTGTCAGGAACTATAGTACATCCAAACATGTGCAACCAATACAAATATGCCGCATGACTCACCTAGCCGGTCTTGATTGAAGGGTTCATGCCCTAGAATGTAAAGCTACTATACATATTAGGGAAAAAACTAAAATTCACCCAACACATTTGCACCTCCCAAATCACACTTAACTTCGTATAATTTATGACTTAGAGTTTCCTAGCTTTAGAATGTCTCTTATATTTGTCATCTTTGTCATACGACGAAAACTTTAGAATGATACATGTGACCGTCAACCCTATAATTATATGGATATCATCTAAGTTGATGGTCATCTCACCATAACTGATATTGAAACTATTACTTTCTGAATGCCATCGCTCGATGAATACCTTTGTAATCAATGAGTTGGGGTGGAAATTTGACAACGACTTGATAATCCTACCAAATGATGTGTTATTCGAAATGCTACATACCTGACTCTGAGATCTGAGACTTAAAGCTCTTAGGCTTACATATGTGCGTATAAGCGCATAACCCTCTCTTATTATATAAAACCTTTTTCATGTTAAAAATAAGAAATAAAATTTAGGTTAACTTAATAATATATATGTTAGGATCCGCATTAACTATAATTTATAGCATCACTTCACATTAATATAAATAGTAAGTCCTATTTTTTTTAAATTACTACCAAACAACAGAAGTAGCCGCTCAAGAAAGGGAGGTCGATTTTGGTCGTTGTTGCGTATATAATCGTTGTTTCTTATAAGGTACATGACAATGGTCTATCATGAGAAGAGTGTCCTCTACAATATTATAGGTTTATATGTACAAGAATATTTCGATAAATTTCATACCTCCTCTTAACACGTCTATTATGCGATCATTCCCTTTCTGTTATAATAAAAAAAATCAAATAATTTTATTAATACGACAAAGTATAAAACATTTGTTTTTTATATATACCCTAAGTCATAACTAAAAAACAAAAAATAAAAAAATAAAAAATTTGGTAGATATTTTGACTATTTTAATAAATTTTTAAATAAATTATATTTGTTAAATTCTAATATATATTTGATAGAATTCACATGATTTTATCTATCCGTGTTTGATGGACAAATGAATATATTTTCCGTCATACGGTTTGACAAAAATACATGTTCGAGTAAGTTTCGATAATTAGATTGTTTCAAGCAGAACTTTCAATCTTGAAAAAAAGTTTATTATTCTTTTCATGATTTTAAAATTTATTTTTAATTTACTTTTTTAATTTATAGTTTTGATTTAAAAATATATATATTTTATTTGTGGATAACCATCCTTTTTTTTAAAATTAGTTTAAATATGCTAATTGGGATTGTTTGGAGGAGAAAATCTAGTTTTTAAAATTTTGAAAAAAAAAGTTTTTGATTTAAAAAATAATACAACAACTATGATTAATATATATTATATATTGATTTTTTTTAAATGATAAAAAATTAACTAAAGTAACGAGCAAAAATATCAATTTTCCTTCGTTAGATGACAGATCTGAGGAACCTATCTTCACGACGATTTTAAATTTATTGTTTTGCTTATATTGTTTATTGTTTATTTGGTTTTCTGAAAAATCAACATTGAACTTTTATCTGCAGAATCATGTTTATAACATTACATGACCGTCCATAATTATTTAAGTCATGTTTTATATAATGGGGACTAGTATTTTACAATTATAGATAGATATAGTCTAACTATAAATGTCTTATTTTTCTTTCAATATGTTAAATCTAATTTTTAATTTATTTAACTTGATTGTTTACCTAGAAATGCACTTTAAACAAGTAAACATTACTTTTTACTTTTTTGTTTCTTTTTAAAAGACTACCCGTTTTATAAAAACCCATCATTACTATACTTTAAATTATTTTAATCATATAAATTCTGTTTGTTTTGTTTTGTTTTGTTTTGAAATTTCAATAATATATTTGTTACCGAAAACTTAACTGACAATATGAAATTCAACTAGTGAAACCGATTTATACTTAAAAAGGACCCAAATAATTTTTTTTAAACATTAAAAACTAAAAGACAAAACAATAAATAAAGAAGTGAACTTTACTCAAGAATCAAGATCCCCACATATGTATATATATATACTCCTATCTACTTCAAGAATCAACAAAGCTAAATCCAAATCCAGAGAAAGAGAGCACTGACATCAATAATAAGGAATTAGGGTTTCTATTTTATAAATACTCTTCTCCTTCTTTACCTTCTTTATCTTCTTTCAATTTTTTCTTTGCTTCCTTGTCTTACAATCCTAATTTCTAGACAGACAAAAGCTCAGCCAAGCTATGTATAACATGCAAGATTACACAGAACAGCTTTTTCTGCTTCAACAACAACACCACCAAAGCCTAAAACATTCACAAAACCCTAACCATGAATTACTTCAATTGCAAGATTTGATTTTTCCATCTCAAGTACCACAAACCCTAAACCCATCCCGAGGCCAAGACCCGTTTCAGGATGATCATCATCATTTCCGGATCCTATCTGATGGTTTTGTGGGTCGACCCGGTTCGGGTCCATTTATGCTGCAAACAGAATTTGGAAAAATGAGCGCTCAAGAAATAATGGATGCTAAAGCAGCTGCAGCATCTAAGAGTCATAGTGAAGCTGAAAGAAGAAGAAGAGAGAGAATCAATAACCATCTAGCTAAGCTGCGGAGTATATTGCCAAGCACAACCAAAGTAAGTATATATATAATTTTTCAATACTCATGTCTTTTTATTTACATTTTGATTCTTTCTAAAATTGAAATCCTTGTATGGGTTCATATATATTATATAAGCACGCTCTGATAATGGAGGGTTTATTTAAAAAATAATTATTAGGTGTATGAGGAGTTCTTTATGCATTAAAAAATATATAGTTTGGTGGATCTAATTAAGATATCTTGCTAAGATGTGGTTTTATCATACACAAATCTTATGAACTCTAGCATTAGTTCATGTTAGTCACTTTAGTTTGAGTACTTCATCTTGAATCTTGACAAACATTATCATTACTCCTCATCAATTGAATTCACTTTTAGATTTGATTCACCTTAGGGCAAGTTTGGAGATATTTACTCTATATTGCTATGAGGATGTACTTTGTTCTGAAAGTTTTGTGGCTATAAATTTCTCCATCTTATTAAGTACTAGTTTTCATATATAACCTTCATTAATAAATTAAGTTCTTATATATTCAAGGTTAAAAATGAGATCTAAGCAAGTTTGTTATGTCTTTTGATTTTCTAAAAGACATGGAACCCTTAAAAGATTATTAGAATATAATTATATGTAGGTGTTTGTGTTTATGTTAAGATGCTTAAATGTGTTTGAGGACATAAATCTAAAAAGAGAGAAGTGAAAAGACTATTTTTGAGTGTTATAAATGTAGTTAGCAACTATTTTAAATATTTTTAGTACTTTCTTTTTGGGAACTACTACTATGGTTCTTGGACTCTTGATGTATTCCCAAGAAGGCAAAAGGGAATAAATAGCAGTTTCTATTGTTTGGTTGATATGCTAAAGAGTAACCAGAAGGCAGTCTTAAAAGCTTATATTAATTCTAAGTTGATAATCTATGAAAGCATGTGTCCTTTTTTGTCAGTAACATTATCTATCACTTTGCACTATATACATGAAGATGGTCCTGAGTTGATTTGTCTAAGTTGGAGTACTCCCTACCATATATTTAAATTTTGGATTCTACCCATTTTTCTATTTTTTATAATCATTAATTGTTTTTCTTTTTCATACATTAATTTGATTGTCTTTTCAATCTATACCCAACTTTTCAATTTTTGAATCATGAATATTTCAAATGCAAATCTCTTGAATTTAAAAAGACAAAAACATTATGTTCCCATTTTATTATGTCTCTTTGTTGAAACCTTCATGCGCAAAACCACAAACTTTCAATCTAGTTTAAGCTTCAAAACATCAATCGACTATTTTAAGAACATTCTTATATATTTGGTATTTTTGTTTAAGTGATTATAGGATGTTCCATGTAATTCCAAGTTGTTTATGTAATATAGATGATTGTTTTTGGCTAAATTAATAAATACTTTAAATCTCCTAATTATTAGAGTTTTAATGGGCAAGAATCTGATTTAGTTATTAGAATTGGTTATTTTTATAAAAGAAAGTTTTTAATGAGTGGGCATAGATACAAATTGAGACAAACAAAATTAACTATTGATACATAAAAACCCACGATATTGAGACAAACAAAATTTTATAAAGAAAAGTCACTGAAGTTTTTTATAATTAATTCGGTTGACTAATCAAAATTCTTAGCCGAATTCTAAACTATATTCGTATGTAATTAACCAATAATTGTATTGGTTAATTCTAAATTTTTATCATCTTGTCCTTCATTTTAGTAAATAAATATACATCTCGTTTAAAAGGTTATTTTTAATCCTATTTTACATGGCTTTAGTGATTAATATAAAATTTATTGTTTTTTTCTATTGTTTTTCACCCACTATCATATTTTTTTTTTAATATATTTATGCATACCTTTACCTAGTCCTTCATTGAATAGGTAGGTACTCCGAGTCTTACTAAATTTAAAATCTATTATCCAATTAGAAATAGGTAATTATATATAATGATATTCCTAACTACATTCTAAGTATTACTATTATGTTTGGATGTATTTATATAATCGGCTTGCTGCGATCTATAATAAAATCTAAAATTCTAGTAAATCAATTCCTTAAATAAAATTTTCTTCAAATTTTTACATCAACTAGATTACAAATTAAAACCGAAATACACTAATTTCTTGTTATGTTTTATGTATCTATATTTAAACAGACCGACAAAGCGACTTTGCTTGCAGAAGTCATTCAACACTTGAAGGAACTAAAACACCAAACTTCTCACATAACTGAAACCGGTCTGATCCCAACCGAGCTAAACGAACTAACAGTTGTTGCTTCCGACATCGATAAAGACGGTAACTTCGTAGTCAAAGCTTCGATTTGCTGTGAAGATAGGTCAGATTTCATACCGGACCTAATCAAGACGCTTAAAACCCTAAACTTAAAAACCCTAAAAGCTGAGATTTCTACACTTGGTGGTCGACTAAAGAACATCCTGTTCATCACTGGAGAAGAATGTTTCAGCAAGAACTATAGCGCAGCGGGCGACCAACAGAAAGATCTACAGTGTTTTTTGAGTTCATTACAAGAGGCATTGAAAGGAGTTATCGACAAGGATATTCATCAATCTGTCAAGAGACAAAGAACAAATAATAATGTTCAGTTTCTTTGAACGACATTAAGATGAGATGGATTTTATTTATATTTGGTTTAGTGTATCTTTGTTTGCGAGTTGCGAGCTAGGATTTGATCGCGATCTACAATTGTCTCCTTGTTATTTCAAAGGAGAAGATTGTTTTGTTTTCATAACTTATGAAACTAAATAGGTAATGCTGGTATGTTTCTGTGTACTTGGATATATACTCCCTCTAAAATATATGAAAAACAACTGAACTATTATATTAGTTTGGTTGTGTGTAAATAATATAGAGCCTTAGTTAATCATGTCAACTGAGACATCCAGTATCGTGAATAGTAATGTTTGTCTTGTCCCGGCGACAATGCTAAACGGATTGGGTCTGGGTAAATCGATATTTAAGGTCCGTTTAAACATATTATTTGGTATATGTCTGGATTAGGTAGGTAGCCGTCTCAGGTGTATTTTGTTTTATATTTATTCTGTTTTTCAGTATTGATTTTTCATTCATTTCATATTTTGTTTATAATTATTTATTTTTTTCAATATTTATTTATTTATTTATTTTGGTTTGCTATAGTAACCGTTTTAATGGTATATAATTGATAGGGCGACAACTATCATGTCTGCAGGTCGCATCTGTTAAATATATAGTTAATTTGGTTTTACATAAGTTGTGTAACAAAGACAAGACTATTTTGTGTAATAAATAGTAACCATGGTTAAGGCTGATATAATAATGGAGGACAATAGTCATAAATGGACCATTTATAGCGATTTCCAAGTCCACTATAATTACTATATAAATGAATACTTTTCTTATTAAAAAAGATGAACATTTATTATTTTATTACTGTTTTTGTCATTTTTTTTTGGCTTTAATGTGTTTTTTTTTTAGATAATCGCCTCTAAAAATATTTTAGACTCATAATCCCTCTAGAAAATTTTTGGAACTATCATTGGCGCCATTTGTGTGGATGATTGATATCTAGAATTGTTTTTCCAGAACCACTACCTTATTGTAAAGATACCTTGGGAGAGATGAATACATAAATACTAGATGAACCTAATCCTGGCATGTATAGCTTGTTAACGACACTAAGACGATCAGTATACCGACGAGCTACTTGAAGAGTCTACCTTGGTAGCTCGGACGAAAGATATCTTAGAAGATATAACAAAGTTAAATTCAGAGAAGGACGTGGATCTAAATATTAAAAGACTCAGGCCCAAAGTTCAGATGGAATAATTAACTGAGGAAAATAAGGTAGAGGATGGCCACCGGGCCAATGACACGCACAAAACGCGTAGGAGACGAAGTCGTTTATTCTTCAAGGATAATAAATGAAACCTAGGGGTTAGTATGATTCACTGAATCTAGTGATTACTCCCTTTATGATTCAGATGAATCTTCCTCTTCGGAGAGGACGACCGACACGAGAATATTAGCATGAGAAAATATTCGAATAGGTGCAAAGACAATCATCGAATATCTCGTCAAGCCAAGGGTTTGAAAAAATTAAGATATAATCAAGAGATAAGGTACTTGAGTTCAAGGAACAGGATAGAGCGATAACCGTTGGAAGAGGGAAGGAGGCTACGTCCCACGTCAAGTTCCCATCAGGGAGCCAAAGATTTAAGTACCATGTGAGCAATGAGTTTGCGAACCTCTCCGAGGAGGGTGTGTATATGGTGGCCAACAAGGGTCTGGGGGGCAGTATGTAGAAAGATGGTCACATTTAGAGTTCATCACCGTTATCCACATTGAACATGTCTTGGAATATGCCATAGCAGTTCGAGATCTCAAGATTGTAAATATTTGATGAAACACAGGACCCATGCAAACACATAGAGAATTTTAAAAACTTCATGATCAATTTCGATGACGATGATAAGCTATTGTACCGGGTGTTCTCCCAAATGTATAAGGATGACGCCTCGAAGTAGTTCAACCCCTTGCCACAAGGATGTATGAAGAACTTTGATATGTTCTGGAATATTTTCCAAAAACATTTTATGGAAAGAAAAAAGTTCAGTGCGAACGGGGATACGATTATTTAGCCTATACAGAAAATTGAGGAGAGCTTGATAGAGTACACTGAGCTGTTATCGAGACCAAGATCGAGTTAAAAAGGTGTGAAGACAAGGTAGCACAGACAACGTTCACAATGTGACTTTTTCCGGTTATTTTGAAAGATAATATTGCAAAAAAAACAAACAAACTCTGACATTCGAGGCTCTGTTGGTCCAAGTAAAGAAATGAATTTTGATGGAGGAAACACAAGCATCAGAATTGCTTCCATGGCTCAGATAGAGAAAAACCATCAATCTTCGACTATAGTCTACCACTAAGCACCCACACATATCCTTCCGATTTATCCCTCCTCAACCAATATCCGACCAAGAGTTCCAAACCAACTACCCCCGAGGCCAAAGGTGAATCAACAGGTAGCAAACACACAACAAGGTAGCAGGAAAATATATAATAAATGGGTCCAACCTGCTTATTTCGTCGAACTGACAGAGTGTGTAGCTACAATCTTTGATAAGGCTCGAAATCATATATATTTCTGAAAACCTTCCCCAATATAGACCCCAAAGGAAAGCAGAAGAAACAAATATTGCGAATACCACGATGATGTTGAACATGACACAAAGAATTATGTAGCATTGAAAACATATATTCAAGTGTTAATTGAAAATGAGAAATTAACAACGTTTGTTAAAAAACACTCTCAACATGCTTCGATGACGAGAAAGTTTGTTGCAGCTCCAAAACAAGAGAACACTTTGATGATTTTGGAGCTTGTCAATTTTTTTATGTATCTTTGGAGTATTTGGATCCTAAACCGGGCATAAATATAGTTATGATGGTAGAGGAACTCATAGGAAAATGGAAGGTTATTGAAATGTGTGCTTTCTTTGAATCTTTAATAATTTTTATGGGTGATACCATTTCACGAACCACAAATTTCTATAGAAAAAGGAAAATTGTGAGCCTTGCTACTCAGTTGCAGGTGGAAGCTTCCCTTTATTTATCCTAAAATCCGTCAATGTTTCTTTGTTTTAAGGATTTTGATACGAGGAAAGTGGCAGGGCCACACGAGGATGTTGTGGTAATTATGGCTAAGATTGCCAGAAATAAAATCCAAAAGATCCTGATAGACACTCGTAGCTTCGCTGATATTCTATTCATGACTACCTATGATAAAATGGAAAGTTCCCTGACTATTCTCTGATCATATCATATAATTGTGGGCTTTAGCGGGATAACCGTCAAGGTGATTGTGGAATTCGAGGGGATGGTGGAGCTGGATCGTGGACCGTTCAGGAAATAGGTAATAATGTTATTTATCATGGTGGACGCACCTATGTCATATAATGCGATATTCGGAAGATATTGGTATTCCCGAATGCACGCGATTTCTTCGACTGTTCACCAATGCTTAAAGCGTGTCATGGGGAACAATATGGGAACAATCTGATGCAGCAAAAAAATAGTGAGAGAGTGTTACCGTAAATAGTTGTCCCCAAAGTAAGTTAAAGAAGCCGGGCCAAAGAAAACATAGTAGTTAATAGGGTCTAGTTTAGGTCCGATCCTATCGATGATCCGAGGAAGCCCTCAGGTTTTTGGTCCCTGATGAGAATTTCGAGGACTACATTTTTTCCGATGGAAATAGTTTGAAGATTGGTATGAAGTTGTCTCTGGAGGTGAGGAAAAAGTTAATTCAGTTTTTGTCAACAAGGTTATACATGTTTGCTTGGTGTGCTAAATATATCACAAGGGTCATCGCTGAGATTATTTACCACAGATTGGCCATCTGAAGCAATGTGCGTCTAATTATCGAGAAAAGAAGGCCTTTCTCTCATGTGAAATCTAATGTGATTATGGTCGAGGTGGATCGTCTATCCAAAGTGGGGAACATAAGAGAATCTCATTATCTCACGTGAACAATCAATCCTATTTTAGTAAAAAAAAGGAAAGTGAAGGATGTGTGTGGATTTTACCAACTTGAATAGAGCTTGTCTGAATTATCATTTTCCTATTCCCCGAATGTATCAACTAGTAGACTCTATATTGGGAAGTTGATTAATATCTTTCATGGATGCGTATGCGGGGTATAAGCAGATCAAGATGAATCTGAAGGACCAAGAGAGAACTTTGTTCATTACTGGCAGGTGCCTACATTGATATAAATTTATGCCATTTGACTTGAAAAATGTCGGGGCAACTTACCAGCTTCTGGTGAATAAATCCTTCGAGGCTCAGAAAATTTCGAGGTGTATATTGATGATATGTTGGTAAAATATGCCAGGGACGGAGACCATTTTGCAGATCTGGAAGAGACGTTCTGGAATTTAAAAACGATAAACTTGAAATTAAATCCTGAAAAGTGCACATTCTGAGTACGGTCTGGTAGAATCTTGGGGTACATAGTCAGTGAGTGAGGGATAGAAGCTAACCCGATAAAACTGAATGCTCTGAGCACTATGGCTCATCCCCGGATGATCAAAGAGGTACAAATATTGAGAGGAAGGTTGACAACTTTAAACAGGTTCATATTTAGGTATTCAGAAAACAAACATACCATTCTTCTAATAATTAAGACATCTGAACTGTTTCAATCGGACCCTAGAATTTAACAAAGCCTTCACACAAGTTAAATAATATATGCCTTTCCTAGAAATCTTGACCAACTGGAGCCCGATGGATAAGTTGTTTGTTTATAACAGTGTCACATTATGATGTGAGTGCAATATTGATCAAAGTGGTCGATAATTGCCCATGATAGGTATATTATGTCAATAAAAGCTTTTTTACGTGGAGAGGAGATATTTTAACTTAGAGAAACTAGCGTTCGCTTTGGTTATTGCGGCTCAGAAGATGAGGCCTTAGTTTCAGGCCCATTAGATTTTAGTCCAAATTTCTTTTCCGTTGAATAATATGCTGTAGAGAATCAAAGTGTCGGGTAGAAGGACCAAATGGTTCGTAGAACTGGGCGAACTCAACATTTACTTCAATCCTTGAACAACAATTGAAGCTCATGCCTTGGCAAATTGTTTGGTCGACTTCCACTCTAAGCGACTAGATATGGAAGTTATAGAAAAAGTAGAAGTCGAATGGATTGTTCGAACGGATAGGGGTTTAAGTGCTTCGAGATGTGAGGCAGAGGGTCAGTTGATCTCCCCATATGGTATTTCCATGTACCAATCTATACATATCGATTTTTGAGCGTAAAATAATAAGGTGGAATGCGAGGCTTCTTTGGTAGGGTTACGACTTGCCCACATCCGTGAGGCAAAAAAAGTACGATTAGTGAGTGACTCGTAACTCCTAGTGAATCATGCATCTGGCCAATCCAAATGTATGAAAGATCATCTAGTGAAATACTTGACAGAATTAAAGGCTTTGGCCGTCGTTTTCAAAAGCATAAAGTTTGAGACATCCACAAAATAAAAACTTATGTGGCTGACTTTTTGGCTACCATTGCATACTCCAACGAACAACCCTTGATCCTCATAAAGTAAAGTCCTTCGATAGTGAAAGGGTCCGAGTTGATTGCGGGGTCGGATGAGGCTTTCCAGATTTCCACAAGCACTAAAAATGATTGGAGGCATGGCATTATGGAATTTATAGGCAACAAAATTTTGCCAATTGATAAGATAATTGTCAAGAGGATACGGTTCAAAGTGCATGATTCTGCGATATTCGGTGATATCTTGTATAAAAAATCTTTTAATACGCCTTTTCTGCGATACCTCACGGAGAATGAATCGTAGATGATATTATTCAAACTACACAAGAATGAGGTTTCGACGTATTGGATATAAAACCTTAATGCGAAGAGTTTTACTAGTGGGCTAGTACTGGCCCACGGTTGCTTCTGACGCCCAAAAGTTAGTTAGTAGGTGTAACACTTGCCAAAGGTTTGCTAAAACCATCCATATGCATGGGGTGCCCTTGAATCTATATCTGAGGCACTATGTTTTGACAAATGTGGCGTCAATTTGGTCGGACCAATGCGGATGGGTTCCGGAAGGAGGCAAAAAATAGTGATAGCAGTAGAGTATTTTCCAAATAGGTGGAGGCTTTATTCCTGTCTAGGACAAAAGAAAAAGATGTGATCAAATTTATTATTTATAATATCTGTTGTCGCTTCGGTGTCTCGAGAAGGATAAAAATGTATAATGGGTCGCAGTTAAAAAAAGCCTTTTACTTTCTTGGGGTATAGGGAAATTTTTTTTGGCACCTTTTCACCAGTAGGAAAATGGGCAAGTCAAAGTAACTAACCAGAAAATCTTTGATGGGCTCAAGAATAATTTGGAGGGCAATACTGGAAAATGGCTGAACCACTCCCCGAATAGAAACTCAACAAATCTGTGTTTGCATTAATTAATGGGATGGATGATGTATCGTAATCCGAGTTAGTGTTCCCTTTGTATCTTGTTAATGAGTATTCCAAAGAGGATAACAATGAAATGAGGTGCTTGTGTTTGACCTGATCAAATAAAAATGGAGGCGGGCACAACCGAATTCTTTAAATTACTAAATGTTGATGTGGATCAATTACATGTCTAGGGTTATGCGAAGAGAATTCAATATAGGGGAAAAAGTCGTAAGCAAAGTATTTTTGCATATGAAAGATAAACAGCTCGGTAAGTTGGGAACATACGTACTTGGTAACCGATAAGATTAAACTGGGGACATATCGGCTCGAAGATAAAAATGGAGAGCTCTTCGGCACCCGTGAAATATCAAGAACCTAAAGTTGTACTTGAAATGAATGTAAAAGTCGTATATGTAATGTATAAATTTGTGTAAATGTCGGTGACATTCTCTTTCCTATCCTGATGACGAAGGACGGTTTTAGCGAGGTGCTCCTACAACCGATTAATAAATATAAACTATTTTTTAATATTTAAGACTCCTAAGAGGTTGCCATGGTACCAAAACATTTATTTATTTATTTTGGATCTGAGGGTTCTTCTAATGAAAGTTGGTCAACAATCATTTATTTTTCATGGATCAGATGGGTCTTCCAATGAAAATTGGTCAACAATCATCTATTTTTCTTGGATCCGAGGGGTCTTCAAACGAAATTTTCTTAACAATCATTTCTTTTCTTAGATTTGAGAGGTCTTTTAACAAAAAAGGGTCAATAATCATTTAATCTCTTTCTCGCGTCCGAGAGGTTTTCCAAGTTAAAAATAGTTTAACGATTAAAGTGGTTTTAAAATTATAAAAAGAGAAAATGGTTCTGTTAATAAATATAGCAGTACAAAATTCCTAGACAACACGTGGACTTTACAAAAATGGCATGCATAGAATAGGAGTTACAAAAAAAGAGAAGCTACAAAACCAAACAAGTGGTCCTTACGCCGAGGAAGTGCCTACAGATCCATCTTCCAACAAGGCAGGCGAAGAGATCTCCGATCCAACAAAGCTCTCAGAGGACTCATCATCATCTTCCAAAGAAACACTCGCGGGCGATACTTATCCTGTACAAGCTCCTAGTAGCTGCCTAACTTCAAGTCCAGGAAGCGTTCATACAGATCCAACACCATAACGACTTTAACCTTAGCATGCATAGCTGCCAACTTGGCAGTTCAATCGGCAACATACACATTGAGAGTAGCCTTTGTGTTGGCTTCAACATGGCCCCTGGAAAACTCTAAGTCAATGAACGGCCGTTCGAAGTAGCATTTAGTTTTTTCATACCCTTCAACGAGGGTGCTAATGATCACGTGTTTCTCAACATTCAACACCGAGACACGTTCTCGATCATGGTCGAACACCTCATCTTCCGCTTTGAAACGCATCTTAACCTCCTCATCCAGCTTAAGCCGCTCTGCGATAATCTCCCTAAGATGGATGACCTAGTCTTCCAATTTATTCACCTCGAACCTTCTCGTAAGAGCTTCCTCTTTATAGAATTTTTTCCAAACATTCAATGTTTTTACTTTTCTTCTAAAAAATAACGCGAGAGCAATGAGTTCATTAAGTTTAACGACGAGTGAGTCGTTGCTAAAAATATCTAAAGTCTCTAAGTTACGTTTTGGAGAACCAGATGGAGAGCCGACCTTATGTTGATTAGAAACTTGGGTGTCATCTCATTGGTCTTCTTGAGATTCCCAACTAAACGTTTCTGACTTGGCAGGTTCCTCGTTTGACGCTCGAGGTGAATCAGAGTAAAAATATTTTTTTTAAGAGAATGAGGATTGTGCTCCATTGCGTTATAATCCGAGGGGACTGCATTTTGCTCATCCCTTTTTTCGCTTTCGTCGTCGATTGGTCATTTTCATTTTTTCTTAGAGGGGTGTCCTTTTAATGACCTATTAGAGCTATCCCATTTAGTAATTAAACCGTCTTCAGTAGAGGAAACCCCATCGACTCCAGCCTCGATCCTTCTTTCCTTTGCCTTCTTAGAATTCACTGGCATACTTTTATCCTTCTTTAGGACTCGATAACTCGGGGCCATGGATCTCGCTGATAAGAAGGAAAGCACGCTCGTGGCTTCCAATAGCTTCAGCATGTCGGCCTGCGAAAGAGGCACCATGAGTTCCTCCAACATTAAAATTTTTTATAAGTCACACCTCCTAAGATGGCTCTTGGTGAGGTTGGATGGAGTGAAGCAGCGGTAGAATTTATTGAACCATGCAAATATGGCCCAATCGCTCAACGGAGCAAATATCCGCTCTGCATCGCCTTGATGTTCCTCTAACACCCTAATTTCATGTATCATCCTTTTTTCCCAAAGAAAAAATATCGAATTATAAAAAATAAAACATATAAACAAAGGGTGCAACATGAAAATAATTCAGATAAGAACGTACCTCTGATGGTCCATTTCAGGGAAAGTCAATGTGTTTTTTCCATTAACACTTCAAACCCGATGTCCCACAGCCTCGAAATGAAGAAAAACCTATGTTTCCATTTTTTATCGGCTTCTAGCAGATCGTCGAATATCTTAAACTTATTCCCCAAAGTAAGAGAGTAGAAAAGGACGCATTTTTTCTTCTTGAAGGTAGTCAGCAACGAACCACTCCATCAAAAATCTGAATTCGTATATATTGGCTGCCATTATGAAGGCCATCAACGTAAACCACATGTTAGGTCTTTCTTGACTAGGGTATAGGGCCACCTGGAACATGATCAAGTGGGAACCTAAGATCCACTTGATTATCTCTGGAAATACAATCAACTCATTTTCCGTAGCAGACAGAGGAGTTTCCCCAACACTAGGATATCAAATAGTGATAGAGCTCGAGATTCCCCATCTGTTGAAGCTTAACCTTCTCGGAGGCGTGGTAATATCGATAACTCACTTTGTATAGAGCTATTAAATGCTTTTTCTTAACCCCCGAAGGTTGTTCCCAATAACGAACTTGATTTTCGAGGGCATTTCGACGTTTGTCTTGTTCTTCTTCGATTTTGATGTTTTCTTTTTTGTAGGAACGCCAGTAGCAACCTAATCCTGGGAGGCTGGTGCCTCAGGTTGAGGGTATTTTCGATCTGGGCGGGTGGGGAAACAAATTGGTTTTTATTTTGGTTAACCTCAACAACAACTTGAATATCAACCTCTTCAGACTCATCGGCCAATTATCTCTGCCTCCGCTCCCTCACTGGTTTGAAGGGTCGTATTTCTGCAGGCGCAACAGTAGGCGGTCCTCTCTCTATGATTATCGTTGGAGGGACATCTTAGCCATGGTGCGAGATTCTAGTGGAAGTGTGTTTGGGAGTAATGGCATCCAGACTTGGTTTAACTTTTACGTGTCTTTTCCTTAGAAGTTTAAGAGACTGTTTTCTCTTTGACTCATCATATTTCGCTTTCTCAAACCCTTTTTGTTTGTCACCCATCAAAATATATGATGATTCAGGGGCCGCATTTATCGAAGTGCCAAGGTAATCGTTGCCGTTTTGGACAAGTTTGAGCGGGCGGCTGCGTGTTAGTGGGGATGGTTGGGTTTCCGGTACTTGAGGTTTCTGCCACTTCAGATTACTTTTTCGTCGGAGGCCACAGACCGTAATATGTGGTTTGACTTATAATCAATGGTCTTAGCTCCTCGTCTAACCAACTATCTTTATGTTTATGGATCTTTTATTTATGAAAAGTAAGTCTAGAATGTTTAAACGGTTTAGGCATGATTAAAGGATATAAGAAGAATAAGTGGTGGAAGAAAACGTTTTGAGGGATATTTTGAAAAATAATTGGCAACACTTTATCTCTCTATAAGGCGCCTCTTTCTCTCTCTAGAATATAAAATTAACAACTCCAAGTTATAAAGAGTGCTAAGGTATTTATGAGCATGTATTTGGGCTTCCAATGGTCATGAAAGCCCAAGAAAACAAAAAGGTTTTCAGATTTTGAATGCCTATGGAAGATAAAGAGTGTCATAACCCTTCCTCAATATATTGAAAAACACGCGTATGGGGAAGGGGAAGAGTCTTCTAACATGCAAAGTCACCAACAAGTCTTTCTTGAAGGCTTGCATGTCAATTTCAGAGATCGACTGACACGAAAATAGAAAACAGCACACACAATATATGGTTTCCAGGTCAGCAATCCTCGTAATGAATTTATCGATCTGATGAAGGCTGCTGGATAAAGAAATTTGGACGCCTCCGAGGCACCCTTCAAGTTAATCCTCACTCAGATTTCTTCATAAGAACTAGGAGGCTACTGATACGGGTGAGAATTATCCGGTCTACGGGTCAGATCAGTTAAATATATAACATTGAGGGAATTTTGTGTAATAATCAGTAACTATGGTTACGGCTAGTAAAATAATAGAGGGCAAGCTTTAAATAGACCATTTATCCACCATCATTACTATATAAAGGGACCCTTCCTTTATTCGGAAAGGTGAATATTTCTTACGTTAGTACTACTTTGTCAACTTCCCTCTCTAGCTTTCTCGTGTTTCTTTATCTAGATAATCACCTCCGAATATATGTTTAGACTCATAATCCTTCCATGAAATCCTTGGAACTATCAGTAATAATAATAATTTTGAAAATATATTTGCAATGTTATAGTAAACATTTTAATAATCATCGTTAACAGTACAATCAAATATTTGAAGCATGAAAGATAACCGAATAAATAAATCACTAAATTCTTACCATTAAAGAAATATGAGTGTTGATTATACCATATAATCAAATAAAGGTTTTTATTGAGTTAAGTCGTTCACATTTATACTCTTACGAAGTTGGAGTTGTACGAATGTTCTTACTTTGAACTATCCTATTACATTCAATAATGAATACTTATCACATTCACTAATGAATTCCTATTACAAATTAGGTATGGACATTTAGTTATTCGATTCCATTTGGGTAAGGTTTTTTCGGTTTTTTCGGGTCTTCAAACCTGATATCAATTTAAGAATGGAATAAAATTTAGTTTGGTTTTCCTCAGTTTGGTTCGTTGTGGGTATCTAATTCAGTTCAAGTTAGATCTTTTTTGGTCTCCAAATTCTATAAAATATCAGTAGATAGAGAACCCATTTTAGAAACCAAAACTATAAAGTTGTGTTAGATTATGAGAAAATGAAAAACTATATATATGAGAGATTCCAAATTAATCTAAAAGAAAGAGTGATATCAAGTTTATTAGATCATATACAAGTTGATGCTTCATTTTTTGTCTATAGACGTAATTGTTTGCAAAAATATGCCGCCACTTTGAGTTAAATATTTTGTCATTTATTACTGAGAAAATCAAAGGTCAATAATAGACGACATATTAGGTGGAATCTAACTTTAGGAGAGAGAAATATATTTTCAAATAATATTGGATTTAGGGTTAATACATGGGTATAGTTCTTAACGGGTACTCACGGTTCTTTGGTTAGGTTCAGTTTCAAACCGAAAATCGTGGGTAATTAAAAATGGAATCGTTCAAATGTTATGAAGGAACCGAATCCGAACCGATTTTTTTTTTAGTTTGGTTATGTTTAAAATTCTTATACCTATTACAGATAATATTTTTATGGAATTTCATAATCCGATATGTATCATAATTTTTTATTCTCACTAGTTTCATTTAAAATATCTTCATAAATATCGCTTAGTTCATACGTATTTTTGATGTTATTCCATGTCATTTTATTTAACTTTCATACAACCCTTGCTTACAACAGATACTTTAATTGTCAAACTTGATCGTCTAGTTGTGTATTACAAATTGACCATACTAAAGACAGATTCACTTGTCAATGTACATATATGTATAAAACACCTCATTGGCTAACCTAGAAAGAATAAGAAAACGATCTGTCTCGGACTTCCACCGTACTAAAACATCAAGCAGGTTATAATCATACATACATACTAAAATCGAACGAAGTTTTCATACTCGAGTAGTTGTTGACATATTTAGGATAATTTTCATAGTTTTTCATTACAGTAATTATGACAAGACCTTATTTCACTTCCCTTGATACTATCAACTAAACTAGGGGATGAATTACAATTATTATTTTTCAATTTCACAGCATAAACATTATACATCATATATAACTACTTTTAAATATCATCATAATATTTATTCATATCATAAGCATTCTTAAATGTGATACTAGCATAAAAATACTCAACATAGCATGGTGTGAAATATACTTAATAGCATAATCATGTGGGATGCGATGAAAAAGCTTAAGAACTTTTTTTCTCCATCATGGGCACTATATTTTTACACATATAATTATCCTTACTTGCATTAAAGTATACCACAAGACTCATAACACATTCGAGGACCATATAAACTTTATGATTATATTATGTATAAACCATTGAGTATACTCTTAAATATGGCTAAGAAATATATTATTTCATAATATGCCCAAATTTAGATGCATGAGATGTTGGTAATAATATTCATTCTTAGGATTATGTGTCTTACAAAAATATGTAACCTCATTATTCAAAAAATAAACACGCACAAGAAGATCATATATATATTTCCATCTTACTTCGACATCCATAAGTAATGTTTTGAATTTCTTTCCACTAACCTTAATTTTTTTTCATATTCAAGTTTTCTAGTACCTTAGTTAATTACTAGTAGAACCATCTTTCTAATATATTTAATAAACTCATTCAATTTCATATTTATTCCATTATTTACAACCAACTAAAGTATATGGCATAAAAATCTAGTATGGAGAAGATGGTTAAATTCCAGACTACATTCAAGTTTAAGCGTATCAATTGTTACTATGTTAGCGGATGCATTACTAATAAAAATTGTAATAATTGTATCTTTAGTATTAAACTCATTGATACACTATACAAGACGTCTAGAATTTGAACGTCATTGTTTTTCGAAAAAAAATATAATTCCTCTTTGAAATTAAACACATAATATCAAACTCAATAAATGTTGATATATCACTAGTCAAACAAGCTTTATATGGAAATGATGCAATCGTATTACTAACAATTAATTTTTCATTTTGAAAATATTACAACGCTAATATTCTCATAGAGGCTGATAGAATGCAATAGTCTCTTGGGTTAATGACTTCACGAATTCATTTCTTATATCTTCATCCTTCAGTAAAATAAAAAAAGGTGCAATATTAAAGGTAAATTTCATCGTTTCAAGCATATATTGAATCTTATTAAAATACAATACCTTTTTCTATTTTTTGGATCTATGGTTGGTTGGACTCACGACCCATCTTCAACTATAAATTTATCTATAATTTGGTATCCATACCACCATTTTTGTTATTAGTTATTCGGATTTTGTAGGTTATAAGTTTCAGATACTATTTACACTTAAAATTTAGTACTTCTGTATTTCCATGTCCAAAATAGTTTCTTCCTAGAATTCAAATTAGTGGTGGCGGGTAGCGGTAACACTAACTTTGGATGATTGTGGTTGGAGTGGGGAGAGGTGGGATTTTATTGACAATTAATACATATACTTTATTCAACATCGAAATCATCATCTAAAGGTATAGGTTGGGTAGAAAACAATGAGTCATTATCATGGTAAGAAGAGCTGGGTTGGTCACTAATGGAAACCTATTTAAGATTTTCCATTAACTTTAGCATACTAGAAAAATCTATTTTTTGTGCCATAAAAATAACTAATAATATCAAACAAATTACAACAAATAATAACAAAATTAAAATGATGACTAAAATATACCAATTCTTAAATAAGTAACGTTGATGAAAAAATAGATGATTGTAAATCCTAAAAACTTTAATTAACCAATCCTTTTACTAATCAATATTAAATTAAAATAATAATACAACAATACAAATCGGAAAATTTGAGAATAAAACTAAAAAACAAAAACAACAGTACTACCTTATTTAAATTCAAGCTACAGAATCGACAACCTTTATATACAACAATCTATTAATCGGTAAATAAAATCTTTGACTAACCAAAAATATTTATCAAATCATATAAGAATTGTTTAAAAATATAAAAAACTTACTTAACTTAAACTCGAAAATCGATAAAAATCATATTTCAGTTTAAAAACTTTATGAACTCTAACAAAAGAAGTAATAAAACTAATAAAAAATTCAGAATATAAATACATATCACCTTGACAAAAACTTTTTTATTCTTATAAAAAATAAAATGAATATAAGTTCGACACTGAAAAAACTTCCAATTAATAAAAAAACCATATCGATTAAATAACTATTAAAAAAGAAAACCAATTTAGCATCCGTAAACACAAGATTACATCTAATAAAAAAACGAATTTGTGAAAAAAAACTCTGCCAATTTAAATACAATATAGAAAATCAAAATTTCAAAAAGAATGATAAACTAGACTTCACCGATGACAGTGAGTGGAAACAAAAATGCACAATTTATAAATATTATAGAAAGAAAAGTAGTTAACGACCACCATTAATAACAAGTATCATAAAACCCTCACCCGGTCATTTTTTTCTCTTTTTTTTGTTTTCAACTTGATACGTAGTTGTTCGCTCCAAAGTCATATAATTATATATTTGTAAAAATTGTTTTATAATTTATATATCATAGTTTGGTTATATTAGTTTTATTTGAATTATTACTTATAACGTATACTTTTTTGGTATTTTAATTTAGAAAATTTAGGATTTATGTTGATTTGAATTTTAAAAATTTAAATAATGGATTATATTTATAAAATTTAAAATTTATGTTGGAGTTGCAAAACTAGACTTTTGTTTTATATTGAGTTTTATGTATGGTTTTGGAGTACAAATTATATTTTTATTTAAAATAATTATAGAATTCTACAAGTCAGTTTTTTTAGATTTTACTGTTTATATTAAAACTCTGTATACGCTAAGATTGATATATTATGTTAGAATTTTATAATTCATAGTTAAGGATAGTGGTTTAGTTTCTGATGTCACTCTACGAGGGAGTGATTATCCGTCTATGAGAGTAAATATCATGTTTATGGTTTCTAATGATCAAGTGGTTTTTTGCATCGTATAGGATAATTGTTTTGTATTATCAAATATCCATTTTATATTATCATATATCTATTAATGTTATCGAATATTTGGTTATGAGTGTAAATTAAGTCTTATATTTTTTATCTTTAAAAAGTAACTGTTTTATTTTACTTGATATTTATTTCAAATTTATTCTAACGGGTTCCCGTCAATATACAACAAATATCTTATATGTTCCTAAGAATTAACCGTGCATGTATCCATGACAGATGAGAGGCCTATCATGTTTTGGTCGTGCTTGGACATGACCCGTGAATTTTCATATATCTTTTCGACACGTCTGCTTGCTATTCCTTTTTTATACCCAAAATAAGACGGTACCTGCGTTACAGGATGGATCCGCAAAATTTCTACCGTGTCCAAAACATTTCGACACCACTAGTGTTAATTATAGTCTAGGAATTAAAATCCAATTTAGATAAAGTTCAGCTCCCATATGCCTGGTCATTTCCAACTACCTATTGGCTTGAGGATGGAAATGAGAAGAGAAAATTTGCTTAATACATCTTGTGCCACAAAACCATGTGAGTTTGTTATTCTGGAATTGATTTCCATTGTGCGCTGTGATGGCTTATGGTATGTTCTATTTATACTGGATGTTTGGGTGTAGGAAGCTTATTGTTTTCTTGGCCGTAACGTTTCACCAATGGTTGCGCCTCCATCAATTTCGAATAGTAATCCATTGTTACAAGTAAGAATTTCATTTCTCTAGGACCCTTTAGTTGAGGTCTTATAATATCCAAGCCCTATCTATCAAAAGAAATAACTTTAGATATTGTTTTGAGTAGCACAAACGGAACTTGGATTAAGTTGGAAAAGCACTGTCATGTATCATAATGTTTAACTTTGTTATTAGTGTCCTCCATCATAGTAGGCCAATACTAACCTTGTAGCAGTATTCTTCTATGAAGCGCTTTGTACCCATAATGGGAACTTCCTTCTATATTGTGGAGCTCTTCCATCGTGAACTTTATTTGTTGAGGTCGATGCATCAAAATAATGGATTGGTGAGGCCTTACTTTTAGAGTGTGTTTCATATTAACACAAAACATGACGGTTCCATCTTGACTTTCATGGCTTTGGCTTTTTTTTAACAACCTTTTTTTCGTATAATAATAAGACTTTTCTAATCCTTTTATTACCCTTTGTTCCTCTATAATTGGGGTGAGACTTTAGACAAAATTAATTTTGGATAGAGTCATAGCAAAATTTTCTTAGAATATGACTCCCGGTGCCAAAACCATACATGTTAAAGAAGCCAAAGAATGCATAGTTGATTTATCCCATCTTGGTACTTGTTAAAAACCACATAATCAAATAGAGTTGTTTAGACCCAAAACTTCTTCATGTATGATATAATTTAATCTTTTTTGGATTTGACATGATCGAGCTCTTCATAAACCACCAACTATAAGTCTACAAAAATTTCTACCCGCCTTTCTCCGCATATATTGGCCAACTTAAGGCCTAAAAGTGATGCATTGTATTTTGTTTTATTGTTAGAAGCAAAAAAGCCAAGTTTGGTGGATTATATTAGGATGTATCATGTTGAGAGACCTGAATTTTTTCTCCCAAGAATTGGTTATTGGTTACTCCATCCATTCGGACTTTCCAAATTGATTCAGCACGCTTATTAGTATATATAATTCTTTCCAAATGGAACTTCATTAAGAAGTGTACCAAGGCTTGAGATTTTATTATCGTTCGTTGTTCGAACTCAATATCATAGTCACCCAGTTCCATTTACCATATGGTTAATCTGTCGGATATGTACGACTTGTAAAACACATTCTTTAAAGAGATTATATTCAGACGATATAGTGTGAGCTTAGAATTACAGTCCATCTTTCTAATTGTAATCACTAATGATAAGGCCAACTTATCTAGCTGAAAGTATTGAGTTTCAGCATCGAGTGAGGATTAAATTATATTGTAGATCACATTAGACTCATTTTTATAATCTCATGCCAGCATGATTCTTATAGTGTGACCATCAAGTAGAGATATAATGACTATTCCAACTTTGGTATTTTTAACCCTTATGTTAAGGCATTAAACTTCTTGAAGTTTTGAAAGGTCTCTTTCATGCTGGTTTCTAAATAAAATATTATTCTCTTTGTAAGATTTGGAAAAAATATTGGCATTTATTTAAAGATCTCGAAACAAATCGATTCAACCTCCCTGCCAATATTTGTACTTTTTTGTATTACGTGGGGATGTCTATATTGGCTAGGTTGGAGAGTTGATTAGGATTAGCTTCAAGTCCCTTCTCGATGACCATGGACCCAAAGGAATTTTTATTAACGAACGCAAAAATACACTTGTTCGGATTGAGGTTTAGACGGACTCGTTTGATGTTATTGAAGGTTCTACCATGTTAGTCATATGGTATTCTTCTTGAATGTTGATAACGAGCATATCATCAATATATGCCTTCAGGTTCTGGTTAAGCTATGTAGCAAAGACTCTGTTGATAATGTGTTGGTATGTAGGTCTAAAATTTTACAATCCAAAGGGCCTTATCTTACAATAATATAATCTTCTTTTCCTGACAAAAGTTGTGTATTATCGATTATTCGTATGTATTTTATATGATTTTTTATGGAATATGAGTCCATAAACAACATCATCTTATTTCTAGAAGTTAAATTTACAATTTGATTAATTCTTGAAAAAAGGAAAGGATCCTTCAGACAAGATTTTTTATGGTCTGTGAGGTCAACGCACATTCACCATTTGATGTTCTTCTTTTTTACGAGTTCAGGTTGGTTGTGTATACTGGGTAATGGTACTATTGAATATGGACTATTTCGGTTGGGTTCTGGATTTTGTTGAGAGTAAGATCGTCGCTTTTGTTTAATTAACCAAAAATTATTCTTGATGGATAATTTTTAGCATATGACATTGCTCAGGATCCCGATGCCATTATGGGAAATCCATGAAAATATGTCTAAATTAGATTGTAAAAAATAATGTAGTTTGTTTCATAATTTGGTTAGTAAGCTACGACCAATCTGTATTATTTTGTGTCATCCCATACAAATATATTCGATTTATTCTCCTGGTTTTTTAAGACGGGACCCTCTCTTAGATCATCAATATTAACGATTAATTGTTATTTTTTAGAAGAAGGGAAGTTGCATAACATTGTTTTGAATTATACTAGTTTTCTATGATCAAGCATAGTTTTTCGTTGATGGGTATCAAATGAATAAATAAACTATAAAAACAAAATCATGTATTTAGTTTAGCCATGATTTTCTTAAAATTACATTCAAAGAGGATGAAGCCTCTACGACCATAAATAAACATCAAACCTTCTTTCAAAAATTTGTTATTAAAAAAGAGACATCCAACGTGAGTTTACCTAATATGTTGGCATATGTACTAATAAATCCTATCAAGACTCGTTAAGAGGGAATTAAGAGTAGAGGAACCATCATATTATCATATGTACTCTTTTAGACGATGTTGACAGAGCTTACAGTGTTGATAATGACTTATCTGTCAACTTTACTTTTATTAGAAAAATTTCAATTCGGGGTGCCAGTACTCCTTGTAAATCATCATTGGTGAACCCTAATATTAGGTACGTATTACGATATAGGTGAGGGGAGGAATGGACAAGGTGCTAGACTTTTAGGTCTACGTGTCCTTATTTAGTAACTTTAGATTAGGGATCATTGCATTGAATAAATCCTACAATATTTTATGTTGACATTTATGTTGGCATATAGTTTTTTTATTAGTTTAATAATTACATTGTTGTCCAAGTCTCTTGGTTTGCCAGGTACTGTTGGAGCTTGTCTCTTGGGATTTAGCAGAAGATCTTGTTCACTCGATTTATGTCTTGGTTCGTGTCTGTTCTTCTTTCTAACAAACTTCAAGAGCTTACCTTTGTCAATCATTCTCTTGATCCTGTCATGTAGCTCCCATAAATTTCTCGTATAGCGACCAATATCATAGATGACTCATGAATTCTCGGTGAGCTTGGTGAATAGTTCCCTAGTAGGATGTTCTTGTTGTCGAGTGTTTTATTATTGTTAGAGTTACTTTTATGCCTCTCTTTCTCATTCTGGTTGTTCATTGGTCTCGTCAAATGATACACATTGTTATTGGATGCTTCCGGATATGGTTTGAAGTTCACATGAGCCACCATGAGTTGTTTATTGATTTTTTCTAGAGGATGGTGTGAGTAAATATATAATTGAAGTTTTTATATCTCATTCAGTCTGAGCTCTGGAGATCTCATCGACCTTGATGTGATGTCCCAGATACTTGAATAGATCTTTAAAATTGAGTTCCTTTTTTATTCAAGATGACATTTCCTAAATGTATGAGCAGTTTTTTTCATTTGTATGCTGCGACTGCCACTAAGTCATGACAATCATACAACTCACTTTTTGTATTATCATTTATCTTATATATTCTTGTAAGGTCTCATCCAGTCACTAGTTGAAGTGAATGGTGTAGTTATCATCTCTCTTAATCACTTTAGAACCAATAAAATGGTTTATAAATGTTTCTCTCAATATATTGATTTTGTATGCATCCCGAGAGGGGAGTATGTTAAATAACTTCATGCACTACTTTGATATTTCATTGTAAATTCCCGTCACTTCACCTTGTTGTCGACCCTAAAATGCATCATCTCACTTTTGAACTTCTCTATGTGGTGCTATGGATCTCACTTGCCTCTGTATTTTTCAATCTTGCAAATTATCATCGTCCTCCAAGATAACACTGAATCAGTTGTTATTTATTTGCAAAACAAATAGACAAGCCTCCTGGTGTCGTGGTCTCTGTCATTAATTGGTTGAAGGTATTGTACTATTCATGTTTCCAAACATCCGTGGGACCTATGTGGATACTGTCCATAGTATGGGTTCGAGTGAACTACACGGTTGCCTTTAGGAAGGTTCAACTGAACCGTATAAGCTTGAGTTAGAATTTTCTGCTACTTTTCCTCTATGGTAAATGGGGCATGTGTGTATCATTGTATCATGTCCAAGTACATATTTACATCTGTTAATGTTGGTACAAAGGCGTAGTAGTGTGGTACTAAGCCTGTGGTGGTGCTGAAACGTGCTATTATCCATGCTTGATACTTGATGAAGTTTGCTGCAGGTTTGAATGTACTCCAGAGTATTGAAGTCTTTGTTAACAGCTCGGATGGAGCCTCGGGAGGACTGTTGGAGATTTTGTTGCACTATAGGGAATAAAAGAACCTGTTGGTTAATCGCTTGGAATGCATGATATAATTGATACTGGAGATTCGACTAAAAACAATAAGATTATTGGACATTCGGTTGGAGTACTACATGATGCTGCTAAATGTTTGGGTGGAATATCAGAGGAGTCTACTAGAGATCTAATTGAAATACCGGTAGTATTGGTTGAAGTTTCTAGCCATTAAGGTGGGATGCATATTATTTTATGGTTTGGTACACCATTCATCAAGCCTGTGGTGGGTTTGAAACATAAGTTTTCCTCATTTATTTTTCCTCGTTTTGCACCTGCGCCTTTTACCATGACCAGAAAATATTTTTCTCAATTCATCCTTTTTTTGGATTTGGCTCATGAGAAGAGGATCTAGCACTTGTTGGTTACTGTCTTGTAGCCTTTTCTTATCATAGAGCTCCTGGCGTCATTGTTTTCCTCTTCCTCGTGGACCTTTGGATGTTGGTTTCATGATCTCACTCACGGAGGCTGAGTGGAAAATAGAGCATGTAAAAGGTTTAAACTATTAACGTTTTCCTCACACAGATCATGCACAAGTTATTTAGAGTCCGTGGTAGAAGCTGTCAGAGCTGGTGGTTGAACACCTGAAACCTCAAATTTCACGTCTCTATGGATGATCTGATCAACTTATGTATTCCAATTCTCTATCAATCGCTTTTACATATCGTTGCTTTTAGAAAATATTTAGACAAGTAATCTTCACGGGATCAATTTGCATCCATAAATGATGCCAATTTAGTAAAGAAACATCCGATTAGAATAATACGTATGATTACTGAATTAGAGAATAAAGTAACAATATAATTTGATGTATGTCAATTTTAACCGTATTATTTTATTTGGATATTATTACATAATTTTTTTTATAGTCACAGAAAGACTATAATCTTGAATATATTAAAAATCAAAGAAATATATATTAATTGATTATGAGTAATTACTTAGTAGTGTATATCATCGTGTTATTAACACGTGGTCCATTTGTTTCCATAATACATTTTCTATCACAATCCCATCCAAGTTGATCGGATATTTAGATTAGACGAATTTTACCTTTATGAAATGGTTTGATATATTTAAGTTTTGTTGAATTTGGATGAATCAATCTCTTAAAATTTTAATTATAATATTGTATTTTTATTGTTATTATTTAATGTTATGTAATTGTAACAACATCATAAATATATTGATTGTAATTATAACCTTTATTTGTAAAAGCATAAAACTATTTTTATGGTGTTAAAATAAATAAATTTAAGTAAAAGTTAGGTTTAAAAGTATTCCAGGGCATTCCCCGAAAATAGAATACTTGTACAACTGATGGGGGTATTGCCAGATCAATTATTATATAATTTGATTTGTATCTTTTTGTTTATATTTAGTGTTTGACTTTTCTTTTTTAATTTTATAAAATTATTATATATTGTGTAAACTGCGACCGAAGTCTCACATCCTACATCGGTTAAACATGAGAATGATCAATGATATATAATTAAGAACATATCTCAAATAATTTAAGGCCTTTTGGAAGTGGACGACAAACAAAGTCGTGTTTGCCTTCAGGTAAAAAACGGACAAGATCATACTAGTGTGAAGATCGGGTTGCTTATACTTATATACGGAGGTGAAATATGTGGTACCCATATTAAGTGGCGTAACTTGATTGGAGTGAAACTAATGAACAAATAATATGGTCTGATGAGAGTGAGTAGCTACATTTGTAGTGCCTCCATGGCTCAAGTAGTCTCCAACCTGATTATAGTGTGCAGATATAAATCAATTTTGAGGATGTTAGATGATGATTTGCTAGGTGCGGCCAGAATCTCACATCCCATATCGGTTAAGCATGAGAAAGATATGTGGTATATAGTATTAAACTTTTCGGAAGTGGACAAAAAATAATAAGTACGACTTACGGGTCCAAAGCGGACACTAGTAAAAAACTGTGCTATTCGTAATAATTAACATTTTTATTCGTAAATATCTCTAACATTCTCATTAGAAATTTAGGATTTTCATTAAAGAGGGAATATATATCGAGTAGTTTTCTTTGTTTTTTCATTAAAGAGTTACTATATCTCTAGTATTTTGTTTGATCTTTGTCATTTTCGTTAAAGATTCAATATGATGTGTTTTTTTATATTGGTCCCGTATATATCATCTAGCTTTGATATATGGATGCGGGACATTATAGACGAGTGATAGATACATGACATTGTAAATAGATGGATGTTGGACATTAATAACAATATAATTTGATGTATGTCAATTGTATCCGTATTATTTCATTCAGATATTATTACATAAAATATTTTCTATTTATAGAAAGACTATAATCTTGAAGATACTAAACAAACAAAGAAATATATATTAATTGATTATGAGTAATTACTTAGTAGTGTATATCATCGTGTTATTAACACGTGGTCCATTTGTTTAATCTTTGTTTGTTTCCATAATACATTTTCTATCACTTCTTCGCCCAAATTGATCAGATAATTAGATTAGACGAATGTTACCTTTATCAAATGGTTTGGTGTATTTAAGTTTTGATGAATTTGGATGAATCAATCTCTTAAAATCTTAATTATAATATTGTATTTTTATTGTTATTATTTAGTGTTATATAATTGTAATACATCATAAATATATTTATTGAAGTTATAACCTTTATTTGTAAAACATTTATTTGTAAAAGCATAAAACTATTTTTATGGTGTTAAAATAAATAAATTTAAGTAAAATTTAGGTTTAAAAGTATTCCAGGGCATTCCCCGAAAATAAAATACTAGTACAACTGATGGTGGCATTGCCAGATCAATTATTATATAATTTGATTCGTAGAGATGATAAATTTGGTCTATTCTTTTTGTTTATATTTAGTGTTTGACTTTTCTTTTTTAATTTTATAAAATTATTATATATTGTGTAAGCTGCGACCGAAGTCTCACATCCTACATCGGTTAAACATGAGAATGATCAATGATATATAATTAAGAACATATCTCAACTAATTTAAGGCCTTTTGGAAGTGGACGACAAACAAATTCGTGCTTGCCTTCAGGTTAAAAACGGACAAGATCATAGTAGTGTGAAGATCAGGTTGCTCATACTTATATACGGAGGTGAAATATGTGGTACCTATATTAAGTGGCGTAACTTGATTGGAGTGACACTAATGAACAAATAATATGATCTGATGAGAGTGAGTAGCTACATTTGTAGTGCCTCCATGGCTCAAGTAGTCTCCAACCTGATTATAGTGTGCAGATATAAATCAATTTTGAGGATGTTAGATGATGATTTGCTAGGTGCGGCCAAAATCTCACATCCCACATCGGTTAAGCATGAGAAAGATATGTGGTATATAACAAAGAACATATCTTAGCTAGTATTAAACTTTTCGGAAGTGGACAAAAAATAATATACGACTTACGGGTCCAAAGCGGACACTAGTAAAAAACTGTGCTATTCGTAATAATTAACATTTTTATTCGTAAATATCTCTAACATTCTCATTAGAAACTAAATATTTTTAGGATTTTCATTAAAGAGGGAATATATATCGAGTATTTTTCTTTGTTTTTTCATTAAAGAGTTACTATATCTCTAGTATTTTGTTTGATCTTTGTCATTTTCATTAAAGATTCAATATGATGTGGTTTTTTTATATTGGTCCCGTATATATCATCTAGCTTTGATATATGGATGCGGGACATTATAGACGAGTGATAGATACATGGCACTGTAAATAGATGGATGTTGGACATTAATAACAATATAATTTGATGTATGTCAATTGTATCCGTATTATTTCATTCAGATATTATTACATAAAATATTTTCTATTTATAGAAAGACTATAATCTTGAAGATATTAAACAAACAAAGAAATATATATTAATTGATTATGAGTAATTACTTAGTAGTGTATATCATCGTGTTATTAACACGTGGTCCATTTGTTTAATCTTTGTTTGTTTCCATAATACATTTTCTATCACTTCTTCGTCCAAATTGATCAGATAATTAGATTAGAAGAATGTTACCTTTATCAAATGGTTTGGTGTATTTAAGTTTTGTTGAATTTCGATGAATCAATCTCTTAAAATCTTAATTATAATATTGTATTTTTATTGTTATTATTTAGTGTTATATAATTGTAATACATCATAAATATATTTATTGAAGTTATAACCTTTATTTGTAAAACATTTATTTGTAAAAGCATAAAAATATTTTTATGGTGTTAAAATAAATAAATTAAAGTAAAAGACACGTTTACAAGTAATTCAAGGCATTCAAAATAGGATGCTAGTACAACTGAATGGGGCATTTCCCCTCAAACAAAGTCATAGTCGGGATAAAAAAACTTGGGGATTAAGCCCATAAAGCAAGTCACATACTCAAAACGATACAATTAAAATGTGAGATGCAACCCACCTTTATTCTCCGACAAAAAAAGATATCAACCGGACCTGCAAAACATAAAAAAATTGAGTAAGATATAATATGTCAAGGCCATTGGATCTTCGTGCCGTGAAATCTGTAACGAAGGTTGGAGAGGATCTGATAAAAAATGGTTTCCTCAAGCAAATCCGAGTAAGAGAAGATCACAATGTTCCCCTTTAGCCACAAGTGATAAACCACCATACATAAGAAGGCAAGCTAAAGGTGACCAAGGCTTGAGTGGAGGAAGTACATGCACTAGCTGTGGGTAGCTAGCGAGTCCAATCACAAAACAAGTAAGGAAAACTGAGTTTCTGATATAGAGTGAAACGCAGAGAAGCCTAAAGGGATAAAACCCTAATTTTTTTATTAATCAAAAACAATTCCCCTAACAATGAATAGAAGATAGGTTTATATAGAGTTCAAGCAAAATCCTAAAACTAAAAATATGAAATTACAAAAATAGTCTAAAGGGTAAAACCGACGCATGAGAGACAAGGTGCTGTGGGTCAAAATCTGACGCTAGAGCTCCGAACTGTCAATTCACCGAACTGTCTGCATCAGTTTCTTAGCAAAACCCTCCCAGAAAAGGGTAAAACCGACGCATGAGAGAACCGTAAATTCTTCAAAACCGTTTTTGATGAGGTTAATGAAGTTGATATATAATTGATAAAATATCATAAGGTCATCCGCAAAATAAAGATGAATGATCTTTAGTCTCTCGCATTTACAGTAGAAGCCAAATGAGGGTTATAGCCTTTTTGTTTCTTAGAGAATGCAGGTACAAACTTGTATAATCAGCACAAAGAGTAATGAAGAAAGAGGGTCTCCTTGATATTGACCTCTATTGCGGCAGAAGGAACGAGCTCCCATTAATGTTAACGAAGTAAGTAGAGGTAGAGATACATTGAATGATCCAACCGATCATTCTAGTAGGGAAATTAATGACATTAAAAATATCAAGAAGAAGGCGCCAACAGACGTTATCAAAAGCCTTCATAAGATTGATTTTAATGCTTCTCTCATGAAACTAACTTATACAAATAATAAACATAAATATACTTTGCGAAGTTTTTATAGTAACAAGTAGTTGGAGGAAACTATTTGGTTGGAGCTTTGGTGGAACAAGACACTTGAATGGATAGTTTGACTCGATGCTTCTGTACCAGATCCAAAACCGATGGGCGATATTATTTTATTAATATTTCGGTTTAATATTGTAATAATGATCTACCTTACTTTAACTCTTGATCAATTATTATATAATTTGATGTTTATAGATGATACATTTGGTTTATTCTTTTTGTTTATGTTTAGTGTTTGATTTTTTTTAATTAAATAAAATTATTATATTTCGTGTTAGCTGCGATCAAAGTCTCACATCCTACATCGGTTAAACATGAGAATAATCAATGATATATAATTAAGAACATATGTCAACTAGAATGAGGCCTTTTCAAAGTGGACAAAAAAACAAAGTCGTGCTTGCCTTCGGGTAAAAAACGAAAAATATCATACTAGTGCGAAGATCGGGTTGCTCATACTTATATACAGAGGAAAATCATTCGGTACCCATATTAAGTGGTGTGACTTGATTGGAGTGACGCTAATGAAAAAATAATGTGGTCTGATGAGAGTGAGTAACTACATTCGTAGTGCCCCATGGCTTAGGTAGTCTCCAACCTGATTATAGTGTGCGGGTGGAAATCAATTTAGAGGATGTTAGATGATGATTTGCTAGGTGCGACCAAAATCCCACATCCCACATCGGTTGAACATGAAAAAGATCTGTGGTATATAAAAAAGAACATATCTTAGCTATCATTAATGTTTTTAGAAGTGGACAAAAACAAATCTGTATGACTTACGGGTCCAAAGCGGACACTAATAAAAAACCGTGTTATTCAAGTGAAATTGATTTTTCCGATTTTCATTAAAGATTCACTATGTTGCGATTTTTATACCGAGACGAGTGATTAATACACGACACCGTAAATATTTGCCTAATTTTTTTAAAATTTTTATAGGATACAGGACTAGTCTAAAATTGATTTTTTAAAATTGAAGACGTTATACTTCTATAATATTTTCATTAAAACTGAGGAATATATCTCTAACATTAGAAATTCAATATTTTGGCAATTTTCACTAAATAATGAATACATGTAGAACATTTTCATAGAAAATTAAATATCTTTAGATTGCCATTAAATTTGAGTAAAGAGTAAATATATCTCTAGTATTTTTATTCTCATTTTTTATAAATGCGAGACATGTACAAATACAGGACTAATGAGATAGATGTAGAACTGAAGTCGAAATTTTTAGATAATAGATACGGGACAAAAATCTTAAATGCGAGAATAGTATTAAAATTAAGGGAGCTCGAAAATAAAAAACAAAAACAAAAAACTAACGTGAAAAAGATATCTTTAGATGGTATTTTTAAACCTTTTTTTTAATATATTTTTGGATTTTCTTACCGTTTAAAATTTAAAAAACTATTAAATTGGAAAAAAAAATGTAACACCCGATGATTTATGTATAGAATAATATTTTAAATATAAAATTTGTTAAAAAGTTAGGACCTTCGCCAAGTAATTCACCCAACAATACTTTATTAAACAAATAGAATACGGAGATTTGAAACTTATGGGACGGGGACTGCACGAAATTAATAATCAAATTGAGTTATGAATTTTTTTTCCATCTAGGATTGGAATAGGTAAACAATACTACTATAATTTATAGTTTTGACTACTAGCGAAATATACTGGAAATTAGGAAATATATTGGCACCCATCATTCATATAATTATATAAGTAAACTAAATCTTAAATCTTAGTGTAGTCTCCGAATTCTTTAGCAAAATCAGGAAATTCTCACAATTGTCACCAATTAGGGATTAGTGCTACATAAGCATCTTCATGGTTCGGTGTATGAGTAAAGTTGATATTTCAGCCAAATATAAAGCAAATTACATTTCATGATATTGATGACAGTTCACTATTTATGGATATGAATTAGCTGGAGAAACTCATCAACAAACAACAAACAGAAGGAACACCACAGTTAGAATCTTATACTTTCACTATCCAAAGTTTATGCCAAAGGAAATTAAAACCAAAGATACTACATATTCTACTCTACTCACTCATTTCCTTTCCTAATGCTTATGACAACGTAGTCTTACCAAGCCTGTTTTCTTCTTCTTTTGTTTGTAGTCTCAGTAGTTGAAGCATTTGGAGAGATCAAAGTTTCCAATCTTTTTCTTTCGTTTGTAGTCTCACTAGTTAAGGCATTTGGAGAGATCAAAGTGTCCACATGATCGATTCGATCGAAATTGTCAGTCTTAGGAAATACCTTAAGAGACCTAGTTTTAATATCAAACGATGCCAAAGCCCCATCCATGTTTGTGAATACGATTTCGCCCCGTCCTGTGAGGCACAACGGATAACACCAACTGGAATAATAGTTAAAACTACGAAGAAAATCAATACTGATAAACTTTATCCAAGAGGAATTTAGCCCGTATTCCTTCATCATCCATATAGTATGAGGCCTGGGAGGAATATTAGAAGATAAACAGAGATGGCCATCAAGTACACTTATACAATTGCTCTTCGGGCAGAGAGCAGGAATAGGGATGGTACTAAAACTCTCTTTCGCTAACCCAAAAACCACTATTCTTGCGTGCTTTGTGAACGTTTCAGATATCCAATGAATAGCGTCATTCAGAAAAACCCCATAACCAGGAGAAAGCCATTTTTAAAAGTATGTGGTATCTACAAAATGTCTCCAAGTACCTCTTTTCAACGAGAAAAGGTTGACCATGGGATCACTGTCTCTACTTGTAACCGAAGTCCTATTACAAAGGGTTGTAACAATCAAAAGCTTATAATCATCCGTGGTTGAATCATAGCCAAATCCATATTCAACTAAATGCATATGTGGCTCATAATTAAGACCAGGTATTTCCTTGTACTCATTTGTACAGGGGTTCCATAAATAGAATATCTCTAATTCACGAGTACCAACACATATCAGACCGTTACAAGAACCTAAGATGTTAAACCTTAAACGCGTAATAAATGGCAGTTCAAGCAATCTGGAGGCCGATCGATAATGAAAACTACTAGATGACTCGCAGTCTATAGATCTAATGCCGTTACCCTGGTCGAAAACAATGATTTTATACAAACCAGACGATCGTTTAAGCTGCAGCTTCGCAAAATCCGAACTAGAAATTAGAGAAAGCCAAGATTTAGAGACAGACCTAAATCGCAGTAGGGATTTCACAGGTAACCACGAGATTATCTCAATAATAAGAGCTTCTGGTAGATACAGAGTCCTTTCTGGTGTAGAACTAACTTCGGGTAAACGAAGAGAATGGCTTTCTCTCCCAACCCTAAAGAGAAGGTTTCTCATATGAAAAGACTTTCGATTTTCTGAGAGCATTTAGCGGCGGATCTAATCGAAATAAGGTGGATCTAATTTTTTTTTTATAAAATCCATTCTACTTAATTGTAAAATAAAATGCTTTTTTTTTAAGCAAACATTTTTATTTGATTAAGAAGTATTTGGGCTAAAAAAGCCTATAGAGACACTAAAGTTAGGATGAAAATCTAACTAAAGTTATTACACGAAACCTTAAAAAAAAAAAAAAGAACAGACTCTCTCTCTTCTTCTTTACCGTCATTTTTTTCACCAAATGCGAATTTTTTTTATGGCAATGAAATCAACTATCTCATCTCGATGAAGAGCAATAGTTTGGCTATTTCTAGATTTAGGCGACAAAGAATCATTAGCTTATTTAAATTGGCACAACGACTTTTATTTTTTAGCAAGCTTCTGCAGAGCTTTGTGGGATGGGCATGGACCAGCTATACATGGAACAAAGTTTGAAGCAAGCTCTACAATGAAATCTCTACAGCTTCTGTATCTTGAGCTGATGAAGATGCTTCAGCACGAGGGTTCCTGACCCAGATAAAAATTGGAGAGAATGGAGGAATTGATGCACTGTCCTTGTTGCGAGAAGATTTTGCAAGTATCGTCAGTGAGGAAAATTATCAATTTCTGCAGTTCTTTGGTGATTAGGAAGCCAGGATTAGGAGGAATCCACTCATGGTAAGTGACTTTAGGAATAGTTTTACAACCTAATTAGCAGCTCAATGTAGAATGTTTTGCTACTGAATTTTGCCTTGTTTCTGTAGTTCCAGACGTGGCTTTGTTATTCATGCTTCGCATATTCCAGTTTAAGATGTTTATTATCTTGAACTCGACTTAGTAACCTTGTTTATCCCTTATAAGCTCAGAGATATGGATGTCTTTCTTTGTCTGATTCTATTAGAACTTCTCGCAGTTTTTAGGTTTTTGTTTAACACTATGTGAAAGTTTGAATCCTCTTCATCTTTCTTGCAGGTGGGAGTAGTTTGAAGACTTCCTAGCTTTTCTTCTACCTGAGGTAAATCTTTGCAACTATTCTCACATTCTTTTTTATGCTCTTCTTCCAGTAACTTTATAGCTTCATTAATTTCCTTTTCATTTGGGGGGTAAAGATCCTCTTCTTGAGTATTAGAGTTTTGGGGTTTGATGACTGTGTTATCTGTTTTTGTGTAGTTAGTAGCATTCCTTCTATCAACACTGATAACTTTGATATTTTTATCTGCTTCATGATCACTAATGCTTTCATTATTGGCTAAGTTGATAGTTTTATCAGAACTATCTTGGATTTTTGCTTTTTCTTGAGTTTTGTTGCATGACTTCTCTTTGTGTCCTATATGACTGCAGATGACACAATATTTAGGGAGGTCCTTGTAGCTCACAGTGATCCAGCACCCGCCATTCTCCCCAAACCCGATCCAAATATCACTTTGAATATTTCTTGTCAAATCGAGCTCAACCCATATCAGACATGAGTTATGGTAAGCCCTATTTTTTTCTAGAATTTTTATTTGAAGAGGATTTCCCATAGACTTAGCTATAGACAGAATCATTCTTTCATTATATAAAAATTATGGAAGATGACCTAATTTAATCCATACAGGACACATAGGACTTTCTCTTTTGACATTGAATTGTGGTGTCCATTTAAGAAGACGCATCGTTAAGTATTGCATTTGCCAGACGTTCCTTCTCCAAAAGCTGCATACGTCATCTTTGCAGTTAAATTCAAGAAGCAAATGCCGTGAGTCCCAAACACTCGTATTGCACTGCATTTTCAGATTCATCTTTTGTAAGAAGTCCTCCATTATCTGTCTTTTAGGGATTCCTTGACTGTACTTCGCTACTAGAGTATATTTTCTTTGCGTTTCAAGTTTTTCTTTGACTTGTTTTGTAAATTGAAGGGAAATATGGTCTGTTTTGTGGATATAATCCATTGAGAGGAATTCTAAATCATCATGGTGTTATTTAACATCAGCTGGGTAGGACTTCATATTTGTTGATGTTTTCATTTCCAGGTTACGAGGAAGCTCAAAACATGCTTGGGGCTTCTCCATCAAAATTTTCAGAGGAAAATCGTAAAGCTCAAGGATGGGGAAGAGAATAGGGAGAAAGGATGAAGAACTTAGGGGTTTGGGGATTCAAGATTGCAAATCTTGGGAGAGATCAATTCTTTATTTTCTTTAATCAATAATTCGTTTTCATGGTACATATACTTACTTAAGCCGTTATCTCACGGTATTTTAACAATAAAATAAGTCACTTAAATTACATATTATCGGTTGGAAAAAATAATAGGCTAAAATTATAAAATCCTAAGGACAGGGGATACTCTAAGAACCGTAAAATAAAATGCTTTCATTATCATTTTAAATTAACATTTAATTTTTTTTCTTTGTTGTATACAACTACTTTAAAGTATTTCTAATATATATTAATATATTACTTATTATATAAAAATAATATTTAACAATTAATTTTAATATTTTTTAATATATTATTTCAAAAGATATTTAAAAATAAAATATAACAAAATCAATTTTATTATATAAAACATATTTTTTTAAAAAAATAGATAAAATAAGTGTAAAAGATACTTTAAAAAAAATATATATAAATAAAATCAAATTTGTATCAAATATAATTTATAATATAAATAAATTATTTTACTCAATCAATTAAAAAACAAATCAATATATATTGTTTAACAATCTTTTTTTTTTTTAAAAACTTAAATTAATTGAAAAGGTTCATACATAATCATGGGGTATATACCCCGCGGTAATACGCCAACTACAATAAAAGTCAATAACAAGGGAAAAAACTACTAGTAAACAGATCAGTGTCTAAATGCCCAGAATAGAGATATGGCGCAGTAGATATGACATAGCAAAACAAAAATCAAGCTAGAGTGATGTAGCTATGGTGACTCAGAAACTTTAAGTAGACTCCAGGTGCATCCAGTCAGAAACCAAGCTCCAGTCCAGATAGAAGATCACCTGAAACAAAAATTAGAATATAATAAGTTAGAAAAGGAATAAACTACGTCGGCCAGATAATCTTGGTACCATGAAATCTGTATCGGAGATCCGATAAGATTTGGTAAGAAATCGAGGAGGCCATAACAGGAGCGGATCCAAATTTTTTTGAATTCCGCTCTTTCCAAACGTGGTAAACGACCGCGTTGAAACACGTACGCAAAATACAATGGTCACACATATTTGACCATCTTGATGCCTCTAGAGTCCAAGATTGCCAGCTCAAGGATTGGAATGGAAACCCAAGTTTAATTCTTGCAGCATTCCGGATACTCTGAGCGAAACTACATTCAAAGAGAATGTGAGATATAGATTCCAAATCAGACGAGCAGAGAGCGCAATCAGTTGGGGTATTGTAACCCCAACTAATAAGCATGTCTCTGGTGACTAGCTTGCCCTTAATAGCTAGTAAAGTTATGAAGGAATGACGCCGAATGTTGTGTCTATTCCATACTAACCCCGTCCACCCCACGTTTTGGGCAGGCGCACGAATAGCGTTGTAAGTGTCCTTTATTGTGAAAGTGATGCATCCATCCTTCGCACTCCAGTATGGAACATCCATCAAGAGAGAGTTTGGTTAGGGGAGAGAGAGGATTAGTCTGTTGATTTCGTCCCGATGACTCCAACTACGAGCTCGAGCCGATCTCAAGTTGAGAGGCCTGTTCCATTCACCATTGCTAATGATGTCAGAAACCTTAAGGTTATTTCCCATGCGGTAGTCAGTAATTATGTCAGTGCCATAGTGGACTGCTAGTGACGAGAAGAGGAGCCACAGGTCGTGCCAGAAGTAGGTGTTCAGTCCATTTCTGATTGCTACCATGTATAAGTTACAAGCCAAAGGTCGAAAATGGAGAATTTTTCTCCAGATCCAAGAGGGGGAGGATCCGATAGAGATATCCCAACTTTTTTATTTTTAATCTTTTCCGATTTGATCCAATCACACCAGATAGATTGGGTCTTATTACTTACTATGGACCAAAGGTTCTTAAGGACGGTCGCCTAATTCCAACTTTTTAAATCTAGGATCCCAAGGCCGCCCTCTTTATAAGGAGTGGTAATGGTGGACCAGGCTACCTTGGCCCCATGGATTTTCGTAGTAGATCCAGACCAAAGGAACCGACGAAGGTACTAGGTTAATTCTTTAATTATTCTAGAAGGAAGAATAAAAATCAAAGACCAATATACATGACCAGCAAATAATACATATTTAATTAATTGAAGCCTGCCTGCATAAGAAAGGTGCTTTGTGGTCCAAGATTCAATTCTAGAGGTTATCTTGTACAAAAGGGGGCGACAATCCGAATGAGTAAGCCTACAGCGAGGAGAGGGACGCTTAGATATTTTACTAGGAGGGTTCCTTCAGGGAAACTCAAAATTGGCAAAAGATCCAATTTAAGTTGATTGCCAATGCCGGAGAAAAAGATATGACTTTTAAAAGGATTGACTTTAAGACCAGAAAGAAGATAAAAGTCGTCCAGAGCGTCTTCAACGAGATCAAGAGAATGAGTATCACCATGACAAAAAATCATCAGATCATCTGCAAAACAGAGATTAATGATTTTCTGCTTGTGGCATTTCAGTGAAAACGGAAGTTCTCGTTATGACTTTTCTCTTTAAGGATGCCGGAAATCACTTGCATAACAAACACAAAAAAAAGATGGGATAGAGGATCACCTTGTCTCAGACCTTTTTTGCCTTTGAAATTTCCATGAAGGTCTCCATTAATAATAATGGAGTAAGAGGAGGAGGAGATGCAATTAACAATCCAAGTGATCATTTTCTCAGGAAAATGCATCGCAACAAGAACGTCCAAAATGAGATGCCAGCGAACGTTATCAAAGGCTTTCATTATATCGATTTTAAGGGAAATTCTTTTGCCTCTCCTATTGTTATGATATCCTTTTAGATACTCTTGGGAGAGGAGAATATTATCAGATATATTCCTTCCCGAAACGAAAGCTGATTGGGAAGAATCGATAAGATAAGGAAATGAGACTTTAATTCCGCTGGCCAGAATTTTGGAGATGATTTTATAGACAAAATTGCATAAAACAATTGGTCTAAAGTCAATTGGTGCAGAAGGCGAGTCTTTTTTAGGGATAAGAGCGATGGAGGTGGCATTCCAAGATTCGAACAGAGTTCCAATGATGAAGAATTCTTGGACCCCTTTATAGATGTCAGGGCCGACGATGTTCCAAGATGACTTAAAGAAACTAGAGTTAAAGCCATCTGGGCCTGGAGATTTATCGTTATCAATACTATGAAGAGCAGATTTGATTTGAGCGCATGAAATTTCACGGATAATAAATTCCTTATCAGCGGAATCAACTTTGGAACAGATAAGAAAAGATATTTTTTCCAGACCAGGGTAGATAGCAGAATGTTTGGTACCAAGGGAATTCTAAAACAAGTTAACAAAAACTTTTGACACATTTGCCGGGGAGGAAACATTGTCTCCTTGGTCATTTGAAATCGAGATAATTTTATTGCGGAAAAGCTGGGCTTTGATACTTTTGTGGAAAAATTTGGTATTCCTGTCGCCCAGGTGAATCCAATATTCTCTAGATTTTTGCTTCAGGAAAGATTCTTCAGCTCGACTTAGAAAAATAAATGATGTAGAAGCCTCTAATTTATTTATTACTAATCGAGGATTGAGAGGGTCAGAGGCTAATTTAGACCGAGCCTCGAACAAAGCTTTATCGGCTCTGGAGGTAATGTCACTAAACTCCTTACGATTTAACAAAGCTAACGCGACTTGCAAGCAATTTAGTTTGTCAGAGACCATCCTCATCCCCAAGGAAGATATATGGGAGTTCCAGCAATTGGTAACAATGTCGTTGAATTGGGGATGAGATTACCACATGTTGAAATAACGGAAAGGATTTTTCCGTCTTGGGCGGGGAAGCCCGAGATTAAGAGTAACTCTGATATGGTCTGAGGTACGAAAATAACCAATGAGGACATGGAACATAGGGAATAGGTCGTCCCAATCAAAATTAACAAGGACGCGATCTATTTTGGGGAGGATAGGGTGAGCGTGTTGTTTATTAATCCAAGTGAAAGGAAATCCAGATGATCGAAGATCACTAAGCTCGCAATGATAACAACAATTGTTGAAATCATCAATTGCTGAAGACCAAGAATCAGAAGAACCAAGACGCTCATCCGGATGACGGATATCATTAAAATACCCAAGGGAGACCCAGGGGATGTGGTTATCCTGATTGGAGATGTCTATAAGGTCATTCTAAAGCGAAATGCGATCTTGAGCTTCGTTAAAAGCATAGATTGCAGTAAACTTGAAAGAGGCTCTATAGTTATGACAATTGGATATACAATGAATGGACTGAGGAGATTGGGAGATCCTAGTAATAGTAATAACACTAGGGTTCCAAGTAATCCAAATTCTACGTAAGGGGTGGGACGAGTGATTAATGATCACATACCCAAACGGGACCATACGTCTGATTATCAGGTCGACGTTTTAAACTTGAACTTTAGTTTCCATTAGAACTATCATAGAGATATGATTACTAATAATAAAGTCAATGACATCTTTTTTCCTAATAGGGTCATTAAGACCGCGAACATTCCAAGAAGCTATATTCATAAATAGAAGACTTACAGTGTATCAGCTGATGGTCCTATCGGAGGATAATACATTTTTACCCTTGTCTTTAGCTCCATCCATACACACCCTTTTGGGGGGTGAATCCACCTCGTCGCCAATCTTCACTTCCTTATCCTCAGAGATATATGGAATTCTAGAATCCACCTCAAGATCTATCTCAGAAGGATCTTCCTCGGATGACGAAGTCACGATAGGAAAGGGGGAAAGCTTGAGAGGCCTTTTTTTACACTGATGAGTTGGGCAAAGACTTTGCAATTTGCACAATGGGGAGGGAGGCCTTGATATTCAAAGGAAATAGTGATGGATTTGCCTCTGATTTTAAAAGTGAGCTCAGATCAAATTGGAGGCCCCGCTTTGATCATGATACAAATACAGGCAAAACGAAGCTTTTCCTTCTGCTCAGTCTGATGATCCACATAGAGAGGAGATCCAATAACTGAACCAATATTGCTGAAACCCTCCGTGGTCTATAACTCAAGAGGAAGATTAAATACCTTAATCCAAATAGGTATTTCAGTGTGGGGATCTTTGATAAGGGAGGTAAAAGGTTCCCATAATTTCAAAATCATTAGATGACCACCAAAATACCATGGGGCTTCCTCCAACACTTTTTTAGCCATTGCCTCAGAACCAAATTTGAAGAGAAAGTAGCCCTCGGGGAGGGGTTTAAATTCCACAATACCAAACTTTTTCCAGAAAGATTCCACATTAGCTTTGAGAAAAGAAAGATTGGAAGGTTGAATGAGAAAATAACCCGAAAGACAAGCCTTCCAAGAGTCCGGAGATCCTAAAGCCGAGTCATTCATAATGAATTCATTACCAACCATTTCCATATACCTGATGTCGATTGCCAATGGTGAGCGATTATCACTATGCCCCACAACTATACTAGCATAAGAGAAAAGTGGAGTAGAGTTAGGAAGTGAATTTGAACTTGATATACCTCTAGAGAAGTCCTTTGAAGAAGAAGGGAAAGTAGGTTTCGGATGGGCCAATTTATATTTTCTCCCTTTTGGGCCTTTACCCGCATTCCCAAAGTTACGGATGAGAGAATGATGGGCATTGGTTGCTCCACCCCCTAGTAGACCTTTTCCATTGTTTTTACCGGGCCTAGCAATGGATAGAACATGAGTGGGCCCAATTTGCTTGGAAAAGCGGCCCAAATAGGATGGACCCAAGCTATTTTGGACTAACTTATCCTTACGTTGACCCAAGACTTTTTATGGGATGGTCTGGGCAGTAGCGATGATGGGTGATAGAGAGTGAATGGGTATAGTAGATGGTTAGGGTTATGTATTTATAACTAGGATATTGGTGGAGAGATAAGAGAAAGCTACCTAACGAGGGGAGGCTAGTATAGAGAGCTTCTAGGTCTAGGGGAAGGCAGAGATTAGGTCCTTCACTAGGATTAGAAGCATAGAACAGAGCCAGCTCAAGACTTTGAGAATCAATAAGCCAATAAAGTTTTAAAAAGGCCTGGATTGCCTTAAAAGGGGGGGGGGGTAGAGGAGAAAGGAGTTTCTGAGTTTTACCAAAAGAATGAGAGAGGGGCTGACTTGGTTTAGGGAGTGCTTTTGTGAGTTTTGAGAGAGGTGTGGATTAGTTAGAGTAACTAAACCAGATGGGTGACTAATTAGTTGAGTTAAACAAAGAAACAGAACACTAGTTTTTCCTATGAAGCTAGAAAGGGTAGATATAAACAGATAGAGAGAACTTGGGCAATAAGAGAAGGGGTAAAGGGACTTGAAGGTCGAGGAATGTAGGCTAGAACTAAAAGGTCTACTGGTTACCTTACAATGGGTACAAACTTTGGACCAACAAATAAATGAGGAGGAATGGGGGATTGAAGTGGGTGATGATGATAGAGGAGATAACTTGAACAACAAGAAAGTAGAGAAGGCTATTTAAGACTCTTCCATGCTGTTATACTTACAGCTTGGGAAAGGGTTTTGACCTAGTGAGGCATAGATGATGCTTTGACAACCTGTTACTACTAATTGTTCTAAAGTTATAGGCTTGATTGAGTGGGAGTTTAACCCAAGAAACATCCAGGTTGAGGATACCTGAAAGAAGAGTTGGACATTGAGAGAAGTTTATGCGAGTGGCTCGAATGAAAGAAGTGATGCAGGCATTGTTTAACAATCATGTGTGTAAGCATATTCAAGAATCAAATTAATTATTTTATAAATACAAATCATAATATATTGTTAATTAAAAAAATATAAAGGAATATAATTTAAATTTTTATTTAAAATATACTTTATAAAATATTTTAAAACATATGATTCAAGTAAATACAAATTTTTTAAGAAAAATAACTGAATATACTCGTGTAAGTGTTTTATATATGTAATTTTGAATTTGGGTTATCAATGCTATTTATTTATTTAACATTGTGTTCTTCGTTTTCTTTAGTTGAATTTATTTAATTAAAATCTCCACATTCTTTAATTTATTTTATTAAAATCTCAATCTTCTTTATTTTCTCTATTTTGTTTAATTTATTTAATTAAAATATTCACCTTCTTTAATCTATTTAATTAAGTTCTTTATCTTCTATCATGTTTTTATTTTCTCTTTTTTTAATTGATTAATTAAAATATATCTTTATAAATAATTAACCGTTAACTTTTATATCAAATCAGTAACGTAGAACAATAAAAGAGGACAAAGATAAAAAAATCAATTTTGGGAGAAAATATTAAACCAAATAAAATCGAAACAAATTATTGCAAAAAAAATGAATAAAAAAAATAAGAAAACTTAGAGAAATACGTGGTTCCATTCTAGAAGGAATTGTGATATAGATATGGACTACATCTTCCAATTTATAAATACTTTAACTTAAAATTTCCATTGAAATCCGCGATTATCCAAGATTTTAATTTAAAAAATTTCTTATAGCCATTATTTATATTTTTAAATTAAAAATTTATTAAAAATAATTATTATTTCAGATTTTTAAATTACAATTTTCCTTAAAAATATATAAAATAAACTATATAAATTTATCCATATTTTATGGTAAGGCTAGTGCCCCTAGGGACCCTATGTTTGTCCGCCACGAGGTGCCCCAGGTTTTAAAGAAATTTTGAAAAATTCTAATTCCCGTAGGACAATTTAAAAAAAGAGAAAAAACAATACTTTATAATTAAAATTCGATTAAGAAAGTCATAGAATAGGAAATGATGCGTATATCATTATATATTAAAAACAATATTATATATATATATATATATAGAGGAAAATCGAATTTAAAGTTTTAATAAATTAAAAATAAAATTTTATAGGTTATAAATTTATGGTTTAATCCCTCTATATTTAAGGATATTTGAACAATCTATTATTATTTAGTTATGTTTCTAATCTTTTATTTTCGATATATGTCGAATAAATAAATTAGGTTTGGAATATTTTATCATGTATAATAATACTCGTTTTTTCTTTTACAATTTTGATGCGAGACCTACCTGTTCTAGTTTAAAATTGTTTAACTAATCTTGGTTTTTTTATTGTCCAACTAATGTCTCTCAATTAAAAAATTTATTCATGTCCTTAAAATGTCATGAGCAAATTCAAAGGGTGAAAAAAGAAGATCATACTCTATTCGGACTTAGTGACATGAATAATTGGTTTAGAGAGGACCAATCATCCACTCCTGCTAATCAAAGCACTCCTTAGGAGAATACGCGCTCTCAACGATAGAGACGTTCTAACTACCTCAATAGTTATGTCTTACAAAGTGAAGTTACGCTTATGCTCTTAAGTTCACACTCTGCCGACATGAAGCTAGCTAAAGACATATTTTCCTATTTAGAGAAAAACTTGTTAAATCTTTATTTGTTGAAATCAAAAGTCTGATTGGAAAGCTATCCACCATAAAGAAAACCTAATAAACCAAACACACAATATAGTGAGGTTTGGAGGTCTCATTATAACAATAAGGGATTTTAGTATAGCTAAAATGAGACCCCTTATTGTTATAATGAGACATCCAAAATCCAAAATATTTTCAAAATGAAAGCCCTTTATATAGGGGGTCTCATTATAACAAAAACGGATCCCAGTTTAATCTAACCCTATAATAATAATTTGGTTATGCAGTCTTATTATGTTGTTTCGGTTAAAATTACAAATCGAGTCGTTATGAAATCTGATTGGTACAAACATAAAAATTTAATCTCGGCATCCATTATTGAAAAAGATATGTCTAACGAAGAATTAAAAAATTATTTATAATACACAGTCATTACCATATATATGAATCTTGTATTAAAACTCTATAATATATATACCACACATTGACATATTCCACCCATATAACACCTTAATAATGATTAATTTGAGAGATTAATTGATTTAAAAAATAATAATGATATTTTAATATTATTATTTTTGTAAGTTATATTTATTGAAAAACTCACGTATTAGTTTAGAGGAGTTGTATACATCAATCGGTTTCTAGAATGTTGTGTATTGGGCCTAGTGATCGTCGAGCTAATATTACTACTGAATTGCTTAAGCTTACATCAAATATGACATGTTTGGGAGCAACTTGTCTTAGTTGTCTAAACAGATTATTCATAAAGAAGTATTAGAGGGTGACATATACAAGAGCTCTCTAGATTTGTACCCAAACATTTGGAGTAGAATTTCAGAATTATTACAAAAATTAGGTAGTTTGTCATTCTTCGCTTGCACAGATGAAACACGTGTTTGTTAGGTGGAATACATAGTTTGGTCTACAGTTGCTAATGAAACTGCTATAACAGTAAAATATCATTTGAGATAACACCTCTTAGAGTCCCCCACTAGCAAGGCTGTTTCAGTAACCAAGTTAGTAATGTGGACCAAGCTATCCATCCCAAAATCCACATAAAATTGAAATAGAGATCATACAAAGCATGCTCAAGTCATCTATGGTGCTGCCAAATGCAAGGTTAACACGTCACAAATCTGTGTTAGCTTCGTGTATGCTTTTAATTTTGTTGTAATGAGAAAGGATTTATGGGACAATTTGGTTGAGTACGGGCAGCAACTCAACATTTCATGGATTGTCATGGGAGATTATAATAACGTACTAGAATTTTGATGAATGTTGTAAGAGAAATGATGTTACACTCCTTATGAGCTAAGAGAATTTGGGAGTTGTTGTGTGCAATCGGGCCTTTTTTATCTCCTTTTTATGGGGAAGTTTTACACGTGGAGCAACAACACGGTACTTGGGAAGTTGGATAGAGCTATGGGTAACATCCATTGGTGCACGTCGACAATGAATTGCTCGTTAAACATTTTCCCACGCATTTATATTTCTGACCATTCTCTATGTATTGTGGATGTATATGAGCATATTTTTTGAAGAAGTTTCTTCAAGTTCGTTAATATGTGGGCAGACCATCCCATTTTCATTCCCACGATTGAACAAAATTGGCTAAGGCCAATTTGAGGGACAACCCAATTCGTTTTGTGTCATAAAATTTCTCGACTTAAACCTGTTTTGAGAGGCCTAAATTTTAACCATATCTCACATATTATGGAACAGGCTAAGAGGGAAAAGATTAAGCTCGAGCTTGCTAAATTCCAGTTTCGTCAAGTCCCTACCAACATGGGGTTATTAAATGAGATTGTGGAGCTCCGAAAATCTGCTTTCACCTTCGCAAAGCTGAATTGTGTTTTTTCCAGCAAAATGCCAAAGGCACGTATATGTTAAAGAAATATATATATGTACCAAGTTATTCCACTCTTTGGTTAATCCAAACGATATGAAAAACTACATTCCGACAATCAATTCAGTCGATGATACCTTGTCTAGTTTATATAGCCATGTCGTGGATTCTTTTGTCAGATGTTTTTACAGATTTACTTCGCTCCCGAACAGATTCTGAGTCGGTGGACAGTGAGGGTTTTGGGTCGTGTTCTAGTGATGAGAAAAGGTATCTCATGAGTTCGATAAGTCCCTCGGGCCTGATGGTTTTTCCTCACACTTCTTCAAATCTTCATGGGACGTTGTTGAAGACGATCTTATTGATTATGTTAAAGAGTTCTTTGAGCACTCACCCTCCTTAAGAAAATTAATCATTCAGTTATCGCCTTGATTCCTATGTCTAACAATGCCATTTCCATGATAAACTATATCATTAAAATTTTAGCTATACATTTGCCACTTGTTTTGGTTTTCTTAATGGATAAAGCTCATTTCGCCTTTGTGTTGGGAAGATTGATCACATAAAAAATTCACCTCATGCAATGCAAGAGTTATTGCGAGGTTACAATTGTAAGAGGTCTTTGCCAAGATACATTATTAAGATCGACCTTTGAAAAGCTTATGCCATAATATCTTAGGATTTTTTTGAATGCTTTATCACCCTAAGTGCGGTAGCCTCAAAATTACACACCTTGCCTTCGCGGATGACTCGATGTTGTTAGCTCAGGGCGACGAACCGTCGATTGGTATTCTTATGGGCTGTCTTGAGGATTTCGGTTCTATGTCGGGGATGCACTTAACCATTCTCAAATCCAACACTTATATGGATGGAATTTGGCCACAAACTAAAGATGTTATCAAACAATGTACTCACCTTGTGCATGGGCCAACTCCTTTCCGCTACCTTGGTATTACTCTTGCCGCTACCTCACTAAAAGTCATGCATTCCCCCCTTTACTTGATAGCTTTAGAGCATAAATTTCTAGCTAGAGTGGTTATTTTTTGTCATACGCTGATAGAGTCGAGTTAATCAGATTTGTCTTTCAAGGTACCGAGGCTTTTTGGCTTTCTATCTTCCCCATCCCGGCTACGGTAAGATCTCACATTGTTAAATTGTGTCCTACTTTTCTTTAGGGCTAAAAAATTTCGTTATATTCTTGGGATGAAATTGTTTTACCTAAGGATGAAGGTGGGATTTCCATTAGAGATTTGAAGTCTTGAAATTGATATCTCATTTCAAAACTTCTTTAGAACATTTCTGCAAAAAAGGATTCTATTTGGATCCAATGGGTGGATCCAGTTTACATGAGGGATACGTTTGTTTGGGATTGGACGGTTCACAACCGTGACTCATCTTTGTTCAAGAATATATTTTCCATTCGAGACAAAATCAGTAGCCATTTTCCGATAATGAAACAACTCTTGCTAAGCTACAAGCATGGCAATGTAATGATTCGGGGTAGAAGGAGATTGGTTATGATTTCTTTAGGCCAGGGGTTGTTCTAAGGTTATGGGCCTCTATCATTTGGAGCTCTTATATTTCTCCTAAGAATAGTTTTTTTCCTTGTCTTGGCTTGAAAAGTAGGTTGCTTACAAGGGACAAAATTACCTACGTTGAGAATGACTAAGCTTGTCCTTTGTGTACTGATCATCTATAAACAACCTGTTATCTCTTCTTTGAATGTTCCGTGAGTAATCTGATTTGAATCGAAATTCGCTGCTGGATAAACATTCGAAGGGAAGCGAGTACGTTGGATAGTGCGGTGAAAGTCTTAATAAGGAAGCCAAAGGTACTTCATAGAAGAATCGTGCCAAGAAAATAGCTTTTGCTTGCACTGTTTATCACATTTGGACAACCGGAAACCGGCTGATTTGATGGCGTGACCCCTCAACCGAAGGAACATCATAAATGCCATCATTTTTAGCATATGAAACTAGTATTTTTTGGTAGCTTTTCATTTTTAGCCATCTGTTTTGGCATATTTGTATTTCATTGTTTGGCATCTGTTTTGGCTACTTGATTGTTTAATTGTTGTATCATTGTTTTTACTGGGGTATACCCCCAGTACGTGTACAAACTTTTCATTATATTAAACGAAAATCAAAAGAAAGTCATGCGTGATATATTTGCAGTTTGATAGTCTTATACCGTTTCATTTTTTTATCATGCCAAAATCTAGCATATTTAGCTTATGTTACTTTTAATATTTTTTTAATCAATATAATTTTTTATTGAATTAAAGCTATACTGAGTGTAGTTGAAAATATACATATAAGGAACCTGGACTGGTAAGGTCCATTACGGTCCAACTCCAATTGATCCATCAATTCAATAAAACCCTAATTTTGGTTAAATAGAAGCCAAACTCTAGAGAACACAAATGTCTAACTCCAAGATGTTTTCGATAAAGAAGACGACTGCCTCTCTTTTGGTGATCCTTCATATTAAGGAGTTCATCTGCTTGTTCTATTGAATATCCATTTGATGAAAAACTCGAGTCCAACTTGTATAATTGGATGAGTTTTGTCTTACTATGATGAGCCACTAATGACATGTAATTTTCTTCTCTTATAGTTGATTTATTCTTAAAATTTTATTATAAGATGTTGATATTGAATTCCTTGGTAATCAAACCCTGGGCTTCATTAACTTACTGTCTCAAAGAACAAACAATGAAGTTAACTGGGAACTAAGATTAAGGACATTGGATGAGAACTCAACAAGCTTCCAAGGCTTCTATTGCAAAACTGATAATTTTCTTCCATTTGACTGATTTTCTTTGATCCTATTTGGGATTGATGATTCTTTGATTGTCATTGATCCTTGTTAAGTTCTTTTTTAAATCTTCTATGGCTTCATCTTTTTTTAATACAGGAAAATGGTGGAAGACTAATTACGTCTGCAGGCTCATACAATTTATATTTACTATCAGTTTTCCTTGCATGCTTGTTGTCTGTGAATCAGGTACTTGTTTATACTATTTGTATTGCTTTTGAAATTGCCAACTCATTGTTATGTTTGGTGTCACTACTTGTTATTTTTAAGCATAAGCTCTTTGAGTCTATCTTTTATGGATGAATTGAAATGCTTTTATTCTGCATGGTCTATTTCTTTTTCACTTTTTGTGTGTTTGATTTTTTGTTATTTGCTTATATTTCTACTGCTTTTGAGTTGTTGTGTTCCTTTCTTGTTGCTTGAATCCTAAAATTTTATCTCTTCACTATGATTGACTTTAGCTTAGGTTTCATTAGAGTTTCATGATTCAGAATACTATCATGATCATGTGGATGATTAGGATTTGTGAGGTCTCTTTTGTTGTTGTCGATTTTCCTGCAGTCTTTTTGATAGCCCAGATGATAGCAATTAGGACAATAATATGATAAATTCTCATATACAATTTCTTTCTAATACCCATCGTTTTCACCAAAGCCTATCCAGAATTTGGTGAAATATCTTTAGAAATGTTTAATTCCACCCATCTTGTACAATAGTTGTGTTAAAACCCTGTTTCGTGATGAAACCCATATCGAGAGGGATTTTGTATTGTTCTAGCCATTGATCTTATTATTCCTTCTTAAAAAAGATACTCCAGCATATTTTGAAGTGAAATCCAAATAAGACTTACATGAATCTCTATGTTTGTGTTATAATGCGGTAGCCACTCTAGGAGTCTCATTCTCTTGTCGTCGATTCGATAAATATTTATCTACCAATTTGTTGTTGAGATCTTCAATTAGACCGAATTGAATAGATATGTGCCTAATGTCCCCATATGAAATGTTAACTTCTCCCAAAACCCAAATTAAGCAATGAATTTCAGAATAGATGAATGTTTATGTTTTCTTGTCAAAAACTTTCCCACTATGGTATTTCTAGGTTTTTGTTGCAATTTTCTTTGATTGTATATGAAAGTTTAATATTTATATGATATTTCTTTTGATGGCAATGTTCGGTAATTTTTTTTCTCTTGTATTTGTGATTTTTGCGTTTGATTTTTGATTTTTTTTCTTGACCAACTTGTTGGGGTGTGTGTTGCTTGAATGTGGGGTTTGTCTATATGCTTGTATTCCCTCATAGAGCAGTTCATGACTTGTTTCTTAGTGGAGGAAATTCATCATTTGTTGTTTCTTATAGATTGGATCTTGTGGGCTCCAATTTGTTTGTTGTAATATGTACACTTGTTAATTTCCTTGAAATATCTAGGATTGAGTTGGCCGACGGCTAAAATCAAAGGTTCTTTTCAAATTCGAAACGAATTTTTAAAAACCTAAAGACAATTCTTGAAGCATCTCTAACTAATCTTTTAAATATTGTTCAATATATTGATTAAAATTAATTTTTATACGTGATTTTAGTCGAATAAATTAAAATAAAATAATAATATTGTAAATGAAATACTTTGGATATTTATTAAATATTTTTTAGTTTTATTTATATACTATAAATAGTTCGTTAATTCTTCTAATTAATAATTTATTAAATATTTAAATTATATTTTTGAAGTGGTTAGAATTTTTAGATCTTTCGACTATTATATATTTTAAATAGTTTATTAGATCTTTCAACTATGTTAGATCTTACAAATACATTTTTAAAGTTGTTGTCAAATATTAGATATTTTAAATTTTCTATTAGATATTTCAACTATTTACCTTTAGATGTTTAAACCAATTTATCCATTCTTTAATAGTCTTGCATACATTTTCATATAGCGATGAATTATTCTCAACTCTTCTTCAACTCGTTGTGGATATTCCAGTGACATATATTTAGACCTTTTTAGACTTCCCTTTTAGGAAAATTAGAAATATAGATTAAGAAAATAATATTTGAAGTATAATAATTGTGTGAGAAGTGTGAAACAATTATGAAAATAATGAACAAGAATTATCCTATCTATAGGATTTTGTTTTGCTGTTGCAAACCGGATACTAAATTTGCAATATTTTGTTTTTATCAAATTGGATATCCAAATGGCAACATTTGTAAAAATAAAATTACCTTTGCGAATCGATTATCTGAACTACAACGTTTGTTTTAATCAAATCGGATATCTGATTTGTTTAATTTATTTAAAAAAAATCGTTGATCAAATTAGATTTTCGATTTAATCTAGTTTTTTTTGTTAGTTTTTTTTATCTATAAATAAAGAAACAAAACATCAATTTCTCATTCATCTCTCATATCATCTCTCAAACAATATATCTCTTCGAAAAGCTCTCAAAATCAATTACTACAATTACTACTATAATTTCTCAAACCATGATCTTCTTCTATATTACTCTTCGAAAATCTTCGATCAAAATTAGTAATTGATCTACTCAATCAAGTTTGCAGGGCGGTCGAGGATCATTGTTGATTTAATTGCTTGGTATACTTTTTTTCTTTTTTTTGTGCGATTGTTCGGCAATTGTTTCATTTACAAATTTATTCATATTATAATCTCTCAGATCAAGAAAAAGAGTGAATGAAGTCCAATACATAGAATTTACACCGATGACGACCAAATTGAAATTGACATTCTTGTTAATCAAACTATGTCGTACTTCGAATAAGTCTATAATATTAACTTATCATACATATATTTAAAGAAAATATATAGAATCAAAATTATTAATATTATTCTTTTATAATGTGTATTATAGCTTATATCGGGGTGTTCTCTGAAATACGATATAGATTTGCTAACAAGACTTTTAATTTCAATTTTGTAGTCATTTGTGTAAAGTTTATCCATTAGGTTGTATAATTTATTTTCCTTGATTTGAAAAATTATAGCAATTATTTTTGAAAGAATAATATGTATCCATTATGTTGTACGATTCTTTTCCTTGATAAATTGAAGAAGAGCTTTGGAATGAAGCTGCTGAGGGACGTGATGATGAATAACCGATTAAAATTAAAAAATCATTTTCTGATTAAAAACATATATTAATAGAATTGTTTTAGTAAGTTTGAAATATAGTACTTCAATTTGAGAATAGTTGTATACCTTATGGCCGTAAGAGTATGAATTGTGAAAGACTTAAATATATAAAATTTATGTTTTATCTTTCCATCTCATAATGTAACAACTTATCATATTTTTTGTTATCACTTATAAAATAAACAAACTATAACAAGTTGTACTATAATCAAACTATAACAATTATTTTGTCACTAATAATGATCAAAATATAACAACACTTGTAATACTTATAATCAAACCATAATGATCAAACCATAAGAATAAAATTATAATAACCTTATAATACTATTAAATTATAATATACACACTACATACCAATTTATTTATCAACTAATAACAACACTTGTACTATATGGTTACATAAATAAGATAAAATTGATGTTTATGACGTGAATCCTATCATAACCGTGATAATGTTTTACCATGGTCATCGCGTACATAACAATTTAGTTATCAACTAATAACAACACTTGTATTAATATGGTTACATAAATAAGATAAAATCGACGTATGACATGAATCATATCATAACCGTGATATTGTTTTACCACGATCATCGCGATCATGATGTTAATCCCATCGTATTCAGTTTCCGTGCATATCGTGACAACTTTATGGTAATACAATTGTATCACGTCGATCTACTATAGTTAACATAATTTTATGCAAGAAGTAGACCATTAGTTTCTTAGAGCCAATATGGCACATAGATATATGGAAGTGAAGAACTTCCTAGCCAAAGCATATCAAAAACTCAGTTGATGGTCCATTCTGGCCAATATCACTTTATAGTATGGAGTAGGCTTATCACTAAAACTATTACTTCCAATTCAATACAAATTACGTGAAATAAAGAATTGTTTGATCCTTTCAAACGAAAATGAGGTATCTGAAAAGAGGATCCTCTGAATTATTACCATTTTTTCATGTATATTGAACTCTTATTTATTCTCATTCACGGTCTTTGTATTCAAGGTGAATGAAGTCTCACTCACATCCCAATGCAACTCCCTCAATTTCTCATGTACTTTTTTGTAAATGACAAAGGAACTTTTCGACTTGATTAAAAGATTATTACATATATTCTGCTATGAATCTGGCCAATCAGTGACAAATGATAATTTGATAATAATATACTTTGGAAATGTCTAGCAAAGTTGTAGAAATAATTTAGTGTATAAGAGTGGCTTTTATCTTAGTGAATCCTTAGGGGCATATATGGTTAGGCTTATTTCTTTATGTCGCCTCTTGATGGAGGTTTTCGACAAATTACTATGAAAATGATTGGCAGATTTACGATTTAGAAAGCAAAAAATCTCTTTATGTCGTGTCAGATAACTCTGACACAACCGGTTTTGACGCAGTCGTGAATTATATTATACAAACAACAAAGTTAACAATGAAATGTATTCCATGAAGCCGATATGATTATTAGAGATTTATTTTAGAGTTCATTCGAGGCGGGTATGAATATCCACTAGGTGATCTGGGACAAGATGTGTAGACAAAAAAAAGAGTGTTAAGGTTTAGGGATACATCGAGTTTTATCAAATCACTATTAACTTAATTGGGGTGGGGGACCTTACATAATGATAATGGGTTACTTTATATATCGTGTAGTTAAGTCATTAGATTTAATAATGTGAAAGCACTTATAAGGATGGCATGTGATGCTTAATAGGACAAGTATAGTTCAACATTGTGATGGAAAACGGTTTAAGTGAAACTGGAGCCATCGTGAGTATCTTTGGTAGAATCAGCTTACAATTTGTTAATCACGCCAAGTCAATGTGGTAGTATTCAAGTGGGAAAAGATTTGGGCACTCAAATTTTGGCAAGTCTGAGTAGTACTATGGTGTGTTATAAGTAATATGCAACGATTAATTTGGTGAGACGGGGGTGTAACAATTTCGAGTCTATTATGGGTGCGATAAGAACAAAAATTAGTTATTCACTTGTAATAAAATTATGTGAGGTAAGTGAGCTATAGAAACCATGGAATGGTTTTGTGGATTTATGTAAATTGTTACGGGGGACATTTAAGAGCCTGAATTTTTTTTATGCGAGGTAAACTTTTATAATAAAAACTCGGTCTATAATTTGAAATACGAAAAATGGATATATTTGAGCCCGGAGAACAAGAGGTTGATGGGGACGTATAAGGTCCTTCCCAAGATTCCAATCTAGATTATCTACATTACTATCCACAAACAATCATGGGCCAGGTTCCAGGCTTTGATACTATATGTTTTATTCCAGAGCGTGCACCAATATCAAATTAGTCAATATTCAACGCTAAAAGAGGATGCAAAAAGGCTCGTATACAATCAAGGCTACAACCAAAGAGTTTCTGCTTCTCCGTCCCGTCCGGAAGATTTTGGTCGAGGATTTACAACAAAAATTTAATATTTTTAGGATTGAGAAATCAAGGAGCTATTACAAGAATTTGAACTTTTTAGGATTGAGAAATATAATTGGATTGAAGTTTATGAAGGTCATATTAAACAATTTAGGAACGCGATGCTGTATTTTGAGGATGATAATTGCCTCTTGTGCCGATATTTTTTAACAAGCTTACTTTCTGCTTCCCCTCCCATCTACAACACATGTGCGATCTAGGGTACAACAATCTCAAACTCTAAGAGGACAGAAGAAAGGTTGGGTAACTCTGGTTTGAAGAGAGCTCTCGATTAGGGTTTATGATGATCGTAGGAATAATTGGTGAATGTATGATAATTATACAGAGCTAACTCAAATCATGGCAACAATCTCAGACTCTAAGAGGGCAGAAGCAAGGTTGGGTCACTCTGGTTTGAAGAGAGCTATCGATTAGGGTTCACGATGACTGTAAGAATAATTGGTGAATTTATGATAATTATACAGAGCTAACTGAAATCATGGATATAATCTATGAAAAAATCATGAACCTTTTACCTTACATGAATTTTCTTATCTCAATAAGGTCTTGTGAAAAAACAAATAATATGTGTTGCATATACCATAAAGAAATTTACAATTGGACTATGGATTGCATAAATTTATGAGAAGAAATTTAGGATTTGATTGAAAATTGTAAGTTTCTTTAGTTCATTAAATATTGTAATAATATTTCCCAAAGAAGCTCATAAAATGAGTCGACGCCTGTTGGTCCTGGTGGTCTAGCACCCATTTGCAAGTTGCAACTCTTAAGTAGGAAATAACTACGATGGAACAAAAAATTATTTACATGTCCAACAAGTATTTGGACCTCAATCTGAACCGACATGTCCTGAGAACTATTTTTATTTGCGATTTAAGTTTGAATTATTAACTGCTAACTATCTTCGAGGATATTCTGTTGTGGAAACAACCAACCATTCTAGAAAGAGGCATATTGAAAGCTTTGAAGAAAATTTTAATTGAATTATATATATATATATATATATATATATATATATATATATATATAAGATTAACTATTATACTTTTATTGGAAAAAAATATACTTTATTTACTTTGCAACAAATAAAAATATAAAATTTAAATTACATTTTATTGTCAATTATTTTTTCATTTAAACCCATAAAATATTTTCTAGTATTTTTTTCCATTTTATCTAACTTGTTCATCCTCTCCTCTACTAAGATAATAATTTTTCTAAAAAAATAACATAATTATAGACTAAATTAATTTAGCAAAACAATTTATCATATTAAGATTCCATGTCACATAAAACGTTATGAAAACCACATCAGTCGATTATTTGGTTGGTCGATGGATAATTGCATATTTTACTCTCTATTTTTAGAGATAGTGATCAATTTTTAATTAACTTAAAAGAAATAATCTTATATTATCTTAGGTTATTAAACAAAACATACAGTTATTTTTTTTTAAATTAAAATATTTGATAAATAATAAAAAGTGTTTACAAAAATTTGGGACAGAAATTTACCACAATTCTGAAAGGAAAAACCATAAAAATCTACAAGAAAAATCTTAGTATAGTGGTTCTAACACTTTATTAACAATTTTAATAACCTAGCATGCATTAGAGTGGGATAATCAAATAATACATACGATACAAAGAGTTATGCCAGAAATGCCAACAATCCGTAGGGAAATTGGTACAGTCTAAAAAACAACTGAAAAATAGCAAAAATAACACCAAGTTGGGTATTCATATGCACATCAAATAAATTCCTTACAATTGCAGCCCAAAAATGAAATGTTCAGTACAAAAAACCTAAATTAAAGATTCTTAACAAATGAACGATCAAGTAGGCCATATAATTTTGGTGGTAAAAAATATATAAACCAGAGGTCCGTAAGTATGCAATGAGAAATCATAGAGGCCACATAGGAAGGAGAACTAGATATTTTTTTAGTTTAACTTCTTCCAGACATGGTAGATGTTTTCCTTTAAAGCATGTACACCATAAGTGATGATGTCATGAATGAGACAAGTTAGCAGTGTCCATGGATCAACTAAGCTAATCGTGAAGAGTAAAGGTGAAACCAAGTTTAACGTGCACCGCCTCCCAGATGCTTTGAGTGAAAACAATATGGTAAATGATATTATTTAAGGATTCATCATCGAAATAACAAAGAACACAATTGGAAGGAGAATTCAAGCCCCAAGTTCTGCTTTTTTCTTGGGTTGTTAATTTTTAATGAATGAAAAGTCAGAGAACAAAAGCATGACATGTGCTATTAAATTAATATCAAACTAAACCCGCACATCCAATACAGTAAAAAGATGAATTGATTGCATGATAAGTATCCTTAATGATGAACCAAATATTAATATTCTTAGCAGGCCAATAGTGGACCTGGCTAAACTTAATACTATGTATATGAAGAAATTAGATGATATTGTTAATCTATATTAAATTAGTGTAATATATGGAACTACCCGATCTGATGCTAGTATGCCAACACCATCAACCATTTATAATAATACTAGACATCTTAAGATTGATATCTAGACACAAATCTAATATGATGCTCATACCATAATGATTAACAAGAGAAGTACGCATGATCAAATGGTGTAACCGAAATGAGGTTAACTTTCCATTACTAATACCCATTTTATACATCTTGCAAGCTATATGCCTGATGTGTGGAATCTTCCTACAAGCCCATAAGATGAGCTATCAATTTTTAAATTTTAGAGTTAATTATTTCTAATGTTTTCCGCTTTAATCAATCACATCACATTGATACAATATAGTTACTAACTATTGACCAAGGTTGTTTGAGGATAACCACCTGATTCTATGTTTTTAAATCTAAAATCCCAAGGCTGCCCTTAATGAAAGGAGAGATAACTCTTAACGAAGTCACTTTTCACCCGAAACCTTCATCTCATGGCCAGATCAGAGGAAACGACGAAGATAGTGATAGAGTTCTTTATGAACTCTTGCAGGGAAAATATATATCAGGCAAATAAATTTGTTCTGTGAAGTGAACAAATTTAATAAGTGCTAAATATGTTTGGAGATCCAATATCTAACACATGCAATAATATTTTCTGGAAGGGAACGACAGTCAATATGAGAAAGACGATACTTTAGAAGTGGTACTCCAAAATATTTAACCGAGCTAGAACCAACATTGAATCTTAGGATATAAATCCATACGTACTCCTCTCATGTGTACATTCAAGGCCTGAAAGATAAAAAAAGTCTTTAACACAATCCTTTATAAGGTTGAAAGATTTGATTTGAGCATGATAAAAAATCATCATATTATCTCCAAATTATAGTAAAATTTGATGTTCAAATTACAACATTTCTCCTTTAAGGATAATCGACAGAACTTGCATAACCAAGAAGAATAAGAAGGAGAACAAAATGATCTCATTGTCTAAGACTTTTTTAATTGTTGAATTTTCCATGTGAATCTTTCTTTTTGTTACTATTTTATGATTATGTGTAAATACAATAAATAATCCAAGTGATTATTTGATTTGACAAGATGATTGCCACCATAATGTTGCAACTTAGCTTTTAATAAATATTGCCAAATGCTTGCATCAGGTTGATTTTAACAAAGACCCTCGAGCATTTATAATTAGTTTGATAACCACTCAGAAGCTCCTGAGAGAGGAGGGTGTTATAAGTAAGGCTAAAAAACATGGCAAGTCCTTCATGTTTGCCAATTCTCTCGTGTCAGTCGTATTGTTTTACTTCTATAATAAATGGGCCCCACATATTTTCAAAAATGTAACAAACATATCCTTTTTTGAAAATGTGAGGGACTTGTTTATTACAAACGTAAGGCACCAGTTTATTACAAAACAAATATGTTTGTTTCGTTTATGAAAACGCGAGAGACCTATATATTATATAGATAAAGAAAGGGGACTGACGTGAGACAACTGGCAAACATGGAAGACTTATCATATTTTTACCCTTATAAGTAATATTACGACCAATCACAAAAATTGGTTGAGATTTTTAAATTAAATAAAGAAATGCGCCCTTGATCTTATGGATCAAGATCTTGGAGATAATCTTATAAATAATATAGCATGAAATAATTTTTCAGGAGTTCTCGACGCAAGAAAATGAGTATGTTTTAGTGATTAGGGTGATATTAGCGACATCTATGAAGGGTCAAGACATCTAGTATTAAAGAACGTTAAGAACCCTTCATAAATATCTTTGCCCATAAATTTCTAGAAATTCCTGGAAAAACTCGCATTGTAGCCATCTTCCTCGAGGAGTTATTTCTATAAATGATAAAAAAGGATGCATTTGATCTCTATGCAAGTAACTAAATAGACCATTGAAGTCATGTCCTATGGGTTAAATTTTGCAGAAATAAGCGAAACGACTCTTCATAGCATAGGATATCCCGGGGGAATCTAGAGCCTAGAAGGTTGGAGAAATACTTGACTAAGACAATAAACACCCCATTAGGGGTAGTAGCAAGGTATTCACTTGTGTTGAAAAATAACAATTTATGTTTAAAAAAATTTATAATACTTTTATGGAATATTTTTATGTTACGATCCAAAAGCTTAAGCCAATTATTTATAGACTTTTGACTATAGCTAGAGATTGTTGCAATATATTTAAATACAATAGTGGGGTTTATGGGGTCATCAATAAAAACATGATTGAATCACCAAAAGCTCGTTAGCGTTAAACACCATAGAGTTTCCATTGCTATATGCCCTACAATTTAGGTCATGCAGGGTATTTTAAAGACAAGTAAGTTTATGGAAAACTAGACTCATACCATGATCATAGTCTGAAAGGTTTTAACCAACTCATTCTAAAAAGAATGACTTTTAAACATGTTAAATAATTTAAATGGATTTTCAATACATGACATATGGTTACCCAGATTTAAAGTAAGAGTAGTGTGATTTGAAGTGTGGGGAGGCCCATAATGGGCAAATGAAATAACGAATGAATAATCCGAGTCACTGTTAGCTAACACTTGGTAATTTTTAGATGCAACGGGATTTAAATGTTGGATGTTAACCCTATTAAATTGGAACCCCGTCGGTTTAAGATCACTCAACGCACAATGATAACAATTGTTAATGAATTCGTTAATAGAACGCTGATTGGATGAATTGGTATGCTATTTGGGGTTACAGTTATCATTGAAATCCCTGATAGCGACCCAATGTTAATCACGGCATGATACTAAAAAAGCATCCAGTTCAGCCAACAAAGGATGACGCTCAGGTCCATCATTCAAAGCATAGATGGACGAGAGAAATAGTAGAACATGAAAATGTCGACTACAAACTTTGCAATGAATAAGTTATGGAGATGAAAAAATGATATAAATGAAAAATGGACTTGGATTCCAAATTACCCAGATTCCGACCACGTGTCTGGAGTAATGTTTACTGGCATAACTCTAGAAGTGACCCATAGTTCTAATGATGGATTCAACATTATTCAAACAGGTCCTAGTTTCCACAAGAATCATAATCGAGATATTATTTCTAATGAAAAAATAAGTTACGACTTTTTGCCATATTAGGTTATTCAACTCATGGACATTACTAGATGTAAATTGCTCCAAGAATACCAGTGGGCTCAGTTTTATGAATTGCAACATTACTAGATGTATATATGTTTTTGTTACGACCATGAAAATTTTCTAAACTTGAAAATTCATGTATAATTCAGAAACCAATAAGTCTAAATTATCACAATTACATTCTTTATTACAAACTTAAAACAACATAATGTGAAAACCAACAAAACCCACCCCTCCAAACCTAAGGGTAATATTTGGTTGGTGACATCTCATGTTTTTAAAAATATTTAGACCAAAACCGAATTAATTTGGTTTGTAAAAAACTTGATTTTAATAAAAAAAAATTAGTTTTTTCAGTTTATGTTTGATTGAGTTTCCCTCTTTTTGATCAGATGTTTCGGTTTTGAAATTGTTGAACATAAAAAAATTTATTTATGCATTAAAAAATTATACAATTAAATTATATCAACAAATCCATTAGCCAATCCTAGTCACGCCAACACGCAGCCATGAGCTTCACAGTGATGACCAAGCCACTCAAGATAATGGGCCACACCTAAACATTTGGACCCATTCTATGTTAGCATAGTATACGAGTATTCTCCTCCTCCCATGTCACTAACAGTACGAATGCCACGCCTGAAAAGTATGAAAGTCATGTCTGACATCATACGGATGAAGCACCTAACACCGTATGGTGCCAAAGCCAGATGTACGTATCCAATTCTAATAAAACACTCAGAAGTCTGGAAAAAGATGCACCAATAGGAAGCACCTATCAATAACACCTCAAATTTGAGACCATAATATATAGAATAAATGAATCATTTGGAGGGTGGGTGAAAGTTATAATGAAAATAGTGGAAATAAAGAATCATCATAATTGTAATCATATTTACGAAATAAATACTAAGTATAATTAAGAAAGTTTTTCAGGTTCATATTATGTTTGTTTTTTTGATATTCACGTTATTTTACATTTAATATTACACTGGATAGCTAAGTTTTTAGCCTCATCACTTCTTATGAAGAGTTGCAAAACAAAATACCAAGTACCAAAAACATTTGATAACCTTAACGGCCTCTCATTGTTAAATCTATTTGAAAATAAATTTAAATGATCTAATCCAATAGAACTTAAGATATTACAAAGTCGAGATATAGTGCATATTCCACATAACAAATTACAATGGAAGATCTCTGTTGATTTGTGTCATCCGAAACACTTTTGTATTTTGGATTTAAGACCTTATAATCTTTATAGACAAATACCAACTTGTTTTACAAGATTTGTATATCTAAACATAATGTTGATTCTAAATAACAATTTTATTAGGACCTACCATGTGTCCCGGTTGATACTCTAATTTTTCCTTCTAAAATCTTCATATATTTTTCTTATGATTTTGTCTTTTAGGTATATTTTATTATATTATAGGAATTAATACCCCAAAAAAACTCATTTAAAAAACTATGATGTTTTTTAAGAAAACAAACGATGAATTTTTATCTAAAGTCATGATCTGTGATTTATGCTTAACTCATGATTTTCAGTTTAGATTTAACACATGATTTTGAGTTTGTATTTAACACATTATTTACAATTTTCATTTAACACATGATCCTCAGTTAAAATTTAACACATGATCCTTCGTTAAAATTTAACACATGATATAATTTTGAATTTAACAGATGATTTTGATTTCAAATTTGATACATTTAATCCACAATTCTCAATTCATATTTACACATGATTCGCAGTTCAAATATTTATTTTTATTATGCACCTATAGCGTTTTATAGAGTGTTACACAAAATTTACACGCACTGCGAACAAAATACGCATAAAACTCGGACAAACTTTGCCCAAATTACACATCAAATTCTGTTTTTAATGAATAATAATAATAATAAAAAAATTGATACGTGATTTCCTTCTCAAATATAATCACGAGATAATAACTTATTATCAAGAAATAAAATTGGATATATTGATAATATTAGTGTTTTGCATTTCTAAAAAGTTCTTACTTTATAACTAGGGCTTTCACCCTAATTTATATATATTATATGAGGTTTTCTCTTTCTTCATTTACTTCATAGTTATTTACTATTTAGAACGTGTTTTAGTGGCTTAAAATACTGGTTGCACTATCTAGTCAATAAATATATACGTTCTTTATTGGTACTTATAAGGCGACACATATCTTTCTTTCATAACTGCTCTAGTGTCTATTTCCCAAGGTCGACTCGTATTTTCCTCTAGTGACTTGGACGCCTCGCCTTTCACATTTTCCCATCCCATATTATTATAGGATCGTCTTGCCCTTTGGTCGTATTGCTACTGGGTCACCTCGTGTTTGTATCGCTTGCTGACCCCATCTTGTCAGAGACTTGCATCATTTTATTGTTGACAGGTTCTGCCTTCGTAAGCTCAGCTCATCTAAACTTGACTCGTCTATCAGTCCACTTACCTTACCTAAAGCTTACTCTTTTTTTGGGTTTACCTCGTCTATATATGAAATATACCTTAATCTGAGGGGTATAGTATTATCAACATTCCTCCTAATTATTTAATTAATTTGTTAGAGAAAAATATTTCTTAATGAGAACAAAGCATGTTAGATAAGGTAATGTAAAAAAATGAGATTGAAATTTGGGGGAATAATGTTCGTGTGCGCGCAGTTATTACCATGTCAGGTCGTTGTCGCCACATGTAAGCGTTGTTATCATCAGTCATATCTTTAGTCTAACACGTCGAAAAGTTCTACTCGTGTGTAAACACAGAGGGATGTTTCTTTTTCAAGAGTCTACATATGTTATATTATTTCTCTTTTTTATAATTTAATATTAAAAACTCGAGTGACGAGGATAGTTGATTGTATACGGATCAAACAATGGTAGATAAGTGTGGACTTTGGTATTTAGAATGAGATCAAAATAAAATCATCACTTGGAAAAAGCTATTTGCTAGAGAGAGGATTGCTTTAGATAAAAATGAAGAACTGGAATTTCCACCATTAAGGGTTTACTTGGTGTCTGTTTATTTGATCAACCGTCATGTGCGGTGAGCATAATTACCAAGTATGTCGTTGTTCCGCTATTTCCATTATTACTGTCTAATTGATTTAAAATTGGGGGGAGTTATATATTCTAGGCTGTAGAATTTGGTATGGAGTTGAAAGGGTAAGTCATCCATGTCAAAGCACCTTAGGGAACTTAATACTTAGTCGTAAATGGGGCTGATCACGGATACCCATGAACTCAAATTTCTTTGAAAAACTTTGTTGATGATTTGTCTTTTTTAAACCTAAAAATGACTCGCAAATGGGCCCTTACGAAGAAAAACCATCAAAAACCTTTACCACATGTTAGGTTCAATTTCTATTTCTAGAGAGAGAGAAATAATGTAAAGTAATTTGTAAAGAGAGAGAAAATCAAAGTTCAAAAATCTATTTTAGAGAGTAAAAAGTCATCCCTTCATTCTTCGTCTCACGCCCTATTTATAGGCGTGTAAGATTTTATCAACTGAATCAGTTACAATGTAGGATAAATTGCACTATAGTATTTTATATTTACAAATAACATAAATTCATTCTCATAACTTTGAAATTTATCTTAAACAACCTTAATATTGTTATATTAAGTTCCTAATAATTCATATCATTAATACCACTGACCTTCTGTTTAAATATATGATGGGGGAGAAAGAGTTTCTAGAATAGTACTTTGGTCGGTTAAGTGATACTTATGAGAAGTTGACATAGGAGTGGCATCAAAAATCTAGGTAAGAGTATGGTCTCCTTGATGCATTAGTGACGCAGTTTCTTGAACCGGGTGAATAACCCCATCTTGGTCGAGAGGGCAAGACGTGTTTCACATCATCCTATTTGATTAGGGACTTCGATTACCACTTTATTTATTCACACATTAATTGTTTTGGTATATACGTATTCCTTCAACCCAACTAACAGTGAATAATGGGTGTATGATGCTTAGTGTGATAGTAAGTTCAAGGGTTTTAGAGATCCTTATTAGCCTGCCAGACTTCTTGAACAATGTTGAAGTGTATAAGTCATTGAGTGCCCTTTTTTATCAAGTATACATGCATAGCGGAAATAAGATTTTAAATTTGTCCTTGTCTGATAAGTAATGGAAAAAATCATTTATTTTTTTGTCCGAAAACTGAGAGCATCCAATTTCCACATAATATCTCCAACTGGAACGGAAGTGAATGCAGACATATAAGATAGGAATTGTGTAGCTTGTGATTGATAACTTATGGTAGAACGAATTGTTAATATGTGCTTGTGTTCTTTGTGAAGGTATATATTCAAGAAAATACCAATAATTATGAAGGAAGGTGTACAAAGGGTTTGACATCAATTCATTAGAGAAACGTTCACCTATGAACATATCAATGATATTTGTTTAATCCTTGAACGTTCACCTATGAAGATTGGAACCACGATTATGAGTTTGATTATTTGAAAGCAACAAAAATATCTTGATAAGTTCAAGCCTTTGTATAAGAACGAAGAGGATACATTCGCAATAATATGATTGTTTTGAAATCAAATTGTCTTCACAAAGCTTGTAATGGCTCATATAAATACTTGGGACACCCTCCAAGTATAGAAGAGTCGAAATGAGAATTAAAGACAAAACAATATTAAAATATTTTAATGGTTGTTCTTGTAACTCCTTTCATCAATCACTTTAATACCAATGATGTGATTTGCTATTAAAACTATTTAATAATAATCGAACCCTTTTGTTGTTTCCTTTTAATGATTGTGTTTGTAACGTTTTTAATCAATCACTTTAATAACAATACTCTGATTTGCTTTTGAATACTCACTTTTACGAGAAGTATTGGTGGTTAATGGAGTTTTATTTTTATAGCCTATATATATATATTGTAACTACTCTTATCATTTTGGAGTTCTATTCCATAAACTACTAGTAGGCATAGATTGTCCTCTCCTAGTTAATGTATTTCTCTTTAATTGCTCATCCACCTTAATATCTTGACGTACTATATTTGTTAACTCAACATAGTTTTGCATCCTAACTATATATGCAATAACACAATTTAAAACGTATAAAATCTAGCCATTGTAGGATCTACATCTTCTTCGATATTAGCTCGAATCATAGCTACCTATATTTCATTGTGATACTCATCCACACTTTTGGAATATTGGTTTAACCTCTGTAATTTCTGATACAGCCATCTATAATAGTGGTTAGGTATAAAATGTTTCCTCGTTACCATTTTCATCTATTCACAAGTGTTCACTGATAATTCTTTATTTCCTCTTCTAGTGATCAATAACGGATCCCACCAAACAATGGTATAATTAGTAAATTCGACTGCAACCAGCTTAACCTTTTTAGTTCCATGTAGTTATGACAATCCAACACCATCTACATTTTAATTTCCAATCCAATTATACTTCAGGGTCATTTTTACCTTGAAATAAAAGAATTTTAATCTTTACATTTCCTAAGCTATTATCCCTCATATGTCTACAAATACTTTCTTCTCTATTCCGTACTTCAATCCGCCGTGGAATAAAGTTTTCTCATCCAACTCCACTAAATTTGTCTATTCTTCAAAAACATTCCTTGGAACACGCTGCTCTTATCTCGAAGAAGTTCATGATACTACTCTGTCCAATATCTCGTGAACCTGGTCCATTTCATCCCTCAATATACATATAAATTCTCCTAACAACGTCTAGAGTTGAAGGTTTGTAACAACCTGTTGTTGAGCAACTCCATTCTCAGTTTTCTCGTTTCCGACTTCTTCTTGATGGTTGGACATGTTTAGAATATATAAAATAATGCTAGGAACCTCACAAACACTCCCTCACATATTTCCCTCTAGAAAAAATACACTTACACTCGTGTTTTCACTCTTATAGCTTTTACCCTCATATAGCCTTACACACTATAGCCTTTTTCCACTCTTTGTGTCTTCTTTAGTTCTTAATTGAAATTCAGGAAAAAAAATCTTAAATAATATAGTAACAATTCAAAACAAGAGATATCGAACTCATAAAAGCAATCAAACTCCAAAGAAAATAAATAATAATGTAAGTAATTCTTTTTTTTTCTTTTCCTTTTTTTTCTTTGAATTTTAGTTAAACATAAAAAAAACTGATACTTAGAATAAGTTAGTACGATGAGAAATAAGATTGAAATGAATAAAATTTATGCTAGGAATGCATTTTTTGTGGTAAGAATGCTCTTTGTGGTGGGAATAAATTTTATGGTAAGAATTTTTTTTAACATAACAAAAAAGAATAAATAAGATGATCAAACTTGCTTTAAAACCGAAGCTCTCCTACCAAATGATATGAACCCACCAATAAGCGTTGTGATACCTTATAACTAGATTGATTTTGGAACCCCAAAAACGTATCAACAATGCTTGTTTGAGCCTTGACCATTCACCTGTGAAGATTAGAACTAAGACTAAGAGTTTAATTGTTTGAACGTAAGAATATCTTGATAAGTTCACAAGTTTGTTTAAGAATGAAGATGGCACACTCAGAGTAATATGGTATTTCTCACATCCAAATTGTCTCTATAAAGTTTTTGAAACCTCCTATATATACTTGGAACACTCTCCAAGTATAGAAGAGTCAAAATGAGAATTAACGACAAACATTAATTAAAAAAACTCATAGGTTTCTCAAACAACACAAAATATTAAAGCCTTTTAATAGCTATTTTCGTAACTCTTTTAATCAATCACTTTAATAACAATTGAGTGATTCACTTGTAAATCTTTTAATCAATCATATTAGTGGAAATAAATGATTTGTTTTTGAGTTTACCTTCGCTTTATTAGAATCAGCACCGAACCACTTGAATTAGCCAAATAATTTTGAATTAGCACATTAAATACACTTTTGAATTGTTTGATTTCAAACCTTGTCAACGAAAGACTCTAGTCTAAAATTAACTACAAAATATCAAAAACTTTAGTCTAAAATTAGCTACAAATCTACCGATATGATCGACGTATCTATCTATTTAGTTTGTACCAGTGTACCCAAAATCTCACATCAATCCATTAGAAAAGTTATCGGTGACTGTCTCTTCTATAATTATATTTGAATTTTAAAAAAAACTAAAAAACAAAGAATAAAACTCAATTTTTTTTTCACACCAAACTACATTTTGATTGGGTTTTGGTTTGTAACTGAATTATATTAAATTACTATCGGATATAAAAAAACACGAACAAGTTTGATTTAGGGGTCAATAGTATTCCGCACAATCATGTGCGTAGATCTGAACCTCACTGGGTGAGATTTAATTTAACAGGTGTTACGACTTACGCGTCCGACACCTAGATAATAAAGTGCAATTTTTTTTTTTTAACTTTACATAGATGTTTACCATTTTTTTAATATATATTTTTTATATTTTATTTAATTATCTATTAAAAAACTAATAAGTGCAATTTTTTTTTTAACTTTACATAGATGTTTACCATTTTTTTAATATATATTTTTTATATTTTATTTAATTATCTATTAAAAAACTACCTTGAGATTAATTTATTCTGATTTTGTTTTTTTAGTTTTTTTTATTAAGTTTAAAAATATTTAAAACATAATCGGTTTTGAACTGTATCAAATATCAAACCGAAGCCAACCACATAAATTGTATAAACCAAAGCAAAAAAAAATGGTTATATTTTTCATAAATCGGATTTAATAAATTACAAACCGAATTTTTATAGTTTGGTTTATATATTTGTAAAAAGATCGACCGAATCGACGGCACCTAACCTCTATTTGAGTTCCACAACTTGTCCACCAAAATGAACTATTTGTTGCGTGGGTTGTGGCCTATCCTGGAGCTGATCATGACGGAAGATGGAAACACAATGATGGCCGTGAACGATGAAGAGGCAACTGCAAATCGAGTCAAGGTTTGTAGTGCACAACCAAAATACCGTTGGGATTCGCTTGGATGTGGCCCTTAAAGAGTATATGAAAGGAAACCGTGTGAACATCGCTTAGTGAAGCTGTTGGTAAAAAAAGACTGATCGACAAAGAAGGCCACCTCGGACAGTAGGCAACAGAGCTTCGAAAGTGAAAGGGGTTAGAAAATACAGACCCCAAAAAAGAAAAATAAAATAGCCGCCCGCGCTTCCACGTTGGCACCCCAAAAGGAGGAGTCTAGGGATCGGTCAGGCAGAAAATAGTTGGTAAAAGGAAGAACATACTGACGGACGGAGTCATCCCACCACGATTGTTGTGGAGAAGAGGTACAAAGTTTCCCGATGCGGGCAAAGCAATCCATAGTGTAGAAAAAAAATTGCTCATTAAGAAAGGGGCCATGATAGACCAAGAGAGGGGTGTTTGTGATGTGACTGAGACATATGCAGGGGACAAGAAGGTAATAGTTATCGACCCGAGCGTGGTAAATGATGTTGGTATGACATACGTAGCCGCGACACTAGGTAAAAAAGGTGTCACTTCTTGATCGACCCCTGAGGCCGATGAGGTTGAGATTGTTGCGCTGGTTAGAATATCTACAAAAAAGAAAAATCAAGTGTCAACTGCACGAGCTGAGTGTTCAAACAAGGATCTTGTGAACTAGTATTTGGTCCCGCCATCATTGTGTAAATGATGGGAAAAGAGATGGCCGAAGGTATATAGCTTTGCGCTAGCGCATTATAATAATATGAAGATAACAAATATCCTGCAAAGGAAGTTGGGGTTGGAGATAAAGGTTTATTGTTCTTTTGCTTTAGCATATTATGAAGTTGTTTTGGAAAAATACTTGGTTGTCTGTGTATAAAAGACCCCTCGTTTTGTATTAATAGTGTAGTCATCATAACTTGATTGTGTAGGCGTACCAGTGCATGACCCATGCAAATATAAAACCAATGAAGCTCTGATTCAAAAAGTTGGCTAAAGAAAAATCAGATGTGCCGAAAGCGGCAAAAATAAAAATGGAAATGGAAGATGCGAAGAAGGAGTCGGGGGAGAAAATTTCTCAAGCCCGCCGGAACTGGGAGAACAATGCTATGAGGTCGCGATAAAAGAGTGCATAAAAACACCATTTTATAGATTTAAAAGAACAACCTGAAGGTTTCCCTAGGGCATCTAAAATGCTTGATGCCAGAGGACGAGCACCTCTGGTTGCCTAAGACAGAAAAAGACAAGGAGGACAATAATGAGGAAGAAGAAGATGACGATAAACTAGTGGAGATGGGGAAATTGAAGACCAGGGGGGATCGTGTTGTTAAAGAGATGTATAATGTGTCCTCACTTGGTTAATAAGGCGTTGTTAGTGGTGAAAGAGAGTTGCTTCGTGTAATGCAAGATGATGAGGTGGTAATTGGGGAAAGGTCTCCACCTCGTGCGGTGTAACATGATAAGAATGTAACCGAGGTCACATGCCAAATATTTTTCCAGAATAAAAAATATGTTTCAATTGTGCTAGTGGTGGAGGATAATATCCCAAGTATGCACTTTGTTATTTAGACTTGTTGTGCAATGTATGTAAATTTGTTTTTGCTTAATGTTTATTGTGAAAAACGCGTGAAATTGTCATATGTGTTTTTTGTAGTTTGGTGATGTAGTATGGGGATGTATAGAGTGTGGGTCAGGTCGGTTAGTAAGTTGTAGGATGAACTGTATGACCTCTTGTGTAGCCGTTCGGCTTGGTTTATTAACCATGTCGCAAAATTGACATTTCAAGTGAAGGATCGGGCTAGCTCCTTGTGTAGCATGTTATGCTTGGTTTATTAACGAGTTTACTTAAGTGACTAGAAAATTCAACGCTCAGTGTGACCATTTGTGTAGCCTTGTAGGCTTGATTTATTAACCAGGTCGCAAAAGTGTTTTTGAAGTCAAGCCTCAATATGATCTCTTCTGTAGCCGTGAAAGCGTGGTTTATTAACCCGTTTGCTACAATTGTGTTATATATGACCCCGTTGTTTTCCCCAGTTAATGGTGAATTCGTGTTGCGTAAGTAATATAGTGTGCTGTATTGGGTAAAGGATGATCATATATTGCTCTAGCCGAGCCGGAAGTATAAGATTGCATGATGGAAATAATAATGACATAACGCAAACATTAGCATCATAAAACTTTATTAAAGGGTAGTCATACAATGTGCCTTGTGAGAGGTGATTACACTCCTTAACTCGTCATCATTGAATCTGTGGTCAGCGGCGTCTACCGAGTGGAGTTCCAAGTCACTCCTGTGTCGTTTTTTGGAATTAGGGTCCATCCATGGCATCATGTTCCCGCTTGAGATTACACACAACCACTATTGCTTCCCCTTAACATCATTCATTTGCTACAAATCTTCGTCCAATGACTCTTCACTATATCTCTCTTTACGCCGCTCCTCTTATTTTTGCTTAAAAAATTAGACGAGTTAATTGTAGTCAATTAATCATTGGATCTCTTCCTTTAGTTGTCAACCGTCATCGTGGCATGGTTATGTACATTGTGGTACACACAAAATTATCAACGAGACCTTTCATATTTGGGCTAGTATGCTACGCAGGGGTGATACTTAGCTCGTCTTTAGGTTTTGTGTCGATGGTTGCTATGTTTTCAATTAGAGGCATGATCTTCCGGACCTTTAGTTATAACACGGGGTATTGACCAGTTTACCACAGTTTTTGTAATGTTGGTACCACGTAACTCATTAATGCGCTTCATGTTGGGTATTGTCATCTTGTGTTCTTAGGACTTTTGGTATGAAAAGTAAGAAGATTTATTTTTTCTTCGAGGTGTCAACCATGATAATCTGGTCCAGTATTTCCATAATGTCTCACATCATCTTGACAAGAAACTGCACAAGGTCGGCGTGGAGCGGGCATACTTGGTTGAGTCTACAACACATTCATTTTACTGACAAAATTTTGGACTTAACTTTTAAGTAACTCCTCTCTCCTACGATACATGTTCATAATATATTTGCTTTTTCTCTTTGCTCATTCTCGACAACAAACCAATTTCTAAACGCGAGCCACGTGACCTCAGAATCTTAAATCATCCTCTATCGAAAACTGTGAATCAGTGGAGTACGTTCCGCTTGAATACTTATGAAGAAATCTACACAGTAGGATATTATCAGTGTTGAACATCATCCTCATATTTCATAATTTCTCGAATGGTCATTGGGATTTGCATATTTTAGTTATTTTTGTTCCTTGTTGTATCATTTTCGTCCACGCGTTTGACGTCATACACAATCGTTTGGCGCATACTTTTTTATCCTCAAACATAACTGATGTAGCGAAGATTGCGAACAGACTAGTTTCTTGTCCAGGTATCGGAATTGAGTTAAAACATTTATGTAATTTTCCTTATTTGGAATTAGGGTTTTGGGTAGTGCTATATATAACATCCTACACTCTATTTTGCCGTCAGACTGTTTTATCGTTGTCTATTTCTTCTATTTCCGCTTCGCTACCAATATCCTTGCTACCAATATCCTTCTCGATTAACTCATGTTGCGCCTCAATTATCATTTCCATCCTCAGTAGCCTCTCTAAAGATTTAATTAAGTAACTTTGAGTTTCTCTTCCTTAAGTTATTGGATATGTTTTTTAGGAGTTAGACATTAAATAGAATGGTCAATGCACATTGATTAGGAGGATTTGTTTAGTAACGGTTATGGTGTCGTTTTTCTCGGATCGGTTGGTATGTCTCTCTCATGACTTAGATGTTTGGTCTTGGACACTTACCGATCCCGTCTTATCATAGATTTGTCTCGTACTTTAATCGTCTCGCTACTCATTTGTTTCGTGTTTATATCGTTTGTCGATATCATTTCTTATCCTCGAGCTGACATGTTTTATTTTCGTGATGATCGGTTCGTTGGTTGATCTTTTTGTCGGACTTATTTTGTCAGTGTAAAAAAATTACATCGGAATCTAAAAAATATATTAATTTTTAATATATACAAATATTGAAATGAGACCATATTAACCTTACGTATTAGTCATTTTGCATCTATCGATGAATCAAAATTAGTAAAAAAATAACAATATAATTTTCAGCGTAAATATATGTCGCTTAATACAAAATAAACAATTTTGCTAAAATTCACGTGAATAAGACAAACTGGTTTACACGATTTGTACGGATTTGAGAAAAAAGAAATTTATGTGAAGTATGGTTTCCCTTTTATTTCTAACATTTAAGTAGTCTTTCCAAAGAAGAGGGGGCTTAACTGTAGAGTAACCAAGTGCACCGATAGAAGGAAGGAAAATGTTCCGATCATTTAATTTTCGCACTAATTTTCAGGATCATGTTATTCATATATGATTACCTTACATGTACGTAAAAAGAATACCTTTAATTTTCTATTGAATTGGTTCATGTCAGTTTTTTTTTATCAACTCACGAAATCAAATTTTTTATATATTTTATGCTGTAGTGTCACGTTGAAAATTGTTCTCAGCATACACTGCGGGTGTAGATATTTTTATTTTAATAGTTGAAACAAATAACACTTAACCATTCCAAAGACTTTGGAATGGTTTTCATATTGCGATGGAGTATTCATTAGTTATAATAATACCTATGGTTGAAATATTTGTTGTAGGCGGTGATACTTCTTATTATTTTATGATGTTTGATTTGTGGAAATTATATGTTTAGTTCTAGTTGATCACGAGGAGTTTACTGCATATCCTTGTAAGGCGTTAGTGACTATTTAAAATGGACAAATGTGTAGTTCACTGCACTTATTTGTTTTGCATATAACTATTTGTTTTTTTTTTAAAACTTACTAAAGGTTTTGGTTAAATTAGGGTCCAAATTTTGTTAATAATTCCCAAAATCTAGAGAATTGTTTTTAATAAATAGTCAAAGACGATTTTGTCTTTTGACCAAAAATCTTTAATTTTGTCTTGTAGTGTATTGTGGGTATATATTAAATTAGATTTGTATTTATTATAAAGTAACTGTAGACATTAAGATAGATTGGTTGTTACACTAGTTACAATCATATATTTAGGCGTCTTACTGTATTAATTATGGTCCATTAAGATAATGGTCTGAATGTATTGATTATGGTCATAATTAGTTATAGATGTAGTCCATGTATATATAGCTTCTTACCGTAGCACTTTGTGAATCATTCAAACAAGAGAATAATATTTAATTTTTATTAACTCTCTTTTGATTTATTTTCTTACATAAAATACACATCTCTATTTTATCATGGTATCTGAGCAAAATTCCTAATTGTTTTTATTTTATCATTTTTATAAAAAAACCCATTTTTAAAAAAAATCATATTTTTTTTATCACCGTGGCTGACTATTCTTACACATTCCCATCGGAAATCCATACCAGTACCTCAAAGAGTTTCAACACTAATAGCATCGTTCAAGGGTTTATTGCTGAACAAACCCAACAATTAGCACAAGCAATCAGTACACTCGATCACAATAATTCTGGTAATGTTGATGCATATGCGTCTGCAACAGGTTTGATTTCATCTACTATTGTGTCTGTTAATTCTAGTAGTAAGTCCTTAGATTTTGGATACTGGCGCCACAAATCATATTGTCTCTCATATATCACTCTTAATCGATCCCAAGCCTTTCACTATTACTAATGTTAATTTACCAAATGGTGTAGCACCGCAAATCACTCACATTGGCACAATTAATTTTAATTCAAAATTAACCCTTACAAATGTCTTGTGTGTACCCTCATTTAATTTAAATATAATTTCAGCTGGCAAACTGACCAAAGAACATAATTGTTGCATCATTTTCTTTCTTGACTATTGTATTCTGCAGGACTTGGTTTCGGGGAAGATGATTGGCTTAGGTAGACAACGTGGTGGTCTATACTATATGCATCCATCAACAAATAAATCGACTATATGTACGGTTTCTCAGTCATCTGACCTATGGCACTTACGCCTAGGCCATCCATCTTTGTCTCGTTTTAAGTTACTTTCACATGTAATTCCAGGTTTTCACAAGGAGTTAGGAAATAATTGCACAATTTGCCCACAAGCAAAACAAACACGCTTATCTTTTCCAAAAAGCTCAATAAATACAAAATTTCCTTTCTCTTTATTACATTGTGACGTTTGGGGTCCTCACAAAGTTCCTTCATATACAGGTTCACGTTATTTTCTTACAATTGTTGACAATTTTACTCGATGCACATGGACATTTCTTATGCACCATAAATCAGAAACACAATCTTTATTAACTTATTTTGTGCAATTCATCAAAACCCAATTTCAAAGAGATGTTCAAACAATACGAGTGGATAATGGTATTGAATTTCTTCTTCTTCGTATTTATTTTCAAAAAAAAGGCATTGAACTTCAAAATTCTTGTGTTTACACCCCACAACAAAACAGAGTTGTCGAACGAAAACATAGACATATTTTAAATGTTGCTCGTTCTCTCATGTTCCAATCAAATGTACCACTTAAATTTTGGGGGGATTGTATTTTAACAGCTGTTTATTTAATCAATCGCATTCCTCCTCCTTTACTATCAAATAAGTCCCCATTTGAGGTCTTATATAACCGGTCTCCCTCACTCACGCACTTACGCGTTTTTGGTTGTGCATGTTATGTAACTAATATTCATCCCAAACATAAATTTGACTCTCGTGCATCCATTTGTGTTTTTTGGGATATTCACATGGAAAAAAAGGCTACAAAGTTTTTGATTTACATACTTATAAAGTTTCCATAAGTCGTGATGTCTACTTTGAGGAAAATATATTTCCCTTCCATCCCGCTTCCAACTTTCCTTTTCCAAACCAATCATCATCGCCATCTTTCAATCAAACACCTAACTCATCAGTTACAGTTCCCAATCCTACATCTTATGACTCAGAGCCTCAGCCATTATATCTTTCATCTCCATCCAATCCCAAAAATCTCACACATTCAACCTTTAAATCTCCTACATCTACAGAATCAGCTATGAATTCAGCACCATCACTCATCACTCCGTCATCACCTTCCGCTCCACCAACACCTTCTACTCCACCAACATCTTCAACTACCTCACCTCCCTCAATCATACCTCATTCTACTACCGTTCCTAATGATATCTCGGTTCGTCGTTCCACCCGCCATATTCAACCTCCTACATGGCACCAAGACTACGACATGTCTACCGAGATAAATCAATCTTCAACGCAATCGAGTTCTCGTCAATCTACAAGGTATCCTCTCTCCTCTCACATTTCAAATTTACGATTTTCCCCTAACCATCGTGCTTTCCTATCTTTATTAACATCACAAAAAGAGCCTTCATCTTTTGAACATGCTAATTGTGATCCACTCTGGCGCCAAGCCATGTCCATTGAACTTCAAGCTCTGGAGCATAAAAACACTTGGCAGATGGTTCCTCTTCCTCCAGGGAACAAACCTATCGGATGCCGTTGGGTTTATAAGATCAAATACAACTCTGATGGAACTATTGAGCGATATAAAGCCCGTTTGGTGGCTAAAGGTTACACCGAAGTTGAAGGTATTGACTATCAGGAGACGTTTTCTCCAACTGCTAAACTTACGACCCTTCGATGTTTGTTGACTATTGTAGCCTCCAAATATTGGTATACTCATCAACTTGATGTTCACAATGCCTTTCTTCATGGAAATCTAGATGAAGAGGTATATATGTCTCCACCTCCTGGTCTCCGCCGACAGGGGGAGAATTTGGTATGTCGGCTTCGGAAGTCTATTTACGGTTTAAAACAAGCATCCCGAAATTCGTTCTCCACTTTCTCAACTACTGTCAAAATTGCAGGTTACATACAATCAAAAGCAGATTACTCACTTTTTACTAAATCTCAAGGTAACAAGTTCACTGATATTCTCATCTATGTTGATGATATCCTATTGACTGGGAATGATTTACATGAAATCAAATTGTTGAAGAATCATATACTCCAACATTTTCACATTAAAGATCTTGGCGATTTAAAGTATTTTCTAGGTATTAAATTTTCTCGATCTAAAAAAAGAATCTTTATGTCTCAAAGAAAATATGCATTAGATATTTTACAAGACACAGGATTATCATGAGTAAAACCCGAAAAATTACCAATGGAGCACAACTTAAAATTAACCGATGAAGACGGTGAGCTACTTCATGATTCGACTAGATATCGCAGACTAGTTGGAAGGTTAATATATTTGACAGTAACCAGGCCTGATATTGTGTATTCAGTGCGTACATTGAGCCAATTTATGAGAGCACCTAGGAAGCCACACTGGGAAGCAACGTTAAGAGTCCTCCGTTACATCAAGAAATCACCGGGTCAGGGTCTTTTATTTCCATCAAAAAACAATCTTACACTCATGGCCTTTTCTGATTCAGATTGGGGTGGATGTCGTATGTCAATACGTCCCATTTCTGGATATTGTATTTTTCTTGGATCATCACTCATCATGTAAATCAAAGAAACAAACTAATTTTTCACGATCATCTGTAGAAGCAGAGTATAGAGCAATGGCAAATACTTGTTTGGAATTAACCTAGTTGAAATACATACTTACATATTTGAAGGTCGACTTGGATAAACCAACATCAATATTTTGTGATAATCAAGCACCTTTACATATTGTTGCTAATCCAGTTTTTTATGAGCGTACTAACCATATTGAGATTGATTGTCATATCATTCGAGAAAAAATTCAGGCTAAGATAATTCGGCCATACTATATTTCTATAAAGATGCAATTGGCAGACATATATACAAAAGCACTCGGGAAAGATCAATTTTATTTTTTGTGTAGCAAGCTGGGAGTCCTTGATTTAAACTCTCCAACTTGAGAGGGAGTATTAAATTAGATTTTTATTTATTATAAAGTAACTGTAGACATTAAGTTAGATTGATTGTTACACTAGTTACAATCATATATTTAGGCATTACTGGTCTTACTGTATTAATTATGGTCCATTAAGATAATGGTCTGACTGTATTGATTATGGTCATAATTAGTCATATTCTTACCGTAGCACTTTGTGAATCATTCAAACAAGAGAATAATATTAAATTTTATTAAGTCTCTTTTCATTTATTTTCTTACATAAAATACACATCTTTATTTTATCAGTATAGTTAACCAAATATAGAAGAACACAAAATTACTCCTCCCAACAACCCTCTTATATTCAATATTTAACCAAAAACTCAAAAAAACTCAAAAGCATTCAGAAACTCCAAAAAATTCAAAAACTCAAAAATCACTAAGAAAATACACACACTCTCAAACCTCCACAAATCAACAAATTTTTTGAAAAAAATTCAAATCATTGAAGAATGGATTCAGTACGTGAGAAGGTTGGGAATGGATTCAGTACGTGAGAAGGTTGGTGAGGAGCGTGGAACTACAAACATTGTAGTTGTTCTAACCAATCTTTCGAAAAAAGTTTCCATTTTTATAGCTGTTCTATATTTAGAAAGTTGGACCCGAACTACCCCCGATGGAAGCCTCATCAACCGGCGGGGTTGAAGAACATTCAAAGTTGACGATGAATGTTCCCCGCAGGGGTTGTCATGCCCAACCGGCGGTGCCATCGACTTCCACCCGCCGGTTTTAGTATTAGTCACCTGTTGGGGAGTAGTTTCGACATCGGCGGGGCTGAATCCTTTGCTTTATTGTTACAAAGGGAAAATAGTTTGGGTCAACCCGTCGGTTCAGTAATTTTCAACCGCCGACAGACAACAGCCCAGGCGGTTTGACTATTTTCACCCCTCGGGGTGCTTATTACACCGCCGGGATATAAGGTGTTACCCGCCGGTCTGTCTTGGTAGACCCGCCGGTTGGACAATTGTCAACCGGCGGTTAAAAACATCCTCGGCGGTTGAAATGTATCCCGTCGGTTGAGAATTTTAAAACCGGCGGGGGAATGTGTCAATTATTTTTATTTGTGCCAATCTAACATAATCTATTGTATTTTTTATGTAGTCCGAAGATTTAAAAAATGAAGATTTTGAGGAGGAAGAGTTAAAGGAGGATGAGTTGTATAGTTCGTGCACGATGAAGGAGGAGGAAATGTCGGTGCCTTGCTCCGTCGATTATAGCCACTTGTTCGACACTAAATGTTACTACTCTCAAGTGGAGTTCATTGAATGGGTGAAGTAGACCGCAACGGATAAAGGGTTTGTGGTAATATTACGACGATGCGATAGACTTGGTAGAAAAACTTCGAGAATTGAGTTTGTGTGTGAAAGATCTGGAGTTTACAACATGTGTGTTGCATTGTGAAGGCGGTGGAGGATGTGTTCCCCAATGCGCGCGATCATCCACCTAAAAAACGCAAGTTTTCTATTGCCGCTGATGATACATCCACTAAACGCGACAACGTGCGCACGAGTATGTGCTTGAATCGGAAAATGCAAGTTCTGCTTCACTTGCAAAGGAATTCAAATCTCCTCCGGCAACGTCAAGTAAAGGGAAAAAAATTCCGGGAATAAAATTAGTTCTGATAGTGTCGCCACTCGTAAGAAAGGTAATCTGATTCCAACACAAGCAAATGGAAGGATGCTTTGTAGTGGAACGGTTGGTTGTAGGTCAAGCTCAACGGTGCCGGAAAAGGCAAGTTTTGTAGACCCTAAAGCATACTTAAAACAATTCCGCTTCTACTTCAGACCATTTGTAGAGTCAAGTAATGACGTAAAATGCGATGGCTATTGCCGGTACCGCTCGATAGCGTATGCGTTGAGCGGGAAACAAGATGGGTGGAGGTTGATAAGGGATGGCTTTTACAACGAGCTGATGGATTACGCATCCGTGTATGTTAAAATATTTACAAGCATGGAGGAACTAATTGATGTTGCGGAGTGTGTGAAGTGCTCTGGTAACGTGGGTACTAAAGCCCATTGGATGTCCATGCGCGAGATGGGGGTGGAAATTGCATCTACGTTTAACTGTGTACTCCATTTTGTTGGACACTATCGAAATATGGACATCAGCTTCACTTTTCTCCCCCTAAGAGGTGCACTGCCTCAAATGTCAAACCGGGTGGAAATCAGATTGGGTTGGGTCAACTCCAACCATTTCGTTAACGTAAGTATTTTTTGACCTTCACGATTAGTTCTAAATTAAGACATTTACTTTATCGACGTTTCATTTTGTACTTTGGGATTAGGGTGGACGCCCCTTGCGCAAGGATATATCCATGTTGGTTAAAGTTGCGTTCACATAAAGTAGAGGGTTGGGCATTTCCGATTGTCTCTCGTTGCGAAAGATATCAAGAACTAAAAATGGTTGCCCCGATGTAACCGATTTATCCGCTTGCTTGATTACTATGTCATTGTAATACACATGCATGTTAAATTTTGATGTTTTTTCAGTCGATGTTTGTCTTAAAAACACTAAAAAATTTACTTAGCAATTCGTCGATTGCATTATAACATCACGCTTTAATGTAAAGCATTTCATAATTAGAAATACATAGGTAGATAACGTCGCATAATTAGAATAGATGTAAACGAATAACGTCAACTGAAACACATGTACTACTCGAAACATAACAACTTAGTCATCGAAATCGTATCCCATATTGTCATCTGAATCACCCCCCTCATTCCTACTTGCAATACTATCCTCCAGATACGCCACCATATCCCTACTTATGTAGTCTTCTAACGTCATGTTCCAGACCAAATGTGCTTCATTCTTAATTCTAGGTGACATGAAAAGTAGAGCAGTGAGCGGTTGGACGAAGAGGTACCTGCTTCTGATTTTGTCACGATTTCGCACTTTAATTACTCCTCTTCCATTACGACCATAGTTGAAGTACATCATACATAATACACGGTCAAATAATGCATCGCTCCTATCTTCCCCCATCTCTCGGCAGACAACCCTAATCGCCATAAGCAACTGGTAGTTTTCATCAACCGTAAACTCCAGATGTTAAAGTTGTTCTATATTTTTTAAAGCTAGATGTTTGTTGTCTATTATGTAGCATGTTTATATAGATATGTACTATGGGCGGGAAATATTTCATTTGGGGGAGTTCTTATTAGAATTGGAATGAAGTAATATTTTGGCGGGAGTTTTTGTGGTAAGGTTTTTGGCGGGAGTTTATGTGGCAAAGTTTTTTGCGGGAATTATTTGTGGTAAGGTTTTTGGCAAGAATTATCTGTGGTAAGGTTTTTGGCATGAGTATTTGTCTATAAATAAATGTTCTATCCACACATTGAAGGGTAAACAAGCTGAAAAACCAAACAAAAAATGTGTCAATGGAATGAGTTGGAAGATCAATATCTGATGAAAGCATCAATCGAAGTTGGGAACACGAACATGCAAGAGAGGCGTAAAACACACTGGGAGACATTGCTATGCCAGATGTACTTCTTATACGGAAGAGATGGTGTCCAGCCGCCAAGAATTTCAAGGCGTGTTAATGAGGTGAAAGCTAGGTGGTCAGTCCTAGTCGCATTCCGTCTTCATCCAGTTTCAAGGCGTGTAACCGGTTCAACTGCCACGTCACAGATTCTATAACAGAGGATCAGCTGGATAAGGTCCGTTCTGACATTATCGACATCCGCTTAGAGGAAATACGTGATTACCAAGACGAGAAAGAAGAAAGGAGGCTCATGAAATAGAACTGACCAGATAGATAAATTAAGTTTGAGTATGTGTTATTGTTTAAGTGTCAGTTTTTATTTGAGTTTTTTTGAGTTCGTGTTTAGTCTAAGTTTCATTTTGTTCTTCGGTTTATTTGAGTTCGTGTTTTAGTCTACGTATCAGTTTGCTCTTTGGTTTGTTTAAGTTGGTCATTTAATGTTGAAGTTAGTTGCCTTCTTCATATGTTTATGTTTCTTTCAGTTTATGCTTCTTATTAACGTATTTATTTTCTTCGAACGTTAACAAGATACAAAGAATATATACCCTCTTGTGGCATACGTGAATCATACGAAAAATTCATTTTAAGCAACAAAATACACTACCATTCAACCAAACTGGCGGGTGACAAATTATAAACCGTCGGTTCAAAAATTCCACCGCCGGTGTCGAATTTTCATACCGCCGGTTGACAAGGGAGATCATGATGGATTAGTCAATCCAAAATTTCAAACTTACTTCCCCGTCGGGTACAAATTTTCAACCGGCGGTTGGAATAATACACCGCCGGTGTTAAAACATCACCGGCGGTGCTGAATTTTCATATCGTCGGTTGACCAGCCTTGCAATGATGGATTAATGAACCCATTATTGCATAGTCCCCAACCGCCGAGGTCGAAATTTTCAACCGGCGGTTGGAATACTCCACCACCGGTGTTAAAACGTCACTGGTAGTCACGAATTTTCAAACCGGCGGTTTACACGTGAGCCTACTTTACCTTCATCTGTATTAATTTTAATCTAGGTTCCCACCGGGTGAAGAGTTTTCAGCCGGCGGTTGACAATTGTCCCGCCGGTTGGTAGTTTTACAACCGTCGGGGTAAATATTATATTTTGTTAAGCTAATGTTTCCGCCTTGGACAGCGGTTAAAAAATTGTCAACCGCCGGTTTGCTAATTGCTCCCCGACGGGGATGTTGTGAACCGTCGGTTGAAAAAATGCTCCCCTTCGGGGATGCTGTCAACCGCCGGTTGAAGATTGCTCAACCGTCGGGGTAGAGCCTTTGTTAGTAATTTTGTTTAGCCTAATGCATATTATATTGTATGAGATTTAACGATGGAAATTAAATTGGGGAAACTATCTTAAGTATAAGGTTTATTAAACTACATAGTGAGTAAAATAACACACACATATATTAAACGATTTAATGTTTAGTCCGTAATTAAAAACGGAAAGTATTACAAAACGCAACATAATCCAAACAACAAAATGTCAACATCTAAAACAACATACATATGAAGAAAGCAACTAACATAATCAAAAGCCACAGACCGGTGATCTCCAGCACCTTCCTCGCAAACGACACGAGCTCGTCAGTCGAATCGTCTAACGGCCGAACACGATTAATCGTGTTCACCACATCGACCGCGGAGCTCTCGGTAAGAGTCTGAGGCGTTGATAAGTGCATTTCATGTCACTTATTACGCTTCCATTATTCTTAAAATCGTCGCCGATTCTCAAGTATTCGTTATGTTTTAACATATTTTTCAAGTATTCTTAAAGGCGCTTGTGTCGCGGGTAAATTGTGATAATATTAATAAATTTGGGGTTGAAATTGAAGAAACTAGAAAATTAATGTACTTGAGAGAAATTTTGGAACAGTTAAAAATAAAGGAAAATATATTAATGCTAAGAAAATATATTATGACGGGTGCTTTTCCAAAGAAAAATATATTAATGCTTAAAAAATATATTAGTGTTAAAAAAAAGAAAATATTTACGTGAGATATTGTTTAAAATATTGAATTAAAAAAATATTAAAGCGAAGCATAAAAAGAAATTAATGCTGAATTAAGAAAAAAATATTAGATTAATGTTAGCGTTTTATTTAGTTATATTATTTAAAATATTATTTTATTTAGCATAAATATTTCACGATTCGTAATTTGATTTTTTTTAGGGTTTCAGAAGAATACATATAAAGACACGGAAATGAGAGAAAAAGGTGTGCGGTTTGGGTTTTCCTTTCGACATAATAGAAAAACATAGAAGACAAAAGAGAATTGCCTACTGACTTGGTTTACGGAATCCACAGAAAAGAACTCAAAATGCCTTTGACTACTCTTTGGGTTTTCTTCAAGCATAAAAAGACGTCACTGCTTTTGTTTGATCCTGGAGAATAAAAAGGGAGTAAAGGAAACCAAAACGGGAAAGGTGAAAAAAAAGAGTAAAAGAAGCCAAAACGGAATTTGTTTCTGTTTTGGGTTTTCCTATACAACAGTTCTTGCAGAATTTAGAAGAGAAAGAGCAAGCTGTTTTGGGTTTTCTTTCGGCGGAACATACAACAAAGGGAGAGGGAACAGGTGACGGCTGTTTTTGATTTCGATCGGCAGTTTACAGAGTGTTTCTGTCAGATGATACTTACGGCTACTGTTGAGTTTAACGTTCTCTAAACTCTTATTCGTTTATTTATATTCTTCTTAGAACTATGTTAACTTTTGAGCCCATGATGATGATTCGTTCGATTATGAACTAATCGTTGTCATGGAACCCCAACGGATTTGTTTGAATAATACTTAGGGTTTGATTGCTTGATTGATTTGTGAGATACGTTTATCAGTTACCTAGTATGGTTGTGCTTAACGTTAGATGCGTCGCGAACATCTAGTTTGTTAATTTTTAATGAATGCGAAAATGGATTTAAGGGTTTAGAACTTGCCATGCTAGCATAGGTTCTTGAATGATTCGTATTGTGATTGTTCATGATTCGTAATATGTCACTAACCATATCATATTACCCTATGTAATCGAAATAGATGACTTGCGCTTAAAACCAATTGTACCTCAATTCGTATAGACATATAGGATTGTCATGCAAGAGATGTCTGCTTAACTGCTATCTCTTTTGTGGTTGTTTAAGTGGTTTGGTTTACGTGTACTGAAAGGTAGCGTATTCCGATTTCGCATTATCTAATTAGTAATCGTTGTCATCATACATATTGATTAAGTATATTAATACTCTGAGTAAAATAAACAATGAAGTTAGAGTTCCATGTTTTCTCTCGCATAAGTAAACTCGTTAGTTAATCTCGTTAGTTAATTTTCTTAGTTATATTCATTCACCCATACTTTATTACTCGTTCAAGCATTAGTCTAATAATCATACTTTGTTGCATAAGTGAACTATTGTCATATACACCTGGTCTTCGTGGGAACGATCTTACTTACTTATTACTTGCTACTATTTGACCGCGTATACTTGCGTGAGAAAATGACTAACAAGTTTTTGGCGTCGTTGTCGGGGACTCGGTGTTATTTGACAGTTTTATTGCTTATCATCATGGGTCGTTATAAAAATACTGACTTGATTCGGTTACTTCTTTTCGTGAGTTTTCTTGTGCTTCAGGTACTTGAGCGTGTATGCAAACACGGTCTCAAACTAGAGCACTAGTACAAAAAGAGATTGAAACAACCCAAGGAACAGAGTTACTAGCCTTAGATTCTGATACTAATTTTACAATGGGAGATCCAGCTCCAAAAGCACTCATGGATTACTCTCAACAAAAGATCATGAATATTCATTCTAGCATTGCCAGACCCAATATTGCTGCGAATAGTTTTGAGATTAAACCCGACACTATTCAGATGATGCAGAATTCTTGTTAGTTTGGGGGAGCTTCATCTCAGGATCCTAATATGCACATTATGACCTTCCTTGAAATCTATGATACTTTCAAGTTCAATGGTGTTTCAGATGATGCCATAAGACTAAGACTCTTCCCATTTTCTCTGAGGGACAAAGCTAAGAGCTGGTTACACTCTTTACCAGCAGGTTCTATCACTACTTGAGATATACTAGCGCATAAATTTCTCTTAAAATTATTTCCTATGGTAAGAACAGCCGCCTTGAAGAATGCTATTACTCAGTTTTCTCAGTCATATGGTCAATCTTTAAGTGAAGCATAGGAGCGTTACAAGGAAATGCTCAGAAAATTTCCTCTTCATCGGATGCCTGATTGGTTAGTAATAAATTGCTTCTACAATGGGTTGGGTGCGCAAACAAGGCCCATGGTCGATGCTGCATCTGGGGGATCCTGATTAACGAAAAGCAAGAGGCTCACGAGCTCCTTGATATGATGGCTGCTAATGAATTCCAGAACCCTTCTCAGATACAGTCACAACATAAAGTAGCTGGTATTCTTAACGTAGACACTTCCACTGCTATAGCAGCTCAGCTTGAAGCTCTAAACATGAAGGTAGATAGTTTGACTAAACTAGGGGTATATTAGGTAGCTAGTGTGTGCAAGATTTGTGAGGGAGGGCATGACCCTCAACAATGCCCAATCTCTACTGATTTAGTGAAATTTGTGAGTAATTTTCAGAGGCAGAATCAACAACCAATCTCAAATACGCTCCTCCTGGATGATGATGATGATGATGATGATGATGATGAAGAAGAATAAGAAGAAGAAGAAGAAATTGATGCAATTTTGCTTTCTGTTGAAAAAAAGAGAGCTTGAATAATCACAATACGGGATCCCCTAATAATAGTTCTTCTATGATGGTAAAATAACATCAAGCTAAAGGCAAAAGAATCTTGTATAAAAAAGTCTACTTGAAATGTAGTTCATACCAAAGATAACTGCTTAAAAAAAAGGATATGCTGATTGGTGGGATACAAATACTTCAAAATGAAAGGCTGGTATAAACAAATCTACAGCCTACTATGTCGAAAGTTTTTTAGGTAACGGTCAAGAGAAAAGATCAGACATGTAGGGCTTAATGCATATTGTCATGAAGGTACATCAAAATTTAGAAAGAATTCTTGCACATGGACGGAAACCAGAAGGTGGTGAAGGAAGTGAAAATGTAAACTTTAAAATTTGTCAAGACTTTTCAGGTACATCTACATCCAATTATATTAAGAATGCAAGTAAGAAGGATAGTTTTTGGATTTTTGACACACGAGCATCAAACCATATGTGTTACGGTCTATATCTTTCTCAAAAAATTAATCATCTTAAAATACCTTCATCTGTTACATTACCAGATTGTTCCGTCAAAACTGTATTTTTCAAAGGTACAATGAAAGTTTATAATAAACTAGTTGTACAAGACTACCTATATGTACCATATTTCATATTCAAGTTACTAGCCGTAAGTAAGTTCATTGCTTCTTCATTTATTTTCTTTAAATTCTTGAATGGTAATTATTTTCTTCAGAACCAACATTCTAAAAAAGTGCTTAGAGTTGGAAAATAATACAAAAGACTAAACTGCTTGAATGATACGAAGATCCATTGAATATGTTTGTTCTAAAATTTCTTTTTCTTTTTCTAATATTACCAATGTAGCTGCTGTAATAAAGCCCGATAAATGACATCTTAGGCTTGGACATTGTTTAAATAAATTTTTAATTTTTTTTAACACATTCTATTGATGAGAATAAAACTTCTGGTATATGCCTCTTGGACAAGCAACACAAAAATCTTTTATATCTTCGTATCATTAACCTAAATCTATATGGTTCCTTACGCTATTCTTCTATCAATCCAAGATACCATGACTAATTTGCTACTATAGGCTTTATGACCGTTTTCGTTGGATATTCATCCACTCAAAAGGGTTATAGGTTATATAATTTACAAACTCATAGGATCCTAGTGTCTATGGATGTTAAATTTCAATAATACATTTTTCCTTTCAAAACTAATGATGTTCATTCTCTAGTTATTAATTATTATGATGAACAAAATACTGTCCAACCTAAATTTACAATGCCACCCAATAACATTTTATCTCATAATCATAGTCTTACTAATGATATATTTGATCCTTGTTTGTTAAATGACATTGTAACTCCATCTGTTTTGTATGATAATATTGTGGATACACATGTTCCCATCATACTATAACTACCATTAAAAAACCAACATGGCTTAAAGATTTTATATTTTAAATTTTTTTGATGATAAACATGCATTTTCATGAGTTCACATGAGTTCCATCAATGGTTGGGCCTTCTTTGAAAAATCCGAAATCTGAAGGCTTTAGATTAAATTTTAAAAATATACTAAATCAATTTCGAACATTATTGCAAAGTTTTAATCAATAATTGATAAAAAAAAATAGAACAAACCAATTATTTTATATCATACCTCATCAAGTAGAATATTAGAAGCCTTGAAATCACAGAATATAACTCGTAGTATGGCATCATGAAGGAATATAAGTCTTCGTGCATATTTATGGAAACTTTAATCCTTATTTTCCGTGGAACAACCCTTATAATTGTTTTTTGAAGTTCGATTATGCCAAACCCTCAAAATTAAAAAAGATAATTATTAAAATATAATAGTTACTTTCAAAGAGATGACTATCTACAAAAAATCATATACTACAAGTCGATTTTCTTCTACCAATAAATATCCAATTAATTTTACCAAATTGGGATGTTGATATCTGTTACGGTAGTTAATTTTCGTCTTATATTAAACAACCATTGGTAAATGACCAAAAACTTAAATACAAGAAAAACAAATCAATGAGAACAATATTTTTTAATGTTTAGTAGTTTGATGATTGGAAAATAGTCATTTGTGAATTATCCAAACACAAAATATAAATAAAACATATCATCCACCCCTTATGGCCTTGAAAGGGTTCGGTCTTAAGTTTCTTGACTGCAACCATCAGTCTAGCTCATAGGTTTTCAGTCTCTAATGTTTTGCTATTTAGCACGTCTTTTTAAACGCACCTGAATCCTCATTCTCCGAGTTCAATAGGAAAATTATAGGTAGCATTTTTTAGCTCATTAAAAGCAAAATGTTTCAAATGGGAACAATAACATATCATCATCGCTTATCCGTCAACGTTAAACTTCAAAACCACTTGAAAGACCAGTACTTCCTAAGCTAGAAGGTTAGATTCAGTATTACAATACTACTATAGGATGATTCATATTAAAAAAATATTTTTTAACTCATCCTTGATGGGTTGGATATGTTCAGAAAAAAAACACGATACGTTTTGGAAGCTCGAGATAACTAGTTTTGCACCATTTGTTCGAATTTTCCGGATTCATTGCGGATATGATAAAATGTTTGCACATTTTATACAAATTTAAAATATAAATTGATGTGTAGTTCGAATGAATTTTGTGCAGAATCCGCACGAAATCCACACGAACTACATTGTAGTGTATTATTATTTTTCTTCTTAACTTTTTTATAAAGATTGAGCTGACATGTAGCATCATATTTTGGCGCTACATAGTCATAAGTATCCATGACCCTAGTAGTCACATGAGTTCCATCAACGATTGAGCCTTCTCTCGTAAATCAACAATAAAAAAACTTTGGATTAAATTTTGGAATTATACCAATTGAATTTCGCACATCATTGCAAAGTTTTAATTATTAATTGATGGAAAATTAAACAAACCGATTATTTTATAGCATACCTCAAATGGTAGAATATAAATTTTGGTATCACATCATGAGGGAATGTGACTCCTTGCACATCTTTATGGAAACTTTAATCCTTATTTTATATTTAAAATAATAAGGATTGTAATTTTTTTTAATAGTTTGGTTCTGCCAAACTCTTATGATTCAAAAAGAGAATTCTTAAAATGCATTACTTATTTTGGAAGAGATGACTATCTAAATTCCATTGCGACAAAAACTTATATACTAGGAGTCCATTTTCTTCTACCAAGAAATATCCAATTAATTTGACCAAATTGGAATGTTGATATATGTTTATGTATGTAATTTGGGTTTTAAATTAAATAACCATTTGTAAATGATCAAAACATTAAATACAAGAAAATAAAATCAATGAGAACAATATTTTTGAGTGTTTGGTAGTGAGATAATTGGAAAATCGTCATTTGTGAATAATCCAAAACCGAAATAAAGAAAATAATACCATCCACCTCTTATGACCTTGAAAATGTTGGGACTTAAGTTTACTCACCTCAACCATCATTATAGTTTAAAGTTTTTCAGCCTTTAATGTGTGGCTATCTAACTAGTATTCTTAAACGGATCTGAATCCGCCTTCCCCAGTTGGATACGGAAGTCGCAGATAGCTTTCTTCCACTCATTAAAAGTAAAAGCTTTTAAAATTGAGGACGATAACATATCAACATATTATTATTTGTAGTATTTTTCGCATAAATATTTAACTGACATGTAGCATCATATTTCGACATTACATAATCAAATGATGACATGAGTTTCACTATCCACCGAGGCTTCTCTGACCAATTCAAAATCCGAAAGCTTTGAATTAAAGGTCTAAATTATACCAATTATATTTCAAAGTTTTAATTATTAATTGATGGAATACAAAATAAAACAACATGACTTATTTTATATCATACCTCATCAAGTAGAATATTGTAAGCCTTTAAATCACGAAATATAACTTGTGGCAATCCTTACTTTCTTGGAGCACGCCTTGTAATTATTTTTAAAGTTTAGTTCTTCTGAACTCCCATGATTTAAAAACATAGTCTTTAAAATGTAATACTTACTTTGGAAGAGAGGATTATTTAAACTCCCATGATTTAAAAACATAGTCTTTAAAATGTAATACTTACTTTGGAAGAGAGGATTATTTAAACTCCCTAACGGGAAACACTCATATAGTAAGAGTCAAATTGCTTATACTAAGAAATATTCAATTAATTTGACCAAATTGGGATGTTGATATCTCCCAAGGTAGTTACATTATATGTGATGTTAAAGAAGCATTTGTAAGTGATAAAAAAACAAACTACAATAAAGCATAGCATCTATCCATTATGGCTTTGAAAACTTTCAATCTTACACCATTTGTACGATGTTGGGCTAAAATTATGACAGGTTACTGTGTTTTATAAAACGTCATAAACATGTCATTATTTACCTCAACCTATATTTGAGTCCCATTTTCCCTTTAACAATTCACATCAGCGTCCACGTAGGATGCTGACCTGGACACACTTAAAACCATTTTTACATTTTATTTTTACCTAAATTTATTCAACCTTCTATTTATCTTATACGGGTCAAAATAAATTTAAAATTCCGACCCAAACTTAATAATAATAGAACCCAAAATCAAATAAAACCAAAGCTTTTTTAAGCTAGTTTACTCTTTGTTTTAAACCACCCAGAAATGAAGATATAAGAAAAGTGACAATTCAAAACACTGCAATGAAAGTCCAAGGACCAAGAATTCAACCACCGGCTATGGTCTCTCCCTCTATCTCTGTTCTTGCATTTTGCTTTTCTCGAGTAATTATTTTAATACCAAAGATGTTTAAAGCTACTACTAAGAGAGAGATGAAGGTTAAGTGTAAGTAGAAGAGGATTCGAAAGAGTCTTCTTTCAAATTGGCTCCCGCAATTTCCACCCCAAGAAATGGTATTCGAAATTGCTGACATCAATAGCCGCAAATGCTGTTTCATTAATATGGCAACTAATCATCATTTGGTATCCTTCTAAAGAATTTATAGCCGCCTTTCGGGCTAGTCCCTTACTTAATTACATTGTTGCTGTCTTGCTTCTACTAGTTGGTTCCATAGTCACATGAGCCCTTGCAATGCTATCTGGATTCTTCCAGTTTATTTACGTCTGCTGGTCATCCGTGGATCAGCTCGAAGCATTACTCTGGTTCCAGGGGATGTAGATGAGTTTTTGTTATTGTGCACTAACTGCTTCGATGGTGTTACTATGAAACTAATAAGATATGGAAACCGGTGGGGTTTGTCTATGTTGGACTTTTTAATAGAGGACTCGTATAGTCTCCGTCCGATACTTCGGATTTGTTCGAGAGTGCTGGTCTAGGATAGCTAATTGATTCAAATTTAATGGGCTCATTTTTCTTTCTCTAGAATCACAAGAGGTGCACGTGGATCTTGAGAGAAAGAATAACAAAGACAAAAGAATGAAGAAAAAGATTATATAGAATAAGGGTCTGAGTTTTATTTATAACGTTGAGTTTGGGTGGGTTTTTAACGGATTCAAACTGAATTTAGGATATATAAATAGGTAAATAAGAAAAAATAAAAGTAAAATATAAAAATAAAAAATCAACAGTGTCCACGTAAGCGTCCAATGTCAAAAGAAAAAAAAGGAAGAAAATATGGGTTGGATTAAAAAAAAAGACGGCTTTGTCGGGTACCTTGAAACATTAAAGACTCGTTTATTATATAAATGAAGGATCGGGACTGACGCGAGACAAGTCACAAAGATCTGGTATATTTTTTTATCCTACGAATTTGGAACACAATCTGATGAGTGAAGTTTATGCAAAATCTACACGAAAATTCACGCGAACTACATATTATCATATTATTATATTTATTTCATAAATATTAACCGACCTATAGCATCTTCGACGCTACATAATCATAAGTACCTGCTATTAAATTACTATATAATTATCAAAATGGCTCAAGCACAAAACATATACGAAGGACAAACTTGAATGAACACATGATTTATCGTGGTTTGATAATTGTCTACGTCCACGAGCGCCGCCAGAGAAAAGAGTTTCACTATGATAGAAAATGTTACAGATTTCATATTGTGTTTTTTGTAGCCATAATAGTCTATTTATAAGGAATTAATAGACTTACTAGACAATGGGCATAATAGGCTCATACTACAAGACTAACACGATATTGTCACAACACTTAGCTGTACTGCCGGACACAATACACTGTCAAGGCACAATATCACTATCACAGACACAAAACTGTATTGCCGGACACAATACACTATCAAGGCACAATATCACTATCAGAGATACAAAACTGTACTGCCGGACACAGTACACTGTCAAGGCACTATTCGACTCATTCACAACAAATCTTCCCCTTGAGGCGAATATCCTTTCTTAACTATCAACAAAGAAACTTCTTTTCTTCTCACTCACCAAATGCCCTTAAGGCATGCACTCTATACTACAAACACCAATCCAGTTTATGCACTCCCTAAACTTTCGAACTGATACTGCATTGATCATTATATCTGCTGGATTTTTGTGTGTAGACACTTTCTTCACATCAACAATTCCCTTTGATATTATATCACGAATAAAAGGATACATGACATCTATGTGCTTTGTACACTCATGATACATCTGGTTCCCTGTCAGGTGTATGGCGCTTTGACTGTCACAAAACACTTTTGTAGTAGTCCTATCCAAGCCCAAATCTGTCACCAAACCTTGCAACCATATTTCTTCTTTAACTGCTTATGTTACCGCCATGTACTATGCCTCTGTTGTAGACAACGTTACAGTAGCTTGCAACTGTGCTTTCCAACTGATCGTACTAACAGCTAGAGTAAATACATATCCTGTCAGAGATCTTCTTTTATCCATATCACCTGCAAAATCAGAATCAACTAAACCAACCAATGATCCTGCAACATCATTCAGCGGTTCACCAATATCGGTCTTGTTAAAAGTTAAGCCAACGTTCACAGTATTCTTTTAAAGAGATTCAATCTCTTTCCCCATAGCACCAATCCATCGATCTGCCTCTGAACTCGCTATAGCTTCTGTGTAGCTACTAGGTTCCTATATCTCAACTTCTTCTGCAACTCACAAAGCATATGCAACTAGATTCGCATAACTTTTTGGAAGTCTAATATCTCTTCTTTCTCTGCCCAGTGATATGCTATAAGGTTTTTGTTCTGGTTCAGGTGCATCATCGTCACTATCATCTGATGCTGACGCATCACCTCCTGATTCTGGATCTACCTCAGAACCATTTGAATTATTGGATCTGCTAGGAACTAATTCTACTTCAAGATCCACCTGTTTACTCACAACCAATCCTGATTCGACCATTTCTCCTACTTCCTTCTGGCTGTCTATCAAAGCAAACTCATTAAAAGTAACGTCCCTACTAATGAGAAAACCTGGAGACTTTAGAGAGGTACACCATAACCTATATCCCTTCACTCCAATAGCATATCCTAGAAATATGCACCTTTTTACCCTCGGCTCAAGCTTACCATCTCTCACATGAGCATACGCAGGACAACTGAACACCCTCAAATGTTCATAAGCAGCCGACGATCCAGACCAAATCTCAAAAGGAGTTTTACAATCAATAGTCGTTGATGGAGGCCGATTCACCAAGTAACACGCTGTATTGATAGCTTCAGCCCAAAAATCCTTTCCCACACCGGAATGCGAGAGCATACTTCGTGCCTTGTCACAAAGTGTTCTGTTCATTATTTCTGCGACTCCATGCTGTTGTGGTGTTTTAGATAAGTGTGATGGCGCACTATTCTCTCAGCTTCGCAGAACTCGTTGAACTCACGACTGCAATATTCTAACCCATTATTTGTCCTAAGACGTTTGATTTTTCTTCCTGTTTGCTTATCAATCATCGTCTTCTATTTGACAAAGGTTGAATATGCCTCATCTTTCATTTTGAAAAAGTAAACCCACACCATCCTTGAATAATCATCAATCAAACTCATGTAGTATATGGCTCCGCTCTTGGATGGAATTTTTTTTGGACTCCAAAGATCTGAGTGAATGTAGTCCACTGTCCCTTTAGTCTTTCTTACAGCCGATTTGCTGAATTTGACTCTAGTTTATTTACCAAACACACAGTGCTCACAAAATCCCAATGATTCTCCTTTATACCCTTTTAACAAATCTCTATTTCCAAAAATAGCTAATCCTCTGTCACTCATGTGACCAAGACGCCAATGCCACAACTTATTTTGATCTTGCCTAGTTTGGCTATTACTCCCTGATGATGCTACTGCAGCATCGCCCATAACAAAACTCCCCTAGAGAATGTAAAGACCCTTCTGCAAACTGCCTTTCATGCATACCATTGAGCCTTTTGTCACTTTGATTACACCATCTTCTGCACGGTACTTGTAACCCCGAGAGTCTAGAGTCCGAAGACAAATTAGGTTTCTCTTTAACCCAGGAACATGCCAGCACGTCAAGATTCTAACAACCCCGTCAAACATTCTGATTCTGACGTTACCAATAGCACCAACAGTCAATGAATGATTGTTCCCTAAATAGACAGTTCCCTGCATTGGCTTCTACGTATCGAACCACTGCTTGAACTGACACATGTGATATGTAGCGCCAGTATCGAGTACCCAAGATTTTTTCCCAAAGTCTGAACTCACGGACAATACATCTCCTCTACCACTGTTTTCACTATCATCAGAATCGTTCACACCTTCAACAATGTTTGCTGTATTTTCCTTTGGATTTCCCGTCTTACCATTCAGTTTCGGACAATCTCTCCTATAATGATCCTTCTCACCGCGTTCATAACAGTTTGTGTGCTTTACCCTTGACTTAGACCTTCAGTTCTTCCTTCTTAAAGAACTCGCTTTGCCTCTAGATCTTTCCCTAGTCATAAGACCTTCCCCTTGAGCTTGATTGCCTGGCTGCAACCGTCTCACCTCTTTTGATTTCAGTGCCCCTTTGACATCTGATACCAATAACTTATCCTTACCATACATAATGGTATCTACGAAGTTTTCATAGGGAGCTGGTAACAATCTCAATACAAACAAAGCTTGATCCTCATCCTCAATATTGATATCTATGTTCTCCAAGTCCATTATAATTGATTTAAAATTATCTAAGTGCTATGTTATGGACATAACTTCTTTCAATCTGAAATCATACAAACGCTTCTTCAAGTATAATCGATTTACTACTGATTTCTCTGAGTAAATATCTCCTAACTTTTTCCATGCGCAGGCAGCAGTCTTCTCACCACTAATTTCGCGAAGCACATTGTCTTTCACACTCATTAAAATCTAGCACAAAGCCCTTTATTGAAGATCTTGCTTCTCCTCTTCTTTCATCTCTTCTAGTAACTTATTCTCAACAGCCTTCCACAGCCCTTGCAATACCAATGAAGATTTCAGTTTAATCTTCCACAACGCAAAACTGGAACCCCTATCAAATTTTTCAATCATGTATTTTGTTGCTGTAGACGCCATTGTGAAACCCTAATTGCAAAAGCCCTAATTTAACCACGTGGCTCTGATACCAATTTTGTTATTAAAATTACTATACAATTATCAAAATGGCTCAAGCACAAAACATATACGAAGGACAAACTTGAATGAACACAAGATTTATCATGGTTCGACAATTGTCTACGTCCACGGGCGCCGTCAGAGAAAAGAGTTTCACTATGATAGAAAATGTTACAGATTTCAGATTGTGTTTTGTATAGCCCTAGTAGTCTATTTATAGGGAATTAATAGACTTACTAGACAATGGGCCCAATAGGCTCATACCACAAGACTAACACGATACTCTCACAACAGTTAACTGTACTACCGGACACAGTACACTATCAAGGCACAATATCACTATCACAGACATAAAACTGTACTGTCGGACACATTACACTGTCAAGGCACAATATCACTATCACAAACACAAAACTGTAATGCCGGACACAGTACACTGTCAAGGCCCTATTCGACTCATTGACAACAGTACCCTTAAATCGAGTGGTCATGCGAGTTACATCTTCGGTTGGGCTTTCTCTGGCCAATCCGGAAGCTTTAGATTAAATTTCCAAATTATAACTAATGAAAATAAAATAGAACAAACCAATTATTTTATTGCATACCTCATTAGTAGAAAATTGGAAACCTCTGAAATCACAAAATATAACATATGGTATCGAGTGCTCGTGCATCTTCTATGACAAATTTAGTCCTTAGAGCATCCCACTAGGTAAATAGAACTAGATATCAAATTTAGCGATTATGTATCAATTTTTCCTTTCCAACAGATACGGTAGAAGATTAGTTATATTTACTTGCTTAATTTTAGGTAGGTAAAATTAGAGTGACAGTTACCAACACTCTATTATTATTCCTTGTTTTTCTCTTCCACCAACAAAATAAAAAACTACCTTAATTATAAGGAAACTGTTGGATTATTTTATAATCTAAAATTATAAACAATGAAAATCCTAGGTGTATTTATCAAATTTTTATAGTAGCTGTGGGGATGCTCTTACTTTCCATACAATAGACCTTGTAATTCTTTTTAAAGTTTGGTTATGCCAAACTCCCCTAGCTCAAAAAAACTGTCATTATAACATATTTATTTTAAAAAATATGACTAGCTAAACTCTTTTACAACAAAAACTCGTATATTATGAGGTGATTTTTTTTGCTAAGAAATATTCAATTAATTTGACCCAATTGGAATATTTATAATCTCCAACCAAGTTAAATTTAATGTGATATTAAACAACCATTTGTAAATGATCAAAATACGGAATAAAAAAACAATATATTTGAATGCTTTCTAGTGAAATAATTGGAAAATAATCATTTCTAAACTTTTAGATCACAAGTTTCTTAACTGCAACCATCTTAACTCCCTTTTCTCTAACATCTAATGTTTGGTTATCTAACTAAAGTTTTTAAAAGTCTCTTAATCCGCCTTATCCCAGTTCGAAATTAAAGTTTTATGTAGCTTTTTTCCGTTCATTAAAAACAAAAGCTTTCAAATTGGAAGATGATAGCGTATCACCCTCCCAAGTAGCTTTCTTCGGCTCATTAAAAGCAAAAGCTTTTAAATTGAAGGATGATAGCGTATCATCCTCTCAAGTAGCTTTCGTCAGCTCATTAAAAGCAAAAGCTTTCAAATTGAAGGACGATAGCATATCATCTTTGTTTCTTAGTCTATGTTCAACCTCAAAACCACTTGGAAGACTATTTCTTCCTGAATCTAGAAGTGTAGATTCAGTATCGAACAGATACACGTCCTACTATCTACGATTCATTGGTGCCTAAGATACCCAGTAAGTAGTGCTTCTAATCAGAACAAATCAGAAAATATCCTTCAACATATGCGACACTTTCAATCTCATCAAGCCAGGGATGATCTGAACCTTCAGTAACAATGGGTACGAAAATAACAACACTTGGTGATAGCAACATGATGACATCCTGAGGAATCAAAACAAGATCCACGATACGATCACTATATTTCACTTCCTCCGACCATCAACACAAGTAATTATCTTCCGCTCCTAGTGGTTCTGAATAGATATGATGACCACCCATGTTAACTATAAGGCATGGTTCTTTCTATAGTGAGATGCTCTAATTACATGATGAGGTACTTTTGGCTCTTGTTAACTAAACTCCATAATGCCTCCAAACTAAAAATGGGATACTTCTAATACATATGATATGAGTAATAAGTGTATCCTCTGAAATCTTAGCAGACTCTTTGGGAACTTTCATCATCTTTGTCTCAAAATTTGTCACTTACTTTGCTTGGTTTTCCCTCTCAAACTAATTCTTGGGAGAAGTGCTTATATAGATCGGTCTTTACACTGGAGAATTTCATACCTTCATCTACCTTCCACATCAGTCGCCCCGTGATGTCTCTCTTCATCCACACGCTCGTCTTTCTCAGCCTTGGCCTGTAAATTTTCCTCAACAAAACTAGACAGTTTGATTATGCCCATATTAAAACCCTAACATCTCTTTCACTTTCCTTTCTGCTTGTAGCATAGCATTAATAACGGCATCATCACAAAAGATTTTTCTTGCCCCTTCCAGTAGAGACGTAAAAGACAACAATCAGATACGACGTTGGCGGTGTAGAAAATAGTGTTTCGTTTCCGGATAATCTCTGAAGCCTTGTAAACAATTTCTTATTGAAATATTTTTGGGGTTCTCCAAAAATTTCAATTGGATAAAATCAGAGATATATACTTTGAACAGAGAGGATGAAAATGATTTGATCTTCTTTTCAAAAGAACCCATATTTATAAATTCGACCAACCAAAAACAGTTTGGAAGTTAGGGCAGTTAGGGTATCTTAACTGGTTTTGTAATAAAACGGCTATAATTTAAAATTTGAATAAAACGATCAAATTTTCAATTTCGAAATTCTGTTGACTTGCAACCATAGCCGATTTAACCAAAATAAAAAATTTCACTATCGTGAATCGTGATATAATCTAACAAGCGTGCACTCCGCACTCTACGACTTGTTTGATAATATATCATGATTAAATTGGTCGACTAGTCGATCCAATTACACTAAAATAAATAACAATCTTCCCCCATTTTAGTGTAATTCATGATCTACTAAACACAATCATATCAAATATCAAATTTATGCATAAATGAAATATCGTAACGATTGAATTTCACATTAGTATATTGCACATTCCAAATATTCGAATATCAAGGTATCACTAAGGATTGAACCTTCACTATTCACAATGAATACATGAAGATAATATACACATAAATTTACATTCTCACTTGTTCTTACTTGACACTATATTTTACTAGCCTTGTGTCCTTATCCTTCTTAAGCATATCAAAGCCAAGTCCTAGCTTCTTGAAGCGGCTAAACTTCATGCTCAAATAGGTAGTTCTTTTCATCTTGCACCTGCATATGCAATTTTTCAAAAGAGCTATTAAGAAGATAATCTTCAACCTTCACAACTTGCAGTTCTGAACACATACCTTGGGATGATATACAAATGTGTTCCAATATCTTGATGTTAAGCTTTCCACATTGAATTCAACACCTAATGTCATATTAGATGGGAATTGGGTATCTCAACATGAGAGATTTCAAATGGACTTTAATCCCATCCCAATAGCCGATTTGTGCACAAGATCTCTATTTAACCCCTTGGTTAAATGATCGGCTAAGTTATATTGAGTTCTCACAAACTCTACTGAAATAACATCATGCGTGATACGCTCACGAATCATACTGTGTCTAACACCTAAGTGTCTAGACCTGCCTTTGTAAACTTGTCTATAAACATTGGCCAAGGCAGCCTCACTATCACATCTGATAGATATAGGTGATATCGGTTTGGGCCACAACGGAATTTCATACATTAAATTTCTTAGCCACTCAGCTTCTTTACTCGCTGCTGCTAATGCCACAAACTCTGATTCCATTGTTGAATCAGTAATACAAGTTTGTTTCTTAGACGCCCAAGAGATATCACCTCCCCCAAGTAGAAATACCCATCCACTTGTGGAAGAATGATCTTCCATATTGGAAATATAACTCGTGTCTGAATATCCTTCAAGTACAGAAGGAAATCCGGTATAAGTTAACCCATAATTCATGGTTCCTTTCAAATACTTGAATACTCGATTTAAAGCTTGCCAATGATGCGAACTAGGATTGCTAGTATACCTACTAAGTTTTCCAACAGCAAAGGCAATATCCGGCCTAGTGCTAGTCATGGCATACATAAGACACCCGATGGCTTTCGAGTATTCAAGTTGAGATACAACAATACCTTTATTAGGTAGAAGCTTAAGACTAGGATCTATAGGTGTGCTTACCGGAGAACAATCTTTAAAATTAAATTTATTTAATATCTTCTCAATATAGTGAGATTGAGAAATCGATATACTATTGTTCTTTCACTTGATTCTTATACCAAGAATCATTTCAGCTTCCCCCAAATCCTTCATCTCAAAGTTAGATAATAAAAAATTCTTCGTTTCATTAACCTGATTTTGGTCAGTACCAAAAATCAACATATCATCCACATATAGACAAATCATAACTCCTTTACCAGAATTATCAAATTTGCTATATATACACTTGTCTGCTTGGTTAAGAATAAATCCATTAGACAATATCACATTATCAAATTTTTGATGCCAATCTTTTGGTGCTTGTTTCAAACCATACAAAGACTTTTTCAATTTGCATACCTTGTTTTCACAACCAGGCATCACAAACCCTTCCGGTTGTTTCATATAAATCTCCTCATCCAAATCACCATTCAAGAATGCTGTTTTAACATCCATTTGATGAATTACAAGATTGTATACAGATGCAAGTGCAATCAACAATCTAATAGTGGAAATCCTAGCAACCGGAGCATAAGTATCAAAAAAGTCAATGCCTTCTCTTTGTCTAAATCCCTGGATAACCAATCTAGCTTTATACCTTTCAATAGTACCATCTACTTTCATTTTTCGTTTAAATATCCATCTATTTCCCAATGATTTGCACCCATGAGGTAAATCAGCCAACTCCCATGTATTATTATGCATGATAGACTCTATTTCATCTTGTATAGCTTCTTTCCAGAATGCAGCATCCCTTGATGCCATAGCATCACTAAAAGTCCTTGGATCATCTTCAATAACAAAACAGTATTGATATTGATAGTCAATCTTATCTCTTGACCCTTCAACTAAATATAGTTGAAAATCAGATCCGTACGACTTAGCTTTTCTGGCTCTAGTACTTCTCCTTGGTTCAGAAGGTCCAGGTACACAATTGGTACCACTTGATATATTTTCAATTTCACTTGAGTTCCTATTCAAAGAGTTTTGAATCAAATCTCTAGGTCTAGGTATAGAAGTAAATCTCTCTTCATCAAATATTGCATCTCTTGAGTCGATAACTGTGTTTACCGACACATAGTCATTAGATTCTAACACATAGAACCTATATGCAATGGAATGCTCAGCATACCCAATGAAGATACAATCTATACCTCTTTCACCCAAATTTTTCCTTTTAGGTTCAGTGAGTCTTACAACAGCTCTACAACCCCAAACTCTCAGATAATTTAGTGTTGGAGGCTTCTTAAACCAAAGCTCATACGAGGTCATCTTATTCCTTTTAGTAGGAACACGATTCAATAAATAACATGCTGTTAACATAGCCTCACCCCAGAATCCTTCACTCAAACCCGAATAGGACAACATGGAATTAACCATTTCTTTCAAAGTCCTATTCTTCCTTTCACCTATACCATTTTGTTGTGGTGTATAAGGAGTCGTGGTTTGATGAATTATACCCGTAGACTGAAAATAAATAGGATCATAATATTCACCTCCTCTATCCGTACGTAGATTTTTATTCAAATCATTCTTATGTAGCTCAACTTATTCCTTATAGATTTTAAACTTATCAAGAGCTTCATTTTTAGCATGCAACAAATAAATGTAGCAATATCTAGATGCATCATCAATAAAAGTAATAACATACTTTTTATTTCCTAATGAAGGTGTAGCATGGAAATCACATAAATCACTATGTACTAGTTCCGATATTTTGGAAACTCGGTTAACATTATTGAAAGGTTTTCTAGTTATCTTAGTTAACATGCAAGTTTTACATTTTTCATTATTTGCATCAACAGGAGGAATAAGGCTCATTTTAGACATGTCTTTTATTCTTTCATAATGAACATGTCCTAATCTAGCATGCCATAATTCTGTTTTATTTATATTTCTACACACACTAGTAGAAGTCATGCAAACAGAATCATTTTCGAACGAAACATTAATATTTAACATAAACATACCATTACATAAATATCTGAATCCCATAAATACACCATGTTTTGACAAAACATATTTGCCACTTTCGTACACTTGTTTGAAACCACAATTGTTTAAAACAACACCAGACAAAAGATTTTTTCGAATCCCAGGAACATACAATACATTGTTCAATAATATGTACTTTCCAGAAGTAAATAGTAATTTAACATTTCCTAGTCCTTTGATTGGTTCGGTAGCAACATTTCCCATCTTAAGTGAAGGTCCATCTTCAATCGGTTGAAAATTACTAAACCATCAAAGATCTTTACATACATGACTTGTTGCTCCCAAATCAACCCACCAAGCAACATCATCATCCTTGTTGCTTTTCAGGATCCTTAGATCCACTTGAACGAGCATTGTGTCCACTTGAACCAGCATTGTTCCCACTTGGACCAACATTATTTTTGCCTTTTCCAACTCGACAATCCCTTCTAAAGTGACCAGGTTTGCCACATTTCCAGCATGCTATTTTAGGCTTTTTGCTGTTAAAATTACTGTTTTTGTTGTTTCCTTTAAACTTTCGTTTATTCCCCTTATCTGTATTTTCATTCTTAAAGAATCCGCTGCTTTCAGCCATATTTACAGAGGAGTTTCCCACTTGGTTTTTACCCTTGGGATTACTTAATTCATCTTGAGCCCTTAGAGACTCTTCAATCTTAAAATGACTACCAAGTTCGACTAGAGTCATTTCTTCCTTGTTGTGTTTCAGTGTGTGTTTAAAATCCTTCCACGAAGGAGGCAATTTGTCAATAACAGAAGAAACCGAAATACATTCGTCCATTTTCATATTATGTTGAACAAATTGACCCAGAATTCTTAGTAGTTCATTATACTGTTCCATTACAGGTCTAGAGTCAACCATTTTGTAATTTATAAAATTACTAACCAGGAACTTCCTACTAGAAGCATCTTCTGCCATGTATTTTGATTCTATAGAATCCCATAATTCTTTTGCAGATTCGACATTTTGGTATACATCAAACAAAGTATCAGACGTACCGTTTAATATATGGCCTCGACAAATGTAGTCATCATTCTCCCACTTGCTGCGCCTCCTCGTTTGTTCCAATGTTTCATTCTCAGTGATCTCTGGCCAGGGGGTACTCAAGACATACACAACCTTGAGTGTAGTCAACAGAAAATGCATCTTTTTCTGCCATCGTCTGAAATCATGTCCTTCGAACTTGTCCAACTTAGCGAATTTACTTGTCATCTCCTTCGCAGATTCTCCTCCGTTCGTCATCTCTATCTTCATCAACAAGACCAGAATATTTCAATAAAATATAGAAAATAGTGTTTCGTTTCCGGATAATCTCTGAAGTCTTGTAAACAATTTCTTATTGAAATATTTTTGGGGTTCTCCAAAAATTTCAATTGGATAAAATCAGAGATATATACTTTGAACAGAGAGGATGAAAATGATCTGATCTTCTTTTCAACAGAACCCATATTTATAAATTCGACCAACCAAAAACAGTTTGGAAGTTATGGCAGTTAGGGTATCTTAACTGGTTTTGTAATAAAACGGCTATAATTTAAAATTTGAATAAAACGATCAAATTTTCAATTTCGAAATTCTGTTGACTTGCAACAATAGCCGATTTAACCAAAATAAAAAATTTCACTATCAAGGGGCTCCGCCCCTTTACCCCGCTAATCGTGATATAATCTAACAAGCGTGCACTCCGCACTCTACAACTTGTTTGATAATATATCATGATTAAATTGGTCGACTAGTCGATCCAATTACACTAAAATAAATAACAGGCGGAACCATAACGGCCCGATGCAACATAACCGCGTTTAACAAGGTTTGGCACCGCATATTAGATAAGTTTACTGCAACATAAAATCAAGACTAATAACAATAATCATACTATATCGTGACTAACCTCAATCTCCAAGCTCAATTGTCTTATCACCAACTTGTTAGGTGTCAAGTAAATTAGAGGATCTATTTTACTAGTTTCAGCGGTATACCGGCTAACAAGGTATGAAATCTTCTCTGGATAAAAATATGGAGGCTACGACTGCCCTAGTATGAAGAGAAAATATGGAGGATAACAAGGTTCGGATGCCCTGACGTGATTTGAAACCCTTTTTTTGGCTAAGAGGTTCTCTTACCTTCTAGTATTTTCATCTTATTCTCCAGCATTGCATCTATTTTGCGTTTCGACTCGGCAGCGACTGGTACAGTTATTTACCCTCATGACTTTGAAGTCAAGTCTCAACACTTTATCATGAATATAAGCTTTCCCTTTTTTACACGGGTTGGGGCTCCTTCGTCACTTGGGATACTTCATCAACAATTACTACCCTTTTGGCAGTCACCATCGAATCCAACTGTATGCCCACACGAGGATACATACAATTTGAAAGACTATCAATATCAGTATTATCCTCAACAAATATATATAATTTCATAGCTTCTTTCTCTGATGACGAAAAGAAAACATATTCAAGTAATTCATTAACTACTCAAGGGTCAGTTTCAACCCTTATATTTCTTCGAATATCAGGTATTTCTAGAGTTTCATGCTCGGACATTGCCAAGGTCCTCTCCCTCGACATGGATCTGTGTTAGTACACCAAACTTACCTTTACCAGCTTTAGGAGAGTCTTTCGGATGTAGCAGGCTCAACAATTCCAGCTTCGGACACGCAATCTTTAACGCCACTCATACCTAGTGGCATTGCCATCCTGCAACACTGAAGGGGTACCTCCATCCTTCTACAATGGAGATCATTTGGAAGTCGCAACAACTCTAGTGGTAGTACTTTCCGACTTCCCTGAGGTATTTTTTGTTTCGGTTCTTTAGCGGACTATCGTGCACTGTATACCCACAACGAATATTTACACTCGACCAAAGCCTGTTGGAGAGAAAGTGCTATGGCACCAAGATATTTGTGTAAAAATATAAAAAAAAAATGATTTTTCTCTTAAACAACACATAATGCTCCCTCATTTTATGAGTTCGTCTACTGGTAAGATGCCCTAACATTAACATTAACCATGCGAGCTCCAAGTATGAAGATAAAATTGTTTCTCTTCTTTCACGATATTCTTATACGACTCCGACACGTACACAATGTGATATTTCCTATCTTATTACAATCTGGAAGATCGGTTAAGATTTTAGATCCATCATTCAAAAATATCCAATGCGAAGAATCATACCGTATGTTGATAGTATTCATCATCACAAGGAATTAAGTCATGCTAAATAGATTGTGAATTCGATGAGAAATGATGATGGCATCACAGAGATTTCGTTATAAAATCGGTACCAACTGACTTGGACACAGCTCAGTCCTCTAAAGAGTCACAATAGGTTGGGACCAAGGGGAAGCCACAACTTGTTGTCAATATTCAAAAAAGAGGGTCTCATACTCAGAATCAGTCAATGGCCGACTGCCATCTCTTCTTTACCGTCTTCTCTAGTGACCAATACTTATACTTTCCTTCCAGTACCGTACACTCTTCGACTTATTCGAGATGAGCCTCAAAATAGTCAGCACATACTTCCCTTCTACAGTTAGCTGATTATGCAACATCCGGTGACACATGAGCTGAAGGAATAAGTGAAACACTCGAAAAAACATACACTGTCCCACTTTCGGCCGAGACGGGAAGCCAGGGGTGAAGCTCGGGCTCACCCGTAGGAACAACCTCTAAGGGAACGACATCACCACTCACCTCGTCAGAATCATGAGTTTTATTCTACTTTGGGCATATCGAACTCACCAAATGCATGTAAATAATCCGTCCTAACTAGAGAAGAATTTTATCGATTTTACTATTTGATTCGTCTCCTTCAATGTGCTTGATCGACTGGGGGTCGTAGAGGAATATTTATCGACATCGGGTAGATAGAGAGTAAGATGGAAAGTTGATCTAGGACTAGAAAACTCTTTTAAATCATCTCAAACAACCAGAACAATGGCATTTTAAATTATGACTATTCAGTTCACAAATACCAACGAAATAATGATAAAGTAAAATTATTACTTTGAACTCAATTCTGTAAATTACTATCACCCTTCAGTCAACAACAAAATTTATTATTGATAAAGAAACTCATATTCAATGATGAGTTATTACCATAATTATATTATTTTGTATGAATATGCATCTAAGTACATATACTCCAACATGTAATAATATTATCTTGGCGCCAAGTTGGATCATTAAAGAAGCTTCCGTTTCTACCCAAATGACACGAGGTGTTTTGTCCGAGCAAGAACGAACTTGTAACTTTTGGTTCCCTCACCTTTCATAACCTAATGTGCTACTGTCGAGAATAGCCACTTTCCCATCGCCCTTGTCGGGACATCGTTTTCATACACACTTCGGAGAAATATTACTAAAAAGTACGCTTTCGATTCCTATAAGTGACTGTGTTTTTAAATATCACGCGTCTTTCTAAAAGTTTTCGTAGGGATTCTAGAGGATTATTATAGGTCTTAATTTATTGTGTACAACTTTTTTGAATTTTTGAAACGATTTGGAGGCTATTTTAGATTACAAGTCATTTTCAAAATTATTGTCTCAAACACAACTTTCATCTCTAAATGAGCTTCGGAGACAACTCAATACTTCTATAGAAATTTGAAACAATCAAACCACAGCAACAAGGAACCTAAAGCATCATCAAAGATGTATAATAAAATATATACCTTCAAAGAAATACAGTTCGACTCTCATTCATCAATACATATAAAATGATTTTGGAAAGACATATCGACCGTAGTAAAGATTATAGTCTTTTTTTAATACGTTTGTAAGGACTATCGAGGTTACTCATAAAGTCCAAATCCATTCATCGATAATTAAGTGACCCAAATAGCTTCAAATCTTATTGGGATGAGTCGTGTGATCTAAGCACCTCGGAATGGTAAAAAATCTATAACACGATTTGCAACACTTACCAATCCGTGAAAATTTAATTAAATGACTATATTTAATTCTTAAGTTAGTCATATCTAACTTCCTATAAATATAGATTCATTACATCAATAAAAAAATTCACATATATCATTATTATATGTATTGTCTTACTTCTATTATTTTATTCACTGTATAGTAAAATTACTTATCTAAATAACATGTTCGGTTTATCCATTGATCATTTTATCTTCAATATTCGGATCTTTATTGATCAGAATTTGTACTATTATATGTCATCTGTGTTTTTATGTTTGTACAAATACTTTTAAGTATATATCAAATGTTTAACATGTAAATATTGTTAGGACATATATTTTCTATATATTCTATATCAATGTGGTCATGATAAGACTTGGTAAGACGCAAATGTTATCCTCCATCACCGGACATGGAACATTTAAATCCCACAAGTAGTTTTCTTGTTTCTTCAAACTCATAAAAACAAAACTAACGCAAAATCTCATATTTGTTGAAGTTACACCAGTAACTTTGAATAATGACATTTTGTACCATGTTATCTTATAAATACTATCCATGATAATTACTTGTATGAATGCGTACAACTACTTAATACTTGTAGGATGCACAAAACATAGTTTGGTGATCACGTTCAATCCCTCAATGGACTCATGTCATTCTAAGTAATCGTGTTTTTAGTCTATAACAAGTATTGCATGTGGATTTGGTCGACCTTTTCAAGAAAATGATATTTTTATGAATATTATAAATGTTGTGCTTATTGGATACAGTACTTAGGTTATAGCTCATTAAACCTAAATATATAGCCATAGGTCATACACCAGATTGTGAAAAGTTTACGAGCCAACTCATCTTCATCCGGTTTTGGTTTGTCGGCTTATTAGTGGCCTTCGAAGTGCGTGATCGATGAATGGTTGTGTTGTCCGCATATAACGATCAATCATCAATAAACAATGTGGGGCGTTACAAGATAATCTCTTACCTCAAATGCAAAATCATTTATTTTTTGTTACAAATAATCTTCTATTCACACCATCCATATTATTATTTTAATATAATTTAGAGATTTTTTACTTCGTCTATCATCGTAAGGGTCAATTATGATCATGTATTATAAATCGTGGAATAAGAATTGTGCTCATTTGGTCAACTCGAATTTATTATAACGTTTGTGTGTGGTAAAGAAATGTGTGTAATCGCCACAAAAACTTGTAGCCTCCTCGAATTCATACATAACTTAATTAACACTCATACTTAGAACAACATATAACTCATAAATATAACCCATAACATAAATTACAGTGCTTTATAAATTTTTGATGTCACACAAACTAAATGAAAATCTTTAAGCATTTTACACGAGCTATTTGACAATGAATAATCAGTTCGCGCGATTTATGCAAAAATACCTACAAGTGTTGCACGAATCATGCAATATTTTCTAGAATTTATAAGCAGTAATATATTGACAATTAGATTTGTTATAGGGTTTAATTTGATAGAGAAAAACTATAAAAATACTATAAGCTACATGTTTTCCTCGTGTGATATTCATGTGATTCTAAATTTTTATAAAATTATAATTATTTGGATCATAACCTAGTAGTAGTAAGACAAATAACGTTTGTGTGTGGTAAAGAAATGTGTGTAATCGCCACAAAAACTTGTAACCTCCTCGAATTCATACATAACTTAATTAACACTCATACTTAGAACAACATATAACTCATAAATATAACCCTTAACATAAATTACAGTGCTTTATAAATTTTTGATGTCACACAAACTAAATGAAAATGTTTAAGCATTTTACACGAGCTATTTGACAATGAATAATCAGTTCGCGCGATTTATGCAAAAATACCTACAAGTGTTGCACGAATCATGCAATATTTTCTAGAATTTATAAGCAGTAATATATTGACAATTAGATTTGTTATAGGGTTTAATTTGATAGAGAAAAACTATAAAAATACTATAAGCTACATGTTTTCCTCGTGTGATATTCATGTGATTCTAAATTTCTATAAAATTATAATTATTTGGATCATAACCTAGTAGTAGTAAGACAAATATAGGATTTACAAATTATGACATATATGATAAGGTTATATTCCATATATAAAATCCGGATAATAATAAACTGTATTTATGCTTTAATTATACCTCATATTATTATACAGTTATTATTGAAAGGGACATAGATAAAACAAGGAGAGAGTGAAAGGTCTATGTAACGGACAGAGATAAGTAAGGAGATAGTGAAAGGTCTTGTATAGTCTGTATAAATAAGAGTAGAAACTCTAATTGCAGGAAGATCGACTTTTATACAAAAATATTATTATTACTATTTTTTCTTTTTTTCAATTTTTCCTATTTAGATTATTTTGGTGTTTAGTTAAAGTTTTACCTCATCAAATTGGCGTCGTCGGTAGGAACTGGTTAATAAACCAAGCCTATAAGGTCACGCAAGGGGCCTTACTAAGCCTCGACTTATAAAGTCAAAATTAGCAAACTAGTTTATCAACCAAGCTAGTAAAGGTTACGCAAGAGGCTATACCCTGTCTTGATTCACGAGCCATATATATATATATATTGACCCTCACGAAAATAAATATTAACTCCACTATGTCTCGTACATACTTACAATATATACATAGTTACTTATCCTTCAGTAAAGACTATGATCGCTACTTATCCATATCTAGCAAAAAATTGAAGCAAGCTAAAGAAACATGTAACAACCCAAAAGCCTAATAATTGTTAACTCTAGTTTTTCCCATTTGGGAAAATAAATTTTTTTATTTTCAAAATAGGTTTTACCCGGCAAAGTGATTTAACGAGATACAGATAGTTAAGTACAAACCAAGTTGGAGACATTTTCAATAACATTTTAGCTAGGAAAGTTAAACTAACCAAGCCTTAAGAATTTTACAAGTCTAGCTGACATGGCTCACATTGTTTCTTCGACATAAAAAAACGACGCCTCGAAAAAAAAAAGATAAATGAAGACAAATCTACGAAAATAGAAAAAATAAAAAAAGCAAAGACAAAGAAGAACAAAAAGATTACATTATCCATATATTATATTCGACCATTATATAGTTCTTAAATTTTAATACACTCTAACTCAATGACTAAAAAGGCTTCTTGATACGGCTATATTTCATATTTAAAATCTGGATAATAATAAAGTGTATTTATGATTCAATTATACGTGATATTTGGTGCAGATTAGTTTGGGAAAGAGTTTTGGGAATTTAATGTTTAATGTGAAATGTAGAGAGATAAATCAGGTGTATGCTAGTAGTAAATTCTTATCACCCTTATAAACGAAAGTAGTTGGAGTATTTATACTTGTTTAATGGGTTGTGGGCCTTTAGGGTCGGATCATGAGCTTCGGTCAAGTTTAAAAACCCATATGTCTAAAATAAGAAGTGACTAGCAACCAGCTGAGTAGTGAACATTCCCACTTGTCCGTACGGAAATAAAAAACCGTACGAATTAGTCCGCAACGGTTAATTGCTGATAGTACCGTCGATAGTTGAAATGTGATGTCGTCGGGTTTGATGCCCCTCCCCGTTGGGGGGCGTTAAAAAATATATGCATGTGGTTTATTATTTGATTCACAAACTAGATGGGGAGAATTTTCAACCTCTTGATGGAAAACTCTCCCGCAATGGTGGAATTTCCTACCCCTTGGTTTGTTCGGCTCCCACCATGGGGTGGTAATACTACCCATTAAAATATGGTATGATTTTCATTAATACGTTTTGGCTATGTAAGAGAAGGAACTTATTGATTATGGATTAATTAGTTAGGAGCATTGCTCCGTTGATTATAATAATTTGGTCAACAAGAAATCTCACTACACGCAACAAAAATTTCTTCATTGGTTAAGCTTGCCGCAAAAGACAATAGGTTTGTATGCGAGAGATCCAGGAACTACACAAAGTTGATAGATGAAAAGATCTTAAGAGGAAGTATACCAGGACTAAGAAATGAGGATACCCTTTTGAGCTTAGAGGAAATAAGGTAAATGATGATTTATGGTCCTTAGAGTTCGTATGTGGGATTCAGAATGATGAGACTATAAAATTTAGTGAAGGTTATTCCTACTTGGGACGATTGTCTAACGAAGAGTTGGATTTCATAGTTAGTTCTACGAAAATAGAATATCGTCCTTGTGATATTCTTAGCAGAGTGAAAAGTTAAACTAACAATTTGTCTTCCTTGGACACCGTGTAAAATACTCAACTAAAACAACGAAAGATTGAGAAAGGCGATCGGTCACAATTCAAATACTTTTTAGATGAAATGAAAATGTTCAATTATTACGAATGACATAGATCGTGCAAAGGCGAAAGCGATGTATGGGTAGATTATATGTTCACAGCCAGAAACGTATTGGTGAAAGGAGGTTGGCTAAACTTTTTTGATTTAGAAAGAGCTAGAAGAGCGCAAGAGTTGCAGCTGGGCTCCTTGTCTCTCCTGGTGGAGAAATCAATCAATAAAAAACAAACATAAACAAGAGTTCTTCATCATCAAAGACATTGAAAGTAAGAACCATCTTTCGTCCTGACTTTATCTCCCTTAGAATCAGGGTCTTCAGTTCAAGAATCTCAAAACCCTTTGCCTAAAGAAAAGACAGTTTCCAGTGTTACGAAACCTTCACCTTTCTTGGCCATGGGCTCAGATGCTGAGAAATCCACTCATCGCACGGTCACTCGTCTGTCTAAAGCCAAAAGAACTCCATCTTCTTCGAAATCTGCTAGTTCAGAGATAATAAAGCCCTCAACAGATACTAAACCGTCCGAACAACAGTCAACATAATGGAGGAGACTATGGAGAACAGTATGGAAGGCACTCCCTTTGAGACGTCTAGACAGACTAAGATGCAACATATCGGACAACCAAAGTGAAAGTGGGTTTATCTAATCCAGATTCACTTTCGGAGTGTCTTGAAGGGAAAGTTGGGCCAAACTTTTAAAAGGTTAGTGTGAAATATTTGATAGCTCTCTAAAATATTGCTTATGTATACACTCATACTGCTGAGTTGAGTCGGATCCGAACAAAATGGGGCTTCCCTAATTCTGTTAACATGAGAATTTTGGTCACTCAGGAGACCCTCATAGACTGTAAATCCCACGAGTTTGTGGTAAATACTGAGGTGCTCAATTGGGGCCTTCGGTTTCCTTTGGACCCAGAAATTTTTAGGTATTTCCACCTGATAAATTATGTCCAAATCAACTGAGCCTAAATGCATAGCATACGTTGCTGGCCGGTATAATGACATCTAGATTGTCCAAAAATCCTATACTTGTGGAGCAATTTGCTGCCGTGGCTGGTCTAGACAGAAACCACCATATTCTTTTCTACCATTACAACATGGGTAATGATTTTAAGTTGGTAAACGATGTGTTGGACTTTGAGAAGCCATAGAGGACTCAATTGGTTTTTATTAGCGGGGCATGGGAGAATGACGGGAAAATAAATTCTACCATAAATCCAAGCAAGATGACGAGTCGCTAGAAACGTTCAAGTAATAGATGTTCGTATTTTTATTGGTTTCTAAATGCTATATTAATGGGCTAAAAACCCTGTCAAGTCACTAGTGTTTGATCTCTGTTGCATTCGTGCCACTAAGCTTCCTTCGTCCCAAAACGAGTCACCGTTGTTTCCAAACGTTGCATTTTTTTCACTAGCGCGTGCAAATTAACAGAAAAGTGACACGTGTCACCCCAATGTACCCATGTTTGTTGCATATACGGTCACTCATTAAATATTTCCCAAAATACCCTGGTTGATCAGTCTTTAAGTTTTACCTTTTATTTTTTACTTTTTATTTTATCTTTTTACTTTACCTATTTTACTTTTCTAGATTTACTTCTTTTACTTTTAAGCTTAAATATTTACTATTTTACTTTACCTTGATTCACTTATTTTACTTTAAACTTCAAATATTTACTTTCTTACTGTTTACTTTAAATATTTACTTTGTTACATCCTATTAATATATATATATATATATATATTGCTTTTTAACTTTTTTAAAACCCCAAATCCTTTTTTCACCATAGCCACAGTTCTAGATTTTTTTCCCAGCCATAGCGTTGAAGATTGGGAGACATGGAGGAGATCCGGCGGGGACTGGAGGAGAGGGTTTGAGTAAGCGCTGAGTTCTATTGTCAAGTACCGGTGCGCCTTCGGATAAGACGGCAAGTACCGGTGCGCCTTCGGGTAAGACGGCAGAGATTGAATGAAGGCTCTCCACATTGTAAGATGCTTCAATATCTGATGTGAAGTCTATCGAGATTTCAAAGAACAATCTGAGTCGGGTTCTATTGTCAACTACCGGTGCGCCTTCGGGTAAGACGGCGGAGATTTAACGAATATGTTGTGAATGAGCCGAATAGTGCCTCGACAGTGTACTGTGTCCGGCAGTACAGTTTTGTGTTGTGATAGTGATGTTGTCCAATTACTTGAGTTAGTCTTGTGGTATGAGCCCATTAGGCCCATAGTCTAGTAAGTCTATTAATTCCCTATAAATAGATTACTAGGGCGACACAAAACACAATCTGAAATTTGTAACCTTTTCTATCATAGTGAAACTCTTTTCTCTGGCGGCGCCCGTGGACGTAGACAATTGTCGAACCACGTTAAATCCTGTGTTTCATTTAAATCTTTCATTCGCATATATTCTGTGCTTGAGCCATTTTGTGATAATTGCATAGTATTTTATAACAAAATTGGTATCAGAGCCACATGGTGAAATTAGGGCTTTTGCAATTAGGGTTTCACAATGGCGTCTACAGCAACAAAATACATGATTGAAAAATTTGATGGGGGATCCAGCTTTACGTTGTGGAAGATTAAACTGAAATCTTCATTGGTACTGCAAAGGCTGTGGAGAATAAGTTACCAGAAGAGATGAAAGAAGAGGAGAAACAAGATCTTCAAGAAAGGGCTTTGTGCTGGATTTTAATGAGTGTGAAAGACAATGTGCTTCGCGAGATTAGTGGTGAGAAGATTGCTGCCTGCGCATGGAGAAAGCTAGGAGATCTTTACTCAGAGAAATCAGTAGTAAACCGATTATATTTGAAGAAATGTTTGTATGATTTCAGATTGAAAGAAGGTATGTCCATAATAGAGCACCTAGATAATTTTAAATCAATTATAATGGACTTGGAGAACGTAGATATCAATATTGAGGATGAGGATCAAGCTTTGTTTGTATTGAGATCGTTACGAGCTCCCTATGAAAACTTCGTAGATACCATTATGTATGGTAAGGATAAGTTATCGCTAGCAGATGTCAAAGGGGCACTGAAATCAAAAGAGATGAGACAGTTGCAGCCAGACAATCAAGCTGAAGGGGAAGGTCTTATGACTAGGGGAAGATCTAAAAGCAAAGCGAGTTCTTTAAGAAGGAAGAACTTGAGGTCCAAGTCAAGGGTGAAGCACTCAAACTGTTATGAATGCGATGAGCAGGGTCATTATAGGAGAGATTGTCCGAAACTGAATGGTAACAAGGGAAATCAAAAGGAAAATGCAGCAAACATTGTTGAAGGTGTGAACGATTCCGACGATAGTGAAAACAGTGGTAAAGGAGATGTATTGTCCGTGAGTTCAGACTTTGGGCAAAACTCTTGGGTACTTGATACTGGCGCTACATATCACATGTGTCAGTTCAAGCAGTGGTTTGATACGTAAAAGCCAATGCAGGGAACTGTCTATTTAGGGAACAATCATTCGTTGACTGTTGGTGGTATTGGTAACGTCAGAATCAGAATGTTTGACGGGGTTGTTAGAATCTTGACGTGCTGGCATGTTCCTGGGTTAAAAAGAAACCTGATTTTTTTTGGGACTCTAGACTCTCGGGGTTACAAGTACCATGCAGAAAATGGTGTAATCAAAGTGACAAAAGGCTCAATGGTATACATGAAAGGTAGTTTGCAGAAGGGTCTTTACATTCTCCAGGGGAGTGTTGTTATGGGCGATGCTGCAGTAGCATCATCAGGGAGTAATAGCCAAAGTAGGCAGAATCAAAATAAGTTGTGGCATTGGCGTATTGGTCACATGAGTGACAGAGGATTAGCTGTTTTGGGAAAGAGAGATTTGTTGAAAGGGTATAAAGCAGAATCATTTGGATTTTGTGAGCACTGTGTGTTTGGTAAACAAACTAGAGTCAAATTCAGCAAATCGGCTGTAAGAAATACTAAAGGCACAGTGGACTACATTCACTCAGATCTTTGGGGTCCAAACAGAATTCCATCCAAGAGCGGAGCCAGATACTACATGAGTTTGATTGATGATTATTCAAGGATGGTGTGGGTTTACTTTCTGAAAATGAAAGATGAGGCATATTCAACCTTTGTCAAATGGAAGACGATGATTGAGAAGCAAACAAGAAGAAAAATCAAACGTCTTAGGACAGATAATGGGTTAGAATATTGCAGTCGTGAGTTCAACGAGTTCTGCGAAGCTGAGGGAATAGTGCGCCATCGCACTTGTTCTAGAACACCACAACAGAATGGAGTCGCAGAAAGAATGAACATAACGCTTTGTGACAAGGCACGAAGTATGCTCTCATATTCCGGTGTGGGAAAGGATTTTTGGGCTGAAGCTATCAATACAGCGTGTTACTTGGTGAATCGGTCTCCATCAACGGCTATTGATTGTAAAACTCCTTTTGAGATTTGGTCTGGATCGTCGGCTGATTATGAATATTTGAGGGTGTTCGGTTGTCCTGCGTATGCTCATGTGAGAGATGGTAAGCTTGAGCCGAGGGCAAAGAGATGCATATCTCTAGGATATGCTACTGGATTGAAGGGATATAGGTTATGGTGTACCTCTCCAAAGTCTCCAGGTTTTCTCATCAGTAGGGACGTTACTTTTAATGAGTTTGCTTTGATAGACAGTCAGAAGGAAGTAGGAGAAATGGTCGAATCAGGATCGTTTGTGAGTAAACAGGTGGAGCTTGAAGTAGAATCAGTTCCTAGCAAGTCCAATAATTCAAGTGGTTCTGAGGTGGATCCAGAATCAGGAAGTGAAGCGTCAGCATCGGATGATAGTGACGATGATGTGCCCGAACCAGAGCAACAACCTTATAGCATAGCATTGGGCAGAGAAAGAAGAGATATTAGACTTCCAAAAAGGTATGAGAATCTAGTTGCATATGCTCTGTCAGTTGCAGAAGAAGTTGAGATGCAGGAACCTAGTAGCTACAAAGAAGCTATAGCAAGTTCAGAGGCAGATCGATGGATTGGTGCTATGGGAGAAGAGATTGAATCTCTTCATAAGAATCAAACATGGAAGCTTGTTGACTTGCCTAAAGGACAAAAGATAGGAGGCACTAAATGGGTGTTCAAGAAAAAGGAAGGTAATCCAGGGGTTGAGGCATCTCGATTCAAAGCAAGACTGGTCGCTAAGGGTTTTACTCAAAGGGAAGGAATCGACTTCAATGAAGTGTTTTCTCCAGTGGTGAAGCATAGTTCGATTCGAGTTTTCTTAGCCATAGTAGTTTTGCAAGATTTAGAGCTTGAGCAGTTGGATGTGAAGACTGCGTTTCTATATGGTGAATTGGAGGAGCAAATCTACATGAGACAACCAGAGGGATTTATCGAACCTAATATGGAGGATAAAGTTTATCTGCTGAAAAAGTCACTGTATGGTTTGAAACAGTCACCTAGGCAATGGTACAAACGTTTTGATACATTCATGGTGTCAAAAGGGTTCACGAGGAGTCCATATGATAGTTGTGTGTATCATCAAAAGATGTCAGATGATTCTTATGTTTACTTGTTGTTGTATGTGGATGATATGCTTATTGCTGCTTGTAGTATGTCACACATTGTGCAGTTAAAGAAGCAGCTTAGTGCCGAGTTTGAGATGAAGGATCTGGGTAGAGCAAAGAAAATTATTGGTATGGAGATTATCAGGAACAGAAATTTAGGAACATTACACTTGTCTCAACGAAGCTATATTGAGAAAGTGTTAAAATGATTCAACATGTTTGATGCTAAAGTAGTTAACATTCCTTTTGCTACTCATTTCAAGTTGTCTGCAGTAGAAGCGGCCAAGGACGATGCTGAGTTGGAACAAATTTCGAAGGTTCCATATGCAAGTGCAGTTGGTAGTATCATGTATGCTATGGTATGCACACGTCCTGATATTTCACATGCGGTTAGTGTAGTTAGCAGGTACATGGGATATCCTGGGAAAGAACACTGGCAGGCAGTGAAATAGATACTTCTGTATCCGAAGAATACTGTGAACGTTGGCTTAACTTTTAACAAAACTGATATTGGTGAATCGCTGAATGATGTTGCAGGATCATTGGTTGGTTTTGTTGATTCTGATTTTGCAGGTGATATGGATAAAAGAAGATCTCTGACAGGATATATATTTACTCTAGCTGGGAGTGCGATCAGTTGGAAAGCACAGTTGCAAGCTACTATAGCTTTGTCTACAACAGAGGCAGAGTACATGGCGGTAACAGAAGCAGTTAAAGAGGCAATATGGTTGCAAGGTTTGGTGGCAGATTTGGGCTTGGATAGGACTACTACAAGAGTGTTTTGTGACAGTCAAAGCGCCATACACCTTACAGGGAACCAGATGTACCATGAGCGTACAAAGCACATAGATGTCAGGTATCATTTTATTCGTGATATAATATCAAAGGGAATTGTTGATGTGAAGAAAGTGTCTACACACGATAATCCAGCAGATATAATGACCAAGGCAGTATCAGTTCGAAAGTTTAGGGAATGCCTAAACTAGATCGGTGTTCGCAGTATAGAGTGAATGCCTTAAGGGCATTTGGTGAGTCAGAAGAAGAGAAGATTCTTTGTTGATAGTGAAGAAAGGATATTCGCCTCAAGGGGAAGATTTGTTGTGAATGAGCATAATAGTGCCTTGACAGTGTACTGTGTCCGGCAGTACAGTTTTGTGTTGTGATAGTGATGTTGTCCAATTACTTGAGTTAGTCTTGTGGTATGAGCCCATTAGGCCCATAGTCTAGTAAGTCTATTAATTCCCTATAAATAGATTACTAGGGCGACACAAAACACAATCTGAAATCTGTAACCTTTTCTATCATAGTGAAACTCTTTTCTCTGGCGGCGCCCGTGGACGTAGACAATTGTCGAACCACGTTAAATCCTGTGTTTCATTTAAATCTTTCATTCGCATATATTATGTGCTTGAGCCATTTTGTGATAATTGCATAGTATTTTATAACAAAATTGGTATCAGAGCCACGTGGTGAAATTAGAGCTTTTGCAATTAGGGTTTCACAATGGCGTCTACAGCAACAAAATACATGATTGAAAAATTTGATGGGGGATCCATCTTTACGTTGTGGAAGATTAAACTGAAATCTTCATTGGTACTGCAAAGGCTGTGGAGAATAAGTTACCAGAAGAGATGAAAGAAGAGGAGAAAAAACCGTTTGAAATCTTCAAATTTCATGTTGGTGGTACTTGAGTATGTCGATGGTTTTTTATTCTTGAAAATGTTATCTGTTTCTTTTTTAAAGTTTGTGGATTTGATTTTTGTGTTTTGCTAAAATTGGGGCTTTCTGCTACTCGGTCGTGTCCCTTCTTTAATTCCACTTCCCTTCTTTGGATTATAAAAGACAATAATAAAATGGTAATGCGGCACAGACGGCTTAAGCAACACCATACACCACTGCAGTCTGAGCTACCCTCTCTTACCATTTTGGAATTGTACATGGACAAATCAAGATGTATGAGTGCGTAGATGATATATAGGGAGTGCTTAAACGAGGAAACTTACAATAAGGGATTACTTAGAAGATATATAAAAACAAATTAAAAGGTAGAATTGGACAAACGAGATGATATTGAAAGGTCATCCTAATAAACCTGTGATTTGTACCTCTTTTTTCTTGGAGAAACCAAGGAAGAAGCTATGTCGTCGGAGAAAGATAAAAGGGTTAGGGTAAAATCTGGGTCTAATTAATAAATGGGTCCGGTTATTTGATATTAAATGGATCCAGTAAAATAAAAAGTGACAAAATAAATATTAGAGATAAAAAAAAATAAAAGAGGTAAATAAAGTTAAGCTAAAATTTAAATTAAAAAGTTAAAAATTAAAGTAAAGATGTAAAACTAGTAAACACTTGTATTTTGGGAAATATTTAATGAGTGACCGTATATGCAACAAACATAGGTACATTGGGGTGACACATGTCGCTTTTCTGTTAATTTGCACGCGCCAGTGGCAAAAATGCAACGATTTGAAACAACAGTAACTCGTTTTAGGGACGAAGGAAGCTTAGTGGCACGAATGCAACAGAGGTCAAACATTAGTGACTTGACAGGGGTTTTAGCCTATGTTAATATTACGAACTAATTATTGTGTTTTGATGTGGTATTGGCAAAACATTTCCCAGAGCACCTGAAGGCAGGCCAAACTACCTGTATTAAGATAAACGAATGGGCATCGGAGAGATGGGGATTGAGTTTCCACAATTTCATTACTTCTGGAAACTTTGTAAGGTCTCACCTCTGGAATACTATAGGGATAGAGATCTTACATGGGAGCAGCTGACCACTCCTCCTTCTATAGATGTTATTTTGAAGATAACTAAGGATAAGGATAGAAAACTTCACTTGTCTTCCCAGAACAAAGCCCCTAGCCACCTGGACAATATTAAAGACAAGAAGAAGAAAACCAAAGTTGACCCATCTCAACAAGTCACCGAAGGGGTCAGTTCGGAAAAACAAAGAGGAATCAACGTTGTTTTGCTGGAGGCAGTTGAAGTCGCAGTCAAGGAAGCTGGAAGATCAGATCATCCGCTCCAGATTACAAGGAAGGATCATAAGAGGCGCAAGGAGAGTAGTGACAAAAGAGCTACAAAGAAAAAGAAAAGTAGCTTAGGGTCAGAGATAATTTTGTGTCCTTCCGAACTTCCTCCTCCCATTCCTACTGATCATCATCCACAAAAAGAAATTCCACCTAACCATCATTCTTAAACATTCCTTTCGGCCGAACAGACAACTGCCAAATGAGATGTCAATTTGGATGAATTTCAGAATATGTATTTTAGTGATCTGGACAATGACGATTTCGCAGAGCCTTATCCTCATGCCAATGTGGCCAATGTTGTAACACATAACGATGAGTCATATCTGATATCAAGCGAACAAGATACTGAGTCATGCCATCTTGGGTTATATCCGTCCGATAGTTGACCTAGAAAGGCAAGTAAAAGAATAAACAACGACCATAACCACAGAAAACTAGGGCTTGAAGAATAGTCTCTTCATTGCTCAAAAAAGTATAGAATCCGTAAAGAAGGAAAGATCTCTCCGATGTCAGTCAAAAGATGCCCAAAAAGATCTCCAGACCAAGTATTCCAGACTGGAAACTTCTTCCTCTACCGAGATCAAAACTTTGAAAGAGCAACTAGATTCCAGTGCCAGTACTGTCAAAACTTTATCCGAATAAAAAGTTAATTTGGGGAAGCTTCTCAAGGAGAAGACAGATGAGAATGCTTATTTAGTAAGCAAACAAGCCCAAGAGATAACTTCAGGAATAGAGAAGTATGTTACTGAAGTGATGGATTGTTTATAGAAGGGAGATGATGGGGTTAAATCGGACATGGTTTTGCTATTCCCCGAAACTTTTCCAAAAACGAATCTTTGTCCTTTGTGGAAATATGTACCGTATGAGGGAATCCCCTTCAATACCATGGAGGCTGGTGACAAGCATGGTTGAAGCTAAGCTCAAGAGTCCCACGAAAAAGGTGATGGTTAATGAGTCCGAATTCAGAATGCTCCCCGGAAGGGCTAATCAGTGTAATTCTCTCCGAAATCCGGACAGAACTTTTGGACCGGACAGATCACTTCGAACCAGTATGAGCCTAAGGCTGTTCGAACTATGACAAAAGTACTAAAAAACCTAAACACTTCTTGACTAAGCTACCTGTCCTCCTGCTTAGAACTCATGAGTCTTTAAACATGACCCGGGTCCATTAAACTTGACCAGAAAGCCCATAAGGGCCCAAATTTCATACTATAAATACCCAACCACCAGCATTAACTATGGGTAAGAAAAATTAACTGCTGCCAAGCTGCTTAATTCTCTCTCCACATTAAAAACACTTTGAAACACCCTTAAACACCCTCACACCACCGTGAAACACCCTTACACCGCCTTAAAACTCCACTTGAAATTACCAGCCTACCCTCATGCTACTTTTATACACACCAATGGTGATGAAGAAACCGAAGGGAACAAAACCTAAGGCTCTAATGTTATGTTGTGTTTTTTTAAAACAAAAGTCCTTGGACGGCCAAGGCATTTTTTGTGTTATTCGTTTTTGAATATTTATCTTAAGAACCAAAGTTCTTGAATAGTCAAGGCATTTTGTGAATTGTGGATCGGATTTGTTCTAGTCAATTTTTAATATTGCATATTTCTTTTGTATGAACTCCACTCTCCTCTTTTAGTCAACGTTTTATGTAGTTTTCAATATTCTGATTTGCTAAATAAGTGTTTAATAAGCATTGAACGAATCCAATCATAAGTGTTTAATAAATGTGATCAAGTATTTAACAAATCTGATCAACTCAAATATACTTCATTTGAGAGCTGAGGTGTTTAATGAGTATTTAATTTATCTGATCACCTCATACTATGATCAAGAATTTTGCACCAGACTTTTGAAGAAGGCATAAGATATTATTTAAAAACTTGGACACCTCGTTAAAACCTTTCCGCGCCACCAGGGTAGGAAAGAGTATGCACCCCTAATATTTACATTGAAGTATTAAAAAGGTAAATATTTACAAAAGAGTTTTATTCTAAATATAACATGAGATGTTCAGTGTTCCATGGGTGCTTTAATGTTTTGCTCTATTTGTCTTGAAGTCTATATGTCTATGGCTTGACTTTTTCACATACCACATAAGGACCTTCCCAATTCGGAGCCAGCTTTCCAAACTGTTTTTCTTTAGTGTGCAAAAAGACTTTCCTCAAGACTTTGTCTCCCAATTGAAAATTTCTTCTTTTAACTTTGGACGCAAATCTGCTCCTCATTAAACCCTAATAGTGCGATGTTCTCAAATGTGCTTTGACTCTTCTTTCTTCCAACAAGTCCAACTGGTTCCTAACTGCCATATCATTGGTCTGTTCGGAATAGCTTTGGATTCTGAAAGATGGTAAATTAGTTTCTATGGTTGTGATTGCATTTATCCCATAAATGAGAGCAAAAGGGGATTCTTGTGTAGTAATCCGAGAAGTAGTTCGGTAAGCCCACAATACTTCTTGCAGATAACTTGGAAATTTCCCTGCATCTCCTTCCAGATTTCTTTTTGGCCTAGACAGGATCGTCCGATTAGCAATTTCAACTTGTCCATTAGCTTGAGGGTGGAATGGAGAAGACAAACAGTGTTGAATCTCTCTGGAAGCACAAAACATTTACATGTCTTTATTATCAAATTGTGGCCCATTATCTGTAGTGATCTTCCGGAGAACTCCATCTGCAATATATGTTGGATAGAATGAATTTGATAACTATCTTAGAAGTGGTTCCAGCTAAGGGAGATGCCTTTATCCACTTAGACAAATATTCAATAGCAATTATTATCGTTCGATATCCACCGTATGCCATGGGAAGAGTCCCAACCAAACCCAAATCCCATCTATCAAAAGGTATTGGTTCAGATATAGACGCCATAGGAACTGCTGTTACATGGATTTCATTCCCATATTTCTATCCAGGATCACACTTCTTGACCATATCTTTGGCATCTGTCATTATTGCTTGCCAATAATACCGGCTAATAAAACTCTCCTAGTTAAGGCCTTATAGCCACAATGTGTGGAAACTTCTCCATCGTGTAGTTCAGATAAAACATATTGGGATTCTTCAAATCCTAAACAACGCAAGAGAGGTGTGCTAAATGATTTCTTATACATAACTTTTTTCAATACCAGGAAACTACGAGCTTTGTATTTAATTTTCTTAGCCAAGGCTTTATCCGGAGGTAAATTTCCATTGGAAATAAACTTAAAGATATCATACCTCCAGTCTTTGGGTTGAATGATAAATATGCTCATACTCTCTTCATTCTCTCTACCTTTTCTTGGCTCATTTGTATTGATGGACCCTCTAACATCAGAATCCATGGGTAAGACTCAGAATAGACTATAGTTGCTAAAGAGTTTGCCACAGTATTCTCCGATCTAGGAATATGTTAATACGGGATACTTTTGAAATTTGCAGCAACTTCTTTCAACATAAGCAAATATTTTATCAATTGTTCCTTATTTGCCTCAGATTTACCATGAGCATGGTGAATAAGTAGTTGAGATTCACTCATTGATCAGACTCTTTTTGCCCCACATATAAGGGCTAGCTTGAGACCAACTATAGCTGCTTCATATTCAGATTCATTGTCGGATACCCTGAAACCAAAACATACAGCTTGGTACATAGTATCACCATAGGGAGAAGTTAAAAAAATTCCAGCCCCACATCCCATAGTACTAGACCCACCATCAGTTCGGACTACCAATTCTTTTTTAGACTGGTTTTCTTACATTTTCCCAGGAGGTCTACCAGCATGAAACTCTACCATGAAATCGCCCACTGATTGGGTTTTAATTGCTGTTTGGAATGCAAAATCAATGTCATATTCACCTAGCTCAACTGACCACTTGGTTATTCTGTTTGATATATCATTCTTTTGGAGAACATTCTTTAGAGGAAAAGATGTTCGGACGACAATAAAATGAGCTTGGAAGTATGGTCTCATTTTTCTTGCTGCGATTACCAATGCCAAAGCCAACCTTTCTAACTTCAAATATATTCTTTCAGCATCCAACAAACTTTTGCGAATATAGCAAACCGAGCGGGGGTAATTATCCACTTATCTTACTGGCACATAACTTACTTCATACTCAAACACAACTAATTATATATAAAGTTTCTACCCCTGAACAGGTTTAAAGAGTGTCTTGGTGAAGACAAATGCTTCTTGATTTCAAAAAATGCTTGATCAGACTACAGTGACCATTTAAAGTCTTTGGCATTCCTTAATACCTGGAAAAATGTAGCACACTTGTCTGATGATCTTGAAATAAACTCGTTCAACACAGCCAAGCGTCCGGTTAGTCTTTGAACTTATTTAGTGCTCTAAGGAGGGTCCATATCTAATAGAGCATTGAGTTGATCTGGATCAGGTTGAATCCCCTTTTCACTTATAACATAACCCAAGAAATTTCTAGACCTGACCACAAACCCACATTTCTCAGGGTTTAATTTTAAATTGACAGCCTCTAAGTTAAAAAAAACATCTCTTGAAGAGCGGATATATGCACATCTTCTTCAACGCTCTTTACCATCATGTCATCTATATAAACTTCCATATTACTACCAATTTAACTAGAAAAGGCTTTATTTACTAATCTTTGATAGGTGACCCTAGCATTTTTTAATCCGAATGACATTACTTTATAGCAATGAAGTCCTTTATCCGTAATAAAAATGGTGTGATCTTGATCATTCAGATCTACTTGTATTTGGTTGTACCCTGAAAATGCATCCATGAAAAACAATAGCTTGTTCCCATAGGTAGAATCCGCTAGCTGATCTTTCCGAGGAACGGGATAGGGATCTTTGGGACATGCCCTATTAATTATCAGTGAAGTCAATACACATGTGCCACTTACCATTCTTTTTATTGACCAAAACAGGGTTGGCAGCAATAATGGGTACTGAGATTCTTTGATGTGGCCCATTTTGGTCAAGCGATCAACTTCTTGAACAATTACATCTACTTTGTCTTTAGAAAATGACATTCTTCTTTGTACAATTGGCCCAACATCAGTTCATACTGACAGCTTATAACAAATTACATCAGGAGGCACTCCGGTGATATCATCATTGCACCATGCAAATACATGTAGATTATCCGATAAAAACGATAGTAGCCTTTGTTTCAAACTTGGTCCTAACTTGGTACCAATTTTAACACTTTTTCCCTCAACTAAGGAATGAATTTCAACTTCCTCTATAGTTATTATAACGCTAGGAGCCTCCATTCGATCATCAATTTCATTCTCATTTGTGGAAGGCTCCAATAGTTGCTATTCTTTGTTAACTTTGATTTCCTCCAAAGACTTTGAGGCAAGAGTTGTTGCATAGCATTCTCTAGCTACCTTCTGACTCCTTCGGACAATACCCACTTGTTCCCCCATAGCATATTTAAAGCACTGATGGACAGTAGAGGCCACATCATGCATCATGGATAGCCAAGATCTCTCAAATATCGCATTATAAATGGTTGGGCACTCCACTATAAAAACAATACCCTCACCATTTTCTTGAAAGGTCCGTTTCCCAGAAATACTTCTTCCTCAAATTCTCCAATCACAACTGTCAAACTTCCTGTGAATCCCACAATAGTTCTGTTCGAACGTTGAATAACCGAGGGGTTTCTCATCTGTTTATAAGAACTTAAAAACAATATAATTGTCGAACTACCTATGTCAATCAGGATTCGACGTATAACATGTCCTCATCAAAAAACTATGAAAGGAGCTGGAGTTTGGTATAAATGTGTGGACATCCTTTGATCCAATTGGGTGGTCAAGCTGTTGGTATGACTCTTCCTTAAAGAACTCGAAGGTGCAGTCATAGTATCTCTCCCAAATATTGTTAAAGACTTAAAGTATTTAACCAGACTGGAAACAGTAACGGTCTTGTCCATTATCACCCCTACACAATTCTGAGTCGGATCAGGATTCAAGTACTCAAAATTCACATCAAATCTTTCAATAATCACTATAGTGTCCTCATGTCTATACGTTGTAGGAAGAGCCAAAGGCGTAGTTCGGGGAGTATTGGTATTCGATGGTGTATTATCCAGCCTACCCTCCTTGTTTTTTAACATAGGCCCCAAATTTACCCCTTTCGATGAGGTTCTGCACCTTTTGTTTCAAAGCTATGCAACTATGGATATCATGCCCAATATCATTATGATATTTACATAAACAGGTACTCCGGTTTTCTCTAAGAGAGTGTAATGTAGCTCGCTTTCTAGAATGTAATTCATTTTTAGTTTTTTCATATGTTATGGTCACACTTTCTCCCAATTCAGCAAACCATTCTGGTTGAACCCAAGGTCCCCTTTTATTTCTCACTTGCTGGTTCTGGTTCTGATTGGACTGATTCTGCCTGGGACAGTGAGATCCCTGTCCTGTTTCCTTCAATCTATAACTGGACTGATTAGTTGTTTGTGGTGTCGATGTAGTAGTTTTCGATATGATCTGGTGAGTTACTCTCGACTTCTTAGTTTGTTCAACATTAATTTGTTTCCTAACTTGATTCAAAAAGCCTCCAAAGGTCATAGTTTTTTTCCAGTTCACAGAATCAGCCAAGTTACTTGGATTCAACCCCTGCCTAAGAGAGGCAATTACCATTTGTTCAAAGCAAGAAGCCAACCCATTCTTTATATTTACAAACCTTTCAGCTCCTTGCTTCCAACAAATTCTCTTCGAAAAGCAACCCAAAATATATCAAAAAACAGTATAGATTCTTAGGGAGACTGTTATACCACTTGAGGGCACTTCCCTTAAAGGTTTGAGAGAAATCCCTATACAGAAGCTTGTCATCATCTTCAAAATTCATCATGAAGTTCTTGAATTGCTCAAGGTGATTGTTCGGATCTTTAATCTCATCGTACTTCTCCATTTTGGAGCTATCAAATCTTTTAGGAAGATGTCCGGAGAGTATTTTTAGGATAAAGGTGATTGTCTCCAATTTTGGCTGCGACTAAACACAATATCCTCATTCAGAGTAGCAAAATTACCTGGTTCGGATCGGAATGCAAAAGGATCAATCAAAAAATGGTCAATATGTTGACCAGCTGAACCTTTCATTTTCCCTAATACTTCTTGAGTCTGCCATGTATATCCCTCTTTCTTGAATTCTTTTTGGTAAGCCTTATTTCTTTTTTTATCGTCCTTCATCACTGTTGGATGAGACTGATTCTTCAAGAAAATAAGGCTTACCAAAAAAGAACGAAGGGTGTGGATTATTTCTGATCGAAGGGTAGTTTGGGAAATAGTTTTGGGAAGTTAATGCTTAGTGCGAAATGTAGAGATATAAGTTAGGTGTGTACTAGCAATAAATTTTTATCACCCTTATAAATGAAAGTAGTTGGGGTATTTATACTTGTTTAATGGGTTGTGGACCTTTCGGGTCGGATCATGGGCTTGTGTTATGTTTAAAAACCCATAGGCCTAAAATAAGAGGTGATTAGAAACCAGTTGAGTCACAGTCCACTTGTTTGTCCTGTTCGGTGGGGCATGGTGCTGGATAAGTCCGAACTGCCCTCTAGATAGATGCAATAGTCAGTATCAAAGAAATCCGACCTCATCAATATTATTTCAGATTTATTATTTAAACGTACATAAATTAAATAAAGAGATAGCGAGAGGTCTATGTAATAGACAAGTATAAGTAATGAGAGAACGAAATATTTTGCTCCATATCAGTAAGTTCACTAAACAATCCCTTCAGCCAAATACATTCCTTCATAGATTTTTTAACAACCATATATTCATATTCAGTAGATGACAGCGCAACAAACTTTTTTATACAAGACTTTTAGGTAATCGTCCCTCCAAACTCAGTAAATAGATAACATAAATTAGACTTTATTGTGTATGATAGTTTGTATAATCAGAGTCTACATACCCTATCAGCACTATATCAGTTTTATATTTCTGATTATAACACAATCTTATAGCAACAAAATCGTTCAAGTATCGCATGATACACTTGAGTCCACGTCAATGTGCCTTCCCTGGATCAGATATGAATTTTCTCAAAACACTTACAATATAGGTAAGATACATATCTCGTGCAAATTATAGTATATATAGTGCTATAATAAAATTGGCATAAGGTAACTCTGGTATATAATTCTTATTTATAGCTTTGGTTGGTGCTTGAGTAGCACTAAGTTTGAATTATGCACCAATATGGGATCAACCCTCTTTGTTTTTGTACATAAATAACTTTTTATGACCATCTATATATATTCTTGTTGAGATAAGAATAAATACCTCTTCAAAATATTCCCCCTGATATGAAGCTCATATATCATCCTAACCTCTCTCCTATCCTTTATCACAAACTCTTCTTTCAGTTTAGTCTTCATCGTTTCAATCATCTTCATATATTTCCCAACTATTAGGATACATCCACATACAATATCATTAGGAGGTGTCTCTTCATATCTGTTACCTCATTCTAATAGACACATTGGTCATATAAACTACGGGCATACTTGATGGATCTCATACAAGAATCAAATCTTTTATTCCACTACATTTCGACCCATAAAGAGGTCTTTTAACAAATAGACATCGTATTTTATATTTTCTTTATACCCTTTTAGCTGACACGTGTAGATTATCTCGTCCAATTTTCAATACATGAAGGAAGTAGTAGAATCATTTGATCTAACTTTAGATTAAACCCATTAATAATATACAATAGAACCCTGGTTGAGGTTTGTTTCAAAACCAGTTTAAAAATCTGATTTAAGTCAACACCTTTATTTTGTGTAAAACTATTAGTCACCAACCTATCATTGTATATATGCAAATCAATATTAATAATACATAGATTTTTCTTAAATATCCAATTACTCCGAACAAGATTATAACCCTTCGATTGCTTCACAATAATCCAAATGCCCGTCTTCTTGAGAGATTTTAGTTTTTCCTATTTTTGGTCGTAAGTTAATATTATATATTACGATATGTATAGCATCATGGTAAATATCTGGTTCAGTACCATATCATTTTGTTTCAATAAATAAAGAATTAATAGCATCGGCAAAACCATACCTTTACGGTGGCTTGCTTGGTCTCTTTGTTATATCTCTCTCAAATTGATAATTATCAAGCTCTTGTTAATCTCTTGTTTGATCATCTGAAAACCCTAAAACCCAGAAGCTCGATCATCTTTGAAATCATGTAATGGTTGAAATTCGTTTGCATGAGCCAAACCTGTATCGGGTATTAAATCATCTTGTGCAGAAGCATTCACAACTTCATCTATTAAATCATACTCATTACCAACTTCACATCTCTTTTCAACAGTACTAGGTTAGGTCTCCACCGCCTTCTTCAATGGAATGTCCTCCATATCTAAAACCACTTTCTTGTTAATCACAACCTTCTAACATTCATGTTTAAGACACCACAACCTATACCATTTTACTCATTCTTGATAGTCAAGCAATAAACATTTCAGTGCTCGTGGCCGAAGTTTATCTTGTTTCACATGTGCATAAGTAACATATGTTACATCTTAGTTTTTTCTATAGTCATGCCTCTTGAAGACAAAGAAACTTCAGCATTTTAGATGGACTCTTATTAATGATATATGCAGTCATAGTCACGTCTTCTCCCTAGAATTGTCAGTTTATTCTAATTATTTAAAGTATACACCTAACCCTTTCCAGCAAGGTTGGGTTTATTATTTCAACAAGTCCATTCTGTTAGAGAGTCTCAACCACAGTTTTGTGCCAAGCTTTACACAATAGTTAGTGAACTCATTGTTCCCATATTCCAATGCATTATCACTTTAAAGATTCTTGAACAATTTCATTATCTGATTCTCTACCAAAGTATTCAAATTCCTAAAAGCATCAAATACTTCATATTTTATCTTCAAAACTACAAACCATGCACTTTTATCAGCGACATGAAATACCTTGCACCACCTGTAGTAGGCTCACATGCCAGACCTCAGAGGTTTGATGTAATCAAAAATTGTATTGGCTGTTTGGTTGTTGGGCAGAAACGTTACGCATTTGCTCTTACCCAATAGACAACTTTTACAAAATCTCAACTTCTGAACTACGGTTCCATCTAAAATTCACAAGTTCTTTAGTTCACCAAGTCTTTTCTCACTCAAATATCCCAGCCCAAGATTCAAAAACTTGGTTGAATAATTCTTTACACTATACACCTCTTATCAATATATATCCTTCAAAAAGTAGAACTTTATTAGTCCCATAGGCTTTCATGACAACTAGTAAGCCTTGCAATACTATAACTATTTCATCTCCACCCCTATATGTAAACCCTCCCTCGTCTAACGTCCCTATAGAAAAAAAAATCGTTAAATTTTAGGCTTGAACTTAAAATTGTTAATACCTCTTTCAAGTTCTGTAGATAACTAAAGCCAAACAATTAATACCCCTTTGACAGCACATGATTCATCATTCTTTATGATGACCCTTCTACCTTTAAACAACTGCAGGTTTTTAAACCATTATTTATTGGACGTCATGTTGAATGATGGGCTAAAATCCAACACCCATTTATCATTGTACTTGAATGAAGAAACAACCATTATATCATCATTGTACTCATAGTCATCGAATACCATTACAACATCCACGATTTCAATTTTCATATTACAATTATCATTTCTCTTTTTCTAGGTAGTTTATGCTAATATGTCATTTTTCTTGCATTTCCAACATCTTAGTATGGAACCCATCGCAAGCCCTTTAGACTTTGACTCAGAGTTTTCTATCTCCTTGCTTGAATATCTTGTTTCTCACCTTCCCTTCACATTCATACTATAACCATCATAATCAGCACTCCAAACGGCCTTCTTTTGAAAATCCTTTAATTTAAAGGAGTTTTATACTTCAACCATCATAAGAGACTCTTTTTCGTAGAGTATGGTGTCCAAAAAATCTCATACACCTTCGACAGAGAACTTAAGAAGACTATGACATGGATTTTGTCCTCCATCTTCAGATCAGCTATATCCAAGTCAAGAATGATTCTATTAAAATCATCTAAATAGCTTCGGATCTTTTTGTTTTAATTCGTTGACAGTGTGTAAATTCGTTTCTTGAGATACAAATTATTAGCGAAAAACTTCTTTATGTAAATCGTCTTCAACTAATTATGTATTATCAATGTCGTAGGGTCTTTAGATATTTCACGAAGCACTTCATCTTCTAAACTCAATATAAAGTCACTATGTGATTTTTAGTACCACGACATCAGCCCATATAGATTTTTCATCAATTGAAGCAACCAACCCCTTATGTAATTGGTAACGTTTAACCTTAATTCTCTAGAGGTTAAAGTCATCCTCTCTATTGAATTTATATAGGCTAAGCTTCATAAAGCTCATCTTTCATGGCTTTTCAGTTCTAGTTTAAGATATTTCTCTATAATATTTATATTACTAGTCATCTACGTCTCTTCTTTTTTGTTTCACACTTACCATACCACTTGTGCGGAAATTATTACTGTTAAAACAAACTTTTTAACCTTTTAGATAGAAAAAATAAAGAAAAAAATGTAAAATAAACCAAGAAAACAAGAAAAAAAATTATGTGGTTTGAATTATGAAGAAATCCTATGTTAGCAGGAAACCAATACTTTGTTTTGTTATTAAGGAGGTTACTAGGAAGAATCAATCAAACACAATAAAACGCGATCATTGCCTCTTTTATAAATCGCTCATAAATTATGAAAAATACATATCTCTAATTTACTCTTAGTATTTATCTCGCTTACCTGTCTTCTACCTCTTAGAACTAGAGCTCTCTCTCGGTTAGAGTATACAGAAACTCGTTGCTCAGCTACCCCTAAAATCCTTATTTTTATTTATTTATAAATTATATAGAAGGAAAAGAAGAACAAATATAATAAATAGGAAATGGAGTTCAATTAAGAACAAAGAATGGTATTTTATTCAAAATAGGAATCGAGTTAAATAGAAAACTAATTAAATAAATAATCGAACAAAATAAAAAACACAAGTCAAATAGGTAATCTAGAAAATTATAAAACTGAGGTAAATAGGAATTTTTTTTAGATTGAGTTACTTCTAGCATACGCCTAACAAACATAAATAAAATTATTTATCTTACCATTACGGTACCCATATAATGGTTAGGTCAAATTTATTTTTTATTTTAAACTCTCTCGCTACTAACAACATAAATAACTATATCGATCTTGTTGAGAATGATTTAAATAGTCATGAGGCTCAAGATCTTGTATGGTTAGTCATATAAGAGTTCACAATGTACCTTGTGATCCTTTTATTTATAGTGTATCTTGTTTCCATTTTATATTCTCTTGTGTATTGATAGTTGTTGATTGTGTGTGAGTCGATGACTCCATTAGGCTTATTATCTAAACATTTCTATTTATTCCCAATAAATAGACTAGTGGGGTTATACAAAATAAATTTTGAAATATGTAACCTTATTCTATTATATTAAAATACTTTTCTGTGGTGGCGCCCGTGAACGTAAATATTATTGTCGCAATATGTTAAATTTTGTGTTCTTTTTTCATATTTTTTTGTACTTGATTTGTTTGTGAAAATATTGTATACTGATTTATAAAAAAAATGGTATGAGAGCGTAGGGTTTTGTAATTAGGATTTACAATGGCGTCTCCATCAACAAAATATAAAATCAAAAGAATTCATAGGGGATCCATCTATTTCTTGTGGGAGATTAAGTTGAAATATTCTTTGTTAATGGGAGGGTTGTAGAAAATAAGTTACCAATATATATGAAAGAATATAAGAAGCAAGATTTTTAAGAAAAGGTTTTATGTTGGATTCTAATGAGTGTAAAAGATAATATTATTTGCGAGATGAGTTGTAAAAAGTATGACGCATGCACAGGGAAGAAGTTATGAGAACTTTACTCAAAGAAATTAATTGAAACACTTATACTTACTAGAAAAACTTGAATGCTTTCAGACTGAAAGAATGTATGTTCATAACTGAACATCTTGATAATTTTAAATCAATTATTATGGATTTGGAGAATATTGATATCATAATCTATGATGAGGATCAACCCTTATTTTTTTGACATGTCTCTAACTCTATATGCAAACTTCAAGGATATTATCATGTATTGTAAGGGAAAACTATTTCTGGTGAATATTAAAGGGGAGCTGAAATCAAAGGAGTTGAGACAATTGCCACCAACTAGTGAGGCAGAAAGGGAAGATATTATATCTAGTGAAGACTAGCAACAAGGTGAGTTCCTCTAAAGAAAAATAATTTAAGTCGATCCAAATTAATAGCCAATAGTTCAAACTGATATGAATGTAGTGAGAAAGGTCATTATATGAGAGACTATCTGAAGCTAAAAGGTAAGAAGGGAAATCAAAAAGAAAATGTTGCAAAACTAGAAGAATGTGTGAATAGTTGTGATGATAGTGATAGTAGTGGCACATGAGATGTGCTATATGTGAGCTTAGGCTATGGGAAAATAATTGGATACTCGAAACTAGAGCTACATACCACATGTGTCAGTTTAAGAATTTTTTAAGTAATTATAACCCCATGCAATAAACTCTTTATATGCGGAACAATCATTCATTGCTTGTTGGTGAGTCGGTAACATCAAGATCAAAATATTCGACGGTGTTTCTAAAATTGTGATGTGTTGGCATGTTCATGGGTTACAGAGGAACCTCATATCTCTTGAGAAACTAGACTCTCGGGGTTATAAGTATCGTGCATACGATGGTGTAATGAAGGTGACAAATGACTCGTTGTGTGTATGAAAGATAGTTTACAAAATAGATTTTACGTTCTCTAGGGGAGTCTTGTTGTGGGTGATGATGTAGTACCATCATCAAGGAGTAATAGTCAATATCGGTAAGATCGGAATCACTTCTGATATTGACATATCGGTCACATAAGTGAAAAAGGGTTGGTGTTTTGGGATAGATTTTTAAAATGGTTATGGGGATTTTATGGATATTGTGTGTTTGGTAAACAAACAAGTCAGTTGTAAGAACGATTAAAGGGATATTGGATTACATTCACTCATACCATTAGGGCGCATACATAATTTCATCAAAGAGCACAGCCTTATACTACATGAACGTGATCGATAATTATTGAAGGATGGTTTGAGTTTATTTTATGAAAACCAAAGATAAGGAATATTCAACCTTTATGAAATAAAAGACGATTCGAAAAGCAGACAAAAAAAAGCTAAAACATCTTAGGATGTGAGGGTTAGAAGTTAACAGTCGTGAAAATACATGAAGTATGCTCTTGTATTCCTGTATGGGAAAGGATTTATGGTAAGACTCATTTACAGTTTTAGTCTGGATTTTCGACTGATTACAAACAATTTAGGATGTTCGTTTATCATGCGTACGCTCACGTGAGGGATGGTAAACATGAATAGAAGGAAAAGAGGTACATATTTCTAGGATATGCTATTAGACTGAAGACATATAGGTTATGGTGTACCACTTCAAAGTCTCCAAGTTTTCTTATTAGCAGGGATGTAACTTTTAATTAGTCTCATTTGTTAGACGACTAGAATGTATGGTAAATGGTTGAATCTTTATTGGTTGTGAGTAACATGTGGAACTTGAATTAGAATCTCTTATTAATATGTCCAATATTTGAAGCATTAACATTGGAGGATAGTGAGGATGATGCACCCCACACATATCAACAACCCTACAACATAATAGTAGAAAGAGAAAGAATAGAGATTAGACCACCAAAAGTGTATGCAACCTTGGTACATATGCTTTTTAAGATTCATAAACATTTGAGCCGCACGAACCTAGTAGTTGTAAAGAAGCTATAGCGAGTTCAGAAATAGATCAGTTGATCGGTGCTATATGGGAAAAGATTGAATATTTTCATAATAATCAAATATGAAAGCTACTTAATTTCTATAAATGACAAAAAATAGTAAGCAACAAATGAGTATTCGATAAAAATAAAGGTAATACAGGGGTTTGGGCACCTCAATTACAGGAAAGACTGAGTGTTATGGGTATTGCTCAAAAGGAATTAATCGACTTTAATGAACTATTTTCTCAAGTGGTGAAATATAATTTGATTCGAATTTTGTTAGTCATAGTAGTATTCTAAGACTTATAGTTTGAACGATTGGATGTGATGACTATGTTTCTATATGGTGAATTGGAGGAACTAGTCTAAATGAGATAAGCCGAGGAATTTATCGAACCTACAGTGGAGGATAAGGTTCATCTGCTGATGAATTCATTATATGATTTGAAATAGTTACCTAGGTAATGGTACAAAATATTTGATGCATTCATGGTGTCAACTAGGTTCACAAAATGCCCATGTGATTATTTTGTGTATCTTTAGAATATGTGAGACGGTTGTTATGTTGACTTGTTTTATATGGATGATATGATCATTGTTTCTTGTATTATATCATATATTGAGAAGATAAATAAGTAGCTTAGTGTAAAGTTTGAGATGAAAGATCTTGATAAGGCAAAGAAAATGCTACAAATTTAGAGTGTCAAAAAAACAATTGTAAGATTGTTACACTTATCTCAGCAAAACTACATTGAGAAAATGCTACAACTATTGAACAGTTTTATGCTAAGAAATTTAACATCATGTTTGTCACTCATTTCAAGTTATCTACACTAGGCTCGGCCAATGACGATGTTAAGTTGGAAAAAATATCGAATGTTCGATACTCAAGTGTAGTTGGTAACATCATGTATTATATGGTGTACACACGTCCTGATATTACACATGTGGTTAGTATGGTGAGCAAGTATATTGGATATCCTCAGAAAGAATATTGGCGTGCAGTGAAATTGATACTTTGGTACCTTAAGAATACTACAAATATTGGTTTGATTTTTAACAAAAACAATGTTGATGGATCATTGAACGATATGACAGGATAACTGGTTGGTTTTATTGATTCTTATTTTACAGGTGAGATGGATAAAATGAGATCTTTGACAAGATATGTGTTTACTCTAGCTGTGAGTGCGTTCAATTGGAAAGGATAGTTGCAAGATATTAAAGCGTTGTCTACAAAAGAGTTAGAATACATGGTTGTGACAGAAATAGTTAAATATGCAATATGGTTGCAACGTTTGGTGGGTTGATATGTCTTCAAACACTCATGTTTGTATTTATTTTTAGGGTAAAATGAAATACCAAACCTAAATGATTGTGAAACATTCATCTATATAGCTGATGACAGTTTGTGTTTGCGTGAAATTATTTGTGATGTTCGCTTATTACATACTAGTGAATATTCGATATACTTAAAATGTGTATTGTATGTACCTTCTTTCAGAGGGATTTTTATTTTTTTCCCGTTATTAGACAAATTATTTTATTATCGCCTATTTAAAAATAAATGTTTATGTCTTTGTGAACATAGTGATGTTATTGTATCTGGAAAATTAATAGCGAATAATAATTTGATTTTGTTAAATACTATAAAGGACCATAAAAATATAATGAATTAAATGTGTGCAGAAAACTAAATTGGAAAATTGGAAAATTCAACAAAACTTTGGCACGAAAATTAGGTATCATGTCTAGAAATTGAACTGAAAAGTTTGTTTCGGAATTTTTATTAAGTGGGTTGGATGTTTCGGACTTTAATGTTTGCATTGAATGTATAAAATATAAACAGACCAAGGTAAAAAAATTAGATGCATATAAAAGGAAATGGGTCTTGGATTTGATACATACATACATCTACAGACCATTCACTACAACATCATTGAACGACTTCACTTTAGGGAATCTGCATCTTATTCGTAAAAAAATAAAGATTACTGAAAAGTTCAAAGTCTTTAAGATATTAAGTGCATCAGTTCTAACTGTGGTGTTGAATACTATGGAAGATACGACGATTCGGGTGAACAACGCCATGGGTTATTTAAAAAGTTCTTAAAGAAATGCGGGATAATCCCTTAATATATGATGTCGTGTTTGCCAAGCATCAATGGATTATCTGAGAAACAAAATCGTACTTTGAAGGATATGGTAAGAAATATGATTAGTCATTCAACATTACCTATATCGTGTTGGGGAGAAACAATAAAATTTACAACCTACCTTCTTAATAGAGTTCTAACATAAACGACTACTAAAACCCTATGTGAAATTTAGACTAAGTGTAAACATATTTGAAAGAATTCATATTTTTGGGGATGTCCAACTGAATCAAAGCCTTATAGGCTAATTGAAAATAAATTGGACTACAATATGGTTAGTAGTTATTTTATTGGATATCTCGTGCACAGTATGGGTTTTAAATTTTATAATAATTCCACTAAAATATATTTGAGATGGAAACAATGAAATTTTTCGATGATATAGTGTTTTGGAGGGAGAATTTAGTAACAAACATTCATTTTGAAGAAGAACTAGCAGAGTTTCATGAAGGTTCTAACAATGATACTCTAGTGTCGAACAATGATTTTGCATTTAAGAGACTATTCATCCATTCAGATTTGTTAGAATATATAGATACTCAATATGATGTTGGAATTTATGAGCCAAATAAATTTGTTCAAGAATCAAACTCCATATCCTTAAGTATTTCAAGTTCAAAATGAATAAATTATGTATTTGCGGAGATCTCTTAGGAAAAAGAAGACAACTATATCTTCAGAATATATAACGTATCTTCATAAAAATAAAGAATTTTATGGTACAATAGAAAATGATCCCATAAGTGTCCGTGAAGCCATGCAAAATTATGGTTCTCAATTATGGATTAACATAATAAGTGAAGAGTTTAATCTATCAAAGATAACACGGTATGTGAGTTGGTTCTCAATTATGGAAAGGCATAAAGTGTGAATTATGGCTAAAGGTTTTACTCAACATGAAGGGATTGACTTTAATGAAACCTTCTCTCAGATGTCATCGAAGGATTTTTCTCAGACAAACATGGCATTAATTGTACATTTTTTATTTTGAGCTTCATCAAATGGATGTAAAGAGCACTTTTCTTAATTGAGACATTGAGGAAATGAGTTATATGGTGCAACTTGTAAATTTGTCTTTATTGATCCAAATGCGATGGTATGCAAATTAACAAAAACTATTTATGGACTTAAACAAGCATCTTGATAGTGTTACCATAAATTTTATTAAAGTCATTATCTCATTTGGTTTTAAGTCAAATTAAACGGAGGATTGTGTGTATCAAACGTTTAGTGGGAGTAAATTCATATCTTTTATTATTTTATGTTAATGTCATGTTACTCACAAACGAAAAAACTTTGTTACGTAAGTCCAAGAAATTTTGATTGCAACAATTCGATATGAAATATCTTTATGATGCATTATTTGTGTTAGGAATTCAAATTCATAGGAATTGTACTCGTGTAATTTTAAGTTTACCACAAAATGGGTATATTAAGAGTATGTTACAACGTTATCAGATGGCTAACAACAAAGAAAATAAAACCTTTATATCAAAAGGTAAAAAATTTAGCCTTAAACAATGTCCAAAGACGAAACTTGAGATTGAGGAAATACAACCCCGATGTTAGTGAATCATCTTACTAAGGTATTAGTGTGTAAGTATTTTATCGATCACACCATTAAGATGGGTGTTGTGTATTTAGAAGATTTTAATTTCAATAAGAGTTTGTATTTAGTTATAAGATATGTTTGTATTATGATATTTCACAATGAAGTCCATTAATATATATATATATATATATATATATATATATATATATATATATATATATATATATATATATTAAGTATGCTCTAATTTTGAGTATTGTACTTTATTATAAGTAGATATCCAATTAAGTTTGAGTAGGACCAAAGGAAAAAAATATGTTGGTCGAGAGCAGTCTTTTGTATCTACCTCAGATACGTGACACAAAACTGTTGGTATAAGGTTTCAGTTAAGTTTCTTTAATATATATATATACTATAAGAAACATAATTAGTTACTTCGTTTTGCAAAAGAAATTGTTATTTTTGCTAGGAGTTTGTTTATTATGTTTTAAAAAAAGCTTGGTACCATGTATTATAAATATGTGTTTTGGGGCTTCGAAAAATGTGCACGTGAGACGATTAAGTGAGTTTCATATTTTCTATGTTTGAAAATAGTTCTAAGCTTGTTGAGAGAGAAATGAGGTGGGAGATAATCACTCAAGATAGTATTCAATTAATCATGTAATTTTTGTAGACGATTAAAGTCTTATAACATAAAGTGATGGAGTGATTTGTGTTTGAGGAATCTTTATGTAATCTTCTTGTTCAATAAAATAAAATATTTGTTCTCCATGGATGTAGTACTAACTCTACAATCCGGACCATGTCAAAATTTATTTTGTCCTTGGTTTAACTTTCATGCTTTCTTTTATCTGTTGCAAATCTTGAACACAATAATTTGTTATTTCGAGAGAATCCATAAATCGCATCTCAATGCTTGCATCGGACGAACATAAATTTTCTAACAACATTATAATATTTTTACCGTTTTTGTTATTTCACTCATCTATTAAAAAAATCTCTTACCATTTTCTCAAATCTTGAAACTTTTCGAAAAATCTAAAATTTTAACAAAAAATTACTTCAGAACATTAAGATAACAATTTTGTGTTTTACATCTGGTTTTTAAAATATTTGATATTTTGGTTAGTAAAATATTCGAGTATTAAATTTAAAAAAAAGCAGAAAAACAAATCTATTTTTTCCTTAGGTTCTAAGATTTGCTTATTTAATTTAGTTTATATTATACTATTGTTGTTAAGCTGAGTTACATTAGCATTAACAGAATCATTTAGCATTCCGGATTTATGTAACTTTCTTTCCCATTTAAGGTATACATTGATATAACTTCTGTTTTATTTATGAAAGCAAAATGAATATTAGTTTTTGTTTTTAAAAAAATCGTTTACACAACTTTTATTTTGGGAAAAAATAATTTTTAATAAACTGTAATTTGTAAGAAAATATTTCATATATTTTTTCACTAATTATAAAAAGAAAAATCCATATTTGGATAAATTTGGAGAGTAAAATTGTCTTTTTCCAAGTTCAAAGTCAGTCCCTCTTTTAGCAAAGTTGGGAGTTTCAATTGTAAATGAGTCATTCTTGTATCCGTAAATCTTAAATTTTAATGGTTTTGGTTAATACTAAAAATTATAAGCAACTTGAAAAATATAGAATATTTTTCGTTTTTTATTATTTTGTTGTATATCCTGTTATTTGTCGGTATAAATTTTTTCACTAGCGAAAAAAATCTTACCGGGTGAGACTTTTTCGTCCGCCAAACTGCTTAAATTTATCCAACGAAGAATTTCTCATCGGAGAGAAGAAGATCCATCCTGAAAAAATAAAAATACATTTTTTGTAAATCATTAAATCTGACAAAAAAATAAAAATAACTTTTTTTTTAAGATTTAGCCATAACCAATTTTAATATATTCTTTTACTTAAAAAAAAAGACAAACATGCGATCCCAAAATCGATTCATGTTCTATTTTCCATCGATTATTCGGGCCTTTGATGTCCATTCGATATTAGCTTTGGTCATAAACTCACGTCCCTCTAGCTATAATCAATATTGGGCTTCTATTTCAAAACCAGACATATTTATTATCGGGTCGTAACCAGAAATGTCCAACAAAAATTGAGTTGCTATTAGTCTCTATCCGGCCTAGGTTTGCTATATTATAACTCAATAGTCAAACTTTTTTTGAGACTTCTCGCGAACCTATATATTTTTAGAAGTTGTTACTAGTTACTAGTGCGATGTTATGAAAGTTTAGGGACACGTAAAAACCACAATGATAATCCTAGTTTTATAAGGAATATTTAGATTGGAGTGTTTTAATTTAAGATATTTGAACATGCCGGATAGAGTTAATTAAAATAATTAATAGAAATATTAAAATATTATTATTAAATTAAATGGTTTATAAATACAATATAGATATAACTGGATTGTATTTAATGAAAAGTAGGCATTAAACCTCATTAAAAAATGTTAGGAGTTTTATTCGCCAAGAGTTCTTGAAAGATTAAATTAATTATTTTGAATTAAAAAATTAATTAAAAATAAATAAATAATACATGACAGAAAAATATTTTATCTTTTGAGTAGAACCACTGAAAGAACATATTATTGTTTTAAATAAAACAATAAAATAAAAAATAAAAGTTTCAGAAAAATAAAAAAGATATATGTTATTTTATTTTAGTGGGTTCGATTATATACAAGTTCCATCCGTGTAGTTTTTATATAAATCCTTATACATTAAAACGAGGTTCTTTGCTCAATTCTGCCTACTATATATGTTGTGAGATTTGGCATCTTAGAAACAAATCTAAGATTAAGAAGACTACTACTGACAATAAGACTCCTATCAACTATATAAATCATATAGTTTTTTTTGTATTGATCATGCTAAGCTCCTTAATATTAAGCATTGGGCCCCTTTTAACTATGCTGCAACTGACCTTGGTTGCGTAAACTAAATAAAGAATTGCAAATACTTTATTACTTTTGATGGACTCTTCCTCTCATTAATAGAATTAAGGTCTATATCGATGGGTCTTCTCTTGCTAACGGGGATGCTAGTGGTGGTATAATTCTAAGAGATAGTAATTGTAACCTTGTATGTGGGCATAGTGATATTTATGGGAAACCTACCCCTTTTCATGTGAAGCCAGAGCCCTTCTTCATGGTCTGCTAATCTGCAAACATAAAGGTTATATCAATGTCGATCTTGAAATAGACTTTGAAATAATGGTAAACATTCTTGCTACAAGAAAATATCGTAAGCCTCTTGAGCATGTATTAAGGTGTTGTAGAGGTCTCATTTATCCATCTATGGTGATCAAGTATATTAATAGATTCCAAAATAGCGCAGCTGAATGCTGGCTAAATGGACCAAAAAATGCAAGATAAAAATATTTTACAACAATCAAAATGCTTCATCTCATCTTTCTACCATAATTGCTCTTGAAATTTTTGGTGTGGGCTACTTTAGAGAATATTTCTAAATTTTCTTCATTAATTTTTTGTTATTTCAAACGCTATGATTTCGTCTAACATTGCTATCTAGTATCAGAAATTAAGACTCTCCCTATTTGAAGCCAGTTAAATCAGCAAGTCAAATTGGTTTTGAATCACCTTATTAATCACTCACTTCTTTTTTGAGCTGAATCTTGTCTCTGAATCTGGAAGCTTCCTAATTAAATGATGTTCTTAATCCTTCTCTATGGATATCTTTTCGTTGAGTGAGAGAGTTGTTAATACCAAATTGGATCTATATTAAGCTTTTTTATTGACTTCCTAAAATTGTTGTCTCATTGGCTTCTCTATGTTTGTGTTGGAAATTTTACAGTTTTGATCGCGAATCTTCTTATTGCTCTGGAATCTCTGTATGCTAATCTTTCTTATGAGGATTTGGAATCTCTTTGGATTCCTCTCTTGTAATCTCGTAGTTTACCAATCTATGTTATGGAGGTCAGCTAAATCGTCGATCCCATTCTAGCTGGTTCATCATGGAAGTTTTGAGTCGTGATTGTGTTTAGTCTCAATTGTTTTTATTAATTAGCTTATTTTAATCCTCTCTATTATAAGCCTTTCACTCTTGTCACTCTTGGACCTTCAACTATCAATGAAATTTCTTTAGCTTAAAAAAATCTATTTTTTTATACAACTAATAATGAAAACATTTTGTCAACTATAAATATAATTTGAATTGCATTCTTTGAAATCTGTTTTCACGTATATAGCATGTTTAGGGTTATTTTTTTATAGAAAATAGATTTATAAAAGTTCTCGAACAACTGAAAAAATTATAAGTTTTTTAAATATGAATCAAATAAAACTTTTGATAAAAGTACTACTGTGAATTTGATATTTATTTTCAATTGAATTCCTAAATAAATTCGTGATTACCGATAGTCCAATTATATATTTTATTGATTTAATAAAAAATAAATTGAAACAAAAGTAGTAGTAGTACCTATCAATCCGATACTATGGACATGTTTAAAGGATGCATCCAGTAGTGCTCGGACATATACTGAGTATTGAGAATGTCAAGAGATTGTCCCAGACACTCTTATTATAAAAATGATTGCTTTGAGATTTCACCATGTTGTAGGGTTTATAAATTGCTTTTTCATTAGATCAGTCTAGGGTATCTTCTTGGTGTCACATTATTTACTAAAGTGGGTTTAAGATGAACAAAAGCACGAGAAAATGGGTCATGGCCGGATTGTTTTCAAAGGGGGTCCTAGTATATTAAGGACCGTCTTCTTTAATCTCTTTGGATCTTATGATACATACAAAGAATCAAAACATATAGGTCCTATATAAGGACCATCTTCTTTAATTTTCTGGATTTCATGATATATACTTAAGTATTTAAACACATAAATAGGTCTCAATAATTAATGAAATTTATTTTATAAATGGTTTTGAAATTATTTTATTAAATGGAAATAAAAAGTTTAATAGCAAGTATTATATTAAAGCATGAATATTAGTATAAATATAAATTATAGATAATCTATCTTATGTTTTATTTTATATATATATATATATATATATATATATATATATATATATATATAATGAAAATATAAATATCCCACAACACATATAAGTATAAACGAGCAATACAATATTATTCATTTATATATCCACTTATCATTTTCATGTTTAACCGGTATGAGTTTTCATTCAACGTAACAAAAAAAAATTCGAACGAAATAGTATTTAACTTGACTTTTCATTCATCTATTCTAATCAGATTGTGTCAGAATTTATCACCAACGGATCTTTATTTACTTACCCAATATCACTCTGCATATTTTTCGGCGCTACTCTATAAGTACTCTGAACTAGGTCTTATTATTTATCTTACCGTTTGTTCTAAGAAACCACATAAACTCTCAATTAGATCATATAGAACATACCATTCACTTTGAATACGGTATTGCATTCCATCCTGACCTAAAATTTAGTATCTATTTGAAAAAATTGTACAACTTTATTTTTTCCGCTACCAAAAAATTGTACAACTTTATTTTTTCCGCTACCAAAATTTTATATTATAATTGAGATACGTTTTTATTTGTATACCACAAATCCTTTCTAGGATTTAACCGATAATAGACGTGAAACTTTGATGCTTAATTTTATATATATATATATATACAATTTATAACAGATATAATCTTATAAAATATAAAATGTATCCTAACTATCAAACAGCAATTGATATAGATTATTGATGTAAAGTCAATAATTAAAAAAGATTATCTTAATTTTAAACTAATCCTAACAACTAACAACATTATTCATCAACTTAACAGCCGACAAAAGACATCAACTACAGTCTTTGAGCTATAACTTCCAAGATCATATGTTTTCTGGTAAATATGTTTTGGTGTCCTTTTATCATGATTATTATTATTATTACCTGTCGTAATCTTATTAGTTTCTTTATTACATCATCACTATATTATTTGTGTGTGTAAAATACAAAAGCGACATAAATTTTTCTTTTCTTATTTCATTTCTAAATTAATGTTGAAGTAAATAGAATTTGAAAAATAAAAAGGAGAAAAAGTCTGGTTAGGCTACGTAAATACGAGGGATGATAGTGAATGGAGAAAATAGTTCATTAATTGCATTGATACAATTATTAGAAGAGAACAAGATTGTGGGGATCCATTTGTCTATTCAGATAATATGAGACATGTGTGGTGTGGTGGTAGTTAGACCCATATGCCGACATGACTATATACGTCGTTTTACGTGCATTTATGATTTCATTCTCTTAAGGTAGTATAGTATTTTAATGCGATTTTGATTGGATTTAATATATTGCATGATATGATTTCATTTATATATTTTTAAAATTGTAACTATATATATTGTTTTAGTAATAAAAGTAATAAATTAAAGAGGAAAGTACCTCTAAATACCCACTCAACTATCAAATACCAAAATGGTACCCGTTTTTGGACTACTTTCATAAAATACCTAAAGCCATATTTGGAACAATTATACCCTCTAGGGTATAAAAGGGGTTGTTTGGTTGAAACCCATTTTTTTACACCTTCTAATCTGACTTTTAGATTACAATTCCCCCACTTTCACATTTCTAAATTTGAAGAGAGAGAAACACGTGAAAGGAACCCAAAAGACACTTTTGAAACCGAAACAGAACCTTTCCACCGGCGACAACTAACCGGCTTTCAGTTCCGGTCGATCAATCAACCACCGTTCAGCACCTACGCCGTCGAGCCTCCTACTGCGTCGAAGTATTCCTACGCTGTCGCACCGGAGCAGGTATTCCCCGACCACTCCCTGTCTTCCAGTTATATGCGTCAATGTATAAGCTTCGCCGGAATACGTTTAATACTCCGGTAGTTAGAATAGTCTGTTCTTTTACAACTCCGTCGAACACAGTCGAGCAGCCTCCGACTGGATTTCTTCGACTTCGAGTTTTGGATCAGGAATCTGCAGAAGTGGCACGAAGGCCGTCGATTACCTCTTGCAAGATCCAAACCGTCGGTTTAGACTTTCTGCTTCTGGTTGTGTGTATTGACCATGAATTAGCTTCTTTACAGTGAAATTTGTTCATTTCCCTAAAAAAATGCTAACCATAGCCTTCAAGAAAATATATTACAATGGAAATTTGCAGTGTATATTCGCTGGCGCCGGAGTGCTTGGGGTCACTACCACCGGATTCTCCAACTCTCGATTCCTGGTAGCAGGTCTACATTTCTTCTCTCGCTCTCCTCAAGATGCTCAGGCACAGTAATCAAATATTTTCTTCTCTCTTTTTCTTTAATTCTAGGGTTCGAATTGAAATGTTGTATTGACATTTTGTGACTTGGTTTGTGGATTATTAGCTCTATATAGCGATTTCCAAGTTATGGGTACCTATCAAATTGTTATTTTCGGTTGTTGGCTCTCTGGTGTTGATGCTACCTTTTTGGCCGATAAACTTTAGTATCAAAAGTTGCATATCCAATTGTATTCGGGTTGCATTGACAATAAAAGTAATCCTTTTCGCTAGGTTTAAGGCAGTGCAGGAGGGAGATGTGCTGACACCCGAGAAGCTGGCAATTGCTACCGTTGGAAGACAAAATGCAAAGAAACACCTCGAAGAACATGTACCCAACATCATTCAGACACTAGGAACCATTATGGATATAGTAGAGATTTTGTAACCCCTATTTTATAAAGTTCACGTTATATTATCTTTTTCAGGTGGTGGTGGTGCTGCTCCTGCTGCTGAAGAGAAGAAGACGGAGAAAGTAGAAGAGATAAACCATCAATGTTTTAATAATCTATTATGATCATTCTTGAAGGTATTTTGATACCGAAGCTCAATTCAAGAACAATACGGCAAGCTCTTATGGACCATGCTTAAACCATGTGTCCTGTATTTTTGTTTATGATATAGTAAGTCTGTATTTAGTGGTTTGCAATGTATTTTTCGCTTAGATATCTTGTTCTTGAATGAAGTGGAGTTGAATTATCTAAGAATTTTTGAGTATTCTAGTATTCTCGTATTTATCAGACGTTTACTCAAGTATCTATCAGACTAGTATTCTCGTATCTAGCAATGTCTATGCATCTTATCTATCAGACTTATAATCAACTATCTACCAATGTCTGTATTACATATCTATCAGACTTATTATCGAGTATCTATCAATCTCCATATGTCGTATATAGTAACTTCAAAGTGTTGTATCTAGCAATGTCTGTATTACATATCTATCAGACTTATTATCGAGTATCTATCACGTATCTAGCAATGTCAATATATCGTATCTATCAGATTTATACTCAAGTATCTATAGATGTAGATGTTATGTATCTATCAGACTATAATTCACATATCTAGCAATGTCAATATATTGCAACCTTAAAATCGCATACATAAATTGCTGTATCTATCAGATGTATACTCCAGGATCTATCAATGTTATATATCGTGTCTATCAGACTATTATTCACGTATCTAGCAATGTCAATATATCGTATCTATCAGATTTATACTCAAGTATCTATCAATGCAGATGTTTCGTGTCTATCAGACTATTGTTCACGTATCTAGCAATGTCAATATATCATATCTATCAGACTTATACTCAAGTATCTATTAATGCAGATGTTCCGTATCCATCAGACTATAATTCACATATCTAGCCGTGTCTTGCAAATAGATAACGAGTATCTAGCGTTGTAATCTCAGCGTATCTATCAATTTAGACATTATAAACGATAATAATCATCCAATCAAATAGACATGGTACATATCAATGTTAACAGTATACAAAAATATAAGTCGAAAGATAAGGAGTACTTATCTATGAAAATCAAAATATTACTAAAAAATCGGGAACACAAGTTCAGAACGGAGCATCACATGACGTCCTATTACTAGACTAGCAATGTCAATATATTAGTATGCTCCGGTTAGGGTATTAGAGACTAGCAATATCTTCCTTCATATCTAGCAATGTCTATAACATTGTATATGTTTTGAGTTGATGTTGCATCTGTCTAGCAATGTGTCCCTTCATATCTAGCAAGGCGTTCCTTCATTTCTAGAAACGTGTCCTTCATATCTATCAGAGTTAATAAAATCAACATCCTCCAAAGGTAAACTGTAGTAATGAAGTAAATGCATCACCTGCTCCATGATGATGCTCACCTGCGAGAAAATTCAAGAAAGGATAATGGTGTTAGGTTAGGTCAATAGGTTTTGTTTTTTTCCAATACTAAGACAACACAAATAACACGAGCATAAAAACTAAGCATATCGAAATCTAGCTCAATTGGATTAGCCATCAACAATGTATAAAGAAGTGACAATCAACCAAATGATGTCAAATCCAATCTTATAATACTTGGGTTTAAACTCACTTACTTGAGCTAAGTCAATAATGAACTCCATACAGAAACCTTACTGTCACTATAGATATAGCCTTCCTGTCATCATGGATATAACCAATATATATCATCAACATTTATACTAAATACTAACTGAGCATGGTTGTTTTTTTTCATAGATTCAAATATTGGTACAATGGTGAGTTTATCAAATACAGAATTGGACATAAATTGAGATTCACAGAATCGACAAATCAGTAATTTTGGTCCCAAATACAAACCTGAACCTCCCTGCGAATCTTATAGAAATCGTGGAATCTCTTGCCAGGAAGATGAAGAAACTCTCCATACTCCTCGTCATTTAAGGAGCCGTCTGGCCGACGATTGGTCTGTAACTGAAGTACAAGCGGTCGACGCGTGCCTATGTCATTGCCGCGAGGAAGGAAATCACGGCCGACAAGCGCCTCTAACACGCTAGACTTGTCACTACTCTGGCTACCAACCACCGCAACCTGCGGTAACTCAATCGTTGACTGGATCCATCCTAGCTTTGCGAATATATCTTGCAGCTTGTTAACCATATAGACCAACCACATATCTAGATACTCTTCCTGCAAAGCAATTAGACCAACCACATATCTTCCTGCAAAGCAATTAGACCAACCACATATCTAGATAGTTAATGAGAGAAAGAACAAAACAATCATTAACAAACTGAATCGAGCTTACAGATCAAATCAAAAAATTGAAAGGCGTAAAATGTACCAACCTCGTAAACTTCAGCAAGACCCTTTTTACTCTTATTATCATCCTAAAACGTTTTAATCAAAATAAAAGCAACTTCAGCATACTGAATTTTTATCAGTGTTGAAAATAAAAAGGTATGAGCACTATGAAGCATTGTTCACACCATCTCCAGTCATACCACAAATGTGATTCATTTCTTAGAGATTCTTTACAATCTCGTACTTGTGTTCTGTTCAAGATGGAAAACAGAAAAAGAAGAATGCCGATGTGCAGTCAGGTCCTACTCACCTTCGTTCTGATTTACCAGTGAAGTGGACTCGGACTCGCCGCTGCCGAAGACGGTGTCCCGTGATTCGGACTCGCCGCTACCGAAGAAGAGAAGCAATCTGCCATCGCTCGACGGAGTGGCTCCGGAGGTTTCTTGTATGAAGAAGATCTCAGTCTCGAGACTCCACCACCGCCTCATAGCTGATGGTGCAGCCGCAAGCTACCGGGACTACGGATCGGACTGTAATTAGATGCCATGGAGTTTTCTCTCAGGATTCGAAACCAGATTCGTCTACATACGCCAAGTTAACAAGAAGAGCCTGCTTAATTAAATGATTTTGTCTTTCCCGGATTCTCTCATAAGAGGAAAGGGAGTTCCGAATTATCTCATGGTGTTTTCTGGTTGGTGTTTTCTGGTGGTTTGGTGGTTCTCGTGTTTTGGGAGGGCTAAGAGAGAGGGTTAAGAGAGAGAGTGGAGGCTGGTTCAAAATTCAAAATTCAAAATTGTTGATGGCTGAAAATACTCATTAATTCTCAAAATAAGGCTTATATACTAGGTTAAGGGTAGTTATGGTATTAAAAAAATAAGGTATTAGAAATGGATATGTTTAATGAGATGGGTATTAAGTGAGCATTAACCCATTTTTGGGTACTAGATAGTAATAGGTTTGGCCAAAAGGTACTTAGTATGTCATTTCCCTAAATTAAATAAAAAAGGTGTTACATCTGTTTTAAACATTTTTGGGGAATGATAATATCTAATAACACGGATGTGGAGTTAGAAATAGCAATAGGTCGAAGAAATCAAAATCTTTTATAGATCTCTGAGGATCGTCGCCTTCGGCATCCTCCTCCGGGAAGGATCATCTGATTCTTATTCTCCTCTTCTGCTTAATTCTTTATATTGTGTTTAATTTTTATTGTTCCTTTACTTAGGAACAGGTTTTTGTCTGAAATATAGTATTATCTGATTTGTTTTTTATGGAGAACCTAAGCGCGAATGGTCAGAGTCAAGCTGGTAAATCGCATTCTTATGTAGAAATTGTCAAGAAAAGTTTGTTGTGTGAAGAAACTATGGATTTTCAACCTGAAAGTTCAGAAATCAAGAAAGATCATCTTTCTTTACAGTTTAATAAAGATGTTCTTCAAACCTTAAAAAACAAGTCCAAACATTCTTTGCTTGGTAAGTTCTCACATAGCTTACCAAAACGGAGTGATCTTATTCATTTTCTGGAATCTTTCAAATTCAGAGTTGCTTATAGATATAGAATCCGGGATTCAAGACATATAGTTCTTGAATTTGACTTAAAAGATGATTATGCTAAGATTTGGATTAGAGCAGTCTGGACTATAGGATCATCGGTGATACGTTTACTGAAATGGTCAGGTGATTTGAAAGTCGAAAGTTCGATAGCTCCGGTCTGGATAAGATTTGAATTACCTGAGCATTTGTATGATGCAAATATTGTTAAGTCTATTGCTTTGTTGATAGACGAGACACTGGTTGTTATTATTATTCCTGAGGATAATAGGTTATTCAATTCTTGTTCTGTTCTTGTGGAGATTGATGTTAAGTCTCATCTGCAAATGGATGTTTGGCTAGGCTTTGGAGATAATTACGGGTACTGGGTGAAGATTGTTTACATGAATCTTCCTCTGTATTGTAACAAATGTTTGCATCTTGGTCACAATGAGGAGATGTGTAAGAAGATCAAGAAAGACTTAGTAGTTAAAGCTGTTGATAAGGTCAATAGGATCAAATCTGTTATAACAAAACCTAACAATCAAGAAAAGGTCAAGGTTGATGAGTCTGTAGGCTTTAAGACACCTGATAAAGGAGAAATAATCGAGGCTATTCAGTCGTTGGCTCTTGGGATAACTGAGAATAATGAGTATGTTAATATGATGTCTGATGGGGATGATTTAATGGATGAGAAGATAAGAAGTGTTCAGCACTCTCCTATTAGCAAATGGAAATCTCACTCACCTGAGTTCTTTAGAGAAACTAGTCAAGATATGAAACAAGTTTATCAAAGCATACAAGACCAAGAAAGTACTGATGTGCAAAGGAAAGGAGATTCTAAGCCTAGTGTGGAGAAAGATTTAAGTCAAGTTAGTCAGAAAAATGATATAGAAGAGATTACTGAGGAAGAAGAAGAAAGTTTCAAGGAAATCTTGGATAAGAAGATTAAAACAACTAAGAAGAAAACAAAAACAAGGAGTAATATTATTAGAGCTCTGCAGTTTACTAGTTCAAGTAAATCAAAATCCCCAAACTCTCTTAATGATTAGTTTAATCAATTGGAATATTCGTGGCATTAAAGATAAGGCTTCTCTTCGTAGGCTCAATTTTCTTGCTAAGAAAAATAAAGCTAAAATGATTGTTGTGCAAGAACCTCTTGTTAATGTTAATGTTATAAGTAGTATTGCCTCTAAGCTTGGTTTTGACAATTTTGCTTACAATAACACGAATACAATCTGGATCTTTTGGAAGCATGATGTCTTTGTCACTATATTAAATGATCTCAGCCAATGTTTAAATTTAAAGGTTGGTCTTATCAATGAGAATAATCAGGTTATGATCACGGTAGTTTATGCTAGATGTCAAAGGTCTAATATAGTTGAATTGTGGAACTTTCTTAAGGATAATGTTAATAATGATTTGCCTTGGCTTATTTGTGGTGATTTTAATGTTGTTAGTTCTGTTGATGAGCAGTTAGGCTGTAGTACATTCTGTATTAATAGTACCAATGATTTTAATGATATGATAATTTGTTGTAATATTGAAGATGTTGGCTATATCGGTTCGAAATATACTTGGTCTAATGGTTCCAACTGGAAGAGATTAGATAGGGTATTTGTTAATAACAATTGGGCTAGTTACTTTGCTAGTACTAAGATATATCATCTTGCTCGTACTGGTTCTGATCATATGCCTTTGGTTATTTCTATATCTAATGAGTTTGCTAGAGTTAAGTCTAGTTTCAGGTTTTAGGAGATGTGGACTATGGATGATTCTTTTTTGCCTTTTGTGGAAAAGAATTGGAGTCAGGAGTTAGTTGGGGATCCAATGTTTGTTCTTTGGAAGAAGCTTAAAATACTTAAGCACGCTTTGGTTTCTTGGAACAAAAGTGTTATTGGTAATATCTTTAGTAAGGTGTAAAGTTTGGAAGATGAAGTTCTGGTCAAGGATTTAAATCATCAAATTCTGCAGTCTGCTGAGTCCAAGAGTGAGCTTGCCAAAGCTAATGCTTTGTTGATTAAAGCTCACAGAATGGAAGAAGTTTATTAGAGGCAGCAATGCTATTGTAACTGGGTCATTGATGGTAATAAGAGCACTAAATTTTATCACAGTTTTGTTCAAAAGAAAAGAAGAAGAAATAACATTAAGGGTATTAAGTGTGGGGATGAGTGACTCACTGATTCCAAAGATATCGGTCAGTCTGCTGTTGAATTCTTTGAGAAGGCTCTCACTGATTCTCCTTACACTGATAATGTTGATGAATCTAGTCTTATGAATGATGAATTATTTAATGTGATTCCTAATATTGTTACTGGAGATGACAACAAATTGATGCTCAAAGATCCTGATGAGTCTGAGCTTTGGTATGCTATCAATCATATGAACTCAGCCAGTGCTCCAGGTATGGATGGCTATACTCAAACCTTTTTTAAGCATTGTTGGCACATTATTAAGATTGATATGCTTAAGGCTATGATTGATTTCTTGCGTGGTAAGAATATTCCAAGGGGTATTTTTGCTACGGGGATCTGTTTAATTCCTAAGCTAACTAATGCTAATAATTGGAAGGAGTATAGACCGATTAGTTTATGTTCTCTTCTGAATCGAATTATGTCCAAAATTATTGCTAACAGATTAGCTCTTATCTTGCCTAAGATTATTTCTCATAATCAAGGGGTTTTGTCCCTGGTAAAAGTATCCATGACAACATTCTGATTTGTAAGGAGCTGATCTTTGATTTGAATCGGAAAGGTTAAGGATAGTAATATTTTCATCCAGCTCGACATGTCTAAGGCGTTTGACAAGCTTACTCATTGTTTTGTTCTTAATGTTATGAAGAGATTTGGTTTTGCTTCTAGATTTATTTGTCTGATAAAGAAAATGATTAATGCTGTAAATGTCTCTTTGCTTGTTAATGGAGATGTTTTATTTTAATACTTTGAAAGGTCTGCGTCAAGGAGATCCTATATCTCCTTATCTCTTTATAATTTCTGAAGAGATGTTTATTCGTGGTATCAATTATCTTTTCAATGAAAATAGATTTATAAAATATAAGAGTAGAGGCAGAATCAATATAAATACTCTTGCTTTCGCTGATGACATCTTATTGTTCACTAACTGTAATGATAAAACTCTTAATAAGCTTTGTGGTTTTCTTGAGAAGTATCAGCTATTGTCTGGTCAAGTTGTTAATAAAGAGAAAACTAAGATTCTGATTGCTAGTAGTATTGCTTCTTCTAAGATTGATGTCTTGACTAGCATATCTGGTTTCTCCTCTAGTAATTTGCCTACTGATTATCTTGGTGTTACAATCAATACTAACAATAGAATCTGTAACTATAACAAGCTTATTTGTAAAATTAGTGGTAAAATTAGTGAGTAGAATGTGTCTTGTCTTTCTTTTGCTGGCAAGCTTACTCTAGTTAAGTCTGTGCTGATGAGTATGATTCTATATTGGATGCAATGCTCTTTTTTGCCCAAAGGTATTATTTCGAAACTTGAAACCATTTTAAATAAATTCATTTGGGGCTCTAATCTGGTGGATAGGAAATTTCACTGGTGTAGTTGGAATACTCTTTGTAGAACTTATAAAGATGATGGTCTTAACGTTAGAAATATGAATAATATCCAAACTGCTATTTCGTTTAACCTTTGGGCTGCTTTTAGACAAAACAAGTCTTTCTGGTCTAATTTAATGCATAGCATATATTGTCCAAGTCATCATCCTTTACAGGTTAGTTCAACGAAAACTGCATCTGTAACTTGGAAGAGAATGATCAGAGTTAGAGAGCAAGCTGAGATGCACATCAAATGGAAATTGGGGAATGGTCAGGTGGATTTCTGGTTAGACAACTGGACTTTTACTAATCCTATTTTATCTCTTAATGATAGTGATAATAATCTTTGGTTCACTACTGAGAATGTTAACAAGTATTGGTCTAATAATAGTTGGAATTTATCTTCTATAGCTAGCATGATACAGCTTGAAATTGTTGATTGTATTCTTAAGCTCTATGTTGATACTAATAAAGAGGATTTAATGATTTGGGACCTTGCTAAAACTGGAAAGTATAATTTGTAAGATACCTGGGATAGCATTAGAAATAAGTATAGGTTGAATTTTATTTTTAATAACATTTGGAATCACTTAACTCCTATCAAAAGTTCTTTTATCCATTGGAAGATTCTTAATAAGTATGTGGCTGTTGATGAGATTATTCAAAAAAGAGGCATTTCTATGGCATCTAAGTGTCAGTTTTGTAGTAATTGTGAAACTATTTCTCATCTTTTTGTTTCTTGTAAGTTGGCTTGGTCTGTATGGATTCATTATGCAGTTATTTTCAAAGTTCATCTTTTTAGTAATATGAGTATCATTCAGTTAACCATAGTTTGGCAAATGCCAAAGACATCCAAGATTCAGGTCATAAATATTGTGCCTTCTCTTATTTTACATAATATTTGGAAAGCTAGGAACTTAGCTAAGATTAAAGGTATAAATACTTCTGTTAGATCGATTATTAATCAGGTTAATGCTGTTATTCATACTCTTGATATGAAAAAGCTTATTAACAAGCATCATTAGCTTAAGAACTCTAAATCTGTTATGATATTAGGCTGTGTAAATCATTTGAAGTCTGTTAATAGGCCTATATATATTAAGTGGTCTATTCCTCTTTCATGCAGATTAAAAATGAATACTGATGCTTCTTCCTTAACAATGGTGAAGCCAGTGGTTCGGTTATTTTTAGAGATAGTGTTGGTAACTTGGTGAAGGCTTTTAGTTTCTTATATGGTAAATCTTCTCCTCTCTTTGCTGAAACCAGGACTATTCTTCATGGTCTTTTGATTTGTAAGTCTAACAATTGGAAGATGGTTGATATAGAGTCTGACTCTATAACTGTTATTAATTGGATCCATAACTATAATGTCAATATTTACTAGTATGTTAGGCCTATCATAGATTGTATTCTTAAGCTCATTAGCAGTAGCATGACTGTTTCACATATTTTTCGTGAACAAAATCATGATGCGGATTGGCTTGCTAAGTATACTTTACAGTCTAAATCGAATCATTGCATTGTTCCTGAGTTGGTTCCTAATGATTTCAAGGCTATATTAATCTTAGAAGCTCTTGGATTAGGCTACATTACTTGACTCTAATAGCTGATTGTTTTTTATCTTGTTCTTGAGGTTTGGATATGTGATGGTTTCCCCTTTTCTGATGGCTTGCTATCATCTTTGTTGAGTGTTGTTGTGCTGATTCTCTTCGTTAATGGAGTATGGTTTGTTGCTGATGATCGTCATCTCGAATATGGTCCTTGTGCGCCATCAAGATTTGAAGATTTCTTCGATAATGGAGTATGGACTGATGTATGGATGTTAAAGATGTTCGGTCTTGATCTTGTTGCTGTTTGAATCAATTTGATGCTGATTTTGGAAGTTTTGTGAGGAGAGCTTCTGAAGTCTTGTCAGGAGAGCTTTGGAAGTTTAATAGTTGAAGTTGTTTTTTATGTTAAAGTTGATGTTTCGTAGTCTTTACTATTGATGTTTAGTGGTGAAGCTTTAGTTGAGGGAATGACTTCTCCTATTCTAGGGTTTTTTCTTTTTGGCGCCTAATGGTTTTGATTTTGCCGCCTAATGGTTTTGATTTTGCCGCCTTTGTAATTCAAACATTATTATTTCAATATATATCTCATTTTATTAAAAAAAATAGAAATAGCAATAGGTCGGAATTCGGATGAGCACGAATATTGTTAAATTTTTAATTTTTAATTTTTTAAATATGTTGGATAAAAATAAAATAAATTGACTTTAAAAAAATGATGGATATCCGCTTGCAGTTTTATTTATAAAATATATTTTTCATAATTAACTAGCTAATAAAAGAATCAAAAAATAAAAAATAATATATTAAAATAATAGTTATAATATACCGTAAATAAAATTTTAAATTCAAATCTATTAAACATATAACAATTCATGTTATTTAAATTTTTAATAAATTATATTTATTTTCTAAATAATTATTTTATTAAAAGAAATTGTAATTTTTTAAAATATTTTTAATTCAATAATATTGATTTTATTGGGGTTTAGTGCATTACTAATTCTAAATTAAATTAGTTGGTGTACATTTATTTACTGATACTAAATTACTAATATTAGTAACTTTCGGTTGAAGTTGTATAAATAATATTATATAATATATTATTTTATATAATACTAATTTAGCGGGTATACGTTTGGTATTACGTGGTGGGTTGAGTCGGATTAGGTATCCGTAAAAAATTAAAAAAATTAAAATCGATCAGAATCTAGTGGAGAGTAAATTTTCAAACCTACAATCCATTTATGGAAAAAATTTCAAAACTCATAACCCGTCTCATCGGGTCAGTTTAGGTCGGATATACACGAATTTAAAAACAATTATCATACCTTTAGAGTATGACGACTCTATGTAATTATAACTGAAACGCATTAGGATACAACTAAATAAAAAAAGTATGCAATCTATTTTTCAGTTTACTCGTTGAATCAAATGGTGTATAGAAAGAATTTTTTGTTTGAGATAAATATTTTAGTTAAGAGATTATCTTGCCATCAGATTACAAAATATTGAGCCGAATATACGAGCATATTCCTAGTACTAATTCATCATGTGTACAAAATAAACAACAACTTTAAAGATAAAATCGCACACTCTTTTCATTATTCACGCGAAGCACCAATACCAATGTAATAAAATTGGTTACAATTTGCTATTGGCTATCTATTTAAGTCATGCAGACACATGTAATACTACAATAAAAATAAACAAAAAATACATAGAAATTAAATTAAATATTTTTGTTATCCTCTTGACTTGGTATCAGAGCCATATAATTCTTCAATGGTCAACCAAGATTCACCAACTTTGATTTCCGACTCAATGAGATCGGGATGTCTTCCCAATATCTCATCTTTGAGTAGCAAAAACCTGCAGCTAAACTAAATCAGTAACTTCAACAGTATAAGACTATACATGAGTAACTTTTTCATTTAGAAAACTATGGTTCTACATATGATAAAGTGGAACAAACTTGGAGTTTTTATAAATGGGAATAAACTCTGTCATCCCAAGATAATTGTTGATTGACAATCTATAGCAGAGAATTCATACTAAAAATAGTGGGTGGCTAAGGACCAATTTCTTCGGGGTGGTTATACAACACCATGAGTCATAAGATAGCAACTCAACTAATGGATAAAAAATATCCAAGAGCATGTGGGATGTATCCATAAGATTGTCTTGCTCACAAAAAAAAACCCAGAATAACCTACTTCAACAAAGGATTTCAAAGGACTAAAAATATGGGCTCAACTATTGAGGAATATCTGAACAAGATGAAAGGTATATATGATAAGTTAATCCTAGTTGGGTGGTCCATTTATATTGAATATTTAGTAATGATAATGGCATAACCCTCGGACACGGGATACTCCTTATAATTGGCGAGGTAAGGCCAATAAAAATGGATTCTCGGCTATCAAAAAGTGCAAGGCATGAAAGTTCACTGATCGAGCGCATGACCATGCCCATTGGTGTGCTCATGATCCTTATACCTGGTAAAGTAAAACCAAACTGAGCAGGAAGTGATGATCAAATGGAAACATAGAATTGGAAAGCTCTGTGAGCAGATTAGATTGTAACCCGAGTGATGAGCAAGATAAGAAGTTTGCCGAGGGGGGAAAACAACATCCTGAGGCTTGGCATAACGGCTACCACACATGTGCCCCATTTTAAGCACCACTAACGAACGTGTTTAATAATGGCTCAAGTAGTGCGTCATGTATTTAATTTCACTAAGACAACCCAATAGACAATTATGTAATTATTCATGGAGAGAAAGTCTTTGTGATGAACCTGTATAAATAGAACTGTAAATGAATAATAAAAAGACACTTAACTTGATTATATTTTTCATTCAAAATTAAAAGAGTTATCACTTTGACATATATTTGTGAGGATTTTTCTCTAATAAGTAACATAACTATTTAGATGGACTTGATTATGAGTACATTCTTATAGTTATAAGCCTAGCAGATAAAGAATTATTGAATTAGTTAGATCAAGAAACCTCTATGATGACATTTGAGAGCAAGCTGTAATAACTAACTAGCCTAAAAATTTCATAATCTAACCTAAACCTAGGCTTTGCAAAACTTTATTACTCATAAAGAAGCAAACATATCACAAAATAATAACAACCTAAGAAATTAGAACAATATAATTTTAAAGGACCAGCTAAGGGTTTAGATGAAAAAAAATCTACTTTAATAACTATTCAAATAATTTTATAATAATAAATAGTTATAGAGAATGAAGAGGTGACAAATTTTTGGATAACAAACCAACATGCCAGATCTGTGGCAAGTATGGTCATACTGCACTTGTCTGCCGTTTTAGGGATGATCTCTTTGTTATGGAATCTACTTGTAATGAACCACTTCAAAATGAAACATATTGGGGATCCTATCTAGTCACACGATATTAAAGTGTTGAGGGTTCCTCGTATGATGACAATGGTGATAGTCACCATTTGACAGACAATCATAGTCTCATGAGCCAGAAGACTGACTCCTCATGTATTAAATCTATTCTGTTGGCAATGAAAAACATTTGGCATCCTATATGTAGGACAATCTAAATTATCTTCTCATACTCATAAACCAATTATCCTAATAAAAGTTTTACGTGTACCTAAGATACATAATAATTTATTTTCATTTTATCATATTACTAAAGAGAATACTATTTTTGTTAAATTTTATCATTATGGTTGTTTTGTGAAGGACAATAAAACATGGAGTGTGATTCTCAAAAAAGACATTTAAGAATAATCTCTGCAATATGGAAGAGCTACTTAGGCCATGAGTGTCTAATTCTGAGTCATTTAAAAAAATTCTAATATTTTTATTATTGAGTCAAGCCCTTCTAAGGTTCATTGTTGGTCAAATATTACGTCTAATTTCTAAATAATGGGTGAGATAGAAAGCTTTTCCATTTATCTAAATGAATTAAGCTTTTGTAATACTTGCCAATTGGACAAGTCTCATACTTTTACCTTTCTTAATTCAACCTTTCATTCTACTGATGTTTTAGACCTTATTCATACTGATATTTTGGAACCCTCACCAGTACAATCTCATGTAGGTTTTAGGTACTGCATCTTATTCTTAGATTGACACATCAGATATACCTACGTTTATCCACTAATTGAGAGAAGTCATAATTTAACAATTTTAATATAGTTCAATTTTTTTGTTGAAAACCAGTTTAAAAGAAAAGTAAAGGTATATAATCTGATTAGGAAGAGGGATACATGTATTTACTAAAATGACAGAGCTGAAAGAAACACATAAATATTTTGTAAACACAGGCATAACCCTTCTAGCACAATCTAACGTACCTCTAAAATACTGGACATAAGCATTATTGATAGAAACATTTTTAATTAAAAGACTCCCAACATCTATCCTAAAAATATATTTTCTTATGGAAAGATTTACAACTGAAAACCTAACTATCTAGTACTTGGTTATGCCTGCTTCTCATGTTTGAGACCATATCAATCACAATTGTTTAATTTTATTCTTCAAAATGTATCTTCTTAGGGTACAGTGAGTCTGACAAGGACTACAACATGCATAGTATATTTCTAGAAATTTCATTTTTAACGGGTTAAATTTTCATTTTCTAATGGTTTCTTAAATACAAAAATATATGAGGGTTAGTTTGTTCTTTCCTTTTTTTCATGGTTACCTAATATTCTTGAACAACTACTGAGACATGTCTTATTCTAACTTGGCTAAATATATTTCAAAGAACCACTATGATCAACATCATACTGTAAGCCTCATCTACAATCAAATAGGGATTTCATCTTACCTAGTCAGCAAAAACAGACACAACTTAATCATTCCACACAAAGAACCATCCCACAAAAATAACTATCCAAATACAAACACATATCCTTAGAATAGAATTGAATCTTCCTAGTCCAGACAATGTCCCAAAGTTAGATATTATACCTAATATACATTATATGATAACAAGTGCAAAGAGTTGAGTTAATAAGCCTAAGTCTATATATGTTGGCTCTATTATCACTATTGAGGCCTTACCTATTAACCCTAAAAGTATTCACATGATTTGTGCAATCCTATATGGGTACATGCAATTCAAGATGAGTACAATGCTCTAATTTAGAATAAAATATGATTACCTACTCTTTTTGCTTCTACTCTAAAAATTATGTGGTACAAATGGGTTTACAAGGTTAAATATAATTTGTATGGTCCAGTCACACGTTATAACACTAGGTTGGGTGTCAAGTGGTTTCACTAAACCTATGGGATAAAATGATTATAAACATTCAATCTATTGGTCAAGGCTTCCAGTGTTAGAATATTACTAACTATTACAGCTTGTAAGAATTCGGATGTCAGGAAACTTGATATCAATAATGCCTTCCTAAATGGGGTCCTAACAATAATTGTTTATATGACTCAACTAAAATGGTTTGAGAGATCTATAAACCATTCATATGTATTCAAACTTCATGAGAAGTTTTATGGCCTCGAGCAGGTTCCTAAAGCTTGGTACTTTAAACTAGAATATATTTTACTTAACTAGGGTTCAAAATTTAACAAATTATTGTTCTATGTTTTATTGTGTTTCTAAAAATATTATACTAATCATCCTAGTCTACGTGGATGATATCATTTTTACAGAAAATCAGTATGATTTCCTACACACGTTTATCAACAAGCTACACTCGACATTTGCTTTAAAGGATATATGCTCAATATATCTTTGCCTAAGAAGAAAGGTTTATCGTGATTCCACTAAGTTCTGTCTTAGAAAAGAAAAGTATATTCAGAATATACTTGTGAGCCAAGGTATGTCCAGTTCCAAGCCATGTCCAACTCCAATTAGTGTTGGCCATTCATTTGTTTTATTGTTAATCGAACTTCTTTTCTCAATATTATAGAATATCGCAACAAGTTAGGAGCATTAAAATAGTAACTCACACAAGACCCGATATAGATTTTATGGTAAATCAATTAAGCCAGTTTTAAAAAACACCTACTAATATTCACTACAATATTAAAAAATAATACTCAGGTACTTATCTCGCATGCATGGTTGGGACTTCATATAAAGATAAGTCGTCACTTTCAATTTAAAGGCTTCCAAATGCAGATTAGACTAATTCCTCTAACGATTGACACTCAGTGGGTGTATACTCTTGTCTCGTGTTTATCCAAGCGTTGAAGAGAAGGCACTTGCTAATTTTTCTGTCAAACTTATTTTACCTACACAAACATCGGTCATATGATGTGATAATTTGGGAACCATCTGATTTGTTTCTAACCCATTATTTCATGCCGACATAAAGCATATCAAATGGGACATATATTTCATCCATGACAAATTGATCCAACATAAATTGGACATCAGATATGTTCCTTCTCATGACCAAACTGTCGATTATCTCTGGTCGTTCCATAAATCTTTTGGAGGAGGTTTGTGAGTAAAACAATGTTTGGAGGACCAAATTTATGATATCAATTGTTATATAAATGTTTAGAGAGAAAAGCTCCACATTTTATAGAGAGAAAGTCACAAGTAATAATTCTTTGATCAATTATCAATCATTATTCCCCAAAAGAGGTGGTATGCTTTTATAGTACATTTATTGGGTCACACGTGCTAAAACAAATTACTTATTATGGTCTCTCCCTTAAGTTTATAATTTATTAGAAAATGGTCCTTTTATATTACATAATTGTCAATTGTTCCCAAAAGGTTTTATTTATGTCAAATTATACCCTTAATTTTCCAATGTATTCTAGCTACATAATTCTTCCCTTATCAATCTCAACAAACCACACTCACGCTCACAATTAGCTTCCTATGAGACAAACTTGAGCTTGTTTCCTCCCAACTTATTTTGAAAAAGATGTTAAGGAAAAAAAAAGAATGGCGGTGTTGCTTCTAATTTAAGAAAATTAGAAATACAAAATCTAGTGGTGAAGAAACTGAAATTAGGGTTTCGAAGAATATAAGTTAAATTAAGTGAACTGAATCCAATATATCTACACTCTACTCACGGAATAAAACGGTATGAAGAGCAAAACTTGTATTTGAGAAATGTGTTTAAGTTAAAAGATTATTTTGCCTATTGGATCATAAAATACACAGCCTAATATACCGGTCTATTCTCAATACTAATTTAGCATGTGTATAAATAAACAACAACCTTAAATATAGGATTGCACACTATATTTACGTGAAGCATTAGCATTATAAATTAGTTTGTAACAATTTGTTATTGGCACAAATTTATTTTACGTATCTTTATTTTACCCTTAGAACCACATTTGTTTTTTTTAAATCCACTTATGACTAATTAATTTATTTTTTCTTCAAGTAATGGGCCAAGCTCCTTAATTGTGTTATTTTACATTGACTTATCCGTTCCTTCATAGAGTTTATCAACAAATGAGAATAAAAAAATCATGGATTAATAAAAATATGACGAGTTATTTACCGTTATACTACATGAATCTTCACGATCTTGACGATACACTATATGATCCAAAATATAGTATTCTTTTTATCGTTAATATGCCTTTATAAGGGTATTATTTCTACAGTTTGTACTTTTTGAGGATGTAGAGTTTGATCTTCTTAAAAAAATCATTTTGTTCCTTATATGGAAGAAAAATATCATATTGAGTATCTTCATGTACTAGAAGGGCTGAAATGTCTGGCACGAAACCAAGTTATTTGATATATGAGTATCAATTACCAACAGGGATCACCATGGTGTGATATATTGGCTTCATGTCCTACTTATATTTATTAGAAGCTTCATAAACTTTTATGGGTTCCTCTATTCAAATGAACATATATTAGTTAATTGTTTCCTTCAAATTCAACATCCTCAAATAACATTCCATTTAGCGACTCAAATTTACTTTTAGTGGAAGATAATAATAATAAAAAACTTTTACATGTTCAGAATATTCGATGAAAGAATAACTAACCATTTTATTGTCCGATATGTTTAAGTTATGACTGTTCCCAGTCCAATTTTCCTGTGGGGTCTTAATAGTTTCTTTTGGCGAGATTATACTGAGAATATATGCAAAATATTTGATAGTCTCTCACAAAAATGATTGTGGTAGATTAGAATGAGTAAACATAGTTTTCACCATATCTCATGTATGTCTTTTTTATTGGGCGAACCTGAAATTATATTCAGAGTAATTATACCGCACTCTTTAAGGTACTTTGAAAATTATATATAATGTTGTTCACGTGAATCGCCATATTTTCCATAGTATTTACCATCATTGTCCGATCAGACACATTTAATTATCTTACCCAGTTGTTTAACGTTGGTATAAAAAACTATGAACTTGTCTAAATGATTATTATATCTCATGAATAATGTATAGATACTTGTATCGAAAGAATTCATATATAAATGAGATAAAGTATCATTGACTGTTCTGTGATGCATTTAAGAACGATCCACGGTTATCGGTATGTATCACTTCAAGACTTATTCCGTTATGTATGCACCTAAACTTTCGTTATGTATGCACCTAATAAAACTTTCAACAAAAACATTATTCATTATTTCCTTAGAGATATGACCTAAGTGTTTGTATCAAAGATTTCATTAATTATTAATTTTACAATTTAGCTTATTATATGCATGCATGATCATTTCTTATTTGTGATGCTTAATAATACTTATTAAATATAACTTACCATCCATTATTAATTACACATGACATATCACATTATCAAAGAATAAAGAGTCTTTTGATTATTATGAAAAAAACATGAATATCCAAAAGTTCCTTTAATAGGGAAACAATCAAATTTATTCTAACATCTTTAAAATACAAGAAATGTTCACTACAAATAAATAACTAAAAATTAAAAATGATATAAATGAAGATGAACTTCCCTTTACTTGCTAGATGGATCTTTCACCGTCATTAAAGCTTAGGATTCTCATCGTATGTTGTATGGAAACGAAAATATGGATGGTAGCAATTATATGAACACCATATGTACTAAATTGATTTTAAAATAGACTAGAGTTGTGAGATTACTATTAACTTTCACATAAGCTTGGTACTTTTCAGAGTCTATGTTGAGATACATTGTTCTCTTACAAAATAAACATCAACATGCATCAGATTATTCCTTAATTTTCTTTGCTTTTGAACTAGAAACCTTATCAAATGTTATATTATACTTTTTTCTCTGTTTTCCCATGTTGAGAGCTCATCATACGGACCCGAGATATTCGTGTTTTAGTATTTCCTCCATATAATTAGCATTAGAAGTGAGTTTACTAACTGTCAACTTCTCACGCTAAGGAAAAACTGAAACGCAAAACCCTATCGCAACTTCCTCGAGAATGTTAATCTTAAGTAACTTCAATTTAAGACGATCATTAAAATCCCAAAAATATGTTAGACTTTTTTTTTCTTTTTTGCCATGAAACTCTATGAAGGAGAGTTGCATCAGCAACATCTTAATCTCCATGCTATTAATCATGGGAAATTTTTTCTCATATGCTCTCATAAAATCAATTTCATAAGTGATTTCAGTCAAGACAACACCACTAAATACCAAATGTGTTCATTATTCCATGATTTCCAAGCATAACCTATTTAGCTCACCTTATGACTTATATTTATGTGAACTATCTTCGAAAGGGTGTGAACTACATAGTATTTAGTTCCATTTCAAAATCATAACATTTCAAATACAATTCCATGTTTTATTTTAATTGAAAAAAAAACTAACACATCTAAAATAGGAGGTTTATTGCCTAATGGGTTAAAGGTATTTACTAAAACAGACTGCATAACAAACAACGCATCTATTGGCATACAAACTTAGAATATTGCTTAAATATGGGTATAATATGTAAAATATACCTTAGATCTCTAATAAGATACCCTTGGGAGCACCTATCTCAATGCACTTGTACGAGTTTGAGTAAATTTATCGTTGATTCAAACTTAACTGACTTAATTTGGGAGAACCCTCTTTATGATGAGTTTTCTATTTTGATTAAACACTTAATGACCAATTCATAATTCATAGCATCTTGTTCATGGTTAATTAAGCCAAAAATTAACTTTTTTTGGGATGGTAATGCTTCAAACATTATTAATCATCAACCAACTAAAACCTTACATAAATAAATTTATCAAAAAGGATAATTTTGATGATATGTGGTTTCATGACCTACTTATAGAAGTTAAGAAAGTCGTAGTCATATAACCCATGTAACATATAAATATTGAACAAAATCATAAAAAAACACATTATCCAAAGCATAATATGTCGTCCAGGTCTGGAGGAAGACCCATCAAGGTTCAGATATAGTGACAACCTACAATGAGGCATATTAGCTGTAACGGACTCGGTGTAGTCGTGGAAACAAAGGTTGGCGGCGTGGTGCATCAGGAACTTGTCGCGACAAAATTAAAGGTTGCCGCAGAAAATGACGCTTGGAAATGGTTTTGTTGCGACAGGGGTTGCCGCGGAGAATAACCATTATTATTTTTATATTTCAAATTTGGCTTAATATGCCTCGATGATACTCTTTTTACCGTGCCAACCCAATATCAGATCGAGCCAGAAACCCTAAATTTCATATGAAATCATGTTTAATCGATAAAACACATAATTCTAACATATCTTATCCTTAACAAATCATATAAGCATGCAATTTCACATAATTCCACACATCGACCAACTCAATCAGCAAACAATTCACAAATGTGAATATTTTACAAAAAATAAAGATGCATGCTTTATATTTTATTCAAGAACAAAACTTAACAACCAATCTCAAATAAGTAGGCTCTAATATCAATTTTTAAAGTTCATATCACATAAACCGTAACACAAATCTGAATATGTGATTCTCTAAAAGTATGAACTGTTCCATATATACAAAATATAATACTTATAAGAAGATGTAGACATCGCGTTTTTTTATGTTATTGTTCTTTCTTTTAATTCTCGATTTTATTGTCTCTTTGATCTTAATTCAATGTATCTTATGTTTCCGGTTGAAAATCTTAAGAGAAGACTTGTATGTAAGTGATATGGATGAATATATCATTTTCTTTTTTTATATATATAAGATTTGAAATTATGGTTTTAGCTTAAGTTAAATTTCAATCTCGTCCCTAAATTTTGTTAATGTGATAAAAAACATAAACATACCAAATTATTTTTTATAAATTACTTCATACATTTTATATTTTCAATTTAAATGTCAACGAACAATTGGATTCACTACATTACTAAATCAGAATTTTACTTGATAACCACATAATCATTCCGATCCATAATAACCTTTTATATGTTAACCTAATTTTTATTATTTATATTATTTTAAATTATTTATCAGGAATACATTAATAAACATGCTACGCTTTATCATAACTAAAAAAACCTAAAATAAAATAGTAAACATTTGTTAAAATTAATTTGTTATTAAAAGCAAAAATTAAATAATACTAAAAACTAGGAGATCGATGAGAGAAAAAACTACATTTTGATATTGGGAATTGCTAAAAAAAACGGCCAAAATTACTCAGCGAAGTCGTTTATAATTTTTTTTTAAAACTACTTTGTGAAGTTATTTTGTTTGGCGATTTTGCCCTTACGAAATCGTATAAATACTCAATTTTACTCCGCGAAGTTATCATAATTTCAAAAAAAAAACTTCAAACTCTCTAACTTTGCTCTACCTTCTCTCTAAAAAAATTATAAAACTTTTAACTATAATTATAACTAAACCTAAAATTAAAACTAACCTAAACTAAAATAAATTAAAACATATCTAAACCTAAAATTAAAATCTTATTTAAAATAAATAAACCTAACCTAAATTATTAAATAAACCTAAACAAAAACTAAACTAACCTAAAACAAAACTAAGCTAAAGCAGAAACAAAAGTAAAACAAAACCTTACCTGCCTTACCTACCGCACGGCACAGCACAAACAGCAGGAGCAGCCACACACCAGCAGCAGCACACCCTAAACCGAAATCTACCCTAAACCGGCCACTCTTTCATACCCACCGGCACCCATTACGACCACCACAGGACCCAATAAACCGGAATCGTCACCGAAAAGTCTGGTTGGAGTAAGAGGAAGCGACCGAAATCGAAAAATCATTGTAAGTCCATTCCGTTGTTGTTAGATAGGTTAGTTAGGTTTAGATAGGTTTATTTAGGGTATATCTGTTGAAAAAATTGATTTTTGGGATGTTCGTAAGCCATGGCATAAGCTTCAAGCTTCTGCCATGGCGAAGAACAGCTTCCCTACGCCATCCTGTGGCGTATGGTTGGTGCCCTACGTCACATGGATGGCCTGGGGTTCTGGGTGTACGCCCATTGTTGGCGTACACCCAGAACCCCACGCCATCCATGTGACGTACGGCACCAACCCTACGCCACACGAGATGGCGTAGGAAACCTGTCATACGCCACCACTGTGGCGTGGGTATGTAAATGTACGCCATCATTATGGCGTACGTCTACATACCCACGCCACAGTGGTGGCGTATGGCAGCTCCGGTCACCGGAATGGTCCGGGACCGGTTTATTCTTGCTCTTTGGTGTGTGTTAGCCCGCCGTATGCTATTATTTGTCTAAAAAAGGTACCAGCATGACAATTTGTGTTTTCGACGACACTTGATACCTAGTACTTTTTTTTTCAGGTGATGGATCACGACGACGATGCACAGTCTGATGGCTCGCAGACGGGGAGAAAAAATAAGCGGAGTAGGGTACGTGACGCTGGTCAGCCAGTTTTACCTGTCTAGATGGATGAGCTCCCTATAGTCTCCGGACCGCATGCGTCCGGATCGAGTTCAGCTTCTGCTTCCGCTTCCCGCGGACGACGCCATCCCCCACCGGCTACAGGGCAGCGTAGAGCTCCTCCTCCGGCCAGATTGCCACCGTTGTTCGGCGAGGCTTTCACCTCCCACACTGCATACCACATTTGGATGGGAGAGGTAATATCGAAATTCCAATTTTACATTTTATGAAGTTATTTTGTTTTGTCCTATGATAATGGGAACAAATGTTTTCAGGGGCGAGAGATGCGGTTGTATGCCCATTATCCTAGTCATCGAGCATGGAGTTTGGCTGCACAGACTAGGGTACGCGCTGTAGTTGACGCCACCCCGTTCGGTCGTCTCATAGAGCCATTCTATGAGATGCACACACACTCCAACATGACGGAGGTTTTCCTAGAGAGGTGGCATATGAAGACCAATAGCTTCCATTTCGCTTTCGGAGAGATGACGATTACTCTGGACGACGTCCACACTATTTTGGGACTCCCAGTTGATGGTGAGCTTGCTGTGTTTCCCTATATTTCTGACAAGACTCTGGCCATGCACGAGTGCGTTGAAATGCTTATGGTGGATGATTTATCCTTCGTGACGGAGGTTGAGAAATGCAAGGGCGTTGGTTTGGGATTTAAATGGCTCCGGAGTAGGTTTAGTGGGCCAGAGTTCTGCGATGACAGCCCTGGTCTGAGTGATCTGATGGTGGATGCGGCTGCCCGCGCCTATATATTACATATGTTCGGCACGGTCATATTCCCCGACAAGAGCAACATGTACTCCAATTACAAGTATTTGTTTTTGTTGCGCGATTTGACTCCGGAGGGTGTTGGCAGGTACTCAGGGTGAGGCCTCTTTGCACGACACGAGTACTATGGCCGGATGTATCGGTATGGTAGACACGTGGAGACGGGATCATTTTATCATGCTCCGGCCTGTTACTCGACGCACCTACATTGAGCGCGACCCCACTATTGGTAGATGGGATACAGCTGCAACAGTATCTGACTCACGTACGAAGTTGAACCTTCGTATCTCCGTCAACAACCTGGAAGAGAGCGATGTAAGTGTTAATATTTAGTGATCCCAAAATTGATTTATTTTTGTGTTTATGTTCATCTCCGTTTATATTGTAGGTATTGTTTGATCCTTATCGTGCTATACGCGATCATTTCCCGTTCGAAGAGATATCGTGGTTTCGGGATGTCATATGCGGTGTGGAGCACTCTCAGACATACTATCCATAGCGAGTTCAACGGCAGTTTGGCCGTGTCCAGTGGGCTATCACGCATCCTTTGTTATACATGCAGTCGAAATCAAGGAGAAAACCGAAGACGATGGCGTAGGCATTCAATCCGGATGATTGGGAGCAGCGGGAGAGGAACAAGTTGCATCGTGCTTATCGAGGAGGGATGGTGACAGATGAGATGGAGTATTTTTGTGAGCCTGAGTACCTACTCTTTCACCAGAGTATTAGCTGGTTCGACCTCGTCAACACCGCAATCTACTCACTCGATGACTACGTCCATGAGGATCGAGGGGGAGCTATCATCCGACATTTGCGTGCTGGTATGCGGAGGATCTCGTTGTTTCCTGGAATGAGCGAGTTTGATCATGATTTTGATCGTCTGGTTGGGGCTTATGACGATGTTTTGTCCACAGCCAGGAGGCTTGCATAGACATTATGATGTTTTTTCTGTTTGTATGATACTTTGATTCTGTTGTCGGTTAGTTTACTGGTTTGCTTGTTTTTTGGAACACGTACTATGGGTTTACTCTGTTTGAAATTAATGTTTCTGTATTTTGGCAATTGCTTAGATGTTTTGGTTGTTTTTAAAATATAGAACATTGAAGGAAAGTTGAAGCATAATTTTTAACATAATTGAAACAGAGTTGAACATAATTTAAACACAATAGCAAACATAATTGAAATAGTAGTACAATCTAAAACAACACACATTCTGGAGTTACTTAATTTAAACACAGACTACTAAACATAATAGCTCGATGACACAAACACGGAAATAGTGAAATGATCAGTCGTCAAAATCGTATCCAAAATTGTCATCCGAATCATCCCCCTCATTCTTTGCCGCAATCCTATCCTCCAGATACGCCACCATATCCCTACTGATGTAGTCTACTACCGTCATGTTCCAGACCAAAGGTGCTTCTATCTTAATCCTGGCTGGTTGAAAAAGCAGAGCAGTGAGCGGTTGGATGAAGTGGTACCTGGATTTGATTTCGTCACGACTTCGCACTTGAACGTCTCCTGCTCCTAAATGCCCATAGTTGAAGTACATCTGACATAGGAGGTGGACTCTTTGTTTCTATTATGAATATTGTATTCTGTGACATGTTTATATAGTATAGTTATTTTTTGCGGGAGTTTTTCTTAAGTGGACTCCTTGGCGGGAGTTTTTGGCTGGAGTTCTTGGCGGGAGTATTTGTGTTGGCGGGGATTAAACGTTGGCGGGTTTTTTTTTTGCGGGAGTTTTTGTGTTGGCGGGAGTTTTTTCATCCCCGTAACTGGATTACGTTATGCAAAAACGAATTTATCTATAAGTTTCAGTTATGAATACAGTTTGTGTCAACGTTCATGTTTAAGTTCATGTTTTAGTTTGTATTTGTGTTTGTGTTGCAGTGGATGTTTTGGTTTATGACAACTTAATGTTTGAGGTCATGTAAGTGGTCTACCTCTTAAATTTTGAATTCAATTTTTTTTAAAAATCTAGTTTAACAGAAATTGGAACGTGAATACAATACATAATGAGTTTAGAACAAGAAAAATACATAATCATTCAAACACATTCAAACACAAAATTATACCTAAAATGAAAGTAAAATAGCAGTTCAATTTAAAAAAATTAGAAAAAAAAAAGTTTTACTAAGTCTACTCTATTGCCGCCACACAACGGCGTAGGGATACCCGTTTTCGCCAACGTGTGGCGGCAATAAGGTTAATTTTTTTTCCACCTCTGTTCATTTTGGACAGAGGCTTCAAAATTGTCTTCTACGCCAGGCGAATGGCGTAGGGGACGTTCTGCACGCCATCCCTTGGCGTGCAGAACTCCAGTTACGCCAAAGAATGGCGCGCGGAACGTCAGTTACGCCATTCGGCTGGCGAAAACTACTATGCCGAATTTAATAAGTCAAATTTTTATTTTTTTAAAAAAAAATTCATTAAAAGGAACGTGGTTAAAAGGGTACAACACATTGTTAGTTTACAACAAAAAAAGCAAAAACATAACCGAACACAAAATAAATTCAATTTTAAAATAAATTCAATCTTTGGTTAAGTCCACTATCGAATCATCATGTTCAACGGAGTGTGTCGGTGTGGGATTTTGCAGTCTTGAAAATACACGGACTCTATCTAGCAAAGGGATCGACCAAGAAATAGCGTCTTCTCTCGCCGATCTCATCCACGTAGGATCTATAGTCGGTATGGGTGACCCTTTAACCAACTCAACCTACAAATTCCCGTTCGATATCAATGCGCGTTTACAAAATAAATGCTTAAATGCGTGCGAAAGTTAAAGTTATTTACTCACATGAACAAAATGGTTTTTATTGACGAATGCCACGCCGATCTCCTTTAAAGAACCATCGCTCGGCGGTGCATTTTTCACCAGTAGGTAAGTCTTACATCCACCGGGAGCGAGGCAATAGAAAACGCAATTGAATGTAGTCGCGACTAGTTTTCCGCAACTAGGCAAGGACATCCATTTTGCGTAAGGTGCATTCTCTTTATTAAAAGTCAACCGGTTTTTCTCCTTATCAAATTCTCTTTCATTGTCGTAATATGCAACCCGTTTATAAAACTCCTGATCGCTCTTTAGTTCGTGAACCAAGGCTTCTCTAACCATTAGCCATCCACTTTCGTTACCAACCATACCATGCACGATGGCTCTAAAACCACAATTACCGTCGGGCATTACATTTGTAATTCGGCTTATGAAAGGACGCATATATTGAGGTATGTCTTTTGAAAATCTCGAGTCCAAAACATTTGGTAATCTAGTCGGGAATGGTTTAGCCGTGAATGACGGTATAGCCTTGATGTGGTTCGACGTATCCGGAGTGCCTAAACCAACGCATTGAACCCGTTTTGCTATATTTTTTGGGGGGTTTTGCTCCGGAATTAGTCGGAGTATGTGCGGAAACCGTTCTTACGGTGCTACCGAGAGTGCCGACCGGAGTTGCTATACTAGCGGCGGGTGTTACAACTCGTGGAGTTTCGGCACTATCGTGGGACTCAAACATTTCTTGTTCGACGTATTCGTGATACGAAGGATCCCTTTTCGTAGAATAATCACGTTGGACTTTACTACCCTTAACGCGACCCCTACCCCGTCCACGACCACGACTTCCAACACGTCCGGGAGTTCTACCTCGGGTTTTAACCTTCTCGAGGGGTTCGCAAAGGAGTGTAGTCAAAGGATCCAAAAAAATTTGAAATTTTTTGAGCCAATGACTTTGTTCGTAAACATAAAACTCCTCAAGTTTCGCATTTAGATTTGCGAAATTAAATTTTACTTCTTCACCGGTGAGTTTAACTCGCGGAACGATATCTAGTCTCTTCCAATGCTCATCTATAATCCGAGTAGGTACGTGGCCGTCCACTCTTCGGATTGCCTCAAGGTCGTGGGAACACGGCAAACCATGGATCGTACGATCGGTGCAAACGCACATAGATTTTTCACCGCCGCTTTTATCAACATAGTTATCGTATACTATCGCCAATGCAATAGGTGATACGTACCCCCGTAAAAATTTGAACGGTTTGAAAGCTTGGAATTTGTGAACTAAACGGCACTTGCTAAGCTCTATCGATTCTTTAATAGTAGAATGTTGCATCGCTAACAAGTCATGCACTTTATCCCAAAACCCATCGAAATCCAATCGGCTAGACCCCACATATTTTTTCAATGTAGCATGCGAGCTTTCGGCCCTATTAAAGGTGTGGTTATTAAAATTCATGATCTTGTTAGTATAAGCGTGAACAAACCTCTCTTTATAAGGCGTAATCCACGAGTCAACCACATAATCCACCGCCTTATCTTGGTCTTTGAATATCGACCGCATCTTAGCCAACCTCTCGTTCATAACCTCAACGGTATCGGATGAAACAACGTCGTTCCAAGCCACCAAAAAACCTTTAGCCACATTTCCGTCTTCAAACATTTTTTTCGTTCTCCCGCTAACATTTTTGTTGATATGCCACTCACATAACATGTGACTAGCGCTAGGTAAAAATTTGTCGATGCTATTCATCAAGGCTAGTTCGCGGTCCGTAACGATAACACACAGTAATTCACAATCATTCTCCTCCATTACCGTTTTCAAGCATCCCAAAGACCATTCGTAGTTGTCTTGTTTTTCACTCACCATAAACGTGAAACCAATGCAAAACGTTTTGTTGGTCGATGTTACCCCGACTACTTCGAACAAAGGCATCCCGTAACGAATAACTTTATATGTGTTATCCATGATTAGCAAGCGTGGGAAGGTCCGTAGTAAGTCAATACTAAGCGGATGTGCGAAAAACAAATCGGTTATGACGTTAGAACCTTCATTCCCCGTCCGTGTCCAATACTTGTACTTGTGCAATTGTAATTTAACTAACAAGCATTGCATTTGGGATCGACCGCCGTTTTCAGCCATCCTCGTTCTTTGACGGTGATTGTAAACGTGACGGATATTTGAAGCATTCTCGGGATCGGCCTTTTTCAAAGCACCAAATATTTGTCGCGGACTTGTCCCGTTCACCGTCAAAAGATCAACGAGCTTTTTTTCCTTACGTTTTAACTTGGACCATTGCAAATGTCCTTCGGCATATTTGATCGGTTCGTGGTTGTGCTTCCCGGAAAGGACACTAAGAGCCCACTTATCATCTCCTTTTAACAGATTACCCACCAAATGAAAAGGGTAATTTATTTTTTTGCTACCGGTGGCCTTACGCTTACAGTCGCACTCTTTAACGGCCGACTTGAAAATTCTGGATCGCTCGCACCGATAATCCACTCTAGGTGTTCTCCCCCTCTTCCCTACCTCATTCGATGCTACATTTATCGAAAAACCCAACGTTTTCCCCCTAAGTTTTACCCACTCGGTCATCGACTCTAAGCTATACTCGTTGTGAGTGGTGAAATGGTGAGCGTAGTCCGAAACAAGCGAAATATCGCATTCGTTCACCTCCTGCAATACGTAAGAAGTAGAAAAACAAATTAAACCGGCATTCCGGATAAGGAAAGCATATTTCGCCATCGCATAGGCGTATGGCACCTTCCCATCGCCACCCACTGGCGTGGGAGACAGATAGGACGCCACACGTGTGGCGTACGGAGGGTCCCCCACGCCATCGGATGGCGAAGGGAAGGTTCCATACGCCTATGGGATGGCGTACGGCCTGTCGTCCACGCCGGAGGGTGGCGACGAACACCATATACGGGATTTTTCACAGAATCTATTTTTTGGCGAAAATGAAAGAGGGAAATACAATGTACCTCCTCGGCGACCATGCTGCTCTGCGTGGGAAGTACTTCCGACTCTTTTCCGTCCATGTTGTAAAGGTTTTGAAATTTTTAAAAATATGGGTTTTGTTGGTTGTTAAGTTTCTATTTTTAGTAGATTTGGAGAAGATGAAGTTTGAAATTATGTTTGCAACTTCATGGAGTAGTTTGGTTCTCTTCAATGACATCACTTGTAAATATTTAGACTTCAAAGGGTTTTTGGGGTTTTTTGCCTAGTAACATTTTTGTAAATATTAAAAATCAAAAACATGCGACTTCGCGGAATAGTTTTGACCGTTTTTTTAGCAATTTCCTTTGATATTATTAGAACGTCCGAACGGCGGTTCATAGTAAACAAACAAAAAAAGTGCAGTAAACTCTCAATACGGTGGGCCATAATTGCACGTGGGTTTCGCACAGCCTGTCATTTATCTTTATTTTCATGGTCAGCGACTGAGCGCATACAGTATGTTTTTCAGGCGGAAAATTATTGTATTATGGAAGTGATTTTTTCGTAAAATGTTTAGTTTTACTAATTTGACACGAAATTTATGTTTAATAACGTTCATTAGTGTTCGGTGAAACATAGGTCGTTATTCATTAAAGAATTAATAAGAGTTTGTTTTAATTTAATACAAAGTAGTTTTTAATTTTTAACATTTTTATATTAATTTTATTATTGAGGATAAATTGGTAGGTATTGGTAGGTATAAATATGGAATCGAGATTTAAAATTACTTTTAAAAAATGAACATTTAATAAGAGTGAAAATATGGTTGACTTTTTCCTATCATAAGGATAAGTAATTATTTTTCTAATATCTTCTATTCAGTTTTTATTTTAGTTTAATAGGGTTTGAGTTTCTATGGATTACACTATTTTTACCATTTTGGTAATTTTATTAATTCTATGTAGATAATCCAATTCAAAAAAAGTAAAAAGAAATAAAAATTCGGTTTCTCTCCAGAAATTTTGGAGATTTATCTTTTTCTATCCCGAGTTTCTCCATTTAATGTTGGTATATGTTTATTTTATTTTTTTTAATTTTTTTTAAAAATAAATTTTGACGTCCATCTTTTCCTTTTTTTTTCTTCTACAGAAACGTTTTTACATATGAATTTGTTTTCTTTTTTGTTAGATGATGCACTTTATCATGTTTTGTACCTATGATATTTTGCACCTTCAGCTTGCTTGTGACATTTTAGCTTACTATTTATTTTTTCAATTTTTTTCTTGAATCGTTTATTATATATATGTTCAAATTTGGTGTGAATCTTTTGAGTTAGTTGTTTTATTGGCTAGTTTTGTACGTATTTGTTGCTTTTCGCTCATTGTTGGAAGTCGATCGGTTGTTTGCAGACTTTCACTTATATTTTTTTCTAATAGTAGGTTTTTTTAACTGTTTTTCTTTCGGTTTCATGAGATTATGCTCTTCGATTATTTTTTTGCGTCTCTTATGGTCGTTTTTGGGTATGGATCTTCATTCTCCGACTTTTATATCGTAATTCCGGTTTGCATTCTTTCCATGGTTTTTTTTCTGGAGAATCCACTCCGTCGTTTCGGTTCCCGAACCACCATTATGGTGTTTCTACCCACCCTAGTTTTTTGACATCACGCTAGCGAAGCCAGATCTATATTTTTCTCCAATCTAGATCTTGTTTTTATTGATGTTAGTTGTTGCTATCAGGATTTTGCTTTGGATCTTACGCTGGTGGTGTCTTATGTATTCTGTTGTAATCTTATGTATTTTATTATACTAACTCTATTATTTTCTGGTTGTATTTAGATGTTTGGATGTTTTCCGGTCGTATTTAGGTGTATCCAGGACATGTCTCATAACTTTGTAACTCTATTTACTTTATATTTTATATTCATAAACAATTTCTACCATTATGAGTAGAGCCCCCTAGTACTTGCGAAGGTATCAGAGAATGACTAACAAATTAGATTGTTATTCTTTATCTCGGAGATATGTTGCATTTGTTTTGTGATATTGTCAAAACTCAGTTATGTTATGATTTTTGAAGTTGAATGCTTATGTCCAAATTTTTATGTGAAGTCAAACTACTAAGTCGATGGTTGGAATCATAAGAGTTTTGAGGTCTAATGGTCCTATACGTGCATCATTAAAACTCTATCGCCGACCAAGTCTTTTATTTTTGAATTGAGTCTAACTATCCATAGTGACGACTTTCCGTATTCTATATCGGAAAAAAATGTTTAATTTGAGGAAGTTTATGACCTTATTTACTGTAATTTTTACTAATGGTTGTCCTCTACCCATTTTGGGAAGTACTATACTGATACTAGTAATAATTTTCTTCCTTTAAATCTTTAGGAAGACCCCCTAGAATATCGAGTTCCTATCTATCGAAAAGAATGGTCTCTGATATCTTTCTAGTATAACATATATTGAATTAAGGAATTATTAACAAATGTCACAATTTTTGTCTTTATTTTTGTATGCTTCATTATTATAGGCTAGTAGTAACCTTAGAGTAAAATTATTCAATACAATTCTTCATAAACATAATGGGCGCTTACTTATTCATCATGAAACTCTCCAACCACAACATTATACGTAATATAGTAATTAGTTAGGAATTATACCATCTTTTACAAAAAAATTATGAAAATTTTATATAGTTGGAAAAGATAAAAAAAAATCTTAAATGGTGAAATAAAACTATTAGCATTTGAGTACGTGAAGTGAATAAAAATTAACATTGGGGTTTTGTTTATATGTTTCATTATAAATACAATAGTTTATATGTATATAGTTTAAAATAATAATAATAATATAAATTTTTGTTATATATAATGAATGTGCCTTTGTATTTTTTTTCTAAACAAATTTAATAAAAAAACAACGAGAACCAAATTTTGCATATTTATTTAAGATAAAATTTTGAAAGACACCGTGTGTTTATCCCGAAGAATTAATATTAAATATTATAATAGAATCATATATTCTTTTAAAAATTGAAGCTGTCGACATGTATACTTCCGTTATCTGGATCTTTGATTATATTACTTTTTGAATTTAAAGAGTTACAGTACTGATAAAGTTTTTTTATTTTTGATTTTGGATCATCGGGTAACCATAGTAAAGGACTCTATTGGTGCAATACTATAATTTGTTAATTTTACTATCGTAAACGTTGTAACAAATGTATTTGTCGCAACAATGAACCTTGATGTTTATTATGAGATTGATTCATATTACTATGATGGTCGATGCACTCATTGTGGTGTTGTTAAAGATGCAATTTATGTTTTTGGTTTCCTTACACCAAGATTTTTTAGTGCTTATATTGTATATTAATGATTATGAAAATAAGTTTTGACCATTTTAATATATGTTATAATGTCATATATTTCCAAAAATAATTGGATTTGAGATGCATTGGGTGATATTTGCGTGTCTAATTTATTTTTTTGCATGTTTAAAAATTGATTAATGGTTGTCACTTGCTTTCTAAATATTATTAAGATATGAATACCATCATTGCATCAATTAATTTTATTATTTTTAGAGTCTTGATCATAAAGATCTTTCGGATATTTATTATGTGATATTATACAAATGATATCATCCTTTAACGAGAGATTGATGATGTGTATAAGTCATATATAAACGCTTTAGTGCTCTTACATATTACTATATGTACAAATCGTTCATATCACTTGAGTGATCTTTGACTTGGCGAGTTGTTTTAGAAGGGGGTTAAGGCATTCAAGCCAAAGACTGTTGATGTAAGTCAGATCTTAAATAATATTATGCATATATTTATATTTGCTTGAAAAAACTTTTGCATAACATAGTTGTGGCGTTCACGCCCTAATACTCACCAAAAATTAAAATTTAATACTAAATGGGTTTATTAAAAATGTCACAAAATGATCGGATTGGTCTTGGCTGTTTCCATAGATTGATCGTGAACTAACATTGTTTACTTAAAAAATTAATATATTGAAGTAATGTATAATGCGATTCCTTTAAGGTTTATGTTTAATATTATAATGAGTCATTACATATGAACCAATTTTAAAACTTGAAAATTAAACATTTTATGTTAATGTATGTGATGATTAAGTTGAATGGTATATATCGAGTAAAATGTTATTATTATTTCACTATCAATATGAGTCATAGTTATATATTTTAGGACATCTAATTCTAACTTATAATAAAATTATTTAGGTATTTTTAAAATATGATGGCATCTCTTAGACTATGAAAGTCGATGAACCTTTCATATTATACTAACATTTATGTGGAGAATAAGTGAACTATAGTAAAAAGTTTGAGGTTAAATCGCATAAGCCTAATAATAATCTATCGACACCGTTTAAGAATATCGTTGTAATATTTTTAATATATCATTAAGATTTTTATAACATGTAATAGTGAAATTTGTAAGATAATTTTGTATACGTCTATTATATTGTCAAGTTTTATAATTTTCGATTGATCTCTTATAAGAACATCATCATTAATTTTTCATTTTAGTTTTTTATATCTTTGTTTACTTATGATGATAACTCATATTTATTTTTAACATAAACGTTAACAATAAGATAATGAAATTTTTGTTTGACCAATTTAAAGAGAATAAAAACATGTTTGAGGAATAATTAAGTTGTACATATCAATGCTAAATTTCTTTAAACGTGAGAGGTTTGAGACTTGGCTCCGCCAAAAAAATTATTTTCACGTTTTGATCTGGTTCACATTTTAATTTATTTTTAGTTTAAGACACTTGATGAATTAATATAAATGTAACCATTGCAATCAATATTTTTATAGGTATTTAAAATTATTAGTGATCTCGGAATGTAATTATTTTTACAACCAATGATAATTTGCGTACAACTAAGAAATTTTACAAAGTGTATAAGTTTAATAAAGTACATACAATTATATTTCGAAATAACGCTATACATTTAATAAATGTATCATATAAACTACAAAAAATATGACCAATAAATATGCATTTTTGATACATACATTTAAGTCGTATATCTATGTCATATAAGCTCATTTAGTTATTTTAACTATTTAAACATATATCAAACGTATAAAATTTATCAAATATCACTGAACTAAAAAAGTCAGAGTAATATATAGTCAAAATACATTAATACACTATTACAACTAAAAATGAAAATCTATTTCTAGTCTAAACGTAATTTCATTCTTCTTTTACTCATGCCTTAAAAGCGCTAGATAATATCTCGATCATCGATTGTAGCAAACATTTCTTTCTCCACAAATGTCACTAATCTATCATTAAGCCATGGCTTGGACATTCGATTTCTTAACTCATTCTTCACATATTTCATATTAGGAAATACTCGCTCAACACTTGTGGTGGCCACCGGTAATAACAAAGCTATCTTTAAAAGTGTGTACACAAATCCAAATGTTTTGTGCTTTTTTGTACGCACAAGAGTCCTACATATATCAGAGATACTCTTCAAATTGGAAAAATTATCGTCCATCTTCACACACTGAATATAAGTCTCAAGTTGGCTAGACAACCTTTTATCATTAACATCCACAAACTCATTTGGGTATAATCTTGCCAACCTCACAAGTGAGTTAGTGTCAAAACCTTGACATGAAGAACAAGGATTCAAACATGCCACACAATTCAATAACTCAACATTTTCGGGTGTAAATCGATCATTCAACTCTTGCATTACACAATCTATGACATGTAAGAAACAATCATTCTTGAAATGATTGTGATTTGTCAAAAACGTTGCAAGTGTTTTGGATTTATTACCTTTCACATACCTTGACTCCATGTCGGGCACATCAACTTCAAGATTACCACAAAAAAGTACAATTTTTTCATAAAATGGTTCCCATCCACTATCTCTCATTTGTTGAAGCCTTTTCTTGCTTACTTGAACAAGTTGCATAGCGGTCACAATATATTGATCCTCTTTTTGTAATATTTGAGACAAATCATTTGTCAACGACAAAACCTCAACCATTAAGTGCAATATAAAAACAAAACCAAAAGTTTGCATAACAAATAACAAACTTTTTGGCTCACCCTATGAATATCTATCACTTTTCAAATCTTCAAGCACTTCAATAATTGGAGTAAACAAATCAACCAACCTACTAATTAATTACATTTAATACACTTAATTTCTAAAATTTCAAACTAACTTTAATTTTTTTTCTTTACCATTCAGTGAGTTGTTTCAAATTGATTTTCAAAACATGTGAAATTCTATTTATAAATTAAAATATTTTAATGATTCATGTTAAGTCAATTAGATAAATCCATTACAAAATTATAATAATTCTAAATCAATTAAAAAATTATAACAATTCTAAATCAATTAAAAAATTCTAACAGTTCTAAATCAATTTAGCAAATTAATTATATTTAAATTCTTAATTTCTAAAATTTCACACTTGCTTTAAGTTTTTTATTATTTTACCATTCACTAATTTGTTTCAAATTGATTTTCAAAACCTGTGAAATTCTCTTTATAGATCAAAATATTTTTCACGATTCTTGTTAAATCAATTAGATAAATAAATTAGTTTAATTCCTTAATTTCAAACTAGTTTTGAGTTTTTTATTACTTTACCATTCACTGATTTTGTATTTGTGTAGATTTAGGGTTTAGTTGGGGACAAAATAAGGAAGGAAAAAAATAAAGAAAAAATGAATAATTTAGGGTGGTCCAAGGTTCGAATTCTTGACCTCGAGGTTAAAAACTAAACACTCTTACCACAACACTAAACTTATTTTTAGAATTTAGGGTGGTCCATGTCATATATATATAATTTTTAGCTAATTCTGATAAATTTATGTAAACCGTTCTCACCAATTGATAGACAAGATAACTTATGTTTTCACTATTATAGAGATATCATACTTATATTTTTATGGATAAATCATTAACTAGTTCAAGGTTTTTAGTTTGAAATTAAGTGTGATTTTGATAAAATAATTAAGTAATTTGTACCTTAGAATGGTGGTTGGCAACTCAGAAAGAATGGCGATCTAATTAACAATATTGTGATCTATTTGTGTGAGTTTGATATGAAATAAGTTACTTTTTCAAATAATAACTATGAGAGTTGTGAATAATAACTAGTATATTGACGTTGAATTTTGGAAAAAATCTTTCTTTTAAAATCAAAGATATCAACTATAAGTAAAACTGCACGACCTAATAATAGGGAATTAGAATCTATAACATCTAATTATATAGTTAAATATTCAGTTCTTCCTATAAAATTTTAGTTTTGGAATTCAAAATCAAATTAAGATTTAAGACATCACAACTAAAGTTTTTGTTAACAAAACAATTTAGGCTTTTGGAAAAAATAAAATATTTCGTTCAGATTCAAATGATGAGATTTTTTTTCCATTACCAACCATCCCTTAATTATGAAAATGATCAATTATTTTAAAAATCATTATTTGATTTCCACTAAAAAAATAAGTAGTTTATTAAAGAACACACTAAACATCACTCAAAACTTATACAATCTAAATTTAATAAAATTATCTTACAAAGATACAAATATAAGAAAAATATTATGTTGTATATCCCACTTATAAAAATATTCTATATGAACATTTGTAATCAATTAATTTAATTTCACCTTTTATAAGATCATAAATAGTGTTTTAAAAAACTAAAAATAAAATATATATTATTTAAAAACAACAATTGGATCGAGAGAGATAATTATAACTTCTCTTTAGATTTTAATTTTCGAAACATAAATTTTCATTTTTGATTTTCAACTTCACTTTGTTTCCATGATTCATACAATTTTAGTGTTTCATCTTCAATCCCTAAGGCTTGAAGATGAAGAATCATTTTTCAGTTTTTTTATTTCTATTTTTGTCTTTTTGAATGGTAATCACACCTTTCTTTTCTACTTCAATGGTTCATTATATCCTCTCAAGACTACCTATTCAATCTGAGTTTGAGTGTTTCAGTGAGTACCTCTTGTAGACTATCATCATTTTCTACTAAGTCAAATGCATGTTCATTTCTTGCTCCGGGATCGAGGAAATATTTAGCTAAAGAGATGATTGCTTGTCTCTTTTGCCTTAGATCTTACATGCCTATTAGTTGCAAGCCATGCCAATTTCATCTCTTTTCATTTAAGGTTATGTATACATTAAAGATATTGTGTCATTCACAATATCATTTACATAAACATCCATACGTTAACCAACTAATCATATAAACATAGAGTATAATTTTAGTCAAGACATATCCAAACCTCTTAGTCTCCTTATTATTCTATTAGACACCTATTTGTTGTCATTGTCCTCTTAAGTTCACACCAACATTCGTTACCAAAATCCTATCCACTTTAGAGAGAGATAACTCAAAATTTCACATGCTTTCCAACCCTACTTTTTCCGGTTTCTCCCCCATTGTGAATAAGAAATGGAATTAGATCCCTTTAAAAATCACATTAGTCAAAAAAGGAAAATAACTACCCCACGGAAGTTAGAAAACTTACCTTATTCGAGTCGTGACCCTTCTTTACGTTCATGAAAACTGATGGGTTACTCATAGTGGTCTCTCTATACTTGCTTAAGAAATCTCATGTCTTGCATGTCTCCAAAGTTTTAAAGTACTCTGATGACGTGTTGGTCTATTCCGGCTTGGGTGTTTCACAACATGCAGATCATCATGAGCTAAATATTTTCTGACCAAATCTATCAAACTCCTCTATGGATTTCAAAGCCCAAGACTTGACATGCAGACAAATCTTCACTGAAGCAAGACGTCTTTTGGAGAATATTTTTCCCTCATCATGCCTCATTGTCTAACTTACATGTGCATTCTAATCTAATACTGGACATTGATAAAGATTCAAGGCAGGTGGAGGATTCTACTTATAATCCTAAGATTAATCAGATCTAATTCATTCAATCTAGTAACTCCTATCTTTACCAAGTTGATTGTGTACTTTAGGCCGCCACGATTGCAGAAACCTATGTCTCATGAGATTATTTGTTTCCACATTTCCTCTCATAACCTAAATGTTGCACTACCTCGTCCTTGAATTTTTCTATTATCCATTCCTCCTTCCGGGTACCCTCACGAATCAGAGCCAACCTTCCCACGCCTCCACTAGTTACCACGATCCAACCCTCCCAGCTTTTCCCGACTTCAACGTAGGCTTTTAAGGTTAACTCCCCCTTTTTACAAAACCCCAACCATTTTATTACTACTATCACAACTCAATCACCCCCACCAAACCAAAATCTAACCCAATCCCTACAGTAACCAAGCCCATAACCAAATCCTAAGATTATTCCATTAATACTGTCCTACGTCAGATCCCGCATCCAAGCCTAAATACCATGTATGGATCTGGTCCAACGTTTACAAGCCTATTACCTAACCCCCGATATCAAATAGTGTTCAAACATGTTTTTTAGAACCAAGCCCAGTTCAAATTTGGACCTCAACCTGTTATTCCCTACCAATTCTATCAACCGTCATTATCATTACATTCACTCTTGAAACCTAACCAACATAACCCATAGTACTGAAACAACTCTCACCGAAATCCTCTGTTTTAAATTACCGTAGTATCCCCATCATAGCTAGTATCCCGCATGCAAGCTTCATTGACACTGATAAACTATACGCTGGTTTTGGTCCCTTCATATTCCTAGGTCTTCTTCTTCTTAGTTCATTCCCGTCATTCACCCTCGGTCGTAATAACATGGTTAAAGCTATTACTACTCATTCTTGCAGTAGAAGAGGTTACCATACTTACTTTCTACTATAGACAAAATATCAATTGAAGACAAATTGGATAAAACCCTAATTCTAGGGTACACAGAAGTCGCAAGTTCAGAAAAAATTATACCAATTCAACAAAAACTAATTCAAAATTTAAGGTATAGGATGTTTTAAATAGAAAATACTCAAAACCCTAATCTTAAAATATAGAAATTACATAATTGTCTTAAAACATTAATAATAATAAAAAATATATACAAAAATTAAATTTTGGGCTTCTAAACAATCAAATTTAGGGTTCGAACTTCGTGAAAATTATTGTCGCGCTTTTCATACTTGTTGGCCTCGTCAAGATCTTCAATTTGAGTACCAATATCGCCCAGTTCTGATATCTGAGTGAAAAACAAGACCTCTTTCTGTTTCTAGAACGACATCATTCTCCCTCACATAAGAAGAATTCGTCCTCGAATTCTCATCATTAGCAAGATCAACACTTTGTAAATACAATCGTAATATAAAATATTCTCACGAAAAACCCTATTTAATTGTGTTGATTCAGCCACACCATCAAGAACAAGTAGATAATTTTCCTCATACTCAGAAGAAAGAATAATAGTTTCTTATTTCTCAACTGCTCTAATATCTGGTGTGTTTATGTGAATCATGAACTGCATCATGTTTTGCAATCCAACAATAACCTGCCAAGCGTGGAAATGTTTCTCCAACTGCCAAACAATTTTTTGACTCAAATAGTTTACAAGCCTTTTCATTATGTTTGATCCTCCAACATGCACAATTAGTGGCTTGTTTTTTTTTCTAACTTTAGCATTTTTATTTTCATTTTTATCTTTCTCGTTTTCGTTGAAAAGAACCAAACTATTCAAAGAATCGGAGACTATTGCAGCTTCTTTATTATTCAAAATCTCCACAACCACATTCTCAAATTATTGTCACGCTTTTGATACTTGTTGGTCTCGTCAAGACCTTTGATTTGAGTACCAATATCACCTAGTTCTGACATCTGAGTGAAAAACAGGACCTGTTACCGTTTCTGGAACAACATCACTTCCTTAGTTACATATCAACACATGCGATTTCATCTAGACCTAGAAGACATGACTTCAAGACCCCTTCCCCCGTCGTGGACAGTTTCATTCATCTAAACATGTCCGACAGTAGCACATATGTGACTATTTCTACCACTGCTCATTTAACTTCCATGATAATCACCTCATCTATTTTCATCCGGAATAGTTTCATTAAGGCATTCACACGAATATATTGTTTCATGCACCATATACATGGTATACAGTTTCCTTTACCCCTTCAGGAGCCGTCCAGATACAGTCGTAATTTGTTTTAGTACATTGAGTATCCAGAGGACATATTATTGTTTCTTCAGATGGTATCAATGGTGATCAAAATTTATAAGATAAGCCGTTGTGTTTAAGATATGGGGGCGTATGACATGCTGGAATACGAGATCACCCCCTCAAAGTATTTATATTTATGTTTCAAATTTATGGATAATGTGACTTTTGTTTTAATGAACATCATTCGGTTCTTCAATGGGAACCTTATTTTCATGCAAAAATAAAAATCTAAAGCGTCCACTCTAAAACATCCACTAAAGTCCCCGTGAAATTTTGACGGAGAAATACTTAAGTTATATAACAAGTGTGCCCGATACTCTTATATATGTTGACATTGACACTGCTAACAAAGTGAGGCTCCGTTTTGAGAGGGTGTGCATTATTATAAATATCGCCAATAACTTCCCTGAAAAGCTAAAAATTATTTGATTGGGAAAGCCCATTCTCCTCATATTTGAGTACCAATGTGTCTTACTCATCTATAATACGTATGAAATATTCAGTATCAACTCTTCAAACTATATCACTTTTCTTTTTATCCACACTTTTCCTCAACTACAACAGTACCTCACCACTTAGCAAAAAAATTGATTACTAATAACATCGTCCATGTTATACCCATCTTTTTTGGAAAAGGAAAATCTCATGCTAACCAAGTCTTCTTGGGAGATGTTGATTCGACCTATAATGATTTACTCATGGCTCTCGACGAGGAAGGTAATTTTTATCCCCCTCCCAATAATAATTATTCCCTCGTCCGAGATATTACTGTTTCCATAGATTCTGACCATGCTGGTACTAGAGTAACCTCACATCTTGGTCATATCTAGAAGGCAAAAACTAACCTAGCTGTAGCTAGGATAATATGATCTTTGATCAGTAAACTCCTATAAGTTATTCCTCTCATTTTATATATATATATGATTATAACATCTTCACATTTTCGTGATCTTAATTACCATATTTTTCAAAAAGACGTTTTTAATTTCGTCTTTAGTAATAACATTGCCCTTATATGCCTTATCAAAACTAGAACCCGCGAAAATTAGGTCGATAATATTATGAGATCAATGTTCCTCTACTTGGACTACAAAGCTAATACTCCTCTCACCCCCTAGGTAGATTGTTCTCGCTTTGAATCCTAGTGTGTATAAAGTTGTAGTAAAAAACTCTTCTCCTCAGAATTTAGACTGTACCACCAATTAAATTTCATCAAATATAAGTTTTCCTTATGTGCTATTTAGTTATTCAATGATTTATATGATCGTTCCCCAATTTGGAACAATTTTATTTTCATCTCGAATAATCGCTAAAATATCCCATGGGTTGTCGTGCGCTAGTTCAACGCCATATGTAAGCCATACTATCAAGCGACAAAATAGTACCTTTGGATTTCCTAAATTAACAACTTCAAGAATTATTGTTACATCTATGAGGTTAATGGCCTCAGAGTTAATGGCTTCCAATTCTCATGGTCCAACAAGTAAGTAAACAACTTATCTTCTCCAAGATCGATAAAGTCGTTTAACAACGTTTGAGACAATTACTTCCCCAACTTTTTTCCCACTATTGCTACCCAAGAACCTCATACCATACCCCCAATATCTCGCTTTCTTAACGACTTCTGTTATATTACCAAAAAATATTTCTTTTTTTTCTACATGTGACAATCCAACCCATAATACAATTTCATCATTGCCACTTGGAACTTCCCAATTTATGAGTAGAACTTGTCAATCATACCCGTTAAACTGAGTGCCCTTCAACATGTCCTCTCATTCTTTAATAAAATAGATTTCATTAACATCATAGCAAGGGCCTCCCTAAACTATCCTGGCCCGACACGTATCAATAGCGTTATCTCGTCCAAACTCAATTGATAGAAAAACATATTTTTAATATAACAAAAAATAAGTCCATCAATCCTAATAGTTTCAGCTCTAGTTTCTTCAAATCCTTATAGTCTATCACAAGTAATGACCTTTATAAAACGGTCCATCACTTCTTCTTTAACAATCGTTTGGACCTGAGTTATAATAAAAACCAAAATTTTATCATCCTTAAAATGGAAAACCCTTCCTCACATGCTGATTTCAGACCTCTAATGTGTTGTAATGTTACTTACAAAGTCATCTCGAAAATTATTTTTAATTAAAATTAAGAAGTCATTTATATCTTTAACTGACTCCCCTCAATATGCATTTATTACATGATGTAATATCTCAGATAACATCGTCTTGTCTAAGGAACTCCTTTGTAGTTATAACACAAACATGAAAGGTCCATGAACCTATCTCAGAATCGATATAATGAAATTTTTTTATAATGTTTGTTGGCGCCTCCTCATTGATGTCCTCATCTTAATGGATTTATACGTTCAAATGATCTCATGTATTATTCAATGTGTCCCCATCCTTTTTTATATAATAATGTTGGGGAAAACCACTACCATTTGACTGAGGTAAGAACAAATAATGATTAAATGAACCTACAAATACGATTAAACGAACCTACACAAGAACGATCTAATTACCATGTACAATATGAGAAACAAAGAAAAAAAAGTATAAGAAAACCAAGCACACAAGACAATATTTAACGTGGTTCAGATAGTGAAGAAATTATATATCCATGGGTAATATAACCTTTTATAAACAAGTAGGTTACATATAACTCATAAAAAACAAAGTACTTAGTCATTATTTGTAAGGAAGATGAAGTGATTCATAGAAATACACAGCTCTTATAATCACTTCAATCATTGCATATTATTATCTATTTCTATTTATATGTTTACAGAAAAACCTAATTATTCATCAGACACTCCAAATTAGAGCCCATCAATCAATGATTGAAATAACTTGTAATTTACTAATATTAGAAACCTCAAAAATAGAAAATCATAATTAGCATAAAATATCCAATTAATATAGAGAATATAATTAATATAAAAATACTAAAGTAGGAAAACTAAGTAATATAGGAGACCTAGAAAATTGAATACTTCACTCAAGCCCAGTTTTGATGTTACGGTGCAGCTCGCTTTGGATAGTTCGCTTCAGACCAAACTGGTATGACTCAACACATATTTATTTCGACACAATAATAATTAGCATTTGACAACTTGTCTCAACCTTTAGTATTATCAGACATCTCTGTGACTAAGTCAGAACTTAAGCTCACAGAGAGTTTCAACATGTCTTCCTCGTACGCATCACGACAGATCTAGCACGTATGTAGTCCTACGAAAAAACTTGTTGATGAGTTACTTCTAGAATTTACCTAAAAATTCTCCACCTAGGCTTATAGTAAGTCCATTAACTGCTGCACTTGATACTCTATTAGAGACCAACCCAAATGCATCCCAGACTTGCACCAGTCTCATACAGTTTGTGAACTTTGAAATCTATAATACATTGGTGAGAGAACCCAAAGGGTTTTCCTTGTTATAAATCTTAGCCACCTTCACTTTTGCTTTCTCCAGCATGTATCAGATGAAGTTCAGCTTAATCTATACATGTTTAGTTTGCTCGTGGAACTTCTAATTTCCATCAAATGAATGGAACTCGTGTTATTACATATTAAACCGTATCTTTCTCCACACTAGTGAGTTCAGTCAATAATATTTTCACCCAAATATATTTCTTCATGGATTCCATATAATCAGCTTATATAGTCGACAGTGCAACGAACTTCTGTTTATAAGACTTTCAACCAATTACTCCTCTAAACATAATAAACAGATAACCTGAAGTATACTTTCTTGTTTCAAGTAAACTTTCATAATTGGAGCCAGCATACCCTCACCGTTATATTATTTATATCATTATGATTGTAACACAACCATATACCAGTTGACCCTCATGCGCCAGTTGAGTGAATGCCAATGCAGGCTCTCTGGATTCAACATGAATCTGCTCAAAATATTATAGTGTAGGCAAGATCAAGTCTTGTGTAACTAATAATATACATAATGCTACCAATAATATTCACTTAAGGTGTCTCTAACATGTACTTCTTATATATTTCTTTGGTTGATGCTTGAATAACATTGAGTTGGAATTAAGAACCCATGGAAGTTACAATCGCTTTAGCTTTGGACGTCGAGAACTTTCTTAAAAGCTTCAGTATATATTCTTGTTAAAATACTAATAAATACCCATTTGGCCTAGTAATATTGATCTTAATACCAAGTATCCACTTAGCCTCGCCCATATCCCTAATCTCAAACTCTTTTTTCAGTTTAGTCTTTACCGCTTCAATCTTCCTTACCACTTCAATCTTCCTCATATTATCTAGCTATTAGTATGTCATCTATATACAACAACATTAGTACTTGTCTCTATATGTGTGTTTGCTCATTCCAATTAACACAATTTTCATAGCAGCTATGGATATACTTAATGGATCTTATAAGAGAATCAAATCTTTTGTTTCATTATCTCAGTGACTATTTCATCTTATAGAGGGGTCTTTTGAACAAATACATATAATCTTCCTTCATTTTTCAAACCCCTTCGGTGGAAACATGTAAATTATCTTTTCCATTTATCATATAGAAAGGAAATAATAATATCCATTTGATCTAACTCAATATCAAATTTACTGTAATTTAAAAGAGAACCTGGTGGAGGTTTATTTCACAACCGACATGATTATCTCATTAAAATTGATACCCTCCTTTTGAATAAAGCCCTAATCTTGTATATGGGTAACTAAATACCATGAATACATGACTTTCTTTAAAACATCCAATGACTCCCAAGTAACTTCTGACCCTCCGACTGCTTCAAAAGAATCCAGTTATTCATCTTTTTTAGAGATCGTAGGCGTTCAATAATAGTCATATTGATATGCTTCTTGAATTCGAAGATTATCCTCAAGCAATTGGATACATCGTAACTTCTTGGTTATTTCGTTACACCGATACGTTTTACACGTGGAACATTAACAAGTTCATAAATTTCAGAAACACAACCATTAACCGCATAGAGAGTACTCGTTTGAACCTTAAGCATTTTATTCATACAAGAAAACTTAACTTCAACCTGTTTTGTGTAAGGTGCATGGTTTAGTCGAAATACAACATAGAGAAATTAAAGTATCATTTTAAAAGAGTCAATTCATAGCAAAACATAATTGTATATACAACATTTTGCAACACTATCAAATGTAACGTCTCTAGACCTATTTTGTCCTGCTTGGGAGGAATTAGAAAGTGCTAAAAATGGAAGTTACAGGTACGAATTAGACTTATGTTATACTAACTATGCAAGATGTACCGTTTTCGTATGAGATCCGCGAATTTTTAACAAATCTAAAAACAAAAGATCTATTATAAAAAATAGATAAATATATTCACGGCGTCATGGAAGCCAACCATGAAGGACATATAAAATATATTTATAAAAAATGGATTGAAATTATTTATCTGGAAATAACTTCCCTTTTAGATCCATTAGAGAAATACAAACATTGTGGTCGTCAATCGGTTAATGGTAAATTATCAATCGCTTTGTCCATGAAACGAGATAAATCATATTTTAAGCATGTGCTAGATTTGGAAAAGCAAAATGCATGTTTGCTAGGTAATATTTTTGAAGCTTCATCGATCATATTACATAGAGGGAGCAGAACTCCGTCATTCAAATTGTAAAGAGGGGACGAGACTCTTTATGGTTCATTTGGAAATACAGACACAAGAAAATTGTGATATATATAACAATCCTTATGTAGTGTAACTCCATAATAACTTCATTATCAACTGGATCAGATCGGTTTGTTGTAACGCACGACCAATAGTAGTTGAAGTAACGAGCAACAAGTATGATTTTGAACTAATGATTATTGATCCCAAAAGTTACTTACATCAAATACCTAGATACTTTGAACATTTTATAACTATAATTAATGATGTTAACCCGACGGACATTACATGCACCGATCAATTTTGTTCGCCTTTTACATATAACACTAATGGATGAAAGATGGTTAGAGTGACCCTTTATGATCAGCTTATAGATATTTCTAATATTTACATGATGATATTTAGTATTATAAATGAGCTAGTAAATATATATATATATATATACATATAAAGTACTATGAAGATTCTGATGGTATACAGAAGGGAATGAAAATGTCGGAGATCATAGCCACGATTACATCAAAATATTAATGTATATTAAATTTTGTAAGGAAGTTGGGGTCAACGAATATTAGTTTCATTTTTCTACCATTACGAGGAGAACCCCCCCCCCCCCCCCCCCCCCGCCTCTTATTTCTCAAATGAAGGAAATCATATTAGGTTTTGTTAATAACAACTAGTTTTTTCAATGTAAGTATTTTATCAAATTGTTCGAATTAATTCACAATACATGGTTGATATTTAAATTGAAGTATTTTTATAGATTTCATTTGCGAAGGATTCCCCCGTGCAAGCGTATATCCTTGTTGTAAGTACCGCAGAAGTAGCAGATTAGAAATATTCAATTAACTCTTTACAAAAGATATCAAAATATGGAATGTCTGTAACACTGTGATCGCCAACCTCCAAGTGACCAATTTAGATGATTTGATTTAATATTACATGTACTCTTTTTAGGATATATTTTTTGCTATAGTGTATTTGCGCTAGACATCATTATAGGTTTGATTTATACTTTTCTAAAACTATTTGTCATTGTAATGTTTTTTCACTAAATATTAAACGTCAATCCTGACGAGGACTAAATTATCCGACCTACACATCAAACCGATAAAGTATTGGATCATAATTTAATTGGTTGTATAAAATTAATAAATGTATAATATTGAAGGTATCTTGTGTAATAAAAAATAAGTATGTTTGGTATTAGTAAATTAATAGGGTGGAGTAATTCATTATAGGTTATTCATGTAGGCCCATTAATCTTGTAGGTCCAAGGGCCCAATATCACTATTATATAAAGCCTTCTACCATTTTTAAGGGAATGATAAGATTAATTACTATCAACCACTTTTTACCGATTACACGAAATATAATTTACATAACTTCCTTCAGATATTTTTGGAGTCATCGGTAGTGACCACATTGGGAGCCTAAACAAGTGTCATTCCTTGAGAAATGAGCGAAAGATGAGCTATCGTTACATCCTTCAAAATTTAGTGATTTTTCTAATTCTGATTTAGGAGAGTTATCTTCTTCTCTAATCACCACCATAAAAAGAGGAAAAGTTATGGTTGTAAGCGTTATTCGAAGAGGCACTCCCGTGGATATCAGGGTTTGAAGCGGGGGAGAGAAGTAACAATAGAGTGGTAGTAAGGGGAAAGGCAGAACCATAAGAAACTACGATAAATATCTGAGAAAATCCTCCTCTGTTACAAGGAAGTTCAAGGAACCAAAGTTTTTATTATAAAGTGAAAAAAACTAATGATGGCCACCAATATAGTCAGGGACACAACTTGAGGAAATCTCCATTATCGATGAAAATTCTCTTGGAACACCTACCAAATCGATCTGATATATCAAAAATGGAAATTTTAATGAGAATAAGGATCTAACTAATCTTCTAGAACAATAAAACTTTATGATGAATTATTACGGTGACGATACGTTGTTGTATCAAGTATTTTCTCAAACCTTCAAAGAAGATGCTTTGAAGTGGTATAATCGGCTAGTGGTGACCATAAGGATCTATTAAATTTTTTAATATGTTTTGGCTAGTGTTTAGAGGATAGATATGGAAACTAAGGATATACGAGGGAATTGAGACACAATAATCTTGTGCCAAAAATTGATCGGGGAGAGTTTAAAATATTATAAGAAATTCTTCGTTCTTACTAAGAATAGTGTGGATAAATATTATGAACGATGTTATTGCTTCTTTTATAGCTGGTGATGTTACCAGGAAAAAAGTAATAGCTTTCGGGGCTCTACTATGTCAGGTCGAAAAGTAGATCAAGGCGGAAGAATCTAAGAGATTAAAACTGATATTTTTAAAAAGATACATTCAATAGTTGACTCCCCCGGTTTATCAACAATAACATATCCAAAGTTTTCAGACCCAGAAAGTGACTAATTTTTTCCTGAAATGCACAAACTAAATACCACCTCGATTCAAAGTAAATCAACAATCCCTAGGTCAACAACATAGGCCTAAATCAAATCGATGGGTCCAAACCAATATTGATATAATTGATGGAGCATGTTATGGCTATATTGGATAAGACGCAGAATTTCATTCAGTTCAGGAAACCACTCGTGATTCAGAGTCTAAGGGGGGACAGAATAACCAGTTTTGCAAGTATCATAACGATGTATGCCATGCTACGAGGGACTGCATAGCTCTAAAATATGAAATTTAAACCCTGATTGAGATAGGTAATTTGACCACATTTGTTAAGGCATGGTAATGGAGTCGGCAGCAGTCCCTGATGGGTAATCAAACAACGGTCCAAAGGGAGGTAATCGAGGTTGTACCAAAGTATGAAAATCTAATTATTATAATCGAACCCTTTAATTATTTTGATGTGGACATATCGTATTTAGACCCTAGTTCTAGCCAAATGAGTATTCTGGTAATTGAAAAGCTTTAAGTTGAAGGGAGGGTTAAAAGTTTATGCAAGTTCTTTGAATCGTTGATTATTTTCGGTGGCGATACTATATCGGGAATCTCTAGTTACTCGCACATGTTGTAAGTTTAGAAACACGGTTAGAGGGAAGACTGTCAATCCACCTTTACCAAGTTTAATTCCCTTTTATCTTTTATGATGATGACTCAATGGAGTTTGTTGGACTCCATGATGATTTTGTAGTAATCGAAGTGGCTATTAAGTGAACTAAAATTCAAAGGATCCTAATTGATAAAGAAAGTTCAGTAAACATCTTGTTCATGTCCACCTAAAAAAATAGAAAGCCATTGTGCCATACTCTAGTAAGATAGAACAATAGTGAGTTTCATTAAGATTACTGTCGAGAGGGATGTACTACTAGGCCAAGGGCCCTTTAAGAAAATGGTAAAAGTAATGTTTATAGTGGTGGATTTACCAACATCAAATAATGCAGTTTTTGGCAGGTCATGGTTGTCCAGAATGCACACTATTTCCTCAACTATCCATCAATGTCTGAACTATGAGGACGGAAGCCAGGTGGAAGTTGTTCGCAATAGCTAGAGGGGAAGAGAGTGCTATACTGCTCCACTAACTCCAAAGAAAATCTAAAATATTGAAACAAAAAGAGAATAACACATACTGGGTCTACTTGGGAATCATATATTGTAGATGATTCAAAGAAGACTCTTAGTTCAATAACATCCGAAGAGGATATTGAAATTTATACCTATTTTCACGAAAAACATATGAAGATCGGTATCGAGTTATCACAAGTGGTAAGAGAACAATTCATATATTTCTCGTCAAGGAATTTTTATATTTTTGTTTAGTATGCCGAGGTTGTAACACGAGTACATACGAAAGTCATTTGTTATAAATATGCAATACAATCTAGTGTATGCCTCGTCATTCAAAAACAGGAATATTTCTCCATAAAAAAGGTTGAAAAAATTATGGTGGAGGAAGATTAATTAACAAAAATAGGACATATCAGAGAATATCTCTTATGAATGGAAAACCTGATACTCATGGAATAGAAAAAGAGAAATAGTGAATGATTTGATTTTACAATTTTGAAGAGGGCTTGTCCAAAGGATCATTTTCATGTCCTTAAAATTGATCAACTCATAAATTTGACTTTGGGTAATAAAATTTTATCATCTATGGAAAACTTTACCGGGTATAATAAGATACATATGGATATGAGGGATTAAGATAATACCACATTCATAACTGATATGGGGCTACATTGCTACAAATTGATGTTGTTTGGGTTGATGAATGTTGAGGCTACATTGCTACAAAGATTCGTTAGCCAGACCAGAAGGAATGTTGAAGTCAGCATTTCTACGATCTGGAGGAAATGTTTTGTAACATGAGGGTTATAAACTTGAGACTGAGTCCAATTAAATGTACTTATGGGGTGTGATCCAGAAAATTATTGGGCTACATAGTGAGCAAAAACGATATTGAAATGGACCCAATACAGTTTAATGCTTTAACTTCCATGGATCCCCGATATTCATCAATGAGGTATATAAATCTTTAGTGGAATGTTGACTACTTTAAACAGGTTCGTATCAAAATCTTTGGATTATATTATTTTTCAAGTTTTCAGAAAAGTGAGTCATTTCAATTGTACTCCGGAGTAAGATGAAGCTGTTTCTAATATAATAGGAACATTTGTCCTCTCTAGAAATTTTGACCAAATCAACTACATGAGAAAAATTATTTGTACATCTCAGTGTTGGATTACGGAGTAAGTGTAATATTTGTTTGGGAAGTTGAAATTATCCACGATCGATTAATTACATTAGTAAAAGTTTGTTGGATTCTGAAAAAATATACTTAGAATTGGAAAAACTAGCCTTGTATCTAGTGGTGGCAGCACAAAAATGAAGCCATATTTCCAAGCCTATTATATTGTGGTTCGAATCTCCTTCCCACAAAAAATATGTTATAAAATCCGGATGTATCGGGTTTGATGACTAAATAGTCAATGGAACTAGGAGACTACAACATCAATTTTAAACCTTGGACGAATTTAAAGTGCAGGCCTCGACAGTTTTTCTAGTTAAGTTTCATTCCGAACGACTTGAACTAAAACCATATATTAACATGTCTTATGAGGATTGGTTAATTCAAACCGAAGAGGGTTCAAGAAATTTAGGCTTTAAAATGGGATTCAGTTGGTAGCTCCAGCCGGATAAGTCATGTATCAAGCAAACCCTTTGGCTTTACAGCATCTAACAATAAGGTAGAATACGAAGCAACATTAGAAGATTTACGCCTTGTAAAAATCTGCGGTGCCAAGAAAGTTAGCATGAAAAGCGATTCACAGCTTCTTATCAACCATGCATCAGGCCATGCCAAAACAAGGAAAGATAATTTGGTAAAGTACCTAAAGACGTAGAAGGAATTGAAGGCATTCTCTTAGTGCATTAAAATGAAGACGTTCACCATGCAAAAATTATGTTGCTGATTCTCTAACAACTATCGTAGACTGAAGGGTATCCATGAATACTTGAGCAAGAGCACCCATTAATAACACTTATTTCCAAACATAAATTGAACATAAAAGAAACATTCCAAATTTTAACAAGCCTTGAAAAAGATTAAAGGTGCGAGCTTAAATAATTTCAAATCAGAGGGACTTTACCGGTCGATAAAGGGTTGGCCAAAAGCAAGGTTCAAGACACATGGTTCTGTGGTCTTCAGAGTCATAATTTATAAAAACAATCTTTAAACGGACCACTGTTGTAATGTTTCAGAACTAGTGAATCATATATTGTGTGAATTACATGATGGAGAGGGATCAGCTTATTATGGATTTAAAATAGTAAAGAGAAAGGTCTTACTGGTCGGGTATTATTGGTCTTCCACTATGGCTGATGCTACATAATTAGTTAGACTGTGTGATACATTCCAACGATTTACAAAATGCAATACATGTTGCGGTTGTATCACTTGAATCTATTTTTGAAGCTTTTCCTTTCGACAAATGAAGCTTAGACTTAGTCGGGTCGTTACCAATAACCTCCAGAGGATGCCAAACCATTATATTAATTGTTGATTATTTCTCAAAGTTTGTGAAAATCAATCCTTTATGCTGAACTGAAGTAAAGGATATTATCGAGTAATAATATATCAATATCATATGTTTTAAGATGTACATAACAAATTGGTCATTAGATTTTATGAGTATTTAAATAATAGCTCCGCCACTTAATTTATAATATATTAGTTTTTATGAACCTAATACATTATGATGTCCGAACACTATAATTTTAAATTATTTGGCACAAAATCTGTAACCAATAGATAAAGAATTTAGTTTATATTGAAAAATACTTTAGACTACTTTGTAGATGCAATTTAGATTTTGATTCATAACATAAGATGATGGATTTGTTAAATTGATAATTCAATCTATGTTGTTGTGAGTAATAATTTAATACCATATCTGAAATATGAATATATTATTTAAGGTTATCATAAACAAATCCGCTAAATTTTGAATTAGGAAAAATTATATGTCTAGATCTATTTTTCCCTGTAAAGTCTTTTAAAATGTTACGAACTACTGGTTTACAATGAGGAATGAGTTTATCGTTGTATTATTGTTGCAAGTTACATGCTCGTTATGGGTTTTTCATTAAATGATATGAGAAAAAACTAAATTGTAATACTTTCAATGATTAGTCATCGTGCCCATTGTGACGATAAAATTTCCATGATAACAACCTAGCACATTGTTACAAGCTTTCTCATATCTTGACCATATGGTATTTACAGCGACAATGATCATCAGTACTATGAGTTGACTTTTTTACTTTAAAAATATTGGGTTATGGCTTTCTTTTATAAACTCATAACCTATTTTATCAAAACGGTTATTCGTATAACTAGATACTATATTATTCATACTTTAAGATATTATACTATGTTTTGCATGTTCAAAGTTACTATTTGATTTATTTTTTGGGATTTTCTTTAGATTTTTATACCATTTCAATTTTTTTTAAAAAACATCTATAAATCATTTTCAAATGTGCATAACCATTATATTGTTGAATCCTAAATGAGACATATACCATTAAACTTGATCAGATTTATTTCTATTAGTCTTGTTTGCAACAAAATAATCAAATATGTATTGTACGATGAGTTTTAAACATTAATGGAGCATTAAACGAATATTTTATTATACATATGTTATGGATAAACCGTTCCAATATCCAAAGTTTGGGTATGTCTTAACAAACAAGTTATATCACCAAAGAGATCCATATTCACAAGTTATCCATTCGAGAAGCTAAGGCATTCATGCCATGAACGGATGTTTACATAAGTTGATTTAATAAAAAATCTCTCTATATAGGTCATAAATGACCCACATACGATATAATTGTGATTTTAAATGTTTCATATTCATGTGTATGAGCATATAATGTTTTAGTTTCATAAAAATGACCCAAAAGAATATTTTATAGGTTTCATATGTGATAGTAAAACAAATCAAGTTTGTTAAAATATTACATCTATAAGTAATATATTACCGTGATAACAAGATATTACACTAAACATAACTATCTAACATTTTAAGTAATCACCTAAATAATTATAAAACTAAAAAATTAGCTTATATGTTGATTTTATGTGATGTAATATGATGTTGTTTTATACTTGTTTCTTTCACTTTAATTTTTTCTTCTTAAGTGTTAAAAATTATATTATAGAACACATGTTAGGTTTAAATTCTTATCTAGTTTTGGAGTAAAGATAATATGGTGCTCTTTGTGAGAAAAATATATATTGATAAATAAGACTTGAAGGAAAAACTTAATGATTTTTTAAGTACAAATACACATGAATAGTATAGACTCTTTGAGGGGTGAGAGACAAATCAAATATACTTGACGTGCTTGTCCGTATTTAAAAGAGCTTCATGAAGCCTAACCCAATCAAGATCAAACACTTGATGAAATTTTTTCTATAATAAAATATATATGTAGTGCAAAGTATAATGTCATATAATTAATATCTTCAATTTTATTCTAATCTTGGAGCTCTCAAGATTGACCTTTCCGGTTATTTTTTTTGTAATCTTTATATTTGTTTCATCGCAATTCAATATGTTTTAGTTTTATTATGGCCGCTAATCTGCGAAATAGAATTATAAGAATAGAGTTAAAGCAGAACTTCAGAGTTCATACCAAAAATATCAAAAGAAAACTCCAAATATGAGGTTGTTTTCACTACAAATAATAAGTATGTGTTAAGAATAAAATAAAGAGTACATGTTAAGAAATATAGTGAATAATGGATTATACTTATTTTTATTATATGTTCAAAGAATAATTTAGTTTTAATGCCAAAAAATATATAGTGGATTAATACATTCACAATCATTACTTGGATACATTAAAAAAAATGTTAAGTAACGTTAAAATATATTTATAGATTAAAAAAAATGTTTTATAAGTTGAAGTAATTTGTCTTTTTAGATTTTGTTTAATTATGATTTTTTTTTAAATATTAGAAGATATTGCATTCTATCTTATTTCAGAAGATATTTAGTCATATTTTAATAGTTGAAAACATGGTTTTATAGTTGTTTTTTTTATGATGATAATTTTCTTAAATTTTATGATAGTAATTATGTTGGAACAAAAAAATTAAGGTCTCGTATAATAGAAGAAAATTCAACATTCATTTGGTATAACTGTTTGAGCTATATTTCTAAAAACATGATTAAAAAATTAGGCGTATGAGGCCTATTAAGACCATTTAATTATTATAACTTTGAAATGTGTATCGGATGCATGAAAAGTAAACATAGGAAATAGTATGACAAAGTTTTTTATTAAATAGAAAATAATCGAAATTCCTCTAAAAAATGAATAAAGTATAAAAGTAATATTATATTATTCAAAATAAGAGAGTTAATATACGTATTAAATATTAAAATATAATATTTTACACGAACTAAATGTGTTATCACACGATTCATTATCACTCTAATTCCAAGCTTAATCACCAAGTCACAACTCAATGGACTTATATCTCTAGCAGGCTCGATAATGTTACCATAACAATTTCATCATGATAAGTAGTCCATCTAGCTACATGACGGCATCAAGAAATTAGTAGAATATTCGCAGTATATGCGATGTTGTTATCCTTGTTTTTGCAACACTCTCAAATCTCGATCATGTAAATGTTTTTTTAAACTGAGCGGCCATACCTCTTGACTATATGTCGAACAATATTATAACCTACTTCGATTTGGACTCCTAAGAGTCTTGAGATCCGTTGGTGTTATATTTAACAAACTCGTTTGAATCTAATCGAACAAACCTTAGAAGCATCTTCAAATTGGTTCGTGTTGATCATGCTTCTAACTTTCTAAAAACCCTTTTTCGATAAAAAAAACTCTCTTAAGAAAAAAATAAATATATGTTATGAAGAGAAAAATGGTACAACTAATAGGCAACATGATTTAGAATCGTTGGAACACTTTGACAATTCCGAAAGAATTCAAATTTGCTTCAGATTAATTCTAAATATTAAGGAAATGATCCTCTTAGTCGTTTCAAATGATGAAGCAACGAGTAAACAAAATGTTGGATGAAGAAAAATATTAATCTTGGTATTGTATTTCATAAGGTCGAGACTATAAGGTCGAGACTTGGTAGTTGTGTATATGGAAGGTCCCCGAAGCTATTCGTTGTGAAGTATCAGTAGGCCGAACCTGGGTTTCTATAAAATTTAAGGATGGAAGTAAATTTATATAAAATATCATTGGAAAGTGAGTTGATGTGTTAATTCATGGTTGAAACGTATGTGTTGGTTTTAATTCCCTACGTACATGTATTCGGCCTCCTTGCATCTCATTCCTCTATTGTTTTATCTTCACCCTTTATCTGAAAAGAAATTTAAAATATTGATCTTATATAATTTTAAGGGTTAATATTCAATACTAAAATAGTATAATTATTTCTATCCTCTTTCTTTTTTCTTTTTTGTGATCTTCCCTGTTGTAATTGCTTCATGATTTTAACTTGATTTTTTATCTTCCATATTTACTCTCTGAAACTTGTAGCTTTACTTTCTTTTCATTTTAATTTTTTTTAAATCTACTCTAATATTCTTGATTTTATTTGTAAAAAATAGTGAGAAAGATAAACAAAAAACATTTGATTAACCATAATGCGATGATTCTGGCAGTCAGAATCCACGCACGAGTGCCATGTTTAGGACTTCATCACTCAATCATTCAGAGGAGAACAAATTCGTTTTATTATTCATAGGATAAATCTAAAGCCGAAGACTGCTGAAGATAGAAAGGTTCATAAAGATTTTGATCATCTTGATATTTTCCCAATTGTGGATCATGAAACTAACTTTCCCATTTATACAATAATTTCTATTAAATCTCCTACTTCTACAATCCCAATTCGAGAAGTTAACCTAATCCAAAGTATGTTATAAGTTTGTTAACTCGTTCCAAAACCATAAGTGTGATGCATTCTAATCACGAATATGTCGACGTATTTGGCCATTAGAGAGAGAGAGAGAGAGAGAGAGAGAGAGAGAGAGAGAGAGAGAGAGAGAGAGAGAGAGAGAGAGAGAGAGAGAGAGAGAGAGAGAGAGAGAGAGAGAGAGAGAGAGAGAGAGAGAGAGAGAGAGAGAGAGAGAGAGAGAGAGAGAGAGGAATGAGGAATAAAAGTCTATAAAAGATGAATGTCTCTTTAAAACCTTCTCCCACCACCAAGGTATAAAAAAAAATATTCAAGTATAATAGATCGTTTATATAAAACAAATAGATAAAAAAATAAAGCTTAAAAAAATGATAAAGATCTATACGTTCTATGTTCCAAAGGTGCCGAATTCGTTTTCCTTTTTTATCCAGCAATATATATATTCCCAGCTTCACTTTGGCTTCAATTATGTAAGGTCATTCACACTCTTGGGAAAAATTGAAAGAATTTTATCCTTGGTATGAAGGAATAATCTTAGGAGAAATATATCCTCACCTCAAATCTTATAAACTAAACTTTGGAATTATATACGTTTCGTATATTAGTTTTATAGTGCTCTGACGAAAGGTGGGATTTAACCTTTTTTTACTGAATCATATCTAGCTCGGCACTCATTTCTTTTGAATTAGTTTCTTCATCATATGTTGAAATTATGTAAGCGAGAATACCCATTTTGGTTGGTGCAACTTCTTTCATGTAGTACACAAAAATGTGTTTCGTATGTTGCTGATTGTAAAACGGTTATATAAGACCATATGACTTCTTGCAAGATAAATTGATCAGTTTCATGTGGTTTCTTCCAAAACGTTTTTTTATGTCATCTGATATCATCATGTTGGTCACCATCATTAGGCCATTTGTCTCATCATGGAAAGGATAATAGAAAATATACTTGATACCTTTTTGTTGCGCATAACCATGTGAGCCTTTTGTTTTGGAATCGAGTCATATTGTCTATTGTGAGGACTCTATGTATTAAATATATTCAACATGTGCTAGATTTGAGGAATTTTATGATTCTATGGCTGTTATTTTCACTAATAGTTGCGCTTATATCTATTTGAAGAAATAGACTATTGTTAATAGTAAGAATTTTATTTCCTTTTCGAGATTTCAGATGGGGTCCTACACACCCCATCTATCAAATTAATATTACTTTGGATATTGTTTATAGTGGAGCGATCGAGACTTGAATAAAGTTTGAGAAACATTTTCATGTGTCATAATGTTTGTTTTTGTTGTTTCTTTCTTCTATCATAGTAGTCCAATAGTATCATTGTATCTAAATTATTTGTTGCAGCGCCTTGTAACCATAATGGGTACTGTCTTATCCATTATGACATTCCTCCATTATAAATTTTGTTTTATCAAGGATGAGGCAGGGGAGCAATGGTTTGGAGAGGCTTTTTTGTAGAGTAAATCTGATACTCATACACATCTGGCCAATTTTATTTTCATTCTTTTTTCCTCAACTTTGATTTGTGAAAGTAACCCGTGTTGAGGTATTTGATCATAGGTGTTCTAAAATATTATTTTTTAACTTTTCCCCCTTCAATTACCAATGAGTTCCAAACCTAAGATTATGGATAAAAATTTGTTGGGGAAGGTGATGGAAAATTTCCCTTGGAAATAACACATGGTGTTGACATTGTACGCAATGAACATGTTAAGGCATCATCAATTGTGGTCTCTATTTTTTAGATTTGTACGAAATTAACTTGATTGAATAGAGTTGTCATGCACTGAAGTTTGTTTAAGTATTATTATTTTTAGCTTCACGTTGACCGAGATCATGGTGAACTACTAGCTGAGAATCTGTAAGGAGCTGAACTCTCTTGGTTCCATAAATGTTTGCTAGCTAAATGCCCGCAATAAATATTGTATACTTCATCTTATTATTGGCATGATAAGATACTTGTTGATAACCAATATATATAATAAATTATTTCAAATAATTGTTTGATTGATACATCACTTTAGTAGAAAAAGATGATGATTGAAGTGCAAGATTATAAGAAACACGTGTTTTGAATGGATCATCATATGTTAAGTCGATGTATCTTAAGTTATATAAATATTTTATCTAATAATTAAAGTGTTAAAGAAATAAAAATATTCATAAGTTCCAGTCTAAACCAAGACTTCTCAAGTTGGTTAAAAACTTCTTGCAAGTGTAGCATAAAGAAATTAGAGGTTCGCATATTTGCTACCAAACACGGGTTTAACAATAGGAAACTTGAAAGTAAAATCAAATACACAACATATGATATTTAATATGGTTCGTATTGGTGAGAAATCCTACATCTGCGAGCAACAAAACATTGATTTCTAAAAGAAATATTACAAGAAAACTCAAGAACAAAAAATACATAGACGCTCATAATATTTGTTACAATTTTTTTATAAATATAGTACAATATATTACAAAGAGTTATTTCAACTCTCAATATTTCTCTTTAGTGAATTTCCTAACTTTCTTCTCTCGAAGTTCAGCTTAATCAGCCACTATTTATTCTTTATGTTGCATAATATTTATACATTTTCATCATTTTTTGTAGAACCAAAAATCGGAGAAATATACACTCCATGTTCATGATAGCAACTGACTATTTATCCTAACAATCATTTACAAGGTAAAGGTAACATCTGACATGTAATGACACCAACCTCTATCATATGTACCACCAGTATTATTTTTAACAACTCTAAAGCATTCTCAAATCAAACTTTTGATCAATGGTAGAGGATGTCTCATATTTTATAATACATAACCAGTCGGTTAAAATATATGTCAACATGGACGAGGTGAGCTCAGCATTCTATTAGAAGACGACCGAGTATAAAGGTAGTCATTCAGGATAATAAATACAATAACCTAGGTTGACAAGAAACAAGAAACACTGAGCATAAAGACGGTTATTCAGGACAATTAGTAGAGTGACCTCGGTCGGTAAGAAACAAGCAACATTCCCATACGGGGATGAGTCGAGCGAAAGGGAAAAAGTACATATAAATGGTTACTTACCAAGGCCATCAGCAAGAAGACGGTTATTTAACGCACGAGGAAACTGAGTGTTTTATTAGGAAGACGTGAAGAACGTGAGTGCTTAATACTTAGCCATGAACTCCATAACAAGAGTGCCAACTGCTTCATAGAAAGTGGGAGAAACCAAACATTGATTATAATATATAAATATGTATATATCTTTAGATTACGATGTATAATTGTTATTTGATTCAATAAACAAATGGAAATTACAAACTGTCGGAAAGCTAGATTAATTAGTTTTTGTTGTTGTATTTAGAGAATTTCTAATGGTGTTAGCTAGATCAGGAATCGATATGGAGATCCTATGAGTCCATCATGGAAAAGTTGGACAAGGTAACCGGCGGATGTTCAAGGAATTCTAAAAAATTCACCAAGTAGCAAAGGAAAACTTGGCCCTAATATGATGATCAATCAGGTAGCCTCTGTGGCAGTAGTAGAAAATAATAAGCAATCTCAAAACAATGTCACCACCAGTGGGGCGGTACAGGAGGACAATCCTCTTAATTTACGTCCAAAGACAACTCGAAAGGGACGAGAAGGCCAAAAAGAGACTGGAAAAGATAAACGAGGCCCTTTAGCACATGACTGAGAAACTTATGTCAGAATATGATGAGTCCGAATTCGGAATGCTCCCCGGAAGGGCAGACCAATGTAAATCTCTCCGTAAACCGGACAGACGCTAAGAACTCAAATCAGACAGGATTTGAGGACCGGACAGATGACTTCGAAAACTGTGAGCCTGAGGCAGTTCGAACTATGACTAAAGTACTAAAAAACCTAAACACTTTCTGACTAAGCTACCTGCCCACTTACTTAAAAACTCATGGGTCTTTAAACATGACCCGGGTCCATTAAATATGACCCGAAAGCCCATAAGGGCCCAAATAACATACTATAAATACTCAACCACCAGCATTAACTTCTGGTAATGAAAATTAACTGCTGCCAAGCTGCTTAATTCTCTCTCCACCTTGAAACACCCTTACACCACCTTGAAACACCCTTACACCACCCTGAAACTCTACTTGAAATTACCAGCCTATCCTCAGGCTACTTTTATCCACACCAAATTGGCGACCACAGTGGGAGGCGACGGTGTCTGAATCAAGTATTCAAAACCAAGCAAAGAAATTCTATCCGAATGAATCCGGATAATCCAGAGCTTCCACCAGCTTTGCTCGAAGTGGTGGAAGAGAACGATGAGTATACTGTCCAAGAGCGTGACAGGTTAAGGCTTGAGATAGAAGCTTTGAGGGCTGAAAAGGCCAAAATGGGCGTGAAAGAAAAATCCAAGGCATCGGTTGTTCATCACACCGACAACCCTAGAGAGCCTGAGGCTTCAAAAACTCATGTGAGTACTAAAAAGACACATGCTAGTTCTAAAAAGTCTCACCGGTCCAAGCCTGTGGAGAGCTCTGACTCAAGTTCAGAATCTTCGGGCAGCTCTTCGGACAGTGAGGGAAATGAAAAATCCTTGTCCTCTAGCAGTGATGAGGGTCGAACCAAGAAAAAGCAAAAGCAGGTAAAGAAGTATTCGAGAAAAAGAGATCACCATGGAAGGATGAAAAGGCATATTGGAAAGGGGTCATCTCACCACCGGAGGTATACGGACAAGATGTTGATGGATCCTTTTGCTTTCCACGATGAGCCAGGTATCTTTGCAACTCCTAATGAGGATACCATGTTCAGTCGTGGAAGGAATTGGAGGCAGTCTCCACTGTCTTCTAAAATCCTGTCTGGAAACCTCCCTAAGAGGTTTGACAGTACTAAGATGGAGAAGTATGATGGCAGTACTGATCCGGACAATCATCTGGAGCAATTTAAGAACTTCATGATGAACTTTGATGATGATGATAAACTACTCTGTAGGGCATTCTCCCAATCTTTTACGGGGAGTGCTCTGAAATGGTACAACAGCCTGCCTCAGGGTTGTATTAAAGACTTTGATACTTTTTGGGTGGCCTTTCGAAGGCAGTTTGTGGGGAGTAAGGAGCTGAAGGGTAATGGAGATACCATAATCCATTGTGCCCAAGAGCCAAATGAGTCGTTAAAGGAGTACATAAGTCGTTTTGTAAACACAAAGAATGGGTTGGCTGATTGCTTCGAACAGGTGGCAATAGCATCCCTAAGACAAGGTTTGAACCCAGGCAACCTGGCTGATTCGGTGACCAGGAAGAAAGCCATGACCTGGGGAGGATTGCTAAATCAAGTTGGCAAGCAAATAAACGTTGATGAAACAAAAAAGACCAGGGTGCACAGACATGTGAGATCCACCCCGGTGGCACCAACTCCAAATCAAAACCAGTCCGGGAATAGAGCAAGAGAAACCGGACAGGGGCATGGTAGAGGAAAAACTCAGTCCCAGCCAGCTGCTCCTCCTCAAAGTCAACAATCCAGAAACAAAAGAGGGCCATGGGTCCAACCGGAGTGGTTCGCAGAACTTAAAGAAAGCGTGGCCACCATTTTTGATAAAACAAAAGATGAGGTACACTACCGGAGACCAGCAACCTTGCAGTCTCCCAGAGAGCATCGTAACAACTCCTTTTTCCAATACCACAATGATATTGGCCATACCACTGATGATTGCATAACATTGAAACAAGAGGTACAAAACTTGATTGAAAGGGGAAAGTTAGGTGCATACGTTAAAAGAAAAGGAGGCAACAGGCCTGACAACACTCACCGGGTTGGTCCAAGTAATGCCGCCCCAGAGGGGGCCATGGTAATAGTTGAAAGGTTTGATGTGGAATCCGAATACTTGGATCCTGATCCAACGCGAAATAAGGTGGGTGCCATAGAAGAGCATTCTAAGACAGTCTCCGGGCTCATTAAATTCTTCGAGTCACTGACGATTTTCGGAGGGGACACAATGACTGCTCCTACTGCTTCTTCAAGAAAGAGGCATGTTCATAATTTAGCCTCCCAGCTAGAAGGAGGCATGACATCCTATCAATCTCCAAACTCATTCCCATTCATAGTCTTCGATAAGGATGATTTGAGAGATATTGATGGCCCTCATGAGGATGCTGTTGTTATAGGAGCATCTATAGGGGGGCAATGAGATAAGGCGAATTCTGGTGGATACTGGAAGCTCTGCCAATATCCTTTTTCTAAACACCTACAAGAAAATGAAAAATCCAGTTGTGATTCAAAAGTCGGACAGGTCAATCGTGGGCTTCACGGGCAGCTCAGCCGATGTGATCGGGGAGTTTGAAGAAGAAGTGTTGTTGGGTAGGGGCCCTTTCAAGAAAATGGTTAGAATACTCTTCATTGTGGTGGATTGTCCCACTTGCTATAATGCTATTCTGGGGAGATCTTGGCTCTCTAGGATGCATGCAGTGGCTTCGACAGTCCATCAGTGTTTAAAGTATGCTGTTCAGGGACAGGTTGGGGTTGTCCGGAGCAGCCAGAAGATTGCAAGAGAATGCTATGCCACTGCCTTGGCTCCACGAACGCTGGGGGCAGTCCGTATAAATGATCAATAGCAGTCCGAGGGTCTTCCTGGGGGTGAGGGTGAAATTGATGACCCCAGAGAGACCCCCGGAGTGTTGATTCCGATTGAAGAGGTTGAAACGCACTGCTTGGAAGAAGGAAAAAGTGTCAGGATAGGGTCCAAAATGCCACCAATGTTGAAAGAAGAGATGTTGAAATTCTTGAAAAACCATCAGCACGTTTTTGCTTGGTGCAATGCTGATGTTACTGGAGTTCCATCAGAGGTGATTTCTCATCACCTATCTGTCCGGAGAGATGTGGCACCAGTGGTACAAAAGAGGAGAGCTTTCTCAAAAGAAAAGGCTGATGTCATAGTGCAAGAGGTTGACAGACTCACAAAGATGGGGCATATTAAAGAATCTCAATACCCTTTGTGGACTGCCAATCCTGTCTTGGTGAAAAAGAAGAATGGCAAATGGCGTATGTGCATTGACTTCACAGACCTCAATAGAGCTTGTCCAAAAGACTTGTATCCGGTCCCCCAGATAGATCAGTTAGTAGACTCTACTTCTGGGAACAAGCTTCTCTCCTTCATGGATGCCTTCTCCGGGTACAATCAGATTCAAGTAGATCCAAAAGATCAAGAGCATACCACGTTTGTCACTAATAGGGGTCTACATTGCTACAAGGTGATGCCTTTTGGCCTGAAAAATGCTGGGGCTACTTATCAAAGGTTAGTCAACAAGGCATTTGCTAATCAAATTGGAAGAAATATGGAGGTTTACATTGACGATATGATGGTAAAAAGCGTGGATGAGCAGTTGCACTTGTCCGACCTCCAAGAGACTTTTGCCAACTTGGCCAAAGTAAATTTAAAGCTAAACCCTGAAAAGTGTGTGTTCGGAGTGCAGTCCGGGAAGTTCTTAGGGTATATCATAAGTGAGCATGGAATACAGCCCGACCCGGACCAACTCAATGCTTTGTTCCAAATGGAGCCTCCTCGAAACATTAAAGAAGTACAGCGATTAACGGGGAGATTGGCTGCCTTGAACAGATTCATCTCCAGGTCTTCGGACAGGTGTGCTCCATTTTTTCAAACCTTGAGGGGTGCAAAGGGGTTTGAATGGACACCACAGTGTAATGAAGCATTTAATGAAATCAAGAAACATCTTTCCTCTCCCAAAACTTTGTTCAAACCGGTTGATGGGGAGACTCTCTTTGTATATCTGGCTGTTTCAAGTTGTGACACCAGTGCTGTGCTAGTAAGGGAGGTTGATGGGTATCCTCACCCAGTGTACTACATCAGCAAAAGCTTGGTTGATGCTGAGAGGCGTTACTTGAAACTTGAGAAATTGGCATTGGCTTTGGTGATAGCTGCAAGAAAAAAAGGCCCTATTTCCAGGCTCATCCTATCATTGTCCGAACATCCTTCCCTTTAAAGAATGTCCTTCAAAAAGCAGACATTTCAAGCAGAATGATAAAGTGGTCAGTAGAGTTGGGGGACTTCGACATAGACTTTGCTCCCCGGACAGCGGTAAAAGCCCAAGCTGTGGGTGATTTTCTGGTTGAATTCCACTCTGACAGGGATTTGGAGCAGCCTACTGATTCAAAAGACAAGAAAGTGTGGATTGTCTGAACAGACGGAGGGTCTAGTACCATGGGATCTGGGGCAGGAATATGTCTCACTTCCCCCTACGGGGACAACATGTACCAAGCTATTTGTTTTGCTTTCAGGGCATCCAATAATGAGTCCGAGTACGAAGCAGCCATAGATGGGTTAAAGTTGGCCTATATCTGTGGATCTAAAAGGGTCAAGCTACTAAGTGACTCCCAGTTGCTTGTCCACTATGCCTTGGGCCTATCAGAGGCTAGAAAGGAGCAATTGGTCAAGTATTTACTCCTCCTCAAAAATGAAGCGTTAAAGTTTAAAGCTGTTGTCTATGAGCACATCCCCCGGGAAGAAAATGAGCTAGCAGATTCATTGGCAATGATAGCATATACGGAGTCCTACCCATGGATCCATGTGCTTGAAAGCCCTTCTATTGAACTTGGTGAGGGTGGAAAAGAGGAAGTCTTTGAAATACAGGTACATCGGCCTCAAGATTGGAGGTCTCCTCTTATACAATATTTGTCCGGTGGTATCGTGCCCTTGGATAAAACACAAGCCAGAACATTGAAACACAGGGCTCGTGGTTTCATTATGATTAGAGAAGTCTTGTACAAAAATTCCTACAGCAAACCTCTCCTACGTTGTTTAGGGGATCATGAGTCACAAATGGTTCTCTCCGAATTGCATGATGGTGAGGGATCAGCCCATTGTGGATTTAGAGCTTTGACAAGAAGAGTGTTACTCTCCGGATATTATTGGCCATCAATCATGAAAGATGCTAAGGAGCTGGTGAGAAGGTGTGACCCATGCCAGAGGTACAGCAATGAAATTCATGTACCAGCCATTCCTTTGGAATCAATTTCTGAGCCCATCCCTTTTGCTCGATGAGGATTGGACTTGGTTGGACCTCTCCCTGTGGCTTCCGGAGGGCGTAAAACCATAATTGTGGCCATCGATTACTTTTCAAAGTGGGTAGAAGCAGCTCCCCTGGCAGGGACAACCTCAAAAGCTGTCATAAAATTCATTCTGTCCAACATATGTTGCAGATTCGGTGTCCCACAGAAGATAACAACAGACAATGGGCCACAGTTTGACAACAGAGAAATGGAAAGCTTTTGTGCCTCAAGGGGTATTCAGCACTGCTTTTCTTCACCTTTCCACCCTCAAGCCAATGGGCAAGTTGAAGTGGCTAATAGAATGATACTGTCCGATTTAAAGAAGAATTTAGAAGGGGCTGCTGGGAAGTGGCCTAGTTATCTACAAGAAGTCTTGTGGGCCTACCGGACAACACCTGGGGCTGCAACGCGAGAATCCCCCTTTGCCTTGGTCTATGGTATGGATGTAGTAGCCCCCATAGAGAAGACACTCCCCTCCTTTCGTGTTCATAACTTCTCCGGACAGGCTAATGAGATGGCAATTAGAAATCAGCTTGATTTGATCGAAGAAAGACGGGTGAAAGCTCATCTTAGAATGGCACACTATCAGGGCTTGATGAGAAGCAGGTTTGCTTCTAAAGTTAAAAGAAGAGATTTTCAACTAGGAGATAAAGTATTAAGGAAAGTTTTCTTGCATACTAAGGAAAAGCTCTTCGGAAAGCTGGCCCCAACTTGGGAGGGTCCATATACTGTGGTGGAAAGAATCAAGCCTGGGACATACTGGTTGGAAGACAAAGATGGCAGGGTTTTAACTCACCCTTGGAATATTGAACACCTTCGAATGTACTTGGAATAAAACTTGTGTAAATATTTACTTGTTTAAACATCCATGTAAATATTTGGGGGCATACCTTCCCCTCTTCGGTGGCACGGAGAGCTTTCAATGAAACTTGGTGCCTTCTTCAAAATTCTCTAAGTATTTTCAAAATTTTGTCTCTTATCATACTACCCGGGTTAAAAGATCTAAGGGCTATTTAAATTCTAGCCGGAAAGTCTTAATACTCTCACAATACAATAAAACTACTTAAACTCCAGCTATTTAAACAAATAATGAAAGAAGAGGATGCTTGAGCAAAATAAAATATTCATTCAACAACTTAAAACTGCCTTGGCCTTCCAAGGACTTTTTAAACAAGTTTGGGCACAGTACAAAAATCTGTCCGAATAATACGGACACCATCACAAAAAGAGTGCCTTGGCCTTCCAAGGACTTTAGTTCGAATAAAAGATAAACAAAATAAATTATAAGTTAAGGTTGAGCCTTTGAAGATGGCTCACCCTCATTTGCTTTCTTGCCCTTGATGTCGCTCTTCTCTTCGACTATCTTCTTACCCTTAGGGTCAATTTCTTCCTCACCTGGGCTCTCTCCGGTTTCCTCTTCATCACCGGACGAAGACTCACTGGAGTACCCCTCATCAACCATGGTCCAGTATGGGAGATCATCATCATCCACATAGCGCCATAATTCCCCTAATCTCCTCTTCGGGAATTTCTCGTGAAACAGGAGGACCATATCAGACTTCACCTTTTGGATCATTAGCTCCTCGCTTTGGATCATCTCCCTGGCATAGGCGTTGATCTTGGCCTTGATCATGGCCTCTTGATCCCTCACCAAAGCAGCCTTTTCTTCAGCAGCCTGAGTCACTGCGTTCTCTAAAGCAATTTTGTCAGTGGTCAGGTTGGTGACGAGCTTCTCCTTGGCTGTAGTTTCTCCCCTTGAGATTGTCAGGTCCTTCTCCAGTCCGGACAGCTTGGCCCGGAGATCTTTTACGGTCTCTTCCAAGGAAGCAACTTTTGTGTTGTTTTCGTCTTGATTCTTCTTTAGCTGATCATTTGCCTCCTTGAGCAAATCAACCTTATTGGCAGCCGTCCGGAGGTCCTCGGACAGTTTTTCCTTCTCAGATTTGAGGTCTTTGATGGTGTCTGCCTGACTTCGGACTTGCCTTTCCAAAGTAAGCACTGGCTGTACATTGCTAAGAAGAGAATGGGCTATAACATCCCTCTCACTGGAAACCATAAAAGTCTTACCGTTGAAGTTAACTGTGTTGGAGCTGCTTGGAGGGACATAGGGCCCTGCGAACTCGTCTAAGTTAAGCTCTCCCCCCTCAACTTCATCTGTGTGGAATTCCCTTGGGATCTCTTCTTGAAAGTCTCTTGGGATCTCTTCGGCCAGTGTAGGGTCAGTAGGGAAAGAGGGCTCCGGATCCCGGAGAGAAACCTCATCTCCTTGGGAAGTTTTCTTCTTCTTGGCCTCCCTATCAGCACTCTCACTTGTTTGCTTGCGAGTCCTCTTGGAAGCCCTTAGAGGTTTTGGAAGGTTCACTTCCTGCTTCTCGCTCTCCTGCTCCACCACTTGTAAAAGGGCTGCATCAATTTGAACCTGTGTCGGTCCCTCTGTGTCTGTTGGGGCTTCCTTCTCATTGTCGCCTGCCATCTTCCTGCCTTTCTTCTTCTTGCCCTTCATTTTGCTTGGGGCTTTGGCCCGGGCAGGCAGGAAAAGAGTCCCATCCAGTTCATGGGACCTTCTCAGCACGACGTCTTCATCAGGTTGGGTGGAGAACTCCTCCTAAGTTAGGTCTCTTCGACCTGTGGTATTCCACAGATGGGACCTTGCTAAGTTTCCAGGAGTGAAGGCCTTATGGAACCTATTCTCCAAGTTCTCTGTAGCCCAAGCGTTAATTTTGCCACAGGTAGTCTGTCCGGCCTTTAGGTAGTCCCCGAACTCCTTTGGCAGCTCTGTTAAAACGAAAAGAAACTGATTAGTATAAACTTAAAGAAAAGGGAAAATCGGACATAGACTTAAGATGAGAAGCTTACGGTCACTCCTCCATCTACTCCTGAGGAGGCTTGGATTCTCTCCGGTCTTGATTTTCTTGCCATTCTCCCATAAGCCACTGACAAATAAGAATTGGCTCCTCCATTTGCTCTCCGACTCCAGGAGATTATCAACAGCTTTGAGATCGTTCCCCATGTTGAAATAGTAGAAGGGGAACTGATGATGTTTGCACAAGCTTGCCACAGCTGCAAACTCTTCCATAGGAAGAGGGATTCCAGATAACCTAGACGCCATAATACATGACATCAAGGTGAACCAACCGTTGGGGCTTAGCTGTGTCGGGCAGAGCTTGACCAAGTGAAAATAGCGCACTATCTCCGGGTCCAGTGGGAACCTGAGTCCCCAGTTGAATATCTCCGTGAAGAAGACTATCTCATTCCTTTTGCAATCCATCGGGGTCTCCGGATCGATGGGAATTCGTATCTTTACATTCTCAGGGATCCCCCACTTAGTGCGCAACCGACCCAGATCTGAAGTATGGATGAACGCATACTTGGTCCTTAGCAAAGCTGAAAGATACTTGAACTCGACTTTATGAAAGCATGGCCCTACTCTCCCTTCAAGGCTCTCCGGCAGGTCCGGACGCCTCAGATATAAGTCCTCTTTGCCCTTCTTGGCAACAACAATAGCAGTATCAGCCTGTCCGGAAGACTCGGACTCAAATCTAACCTTCTCTGTGGAGTCCTCCATCCTCTCCTCCATAATTGTTGGGGGAGCTTCAGTAGAAGTAGTCCGGGGAGGATTGAGGCTTGGCAGAGCTGATCCTCCGGACTATTGGCTGTCCGTATTTACTCGACTTCTCACCTCAATTTGAGTTGCTGAGGTAGAAGATTCCTTGGGGGTAGTGGGCTGCTGGCCTCTAGTCCTGACAGCCTCTCCCGGGGAGCCCTTATAGTTGCCCCAGACCCTGATTCACTATTTTTTGCCCCCGATTTCGAGGGTGTGTTTTTAGAAGAAAGCCCTTTGACCAACCGACTTGGCCTTTTCATGATTAACTTATCCGGGGAATGGTCAGAGTCAGACCCCATAGCAATGAAAGAAGATTTTTTCCTAACACTTGTGACAGTAACTCCCGGTTCAACAGCATGGATCGACTCCTGAACTGAGGAGCCAGATACTATGGGGGAGAGCGTTGATTGAAAGAGTTTTTTAGGTTTTGTATCTTTGGAAGAAGATGAACCTCTATCAGATTCTGCGACAAAAGAGGCTGGTTTCTCAATAGGCGACGATGGTAGCCCTGCAGCAAGTCGTTTTTCCTTCTCAACTCTTTGAGCTTTCTCCAATTCCGAGAGGTTAAGCCAGCCGCCCTTGATCAGTGCTGTTCTTGCTGTAAACATAAACAGCCAAGGAAGTTTTGAAGTTCTAGAGAGATAAAGCTCTGAGTAAAATTGCAGAGTGAAATTTGAAAGAGATAATGAGACAATGAAAAGTGAATTAGAATTTATAGTAAATGTGAAAAAAGGAGTTGATTCCTAGGAGAATCCGAAAAGTTGGGCAATGATTAAAAGACGGCGCTGATGTCATTAATGGCATTTAAAAGAGGTAACTTGTTCGAGAAAGTGGTGCGAAGTTCAAGGTGAAAAAACGGCTAAAGTGACCAATCAGAGAGTGACACGTGTCCCATTAACTCTGGTAAGAACCGTTTGGAATTCGTAACGTTCGGTCTGTCCGGGTTTGTCCCCAACTCTCTTCGAATTGAAAACCACTTCCTAAATCGGACTGTTTTTCAGTTATTTGACAAGGACGCTTGTTCAAACACCTAAAAAAGGGGCTCCTGATGAGTCCGAATTCGGAATGCTCCCCGGAAGGGCAGACCAATGTAAATCTCTCCGTAAACCGGATAGACACTAAGAACTCAAATCGGACAGGATTTGAGGACCGGACAGATGACTTCGAAAACTGTGAGCCTGAGGCAGTTCGAACTATGACTAAAGTACTAAAAACCTAAACACTTTCTGACTAAGCTACCTGCCCACTTACTTAAAAACTCATGGGTCTTTAAACATGACCCGGGTCCATTAAATATGACCTGAAAGCCCATAAGGGCCCAAATAACATACTATAAATACTCAACCACCAGCATTAACTTCTGGTAATGAAAATTAACTGCTGCCAAGCTGCTTAATTCTCTCTCCACCTTGAAACACCCTTACACCACCTTGAAACACCCTTACACCACCCTGAAACTCTACTTGAAATTACCAGCCTACCCTCAGGCTACTTTTATCCACACCAGAATATAGGAGGCAAACATATCGATGAAATTAAAGGAAAAAACAAAAGAAAAGAATGATGATTGACTCCGATCGAGATGATCCAGCAAGCAACAAAATCGTGCGAAAAGGCAAAGGATTCAAAGCGGTGGAATACAATCAGGTAAGGCTAACCATGGAAAATTATATGTTGTAGGAATCCTCATTCATCAAAGGGATCATGGACAACAAGCTCCCTCAAAAATTCAACCTTCATAAGATGGAATCGTATGACAGATCGGGATACCCGAAGCACCATGTAGAATAATTCAGAAATATAATGATGGTTTTCAACCCTGACAACATCCGGATGTGTAAGGTTTTATCTGAGAATTTTAAAGAAAACACCCTTGATTGGTTCAACACTCTTCCACCAATGGGCCACTCAGAGATTTTGAGGGCCTTTGGGTTGCCTTCGGAAGCTATTTTGTTAGAAACAACGAGCACAAACAAGAGGGTGATTTGATAATGAATATGTTCTAGGAAATGAGATTATCATTAAAAAACCGCGTCTAAATGTTAATCCTGAAATGAACTCCCTCATCCGTTTTTTAGTTAAAAAATGGAGACATGCTAGCCATGTCTGATCAATTCATCATGGTGGATGACTCGAAAAAAGATGACCCCATACATTGTTCTCAACAGACGGGCCAAGAGCCTAAAGCCCAAAATGGAGATATTAGACGCTACAATGAGACACCTCGAGAGGATTCATCTGAAACCCAATAAAGTATACCACGAACTTCTATTTTAATGGTAATTCTATGAAATTTAAACCTCTCACTGAGAACATAGCCACCATATATGAAAAAACCAAGGGACAAGCCGAATACCAAACTCCATGAAACATGTTCACGGTTGGATACAAGATATCGTCTTAATACTTATGTGCATACCAAAATAAACACAGATACCCCACGAATGAGTGTTTGAAGTCAGATTAGAGATCCAATGACTAATTGATAGCGCTGAGCTCGTCCAATTCATTAAACAGAGAGAAAATATGGTTGGTAAAGATATGTAGTGGATGATTCTTCATAGCAGAAAAAAGCAAGAAAAAGAAAAGCAGTTGTGGTTATGTACAATTTTCAGGGGTGATACCTAGTTAGAAACCGACGATGCATCTAGAAAAAGCATAAGAAGGATTTCGATGTTCATCTAGTGGATGATTCTTCATATCATAACTACCAAGAACCAATGGCTGAACTCGCGTTCAACGATGATGACTTGAGGGTAATCATCACACCCCATGAGAATACTCTGACTATTAACAAAATATCTCGGGGGTTATGGTTGCTCGAGTCCTAGTAGATAATGAAAGCTTGACCATTGTTATTTTCAAGATAAGTTATAAAAAGATTATCCAGGCACCACGGACAAATGTACAGACAGATAACTGGTCAGTTACGAAGGAAAATCAACCTAGTGCGTAGATGAATTAGAGCTACCTATCACAGTGGGGCATGAGAACATGAAGAAAATTGTGAAAACATTATTCATGATTGCTAACAGACCCAGATCTTACCACGAGAGAGTAAGAACATCTTTGCTACATAAGCTTGAAACAACATCTTGCTCATTCAAACAATGCGTGAAATACCCGATTAGTAACCTAGTGGTTATTATCAGAAGCAACCAAAGAACAACACGAAATTGTTACGTCATAACCCTCGACCCCAGCAAGCGATCTAATAGAATTTAACCGACTAATTGGATGGGGATCACCAGCAGCAGATCGAAACCACCCATTTAAAAATTGTGATCTCACAGAAGATGACCGATAGACAATCCCATTAGAAGAAGATGTTAACGTACCACTAATGCAGGGGAAAATGGTTCATATATGAAATAAAATTGATCCTCTATTCAAATATAAAGTGGTGGAGTTGCTGAACTCAGATGTGTTTTCTTAGAGTGCAGCTAAAGTAATTGGGGTTGACCCAGGGGTCATGTGCCATGAACTAGACATTGATAGAAATGTCCGGCTGATGAGGCAAAAAATATGAACCTTCTCTCCAGAAAATTCGAAACTAATTTCAAAGAAGTTTGCAAGCTGCCATACATTCGTAAAGCATAATACCTTACCTCGATAGTCAATCTCGTTCTTGTTAAAAAGAAGAAAGACCAATGGCGTTTGTGTGTAGACTTTACAGAGCTCAAGTAAGTGTGTCCAAATGATGCTTTCCTTCTCCATAGAATTGACCAATTGGTGGGTGTCGCATTAAGGAAAGAACTCCTTTCATTTATGGATTCTTATTCTAAGTATAACCAAATTCAGATGAACCCTTACGGATGAATAGTATACTACATTCCAGACCGAGTGAGGCTTTTATTGCAACAAGGTCAGATTGTTCGTGTATCAATGGCTCATTAATCAAATATTCAAAAACCAGACCGATCATAACATGGAGGCTTACATCGATAGCATGCTTTTCAAAAGTGATATGGAGGAGCGATAGCTCGAAATGTTAAAATGAATACTTAAGACCCTACGCATGTATAATCTCAAACATAATGCACTGAAATTCTCTTTTGATGTACGTTGTAGATATGTTTTAGGCTTTATAGTAAGTAAGAAAGAAATCGAGGGTAATCCAAATCAATTAAAATAAATCTTGATAATGGATCCCCCAAAAAATATCAATGAGGTTCAGCAACTAACCAGGCGTATCTTTTACTTCTCCTACGTCATCTCAGAGCATTAGATAAGAGTCAGTCCGTTTTCAAAATTCTTAAAGGCGCCAAATTATTTATTCGGACATATGCATCCAAAGTTACATTCTAAGAATTAAAAAAGTACTTAACTTCACCTAAGGTATTGTTAGCACCAGACCCTGGCGAGTCAATCTACCTTTATTTATCAGAGTCAAATTGTGAGGTAAGTGGAGTCTTGGTGAGGAAGACAAAATAATCAAAAAAACTGGTATACTACGTTAGCAAAATATTGGTAGATGATGAAACTAGATATCTCAACCTTGAAACGCTAGCCATCATCCTGGTAGTAGCGATCAGAATAAATGTGACGGTACTTCCTGAACCACACCATTATTCTACGCATATTCTTTCCACTGAGGAATGTACTCTAAAAATATATATATATCTCAGTTCGTCTTACGAGGTGGTCATTCTAACTTGGAGAATACAAATCATCTATGAGCCATTCATAAAAATAAAGGGGCAAGAGGTGGTCGGCTTTATCAACGAGTTCGTAGGATGTAAAGGCCACGATATGACTATATACCAAACATATTGGGAGCAACCAGTGGCGGATCCAGAACTAAAATTTAGGACATGCCCAAAAATATTATAGAAAAAAATTTCAATAAAAGATAAATATCCAAGTATTGCATAATAAAAATATTAAATATTCTAGTTACAATTCAAAATGAATATATTTTAGTCCAAAAGTAAATGCATTCTCCTCTTACTCGTGCCTTGAAAGCTTTGGATTATGTCTAGATCATCAACTGTAAAAAAACACTTTTTCCTCCATAAATGCCACTAAACAATCATTAAGCCATGAATTGGCCAGTCTATTTCTCAACTCATTCTTTACATATTTCATACGAGAAAATACTCGCTCAACAGTAGCAACCGATAAGGACAAATATAGCTTCAAAAGTGTGTACACGAATCTAAATATCTTGTGCTTTTTTGTACGAACAAGAGTCTTACATAGATCCAAGATACTCTTCAAATTAGAAAAGCTACCATCCATCTTGACACATGCAATATACGTCTCAAGTTGGCTACACAGCTCCTTATCACTAATATATCCAAAGTCATTTGGATAAAATTTCACCAACCTCATAAGTGATTTAGTATCAAAGTATTAAAATAAACAACATAATTTGTTATCCATAAATTATAAATCAATGAAAATAAATTAAAAGGAAAACCAAAGTCTTGAAATGATGAATAACATCGCGTTAGTAAAAAAAATAGAAAATAGTTAATAACGACAATTTGTGGTCCATAAATTATAAATCAATCAATAAAAATATAATATATAAAATATTAAAAATTCATCAATACGCTAAAGAATAAGCCATTTTCAAATACATCAATATAAAATATGCTAAAGAATCAATAATTTGTTTAATTATTTACATATACAAAATATGAAATCTATTGGAATATTCCGTACAAAATATTTATTGAGTAAAAAAGATTAGTACAATAATTTGCATAAATACATATAAGACATTAATTTGCCTAAAAAGAATCAACACAATAATTTCCTTAATTACAAAATTATTGTTTCCATAAAAAATATTACGAATTCATAAACACAAAATATTACAAATTCATCAACATAAAATATACAAAAATATCCTAGTATTAGTAATTTTCTCAACCAAACACTTTAAATTAGTATTGTGAATAATAATATTACCTGCTTAATTTTGGAATTTTGCCAAAGTCCTTCATGTATCAGATTTTTCACAACTTCATAAAAGAATATCACTATCCATCTAGAGATAAATCAACTACTAGACAACATTTTCCTTTAAATAAGTACTTGATGGTACCATATCTTTTAGTAAAAGAAAAATTAAAAGAAAAATCTTACAATTTAAGAGGTGAACAAAAATTACAACAAACCTCTCCAAATCTTCATGTTCATTAAAGGGATCATGGACAACAAGCTCCCTCAAAAATTCAACCTTCACAAGATGGAATCGTACGACAGATCGGGATACCCGAAGCACCATGTAGAATAATTCAGAAATATAATGATGCTTTTCAACCCTGACAACATCCGGATGTGTAAGGATTTATCTATGAATTTTAAAGAAAACACCCTTGATTGGTTAAACACTCTTCCACCAATGGGCCACTTAGAGATTTTGAGGGCCTTTGGGTTGCCTTCGGAAGCTGTTTTGTTAGAAACAACGAGCACAAACAAGAGGGTGATTTGATAATGAATATGTTCTAGCAAACGAGATTATCATTAAAAAACCGCGTCTAAATGTTAATCCTGAAATGAACTCCGTCATCCGTTTTTTAGTTAAAAAATGGAGACATGCTAGCCATGTCTGATCAATTCATCATGGTGGATGACTCGAAAAAAGGGGACCCCATATATTGTTCTCAACAGACGGGCCAAGAGCCTACAGCCCAAAATGGAGATATTAGACGCTACAATGAGACACCTCGAGAGGATTCATCTGAAACCCAATAAAGTATACCACGAACTTCTATTTTAATGGCACTTCTATGAAATTTAAACCTCTCACTGAGAACATAGCCACCATATATGAAAAAACCAAGGGACAAGCCGAATACCAAACTCCATGAAACATGTTCACGGTTGGCTACAAGATATCGTCTTAATACTTATGTGCATACCAAAATAACCACATATACCCCACGAATGAGTGTTTGAAGTCAGATTAGAGATCCAATGACTGATTGATAGCGCTGAGCTCGTCCAATTCATTAAACAGAGAGAAAATATTGTTGGTAAAGATATGTAGTGGATGATTCTTCATAGCAGAAAAAAGCAAGAAAAAGAAAAGCAGTTGTGGTTATGTACAATTTCCAGGGGTGATACCTAGTTAGAAACCGACGCTGCATCTAGAAAAAAGCATAAGAAAGATTTCGATGTTCATCTAGTGGATGATTCTTCATATCATAACTACCAAGAACCAATGGCCGAACTCGCGTTCAACGATGATGACTTGAGGGTAATCATCACACCCCATGAGAATACTCTGACTATTAACAAAATATCTCGGGGGTTATGGTTGCTCAAGTCCTAGTAGATAATTAAAGCTTGACCATTGTTATTTTCAAGATAAGTTATAAAAAGATTATCCAGGCACCACGGACAAATGTACAGACAGATAACTGGTCAGTTACGAAGGAAAATCAACATAGTGCGTAGATGAATTAGAGCTACCTATCACAGTGGGGCATGAGAACATGAAGAAAATTGTGAAAACATTATTCATGATTGCTAACAGACCCAGATCTTACCACGAGACAGTAAGAACATCTTTGCTACATAAGCTTGAAACAACATCTTGCTCATTCAGACAATGCGTGAAATACCCGATTAGTAACCTAGTGGTTATTATCAGAGGCAACCAAAGAACAACACAAAATTGTTATGTCATAACCCTTGACCCCAGCAAGCGATCTAATAGAATTTAACCGACTAATTGGATGGGGATCACCAGCAGCAGATCGAAACCACCCATTTAAAAATTGTGATCTCAGACAAGAAGACCGATAGACAATCCCTTTAGAAGAAGATATTAACGTACCACTAATGGAGGGGAAAATGGTTCATATAGGAAATAAAACTTGATCCTCTATTCAAATATAAAGTGGTGGAGTTGCTACAAAATAACTCAGATGTGTTTTCTTAGAGTGCAGCTAAAGTAATTGGGGTTGACCTAGGGGTCATGTGCCATGAACTAGACATTGATAGAAATGTCCGGCTAATGAGGCAAAAAATATGAACCTTCTCTCCAACAAATTCGGAACTAATTTCAAAGAAGTTTGCAAGCTGGTATATATTCGTAAAGCATAATACCTTACCTCGATAGTCAATCTCGTTCTTGTAAAAAAGAAGAAAGACCAATGGCGTTTGTGTATGGACTTTACAGAGCTCAAGTAAGTGTGTCCAAATGATGCTTTCCTTCTCCATAGAATTGACCAATTGGTGGGTGTCGCATTAAGGAAAGAACTCCTTTCATTTATGGATTCTTATTCTAAGTATAACCAAATTCAGATGAACCCTTGCGGATGAATAATATACTACATTCCAGACCGAGCGAGGCTTTTATTGCAACGAGGTCATATTGTTCGTGTATCAATGACTCATTAATCAAATATTCAAAAATCAGACTGATCATAACGTGGAGGCTTACATCGATGGCACGCTTTTCAAAAGTGATATGGAGGAGCGATAGCTCGAAATGTTAAAATGAATACTTAGGACCCTACGCATGTATAATTTCGAACATAATTCATTGAAATTCTCTTTTGATGTACGTTGTAGATATGTTTTAGGCTTTATAGTAAGTAAGAAAGGAATCGAGGGTAATCCAAATCAATTAAAATAAATCTTGATAATGGATCCCCCGAAAAACATCAATGAGGTTCAGCAACTAACCGGGCGTATCTTTTACTTCTCCTGTGTCATCTCAGAGCATTAGATAAGAGTCAATCCATTTTCAAAATTCTGAAAGGCTCCAAATTATTTATTCGAACATATGCATCCAAAGTTACATTCCAAGAATTAAAAAAGTACTTAACTTCACCTAAGGTATTGTTAGCACCAGACCCTGGCGAGTCAATCTACCTTTATTTATCAGAGTCAAATTGTGAGGTAAGTGGAGTCTTGGTGAGGAAGACAAAATAATCAAAAAAACTGGTATACTACGTTAGAAAAATATTGGTAGATGATGAAACTAGATACCTCAACCTTGAAAAGTTAGCCATCATCCTGGTAGTAGCGATCAGAATAAATGTGACGGTACTTCCAAAACCACACCATTATTCTACGCATATTCTTTCTACTGAGGAATGTACTCTAAATATATATATATATATATATATATATATATATATATATATATATCTCAGTTCGTCTTACGAGGTGGTCATTCGAACTTGGAAAATACAAATCATCTATGAGCCATTCATAAAAATAAAGGGGCAAGAGGTGGCCCACTTTATCAACGCGTTCGTAGGATGTAAAGGCCACGATATGACTATATACCAAACATATGCGGAGCAACCAGTGGCGGATCCAGAACTAAAATTTAGGACATGCCCAAAAATATTATAGAAAATTTCAATAAAAGATAAATATTCGAGTATTGCATAATAAAAATATTAAATATTCTAGTTACAATTCAAAATGAATATATTTTAGTCCAAAAGTAAATGCATTCTCCTCTAACTCGTGCCTTGAAAGCTTTGGATTATATTTAGATCATCAACTGTAAAAACACTTTTTTGTCCATAAATGTCACTAAACAATCATTAAGCCATGAATTGACCAATCTATTTCTCAACTCATTCTTCACATATTTCATACGAGAAAATTCTCGCTCAACAGTAGCAACCGATAACGACAAATCTAGCTTAAAAACTATGTACAAAAATCCAAATATCTTGTGCTTTTTTGTACGAACAAGAGTCTTACATAGATCCAATATACTCTTTAAATTAGAAAAGCTACCATCCATCTTGACACATGTAATATACGTCTCAAGTTGGCTACACGGCTCCTTATCACTAATATATCCAAAGTCATTTGGATAAAATTTCACCAACCTCATAAGTGATTTAGTATCAAAGTATTAAAATAAACAACATAATTTGTTATCCATAAATTATAAATCAATGAAAATAAATTAAAAGGAAAACCAAAGTCTTGAAATGATGAATAACATCGCGTTAGTAAAAAAATAAAAAATAGTTAATAACGACAATTTGTGGTCTATAAATTATAAATCAATCAATAAAAATATAATATATAAAATATTACAAATTCATCAATACGCTAAAGAATAAGCCATTTTCAAATACATCAATATAAAATATGCTAAAGAATCAATAATTTGCTTAATTATTTACATATACAAAATATGAAATCTATTGGAAAATTCCGTACAAAATATCCATTGAGTAAAAAGGATTAGTACAATAATTTGCATAAATACATTTAAGACATTAATTTGCCTAAAACGATTCAACACAATAATTTCCTTAATTACAAAATTATTGTTTTCATACAAAATATTACAAATTCATCAACACAAAATATTACAAATTCATCAACATAAAATATACAAAAATATCATAGTACTAGTAATTTTCTCAACCAAACACTTTAAATTAGTATTGTGAATAATAATATTACCTGCTTAATTTTGGAATTTTGCCAAAGTCCTTTGTGTATGAGATTTTTCACAACTTCATAAAAGAATATCAGTATCCATCTAGAGATCAATCAACTACTAGACAATATTTTCCTTTAAATAAGTACTTAATGGTACCATATCTTTTAGTAAAAGTAAAATTAAGAGAAAAATCTTACAATTTAGAAGGTGAACAAAAATTACAACAAACCTCTCCAAATCTTCATGTTCATTAACCAGCAAGGAAATATGCTATCAATTTGGAATGAAGGATTAACAAACAGACATAGCATATAATGTTCTTATAGAAAAGAAAACTAGAGTTTTAAAATCCCTAATTTTTCAATGATTTGTTGAATCAAAGTTGAAGTAAAACCCAATGGAAAATTTTACTACTTTGTTGAATGAAAATCGAAGTAAACTCCAATAGAAAATTCATTAACTGAATTGACTACCTGTTTTATTTCGATAGTTCTATGTTGATTTTATTTGACAGAATAGGGAAAAAGGTAGGTACCATTAGGGGAAAATGTAGTAAAAATAAAAAGTAAAAGAATGTAAAGAAGAAGTGAAATAAAAGAATGTAAAGAATAAGTGAAAATAAATAAAAACATTTAAATGTCTAGTAGGTTTTGAACTCAGGACCTCAATTACAGTACTAGAGAACTTAACCACTATAGTAAATTTATTTTTTTATTTAGGGTTGTCTTGGGCATATCTATCTCCCCCTTAAATCCGCCCCTGGGAGCAACACCTGGAATAGATCGTCGAGAGTTATGAGGCCTCAAATATTATAGGTGGAGTTGTGGGTATTGTTTTAAAACACGGTTCAGAGAAAAAATACGACAAACAATCAAGTTTAGCTTTAAGGTAATAAAAAACACAGCATAGTATGAAATTATCCTAGACGACTGAAAGTTAGCCCAAATACATGGAGATAAAAACCTACGTGTCCGGTCAGATTCCCAGTTAGTCATCAGTTAGGCTAAATGGTTATATGAGGCCAAACAAAAAAAGTATACAAAGATACCTCGAGGCACTAAAAAATGGGAATGAAATGTTTTACACATAAAGAACGAGCAGATATCCTGCTCTAATAAATCCACTACATGCTCACTCGCCAAACAAGTCGCCCATAATAAGAATCCCATGATCTTCATTTAAGACAGGCCAACGATAGCATAAAGTGTAGACATGTACGAGGACCACGCGATTGACACAATAACTGATTAGAGAAACGAATATGTCGTTTACTTACAAAACCAAAGCCTTCATAGTGATAAAATAGAGGCAAGGTCCTTTCAAGTTCGCGCGAATAAATACACACTCCTTGATAACTTTTATAGAGGAAATTGCTACACGATTGTTATTACGCTGCGTCAACAAGGAAGAAGCTAAACTCATACTAACCGACATGCATGAAGGAAAAGCAAGGGCCCATTACGCACATCGAACTTTTATCAGACACTTTCTCTTGGCAGGGTTCTACCGGCCTAAGCTATCAACCGACATGAAGACCCTCGTACAAGGATGTTACACTTGCCAGTAGTTCGTCAACAGGCTCCACATACCGAACGAACCAACGGGCGTCGTCTCAGCACCATGCTCATTCGACAAATGGAGGATAGACTTGTCTAGACCTCGCCCTATGGACATAGGTAAAAGAGAGCACCTAATAGTGACAGTTGATTACTTCACAAGTGAGTCAAATCATAGCCCTTGTCAATAACTAAACCTCAAGAGATATGGGATTTTATGCAAAATCATATCCTTTCTAGATTTGGAATCCTGCACATCCTTATGACAGACAATAGACCACAAACCACAGTTTCATAATGTGATTATGACAGTCTTTTGTAAAAGGTAAGGGATAAATCAACATTTTTCAATGTTGTACTACCCATATGTAATGGGTAGGTAAAAAAACCAATTGAAAATCTTGGAAGGGATAAAAAAAAACTTGAAATTTTCAAAGGAAAATGGTAAAAAAAACTAGCCGAGGTGTTATGGGCATATAGAACTACCCTATAGACGGGTATTTAAGAAATACAATTCTATTTTGTGTATGGGATGGAAGTTGTAGTGCCAGCAGAGATTATAATACTAATGCATCAGATATCGAATTACTCTGAAGATCTTAATGAGGATAAACAACAATTGTATATAGCTCTAATTGAGGAACAACGGGATCAGACGAGGGCCTAGTTGGAGCACTATATAAGCTTGATGAGAAGCATATTCAATTCTAAACTGAAGCCTCAAACTTCCAAGTAGGAGAACTGATCATGCATTAAGCACATAACAAGAATGTTGGCAAGCTAGCCCCATACTAGGATGAACCATACAATGTAATCTCTAAATGACACCACATAGCATATAGATTGGAAGATATGGATGGCAATGCATTGAAATATCCTTGGAACATTAATCATTTAAAAATATATCACCATACCATGTAGAGCGGTTCTGCACTCTTTTCCTTATTGGCGGCACTTAATGGTTTTTTTGATAAGGTACATTGTAAGCGAAAAACTTATTGAAATGTTTCATTTCTAAAGTTCTCTTTCGTTCTTATTTATGTTACATTGACTGAATAAACTATAATCAACACCACAAGTTTAAAAAATAAAAAATTAATATATATTTTCTCTAAAAAATGAATCAAGACCAATCTACGCATGGTTGTCGGCCAATGATGTAAACTAGCAAAAATGTTAAAAATAACCACGCCATCAAGGCTACGCAACGGGCCATACCGAGCCAAAACTTACAAAGTCAGCAAAATTGAAATTATTGTTTAAACCAAACCTTTGAGGCCACGCAATGAGCCATACTGAGCCCGAGGGGCAACACTCAGCTAAGAGAATTAGTATAAATGCCAAGTCTTTAAGACCATACGAGAAGTCATACTGATCCTAGGCTTACAAATCCTAACATGTGAATTAGCTAATATGTTAAGCCTAGTAGGCTTTATAACATGCCAAACTATGCCTAACAAAGAAATAAATGACATAACCGATCCCCCTATCCATCTCCCTATATTAACAACTACTCAATCATCAATGCAAATAACATATAAAAAAAAGATTTGGTATTCAACTCAAAGCACCGTGTTAATTAGGGATGGAAAATGGGTCTGGACCTGTCAGAAATAAATGGATATCTGTCAGAATTTAAATGGGTACCTGCAGACTTGGCCTGCCAGACCTGCAACCTGCTAGACCTGCAACCTGCCAGACCTGCAACCTGTTAGACCTGTTTACCTGTTAGACCTGCATAAGCAGTAATATGTCAGACCTGCAACCTGCAGACCTGCAACCTGCAGACATGCAACCTGTCAGACCTGCAACATGTTATACATGTTTAAATAGCAGAGATATTATCATCTGATGCATTAAAGTGCTCCCAAATCCAAGATGTTTTCTTACGAGACCTCGATCCACCACTAGTACTTCCACGGCCACTTTCATAGGAAGAGAATGTGCCAATGTGAGGAGAGTCTCTAGGAAAATCATCATCGGTATTGAGATCTACATTAGCGGGTGGGTGAGCATTAGTATTTTTACGTTTTGAAGCCATTTTAAAACTTTAAACAATATTTTTTTAAATATGCAATAAAATATTAATCGAAATTAATATCCCAATTAATAAAAATAAAATTTAGACTAAAAACAAATAGCAGAAAAAAAAAATATTCGAACTATTCCGGAAGTAGAACTACAATATGTAAAATAAGAAAGTAGAGCTTTATCGAATTTCTAGATGTAGAGTAGATTTGAGAGATGGTGAATTTGGAGTTGGGGGTCTATTTATAGTTTTTTTAAAAAAAAATTATAAATAGTCGTTATCACTGACACAATCGATGACGTCATCATAAATTGATATTGGCTAGTTTATAAAACTAGCTGTTATTAATAACGTCATCGATAACGGCTATTTAGCCTATTTAAAAAAAAAGAACCACTCCCTTTCTTCACTTACACCACCAACCTCTCTCTAAATTAGCTACAATATTCTCTTTAAAAACTTTAAATATTAAATAGTTCGAAAATAATATAAACTATTTAAATCATCTAAACATATACACTACAAGCTTGAAAGATCTAAATAACTACCTAATAATTTAAAATCAAAATACAGTTAGATGTCTAATAGGTACATATTATTTAATATCTATTTAATATTAAATAAAATATTTTTAATATCTAAATATAATCGAACAATATCAAAATCATATTACAGTTATGTTTTTACGATACACATACGTTGATTATTGAATTTCGATTTAAATAATATAATTTTTAAATTAAAATACAATAAATAGCATAATTATTTTGTTATATTATAAATATCTCAATTGTTGAAATTCGATTTAATTAACACATTAAAATTAATTTTAAATAATATTAGAAATTACTTGCCACCTGCCAGACCTGCAACCTGTCAGACCTGCAATCTGCGAGACCTGTTTACCTGTTAGACCTGCATAAGCAGTAACCTGCCAGACCTGCAACATGCCAGACCTGCAACCTGTTTAAGATTGTTAAATGGGTCTGATGGGTCGTGGGTCTACCTGTTTGCCACCACTAGTGTTAATAGTACAACAAAAATAAATACAAGTCCAAAAAATAAAACCATAGTTCAAAATGAGAAAAACGAAAAAAGATTATTATACAAAATGAACAGGCTACATCTACTTGATAGTAGCATCCTTATTACAAGTATTTTGTTTTTCTCCTTGGGACTCTGGCCTTCTTTTGAAATATTACTTTTAAACAACTCGATATTAACCTGATTCACAACATCACCGTCCACCCCTACGTATTTATCACCAACTTATTCGTCCCACTATTCCTCTTTGTTGTTCGACTCCAAGAACCGTTCATACTCAGGTACTAACTTCCAAAACATATACAATCGTATCCTTTTGTACCCTTTTGAGGAGACCTTGGGCAAAGTATCCTTTTCACTATCAACATAAGCTTTAACCATACGAACTAACCATTCCGTTTTGGCCTCCTCCATTTTTGCTCTCATCCGATTAAGCTCTGCTTCAATGATATCATTTTCCAATTGAAGGGCATAAGAAGAAATAGTAGACTTCTCAACCTGCTTCAACAACGAGATATTTTGCTCAATTAGCTTTGTCAATCATTTCACCAAAATATCGCTCTCTCCAGTCTGCTCATTGGTTTAAGAAATCAAGGACTCTTTCAACCCCAATATCTTCTCATTATGTGTCTTAAAATAATCCAACTTTTGCGAATGAAATCTATATTTTCCATCAAATCTGAAGTTCAATGGGAAAAAGAATCAAGGGCCCATAATGTTGAAATGAGGCTGTAAATAATAACCATGTTAAAAGCTTTAAACGGTATAAAATACGAAGTGTTATTTTGGGAAACGTATCTATAAGTTTTGTACTATCACGATAAGTCATATAATAGCTATGTGTGGCAAATATGTACTGACGCCAACAAACCGCATGTCTTTAATTTCAAATAAAAGGTTAAAGTATAAAAAGAACACATGGCAAGAAACGGAGAACTACATGTATACATCACCTCGTCTCACTTTGTTTTCATTCTTTTAAAATGCGAACTCTCAAGTTAGTATTTAAAATGACTAGGAGGATTCCTAATAAGGTATAACCCCTCAGTCGGAATATATCTGTCGATATGGACGACGAGAGCTTAGTAATCTATTAGAAGACGACCTATCATAAAAGCAATCGGTCAGAAATATCAATAAAATGACCTCAGTCTGCAAGAAACAAGCAACATCGATCATAAAAGCGATCAGTCAAGACTATCTGTCTAGTGACATCAGTCAGCAAGAAACAACCAATATTTGCGTACGGGGAACAACCCAACGAAAGGGAAAAGTCCATACAAATTTTTATCGATCGAGGCCATTGGCAATAAGATGGTTATTTGACACACAAGGCCAATGAGAGCGTTATTAGAAAGGCGTGAAGAATGTGGGGGCTTAACACTCACCCATGAACACCGTAACAAAAGTGACAATTGCTTCATAGATAGTGGGAGAAATCGAACATTGATTGTAATATATAAATAAGCCTATATCCTTAGATTATAATGTATGATTTTTGTTTTGTTCGATAAACAAAAACAACTTACAAACTGTTTCATTTCTTTCTTGATTTTAGTTAAACGTTATCACGAAAAAACTCTTATCAATCTTTTTATATTATTCTCATATTATCGAAACCCATTTTCATCCAGAAACATACAAGTATCTTTAGAAGCTTCGGAAAATACACGTCTTGCTCCTAAGTTTCCGTAGGTAATGTCTATACATTTAGGTTCCAGCAGCAAATGCACCTAAGTTCTATGAGTTTTTATATTTAAGTTTTAGTAATTCCTATTTTTAATTTCCATCTTCGACACCAAGTTCTAACAGTTCCTACATTTAGGCCCTAACTTTAGGGCTAAGTTCCAGCTTCAACACTAAATTCTAACTTAAACACCTAATTCTAGTTTCAGCACTAAGTTTCAGCTTCGATACTAAATTTTAACTTAAACGCCTAATATAATTCCAAATCTTTATTTTATTTTTTTTTATTTTTTTTTAAAAAAGTAAGTAACTTTCCATGAATTTTAAATTTTATTGAGAATAAAAATAAAATATATCCACCTAGTATTCACCCATGGATCAATGTCCCTTCAATTAAGTAAACATATACTTTACTATATGGTTACGGAAATGAATGATAATATATTAATACAAAATATTTTAAAACCCATTTTGGGAGTATCCCAATCAACCGGACAAATCAGAGCATAAAAGATTGTGCATGTATATAAAACTCTTTGATGAAAATCTCGATAAGCTACGTTGGACACCAAAAAAGTGAATACATATTTTATTGAGATACCATATATATACTCAACGGCTTAATTAAGCGTTGTAATGGTAGATATGATATGGCACTTTATTGTCACTTCATATGATTAAAGGCCAGTGTCCCGACTCTTGGGAAATAGCTATGGACAATTTGCTCGAACTTGATTATTCTTTAATTAATGCACTACTTTACTAGCCTAGTCATGCTACTAAACAAACCCTAATTCCTTTTCCTGGTCAAAAGGCTTTTTTACAAGGGCGTGATTATCTCACTAATCCTTTATTTAAGTTTAGGTCACACATTTTCTTTTGTATGTATATAAACAAAGGTTCGTTTTAATTTTTAACTACATTTAAATATGCAATATGAATATTTGTTATATATTTATTGGACCAAGAAATATATTCCATGGTTTAGTTCATCGTTGCAACAATTTTCCATTATCATAGTTTAATCATTCAGATTTGGGTTTATAATCACTATTTTCTCATATACTATATCTGAAAATAGGAAGTTTAATTCCATGGTAGTCGCATGTCATGCGACAGCCAATATGTTTATTAGTTATTAAATTAAGTTTTGGATATTTTACATTATAATTTAATCATGAATCTATCTAGCACGTTTCTTATGAGATACGTTGATTTATATTAGTATTTTTAGAATATAATTCCATTATATTAAAATTAATCAATATTTTTAATTGTTAAGGATTATCTTATTTTAGTTATACTTATTTTTTATTCAACAATAATGTAATAAAGAAACGAAAGTTTTATATCGATTAGATATAAATAGGGTTGAACATATTTCAATTACTATGATTCTTTTTTTTAGAAGTGAACTAAAAAGAAATGTGACAGAATTTCGAGCGATAAATATTATTCTAGTGTGGATTTTGGATTTGTTCATAGTTATATACAGGAGGCGGAATATTTATCTTTCGTATTTTCAATAATTGGTATTAAAGCTTCAGACTTATACATAGTGTCATGTTTGTGAAATTTTCAAGTAGCGGATATGATACACCAACCATGATTTGTAAAGCTTTATAACTTAGATAGTGTTGTCTAATTAAGGTGATAAGATTGATTTGTTGTCTTTATTGATCATGTGATACAAAGTCGGATTAGAATGAACGGATGACAGTCAATTTAGAAGAGGCAAAAGTGGCACTTCATTTGAATGGAGGATCTGTTAGGTGTGACCAAACTCTCACATCGGTAAGACATGGAAAAGATCGTTGGTATATAAGTATAACGTAATTTAGAGGTATACCAAAAACAAAATCGTAACAATATTGAACAAATTTTATACAAAAATAGAATATGCCCTCATCTTCTCAACATGATTCTTACGTGGTGCTCACGGAAAAATAAAATTTTAAGTTTGGTTGCATCAACATAAAATAAAATAAAATAAATTTCTCTTGTTTTTATCTTCTAACTAAACTATACTTTTTAATATATCGGTTTTGTTTTTTCTAACCAAAATATATTGCTTTTATGTTTTTTCTTTGTTGTGCTCGGTTATTTTTTTTATTTTTAAATTTTTTTTTTAATCTTATTAGATCTATGATTATTTTCGGAAGCGATCAGTGTAACAAAAAAGATAGGTATGTAAACAACAAAGTACACAATTGTAGGGTAGTGAAGACAAAAAATTATGAATGAAGTGAAGACAAGAGTTATAGCAAAAACTGCTTTCAAAAATAAAAACGGAAGATTGTTTTGGGTGAAAAAAGTATAGGACTATTATGGGGAACTCACCAACCATTTTGTTACTTTATTACTTGTTATCCTTATCAAATTTTTTTGTTACCTCTATAACTTTTTTTTTCTTTACACCACTTGTTCTTTTCTTTGTTGCCTTCGCAGTTGTCATCTTTGTCTCCACGACTATCTTATTTGCTCTCTTCCTTTTCATATTTTCTATTTGATTCTCCTACAACTTTTCTTTTTGTTCGATTGGTCATTTTCTTTTTCGATGTTTTTGCATCTATCTTCTTTGTTACCCCATAAATCTCTTATTTGTTGCCAATATATTTTTCTAGTTTAATACAGTTATCTTCATTGCACCCGTAATTTTCTTCTTTGTTGCATTTGCAACTTTCCTCCTTAATACCCTAAAAGGTATCCTTTAGATGCATTATACACTTTCATTTTTGTTGTACCCGTATTTGTTTTCCATTTTATTAGACATGCAACTGTCTTTGTTTTATTGCACACATTATTTGGTGATTTTTAAGACACTCACAGTACTCTTCTTCCTCCAATTTTTATAGCGGAAGAATGTTAGAGTATAAACGTACTTATATGTTTAAATATTAATATAATTTAATTATAGATTTCATGTATCACATATATAAATAAATATTTGATCTACATGAAAAAAAAATTCAATACTAGTACGAGAAAGATAGTTGCACTATTCCATCTAAAACGGTAAGACTATCAGCCTCATATTTTCATAAAATATAATGAGAAAAGTTAGAAAAAATTGACTTGAGAGGTTATCCTAAGTTTAAAATGGGTGTTTAAACTCAACTTGCGAATAAATTTAACTAATTTGAAGCAAGTTCGAGCTTTGCTGAACTTTTGTCAATTTCGGTTAAGTTTGATTATAAGATCAGTTTTTTATTTTCAAATATAATATTAAAATATCTTTTCTAAACAAATGAAGATAAAAAAAATGTATTAGTCTGTTAACAATTTGGAAACGAATAATTTATAAAAATATAAAAATTTATAAGTACAAATGAATATTTTTTATTTAAATTAATTGAGAACATGGTTTTAAAATATTATTATATTTCACTCATCTTTAAATAATATGTGATAAAATCATATGTTATTAATTAATTTAATAAAAATCTTTAAACTATTTTTAAATTAATGATATAGTATAATTAAATTTTATACATATACATCCATAATTCAATCAAAGTTACCATTAAAAATGTAATGATTGTTTATAAGTTCTCTTAACTAATTTAACTATGTTTTGATTCAGTTTGTTTATCAAACGAAACTACAAAAAATGAGATTATAAACTTTTATCAAGTTGTTTATGAACTATGTAGGAATTAAATCGATGAATACTACTACTACTATAAACTTTAATATATTATAATAACTAAAAATAAGTGGGTAGCCTAAAGTCATCTTCTTGTCTGTATGAAGTAAAATAATTTGTTTGAACTTAATAGTAAATGTGATTATTCTTATTATTTGACTAACTATGTATAACACTGAATTAATATTTTATGAGATGTTTCATATATGATTTATAATATCTGCTTTAGATCATTTCATGTACTATGATGTATCCAATAGATAATGGTCTAGTATTTTATATTGTTTGAATATATAATTTGAAACTTCTTTATTATTTCATGCAACAGACATAAACGACTAAAGATCTTGTTTATTACTTATTGGTAATAATCTAGATGTCTTTTACTATTAGATGATTCTAAATGTAATACAAATTATATTTTTATAACCGTATATAGTTTCAAAACACATTAATAATTCTAACATCCACTAAATCTGTAAACTCGTGATGTATAAATTATCTGTTTACACGATTTTTTTATGTTAACATGCGAGGTTTTTATTTTAAAGTTGAAGATCCTTATTACTAGTATATAAAGGGTTATCTATAGAATTCTTAAGTATTTACCTAAGTTTTCCGTTATGAATGTTATAACATAACTTCAAAAAGTCTAAGCATATGTCAAATGTCTAATTTCTGAAGCATACAAAATCTTTTACGTCTTTTAAATTCATAAATCAATCTTAAAATACTAATTGTAAGAGCAACTATCTCATTTTTTCATCAGAGCCTTTATATGTTTGTTATTCTCTAAATGTTCAACATGCTCTTGTTTGTCTTACGTAACGTACCATAGCTCTTTGAGTATTATTAGAATAAATTTAAAATGCTAATACATAATAAATTTTACCAAAATATTTCATATTAAATTTATTTAGAAAAATAATTGGTGGCATGCAATGACTTTATATCCTTTTTAATTAAAAAAACTATCATCGAGATATAAAATTGAACGTGAATCTATTCTTTCCAATCTTGTGATATATATATTATTAATTTTATATGCAAACTAAACGAGGTTATACATTTAAACAATTGTGGTATCTTTTACGAGAGGGTTGTTTAACTTTATAAAATAATTTTTTTAGGTTTGAAACCCTTAAACTTCACTAAACTTTATGTAAAATTGTTTTAAACCATTCAATTTTTATTTGGGTTGCTTAATGTTTTCCAAAAGATAAATCTTCAGGTTGTATAGTGTATCGTGTTCTTTTAATGTTAATACTAAAAAATCACTTTAATACTTATTTAATAGAACTTAAAACTAAAGTGTGTAATTCATACCATGATTCTCTTAAAAACAATTTACTTAACTAATTTTCTTTACTTCAAATCTAATAGGTTACCATTTAGTGAAGCTTAACGTTTTATATATTTTAATGTTACCTTTTGAGTCTTGTTTGGTTTAAAATATTTTTTTCTAACCAACTAATCTTATTTTGTAGTCACAATTAAGATATTGGAGTTAAATTATCTTTGTATGAATTTTTACTTTTATTATAGTAATCTACATTTGAGAGTTACGACTTTATGTGATGATAGAGAAGGTCAAACTGAATTTATGCATTAGACCATAAGATTTTACATGTTATTGTATCATATTTTATGATGTTATATAAACTTAAACTAAATTCTCTTATTACATTTGAAAAAATATTAATATTATAATAGAAATATGTTTTACAATTTGAACATATAGTAGTTCATCTATATTTGTTAGTTAAACTTTGTAAGAGTACTACATTAAGCTTGGATTGAATACTTTCTTTCAAATGATGATTTTATTTTTTATGAACAAATTAAACTACTTTTTGAGTGTGGAGTTACACAATAATTTCTACACGCATCATCCATTCTCACAATTATGAAATTGGTGGTTGTTAAAAATCAAATTTTCATCATTTAAATATGAAAAAATAATTTTTTATGCTTCTTCAAAATCAAAATTATTCTCTGAATACTTTTTCTCAAACTTAATATCATCAAAATTATTGTATATCTCAAATAAAAATTTATGTAAGATCTAAGAACTTAAAATATCTAGAATGTACTGAATGTTTAGCATAATATATAGTAACAATATTTGATATTATGCATGTATAGCTTTCGTTCCTTTGAAAAATCCCAAACATATAAATGATTCATACAAGGTTTATGTCAAACGCAAGATTAAATGTACCAATTTTTAATAACAGCTTCAATATGTATTATATTTTCTTTTTAAAACCTTTTATATACTTAGCGATTCAAAGCAGATTAGAATATTTTTTATCGAACCATCATACTTTATGTAATATTAGCCTCTATATTCATATATGACGCACTTAAACTATTTTGATGTGTTTCTCGACTTTACTCTAAAAATATTTAAAATTATGAATAAATTGTATCTATGATTAAATATGCAAATTAGTGAGAAACATTATCTACGAATAATTTGATATGCCTTGACTATTCTAATATCTTGAAATGAATTATCAAAAAATCTCTCTCATTTTGTTCCAAATTGTATGTTATTCTATGTGCATTTAACTTCATCTGCTCGATTTATTTTCTTTTTTATACACTCAACATATTTTTCAAAAGTAAAAAATGAATGTTTGGGCTTAAAAAACCTTGAGGAACTAGTTTTTTAATCATGTTCTTAGAAATATAACATGAATTTTGTTTACCAAAGGTAGGCCTATCTATCCAATTTTTTCAATCTAATTCAAGTATTAATGAATTTATAGACGTATCATCATTGCAAGAAGTAATTGTACTTAAAAAACACAAGTTACATTTTTTATTTTCCAATTTTTTTAGTTGCTTAAAAAATTGTCACAATTTTAATATATTTGAGAAAACACACATTATGATGGATATAACTACATCAATTCTATTTCTACACTATGAAAATAAATCAATTTATAAACCATGCAATTGACATACGACAAGCTATTCTGTGTTTGTCGAGGTAAGTCACGAATCTCTCATGAATCTTATGAAGTTATCACAAATTTTATAAAAAAAATTAGAAATGAAATTATATTTTACTTAAATTTCTTAAGTTGTGAAATCATATTCAACTCAAGTATATCTTATACTTATTGATATTTTATTTAGATCTATTCATTATAGAAACTTATTCTTGGTCGAACTATATTTTTCTTCAAATTTGCAATTTTTACGATTGACAATAAAAAGTTCCAAAATAATTGAACTAAAATTTGAAAGAACTGAAATGAAAAATTACTAACGACACATTTATAAAAGGTTTAAAACCTTCATCATTTCCTTTATATTTAATGAAATCTATTTTTAAAGTTAAGATTTGAATCTCTATCGGTGTTCAAATTTGATGAATAAAAGAATAAATTTTATTTCAAAAATGTCTAAACATCTTAATGATATTTATAGATAATGTATCATAATTTACATCAAAGATACCAATAAAAGTATCATTAGACTAAAAAGTTAGACTTTACTCACATGATTATTCTCTTCTTATTTTCAGTTTGAATTTTGGAAGCACGATAATATATTTGTCCACTGCCATGGCCTGAGAGATATTACATTTCTAATTAACAAGCATATCATATTTTCATTCTAATTAAGTAGTCTTATTATTGTAAATAATCCAATTGTTCTTAAAGTTATATCTAGAACTTAAGTCTAAAATAAATAATAATATACAATAGAGCAAACAATATTTAATTTAATTATCACATCGATTGACATAAAAACTTAATTTTTAACTTTTAAAATTATTATAGTGATAATATATACAGATGAATATTGTTTGCTATAATAATTTTGGTATATTATCACTATAATAATTTTAAAAGTTAAAAATTAAGTTTTTATGTCAATCGATGTGATACTTAAATTAAATATTGTTTGCTCTATTGTATATTTTTTATCCAACATGTTATACACTACTACTTGAGGTTATTGTTTATGATAAATGATATTTTTTTTATTAGCACATATGAAAATAATGTTATATTTATTTGGACTGATCCACTTCTTTTGTGACATTAAATGAAAAAAAAATAAACAATGAGTCTCAATTGTGCATGATCATGCAACGCTTGAATACTAGATTAATATCATGTGCAATTGTTTACTTATACAAAATTATAAACATAATATCTATTTGTACCAGATTATGCAAACATAACGATCATTATATAAATGCTTAAAATATTTCCAGAAATTATGCACGAGTAATGATAACTTTAGTTTACATTTATTTTTGTCAAAACATGTCTAACATTTGCACGTCTGGAGTGTTTACAAAGGATTTGTGCATACTCAATATTTCCTGACGAAATAATTGTCTTTAATCTCATCAGATGAAAACAAATCTGCAAATATCACTAAGATATATGCTCCCAAAAGGATTGATATAATTTAAATGTTTGAAGTCTCTGATATCTGCAGGGAGATAAACTAAAAAACAATTAACAAAGTCGAAGCACTGAAAAAGATTAAGTATGTATGTATAACAATTCATGCATCCTAAATTTTGAATTTCTTCATATCTAAGTCATACATATAACTCATGTGATGCATAAAGCATATACTTTAGAAACTCCGAAAACAAATTTAAAAATAAAAAAGTTTTAATATGACAATGAAATTTAATCTATAAGATGTTAGGATTCATATTGCTCGATTATTACACTCATCAATAAGCATATGGAGTACTTCCTTAAATGGAGAATAAGAAAACTTATGTAAAGTAGACATAACATTTCTTTTATTGTTTTTTTCTCCTGATGTGTTCTGAGAGATAATGACATATCTAAGAATTTATTATTTTCACTGAGAGTTGGCTTTATCTTTCATTTATTCTAAAGATCTGGATCTTTTCTTCAGGATATGATCTTCAAACTAGTAGTAACTCAAATTTCATTTTAGACGTGTTGTGAATGAATTGAAACTATTATCATTTTATATAAGATTTGAATTTGGATTTTATTTTAACTCTTATTATACTCATACCCATTAGTTAAGTTGTTGTGATTAGGGACCATAACCTTGACTATAATTTTCTATACAAATTAGTCACTAAATTTTATAGTTTAGACTTCAATATCAGTGTTTGGATTCAATTTTATACATAATCTGAATTTAACATGGTATCTACACAGTTATTTGTATAAATAGTTTTAATTTATTAGTCAAGTTTCTATTTATGTGCTGATTTATTAATCAGACAATTATTGACAATAGCTAATGCATCAATAAGCATATGACTAGCGACTCTAATAGAGAAATTCCAATAATCTCCAACTTGGATCATCATATGCTACCAAATGATGCATTTACTTACTAAAATTTTATGATTCTATTGTCCACAGATAAAGTAAACAATAATGTATACGAAATTATAGACAAAAGATTAAAGACACATTCATTCAATTAATATACAGAAATGGACGCAAGAGTAATCATTATCCATGGCAATAGATTATATGAATATATTATAGTATGTATAAAAAAATAAATATAAAATGTAATCACACATATTTATTTTTAACTACTCTAAACTTAAGTGGATATCTACGAATGAGCAACAAAAGTAAATAAATCTTAAATGAGCATATTTATTATATATGTTTGCCTCTAAAACTTAAGTGTACACACCCAAATAACAAAATATATATCACGAATTATCAAATTCCTACTGAAATCAATGATCCTCTAACAAAATATTATATATCCTAACAATATGTTCTTGAAAGACAATAGTATAATTTGTTTAGTAAGAGGATATACCACCGTAGGATTTGTCATGATGTGCTATATGTTGATGTCACGACTCTAGTCTCTTTAACATACAATAACTTATTATATATATATATATATATGTTTGGACTTAGTCGAGCTCCTACTACTGTTTGAATACTGATTTGCATAATTTTTTTATAATATAGCCTTACATAATTTAATATATCTTTGTCGTGATAAATTTTGCAACCAGCCATTTGAATATGATTTGGAATACCCAATGATCTAAAAAATATCTAACTTTTTGTATGTCAACATGTTTCCTTTTATTTGTTTCAAGTACCAGAAAATATTCTATACCATTATCTAATAGTTCATCCTCGAATTAATTATATATCTTCCTAACAACCTGAATATGAAGGTAATATCCTGCTATGTAAAAACTTAAGCATACGTTAGACTCACAACTGCACATATATACGAGATATTTGTATTTCTTAAATCTCAAATTGTATCTTTCGCATTGGCTTATACTTAATATGTATTATGTCGCAATAAAGGTATTCAATGAATTTCTATTTGATTTTCAATAATGTTTCAACATGCGCCTTTTGTGACAATCCCATGATTTCACAGAAACGATCCTGATAAATCTGGATTTGTAAAAAAAAACCTGAATCACCAAAATATTCCATATCAAATTTCTTTATTAAATATATCTTTAATATATGTAATAATTATGTACCATTCGTGGCTAACAATATATCATCAACATACGTTATTAAAAATATAGACTTACTCATACTGAACTTTTGATACACACAGTCTTCAAACGAGTTCATCTTAAAGTCAAAACAGACGATTATATTAGGGAACATATCTTATCACTGTTGAGAAGAATGTTTGATCCCATACATGGATATTTTAAGTTGGCATACGATTCATTTTGAATAATCAGTTACAAAGTTCTCAGGTTGCACCATATTAAAAGTTTATGCAATGTCACCATTAAGAAAAACGATATTAATTTTTATTTGTTGAAGCTCTAGGTCAAAGTGTGCAACTAGTATCTTGATTGTCCTAAGAGATTTATTTGACAAAATTGGAAATAAGATCTCTTTAAATTCAACTCATTCATGTTGAGTATAATTTGTTTCCATAAGTCATGTTTTATTATTTAGTATGCAATCTTGAGGAGGTAGAGTTTTATCTTCATGAACAATATTATTTTGTTCATTATGTGGAATAAAAATATCATCTTGAATGTCATTATATTCTAATAGGACTTAAGTGATTAACATTGTAACCAAATCATATGTTGCATGAGTATCTTCGTTGGAACCTTCATGAATATATATATATATATATATAGATTTTTTTTTTCAAAATGAATATTTGTTCCTAGATTCATCCCCTCAAAATCAACATCCTAAAAAAACCTTTTGTTCTCATCTCAAATAGACTTTAATGAAGGTTCATAAAACTAAAATCCCTCTGAATGTTTTAAATCCGTTGAAATGATAATTAAATATCATATGGTTCTTTTTTTCATTCGGTCTATAAGGTTTCACTTTAGATGGATATCCCCAAACATGAAAATGATCTAAATTAGGTTTGCGCTTAGTTTAAAGTTTATGTGAGGTTCTAATACTTTCTTTTATGAGAACTATATCGAGAATGTATGGAACACATTTGATATCACCACCGATACTAATAGTCGTAGAGCTGAATAATTAATCATACTTCTGACCATATCCTTAAGTGTATAGTTTTACCTCACGGATACGCCATTTATGTTGAGCAAATATGATATTATATATTGAAAAACTATATCGCACTGCTCTAAGTACGTTTCAAATGGTCTATAATAGTTTTCACCAAACCACTATATCTACAGTATTGTTCGTCACCATGGTCAGATCTACCAGACTTAATGCTCTTATAGTGTTGCTTAACACAGTCTTAAAAGCTATGAACTTGGCTTAAAGATTTTTATTTCTCTTTAATAACGTATATATAGCTAAATTGAGAGATTTCATCTATAAATGATATAAAATATTGATGTTAATTCCAAAATACCTTTGGGAATGGTGTATATATAGTTATGTATTAACTCCGAGACTTCTTTCACGCTATATGCATCTAACGTTTTTACTTTGTATTATTTTTCCTTGATACACTCGTGCAAGAAACAAATTCTGAGTAATCAAAAGAACCTAGTAAACATTGTAGCGACAAGCTTATTCATTCATTCCTTAGAGATATGACCTAAGTGTTTGTGTTAAAGATTTCTTAAATTTTCAGTTTTAAAATTTAGTTTATTAGATATATGTATGGTCATTACTTTTTTATGATGCTTAATAGTATAAAGAAAAAAAAAACAAATTATCACTTACTGTTAAATATTCATTGTCTGCCATATTATCATGTGAAAAAAATTTCATCTGACTATTCTAAAAAATAGTTGAATATCCAAATGTGTCTTGTATAGGAAAATATATCAAATTACTTATAACATCTTTCAAATACAAAAAATGTTCTTCGGAAAGCAACAATTGAAAATCACAAATAGAAAAATATCACAAATTACCATATGCTTAATAGATTGATCTTTTCACCATTACTAAGGCTTCAACTCCTTATCGTACCCTCCATAGAAATACAAACGTTGGTGGTCGTAGTCATATCAACCCACCATATGTTTATTGCAACATAAACAAAATTGACTTCTAAAGATACCAGAGTTGCGAGATTACATTTAACTCTTATATAAAATTGGTACTCTTCACACTCTCTTTTGAGATTCCTCGTTCTTTTGCAAAATAGAAACATCAAGCTACAGTATATGATTTTTTAGTTTTCTTTGCTCCTGAACCAAAACATTTATCAAATTCTTTCATATTTACTCTCATTTGTTTTCCCAGTTGAGAACTCGCCATATGTACATCAAGACGTTAATTATTTAGTCTCTTCTCCTCGTGAATAGCATGATAAATCAGTTCACTAATTTTCCGATTCTCAACATGAGGAAAATATTGAAATGTAAACCTACCAAAACTTCCTCGAGAAGGTCAATCTTAAGTGCTTTCAACTATGAAATGATCAGTAACATCCCGAGAATATGTTTCCTTACTGTCTTTATCTTAATCTTCACCTTATTAATCTTGCAAAAAAAATCCCACCTTCTTTGAGAAATTCAATTGCATGAGTGATCACAATCGGGATAACCCCATGAAATGTAGAAGTTATTCATTATTTTATAAATTATAATTACAACTTGTTTGATTGTTTCCACGTCTCAAATTCTTGTTTCTTCTTAGGAAAAGTATCTTCTTTGAGGGCTGTTGTGTGCTTAGTCTTTTATTTTAGGTCAAAATTATGATATTTCAAACACAATTTCATGTTATATTTCACTCGAAAAAAACTAACCCATCTAAAGTGTGAGGAAGTCTATTATCTCATGGTTTAAAGGTATTTAATTGTGCTAGATTAAACAACACACAATACAAACAACACATAAGTAACACATTAATTGACATATAAACTTGGAACATGTATACATATGATTGTATTAGTTCGAGAAAAGTCATTATTGATTCAATTTTAATTGACTTAATTCACGAGAACCCTCATTTTGGTTCGTTTTTCTATTTCGATCAAATACTTAATGACCAATTTACAATTGAAAGTTTTGTATTCATGATTAATTATGCCAAATGTTAGTCTTTCTTTATCATTAACTATAAACGCGTCACAACCCTAAGTAAATTATTTCGGCAACATGGATCAATTTTGGTAATATGTCGACTTCATGACCTACCTATGGAAACTATAACTACTTTAATCATGCAATCTAAATAATACATAATAACCAAATAAACATAAAAATATAATTAAGTCACAATCTAACATATGTTCCATGTTTTAGGATTTACTTATGTATATACAAATATATCCCGCAAAATTCGGACAATAAATTTTTGATATAATAATAACATCACCGCCGTGCCAATGAAATAATACTACGCCATAAATCATTACCGTGAAAACGGTCACGAATTTGTCCAAAAAAACGGTTATTATTTAAAGTTCCAAAATGATTTAACGTGATGTAGCAATTCTCCTTTTATTGCTACAACATTATCATAAAACATTCAAAAATCAAAATCTAAAATCCATACTATTTACTAAATACATAACCTAAAATGTTATAATTTTTAATCACCGAATTAACACGTAATTTAAAACGTAGATCCAATCACCTATACCAAATCTATCCACAATTAATCGCAGGCGACGTTCTAAATACAAGTTCCTACACCACTAGCAAAAACCCAAATCCTTTACGTCTCTGATTGCATGAGTTGTTTTTACCAGCGAGGTAAAAGTCCTCCGTTGTGGTCCTGGATAGCTTCTAGACAGACGGAGAAATAAAAATCAAGCAGAAAGAAATCCATCAAACTCGATACGGTCAAATATGTTACAACTGGACACAAACAATGCTAATAAAGCCTATATATATGCTGCTTATTATGGCCCACTCTTCCCATCTCATTAATGATATTCAATTCATATCATCTTTTACACACAATTCCGACCACAATAATTCAATCGGACGTCGAATAAAAATCTCCATTCACCGCTATTTTTTATCATTCTTAAAATTTCATACAAATATTCAGCTTAAAATCATTTATAACCTTCTAATAAAAAGAAACTGATCATTTAAATTTATTTAGGTTTGGTAGGTTAAAAATTACGGTAAGTCATCAGAATTAGCTACCGGAGTCGGTTCTTTGTTTCAAAACAATTACCCAAGTTAATTTCATATCAAAACAAACATATATAATATCATTTTTTTAAATATAAATGACTAATTTTGATGAATAATCGTAACTTTTAGCGGCTTTGCTATGTTTGGAGATCCGAATAAAAAAAACTCAAAAAATATAAAGAATCCGAATTTAATTAAATAATATCAGAATCTATTACACATCTAAAACCCAACATAAACCAAAGCCTTTCTAAACAACAAAACTGTTAAATCCTATCCAAAAAAAGGTCAGGTGACCGTTATATTTACACTCCACCGGAAAACTTGATCGTCTGAAAGTGATTCCGTCGGTTTGAAAGTAGATACACAGTAAAATCCTAGTCGTGCCAACAAAGGAGCATAACAACACATCTCTTGATGATATAAAGTCTAGCCCTTTGTTCTTTAAGGAGACCACCAAGTCCTTTATTTGTTAGCTTTCTTTTCGAGCCGGCCATACTTGAGGAGGAGCTACTGATCTTCATGTTTGAGTGATAAGAAATTTTTGTAAGTATTCAAAGCAGGAGATGTGTGGTGTTGAATGGTTATGAGAATTGAGAATATGATTGAGAAGAAGAGGAGGTGTGAATATATAGTATGGAATGGTGGGATATATTGGTGTGGCGAAGAGACAAGTGTGGGTCATCGGATGGCGTGAACTGTTCCCGAACCCGCCCGACAAAACCAATTTGGGTCCCATGCCCAGTTGCTCAATCCTTGACCCATTAGACTACACGCCAATACTATTAAATAGTGTTAGGAAAATATTATTATTTAAAGATTTCATGTTTCTTGATGTATCAATCCAATAATTAACACAATGCTACTTTTTCCGCAAATGTTTATCGAATTTATATCAAAAATACTAAATTCTAAGAGAAACCTTTGTTTCTTAAGTGATGAAAAAGGAAAACATTTTTCAAACCTATTATGTTTGTGTACTTTTTATTTAGTTGCAATTTAAATTAAATCTACAAAACAAATTATTATATTTGGATCTTTTTAGATTTTTTATTCCAGAATATGGTCTGAATAGTTGTATGAACAACTTAGTTTTTTATTAGATTGTTTTAAAACTAATTATTAACCGAATATAAATTAATAAAATTTAATTTAATTTTGGATATTAGTAATATAAGAATTTATTCTAAATAATTTAGTTTCTATGTAATTTAGTTTAATATAAAACTATACAAGTATGGTTATATCTTCCTTAGTTATTTTTTTATGAGAATTCGAAATGTAGTTCATCGATAACAGCAATAAGGTTTTTAATTTATACGATATAGCTACGAAGTATACTATCATATTCTATCTATAACAAATTAAAATTTATTTTAATTTAAATTCGTATTAAATTTTATTTTTTTAGTAGGTAATGGCATCTATGAATAATATTATTCAAGTAGTATGGATATATTTGAATCATAATTCTTTTCTTTTTTTTCGTTTCTTTATTCGAATGAACTTTAGTATTTTTATGGATCGGATTTAATGAACCGAATAATTTTCATTTTTATTAGTAGTCTTTTATAGTCTTTACGAGAAAATAAAAAAAGAAGGACTAAAAGTTTGTATTATTTTATACGAGACAATGTTGGTTTTATTTATGAAATTTTGTCAAGGCTTGATTATACGTTATTTGTTCTAACCGAATGTCTCTACTTAAAAAATTTCAAACTGTATGACAACCTATTTTCGGTAGACACCTAAGAGTTTCATGATACATGTGTTACTTGATAATGGGCTCATATTCCTCTAGCCAAACAAACCGTGAAAATATCTCCGGATTGGTTCATACTAACTATTTTCCTGTCTTATTTAAAATCATTTGTCGGATTGGTTCGTACTGACCATATTCTTAAATCGTATCTACCTGATTCACTTGGTACCAAATCATTCGAGATTGCTAATGACAACTATCATTCTTGATCAAAAGGTATATATGCATTTGAATATTAGCAACGTTTTAGCAATGAATAAAATTACTAGCCGAAAGGGTAATTTTTTTTTGTTATAGATGGTAGGTAAAAGATCATGAACAAGCTCCCATATCGCAACAAAAATGAAAAAATGAATTCATATATATCTCGGGCTAATAGAAGACGATGGTCAAACAAAAAATTCTATTTTGCTTTCGGACTTGGATTTCAAAGGGTAAATCAAATGTGTTATATTCATTTTTGTAGTATGATAATTCTGTATGTGTTAGTAGTATCTTTATTCTAAAATTTATTTATACATGTTTTTAAGTGCCTAAGCTTGATTACAAATATCAGATGCAAAAAAACAAATAATATATCAAACTTATGCATGAAGCGATTGATTTTGTATATTCATGTACTTGTTTTACAATATGTTAGAAATGGCCTGTGACCCAGTTACTTGTATTGGTGAGATATCATTTTATATATAAGATAGTGATAGCGAAAGAAATCATGTAAAAATACCATCAAAGTTGGAGGCTACTTTCAAGGCTGGTAAAGTGAAAATATCTCATGTGAAAAACGTTATAGTTTAAGAGCTCCCGTGTAAAAAACATGGCTGACAAACCTGTTATTGTTGGAAGATTATCAACCAAATATGATCAGTTTTGAAAGGAAAACTAAAGTAACTGTCAGAGGTAGTAGTGGAGGCCGAGCTAAGACTGGAAATGACGCGCTCTACCTAAAAATAAGTAGCTGACCATGCAGCCTAGGATTTTGTCGAATCGTACAACAAAGATATATTTTTTATGATTCAACTTCAGGTTGACCATTCTAAAGTTTGAGAAGGTCTCGACTAATTCAGTCAAATGTCCATAGTCTGTTTTATTTGTTACTAACATGTCATTAATGTATACCTGTAGGTTTTGCGAAACTTGGGTTACAAATATGTTGTTTATAAGTGGTTGATACGTGGATCCAATATTCTTCAGGTCGAATGCATTACGTTGTAGCAATGGAGTCATCTTTAAAAAATCAGGTGGTATGTCTCTATTCATTTTTACACATTTGTGTCTTGTTGTATAATAGGAATAGGTATCTATAAATGATAACATCATATTCTATTCAGTAACATTCACTAGTTGATCGATTTTGAGTAAGGGAAAGAGATCTTTTATACCTGTAAGTCCACTTATATTTTATACTTACCATTCTACATTTTTACCAACATTGGGTTAGCCTTCCACACTAAATAATAGGATTCTTGATTGTGTCCCGATGTAGTTAGCTTGTCAACTTCTTCAACAATTGCTTATGCATTTTTTTTAGAGAATAACCTCATCTTTATTTTATGGGTCAAAAATAATCTATGGAATATTTATGACACATGATCTCTACTAGGAATCATATGAATTTATGGGCGTTTCATGCAAATGAATCAAGTTTATTTTTTAAAATGCCAAATAATTTATATGTGAGGTTCGCGGGGATGTCGTGGTCGAGTCGTAATATTTTATGTTCTTCTATTTTTGTGCTTTATACTTCTTCGTCATGCTCTATAAGGTGTGGATATTCTCGCGATCATTCATATCATCAAGGAATTTGGAGTGTTTGGCTTATTGTTATTGTTGTTTCTTACGAGATAGGAAAGTTGCATAACATCCTATGTAAGTATTTTAGTCCCTTGAATCACTTTTATATTTTCGTTTATTAAGAATTTGAGCCATTGGTGAACTGTAAATACTACATCATGCTTTTTTTACAACCATGAAATTTTCAAGATTATAATATAAGAGGAGAGAACATCTACTATCATAAAAAGGAAACAAAATTTATTATGCAACTTTTTCCTATTGAGTTCACCCAAAACTTGTGTACCCACACATATGAACACTGTTGTTATCCTTTGAAGAAGGTCTCATTATGGAATCACTCTCATTTTATTGTATGTACTCTTGTGCAATATGTTGTTCGAGTTTTATGTGTCTATCATCAGTCTTTTAACTTTCACTCCAACTAACTCCACTATGATTAATACATCGGCACCGCTGGTGCTGTTACTTATCTTAATTCATCATATGAGAACATGATGTAGAAACTTAAGAGATTTGATCTGTTGTTGTTTGGAGAATATTTACAAATGAAATCATATGGAAAGTAATGAAATAGAATGATAGATCGAGCTGCGTCAAAAATAGAATGGTAAATTATTGATAAGCATGCATAAAATCACTTCTCACACTGATAGTTTAGAGATAAATTTGTCCAAAACAAATGTTTTAAGTAGAAACTCTTTTTTTATTACTTAATTCAATATGAATCATACAAAGAATCTAGGAATTCATTATTTATAACCATACAAAGAAATATCGGTGATAAAAACAAAATAATTCTTTTTTACTTTCTTAAAATAAAATTAAATGAGTTTTAAAACTAAAAAATTAACTATTGGATAATAAATTAGAAGTAACTCTCTTTAAATTTATTAAATAATAAACATATATTAACTCTCATTGAATTTTGAATTTGGTCACTTTTATATCTTCTAAAATATCTTTTCATTTGGGCTTTGACGCAATGGGTTGATATTGATAAAAAGGACTTCTAATAGATTTTTGGCCTTTTACACTTATCAGTATCATGTGGAAATATTGTTGTTGCAAATTAAAACACATTTCTCACATTGTTTGGTTTAATTAAAAATATTTCTTGGGAAATATCTAAACTGTAAGTTGGCTCATGCTCTATTTGGATTATAAGTCTCTCTACAATTTTGTTGAACTCTCCACAAATTTTATTTCTATTTAGTTTGGTATGGGATCAATTCTAAAAGTTGGTAATTTGAAGATCTCATATTGGTCTTGAATTAGATTTGGATGTTATCATCATTCCCTTCATTTTAGAAGGTTTATATTCAAAACATGTTCACATTTTTCAAATGAAGATAAATCATAAACATCAAAACTTGCAAACATGTTCATATATTCTGAAAGCTCCATTTAGTAAGCACTATCATTGATTCGGTCCAGAAATTTGAGTGCACCATATCCATGAGTAGAAGCTTCGAAATTTGTTTTTGAAGGAATATTTATAGTCTCATGTGTATCTAAACCCATTCTCTTGGTTCAAAAATTAAATTTTTACGTATTTGATCTCATTGACACTTATTAAAGAGAAGAGCAAAAAACAATTCTTGAGATAAAGAGATAACATTGAAGTCGTCCATCATTATCCATTCTTTAAAATTGTCTAATATATTTCTCAAATTATTCCATAGGTCTATCATTTGCTCCAAGATGCATTTAGCCTAAATAATAGTAAAAGGAACTTCGTATCCATTAAGGAGTGACTTACATTTACATGAATAAATTGATCATAATTCACAATGATTTCACACTATATTCTTCCTTATATAATAACCAAATTTGATTGTTGATGTTAGTATTATAATCCTGAAATCCAAGATTTTCAGCAACCATTTCTAGTTAATCCACATAAATTAAAGGCTCTTGTATAACAATCAAATTAATATTTTGAGAAATTTTGATTGATTTGAGTCATCCTGTGGTAGCTTTATTTCTAATACCCGCATATCCCAACTGAGTATTGTAAAAGTCATTTAATGTTACTAGTAAAGGACCCTAACCTACCTTTTAAAATGAAGAGCTTTTATATAAATAAATTATTTACTTGATTTATGTTTAGATTTCCTTAATTTCTTACTTAAGATATCCTTGAAGTCTTTTATAACTTCTGATTTATCAAGTATATGAGAAAAAGGAAGACTTCCAATGTTCTTCTGATTCGGAGAGTGTTGGTCAGAGTCCAAGTGTTCATACTTATTTGTAGCTGAAATTCTTAAACATGTTTTAATAGACTAGAGATATTCGATTATTTATGTCTCGTTAATCTATGCATTAGATTTTAGTGGTACATTTATGCTATCATGTGCCTTTGCAGTCTTTTGTGTGCAAGAAAATGAAAGATGTATTGTTTATGTTTTGTCCTTTAACATCGATCCTTCTTGAGTTTTATATTGGATACGAGGGATCTTCTCTAAAAAAATTCATTATTCTTGTGATGATTACTTCCTCCTCTTTATTACTTTACCGATCCAAATCCGTTTCCTTTAGGATAATAGATTTTACTTTCGGAACCCACGTTTCAGTTTAATAAGTAGGGTTGATAATATAGGTATCTTGAGGTTGATTATTCTTTTTTATCTGTGTTTTGCTTGGTATCATAGTTTTTTTATAGGTTGATAGTTTATGTGCTAAGTTTAGACATTCAAGGCAGTATGAAAGAATTTCTTCATATAAATCTTAACCCAACATCCATCATTGTCACCAAAGCTTAACCAGGCCTTGTGAATAAGGTTTTTTGAAATGTTGACGCAATCCAGGCTTTGTAACAGTTGTGTTTAGTCATATGCTTCTCAAGAATCCAAATATTAACTGGCTTACATATTGTAAAATTTAATGTCCTTATTGTTTTCTCATTGGAAAAAAGTTTTGGGAGGTTTGGAAACGTAATCCAAACTGACATGATTGAGGGTTCAATCATGAGATTGAAATATGAGTTATATTTAGCAATCACATTGAATGTTACCCAATAGACTAGACGTTTCTTTTCTACAATTACATAGGTCCTCTTGTAAAACAATTCTAGTATAAAGTGTCTTGAGTCCCATGAAGATAGGTTTACTTCACCCACAAACTTATAAGAGCCAAAAACTTTATGTATGTAGCTCAGTTGTTTGTTTACCTTTTGAAAAATTTCCCACCATAATTGATTTTAAGCAGGAAATAAGATTATCATTGTCTTTAGCAGTAAACTAGATGATCACCTGGTCATCTTTGTCTTGAGTTCCAGCATGATCAAAAATTATTTCCTTAGTCGATGTCCTTGTTACCTCAAAATAATCTTTAACTGGTGATCTTTCTTGATTTGTATCCTTATTTGTGGAATTTGAAAGGTCAAAGATAGATTTATTTGTTAAATCAATATATTATTTGGGGCTTGATCCATTCATTCTATTGATTTCATTCTTGTTATCTTTGTTTTTTACATTAATAGAAACTGAATACCCATTCTATTCAGACTTTGGTTGATTTGAGATGTTCCTCTATTTTTATAAACAAGTGAGGAATATGGTAATTTATAGGCTATGGATCAACTTGATGATAACAATAGAAGCATACATGAATACGTATTTGAATATGTATTTATATTTTTCATGTTAGATACCAGAAAACTGGCAAACATTCAAACTCATTGACGTCGGATAAAACTTCGAAATGTAGGTGGACTTGGGTTCAAAAAAATATTCTTAAAGTGGTCGTTTTCTATTCTAAATTTACTAAAATAAATTATCGTGAATAATCAAATTTACCGTTATAGTTGTAAGTTTATAATTTAAATTTCCATAAACCAATACTATATTAATTAGATGGACAAAATTTACGACATAAATTGTTGCGGGTAATAGTATCAACTATCAATTATATCAATTTAACATAGGATTAAAATCCATTTTTAATTTTGTTGATTTTAAGTGCATAGCTACTTCAATTTATTTTTCATATATTAAATATATAAAATGCAATTTACATAAAACGCAGAACAAACATTAAAATAAATAAATAATTAAATACGACTTCGCGTAAATATTCACAGTCATAAATTAAAATGATAATTAAACTAAATTTTCGTACAATCTCTTAATAGAAAATTATTTATTATATAATAAATAAATATTCATAGTTATGTGTATCCTAAAAGTTCCACGATTTGAAAAAAACTTACACAACTTTATTTAATTAATTATTCAGTTTTGATAAAATTAATCAAAAAATTGTTTATCTATTTTCGTGATAAATAGTACTCCACTATCTATTTTCAATAAAATTTGATTTTTTGATTATTTATTTTATGTCTTCAAAATAAACATCGGCAAAAAACTAACTTTTATATAAAATGGATAAACAAAAAATTAAAACCGAACAACTTTTATCGAAAAATTATATTTTTTCAAAAAAATTCAACAAGCTAGAACACAATATTTTTTAATCGAGAATCAATCTATCACGAAAACAATATATTAATTACGGCTCATCAACTTTACAGGTAAGGTAACTAAAGAAGTTAATTCAAAAGAGCCACCTCGTTACTTGATTTTGACTTATACTGAATATATGAAACTGAGTTAGTGGAAAATGATAATGCATTTGTACATTTTGAGTAGGATGAGATAAGACCCTCTTGTTTTCTACCTACAAGCACTTATAGTTTCTTTTGTGATTTTGTTAGTTGGATCCGACTAGGAAATCTTGGATAGCCATGCGTAATTAGTCATTAACCATTTTAATCATCAGCTAATCTTATCGCCATTGTTTGTTTTGGTACTAACTTATCATCTTTGTTTGACGTTTCAAAGTGGAGTTTCTATTTTAGTCGCGCAAAGCATGTAATGAAAATTAAATGAGTTAACTAATAAGATAGGGAGAATGTTCGCCACTTCTGAATAGCAAATCTTATGATTTTGTTTATTAATTGGTTAAATTAATTTACAATATAAATTATAGCATATCTTTCGTATATCATAATTTTTCATCTTTCGTATATCATAATTTTTTTACTATAATAAAGAACGTAAATAGTTTTGTGCAGCAATATTAGTTATCAATTATTTAAATATTTGAAGATTAAAATAATGACAAATTCTTCTAATATATAAGAGATATATGTACATATAAATTCTATAAATAGAGATTTAATAAGTATTATATATCGTCTCATTTATTTTTAATTTATTATAGAAATAATTAGTTATCTATGTTTTTCTTATTTTATAATTTTTATAGGATATTTTTGGCTTCAGATACACTTTAGTCACTCCAAAAAATTTATATCAATTAGCGTTGTATGTAAAAATAAATTTTTTCTTACGTCGCAACTAACCAAACAAGAAGTTTAAACTAGTTGATGTCAAATTCTAGAAAGACATTTAATTCATCCATGGATGAAGAGTTTGAGATGGAACATCCCGACAGAGATTTTATGGCTCTGACGGTTCATGTAGCTCTTTCTATGAACTTGAATGACTGGCTCAGCAGCTAAGGGAAGATCGAGTTAATAGTTTTTTATTGTTGCATGAAAAATTAGTCTTTCAATCCCCTCGGAGACAAATATGAATTGTAATGCGTGGATAAAAAGGAATGAGATGATGCAAGTCCTAGAATGTTGATTCTGCTGAACGATTTTAGAGGAGAAAGTAGTTTTTAACGCGTCTCACAAAAAATACAAAAAAGACTCAAACCAAAGGTCTTGAATTAGGAAAAGGAAGATATGACAAAGTCGTTGAAGCAAACGAAGAAGTCGAACTCCTACATCAAGGCATAACCGAAAACAGGAGAAGGTTATAGAAATTTGACTTGATCATGCGGAGAAAAAGAATGAACCAGTAATTAAATCAGTTTTGAACACTAAAGCATCACTATCAAGTATAAACTAGCCGAGATACCCGTTGATTTAGTTGGGGTACCAGTAGTCCCATGGACTTCATCCAAAATTTAACAAAACTCAAGTTATCCTACCCGGGATTCCTTTTAATCAACAACAAGCCCCGACCACCCCAACCGTGGATTCTCCATAACAACTTTGGAGAGTAACTAGGTTATCCATCAATTTTTACACATGGACAACTACACAACAGCGGAACGATATGCTTTCTTACCAAAATTGGACTTAGGGCTATACACATGCTTCCGGCATGATACAACCAGCCAAACCTACAATGATATATTAAAGTGCAAGCTAACCAGAATATGAGTCAATCATTTCGAAGTACAATACAAATCCGTTAGGTGAAAAATGGCAGGGACTTGGGTTGCAAAAGGCGTACTAATTCATAAATATCTTTTATGTGAGCACAGACAATTAGACTGATAAATAGTTCAAATTAGCCTTGAATTTTTGTATAATATTATGCCACCATTATTTGATAACCAAAAGCTCGATAAGTACTACACAAAAGAGATTATGAGCATCACATTAAGTAGTTCAACAATGAGATACTGACATATGAAGCTAATGACATGATAAATTGCCGAGATTTTTCAATGATACTCTGAGGAAGGGTCGTGCGCTGGTTTAATAGCTTCATAAAAATATATATCAAAAGTTAAAATTGCTTTATACACTATTTAGAAACCATTTGTAGGTTCAAATAAGATAAAGGAAGATGGATACTACATAATCTATTGCAATAACATATTTAATGAAATTTTTATAGAGTACACCAAGTGTTTTATGGAAACAAGTCTCAGTACAAAATTTCCATGATTTGATGGTCGTAGATACATTTAGACATGGATTAAAATAGGGTTTTATTTAATGGTATAGCTTTGGCGAGAGAGGAAAATATTAGTGTAATGATAGACACCAGAAGGCAACATACATTATTTATAATGGTACTTATAAAAATATGAGATAAGTACCAGTGTTGACTCCAGCCCAAAAAATACTTACGGGCATCACCGAACCAAATGCGGATATATTATGGGAGATAACTTTGGACATTTCCCTAAGAAAATACATAAAGAAAGGTCACTGCATGTTCATGATGGCAAATGCACCATCATATTAAAACATTATATTTCAGCGGTGTTGGCTCATTTAGATGCATTCGTAGTATTCATGGTTCACACGTGCCTAAAATATCGAATAAATGGAAAGTAGTCATAATCATAAAAAAATCATAACACATCCAGGGAATGTTACGCAACATCTATGACACTTAAAGCATATCAACTAGAAGAATAATGGGTTATCTTTGAAAGAATGAATGCCCCTTGAAAATAGTTTCAGTTGGGGCCATCGAGAGAGGGTACAAAAGATATATTTGGAGAAAGAAACAATTATGTGTTTCAAAAAAGGTTTACTGTATTTTTGCGAGTTGGATGAATTCTGTGTCTCGTGTCTAGTGTCTCGCATCTTACGTTGCTAGATACGATATTAGTGTAAACTGAAAATAATAGAGTAAGACAAAAAGGGTAGACGATGGATGTGTGACCTAGATTTTAGATGCTAGGTGCGAAGACAAACATAAAATAGAAATTGTAGATGTGAGAGATAAATACTAGATGGTAGATGTGAGACCTAGATTTTAGATGCTAGATGTGAGATTATCGTGAATTTGAAATGGTAGATGGGAGACATAAAGGCTAGGTGATAGATGTTAGCCTTACTGTGTTTTTGCGATGAGTACGAATTAAAATGCTAGATGCTAGATGTGATACCTAGAATTTTAGATGCTAGATGTGAGGCCGGTGTAAAATGAAAATGGTAGATTGATACATAAAAGCTAGATGATAGATGCGAGACATAGATTTTAGAAGATAGATGTGAGACTAGTGTAAAGCTAGATGATAAATGCGAAACATATAAAGTTAGATGATAAATGCGAAACCAAATGCTAAATTAAAGACCATGGTTAATTGGATTAAAAACAATATTCTTAAAAAAAAAATTCATTGGTGTTATTTTATTCATCTTAAAAAATAAAATTAATGATAGTTTAAAAAAATTGAATAAAAATTTAAAAAATACGAATCATTAAAAAATTAAATTAAAAATATATACACGTAGGTTATATTTTATATGATATATAAATCATATTTCTTAAGTATTGGACTCTAATTAAACTTTTTGAATAGATAAATTTTATATTTTTTTTGTTTATTTAGATCAATTTCTTAAATTTAATAAAAATATATGGTTTAACAATACATCCAAAAGCTTCTTTTAATCCTATATTCGATAGACCGATAATCTATATTTATAATATGACACATTTAAATATAACACATCACCAAAATTTAAATTTGGATCCATATCAAGATATATATTTTTATCAAAGGCTAATCTAAATTATCGATAGTACTGTTAAATTAAAACCAATCTGTTGATTTCCTAAGATTAAACAATAAATTTTATTTGGAAACTTCTATCTTATAAAACAGAAAATCACATGTATATCCAATACACAGTAGCAGGTTATAAGTCTTATTTAAAGAACCCAATCAATATATTCGCATTATTAATTTGCTGGAAGATATTCTACTATACTAATGTTGTTGTGTGATCCACAACTAAACCTATAAAGAAATATAAATGATGATTGAAGTCGTGATCTTTGGTATATGTTTGTGTCTGACAAAGGGATGTCAAAAAATCTTAATTATCAGAGAATTATAATGATTTTAGCAGTGATTGTCTTCCTTTAAAAAAATAATACGAAGATAATGTACATGATGTTTTTTTTTTATTAAACTTAATGCACACGGTACTTTCCCTTCTAATATCACTGACAAAACCTATATCACTTTTTTAAGGGATTCAAATGTTGGGAATTTATACAGTTGTTTTTTAATTTTGCGAACGATAATTGATGAAGTTACATATGGGCGGATATTTTAAAGCGGAATAATCATATATTTGATTTGATTCAAAAGATTGAAAAATGAGGAAAAAATGTTAAGAAAAAGGTTATATTTATTATTAAAAAAATAAAACTAAATTTTAAAAATATCTATGTATGTCGATAATAATGTTTACATATGAAAACTCTTGTCAGAATAGTTTCACTATAACAGGAGAAAATTACAGATTTTATTTTATTTTTCTTTTATAATTCTATAAATCTATTTATAAGAGAATAAATAGACAACACGTTAGAGTCTAGACCAACTGATCTAGTAGTCCAATTTATTAACAAATATATATAAATATGAAGATAAGGTACATTGTGACAACACGGATCGCAAGATAAAATTATAAACTCTTATATGACCGATCACTCAAGCTTCGTGATTATTCGACTCATTCTTATCATATATTTCTTTTGAAGTGGATATCTTTGCTTCATTATATACAAAGAAACTTCTCTTCATTTGACATACCAAATGCACATAAATCATTCGATCGGATGATGACGACCCTTCGACCGGTTGATGACGACCACTCGACCTATAAAGATTTTTTAGATCTTTTTATTACAAGCATGTTTTATTCTAACAAATCGGCTACCCTTTTTAATACATTTTATTATATAATATTATGAATTAATCGTATTACATACATCATATGATGATCCTTAAACATATCAAATGCACTTTAGATTATGAATTTGTGTCCATTAAAAATAGAAGTTATCAGAGATGTTGCAATAACTTTTATGTTAGACTAAATATTAACTAGTTTATATTGATATATTCAATAATATTGATTATGCTAAAGATTTTAATAATGAAAAATAATACTAAAGCATAGTTCAATTGATGCTTTATTTCACGGTGTCGTGAAAAATAGAATGCAATTTCAAAATTATCAATTAAATATATTATCTAATACTGCTTTTAAACATAATTATTAATTTTGGTTGAAAAAATTAAAATTTCTAATAAATTACCTTTCTTATTTTCATTGCCGTTATTTTACACAAAATACATTAAAATTTTATTTTATTTAAATATTCAAATACGGTGCATATAAATATCAGCTTGTTATTTTATTTAAAAAAAAAAAATCTTATATTAACTTTTATAATTCTATTTCACTTATAGTTAAAAATATTAATTAATCGAGCTAATAAAATTATTATAGGGGTAAGTTACCAATAACCATATGGTAAAGACTAAAAATATCAACAATTATCCATATTTTTCAGTTTACCAATAACCACCTGCTTACATAAATTTTTATAACAATACCCCTCATATCTTTACTCTATTTCATCTTTAGTTTTTCAATTATTATGTTCATAATTATATGTATAACATAAGAAGTGTTCGTGTTTGGTTTTGATGTTATATATATCTTTTTAAGTAATAAAAAATACAATTAGTAACTTAAGAACTACTCGTGTAGTGTTTAAAGATGTCAAATAAATTTTTTTCTTTTTTTACAACTTAGTTGTACGTATTTATGCAACCAAACGACAATATATTCTCAGATTTTGTTTTTTTTTTATGTTTTTCAAATTATATTTTCATGAATAACTTTAACTATTGTTGCCCCGAATTACAATAAGTTTCCAGACCAACTTTATATTTATTTTTCAAACATAAAAAAAATTAGAAAAGAAATAATAAAGAATGCTCAGAAAGACTTAAACGATTTATAATTATATTCAAACAAGTAACTTTAGTTTTTTTTTTGCAACAAAAAAACTAAATTCATACCCAATTTACACATAATTAAGCCACACAGTTACTCACAATTACGCAACATGTTTAACCCATCTAAACATATATTTTCACAACGTGATTGCACATAATTACACAACCACAGTTTGACAAATCTTTATTTATTTTTATTTTGCAGTCATAAGATATGAATTTTAAAGAATAAGTTAGTAAACGAATTGAAGAGCTGAAAACAAAAATCAATGAATATATTAAAAAAGTGAAAGAATTAAATGATATTTGGTGTGGATTATTTTCGTCGGAGGGTAAGTTTGTAATTTCTGTTTAGAATTTTGTGGAGTTTTGTGAGTATTTAATGTTTGGGTAGAATGTAGAGGGAGAATTAAGTTACCTGGTTGTATTTAATTTTCATTACCCTCATTTAATGTTGGTGGTTGGGTATTTATACCCTTATATTTGGGCCACATGGGCTTTCGGGTCGTGTTTAATGGATTCAGGTCGAGTTTAAGGACCCATTAATTCTAAGTAGGGGAACAGGGAGCTTAGTCAAAAAGTGATTAGGTTTTAAGTACTTTAATTCTGTTCGAACAGTTCAATGGATGATGGTGTCTGAACTGCCCCTGTCCGGTTAACTGGACATTGTCCGAACTGATCCTGTCCGAGGTGGTGATAGAATCCGGACTCATCAATATTATTGAAGATCGTGTTGAAAACTAAAGAAAAATAAATCTATTTCCATAACCATTGGCAAAGATATCTTGTATCAAACAGAAGAAGATCTTACATGCGATAGAAGAGTATAAAATGTTTGTCTCTAAACTACACCATTTTTTGTTTGGAGTCTTAATTTTCTTATATCGTTTATATATATATATTTTTCTTTAACAACTGCAACAATTTATACCGTAAATACACAATCATTTAAACCATAATTTTACATCTCCAATTACAATTTCATTTTCAAAATATATGTCTATTTACACAAACAAAGTTATTATTTTTGTAATAAATTAAAATGTAATTATGCAACAACTTATAACATAATTTTGTAACCAATTACACTAGTATTGTTTCATAAATCTCTATTTCCGCAACCCAATATAATGTGATTTTGCACCCAACTAACAAATGTTTATTTTCATAGCTAAAAAATGTATAATTCCAAACTATTTAAAAAAATCACAGAAATAAAAACAAAAACATATCCAATTAAAAAATAAAAAAACATTTTTTATATATTTTTTCACAAGTTCTTCAATTATGACCATGTTTTTTTATAAAGTCTGCCTTTTACTTTATGAAGAAACTTCTCACTTAGGAATATAACTAGTTTATTCGTAGGTATTCTAGTTTCATTTTCAAACTACGTGGAAGAACAATAGAAGATGAATTTGAATCATAAGCTTCACCAATAGTAGATAAAGTTGGTATACTCTGAGAGTAAGTTTCCTTATAAAAACTTGTGCTATATCATGACTTCACATATGCAAAAAAGATTCACTTAAATAGTAAATATAACATTACAAGCATGAGAACAAGACAAACACTTAATTTGCCAACTACCACAGGTACATTTGAAGTTTGAAATATCAACAACCATAACCGGTTCCAATTAAACTTCAAATAATACTTTGGTAGACAATCGGATAATCCATGCCTGAAATTCTTCCACATTTCTTTTAATCTTCTTCTCAATCTCAACACAAAGCTCGTTATTCTGACACAAACAATCATAATAACAATTTGACATCTGAATCATAAGCATAACCCTAACTTTATCAAATAAATAGACAGACTATAAAATTCTTTGATTTGATTATTAAAAACTGAGGTGGACTCAAAACCATAAAACCATAAAATTTACCTAAAAATAATGTATGAGTATTTTTTTGGAGATAAGTTTTTCATGAAGATAAGTGTTTTTTGGTCACCTTTTTTAAGAAATTCATGCAAATCTAAATCGAATAAACTCTTATTGGGTGCATAAGCACAATGTTTCAAAATATTGACCATTTTTTTCCTTAAATCCTTTAGTGAACGTGTCAACATATACTTCATATTCCTAATAAGATGATAAAAACAATATGAAGGGTAGCAATGAGGGAAAACAGTTAAGATAACATTAACAATATCTAGGTGACGATCAACTATAAAAATAATTTGACGACTAAATAAATGAGGCTTCAATGTCTCCAAAACCATTATCAATTATCACAATCTTCATACCCAACTATAGCAAATGCTACTGGAAAAAGACCTACAAAATATGTAAGGGTAACAAGTATTAACTGGATAAAGTAATTTGAAAACCAATTATATAATCTATAATTTCAAAACTTAAACTGTAAATTTGCAACCCATCTGCACTTAACTTCGCAGCCGCCTAACATGCAATAAAGTCCTGTATTTTTACAACACCAGACTAATTTGAAACAAACACCTAATTAAGCAACCCATTTGCACTTAATTTCGCAACCGCCTAACATGCAATAAAGTCTTGTATTTTTACAACACCAGATTTGCTACCAAATCCTAATTAAGCAACTATTTGTACGTAATTATGCAACCAGTTAACACATAATTCCGCGTCCATAAAAGAATTATGTATTTAAACATTTTAAACATATTTTGTTTAAAAAAGACTTACCATTGTTACCATCTTTAGTTACGACGGAGAGAAAAAAACCCTTGATATATACAATTAAAAATGTGCCATCAATAAAGAGTATCAGACGATAAGAGTGAAACCTTTGAAGAAAAGCTCCATTAGCTATAAAACATAGTTAAAAAATGGTTGCCACATCATACTCCAATACAATATTACTTTTAACATCCAGAGTCTTTAAGGTCTTAAAATAACCTTTTAACAAACCAAAAGAAGTATACTATCTTTGTAAGCTTCCATTATAACTTTCTCCCAGATCTATCAATGACATGCAATAATAAATATCTAAACCATAATCTTAAGGGTGGAACTTTGATGAGAGTGATATCACTTCTTGATCTTAGATCATCACTTATCTCATTTGATATCAAATTGGACGTCAAATGCTTTCAATTTTCTGTTGATAAACCAAGCCAACTCTTATGGTCACTGTTAGAATATTCAGTGTATTAAGTTTCCTTGTATAGGCCTCTAAGTTCTCTATATATTATGAGCCTTACTTGGGTTTGCATTAAAAAAACAGTTCAATACAAAAAAGGAATATTTTCTAATAAACACAAAACCCTAGCCGCTTCCTACAGCTACTTCTCTCTTTGTTGTTTAACAATTGGATTGTATGATTTTATACATATAATCAAATAATTGATAGTTTTTAACATGGTATCAGAGCACGTATGATTCTGTGAATTCTGAACAACCTCAACAAAGATGGCTGGCAATGAAATCGTGGTCAGTCAAATTCCTGATGAATTAACAATGCAGATTGCTGCCATTTTGTTAAATGGTCTCGGAACACAACAACAAACAACTAACCCCGAGAATTTATCCCTAGGGATTAAAATCGGTGGTGACAACTATCCCTTATGGGTAAACCTGATGAAGAAAGCAATTGTGGGAAGGGGGAGAGGTTCTCACATTACAAGGGAGCCGACACCTCCATCCAAAACTGACAACACATATACAAGGTGGGAACAAGATGATTACTGTGTTTTCACATGGATTATCTAGAATCTTGAATCCAGCTTGGTGAATAATGTCTCGCAATATCCCACTGCAAAAGCCCTCTAGGATGGGTTATCCACCACATACGGTTCTGGTACAGTTTCATTACAGGTGTTTGACCTTCATAAGAAGGCTAATTCATTAAGGCAAGGGTTTGATACACTAGAAGACTTGTGGAACAAACTGCAGAACATCTGGATGTCTATAGATAGGCGAGATCCGAACACTATGAAAGACCCAGAAGATATTCAGATCTACAATAAGAAGACTCAAGAACAAAGACTCTATCAATTGCTAATGGCGATTAATGACAAGCTAGAACCAGTCAAGATAGATATCCTGAAAAAGGATCATCTTCCTTCCGTGGAAACAGCATATGCTACAATACGAAGGGAAGTGGCCAGGCTTAATATACTAAAATCAAGTTCTTCAGATAGTGACTCGACTGAAATTGGAATGGGTTTGGCTGCTAAAGATTCTGCACAGAGGTTTAAATTCCGATCCAAAGAGAAAGAAGATAAATCCAAGTTGTATTGCACTCATTGTGGGATGAAGAAACACACTAAAGAGACATGTTTCCAGCTAGTTGGTTATCCCGAATGGTGGGAGGACGGTCATAAGGAGAAAAATAACCAGCGTTTCAGATCTAATGTCAAACGGGCTTCGTCTACAAGTGGCGGTGAAGATCCGACTAAAAATGAGCAAGGAAGTGGCACTGGTTTTGGAGGAATGGCGGTGAACTCCTATGAAAAACTTGGAGCTAAAGGGTTTGAGAAATCAATGAATTGGATCTTTGATTGCGGGGCTACGGACACCGTGCCTTATGATCCTAAAGACTTTGGTGACATGTCATCTCAAAAAAAGTCCCATATTGAGACTGCTAGTGGAGAAATTTGTGAAGTCAAAGAGGGAGGTTCAATTATTTTTTCGGAAAAAATGGAAATTAAAAACTGCCTCTACATTCATTCACTATCCTTAAAGTTATTATTTGTTAGTCAAGTGACAAAATAACTCAACTGTGTAGTTCTTATGTATACATTTTTTTTTCATTTTACAGGACATTCGTACGAAGGAAATCGGTTGGCGTGGTACTGAACAATGAGGTCTCTATTATGTTTATGAGGTAGTTCATAAGGGGCATGCCATGCTTGCTCACAGAACAGCCGAAAGGCAACTTTGGTTATGGTACTGGCGACTTGGTCATCCTTCTTTTAGCTATCTTAAAAGTTTGTTTCCTAGTCTTTTTTTGAATAATTCCTTTCATGAGAAATGTGAAACCTGCATTCTTGCAAAAAATCGTAGGGTCTCATTTAAGCAAAGTAATACTAGAGTTGATTATGTTTTTTCGCTAATCCATTCTGATGTTTGGGGTCTAGCACCAAATTCCATTAACAATCAAATCAGATACTTTGTTTTATTTGTGGATGATTTCTCAAGAATGACTTGGATTTACTTCATGAAACATAAATCGGAAGTACCAGAAATATTTGTTTGTTTTTACAAAATGATTTTGACTCAATTTAAAAAACAAATACAGATTCTCCGTTCTGATAATGGAACAAAGTTTGTCAACCAAACAATGCATAATTTTTTCAAAACAAATGGTCTTATCCATCAAACCACTTGTCCAAACACACCTCAACAAAACGGTACTTCAGAACAAAAAAATCGTACTTTACTTGAAAAACTCGTGCTATTATGATTGAATCTAGAGTTCCTCATTCTCTTTGGCCAGAAGCTCTTGCTACAGCTACGTATCTTGCAAATCGTCTACCAACCCGATGTCTAGGAAATAAAATTCCATTACAAGTGCTTGCCACCCAAGTTACAATTCCATCTGTTATGACTTTACCACCTCGTGTCTTTGGTTGTTCGGTGTTTGTTCATATCCCTAAAACTAGTCAAAACAAACTTAATCCGTGTGCTGAAAAGTGTGTATTCGTTGGGTACGGTGTTCATCAAATGGGCTATCGGTGTTACAATCCGGTTACTCGTCGAATCCATGTCACCATGGACTGTGACTTCTTAGAATTTGATTATCTTTTTTACCACCAATCTCGTGCTCAAGGGGAGAAAATAAGTGAATCACTCGACTAGTTTCTATATGAAAGTTACTTTAAGGATGTGCCGAGAGAGTCGGTAGATGGCGCCACCGAACACGCCTCTTCCAACATAAAGGAGACTGACGAGGCAGTTCTTACCACCAATGATTCTCCCGAAGACAATGTCCAACAAAAAATAAATGCCATGGATACTACCAGCGAATCAGCCGAAGAAAATGTCCATCAAGAGGTAAACAATTTACAATGTCATAATTCACAAAATGCTATTGACCATGACATTTCAGGAAGTTCATTTGTTGAAACTCAAACTCATGTTCTTCCCCCAAGAAAAAATAGAGGGGTTCCTCCTGACCGGTATTCACCGGAACACGTTCCTCGTGCTTCTACATATCTGGTAAAAACAGACAGGAAAGGAATGGCGAATATTGAAATGGCATTTTCAACTACTGTCCTCTCTGAACAAATCCCTAAAGCAGCTCAAGAAGCTAAGAAGATGACTGAATGGCATGAGGCAATGAATACCGACATGGAAGATCTAAAAAGGAATGGTACATGGGAGAATTATCTGTTACCACAAGGAAAGAAAGCAGTCGGGTGTAGATGGGTGTTTAATATAAAATATAAAGCCGATGGCACCATTGAGCGAACACAAGGCAAGATTGGTTGCCAAAGGATATACACAAACATATGGTATAGGCTACTCTGAAACGTTCTCTCCGGTTGCAAAGATTGACACTATCAGAGTTTTACTTTCAATAGTCGCGAATAAAGATTGGCCTCTTCATCAATTTGATGTAAAGAATGCTTTCTTACATGGAGACTTGGAAGAAGAGGTATATATGGAACTCCCCACCAGGGTTCCCTGATGGTTTTCAAGAAAATGAGGTATGTAAACTGAAAAAGGCATTATATGGGCTCAAACAGTCTCCTCGTGCTTGGTTTGGGAGACTTACAATGGCAATTAAGCAGTATAGCTACAAATAGAGTAATGAGGATCATACCTTGTTTTACAAAAAGAGAGGAGAATTAGTACTTATCTTATAATATATGTCGATGATATGATTATAACGGGGAATGATGAAGAAGAAATTAGCTCTCTTAGGAAAAACCTCTTCAAGGAGTTCGAAATGAAAGACCTTGGGGGATTGAAGTATTTCCTAGGAATCGAGGTGCTTAGGTCAAGAGGAGGGATTTATATCTCCCAACGGAAATATATATTGGATTTATTGGCTGAAGTTGACATGGTGGATTGTAAACCAAATGACACTCATATGGTTGTGAATTACAAACTAAAGATAATTGAAGGGGCCAGACTAGCGAGTAAAGAAAGGTACCAAAGGTTGGTGGGGAAATTGATTTATCTGGCTCACACTCGACCCGACATTGCATACGCGGTGGGAGTAGTTAGCCACTTCATGCATCATCCTCAGGAACACCATATGGAGGCAGTAACGAGGATTATTCGATATCTTAAAGGCACACCAAGAAGAGGCATAATTTTTAAGAAAAATGGACACCTTGATGTTGAAGTATTCACAGATGCTGATTGGGGAGGGAATCCTAACGACAAGCGATCAACTGCTGGCTACTTTACTCTTCTTGGAGGTAACTTAGAGACTTGGAGGAGTAAGAAACACAAAGTAGTATCACTATCAAGTGTTGAATCAGAATTTAGAGGAATCGTTAAGGGGAACACCGAGATACTTTGGTTAAAAAAGATAATGAAAGAAATCGGATCCCCCCTGAAGTGTCCAACTCAGTTAATGTGCGATAATAAAGTTGCGATTAAGATTTCAGAGAACCCGGTACAGCACGATAGAACAAATCACGTTGAAATAGATAGGCACTTCATAAAAGAAAAGATTGAAGATGAGACAGTCGAACTTCCGTTTGTTAGATCCGAAGACCAACTGGCAGACATCCTGACAAAAGCGGTTGCTGCAAGAACATTCGAATCAGTTTTATCCAAGTTGGGGATTGGTGATCCCACTACACAACTTAAGGGGGAGTGTTAGAATATTCAGTGTATTAAGTTTCCTTTTATAGGCCTCTAAGTTCTCTATATATTGAGAGCCTTACTTGGGTTTGCATTAAAAAAAACAGTTCAATACAAAAAGGAACATTTTCTAATAAACACAAAACCCTAGCCGCTTCCTGCAGCTACTTCTCTCTTTGTTGTTTAACAATTGGATTTTATGATTTTATACACAGAATCAAATAATTGATAATTTTTAACAGTCACCAATATACTTTTGATAACCATATATCCATTCAACTTATCAATTGAAGAATAAATCTTTCATGGCCATCCTTTGTAATTTTTCATCGAATAACGAACACTTAATTTTGCTTATTGATTATATATACATTTATAAGTAAATCCATGTTCGATAGAGAGTCAATGTAAAGCATGATGCATGGATGTAACACCATATTCAAATACATGCCTTACACTTTGAATACTATCAACACAACTTCTAGTACCAAGCTATTTTTATGTTAAAAAAAAGAACATCCGAACTATGTTCTTCAATTTGTATGTCATTTTCAACTATATAACCAATATTATATAATGAGACTCAGTCAACATTATCTAAATCAATACCATCAATACATAAATCTATAGTTTCAACAGTTTCACCAATCTCAATAAAAATATCTTGACCTTTACTATGACCAACCAATGCAACTAATGCTATAAACTTATTTTCGCAACATAAAAAATAGTTCTTATATTTACCAAATGAACAGAGTGAAGCTAAAACGATCCTTAAGCAACCAACCTCATTTGCTTATTGTAAAATCAACCATACTTTCATACTTTTCAAATGTACTAAGTAGACGAATGAGAACCTCATTATTTTGTTAAAATTCAACCAATGAAGACATTGCAAACCTATAAATAAATAAAATGAAATAAAATATACAAGTTCAAACTATTTGTACACCAAACTTTCACATAATTTGTAACCAAAACACAAAATAAATAAATAGTAATTACGCAACCAAATACACATAATTACGTAACATATTTTCATAATTTTGCACCCAAAACACATTAAATAATTACGCAATCCAAATATACATATTTACGCAACTAAACTAGCAAATGCAAAAAAAAAAACCTTGAAATTAATATTTTCATAATCGAAATACACGTCATTTCGCAACAACAAGCACTATTAATTACACAACCAAAATTATATAATTATGGACCTAAAAGACACTAAATAATTACGCTGCCCAAATGTACATAACTGCACAACCAAATAAGCAAAAATAAAATGCTTTTCCAAAATCAATATTTTGAATTAGTTTTCAAAATGTATGAAATCAAAAAATCAGCATAACAAAAAACAATCTTATAATAAAAAAACAACAACAAAATAACTCAAAACAATAAAAAAATAACTCGAAACAATAAAAATAAAAATAAAAATAATAAATACACAAACGACCAAAAAGAAAAAGAAATAAAAACAATTGATCTATAATTGTATACCTTCTTAATCGAAAAAAAAAAAATCTTAAATTGAAGAAGATTTAAAATCGAATAAGAAAAACAACAAACCAATTAAAATCAAAATAAAAGAACGAGATAGAATAGATTCTAAAAGTATTAAGTGGATTATTAGTATTGCAATTTAAAAACTCCACAGTTCTCATTATTTTACTGCAGTCTAAACTTTTATAGATAAATAGTTTTGATTGCGACGATGATTGAAAAAATAATAATAATAATAATAATAATAATAATAATAATAATAATAATAATAATAATAATAATAATAATAATAGTTTATAATTAGCATCGTTTACATATTGATATATATTTAATTTTTATATTAATTCAAAATAAAACATGAAATATATTCTAAAATATTCTCAACATTTCTCTTACGGCTGTGTTTTATATATATACTAACTATTTAGTTGAGATCTTCGTCACAGAATAATGTGCCAGTCAAATCACAATGTTTAATTCACAACCTTCCAATTCTATTTTTATTGAAGATTTTATTCCATTTTTAAAAATATATCTGGTTCGGACAAATATTAAGATACCCTACGTTGTCTTTTACCCCATCTGATTTTCCACAGACAAAGATAAAGATTATAAAATTTTATATATAATCGTATCTTCTAAAATGATTCAGTTTTATGGTTAGAAGATATTATGTAACTATAAACGCTCTAAAATTGATTATAAACAACTCCAACCAACTATGTACTATAAAACTAAATTAATTATCCACACACCCAAGGGTTTTAGGAAATAAAATAAAAATTAGCGACAAGATGATCGAACGATGGGTTATTTTCACCTTTTTTGTACTGCAAACATAATATATAGTAAAACAAGGGACTGGCTGCGTATAAACAAAACAAAAGGGGTCAGATTTGCACGTGAATGTCTTGTGGTTAACAACGACACTGTCGTTCATATTACTCAACTCTTTTATCACTGTTTTTTAAATTATTTTTTACGTTTTCTAAATTATATTCCAGCCCCAACCTATGAATTCAAATCCGATTTGGTAATTAGAAAAAAAGGTGGATTTTTTGTGTTACTTTTTTAACTCGAAATATAAAACATCAATTAAACTCTAACTATTAACTATTTCAAAATGAATTGATAAATTTGGAATGAATTTAAAATAAGGAGAATTAACTGTAATTATTTGAAATAAAATAAAATTTATGGATATCTAATTAGATATTGACGTTAATATTTTTAATAATACTTTTCGATTTTACAATATACGTGCGATTTCATTACTTATTACTTAGTTATTTTATTTTTTATTTTTTAAATTTAAATTTTATTACTTTTAATTAATATATTTTTATATTTTAAAAACAAACTACACGAAATCTATAAGACATAGCTTAAGAGACCAAATTATATGTAATTGCGCAATTGAGATATATTAGAATATGTTGTACTACATTTGTTTTTTTCAAATTTATTTCGCCACAAAAATTCTATTTACACAACTATTATTTTTTGATTTACGCAATTCATTTTGCACGCAATTTCGTAATTGGACACAGTTGATTTTCGGTAAACAAATTCTCATTTACACAACAACGTCCTTCTTATTTACGCAAGCCATTTGCATATAGTTCCACAAACCAAAACACAATTTCTTATTTTGCAACCCAATTACACATAATTTCGCAACTGAAACACATCTGTTTTTCTAGACTTATTTTGGAACCAAATTACACATAATTACACAACTAAAAAAATATCAATTTTTTTTAAAACTATCTTTCATGAATGTAGCTTTGTTCATCTTAAAAAAACAAAACCAATGATATTTTTGGATATAAATTTGAAACTATGATTTAAAAAAGGGTTTAATAGCATTTAAGACTCAAAAGCAATACTATTAAACACTTAAGACCTACATTTTCATGTATTCTTGAGAAAAACTTAGTTCACTCAAATATATACCATCTAAGACCCAATTATACCTTTAATGCCCTTACTTAATTATATAAAAAGGTTTATGTTTCTTACTTCACATTTTTTTTCCTTTAATGAATTTCTTTCTCTATTCCATTACGTGAATAGAATAGTACCATACTATTATAGGTGAATATAAAATTTTGTACCCAATTTCTTGTGTATTTCTTTTGTTTTCGTATGATTTTGATTGTGTTTTTACTTGATTTCAAAGTTTGATTTTATATATCTGTTTAGATAAGTTGATTTGTGTGTTTAGGTAGCTCAATTTTTTATTTTGAAATTGGTAACTCGAGATCTGTTTTCTTTGTTATTTTTGGTACTCTTCTGGTATTACTTTGCTAATGTAGTGCAATTTTTGTATTGCATTAAAGTTTTAGTTGATTTTAGTGAGTTTGTGGGTTTCTGGAAATTCAAGTTCGAGTAAGAGTTCAAGGTTTAAAACGAAGAAGATTTAGTAGGAAAATGCGAAACCGGTTTTAATTTACATACTGATAGTTGTGAAACGTGTTATTATTTTGTACAGGTAGCTGTAAAACCTATTATTTGCTAGATGCGAAACGTTGATGTTCTTTTGTATTGGAGATGCGAAATCTATTTACTGTTACATGTGAAACGTTTGTATTATTTTCCACTAATAGATGCGAAAATATGTATTCTTTGTACTAATAGATGTGTTACATATTCCTTACTGTAATGATAGATTCAAAACCTGTTTGATTTCTGTTTAATGCAGGTACACGATGTCTAGATGTCAATTGTGTATTTTAAACTATATGGTAAACTTGCAATCTGTGACCTTGGTATGTTTAATAATTACAAAGATATTATTAATTTGGATTTAATATATATGATACATTAGTTCTGGGTAAATTCAGATTAAGATATTGTTGTGACTTAGAAAACGTCATCTTAGGTTGTGATGGTGATTTAATTTCTTTGGTATCAGTTGTTAATACTTTGGGTGTTTAAACTGTTACTATTAAAGTTGAAGGTGATGTTTTTGTTGGTGATAATATAAGAGAGACTGCTTAAAGTGTATTTGAAGTTTCAAATGAAGATATTTTTTGTGGAAAAAATGGTCAAAGTTGTAGTGTTAATGTTATTTGTCACAAGAACAGAGCACTTGCTACTGTTGGTTGGGTTAATGAAGTTAGTGGTGTTGGGAAAGTCTTTGAAGAGATAGGTTTAAGATTAGTTGTTAGTCGGTTGTTACAAAAAAGTTTTACTTTCAAATATTTGCATAATAATAAACAAAGAGTAATTATTTATTACACGAAAAAATATTCAAATGGATGTCCTTGGAGACTTTATGCTAAACAATAGAGGTCTACTGGCTTTCTTATTATTAAGAAGTATGTCCAACCTCATACATGTGGGATTTGTTTTAGTAAAGAAAATAGAAACCATTTTTCATCAAATTTAATTGCGAACAAAATACATGATTATGTTATGAGGAAATTTGATGTTACAGCTACAAGTGTGAAATCATATTTTAAAAATGAATATAGTTTAGATATCTCTTACCGTGTTTCATGGCTTGCTTTAGAGAAAACTAATAGGGTTGTAGATGGATATAGTTATACTTCCTATAAACTACTTAAGAATTATTTTAAAACATTGAAGATTCTCGATAGAAACATTGATTACATACTGGAGTATTCTTTGGAAACCAATATCTTCAAGCGTTGTTTTGTATCATTCGGTTCTTGTCTCTATGGTTTCGATTCTTGTCGTCAAGTTTTATTTATTGATGGAACTTTTTCTATTCAATATATGGATGAATTTCTTAAAAACAAAGGTGGGAAGGTTGTTGGTTTTTGTGATAATTTCCCTTCCGAAAAATATGTTTGTGCTTTTTTCAAATGCAAGAGGTATGGTTTCATGGCTTCTACTCCAGCGGAGTTTTTTAGCAATCCACTCAAACAATTTTATGGTTTCCCTATCATGGAGTTAATTGACATGATTAAGGTTTTACAAATGCGTGAAATTTTGAGATGCTTTGTTGATACTAGACGTTGGACTAGCGATTTGTCTTCTGAATTTGATAAAAACTCTCAAGATAATATCAAAGAAGGTCATCTATGGATAGTTCACTCGTATACTCATCTTTTGCATGAAGTGTTTTATGATCTTGTTATGGTTGTTGATCCTGTTATGGTTGTTGATCTGAGTGTACGTATATGGTATGTGGCAACATGATTGTTTCTCATGCTCCCATGCTTTAGCTATGTTATTTTATATAGATGTAAAACCTATGAAATATGTTGAGTAATGCTATTTTGTAATCTCTTATAAGGAAACATATTTATATGGTATAACTGTATTTACTACTTTTGGTCAAGCATGTACTTCAACAACTTCTCCTAATGTACTTCCTCTAGTTTTAAAAAGGAGAACAGGAGGACCTAAGGAGAAACGAATTTCATCTATAGCATAATTAAGTATTCGAACTATAACATGTTCTTGTTGTTGTAAATCTGGTTATAATAGACGATCATGTGTATATGTTTTGTAAAATCAATGTAGTTTTTTTATACTTTTAGTTTTTTTTACTTTTTTGTCATAATAAAAATAGATTATGCACAATAGTTGCGAAACATTTATTATAGATAGACTTGGTAGATGCGAAACCTTTTATTACCAAAATAGATGGACGTGGTAGATGCGAAACGTGTTAGAATGAAATTCATTTATTTACGTTAGATGCAAAACCTTTTATAACCAAATACATGGGTTTAATTAAATACGAACCATTTCATAACTAAATACATTATATTGTGATAGATGCACAACCTTAGATAATCAAATACATTATCTTGTGATAGATGTGAAACTTTGGATAATAAAATACATAAGTTTGATAGATGCTAAAACATGTCATAACTAACTACATTTTTTGTTGTGATGTATGAAAAAACTATGAGATTCAAAATACATTGTTTTAATAGATGATAACTAAATAAAAGGATAAATAAATATATATACAAATAAAGAAATAAAATGATAAACTTCATTATGAAAGAAAAATACATGAAAAGTTTAATACAACACATACAAGCTTAAACCAAACTTTAAAAATAGAGTCACATTGGTCAAACTTAGATTTAAACTCTTTTTAGTCAGTAAAATAGATAAACATTATGGTCAGCAAAAAAAACATGCAGAAATATAGAAACAACAGAAAGTAAAACCATACCGTTCCTCCTACCCTTAGTTGGAGTCTTCTTAGTCATCTTCAGAGCCCTCTCCCTCTGGATCATTTTCTTTTGAATCATCTTCCTGTGAATCTTCTTCTTTGACTTCTGATTCTTTGTCTTCAGCCTCTTCATCTTCATCTTCCTCCTAGTCACGTTTCATCTTTCTTTGTAAGAGGAAAGTAATGAGATCCTCATTTGGATCCTCGTCATCTTCAGAAAGTAAATCTTCAGAATAATATTCATTATAAAAAGAACTGAAACCATCATCAAAGGAATATGAAGAGAATTCATTTGTCGTGGTTTGTTTCTAGTTTTTTGGTTGCTTCAGGGAACGAAGATGTGAGCTGAAATCACTGTAAACTAAGTCATCATCTGAAGAATAATGTAGAGGTTTCATTTTTCAAAACAATTTTTTTTTTGTATGAGAGCTCAAAGTATAAGAGTAGTTAAAAAGTTTAGAATGTGAAAAGTGTAGAAGTTGAAATGTTTAGAAGCTTTGACGGGTAATTATATCTTGCTTGTTATTGGTGAAGGTTTGTAGTTATTGCAAAGTAATCATGAGTATCTACTTTTGTCAAATCATATAAGCAAATAACCAATCAAATGTAAGTTACTAGTTTAAATTTTGATTTGACAAAATAGGTGGGAGTTTGATAAAGTACATTAATTTCAAATATAGAGAACTTATCTAAATATTAACAGGATGAAGAAAAATAATTAAACCAAAAGATGGGAAAATTCCCAACAAAAATAATGACTAGATAGATGCGAAACAGAGTATACAGAATTAATGATAAATGTGAAAGCTAGCATACAAAATATATCATACATGTGAAAAGTTCTATTTAATTTTCACATATATGTGAAAATGGGCCATAAAAGATACGATAGATGTGAAACCTTTTAATTTACATATATGATAGATGCAAAACATTTTCATTTATATTGTGAGAGATGCAATACGCTGATAAAATTATTCAAAGTAAAAATATATATTGATTCTAGACAAACTGTACAACAAATATTTATTACAAATTTTACAAAAAAAGTACAACAAATATTACAAAATACTATCCTAAAATCTGTTAGTGTTGTATTAATTACGAACATGTAAAAAAATTCTTTTGTTCTAAATGGTGAAATATTAGAAGTGTTTTTAAGGTTAATTTTTTCGTACAAAACATAATTTTTGAAGTAATCACAGACCATTACTCCGCAATCAAGTGATCCACGTCTTTGTATAGGATTTTTTCGTTCGACATACGATCTTTATGTTTGCTTCTGCTCGTAATTTTTTTTGCTTTAAAGGTATTAAATCTATAATTTAATATACATACAAATAAATTATACGAGAGACATATATATATATATAGTATGAAAATACATTATAAGAGAGACACTTACTAATCTTTATGTATTTTTTTGTTGGATTTGGATGTTTTGGCATTGGGTTTAAATTTAATGTTGTTTCATGTTCGTAATCTATTAACAATAATATCAAATGGGAAACATTCCTTCGTCGGGCTTCCGTTAGAAACGGAACTAATATGTAACCACCTGTGATGCCTCGTAGCTTATTGTTAACATACAATATTACATCCAAATTTTAGTTTAGCATCAGCTACATTTAAGTAGTAATATTTAGAAACATTTTTTGTTTATTAACTAATACATTTGTTGTAAAAGTATATTATTCTTACCATTACACTTCCAGATAAGTATGTTACCGACATAAATTCTCTTTGACATTCAGCAACAGGAATTTGATAATTGTGTTGTTTAAGGTGGATATACATATAATCGTGTATTACATGTGTTGTCAAAAGTGGAAATTAACCGTTAGTTTATCTATATAATGGGAAGCAATGCAAACAAAATAAATGTAAATTTAACTTTACCTTTAAGTCAATTTCATCTTCGTCTATTATCTCTATCATATTAGTAATAAAAATATTAGATCATGCTATCTCTAGAACTTACTATCTATTGGATCGTGATTATTTTCTCCTTTTTGAATAAGTTCTAATTTGTAGTATTGCTCTATTTCAATTGTAGTTGTTACTTTGTTTGTAAATGAACATTCTTTTCTGGTAATTTTCATGTTAGGTAGTTCATCAAGTATTTGATATTGAGAAGGATCCAAATTTAGTTCAAATGAAGGCTCTTCATTCACTTCTTTCTGCAAAAATGTGAAACTAGTGAAACTGTAAGATGAGATAGATGTGAAAACTTCAGAACTATGATAGATGCAAAACCTATGGAAATATGATAGATGATAAATCAGTGCAACTATGATAGATGAGAAACGAGTGATACTACGATAGATGTGCAACCTATGAAAATGTGATAGATGAAAAACCAGTGAAACTACGCTAGAGCGAAACTAGTGCACATATGATAAATGAAAATACAGTACAACTATGATAGATGTGAAAACAATGAAAATTTAGAAAAAAAATGTAATTCACTTACTTGTCTCTTGTGTATCCTTTTTAATCCGTACAATTTCCTTCTCAATAGCTGGGTCTAAGTCACTGACTTGTGGCATTTCGATTTTTTGGAATTTAGAGGCCCTGATCCTTTACAAAAAATAAAAATTTCACATTAGATATGAAACACATGTAAAAAATAGTAGTTGCATAACAAGAGTAAATATGATGCATTCTGAATGATAGATGTGAAACCATAAACAAAATGATAGATACGAATAGAAGAACTTTGATAGATGCGGAACGTATATTATGCAAACCACCTGCTAGTTTGAGATACATACATTAAATATATAGATACTTATAGTGTTACAAAATTTAAACAAAAAAAGAAGACAATACACAACAAAATATATCTCCAAATACAAAGGTTTTTCAAAACAGGTTTTATTAATTTTAGGTTATCTATCACCTCTTTGTCTACAACAACATTCTTGGTCACTTCAGATAATTCACCAACATTTTTTATCACTTCAGATACTTCAATAAAATATCTTTTATCAACATGTATAGTAGCATTAGTATCTTGATCTTTTATGAAAGTAGTATTAGGATCTTTTTCTTTGATAGCAACAATAATATCAGGATCACGTTCTTCCTATACAGCACCATCAATAGGTGGATCATTTTGGTTTTTTACCCCAACATCTTCATAAAACTTATACTTCATTTTAATAGTAGCCTTAGATGTAACAAGATTATCATCAACACGAGGATCATCTTTGTTTTTAACCATATCTCTAATAGAAGTAAGATGATTATTTTCCACAATAATAATAATTTTAGATGTAACAACAACAACATCAACAGGGGAAACATTTTTATATTTAACCCCAACATCAGTAAGAGTAGCATGCTTATTTTCAATATCAATAATACCCTTAGATTTAACAACAACAACATCAACCTCATCATCAACAAGAGTAACATGCTCATCTTCAACGGAAGCAACAACAGTAGGATCCTGTTGTTCCACACCAACTTAACTGTTTTCTTGTGGCAGAGGCAGATCCTTGACTTCCACTATAATATTAGGTGTAGTGTCTGGTTTTTTACATAAAAAATAATGTTTTTGACACCAACACCGATAATAGAAGCATGTTTCTTTACACTGATTTGTTGATCATTCTGTCTTATATATGTATTACATACTTTTTTATTCGGTGAGTGTTGGGCTTGATCATTGAATCTCTTTTTTCTTGCAAAAGTTGTTGGTTTCTTTTCAGTTATTTTTTTACCTTCATCCTTTGTGTTTGGCTTTAACATAGATAATTGTAGTGTCTTTTGTAGTTGGACCTCTACGTCCATCTTTGTATCAGCTTTTATTTGTGAAATGATATTCTCTTTTTCATTGAGTTTCCTTTTTTGTTCTTCAATTTTTTCTTGAAATATTCTACGTTCGATTTCATTTTGTTATATTCTCTCTATTATTGATAAGTCAAAGCTTTGGCTAGAGACATGGTCTACTGGTGCTGCGGCTGGGGCTAGGGATGTGGATATGTTGTTAATTTTATTTAAAATAATAACCTATGTCAAAGATGCGAAACCTTTTATAAAGATGATGGATGATAGATACATAACCTTGGTAAATATGATAGATATGAAACATAAATAAACGTGATAGATGCAAAACCTTTTATGAGACTATTCATGATAGATGCGTAACCTCAGTAGAGATTATAGATATGAAACATGGATTAAAATGATAGATGCGAACCTTAATATATATGATAGATGTGAAACGTGATTTAAAATGATAGATGTGAAACCTTTAATAAATATGATAAATGTGAAACGTACATTGTATAGGATAGATACAAAACACATTATGACATTATGGATGATATATGCAGAACCTATAGTAAATATGATAGATTTGAAACCTACATGATTATAATATATATACGAAATATGATAAAAATGAGAGCTTTATTTATTTTTTTACCAGTCATATCTTCAGCCTTCTGTTTTCTACTATCAGATGGTCCATTCTGTCAGAATTGTTGTTAGGAGACTTCTTTTTTATTTTCTTTTTAGATATCCTTAGATTCCTAAGTATCTACGATATTAAATTTTCCTTTCTTGCAATAGGAACGTGTTTTGTCTGTACCATATCCTGTTTGTTTTGAGGACCAGTTTCTGTTGGTAAAATTTTCTCTTCCACGTTCTTTATTGGTTTTCTTCTTCGTGATGAAATCTTTTTAGTTCCTGTAACTTTTGGACATAGTTGAACAATGTATTGATTTATTATTCTTTTGATATCACTATAATATTTTGCAGGTGAGGCTTGGTTCGTATCCCAATTCAGACCACCTTCGTCGTTGAGGTTTAAATGTTCGTAATCATGCAGTGGAATATAATCATGTTTCCCCTATTGTGTAACATATTGTTCAACATCTTGTGGAACATCATCATTTTTTCTGAGGAAAATCATTATTTTCTTTTGGTATTTGGAACTCTTCTTCAAATTCTTCTTCTTCTTCTTCTTCTTCTTCTTCTATTAGGTTTAATTCTTCTTCCAAAACCTAAAAAATTATTAAAATAATAATGTAAAGACATATAGTTATGTAAAATGTGAAACCAGATCAAAATATAATGTGTAAATATACATGTTCATCTATTATCTTTGTTATGACATCAATCAAATTTAATGTTGTTTTCCCTCAAACCTAGCCATTTGAAGCATCTAAGTATCTTATCTTCAATTTATTCTCTTTGACATATAGTTGTATGTAACATGATAAATGGCTATATATTAATAATATTTTAGATACCATTTTTCTACTAAATAATATTTAAAATTGAACAAAGAAAAATACTAACCAGTAAAATAGTAACATAACAAACTACTTTTCCAAGTTTAGCTTCACGATAAAGTTTTATTGAATTCATCAACTTGTCCCGGATTGCTTCAACCCAATTGTAGTTATACATAATACACCATGTAGACGCTAGTACATAATATTATGAAGAGTTGCGTATTCTCCAAGTTTTTTTGCTACTTTATTTATAACATCCTATCAACATGTAAAAACATTAGCTAAAAGAATAGATGTGAAACCTATGCTAATGTGAAATATGGTTAATTGATAGACGCGAAACCTATGTAAATGTGAAAGTAGAGTTAAAATGCTAGATGTAAATTTTGTGCCAATGTTAAAATGATAGATGTGAAACGTGAGTTAATATTGATAGATACGAAACCTATGCTAATTTGAAATGTGGCTAATGTGATAGATGCGAAAACTATCTAAATGTGAAAGCAGAGTAAAAGTGCTAGATGCGGAACCTAGGAAAATGTTATACTAAGGCATAAGTGGTAGATGAGAAACTTATGCCGATGTGAAACAGGGAAAAAGTGGTAGATAAGAAACCTATGCAAATGTGAAACGTATGACAATGAGAAACTAATGTAATAATGTAAGACAAGTTGGAATTGCGTACCTTTATTATTTGATTTGTGATTGGTCTTTCTCGGCTTTTATCAATTTTTCTTGATGTATCATCAGAAAAGTATGTCTTTGTTATCCTGGATTATATTCATCTTTTAATTCTGAATATTTGATTTAACGTGTTTGGCTTGTAGTCGAATATTATGGTTTCAATGTTTTGAACCAAAACTTATCTTGACATCATTGGTTGTAAAAGGTGGAAAATTTTACCCCAATTTGAAAGCTTCATTTTTTTTATAATACGTCTTTATTATCTCTTTAATTTTATCCCCGTTCTTTTTGTAAGGAGTCTTTTTCTTTATAAGATCAGATGTTGCCTTCGAAAATGAATAAAATGATGTTTTTTGCTTCTTCTATGTGTTATGGTCTTACTTTTGTCTCTTGCATCTATTTTATCAATGTAAAAAGACCTGACCTGCAGAAACATGTTTTTGATGCCATTTTAGCTGTAAAATAAATAAAATAAGAAAATCAGGTCACCTATGATAGCTGCAAAATCATTGGAAGTTAGATAATTAATAAATGTGAAACGTATGCAAATGTGAAACCATTTCAAAGGTGATAGATGCGCAACCTTTGCAAATGTTTACACAAAAGTAATTTGATAGATGCAAAACCTATGTTAATGTATAACCAAGATACCTTGATAGATGCGAAACCTATGTTAATGTATAACCAATACACACTAGTAGATGCAAAACCTATGCAAACCTGCAATCATGACAAAAATGATAATTGTGAAACCTATACAAATGTAACAAAATTTGGGAATTGTATATGCCAGGGTAACTACGATAGATGTGATGATAGATGTTAAGTGATAAATGCTAAACCTCACCAAGTGTGACAGATGCCAAATGTTAGATGCTAAACCAGAACAATATAGGTTATGAGAAACAAAAGAAGGTCTGATTTGCAGTAACAATAGTAAGACATTTTGATGCAAAATCTGTTATGCAGTTAGTATAAGTGTCTCGTGTCTCGCTAAACGAGACACGAGTAAGCAGTGTGACTGACTTAAAATCAAACAGAAAAAGTGATATAAATGAAGAAATGAAGAAGATTATCACACAAAGCTGATATAAATCACACAAAACCGATATATATGAAGTAGATTATCAGCAAACTAATTGAAAAACTCGAAAAATCTATGCCAATAAAAGCCTAGGTTTCTAAAAATCATTAAGATCGTACTGATTTTCATTGAAAAAGATGATCAGACTTCCTGTTTGTAGCATGTATATCATTCTGAAGTAGTTGAAACGTGAATCGGAAAATGAATGACGATAAATAAGTTGAATTCAATATAAATCGCGATAAATAAGTAGTTGAAACGTGAAACATAAAATGAACAACGATAGTCAGTGAGAATAAAGTAAGAAAACGTCGAATTCTGAATAAGACAAATGTTTTGGACCCTTATTTATAATAATTTTGGTACATTGATCTTATATGTAAATCTTCTTTTAAAAAATATATTATATAAAAATATATCAAAAAAATTTCGTACCACTAAATAATTATCGACATTTTTAGTTCAAAACCCGATAGTTTTTTTGTTTTATTACATTTTAAATAATTATTAATAAATAAATTTGTTACGAGACGGTTATTCATAAATTATCCCTTAAAAGAAACATATAAGTATCAGGTTTAAGAAAATAAAAAGTAGTATCTTAAAATACGTTTAGAACAAGTAGGTAGGAAAAATTAAGAAGATAAGATGTTATCTTAAAATACGTAAAAGATGGTAGTAGTATGATTAAGCATGTAAGCGTTTCGTTGACCAAATGGGCCGGCAAATAAAGCTACTAGGAGTATTTAAATTGTTATTTTTAATAGTATAAAATACAAATTGAATTACTTTGCTTTGTCTGTAACCGTAGCTGTTGAGATATGTAAAGGTCTTGGCTGCTCAAGACTGAGAGGAGCTAAGTGTGTGATAATTATGCTCTTAAAACCGATTTGTATACGCCTAGTGGTATTTGTTGACTAATTTTAATCCATTAAACTATCTCCACTACAGAGAAAACAAATTGTTTTCTGGTTGAATTTAGAGCGAACTAAGAAAGACATTTACGATATTAGGACTGTTATCGTAACAGTCCAGCTTTCTAAAAGTGAATTTGATTGTTAAAATTATTTATTAAAATCGGACCAGAATGTGATCTACTTCAAATAATTATATTTAATATATTTAAATCTAAAACTAAAAATTATTACAAAAGTAATAATCAATAGATATTACCTATGCAAGCTCGTGGATATAGTATCTAAACGAAAAAGTCTTTTGAATTTGACATTTACCAATTTTATCAAACCGTATCGGTTTATCAGCCGTATCGGTTTGGTTCCGAATTGCTTTTTATTGGTTTTTATTGGTTTATTGTTTTTTCGGTTCAGTTTTTAATTAGTTTTGGTTTTTAGAGTAGAAATGCTAACCAGACTGATAAAATTTTGTACGGTTTGATTCTGGCAGATTTCCGGTTTTCAGGATCCATTAACAATCCTACTCATAATATTTTATTTTAACGTGAAAATGGAAATAACTGTTTGGAATTGTTGGGAAAATTACTAGGTATGTCTGAAGCAAAAAGAAGAAGTGATTAACGAGTTTTTAGAAAAAAAAAGTTGACTCGATGATCAAATTAGCAACAAAATTCAAAAAAAACGTACTAAGATTAAGTACACAAGACAGTTTTTAAATCGTTGAGATTGTGAAAATAATCGTACGTCCACGTAGAACAAACACTCTATTATAGATAAGTGGGTTACAGAAAGACCTTCTAACACAAATGACTCAATCAATCTTTCTTACAAAGGCTATGAAGAAAATTTGTACAAAATCGGACGTAATTGGAGATCGTTTCTTTTATCCACTAAGATTTTGTGAGGACATATGCGGAAACGCTTCGATATCTCTTGGTTGGAGAAGTTTTATGGAACTCAGGACCAGGACAACCATATCGAGCAGTTCAAGAACATTACAATAAACTTTGATGTTGATGAAAAACTACTGTACCAGTCATTTTCTCAAACATTTAAAGTTGGTACTTCAAAATAGTACAACTGTTTACCACAGGGTTGCATCAAGAACTTTGATATGATATGGACTATGTTCCGACAATACTTTGTGGGGAGTAAGAAACTCTAAACAAACGGAGACACAATTATTAATTGTAAACAGAAAGTTGGAAAAAACATGAAGGAGTATATCATGCGATTTGTTAAGACAAAAACCAATCTAGAAGGTTGTGAAGAGAATGTGGCGTACGAAACGTTCAAGATATGACTTCTGGGTGATATTATAAAAGATAATGTTGCAACGAAGTAGACTATGACGTTTAGAGCTTTGTTAGTCCAAGTCAAAAAGCAGATACTGGTAGAAGAAACTCAAGCGTCAGATTTGGCTTCAATGGTTCAACAGGAGTAAAACTTGTAGTCTGTGATGGTGATTTACCAACAAGCACCCGCACAGGTCTCTAAACCACAACCTATTTAGACTTATCACCTATCAAGAAATTTTCAATATAGGGTACCGAACTAGTTTCCACTAAGGACAATGATGAGTCACCAGGTTGTGAGTACCCAACAAACAGCCAAACCGATGTCTAATAAGTGGGTCAGACCTACTCATTTCATTGAATTAAATGAGTGTGTGGCTACTATTTTTGATAAAGCCCAGAATCATATACAGTTTTGATAACCTTTTCCGATCGAAATCCCGAGGGAGGGTAGAAGTGACAGTACTCCAAGTATCGTGATGACATTAAACATGATACAAAATATTGTATAACATTAAAGAAAGAAATCTAAGTGCTAATTGAGAATGGGAAATTAACCACAATTATTAAGAAGCACTCTCATCAGAATCAGACGGAGATGGAGGTTTTGATGGCCTCAAATCAAGAAAACACCTTGATGATTTCGAAGCCATTCGATTCATTTGATATATCTTCAGAATATTTAGACCCCAAACTTGACCGAAGAGTGGTCATGGTGATGGAATAGCTCAAAGATAAATGAAACATTAGTAAACTATGATTTTTTTTGATTCACTAACTATTTTTGGCGGGGACAATATTTCAGGAATTACAATTTTTCCCAAAAGAAACGCATCATAAGTTTGGAAACCCAATTAGAAATACGGGCATCACCACATATATATACAGAAACCCCTCTCAATTTTTGTGATTTGATGATGATGATGATATGAGAAATGTGGTGTGGCCAAATGAGGATGAGGTAGTAATTATAGTTGCAAAACCAGCACATGAAATCCGAAAGGTTTGGATTGACACGAGAAAGAGCTGCCAACAATTTGTTTATGACAACGTACGAGAAAATATAAAATTTCACGAGTATCCTCCTATTTGATCAGACAATTGTGGGTTTTACGAGAGTGACTGATGAGGTAGTTGTGGAATTTGAAGGGGTTGTGGAATTGGGTTGAGGGTTATTTAAGAATGAAGTAACAATATTTTTTTATTATGGTGGACGCGTCGACATTTTACAACAAGCGTTCACTTGTTCAAAAAATAAGGTCCTTATCTTATGATAAATTTGAGGCAATCATAGCTGTAGTAGATAAGCTATCGAAGGTGGGGCATATCCGAGAATCTCAATACCACTCTGGACAACTAACCGGTCTTAGTAAAGATGAAGAAATTAAAGTGGAGGATGCGTGTGGACTTTACTAACTTGAACTTAGCTTGTCTGAAGGATTTATTCCTAGTTTCTCGAATTGATCAGTTGGTAGATTAAATGTCGGGAAATAAATTTTCATTTATGGATGCCGATGCAGATTACTATCAAATCAAGCTGGATCCAAGAGACCATGAAAGTACGCCATTCATAACTAGGAGGCGTTTACGTTGTTACAAAGTTATGTTCTTCGGGTTACAAAATATCGGGGTGATTTACACGTAGTTATTGAACAAATATTTCAAGGGTTAGATTGGACGCAAGGTTGAGGTATATATCAATAATATGTTGATTAAAAGCGCTCAGGACGAATACCATTTTTCAGACTTGGAGGAGACGTGGAGTAACTTGAAAATAATAAACTTAAAATTGAATCCGGAGAAGTGTATGTTTGGAGTTCGGTCTGGGAACATTTTTGGGCTACATAATTAGTGAAAGATGGATAGAATCTTACCATGTTCCCTTGAATGCATTGAATATTATGGGTCCTCTTGGTCCATTAAAGATGTTGAAATATTGACCGAAATGTTGACCATCATAAATAGCTTCATATCTAGGTATTCAGACGGATATGCTCTATTTTTTCAAGCTCTCATACATGAAAAGTGTTTCAATTAAATTCCGGAGTGTACTGAGACTTATTTCCAAATTAAGGATCATATGTATTCTCCAAAGATCTTAATAAAGCCAAGGAGGAGAGAAAATTTATTCATTTACATAGTGGTATCCGACTACGCGGTGAATGCAGTGTTAAGCCGTAAGGCTGATAAATTTCCTCGACCAATTTGTTATGTGAATGAAAGCCTCATGAATGTTGAAAAATGTATTTAAAGTTGATAAAACTTGCTTTTGCATTAGTGACTGCGGCCCGAAAAAATAAGATCATACTTCCAAGCATATTTAGTAGTAGTTCAAACATATTTTCCTGTGAAAAATGTTCTGTAAAAGCCTGGTGTGTCGGACAGATGACTAAATGGTCTTTAAACTTGGGTGATTTTGACATCAATCTTGAGTCTCGAATAACAATTAAGTGCCATGATTCGACAAAGTTTCTGGTTGAGTTCCACTTTAGGTGACCAGATATGGAGTCAACAAGAGGTCAAGACTGAGTGGACTGCCCGAACCGATGGAGAGTCGAGTGCTTCAGGTGGTGGGGCAGGAGTTCAGGTACTTGCTCTGATGGGAGTGGAAATTTATAATGCAATACACTTCGGTTTTCAAGCATCGAATAATTAATTAGAATATAAAGATGCTCTGTCAGGGTTACGACTTGCACACATTTGTGGAATAAAAAAGGTTCGGTTGATAAGTGACTCGCAACTTCTAGTCAACCATGCATCAGGGAAATCTGAGGCCAGAAATTACCATTTGGTAAAATAATTGAAAGCACTGAAATCATTAATAACACGTTTATGAAAATATTGAACATAAGCATGTCCACAAGGATAAAAATACAGTGACAAAGTCCTTAGCAACTACAACATATTCTGATGGTTACCCATGGATTCTCAGACAAGAAAACCCATCAATAACAAAAAGTTCGAAGCAAGTCATAAAGTTAGATGATAAGGATTGGAGATATGATATTAAAGAGTTCTTGGTTAATAATATTTTACCCATTGACATGATGATAACTGAGAATGTACGATTTAAAGCGCATGGGTTTGCGGTCCTTCGAGGAATACTTTACAAGAAATCTTTCAGCAGACCATTGTTGTATTACCTCAGAGAAACTTAATCGCAAATAATATTATCTGAACTTCATGATGAGGAGGGGTCGGAAAATTGTGGGTTCAAATCTTTTGCAATGAGAGTTCTTTTAACAGGCTATTATTGGCCCACGATTATGACCGATACCAAGACATTAGTGAGAAGGTACGACAATTTTCTAACTCCATTCACATGCCATCGGTAACTCTTGAGTCTGTTTTTTAGGTGTTTCCTTTTGACCGATGAGGCATAGATTTAGTTATGCCTTTATCGATGGTCTCACAATGAAGACTTAAATTAGCAGTTTTCATGGATTTCTTCTTCAAGTAGGGTGAAACAAAGCCGTTATCCTGAACAATGGCGAAATATGTGATAAAGTTCATTGTGTCGAATATATTCTTGCATTTTCGTGTACTGAGGAGGCTGACCATGGACAATGGCCCACAATTTTGATTAAAAATATATGAGAACCTTTTGTTCTTCCTTAGGATACAATAATTCTTTTCGGCACTTTTTGATCAGCAGGCTAACATGCAGGTTGAAGTGAAAAACATAATAATTCTTGACGGCCTCAAGCAAAATATGAAGGAAAAGCTGAGAACTGGCCAAATTACTTACAAGAGGGATTATGGGCATATCGAACCACTCCTCGTACCGAAACTTAAGAGTTAACTTATGAATTTGTCTACGAGATGGATGGTGTGACCCCATCTGAGGCTATACTCTCCTCGTATCGTTTGGGAAATATTTCAAAGAAGATAATGATAAGGGTAGGAGAGCCGAGCTTGATTTAAATGTGGAAAAAGGATGCGCGTACAACTAAGTTCCTTACACTATAAGACTCTAATGAGAAGTAGATATCCATCAAAAGTCAGAAAATGAGAGTTTATAGTGTGATATAAAGTCCAAAGGAATGTGTTTTACACATTAAGGAAAAAAGTCTTGGAAAGTTGGTGTCGAACTGGGAAGGCCTCTACAACTTAAATGAAAGGGTAAAGTCTATAACATTCTAGTTAAGAGATAAAGAGAAGATACCACTTCAACACCTATGGAATATCGAACATGTAAAGTTGTATCTATAGTAAATATTACCATGTTATACAATTCTTTCTTTACTTTCCATGTATCGATTGGTTGGAACACTCTTTCCTACTTTGATGGTGCAAGAAGGTTTTCAAGAGGTGTTTATGTAGCCGATTTTTAAAAATATAAGTCTTTACCTTCTTATATTTCTAGTAGGATTCGAAGCTTACACTTAACTATTTCAATTTTGAACCTAAGGGGTTTTCCAAATTTGGCTAGTCAGCGTTTACCTATTTGATTTTTAAACCTAAGAGGTCATCCAAATTCGATTTGTCAACATTTACGTATTTTAATTTTGTACCTAAGGGTTCTTCCAACTTCGGTTGGTAAACATTAGTTATTTAAATTTTGGACCTAAAGGGTCTTGAAACTTCAGTTCGTCAACATCTATTTATTTTATTTTGGACTTGAGCGGTCTTCCAACTTTGGTTGGTCAACATGTCTATTTTTATGTTTTTATCACAAGGGTCTTCCAACTTTGGTTGATAAACATGATTTATCTTTGCGTTAAAATTGATTAGTTTTAATAAAAGATAAAACCAAAGTCTAAAATCAAAAGATAAAACCAAAGTATTAAATTAAAAAATGAAATAAAAATACATAAGCATACCCCAAATACAAAATGACCTGAGTAGATAAGATTTTTTCACAAAAAAAAAAGATGTTTTGGGGCGACTATTCTGAAATAGAAGAATCATTATCAATAACGTTGTCTTCTAAACATATTCTGGTGCTGCATTCTCTGGTTTCTTCATTCCATTTCACAACGGATGACCCATCATTACTTGCACTAACTTCACAAGAAACACCCGATGTGCGATCCCTCTCAAGAACTAATTGCATGTATGACCCAAGTTTCAAGTCCGGAAACCTCCCATGAATGTCAAAAATTAGCGCAGTCTTGGCCCCAACTTCCTGAGTAGACAAAGTCTTAAGATAGCCTTTACCGTAACAATTTAACGAAGCTGCATTATCCTTCTCCAACTTATTCTAGAGAGTAGCAAAAACTTTTTTTCGTCTTTCTTGGATTCAATTTTAAAAACAACTAGTTCTTGAATGACCTTGTTCTTTTTCTCCTCGTTTACCTTTTGAAAAAACTTGTAGTTCCTTTTTTTTATTTGAAGAAGAGGTTGATGCGTATGTTGTATTCCTTATCCTGCTCATGTTAGCCTTTCGGCATTGGTTAAGTTTGTTCCGAGAAGCGTTTGTTTGCTCCTCGTGCTGTCTGGAAGCAGCACGAGCCCATTATTCAGCATGTTGGATTCATTAATGTTTCTCCTTAACTTGTTGTTATAAGGTTTATTTACTTTCTTCAAGTTAATAAATCTGAAGCTTCATTTGAGAAAGCTATCTTTATATTTTCTTCGATTTTCTATCGAGTATGGCAATTAAACCCACCATAAATTACAGAGAACACATGTGGGAGTCTGAATGGCTGAGTTAAAAGGATCCGGAGTCCATATAGTCAACTAATAAATCCTGAGCACCTAAACCTTCGGTATGGGGTCTCGAGAGCATGGATAGCTGGTTATCTAGGTTCGGGTAGGTACCTAGGGTTGAATTTTTTTAGCACCTCGGTAGAATGGTAAGAAGATCACCAAGTGGAATTAGATTCTCAACACCTAAATTCACATCTTTCAAGTGCCCCTTGACATCAAAATCTGATTGTTTCTTGTTAGGGATAATGAGAGCCTGATCTTTTTCCTCTTTGAGATCCTTATTAACCTGTACTAAGCCTACCTTCAAAGACATCAATATTGGTTCTTGAAGGTCTGGAGTGGTGTACTGCTCAAACATAGCATGAATTATGCTTTAATTTTTAGCACGATTTTCGGTTGTATGATCTTCTACGAGGGTCGTTTTCTTCTTTTTGGTCACTTTTTTCTATTTGGAAACTGCTGTCTTTTCTGACTCCGTTTTCTTCCTCTTCGCCCCTCGGGAATTGGTTTTCTTGTTAGCCTCAACTTAAATGGCTTCCCTCGATGCAATAGCAACAAAACCTATAGGTAGATTTTCCACATCGCTAGCTTTGGTCTTTATTTTCTTATGAGTATGACCTTTTGTAAAGTTTTTATTTACTCGATGACTAGGTGCTCTCTTCCCGATAAGAAGTAAAAATCACGCATCGGGCCCCCTAGCCTCATAATTGTGGTAGCACAATCGGGAGGAGTTATCAAGTGATCCTCATTAAGATCGCATTTGCAGGGGTGCCATACATGGCTTTGAACCAAGTTCAAAGTCGTAAAGAACCTATAAAATTCTTTAGCCCAATTATTCCGAGCCCAGACATTCAGAGTGATGAATTATTTTTTCAAAACTTTCGGATCCTTCTTCCTCAAATCTTGTAACTGCATCTTTGGAACTTCCAATGACAAGTACTACTGTCAAAACCTTAAGTCATGAGAAAAAAAATTAACAAGACAATTATTTTTACATGTTCACTTCATTGGAAGTCGCCTCGGGTTGCTCTTCTTTGAGTGAAACCGACCATTTTCCCAAGCACCAAGGGCAAAAAAAATCATCAAAGTTTTTATAAGCATTGCCAATGGTAATGTAGAAGAAGGAAAGTTGTGAAACCTTGGATAACATGGTAATAGATACGAACTCTTCCAACGAAATCAAAATTTGAGAAAGGCATGTCGTCATGATACAAAACATTAAACTGAACCACGGGTTAGGTCTAGCCTCACGGGGGCACAATTCCCCAAGTTGGAAATACCTTAAAAATTAGGGGTCCAAAGGCAAAGAGAGTCCCCAGTTTAGGACGTCAGGAAATAGTATCATTTCCATTTTTATGATGGAAATGGGTGTCTCGCCTATGGTAGAAATATATATAGTGACAAGGTTTAGAATCCCCTAGCGTTCCTTCAACTTCAAACCTTCTTCCTCCGCACAATAGAGGTCCTTTCCGGTATACAACTCTATTAGGTGTTCCTTTTTCAATCCACGAAGATTACTCCTCAAAATTTATGATATCTTAAAGGGTAGTGATTCTTTGGCTTTGGTGGTCAGCTCTTCTGGTCCAGTAGCAGGTTCTTTACCTTCCCCGAGGCTCCTAAAATGTTTTATTGATGGATAAACCCCGAAGTTAGTAGGGAAATCGGGAGTGGCCTGTTGAGTTTTAAAGATTACCTGATTTCTTCTTTTTGAGCCCTTGGATTCGACCAATCCTTTAGGGAAGTACGAGTAGCGGTGTTTATCTTAACATAGATATTAGGTTGTTGAGCTTTAAGGATTTTCCGGTTTCCTCATTTAGAACCCTCAAATTTCACCAGTCCTCTAGGAATTTTAGCAGTATTGGTGTTTTTCCTGACCGTTGTAATAAGGGAGTTTATTTTTACATATCGAGATTCATATTTAATCCAAGATTCAGAATTAGAGTCCCATATTTTCAGGAAACACGACTCCCGACGAGCCTCTTTAGCACGAGTTTAGAGTACAGTTTCAGACTGTATAATTAAAAGTTATGAATCCGTTAGGGTCTCGTCGTTGTTCGATGTATTAGGTTTTTTGGGTTGATTTTTTTTTGTTTTTGGGTAAGGACTTCCTTGGTTCATAGGTGAATGAAGGAACTGCTTCGAAGTTTTTGCCCATTTTTTGGTCGAAATATCCGTAGGTAAAACTTATGGTGATTTTTGTTTGCAATTTTTTTATTATGGCCGCAACTTGGAATTCTTTGGTGCTAGTATAAGTAGAAAACTAACCAAGGGCATAAAACCTACTCATCATAAAAAGTGGTCACTTTAGGGCGTTCAGGTGGACAACATATTTTCTCTCTTTAGAAATTGGAGCACCAGAGCTTTATAATGTTTGAGGATGAGTTATGAGGCGAGGAAGAGTAATTATAGTGAAAGCTCTCACCCTAATTATCATCTCCATATGGAAGCATAAATGGTTATACTATAATAAGGCCAAAAGTCTTATTTCCAAATTTTGAATGACTTGGTCTGTATACTGAGGTGATACGTGTCTGAAAAGTGACGACCAACACAATACTAGTGGGCATGAGATAACTAACAAAATTACTTCAGACCTTAACTATTTTTGGTGCATTTGTTTAGGATAATCCGAATGGGTACCTTCTTCTGATCCGAAGCGACGTTGCATAATCCTCACTCAATCTTCTCGCAAAGACTAGGGGGCTATTGATAAGGGTGCGATATATCTGAACCCGGTCCGGATGGATTGTATATTAAATAAGTTTGGTTTAATATAAATCTTGTAATGTAAAATAAAACAAATGTGTAACATTGAGGACATGTGATGTAATAATAAATGTGTATGTGTAAGATTAGTAGAATAGTGGGATGAAATAACCTTAAATGGGTCAACCATGTAGTTTTGGGCCAACTACCTTTACAATATAAAGCAACATTCTCTTTTGGGGGAAATGTGAATAATTATTATATTTTTACCACGTTTGGAATTTTCTCTCTTTACCTTCCGTGTTTATCTCTCTAAAACTCGTACCAAAGATATTTGAGAACTGCATCCACCTCAGATATTTCTAGAACGATCACACATAACCCCGTCTCTAGTCTTTATTTCTCACCTCACTTATCTTTTAAAATACCTATAGTTATTTCTCTCTCTTAGGAAATATGTTGCTCACATAATCGCACCACCACACTCTTACATAACAATATCTTTTACTATTTATAGGATTTGGAAAAGCCCTAATTCTTCATCAGATGCTCAAGCTTAAAGCTTATTAATTAACGGTTGAAATAACTCATAATCTCTTAATATAGGAAACCTCATAAAAAACTTATAATTTAAAGAACAAAGTCATTTTTACCTAAAATATTAATAGTGACTTAAAAAGTGCGCTTAAAGAATATAACACCTCGAATAACAATTTGTCTGTTTTAAGAATGTTAACACCTCAAATATATATAGAGCATTTAGATGATGTAGCTCCTTGAATATTTATAGTGCGTTTAGAGAATGTAGCACCTCGAATATATATAATGCGTTTAGAGAATGTAGCACTTCGAATATGGTTGTTTCTTCGAAAAGTGTTAATAATGAACGTTAAACACTTCAGATTGATTACTCTTGGTAAACAACTTCAAAGATGATTAGTATTTGACTAGTTACCAAAATTATTTAAATAATTATGTTTAAAACAACCATTGGTAAAAAAAACTTCTATTAATATCTTCAAATATTTACATGACACCTCAATATTACCTCCAAAGGCCAACAGGGTAGGAAATAATATGCCATTTTTTCAAAAAAATAATTCAAAACAAAACATCATTCCCAGTATAGCTTCAGGTGTTCTATATCCCAAGGATGTTGAAACATCCTACCATGCTCATTACAAAGACAATATGTACCCGACTTTAGTCTCTCCATAACCATATAAGGACCATCCCAATTTGGGGCAATTTTTCTGAGGCATTTGTCCTTTGTATAAAGGAATAAGTTTCTCAAGACTTTGTCTACTACTTTGAAATCCCTCTTTCTCACCTTCGAATTGTATCGGCTCCTCATTAACATTTGATAATGAGTGATATTCAAATGAGCTATAACTATTTTATCTTCGATCAAATCTAGCTTTGTTCTCTTTGCATCTTCATTCACCTCTTCAGAATATTGAAGTACCCTATAAGAAGGTAGAGTAGATTATGCAGGACTAATAGCATCCATACCATAAACCAAGGAAAAAGGGGTTTCTTGAGTATCCTCTCTAGGAGTTGTACGATAAGACCACAACACTGCTTGCAAATAGTTAGGCCATTTCCTTGAAGCACATGCTAAATTCTTCTTCAAACCTTCCAAAATAGATCTGTTTGTACCTTCTACTTGACCATTTTCTTGTAGATGAAATGGCATAGAAAAACACCGTGTTATTCCCCTCGAAGCACAAAAGAAGTCATTTATCTATTGTTAAATTGAGGAACATTATCTATGGTGATTTTTCAAGGAACACGAAAGCAGCAACAAATATTATTCACAATAAACTTAATAATATCCTTTACCTTTGTTCCTAGAAAATGGTTCAGCTTCTGCCCACTTCAAAAACTAATCCACTATCACAATGATCATTTGACGTCATCAAGAAGCCATAGACAACGATCCTACCAAATCTATTCCTCATTTGTCAAAAGGGATAGCTTCAGAAATAACATTGGGTGGTATCGCTGGTTTGTGAATATAATAGGAAAAATGCTGACAAGTATCACAACCTCGAACTAGAACTTTAACATCATTCAAATTTGAAGGCCAATAATACCCTCCCAACAAAACCTGACGCGTCAAAGATTTGAAACCACAATGTGATGAACCCTCACCATCATATAACTCAGATAAGATATCTTCAGACCCTTGTTTTCCCAAACAACGTAACAATGGTCTACTCAAAGATTTCTTGTATAACATTCCATTGTATGCAACATAACAATGAGCTTTATATCTTAATTTTTAAGCGAGCCGTGGATCATCAAATAACATACCCCTTAGTAAACAATTAACAATATCATACCTTCATTCACCTCGAATTGTATATGGAGTGACAAATACTTCCTCAACATATTTATATTGCTTTGATCGTGTCAAAATGGATGGACTCTCCTGTAACAATATCCAAGGATATTATTTTTATATAAGAAATTTTTGCCAAAAAGTCAGCAAGTATATTATCCCCTCGATTAATATCTCCTATAGTAACTTTATTAAACAAGACACCCAAATTCTGAAGCTCGCGCAGATACAAAATTAAATGATTTTTCTTAGCCTCAGAAATACCTACATATGATTTGCCACTAATTGTGAATCTGTTTCCAACCGTACTGTTGTTTCTCCACAGATATTAGCAAGTCTCAAACCAACCAACACAGCCTTATATTCAGCTTCATTATTCGATGCACGAAAGCCAAACTGAATGACTTGATACATAACCTCCCCAGAAAGAGAAACCAATTGAACTCCTGAGCTACACCTTAATATACTAGACCCGTCATATGTTCGAACTATCCACACCAAAGTTTATAGAAAAGTATCTTTATCCGTCTCCTCATCGTATCGACTTGAATGAAATTTGACAAGAAAATCAGCTAAAGCTTGAACCTTAATAACTGTTTGAGGAGTAAAGGTGATGTCAAAATCTCCCAACTTTACTGACCACTTGGTCATCCTGCCAGAAATTTCTGGGTGTTGTCACACATGTTTTAGTGGGAAACAAGTTCGAACCACAAGAGTGTGAGCTTGAAAATAAGGACGCTTCTTCCTAGCATCCACCACAAAATCTAAAGCCAATTTTTCAAGTCTCAAATACCTTTTTTTTGTTTCTAACAGACTTTTACTAACATAATAAACATGCTTTGAAATTTCATTATCCTCACTTATCAAAACAACATGCACAATAAAGTCTCACACTGCTATGTATAAAAATAGTTTCTCTCCAATTCGAGGCTTAGCCAAAAAAACTGGTGACAACAACAATTCTTTAATTTTTGAAAAAACTGCTTAACAATTTGATATCCATTCAAATTCTTTGGGTCTTCGCAAAACTTGAAAAAAAAGAAAATATTTATTAGAAAACCTTGAAATGATTGAGAGCAGCTAATCTTCATGTCAAGACTTGCACATCCTTTATAGTTCGAGGTGATATCATCGAAACCAAAACCTTTAATTATTCGGGATTTGCTTCTATTCATTTTCACTAATAGTATATCCTAATAGTTTTCTTGATCGGATGCCTAAAGTACATTTCTCATGATTCAGATTCAAACAAATGGCTCTCAAATCTAAGAAAATATCCTCTAAACCGTCAAGATGTTTATCATCTGCATAACTCTTAACCAACATATCATCAATGTATACCTCCATATTCCTTCTCATCTGAGTAGCAAAATCCTTATTTACCAACTCTGATATGTGGCTTCAGCATTCTCTACCCAAAGAGCATAACCCTATAACAATGTAAACCTCGATCAGTGATGAACGTAGTGTTTTCTTGATTTTTCGGATCCATATGAATATGGTTATATCATGCAAAAGCATCCATAAATGACATAATTTTATTGCCTAAAGTAGATACAACCAGTTGATCTATTCAAGGAACATGAAATGGGTCTTTAGGACAAGCTCGATTCAAATCTGTAAAATCAACACACATTTTCCATTTCCCATTCTTAATTTTAACCATTACTAAGTTTACTATCCACAAAAGATATTATGCCTCCCTAATATGTATGACCCTAGACAAACGATCCACTTCTGCCATAATAGCCTATAATTTTTTAACATAAAAAAACATGTATTTTTTAATAACAGGTTGATCTTTGGATTTATAGCTAATCTATGACATATCACTCCGACGGAACCCCCACTACATCTTCTGTTTTCCAAGCGAAAACATCCAAATTAGCATATAGAAATTGTAAAAATTAATGACGCAAAGTTAGTGAGAACAATGTTCCTATTCGAAGAGTCTTCTAATTGGAAAAGACATACTCTTCTACACTTTCCCTCACTGTCAAAGAACAGAGGGTTTCTCTCGGATCATCAACTCTCTCTTCTGCATCCGAGGTTAACCCCCTAATTGTTATGCAACCATTCAATCTTCACAACTAGGAACTCAAATACGAAGAGTTGTTGCATAACATTCTCTGGGTACTTTTTGATCACTTCATACTACCCTAACACGGTCTCCAATGGTATACTTCAAACACTGATGAACCGTAGAAACAACTGCATACATCCTCAAAAGTCATGATCTTCCAAAAATAACATTATAACTGGTCGGATAATCCACTACCATGAACAAAACTTGAACCTGCTTTTTACACATGTAAAACCAATTATAATACGATGTGACTGGGAAATTTGAGGTGGATTACGCATCCTCTCATAATTTTACTTGAACAATACGTTCACAAAACTTCCATTATCTATTAGAACACGTCGAATTTCCATTCCAGCTATTTCTGCCCCAATAACCATTGCATCTTCATGAGGTCCTGCAATACCCCTCAAATCATCCTTAACGAAAAAGTATCATTTTTACCATACAAATGTGTAGATATCCTTTAATCTATTTGGGTACTTATATTCACCACATTTCTCTTCCTAGAACGAGTGGTATTTCCAGTCATAAAATCTCCCCCGAAAATTGCTAAAGATTTAAAATACTTACACAAACTTCAAACCGTCCTAGCTCTACTGGTTCATTTACAACCATCAACTTCAACCGATCGGGATCAACATCCAAATATGCCGAGGTTGCATCAAATTCCTCGCACTTAAAATCTATAACTATCAATGAACTTTCTTCCTTTGAATTTGGATTGACTGCTTTAACTTTTAATAAAAGCGGCCAATTTTTTTATTTTCTATCAAAACCTGCACCTTCTTTGTTTAAAGCAATGCAATCTGGAGTATCATGCCAAATATCATTATGATACTTGCAAAATCTGTTTTTACACTCTTCTCTTGGTCTGTTTATTGGAGTCAGATTTTTAAAGCTCACATAAGTCTTGGCCTTTTCATAAATTGCAGCAATATTTTTGGCCAAATCAGCATAATACTCTGGCCTTATCCATTGATTTGGCCTTGGTCTGTGAATTTGATAACTTGTAGCTTAAGTTAGATACCATCCAGTTCGAGGGGGAAAATTATTGTTATTACTTGGGCGAGGTGGCTGATAATTCGAAGAATGTCCTTGATTATTTGACACTTGCCCCAAATTTGTTTGACTAGGTCCAACCGCTCCTCAAACCCTGGTTGATTCCTCAACTTTAATTTGATTCTCAACTTGAGCCATCAATGCTCCTAAATTCAAGGCTCTCCTTTTTTTGTTTCATTTGCTAAATCACTTGGTAATAAACCTTTTCAAAATGCATCCATATCAACCAACTCTTGACAATTATCCAGTCATGTTTTTGTCAACACAAAACGTTTTGTATAATCTTTCAATTTCTCTCCCACAGCCTGTTTACATTGTATTATCGTGTCACTATTCGTTCAAATCTCCTTAATTACCATAAAATACCGTAAAAAGATGTATATAAATCTCTAAAGTTGAAAATAGATTCCCTCGGAATCCAGTTATACCAATTCGAAGTCGTACCTTTGAGTGTCTGAGAAAATACTCTGCATATTCATCATATATTTTTTAAATTGTTTGATGTGATCATCTGGATCTTGCATCCTATCGATTTTTTCAACCTTAAAGATATCGAACCGCTTCAGAAGAGTAATAGACCTTGTCTCAGTTGTTAAAAGAGAATTTATTCAATCAACTCCTTGCACATACTGGTCATCTTCTCCTGTTCCCAGACTGAATACAAATCCCGATAATCTAATCCTGTGTATTGGTTAGATGTATTACCTTTACACCACTCTATTTCTCTTAAACAATAAGCTATAATATTTATTTTTTACCTATTTTCCTTACGCGATTTTCGAGACCGACTTCTGTCTTCTCCTTTTGAAGATTCTCGATATCTCTTTTGCTTATATGACCCTTCCTCAAAGTCCGAGCTATCAAATCCATCATCACTTGATGTGATATACTTATATTTTTTTTTATTTTCTCAAACTACGATGCTGATTTTCAGACTCAAAATGAGTTTTCTTCCGATCGCTTCAAATCGGAAGAGCTGTATAAGATCGATCATATTAATTTTCCATATCGTACTTCTCTTCAACTTGTCTACCTCAGATTTCAGTTTAACTGACTGCATATTTTTCTTTATTTGAACATACTTATCATTTAGCTATGTGATTTTATCCACCATATCCGATTCATTCAAGCTTTGATGTCTGAATGAGTTTGCTGAACTTGAATTTGGTCATTGTCATTTTTTTACTTCATCCTATTTAAAAATCAAACCTCAAAGTCTCGATACCTTTTCCAACCAAAGGATCATCTTCTTTATATGGCTCCATTATTAATCAAGAACAACTGTAAGTGATCAGAAATTTGATTTTCTCTGGTTTTAGATTACAAAATCAAGGTACCGATCGATTAAAAAAGTAAGATTCATTTTGTGAAAGTATCGCCCTCAACCATTATTTATAGACAACCTCAACCATTATTTATAGGCGTTCAAACTGAATATAACAGAATTGGTTACATTAATGTGTTTGGTGTGGTTTATTTTAAACTGAGGGTATTTTTGTCAAGTGTTTTGGAGAGTTTTAAGGGTATTAAATGTTTGGGTGTTTTCTAGTGAGAGATTTAAGCTGTCTGGTTGTATTAAATGTTCATTACCCTCATTAATGAAAGTAGTTGGGTATTTATACCCTTAATTATGGACCCATGGGCTTTCAGGTCAAGTTATGAAACCGGCTCAAGTTTAAGAACCCGTTTACTCAATAAGCTGATTAGCACCGAGCTTAGTCAAAAAGTGTTTAGTATTTTAATACTTTTGTCCTGTCCAGATAGTTCAATGGGAACTAATTGTCCGAATTACCCCTGTCCGGTTTTCTCAGTGAGTAGTGGTGAACAAATCCGGACTCATCAATAGCCCCTTTTTTATGTTTTGTCAAAAACCTTTGGCACGACTAAAAAACTTATTTAGTCAATAACGATATTTTCCGGCCCATTCATGTGCTTAGTTCAAGGTTTATCCGGACTAATTTCTTCTCATAATTCTAAGAGTTTTTCTTTGGATCGTGCGACATGTGTCGTATTTTGATTTTTCCTACCAACCGTTTTCTCCCTAGAACGACGCTCCCACTAAGCTTGAAAACTAACCTCTACATTTAATGCTTCATACGTCAGCGCCGTTTTCAATCATTACTTGAATCTTTTTGTCTTCTCCTAGGTATCAGTAGCTTTTTCCCTTACTAATATATAAATTACTTTCTTTTACTGTTTCACCATCTTTATAACTCTACAATTCTTTTTTCAGAGCTTTCACCTTTCCTTTCAAAACCTTTCTTGGATAGTTTTATGTTCATAGCGAGAAACGCTCTTGTAAAAGGCGGTTGGTTGAATCTTTCTGAACCAGATAAGGCGAAGAAAGTCGAACGAGAGAGACACATTGTTGTTGTTCTTCTAGTCTCTCCGAGCGATAAATCTGATAAACCATCTTTAGAAGCTGATCAAGGATCGTCTTCTACCAAAAGTGCAAAACCTAAACGTCTATTCAAGCCAAACCTTTCGCCAATCCCATCAGGATCCTCTGTTCAGGAGTCTAAACCTTCTACTGCTCAAGAGAAAGCGGTATCAAGTGTTAAGAAACCTTCTCCGTTCATAGCTATAAGATCTGACATCAAAAAGTCCCCAGAGAAAACCAATCCTCACCAAACAACACGCGTGGTGAAAGGCCAAGCGACTGGCTCTTAATCAAAGTCCTCCAAGCTAGGGGTCTCTAAGTCAGCAAGTAATGACAAACCCTCAGAGTTGGAGATTTCCATAAGAGCTCCTCCAAAAAAACCCTCAGAATCAGAGGCGTTCAAAGTGGCTTCTCACACCAAGTCCTCCAAAGCTGAGCCCAACCAGACACCAGACCTTTAAAAGAAACTGGTGCTCAAACATCCGGACAGACCATTGAGCCACAAGCTGACACTCTTTCATCCTCAACAACGGACAAACCTTCCACAATGATGGAAGATGTGATGGAAGATAGCATCGAAGAGGCCCTCTTCGAGACTGAAGCCTTTGGGAAAACTGAGGATGCTTCCTCTGACAAAAAAGGGAAAGGCAAAGTGAAGGTAGGACTGGCTCATCCGGAGCTACCAGAGTTCTTGGAGGGAAAGGTGGGACCTTGCTTTCAGAAGGTCAACGTGAAGTATCTGCTGGCCATGCAGAACATCAACTACATTTATACTCACACCGCTGAGCTGTGCCGGATCTAAACTAAGTCAGGGATCCCAGAATTAGTGAAGGTGAGAATACCAGTCACACCGGAAACTCCGATGGACTGCAAGCTCAATGAGATTGTCATTTACGCCGAGCTGTTCAACTGGGGGCTCAGATTCCCCTTAGACCCAGAAATTGTCAGGTATTTTCACCTGATCAAGCTTTGTCCAAGCCAGCTAAGTCCAAATGCTTGGTATACCCTCCTTGCCTCTATAATGGCATCGAGGCTGTTCGACATTCCTCTCCCATGGAGCAATTCGCCGCTATGGCCAGCCTGTGCAAAAACCATCACATCCCATTCTACCACTACAACATAGGAGACAACTTCAAAGTGGTGGATGACTTGTTGGAATTAGAGAAGATCTGGAAAACTCAGTTCTTATTCATCAGTGGGACATGTGAAAATGGGAGAAAGATCAAGGCTAATGTTAACCCTAGCATGCTCACCAGCACGTGGAAGAGCACAAGTAAGTATTTAGTTTTGTTTTTCATTTTTTCATTTTTATTTTCACAAACATTCCACTCCTGAATCACCCATTTTCACTTGTCACAGTATTGCCAAAGGATTTCATCGGCTATTTGGAGGAGGGGTAGACCACATGTGCCAAGCTGAATGCATGGGCTGCTGAACGTTGGGGGAATTCTTTCCACAACTGTTCAATTCTGGAAACTTAGTGAGATCACACTTATAGAATATCACGGGCCGGAAGGACCTCACTTGGGAGGAATTTACCACTCCCCCTCCCCCAGCTGTCAACACCCCTAGCGAAATAAAAGGAAAGGGCAAGAAAAAGAAAGCTGCAGCAGAGGCAGTTTGGGGTGGTGCAGAAGAGACTGGTCCAGATAATCAAGGAGGGAAGAACCAAGGAGGGATTGATGCTACTTTCCTCAAGGTAGTTGAGGATGAGACTATTAAGGAGGCAGGTGAATCATAAAGTCCATCAAGGCCTTCTAAAAAGGACCGAAAGATGGGAGCAAACAGCGATGAGAGGACTGCTAAGAAGAAAAAAGTCACCTTAGGGGAAGACGTAATCCTTCGCCTTTCGGAGCCTCTACTTCCAGCAGACCCAACTGATCCCACCTTATCAGAGAAGATTCCCACTGATCTACAATTCGGGGAAGGTACCGGCGGCGATATTGATGGAGTAGACATTAGTGGCCTCCAAAATATTGGTCACTATTTCAACGATTTTGACAAAGATGACTTCGCTGGCCCTTACCTTCCTCCAAGCTTTTCTAATATAGTAACTTACAATGGAAGTCCTTTACTGTCTCTGGGGAACACGATGTGGTGGCCCATTCTCTTCTAGGCCATATTCAGCCAATACTCAACTTGGAAAGGAAAGTAAAAAATCAGTCTTCCCTCATCAACACCCTCATCAGAGACAATGAGACTTTGTCAACTGATCTCCTCAATGCCATCCAGAGCATTGAGGCACTGAAGAAGGAGCTTGAGGAGTTGAAGAAGGAGAATGACGATTTATCAACCAAGCTGGTCACTTCAGAGAAGGCTAACACAAAGCTCCAAACTAAGTGCTCCGGTTTGGAAAAAGATCTCTCCACCTTGAAGGAAGATGTTAAGACTAAACATGATGCCATCCAGTCCCTTTCTGGTGACAAGATTCCCTTGAAGAGGCTGTGTCCAAGGTAACCAAGGAGAAAGAAGACTTGGTGAAAGAGTACGATCAGAGAATTCAGGCCCGCATCGATGCATACACCAACGAGGTGATAGATTCCCTAAAACAAGGTATGCCGAAGTTAAGTCTGATATGGTTTTGCTTTTCCACCAAACATTTCCGAAGAGAACGCTTGGTACCTTGTGGCAATATGTTGAGTATGAAGATATCCCATTCCATATGATGGTGGATGGTGATAAGAAGAACTACTCTAGTGGAATTGATGACACTACCGATGAGGAACAAGGAACCGGGGAGAGTTCAAGTGCTGAGCTCAAAGATCCTTAGAAAAAAGATGATGCATGAACATCCGAAGGGAATAAGCCCTGAGGTTTTAACTATCTTTTCTTGTTTTTCTTAATCTTGTGAACTACTAAAGTCCTTGGATGGCCAATGCATTTTTGTAACCATGTCCGGTTTGACTTCGGTCAAGCCTTTCTTAAAACTTAAAGTCCTTAGATGGCCAAGGCATATTTTATGTTCTAATATCATCATCCAGTTTTTAGCCGGACAGGCTTACCTTGCTCAAGTTTTTCTCTGTTTCATACTTGCTTAAACTTAATGGCTAATGTTTAAAGAGCCCTTATTTATTTTACAAGTATTTAAGATGAGAGTGTTTAAAATCTCTGATAACATGTGTTTAATGGTCATCATTCAACCAAATTAATTCGATCTGCCAAAGATCCTTAGTAATTTGAAGACTTTAAAGAAATTCTAATCAAACCACTCCAAATATTTTAAGAAGGAATCAAATTTTATTGAAAAAACCAGACACCTCATTAAAACCTCCTTGCGCCACCAGGATAGGAAAGAGTATGCCCCCTAATATTTACATGGACTTTAAACAAGTAAATATTTACATAACTTTTATTCCAGATATAACGGGAGGTGTTCAATATTCCAAGGGTGCTTTAAGATTCTTCAATCTTTGTCTTAAAGTCTGTATGTCCCAGGCTTGAGTTTTTCGGAGACCTCATAAGGCCCTTCCCAGTTCGGAGCTAGCTTGCCGAGTTCCTTCTCCTTAGTATGCAAGAAAACCTTTCTCAATACTTTATCCCCTTACCAAAAATCCCTTATTTTGATCTTGGAAGAAAATCTGCTCCTCATCAAGCCTTGGTAATAGATGGTTCTAAGATGATCCTTAACTATTTTCTCTTCTATCAAGTCTAACTGACTTCTGATTGCCACTTCATTAGCCTGCTCAGAATAATTGTGGACTCTGTATGATGGAAGGGTTTCCTCTATAGGAGCAATTTCATTTATCCCATATACCAAGGAAAAAGGAGATTCTTGTGTAGCAGCTCCAAGAGTAGTCTGGTATGCCCATAACACTTCTTGAAAATATTTTGGCCACTTTCCTGCAGTCCCTTCTAAATTCTTTTTTAAACCGGACATGATGGTATTGTTTGCCACTTCAACTTGACCATTTTCTTGTGGGTGGAAAAGAGAAGAAAAACAATGCTGAATGCCCTCAGAGGAACATAAATTCTCCATTTTCTTGTTATCGAATTGTGGCCCATTATTTGTGGTTATCTTTTGTAGAACCCCAAATCTGCAACAAATGTTAGATAAGATAAATTGTATAACAGTTTTCGAAATAGTTCCTGCCAGTGGGGCCGCTTCTATCCATTTTGAGAAATAATCAATGGCTGCAATAATTGTCATGCACCCTCCGAATGCCATTGGTAGAGGCCCAACTAAATCCAGTCCCCAACGAGCAAAAGGCACTGGCTCAGAAATCGATTCCATAGGAACAACTGGGATATGAATTTCATTACCATATCTTTGGCATGGGTCACATTTCTTCACCAACTCCTTGGCATTTGTCATTATGGATGGCCAATAGTATCCGGCCAACAAAACCCTCAGGGTTAAAGCTCTATAGCCATAGTGTACTGATCCTTCTCCATCATGTAGTTCAGATAGCACAATTTGGGACTCTTCAACCCCCAAAAAACGTAAGAGAGGTCTACTAAACGACTTCTTATAAAAAAAATCTCTTATGATTAAGAAACCACGAGCGCTATGCTTCATTTTCCTTGCCACAGCTTTCTCCGGAGGCAAAATGCCATCAGAGAGGTATTCAAGAATGGGATATCTCTAGTGTTTGGATTGAACCACTTGTATACTTAAACTTTCCTCCTCTTCCTTGCTCTGATTGGGTTGTATGGATGGACATTCTTGCACATGAATCCATGGATAGGACTCAGTGTATGCTATGGTTGCCAAAGAGTCTGCTAGTGTGTTCTCCGATCTAGGTTTATGGTCATTGCTAACATTTTTGAAGTTAGCTGCCACTTCTTTAAGGATAAACAAGTATTTGATCAACTGCTCCTTTTTTGCCTCAGATTGACTTTGGGCATGATGGATAACAAGCTGAGAATCACTCATCAACCTGACTCTTTTAGCCCCACACAGAAAAGCTAGCTTCAGACCAGCTATAGCAGCCTCATATTCAGACTCATTGTTAGAAGCCCTAAAATCAAAACATATAGCGTGGTATAACTTATCGCCATACAGAGATGTTAAAATATCCCAGGACCACAACCCATGATATTTGATCCACCATCTGTCCGGACAACCCATACTTTCTTAGTTTTCTCATCTGCAACTTGCTTAGTACTTCTGTCCGAATGGAACTCTACCAGGAAATCGGCAACAGATTGAGCTTTGATTGCAGTTTGTGGAGAAAAGTCAATATCATAATCACCCAATTCTACTGACCATTTGGTCATCCTGCTTGATATGTCTGCCTTTTGAAGAACATTCTTCAAAGGAAAAGATGTCCAGACGATGATAGTATGAGACTGAAAATATGGCCTCATCTTTCTGGCAGCAATCACCAAGGCTAGTGCCAGTTTTTCAAGCTTCAGGTTCCTCTTTTCAGCATACATCAGACTCTTCCTGATGTAATACACCGGATGAGGATATTTGTCCACCTCTCTTACCAGCACTGCACTTATAGCACATTCAGACACAACTAAGTATATGTACAGTGTTTCTCCGTCAACAGGTTTGAAAAGGGTTTTGAGGGAAGATAAATGCTAGTTTTTCAAGTTTTAAGTACCTTTTTTCATCATCCATCAGGCTCTTACTGATGTAATACACCGGACGAGGATAGCTGTCCACCTCTCTTACTAGCACCGCACTTATAGCACATTCGGACACTGCTAAATATACATACAATGTTTCTCCATCAATAGGTTTGTAAAGAGTTTTAGGGGAAGATGAATGATTTTTTATTTCATTGAATGTCTGGTCGCACTGTGGAGACCAGATAAAGTCTTTAGCACCCTTTAAAGTCTGAAAAAATAGGGTACACCTGTCCGAAGACCTTAAAATAATACGATTTAATGCAGCCAACCTTCATGTCAACCTTTGTACTTCTCTAACACTTCGAGGAGGATCCATTTTTAACAAGGAATCAAGTTGGTCCGGATCATGATGTATCCCTTTCTCACTTATCACATACCCCAAAAAATTTCCGGATTGCACCCCAAACACACATTTTTCTAGATTCAATTTTAAATTAACCTTTGCCAAGTTGGAAAAGGTTTCTTGAAGATCAGCTAGGTGTAACTCTTCTTCCAAGATTTTTACCATCATGTAATCAATATGTACTTCTATATTTCTCCCAATCTGATCAGCAAATGCTTTGTTCACCAACCTCTGATAGGTAGCCCCAACATTTTCAACCCAAAAGACATTATCTTGTAACAATGGAGGCCCCTATTTGTAAAAAAAGTAGTGTCTTCCTGGTCCTTCGAATCCACCTGTATCTGGTTATAACCGGAAAATGCATCCATGAAGGACAATAACTTGTTCCCAGATGTGGATTCTACCAACTGATCTATCCGGGGGACTGGATATAGATCTTTTGGGCAACCTCTGTTAAGGTCAGTAAATTTGATACACATAAGCCATTTCCCATTCTTTTTCTTTACTAACATTGGGTTGGCTGTCTATAAAGGATATTGACACTCCTTTATATATCCCATCTTGGTAAGTCGGTCAACCTCTTGAACTATGACAGCAGCTTTCTCCTTAGAAAAAGCTCTCCTTTTTTGCACAACAGGCGCAATATCTCTTCGGATAAACAGCTGGTGTGATATAACACTTGCAGGTACTCCGATCACATCACCATTGCACCAAGCAAAAACATGTTGGTTATCTGCCAAAAAGGATAACAATTTTTTCTTCAATTCTGGTGCTATCTTGGAGCCAATTTTAACACTCATTCCTTCAGCGAGAGAGTGGGTTTCAAGTTCTTCGATTGGTATCAAAACACCAAGGGTCTCTCTGGGGTAATCAATTTCACCCTCACCCTCAGAGGGCCCTAACAACTACTAATCTTCATTTATCCGGACTGCCCTCAGAGTTTTAGGGGCAAGCGTAGTTGCATAACATTCTCTTGCTATTTTTTTGCTACTCCGGACAACTCCCACTTGTCCTTGAACTGCATAATTTAAACATTGGTGAACTGTTGAAGCCACAACATGCATCCTTGAGAGCCAGGATCTCCCAAAGATCACATTGTAACATATGGGGCAATCTACCACAACGAAAGTACCCTGACCATATTCTTGAAAGGGCCTTTGCCCAATAATACCTCCTCCTCAAATTCTCCGATCACATACCTCTTGTTTCAAAGCGATGCAATCTTCGGTGTTATGGCCAATATCATGATGATATTGGAAAAAACAAGTATTACGACTTTTGCTAGGAGATTGAAGCGCTGCCGGCTTCCTGAAATGTACCTCATCTTTTATTTTTTCATAGATGGTTGTCATATTTCTTTCAATTCAGCAAACCACTTCGGTTGGACCCAAGGTCCTCATTTATTTCGAGACTGCTGGCTTTGAGCTGGAGCTGGGTGGGATTGAGTCTGTTTGGCCCTGTTTGGTCCTGTCCGACTTCTTTGGCCTTGTATCCGAACTGGTTCTTGTTTGGTGCGACTGGGGCAGATCTCACTTGACTGTGTACCCTAGTCTTTTTTGTTTCATCTACATTGATTTGCTTTCCCACCTGGTTTAGCAAACCACCCCAAGTCATGGCCTTTTTCCTGGTTACTGAATCGGCCAGATTCCCAGAGTTTAATCCTTGTCTTAAAGAAGCTATTTCTACCTGCTCAAAGTAATCAGCTAACCCATTCTTTATGTTTACGAACCGACTTATATTGTCTTTCAGTGATTCGTTTGGCTCTTGGGCACAATAGATGATAGTATTTCCATTGCCCTTCACCTCCTTACTCCCCACAAACTTGGTGATGATAAAAGTAGCCTGAGGGTAGGCTGGTAATTTCAAGTGGAGTTTTAAGGCGGCGTGAGGGTGTTTCACGGTGGTGTGTCTGTGTTTAAAGGTGTTTCAAAGTGTTTTTAATGTAGAGAGAGAAATGAGCAGCTTGGCAGCAGTAAATTTTTCTTACCCATAGTTAATGCTGGTGGTTGGGTATTTATATTATGTAATTTGGGCCCTTATGGGCTTTCGGGTCAAGTTTAATGGACCCGGGTCATGTTTAAAGACCCATGAGTTTAAGTAGATGAGCAGGTAGCTTAGTCAGATAATGTTTAGGTTTTTTAGTACTTTAGTCATAGTTCGAACTGCCTTAGACTTGCAGTGTTCGGAGTCATCTGTCCGATTCAAAAGTCCTGTCCGAATTAAGCTCTTGGAGTCTGTCCGGTTTACGGAGAGATTTACCTTGGGATGCCCTTCCGGGGAGAACTCCGATTTCGGACTCATCAAAACTGACTTCAGAAGGCCACCGAAAACGTGTCAAAGTTTCTGATACAACCATGTGGTAAGCTGTTGTACCATTTCAAAGAACTTCCCGTAAAGGATTGAGAGAAGGCTCTACAAAGAAGTTTGTCATCATCATCAAAATTTATCATAAATTTTTTAAACTGATCCAGATGGTTGTCTGGATCTTTGCTCCCATCATAATTCTCCATTTTAGTACTGTCAAACCTCTTAGGAAGGTTTCCATACAGTATCTTGGATGACAATGGGGATTGCCTCCAATTCCGACCACGACTAAAAACTGTGTCTTCGTTAGGTGTTGCTAAAATACCTGGCTCATCATGGAAAGCAAAGGGATCCATCAGTAACTGATACACATGCCTACGACTATGGCTGTGGCTGTGAGAAGACCCTTTTCCCAGATGCCTTTTTAACCTTCCATGCCCATCCTCATTCGAGGAGCTACTAGAGGACTCTGACTCTGAGCTCTCCACCGGCTTAGACCAGTGAGATTTCTTGGAACTGACATGGGTCTTTTTTGTACTCAAGTGAGTCTTTGCTGACGGGTCATTCTCCCTTGGGTTTTCAGTATGGTGAATGGCTGCATTTTTTACTTTTCCTTTAAGCCCATCTCTCTCTTTTTAGTGGCCATCAACGCTTCTATTTCAGCATTCAGCCTATCTCGTTCTTCGATCGTGTACTCATCGTTCTCTCCCACCACCTTTATCAAAGGTGGTGGCACTACTTGCTCGTCCGGATTCATCCGAACTGGTTTTTCTTGCTTGTTTTAAATGCTAGATTCAGGCACCTTCTCCTCCCACTTTGGTCGCCAATTTGGTGTGGTTTGTTTTAAACTGGGGGTAATTTTGTCAAGTGTTTTGGAAAGTTTTAAGGGTATTACATGTTTGGGTGTTTTGTAGTGAGAGATTTAAGTTGCCTGGTTGTATTAAATGTTCATTACCCTCATTAATGAAAGTATTTGGGTATTTATACCCTTAATTATGGACCCATGGGCTTTCGGATCAAATTATGAAACCGGGTTAAATTTAAGGACCAGTTTACTCAATAAGTTGATTAGCACCTAACTTAGTCAAAAGGTGTTTAGTGTTTTAATACTTTTGTCCTATCCGGATAGTTCAGTGGGCACTTATTGTCCAAATTACTCTTGTCCGGTTTTCTCAGTGAGTAGTGGTGAACAAATCCGGACTCATCAGGGTTAATTGCACTTTAGTCTCCTATCTTTACAAACAGTCCAAAACGTATCTTACAAATATACAATTGGTCATATAAGACTTCAATTCATTATATTTAAGCCCTCAACATTCTATATCATTATATGACAGTACCACATTATCAATATGTGTATATTTATCCTCGATAGCGGCACACAACCCCTTCAGTACTATGTAAGTCTTAACCTTAATTATCTAGTGGTTAAAGCTATTTGATCCATAAAAAATTTATAAGCTAAGATTCATTGAACTCATCTTTCATGGATTTCAATTTCCAAGCGAGATATACTTCTCCATCCTACAGATCGATGATCAATTTACTTCTTATATTGTTGCTCCAAGCTCACCGTACTACTTGTTAGAAAAAACACCATGTTCGTGTGATGCAATGTTATATGTCGCCCAAACATCTTTCCCTTGTACTAGGAAAAAGTAAATATTCATATTATAAATTAAATTATAACGATCGACATAAAAGAAGTTGATTAGGTAGCATGGATGATATTGACAGAAGATAAAAAAAATCAAGATAATAAAGCAAATGGTTAACAGGCAGAAGCATCAGTAAAATAGTTAGTCAAATGGGTCAGCAATGCGACAAACCAATATAAAGAGATGAAAATATTTTTAGTACATATGCTAATGAATGGTCGATGGTACGAGTAACCGAAGTAAATATATAAAAGACGTAGAGATAATAAAAGATTAATATATTACTAGATTTCGTATGATAGTTAAGGTGTAAAATAGTAATCTTTAATAAGTTCCTGTCATAGATGGTCGATACATGTCAAAAAATATACATGTAATCCATCTTTATAATTTAGTGAAAATAAATAGAAGATCCAATCATTCTAAAATATATTGATATTTGATTAATAAAATGATTCTTTATCATTTTTAGTCTTATCTTTTTGAAAATATTATAAGGAAGAAAACTCATTCATTGGAAACGATTTACTTTGTTCCAGAATTAACAACAAAATGAAAAAAGCGTAATAATACCAAGCATAAAGTACAGTGTTACCGTGGTCCGGATTGTGGAACTAATCATACGTCCACGGAAAACAAACAATCTTTTATAAACAAGTATGTTACATAGTGGCTCTCAAACACAAATGACTCAATCATTATTTTCTATAAAGGATGATATTAAACATAACCCTCTCTTCAGTATTTATCTCTCATCCCACTTATCTCGTAAGAAACCTATATCTATTTTTCTCTCTTAGGAAATATGTTGCTCATGTAATCGCAACATTACACTATTCCATATAAATATATTCTACTATTTATATGTTTATGAAAATCAATAATTCTTCATCACACACTCAAAATTAAACCCTATTAATCAAAGGTTTAAATAAATCATAGTCTTTTAATATGAGAAACCTCATAAAGTAGCCTAATTAATAGAGAAAATCTAATAAATATAAAACCTAATTAACATAAGAAAAAAAATAGGATACCCAATTAAATAAGAAACCTAAAAAGTTGAAAAATCTGATTCCGTCCGCTCTGGTCCATTTTGGATCAGAATGCTTCATATCAACTTGCTTTATACTAGCTTGCTTCAGACCATCCTACTTTGGCTTAACACAAATCTCATTTTAGTCAACAATCATGAGTTTTTCAGTTTGTCTCAACTCTTAGGATCCAACAATATCTGCTAGTAAGTCACGGCTCAAGCTTAATCCAGAGAGTTTCAATAGTTCTTACCTATACATGTAACCCACATATCCAACTACACCCATGAAGTCCTTGAATAATACCTATATTGATGAGTTACTTCTAACATTCACTTAACAAAATAAAAATGATTTTAATATAATTCATTAATATACTAAAAATATGTTTTCCATTTAGAATCAAAATCTCGTATTCAATAAAAAAACTGGTTACATTAAAAATTGACTCAAACTATAAATCAAAATTAATTCTCCACAATTCAAAGATAAAAAATACTATAGTATAAATATTCGTGAACAAATATTTTTTTAAACAAAATCATCAACATAATATACAAGTTATTCTTAAATTCATGAAATAATTTTAAGTGTTTTTTGGATTTCTTACTCTCAGAGTCAAGCTAGAGTTATCGTATAATTGAATTTTGTAATTGTTTAGAATATGAGCTATTGAAGAAATTTAAAACCACATCTATTTGTAGTTTTCTTGAAGGTGTAATTATAAAAACTCAATAAGTTATTACTAATTTGTTTAAAAAGTATAATGACCAAACATGTATTTTGGTTAATTAAAACTATTAAAACTTTTTATATATCAAACCCAAATAAATAGTTTTCTTAAATTTATCTAGGGCTGTTTTTCCAAACTTTAGGCCTAACTTTTATCAAATATTTTTTATTTATTCAAACATGGATTTCGGAGGCTAAAATCATAACATCCATCATTTCTAATCGACACAATATTCTCAACCGTTATGGTTGTAAATTTTATGTTTACTCATTCTGCAGGCAAAAAAATAAAATATTGAATGAATAAGTGTAGGATCATTTTCACTCTACCCTTATTCATATTTGTTTCTAAAATATATTTTAGGTTTTCATATCGATTATCTTCAGAGAAAATAGAGGTGAAGCCTACAGAACCAATCTTGTAAGGGTTTGCAGAGTTCACGAGACTGCAATGTTAGCAGTTCTAGATAAATTTGCAGAGAATCTTTGGTCTTGGCCAAAGAAAAGTAAATCTTTGACAGTCCTCTTTTAGCTATCGATGATAGCCTAAAACATGCTCGTGCGGTAAGTAAAATAGTTTATGTTTATAATAAAACTGACACATACCAATGTATATTTCCATGTATTTATCTCTTATCAATTAGCTAATAAAACCTTCACATAAAATGTACTAAGCTTAGAACATGATATTTTGTGCATCCCTAGTTTATGACTCTAAGTGCTTAGTTCTATGCTAATGGTATTTGATTCAAATTAAGCTTTATTGGGTAAACCCGCGTTATTTTAGACAGTTATTCTAGTCATATGGTTACGATCTACCTTGTTGCAACAATGAAATATATTATGTCTAGATGGAGTTTTATGAGAGGTTTGATTCCTTCAAATCTCCTCAATATGACAATATCTTTAGATTTATTTGGTAATAAAACTTGGACTGACAAAAAGAAGATCTTCTAATTTTTTAGTTATTTTTATCCCATAAATATCACTATACCCAAGTTTTACTCGTAATCAACTCTACCTTATTGTGGTAACATGATTTACACTAATTTATCTTCCTTGAATGTTATAATTTATAAGGTTACGATAAGTATGTTCTGAGTATTTTGTAATACACTCCTTCATATATCTTATCTTAATGATGAGTTATTATTTAGCTTTTCATTTTGTACATTTGACAAAAGTTCAAAGTCTAAAGTATGTCATAAGAAGACGGATAAATAATAAACGTCTGGAGTCACTGAATATGGAACCTAAAAATGAAAATGAGGAAAACTTCATCTATTTTATATAACTAGACAAGTATTGATGACTAATAATAGTTTTCTCTAAATTTTATACTACTTAAATAAATTATATCAAGTAATTTATCATAAACGACTTATAATACTTTGTAATGAATTTAAATTTAAAAATTACATAATTGCTGTTGTCAATTTATAGACATGTTTGGTTTGATAAATCTTGTGATCAAATACTTTAGTGTTAAACATTTATTTGTAATGTTAAATATTTACCTCTAAGGTCAGACATTTAATTGTAGTGTTAGACATTTACCTGTAGTGTAAGACATTTTACATGTCAAGTTATAAATTTACATGTAAAATTATATATTTACTTGTAAGGTTAGACGTTTACCTGTAACGTTATATATTTAGCTATCTCGTTAGATATTTACTTTTAGGGTTAGGTATTTATCTCTAATGTTAGATATTTACCAATTAGTTTAGACATTTACCTGGTAGCAAGTAAAACTAAACATCTAGTTTCTCATTTACATATTGTACCAAACATTTAGTTGTTCTTTTACATATTATACCAAACATTTAGTTGTTTCTTCAAAATTATTTAATTTTTTAAAACATTTGGTTGTAAGAAATAAACACTAAATCTATAATAATTTAGTATACATTTAATTTTAACTTTCATTTTTTAATAACTTTTAATATTTTCTCTATGTTATCTCGTTACACAAGCAGGCTGTAAAGAAGAAAATACGGTGACTCAAGATAAAAACAAGAACTTCACGTTATTCCTCGAGATAATATGAAGAAACAATAACAAATCAGGTAAGCTTTTATAACATTTTTTCATAACTTGTTGTTGGAATTAATGATTAATTTTTCGATTTAAAAAATGGTGATAATAGATTGCATTATTATATTTGATTAGGCGGGTCCGGTGATTTTAATGGCGCATAATGACATTTTTTCTCTCAAGTTTATATACAAAAACGGCTCGTATTTATTTTTCTTAATTTCAAAAAATCAGAAAAATATGTCAAACTGACCATTTATTTTATTAGTTTCTTCCATACGAGCAAACTGATCATCACAAATGAAAAAAAAACTAATAAATTCAAATATGTACCAGGTTACTATATCCATTTCATGTACAAAATTATTACGAAAAATGTTTAAAAATCTAAGCATACCATATATGATGGAACAATACAAAATAAAAATTTATGGCATGAGGTTTTTTAATCTTGATATTGACCGAAAAAATAGCAAGCAAATTAGGCAGTCGCGATAGGAAGTTAGTATATAGTTGAAGAGGCAAGCTGACCGTGGCTTTGAACGCAAAGGAGTTGACGACATCTTCCTCGACGGTCGACATTTTTTTTTACATTGACTTAAAAGATTTATTGGGATAAGGGATAAGCACATAACGATGGCAAATATCCGAGACTCGGCTAGAGGGATAAAAATCTAATAAAATATAAAAAATGATCTATACTAAAAAAATAATATTTCAGAACAGGATATTTCTTTTAGGAAAAAGTTTATTTGAAATAACGATTATGATTTTTGTTCTAATGTACTCGGAGCAAGAAACGGACCAAACTCTATTTTTTTATTGAATGAACCGAGAAAGAGTTTTATAGAATTTTAAAAGTTTTACGCGTCAACGATTGTATTATTCTGTAGGTTTAGCGGAGACTAGTTGGGAACGGAAATTTAAAATGGATGATGAGTATGACTTTTGTAGAACACGGTAAGGCGTAAAATATTTATTGAGTTTGGAGAAGTAGAACCGGATGAAAAGTTTGGGTTCACTAATTGACGAACGATGACTAAATTTATGATTTGATAAGTGTGGATTAGGCAGAGGGAGTTTTGTCTATTTTGGTTATGAAAGACGACGTCAGATTAAATATTTTAAGGGAAAATGTAAATTGTATTGATGTGCCAAAAAACGAAAATCAATTGGATAGGGGCTCAAAGACTCTCCAACAAAGGCTCAAAAAGAGTGAATGCCAAACTTGACCCAAGTGCACTAGATATAGCGCACTAGGCAAGGGTGTGTTGGTATCCCTCAAACAAATCGAAAAAACACAAACGATCAAGTTGTACAAGTGGAAATAAAGAGCTCAACATGAGAGTCTATAATACGGTTACAATCTATAGAGAATCTTCAAAGTCTCCAAGGTGATGCGCTTTACAATGGTCTCCTTAGTTACCGTCTCCTCCTCAAAATCAAGTTTGTTCCACGCTCGCCAGATCTCAAAGACAGTGGCTTGGAAACCAAGAGAGATTGCCCTAACCCTGAAAGACGTTCCCTTATGCTCCTTCTTGATCCACTTCAATGCGCTGTCAATGGTTCCCATAGCACGTGAAATGCCCAGCCAGACTCTAATGTTTTCCCAAATCTCCTTAGTGAAACTGCAAGCAAAATATAAATGAGTGGTGGACTCCTCATATTGCATGCAAAAAGAGCAAAGAGTATTGTCCAGATTTAAGAACGGAAGAGAGTCCCTTGTGGCCAGCCTCCTTCTTAGCGCAATCTATACCGTAAAAGTGTACTTTGGTGGCACATATCGCTTCCACAACTTGGCCATGTGAATGTGCTTGATGCCTTTGATCCTCGAATGGTCATAAACTTTCCTAGTGACAAGCTTTCCACCTACGGCACAACTTTCCATCTCACGAACAACCCCTTCTTGACCATTAAAAAGCAACAGCCATGAGTCACGAATATCTAGGAGTTTGCGCATGAGAAAACTGTCCCGATCACGCCTCTGATACTCCCAAATGGTGCTGCCCTTGAAGTAGTATTCATTGACCCATATGTCCCAAAGAGACTCAGCATTAATATGTAAAAGCCATATGGGTCGCATGAGTAACGCTTTGTTCCAGATCTTTATGTCCATCAGCCCAAGTCCCCCTTCAACTCTTGGTGTGCAAATCTTATCCCATGAGACCCTAGCAGGTCTGCCACCCCAAAAGAACTTAAGGCAAAGGGATTTGATTGTGTTTAGCACAACACAATGTAAAGGAAAGGCTCTAAACCAAAAGCCTTTCATCCCTTGGATCACGGATGATATCAACTCAAGTTTGCCGGCATAAGATAGTTGCATATGCTCCCATTTCTGAATGTAGCCAGAAATAGCCTCGGTTAAAGGAGCAAAGTTAGCTACAGAAACAGTCAAGGGGGCAAGAGGAATGCCAAGGTATTAAACAGGATATGTGCCAACTTGGAATCCAACCTTGTCCATAATTCTGTCATACGCTAGACCTTTAACCCCGAAAAGGTAGACCGTTGATTTCAAAGGATTCAAAGATAGACCAGACACAACGTCAAAGTGCGCTAGGCAGTCCATAAGAATGGCAACAAATGACTCATCTCCCTTGGCCAAAATCATAATATCGTCAGCAAAGGCAAGGTGAGTAGTTGCGGTACTGGCACATTTTGGTTAGAACTTAAAGTTTGGGCTTCTTGACTTCATTTTCAAAAGACGCGATAAGTAATCAAGGCAAATAATGAAAAGAGATGTAGACATGGGATCCCCCTGCCTCAGGCCACGCTGCCCTTTAAAATGCCCATGAAGCTCACCATTTATGGAGACCGAGAATGACGATGTCGTAACACATTCGAGAATCCAGCCTACAAACTTACTTGGGAAGCCGATACCAATAAGTACTTTCTCAAGAAAACTCCATGAAACAGTGTCGAACGCTTTCCTCAAGTCCACCATAAGCATGAATCTTGGGGATACTCTAGCTCTGTTTGACCCTTTCACCAATTCCTGGGCTAGAAAGACATTGTCCACAAGATTTCTGCCATGTACAAAATCCCCTTGTCCTTTGTCAATAATGCCGGGCAAAACAGGTGTTATGCATTAACCATGATCTTGGTGATTACTTTGTAAATCACATTGGTAAGACCAATAGGCTTGAAGTCCCCCATTCTTGGGTCAGCCTCCTTCTTGGGTATAAGAGCGATGGTAGTATGGTTCAAAGCACGCAACAGCCTACCTTTCCAAAAGAATTCCTTTGCACAGCCCACCACATCATGCTTGATAGTGTCCTAATTATTCTTGAAAAAACCAGAGGACTCGGAGCTTTGTCATTAGCAATGTAAAACAAAGCGTCCTTAATTTCTGCCTCGTCAATCTGGCACAAGAGCTTGGCAGATTTCTCAGAATCAATTATGGGACCAAGATATAGAACAGAAAGATTAATTGGTTCTACATGCCTTGCTATGCCAAAAGGTTTAATAAAAAATTCAACCAAGAGCTGAGCTACTTCAGAAGGCGAGGTGGTGCGAGTACCATCATCACGAACTATGTAGGAAATAGAGCCCTTGATGAGACTGTGGAAATACTTAGAGCCCTTGTCTCCATCTACCAAGTGAGTGCATCTCACCTTTTGCTGAAGAAAGCTTCTCTCGGCCGAAAGAAGAAAATTAGCTCTTTCCCTTAATCTAGGGACCTCAACTTTAAGATCAGAGTTGTTTGGGTCAGCCATAAGAGTGGAGATGGCTTCTTTAAAATCTGCATTAGCACGGGTTGATTTATCAAGGATACCACCAAACTCAGCCTTGTTAAGTTCCTTCAATGGCTTCTTCAAGGCTTTAAGTTTCTGAGCAAGAATAAACTGCCTTGTACCATCAATCTGGAGGCTCCATTTACTCAAAAGAACACCCTTGAATTTCGGGTGATCCAACCACATGTTAAAAAATTTGAATGGATTCAAGCCACGCTTGACATATTCAACCACTGTTGTAATGACTATGCAATGATCAGATTCAGGTTCCATTTCTAAGAAGGAGGAATTGTAAACAAGATTATCATCACTCCAACACTGATTTACAAGGACCCTATCCAGTTTTTCCCAAACTGAGCCATTTGTCCAAGTCAAAAAAGCACTTGTGGCAGGAGCATCAACAAGGCCATGAGACATCCGAAAATTATTCAAATCAATGAGCTCACCATTTTTTAATGGAACACCCCTTATGCGGTCTCCCGGGGAAGAATAGACATTGAAGTCCCCCATAATCATCCAAGGGATGCAGATAGATGCTCCCAAAAAGGTCAAATGTTCCCAATGAGGCCTCCTCTGTGGCACATTATACAACGGATACACAAAAGTAACATAAAAGTCTTTTTTAGTAACATTATAGTGGGCTAAGAGATGGATATGTTGCTCGCCAACTTCCAGCACACTACATGATACTCTAATCTTATCCCAAACCATAACAATACGCCCACCTTTAATGGCATGAAGGTTAGACACATGTATCCAATTAGCAAAACGGGAAAAAATAAACTGATCCAGACGTGCAAGAGAAAACTTAGTTTCAAGTAAGCAAAACATGGGTACCGAATGTTTTCCTATGGGCTTACAGACTTTGGCAAGAGATGCAACTTGGTCCGCTCGCCCACAGAGCCCCCCTAATGTTCCAAAAAAGGACATTCATTGATCAACCTTGGAGTTTGTGGGCACTCCGTGCCTCATTCTGTTTTGTTGCTTTTTTCCCATAGCTACCTACCAAGGTCCATCATAACCCACATCAAGGTCACCTTCTTTGCCGATGGCATCCTCAACCGGTGGAATAGACAAGCCTGGTGATTTCTCAAGTTTATGAGCTTGAGCTAGGTGAGAGTCACACGTGGCCACGGTAGCACAAGACACGCTGTCCCCTTTCTCTTTAACTGTGCTATTCACCACAGTCTACTTTCTCCTAATGCTAACTCTGCGAGGGGTCTGCTGAGTCGCAAGGATAGGCCAAGAATTAACATCTATTTTCTCCTTCATAACGGGTCCTTTCTGAGCAGCAAGATTAGAACGGTGTGCATGAGTTTTTGGCAGCAAACTGTTCCCAGCCGTCACTTTCTCCTTCTTCTGCTCCGTCTTTTCTGTGCTGGCATTTTGAATGGACGGGCAGCTCAAATATTTATGTCCAAAACGCTGGCAGATGTGACAGAAAAGGGGGTAGCTTTCGTACTCAACAGATTGATCATAGTGTTTCCCATCAGGCAGTTTGACTCTAAACTTGGTGATCGGATCTTTGCTTACGTCAATCTCAATTAAGACACGAACATAGTTCGTCCTGGATTTATCACAAGTGAATTGATCAGTGTATACGGGATTACCAACCTTGGAGGAAATCTTGCGAAGACCAGCTTCGCTCCAAAAACCAAGCAAAACGCCACGAAGTACGATCCATGTTGGAATCTTGGTAAAGAGATCATCGGTGAGCAAAGTGCCTTGTTCAATCTGCTTTAGTAAAAGAGTCTTCTCGAAAATGGTATAGGGGCCCCCATGGACAACCTTCCTCAAGTCTTGTTCGTTCGAGAACTTAAAAACAGTCCACCCTTTGCCATAAGGTGAGATCTTGCCGCCAACACCCCAAGATTTAGTAACGGTATCAAGAGAAATCTTTACAGGAAATCTGTCCGTAAAACAACCAATGAGGAAGTGCCCCCATGTCTCCACAATCAGAATTTCATCACTACGCTCAAGAGAAATATCTTCTTCACCAGACCGTGGCTCGGTGTAGTGAAGACGGAGACCCTTAGATTCCAAACGAGAGCCTTGAAACAAGCTAGCAAAAGTCTTGGGTGGATTGTGGGCTGTTGATTTACTCGGAATGCTAGTCTGAATTTTAGCCCCACACTCGTCATGAGCGGTCCCATCAGCAAGACCAGCAGTTTTAGCCACCACCGGGGCAGTTTTACTCACCAGCTTCGACAATAGGATCGGATCTTGGTTAAGAGAAGGTATTTCTATTTTACCAGCAATTTTCTTTCCGACAGATGCAATCTTTGCCCATTTTCTTTTCCCAGATTTAGGGCGACCAGATTTGGGTGGTGCAATACCCTTCCGGCCGTTAGTTCCGGTAGCAAAAAGAGAGGAGTTGTCTTGAACAGCGAAAACAAAAGGCTTATCCAACGGTTTCTCCACCGTTTTATCAGTAACATCCAGAACAATAGTCTGTTTTTCGAAAAGAGAAGGGGAGCCATTACCTTCACTCAACTCGCGCTCATCATCAATATTCGGAGCAGATTTCCTGAATATAACAGTCGCATTTTCATAAGAGGGAGGGACACATATTACGTCTTTAACAACATGGTTCATGTTGCCCCGTTTCCTCTTCAACTCCGTATCTGAATCACGAGCAATGTGATGGAGAAGATCTGATGCGTCTTCCATACTGCTTACGAGCCAAGAAAATTCAACTTACGATTTAAGAGCCAAATATCCAGCAAGCAGATCAAAGAAACCAATCCAGCAGCCAAACAGATTACAAACAGCCCCACCAGATTATTGTCTACAGCCAAACAGATTCTTGATAACAGTCCCACCAGATTATTGTTCACAGCCAAACAAAATCTTGCAACAGCTTCACAGATTCTTGTTGACTGAATTGGGGATGAACATAAAGAATGGTGTGAGCAAGGAATCCGATATGCAACAATGGATAAAGAAACTAAAACTCGAGCAACTACAGTCCCGAAAAAACCCACAACGGACCAAAAAACTAGAAGTACTCCCGGCAGCACCCCAACGAGCCTTCAAAGCGGTGGACCAGATTTTGTGAAAAAAAATCTCTAATATGTCATGATGATCAAAGTAGAATATAGATAAGATAAAGAAAGGAGGGAATGAAAGATAAACGAAAAAAACAAAGAGCATCTAGAGAGAAGGGAGAAATTTTTATTTCTAGAGAGAGGAACTTCTCTCTAACTCTTAGCAAGCCTATCAGTTTTGTATATTTTGAAACAGGACTTTATGCATCAAACTAGGTGGGTTGAATTTTGGTGTTGGCCCAGCAGATAAAGACAGTTCTTTATAAGTTACAGTAAAATAGGTTTGACCCAAAATATTATCTAGATTTGACCCGAAGCATTACCTAGATCGGATAGAAAAAACGTGATGTTATGTCCCGGATAAAATGGCAACTTGTAATTCGATTTTATAAAATTTAATTTTTGTGTTTTATCTTATATTATAGAATTGAATATTATATTTGTTTTAGGTATTTTTTTAACTATTTTATGGTTGAATTTTTTAACTATTCTTTTAGCTAGTGACTAGATCAGATAATAACATAATGCTTGTTGAGCTAACAAAATCAGAAATTTGGACTTTTATTCAAAGTCTAAATCCATCTGGAGCTGCTGGAATTGATGGTTTTAACAAGTGTTTTTACACCACTTGTGGGCTCGTTATAAAATATGTCTTTTGTAAAGCCATTAAAACCTTTATCCTTGACTAAACTATACCTAAAGGGATACTAGCTACTGACATATGTCTTATACCTAAGATTACTAACCTTATAACTGGAGTCAATATTGACCTATAAGCTTATGCACCATAACTAATAAAATAATGTCTAAATTAGTTAACAACAGACTATCCACAATTCTCCCTAAGATTATATCTGAAGTTCAAGGTGCCTATGTGCTCGATAGATCAATTCATGATAATGTGACAGAAGAACTAAGGTTGGTAATGTGGTAATCAAACTAGACATGTCAAAGGCCTTTGATAACTTAGCTCACAGCTTTGTTATCAGAGTGCTCAAGGGTTTTGGCTTCTACTATCAAGTCACTAAGCTAATAAATAATACTATCAGATCAGTTTATAATTCCCTTCTTATAAGTGGTAGGTCTATTTGGTACTTCAAAGCTAATAGAGGTGTGAGACAAGGTGATCCCTTGTCTCCAAGCCTCTTTATATTAGCTGATGAAGTGCTAATATGAGGGATCAACCATTTATTTGAAGAAAATAAAAGTATGAAATACTCAAATAGAGAAAGTATGAGTATACTTATACTAGCATTTGCTGATAATGTATTAGTCTTCACTAATGGTTCTCATGTTTCCCTTGAGAAGATTGCTCATTTCCTGCAGGTTTACGAGGACATTTATGGTAAGTCAATCAGTAAAAGGAAAACAAAGATAATTACTGCAACAAGCATGCCAATTGATAGAAGAAATAGTCTAACTATACAAACTAGCTATAATACTACTCTGCTCCCTACAACCTATTAGTGGGTAACACTTAGTCCCCATAATAAGGCTTCAAATTTTAGTCCTTTATTAGAAAAAATCAGAGAAATGATTTCTAATTGGGAAGGAAAGATGTTATCTTTTGGAGGGTGTCTTACTTTGATTAAATATGTTCTTATGTTTATCCCTCTGTACTGGTTACAGAGCTGCTGGCTCCCCTCAGCAATCATATCAAAAATCGACAGATTGATGAATAGATTCCTGTGGGGATCCAACAATGATGTTAATAAAACTCACTGGTCTTCTTTGCCCTTTTTTTGTAAATCCTTTGAAGATGGGGGTCTTAATATTAATAGCCTCCTAAATATACAGAAGGATTTTCTTGTATACAATGGCTAATATTTAGAGATAGCACTTATTTATGGTCTAAAATACTTAATAATATCTAGTGTTCAGATAAACATCCTTTGCAGGTTGATTGCAAATATGGCTCACAAACTTGGAAACGGCTGGTCAAAATCAAAGAGTTTGCTGAATCTCACATTAAATGGATTTTGGGCTGTGGACATATGGATATATGGTTGGATGGTTGGTTTGGTAGACCACTTCTTATTAAACTGAATCCTAGTCAAAACAATAACTGGTTCAAGGGTAAAAAGGTTTGGTCATTGTGGGAAGTTAATGGTTGGAACAATACTAAGCTTAAGGAAATCCTAAATGATTATAACATGAACTTAGATTATAATCTTAAAATCAATTGTTTTACTAAAGATACTATACTATTGACTTAATCTAAGGATGGTTTCTATAATATAAAAGAAACTATCAAAGGCCTAAACCCTTCCCACAATAGCTATACTCTATTTGGTAATCTTTGGAACCAAATTTATCCAAGGAAGTGCTCCTTCCTTGCATGAAGACTTATTATTAATAAATTTCCTACTCACTATATCCTTCAATCTAAGCACATTACACTGGCTCCTAAATGCCAATTTTATTTTAATATTGAAACTAAAAATCATTTATTTATCTACACTAATTTTTCTTGGTACATCTGGTCTTATTTTGCATGAATGTTAAGAGTAGACATTCAAAGATCTATGACAGTCAAGCACATGCTCTTGACTTGGTTTTGGTCTGCTAATAATAAAACCCATGTCAAAAATATTTTCCCTACCCTAATAAGTTAGGTTATTTGGAAGTAGAGAAACGAAAAGAAAATGAACTCTGTTCACTTTTCTTCCTCTGCTGCAATTAATTACATTACAAATATGATGAATAATATATACTTTTCAAACTTGCTTAAAACTAAGCACTGAAAAGGATGTGAGGATGCAGCCTTGAAACTTGGTTGTATCAATCACCTTCGTACCAAAAGTAAATTTTCTTACCTCACTTGGAGTCCTCCTGTTGAAAGTCACTACAAACTTAACTCGGTTGCCAGTTGATCCACTAATGAGGAAGCGAGTGGAGCAGTCATCATAACAGATCACAAAGGCAAACTGGTGCTAGGCTATGGAAACAACTATGGGCTGCTAACTCTTATACAAGCTGAATCACAAGCACTCATGGATAGGATCCTCCTATGTAAAATAAAAGGATACAAAGAAATCGATATTGAGACAGGTTCTGAATTAATTATTTCACGGATATCTAAAGGAAATTTCCATTGAATTTAAGTTCTACTTTCACCAATATCAAATCCTTAATCTCTTGTAAAATGACAATTCATCATATCTTTCGAGAACCGAATCGAGCAGCCGATTGGCTCGCTCGATGGACTAAAAGATGTAAGATGAAAGTCGATTAGAAGGATTTCAAAGCACCAGCAATGCTGAATGCTATTTTATTGCTGGAAAGTTTAAATATAGGTTATATTCGATTTGAAGACTAACTTACTCTTCTCTTCGAAATGATTTCGGGATATATTCAGAAGTAGCTCATTCTGGAATGGAGCTCATCCTGAGAATCGAACGATAGTAGTTACTCTGTGTCAGAAGCTAGCTCTTCTCAAAGGAATCCTCCATCGAAAATATCTATCTGAATTGATTTCAGGAAGTGTTAGCTCATTCTGGGAACGAAGCTCCCCCGGGAATCAAACGAAAGTAGTGACTCTGTGTCAGAAGCTTACTATTCTCAAAGGAATCTTCCATCGAAATTGTCACTTTGAATTCATTTCGGGAAGTGTTAGATACTTCAGATGCATGCAAACCTCCAGTTCACCGGTGTCTCATCTTTGATTGAATCGTCTTCTTCATCAAAGAATTTGCGACTCAGATACATAGATAGAGATAATCTTGGCCCGGTAGTTGTCTTGAAAAATAAAAAATCGGAAATTTATAGCTCATTGCAATGACTGCTTGAGATAGAAGGAGACAATATTTTGATCTAAAATTAGGGTTCGAATGTCAATTTGGAAACCCTTGGTCCAAAGGAGTCTAGTTAGACTAAAGATTATTCTTAGTCCTAAACTTTTGTAACCCTTTCGATTTAAGTAATAAAGTCTTTTAACTTAAAAAAAAACTTTCAATTTTGTTTGGCACAAATAATTGTAATTAATGTTTTCTTATACGACTATTTTATTTAACATGGTTTTCACTAATTTGGTATAAAAATAAGTTATATAATTTGTACACAAGATTTTTCACCATTTGTTATTCGTCCACTATTTCATAAATAATAAATTACAATTTATCATTGGTTAAAAAATAAATTATATAATTTATTATCTGGTAACATTTTCATCGGTGATTATTAAAAATTAATATATTTTTAAAATATTTAGTTTTCATCTATCATTTGTGAAATAAATATTTTTAACAAAATTTTATTGACACAAAACAAATAGATGTAAATATGATTTTCAAAAGATTGTACTTCTGGAAAAAACAAAACAAATATATGATATTTTAAAAATATATTATTTACCAAAGATGATCGAAATCGTGCTTTTTATAAAGCATAATTCAGATTTTTTTTTCAAAAAATAGTATGTGTAATTCAGTTTTTTTACATGTTGTTTTATAAAATTCTTTGCAATAATTTCAAAAACTTAATAGAATGTGCCATACGCTTAATAAGCACGTCAAATTTCTTTATAAATAACAAGTTTGTTTATAAATAATATTTTTATGGAGAAAGAATAACATTTGCATTAAACATAAAATTGAATTACTTGTTGACTGTATAAATAAAAATGATCGTAAATGTGTTTAAAGTTTTTTATTCACATAAATATACCTCGAAAATTTAGAAAATCATTGCATTTACCGTGGGTGTTGATTTCAAAGCTTCATGCGTAAGATATAGCAATTGTACACGTAAAATTATGTATGTCTATATGTCTTTTGTTTATGGTACGATAAAAATCATGGACAAATATGTATAAGATACATGTTCTAAGTTGTAGATGAATTCATACGGAAAAAAATAAAGACAGAAAATTACATGTTCAAATTTTGAGGAGAAAACATAAAGAAGAAGATATTAGGGATCTATTATTAGTTTATACCAAACGAGAATGCAAAAATAGTACATATATCGAAGGCTTGTAATGACAACTAAATAGAAAAATTATCCGTAAAGAGGTTTGAGGAGTCCTTGTCATCTAGCAGTGATGAGGGGAGATCCAAGAAGAAACAACAGTTGGTTAAAAAATATTCAAGAAAAGGGATAGGTATGGGAGATTAAAGAGGCGTCTGGGAAAGGGGAGCCACAACCATAGTCGTAGGCATGTAGATCAACTGCTGATGGACCCCTTTGCTTTCCATGATGAGCCAGGTATTTTTGCAACACCTAATGAAGACACAGTTTTTATTCATGGCCGGAATTGGAGGAAATCGCCATTGTCGTCCAAGATACTGTCCGGAAACCTTCCTAAGAGGTTTGACAGTACTAAAATTGAGAAGTATGATGGGAGCAAAGATCCGGACAACCATTTGGAACGGTTTAAAATTTTTATGATGAATTTTGATAACGATGACAAACTTTTTTGTATAGCCTTCTCTCAATCCTTTACGAGAAGTGCTTTGAAATGGTACAACAACTTACCACAAGGTTGTATCAGAAACTTTGATACATTTTGGGTGGCCTTCCGAAGGCAGTTTGTGGGGAGTAAGGAGGTGAAGGGCAATGGAGACAGTATTATCCATTGTGCCCAAGAGCCAAATGAATCACTGAAAGACTATATAAGCTCTGGGAATCACTGAAACACAAAGAATGGTTTATCTGATTGTTTTGAACAGGTAACAATAGCTTCTTTGAGACAAGGATTAAATGCTAGAAATCTGGCCGATTCGGTAACCAGGAAGAAGGCCATGACCTGGGGCGATTTGCTAAATCAGGTGGGAAATCAAATAAATATAGATGAAACGAAGAAGACTAGGGTACACAGGCAAGTGAGATCGGCCCCAGCTGCTCCAAACCAGAACCAGTCCGGATACAATGCCAAAAAAGCCGGACAAGGGCCCAATAGAGCCAAACAGACTCAATCCCACCCAGCTCCAGCTCAGAGCCAGCAATACAGAAATAAACGAGGACCTTGGGTCCAACCGGAGTGGTTTGATGAATTAAAAGAAAATATGGCAACCATCTATGACAAAACAAAAGATGAGGTACATTTCAGGAAGCCGACAGCGTTTCAATCTCCTAGGAAAGTCGTAATACTTTTTTTGCCAACATCATCATGATATTAGCCATAACACCGAGGATTGCATCGCTTTGAAACAAGAGGTGCATAATCTGATTGAAAGGGGGAAGCTGGGAGCTTATGTCAAGAGAAGAAGTGGAAACAGACCTGACAATGCTCACCGGACTGGCCCAACGAACAATGCAGGGACATCTGCTCCGAACAGGGCTATGGTAATCATTGAAAGATTTGATGTCGAATCAGAGTATTTGGATCCTGATCCAACCCGAAATAAAGTGGGGGTTATAACAGAACATACCAAGACAATGTCTGGACTCATAAGCTTTTTCGAGTCACTTACTATATTTGGAGGGGACATTATGACAGCGCCAACTCCTTTAAGAAAGAGGCATGTTCACACTCTAGCTACTCAGTTGGAGGTTCCTATCAGTCCCAAATTCATTTTCCCTTCATTGTTTTTGATGAAGATGATCTAACGGACATAGCTGGTCCTCATGAGGATGATGTGGTAATAGGAGCTTCGATTGGGGGCAACGACATCAGGAGAATTTTGATTGACATTGACAACTCAGCCAATATTCTTTTTTTATATTCCTGTAAACAAATAAAAAATCCAGCAGTGATTCAGTGTTCGAACAGATCCATTTTGGGCTTCACGGGGAGATCTGCGGATGTGATCGGAGAATTTGAGGAGGAAGTATTGTTGGGCAAAGGCCCTTCCAAAAAGATGGTCATGGTACTATTCGTTGTGGTGGATTTCCCCACATGTTACAATGAAATATTTGGGAGGTCTTGGCTCTCTAGGATGCATGTTATGGCTTCAACAGTCCACCAATGTTTAAAGTACACAGTTCAAGGACAAGTAGGAGTTGTCCGGAGTAGTAAAAAAATAGCAAGAGAATGTTATGCAACTGCACTTGCCCCTAAAACTCTGGGGGCAGTCCGGATTAATGAGGATTAGCAATTGTTGGGGCCCTCTGAGGGTGAGGGTGAAATTGATGATCCCAGAGAGACCCCTGGTGTTTTGATACCAATCGAAGAAGTTGAAACCCACTCTTTGGTTGAAGGAAGGAGTGTTAAAGTTGGCTCTAAGATGGCACCAGAATTGAAGAAAAAATTATTATACTTTTTGGCAGATAACCAATATGTTTTTGCTTGGTGCAATGCTGATGTGACCGGAGTACCAGCAAGTGTTATATCACATCGGTTGTTTATCCGAAGAGATGTTGCGTCTGGTGTGCAAACAAAAAGAGCTTTTTCAAAGGAGAAAGCTGATGTCATAGTTCAATAGGTTGACCGACTTACCAAGATGGGTCACATAAAGAAATCTCAATATCCTTTATAGACAGCCAACCCGGTGTTAGTGATGAAAAAGAATGGGAAATGGCGTATGTGTATCGACTACTGACCTCAACAGAGCTTGCCCAAAAGATCTCTATCCAGTCCCCCGGATAGATCAGTTGGTAGACTCCACATCTGGGAACAAGTTATTATCCTTCATGGATGCCTTCTCCGGTTATAACCAGATACATGTGGATCCGAAGGACCAGGAACACACTACCTTTATTACAGATAAGGGTCTCCATTGTTACAAGGTGATGCCTTTTGGGTTGAAAAATTATGGGGCTACCTATCATAGATTGGTGAACAAATCATTTTCTGATCAAAATCGAAGGAATATGGAAGTATATATTGATGACATGATGGTAAAAATCTTGGAAGAAGAATTGCACCTAGCCGATCTTCAAGAAACTTTTGCCAACTTGGCAAATGTTAATTTAAAATTGAATTCAGAAAAATGTGTGTTTGAGGTGCAATCCAGAAATTTTTGGGAGTATGTGATGAGTGAGAAAGGGATACAGCCTGATCCGGACCAGCTCAATTTATATGTTTGAAATGTACAAAACAAGTATTTTGAGTTAATTGCAAATAAACGTGTTTGAGTACCACTATGGACTATAAAAAAAAGGAAAAATTACAGTTATTCATTCGATTGATGACCTTGTGTTTGAAATTTATAACTTCATAACAATATATTATCACATAATTATACATATCCATTTACAAGAAATATATATCATGCCGCTTTATATCTATTGGCGGTCTTACCCTAGTTATGAGGCTAATAATAATAACGTTTCTAATGAGTCGGGCTAAAAATAAGATATATTTTGTTGGATCTTACACCGCTGGATCCTATACCATTTTTCTAGATCTCTCATCTAATTTTGGACAAATTTACCCATCGCAGAAAAACAAGGTATATAAGCTAGTTGATAGATCTCTCACCATTTGCCACTTTTTCTCCATTAAACTCTCAAAATCTCTCAAGAACCCTCAACCACCCGAAAATCAAAAGAGTTCCATCCTGGAACCCAAACTTACAACAAGATAGAGGTATGCCATACAACCTTCCTACTCTATTTTTTTCTCGATTTTGTTGTCTATATGTTATAGAATAGTAGGTTTTATATTATATTTTTTAAAATTTAGATTTTGGCATGGTTGTAGTTATTGTTATGTTAACTTAATAGTGTAGGGTTGTTTGTGAGATGTAGATCTATATTTAGCTTTGGTTTTGAGGAGAATAATGTAGTAATTATGGATGTAAGGTTTTAGTCCCCCTTAGTATGTTTGACACATGTTCGTCGCATACATGTGCGACTAGGTTAGTTTGAATCGCATACGTCACGCAACCAAGAAACTAGAGTGTCGCGTGCGACAGTAATACCCAGGGTCCAATGCGATTGGCCTTACCCAGATTTGCATGCGACATACTTACCTAGTTTTTATCATTTGTGCGAAATATTATAGAACTACTTGATACTTTATGTCATTTACTTTTTTGTTTTTTTTGTCTAATTACTCGAACTTTTTATATTTTAATATATAATTTGTTTCATTAGTATTTTGTTTTATTACATGTTGTTGGTATTTGTTTTTATTTGTTTCCTTGTTGGTATTTGTTTTCTTCAAAAATGGTTCATAATAAAACGAATGCTAAGAATCAGCGTGGTCATGAGACGACCCTCTATACACTTGTTCCTAAAGAGATTATCCCTACAGAGGAACTCTCGCCGGGAAATCGTACGAAACGATGCTTGCATCATGGTGGTGTAGCAGATGATACCAACTATTATGCTGGTAACATCAGTGCATGTCCATCTTCATAGGCCACACATGAGGTGGAGTTTGACGTTATCTTGCCCCACGTCCATATTATTTATCTCGGTTACGCCCTACACGAGGGGTACAGTGTATACCACAAAGATGTAAGTTTTTGTAATAAACAACTTTCGATTTACTTTTAACTTAATCTTAATAAAAAAATTAGATTTGTAATTTTTTTGTTTGATAAATATTTCAAGCGATACTCAACTTACATTGCTGCTCGATGTATAACAGTCTTCGTACGTGGGACTTGAGGCATCAGAATCAGGTACAGGCAAATGTTAGGAGACGATTTTTGGACAGCTCTTATCGACGCATTATCTCGTTGCTATACCAACGTCCACCTGATAGAGGTATTTCTTGAGCGCTAGCATGACAAGACATCTTCAATTCACTTCTTTTTCGTCGAGATGACTGTCACTCTCGACAACGTCTGCATCATTTTTGGCTTGCTGGTTATATGTATGGCTTTCGACGTTCTATCTTTTTAGGATGAGATGGAGAGGTGCATGACATACGCTAGAATGCTTGGTGTACGACCATCCGAGATGATTAAAAACCTTAGGAACGGTAGTAGTTTGACATTAAATTTGTTGCGTACGACTTTCACTCGTGGGAGATACAGTGATAGTAGGGTTGATCACCCTACGCTAGCTTATATACTATACTTATTAAGATCCACTATTTTCACCAACAAAACTGGCCATATCATTTTCTTAGATTACCTACAGCTCGTTAACGAGTAACAAATTATGGTACTAATGGTATATGCGGGTTTACCGAGCTATTAGAGACTTGGATCTTTGATCATTTCAGTTCATTTAATGCTCTCTTGATCAACGAGTATACTTTAGCATCACCACATATCTTCCGCTACGCACCATATAAATTTAATTATTCGTAGTTTGTTCGCTCGGGATTGAGGCACACGTTATCGATGTGCACCGCACTAGATGTAAATTTTATTATTTTAGTTCAACGTTAATTTGCCTTAACATATATTTTGTCATAATAAACATAATATATGTATTATTTATGTATGCTAACTATATTTTGTCTTTTAGGTGATTTTTATTTCGTATTTTTATCAACGGGATGTGTATCCGTTCCATACGGTCACTTGGGTTGAGCTTACACTCAAGTCGTTTGAAATAATTGTGCCTTGTTACCCGGATCGCGTCACCCATCGGGTGGGCCACAGTCAGCTGATACTGTTCCAGATACATCCTACCGGTGCCAGAAAAGCAGGTAAGAAGACTACTCAAAAGTATACTTGGGATCATTTGTTGTGGGAAAATTGGCAGCACCATATTTTCACCATTTGAGGTGCGCCATACGAGGGTGGGCAAGATAGTACATAATGAGGTACCATGTTTGGGTTAGAAAGAACATGTGGTATATAATGTCAAACCCGGCTTCAGCACGTGATGATACGTATGTTGGTGGAGGGCCTCCGGTGCACACTTAATACGGGTGTTGATCCCAAGGGATATGATCAGATCACTGAGTTAGGGGCATGTCTATCTACGATGACACTTGAGGAGTTGGTAGACGTTGCGGGTAAGATGGTCAATATAGCTGAGAGATGTATATGTCGTTGACTTGTGTGTTTGTATCGGAATATTTTATGTTTGTCGTTGTATTTTCATGACTTGTATCGGGATGTTTTATGTTCATCATTATGTTTTCATGACTTGTATCTGTATGTTCTAATCGTTTGTGTTTATGTGTTACAATTTTTATGAATTTTGATGTATGATTATGAGTTTTTTAAGTCATTTATTATTATGACAAATAATCATAAACTAACATAATCGTAAACTAAAAAAATGATAAATAATGGTAAACTAACCAAATGACAAAATAACAAAATGACAAATAACAGTTGTAAGCACTTCATGTTATAAACCTGTTTGCATGAAATACGCGATTGAGTTGCCTAGGTATCGCTCACATTGTACAAAAACAATCTTTCTGTTTAATTATCCATGCCAAAATTTTGTGAAGCGGCCGCATGCGTAATGGACATATGCATTTTCGCACATTGTATGGACAAAGAACTGATTTGTTTAATTTTCCATGCCAAAATTTATACGTATGGTCACACACTACATGCAACGAGAGACCGTTTAAACTCACACTTTGTGCGAATTGTAATATTAAGAGAAAGAAAACTCTGATTAATCAAGAATATTTAAAGTGTTATATGAGATTAATAACAACAAAACAGTGGATAATAAAACTTAAAAGTCAAACTCATATTCCATGTTGTCTTCAACAAGTGAGTAGTTTGCAATTGCATCCTCTTTTTCCGCAATCTTATCCTCGATATATGCTATCATATCTCTACTAATTAAATTTATAATTTTCATGTTCCAAACTTCAACAGTGTCTTGCTTTAACTTGGAAGACATGTATAAAAACACTATATTGGTTCAGATTTCACATCATTGTACCTATTTTTTACTTTGTCACGACTGCGCAAAATTGAATTTGGAGATCCAAGTTGGCCATAATCATAATACATCTTACAAAACATTTGAATGAAAATAACATCATTAATATAATCAGACATCGTTAAAATAACAGACTTCACGGCTTGAAGCAAGTGATAATCTTCATTTACATTAAACCTCATGCATAAGAACCCTTATATTTTTTTTATGTTCAAGTATATTTGGTGGATGAACTATTAGGAAATGATTCAGGTCCATTTTAAAGAAAAATCCAACTTTGGCGGGAATTAAATTATGATGGGTAATTAATGTAATAGGCGGGAATCATTATGGAAGCAGCAAACAAAAAACGTAAAGATTCATTATAAATTAAAGAGTACGAGAATATATAATCAAATTTCGTATACATTTAATAAATATAAAATCTATACGTTAAAGGTTTACACAAAAAAGTCTGATAACCTAAAAAAACAAGATCAAAGTTCAACTTTGGCTAAGTCGGTAGTGTGTGGCTCCTTGTTAAGCATTAATAGGTGTACTTCTATAATTTGGTAGATAAGTTAAATAATTTGCTTGAGAGACATGGTATACCATGAAATTTTACCTTGTTGCTATAACTAAGCATATATTTGGAAATTTCATCCAATAACGGTTAGAAGGGTTGGATTTGAAATAATCCAACCTGCGTACCATATAATCCAAAACATCAGACGAACCATAAACCTCCAACCACGAAGCATGATTTTAATTTAATTCCTTTAACAAATCATGTCTAACATTTTCTCAATTATCCTCGGTACGGTATATCAAAAGCGATACGTACTGATATATGTATTGTCCGTCGAGGATAACGTCTACCAAATTAGTGATATAAGGAAGTAGAAATGCCATGATGCAATCCGGGTATAAATTTAATTTTCCCTCCTTAACAATTTTCCTTGGTCGACTAATTTTCTTTTTTTGCGAGTGGTGGTTTGATTACTACAAACGATGGCACTATCGAGGCAGCCGTGCTCCCTAACGTGTCAATGAGTGTATTATCTAACGAGTTTGTTGGAGTGCTAGCACTAGCGGTTTTTTCAATGAGATATTCCCACGAACTAGGGTTTCATTTTCTCGATTTATCCACACCTACTTTTGGCCTACCTTTAACTCTAACAGCTTCTTTAGGATCTTGGTAACTAGTTTCAGACTTTAAGAGTTGCATAACCCTATTGATAATATGATCTTGTTGTTCATGGCCAAAACTATGAATGAAACTATCTATGATGGAAACTTTTTTTTTCTGAGAGGTATCTTCATGCAAAGTGGGGTTTGTATAATCAATATCTAATCGTCTCCAATATATATTCATATCTTCCCTACGAATGCATCTACCTTCTCTTGTTATTGATGTAATTTCACATGCGCAAGGTAACCCATGTGTTTTCCTAAGGACGTATCCACCACATGCTACCTGATTTACGCCTATATATATAATACAAATAATAGCATGCGTAAATTTGTATAGGCCCACATGAGATATATAAACGACTAGGTACTTGGTCAAAGTAGTTTCAAATCTAGGTAGAGAACGAAACTTACTGCGCTCGAACAATTCAAAGATCCTCGCATGCTACTTCATTAGGAGGTTGTGAACGTTTTCCCAAAAAAGTTCAAAATTGCATTGTTTTGTCCCAATCTATTTTTTTAGGACCGAATGAGCACTCTCGCAGCTACATAGGAAGTAGATAATTAAGACGTATATTTTTAGTGATATAATTGATGAGTTAATATTTTGCCTTAAGAAATTGTTATAAGCGAATTCTAAAGAGAGAAGGAGTTAGAGAGTTTTAGAGAGAGAAAGTTTAAGTACAAATGAGTTCAATTGAAAAAGTGTTCAACCCTTTTATTAGGTAAGCCTTGCCTTTTATATAGAGGAGTCAAGACTTAGCCTTAAAGTGAAATCTATTACAAAAGAGGAAAAATTGCCCTTTAGTCCTTAACAATTACATAGTCACAAACGATCTCTAAAACTTACATTATTTATAGTTTAAGGACTAAACATACATTATTTACAGTTTAGTCCTTAATTTTACATTATTTACAATTTAGTCCTTCAAATCCTACTTTCATATTAATAATAACAAATGAATTATACTTATTCGTTATTGTTTGGCCGTAGCGTGTGATATTGTTCGTTCGATGATGAAGAAACTTGGCACCATGTTATCTATGCTGATACTTGGAGTAAGCTACGAACATTTCGTTCAATGTAGTTAGTTTTTTTTTGTAACCTTCGAGCGTGTTCACGGAGGGAAGTTAACCATAAAACTCACGAATTGTTTCGCAATCACGTCATCGAGCATTAACTTTCGAACCGCAAAAAAAATGTTCTTCCTAATATGCCACGTGCATAGCAAGTTAGTTGTGTTCGGAAATATTTCTTCGATAGATCGCATGAGAGATAACTCTCGATCAGTGATAATAACTCTCAGAAATGCACACACACTATTTATCATCAAACCACGAAGAACACCCAAAGCCCATGTATAATTTGGTATATTCTCCCCACTCAGAAACACATACGCAACAGTTTGATGATGGATGTTTTACTCGTGAATGATAAGCACATTGGGGAATGTACGCAACAAGTTTATACTCGTAGGATGTGCAGAAAAAAAATGGTGATCACTTTTGATTGGTCTTGTTATCTCTCCCACGTAGAGTAACTATGTTCCTTCAATTTGGCCAACAAATATTGCATTTAATTTTGTCCCTCGTGCTCAACATCTAATGTTTTTTGTGATAATTGTAGATTGCACGCATGTTCGAAAGATCATCCTAGTTATGATTCTTCAAACCACTATATATCTCTTTAGAACGCGAACCAAAGAAAGACAAATTACGAATTGGTTTCTATTCATCCGGTTTTAGCCTACAAGTGTTGGAATGACCGTCTTAGCGAACATAAGGTTTGTGATTGTGTTTACCGTTTACTACTTCCAAACGTCATTGCAGAACTAGTACTTAAATCAGATGATCTTTCAATTGAAATGAACAATTACGTTTATTCGTCGTACACATTCTCTTTCTCAAAGTATGAACCTTCGCTTTTGATACAAAAACACCGTACATCTCGCATACATACTGTAATTTAGGATTTATTTTGCATTTCCCACTATGATATAGCCCTATAATGGTGACAAATTTAATCTTCTACGATTCCTCATACACAAAGACATCAAATTTCGGTTTCGTGAATAACCTATAGGTTGTGAAGATTTTTGCATAATCAGCCATCATATATGGTGGTTGGGCTGGTTACTCACAACGAATATCAATATGTTAAGAAAACATGATATTTAATCAATCGCACACCATAAACAAAATTTTGTAGCCTGTTTGCATAGATCGTGCGACCAGAGTTAACTGGTCGCATGAATAAATATACAATAATATATTGGGCGCATGAAGGTTTGTAAAACCTGGGTTATGGTGGCACGATATATGCGAAAATCATGAAGTTCATCATATATTGCGTGCGATTTGTATGGAAATATAAACTAAAGTTGAAATCGTTACCTCCATTCGATAAACATTCTCCTCGTCCACCAAGTCATCTAAAGAGACGTTCATTTCATCGTCTTCCATAACTATTTTGTGATTGACTTTATACTAGTAGAATTTTTGTATTTGCATAGTAAAATGTTAAGGTTTACGATAAAATTTGGGGTTTATCAAATTTTGGGTTAATTTGTGAAACGATGATATTTTTGTACACAAAAATAATAAAAGAAACTGTTGTGAAGTTTTTAAATTTGGATTTTCTACTGTAATTTTGCGTGGGAAATCTGGTTCTATTTTGCTGGCATTTTAAGGGTAGACATTCAAAGGTTTATGACAGTGAAGCACTTGTTCTAGACTTGGTTCCGGTCTGCTAATAGTAAAACACATGTTAATACCATTTTGCCTACCCTAATAAGCTGGGTCATTTGGCAACATAGAAACAAAAAGAAAATGAAATATGTTCACTTTTCTTCCTCTGTTGCAATAAATTACATCATAAATATGATGAATAATCTAGATTTTGCAAACTTGCTTAAAACTAAGCACTGGAAATGATGTGAAGATGCAGCATTGAACTTTGGCTGCATCAATCACCTTCGTACTAAAAGGAAAGTATCTTATCATACTTGGAATCATCCTGTTGTAGGTCGCCTTAAACTTAACCCTGATGTCAGTTGCTCCACTAATGGAGAAGGAAGTGGAGCAGTAGTCATAAGGGACCACCAAAGCAAACTGGTACTTGGCTATGGAATCATTATGGCATATTAACTCATATACAAGCAGAATCGCGAGCATTCCTTGATGAGCTCCTCCTATGAAAAATCAAAAGATACAATGAGATCGATATTGAGACAGATTCTGAAATAATGGTTTAACTGCTATCGAAAGGAAAGTTTACATTGAATTTAAGCTCAATTCTCAACAATATAAAAGCTCTAATCTCTTGTAAAATGATAATTCATCATATCTTTAGAGAGCAGAATCGAGCAGCCGGTTGGCTTGCTCGATGGACTCAAAGATGTAAGATGAAATTCGATTACAAGGATTTCAAGGCACCAGTAATGCTAGATGCTATTATTGTTGGAGAGTTTAAATATAGGCTATATTCGATTTAAAGACTAACTTACTTTTCTCTTCGAAGTGATTTCAGAATTCGAAAGGAGCTTATTCTGGGACTCATGGACTCTGTGGAAGCAGCTTACTCTTCACAAAGGAAATCCCAATCGCAAGGGTCCTCTGGCATGTGGTGTGTGCTCATTCTGAAATCGTATCTCCTGAAAATCGAACTAAAGCTAGTCAGAAACTTGCTCTTCTCAATGGATACATTCATTCTTTAAATTAGTGAAAGGAAGTGTTACAAACTACTGATGCATGCAAGCTATTAGAAGAATAGATACCTTATCCTAATTAGGCCTCCACACTCCTCATCGTAGATGTTTTCATCTCTGATTAAATCGTACTCCACACTTTTCAAAGCTCAGTGACAAAGATAGGGATACTTTTAATCCTTGAAGCATCAAGAAATCATGAAGTTAAAGATTGTGGCAATGGCTGCCTAAGAAAGAAAGAATAAATTGTCGATTATGACGGTTAATTGGGAATCTTGGGTATAAGTATTCTATCTAATAATTGCTTTTAAATCCCTAACCTTTGTAACTCTTTCCATTTGAGTCATAAAATTTTGTAGATTTGAAACAAAATTTTCAAATTTAGATTTAAAAATAATAATGCGAAAGATAAAAAAATTTGGTTTTTTCCTAATCCAGCGCTTTTCGATTCCTACCATTTAAATTGAAAGATCTACCCATGCCTACCTTTATGAATATTGCAAAAGCCCAACCAGACTGACTTTTAGTTTCGATCGAGTTTCCAACATAACATATGACTTAAATTCAAGTCCGCAATTGTTGCTCGCCAGTGGTTTATTACGGCTTACATGTTTGAGAAAATAAAATATACATTATTTTACGTTAGTGTAAGTTATCCTAATTAGTTTTATTGATTTTTAATAAATTTGGTTTATTTTTTTTTTGGTATAAAAATGCGTTAAATTGATATTGAAAAGTTGTACATGAGTTCGGGAGGCAAGTGCCTCTTTACAGTGCTTAATCCGGGTTGGATTGAGCATACTATTAGAATGGAATTAAATTACATTTGTGTTAATGGCGAGCCTTGGAGAGTAGCATGCTATCCGGTGAACCTGGCTTTAGTTCCTTTGAATCGATATCTGAGGTCGGATAGTACATGGTGGGCTATGCTTGTGAAAGGGGATTGTTTATTATTGAAAATTATGTCGTTCCTTTCTCTCCAAATGTAGTAGACTGTGGAGCAGAATGCCGTTTTCCAGTGAGCTTTGTCGTCTGTTGTGCTGTTCCAGTTGCATGCTTGGTCAAGCCACCGGGGCCAGGAGGGAGGGGGAGTAGGAAAAAGTAGCTTTTGAGCTAGTGATTCCCATATTGCGCTGGAGAATTGGCATTGGGCTAGGAGGTGTTCTGGAGTTTCATGTGAGGTTTCGCATAAGACACAGGTCGGGGGTGAATCTAACCCCCACGCGGTGAGTTTATCTCGAGTAGAGAGTTTGTTGTTAATGGCAAGCCAGGTGATGAAAGAATGTCTGGGGATTGAAAATTTGTGCCAGATTAGAGAAAACCAAGGGATCTTGCTTCTGTTTGGTCTGAGGCAGTTGTAGGTGCTGCTTATGGAGAAGGATAGGTTATTTTTGTTGGGGAGCCATAAGAATGAGTCCTTTTCCATGGAGGGGGGGGGATATTTTGGATGGCTGATGCTATTTCTGAGAGGGAGGAGTTAAGGATTCTGCTGGGGGATCTCGCTTGGGGGGGGGGCATCTCCATCGGCCGCTTTGGTTGAGGTCTTTCACCCTTGTTAAGTTCCTGAGGCGGGAGAGGGATTGGATAGAGGGTCCGTATCGGTTAATCAACGAGGTGGGGAACAGCCACGGGTCATGCCAGATGGAAGTGTCTTCTCCATTGCCGATGTCGACTCTGTAGAGGTTGGCTGCTACTGGACAGAGGTTGAGGATCTTTCGCCAGCTCCAGCTCTCGTTGGGTGGGGTGGGTAATGTCCAAAAACATTTATTTTTTATTTTTTCTGTTAGGATCCATTTCGTCCAGAGGGAGTTCTCATTTTTTGTGAGGATGGACCATAGGAGCTTAAGGGTGGCCGCCTGATTCCAGATTTTTAGGTCTGGTATCCCAAGGCCACCCTCCTCTTTGGACACGACTATCCTGTCCCAGGCAATTTTTGATCCTGTTACCTTCATTTCTGAGCCAGACCAGAGGAATCTACGCAAGAGTTGTGAGAGCTCTTTGAGGACTCTGATTAGGAGAATGAAGATTGAGGACCAGTACACCTGGGTAGAGAAGAGGACTGAGGTGATCAGCTGAAGGCGACCGGCGTATGAAAGTTGTTTCGATGTCCAGGAGTTGATTCGATTAGTAATTTTGAGGAAAAGGGGTCTGCAGTCGTTATATGGGAGTCGAGAAGTAATGAGGGGGACTTCCAGGTAACGGACTGGTAGGGATCCTTCAATGAAATTAAGAAGGGAGAGGATTTCTCGTTTGATGCTTGGGGAGGTCCCTGAGAAGAAGACTTGGCTTTTGGCGGGGTTTAGTTGTAGTCCTGATAGAGCTTCAAATTCATGAAGACCTTCGAGAATGAGGGTTATGGAGGAGGGGTTTGCTCTGCTGAGGATGAGGAGGTCGTCTGCGAAGCAAAGGTTGATGATGCGTTGCTTTTGGCATTTCCAATGAAAACCGAAGGATGGGTGCCTGCTTTTTTCCTGGAGGATGCTGGAGAGTACCTGCATTACCAGAACGAAAATATACGGGGAAAGGGGGTCTCCTTGCCTGAGGCCTTTGGCGCCCGGGAAGTAATTGGAGATCTTGCCATTTATGCAAACGGCATAAGAGGGAGTGGTGATGCATTGGATGATCCAGTTTATCATGTCTATTGGGAAGTTCATGGCAAGAAGAATGTCAAGCACAAGTTCCCATCTTACATTATCGAAAGCTTTCCTAAGGTCTATTTTGAGGGCACATCTTGGGCCCTTACGGTTGGTGTGGTAGCCGTGCAGGAGGTTTTGGGAGAGGAGGATGTTGTCCACTATGGATCTTCCAGGGATGAAAGCAGATTGGGAAGGGTCTATTAGGGTTGGGAGGGCAGGCTTGATGCGATTAGCGATGATTTTGGAGATAGTTTTGTAAATCACGTTGCAGCACGCAATTGGTCTAAAGTCTGATGGTTGAGTGGGGGAGTCCGTTTTGGGGATGAGGGCTATAAGAGACTTGTTCCAGTTGGGATCCATTTTTCCTTTTGAAAAGAATGATTTGATACCCTCGCAGACATCATGGCCTACCGTTGTCCAGCAGGTTTTGAAATAAATTTGGTTTATAACATTAAGGAGGTATTTCGGTCGGATTGGACGGGCAAGTCGATTTTTCTCGGACAGATTATGTATAGAAGGAAAATGACATTAAAATTTTGTAAGCTTATTTTAAGAAAATAATAATATTTAATTAAAATGAGAGATGGTACTATATGGATTGATATATATCTAAATATATGTTTTTAAAAAATGACACCCAAAATATTTATTCAAATCTCATTTAATATTCAAAGTATAATTTATTATTATTTAATACTCATATTAATTAAGTAACTCCCGTTCAATAGTCAATTTTTTTTATTAATATCTCAATGACTACATTAATAAAAAAAACAAAATTTGGACCTAAATGTATTTTTTTTTATTCTTAAAAGGTCCATATTATTCAGAACAGAGCTAGGAAAAAAATTAGAATTTTCATCGATTTCAATTTTTTAAGACGAACAAAATTAGATGCATTGATGATATTTTTTGGAATTTTTAAAAAATATTCCGCAAGTAACATGCAAGTTAAACTATGAGAGTTATGTATATTTTTAACCTTGTGAGTTTATTGAATATTAGACATGAGAGTTCTTCATTATAATCTAACCGTTAAAGTTCTTCATTAGATTCTTCTGATTCCAACCATAAGAGGTCTTTATATTTTTAACCATGCGAGTTTATTGAATATTTGACATGAGACTTCTTCATTATAATCCAACCGCGAGAGTTCTTCATTAGATCGTTATGATTCCGACCATGAGATTTCTGTAAATTTTTAACCATGAGAGTTTTGTATATTATGTTTCCAACCATGAGAGTTTTGTACATTTTTAACTATACGAGTTTATTGAATATTAAACATGAGAATTCTTCATTATGATCTAACTGTGTGAGTTCTTGTATATTAAACCATTCGGCTTTAACCATGAGATTTCTATACATTTTTAGCCATGTGAGTTTATTGAATATTAGACATGAGAGTTCTTCACATATCCAATAATGAGGGTTCTTCATTAGATTCTTATGGTTCCAACACTGACAGTTATGTGCATTATTATTATTTTTTTTTTCGGAGGGAACCCGCAGCCGCTACTCAGAGTGCAATGAGTGCGCACAGGGTAAACCCTCAGTCTGACGCGATAGCCTGCAAACCAACGCCAGAAGGTAAACCACACAAGGTGACAGGCTCAGCCGAGAAAGTGTATGTAGAGGGACTCGAACTCATGACCTTTTGGTCATAAGAATGCCATACTCAACCAACTCGGCTACCCCCTTGGGGGCCAGTTATGTGCATTATGTTTCCAACCATGAGAGTTATGTACATTTTTAACCATGCGAGTTTATTGAATAATATACACGAGAGTGCTTCATTATACTCCACCCGTGCGAGTTCTTCGTATTCCCTAGCACAATACAACCATGCGAGTTCTTCGTACAACAACGAAAGAAAATGCGGGTTTAATGTATTTTTAAAGGATGAAAATGCAAGTTTATTGTTACTTTCACATGCACATTAACAGAAAGTAAAAAAAATTGAGTCTTGCATGGCTGGTTATGCACGGTCTCGCATGTCACAGGCGAAGAAAAAAAATCAAAACAAAAAGAAAAATATATCATTAATGAATCTACTTTTGTTCGTCTTAAAAAAATCGATGGTACTTATAGATTTTTTTCTGAACTACGGTTTGAAAAATACGGATTTTAAAAAAATAAGAAAGAGAAATTCGGTTAAAGAAAAAGAGAAGGTTACTTGTGGCTTTTCACCGTGGTGGAGATATCTATTGATAGTATGCAATTTTTAAGTATTAGATGATTATGAGATAGTTGAGTGTGTATTTATGGATATTTTTATTTATATTTTTCTGCCTAAAAATATGTAATTCTTCACGCTCCATTTTAAACATTATTGAAGTGAAATATAATATTATTTATCGTTTTTTTCTTAATTAAAGGTTGTTTTTTGATATTTTAGGACGGAGAAGATACATGTTTATAAATTATCTAAAGGACCTTTTTAACATATATTATTTATACAAAGCTCAAATATGGAACACGAGGAGCTAATAATGTTATTACAAATATCTTATAAATATAGAATATTTAACGAACATATACATACGAAACTCAAGTATGAAATATGGTCGAGCTAATAATTTTAAATACATTTACACTAACCTTTTTAAGCTTCATCATGTTCTAAACATCAACAAATCACTCACAAGTTCACTTAGATCTTTTGCACCTTATCTCTTGCAGATTTATATCTTTTGCTTACTCAACATCCTTTCAGCTCTTCTAGTATCTGAGTAGAGTTCTTCTCCATCATTAATTTGCATATTCATTGTCTTTCGATCGATCAGTGCCCTTATTTTGAAGCTTAATCTCAAGCTTCTATGTCTTCTGGATTTGTTTATCAACTCTCATATGCCTCGATATTTGAATCCCATAACAAATCAAGTTTATCTCCTTCATTAAAGCTCTTCATTTATCATAAAGCTTTTCATGATTTCCAATCTTATAAAGTTTAATTCGAGCTTCTCAAATCTTGATAAGATTGAAATTGCAACACCATTTCTTTCCTTTAGCCTTCCCAGAAGTAATATTCACCTTTAATTGATTCCTCATTCAACTTGAGTCAAATCCCAAATCGCATGTCTTCCTTGTTGTAAAGCGAGATCTTGAAGATAGATGGCTTTTGGTTGTCAATTTTTAGAGGGAGGTTGTTTTTTGAAGCTAATTTTGGGGGTGTCATTATACTCTCGATTTTTTCTCTAGTGGGCCTTCTCACATTAGTGAACAAATTGATTGAGTCTTTGTAAGCCCAATCCTTTTGGGTTCCCCTTATTTTAATAATAAAAATTAGCTTGAATTTTTTAAAGCTAACGAGATTTTTATTATTGATTAAAGAATAAATCAAAATGAAAGGCCTTACAAAGGTATATAGTTTTAAGAGCCAATCCATTTACAAATCGCCCAGCCCGACAAGGAAAAATCCACTTTAACTAATAGATTTGGGCCATGAAAGGAGCAACCCATCATTATAATAAGGCTGGCATCAAAGACCCGGTACCCGGCAATTAAAACCAGCGTTCACTAAGGAAACCTTAACACTCCTTCATACGATTTCAACCTTGCTAGCGAAATCCAGTCGTTGCTCGACCTAGAAAACCAGTTTCACCATATCTACCAAAATTAATATTTTCTCGAGGGATTAATACTTTAAGAGAGATCAGACTCAACGATTGAGGCGATGTACTCCCAGTGAACCCTATCTTTAGCAACTTCAGATATTTCTATTAGAGATAGAGCTCAACGAGATAAGGGATGAACTGGGATGGATACCTCCAAAATACAGAGAATGGTCTCTCAGAAAGCTAATTCCAGAGATAACCAATCGATTTCAGAAAACCCCAAATCCAGCTTAGCACTCTCACATCAAGATTGAAAGGAACAATCAGTCTTGAGATTTTAGACTACCCAGCAAGCAATAAATCTCTCAACAGACCCAACAATTAACATTTCTAGGTCTTCATTCTTCAAGCTTGAAAATAAACAAATCTTTCAGGTACTTTCCTTGTAATCTTGTATATGTTTCAATAATTCAAATTTTCCTGAAAATCACAGAGAAATATAAGAATTATTCAGCTCTAATATAGCCAATTCAAAGGCTTTCTATAAAGGTGATAGCTTATAGATAAGGAGGAGCTTTAAAATCGATTTTCATTTTATATCTCAGAGTCCCGTCGAACAAGCCAGACTGCTGCTCGATTTTGCTCTCTGAAAATGTGATGAAGAATCATCTTAGAATTTATTGGATTTTTTATACTTTTCAAAATCGATTATAAGTGATATGGATATTGTTCAGAGGAAATAAGAGAAACTAAAGTTTCAGAGTCTGTTTTGATATCAACTTCTCTTAATCCATTTATTTTACAGATTTGCAATCCATCATAAAATGCTGAGCTTCAGCTTTGATGGGAGAGAGCATTCCGTAGTTATTGCCATAGCCATGGACAATTGAGCAGACTGTCTCTAATCATAATTGTTCGGTTCGATTCACCATAGACAAGACAACATGCACCCGAGTTGAGCTTGTACCTACTTGAGAGTGAAGGGATCCATGAAATGTAAGAAGTTTTCTTCTTTATCTTTAGGTGATTAATACATCCTAGGATCACTGATTCATATTCACTTTGTTTCGAGTGCTTATGATTTAGTATGCTTGATTGATCAAGTCTGGTTAAAATATTTGCAATGTAGTTTGATTGTTGAAGTTGCTGAATACCCTTTTATCTTGGTTTTATTTTTTTGTTGTCGAATTACCCAACTAATAATAACAAGCATGATAATCTTGAAAAAAAATTATAATTATAAATACAAAAAAACGTTTTATTTAAAAATTCTACTAGCCATTAAACGTACTGTTTTTTATTGTCCGAACGTTAATCCACTCCACTGATAAAACACGGTTCCCAAATTGTTTTAGTAAAAATTTATGGTCTAAAATTAGCAATAAACTTAGGTAGTTGGTCAATTTACTGCTCCAGGTTAGGACTAGGCCGAACACTAAAATTTCGTTGAAGCTCCGTCGAAATGAAGCTCTTTTGGTTCCGTTAGATATTCAACCCAAATCACTAGATCATTTGCTAGACTATAATGGATTTACATTTGACTCTCGTACCAAAACCCATATAAATAAATATTGTGTCCTATCTTCTTTCGAGGCCCAACTGGTCGTGGTCCACGGGAGCTTTGAAGGGCTTTGTCTGCCTAGTTTTTGAAGCTGTTATTTTCTGACACGTGGCTTTGTTTATTCAGAGCGATGCAAATTCAGCAGCCATATTTAAAACGGTGTACATGAGTACTGGTTTTCATTCTCCACACGACGCATATGTTACTAGAGAATATATCAAACTGTTAAGAATTCGATCCAACACATTTTTCTCATACCGAATCTAATTCTCAGAAAATAATTAGAGGAAAAGACATCATCCTGTAACACTTCAAAACCTTTAAACTCGGATTACAACAGCGGTGATGAGGACTTAAAACTTACTATCACATATGGTATTGCTTTTTCTTTTAGCCAAGCTGAAGAAAGTTAAGTTAGATTTTTTTAACGATGTTTTTTGTTCAAAAAATTGTTTATGAGGAGAAGAAAGCTGAAGATGAAAAAACTGCAATGATTTAATCTTTTAGAAGCTAAAGTGACTTCTAAAGAGTTCCCGCATGAATTCTTCTAATGAATTTTCATTTATTTTTCGATTAGTCTTAAAAAAATATTTCATGATTTTTGTACTCACATAAATTTTCTCTATTTTCAATTTTGGTCGATAAAATATTCTTTTTATCTTTTACTAATACAAAGTAATGGATGATACTATCCAGGTTCAACAATGATATGTTGAAGATGAATTTGAATAAGTTTTAATCTTAACATCCGCGGACAATAAGAGATCAATCAATCTAAAAATAAAAAATAAACAATTTAAAGATAAATCAATCAAACAAATCATCAATCAATGTTCTAAAAATATAATGTTGCCACCACTACGAATTTTTAAAAACTCACAAATTTATTAATAATTTTATTATTATTATTAAAACTCATCATTCATCAAATTATGCTACGGATGATTTTTCATTGCTAAAGCTAGCAACATTTACTAGTCTATTATAGTCAAATCTCATATTAATTATTCATTAAACATTTCCAAGGTCCACTTTTTAACATCAAATTTAACTTCAAATGAAGGTATGACATTTTCTAAATTAATTCCAAGATAAATTTTTTATTATATTTAATTACAAAACCTTTTTATAGAGATTGCTCAACTCTATCACGTTTGTTGGTAGATAATTTTGATGAAATGATGTTTTTGGATGAAACTCTCATCCTTTTATTTTGGTATAAGATTAATAGAATGAAAAAATAAGATAAATAATTGAGATGCCGCTATTAACGATGGTTGGAGAATAAAAAAACTTTTGAAAAAGACTTGAAAACGAAAGATGACGAATCACTAAATTAAAAAAACCAATTGAAATAAGAAATAAAAAAACTTAAAGTTGATTTTGAAGCTATTAACAAAGCTAAAGAAGTAAAAGTTGAACAAATTAAAAACAACTCATCTGATAAAATCTTGAAAAATCTACGAACGTGATTAAAGAGCGTCGTCTATTGATGGAACTAGCCTCCTGAAAATTATCAAAGATTATGTCGCGAAAATCCTCCGATGGTACATGAGATATGTTGTTTGTGAGTTCAAAATATGGATAAAATCTTGGGTACTTGATATTAGTGCTACGTATCACATACGTCAGTTCAAGGATTGGTTTGATACTTACACGCCAATATAGGGAACTCTTTATTTGACAAGAATCCTTTGTTGCATGTTGGTAAGATCGGTAATGTCAGGATCCAAATGTTTGATGGTATTGTAAGAATCGTGACGTACTGACATATTCATGGATTGAAGAGAAACCGTAAATCTCTTCACACATTAGAATCTCGGGGTTACAAGTATTATCGAGACGATAGTGTAATCAAATTTATAAAAGGCTAAATGGTGGGTATGAAAGGAAATTTGCAGAAGGGATTTATATTCTCCAAGGAACTATTGTTGTGGGTGATTCTGCATTAGCATCATTAGAAGTAATAACCAAAGTCAATAGGATCATAATTAGTTGTGGCGTTGGTGTATTGGACACATAAGTTAAAGAAGATTAGTTTTTTAGGAAATAGAGATATTTTTTGAAATGGTATAGAGCAGAATTATTGGGATTTTGTGAACAATGTGTGTTTGGTAAACAAACTAGAGTAAAATTTAGCAAGTCTGTTATAAGAAAGACTAAATGGACAATGTATTACAATCAATCAGATATTTGGGGCCTAAATTGAATTACATCGAATAACGGAGCCATATACTATATGAGTTTGATCGAATATTATTTAAGGATGCTGTGAGTTTATTTTATGAAAATCCAAGATATGGCATATTCAATGTTTGTCAAATGAAAGATAATTATTGAGAAGAAAACAAAAAGAAAGATCAAGCAATCTAGGAAATATAATGGGTGAGAATTATGTAGTCCTGAGTTCAACAAGTTTTACGAAGCTAAGGGAATAGTGTACCAGTGTACTTGTTTAGAACACCACAAAAAGATGGGATCACAAAAAATGAACATTACTTTTTATAACAAGACATGAAGAATGCTGTGGCATTCCAGTGTGAGAGTATTTTTGGGTTGAAGCTATCAATACATTATGTTACTTGGTAAATCGGTCTTCATCAACGACTATTGATTGTAAAAATTCTTTTGAGATTTTCTCTGGATATTTAGGTGATTACAGACAATTGATGGTGTTCACTTATCCTGGGAATATGTGCATATTTCTAAGATATGTTATTGGAGTGAAGGGATATAGGTTATGGTGTACCTCTCTAAAGTCTTCAGGTTTTCTCATCAGTAGAGACGTAACTTTTAATGAGTATGTTTTACTAAACAGTCAGAAGAAAGTTGGGGAATTGGTTGAATCAGGATCAGTTATGAGTAAACATGTGCAACTTGAAGTAGTACCGGCTTCTAGTAGATCCAATAGTTGAAATGGTTATGAGGTGGGTCCAGGATCAGAAGGTGAAGCGTAAATATTGGATGATAGTGATGATTATCCGCCTAAATGAGAACAAAAACTTTATAAGCATCAACTTAGACAGATAAAGAAGAGAGATTAGGCCACAAAAAGTATTAGAATCTAGTTCCATATACTATATTAGTTGCAGAAGAAGTAGAGATGCATGAACCTAGTAGTTATATGCAAGTTATATCCTGTTCAAAAGCAGATCGGTGGATTGATACTATAGGAGAAGATATTGAGTTTCTTCATCAGAATCAGATATGGAAGCTTGTTAAGTTTTCTAAAGGATAAAATGGAGTAGGTCGCAAATGAGTAGTCAATAAAAGGGAATGCGATCCAGGGGTTGATGCACCTTAATTCAAGGTAAGGCTGGTCACTAAGGGCTTTACTTAAAGGGAAGAAATCAACTTCGATGAAGTGTTCTCCAATAGTGAAACATAGTTTGATTCGAGTTGTGTTAGCCATAGTAGTTTTTCAAGATTAATAACTTGAGTTAGTTGGATGTGAAAGAAACGTTTCTACATGGTGAATTTGATGGAAAAACCTCATGAGACAACCAGAGGGATTTATTGAACCTAATATGAATGACAAGGTTTGTCTGCTAAAAAAGTCATCGTATGGTTTGAAACATGAACATATGAAATAGTAAACACGTTTTGATACATTTATGGTAATAATAGGGTTCACGAGGAGTCTATATAATAGTTATGTGTATCATTAAAAAATGTCAGATAAATTCTTATGGTTACTTATTGTTGTGTGTGGATGCTATGCTTATTTCTACTTATAGTGTTTCACACGTCGTGTAGATATATAAGCAGCTTAGTGACGAGTTTGAGATGAAGGATATGCATAGGGAAAAGAAGATTCTTGGGATGGAGATTACCAAGAATAGAAATGTAAAATTATTATACTTGTGTCACCAAAGCTACAATTAAAAAGTGCTGCAATTATTCAACATGTTAGATACTAAGACAGTTAGAATCCCGTTTGTTGCTCGTTTCAAGTTGTGTCCAACGGGATCAGCCAAGGATGATACCGAGTTAGAACAAATGTCAAAGGTTCCAAATTCAAGTGCAGTTTGTAGTATCATGTATGCTATGGTATGCACACCTTTTTATATTTCACATGTGGTTTATGTAGTCAACAGGTACATGAAATACCCTCGAAAAGATAGACAATGAAATAGATACTTCAGTATCTTAAGAGTATTGGAAATGTTGGAATGATCTTTAATGAGACTAATTTCGTTGGATCAATGTTTGTTTTTGTTAATTCTAATTTTGCATGAGATATGGATAAAATGAGATATTCGACATGTTATGTGTTTACTCTAGCTGGGAGTGTGATCAGTTGCAAATAATAATTGTAAGCTATTGTATCTTTCTCTACAATAGAAGCAGAGGACATGGTGATAACATAAGCAGTTAAAGATTCAATATGGTTGCAAGGTTTCATGGCATATTTTGGTTTGAGTAAGACTACTACAAAATTGGTTTGTGACAGTCAAAGCTCCATACACCTTATAAGAAATTCGATGTACCACGAACATACAAAGAACATAGATGTCAGGTACTATTTATTCGTGATATAATATCAAATGAAATTATTGATGTAAAGAAAGTGTCTAGACACGATTAGGGCTGTCAAACAAATCTGAAAAATCTGATATCCAAGCGAAATATGTGATATCGAATCCGAAGAAACCGGATAATATCCATATTCGAAAGAAAATGGATAATATCTGTATTTGAAAGAAAATGGATAATATTCGTATCCGAAAATACCGGATATAGATATAGTCAAATCTGTATTCGAAATATCCGATATCCGAAATTTAAATAATATATATATATATATGATTTTTTTATTTAAACATGTTTTTTTGGTATCCCACATTAGAAAAAGCAAAAACAATTACTAACAAAATTGACCATAAATATGAAGGGTTTCTTCCTATAAAATTGTATATTATCCCACATCTAAGTTGAAAAAAGAGTTTATACTAAGGTGTTTATAAAATACATGGTTGCTTTTCATAACAAGTATATCTTTTTTAGTCTTATGACTCTTATCCCACATCTAAAATGTGGAAAAGAATTGCTACCAAACTTTCTATAAAACCCATGGTGACTTTTCAAAATAAGTATATTTTTCTTAGCCTTATCCAACATCTAAAATGGGAATATGTATTTCTACTAAGGTGCCTATAAAAGTAGCTCAACTGATAGTGCAATTAGTTAAAACTTTAATGGAAATTTAGATATCTGGATTCAGATATTATCCGTATCCGGATACTATCTGTCAGATACAGATTCAGATATTATTTTAAAAAGAAAATCAGAATCGATTTTGGATTCAAATAGTGACTTCGGATTTCGGATTTGGATTCCGATATAGGTAGATCTGTATCCGAAATATCTGTGTGACAACCCTAGACACGATAATCCAGTAAATATAATAACAAAGGCACTATCACTTCGAGTTGTAATGTGATTGTTTATATCCTCGTCTTATATAGCCAATAAAATTCCATAATTTCACTTTGAAGATAAATTTATCTGTATTTAATATTAAATTAATAACAAAAATATTCTAGAATATTTTAAAAAAATCAACTATGTATCTAGAGTTATTTGAACTCTTGACTAACATTTCATGTATTTAATATTCAACACCGTCACATATTTGACTCACAAAAGTCTTGTCAACCTACCTCGGGTATTTTGCTATTGCATTTTTTAGCCTATAACTTTGTAATAATGTCGGCCTATTTTAATAATTAATGTTGTAATTTTTCGGTCTTCCAAATGCATTTGGATCGATTTTAGCCCGACGAGATATCAATAGAAGGATTTTTCATCTTTTCATAACTTCTTTGAACAAAATATTCATCAGGCTCCCTGTATATTTTCATAACTCATGCTCTTCCCAAATGTCTTTAGTTTAGATGGTTAAGCTGATGATGTCGACTAGACTATTGCTTTAGAATAATTTTATTTCTACAGTTGGATGCTTATTGTTTTAGTTGTGGGAGGTATTTGAGAGGGTACTATAGAAGTAATAAGAGTCAAATACTAAGAGGCTTGATGGTATCAACTTGACAAGAATATCTGATACATGGTTTCATTCACCTTGATATAATGTTAGCGTTTAGCTAAAAGTGCGTCAAAATTAAATATTTTCCTCTTTATTAATCGTTTAGCCAACCGACAAAGAACCCATTTCTATAGGTTGCACATGTAATCATGGCAGTCCTTAAGATTTTTATTTGTTATAAGGAAGCATCAAGTGTAAAAATTATTAATATCTCGCTTGATTATTGTTTATAGCGTATTGTATTATGAAGTTTTCATCGCTCATGATTACCTTGTTGAAAATAAATTAATCCTTGAATAGAGTTCATTACATTTTGAAGGTTTGAATGGACTCTGCATGGAGTCGATTAAACTGGATTACGATACTCACCCTAAAAATTATTGAAAAATATTGCGCAAATTAATCTCTTATCATCCTCAAAGCCTAGAATTATTATTTTTGAATTGCTTGATATGATGGTTCGGGTCTCCATTTTTATCACATTTTTTCATCTTGTAGTGGTTTAACTTAGGTGGTTGGTCTCTAAAGAAGTCAAACTTAACATATTATTTTTTTGATTATATAAGGTACCATATGCAATTTTTTTTATAAATAATATTAGGTGCAACCTTGATACATTTATGGTTTATGTTAACAAGGGCTAAGGGTTCGTATCGTAGTGGTTATGATGGAACAGGTCAAACCTTAGGCATGGTTTTAATTATGATTTGAGCATATATATACCGATGGGTCCAATGCCTTTATTGTAACAATCGAGAAGGTTGTTGTAAAAATACTTCGGGAGAGAATGTACGCTATAGCTCAGCTTTTGCCTTAATGGAAGGGTCATTTGATGATGTTGATTCTGTATCGACCTTGATATCTTGAATGTGGATAGTTATGAAAATGATATAGTTTTCTAGGTGAATCAGAATCCATGTCGAGGTCAATGTAATGACCTTCATTGGAGGAATATGAATGGAATCAACGCCGAGTATGGTGACCCATTTTGGGAGATACACAAAGTATTGAAGAAAATTTGAGACCATGTTGCTACATTGTCCACTTGTTTAACTTCTGACTTCAAATCCTGAGGTCTAGGGTTCATACTTCTAATTCGCCCAATAATATTGGTAGTTGTACATATGAGAGTAACATGAATAATTGAGTATCATTCAAAGTGTGATATATAATAACTTTGGTATTGTCGAGCGCATCCATTTTCTTAAATCGTGTATTAACAAATCTTGTGAATATTATTATTGGTTTTAAATTAAACCTTATGGATAGCAGTCATTTTCCAAAGATGATTCCACTGATGAAGCTCACAGCTTTACAAAATGTCAAATCAACCTTGCTTCATATAAAATATACCTTAGAAGAGAGAATAGTATTAAAGTAATGCATCTTTTATTAGTCTAGAAATAATAATATATCCCTAAAATAAAAGACGATATATATGTTGATTAAGCTTAATAGAAGAACCCAATGGATAACAAAACTATGATCTAGGATTTCAAGACCACATAGTTCTCTTAGACACATAGTCTGATTTTTCTTATTTCATAAAACAAATATCTGAAAGTATGACTTAAGGTGACTTAAATAAGACTCACCCCAAAACCTATTATAAAATAAGAAAACACAAATAAATGAAATAACATAGTTATCATATCCAATCTGAATGTAATCATATTTTATTTGGAATCTTAATAAAATCCTCAAAAGATAAAAAAAAAACAATTTGATAAAGCATCAAAACAACAATCCGCGATCATAAATAGTGGGTTTTAGTGCACAAACTTGGTGATGGGGCATAGGGATTCCGTCGTTACCTACAATCGACAGGCTCACCAAGATTTTTTATTTGAGTCCCACTTTTCCCAGATCTGATACTCTGTTAAGATTTATGGCCCGCTTTTGTTTGTCTAATCGCGCTAGATAGTTATGGGCTTGGGCCATAACTTCATCCTTCCATGGCTGAGGATAATTTTCTCTTGAATTCATAGCGTTATCATCATCTAGGTTGGTAAAAGACACTAAGTATTTCACGTTGAAGACATCATAGGTCTTCGTATGGCTTGAAAAATTCATTTTGTAAGGGTTGGGGTTGACTTTTCACAATTTGAAACGGACCCACCTTACTTGCTGCTAGTTTGTTGAAGTTATGAGCGGGATAACGATATTTTGTCAACACAACCCAAAAAAAGTGTGTGAAATTGAATTTGACCAGTTTGTGTTTCTTGTAACCTACGACTTTATACTTCTGAGTTGTTTCCTCAAGATGTTTTCTCATGTTCTCAAGAAAATCCCGCAACTTTGCATTAGTTGTTTCAACCTGAACATGAACCTTGCTCACTTATAAGAAAACCAAATTCATAAGGCTATGAGGATTATAATCCTAAATATACATGCTAGACTATCCATTGTACTTATTTTGTAGTTCATGTTGTAAGAAAATTCAACGTGATAAAGTCGTTGATCCCAAGACTTCATATTTTCTGCCACCTCTGTCAGTAACATGTTATTTAGTGTTCAATTAATCACTTCAGAAAACTCAACTTTATATTAGTAAACATCCATAATATTTGAAAAAGATATCCAATAAACCTTAGATATTGGTTAAAAATGATATTAGAAGGTAGACCATGCAAACGATAAACTTCTCGAAAAATACAATATATAAACATTTATAGCATCCCTTATTTTCTAGCACGCAATAAAATTAGTCATCTTAGAAAAATGGTCTACAACTACAAAAATAGATACGTTACCGCTCTGTGTCCGAGGTAACCCCAATACAAAATACATACTTACACTCTGCCAAGGGCCATCGGGTATAGGTAGCGGTAAGTAGAAAACCGCATTGGAGATTGTTTTTTGTCCATCTAGCAACTCATGTACCTTTCGATAAAGCGTAGAACATCATTTCCAAATAAGAAAAGAACAATTGAATAGATATAGACTTCAGATTTTGATCTGGAACACCATGTCCCTCGTTGTGTCTTTCGTGCACTATCAATAATCGCAAACTCCCAACATTAACACATAAGATATTAATTTTGAATAAATAGTCATTGCTCATAGAAATATTTGTCCTAAACTAGTTGCAACGTCCTCTAAAATATACCAGAATATGGATCTATAGCCAACAAATCTTTTTACATTTCAAAACCAATGACCTCACCTTTTATGCGGATAATTATAGCGTGTCTGCTGAATGCATCCATGATACAATTAATTTTCCTAGATATGTGTTTTATTCATAAAGGTGAATTGTTGCGTAAACGTTTCCTAATGAGCGTGACACGCAAATAACTTGTCCTAACTATGCAAATATTTCAAAAAAATACGAGGATTGTAGAAGAGGAAGTCATTATAAGCGAGATATGAACTCTAATATTCTAATGCATGAACCACCGCATTGAATTCCACAGCATAGGTATTGTAGTTGATCTTGACACCACTCATTATGCTGGAGCTTCAATAGAAGAAATCAATGGATAACGAAACCCTAATCTCGGTTTCAAGAACACACAGTTCTCTCAAACACAAAGTTTGATTTTTCGTATTTCATAAAACAACTATACGAAAAGTAGGGCTTAAAATGCCTTAAATAGGAGTCATCCAAAATCTTATTACAAAATAAAAAGAACATAAGTAAAGGTAGTAACATAATATCCTATAAATCTTAATATAATCTGATATAATTTGATATTTTCACAAAATCCTCAAAACATAAAAAGAAGCATAAAAACATTAAAAGAGAAACCCGGGGTCCTAACAAGTGGATTTTAAGACCTAAAATTTGTGGTGGGACTATGACCTCCTTCACATTTCCAAAATTCAACGGGTTCGTCAAAATCTTCGATTTAAGTATCCGCTTTCTCTAAATCTGATGCTCTGTTAAGAAATAAAGTCTGGTTCCATTTCTTAAATCTTACTATATAATTGAGGGATTGATTCACGACATCATATACAGATACAAATCTATTCATACAGACGGTCTTTAAATCGAATTGATGTTAAAAATGACATATGTTCAAGAAAATATAACATAGAATAAACAATAATACAAAGTAGTCTATATTTTTAAATGTGTATTTTTAATATATAATAAAAAATTAAACATCTTATTGAATAAGAAGGGAATAATAGTACATTGATTTCTTATTGATAGAATGCGCCAAAACCAATATTTGAGCGCTAAGATAAACTAAGCTAAAATGAACCTACACAACCGAGCGTTTTTGGGGAATAACTAAATTGACTCTGATTTCTTCTCGAAGAACCAGCTAAAATTATGTTATACCATTATACTAAAATTTCCTTTTGAAAATCAACACATTTGACGGATTAAGAACAGATGTCGAACAAATGAGCCAACCGGGAAACCAAGAGTCACCCAGATAACTTCAAATTGAGAATGTTAATGAATTAGAGACTCAGGAACTCAAGATTTGGAGATACGAAAGCAATAAACAATTTTCATATGATGAAGCGATTATCCATGGAAGTTAGTAGATTGAGATAACTGAGGACCCAGATATAGCATAATCACACCCACTAGGAAGGAAAATAAGAATGGGTTACAACTTCTCGATGAAATGTGAAGAGTGATTCTAGCATAGATTTCAGAAATTTCCACACGGTACCAGAAGTTAAAAAATGGAAAAAAATAGCTTGAGTTATAATTCAACATTGAGATATTGAAAAAGAAGGCTGCTGACCAGCTCTATTTCTGCAAATTAAAGAGAGAATCTACAAAACAGAAAGAAGTAAGTAACATTCGTTTAAGTAGGATAGAACAAAATATGGTTAATTATCATTTATAACATAACCAAACTCTAAACGTTCAAGAAGATTGATATATATCATGTGCTTAGGGACTTGATTATTGTTAAACAAATTTTTCATTTTACATCTCATGGTCCATCAAGCAAGCCAGTTGGATGTTTTACTTTGGTCCCTACTGATGTGAGAGACCTTCATAGATGAGTACATTAATTGTCTACACCATGCTAAGATTTTCTTAAGAGGCAAAATGTAGTTGCCAGAAGATATCATATTTACTAGAGCTAACGAGTTCATCTCAATACCAATATTAAGCAAATAATTATTCTTACAGATATGAAGACCATCAAGTAATGCTCTGGCTTCCGCCATAAGGGGAGTGAGTTTACCATAAAGATTACCACAACCTTGAACTATATCCTCATTGATGTTTCCAAGGATGACACCACTGTTGGATTCTCCATTAGCAAAACTAGAGCCATCAATGTTCAAATCATATCTATTTAGGAGAGGATAAAACCGTTTAAGAAAGGTAAGATTATACTTAGCTTTAAGGTGATTATAGCAGCCTAGTGAAGCAGCAATAGATTCATCTTTATACCAATGTCTTTTTAAGAAAATTAGCTTGATCTATACTGGACAATATGTGAGTATTATATTTAATAGTAGAAATGAAGAATATATAATAACCTTGAACTTAGCATTTTTTTATAGCTTTCCAATTTTCCCAACATATTATACGAGGAAGAATAGAGCGCACATAAATATCTTCATTTGAAGACCAAAACTAGTTTCTTGTTAGGTGAATAGTAGTAATGTGAGCACATATGTTAACCTTGAACAATCTTGGAAAATGTGATCACATATCCCAAAAATATTTGCATGATACAAAAATATGATTAAGAGATTCAATATTCTTACAGAATTGACATTTAAAGCCCAAAGCCATGAATGATAGAGTCAATAAGAAGCCAAATGTAGAAAATTCTCCAATGTAAAAATGATTAATTCTTAGGCATAATTGAGTTTCATAGCTTGTTGAAAATATTGGAGTAGTAATGCTTGGTTCTAAGGAAGTCCCAAGAATCTTTGAAGTTGAAAGTTCCATCCTCAAAGAGAAGCCATATGGTAGAATCTTCCTGGTTTTCTTTAATATAATGTTGTTGCATCTTAAGAATTTCATGAGTATATAAAGTTTCAATTAATCTGTTGAGATTCAAGAAATTTTCGGACCCAAAAGCTTTCACTTTCTTGGACCTGTACCAGCCATTGTCATCCTTGTCATCTAGCTTAATTAGAGGCTACTCTCTATACCAGTTATCCAGTCATAAATCCATATTTCCCTTACCATTCTCCCATTTGACTTTAGGCTCAGCAACAATCTTAATTTTAGCTACTCTTCACCAAGTTTGAGAACTTTTAGCATATAACTTATTCTGAAGAGGGTGATTGTTTTAAAAATAAATGTTAATCAAAAAAATTAGCCTAGAGAGATTTATTCTCTCGAAATCTAGGGCAAAGCTTACAAACGTATGAATCACGAATATCATTTAGGTCCCTAATGTTAAAGCCCCCTTCACCAAAAGGTTTACACACCTTGGAACAGATAGCCCAATGAATCGTATGGTTTTCAATGGAAGAGCCCCAAAATAACTTATTAAGAGCTTTTTCAATTATGGTGATAATAATTTTATAAAGGGCACAAGACTTCATTTAGTAGATAGGGATAGCAATAAAGACATAACTAATTAAAGTTAGCATACTTCTAAAAGATAAATTTTGCCTTCCTATTCTTTAATTTTATTTCCAATTTTGTTTATCAAAAAATCATAGTTACTTTTATTATTATTAGTTTTTAATGTGATACCTAAATAAGTAGTTAGAAGACAAGAGTTTGAGAAACCAGAAAAGTTTATCATTGTTGAAATTTTACCAGTGTGAAGATTGGAGGCAGTGATAATCTTAGTTTTGTCCTTGTTAATGGTTTGGCCAGAGATACTTTGACACTTATGAAGGAAGTTGCATAGTTTAGTGATTGTAGAGTGCTACCCATTTGTAAAAATTAGGATATCATCAACAAAAACTAAACTAGGAATAACAATATTTCTTTTAGATTTGTTGATTTAAAAAATTCTTTTTAGACCTTTAACTAACGTTTCTTCATCAATAATAAAAAAACTTGGGCATATAGGGTCTCCTTGCCTCATTCCTGTAGTGGTTTTAAAATTACCTTTAGTTTCACCATTAATGAGTATTTAAACATACACGTTTCTGATTAACTTGTTAATATTGTCAATAAACTTTTGACTAAAGCCAAATACATATAAGACTTTAGATATGAAAGTATGTGGTATCTTATCAAAAACCTTACATATGTCTACCTAAATTATGAAGTTGTCAGCATTTGTCTTTTTGTTCATGTCATGAATTAACTCCTTGGCCATTAGGATGTTGTCTTGAATTAACCTGGTAGAAACATATGCACCTTGAACATTATATAAGTTTAGGAAGAAGATTTATCAGCCTGTTGTTTATAATTTTGGACATAATTCTATTTATCTGGGAGCATAAACTCATATGCCTGTATTATGTCCATATTATAGGGTTCCTTAACTTTGGAATGAGGCAGATCCTATTACTTAAAATGTCATAAAGAATCTTCTGACCTTGACTACAGGAGACCATAATAGCACAAAAAATCCTTTTTGATGATTTTCTAGCAGGAGATATGAAAATGGCTGTTGAAACCACCCATACTAGCAGCACCGGTGGTGTTCAGATTCTTGGTGATGGAGAAAATTTCGTCTTCATTTTGGGGGAGCCAACAGTAAGGTATTCTTTTCATTAGTGATCAAATTAGGGATAAAGTTAAAAAATATTGTCATTAAGGAAACAATTCTCTTCATCATTATTAGAATAAGAAAAGCCAGATAGAATCTGTTTGAAGTAATTTTTAGTTGAGATAACCAAAAGCTGAGAATCAATGATCCAAACTAGACCCTCTCTAATTGTCTGAATAGTAATCCGTCTTCTTCTTTTTCTTGACGTAACTATGATAGTTATTTGAGTTTCTATCACCAATTATTAACCAATTAGAATAATATTTTTTGTGCCAACAGGATTCTTCAGAGGCCAAAGCTTGCAAATATATAACATTAGCCTTAGAAAGCTCAATTATGTTATCCAAACTGCTAGAATTTTGAAGCTTAACTTCTAACATTTTAACCAACTCTTCAGATTCCAACACTTTGTCAAAAATGTTACCAATGGATTATTTATTCCATGTTTTAAGACCCTCTTTAAGTCGTTTAAGTTTGTTCTAGAAAACAAACATAAGATAACCATTAAGATCTTAATTCTAGTTAAGATCCACAATCTTCATAAAATCTTTCTGTAAAGACCACATATTTAGAAATTGGAAACCATGTTTAGGAATACACTTTTCCACAGATACAAAGATGCATAAGAGAGAATGATCTGAACAGGTTCTGCCATATGGATAACCTTAGTTGAGTAAAAAAATTCAGTCCAATCAGAGTTGAAAAGAACACGGTCTCGACGTTTTTATTTAGATTTACTAGTCCAAGTATACTTTGAACCAACATAACCTGCATCTTCTAAAGAACAATCTTCAATAGTTTCATTGAAGTCATCAGTGCTTTTCTAGCAGAAGGAAAACAACCTAGTTGTTCATCAGATGAGGTGATAGTGTTATAATCCACCATAATCAGCCATTCTTTTGTGGAGTTAACTATTATTCTTAAAATATCCCAAAGATCAATTCTTTCCCTTTTGATATTTGACATAAAAAGTAGTAACATATAACACTTTATTAGTAGAATAATGCATAATATCCACATGTATTAATTGGTGGTTATCAAGCAGAATATTGACATCGAAATTATCACTCCATAACAAGCATATTTTGTTTGTATAATTAGCAAAACGGTTCTTTAAACCTAACTTGATACCAATGACTTCCATTTTGTTTATCTTGATAAAAGGTTCTCTAATAGCCAACATATTGATTTTTTTTAATGATTGATTTCAGCCTTCTAGTAGAAGCTCTGTTGCATATACCTTGAATATTCCAGTTAAGGACCTTAATCATTGATATAAGTATGGTTGGATGATTTATTGGTCCCAAACTAGGACATAATAACCATGTTTTCTTTTTTCTTTATGATATTAGCTTCTCGAAGTTTTTTCTCGAGCAGATTTTGGAATTCTTTACTGAATTATTTTGTTTTTAGTAAGGGAGTAGGAGAAAGACTGCCTATATTTTCTTGGTTTGGAGTGTCGGATTCAGATGCGAGACTTTCATAATAAAGAGAAGAAGAGACAGTGTAGCCAAAATCAATGTTCTGAATGGCTTTAATATTCTTAGTTTCTTATGAAGTTATCTTGTATTTTTATAAATTATTATCATTGTCATTCTGTTTTTCTTTGTACGGTTTACTTTTCTATGTGTTTTTTGAATCTTTAGCAGTCATTTGATCAGAGCTATTCGTTTACCATCATCCTCAATTAATTTATCTTTCAACTGATCAGAAACAATTAAGGACTTCAATTCGTGAGGAACATATATAGTTGGGATGGTAGCTGTCTTATCATGGACTTCATTGTTGATAATACTTTGGTTATGTTGAGTAGTTTTCTGATTTTTCTTGCATAATTCCAAATAATGTCCCATGTGAAGACAGTGATAATAATACTTAGGAAGATCTTTATAACTTAGTTGCAACCAACAACCATCATTCATTCCAAATCCAACCCAAATATTATAAAAGTTTCTTTGTCAAGTCTAATTCCAACCACACATACCATCCATTATACATAGAACTATTTTTTCTAGGAACCCAAATCTTTAGAGGATTTTCAATGGAGGAGGCAATAGATTGCATCATTTCATCATTGAACATAAATTTAGGAACATTAGAAATTCTGGTCCAAAAATGAGTAATAAAACTTCCAGTTTTAGGATTGAAGTAAGGTGCCCATTTGAAAATTCGTATCGATATACCTCATATATTCAAAATGTTACAAGCTCAAAGTTTACACATATCTGCCTTGATAGAAAATTCTATTATACTGTACTTTGAGTCCCATATCGATATCTTGAAATCACCTGCAATTTTTTTATTTTTTAAAAATAATTTAAGAACATTTAGTTTAAAAAGATCTGAAATTTCCAATAAAAATGTATATTGTTGTATAAGTTTCTCTTTATCTTGTCTAGTGTATTTTAAAAATACGTGTCACTTGATATGTTTATAATAATTGATATGAACATGTGTTTTTACCTACTATTTTAAAATAAGTAGACAAACTTGTTTTAAACGAACAACCTACCTTACCGAATTTGTAGATTTTTTATAAAAGAAATACAATATAAATAATAACCTTGTTATTAAACTTAAAATTTAAAATTTTGTATTAATTTATACCAAATTCAATGACCGCTAACAATATATGTCCATAACTTTTCCAATTTAAGTTTAAATTTAAAATTTGAGCCACCCTCCAAAATTCAGACATATAAATATGCTTAAAGAGAAGATCTTTTACGTCTACAAAATCATAAAATCATCTCATTCCTTCAGACATTATATAAGTTACTTGTGATATAATATAATAAAACTTAAGAAAAAAAATTTACTTATAAAATTGCTAGGTTATAAGTTTAGGTCCAATATCTAGAGCTAACAGTTACAATTATTACTGGTAAAAAATTGAAAATGTAAATGTATAAAGAACTGGTTGTAGCTTGGTCTGAAAACTGAAAAGGTTAAAGTACTTAAAGAAAAAAAGAGCAGAGGTTACAAACCCAAAACTAGTAAATACTCAAACTGGCCCCTTTATCTCATCGACAGAAACCAGCCTATGGTGTTATAAATTTCAAAACGACAATAACTCTCTACTTTTATCAAAAAAATTACTCCTACTTAGAAAAAGAAAAAGAAAAAAAATCTATATTTAAGGTAAATGCATGGTTATGAACAGTAGATCCTGTGACAAGACTGTACATACCTGCATGTTATCTGCAGTGATTACTGAATTCATACTGAATTCACTTGACCATCTTTCTCTCTCTACTTTCTCTCTCTATCTATTTGTACATATGTTATGTTCAACACCATACATCACAAGAAAAAAGTGTCACAGAAACTTCCTTGTATTAGTTAATGGAACTGCCACTTTCAAACACTAATAAATGCTTTTGTAAAACTTTGGCTTTTCACTGTACGCTTTGTCCTCATCTCTACATCAACCTACGATAAATAGTGTTTTATTAATCAATCACTATACTAACCAATGATCGTGATTACACGATCCCAAAGTTGAAAACCCTAATCATAAAAAGATACTTTTACTATTATATGTGCCCTCGTAAAGTTTGTAAGTTTGTAGTAGTAGTAGTACATTTTGTTAACTTAACAAGTTTCCATCACTTTAATATCTGTGATTTACACCACATTCAAGCGCTAACCCTAATTTTTGCAGTCAGGATTGTGAGTTAGAGGCTGCATATTCTGAATTGCTATCTAACTATAGACTAAACCTTTCTTTTAGTATTGATAAAGCCAAAACAAAATCCTCATCACATAGCCAATTTTCGCCATACAGTGAGCATTTCGCACCCTATAAAACAACATTTTGCACCACACCCACGATGTCCTGCACTAAAATAATGGTGGTCTTTGTGTCCTGATTAGCACCTTTATCAGTCCGGGTTTTGACTGGACTGGATCAAACCGAACAGCTAAATTTTCCTTTCGAATTTTCGTAACCGAATCGGATACTTAAATTTTCGATTCAGTTGGATTCGATCAGGTCCTGTTAGGTCCAATTCAGTTTGGTTTCAATTCCCGTCCCGTTTTAATTCGATTTGGGTTCAGTTCACAGTGTTATTCTATACAGTTTTGGTTGGGTTCAGTCCATTATTAACAAGTTAAATCAATATATAATTCGATTTTGTACTTTATTTATAGATATAAAAATTAAAATTTAGAAATTAATATTTTATATAAAAAATAAACGTAAAAAAGAAAAATAGTTTGTTATAGGGTTCTATGGTTCGATTCAGTATTGGTTTTATCGATTTATCGGTTCGGTTGAATTTTATCGGTCCGATTCTAAATTGGCTTTAACAAATTAACAGTTTTATCCAATTTTTAACAGATTGTTGGGTGTTTTTTATCAATTTCGGATTTTAAAATAAAACCGTAAACCAATATTTTTAAAGTTTGGACCAGTTCTCAATTTACTATTTATCGATTTGGTTTGGTCCGATTTCCGGTGATCGGAAACCATTAATGGCCCTGGTCCTACTTAAATATGAAATTATCAGTTTTATATCTAAATATGTGTAATGTTTTATTTTTGGTCTATTAACGGAGATATGCTAATAGTGGTCTATCGATAATATTTTCCGATTACTTAGCTCGATATGAGATTTTGATTGCATTCATTAACGCAACATTACCCAAAAAGTTTAAACAAGCAGCCTCTAGAGTTCGATTTTTCAATACTTTCGAATTTCGTTGGCTTTTAAAACTTTGAAACCAACTCGAAACTTCAGCAATACATAGACATGGTTATCAATTTTCCAAAAATATACAAACTTTATATGCAAAAGAAAAGGTCCATGCATCGAAATAAAATAATGAAAAAGATTACTATAACCAGCTTATGATAACCGGAAACATTTTTATGACGACTCTTGGAAATGAAAAGAAAAAAGAGAAGACCATAATGACTAAAGTTTGTATAAGCACTTGCTTATACACATGTTCGGACAAGTAAAAATTCCCCTTTTAGGAATCTAAATTAACCCTAACCATATTTATTATAACCAGAAGAAAAAAGAAGACCATAATGACTAAAATTTCTTTCACGGCTATAATCAGGATGATGATGTATATCATCTTCGTCCTCGTCTTCCTCATCCTCATCTTCTTCGATCGCCATATCAGCTCGACCACCTAGCTCCATATTATGAGCTGCATGTCCATCTCCGAATGCTCGAACATGATCTTTAAGAGACCTTTTATGCTTAAAATCAGAACCACAAATACAAAACCAAAGTTTACCACAATTCTTCTCATGAGTCCTCCAATCTCCTTTAACCGCGAAAGGCTTATTACATTTCCTACACCCGAAAGGCTTTGATCCATGTTTTCGCTTATAATGTGTTTGTAATGTCCTGAAATCCTTAAGGGGTCTCGATCTCGGGTTTTCAATGTTGTTCTTGCACCCTTCAGCGCAACAATAGCAAGGGAGGCGTAACATTAAAGATGATGGCTTTGTTCCTCTAAGTGATTCAGGACCTTTCCTGTATTGTGATCCATGCCCCCACATATGCATCTAATAAAACCCAAAAATATATATATAACAAGTTAAATACCATATACTAAAATATATCAAATTACACAAAAACATTTCTTGATTAAACAGTCCAAAAACAAACAGTACACTAAAATTTTGTTACAGGAAATTTCAACTTTATTAAGCTTATCAAATACTATATCTCAATATCTATCTATGTATATATGTATATATAAACAAAACTGACCTGCATATTATTGTATCTATTGAAAGTTTTGCTACAGACAGAACAAGAGAACTGGGTTGGACCGACAAGAATCTGAGCAGGAGAAGGAATCCAGTACTGGCCTTCTACTAATTTGGTACTATTATTACTCTGATCATTAGGGTTTCCAATGGAGGGGCCAATATTGAGGGCTATCGTGACACCATTATCGGTGTCATGATTGACATTAGTAGAAGTAACAGGAAAGTGGTTTTTAAGAGATGGATTTAGTTTAGGGTTTGGGTTTTGGCCAGGAGGAGCTAGAGAGAGAGTGATGGAATCTTCGTCTTCTATGTCGACAGTATCAGTTTCGAAACAAGTGGTACTTTCGCTAGAAGAGAAGTAATTAGTAAAAGAGTTGTGAATATGCATCATGATATGATGAGTTGATATAGAAACTGAAAGAGAAAGAGAAAGGTGAGGCAGGTTTTTGGTATGGAGATTGTTTGAGTGGGGACGACGATAGTGTTATGTTTATAAGCATATCGGCATTTATATGTTTTTTTGTTGTTCCCCTTTACGGTTTTTAGTTTCAGAATTTTAGAGAGAGAAATGGTTAGAATGTCTAAGGGAGAGAGAGAAATGACAAAGGGAGAGCAGAGAGTGAAAAGAAAGTGCAGGTATTTAAGAGAGAGAATCTTTTGTATGCAAACGAGAGATGAAGATAAAAAATTTGTTGTGTAAACTTATGTGTCAATATGTAATTGGATATATATATATATATATATATATCATAGAATTGTTAAGAAAATAACCAGTTTTACAAATGAGAAATCTGTAAAAGGGTTTGAAAGGATAGGTGATAAAAAAATTACCTATTGATTACTCATACATTATGGTATATGGTATGGGTTTGATTTATATAAATTTGTTCGTCAGAGTTTATCAAAATAGTAGTAACATATGAATCGCTCTCATATATTGGTATGGCCTATGGGGTTTGAAATGATTTTTTTAGTCGAAGTTTATAAAAATAATAGTAACATATTAATGCAGGCCTTGGTGATTTGATAATTCGAAGGTTGTTTATGGTTTTGCTTGAGATATTTAACTAGTCGGCAACTTTAGAGTACATGAGATTTAGATCTAATTATTGTGGTTGTTGGAGTTTTGCAAGCTAATAAGTCTCTATTTGAGAGTAAGCAAGTTGAGAATGAGTATGTAGAAACTACTGTGTTAAAAACACAGCCAGATGGGATTAATCGACTGAACGGATTTTGATTATGTACGTCAAAAATCAAAGATTTATCAACGGATTTTGGTCTATAATTCACAACTTGGTGCTGAGTTTAATTTATGTCCGTTTAATTGTTATATTTATTAACGAATATATATATATATATATATATATATATATATTATTTAAATAGAGGATAATTTAGTTTTTAAACTATACTCATCCAAACATACAATATATCTAATTGTCCCTATGAAAAATTTAATAAGATTTTAAAATTTATTTATAACGATTTATTATTGTAGCCATTTGACGTGTTCTATTCGTCAAAATTGAGAATGGAAATATTTAATGAGAATGTTACAAATAATATTTCCATCAATGAACGACTTTTTATTTAACTCTTAAATGAAAAGAGTTAATAGTATTGATGAATTACATTAATAGAACGGTATAAAATTAGTTCTTTTTTTTTAAAGAAAGAGTTTGAAGCGTATTTGAAAAAAAAAACCAATACCATGATCTTAAATATTTTATTTTTTATTTATATTTGCGTCTAATATATTGATTGCTAATTACATTAATTAATTAAATTTACAATTACAATAATTCAGATATCAATCTTCATAACAATCTCTCATTTGGATCATCACATGTACTAAAGTGTATACACCAAATTATGCATGGTTGTTTTACATGTAACTCATCAGACCTTATCAGTTTAGATGTTTGTCAACAAAGAACTAAAAAGGTATTACCACGACTTATATATGCGCAACACTTTCTCTAATAATCACATCGCTAATTACCACCTAAATGAAGTATGATTTCTCATAGAGTGTAGCATGGAAATTGATAAGATCCGGTAATTACTATGTTTTAGTTTCCACTTGGTCCTACTATACTGAATTTGAGATTGGTAAATTAAAAATTAAATTTAAAGAATAAAGGTAAAATGAGCTATTATATTATTTAAGAAAAAAGAATGTATACATATCTAAAACAATAATAAAATATGAAATTATAATATAAAACTAAATTATAATTTATACACAATTCTCTAAGCTTGAGACACCCATAAAAACTTTGTTGTTATGAAAGACTAAGAGTTTTAATGCCTTACTGAAAGGATCTGCAACCATGGGTTATGTGTCGATGTACTGAAACTTGATTTAACCATTATGGATTCTCTCTTTAACACACATGAACTTGATGTCTACTTTTTTATACTTGCTCGAGTTATTGTTGTTGTTCGAGAATGTGAAAACAAGCAAAAGTGGTCTTTCAAATCCCTTCAGTTTACACAATCTTGGACAACATTATAGTTACGATACATGGGTTGAATCCTTATAACATGCTACATATTAGGTGTTATGGTGAAAGTTGTGACAACAGTATGTTTTACACTCTTCCATGAGATGAACTCTGGAAAAATTGAATACATAACTAGATATGGATCATCTTGTGTCCACACAATCGATAAAATATGCATCAAAGTAGGCTAGTATATTCAAGCTATTCGATATTCTATATGTCAATATGTAGTGACTAGTCTTTTTTTTAATACTAGAGGACCATCTTATTAATTTTTAATAGTCAACTTGTTTGTTACTTACGTACCTTATCATTATTCCTACTACAAATGATATATTTTTTTATGGTACACTTTTGAGCATACAAAAGACTTCCAACAATCTAAGTGTATAGGCATGCCTTCATGGTTTGAATGTTTAAAACTGTGTTAGGACACTAACAAAGTGAGAACTTATAATATTTCACTATAGTAGCATTGATAGATTTGGTATATTTCATACCATAACATGGTATTTTGCTCTCGATGTATGACTTTTATGACATACCCAAGATGCCCCAAGGGTGATTCCTGGCTATTTAGATCCCCAACACATAAGACATTTTACTAAGATCTTTCATGTCGAATTTATCTAACAAAAAACGCATAGTGTCATGTAATAAATCTATTTTTTTAGAGATATGGAGTATAACATACAACACTAGATAATAACTTTACTCATATCGACTTTCCCATACACATGATCTTTCATAAATTTATCTCAAAATTAAATAAAATGATAATTTATATGAATGTATGGTATTATTGATGAGATGCTTGACTTGCTCATATATCAAATTATTTAGCTTACACATCACTGACTTTAAATATTAAGAATGATTTTTTCTAGTTGATTTATGTAAATTGTTTCCTTTAATGTCTTGATTGAAAAACGATGTCTTAATATTCATATGCTAAAACTTTAAATCAAAGTGAGTAAATATAACTATTATTTTCCTAAATGAGCCTTTTATTAATAATGGAGAAAAACTTATAGAATATTCAATGCCTTCACGTTAACTGTAACATTTTACTACAAGGTACATTTTATATCTTTCTACTTTTACTGAAGTATCAAGGTTAGTTTTAAATATCTATTTTGTAACCAATTTATTTATTCTTTTCGAGGCAGTATAAAAATATCCCATACTAAATCATCTTGCATCGATGTATCTTATTCGTTCATAGTTTCAATCCAAAATTGAGAATTTAAAATCTTCATAACATCTTGAAATATGATTATATCTTTTTTTAGAATCTTTAAAGATTTCTCATCTTTATTTAAAAATTCCACAAAATGCAAAGGTAAGACATTCTTCTTTCTCTAGTGTATCCATACAATTTAAGTTCGTCAAATTGCTAAAATTTTTGAGTTTGCTAATTTTGATACTAACTAACACCATCAATAATTTCTTCTTAAGATGGACGTGTAACATTTTCCTAAGGTACTCTATTCCCTTGCATGTTGTAGATAACCATCAAATCAACTATAACCGGATCACCAGTGTAAGAGGTTAAACAAATTAGTTCTAATTCTTCCTAAAACTGTTGTTATATAAATTTCCCCCTAAACTTTGTATCTTATAAAAACATTATAGTTTCCATTTCAATTATTAAATGCTTACTAGGATAATGAAACCTAAATCTTCTGAGTGGCCTAAATAGCACATAAAATGACAAGTAACTATTTTGAATTCCAACTTTTGTTCACTTAACTTGTAAGACTTGGCTTCACTTGGACATCCTTATACGTGTAAGTGTTTTAATTTTGGGATTTTATCCAATAAAAGGTCCTATTGGATTTTAGTTATTGTTGTAGTCGGGAGTTTGTTAAAGATGTCAGATGCATATTTAATTGTTTTCCTCGTATCTAGAGTGAAGTGGGTAGGTACGTATGAGTGACCATGCTCCTAACCAATTTTCTAAAGTGTATATTTTTTGCTAAGACACACTCCATTCATAGTGGATGAACGTGACATGGTTTATTGAGAAATAATACTAAAGTCCTCTAGGTACATTGGGAAATAATCCATGACAATATTTACTAGTAATATCAGATTTCTAAATGAATATTAATGTGATTCAATCTCTAAACTTAACAAATAAAAAATTAACAATGGACAAGCATGACATCACCCGATACATCTTACATTCCAAGTGTTCAACAATTACGGATCATCATTCCAATATCTCGAAGGTCGTACATGCATAATACAACTTGCTTACTTAATCTGTATAAAATGAGGGAATATAGTTGCACATCCTCTAAAAAATTTAACAATATAAATATACATAAAAATATACTTTAAACATGCAACGTTATATATACAAAAGCTTACTAAAATTTTCATATTAAAAGTTAATAGTTTGTTCTAGGTATGAAAAGGGTTTGAGAAATCAAACATATATTCATTATAATCAAGGAAAATTATCTAAAGGTAAGTCCATAACCAATAGGTCATCATTGCGGTGATGCTATGTAGCATCACAGTACAATTATTGTTATATGGATTTTGATTCATTGCAACGATGCTACGTAGCGGGTAATATAAGTGTTGATGTTGAATTTATGGATTTTGTTTTAGTCTGAATATTATGGATAATCTTTCTAGGAATTGGTAAATTTTTGTTTATCCCTTGAATGAATATAGCTAATAGCAGTCAATGGATTATAGTGGTCGGACGACGAAAATGTAGTTATATAGTTTTGGTAGATATAAAGAATATATATTGTTTGTGACAAAAAAAATAATTTGACGATCTTAAATATTTTATTTCATATACATATGTATATCATTTTACTTATAAATGTACTCTGACTTAATAGTGGATATATGCAATATGTAGGTTCTAAATATTATCTATCTTCTACTAACTTAAATCATAAGCTGGAGACCGCTTCAATATGATAACCTCGTATAAGCTAGAGACCATAACCATATGCTTTATACATAGAATATAAAAAATCTTAATCAAATATTTATAAAAAAATGTTAGTTAGACTCTAAACAATAGAATTTGAGGTTCAAATTTCGTGACAGGTACTACCCTACTTTTGCGAATTGCTAGGATTTTTGAGATGTTCAATTTGAGTACGAATTTCGTCAAGTTCTAAAACCCGAGTTACAAATAAATTATCCACCTTCACTTAATTATCAATTTAGCTCATAGCTATTTGTACTATAAATTTATCGAGTAACATATTAAGCACAATGTCAACTTTAAAAGTAAAAAATTATTTTGTTTGTCTAAAAACTTATCTCTTAGAAAAAATATTATTCCAATATCTCAAATAAATTGAAATTATTTTCTCAACATATCGTAAAGTTTTAACAACACTCACATAAAACATAGCATAATCATGAAACTTTTTTAGTTTGTCTTTAAAGCTACGCAATCTGAGATACAAAATTATGGTTCTCCGTACATAACTTACTTGAGCTTGACGGTGCACATATTCCTTTAAGTTATCATTAAAAAATTAGTTATATATAAAAAATATTAAAGATAAGGTAGTAGACAAGTGTTTACCGATAACACAATAGTTTAAGATTATATGGTTGAATAAATCCATCATGAATAGTTATAATTTTTTATTTTAAAACAAGATATCAATTGTGTCAAAGTTGAAGACAAATGATTTATTATATTTATATTTTATGAGAAATAGGCTAAGTAGGCATTTCTCGAGCATAAATCTCTGTTGGAACTTAAAATGTAGTCCATTTGGTATGGAAATCATATTAGACTAAATTCCCATTTTGTATATAATTCGTGTTAGTAGATCGTCAAAAAACATATATAATTGGTTATCAAGGAAAACAAATTTACAATAATGACACGTTCTAGCTTCATGAGGAAGAATACCTCGTAGTTTTGTAACGACTATGAAAAACATATGAACTTCCAAACCAAAATAAAAGACTATAAACTAATTATGAGCTAAAATGAAAGAAACAATAACTCGTATTATTTGTATTATGTCAACAAAAAAATTGATTGATATAATAAGTAATCGAGAGATCCCCGATATTCCACGATTTTTTATAAACAATAACTTATGCTCTTAATAATTCATAAAAAGCGATCTGTGGTTACGTATATTTGCGGTTTTTATATACTCGTTTGGTAGAATATGGAACTCTGATTAGGACAAGAAAAATTAAAGAAGACTATTTTTTATTGAACAACTTAATGCTAACTTAGACCTATAATGACCAAAGCCACAATTGCTCGTCATAAATAGGAGGTGCTATATAACCTTTAATATCACGATATGAATAAAAAATGACGTTTTCACCATAAACTTATATTTTTCCTCTTTGATATATCTGGACTCAATTATATTTTATATAAGTCAAAGAAGATGATTTTTTCTCAATAAAAACATTAGAATTATTAGGCATTGATGTATAGAAACAAGATTAATATGCCTTATCACAACTAAAACTTTTAAGTGCGTACCTTTAAAACAAGGTAAGTGATTTATAATGATCATAACATCTATATTCTAAATAGTGATATTTGAGCATCATCCTCTCTACATAAATACGGGGGTCATTGGATCATACTTTTTTATCACTATTATAATCGATATAAAACATTAATGTTTATTCATTAATGGTTTTGTTTTATCCATTGCAAAAAAGAGATATTAATTATCCACTCCAAACCAAATTAATTTTTAAAATATATGCTTTGACATCCAAATATATTGAAAACATAGTATTATTTGAGACATTTAATCTTATATTCTAATGATTAATTAGAAATTAGGACAACTATGCCCAATGATTCAACTCATGAGAATATAACAAAATGGTAGTCCAATACCTAATGATATAATATGAAGAACGATAAACGATGAACCAATTACATTTGAGGGTTCTTCTCACTATCTACAAAATTTCTCTTAATAAAAACATGTTTGGCCCCAAAATAAACTTTTTAATAGTGTATACAAAGTGTCTTCCCAACATGCCTTCTATAATTGCAGTTTTGTGTAAAAGATCATAAAAGACCTTTGAATATAATATGTTAGAAATATCACATTTATATTCATAAGCTAAATATCATGAATAATGAATCAAAATAAATACTTACATGATGAAACCACGATTCTGAATTCTCGAAATTGTTGATCTTGCTATCTATGGTTCTTGATCTTATAAAATTTTACAAAGCAATCCTCTCTTCATGACTTGATTATGAAAGAGTAAAGCAAATCTTATATTTTCTCTATATTAGTTTCTCTAGTTTTTGTTTGTTTTTTTCTCTCTAATGAAGAACCTTGATTTTTAACAATATGAATATTCGTTATATATATAATATAAATTTTGAATTTAAATTAAAAATATCATATTATACTGTGAATGAAAATCAACATTTGTTAAGTTGTCACTTTTTGGGACCATAACCTCAGACTTATTTTGTTCATGCGGAATATTATATATGATATGAATTTTCTTTATATTGTTTGCTTAAGTTGTTTATTTCTAAATCCACTCCTTCATAATAGTCGGAATAAATCTGGTATCCATACAATTACCTCTATGATGCATAGTTTATCTATTAGTCCATCAGTTCATATACAATTATTTTTATTGGACTAATATTGACGATAATCAAATGCATCGATATGTGACGCTCTATCCAATAGCAGAAATTGAAACAATCTTCCACTTTGATTATTATATGCTACTATAAGATGCATCCACCAAATAAACATTTTTAATTTATTTCACCACATAGATAAACTTAGCAATACCGTACATGAACATTAACGATATATGACCAAAGTCATATTTAATGCATTAAAATTCTCATATAGATGCCTCAATAATCATGATATCACAACAATCAAATATATGGATCTATTCGTGGGCCATATCATAAGAATAATATGGAATGTAATCATACATATATATGTTTATGGGTTTTACGTAATTAGAGACCTACTTATAATAGAGTATGAGTAGTCAAAATAAAAGATAATGAACTTTATTATACAACATATTTTATAACTTTATACAAACTCCCAAAGAAAATTCTATAAATACACAATAACCATATTAATGGTGTGTTTAATAAAAGTCTTAGGTCACAATACCTTAGTTAGAGGATCTGTCAACATTGAGTTAGTCTCGATGTGCTTAACATTGATTTGATAACTCTGAACTCTCTCTTTAACAGATATGAACTTGATATATATATATATATATATATATATATACTTGGACTTAACTGATCTTCTGTTAATTTTTGAATATTGAACTGTTAAATTGTTGTCACAATATAATTTACGGGGACTTTCGATCCTTTCGACGATTCGCAGTCTTTTGAAAATAATATCTAACTAAAATGGTTGGTTAGATACCTCGAAACAGGCAACAAATTTTTGCATTTATAGTGGCATATGCAATAAGTGTTTTTCATGATCTTCCATGATATTACACCTTATGCTCAAAGGAATATGATGCTTAAACTTGAAAAACAAGAATTTTTACATTCGGCGAAGTCTGAATCAGAATACCCTATGATATCATGTTTATATGACTTTCTATACGTCAAAATATATTGTTTTGTTTGTTGCAAATACCGTAGAGATATTTTAATTGCTTTCCATTGTTCCATCATCGAGTTATTTACATATGTCCCTAATAAACCGATAAAAAATGTAATATCCGACCGTTTTCAAACTTAAGCATACATTAGAGTTCTAAGAACCGAAGCATATTGAATATTTTATATATCCTACATCTCTAATTTTATTTTTGGACATTACTTGAGACTAAACTTTTCATGATATATGAGTTTTATTTCCCTTCCTATGTGGCATCACAAAAGATGCATCACCAAGATCTTTCATATCAATTTTTTATGAATGAATTTCTTCGTTATATGCACAAATCTTTATCATTTGTTCCCAATAATATGTTATCAATATTCAACACAAATCTCCCACTAAATGTTTGATACATATAATCCTCCACTAAATTTATCTCGAAAATAAATGAGATAATAACTTTGAGAAATTTGTTGTACCATTGTCGAGCCACTTTCTTAAGCCCATAAATTAATTTCATTAGTTTTCATACCATTGATTTTGGATCACCATTGAAAAAAAATTCAGGTTGCATCATGTAAATCGTTTCCTGAATGTCTCAATCAAGAAAACCGGTCTTTATATCCATTTTATGGAGCTCGAGATCTAAATATGCAACTACTGTTATGATTGTCCGGAAATAATTCCTCGATGAAACTGGAAATTATTTTTATATAAATCCAATCTTTTTACGTTGAGTAAAACCCTTAGCCACAAGTAGCGTTTTATGCCTTTCCATACTACCCTTAGAATCTCGTTTGCTTTTAAAAATTCATCTATAACCAATCAGTTTCTTTCCTTCAGGTAATGAGATAAAATCCCACACTACATTCTCTTGTATTGATTTGAAATCTTCATTCATTTCGTCAATCTGTAACTGAGAATCAAAAAATTTCATGACTTCACATAAACTTAATGGAAAGTTTTTTGTTGCACCACAAAATTCCTAATGTTCTTAAAGATAGACAATATAGTCTGAATACATAACACTCTATGTATTCTAGTAAATCACCACAAAAGTATAATTTCTTCAGTTTGCACTGGTATTTCTTGAGGAGGTAGAGTTTGATTCTTTTGAACAAATTCGTTTTGGTCCATTGGAACCACTTCATTTCGGAAAACGACTATTGGTGGAAGATTAATATTATTTTGATTATCTAATGTAGTATCTATAAAAAAATGTTCATGAAGGAATGATCATATAACTTAAAACCTCTATGATGGCCAGGATATCCAATAAAATAATAGTCAATTAATTTGGATTCATATTTCTTTTAATTTGGCCTATAAATATCTGCTTCAACTAGACCAACCATATTTCTCCAGCTATAATACTTAGTTCCAACCTTCGACACATAGTTCCACTGTTATCACTTAGTTGTAGCTTCAAACCTTAGTTATAACCTTCGGTAATTAGTCCCAGTTTCAACTCTAAGTTACAGCCTACGCACCAAGTTACAACTTACACACCAAGTTACAGCCTACGACACCAAGTCAAGCCTTCAGAAGTAATATTAATTCACTCATTTTTTATCATGTGCTTAAAAATTCTCCACTTAGGCTTACAGTAATACCAATATCCATTACCCTAATGCTCGAACTACTCACCACAGAAAAACTGTCCACATGCACACCTTAAGCAATCAATTCGCATGGAGTATGTGAACTCTATTAAGGCAATCTTCCGCAACAGACTAGTCTTCTGAACTCATATGTCCAAGAAGGTAGTAGTATAATTCATTTGACCCAACTCAAGATCACACCGAGCAACACTTGACATCCCACATTTAAAGTCTTCTCGTTTCTTCATAGTTTGAACATCTAAAACCTTTCACCCATCAAACTTCCACTCAAAACCTAAACCCAACAACAGTTGAACTTCATTTTTAAAGGCTGAAGCCGAAACTAATTTGGAAACAACTTTGGTAGAGACGTCGTTATCTCCGCCATTATGTTCAAATTTCATCTCAACTCCAATTCCACCTCAAACACCTATTACATCTCTAGGAATATTAAAAATGCAAGGTCTCATATTGATGATGATAACTGTCCTAACAACTCATTCACTCAACCTCTTATTATGTCTAGTTGTCAGAAATGTAACCCTTAATCTAAGTAATGTTCAGTTCATCTTCTCAGCTTTTCCATGGTTCAGAGTACTTATCAATATTCTGTGATTAAAATAACAAACTTAGAACAATAGCGAGTAAATGGTATGTTCACTAATACTATGTCATTTCTGATCTTAAGTCTTTTGAGTTTATTCTCGGATTAGATTTCCACCTCATTTGGAAAGCCCTCAAAGGCCAATCGAATCCTAACAGACTTATTCCCAACACTAGATGTCATTTCTACTACAGACCCATCCAGAACTAAAATACTATCACTTTAGCTATTCGTTATAACAACAATTGCATCTTCCAAGACCCTAACTCTATCATCTTAAACCTTGTACTCAAACATTTTCTCATTTAACATACTTATAAACTGAATTTTACGTTCAAGTTTAGGATGATACCTCATATTTTTTAAATCTTACTATAGTAAAGTAGACAACTTGAATCTCATACTTTTTATTCCATTCAAAATATAACATATATCATTCCCCAACATGATCTTACCACCTTCAAACACTTCTAGATTTTTAAACCAATTCATGTTAGAAGTCATATGAAATGACGATCCATAATCGAGAACCTACTTTTTATCATAACACAAGAAGAAATTGCTAAACCATCAACAAATTCATATTCTTCAGAAATCATCCTACCATCTCGAGCTTTGGTCGTTAATATTGTTGTCAGCATTCTTCCTCTCAAGGTAGTTCTTATTGATATGGTCCTTCTTCTCGAAACACCAAAATTTTATCCTGGAACCAACATCTTTCTTGATTGAATTTCTCCATTCAAGCATTCCACTCACACTTAGTCTGACACCGCCGGAATGATTTTTCAAAACCAACTTCCTTTGAAGATCCTTTGAGTTCAAAGCACTTTTAACATCAACCATCGCCAGGGAATATTTTCCACAAAGCATAATATCAACAAAGTTTTCCAAAAATTCAAGTAAAGAGCTCAAAAGGATAATTGATTGATCCTCATCTTCTACCTTGACTCCAACAACATTTAAATCAAGAATAATTCTATTGAAATCTTCCAAGTATCTTCAAATATCCTTGCTACCATCCATATGCAACATGTAAATTTACTTCTTAAGGTACAACCTATTTGAAAATTATTATTCATGTAAATAAGTACAAGTTTATTTCATATCTATATGGTAAAATATTCTTCAGATACCTCTAAAAACACCTTATCCCCCATGATTAAGATCAACACACTATGTATCTTAAAAAATACTTCAGCATCAATATCGTTTGTACCTTTCTCGTTAACATATTTATATACATAATGTTATGTTTAAGTTAAGATCATACCTCACATTTGTTAAAGATTACTATAGTAAAGTAGACAACTTGAATCTAGTATTTCCTCATTCAATTCATAATACATCATACATCATTCCCCAACATGACCTTACCGCCTTCAAAAAATTTAGTGTTTTTAATCTAATTCTTGTTGGAAGTCATATGTAATGATAATCCATAAACGAGAACCCATTTGTTTATTATGACTGCAAGAAAAAATCACTAAGCAATCAACATATTCATAGCCTTTCAAAATTATCCCAACATCTTCAGCTTCGGTCTTCAGATAGTTATATGTTTTCTTCCTCCCGGGGTAGTTCCCATTGACATGGACCTCCTTCTCGCAACACCAATATTTCATCATATAATCAATATCTTTCTTGATTGATTGATCCATCCATGCCTTTAACTTATACTCAGTTTGAAACCTTCTGAATCACTATCCAGAATCGACTTCCTTTGAAGATCCTTTGAGTTCATAACACTTTTAACTTCGACCATCGTGAGGGCATATTTTCTACGGAACATGATATAAAAAATACTCATACACTTTTGGCAGAGAGCTCAAGAAGATAATTGATGTATCCTCATCTTCTACGTTGACTTCAACAACATTCAAGTCAAGAATGATTATCCATATCCGTATGGTAAAATACTCTTCAGATACCTCTCGAAGCACCGCCATCCTCCAGGATCAAGAACTACATATTATGGGCCTTAGACAACACTTCGACATCAATATCCTTTGTACATTTCTCTTTTATGAGAGAATATATTCGTATATATGCAAGAAATTCTTTAACCTTAATTCATTAAAGATTAAAATCATTAATTTTTTCAATGTTAAACTTCATGGAATATATCATTATGAATATGATTGAATTTACTCAAGATCCATGATCTTCGTCTTTCTATTTTGTTTTCTTCACCAACACTGAATATTGATTTTAGTTATCTACGCTCACCTCACAATTCGTTAGAAAAATAAACATTATTGAAACAAGATTTAACTGAAACCTAACAAGATTCGTCATGCCGAATCTTAGCCACTCAACCGATGCAATAGCCAAAATATTGGTGAACAATTATCGAAAGGTATAAGAGGTAATTAGATATTTGCCTCTTACCTTATTTCAAGAACAAAATTAACAAAAAATAACATAATGTAAATCAAACACAATAAAGGGGTTACGGTGGTTTGGATCATGAATAAATCTTAAATCTATGGGTAACAGGCACATAGGAGGTTATAAGAACACTCTCAAACACTGAAAAACCAGTCACTTAACTTTGTTATAAAGCTCTCTTCTCCGCATAAAAAGAAACTATGAATATCACAATGCTTATTCAAGTGTTTATCTTCTACCTCAATACATTCTCTAGAAAACAGACTCATTGATCTCCTATATCGCCGTCGTTGTTGCTTCGTCACTCACACCTAAAGCTTTTTTTATTTATAGGTTTAGGAAAAATCCTAATTTTTTAACATGTGCTCTAGTTTAAATCTCATTAATCAACGACTATAATAAAGCCTTAATATTCAAAATTGAAATCACAAATAGAAATTCTAAATTAATTAAAAACTTAATTAAATAGAAATCTCAATTACAAGAAACTCTAATTCATAAAAAAAATCCAATTATATCGAATGCCAATTAAATAAGAAACCTTATAAATAAGGAAACTCGTCAAGTAGAACAAGCCAATTCGGTCACAAATTTAAGCTAATCTTCATCAGATCAAATAACACATTTAAGTGGCATTGACACAAATCTTTGGCAATATCTCTGAACCAGGTCATCAACAACTGCATTGGTCCAGTCTCTACACCATCGACGAAGGTTCTCAACCTAATTGAAACAACCACTATGTCTTCGACTATGCTCAACTTATTGGTCCTGCTAGACTTCTTTTACACTTAAGTCTGACCGATCAACTAGTCACATATAAATTTATCAGTTATAGCTCTTTAAGTCTCTAACTTACTCTAATTCGCCACTTAAGGTTCAATTGAATTGCATCAATCACATTTTCATAATTACAACACTTAGTTTCTGCCTTCGATACATATTTCCAGCATCAACGCTTAGTCCTATTTTTCGACACTTAGTCCGAACTTCAACTCTAGATTAAAACCTACAAAACCAAAGTACACTTTCCACGCTAAATTAGTTGACGAAATCAAGTTTTTGACAATGATTTTGCAGCACTCTTTGACTATGTATATAAAGAAATATAACAAGTCTAAACACCAACGTTACAGAGTCGACTACATTCATTTCTTTATTAATGGTAACAATGTCAACATTACATACGTGAATTTTGGATTTTTTAAATTATTTACACATATCCAATTTGTATTAGATTATTTAATGGGGAAATAACACATGATTTGAATGCGATCCGTTTATGTTCGTATGGCATTTGACTTGAAATTTGACCACATACCACTTTAGACAATTAGAAGGATCCAATTTCAGGTAAAAAACAAAGTGAGCGCTATATATTGCCGAGTCAAATTTGACGAATTTTAGATACATAATTTCTTACAGAGCTCACAAATTATGATAAATTGTTCGAAGCGGACTAAATATTTGATCGACTTCATACGAATATTTGGCAAACTATAGCCTCCGGTTAAAAACACTGTAGCAGTAGATACCGAATGAATGGTGATGAAGTATTACTTATGTAAGAATGATTGTTGATGGGGTGATTGAGAATGGAAAAGACAAAAGAAGCGGCAAAGAAGGAAAGATGCATAGGACAACGTACCAAAAAACACTATTACTACTACATAAACTCTCTCTCTCTATCTCTATCTATCTATATGTGTATGTGTGTCTCTATCTCAATCTCTATCTCTTTCTCTGTCTCTTTCTGTCTGTATAATCTAAACCATCTCGATTCCCAATAGCTTATATTATCTTCAAGAGAGCGACCTTTCTTTGCCTTTTGATTCTCTACCTCTGCCCATATTCGCTCTCTCTCTCTCCCCCAAACAGATACATGAAGAGATGGAGATTTGTAAAGCTAAAACAGAACCCCTAATATGCATCAATGACTCCCTCTCCCTCTCTCTCTCCCTAACTTTTGTTATTTAAATCAAGATAGTGATTGTTCTGATAAAGATGTTTAGGGTTTGTCTTGGAACAACCAAGCGAGAGGGAGAGTGGTATTCGAAAGGGGGAATCCATCATTTTCGTTTTAAGACTATAGTCGTATATGGTAAAAAGGGAAATATGTTTTGAATTTGTTTTGTACTGTAACTGTAAAGTATATATAAAAAGTATACTACTGAAAATACTTATAGAAAAGTAAATTTGGATAGTTTTTGAAAACTTTAAATTCTAAAAGATAAACTAATCAAGAATAATATATGTGGATATATGAATACAACCAATGCTCCTCTTTCGAAACAGTTGGGTAAAAAAAAGAAACATCTATGGCAATTTTATTTATAGAAATACTTGTATTCTATATTATAAAAATGTGTGTATATCATTTGCGAATCTAGGTCTATTCAGTTACAAATTTATATTTATTGGCGAAGGGTAAAAATAAAAATCACATACGGTGGTGGTGAACCATTTGAATGTTATATGTGAAAAAATCGCTTTAACTTGTGAAAGAAATTATTTCGTTAACCATTTGTGAGAATACTTTTTTTTGAAACGATATTACTGAAGTATATTTATAATCGAAAAAGCAAATGGTTAAGTATTTGAAAAAATATGTGTATTTAACTTTTTAAAAAATATGTTCTAAAAATAAATGTGAATCACGTGCGGAAATATTAATATTTCACTTGAGATAATATGATTATACGTGGAAAAAAATAGAAAGAAATAATAATAAATAAAAACAAATTTCACAAGTTGCAAACCATTTGGAGAAATACGATATTTTCATTTGCGCAAGTAGGTTTATTTGTGAAAAATATATTTTCACTCGTAAAAAATACTTTATGAACCACTTGCAAAAATAGGTGTATTTATTTGTAGAATTGCATTTAATTGCGAGGAAATATGATTTTGGATTGTCAAAATTATTAGAGGAAAATCTCACAAATATATGTCACAAAGAAGAAAAAATCATGAATTTACACATTCAAACTCCTATTTATACGATTCATTCTGTGATTTCTCTCTCTCTCTCTCTCTTTCATTACTTCGATCATGGTCACTTATTTTGATTACTCAGTCTTAAGTTGTATTTAATAAATGTTGACTCTCTTTAAAGCTTTTAAATGTGTGATGATCGTGATTGCGCCTTATTGGCATCAATAGTCGGTTATACTTCTCAAGTGGACCTCGACCTAACCACGCAGATCTTTTTAACTGATCTTTTTAACTGACCTTGGTTCAGTCATTATACCAATGTCTCTGTGTGTCTGCGATGCTCGGTTTGTTACTATATAACCTCGTCTTTCCCAATAACATCTACTCTGATAACGACGACTTTATCAGTGCTCCTACATAGTCCATTGAGTAGGTTTGAAAAAGATTTTTAATGAAACAAAAAAATTCGGGTAAGACAAATATGAGGAATTTAACTCATGGTATGTGATGTGGACAAAGGGTGTAACGTGTCAGGTAGCAATGCGACATAAAGTTAGTCGTATGGTAACACGTGTGGTTACTGGCAGCGTGTGCGTCCTAACACAAAGATAGTGCATGGGGAATGAAAGAATATACGACTTCGATTCATGTAAAGCATGTAACTTTAACAATAATAAATAAAATCCCATCAAATATGGATTATAGAGCCAACCTTCAAACTAAATCAATTACGAGGTAATTTACAATTCATTTAGGTATTTGCTCACATTTCTAAAGAGGAAAAAACTTCCTTGTTGGGTAAAACATAGATCATTGTCATCGATTTTCATCGTCTATCTCACTTGTAAAAAAGGTATACTCGGTACTTAAATTGTTTATACGTTCATTTGTGTAGAGTGTTAACGGGGTCGGTGTTAAGCTTATTCAGAGACCACTAAAATAGTCGTGCCTACACTTGGTCGATTACCTTGAATACCCACCTACTAGTAGTTTTGTTCGATGCATACTAACTTCGATATTAGCGTGATCTGATAACCTTTGTTGGATCATTGCAGTCACTCACCAAAAAAGGGTGGTAAGAAGAAAGAGAAAACTGGTAACGTCGATGGTGATGCACAGAGTCGTAGTTTAAATCCCTTTTTTTTCTGGAAGAATACTTTGCGTGCGTGGTTGCAATAAAATATGATTAGATATAGTATCCCTAATGATGTCAAAGTAAGGGTGTCAGTGCCCGAGGAGCAGCCTTATTAAGTTCGGAAGAACAAAACATGTTTATATCCATTACCGTCATTTATTAGGGATTTTTTTACTTTTATAAACATATTCCCTACGCAACTTATATCCAACGGCTGGAGGGTACTACTGAGTATAATTCGAAGTTTCAAAGTGCTAAATATTCCCTGTGTTTGTGGATTTATTAGTCGTAGTTGATGTTTCCAAACTGACCGTTCTCCATTCTTCTATCTACAACTGAACGGGTACAACGATTGGTGGATTATCCATATTAGATAAGAATTAATAAAAAAAACATTCATGTTTCTATCTGGGAATTAGGAGCACGAGAGTATTATCATGAATCTTCAATTGGAGAGGCGAGGGAGGGCTAAGTGTAATGATTAAATGTTATGTAGTTAGTACGAATATATTCCTCTGGTGACACTATATGGTATGTTATTTTCTTTTCTATGTAAAAGAAAAAACACCAAAAGTGGTACACGGAAGGGTTTCCATAAGGTGTGGTAAATTTGTTGATTAGTTTTTCGACGACGGCGACCACAACATGGGGGTTGGAAGAATCTAGTGTGTTTTCACACGTGAATTATCGTAGGTCTGGGTTGTGGCATGTTCCGGATTTAGAGGTTGCAGAATCCGATCAAGTAAAGATGGCAAGTAGTGGGGAGATGGTGATGGTAGACCGACTACGAGTATTGATGGAATAAATGCATCGAGACCGTAAAAATGTAGGGGATGGATTGATGGTTCCTCTGCGTTGCAAGGTGAGAAAGGCGGAATAGTCCATGCCCTTGCGAGAGAGAAAAGAGAATGAGGATGAGATGCTCACTATTCAAGGCGTGGAAGAGAATAGTCACCAAGAAGGCGGTCATGCGTAATCTGGAGAAGATGGGGTAAAGGATGGAGGTTGGCGTCTTCAGGAGGATGATGAAGAAATGAAAAACGAGGTGTGTCCATAATTAAAAATGAATTGTGTCATACTTAATAGTATACATATATCACAACATAAGCTAATTTTGGTGGATTACGGTGAGGAAGTAGATGTGGGTCTAATAGAGATGAAAGTTAAGGAAACCTTGTTTCCAGAGGTAGTGAATCATACGAGCAAGACACCCAAGGTGCTTGTGATAGAGGAGTAAAAAAAGGGTGATGTATCAAAGAAAGCGAATGGAGATGATGATATACTAGTTAAGAAGAAAACACTACCCAGGGGTTAGCTCAGCGTATGAAATACTTTATGAATGATGCAGGTTCTGGTTTGTCATACATGAACATTGTGAGGACTAACTTCATTCCAAAGAAAGGTCAAGTTGGTGAGGCTACCTGGGGTGTTATGACAACAAAGGAGCTTCCTCTTGTGGGCATGATGATGCATCGCCCCTCGCTACTTATGCTGGAATAATTGAAGCAGTGCCCAGAATTTTCATTTTATGGCAATATGCCCATGAGCGAGATTCTACAGTGGAAACAGAAGCTAGCCATCAAGGTGTGCATTAAAAACTACATATTAACTCGTTCGTTGTAACCGCCAAGTATGAGATAATGTTTCTTTTTATGCATATACAGGCTCATTATAACTCGGTGGTACTAGCTTATCGACGCATGTCCTTAAATGGTTATCAAACGATATAAATATGGAAGTCTGAAGCCCTATTCTTTGGTATGATGGCTAACCACAAAACTAACTAGGTTTAAGAATGCTTACTGGTCAGCGACAACTTGTCATGAGAAAGCCTCGCATGAGAATGACGAGTTGCGATGTGAGTTGGTCTTAGTTACGAATGAACTCGACGGTTGTCGGAAGAACTTCCTCACAATTATCTTATGAAGAAGAATGCGTTCTAATGGCTCAAAGTGTCAGCATGCTAACGCAAAATATGGCCCATGCTAAAAGGGTTGATGACCAGTCCGAGAAGATAGTTGAGTTGGATGTGGAAAATGCCAATCTAAAGGTGTCTATTGGGAAGGCTAAGGCAAAGAATGTTCAAATGGGTTGTAGCTACTAAAGAAAGCAGATCAAGATGTAAAATACCGGAAAAGACAGGTCATGGAGGTGGCAATGGGAATGATGTAGAAGAATCAATAAGAAACTGTTTTGGAATTTCTGAAACTGAACCTTGGGATATTATTCAAGAAATTTGGACCCTAGATAAGCAGCTGAACTTGGAGGGTACCATCGTAACAGTGATGGATCCCACTGCCAAGAAGCCGGAGGCATGTGTCTCTAAGTTTAATGCAACAAGGGCTAAGAATGTGTTGTTTGTGTTGTTTGTTGATGCCACGATTTTAACTGGTATAATGGAAGCAGGGATCACTCATTTTGTACAAAATTTGTAATTGTCGTATGTTGTAAACTTGAGTAGCTTAAACCTTTTGCTTTCCATTTGATTTATATGGTTATATTTTGTGAAACAATATTTGTGTGCTAATTTTGTTAATTTATGTACTAAGTAACGTTTGGAGTAAAAAAAATGGCTATAAGTTATCTCAGTGAATATTAATGTGTTTGTTAAACATATGGTGACTAAACATGTCCTTACAAAATCGGGTTAGTATGGCCCATCGCGTAGCCTTGAAAGGGCCCCTCGTCTTGTTCGCAGGAAACACCGATTTTTTATTTTGGCTCGTCGCTATATGCTTGGTATATTACTAATTTGCATATTAATTCTGGTACAAGGTATTGGGAACAATGTAGGCCCTTACGTAGACATAGTGGGCGTGGGAAATTAGCTCGTTCGTATTATTATACTCAGTTGGTATGTGCACAGTATGGTCCCTTGCGTAACCCCTATGCGTTGTCAATGAATCATTACAAATAAGAAGGGATAAATGTATTGAACATTCACATTAATTGGCGAAAGGAAGAAAATTTCATTGAAGTAAATGTAGTATAATGCCTTATTAAAAAACCCTTTTGCGCCAACAGAAGGGAAAAATATCGCATTGTTAAATTACATATCTTGATGATACAACTTTCAATGACTTATATTATAAGGGTGTTTGAGGGTGTGATCCTCTGTGTCAGCAATGAGATAGGACGTGTGATTCCCCTTGGAGATGATTGTGCAGGGGCCATATTAAGCTCGGAAGAACAAAACATGTTTATACACGATCATTTTTTACTGGGGTCTTCGTCTGCCATTACCCTCATTTATTAGGGATTTTTTTACTTTTATAAACATATTCCCTACGCAACTTATATCAAACGGCTGGAGGGTACTACTGAGTATAATTCGAAGTTTCAAAGTGTTAAACCCTGTGTTTGTGAATTTATTAGTCGTAGTTGATGTTTCCAAACTGACCGTTTCTTCATTCTTCTATCTCCAACCGAACGGGTACGACGATTGGTGGATTATCCATATTAGATAAGAATTGGAAACACACATTCGTATTTCTATCTGGGAATTTGGAGCGTGAGAGTATTGTCATGAATCTTCAATTGGACAGGCGAGGGAGGGCTAAGTGTAATGATTAAATGTTATGTAGTTAGTACGAATATATTCCTCTGGTGACACTATATGGTATGTTATTTTCTTTTCTATGTAAAGGAAAACACCAAAAGTGGAACACGGAAGGGTTTCCATAAGGTGTGGTAAATTCGTTGATTAGTTTTTCGACGGCGGCGACCACAACATGGGGGTTGGAAGAATCTAGTGTGTTTTCACATGTGAATTATCTTAGGTCTAGGTTGTGGCATGTTCCGGATTTAGAGGTTGCAGAATGCGATCAAGTAAAGATAGCAGGTAGTGGGAAGATGGTGATGGTAGACCGACTACGAGTATTGATGGAATAAATGCACCGAGACCGTAACAATGTAGGGGATACATTGATGGTTTCTCTGAGTTGCAAGGTGAGAAAGGCGGAATAGTTCATGCCCTCGCGAGAGAGAAAAGAGAATGAGGATGAGATGGTCACTATTCAAGGCGTGGAAGAGAACAGTCACCAAGAAGGCGGCCATGCGTAATTTGGAGAAGATGGGGTAAAGGACGGAGGTTGGCGTCTTTAGGAGGATGATGAAAAGAATGAGGATGAGATGTGGAGTTATCGAGGTGGAGGACCTTCTCGTAAAAGATTGTATAGAATTTAGATTCATATTCTTTCAAAGAATTCAGCTAACTGCAAATCTATTCTTTTTTGCCGTCATAGGTTCCCTTAGCTTGGTTGATGACAACCTGTAAATCAGATCTAATTCTGAGCACTTGAGCTCCACTTATATGAGCTAGCTTCATACCTCCAATTATTTCCTTATATTCTATCGTATTATTTTTCTCCAGGAAGTAAAAGTAGACGACTTGTCGTATTTATTTCCTTGTAAGTAGCTTCATGACTATACCGACACCGCCACCAGTAGTACTTGATGCTCCATCGGTTTCAAGAACCAATTCGAGGTTGGAGTTACCGGGAGAGGGTTTGGTCAGGCTAGGTTCACTACAGGGTATGAAGAATTTTGTGATCAATTCAGTGATGGCTTGTCGTTTGATCACCCGTAGCTTGATGGACCATTTGGTTAGGCGGTCAAAGATATCAGAATTCTGTAATACACTCCCCATGGTAAAGGAGGTTCGTAAAATAATGGTATGGCCCTGAAAGTACGGGCGCATCTTGCGAGCCGCAACCACAAGTCATAATGCTAGTTTTTAAAAATTAAGATATCAAGTATCTGCGTATATCAGCGTCTTGATCGTGTAATATATTGGTCGTTGAAAATTAGTTTGGTTCTTAAACTAGCACAACACTAACTAAAAATTATAGAAATAAGGGTTCATCTGCCACGGGAGCAGAGAAGATTTCTAGTGATGTGATGTAATTTTTGAGTGCTACGAAAGCATGTTATAATCCTCGTTCCATGCGAACATATTCGTACCATGAAGTAGCTTAGAGAAAATGTGGCTCTTAGCCTCCCTTGAAATAATGTGGGGCAGTGCTACGAGGCGCCTCGTTATGCATTAAACATCTTTGATGCTTCGTGAGGTCTCTATATGGATCAGTGCCCGTAGCTGAACCAGGTTTGATTCGATCCCCCTTTTTCTAATTACATGATCTAAAAACTTACCACTATAAACCCCGAATGAGCACTTGACAAGATTTAATTTGCGATTAAACTTACATAGGATGATAAAAATATTACGTATTACCTCCAATTATTGCTCGACTGTATTGGTTTTTACGATTATATCGTCGATATATGCTTTCATGTGGTGCCCCAGTTTATCTTTAAAGATGTGGTTGACGAGGAATTTATATGTAGACCCTACATTGTTCAACCCAAGAGGTATTACAGTATAACAGTATGCCCCCTCTTAGACTGGAATGTTGTATACTCCTCATCTTTTGGGTGCAAACACATCTCATTATAGCCCGAGTATGCATCTATGAACGATAAATATTCACAACCCAAAGTGGAGTCCACTAACTAATCGATACAAGGTAATAGGAAGACATCTTTAGGACAAGCTTGATTCAGGTTGGTGAAATCGACGCACTCACGCTACTACCCTTCTTTATTTTTGACAAAAAAGAAAGGGTTCGCCACCCAAACTGGATACTGTGTATGACGTATGTGCTCTGGCCGAAATAGCGTATCCACTTCATTGTTGATGGCTTCTTGCTTTTCTACTGAGAATGATCGGTATTTTTGTCTGACTAGTTTATCATATTTATATATTACTAGCTCATGGAAATTTCCAAGGGGTTTACCTCTGACACATCACTAGCATTCTACGCAAAATATCCAACTTTTTCTTTAATAAACTAATCAAGAAACTTCTAAAAACGAATCTAAACTTTTACCTATTCGTAGGCTGTGACCCTCAGCCACAAGTTCGTCATTTGTATCATCTAGTCATTCACTTTCACTAGGATCATCCATTAGGTAAGGCGAGGTAGTGTTGTTATTTGATTGGTCCCGCTCCTCCTTGCTAGTTAGCTGCTATCAGAGAGGTTTGTTTGGGTCAATAGCCACTGCATAACAGATTCTGGCGGTCTGTTGGCTCCCCCCAATGATGCCGACTGATTTTCCGATTGGATACATGATACATTGCCTGAAAGTGCATGGATTATCCTCTATCCGATGCAGCTATGGTCGTCCAAAATCGTGGGCATCTGAAATCATAAACAATGTCTTAACTTCCTTGTTAGTATCCTTGTGGCAAACTTTCGCCATGAGCTAGACCTCGCCAACACATTGGGATGATTTTCCCTCATATTCTACCATAGTGCACTGAGTAGATCTATATGGTGAGACTTCTAACATTTGATCGTAGCTTTCTTTGAATATTATGATGGACAAGTTGTCCCCATTAACAAGTGCCCTAGTTACCATAACTTCTCTAATGTCTAGGTTGTTGGTCAAAGCATCCTCGTGGGGTGTAAAAATCCCTTACAAATCATCATCATTGAACTTGAGGTCAGCTACTGGGTCACGGTAATTATGGTAGGAAGAGCCCTCGACTACGTGCACCTCATTTTCTGCTATAGCCCTCTTCCTAGATTACTGGTCGTCGCCTGCCAAAGTTCCCCCTGAAATTGTAACCAACCACTTTTTCTTTCCTTTCCCAACCCTTTTCATTTCATTCTGGCTATGATACTCTTCTTACTTCAAATTGGATGTGCTCGTCACTGTCTATTAGCCTTTGTATATCCTCATTCAACTGCCGTCACAAATCCGTCAGATGGTCGTGGTCGTTGTGATAAGAACAGATATGCATGCTCAAACGCTTGTGGCTAGGGGCACTGATACAAGGGGGGTGATATCCTGTCCTACCAATGGTCTTATCATAGATGATTGAAATAATCTCGGTTAATGGAGTAAACATCATGTTGGATTCTCATAGGGTGCTAGTCGGAGGTTACTTGCGCCTCGCGCCCCGTCGCGTCGAGGAATTTCTTCCAGTCTTTTTTTTCGTATGTCTCCCTTTATTTGAATATGGTATGAATCGCTCTGGGGAGTCCCATTTTGTGGTATCGGCAACCCTAATGAACTGATCTGCTCAATCATGGAGGTCTCTCATCTTCTTAACTGGAAAACGAACTAAATTAGTGTAGAGTTTCCTCTTCCAATCAAGGTATCTCTTAAGTGAAGCGATGGCCATGGACTTATCTATAGCTGACAAAGAATTAAAGTCACGAACAAAGCGTTTGACATAACTCTTTAACGTTTCGCCCTTATTTTGGTAAAGGTCTATGATGGAATCATTTTCGCATAGATATTTCTTGTTGGCGACAAATCTGTCTCTAAAAGCACCCAGAGCCTGTAAAATCATGTATAGAACCTTTAGGTTAACCACTAAACCAGTCTATTGCATTAAATTTAAGGGTCATAGAGAGAGCTCGACAAAGCATGATATCGTCTGGATTGAAGACCATCATCATATTCCTAAACTGATCCAAATATCTATGAGGATCTCTCGTGCCATCTTAGAACTCCATGCGGAACATATCAAACTTTATGGGGATCTTATCCTCTTCAAAATTTTCCATATATGGGGATTATTTGAGCACGTAGGCAGCCATTTTCGGACGAACTTGATTGTAGTGATGGATTTCATTTTCCTTGGCTCTTTTGGGCACAACTTGTTTGCCCTCACAGTATGGTTCTCGTTCTTTGGACCATTTTTGTCGCTACTTTCACCTTTCCCTTCTCCATGCTCCTCGTTCGTTGAAGATCTCTTTCCTCGTTGTGTTGGATTAGCCTATACTACTGACCGCTACCTCGCTCGACTCCTTCTCTCATCTTAGTTGTTAATGCATGAAGGGCATCATTCATCTCTGCTAGTGCTGATTTGACCGCTTCCTCATTGGATTCATATTCATAAGCGATCCTTTATTATTCTTTTTGCATATTTCTGATTTGCAATTAAAAAAATGAACGATAAAATCAACCACGGGGTCACGGTCCTCAACAGTTAGCTCCTCGTGCTCTGTTGTATTGACCACCGCTAATGGTACGACTTATAAATTGACCATAACTGGGTGCTGACCGAATTCTCCTTGTTCTTTAATGACACTTGCATTATGGTTTTTCTAGTGTTACGCCGGAAGGTGGGACCTTTGCCCGGTTTCATTTCATGAGCTGGTCTTGTTGTCCAATGGTCGAGTTTTGGTTTAATCATTATGCACGTTGCTCGTGGGTCAATTTGGTAGGTTCCGGAAACCCCTCTGTTTGTGCATGTATTGCTCGGTTTGTTACTATACGAACTTGTTTATCCCTATAGCATATACTCCGATAATAACGACCTTATAAAAAACAAGTTGATATCCTGTTGTGTAAATAAGTATATTTTAGTTGAAAAAAACTTTAAATAAATGGAAAATAAAATTCCTAAAACACATCATTAATAGATTTCATTTTGTTTGTCTTGAAAAAATTAAAAATATTATTATTTTTAGATATTTTTTAAAGTTAGGTTTATAAGAAATGTAGTTTAAATTTAACTAAAAGAAATGGAAATATAAATGACCAAAGCTATTTCCTCCATGAAAATTATTATTTCCTCCATAATGTGAAAAAACCTCTATGATGTTATTTCCTCCATAAAGGAAATTACAAATTTGCCCTTTTACCCATTTTTTCTTCACAAAACCATTACCCTAACATACCATTACCCATTCAGTACAACAAAACCCATTCTTCACCATTATCACCACCTTACAAAGAAGAAAACCCATTTTTCACCGTTATCACTACCTTACAAAAAAGATTCGAAGAGAGAGAAACCTTGGAGAAGAAAACCCATTCTTCATTTTTCGATTAGGGTTTGAAGTTAGATATCTTTGTTAGATTCGATTAGGGTTTCGATTGTTGTTAGATTTCTTTGTTAGATTCGATTAGGGTTTCGATTGTTGTTAGATTTCTATGTTAGATTCGATTAGGGTGTCGATTGAGGTTTGATTTATTTGTTAGAATCGATTAGGGTTTCGACTTGGGTTCACCTTGGGATAAATCACTGTTCTTAATTTTTTTTATGCACTGAGCATGTGATTCTGAGTGGCCCACTCGGAATCACATGCTCAATGCATAAAAAAAAATTCATGTGAGATTCTTGAATGGGGAATGCTGAAATCGGGAAGTGCTCAAATTACTGTATTCTAAAGCGGAAAAAAACGACATTAAAATACCTTATCCGGTGCTTTACTGCTGTTCTCTTACATGGAATGAGATTCTTGATTTTCCATGGTCGAACGACGTTCAATCTTCAATAAAACTGATGTTTTTGGGGTTTAGGGTTAATTTAAGTTGCCAAAGTCAGATATGTAGGATTAAAAAAGGTTTAATCTTATGTTTTTACACAGTAGGGTAATCTATGTCACTAAAGACATCTAACATTAAATTTGAATACAAAACAAGGGTAAAATAGTAAAATCATGTTTCACTAGTTTTAGAGATTTCAAATTATGGAGGAAATAATAATTTTCATGGAGGAAATAACTTTGGACAATATAAATATTAGTCACTTATTCAAGTGCTCACATGTGTAGTACTTTTGTGTTTATGTGTGACAAGTTTCTTATTTGAATGAGTTCTTTAGGGAAAACAATCGCTAGATACCCATGTCAATAGTTTATGTTTTTTTTTGTTTTTATTTGTAATTAGAAAGATAGAATATTCTTTGTCATAACTTACGCATATATATATAGTAGCGACTTTGATGATATCTTATATTAAAAAAACGGCGGAAATCATGATATTTTAAGTTTTGTCTACTTGGTGAGATTTTGTCTCAATTGTGAAATTACTTTCGAAAAGTAAGTGTGATAGAATTTCGCTTTTTTACTTCCGAACATTAAAGTTAACGTATAGAGCATGAAATATAAAATCAATCACAACACAAGATTTAATATGGTTCGAGTTCTGAAGAAGTCATACAACAACATGCAACAAAGTACTGATTTTATATAGAAGAAGATTACAATGCAACTCTTGAACACAATAAACACAACCTACTCCAAAATATGTTCCAAAAATTCTCTAAACATAGCACAAGAAAATTGAGGAAAATATCAAGTCACACTGTTTTTCTTATAAGAAAGTTCATTTATTTTCTTCTCTTTAAAACTCGACAACACTCTTGCTTTCATGCAACAACAACTTCATATTTGTTCTTTGATATTTTTATAACCAAATATGGAGGAGATAGGTACACGGCCTCATGATAGCAAATGACATACTGCTTCAATAAACATTTGAGAGGTAGTGTCACCAAATATCTGACATTTGTATCGTGTATACTATTTTTGACAAGTAGTGACACAAACCCTCTAGCATTCATTTTGCGTGTATTATTTTTGGTCAACCTCCAGGCACACTTTGATGAAAAACGTTTTGATAAATGGATGAAATTTTCTTATAATTACAGATTAATCACAGTATATCATACCGAGATTAATCACAATATATCTTATAATAACTTAATAGGTAAAGTTTATGATCCTAAGTTTGACCATGTAAAGTCCATGCACTGAGGTTCCAACAGAAAAAATTATGCTTCTAAGTTCCAGTATGTAAGGTTCCTACACTTAGGTTTCACTAGAGAAAAAGTTGTTGCTTTTAAGTTTCATCAGGTAAGGTTCTTGCACTTAGGTTTTAACATATAAATTTTTTTCTTAGAGCTCCAGCGGGTAAGGTTCTTGCATTTATGTTTTAAAAATCTTATTCGCATTAGTTTCGACATAGCTCATGCTCTTCAGTATCGACATATGCCTTTGCACTTAAGATTTGATACATTTCACGCATCAATCGATTTAAGCTTATACATAACAATTATACACATAGATTTATAATGACTATAATATCCACTACCTGATATCCTCTCTACTCTTTAACATTCTCTTTCAATACACAAGCATCCTAGACTTGAACAAGTATCATACAATACGTAAACTTTGAAACTAGTAGTACTTTGGTTAAAGCATCAAAAGGATTTTTTCTCACTTGCAATATTTGTAACCTTCACTTATTATCTCTCTATTATATCTTGGATAAATTAAATCTTGATATCGACATGCTTATTTCTCTTATTGAACTTTGGTTTCCTCATCAAGTGAAGAACATTCATATTATGATAAAATAATTTTACTTATTGCTATATACGAGTAATCTCACTTAACAATCATTTTAACCATATGAAATCCTTTATTATTTTAGTAGTAACCATATGTTTATCTTAGGCCAGTAGTGGTCATATTCATCTTTGGTAGATGGCAAGGTAACAACCTTTTGAATATAATATATATAAATAACCATTCTACCAAATACAATTAACATATAAGACTTCACATTGTCAAAAAAAATATGTATAATCATAGTCCACGTACCCCCTCAGCATTTCATCAGATTTGTGCCTATGATTATAACATAACTCAGAATCTGTTGGACTCCTTAACTATCTCATGGTCTATTGAAGGGCCTGCCAGTGAGGCTTCCATGGAACAGCCATAAAACTGCTCAAAATACTAATTGAGGATGAAAGATTAGGTATCGTCTATATCATTGCTTACATAATTATTATGTTGACATTAGCATAATGTATCGATTATATAAATTGTTTAACATTTACGTCGGTTGAGGCTTGAGTAATATTGAGTTTGAAATAAACACCAATTGGAATCTCAACAACTCTTGTTTCAAAAATACTGAACTTCTTTAGAACCTTCTCTATGTATTCTTATTAAGACAAAAATATATAATTTTTCAATCTATTCGTTATAATTTTTATTCCAAATATCTTATTGGTCTCTTTAATATTCTTCATTTCAAACTTTGCTTACAAATAAGTCTCCAGAATTTCAATCATGTTCCTATCATTTCCAACTATCAGTTATCATCCACATACAATAACAACATGATTTTTCCTCTCCATGTGTGTTTCTCTATTAAAGTAAACACATTTGTCAAAACAAGTCATTATATAATTGATTGACATCATGAAAGACACAAAATTTTATTTCACAGTCACGACTGTCTTAGTTCATACAAAGATTATTTTAACAAACACATATTGCCTACGTTTTCTTTTTCAAAACCTTATATGTGAGTCATATAGTTAGTCTCTTCCAATTATCTATATAAAAATTAAGTAGTAACATCCATTTAATCTAACTCAATATCAAATTTATCAACAATTGACAACATAAGCCTTATAATAGGAAACTTCATTGAAATAAACACCTTTTTTTATATAAAGCCCTTAGCAACCAGCCTAGCTTTGAACTTGGAAAATTCAAATCCAAAAATACAATATTTCTTATTGAATATAAATTAGCATCCAACAAGTTTCTAACACTTCAAATACTTTACAATAACTTCTTCAGACAATTTATGTATTTTACCATGATCTTATGTTACTTTAGCTTGTCATTGCTCTTTATAGCATCGTCGTAAATATCGGGTTCAAGAACACCTCCATGAATTTCAGTTGATTAAGCATAACCTATGATCCCAATATACTCATACCTATGTATATTCTTACTAGTTCTTTGTGCTATATATCTTCCTAATTGATAACTATCACTATCATCATGTTGATCTTCAGCCTAAACATCTGAAATGTCTGAAAATTTAAAATCTTGACCAAGGTCTAACTCATGAAATGGTTGAACTTACTTTCGATGAGTTGAATACGTACCAAGTCTATATTTATCTTTGGTAAAAGCATCACCTTGTTTATTATTTTGTTCAAGTTTCACCTCAACTTAAACTTTCTAGTCTTCACCTTCTTCAAAAATGACATCACATATTCAGTGGATATCACATCTCTACTGATTAAAGATATATGAAACCCTCATTCTAGACACTAAAAACTATACCATTTTACTCATTTGATATAGTCATGGAACAAACACATTTGCTGCTCTCGATTGAAGCTTATCTTGTTTCACATGTACATAAGTTGCATATCTGAACACTCTCAAATATTTTATTATTTGCTAACTTCCAATCTATCTCTCTTGAATATATATAACCTCTAGTGCAGAAGAGAGGCTCTTGTTGATAATGTATGAAACTATCATGAAAGCTTCTCCTCAAAATGTTTGAGCTCATACCAATTGTTAAAAGGATACACATTTCGTTTTCTAGTATAATTCAGTTCATCTTCTAAGAAATATAATTTTTTTAGGAGTTTCTTTCATGGTTTTGTCTAGTAATGCCAAGTTTAGAACAATATCCAGTGAATGGTTTATTCTCAAATATCAAGTCATCATGTGTAATAATTTTTCAATATGATCCAAGTCTAATTCTCCACCATGTTTTTCTATTTCTTAAAAGTATTAAATCTACATCTCTGGTCTTCAAAAGTATAACCATTATTTTTATGGAACAATCATCAACTAAAACATAGAGTATTTGGCTCCTCCTTTTGTAGGATGTATTGGAGTTCCCTCAAAGTTCGAATGAATATATTCAAGCACATCATGCGTTAAATGGTTGTTGTTCAAGAATATAACCCTCTTATGTTTACTCATAACATAATTTTCATAAAATTTTAGCTTCTTAACTGTATCATCATACAACAACTCTTGTTTGGTAAGTTTATTAAGACCTTTCCCATTCAAATTCATAGAACTCATCTTTATGATTGTGTTTAATTTTCTAGTGAAATATGAAAAACTACACTAAATATTTGAAACAATGTTCATCCTTCTATTTTTTGTTTCTCACCAACTATAATACTTTCGTAGATTCACACTCACGGCATCACTTTGTTTGGTGGAAATAACAATATTCAAGTTTCATATTTTGGCCAAGACTTTGCCTCAATGTGGACAACTTTTTACGAGTATAGTAGGAATCAACAAAGCTTTGACTCGTTACTTCCAAACACTAAAGTGAACAAGAAGATCAATAAATATATAATCAATAACAACATAAAATTAAAATGGTTTAGATTATGAAGATATTTAATATTCACCTGAAATAAATCAATGATTTAATATAGAAATTACAAAGAATCTTTTGAACACAATAACCTCTCCATATTATGTTCCAAAGATTCTCAAAACATGGTAAAAATAACATATAGTTTAATGAATCAATCATAAAGAATATAACACTTCATGCTCACGGTATCAATTATCATCTAAATGATAATGGCATTAAACCTTTGGCATCATATTTTATGTACTATTCTTGATCGATAGTGATACAAATCTTCTAACATTCATTCTACATGTACTATTTCTGATCAACCTTCATGCTCCTAAGTTCTAATAGGTAAGGGGATAAGTAAAGACCCTTAATAAATACTTCTGATGGATAAAGACTGAACAAACTCAAGGAAATAAGGAATATTTACTCTTAATTAGATTTATTTCAAGTATTAAAAATTTGTAAAACCAACTATTACGAGGCCAAAACTTTTATTTATAAGTGTTGTTCTAGACTTAGTCTTAAATCTATGGATGAATGACACGTGTCTTTGTGTTCATGTGGCATTCATCTAATAAAGAGTTAGTTACAAACATTATGAATTTACCATATAATTTCCTATGGTATTCTAATAATATTGAATAATGTCTTATAAGATCATGTAAGGCTCTCGAGGGCTCTTGAATATTCTTTTAACACGTCATATTCGATCTATTTTTTTCTAAAATAAGATTGTATCTTGACCATTATGGAATTTATCTTTTTTGATCAACTCATCATTTATATCGAGGTCGTTATTCTTTATACTTAGGGTCCTCGTAATATTTAGTAGATTTTTTATGATTGAGTCTTAATGCTTCTTACTTGATCATGTTAAGTCTATCTCTAGGTCATCAAAGAAGCTTCTTCATTGGTTCTTCATACTATTTATTTGATGCGATCAATGTAGTATTTATATCAGGATCGTTATAATACTTGGTGAAAGCCCGTTCTTCAATCATACTCGACTATATTCTCTAATACATAAACTGAATTCCTTTATTTGGATCATCATTTATAATATGTGCTCTTCTGATTATTGCTACCTAGTATTAATGAAAGATCTTTACCTCTTGAACAAAAATATGTGAGCGGATAATATGACCTAATCATCCCTCTCGTCTTTAAGTATAATTTTATACTTAAATATTACTAGACGAGGTAATGATCAGGTTATTGTAAAATTATTAACTCCTTTAATTTTTTATTTTTAAACTTACGCAGTAATCTCCTCGCAAATTCTCAACTTATATTTTTATTCAATACATAAAACTTAAAACACTTCCTATTTTAACCTTATTTTCTATGGTCCCAAATCGTACCCTTTTGTATTACATTTATCCAACGGTTCTAATTCACATCTATTGCATATATAGAGACTTCAAAGTTTTCCTTTAACTTTTCTTTGAGACCTTCTCTCTCTACACTTTCTCTCTCTATAGTTCTTATCTTATATAAATAGCTTGCATCCCTCTATCAATTTTTTGTAAATGTTTTACATTGTGTTGTTTGAATTTCAAAAAATCCAAGGTAAAACTCTTTATTATGTATACTTGTTTTTTATTTAGTTTTATTGGTGGTGGAAAAACTCACGAATGTGCTATATCATTTCGTGAAGAGATAATGTGCTAGAATTTTTGCAAAACATTGATGGAGGGATGCAAGCTATTTTTATAAGATAATAATTATAGAGAAAGGAAGTGAATGAAGAGAATGTTCGAAAGAAAAGTTAAAGGAAAACTGTGAAGTTTTTATATAGACAATAGATGTCAATTAGAATCGTTAGGTCAAATAATGATAAATGAGTACGATTTGGGATTATGGAAATGAGGTTAGAATACAAAGAGTTTTAAGTTTTATTTATTGAATAAAAATATAGGTTGAGTATTCGCGAGAAGAGTAATGTGTAAGTTTAAAAATTAAATAACAACGATGAGTTAATAATTTCACAATAACATGACATTTATCTTGTCTAGTAATTTTTAAGTATAAAATTATACTTAATATCTAAGGTATGATAAGTTCATATATTATCCTACGATTCGCATGTCTTTATGCAAAGAGTAAATATCCTTCATCAATACTAGGTTGCAATAAACACAAGAGCAAGTATTAATGATGATCACCCAAAAATATAAATTCACTTTATATATTATAAAAAGTCGAATATAATTGAAGAAATAGTTTTCGCTAAGTATTATAGCAATCCTAATATAAAAACTACGTTGATCAGATCGATGAATGATATGAAAAATCAATAAAAAACATATTTGAGGATCTGGATATAGATTTGAAATGATCAAATAAAATATATCTATATATTCATCTTTAATGATACAAATTTTATTCTAGTTATGCCATTTTAGAAAATCTCTAATTAAAATATATTTTACTATTGTATAGTTTTGTGATATTTCAAGTTTGACGTTTCAATGTAATTACCAATCATGCATATACATTTGAACAGGAACATTATACATTGTTATATAAAAGAAATAATCACCAAACGTGTGGAACAAAACATAATGGGTAAGGGAAGAAATAGCGTGAAATATGAGATGAAAATAGTAAAATGTACAAGAAGGTCGATCACTTCAACAGAAAAGATAAGATGGTGGTCAATGATAATAACATTAAATGGGCCATACAAAATAGTAAGTGGGCCATTTTATTGATTAGACATAGCCCAAATCTAAAGTCCTTTTTGTGTACACCAATCCCATCACTCTACGTCTCTTTCCTAAACTGCCACCCATGTAGGGTTTGTCAACAATACTAGGTTTCTCATAGGTTTTCCCTTGTCTTTTGAATTTATAAACCTTCTTCTATGGATGACCAGTGACTCTAAAAAATGTTGTTTATAAAATCAATCCTAATATACTACTAAGAATAAATAACTATATATATATGTACTACGAGACTATTAAAATATATATAAGAAAGAAGATAAAAGATTGGTGTGATTGGATTTGAAAGGTTATGTTATGGCAGTAGCTAGGTTCCAAGGAGAAAGGTTGGAGTCATGAGATGAAAAGGCAACATAAATGGCAAGAACAAGCGCATGGGTTTGGTCGCTTTTATTTAGTAAGGTGATGACATGAAGGAGTGAAAGTTATAACTAAAGTTTTCCTTTTCCTTTACCTTTTCTTTTTCTCTTTTCTTTTTGTATGGGAAATCAAAACTTCAACATCTATCTATCTCTCTCTTCATTCACTTCTGCACTTACACACTGTGCCACTTCTACTCAAACCATCAAAAATTAAATTCATACTCCTGTTATATACTATCTTGTGATCTTTTAGTATGGTCAACATTTGAATCTTTCACTCCTTCTCTATATGCTCCACTTTTCTAGCTCTTTTGAGATTGTTATTCAAAATTGTTTGAATCAGTACCCATGTCATATTGCTAAATCATATCCAGCTATAGTTTGGTGTCCGAGTTTATAAGTTATAAAGCTATTTAAAATAAATAAATAATGATACCTACTTTTTCTTATAAAATCTAAAAAATAAAAAATAAAAAAGCAAAACTAGTATTATAATATAAAAGGAAGAATGCGATGTTAGTTATTTTTTATTAGAAAAATTACTATATGTATTTGTTATTGTCATTAATAGTTTGGTTAACAAATAATATTATCAGTGAATATCAAACAAACAAATATAAATATTTTATATTATTTTATGAAAGTAGTTTTGTAGATATCGAGTTGAAAATTGAATTATATAAGAATATATAGTAAGAATATTAATTTTTAAATCTGGATTATTAATTTAAGGACTAATTTATAAAAAAAGACAAATAGTCAAGGTTATAGATGATGATCACACCTCAACAAAGGAGAGTTGCAATTAGTGTTATGTTAAAACATTAACTTCAATCTTACATAAAAAGACGGTATTGTTCAATTCCTTCAACACATGACCGTAAAGAAATCAAGAGTTTGTCATGGTTAGAGGATCAAATCCTCAGGATCATATCAAGGGATTGTAAAAAACAAAAAACAAAAGTGAAAGAAATAACAAAAATACATAATGTATTCTTTTTCTGAGTATTTATATTTCATATTTTAGGGAATAACTCATATAACTAATGGGTTTTGTGTATGTTTAGTTTTAGGATATAACCCGACAAGTGGTATCAAAACCGACTTTTAAAGCTCGACTATTATGTTTTTTTCTTCAATCGAATATGCATATGCATCTGATTTTCTTTCATGTAAAGGATCCACACTTGGAAATTGAATGTTAATTGGTTTGGTAGAGGTGTGTGAGTTTTAGGGTTTCAATCCTATGATATTGACTGATTAGAGATCAAAATATGTTATATTATGATGTTAAATCAAATAAATATGAGTTATGGAACAAATTTAAGGATTTTAAGCAGATTTAAGATCATGTTGTCGCGAAAAAAATCATCGTCGCAACACATTAAGCTTAAATACGTCAAAAATAACTATAAGTTTTTTCACCATGACACATACCAATTTCGGTGTCATCACTGCGACAATTATTTAAGTATGGAAGCATCTTGATGCGCCACAACACCCTTCTTGGTTATCGTGAAGAGGTCATGGTTGTTTTAACAAAATTCTTTGGTTGAAGTTTTACACGGTATGTCCGATCCTTCTTATCTGGACCACATGCTAGCTTGGAATTTCAATATATTTTCATGATTTTTGTGATTTTTTTTATATTTTGTATGTAGATTACATGATTTAGGTCGTCTTAAGTTCGGTAAGTAAACCATGAGACTAATTTATCGCTCAAGTGATCCCTGTTGCTGAATTAGTTTACTTAGGGTTTTTGACAAAGTCGTGATTAATAATATTGCATGCATTAACGACCCTATGGAAGGTAAATTTTCAACATAATTATTCATAAACACAAGAGATTTAATTATGAATTGGTCATTTACACATGTTTTTATCAAACTAGAGAAGTGAGCTCTAAAGATGATTTTTCTGAATCAAGTCGACTACAAATTGGATTAAGAATGACTTTTCTCAAACTCATAGAACTATATGTTGATGTATTTTTCATAAAATATCTAATTAACGATGTTATGTTATTTTTTATATTTTGAATCCATATGCAAACAACATCTAAGTTTATATGACAATGAATGTCTTGCTTATGTGTTATTTCTTGTGTGTATTGTTGTAGTAAAAGCCAATATTTTTAATCCATTGGACAATAAACCCCCAACCTTAGATGGGTATGATTTTTTCCAGAACTTAAAATTGTATTTGAAATGTCATGATTTTGACATGGTATTAAGGACTAAGACACCAACGGCCCTCACTAAATATAGTTTTATTGAGGAGAATAAATATTTTGATGTGTGGGATAGTTAATTTGCTTTTTCTTAATAAATATAAAACAAATAATATATATAACACACAGTGAGAATGTCCCAACTAAGACCATCCATGTAATTGAGTGTCCCAAGGAAGTTGATTTTTTTTTCAAGAATGATAATGTGATTATTCTGACGTCGTGGAGTCCAGCTCTCCATCCTGAAGTTTACAAAAAATAAGATAATAAATAAATATATTCTCAGAAAATCAATGATCATGTCGAAGCAAAAAAGAAATTTAAGGTTGACATTCCTAAAGAAGTAATGATAAGGTTTTTGTTTTGATATTTTCCTCAACAGTTTAAGAGCTTTTAAACCTCTTATAAATGTGAGTATGAATATTAGAAATTTAGTGAATTGATTTCTCATGCTACTCAAGAGGAAGAAAATTAAAAATAAGAATAACTTGAGGTGCAGATGGTGATTTTTAACCAATAAAAACAAAGAATAGAAAGTATAATGGAGTTGTTGTTAAGGAGCAAAAAACCTAAAAAACACTTTTTAGAGGTCAACGTTTCTTTTGTAAGAAGCAATAACATCTCAAAATAAATTATGAAAAATATCAAACCTTATTAAAGCTAAGACGAATCTCACAATTCTAGTTTGTTCAGAATTCAATTTAGTTTAATTTAAAAACAATACATGGTGGATTGATACAACTTCGACCACCCATGGTGATGATGTTGAGTTTGAAGGGAATGATTTAGAAAAAATGTTACTTTTGATGTGGTATCTATACAAATTCATAAAGTTTATAACGAATATACTCATGCATTAGATGATAAAATTACAATAACAATCATTTCAGTATTGTCAGAAAATGAAGATACTTGAAATATAATAAATGTTTAATTTGAGGGTTCTAACGAGTATACTAATGTATAAAATTATTTAGTCTCGTTAGAACATAAAGATACTAAAAATTATATTAATCTTCCACATTGAGAATAAAATGACATTGTTATGAAGATAAAACTTTATGTACTCAAGAAGTAAAAACTGAAGAAATAATATTCTTAAGAATGTCCACTAGATAAAGAAAGATTTATATAATATCGGATTATATAGTATGTAATCAAGAAAATAAAAAATCATATGACATAATGGTAAATGAATTTCCATGTTTTCGAGAAGTCATGAAGAGTTTTTACTCTTAGTTATCGATTAATGCTAGGAAAGAATAATATAAGTCAGTCCAAGATAACGTCGTCTTAGAGTTTGTCATGTTATCGGAATATAAGTGGATTTGAAAAACCAAACGGGTTTCCAAAGGTAATGTGAAGAGGCATTAAATACGACTCGTGGTAAAATATTATACTCATCATCAAAAGATTAACTTTAAAAAGACATTCTCTCTATTTTCGAAACAATCTTTTAGGAAAATTATATCACTAATTAGACATTTTGACCTAAAGGTTAATAGATGTTAATAGGTATTTTTTTGAAGATGATATTGAGGAAAATACTTATATGGTGTATTCTGAGAAATTTATAATTTATTATTCAAATTTAATGGTATGTAAACTTAAAAAATCCATATATAGGCCTAAACTAGCTGCTTGACAATGTACTATAATTTCCTCCTTTAGTTTTAATGTGAACTTGGTTAAGGACTATGTGTATCAAAATTGTAATAGACGTAAGTTCGTATTTTAAGTATTGTATATTGATGACCACGAACGATAAGTTTTTGTTACATACACTAAAAGAGTTCTAATGGAGAAATTTGATATGAAATATCTTAGAAATTAAAATTTTGAATTAGGAATCCAGATTCATCGGAATCATTCCCGTAAAATCTTAGGATTTCCAGAAAATGCATACATGGAAAGTATGTTGAAATGTTACAAAATATAAAATGACTAGCCATTGAATACCATATTCCAAAGAAGACACATTAAGTCTAAGTCAATGTTCAAACGTAAAATTTGAGATTAGGGAAATGCAAAAAATCTCATATGCTTCGCAATTGGGAATCTAGTGTATGTTTAGGTTTACATAAGACCAGCCATTGAATTTATTGTCAGATTATTAGGAATGTATGTAAGTAATACGAAGAAGGGACCATTCAAAACAATCAAAAGGATTCATTGGTATATACAATAAACAAAAAGGCACATGTTGACATATATAAATTTGGATAATCTACAGATTGTTGGGTATTGCAACTCATAATTTTTTGGTTGTGTGGGCACGTTTCGAAGCACTTTAGGCAATATATTCATATTATCTATAAGTGAAATATTATAGAAAATATTAAGCAAACACTAGTTGCATTCTGTATTACCGTAACCAAATTTGTTACATGCGTTTAGACATCCAATCAAACACTATGGTGTTAGAATTTTTATCCCAGAACTACACATTGTAGAAGGGGTGGAAAATCGGCGAGGATATACTATGATAATAATTCTGTAGTCCGGTATTCAAATAGTAACATAAGCTCGTCTAAGTCCAAGAATAGTGAAATCGATTCCATGTTTGTTAAATAAAGAATACAAATTATTCAAATTAGCATAGAGAACATCGATACAAACTCCATGGTGACAGATCATCAACTAAAGTATTGGTATCTACAGTTGTCATGAATATATCATTAGGATGAGTATTGTTTGTTACATGATCATTGATTTAAGTGGGAGTTTACAATAGGTCCGAAGATATGTTTATTATGTGCTTATATACACTTATGTTTTGGTGATAAAATATATAATAAGTATGCTTATTTAAGTTTGACTCATTAATTAGATCCTTAGTTAAGTTACGATCATTTTAAGAATAAAGACGTGCGACTATATTTCGTATTATTTTTAAGTTACATATGGTACTGGGTCCATGTAATTAAATATTAGGGATGAAATATTGGGGATCATATGGTTAATGTTGCATCTATTTGGCCACATTAATGTAGTTTATCAATGGAAAATATAATTTTGGAGGCTTCATAAAGTAGATATCTTATAGTAGCATATAATTATCCAAGTGGTAGATTGTTTGAACGTTTGCATTATGACAAATCAACATATGGTTATTAATTCATTAGTTACTATCGATTGTACTATAATAAATAAGTATTAACATAAATAAGTATCACTCTAATAGTTGAAAATACTTTATTGAGATAATTATGTAAATAATAAATCGAATTTAGATCTTTTGAAACACTGAATACGAATATTAACCCATAAGTCTAAACTATAAATTTATGGACTATTCTATTAAAAACAAATAATCAGGGGTCATTATATCTCGTCATAACAACTTAATAAAAAAATGATTGTACTTAGGGATCGCAGTCGAATTCAAATTCTGTAATGTATGGTAAAAAAGGTTCTGTTGTTGATGTTCAAAAAATCAAATTTTGAACATCAAAACTATGAACTATAATGACAAGATAAACATAAAAATAAAATGAAATGAAATATTAATTTTTTATTACATTATTTATATATTTATATATATATATATATATATATATATATAATTGGTTTAGATTATATCTAATGAAATCAAATATCAAAAATCTGTCTAGTTCCGACTTTTTTATCAACCAAATTTTGCATCTTTTGTTTGTGTTTATGACCAAATTTCGATCATGGTAAATATATTTTAGGAGATATAATTTTGGTTGCATGAACTATTTATTTGATGTTTTTTTTTGTAATTTTTTTGAAATTAAAAGGCTTATATTTATATTTTGGTGAATATACAAGTTGCCAGAATAAACTTGCATGTGTATGAAAATGAAGGGACGTCCACTCTTTTCCCCTTCCTCAATTCTAGCTTTACGAACTCTTTTTAGTTCAAAATATTTATTTTTCAAGTTGATCTAAGACATAAAAAAATTGAAGATTAAATTTTTTATGCCTTTTGAGTGTTAAAAACTCATCCATGTCATTTCTTTGTTTTATTTCTTTACTTATTTATTCGATATTTTTTTCTCGTCAATATTTTTTGTAGCCAATGTTATAATATGATCCACTTTATTATGTGATATATATTATTTTTTGTCAGCTTTTAGTTTGTACTAGTGTTTTGAATTCATGTTGTCAAAAAAGAAATTACGGACATTTTTAAGTTTATCAAATCAGTAATTTACATTAATCTTAAATAAAATCTTTTGTCCTTTATATAATTTTAAAAATTCAAATCAAGTAGTATAATTTAAAATTACAAATTTATTATGCATTAAGATAGATGTTAATAGCATATATAAATTCAACAAATATCATCGTTAACTTTCGAAAGAGATGATGTCAAACATCAGTATCCAACTTGATATTAAAGTAAAAAAAACATTTATATTGAGAGAAGGATCTAACGGCTTGAAGTACAATAATAGTATGATAGAGACTTGATACAAAATAAGATAAAAATTATAGTCTAAAGCTAAACTTTTACAAATTGGAATGAAAAGATGGCGGAAGCTTGATTCAATTTCTTTTAGAGATACTAATAAGTTATCTAAGTGAATATTCCATCTTCATCTTCTAGATTTAGCTTGAGCTTTAGTACCAACCTTTCATAAGTTTTGGATATCAAAGTTTTCTCAGAGACTTTTCATTTGCATTTTAATTACGAAGAATTTTATCAAATTGAATCATTAAATTTTAAGATGAGAAAGACTTCTGATTAAGCTTTTAAACTATTGATCTTTGTTGAGCTATTCTTTGGTCTTTTAGTCTTGTATTTGTATCTGCAACCAAATAGTAGATTATATAATTGGTCAGGAGAAACCGACCAAAAAAAATTAGTAACTAATGTAATTAAAGTATAAACTAAAATTAAATTTGAAAAGATTAGACTTCCAATCTTAAATAACCAATGATGATCCTCTTTAGAAAATTGACAGTCTTAAAACTCTGCAGAGATTGAGAATTTGAAAATTCACAGATAACATGATCTCTAATATCGGGAAGAAACTAAAAAAACAACATATATTTTATCACAAGAGATAAGTTTTATAAACATTAGAGAGAATACAGATTTAAAAACAAGATATTGTATTTTTAAGGATACAGGAAGCCAAAACAGAGTAAATAATATTGATCAATAACAAAGAATCAAATTCAATGATGATCATATTAAATTCATATTTATAGAAGCTACATAATCGCATCCCAACAAAGACTCAAGAAGCAACAATAAAAGAACAGATTTTGAGATTAAAATTAGACATCTGAGAAGACGCCAATGGCCAGAGCAAATAGAATGGATACATTCATTTGGAAGATAGATTTAAGGATCTAGTTGATCATTTGAAATTGGTGGCCATATATATTCAAGGTCCCTTGATAGTTCTGATTTTTTACTTTCTTAATCTTTTACTCATGCTTTTATTTTTTCCTTCATTATTGGCAGATAAATAATCCTTTATTGCTAATAAAGGAAGACTAGATGCAAAGAGGTTTTTGGAAAATGAATGATCTTTTGTAAGGAGATCCAAATCTTTGAAATTGGTAAGAATGTTAACAAAATAAATAGTGTGAAGAGCTTCAATTATTATTTGCTAAGATCTTCACCAGATTCGCTGATATGAGTAGATTTTAGTCTTATTTCTTATGTTATTGATTTATTGTTATTTTTAGAGTTTGTCAAAATGTTGTCTTTACTATTTTTAGTTTCTAACTTAGTTGTGTTTTGATTAATAAGATTTTCATCAGAAGCAAAAGAGCCATTTTGGTTATTTCGATTACTGGAAACATTGATTTTACTATTTATATTTTCTTCGTTGGATATTACTACAAATTTTAATTTTTGAACCCACTCTTCTATTTGGGAAGGAGGGTGATAATTTGAAGAAGATCAGAGGTAAGTTGAGTATCATTTTCAATTATCCTCTATTGAGAGATTTGATCTTTTTTACAGTTTGCTTCTTTGTCACCCATAGAATTATCCTCTATAGTAGCCAATTGTTAATATTTTATTCTTTGGATATTATTACATTGATTTATAGGCCTCGTTACAATAGTTTTAGTTGGCTCTCTTTTTGCTCGGAACCCCAACTGACAAAGGCAAGCGAATTACCTTAGAAATTCGAGTTATGGTACCATCGGTGATAAGATCAGATAATTTTAGATTTCCATAATAGTAAAGTGGATTGGAATTTCTTTAGAGGGGTAGCTTGGACCATACAATTAAAATTTGATGACTAAGAAGTTAGCTAAATAAGTTTAGGGACTCAGATAAGTGCCTACATTGATTTATGGACCTGGGGGATCATGAGATTGACTCAAATAAATGACCTGACCCGAATGGCTTATGGATCTTAAAAATAGAGTATAAATAGCTCAACCAACAACATTAAATGGGTTGGACTTTTTCCAAAAGTATTAAATACTAGCACCTCATTTATCCCCCTACATTCTATAAAAAAAGCTTAATACCAAATAAATAAAATATCTTCCACAATTAACCCTAGCCCCTAGATAACATTTTATAATCCCCAGATTGATGACCATAATGGGAGGCGTAAGGTGCCTGAATAACTCTATTCAAATCCATCGTTGCAGATCTTACCTCGGTGGTGGATTCCACTTCAGAATTCTTTAAGGCATGAATCTCAATATGCAAGAAATTTCCCCTCTTGATAACGAGGGGATAAGAGGTAAAAAAATGAGCATGCTACTATTTCACATGTCAATAACAATAGAGAAGAAAGGAAGTTCATGCAAGAGGAGTGTGATCAGTTGAGGACTGCAATTGATGCTTCGAGGGCCGAAAGGAAATCTGAAATATAATTAGAAGGGAAGCTTACTTCGGGATGTGTTGGTACAAACGAGACAGGGAACAATCCCAAACATGATGAAAGTGATCAATCGCTGAAGGCTCACATGGGTTCAAATAAGGAACATCGGGCAAAGTCGTTAATGAACACATCAGACTCTGTTGAAAATTCTGTCACAAAATCTAATTTGGATATTTCTACTTCTGCAGTTAGTAGTGACTATGACCGTCAGAAGTAGAAAGAAATGTTAACCAATAAGCATTCTAAGAAAATGGATAAGAAGGGCAAAGAGATAAAGAAGAAATATCAAGGGAAAATAAAAGAATCGACAACCACGAAATTGATCATTCGTTAAATGATGAGTTTGATATCCAATCCAAACTAGGTATCTTTGCTACTTCGGATGAAGACCATATGTTTAGCTGTACAGTCACATTTGTCTTTAAATATTCTCTCTGGATATTTGCCCAAATGGTTCGATAGCTCTAAAATGGAGAAATGTAATGGTAAAAAAGATCTTGATAATCAGATTGAACAATGCAAAAGTTTCATGATAAAATTTGATGATGGTTACCACAATGATTTATTAAAATCTTTGATATGTTCTAGATGGCTTTCAGGAGGTAATTTGTGGGAATTAAAGAGCTTAAATGGAATGGTGATACTATCATTCATTGTGCGCAAGAGCCGAAAGAATCCTTGAAAGACTATATTAGCCATTTTGTAAATATGAAAAACAAATTGGCTGATTTTTTTGAGCAAGTAACCATCGCTTCTTTAAGGAAGTTTGAATTGGGGGGGGGGATTATGAAATCAGGTTGGAAAGAAAATCAAAATGGAAGAAATTAAAAATTCTAGAGTACCGCGCCAGAATAGGTCTGCTCCAATAACTTCAATCTCCTAAGCCAGTACTAGATCCCAAGCCACAGTTAATTATCGGCCTAAAGACTCTGGACAAGGTTTACATTAGCCTGGGAAAAGTCAATCAAATCAGGGTCAACTGTTTGGACCAAGAAGGAGTCAATGGGTCAAACCTGAATGGTTTTCCAAATTTAATGAAAATATGGCTACCATTTATGACAAAACTAAGAATGTCGTGCATTTCCGAAGGCCGACACAAATTCAATCCCGAAGGGAAAATCGAAACACTTATTTTTGTAAATACTATAATGGTGTGGGCCATGATACTCAATATTGCATTTCTTGAAAATAAGAAGTACAAACCTTGATTGAAAAAGGAAAGTTATCAACTTTTAAATTAGAGGAGAAAACATGAAAGTCGACATTCACTCCTAGCCAAGTTCAAGCACAAAATAAGAAACATCACTAAATGTTCCAAGATAGAGTATGGGGCATCTAGAAAAAAAGATGTTATGGGTTGTTGAAATATTTGATGTAGATCTTGAGTATTTAGACCTTGATCCAGATCGGAACCAGGTTGGGGTGATAGTGGAAAAACAGCGACAATATCCGATCCGTGCAGCTTTTTTAAACCGTTGACCATTTTTTGGGATATACTATGACTGCACTGTTAAGGGAAATAAAAAAACTTTGCAAAGGTATAAAAAAATTATATTATCTAAAAAGAGAAGTTACGTTTATTTTATGGTATTCCCTTATTTATAGTTCTTCCCATTAATGGGCGGTTACAAGGACATTTATTCCCACTTACTATACTCACTACTCCACTTACATCATGCATCCTATAATTGTGGCTAGAATTACTAAGTGGTTTGACTAAGACTTAGAATATCATTAAGCTGTAATTAGAAATTGTTTCCTTTTTGAATCATGCCGCATCGGCTTTCAGCGCGTGCTTGTCTGAGCTGGACTTAGCAACTTCTTTTCTCAGCTTTATCACTCGGTTGGAGAAACGGTATAACACGAACGGTGCTCGATCGTTTAACCTCGTTCAGCACTTCATTATCTCGTTCGACCTTCAGATCCTCCTTAACTAGCTTGGTCTACCAATTCGCTCATCAGAATTGATCATTATTATCCTTTTGTATTTATATTAGCTTTGTTCTTTACTCCACTCGTCTGATTCCTTACTACATCTATGCTCATCTTTCTAGCTCGGGCTCATCCTTTGTTTTCTCATCTCCTGCCTCTGCTCGTCCTTTTAGGTTCTGCTTGATTGGGGAATACCCCTTTATCAGGGCACCACCCCAGTATATGGATTTAGCATTTAATCAAATGGTAAATGGATAAATTCAAAATCCCTTTAAGGAGAAACAAATTTGTGTTGTATTTGAAAGTAAAGCCAATCAACTAATGAAGGTTACTTGCCATCATTGTTTTCTGTTTGGGCGACACGTGGATGGAGTGTAACTGTGACGGTCTCGACACAACCGTATTTAGGAAGTAGCGTCTGTCGCTTGGGTTTTGAAGAAGCATGCAAGTTGTTTGTTGACGTTTACCTAACGCGTAATACGTGTTTATCTGGAAAATTACCATATTACCTTAATTATTAACCATAGTATCCCTTAAACGCTTACTTTTGTTGTGCATTTGCGAAGTCTATTGCTGTCATCTGCTGTCGAAAAGCATTATGTTAATTTTCAAACTGCAACCCAAATACGCCATTTTTTCTTGACTCTTGCATACATGTAGTGTTTGATAGTTATTAGATCCTAAATTCTGGAGTAGTGAGGCTGCGATTATGGCGACATCAAAAGATAGTTGTATACACATGATGTTGAACTAATCACCCCTCGCCTACTTTAATGATGCTTATTCGTGACACTAACTCATTGGAGTCCAAGTAGAAACAATGGAACAAAAAGGACGACAAGGAGGACATTGGAGATAACTTCAATATCTGAATTTGAAGACCCCTTATTTTTGGAAAGCTATTTCTCTCAAATAGCTCACAAATATGGGTATTCATATGATGTTGGATTGCTCAGTTTTAGGGTGAGGTATGCCATTACAGAAGATGTGACAGTGAGGGTTCCCTTGGTCAGTGAGCATCCATATTATGTCCGTTAAACGGAGACTTGCTTGTTTACGATTGTGTTCGATTGGGGACTGCGGCTTCCCTTGCCCATGCTGATTCGTGATTTTTTTAGTGTGATAGGCATTTGTCCCACCTAGTTATCTGCTAACGGGTGGAGGATGATGCTTAGTGTAGTTCTTAGCTCAAGCTTGCTAGGGATTAAAATATGTCTGGCTAATTTATTATTAGCTACCGACATGACTAAACTTGACAAGTCTCCCTTCTTTTACACCCAGCTAAAATGAATGAAAAATATTGTTCAACTCCCTTTGTCAGATAAAAACTGGATGAACTCTTTCGTGTTTATGTCTGGAAATTGTGAATATGAGAAACCGATGATGAACCTCGAGTTAAAGAGGAAATGGAGAGTGAAGTGTAAGCATTAGTAGCGTAATCCGTACAGTGAATTAGCCTGTAATTCAATATTAGATATTGAACCAGTCTGTAAATCTCTATGCAGGTGGAGCAACCAACCAAGAGTAGTGGGAGGAAGGATTGACAAAAGAGTACATAAATCATTTGATTGAGGTCGACAACCTAGCCAACTCTACTTGGTTACAAGAGCCTAAACTGTTATTCACACAGTTCAACTACCTTAGGTAAGGTTTGTGGCCAATACCAGAGTTGACGGTTACAAAGGACGGAAGAGTGATAATGTCAGACAGTGCAGAAGTCACTATGGATCGTATTTGAGCATTGATGGAAGAGAGGTATCAAGAGAAGAATAGCATTGGTATTTTGCTGTCAGTGCCCCAGACCCGCGGAGGCAAAGAAACTGAAGGGTCATCCTCAGTTCCTTGTTAACAGGATGGGTAAGGGGGGAGGCTTGCCATTCAAGGGGTCGATGAGGTGAATTAAGTGGGAAGGAGTATTCTTGAAGGGCAAGGAACTGCCGATGGCGATCGAGTGCGACATGAACGAGATGACGAAGAAGGGGACAAAGATTCTACTTTTTTAGTAAAACCATGGAATAAGAAGCAAAAATTGATTCTGGATGTTGTTCCTCTTACCACCAAGAAACTTCAGGTGAGAGATGATGAAAGTGGTAGTTAGAAAGTTGTACAAAGAAAACCTGTTGATCCTCCAAATCTCCTTCCAACAACGCAAGGATGAGGTAAAAGGCCCGAGATTGATGTGGAGCCTATCGATCTAGTAGAAGACAGTGAAGAAGAAGGAGATCGTCCTAATAAGGTGATTCCACAAGAGATGACAGAACATATAAAGAACTTTGTGAAAATATCAACTATTCATCCCTCAGCCGCAGTAGTGCGAGGAATAGGTTCATTACCTCCGTCGGGCAATGTGGTGAGGCTCGCAGTGGCTACAGTGGGGAATACCGGCGATATGACCAGTTAAAAAAATATTTCCATGAACAAGTTACACCCCAATAAAATAGTTATGCCCCGTCCATCGATACTCATGTTTGAATAACTCAAGTGTATTCCTGAGTTATCATATAATGATGCGATGCCCATAAGCGATATCGTACAGCGGCAGGTTGAGCTCGCCATTGAGGTAAGAACATACGGTGTGGAACAAACTATCATAAGATATAATGCAATGTAACTAAATTTATGTGTTTTGTAGTTGCATCATAACTCAGTTTTCATATCGCCGTATATCTGCGGCCGACCTGAAATTAATGGAAAGGTGGAAACCAGAACCGATGTTGTTTGGATTAGCCAAATCATCAACTACAGAGGTTGTGCACTTAAGGCATGTTTATGGGTCCACCAAATCTGCCAAGGATAAGGCGAGTGAGGCTAGTGAGAAACTTAAAATCAAGATGGAGACGCTGAAGGAGGCTTTAATCTGCAGCGACAAAAAAATGCAAAGCGCTGTCCACTGGAAACTTTAACTTATTGAATCAGAATATCACTCTGATTCAAAGGAACGAAGAGCTCATCGCTCAGAGCTCAAATTTACTTGATCAAAGCTTGGCGCAGGTCAAAAGGGTTCAGGAACAGGCGGACCGATTTACTGGGATGTCCTTATTAAAAACTGAACTGAAAGCAAGACTGGAAAATGCAAAAAGGGATTTGAGCTTGAGAGACAGCCACGGAAGGAGAGCTTAAAGGCCCCACTGGAGGAGCAGATGCTCATATGATGAGTGTTGTTATGGATATGATAGCCGGGGAGAAGAAAAAGGTTGTGTCTGAGCTGCTGTCATTAAATCCTGGGATGAAGCTCGGGTCATTGGGTCACTAGTTTGAAGTGCGTGTGCATCCGCAGAATGCTCGGCCCATAATAGTTCTTGATGCAATCATCTCCCCAAGTGCGAAAGGTCTTGCAGTCGACGTTGTTACAGTTGCAGCCGATCTAGTAAGTGGCGTGAGCAACGAGGCTCAAACAAATCATATCGAGCTTTCTCCCCCTCCAACCGTTTAATTTTATTGTATCATTCTAGTGAAAGACTGTAAAACTAAAAGTTAACTGTGTGTAATTTGTTTCCTGCCACGACTCTTGTTTTGTTGAACAAAATTGAATGCTAAGTTATCTGATGTTGCATTGGCAGTTTGGGTGCACCCCTTGAATTATTAATAGACTCGTAATGATATATATATATATATATATATATTATAGATGTGTTTATTACTTTGTGTAGTTTCATAGGGCGATTCTTACAAGGTCGAGCCCAATTGGGCTCATTGTGTATCTTAAGACAAACCCTATTGTCTTTCTAGCTGATTGGCGGCGAGGTCGTGAAGACCCTATTGTGTAGCCTGTTATAGACTTGGTTTGTAACCAGTTTGCAAATATACCCAGTACAAGGTATGAGGCATAGTATGGCCTTTAATTAGCCCATAAGCGTGACCAATTAGCCCGATCGTGTTTATAAACACTCAGTCTAAACTCGGTGTGGTCCCTTGCGTAGCCGTTTAGGCGTGGTCAGTGACCCATTCGCTAATTGTAAGGATATAAAACTTATAATAAACATATGATGGCGAAAGCAAAAATCATATTAAGAAGAAAGCAAATGTTTGAGATGCCTCATTAAATAACCTTCTTGCGCCATCAGGGAGGAAAAAGAGCGCATCAGTACATTCTATATAGATTGGCGATATAATTTAAGGTGGTTCACATTCCACGAGTGTTTGAGGGCGCAAGATTCTTTGTCTGGTAGTCAATAGGCCCCATAATGCCTAGTAGAAATGATTGTGTACGAACCCTCCCAGTTATGGCCTAACTTGCCACTAGCTCCACTTTCTGATCCTTCGAATGTCTTCTTAATCACTATGTCGCCTACCTTGAAACTGTGTGGCTTTAACTGAGTATTAAAGCGTCCCCTCATCAAGCTTCTCTAATGCTCTGCTCTGACTCGTGCTTGGTCGCGCCGCTCATCTAAGAGGTCTATGCTTGCTGCTCTAGTTTGGCATCATGAGTTATGCTGGTGTGACGGCCTCGCTACCATAAACAAGGGCAAAAGATGTATCCCCGGTTGTTGCTCGTGGTGTAGTTCTATATGCCCATAACACCCCGACTACTTTTTAAGGCCATTTTCCATCGGCTCATTCAAGCTTCTTCTTAATTTCTTCGAGTATCATTATGTTATTTACTTCAACCTGAAAATTGGCTTGGGGTTATTATGGCGTGGAGAAATGTTGGGCGATCCCATATCGTTTGCAGAAGGTGGTCAGTACCAAATTCTGGAACTACGGGCTGTTATCAGTCATCAGGATTCATGGTATGCCATATCGAGTCAAAATTTGATTATGAATGAAATCACAGACCTCCCGCGCCCGGGTTCAGAATAAATCTTTTGCCTCGAACCATTTGAAGAAGTAGTCCACAACCACAATCAAGAACTGTCTCTTTCGAGTTTCCATTGGCAGAGATCCAACCAAGTTGATCGCCCATTTATCAAAAGAGCAAGGAAGAGGGACAGGTTGCATAGTTTCACTAGGCTTATGTTGTGTGTTAGCATATTGTTGACATTGATGACATTGGTTGCGAATTACAGCCAATAGTACCCTGCCAAAAGAAATCTTCAAATCAGACTTTCGTGCCCACAATGAGCGTCTGCTTCTCCTGGATGTAAATCGCACATGATCGAATTTTCCTCCGTACGATCAAGCCATCAAAGTAGTGGTCGGGTGGCACTTTTCATGTAGAGAATATTGTCTAACACACAGTATTTGTTTGCCTTGAGTTGAAGGGCTCGAGCGTCACCCTTAATAACTGGCAATACCGTTGATGTCCAATATTGTAGATAAGTTTGTCTCCAATCGGTAGTGTGATAAATTTTGTGGATTGCTTTTTCTTTGGTGAGTAGTTCTTAGGTCGGTAGATGTTGAAGGAGGACCAAATGATTCTCTCCTGAGGCCATTGTTTTAGCTAACAAATCTGTAACAGAATTTGCTAAGCGTGGAACGTGTTCATATCAAACTCGGGTGAACTTGGACTCATATTCCTTTAATATAACAAGGTAGCTTCAGATTCCTTCCTGCTTAGCAACATAGGTGCCCACCACTTGATTAACCACTAACTGTGAATCCGACTTGATCCTAATACTGATCAAGGCCAATTTTATGCCACACAGAACGGCCTCATATTCTGCTACATTATTCGTGACTGGGAAATCGAACCTGATCGCTTGCTTAATGTCATCCCCATCTAGCAAGTGCATCACATATCCAGCCCCTCCACCCGATGTACTAGAAGCGCATCAACCTCAATAACCCACTCACCATGGTCTGCCACAATAGGTTGTTCGTTTTCGCTGGATGCGTGCATGGAGGACGAGAATTATGCTAGGAAATCAGTTCTCCGCGGTTCGAAGAGTATGGCATACTCACCGAGCTCCACAGTTCACTTAGTTAGGCGTCCAGATACATCAGGCTTTTACCACACTACTTGTAAGGGAAAAGTCATTGGCAAGTGTTTTACTAGTATAATATTCCGGCTTTTGTACTCCGTTGGGTCACAAACCAAAACTGAACTGACAGAGAATGAGGATAACGATAGATACAAAAACAATGGCTCACTGGCCACTGGTGCAGATAAAATTTTTGACGAGGTAATATATAAGTTGAGCTTGACGAAGACCTTGTCATACTCTTCCGTCCAAGTGGATTTTCTTGCTCCTCTTAAAAGTTCAAAAAAGTGGTGATTTTTGTCTCATGCTCGAGAAATGAATCGTGATAGCTCTAGTAGGCGCCTTGTAAGGCACTATACTTCCTTGACAGCCTTTGGGCGTTCCATTTCTAAGATTGTATTCAACTGAATATGATCGGCTTCTATGTCTCGCGGATTCACAACATAATTTAGGAACTTACCCCTACCAACCCTAAAGGAACATTTAACTAGGTTAAGCTTAAGATTGAATTGACGGAGTAGGACAAATACGATCTGCAATGTCTCTAAATGCTTCTTCACTATGTGTTTTGAAAATCATGTCGTCGATATATTCCTCTTAATGTTCTCCCAAATGATCCTATAAAATATGGTTTACCAACCGTTGGTATGTGAACCCCGCGTTTTTAATCCAGAAGGCATGACCGTATAACATTATAAGCCTCGCTCGGTTTGAAAAGCGGTGTGCTCCTGATCTGACATATGGAGTTGAATTTGATTGTACCCCGAATAGGCATCCATAAACGATAGGTATTTGCAACCACATGCTGAATATACAATTTGATCGATACGAGACAGGGGAAACGCATCCTTAGGACATGCATGGTTGAAATCGGTAAAATCTACGCACATCCATCATTGACCACCTTTTATATTTACTAATATTGGGTTGGCTATCCAGACAGGGTACTGTATATTTTCTGATATGACCGATGCGAGATAACTTGGCCACCTCCTCCAAGATGCCTCTTTCTTTTCCAGGGAAAAAAATCTTCATTTCTGGCGTACCGACTTAGCACATGGGTTAATTGTGAGTTCGTGACATATGATAGAAGGTTTAACCCCTGACACATCACTTTCCTCCCATGAAAACACATCCAAGTTCTTGGCTAATAATGTAATTAAAAATTTCTTAAAATTTGGTGATAACTTACCCCCCATCTGGAGCAAACGCCCTGCAGCTATTGGTTCCTCCATTTCCTCTGAAATCGTATCAACTGATTGATCCATCTCGCGAAGGTCATAGACCAGGTCAGGCAAGGGTGGTTCCAAGACTTCCGTTTAGGGAACCCCCTCGTCGCTTGATTGCTATCGGAGTGGTTTGGATGGGTTTACCGTAACCGCATAACAAGTTCTTGTCGTTCGATGGCTTCCTCGAATTATTCCAACGCAGTTTCCCACCGGATATTTCATGCACTGTCGGAATGTACATGTTGTTTCCTCCATTATGTGCAGCCACAGTATCTCAATGATTGCATGGTACAAGCTCGGCGCATCGGAAATTGTAAATAATTTTTTAAGCTCTTTGTTTATTGCTCTGTGCCCAAATTTCACTAGCAGAGCTACTTCCCCCACACAGTGCAAAGTTCTTCCATGATAGCCGACCAGTGTATGTTGAGTAGGATAGTGTGGGGGCATATTTTGCATCCGGTCGAAACTATCTTTAAAAATTATATTGGTGAAACTGCCTTCATCGACTAAAAGGCGGGTTACCAAAATACCTCTGATATCCATATGAATGGTTAATGCATCCTCATGGGGGCATACTAACACCTATAAGATTGTATTTATTAAAGGTAAGATTGACTACTGGGTCCTTGTAACTGTGGTAGGAATTGGCGTCAATTTTATATACATCGAACTTGGTTTTTGTCCGCTTGTTAGAGGTGGTTCCCTGGGACACCACAGAATTTTCGTCGGCTATGATATAAAGGGATAGGGCTGTATTGTGAGTGACGATGAATTTATCGGTGACCTCAGATTCCTGGCCATTAACATTGATGCGTTGTAGCGACTCTGTTTTATCTAACACCCCCGAGTTTCCTCCTACAATTATAAGTAGCCATTGTTGTTTACTAGAATCTCCTCCTCCCTCGTTTATGGGCTTTTTGTTAATGGGCGAACGAGCCTCTTCTCGGCGATCCTGGTGCGAGCGTTTGATAAACTGCACTAACTCTCCATTGTCAATGAGTCTTTGTATTTCCTCTCAATGTTTCGAACACTCGTTTGTTGAATGTCTGTGGTCATCATGATAAACGCAACAATATCGGTTAGATTGCTTAAACCCTGGGGCGCTCATTACACGGGGCGTTTGGTATTTAGTTCTCCCCCTCGTTATATTATATATTACAAAAATGGCTTCGGTTAAGGGATTGAATCACCTAGTTGGAGTTTTGAAGTGCTGGGGACGTCGGCTGGTTTCTCTCCGGGGTCGCTCTTCAACCTTCTTCCGTTCTGATCCCCCTTCCTTGAAATCTGATCCATGCCTGTTCGGTGAGCCGCCCCTTCGGGCATCATCAAATCTGATGAAGGTATCCGCTCGGGCGAGTAGGTCTCCCATGTTCTTCGTTGGGAATTTGATGAGATCCGCGTAAAGATCCCATTTTCGGTCAAGCCCTCGCTTAAGCGATGCCACCGCCATGTTTTCCGCTAAAACTGGCAATGCATTCATAGCGTGAACGTATCATCTAACATAACTTTAAAGGGACTCACCTCGTCGCTGATAACAATCCATGATCGAATCTCGATCACGCTTAAGCTCTTTGTTCCCAACGAACCTCTCTTTGAATTTTTTACAAAGACCAGTGAAATCATGGATGGATCCTTTTGGTAAGCTGTTGAACCAATCCATTGCGTTGCCTTTGAGGGTCATAGATAGTGCTCGGTACAGTATCGTATGGTCCGGGTTGAACGTCATCATCATGTTGCGGAATTATTCCAGATGTCTTTCTAGATCGATTGTTCCATCATGGGACTCTATTCGAAAGGGATCAAACTCCCTTGGGAGTTGGGCCTCGAGAATATTTTTGGTGAATGGTCATTTTTTTAGTATGTATACCAATAGCCTCGGGCGAACTTGGTTGTAACGGATGTCCTCATCCTCTCTTGCTCGCTTGGATGATATAGGGTCGGCTTCCTTCCTAGGCTTTAATTCCTTAGATTGATTTTTGCCTCCACTTTCACATCGCCCCTTGCTTGTCGTCACGCCTAGATGATCGTTCCACCATGCTAGCCTTGCTAGCCTCCAGACCGGATTGATGATTTTCCCGACTTGCTCCCCTGACCTTAGCGGTTAGAGCATGGATAGCGTCGTTCATTCCTACCATGGTCGCATGCATGGCCTGCTTCCTAGCATCGCGCTCGCACGCTACTATTAACTTTTCATGTTGAAGATGCTGGATTTTTTGTTCCAGTTACTGGAAGGTCGGATTAATTTCTATATTAGCTTCCATCACCTCACGAGTCACGGGAGGATCTACAAGTCGGTGAGATTGGGTATCGACCCCTTTACGATCGTGGGCGGTATAGACTGACCTACTAGCTCTCCCGTCGCATCATGTGCTAAAATAGTGGCCACTTGGGTAGCAACCGGGACTGAATACTCTGCCGGACCGAGGTGTTCGCTACCACTCTCCTGCTCACTACTGCTTCACTTAATTCATGGTTTTCTCTCTCGATTCCTTACCTAGTGACTATCATGGTTTTAATGACTTATCACGAAGTCCCACAGACGACACCAATTTTTTTTAAGGGAAATAACAAAACTTTGCAAAGGTAGAAAAACTAATATTGTTAGAAAAGAGAAGTTACATTTATTTTAAGGTATTCCCCTATTTATAGTTCTTCCCATCTATGGGAGGTTAGAAGGATATTTATTTTCACTTACTACACTCACTACTCCACTTACATCATGCAGCCTATAATTTTGGCTAGAATTCCTAAGTGGTTTGACTAAGCCTTAGAATATCATTAAATCGTAATTAGAAATTGTTTCCTCTGTGAATCATGTCGCATTGGCTTTGGGCGCGTGCTTGTCCGAGCAGAACTTAGCAACTTCTTTTCTCAGCTTTATCACTCGGTTTGAGAAACGGTATAGCATGAACGGTGCTCGGTCATTTAACCTCGTTCAGCACTTCATTATCTCGTTCAACCTTCAAATCCTCCTTAACTAGCTTGGTCTACCAACTCGCTCGTCAGACTTGATTGTTACTATCCTCTTGTATTGCTATTAGCTTTTTTATGTATTTCGCTCGTCTGTTTCTTTATTATATCTCTACTCATCTTTCTAGCTCGGGTTTTTCCTTTATTTTCTCATCCCCTGCGTCTGGTTGGCCTTTTAGGTTCTGCTTGACTAGGGAATACCCCCTCATCATGCACCCTCAAATTGTTAAAGAAAAATGCATGTAAACAGTCTAACTACTCAGTTAGAAGGGAAAATGTTTACACATCTTTATCAGGGCCCGAATCCATTCATTTTCTTTGATGAAGATGACCTAAGAAACATTGCAGGCCCACATAAAGATGTTGTGGTAATATGAGCACGAATTGAGGGCAATGATATATATCGAATTCTGATTGATACGGGCAGTTTGACAAACATTCTATTTTTATCAAACTATAAAAAATGAAAAAATCCCTCACTCATCTAACGTTTAAATAGAACCATAGTAAAATTCAATGGTAATTTGGCTGATGTGATTGGGGAATTTGAAAGAAAGGTTTTGTTGGGAAAATGGTCATTCAAGAAGTTGGTAAGAGTTCTGTTTGTGGTAGTTGATTGTCTTACGTCTTACAATCCTATATTTGGTAGGTCTTAGCTATCTAGGATGCATGCAGTAGCATTCATAGTCCACTAATATTTGAAATATGCAGTGGGAGGCCAAGTAGGTGTCGTCCGAAGTATTCAAAAGATAGGCCAAGAATGTTATGTTACTGTTTTTGCTTCAAAGTCGTTAGAAGCAGTGAAATCTAACAAAGAATATCATTTAATGGAGTCTTCTGCCAAATTAAATGAGATAGATGATCCAAGGGAGGCTCCCAGTGTTGTAATCCTAATTGAATAAGTTGAAGTTCATCATTTGGCAGAAGGTAAAAGTGTGAGGGCTAAATTATCATTGAAGTTAAAGGAAAAATTATTGTCTTTTATATTGAACAATCTACATATGTTTGCTTGGTGTAATGAGGATGTAACTGGAGTACTATAAAGAGTTATTAGTCATAATATTTTTGTTAGATCCGATGTAGGGCCAATCGTACAGATAATAAGAGCTTTTTCTAGATAAAAATCTGAAACTATAGTCCAAGAAGTAAATTGAATAAAAAAGGTGAGACATATTAAAAAATCTCAGTACTCTCTTTGGACAGCTAACCTGGTTATCATTTATATATGATTTTTCAGGGCATAATCAAATACAGATGGATTCGAATGATCAAGATCATAACACTTTTATCACTGGCAGGGGGATTTGTTGTTATAAAGTGATGTCTTTGAGATTGAAGAATGCTAGAGACACTTATCAACGATTGGCTAAAAAGGAATTTGCGAGCCATATTGGAAGAAATATCGAAGTTTATATCGATGACATGATGGTTAAGAGCCCTAAAGAGGAAGACCATATATCCAACCTCCAAGAAACATTTTCTAACTTTACTCCTGTCATCTTTATTCATTAACGCACGGATCATGCTTAGCCTATTCTGGCAATGGTAGTGATGATAATGTTTCCCACTTTCGTCGAAAGAGCTTTGATCAGAGTTATCACTAACAATATGTTTTTGCAGGAATAAAATATCACATTGACTGGCGACTTTCTTAAGATGATTTTTTATAATAGATATGGTTTCATGGTTTTCATCTTCATCTTCTTCTTCAACGTCATCTTCGGGACAGTGGATCTCATACTGTAATTTCGATTGACGAGCGACGTATATTATATATTGTATCCTTATAGATTTTTATTCATCTAGCTTCATTGCTAGCTGCTACAAATTAGTGAATCGAGCAGCCGTAGTGGCAGCAAATGGTTAGATGAGTGTGTAACAAGTTGATCGAATAAACTTTGATCAATAACTATGGTGTACTAATATATTGTTGGTTATTGATATTTTTTAATTGTCCTACATTTCTTCATTCGGTCGAATGGATAATAATCTTCTCATAGATCGGTCGAATAGAATCTTCAAAAAGATTAGTTGGGTAAGTGTGTAACAAGTTGATCGAATAAACTTTAAGCTCTTGAAGGTCGGAACTTATGGACCGAATAATTTCCAGTTTAAAAGAATATTTTTTTTATAAATAAAAAATATATATTTTTAAATATTTAAAATTTATATAATATCATAATTAAGCTCGGTTGAAATTACCGTGAAAACACTTTAGATGGTGTATTGTTTTTTAAATTTAAAATTGTAGAGTTTTGCTAACCTGAATCTAAAACACTCATCGAAAAACATTAATGAAACATTTAAGAACTATTTTTAACAACTTTTATAATTTTTTGAAAAATGTTTAACAACTAATCAAAATGTTTTTAAAAAATAAAATAAATTTTCCATAAATAAATTTAGATTTTGTTTCAAATACTTTTAAATACGACACCCATTAACAAAATCTAAAATTTCAAAATAATACACTTAATACACCTTGTAAGATAAAAATTGTGTTACTAGTTAAAATTATAAATAGTTTCAATATATTTGCAGAAACAAATGTAACACTAATTAGCTAAGAGATGGTGATATGAACACAACAACAGATCATAATTATGTCAAAAATGAGATGTGGAAATAAAATATCAAGAGATATTGAAGAAAATGCTTGGATTATTGAGCAAGATAAACTTGGAACATCTGTTGAAGCTCATTTTAAAACCATTCTAGCTAGCCAGCCAGGTCATCTTCATTATGAAGTATCAGATAAGTGCATTCCTAATCTAATTACAGAGGAAGATAACAAAATGTTAACGGAGTTACCTACCGAAAATAATATCCAAGAGGTAATCAAAAGCTTAAATCCCTTGAGTGTTGCAGGTATTTATGGATTCAATGGTCTGTTCTTCTAAAGTTGTTGGCATATCATCAAGAAGGATCTCATTGCAGAAATTTGTAGCTTCTTCCAAGGTGAAGTTTTCCCTCAAGGTATTACTATAACTATCATTTTCCTTATTTCTAAGGTAATGAATTATCACACCTGGAATGAGTACAAGTCGATCAACCTATGCACAATATTGAAAATAATAATCTCAAAAATAATAAATAATAGGCTATCTGTGGTTCTTCATAATATAATTTCAAATGAGCAATGTGGTTTTGTGCATGGAAGAAATATCTATGACAACATCCTAATGGCTAAACAATGAGCTCATGATCTTAAGAAAAAAGTTAGGGTTGTAAATATCATGATTAGGTTGATATGTCAAAAGAATATGATAGATTGTCGTATAAGTTTATCGTAAATATAACAAATCAATTTTGTTTTAGTAGATTATTCCTAGACATAATTTATAGTAAAATTACTTAGGCCTATTTTTCTATCATAGTGAATGGTGAGACTTAAAGTTACTTTAAAACAACTTGTGGAATCAGAAAATGGGATCTTATATCCTTAAGGCTCTTTATTATTGCTAAATAGTATTTGATAAGGGGTTTGAAAAACCTGTTTGAATCAAATGAATGGTGTTCACGTCAAGAAGCTCAATGGTTATTCATTGTTTGGCATTCACAGACGACTTGATCATCTTCACAAATGGTTCATATAATAATATTGATATTCTTGAAGACTTCTTACAACACTATCAGCAAGTCTTTGGCCAGACTATTAACAAAGATAACACAAAGACAATAATTGTTAATGGTTTTTCTCAGTTGGGAGCTAATATGTTGTGTTTTAACACTACTTTTCAGACTGGGTTCTTACCTATATCTTATCTTGGAATCAATATTAATTTTAATAATAAATCTAGAAACTATGATGACCTTATATCAAAGATGAGGTGTAGGAGTTTGGAGTGGGAAAAAATATCTTTTATTTGGTGGTAGAGTGCTTCATATTCAGGCTGTCATTATGTCTTTTCCACTCTATTAAGTTCATGGATGCCTGCTATCTAAAACAGTAATGGGTATGATATATATAGGTTGTGTAATAGGTGCCTTTGGGAAACTAAATAATATTCAAATGCAACTCAATGTACTACATGAAGAATCTATGTAAACCATATGAAGAAGGTGGTCTAAACTTAAAACAAATTCAAAATATTCATGACACATTTTCTTACAATCTCTGATATCTATTTGGAGAATAAAAAACTATCTGGTCAAGATATATGTATAATGTTTACTGTAAGGAGATGCATAATCTTCAAGATATATATATGAAAAACATCATTCAAGTACTTGGAAAAGGCTGATAAGTATTAGAGAAACAACGGAGGAACTTATTTAGTGGAAGCTTGGTAAATGCGAAGTTGACTTCTGGTTAGACATGTGATGTAAACTGTCCTTTTTATCGAGCTTTTATATAAGACAATAGATGGTACCTAAAGAAAATAGTCAATACATTTTGGAATGGAGATGGGTGGTATCAAAACAAACTGGAAAGAAGTTTTTTGCCATCAGACATTCTTAACTTTTAACGAAAATACATCAAGGACAATATGAAGGATGACATTAAGTGATCTCATTCCAGATATGATGGCTTAATAATTAAAAGAAACAAGTCCAACTTATAGAAGAAAATCTAGAATAAGATAACTCCTATGAAATTTTCTATATTATTATGGAGGATCCTTAATAACTGGATACTTATGGATGTCGTTCTTCAAAAAAGGAACTTTAATCTTGTTTCTAAGTGCCAGTTCAGTGAGGATACAAAAAATTTAAAGCACCATGTTGCTTCTTGTAATATTTATTGGGAAGTTTGGTCCTATTTTGCAGGATTGTTCAACATCATTCTTGACAGACATATGAAACTTGATCATATAATTAGATCTTACTTTTTTGGTAAACTGTAAATGTTGTTAATCTAAGAACTACTATTCCCCCTATTATATATTGGGCTTTGTGGAGAGCTATAAATAGAGCAAAATATGATATCCTCTGATTATATAATTAGTCACATTAAGCATATTTTGATTGGTTTAGATCATGCTAATTTATTCAAAAGAAGCCAATGGTCTTATTATTATATGGAAGTTGTGGAAATAGGATGTTATAATCACTTATCCATTGACAGGAAAAACATTCTTCTAAGCTGGAACCTTCATGTGCCCAACATGTACAAACTAAACATAGATGGTTCATGTGGGATAAATGGAGATGCTAGTGGTGGTGGGATGTTAAGGAACAACAAAGAAGATCCTATAGTCGGCTTTGGTAGGATCTATGGCAAGTTAACTCTTATATTAGGCTAAATGTAGGGCATTACCTGATGGGGTGCTAATTTGCAAGAATCTTAGCATTTCAATCAACATTTAAGAATCAAGTAAGGTTAGAGCTCCTCTGTTCCTTGAACATCTATTAAACTGTTGTAGGAAATTAATTACTTTAGGTGTGAATATAGCTAACATTTACAGAGATGAAAACAAAGAAGCGGATTGGATTTCCAAATGGACTAGAAATTATAAAATGAAACTGGACTTTAATGAGTTCCAGATTCCTAATCAATTAAGAACCATTACCCTTTTAGAAATCTTAGGTTTATTATATACATGATTAGAATATTGAGGGTCTATATAGCTCTCTGTTAGTTGATTTTGATGTTACAGATGTTAATCATACTTTATGATACATATCAATACTTCATGGTACTAACATTTTCAAGCAAGTAATACTTGACTTTACTATATTGGAAAGTTGTTTTGATAGGGACTTATGCTAGGAAGCTGGCCTTTGTTAGGGTAGCGACCAAAGTTCCACATCCCACATCGGTAAAACATGGGAAGGATCAATGGTATATAAGTGAGAACATATCTCAACTAGTATGAGGCCTTTTGGTAGTGGACCAAATGCAAAGCCGTGAGGGACTTCGGGTGCCAAAGCGGACAATATCATACTAGTGTCGAGATTGGTTGTGTTCTTACTTATATACAGAGGCGGAATATGCGGACCGGACCCCCATATTCCCAACATGTGGTATCAAAGCTCCAGGCCCAGACATTACGCGATGTGGTGGGTGATGTGGGTGAAATTCTCATTAGTCGAACATGATGAATTAGTAGCCATGCTCAAGATCCTTGTTTGGAGTGCCCGTGGCTTATCAAGCAGTGTGGCTTGATTGGAGAGATCCTCATTTGGAGTGTCCGTTGCTCATCAAGCAGTGTGGCTTGATTGGAGTGTATCAAGACGGTGGTACTTGTTTGGAGTGGCGCTAAGGAACAAGGCAGGATGGTCGAGATCAGATAGATCCGCTGTAAAGGCTCTAGAGATCAGGCATCCCCAACCTGATTAGAGTGAGCGGATGGATGTCAATTGAGAGGAGGCTAAAGTGGTACTTTGTTCGAGAGGAGGATTTGTTAGGGTAGCGACCAAAGTTCCACATCCCACATCGGTAAAACATGGGAAGGATCAATGATATATAAGTGAGAACATATCTCAACTAGTATGAAGCCTTTTGGTAGTGGACCAAATGCAAAGCCGTGAGGGCCTTCGGGTGCCAAAGCGGACAATATCATACTAGTGTTGAGATTGGTTGTGTTCTTACTTATATACAGAGGCGGAATATGCGGACCGGACCCCCATATTCCCAACACCCTTGAGTTCTGGAATAACCTTAAGAAGTTCAACAGGAAAATTATCAATTCATAAAGAAGAAAGATGATATCATAGAGTGTTGAGAAGCATAATCAATGGATATGGATTTGTCCCCAGCGTAGAGCTAAATTCATTACTTCAAGTCTTTACTAAATTTCAAGAACCATTCTACTTATAACCGAGGTTGTAGGAAAGATAAAGATAGATAATGTTCTAGAATATAAAAAGAAAAGCTAAAGAAAATGGTGGATTTACATGTTAAAGAATTTTTCAAAGAATGGACTCCCTGAAATCATGCTATGGTATGAGAAGTTCTCTATGTTTGAGAAGGAAGAACTATAAATCAGTTTATCTCACTGTTTCATCTCAAACATACGATAATTTTCATGATATTACCTGGTTAGCCTTACAAAAATACTCAGCCGCAATGAATGTATTTTGAGCTTTCTTAGTTAAAAAAAATAAGAGATGTCGGATGAACTTCAAAACCGACGTCATAAGTTTTTTTTTTTTTTGAGTTTTTTAGATTGTTCTATTTTTCATGTCCAAACCCAATAAATGTTGAGTTATTATATAACACATGTTTTATTCTTAATTCAAATAGTGTCGTTGTTAAGAAAATAGTTTTGATATACATTTTATTATAGTAAATACTAGTAAATACAGTAATTTTTTTTGAAGTCTTAAAACAATACTTATTTTTGTCAAAAATAGTTGTTGATTTGGTATTCAGAAGATTATTCATCATTATATTTGTTGTTGCAGAAAAATAAGTGTAACAGTCCACATAATGCTTTAATAATTATTGGTGAATCGTAACTAGTTATGCTAAAGAGAAACATTTGCAAAAAGAATACATTAATAAAACACCAAAAGCAATATTTTGGACATAGCTAGGGAATAGTTAGAACTAACCGCAAGCCCAAGCCCAAGCCCACTAAGTTATTTATATTTGTAGGTTTTGGCCGATGGGCATCTCTTCTTCCTAGTCATTATTTATTTGCGTAAATTATCATCACGTCAAGTTTTAACTGTTTTTATAATAAAAATGCTGTTGAAAATAACAAAAATAAAATCAGAAATCCGACCTAAAAATAAATATTTACATAGCTGTAAAAAGTCAGGCTTTCGCTTTCTACAAATAAAATATACAAATTTATATAATGGTAAAGAAGTAAACTCATAATTGTAACTAATTTGATGCATGTTAGATTATTATAACTACTTAAGTTTGCCATGGAAGATAATATAAACTACTTATCGAATATTTTAAAGCGGAGATATTATGTTGGTATTTTGGGGTTGATAAATTGAACTATTCTAATACATTAGATTTTATTATTTGTATAGTTTACGATGATGTTTACTAATAAAAAAATATTGAATTGTCATTTTATGATAGTGTGATAATAAAACTCAAATATATATATATATAAATAAATGCCAATTCAATATTTTTCTATAATTCAATAATGGTAAACATCATCGTAAACTATACAAATAATAAAATCTATATATAAGCTAAATAAATAAATGTATTACTTATAATTAAAAAATTATATTTTTATTTATAACAAAAATATATACATTATATGTATAAGCTAAATAAATTTATTACTTATAATTTTAAAAAAATGTGTTTATATATATATAAAGTTTTAGAAAGCTTTCGTATACAAAAATAGTTTTCAAGATTTTTATGACGAATGTATTATCATATATAAATATGATTTCTTGATCTAAAAAAAAGCTTCAAGAATTATAAAGATTTCGGTTCTTTCTCTTCTTCTTCTGGTTGAGTTTACTCTTCTCCGGTCTGTTTGAGAAGCCTAATCTTCTTTTCTCCGATTGAGTTCTATGAATGGAACACATCAACAATAGTAGCTTCGGGAAAGAAGATTTTTCAGATCTTCTCTCTATTACTAATCACATGCAAACGAGAAAAAAAAACCAAATCATCCTCACCAATTAAAGAAGTTAAATATTAAGCATAAACTTAAAGGAAGATTGATACTCAAAAATATTTTGAAACCAACCAATATAGTTGAGAAATCTGACCACATCTTTCTTCAGTATTCTCAAAATATCAAAGATCAATTAACTAATTGCCTTCAAGCATATTCTTATAGGTAAATTTTGTAAAGAGTTTCCTAAACAGAAACTGCGTACTGATTTTTTGAATACCATGAATTTCAAAAGGTGAGTAGAACATCTCAGTTTGGGATTCAAAGCATATTGTGTTGGAATTCGGTGATAAAGAAGACGTCTGCAAAATCTGGACTAGAACTGTCAGGACTATCGGGGATTCATCCGTGAGGCTGTTAAAACGGAAGGCTGATTTCAACCCAAGATATGAATGCCCTTCTTCCCCAGTGTGGATCAGAATTGAACAAGTTACATAATTTATCTATAATCAAAGCATAATGCAAGATATAGCAGTATTCATTGGTAATCCTTTAAAGATTATTATCTTAAAAAAAATAAAGCATATTTTAATGTATGTTATGCCTGGATAGAAATGGATGTCTCTAAGAAGTTGTAACAACACATCTAGGTAGGCTTTGGAGTCAACCAAGGTTGCTGGTTGAATATTAGCTACAAAAATTTACCAAAATACTGCACTAGATTTTACCATTTGGGCCATGATAAGGAAACATGCAAGAAAGAAACTGATAAAACTCAGTATAATGAAGATCTATCTAAAGTAGACCCTGAATTTGACAAAACAAATGGACAAAGCAACAATATCTCTAAATCTAATAACAACCCAACATAAAGTTTATCAGCCATCAAATCAGTGGTACTCCTTCCTAATCAAATGATGGAGGAGAGACTTCTAAATAATAATATCAATGAGAATTTGACTATATAAAAGCAACAAGACACTAGTATTGACAAATATATTACATCTAATACAATCAGTCAGCATGTTATACGACATCAAGATATCAAATCTCCTGAAGCTGAGGTGATTATAAAAGCAATTAAAATTTTAGAGTATAGTTACCATTTATCTACTTCCCAAGATTATGAAAATTTGATATTATGTAATGTTAATCAAAGAAATATTGGTAGCCTCCCTATCTTTCTTATTCTTAGATTTAAAGAAACTAATAAAGAATTTCAAGAAGTGATCAACAAGAAATTAAAAGAAGTTAGAAGAAAGAAAAAGCCTAACAATCTGGTTATCAAATCTTTGAGGTTCTCAGGGAACAACAAACCATCTACTTCTCTTCCTAATAATTATAAATATGCTTAACTGAAATATAAGGGGCATAAAAGAAAGGATCATTTCCATTCAAGAGCCTTTAGTCAGCTCTGAGAATTTGGCTAGTATTGCTTCAAAGACTGGTTTTAAAAACTTTACAGTCAATATATCCAACAAAATATGGTTTTTTAGAATGAGGATTTTTCAACTAACACAATTCTCAACCATCCTCAATGTTTAAATTTGGAAATTACCTATGATGGATTAGACAAAAAAAATTTACTAACAATTGTTTATGCTAAATTTCAGAATGTGATTTTAACATCTGATGAACAACTGGGTTTCTCAAATTTTTGTCTTAACAATTTAAAATATTTCAATGATGTTATTAGGGAGTGCCGTCTGTAGGATGCTGGCTATTAAGGCTCCAAATTCACCTGGTCCAACAACTGCAAATGGAACTCGTTGGATATAGCTCTTTACCACTCAGCTTGGTCTAGCTTCTTTAAGGAAACTAAGGTTCTTCATATTGCGAGAATTGTTCTGACCATGCTATTTTATGTGTATATATTTTTAAATATAGTTTAAATACTAAAAAAACTTCAAATTTATAAATATGTGGATATTGGATAATGATTTTCTTGCATTTGTTGAAAACAACTGGAATCAAAGAATTGATGGTTACCCTCTCTATATCTAGTAGCATAAGCTTAGAAGACTCAAGGAAGGTCTCAAAGTTTGGAATACTAATCACTTTGGTAATATTTTTGATAAAGTACATGTTACTGAAGTTGTTGTCAAGAAGCTGGAGATCAAGATTACTACTTCTAATAATCCGGTTACTAAATATGAGCTTTCCAAAGCTAATGCTTTATACCTTCCAGCACTAAGAATGGAAGAGTCTTTCTAGCAGCAAAAATGCTACTACAATTGGCTAACAGACAATAACAAGAACACTAAAGTTTTTCATGCTTATGAATCTAAAAGAATAAGGAATTACACTATTAAAAGTATAAAAGTTGGTGAGGAATGGCTTCTAGATTGTAACTTCATTGGCACATCAGCTGAAGCTTATTTTAAACAAATACTCACAAATTAGCCTTGCACCAATTCTGAAGATGAATCTAACAAAATGCAAGACATTATTTTCAACAACATTCCTAAGTTGATTACTAACGAGGATAATATCTTACTTCTTCTACCTCCCTTTGAATATGAAATCTTTGACATCATCAACAACATGAATCCATCAAGTGTTGCTGGAGTAGATGGCTTCAACAGTTTCCTCTTCAAAACCCGTTGGAACATAATTCGAAGAGATCTCTGTCAAGCCATGTCATCCTTCATTCTTGGGCATAACATTCCTAAAGAAATCATGGCCACAGGTTTGTACTTAATACCTAAGACTATTAACCCCACAAATTTGAATAATTTTAGACTTATTAATTTTTACACTTTACTTAATAGGATAATGGTTAAGAATATCAATAAGACACTTATTAACATTCTGTCCAAAATTATCTCTAAAGCTTAATGTGGCTATGTAAAAAACTAAATCAATACATGAAATCATTCTTATAGCTAAAGAGATGGTGTATGGCCTAAATTGGAAAAATAAGTCTGCAAACATTATAATTCAACTTGACATGACCAAATCATATGATAAAATATTTTATTCATTTATCATTAAAGTGTTGTTAACTTTTGGATTTTTTAATAAATTTGTTAACCTCATGAGCAAGCTCATAAAATCTATTTATATCTCCATGTTGATAAATGAAAATGTGATTGGTTATTTCAATTCTAAGAGAGGTCTGAGATATGGAGATCCCCTCTCTTCTAGTCTCTCTATTATTGGTGCAAAGGTTCTTATGAGGGGCTTGTATAACTTATTCATTTTAACAAAACTATGAACTATGCTTACAAGAATCATCATTCATTATTTAGCATTTGCTGATGATATTCTCATTTTTACTTATAGTCTTCATTCTACTGTTGACAATCTTAGTAGGTTTGTCCAAAACTATCAAGAATTCTTAGGCTAAATCATCAGCAAAGACAAGATTAAGATTATTGTTTGAAACAGTTTTTGTCAAACCAGGCTATCTACTTTTATTGATCAAACAGGTTTCAGCATTGATCACCTTCTAATGACTATCTTGGCATCACTCTTAGTACCAACAACAAGGCCAACAATTATATTTTTTTCTGAACAAGATTAACAGCAAAATACAAGACTGGGAAAACAAAAATCTATCATATGGTGGCACGTCAATTCTTATTAATTCTGTTATGATGTTTATCCCCTTATATTCGATACAAAGTTGTTTTATTCATAAAAGCATCATCAAAATAATTGAAAAGAACGTCAATAAGTTTCTTTTGGGGATCAAGTACTAATGAACATAAAATTCATTGGTCTTAGTGCTCTTTAATGTGTTAACCTTTTGTTGAAGGTGGACTGAATATCAGGAAAATTTTTGATACACAAGACACTTTTTCCTATAAAATGTGGTTTAATTTCAGAGAAAACAAAAGGTATTAGGCCAACCTAATGTACAATATCTATTGTATAAACTCTCATCCTCTCAAAGCTAATTACAACAAAGTTGAATCTCTGACTTGGAAGAGACTTGCTAGTAGTAAGGTTTTGGTTGAACCTAATATTAGATGGAATCTGGGTAAATGAGATATGGACTTCTTGCTAGACGTTTGGCATGATCACTCTCTTTTTATTATTTTGGATGACTAAGAAGACAACAGTTGGTTTCAAACTACTAAGTTAGTTATTTTTGGTTGAACAACTCTTGGGATATTATCAGATTCCATAGCTTCTTATCATCAGCTGGAATCAATCTTATAAACACTACAAGCATCAACAAAAATAAAGAAGACATTACGGTGTGAAAAATCTCAAAATACACTAAATTCAACATCAAAAGACACCTGGAACAACATTAGACATCATCACAATCAGTCTAGTATGTTCAACAAAATATGGAACACCATAACCCTGAAGAAGTGTATTTTTCTTTAATGGAAAATTATTTACAAATATATTCCTACTGTTACAAAAAAGACACTTTAACATAGCACCCAAATGTCAATTTTGTAATGCTCAAGAAGACACTAATTATCCGTTCATATCTTAGAGCTACGCTTGGAACATATGAACTTACTGTGCAGACTTATTTAAGGTTACCATTAACAGGTTCATGACAGTAGCCCATATGACCAGAAATTGGTTTTTTGGTCTAATGACAAAAATGTTCATGCTAGAAGTGTTATTCCTATTATTATCTTTTGGGTCATTTGGCAGAATAGGAACAATTCTAATTTTAAAGAAAATTCATTATCTTTTATGTATTCTAATAACCATATTAAATATATGTTATGTGGTCTTGACACTGTTAACCTTTTTAAATCTAAGCATTGGAGTAATGAAACTAATGCAACAATTGAAATAGGTTGTATGTCTTACATCAACATAAAAAGAAGTCGATTTACCTTAAATAGTCTGGTCCAAATCCTGGTAGACTCAAGATGAATGAGGATGGTTTAAACCTTTGTACTCCAGTGGAGAAGTTATTATTCGAGACAATTTAGGAACATAGTATATTCCTTCTTAAATTTATACGGAAAAATCTCTCCAATTATGGCAGAATCCAAAACATTATTAGATGGAATCCTTATCTGCAAAAATAAAGGAGGGATAAATGTAGATATTTATTCTGATTCATTGATTTTAGTCAATCTACTAGCTAATGGTAAATTTTCTTGGCCTTTGGCTCTTCTTCTCAACTGTTGTAGAACGTTAATCTCTTCTACCATGGTAATAAGTCACATTTTCAAAGACCAAAACAAGACAGCAGATTGGCTTGCCAAATGGACTCTAAAATGAAAAATGAAGCTTGAATTCTCCAAGTTACAAGCTTCTGCTCAGTTGCGATCTATCACTCTTTTAGAGAGCCTGTGTGTTGGCTACATTTGTACCAATTCCTATAATCTCTTGCTGCTATTATATCACTGGTTTATCTTACTAACTAAGGCACCAACCTCTTTAAATTCTCTTGCTTAGTAGGAAATTTCCTTACTAGTATTTCTAGAATACTGATTAAGGATTTTTAGTAGAATAATTTAAGACTTTAAGCTTATATCAATGTCTTCTCCATACCTGTTGATACTTTGTTTTGGAGTTTTGTCGTACTTCAAGCAATTTGTTTTCCGATTCGGTGGATTTGGCTACTCTTCAAATCAAGCCTATCTTAGTCTTATCATCATCAGTGGATCATTGTTCTTCATCCAGATATTCTCCTTGTTGACCTAAAATTCATTCAAAGGTTCTTCATCCAAAATTACTGCTTCTGGGTTCTTCCTTATCATCTAACAAAATTTCAGCTCCTTGATTCACTATGGAAGACATGTTCCTAGCTAATTGATGATGATTCAGAAGTAAAAAATGTTTTAGTTGAATTCACAGGAGAAGAATTCTATGAGAATAATGACTTTTCAATTTTAACTTTTGGTTTTAGCGTTAATCTTTTGTTGGTGCCTGTTAATAGTAGTTTGCAAATCCTTTTTTTAGTTTAACCTTTTAAATACAATAGTTAATAAGTTGTTTTGTAGGTAGTGCCTGTTAAACTATTTTTTATATATTTATAAAAAATAATCCAAAAGCATATAACTGTGATGTAATTTTACTTCAATGCATGTTATCATGGTTTTGAGGACATAAATTCATGAAATTGTGAATATTTTAATGAAATTGTCGGGTTGTCCAGACCAAAGTCACCCATGAATTTTTTTTATTGCCGCACTAAATCAACGACTTACGACATTCAATGAGTGAATTGTCCTATCATAACATTTCAAATAATCGCAGTAGTGACTGAGTTTGGAAAATAAAAGTTGTAGTGCTGTGATAGTATATTTTTAAAATTTTATACATATTACTTCTTAAACAATCTCTTTTAAATTCTTTAAAAATTTATGTAATAAGGATTTTTGGTAGCATAATAAAACCCTTATAGTTTTTTTATAGTTTTTTTAAAATACAAATCACAAGTTAAACGTATGACTTTGATCAAATATTGTATGAATTATAAATTACATAATATTATATGTTGCATGCTTAAAATGACTATTTGTTCTGGTTTATATTTTTTTTGGTTTAAATCTCTATTTAGATATTATGAGTCTTGATGCGATGTAAAGACCGTTAAAATCAATTTATATTAGAATCTTAGTCTCGATGATGTATTAAGATATTTTTCATGTGATAATATACGAAAACTAAAGGACTATTAAAGTAACTTTTGTTTTGCATAAATCGCGTGTAGACAATTCAGATTTTCAAACTTTGGATGTGTCTTAACAAACTAAATATATCACTCAAGTGATCCACATTGGTAAATTTTTCATTCAACAAGTTTGGATTTCGTGTTAAGATAAAGGAAATTTAAAAAAAAACACCCAAAACTACTCTGTGGGGTTGTATTTTCAATTTACTTTAATATTTATAAAATTGTTATTCATTAAAAAAAATCTTAAAATCCTTAAATTCTATTTATTCTATTTATTTACATTTTATACAAATTTTGTATTCATTAAAAAACTTTTAAAAACTTTAAAACTTTAATCATTTATTTTTATGCAACTTCATAGAGTAATTTTGGCACTTTTTTAGCGATTCCCTGGGATAAATTGTTTCTATAAGTTTTTTCAGTGGAAGATTACTCTTGGATGTAAAATGGGTTATCACTCATTTATGATATACTTTTAACATTTAATATTACATGCTCATATATAATTGATCATTCAATTTTGAATGCTTTCATTTGATTTCATCAAATGAGAAAATTGGTAAGATCGATTTTTTACCGATATCTATTAATAATATATCATATGTTAGCATAAAATCTAAAGCCAAAACTACAAGGAGATATTTTAAATTAACATATAAATAATATTAAAAATAATTTTTTTTTTATTTGTGTGTATTTATCTGTACGTGGTTATATATTGATATGTATATTGTACGTGCATACAATTTTGGATGTGTGTGTATATATATGTGTGTGCATACACACGTGCATATTTATGTGTGCGTGTTTATATTTAGTCGTATGACACACCTGCGTAACTATATATGTACAAGTGTGTGCACGTACATGTAGATGTAGGCGTTTGTATGTGTATGTATGTGTTTGGTTACGTGTGTATATACATGTATACATGTAGGGTGTTTATGTGTGTATGTCTAGCAGTAAAAACAAATTCACTTCTCTTACTTTACAATTTAGTTGAGAATGAAAACATGATAAACTTTATAGTGATATGGGTGAGGTCCAACTTTATTCGTATGATATTGCTCCAATTGCAAATTCGTGAAATATATTATGATAAGTTAATTAAAAAGATCATTAAAAACTTAATTATTTTACCACTAAAGATTCTCAATATTCTTTTACAATTTTATAGGATTTATTAACTTTTAAAAATATAAATATTAATATAGTAATGTTAAAGTAAACTTCATTAACACTATAAATAATGGTGAAATTTTATAAACATCATATAAAAGTTTACCAAAAGGTCAAATTAAAAAAAATAGTTTACCTTTTTAAATGCATCATCTTTTATTTATTCCAACTGATTTGTATTAAAACTCCTTATTATTGTCATTATAAAGTTACAAACTTTAAATCCACGATTAAGTTTGACCATAAAGTTTTTTTGGTGAAAATATCTTAAGATAATTATTGATAATTAAGAATGATAACTTAGTTGTTATGGTTTTAGACCGCAAGAGGCTTAAATAGAATTCAAAAATAATGGTAAATTTACTCTTAAAAGATGCATGACAAATTTATACTAGACATAAGAGGTTTAAGACTTGTTTGATTAAACAATTGCTCTCACATCCATGGTATGGTTCATCGATTAGTTTATTTTTAAGTTTCTCGAAACACATAGTGGATTGATATAGTAACATTTGTTAATGTTTGTGTTTATTTATAAGATTTATTAATATTCTCAAGAATCTAGTGATAGTAAAATATTTTTAAAATTAATGGTAATTTGAGCACAGTTACGACAATTTTAAATTCAAAATAAGTTGTATAAAGTATATACAACTATTGTACGATGAAGGAAATGTTTAGCATAAGATTGTAGGTTATTTATCTGAGAAAAATTGACAAGCTAATTGTTGAAAGTATTTAAGACCCTCTAGCCTGTTCTAGCTAATTTTTGTATGTTGAATTACCAAATGAAAACATATCAAATACATGAAATCTTGTGTGCATGAAGCGACATAAATTTAAGAAAATTCCAAACAAATATTTGTAAATGGTTCCTTTTAGCTATATGGTATAGTCAAATTAATTTATATTAATTTTATAAATTGTTTTGTTCACGGTTGCATACAATTTCACAGTGGATTACAAGTTACTGAAAAATTTAATTTTTTTTATGGATGAGTTTGAGAAGTGACTCGGTAAAACAATATAAGTGCGTCATATTTTACCATTGTGTGTATCCTCACAAGAGGTATGGTGGTTTAATCAATAATGTTATGATCTATTTTGATTAGTCAAGTGAAAATTATCATTTTAATATAATACTTACAAAGTAGTTCTTAAAACCGCTATATTAATTATGAACTTGGAAAAATAAATTTTATAACTTTATACATTTAAGGATGTCCAACATAAGCGAAATCATACAAGGCTAGTAAATATAAATTAAAATCAAGATAATTTATAGTTGTTTTATTGAGCATTCATATCGTTTTAGAAATTCTAAGTTTTACGATCACAACGAGCATAAGATTTAAGACAAACCATAATTGTTTATAATATTGAGTTTGATGGGGTCTAGTATTTAGAGAACAAGATCGATATCAAAGATAAATTACAAATAATTAATTTATATTAAAATAATAAGGATTTGGTGTTTTATTACGAGTATTTTTATCGTGATAATTTTGAACGCCTCAAAATCGATGTTTAATTGCGCATTTACGAAGTAATTGGAGTTGTTCATAAAATATAAACTCAACAACTTCAAGTGCAATCAGAAGTTAATATTGTATATTTGTAATTATGGAAGATGGAATATCATATATTAATGTTATATAAAATACTTCTCCAATTTATTTTTTAAAATTTATATTATAACAAAAGAACTCATTTTAATTTTATTTAATATAGAGTTGTACAACTTATGATCTACTTGAAGAATTTATTTTAAAAAATCTGTAATATTATAAATAGTTTTGTAAAAATTGTTTTTATGATACAAGAGTATAATTTATTTTATAATCTTTTGTAACACCATCAATTAGTTGTACAATAACATGAGATTTTTGTGGTATAACAAACGAATTTAGGTTATATTTTAATCATAACATATAACTTATAAATTTTGAAATATAGATTAATATAATGAAAGAATAATGAGAATTGATATAGAATAAGACTGTTACATAATTTAATTTTTCATTTAAATAAAAGAGGCCGACTTATTGTAACTGAGTATATAAAATCAAGTGTTATTCTAAAAATAAATAGTGAAAATATATGTATAACGTTTTGTATCAAATAAAGTTCATTTAACCTGAAAAATTAACTTTTGAACAAATTTTATTTTTACTTAGAATGGATGAGTATTTTAAGATAAATATAATATAGATTGCATATTTTAACCTTGAACTTCATTATATAATATTAAAATTGATAACATTGACAAAACCAGATGGGTAGTAAATCCTTGAGACTTTGTTCATACTTTTATATACGATAAATTGTAAACATTAATCGTTCCAAAATTTAAAAATGCAATGTGTAAACCTGATGCAGACAGCTTAGCGCTGGAATTTATGAAGATTGGCGATCATCCGAAGAATGCGGTGAATTGACAGTTTGGAGCTCCGGTGTTTGATTTTGACCCACAACACCTTGTTTCGAAGGAAACGACGCCACAAATGAATGCAAGTCACTAGCTACGATTGTGAACTATGGGCTTTTTTGGGCATTTGGGCTCATCTACCAACTTATTTCGATTTTTTAATACTTTAGGATATTTTAGTAATTTTCTTATTTTTGGTTTTAGGGTTTCAATTGAATCCTTATATAAACATATCTTCTTTACATTGTTTGGGGAGTTGTTTTGATTAATAAAATTAGGGTTTATCCCTCTATCTAGCTTCTTTTTCGTTCCACTTTGAATCATATTGGTATCAGAGCCAGGTTGTCCTGCGAGATGGTGCGAGAAAGACCCAGAGGTCGTGGTGGCGCTGCAGTGGCTAGAGATGCAAGCGATTTCAGTGACCGCGAAGATGCTGACCTGCGCCGTCAGGTGGCTGATCTTACCCGTCAGATGGCTGATCTTAACGTCAGGCAACAAGGTATGGAGGTTGAAAGTATCGATAACCCTTTTGGGGAGGGGTTAGAACAGAATACTTATCACGGCCGCCGCTGGGAGCTTGGATTTAAGGTAGACATTCCTAACTTTGATGGTAGCCTTAAGGCAGAGGCGCTTGTTGATTGGTTATCCCAGGTTGAGGAAGTGCTGGAGTTCAAGGAAGTTCCTGAGGAGAGAAGGGTCGCTTTGATCACCATCCACCTGCGCGGCAGGGCACAGGCTTGGTGGCAGCAAGTGAAGAAGAACCGTGAGCGTGAAGGCAATGAGAAAGTCCGCAGTTGGGAGAAGTTCAAAAAAAAAATCCGCAAGGCTTTCCTACCTTACAACTTTGAGCGGGAACTATTCCAGCGACTCTAGAATCTTCGTCAAGGACCACGATCTGTGGACGAGTATCAGAAGAATTCTATCAGCTGCTGGCATGTACGGATGTGAACGAGTCGCCGCATCAGCGGGTGTCCCGCTATATTGGTGGGTTGCGCCTTCAGCTTCAAGATGTGTTGAACATGTTCGACCCGTGCTCTGTTTCCGAAGCCCATCGGCGTTCCCTCCAGGCAGAAAAATAGTTGGCTCGCCGGACCCAGATTGGCGTACGGACTGGTGCTCCTTCAGGGACTTCGGCGCCCACACCAGTTCCCCGTCCAACCCCTGATCAGGTCCCTCCTGGGCGCGGTGCGACCAGCCGTTCTTCAAGCAATTTATGTTGCTATGGTTGTGGTGAGTTAGGGCATCGTCAGGTAGAGTGTCCGAATGCTGTGGGTGCTAGGGGTCTTTTCTCTCACGAGGCGTTTGAACCGAACCCCATTGTTCTTGATGGTCCTCCGAAATTTCATACGTACGATGATGATATGCCTGAGGTTGCGGAGGAGGTTGTGACTGATAATGTTGGTGCAGTTTTGATGCTACGTCGCACTTTTCTGTCTCCTCGCGTTCCTGATCAGAGTGACTGGCTGCAGAATAATGTGTTTCAGTCGACTTGTACGATTGGCGGTAAGGTGTGCACCTTCATTATTGATGCTGGTAGCTGCGATAATGTCATCTCCGATACATCGGTTTCGACGCTCGGGCTGAAATCAGAGTCGCACCCCAAGCCATACAAGCTCTCCTGGCTGAGTAAAGGTACTAATATCACTGTGTCTAAACGTGTGCTTGTATCTTTTTCTGTGGGGCAGACATACCAGGATGAGGTGTTTTGTGATATCATCCTGATGGACGCTTGTCACATGTTACTTGGCCATCTTTGGCGGTATGATTTGTCTGTTGTGCATGATGGTCGTGCAAATACTTATTCATTCCTCTTTCGGGGTAAAAAGATTGTTCTTGTGCCGGCAAAGCCTCGACCCCTAAAAATTGGCTCTAATCCTTCCACAACGACCTTGCTGTCCCGTGCTCCTTTTCAAACAGCCATGGAAGAGGCCAGTGTGGTTTTCCTGTTGTTTTGTGATATTGTTGTGACTGATTCTCATGCGGACCCTATCCCTGTAGTTCAGTCTCTTTTGCAGGAGTTTACAGATGTGTTTCCTGAGAATTTTCCCCCCGAGTTACCTCCTCTGAAGGATATTCAACATCAAATCGACCTGGTTCCTGGTGCTGCTCTCCCAAATCGGCCCCACTATCGAATGAGCCCGAAGGAGCATGAAGAATTACATCGACAGATGGAGGATTTGTTGGATAAGGGACATGTTCGAGAAAGTCTCAGTCCATGTGCAGTTCCGACATTTCTGACACCGAAGAAAGATGGTTCCTGGCGTTTGTGTGTGGACAGCCGAGCTATCAACAAGATCACTATTCGCTACAGGTTTCCTATACCTCGTCTGGATGATCTGTTAGACCAGTTGGGTGGTGCTTCTGTGTTTAGCAAGCTTGATTTGAAGAGTGGATACCATCAGATTCGGATTCGTCATAGTGATGAAAAACGACGTTTAAGACGCGTGAGGGATTGTTCGAGTGGCTGGTGATGCCGTTTGGTCTGTCCAACGCGCTGAGCACTTTCATGCGTATCATGAATCATGCATTGAGGCCTTTCATCCGTAAATTTGTTGTTGTTTACTTCAATGATATTCTGATCTATAGTGCTAACCATTCTGTGCATTTATCCCATTTACGTAAGGTGTTATTGGTGTTGCGTCGGGACAAGTTTTATGCTGCTACGGCCAAATGCTCGTTTATGTCCCCAGTTGTCCAATTTTTGGGGTATATTGTCTCTGTTGAAGGGTTACGAGCTGATCCGAGCAAAGTTTCTGTTGTGGACCAGTGGCCTCGACCTACTTCCATCACCGAGGTTTGCAGTTTTCATGGTTTAGCTTCGTTTTATCGGCGTTTCATTCCCCATTTCAGCAGTGTTATGGCCCCGATTATGGATTGCATGAAGGGAACGAAATTTGGTTGGTCCGAAGATGCTGATGAAGCATTTGCAGAAGTTAAACGACGTCTCACCACTACGCCTATTCTGGTGCTGCCTGACTTTTCCCAGCCATTTGAGCTTCATTGTGACGCGTCTAAATTTGGTATTGGGGCACTTCTTTCCCAGTCAGGACGTCATGTGGCTTTCTTCAGTGAGAAATTGGCGAGTGCTAAGCTGCGATTTAGTACATATGATATTGAATTTTATGCGTTGGTTCAGGCTATCAAGCATTGGCGTCATAATTTGTTTCAGCGTGAATTTGTGTTATATACTGATCATGATTCTTTGAAGTATGCAATCAGGACAAGGTATCTCATAGACATGTTTCTTGGATAGCTTACTTGCAGCAGTTCACTTTTGTCATCAAGTACAAGGCCGGTATTACGAATCGAGTTGCTGATACTCTAAGCCGACGTCACAATCTGCTGACTGAGATGCGAGTTCAGGTTCCTGGCTTTGATTCTTTTGTTGACCTTTATGTTACTGACTCGTTCTTCTCTCGGGTTATTGAGTTGATTCAGCAGGGAGAACAATCTGATTTTTTAATGGAGGATGGATTTCGTGGAGTACAATTGTGTATCCCTGACTATAGCTTGCGTCTTCAGTTGATCAAGGAGCTGCATAATGAGGGTCATGTGGGTCGTGATCGAACATACCAGTTGTTGTCCTCATCCTATTTTTGGTCTTCGATGCGGAATAAAGTTGGTCGTTTTGTCTCCCGTTGTCGAGTTTGTCAGTTGGCCAAAGGAACATCAAAAAATGCAGGTCTTTATTTGCCACTGCCAATTCCTGCTCAGCCCTGGATCGATATCAGTATGGATTTTGTTCATGGTTTACCCTGGACTCAACATGGTTTCGACTCTATTTTTATGGTGGTTGATCATTTTTCTAAGATGGTACACTTCATCCCATGTAGAAAAACATCTGATGCAGTGTGTGTTGCGCAGCTTTTCTTTCGAGAGATTTACCGTATTCATGGCCTTCCCAGTACCATTGTTTCTGACCGTAACACCAGGTTTGTGAGTCATTTTTGGCGCAGCTTATGTCGTATGGTGAATACACAGCTCAACTTCAGTAGTGCTTACCACCCCCAGACTAATGGTCAGACAGAGGTGGTTAACCGATCCCTCGGTAACTTGTTGCGCAGCCTGGTGGGAGATCATCCGAAGGCATGGGATCAGCGCCTACCGCAAGCGGAGTTCGCCCACAACCATGCCCTTAACCGGTCAACGGATTTTTGTCCTTTCCAGGTGATGTATGGTATTGTTCCTCGGGGTCCAGTGGACTTGTTAGCCCTGCCTAGTAAGATTCTCCTTAACACAACTACTGAGGAGCTTGTATCACAGATTCGCCAAACCCACCAGGCGACTCACGATCAGCTTGTCTTGAGCACCGCCAAGTATAAGTCTCAGGCGGATTCTCATCGTCGTCCTGTTCAGTTCAAAGTTGGTGACTATGTGTGGGCAATTTTAACCAAAAATCGTTACGCTGCTAGTGAGTACAACAAACTGGCTGCCCGGAAGATTCGTCTAGTAGAGATTGTGGAGCGGATCAATCTGAATGCTTATCGACTGCGTTTGCCTAGCCATGTCCGTACGACTGATGTCTTTAATGTTAAGCATCTGATTCCTTATGCAGGTGACTCTTCTGACGAGGAAACTGGTTCTGATTCGAGGGCGAATCTTCTCTACCCCGGTGGGAATGATGCAGACAGTTTAGCGCTAGAATTTATGAAGACTGGCGATCACCCGAAGAATGCGGTGAATTGACAGTTTGGAGCTCCGGTGTCTGATTTTGACCCACAGCACCCTGTTTCGAATGAAATGACGCCACGAATGTAAGTCACCAGCTTTGCTCGTGAACTATGGGATTTTTGGGCATTTGGGCTCATCTATCAGCTTATTTCGAATTTTTAATACTTTAGGATATTTTAGTAATTTTCTTATTTTTGGTTTTAGGGTTTCAATTGAACCCTTATATAAACATATCTTCTTTACATTGTTTGGGGAGTTGTTTTGATTAATAAAATTAAGGTTTATCCCTCTATCTAGCTTCTTTTGCGTTCCACTCTGAATCAAAACCTAAGTCAAATTTAATGAGTTTTAAGTTTAAAAAAACATTTATAAGATCAACGAGTGTTTGATATATAGAAATTCAAGTAATTAAGTATCATGTATTGATTTCATAAGCTCAACCAGTGTTTGGACATTTAGATATGTATTCAAAGTTAATAAATTTTATGAAAATAAACTATACAACCTAATTCAAAAATATGTGATGGTTAAAAAAACATTCTTTAGATTTTTAACATAAAAGAAATTGTACAACTTGTTCAAATCACGATAAAACACATTAGAATAAATTGCATGATTATTTTTTATATTATAGGAAACTAAAAATATTTATCTCTCTATTTCACTCTATCATTTTTACTACGTTTTTTTTACAGTAAGTCTCTCATAAACTCAATATTCGTACGAGCATCTTATGTTTATAGGATATTTAGTTTAATGTGAGTTTATATGATATTTAGTTTAATGCGAGTTTTTATTTATTATAGTTTCTAGGCTTTTGGATTCATATTGTCTAACGGGTATAAATTTAGGTTAATTATATCATTAATACTCAATTTACTTCTTTTTTTAATCTTGTGTTTCTTTTGATTTTTTTTTACTTTCACTGATCATGAATTCAACTAAGTAAGATTATTGGAAAATTGTTTTCTAAACTATTAAGGGATGCAATTCTCATGCTATGTGCAATTTAAGTTAATTTATATAATGATTGCCACTGTGATTATTAATGAATATCGAGTAACTTAAAGAAAATAAAAGGATCCAATTTATTATATACTTGCGTATATGATAATATATTCTAAGTTCACATATTCATAAAATAATATTTTTAGAATGTTATACCTATATTTATATACCCACAATATTTCCTATGTTTAACTGATGTGTACATTTTGGTTGTATTCTAACAATCCTCTCCTTATTTGATCTCAGAAACTTGATTGTTTTCCAATGTAATTTTCAATTTCCTTTTTCTAACTAGTGAACACAATGGTGTACACTGGAACTCATCTATATATGTAACAAAACCGTCGTAATTGATTCCCAAAATTTATTTTACAGTTTATGCATAATCAAATTCGTTTTACACTACGTTCATGAAATTCTTTATTTTCCATGTATGCATATTTTAATAATCGTTGCTTTATTTGTCCTGTAAATTATTTTAACAGTCTTTGCTTTATTAGTTTGGACACCTTTAAAAGTCTATCCAAGGTTTTTTTTTCTCGATATCTAATTTTCATATATTATAGTCTCATAAAGACAAAGACTACGTAGCTAGATTGTTTAGTTATAAAAAGTAACTTATGCTATAAAATACAAATGATCATTATGAGTACTACCTTTTCACTAACCTTAAGTAACCATTATAACATACGAATTTCATATCGTTCGTCTTTAAACCACAAATTGAAATCAAATTATTAAGATCATTAATATACCAATCATTTGTAAGTTCGTTCGTAAGTTTTTGAGTCAGACCATGCGATTGTAGTTCAACTTTTCTAATTCTCATATTGTATTTCAAAAAATATCAAAAAAGTAAATCATTATTTTTATAAACACATATGTTAGGATACAGATAACTCCAAACGAGTAAATAATGCATAAAAGAATTCATCATTACTTTCGATATTTGTAACTGTCACGTTTGTAAAAACATTTTCTTTGTTTCTTATAATTTGATAATATTTCTTCTAATATATTTTTCATGACATAAATCGCATTAGTCTTTTGAGCGGTTTATTCAATATTTAAAAACACCTCTTGATTTGGACCTAAAATTATTTCAATTATTCTATGAATTTTTTAATGGTAATTTCCTTACAACTAATACTTTATAGCTCACTATGTCATACTTTTATTTTTTAGCTCTATTGTTTGGTAGAACACTAAAAATACCGTAATCATAAATATTATCAGTTATATAAATTAGAGTAATAACCAAATGGTATAATTCATATAACAATTTTAATTAAAGTAAAATCTTAAATTCATCCATTATATAAATTTAACATATAAGTAATTAATTTGTTGAGTAATTTAACATGATGAGTCATTTTTATATGTGAATCTAAATTATTCTTTTTCTTCAAATAAAATTAATATTCTAAAATTTTCTTCATATATTTGTCGTTGAATTTCCTCTGCAACACCATAACATACTTCATCAAATCTCATTTCCGACCTTTAGATATATCTAGTTGAATCAATTCGCTCGCATCCGTAATCTTTGGATACTAATTGTATAAATATATGAGTTGCATATTTAGTCTCCCTGTATAAGTATGAACTAAAACAATCTTGGTTAGGGTGTGATATTGTTCGATCTGAATCTAAAATTCTGTAAGATATTTTTTATCTACAAAAAAACTTATACTAGTGAAGATATCTCCTTATATATAATTTTTTCATATTTAATCGATATAAATTTTTTAATTGCATTCTAAAAAATTAATTATAAGGAAACTCTAGATTTGGAATGTATTATCATGTGTAAATGTACAGTATTCATGCATGTTGTTATAAGTCTAATTAAATAAAATAATCAGTACTTGTAATATTTGACTTAGAGATAATAATGATATTAATAATAATAAATATATTTTTAAGTCTCATGGAAGTATATAAAGTGTAAATTCTAGTTGCGCTAATGTTTACCTTGAGAGAGGAACCATTAGTCCAACATTCTAGTAGTGAGCTCTAATAGTCAAATAAAGGTTATAGTCCCCCACAATCGCTAAAACATCGGAGTATAGCAAGTAGTAAACCTAGAGGCTAATTAAGTAAATATAATAGAGAGTTGGGAATATTAAATAAAAAAGGAATGATTGAGGGACTTATTGATAATTTAGTGAATTATATTCACTAACTATAAATATGTCCTACTAAACTCGAAATCACGTATCACGTACGTATCGTATCTTTTAGTCTATTTCAATTTTAGCTCTCTCTTTACTCTCTTTATTTTATATTTATATATTTTTTTACTTCTCCTTCAAGACCTTCGTTCTTTATATTTTAAGAGCATAATCGAGTGTAACTAACAAGCCTGTCGGAAGACCATCACCTACAAAACGATCATAGAACAATTTTTGGAGTAACTCTTTAATTGCAAAAGTTGAAGATGCATAATGGTAGGTACCAATCTTTTATTTTTATATATCTTTATACATATGAGTAATTAGTATGTTAGGATAATCATGGGTTTAAAACCCTTTTGATTCATGATTTATTATCAACTATTGGTATCATTTTTTTATTACTCCATGTTTAGAGATATATACATTCGATTGAGTATTCCAATTGATGAGTCCGGATAACTTAACCACTTCCTACTGAGACATCCGAACAAGGGAAATTTGGACATAAACTTGTCACTGAACTATCCGGACAGGACAAAAGTAAAGAATGACTAAACACCTTTTGACTAAGCTATATGCTAACCAGCTTAATAAGTAAATGGGTCCTTAAACTTGACTCAGTTCCACAATTTGACCCGAAAGCCCATGGGTCCATAATTAAGGGTATAAATACCCCAACTACTTTCATTAATGAGGGTAATGAACATTTAATACAACCAGGCAACTCAAATCTCTCACTACTTCATACTAAAACATTTAATACCCTCTAAACTTTTCAAAACACCTGATAAAATTACCCTCAGCTCAAAATAAACCTCATCACCAATAATTTTCCTTTTCAATTTTCTATTTTTTCCCTAAAACATGTTTAGGTGATAAAGAACATAGAATCGTATGTTTAAGATTGGGTGGTAGGACCAATGGTATATAATTGTATATATATATATATGTGTGTGTGTGTCTGTGTGTGTATGTGTGTGTGTGTGTGTGTGTGTGTGTGTGCGTGTATGTGTGTGTGTATGTGTGTGTGTGTGTGTGTGTGTGTGTGTGTGTGTATTTTATGCTCCAATTGTAGGATCCATTTTGGAACATTTAAGACAAAACCCCAATTTAAACAAATTAGGGGTTTGCCAATTGTGATAATGACGAACGTGAAAAGTTACCAAAATAAATTCTCTCATATTTGTTGTTTACTTTGTCTACAATGAACCTCATTCAGTATAACAACAATCAATTCAAACCTTAAGGATCATTGATATGTTATACATGCTTATGCTTACTGATGATTCTAAGCTTTATTAGGTATGTTAGAGGTATCTGGTGTTTCAGAGTTGTGATAGATTTTTCGACGCTTTGGAGTAGCAAAATATGCTTTTCCGAATAATGGAACCAACCTCTTAAAATTTCTAGTTAGTAAAATATAGGAGAGTAAAGCTAGAGAGAGAAGTTGACATCACGTGAGCACTAACAAAAAGTGATATCCTCTTACAAGTGAGATGACATGTGTTATTCATAATGACCATCTTGGGCCTTGGTGGCTCTATTAGCCCAAATAATAGACTTTTTTTATACTAATAAATGCAAAGTGGACCGGTTCACTAACCGGCCTATAATTTTATGAAATTTCCCCTTATCACTTATCATGTTTAGAATAATTACATATCTTTGATATTAAAGTATGCTTCTTTATTAAGTTGTATATTATGTACAAAATAATCATGTTTATTGTGGTTATTTTAGCTCTTATAGCATATTTTTTAGCAATACTATATGTTTAATGTATGATCTTTTGGATGAGATGTGATTACCCATTATCGTACAAAATTGAACTATCATATGTACGGGATGATGTCTTGAATGCTCAAGGATTGTTTGATTTAGGTAATATGGGTTGATTTACATTCATCTCCCTTTGGATTTCTAAGAAATTGACGTAATATTTTACATACTTGATGGCTTCATATGCTCAAATAGTATTAATATACAACGTATTAAGGTATAATATGTTAAGATATATAATTCAGTAGTGTATGTATAAATTAGATTGGAAGTATTTCAATTTTACATTCTTTGGAACTAATTGGCGGACTTGTTATCCCACATGCATACACAATATCAAACGAGTCATAAAAGGAAACATTTTGGGGCCTCGTAGGTTAAGGAAAAATTGTTATGCGTGTAGGTCGACATATTTTATAAAGAGAACATTTAGACACTTACAAATTTTATTGCTAAAATCTAGTTTTTTTAATTCTTTAAGTTTGAGTCCTTCCAAGTTGGTTGAATCTGGAATTAATGTAAATTAAGACTTATAGAATTATTTATAAGTATATTTACACGATGAAATTATTTATAAGTATATTTACAGGATAAAATTTTATATTTTAATATTTGATCCACTCTTAAATAAGATTCTCAATATTAACTATAGACTTCATGGTTTCTCATCTCAGTTCAGTTGTGATTGGGGTTTTTTAGTATTGTAAACATTAAAGGTTGAACAACAATGGAGAATAATGATTACTCAATATTGACCACTATAGATACTTACAATTTAAAATTCTCTAAATAAAATATATTAAGCAATCAAAATATTTTATGTTGCATAAAGTTTAAACCTTAAATTAGTATAATCCATATTTCTATTTGAGTTGAGTTCTCAAAGTTCTTTGATGGATTGATACAACCCCAGCCATAATAACTTCTTTTCATTCAAAATATACATCAATTACCAAAATTTTAAGTGATGAAGAAATATGTTTGCAAACATTGGTGATTCATGTATAAATATGTTACAAAATAAATTGTATAGAATGTTGGGACCAACCGTCTCCGTTAAAGATTACAATTCATATTGCAATAAATTTAATCATAGTCATGTATTTAGAGTAAAATAAAGTGAATTACTTGGATAAATAGGTACATCTTTATCACAAACATTCATGTCATATCTCTCAAAAGAAGATGCAACCCCAACCATAATAACTTCTGTTAATTCAAAATATACATTAAATTACCAAAATTAAGTGATGATAAATTTTTTTGTAGACATTGGTTATCCATGTATAAATATGTTGCAAAATAAATTGTATAGAATGTTGGCACCAATCGTCTTCGTTAAAGATTACAATTCATATTGCAACAAATTTAATCATATTCACGTATTTGAAGTAAAATAAAGTGAAATACTGAGATAAATATGTTTGTCTTTATCACAAACATTCATGTCATGTCTCTCAAAAGAAGATGAGCAAGCTAAATGAAGATGATTCTAAACATTTTAAGTATTATGACTATGCATATATGCCATGGATACATTAAAGGGGAATATACCAAATAAATGAAATAATGCGCAAGTAGAGCAAAAAAACTCTTTGAACAAAATTAGAAAGTTATCAAGAAAACGCTCATATTCATAAATAACTAAAAAATATAGATAGAATTCATTGATAAGTTCAAATATTTTGTAATATATGTCCCTGGTGGTTGCCACTAAAAGAATGTATGATAGTTCAGTTTATAATATTGTGATCCAATTTATGGTTTATACATTTAAGATGTACAATAGTTTTTTATTATCTAAATTCATGTGGATGTAATTAGTAAAATGATTACATTAAACCATATATATATATATATATATATATGGAAATAATTTTTAAATAAATATTTACATTTAGAGACGTCTAGTACAAGCAAAGCCCTACACGTCTAACATTGCGAATTAGAGTCTCATACCAAAATAATTATTTCTATTTGGAATATATTCCATTATATAATGGTTTGTTTTAGAAACTCAATATCCAAATTTAGATTTGAGACAACATAGTAATTTCAGAAGCAATTTTGAGAACACATCATTTTGCGGGAAGAAATATGTAGTGAACAACCTTGATTTTGGGGACGAATCAGAACTGATTTGTTTAGATACAAAAGATACATATTTTATAATTCATGATTGATCATCTTCTTATTCCACTCTAGGAATAAAATTTCAATTTCTCACTTAAAATTAAACAGTTGTAGTTATTCATGAAGGACAAATTCAAGATCCTCAAGAAATTTTGCAAAGTTTAGTATAATAGTTTCTCGTTTCAAATTTTGAAATGTCATAAAGAATTCTAAAAAATATTAAAATCCTTTATGATGCAATGAAAGAATGTGGTTTCAGCCATTGTAACGCCAGATAAATTTATAAACGAACATTAAGATCATTTTTGGTGAAACAAAATAATCCATGTAATGCTATAAAGATTTCCATAAGAACACTAGAAAAATTGTGATGTAAATAGGAAATTTATTTTAAGCTTCCATATGACCATATTTAGATTTTTAATTTTAAGTTATTGACTATTGTAACAATAATAAAAATTGGTGTAAGATAATTCGGTTAATATATTAAGAAGGTCTTACACCAAATAGGTTTCATTCAACGTAAAAATATTGATCTTTTAAAAGAATACTCATTTCAGATATTTCAAAAAATTCTCTTAAGATGGTCATTGCACACCTTACACACTTCAAAAGTTTAACATCATAAAATGAATTTCAAGATAAATTCTTTCAAAAATGTAACATTAAAAAAACTTGATATATATTGCAACTCAATAACTTCATTAAATAAGAATGATAAATTATAAATTTAATCGATTCACATTATTTTTAATAAGTTTGTAACAATAATATTCAGATTTAATTGAGTCAATAATCTATTGTAATTAGAAATGTATTTATGATATTTAGTTTTAGTGTTCCATTAGTTATATAATAATTTATTTAAGTTGTAACCTCTTGTAGTTTTGAGGTTAAGTTAGTAGAATATTATTATGAACTTTAATTCAGTTGGAGTGGATTAAGATATAGATTTTTTTTCGTTTTAATTAGCATAAGTCACAGTGACCTGTTCCATGCCACTAAGAAATTTATATTCATAAAATTAGGTCTGAAATTTCTAGGTGAGAAGTCATATAAGGAACCAAGAATCGGTAAGATCATTCTTGATAATTTTGCGGGTTTATTAGAAAATATATACAATAATACCATGTTAAAGCATTCTAGTGTAGAAATGATAAACCTCTAATTTGCTTGAGGATAATTGAGATATTTCTTCTAATCAACATCTCAAGACTAATTTCGAAATTTTGGGGATACAAAAATATTTCACATGTTTAAACAATTAAAATCTTGATGTATGCTCAGATTAATTCATTATAAGGTATACAATTCAAATCTTAAGTAAATATTTAAGTTTTCCAATGATAAAATGTTGTAAAATAGGAATTAGGTCATCCAATATTCAATATTAAACATCGCATGATAACATAAAGAAATTCAGAAAATTAAGAAGATTATTTAAGTGCATAACTATATAGGTTAAGTCGATTATAAGTCAAAATGTGTGTTTTAGACCTGTACATTTGTGAGAATAAAATTTCCAGTTCACTTAACGTCCAATAAAAATAAACATCAAGTTATTTATAATCAAGAAAATAAGAACAAATCAAATATAACAAACCTCTTTCGTTCAGTTGAAATTATAGTAAAGTAAAAAAAAATTATCTTTCTCTTTTCTATCTCCCTATACTAAAATGTCTACGCCCTTGGTCTTTTATGAATACAATATTCATGTGTACATTCTTCGTCTACATGATATTCAGATTTAATAAGAGTTTTGTTATGATTTTAGATTTCAATTTTTAGTTTTTCGGATTTTAATTCAGTTCTCAGATTGTATTATTATTTTAGATTATATGCATACAATAATTTGAATAATTTAATAATTTAATTTTTGTTTTATTCATTGATATTGAATGATGTCAATTCACTAAATTATTACTAGTTGAAATAGGACATGTGTTTATTACATGACAGTGACACACTTCTATGCTACAATAAGTTAAATCATACAATAATTTAGCTTTTATTTTATTTATTGATATTAAGAAAAAGTAGGACCAGTTGAAACAAGATATATGTGGATTACATGGTTGTGTGAGACTTCCATGCTACGCTCCATGAAAAGTCAAGGTTCATTGAATTTTTAGTTAGAAATTCCTTTATGGTGGAACCATTATAGAGACGTAAGACATGATGAAATATTTTTCCTTCATTGGTGAATATAATACGGCATAAATAGATTTCAAACATTATGTACGAACAATATTTTTGTATAGTGGACAATACAGATGGATATACTTCAATATACATGAATGCTTTAAAGTGAGAAATTTTAAATAATAATAATAATATGTAGACTAGACTTAATTCGTTAATAGAGGTTTACCTGTAAGACTACATGAGTGTTGGATATAATGTTACTTGTATAGGAAAAAACTATTAAAACTCTTTGCAGTCTGAACCGTGAATTAGTTGTAGAGATATATGTTGACCCTATGGGTTGAGACAAGTTGTAGAATAAAAATCATCATTGGACAAAAAAAATATGCTAAGTCAAAGTAGGTTGGTTGAAGAAAGGGTGGTCGAAGTAAACTAATCAGAATTACCATTATAATCCAAAGTGTTGGATTGTACCACCACTAGGCCAAAGCAGAATAGTCTATTTACTAGGTCTCCAATGTTAATTGGGTTTCCTATATAAATAGAATAAGCGTTATTTCAGTTGTTGATTAATGGGCTTTAATCTAGACCGTCTGATGAAAGATTAAGGTTTTCCTAAACCTTAAATAAAATAATATATTAACATGCAGTGCGTGGTGTGACTATGTTTTGATGCAGCTGTAATTGTACAGAGACAATTACGTGAGGAGATATTTCTTGAGAGAGTAAAACAGCTTTTAGTCTTTTAAGAGATAAGTGGGATAAGAGATAAATATTGAAGAAAAGTTTATGTGAATAAAGTTATCTTTTATAAGAAATAGTTAATAAGTCTTTATGAGTCTTTTTGTAACCTATTTATATATAAAGGAGTGTATGTTGCATGTGGATGTAAGATTTATTTACAATTTGAACCATGTTGTTTTGTGTGCTTAGTTTTATTATGCTTTCTTTTATTTGTTGCTCGTCTTGTACATGGAGATTAGATCGTTCTTCTGTAGGTTCATTTAATCGTATACCAATTCTTGTCACAATAAATCACTTTATTGGTTTAACCCTTAAAAAGTGGTGCGGTGAGCGTAGAGAAACAGTAAAAAGAGTAAATTGAGTGTGATCTGTAGCTTGGAGAAGTAAATCTATCATGGATAAATTGAAAGAAGATAAGTTCCATGAAGCTTGTCTTTGAAAAAATCTGATGTATCTAATAATTTCAATCTCTGGAGAATTAAGATTAAAGCTTACCTAATACATAAAAGATTCACAGTTTATATCGATGATGAATCTATACAGGTTGATGATGTGATACTGTCTAAAGCTCATAGTTCTCTCATATTAATCTTCTGAGATGAAGTGCTACAAGAGGAATCTGAAGATCTAAAGAAGTTAGGAATACAGAATCAACAGAGATGTTGTAATGATGTCTAAGGATTGTGAGTACGTTGATGGGTTGACAACTTCTTTTTCTAGCAGGTACAACGATAAAAACGTGTTGGATTTGGGTGCACCATTTCATATGACTTCCAATAATTATTGGTTTGAAGACCTACGAATTCGTGATGGTGGAAGGGTCATCATCAGAAATGATTAATCATGCGATGTTAAAGAGATTAAAACGGTACAACAAGTTATCTAAAGGAATTGCATGAATAATTAACAATGTAATGTATGTACGTGGGTTAAACGTAATATTCTCTTTATTCAGATGTTAAACATGAAGGGTTTACTTATATGGGTGGAGACGAAAAACTTAGGAATTTGTAAGCCTCCCTTGTTATTATGAAAAACTATAAGACTAATATCGTGTTAGTTATTGAGGGTATTGTAATAGTATAAGTGTGTCTAGTGTGGTGAAAGATTATACCAGGTTGTGACATCATCGACTAGAGCATATAAGTGAGAAGAGACTTAATGGATTAAATAAATAAGGGTTGTTAGATAGTACAATATTTCAAAAGCTGAGCTTTTGTGAAAGTTGCATTTTGGGTTAGACCAAGAGGGTGAAGTTTCTACCCAGTAACTAAACATCCAATACAGTACTTGATTATGTTCATTTAAATATTTGGAGTCTAGCATGGGAACCTATCATAGTATGTGCAAGGTACTTTATGTTCTTCATTGATGAGTCTATCTACGGAGCTTAATTTTGTTTTTCCTTAAGAGGCTTAGACTAGAGAGAAACCTAAGATAGAAAATTTGAGAGTTTTCAAATGTGCTGCCTACGCACATGTGAAACTAGATAAGCTTACGCTAAAATTACTTAAATTTTTGTTCCTTGGCTATCTAGAAATATTAAAATGGTATAGGTTTTGGTTCTTTGAACCTGGACATCAGAAGGCTTTGATAAAAAGGGATGTGGTTTTCAATGAAGAGAACACGCCATTAAAAAAATGATGGAGACTCAACCTAGTACCACCGGGAAGAGATGTGAAGTTGATGATGGATCTAATCTACAAATTGAAGTTAATGATACTTCTATCGAAGAATATTTTTAACATGATTATACCTCCGGTCGTATAAAGGAAGTTCAACTACTGTATGGCAGAGGTTCTGTTGTTCTAGGGCCTTCAGGTGATCATATGAGAGAGTCACAAGAACATAAGTTATCCACTACCGATGGATGGAGCACAAAGACCAAGCAAACAACTATACAATTATGGTTTTGCTGATGCAATTGGTTATGTTTTATCGATTGAAATGAATTGAGTTGTTCTTGAAACCGAAATGTATCATGATGCTATCAAGAGAAGTGATAAAGAAAAGTTCATTACAACCATTAAAAAAGAACAACGATCTTTATAAAAGATGAAAATTTGGATTCTTGTGAAGAAGTCATAGATTCAAAAGCTGGTTAGAAGTAAATGGGTATTAAAGAGGAAGACAAGTATTACTGGTGTTTAGTTACCCATATACAAGGTTATTCTCGTGGCTAAGGGCTTTACACAAAAAGATGGAGTATATTTCGATGAAATATTCTTGTCGGTTCTAAAACAAACCTCCATAAAGGTTTTACAGTCAATTGTTGCTAGATTTATTCTTGGCTAGATCAAATGAATGTTAATATTGCCTACATGTATGATGAATAGGAAAAAATAATTTATATGTATCAACCAAAAAGGTTTGAAATATAGAATAATGGTTATGTGTGTTTGTTGAGGAAACTTCTCTATGGGCTGAAAGAGTCGACTATACATTGGCATAGAAGATTTGATTATTTTATGAGATCCATTAAATACATTCGTAGCTGCTATAAAAACTATGTCTATTGAAATTAAGAAAGACATATGGAAAGACAGGTCTTATTGTTATTTTACGTGGATGACATACTAATAGCTGGTAAAAAACGATGACTATTAAATTGTTAAAGACTCAACTAAAATGAGAGACAAGTCTTATTGTTATTTTACGTGGATGACATACTAATAGCTGGTAAAAACGATGACTATTAAATTGTTAAAGACTCAACTAAAATGAGAGTTTGAGATGAATGATATGTGAGAGACTAAGAGGATACTTGGTATTAAGATATCAAAAGGGACATGTTGAAAGCATATCAATTCTTATTTGAGCAATAATATATAAAGAAGATCCTAAATAAGTTCTCGATATCTGAAGTAAAATCGATTAGAACTCCTATTAGTTCTCAATTGAAAATCAATATAACTCAATAACAATCGAACCATTAGATAAGAAGTATATGCAAGAAATACCTTATTTTAAATTATTGGTAACATTATGTATGCTATGATTTGTATGAGACCTGATCTTGTCTATGTAGTAAGCGTTTTTAGCAGATTCATTTCGAATCCGGGGAAGCCACATTGGCATAAACTCAAATATGAAGAATTATAGTTTCCCTAAACCTACATATAGAAGAATATATTTTTTAAAAAATATGTCATGTGATTATGATGTGATGCAGTTGTAATTGTATATAGACAATTACATGAGAAGATATTTCATAAAAGTGTAAAATTGTTCTAAGGCGTTGGAGAGCTAAGTGAGGTGAGAGATAAATGTTGAAGTATGGGTTCTATGAATCACGTTATCTTTTGTTACAAATAGTTATTAATTTATTGTGTATCGAGAGTCTTTATATAACCTACTTATATATAAAATAATATTTTTTGTCTGTACATGTGCGGTGTCTTCACAATCCGAACCACGTTAAATGTTGTCTTGTGTGCTTGGTTTTATTATACTTTGTTTTATTTGTTACTCATCTTTTACACGACAATTAGATTATTCTTTCATAGGTTTGTTTAATCGTATATCGGTTCTTGGCACGATATATCGATGTGGTTTAACCCTAAAAAATAATAATAATAAATATATTATTATATGTTCTCATGAAAATATGTAAAGTGTAGATACTATTTGGATTAATGTGAGAGATGAACTATTAGTCCAACAGGTTAGTAATGGACTCCAATAACCCAATACAAGTTATGATCCCCTACATCGGCTAGAATATCAAAGTATAACAAGTAGTAACCCCTAGAGGATAATTAAGTTAATAGAATAGAGATTTGAGAAAATGAAAAGGAAAAATGATAATTAAGGGACCTATAAATAATTTAGTGAACTACATATTCACTAATTATAAATAGGTCCAAATAAACCCTAAACCATTTGATCACGTACAACAGTATCTTTTCTGCCATTTTCAGTTTTAGTTTTCTCTCTACTATTATCATTTTCTTTATGCAACTTTTTTTTTGCTTTTCTTTCAAAACATTTGTTCCCTACTAGTCACTATATGAAAAGATCATCACCTACAAACCGTTGATCTCAATCAATCAGAATAGCTAGAGTTCTCATAATAACTCTTTAATCGTAAGACTTGAAGATGCAGACTGATAAATACCAATTTTTGATTTCCATACATCTATATACATATAAATAATTAGTATTTTCAAATGATCAAATTCTAAAACAATTGTGATTTTTTGTGATCAATATAGATCAATGCAACTAATCTATTATTCAATTGTACAAAATTAAATTTTCATTATATAAAAAAATTAAACAGTCAAATATACATCTAAATTATTTAAAACTCTTTTGTGAAAAGTTATTTTTAAATTTAACATAGATAAATAGAAATATATCAATTATTTACTAATAATTTGTTTTAAAGGTATTGTACAGTTAAATCTTCAAAACAGAACTATGAAATAAAAATATTGAATTTATACCCAGAAAATCTCGTCTACGTAAAACAACGAAAGATACCAACTATGTATCGGTGGAAAACCTATCGATTACAGGGCCTGTTCACATTCTTTCTCTCTCATTTATTAGTGTCGGTCCTCCCTTTTAGTTTCCTAAAAGAAACCATAAGCTATTAAATGAAAGATAACTTACAAGCAACTTCCTTTCATATAATGCTAGTGTATTTCTTGCAAGTTACACCTTGGCTTCTTTTGGAAGTTTTAGTGGCTTCTTCTGAAAACTTTAGTTTTCTATAAATAAGACCTTTGTTTAGTCTTGGAGAGAAACACTTGAAATCAATATTGTAGAGTTTAATATTTTCTATCACATTTTAGAGAGAAACACTTTGAGTGGGAGAGAAATACAGGCAGTGTTTTAGAGAAAGTTGTGAAATTTGTATGGGTGATTTGTAAGATTATTATTCTCTTTTGTGGATAATATTTGAGAGTGAGGAGAGTGAGTGTATAACTCGTAAGTGTATGGACTAAGATTCCAATTTTTATAATATTTTTGAGTAATAGTGATACTTGGTTTTCTCCCTTGAACGTAGGAAAATTAGTTGAACCATGTTAAATTATTTTCTCTTGTTTGATACGAATTCATGGGCTTATTTTTCCCAACAACTGGTATCAGATCCAGGTTGCAGTTCCATATCTTCTTTCATCGTACAAAAATAGAGGAACGTACGAGCATCGGTGGCAATTCCATGATCATACTTACAGAAACAAATTATTCTAGGAAAAGCTTGATGTAAGATTTGTTGTACTGTAAAGAACTGTTTGATTTGTTGAACTAAAAGGAGTCAAACAAGGTGCAACAAGTGAAGTAGATTAGAAAAAAATCAATCGTAAAGTTGTTAGTGTGATTCGATAGTGGGTTGAAACAAGGACGACTCGCAATACCGCAAAAGAAACAGATGCTTTTAAATTATGGCAGTGTTTTGAAGAAATGTATGAGCCCAAAAATGCTAAATAAATCTTTCATCATAAGGAGACTTGTGAACCTAAAACTTTATGATGGGAAAAGTGTATCTGATCACTTGGCAAAATTTGATGAGATTCTCGACAATCTGACGAACATGGAACTGGCCCTAGCTGAAGAAAATATTCTTTTAAACCAATGCACTTATTTTTTGGCAGGAAAACAACATAGAATTGCGTTTTGAGTGGGACGACCACACATATAGAATAATATTCTTGATCTAATCCATACAGATGTATGTTCTATGGGTGATAGAAGTACTTGCGGATCGTTATACTTTATCATATTCATTGATGATCATCTCAAAAAGGTGTGGGTTTATCCTTAGAAGACCAAAGATGAGGTGTTATAAATATTCAAGAAGTTGCCGATGTAGAAAAGCAAACTGAAAAACTTTTGAAATGTATTTGCTCTGATAATGGTGGTGAATACATTGGACCATTTGAAGAATATTGCAGAGTGCATGGTATTAGGCTTGAAAGATGAGTACCCAAAACTCCACAACATATTGGTGTTGCAAAAACTATAAATCAAACTATTTGTAATAAGATCGTATGCATGCTCTCTCATTCAAGATTGTCCAAATCCTTCTGGGGAGAAACTATGACGACGACGGTAGATCTTATCAACTTATCTCTTTTAGTTCCTTTAAATGGTGCGATTCTTAAAAGAATATGGACAGGGAAAAACATAGGCTAGAAATACTTGAAGGTGTTTAGTGGTAAGGTGTTCATACATATACCTCGAGATGGAAGATCCAAGCTGGATAAAAAAAACCAAAAAATATATATTTTCTAGTTACGAACATAACATAATGAGTTTAATTATAAATTTTAGAATAAAAAAATAAAAAATTCATTTTAAAACAAAAACGTTGTGCTTTTTGAAAAGCAATCTCTTTGAAGTATGAAGAACATTGAGAATATAAACATTAATATTATGCATGTAGCATCTAGTATAACCTATTTTTTCTTTAGATGAAGTTCGAAAATATATTAAATAGATCAAATTCTAAAAATAACTCGAGTAAATCAACCGATTTGTCTCTTGTAGATATGAAATGACCGTGGCATTTAGTGTATTCTTTTTAAGGCATCTAGTTCTTTTTAATGTGAACTTAACCTGTGATATAGGTGCCCTTTTCATGTTGACCGTAAACAAACACATTGTCCCCAAAATATATATCTGTCCCTAATAACTTTACCCATACTCTTAATAATAATATTCTAGTATTTATTGGGTAAATCAAAGTCAATACTTATCCTTTTTCACAAGTTTATCCTTAAAAAATTATATATACTAATACATTCATTACTCTATTCACGTTTGTCAAGTGTGAAACAATAAATTAGATGACCATTCTAAAATTCGAAGATTAGATTTTCTTTTCCGGTCAACATAATTTATATATTTCGCTATACACATCTTTACTTAGGCAAAAAATAATCTTATCGTTTTTATGGGATTTCTCAGTCGAACTTATAAGAAATTCTAAGAATATGCTTCGTGCCTGGAAATCGATCCACGTATGGGGTTGACACATAAATGCATGTCGTCGTGTCCATGATTCATGCACCGTAAGAAGCGCGTGCGTGTTTACCAAAGGAGTTCGGGTTTTTAAACTTAAGTTTGGCTTTTGGTTTGTGCGAAAGGGCAATTTATAGGCATGTAAGACACCTAATCCCACCTGTAGTCAATAGCGCGTCTGATTCAATCGCACAATATTCGTTTGTCCTTTGTTGAACGGTCTCTCGATTCCTCTTCTCCTCTTGGAATATTCGAGTAGATAGAAGGTAAATACAGATTAAAATATTTTAGTAGGTGTGGACAGTATTTGATTAATTAATATTTTGCTTCACGTCTTTATCAATCTTTCCTTTTTATTATTTATATTGATCTACTCGTGAGTCGTTTGAATTTTAACCGATCAAAATATTACTTAAAAGTATGTACACTTTTTAAAAAATAAATAAATTAAATGAATAATATTTATATGTTTTTCCGTTAGCAGATATAATATAATCTTAATGCTATTTTTAGTGTTTTTAAATAATTTTTATTTTATTTTGTTAGTGAAAAATAATTATTTTCATTTTGTTTTTGAATTGTTTAGAAGGTAAGTTTGTTAATAATATATATTGGAATATTTATGAAATATTTTAATTTTGATTTTTATCTTATTCAAAAAAGTATATATTTAGATTTTTTTTATTCTAATTTTAAAAATCTGAGCATTTTCTAAGTTAGAGGTTTGAATTGATTCTCAATACGATGAATTGAAAAAAAAATTAGTTGGATTGTTTTGAAAATTATATTGAATTTTAGATTGTGGTCGAGGAATTTGACCTATGAGATACTCATCGACTAAGGGGTTTAAAATAGTGGAAGAAAATCCATTTTGTTATATTGAAAAAAAGTTTAAAATATAAAAATAAAATGAGGAACAAAAAAAATAGGGAAAAAAATTGATAACAAAGATAACATGGTTTTGTTAACTTAGTTTGAAAAATTAACAAAAATAACAACATTTGTCCAAGAAAAAACATTTGTTGGAGTCAATATTTGTTATTAAAAGAAATTTAAATTTAAATTTACACATTTTCTATCGGAGTCATCATTTACAAGAATTATTTTCCAAAAATTGTTCATAGTGAAAAAACATTTGTACGAGGAAGCAGACATATCGTCAAACCTCGTGAATCATGGACACGACATTCATGTTTTCGTTTGGAAACTTAAGAATGTTTGGTATGTTTTAGATTTGAAAAAAAAAGTTTTATTTTATATTTTGGAGGCTATCATTATTAAATTTATATGTGATAATGATAGTTTAAAGAGGCGGTCAAATGATCGAATATAGTATATATATAAAATATGTTTCCTGTTAGAGAAAATATATTCATCAACATAAGATTTTCTAGAACTAAAAATATCCACAATTATGGCCTCTCATTGAACAAAACTATAACAAATACCCGAAGACTTAAATCAATAGTCATCGATGTTAAGTAGAAGCAAGACCCAATGAGAATTTGCGCGTAGCTTCTGGTCTTTGACATCAAAAAAGAAGGTTGTAATAACGCAAGGGACATGTGAGATTTAGTTCATCGCTAGTAGAACAAGAAAGACATTGAGGGATCTATATTCAATATGCAATCAAAGGGGATTTCCCCCAACTCTATCGTGGCACACATATATCCAGAATAAAAAAAACCTTACAATAACTAGTAAAACAACAATTTTTTAAAGGTGTCAAGAGTACCAATCTAAAATTTTATGAATATTTTATACTAGGTAAGAAAATATGGTTAGATTTAGTACACATATACAACATAAATTGAGCTTTCTTAATTGATTATGTGCATATTGATGATTGAAGCCTTACAAAAACACATGTTAGTCTGTTAAATTTATAAATAATTGTTTGAGATTGGTTTGGGTATGCACCATAAAAGTTAAAAGAGGATGATGTAAACGAATAATTTGTAATGTCCATTAGTATGAAGAAGAAAGTTAAAATTTATGGTGGAAAAAATCAAGAATCAAAGATTCAATAATAGAAAAAGGATGATGTAGACGAATACAATATTGATTTATTTATGAAATTGTGTAAAGATAAACTAAAAAATGATACTTCACAAATAAAAATACTTCACAACATAATACAATTGTAGAAGTGTTGGACATAATCGTACTTCAAAATATAGATCATATGTTATTACATAATCTAATTTGTAAAAAAGAATGTTTTGGCCAAAATCTATTGCATATAAATGTCACGTTATCAACTTTTGACAATCAACAATATTAGAAGACACAACACTCATTGAGTTATGCTTATTTGCACATACTTAGATGTCGTGCTTATTATCATGTGACTGATACTAAACTTGATACGAGAGTCATAAATTTTATTTATTGGTTTTAACAATTGTGTGAAAGGTTTTGACTTACGGTGTTTAGAAAAAATGTTTTTTTTACGATTTTAAATAAGCCCTAACATTTATAAAAATATTGAACTCCAAATTGTTATTAATGAAGAAATTAATGTTCTTGGATGCCCTAGTATTTCGGTTTGGAATTTATTTATAGGGGTGATTCGGATCCAAAAGTACAGAATTTTAATGAATAAGCAATAAGCTAAGTAAAGCACATGTAAGGTAAATAACGTTAAGATTGGATGGTTATAAAACCAGTCCAGAAAATAGAGGACTCAGCTATGTGCCTAGTAGTTTAAATTATGGGCTTGGGGGCACATAAAATAGACCCAAATAGCATATCTGACCCGGATGACCCATGTATCTCAAAAAGAGTATAAATAACTCAAATAACAGCATTAAATAGGTTGGAGCTTTTTCCTAAAAACATTAAATGCAAGCATCTCCTTTCTCTTCATACTCTCTATCAAAAACTTAATACTAACTAACCTAAAGATCTTTCACATTTACCCATAAATCAGATTTTATAATCACCAATTTGTATACTAATATTTATTTTTATTTGTGATATTTTTGTTTGATGTAGGTGAGTTTTTAGTAGAATGTTTAGTTTATTTCAATACCTCCAAAAGTTTGAGATGTTACCAATTTGTTTAATTATGGATTTATCTATCACTTATCATGGAATATAATACATATATTATGTATGGTTAGCCTTCTAATAAATTATCACAAATTCTATATGAGTAATGTGTTGTTTATAATTTTTTGTGTCATTCTATTGTAGAAAAACGGTTATTCTTTTTATAAAAACATTCATTCAAAAATACATGTTAGGATTTTTATACAAAAATAAACAAAAAAAATCAATATTTAGCGAAAAAATCTAGACTAACAAATGACATTAATTTATCATCAAATTTTATAAATATTTGTGTTTATATATTATGGTTATGTTACTAAATTTTTATTACGATAATAATTACTTAAATTCAATCAGAGATACAACTTGTAGCTAACATTGTAATAAAAAAATTAAAACCCTATCAAGATTGTTAGGTGTAGGCTATAAGTCACTTGTCAACATAAATATTACTGAAGAAATACATGGGCGTAACTGGATCTGCCGATTATATGTATAGACAAAAACTGATAAAACTCTATGGATGACGCTTGGGTCATCACTTGGATGCAACAACGCTTGTTAGATCCTAAGGGGTGATACAAGCTGTCGAGACTAGTGACTATTGAGTCAAATAAGATATGGACTGATCTAAAGCAGGTTAGTATGAAGTGAGCTTGTCCAAAGTAGTTGTTCAAAGTATGTTGGAATAAAACATGAGAGATAGACCAAAGTGGATCATTCGAATTTCTAGGTTTCCTATTTAATTCGATCTCTTATTTTGGTATTCTTATATTAATTATATTTTCTATTGATTAGATTTTCTATTAATCGAGTCTTTCATTTTTAATTCGATTTCCTATTAATTTGGAATTCTTTTTTATGAGGTTTCCTATTTTAAGAGATTAGGATTTTATTACTTCCATTAATTAATGAGTTGTAATATGGAGCATATATTGAATAATTAGAATTTTCCATACACCTATATATAGAAGAATATTTGTAATTTAAGGGCGTGGTAAGAAAATTTTAAGAGGAGCATATTTTTTATGTGAGAGAAATAACTCTAGGTCTTTTAAGACATAAGTGAAGTGAAAGATAAACACTTAATAAAGAGTTCTATGAATCACTATTGTCAAAAAATATTTATATTTGATTTTATATTACTTATATACTAATTTAATTGATAGTTTTAATTAATTATATATAAATTTATTATTATTTTTTTATTAAAAATACTCTCATTTGGTTCTTATTTAAAATTAAGTGTTTATCTCTCCCTTCGAAGTTATTTGAAGGATATTTCACAAGTGAGAGAAATAACTCTAGGTATTTTAAGAGAGAAGTGAGGTAGGAGATAAACATTGAATAAAGAGTTATGTAAACCACATCATATTTGTAACAAATTGTGATTGAGTCATTTGTGTTTGAGAGTATTTATGTAACTTACTTGTTTAATAGAATAATGTCTTTTTCTCGTAGATGTAGGATTTATTCACAATTCAAACTAAGTTAAATATGCCTTGTCTGCTTAGTTTTGTTACACCCTCTTTTTATTTTTTTGCTAATCTTGAAAATAGTAAATTATTCTTCTGAAAATGATCGATATATTGCACATTGGTTCTATCCTAAAACGGATGGTGATGTTCCCAACAAGTGGTACGCTGAGTGTAAAGAAACAATAAAATGAGTGGATCGATCGTCAATTTGAAGGCTGGAGAAAATATATCTCCAAAAAAATGAAAGAAACAAAGATACGTTCCATAAAGCTTAGTCTAGAAATTATTGACATATTGAATGAATTTAACCTCTAGAGAATTAAAGTTAAAGCTTACTTAGCACAAAAAGGATTGATTGATGTTTCCGATGATAAATCTACATGGGTTGATGTCGTGGCAATGTCCAAAACTCATAGCACCCTCATACTTGATTTGAAGGTAGAGGAGGAGTACCAAAAAATTATCCTCTTAAGTTCTATCTCAAAGGAGTATGAACACTTCATGAACACCTTTCTCTAGAACCAATACTCTCTTACGATGGTCAAATTCAAGAGTACCTTGAACTCTAGAGATATTCAAAGGAGTATTATTGTGAAATGTGAATCTGAAAAGGTGAACTGAGCGCGAGTGGTCGGTCAAGAAAATAGATTCAAATAAGAGGAGAGGAAACTCTTAGTCAAAGTCTAAAGGGCCAAAACTATCCATAGAGGATAAAATGTCACAACTAACAGAAGAGCAAAGCCAGAGATGCTGCAATTATCTCTGAGGATTCTGAGTATGCTAATGGGTTAATAAATTCTTATTCTTACATATAAAATGATAAATGGATGATAGATTCAGGTGCGTCATCCACATGACTTCCAATAAGAATTGGTTTAAAGATGTGAGAATTTTTTATGATAGAAGGGTCCTAAGGTATAAGAAATCGTGTGATGTAAAAAATGATTGGAATGGTACGACTCAAGTTATATATAGTACTTGAGAGAGTGATTAACAACTTAAGATATGTACCTGAAGTTAAACATAACCTTTGTTCTACAGGGATGTAAGAGGATGAAATGTTTATCTATAGTGGTGGAGATGGAAAACTTAGGGTCTTGCAGGGATCTTTGTTTTTTTATGAAATTCAATAGGAATGATTGTATATTAGTTATTGAGGGCTCTATAGTGGTAGGGGTATGTCTAATATGGTGAAGGATTTTACCAGGTTTTGGCATCATCAGTTGGGGCATTTAAATGAAAATGTACTTGGTGAATTAAGTAATCATGAGTTGTTTGATGGTACCATAGTTAAGTAACTAAGTTTTTGTTGAAGTTGTGTATTGGGTACGATAAATAGAGTGAAGTTTCTACCTAACAACCAGAAAAAAAAATGAAGTACTTGATTTTGTTCATCTAGACCTTTAGGGTCCGACACGAGAACTTACCATATGTGGTGCAAGGTACTTCATATTGTTGATTGATGATTATTTCCGTAAGGTACGGGTGATACTTTTGAAGACCAAGTATGAAGTATTTGTTGCCTTTGTGAACTGGAAGACTTTAGTTAGGAATCAAATCAGAAAATGTTAAAGAAGCTTTAGACTAATAATAGCTTTGAATATGTGAAGAAGTATTTTACTAGATATCATCCAAAGCTTGGAATTCCTAAACAATGAACCATAAGTGTGACTCCCTAACATAACGAGCTTGCTAAGTGAATAAATCAAACCAAACTATAATGAGTTAGATGTATAATCTATATAGTTGGAATAGGCTGAATATTTTGGGAAATATTTATGACAATTGCTACATATATCATCAATACGAGCCCATGTATAGTGCTTAAGTTTATTTTTTCTCAAGAGGTATGGAGTTAAGATAAAAATATGTTATAACATTCAGAAGTGTTCAGATGTGCTACCGATGCATATGTGAAGCAAGATAATCTTAGGTGAAGAGCATTAAAATATTTGTTCCTCAACTATCCGGAAAGAGTAAAATGGTATAGGTTATGGGGCCTTGAACCTGGACGTCAATAGATTTTGATAAGAACATACGTGATTTTCCATAAGGATGAAATGTTATGGAAAATATGGTGGAGACTCAACCTAGTACTGGTACGAAGATATTTGAAGTTGATGATGGATATGATATAAAGTAAAGCATGAGATGTTTCTACCGAATAGGATTTTGGACTTGGCTCTGCTTCGGTTTATATAGAATAATTTTAACCATTGCATGATCTTGAAGCTAGCCAAGGGTTTGGTTTTCTTTGGCATGTAAAAAACATGATCTTGATAGTTATCAACTGACGATGGATAAAGCACGGACACCAAGCAAACAACCGCAAATGTATGGTTTGGCTGATATAATTAGTTATGTTTTATCCAATTGAAATACAGGGATATGTTCTTGAACATGAAACATATCAGGATGCCATCAATAAAAATGATAAATATAAGTGGATTACGACCATTAAAGAAGAATTGAGATCTCTCAAGAAGATGAACATATGGATTCTTGTGAAGCAACTGAAGGGTGAGAAACTGATTATGAGTAAATAGATATTCAAGAGGAAACCATGTAATCCTAGTTTTGAGTTACCCATATAAAAATATAGGCTCATGGATAAGACTTTAACTGAAAATAAGAGTGTCTATTTCAATGGGATATTCTCGCGTATTGTGAAAAAAAAACCTTCATCAGGGCTCTACCGCCACTATTGCTAGATTTGATCTTAAGCTCGATAAAATAGATATTACTATTGCATTTTTGCATGGTTAATTGAATAAGATAATTTACATTTGTCAACTAAAGGGTTAGAAGAAGCGAAGGAAGATGATGTGTGTTTGTTGAAGAAATCCCTCTATGGGCTGAAATAATCGTCGAGGAAGTATAATATAATATTCGATTCTTTTATGAGATCCATTAGATATGTTCGAAGATACTGTAACAACTATTTCTATTGGAATAGAGAAATACACATTGAGAGAAAATTCTTATTGTTCTTGCATGTGAATGACATACTAATAGATGAAAGAGATTGAGAAAGATTGAAACGGTAAAGACTCAACTGAAAGAAGAGTTTGAGATGAAGGATTTGGAAGAGACTAAGCGGATACTTAGTGTTGATATCAGAAGGAACAATCCAAAGAGGTATCTATTCCTATCTCAACAAGAATATATACATAATATCCTAAGGAATTTCTCTATATCCTGAGTAAAAATGGTTGAAACTTTTACTAGTTCCCGATTCAAACTCAGTATTATTTAAGCATCAAATGAAGCAGCGACTAAGATATACATGTTGGAGATAGATTATATTAGTATTATTGGTAACATCATGATGCTATGATTTGCATGATACATGATCTTACCTACGCCGTAAGTGTTTTGAGCAGATTTATGTCAAATATGGGAGAATTGTAGTGGCATACACTCAAGTGGCTCATGAGATACTAGAAGGGCTCAGATATTGTAGGATTGTGTTACAGTTGGAAGGATACGAGTGTTATAATGTTGAGAGGGTATATAGTCTTCGATTATGCAAGCTACTTCGACACAAGGAAGTCTACTGTGGTTTATTTGTTTATTATGAGTTAGAAGTCTTATATACAGAAGGTCGTTCTAATGTCATCTACATAAGCTGAGTATATGGCTGCTACTGAAGCCATGAAAAAAGCTATTTATTTGAAGGGATTGTTGAGTGAACTCATCGGTATGGAGCAAAATGTGTTTTTTATGTGATAACACTAATGCCCTTTATTTGATAAAAAATATGAAGTTCCATGAGCTAACTCAAGATATAGATATCAATTTCCATTTCATCTGATATATGGTAGAGATAGAGAAAGTGAAGGTGGTTAAGAGTTTTAAGGAGGAAAATCCGTTGGCTGATCTAACCAAGATATTACCGATTTTAAAGTTTAAAAGCTACATGAGACTAGGTCAAATCTAGGATGCGGTTGACCTGGTCTTTAAAGAGTAAAACGTTGGGTGCAACTAATATTGTAGTTAATATAAGCCTACATGGAGAATTGTTAGGTGTAAGCTAGAAGTAACTCGTCAACAAAGGTACTTCCGGAAACTACATATGCGTAAGTTGACTTGCCGATTATAGATATAAGAAAGAATAGTAGATACTCTCTAGGTGAAGCTTGGGTTGTGACTTAGATAGATAGACGTTTGGTAGATCACAAGGTATGTTGAAAGCTGTCAAGAGTAGTGACTATTGAGTCAAATGAGATATGGGTTGATCCGATATAGCCTGGTGCCAATTATTCTAGTTCGAAACATCTTAAACCAAAACATGAGAGCTAGAACGAAGTGAATTCTTCTACTTGTTAAGGTTCCTATTTACTTATGTCTTCTATTTTGGTATTCCCATTAATTGGATTTTCTATTAATTATATATTCTACTAACTTAGTCTTTTATATTAATTTGGATTTCCTATTTATGAGGTTTCGTATTTTAAGGTATTTTGAGTTTTTTTTTACAGTCGTTGATTAACATGCTTAAGTCTGAAGGGTCTGTTGAAGAATTATGGTTTTTCCCTGAACCTATATATAGAAAACGATTTGCCATGCAATGGTGTGGCGAGACATAAATAAGTCTAGGTATTTTAACAGAGAATTTAGGTAAGATATAAACCCTTAATAGAGAGTAATGTAAATCACGCAATCTTTGTAACTATTAGGGAAACCACTATCGATCAGCTGAGGCATGAACAAGTGTGTGTGATTAACAAACCTACAGAACAACGATCTACTTGCCTTGTTTAAGATAAGTAACAAATAAAATAAATCGTGATAAAACCAAACACATAAAACAGTATTTAACGTGGTTTGAATTGTGATAAAATCCTACATCAACGAGCAACAAAAAATATTTTATAAACAAGTAGTTACAAAAAGAATCTGAAACACAAAGGATATAATCACTGTTTTTTACAAAATATGATATGATTCACAAGACCATATCTTTAGTGTTTATCTCGCATACCACTGATCTGTTAAAGGACCTAAAGTTATTTTACTTTTCTTGGAAAAAATGATGCTCACTTAATTTCACTACCACAGTCACATCACACATTGTATAACAAATTATTCATCTATTTATATGTTTATACAAAACCTTATTCTTCATAAAAAAAATATAGATTCAATATCATTAATCAATGACAGAAATAAATCATAATTCATTAATATAAAAAACCTCATAAATATAAAATATTTTAATATAAAATATGTAATTAATATCGAAGACAAAAATATGACACCCAATTAATATAAAATACCTAGAATAGAGAACCCCGCTTCAGTCTATCTATGGTGTTACTTTCCAACTCCCTTCCGATCAAGTGGTGCTTCAGATGAGCTTGCTTTGGACAAACCTCCTTCGGCTATCATATATCTCATTCGGCACAATGGTAATCAGACATCTTTGCAACTAAGGTACAACTGAAGTTTAAGAGAGTTTCAATAGTTGTTGTCTAATACATGTCACAAAAGATTCAAATATGCACATGTAGTCTTACGATATTAAATTTTTTGACAAATTACTTCTAGCCAACACCTAAAAAATTTCCTCATAGGCTTATAGTAACTCTAGTATCCGTTGTATCCAATTTTCTACTTTTTAAAGACCAACTCACTTGCATCCCAGACTTGCACCTGTCTCATGCAGTTTGTGAGCTTTGAAACTGACAATACCTTGGTCAGAGCATTTGAAGGGTTTTCCTTGCTAGAAATCTTAGCCACCTTCATTTACTTTTATGCACCATCGCTCAGATGAATTTCAACTTAATCTCTACATGTTTAGTTCTCTTATATAACTTTCCAATTCTTTATTAAATGAAGAGCATTAGTTTTATCACCTAACAGAACCACATCTTGGTCCATATTAGTAATTTTATTCAATAACCTCCTCATCCAAATACCTTATTTCATGGAATCTGTAGCACTCATATACTCCTCATCCAAAATAAAAGAACGATTTTGTGTATATAAGACTTCTAGCTAACCACTCCACCATGCACAGTACACCGATATCTTAAAGTAGACTTTCTTGTGTCGAGGAAACCGTCAATCAGAGTTCACATACTCTACCAACAATACATCACATGTATTATTTTGATTGTACCACAATCCTACATCAACTGAACCCTTCAGGTATCTCATGAGCCATTTAAGTGCATGCCAATGCAGATTTCTCACGTTTTATTTTAATATGCAAAACACTTACGCCATAGGAAAAATCAGGTCTCGTGAAAATCATAGCATACATAATTCTACAAATAACATTGACATAAGGTATCTCTATCATATATTTCTTATATGATATTTGATTAGTGCTTGACTGACTCTAAGTTTGAATTGGGAACCAATAAGATGTTTGGACGTTTTTGCTTCGATTATAGAGAAAGTTTTTATGATCTTCTATATATATTTTTGTTAAGATAAGAATAGATACCCCTTTTGCATGTTCCTCTTGATTTCAAAACCAGGTATCCTCTTAGCCTCTCCCATATCTTTCATTTTAAAGTCTTATTTTAACCAAGTCTTAAAACTTTGATTTTTCAATATGACTTTTATCTCCATGCATGTTATCCCATTCTAATAGACACAATTTTCACAGTAGTTATGAAGATATTTAATAAATATCATAAAAAGATCGAATCCTCTACTCCATTTTCTCGAAGACTGTTTCAACCTATAGAGAGATAATAAATAGACATAACCCATATTGCATTTTTTAAACCTCTTCAGTTAACATGTAAGTTTTATCTTCAAGTTCACCATACAGGAAGTCAGTAGTAACAATTGACAATAGAACCCTAACAGAGGTTTCTTACATAACCGACGAGGATATTTTGTTGAAACCAACACCATATTTTTGCATAAATACATTTGACACAAACCTACTGGGTATCTGAGTTACTCAACACTTGGAATACATGGTTTTATCTTGTATATCCATTTACTCCTAACTAACTTCTGACATTTCAGCTGCTTCACAAGAATCTATGTGTTCCTCTTCTTCAGAGATCCTAGTTCTTCTTTCAGGATCGTGAGCCATTTCTCTCTTTCAATTCTTTTGATACTAGCGTGATATGTTTTGGTTTCAAGAATATATCCCTGCATTTCAATAGATAAATCATAACCTATTACATGGTAAAACATCTCTCAACAAATCCATTCTGTTGGGGATTCCCACTTATAGTTCTGTGTCTAGAAATACCAAGCTTTGCACAATGTCTAGTAAACTCCTTATTCACATTTCCAAGCCATTATCAGTTTAAAGCTTTTTCAGCATTTTCCCAATCTCACTCTCTTCTAAAATATTCGAGTTTAAAAAGGAAACAAACGCTTCATATTTGGTTTTCAAAGTTAGAACCTATAGTTTCTAAAATAGTTATCAATCAATGGCATAAAGTACCTTGAACCAAATATAATAGGTTCATGTACTGGACCTCAAAGTTCTAAATGAACATAATGAAGTGATTTATTGGATGTCTGATTCTTGGGCAAAAACTTCACCCTCTTGCTCTTATCCAATACAGATCTTTAACAAAACATCACATTTTGAAATGCATTACCAACTAACAACCCATACTAATGAGTCATTTCTATTTATTAATGATCTTGATAATATCTTGATATGTTTCAGGATCAAGAATATCTCCTTGCATTGCAATAGATAAAGCATAACCAATTACACGGTAAAACCATACCTCTACGGTTGTTTGCTTGGTCTTTGTGCTCTATCATTTACTAGTTGATAGCTGTTAATTTACATTTCTCTCCCATTTGATTATCCGAAGGTTTTAGAACATTAGACCCTCAGTCCGCCTCATAATTATGTAATGGTTGAACTTCTTTTGTACGATTCGAAGCAACACCAGGTCCAAAATTAGTTTTTGGCAGAATTGTCTCGTGCTTCACTTTATAAACCATATTCACCATCAACATCACATATCTTTTCAAAATTACTAGTTTGATTATCCACCACCTTCTTCTATGACATATCTTCCTTTTTGAAAACCAAGTTCATGCTTATCAAATCCTTCTGACGTCCAGGTTCAAGGAACCATAACCTATACCCTTTTACTCCCTCTGAATAGCTGAGGGACAAACATTTAAGTGATCTTGACCTAAGCTTATCATGGTTCACATGTGTGTAGACAACACATCTAAACACTCTCAAATGTCTAACTTAGGTTTCAATGTATTTATACCTCTTGAGGACAAATAAACTTAAGCGTCATAGATAAACTCTTGTTGATGTTATATACATATGTTGTCACAACTTCTCCATATAACCTTCGACCTATATAGTTATATGAATAATACATCTAAACTGTTTCAGAAGGGTCTGAATTCATTCTCCCAGCAAGCCCACTCTGTTCTGAAATCCCACTTATGAATCGGAGTCTAGAAATGCCAAGCTTTGCACAATAGCTAGTGAACTATTTGCTTATTTATTCCAAGACATTATCCGTCTGAAGCTTGTTCAGCACTTTCCCTGATTTATTTCTAACCAAAATCTTCCAGTTTAAAAAGGCAATAAACACTTCCTCTTTGGTCTTCAAAATTAAAACCCATACTTCATGGAATAATCACCAATAAACGATATAAAGTACATTGGACCATCTAACGATCGATGTTTACTTAGTTCACTCAGTCTCTTCTCACATAAATCCCTAACTAATGATGCCATAACGTGTAGAGTCCTTCACCGTAATATAAACCTCATACTGATACAAATATCTAGAGAACTAACACTACATTAGTGTTATTAGCTTTTATACCAACAAGAGAGCCTTGTAGGACCCTAAATATGAAAGCTTCACCCTTACATGGAAACCTTTCCTCATCTAACATCCAAATAGAAAGAAGGTTACATTTAAATTTAGGTACATAACTTATGTTGTTTAGCACTAACTCAAGTAATGTAGACAACTTAAACCGAACCATTCCAATCCCATTGACATCACTAGACTCGTCATTCTCGATGATTATCCTTCCACCATCAAGAATTTTTAGGTCTTCAAACTAATGCTTAATGGAAGTCATTTAAAATAGTGCACCCGAATCCAACACCCATTTATCTCTATACCTACAAGAGTAAGAATTCAATAAACCATCAATGTATTCACAATCATCATATACCATTGCATTATCTCTGACTTTTTTCTTTTGATAGCTATTTTCATTTTCCTTCTCCTAGCAGTTTTAATTGATATTCCTTTCTTCTTTCATATCCAATAGATCACTTTTAAACCCATTACAACCTCTTTAAATTTCAACCGAGAGTTTCCTCTCCTCTTACTTGAATCTCGTTTTCCCGAACGACCCCTCACACTCAGTATGTTCCCTTCGAATTCACCCTTCATAGCACCCTTCCTCTAGAGATATTTGGAGTTCAAAGTGCTCTTGACTTTGGCCATTATAAGGTAATCTTTCCCGTTGAGCATAATATCCAAGAAGTGTGCATACTCTTTTGGAAGAGAACTTGAAAGGATGATTGATTGGTCATCCTCCTACACCTTTACACCAATTTCATTCAAGTTGAATATGATTTAGTTGTAATCGTCTAGGTGCCTTCATATATTTGTGCTACTATCCATAGACAACGTGTAAAATTATTTCTCCATGTATAATATATTCACCAATGACTTCTTCATGTAAATCTTCTCAAACCAATTTTATATCCCCAACTTTGTAAGTTTTGTAGTTACCTCTCCTAGAAATTCAAATCTCAAGCTCTGTATGAGGGCACTATTACCTTTAGACAGTACCAGGATATCAACTTGTGTAGATTTATCATCGGTAACAACATTTAATCCTTTTTATACTAGGTAAAATTTAACTTTAATTCTCCAAAGATTGAAACTATTAGATCCGTCGAATTTTTCTAAGCTAAGCTTCATGGAACTCATATTTTGTGGCTTTTGATTTTGAAGCGAGATCTACTTCTTCATCTTTTATATCAACCACTGTTCTACTTCTTCGACTATTGCTCAATGCTCACCGCACCACTTGTTGGGTAAATTCCTACCGTTTGATCGTGGCAAGATCCAATGTGTATGATTAACGAATTTACGGAAGAACGATCTAATTACTTTGATCAAGACGAGCAACAAATAAAATAAAGTAAAATAAAACCAAACATACAAGACAATATTTAACATGGTTTGGATTGTGAAGAAATCTTACATCCACTGGCAACAAACATTCTTTTGCAAACAAGTAGTTTACAGAAAGACTCTCAAATATAAAAGACTCAATCAGTCTTTGTTACAAAAGATGATGTAATTCACCGAATCCTATCTTCAATGTTTATCTTTTACCTCACTTATCTCTCAAAAGACCTAGAGTTATTGCACTCATTTATTAAATATGATGCTCAACGCCTGAAGTAAATCATAATCGATTAGTATACAAAAACTTAAAAATACCAAATCGTAATTAATATTGAAGACCCAATTAATATATGAAGACCAAAATATGAGACACAATTAATATACGTGACCTAGCAAATAGGGAACTCCGCTTTAGTCCAGTTGTGGTGCTACCGTTCAACTCGATTCAGATCAAATGATGATTCAGCTCACTCTGAACCAGCCTGTTTAAGCTCATTATATATATATATTTTTCAACACAATGGTCACGAGTCTTCGATAATTTGTCTCATCCCTTAGGATCAGTAGACATCTCTGCAACTAAGTCACGGCTTAAACCTCAGATATATTCAATAGTTCTTGTCTAATACATACACGACAAATCCAACTATGTTCATGTAGTCCCATGATATTACCTCTGTTGACGAATTACTTTTGATCTACACCTAATAGTTCCAACGTATGATAGAACTATTTTTGTTTAAAAATATTTATATAGTCCGCTTGTTTAATAAAATATGTTTGTTGTTTATGGACGTAGGTTTCTCTATAATCCAAATTACGTTAATTTTTTTTTTATGTACTTAATATTATTCTACGTTTATTTATTTATTTATGACTAATCTGAACATTATTTGTTCTTCTCAAAATAACTAATAAAATCGAACGGCAATTCTTATTTCGCATGTTGTTTTTTTAACAAAAATTTGATATAATTTACTAGGCTTAAAAAATTAATCACTTTTAAAAAATATTTAAGAAATCTTTTACCATCGAATAAGTTATATCACCCATCCATTTTGTATCTCTTACCTAAAAACTTTATTGAATCAATATTGAGATTACAATTTTATTTAGCATTATCGAGTTAAAAAGGAGGATAAAACTAATAATAAAAACAAAATATAATGTACTTAATATGGGACCATGGTTTATGAGGTTTTGCCAACTCAAAGGTGGCTGCAAATCTACAAATGCCAACTGGCATGTACTTCAAAATGATATAGTACCAAGATTGATTGCTTTGGGTCCTACTTATATATTTTCTCCAACAATTTAAAAAAATAAAAGCAACCTAGCCAATCTTGATTCATTACTTAATCTTATCTATATCACTACCAAAAACGAATTTTTCCATTTCCAATGCATTAGATTTTACCCAAAAGCCAAATATCACCCCTCCAAGATGCATACTATTCTCCAATATTACTACACTACTAAATAAAGTCAAGAAGTCCATTTCACTCTACCTCTATATATATAGAACTATGTTCAATATTCATTTATATATGCGACGGCCCGACTTCGACCTCCTCTCTCTACCTCTATCTCTATCTCGTTAATTCATTTTTCTCAGCTTTACTATTCTTGATTAGTCCGAAACTTTTCTTGGACAACACCCTACTAGTACTAAACAACAAATTCATATAAAAACCGGCCGGGATGATTCAAGACCTAAATATGAAGGACGATTACACAACTAGGAGTCTCTGTGAGTATGTTGAAGCATTAGAAGAAGAACGGCGTAAGATTGAGGTCTTTCAACGTGAACTCCCTTTATGCCTACACCTAGTTTCTAGAGGTACATCTAATACTACTTGTTGCTATTATGTAATGATTTATATGTTATGGATCGGTTGATATTGGAAATATATTGTTAATAATGTATTCTTGTGGTTGGATGTTTATCTAGCAATCGAAGCGTACAAGAGGGAGATATCGGCCGAGGAGGAGTATACGCTTTCAAAATCGGAATGCTCTGAGCAAACCACCAGTGAAAGAGGTGGTCTTGTATTCAAAGGCTTTATTCCGATGATGAAAAATTTATCTAGTGATGACCAAGAAGAATCACACAAATCCAAAAATCATAAAGACAATATAGTTAAATGTAAACCAGATTGGCTTAGATCTGTTCAGTTATGGAACCAAGATGTATCTCATAAAGAGGTAACAATTATTTGTTGTCTTATTCCAATCGGGACATATTTAAATTATACCTATCCAAAATTATTTCACGTCGCGTCGGTCTTTTGGAAAGTGTTAGACTTGTGTGCTAACAATACCAGGATCCGTCCGTATTCTAACAATTTGTTATACCGAATAGGTGGTTTCTTATTTTTTATTTATAACATTTTTGTACAGGATCATCCGGTTAAAACCACAAGTGAGAAATCTATCCCCAAGACTATTACTCAAGACAAAGCGATTGCTTGCGTAGCTGTATCATCAGGCTCTACGGCAGACAGCCGGGGAGAAAAACAGGTGTCTGAAAAACAGCAACAACTAAATCATGATACTGAGAAAAAAGAAAGGCGGTGTTGGTCCACAGATTTACATAGGTTGTTTGTAGACACACTGCAACAACTCGGCGGGGCACATGGTGTGTACATAGTGAAGATTTTGTATTTGTTTTTTGTCTGAAACAATTGAATTGGATTTTAACGACAATGTGGTTATGTAGTTGCTACTCCCAAGCAAATTAAGGAGCTCATGAAGGTTGATGGACTTACGAATGACGAAATTAAAAGCCATTTACAGGTACTCCCTCTAAGTTTAGTAATATATATATCTTGGTATTTAACTGATTAGTTCAATTATCTCATATCATATTTTTCAAATATGGCTTTTTAAGTCGTCAAGAGTAAGAAAATGCAGGACAAAGCACCAAAAAGATAGTTTATAGAGCTGTCATTTGATCAAAAAATACACTCAATCTAAAAGTGACCAAACTATAAGTATAAACATACAATTAGGCTCAAACTGATCACTTCAGCTAATGTGATACAATGTTGGAAAAGTTCCCATACCCTATTAAAACTTAAATTACTAAAATGCTGTTCATGTTATGAGAAAGTCATGAAACATGCCTTTATATAGATACTAAGTCTTTATAGAGTAGATCAAAATATTTAAGTAGAGCAAGAGATTACTAAGTTACTAAGTATAATAATAAAACTATTTTACTCTTATCTTAGAATATGAAACATAATATTCATGAAAATATATTGAACCATAATTTTTTTTATCAGAAATATAGACTTCACACTCGAAGATCGAGCAGCACCGTGCCAACACCACAATTCGTACTGGTAGGAGGGATGTGGGTGCAACCGAGCAACTGTACAGCAGGATCAGACGAAGGATCACGCAAAGGAGAAGCCACAGGAATACACACGGCTATGACTTCAGCTCTACAAACATCTGCACTTATAACTCAAAGGTCCGAAAATAGAAAATACGAGGAGTCTAGAGCAATAGAAAAAAGTACCGAAGGGGGGCTAATTCATTGTAACACACAAGCAAAATCTTCGTCCTTGCGGAGTAGAGCTTATCCCGTGTTGTAGTTTGTCTTTTGGCCAGTTGTATACAAGGGAAATTTTGGTTTCAAAATTATTAAAATTTAGGAAGATGTTCTAATCTGAAGTTTTGTATGATTCATACTTAAATCACATCATTTAACATCCTTTCTTCATTACACTTTGTTTGTTTATTTGTTGATATTTCATATTTATGTAAGACTTCGTATTCGTGAAGTTACGTACTATTGGTTTCGATTTTTTTTCTTTTTTTTTAATGGAAAAAGTGTTGGTAGGATATTTTTTACATAAACAAGAAATGTAAAGATACTTGTTCAAGGAGGATGGGAGAGAATTATGAAGATACAAAATGGTTATGTAATGTTTGTAAGGCTATAAAGGGTTTTTTCTTTAACTTCTGTGATAATTAATAGTGTACGGTTAATACAAGATCTAATTTTTTTACTGTGAGACTTCCAAACCAACGCTTTTTTCTCCTGAAATGTGAAATGATTATACTATCATATGATATAAAAACTTAAATTAAAACCTTAAACTCATTTCTATCGACCTTGTTTCATTTATCATTCCGTCTTAAACTACCTATCAACCCCAATATTAAAAAAAACAATCCAAACCCCAATATTAAAAAAAAACACTCTAAATTTGTTCTTCATATAATTTGAGTGACATTAGCGATGATTTTAGCTGCAATGTCGATGATTTTCGTTTGGACGAGGAGGAGCCACTAACTCACCATTTAGAAACAGGAGTTGATGTAATTTTCTTTTTACGTTTTTTTAACTTCCAACATATAATTCGCATGGTTTCGCGTGTTGTGATGTGCATAAACACGCAAGAACACATGGAAGGTGTAAAACTCACAAGAATACGTTTGAATTTACGAAAATCGCGCGTACAGTTCAACACGATTTTACAAATCAAGACACGATTTTATGCTGAATTTTACCAAATCAAGGCATGATTTATGCATAATTTTGCCAATTCAAAGCACTATTTCATGTAGAATTTTTTCCAATTCATTATAATTTTGTGCGTGGATTTGTATTTTTGTTGTTATCTAAATGTTTAAATACATGTAGGAAATTGTTTATAACTGAATGTGTTACTTTGTTGTTATTTTGCATAATTTTTTTGTTGTTTATTGAATGAGTTATTTTGTTGTTATTTTGCGTAAAATAACTTCTTGTTAATTGAATTATGTTGGAACTTGTTGTTAATCGAATGAATTATGATATTTTAGTAAATTGTTTTCATGCATTAACGACCACCATGTTCGATGGCCGATTACACTAGAATTTTTACTACGGAAAGCGTTTAACCAAATCTGAATTGGTCGCATAAAAATAAAACTCATAATTTTGGTCCATCAAGATGACGATGGTAGTAAAAACGGAAAAACTTCAAGGCTATATTTTAAGTGCGAGAGACACAGTGTCTACAAATCGAGGCCCAAATCGGGGAATGTGAAGAAGCGCCGAGAGGGTTCATAAAAAAAAATGCGATCGTCTGTTCATCCTAAGGGGAAATCGGTTTTAGAACTACCTGGTTATTGGAAATTAGTAGTGGTAAAATGAGAAACTCAACCACCAACCGTTTATACACTTGAATGGTCATTCACAAAACGTTACGCTAAAAATGGACGCGCAGGAGTTTGTTCGTAAACTCACAACAATCAGTTCTCGGTCAAGAGATATATATCCTAGTTTGAAGAAAAGAAATCCATAAAATGTATCTAGTATCCGTACGATCTACAACATGCGTCAAAAAAACCAATTGGTCGATAAAGCAAGAAAAACCCAAATGCAATACTAGTTAAGTAAGTTAAAACAACACGAGTACTACATTTGGGATCGAACAAACGAACCAACGGACGAGATCCTCGAATTGTTTTTTTCCCATCCTACAAGAATTTACTTATTGTGCACATTTACTCAAGTTCTTATAATGAATAACACGTACAAAACCACAAGGTATAAGATTCCCTTGCTAGAAATAGTTGGTCAAACATCGATGAAGAAGATCTTTTGTATCATTTTTGTTTTATTGAGCTCAGAGAAGCAAGTGAACTACATTGTAGGCATTGAGTGTTCTAAGGAACGTGATGACGAATAATATGTGGGCATTTCCAAATATTATCATCACCAATAGAGAGTTGACATTAATGCATGCTATCGAGGACGTATTTCCATATGCCACTCATATGTTATGCACTTGGCATATAAAAAAGAATATTTGCTCGTAAGCTAAGAAAATTCTGCAAAAGTGGACATGGCAGATGATTTCTTGCATATTATGAAACGGTTGACCATTCGGAGACGATTGAAAAGTACACAAAAAAACTTGCGGACTTACACCACGTCTACGCCTTTTGTCTAAATACATTTATGGTGAAAAAAATCTAAGTATCCACACAAACAATTTCAAACATTTGGGCAATGGTACTAACAATCGTTGAGTTATATTATCATTTTTATACTTTAGTTTTTAAGATTAAATATTAGAGTTATAATTAATTCAATTTTTATGTTGTAGGGCGTGAAGTGCTCACTCGAGCCTAAAACGGGCAATCGGCATAAAACTATGAACATATGCACATATGAACAATTTTGGGATAATTTACATGGGTTTCTTCACGTTCAACAGTCTAAAATTTTCAAATCATTTGAGCGAAGTAAGTTTTACGCTAGAGACGCATCTAGGGCACATATCTTTACGAAATTAAAAGGTAAACTTCCATGTACGAAGAATTTAATAAAGAAAACCTAAAAAAGTCCATAGAATTATGGTTCACTCCCGCAAGGTGTGGTTGTGTTATTAGGAAAACACATAATATACAGTGTGCATGCGAGTTAGCCATGATCGAGAAAGAGGATAGGTTGATATAAAAGTATCAATTTGATGTTTATTGGAGTACCTTAAACATCAAACCTAAGGAAAATGTTGGTACCGAAGGTGAGCTTACGAGAAAACTATCCTTAATAGATTATACATCCGCGTCTATGGTCCACATGTTCAAGATCATATCATAAATAGGATAATGCAAATCCTAGATCCCGCTAGAAGTCATGTGTTAAAACCTAAGGATCTCGTTATCACTAAAGGTAGGAAAAAGCAGGTCCGGATGAATAAACTAAATGGAACCCATCAGAGTTTGAATACGATGGTAGTATAGGCGCTAGCACTCCCGGTACGATAGCTAGCACGTCTGCCTCGGTAGCTACAATAATTTTAGAACCCAAAGCCAAACCCAAATCAAAAGCCCAACCAAAAAAAGAGAAAGTGAATCATTCAAAAAAATCAAATAAGGGTAAAGAGTTTATCGAGTACAAGAGTTAGTTTCCCAACTAATTACACGACTACATAACTAGCATCAATTGGTCTCGATAGTAATTGCGGATTTCGGGCTGTAGTTTCATCGATTTACGCAAATATAAATCTATGTGTACATGTTAGACGGGATTTGATAAACGAATTGTTCGGTCAACGTGATCTACGGGAGATATTTTTTTATGGTGCACAACGTGTAAATCCATGCACGATTGTACGTGAAGACAGGTACATCGGCATGCATCTGTGTGCGTGGATTTGCATATTTACACGTTCAAGAGTGAGCTAAAGTGTTATGGAAATTTTTAAAATATTGGTTTTAACTAAGGTGCTACATGTAAAATGGTACTCCTAGATAGATAATCATTAAGTAATTCGTTACAAAAACTTCATGAAAACAAAATTGACTTCTAATAGGTGCATACAAACTAAGATAATTAAACGAACACAACATATGACTCAATAATATGTAACGACGAGAACTTAACAAAAATTTACGTGACTTTTGATAAATTGTATAAATCTCGGCTCTCGCTTGCTTATTATTAAAGAACGAACCTCAGCAAGCTCTTCATCCGTTAAAGTGTCAGTGACCAAACATTTATACAATTCAAATGCAGCATGACGTTTTTCTCTGTTGAGGTTAAAAACCAAATGGACCCGTCGTTTGATTAGATCCATCCATCTTTATTTCACCGTTTCAGCGCTTCTTGAAATGTATAGTGGATGGAAACCATTCCTATCGTATAAGTAGTACAATTGGTATAAAATTTCCTTCCAATATGCTTCACCCTGATCCTCGTAAAATGTTTTTGTGACTAGTGCATAAGCTTTTTTCAAATATTCATCTTCTTTGCGAGTCCGCCAAAAGATTTTTTAGTTTTTTTCTAATGTGTTTTCTTGATGTATTTATTATGTACTTACAAGAGCTATTTCTCTCTATTTATTGCGTTTCTAGGTAAGATAATGTAACCCCACTAGAGGAATCACCATTTGACAAGTGTTATAAGTGGATAACGTAATCTAAATAACCAATTGGATTTGGACACGTGGAAGATAAGATAGCACGTTTACCTATGTACGTCAGGTTAATCCCATGTTATGAAATGAAGATATAAGTTATTGTAGCGAAAATGTAAATTGGTTCAGACCTACATTAAATATCATACATAATAATAATAATAATAATAATAATAATAATAATAATAATAATAATAATAATAATAATAATAATAATATTGTAAAATACTAATTTAGCATCGAACATACTACTTTAACATCAAACATAATAAAATTCTAACATTTAAAACTCACACATAAAATAAAAATTTCATAAAATACATAAATCATACGTCGACAAAACCAAACACAAAAAAAAACAATAAACCCTTGTATTCGCGCGCAAGCCGATAACACTCGTGTAAAGGTCCGCGAAGCTCCTTCATAGAAAAAGTCAGGGTTCCTCTCTTCCATGGTCTGCATCTCGAGTATGTGACCCTTCAAATTGTACAACCTGGTAGCATGAATGGAGCTTGAGGGGTTCACCCCTGCATGTGCATCGTCATAGTGTGCTTCGGGATCGGTATTGACGTACCACAGGTTTTTTTGAACCCATGCAATATAGATCAATGTGGTACCATCCCCGTGATCTACAACATACTCCCCTCATCGCAGACTAGTTTCAATAGTGTGGGACTCCTAATTATTCAAAGGGAATGCGTCCCAATTGTAAAGAGTGTTCGCACAGAGAAACATACTAGAACATGTCAGAATAAACATAACTATAACTTGCATCGTTTTCGGTGAAGGTAGCAAGGTAATCATGAATATAATTTCGAGCCTGTTGACTTTATCGAACGGTGGAGGCGCATACTTGCACATCGTAGGTTATGAGATACTGAATATGGTGGTTACGCAGAAGAAAAATGGGGAAAATATTCATAAATCGAAGCTTCTAAATGGCCAAGAAATCCAGATACACCATAAGTGGTGTATAAGAAACCCTTACGTAGCTGGAAATACAACTGAGCATATCTTCCGAACTACTATAGTCATCGATGAACTGTAAATAGTCAAAGTTTATATTGTTTCCCGACTTGTTGGCTAGTATGGTACAACCAAACAAGTACAACAGATAGCCTTGAGTAGCTCGACGAACACCATTATAAGTGATGACACCATATAAAAACTCCATTTTACAAAATTTCCTCTTCAGCCATGCGAGGCGCACATGCCTCCTACCTCCCCTTTGTTTTATTTTATTTTATCCTTCAACTCTTCAGTAGTGATTCCAAAGAGGCGCATGTATGTCGCATTCCTCGTATCCCCAGAACCAAACTCAACGGTATCGCAGTTTACCCAACCAATGGAAGACCCATGATGAGGTGTACATCCTCCAGTGTCACTATCATCTCACCAAAAGAGAAGTGGAATGTGTTGGTTTTGAGATGTCATCTTTCTAAAAACGCATCTAATACATGGACATCGGTAGACCAGTATGCGTGACAGTTAACGATGGGTCCAAAAGAAGTACCCATCACCTCATCACGAATGCAGGTATGTGGCTCCACAAGATCCTAACCACGATAAATTTGGTACATAGTGTAGCAATACATATGCACCCTCGCTTGCAAATAAATAAAAAATATAAACCAATAACCAATATAAACCTAAACCAATGCATTCAACCTAAACCAATAACTATAACTATAACCTAAACCAATGACTTCAACCTAAACCAATAAATTCAATAACTAAAAACCAATATAAAAAAATAACCAATATAAACTAGTAACCAATACATCTAACCCTCGCCTGCAAATAAAAAACAATATAAACCAATAACTAATATAAACCTAAACCTATACATTTAACCTAAACCAATAATTATAGGCTGAACCAATGCATTCAACCTAAACCAATAACTATAACAATAACCATTATAGAAAATAGTTATAACCTTAACCACTAAAACACTTAGAAACTTATGTCATTTTTGAAGACTTTGTAGGCCTTGTGGTCCTTGTGTAAGTGAAACATAGAGTACAGGTAAACCACAAGCCGATTGAACCTACAAAATTGTTGTCTCGTAGTTAGCTGTTAAGTAATAAACACAACGGGCAAGTCTTGTCACTATGGACTCGTGCGCTTAGTGACGATTGTCCAGGTACCATCTCATCGTCTTTGTCGGTGTTCAACCTACTAGGTGAGCATCGTCGAGGAGGCATCCTACAGTCACATACAAAGATTTGATCTTAATTTTGATAAAACAATCTTAAAATACGTAAATAGTTTCTAACAAACTAAAAAACAAATAGAATTTTCACAATGTTAAAGTAAAAATATATTCTAACACGTACAAAATAAGACGGAGGTCAAAAGATAAGATAAAACATAACACGAGTTAATCCACGCATGCACATGCCTAAATTATGCACAATTCAGGCATGTGGATCCAGTATTCCACGCACCCAGTCGTGCGTGGAAATACTGAGCAGCAGCCACACATGAAAAATCCAAATCCAACGTTCTATTATGCCAAATCGAAGCAACTATCACACCAAAATCGAATCCCATAACCTAACTAAGCATGCACATATAAACACGGCTCCAAACAATAACTACAAATCTAGGAAAATACAATTTTATAACTGAAAATAATATTTTAAAATCACTAGAAATATCGATGTAAATTCAAAATAAATTATACCATAATGAAGAGAAAGCTTACCTTAACGCGATTGTATGGTTGGATTTGATGAATCTGAAGCTTTTCAAAATCAAAATTAAAGAAGATTAGGGTTTGGAAAAAGGGATAAGAGGTTGAATTAGTGAAGAATTAGGTTTTATATGGATGACATTACTGTAAATATGCTAGATCTCGCTATAACGAAAAAAGGTCTCGTAATAGTCGGGTCTCGTTATAAAAAACGGATCTTGAAATATGCTAGCCCTAATTAATATTAGATTAATTTTTGTTGTTTTGCTGAGATTAGAAGAGATATGATGAACGGATATCATCTGATTTTTTCAAATATATTGAATAAAATGACAATCATTTTTAATGTGTTTTGTTAGTTCATGGAAAATAATATTGGTGGCAATCTAAATAAAATAAGTGTTATAAACGTGAAGTTATCATCATGAAGATGAGTAAACATAGTTTGAGGAAACCCAAGTTCATAAAAAAATATGCATAGTCATACAATTTTAGAACAAATAGTAGACTTTGCATGATACTCAGTCTCAATAGAGGATTTAAAAACATAATATTGTTCCTTACACCTCCAAGAAATCAAGGCACCACATAACAACATACACTAATCCATAGTATATCGACGTGTATATGGACATCCAAGCAATTAACATTACTATAGGTAACAAGTTGAAGATATTAACTAGCAGAAAAGAACAACAAACAAGTAGATAACCTTCGAAGATAACGAATGATACGTCAAACGGATGCAAGGTGGAGATACTGAGGAGAGAATATAAATTGGTCGATACAATGAATATCATAGAATATATCATATTATGTAGTTATCAAGTAGATAACATTTTTAGCCATGCGTTGAAAGATAGTAAGATCACCTAAAAGGATCATTTCATCTTTCATGTGTTTGATGTTTCCCTCCATAGGAGTACCAACCGGAAAAATATCCTCCAAAGCCACAAAAATGATAAGACCAAGTACTATTTGGTTAAAAAAAACCATTGGCATGTTGATAAACTTATAATTCTAATAAGTATATATGTGAATTGCCAAGATATTTCATATGAAAATTGCATGTATCAATTGTTGAAGCTTATTAATTAAACTACGGAAGTACCAATAATGATGATATCATCCACATAAACTAAAAGAAGGACTATTCTCGATGCAGACGTGTGTAAAAAAGAAGAAAAATTATATTGAATTTGTGAAAACACTACAGAAAATAAATGTATAATAAAACATCTCAAACCAAGCACAAAGTGCTTAATTGAGCTCATACAGTGAGCGTCTTAGCCTGCATGCATCATAAGGACAAGAAGTAGTCAAACTATGAGAAAGCTTCATGTAAATATTTTATGGTGATCAGCATAAAGAAAAGTATTATTCACGTCCATTTGATATAGCTACCGTAATTGTCAAACGACAAATAGCTAAGGTGGTTCGAACCGTGATCATTTTGAAAATATGAGAAAATATCTCCACGTAATCAATATCACATTCTCATTTGTTATCCATATATATAGTGTGAGCTTGTAATTAGTCCAAAGATCCATTAGAACAATTTTTTACAGAGAAAGTCCACTTACTCACCATTTGTTTGGTTAAGAACATATAATAATATATCAAGTGTGATTCTCCTCAAGTTCTTGAATTTCTAATTGCATTTCATTTTACCAACACTACATAAAGTAAAGACAAGAGATCATACGGACTAGGGGGTAGAGAATGATAAATAGGTAAACGAGGAGTACTGAAAGTATGAGTAAGGTAATGTGTCGAGTCAAAACCCAAAGTGGTCACACAAAAATGGGACCAAACTCATAACAAAAATAACCTTTTTGAGAGATAATATAGCTAAGAAAAATATAATCAAAATATTGAAAAGTAAGTTTATGACATTCATTAGTAAGAAGATTCACAAAACAAACACAATTAAAAGTACGAAGAACGAAATATGATAATGACCAAACAACCTAAACAAATGAGGAATGTGGAGAAAGTAAAAAGGTGATCAAAATTTCATCAATAGAAAGTTCTTCACATAAAAACCGATGAGAAACATATGATTCAAGTAAAATAGTTCATACTACATAGAAAATATGAGATTTTTTCCTCTGAACAACTTCATTATATTTTTGAGTCAAAGAAGAAGAACAGTGAGAGAAAATAATTTTTCTATAAAAAAAGTTCTAAAACTCATAAGACATATTCGTTGCCAAGATCGGAGCATAAAATTTTGATATTGGTAGATAGTTGAGTTTTAAGAAGTGTAAGAAAATTTCTAAAAACTAAATAAAAACTTTCAACTATAGCCCGGAGGAAGTAAATTCAAGAAAAACAACTAAAGTCATTAACGAAAATAACAAAATACTTCTAATATGCATGAGAGAAATATATGTAATCTTCCACTATGAATAACATCAAATCATTATGGGGTATAAAATGCATGATGAGGAAATGGAAGAATCTTAATTTTCCCAAGACATGATGTAAAAAAACATTCTTTATTTTCCAATAATTAAGAAATAAACAAAATGTAAAGTACATCATAGTGTGGGTGGTGTAGACGTATATGGCACAACTTATTTGTATAACCCACAAAATTACATGCAGATAAAGTAAATGTAAGCTAGCAATAATAGTGGAGTGATAGATATATGGAGGAAAATTTTTTTCCACTTTAAGCCTCTTGGTTATTATATTTTCTAACACTTGGTCATAGACAACACAACCAGAACGATAGAAATTGATATTACAGTTATTATTGGCCAACTGACCAACATACAAAAGATATATGGAGAAGCCACGACATACAAAAACATCAGTTAAAAATGAAAAATCTTCAATAACAGTGATACGTAGAAAAATGACATAAGTAGTGTTAATTTTCAAATTTCCATTATGTATTAGTCATATGGTTAAAGTCTTCATAGCCAAAATAATATGACATAGAATAAATTATATGCTTACCTCAGAGTTCAAAAGCAAAACGAGAAATAATGATCATTTATTATATCATTCTACGAGTGACTGTGTTTGGTTTTGTTAAGGATATAAAATAAGGAATATGAATAATTGGTGAGAAAACAAACAATAAAGTAGAAATAGAAGCACTACTAAAGGCATGCTAGGTAGTAACCTGCTTTCATTCAGGTCATATGTGATAAACAACGATGATATGAATCTCTTTCGTGCAGTAGTTACAGACCTTGTGAGGATAATTTTGAGCAATATGATTAAAATAATTACGATCATAGCAGTTGGCAGTAGGCATATATCTATACTATTATTCTTAATTTGTGTTACATAAACAACATAAATAAGTACACTATTATTAGTTTGATGTTTCTTGGCAGCATAAGTTACCATTCATTGTTTCTCACATATAATTTCACTCAAACGTACATCTAAAGATAACATAGGATGAAGATTCATTATATTAGACTGTGTAATTTCAAAATTATGTTGTAGTTTCATAAAAAATTGATCAAGCTTGTTGATTGCATGGACTTCCTAGACAACAAGAAGAGATTGAACGAGAAATTAGCATCTATATATCCAAATAATCAATCCAAAGGTTTTCAAAATAATAAAAATATTCTCCAACTGAGAGAATTTTTTGCTTAATATTAGCAGTCTCATACCCTAATTGAAATCTCCTAGCAGAATTGTTTTGATTGTAAATTATGTTGAGATAATTCCACATAAAAAAACAGGTTTAAAAGATTTCAAGTTGAGAACAATATGAGGCTCAACCAAGGTGAGAATCAAAGTCATAACCCGAACATCCTTAACTTCTCACTTATACAAAACCTACACATCTGGAGATGTAAGAGAACTCTTACAATATGATCCTACAATAATTTTCTTTTCACATATAATTTAAATTGAAACTCTCAAATAGAATAATTTATGCAAGTAAATTTAATTTCAAACGATTAATATTTATCTGATGACATCCTGCAACCAAGAGAAATAGAGAAAGAAAGTATAAGACAAAACACCACAGACGACACCAAAAACAAAAGCTCATACTAGAAGAAGAACTAGAACGCCTAAAAACCTTTAAAACCAAAACATAAATACTTTACAATAGAAGAAAAAAAATATCAGAGATTAGACTCACTCATATAAATATATTTGAAGAAAATGATATTTTATTGACTCATTAAATCACATTTCAGAATAATTACAACAAATATAAAAAAAAAATTATCTATTAGAGTAAATCTTAAACTATTGACTGTAATTAAATTTATATCATTTGATTAAAGTAAGTCTTTTCATACCCTTAGTGATCTAGTTTCCTCTAAAAAAATTGGTATCTTAAGAAGCCATTTCGCAACCATGAACTACCCTTCGAAGCCGCAGATGATCAGTCTGTTATGTCGACCTTCGGCGGTAACATTTTTCTTACCTTCTGAAGTGCTTGTTCATAGGTTCCAATAAATATATTTACACCTAAGTCTCAACCTCATCTCCTACATGAGAGATTCAAATAGTTTATGCCTCTATATGTCTCCGTATATCCATCTTTCTTCACATATAATATTCGACAATACTTCATTCTCAAATTACTTATTATATAAATAAATTTTTTTTTATTATATTGTATTGGATTACTAGTATGTATGTATACTAGTCTTTATATATAAATAAAAGCACCAATAAAAAATAAGAGAATACCGATGTGAGATAACGCAATGTTGCATCTGCTAACATCCCCTCTTAAAGTCATGATGGTTTAGTGATAATCATCAAGATTTTTTAAGAAAAAACGATGTATATTTTTTATAAAGAAATCCACAAGTTGCCTTCAAATCCTCAGATGATCTTCAAATGACCTTCTTCAAACGACTTTCAAACAAGTTTCAAACATCATATTCTTCATATCTTCAAATGAATTTGTTCTCACATTTTTTCTGCCCATCACATTTTTCTAATTGAAGCTCTATTCCTAATCTCAAATATCAAATCACTAATCCTAAATCTCAAATCTTAAATTTTGAATTAGTGATTCTTAATTCTTTACTATAGTTCAAATCTCAAATCTTCAATCTCAATTCCTAATTTTAAATTGCCAATTTTCAATTCATGGTTCCTAAATCTCAAAATTCAATTTTCCAATATTAAAATCCGGAAATTCAATATCCAAATTCTAACTAAGCTCAAAATAAAAATCCAACTGAATTGTACAAAAAAACTTAAAATACCACAAAACATTAACCAATAAACAATTGAAATTTTTGATTTTCATTCATAATTTCCAATTTCATCCATAATTCTCGATTTCCAATTTCCAAATTTCAACTCTCAATTCTTATATCTAATATCTAAAATCAAAATTAAAGCCAAAACCTAAAATCAAGTCCAAAAACCAATCTAAAACCAATTCAAAAAGCAAAACCATTTCCAAATACCATAATCCAAATCTTATTACCAATCAAATCCGATCAAAACTAGAAAACCTCAATCCAAAAATAAAAAATACAAAGCCCAAAAAAAACACCAAAACAATCTCAAATTGCAAGCAATTCTACTAAAATAACTAAACATACTAATTTAAAAAATAGAAAACGAACTAGCATACCATAGCTTTGTCTTACCTGCATCACCAAGAATGTTTACAATAGCTCGACGGCCAAGAAAGTGGAAACAACAAAAAATTTATTTGTCTCCCACCAGACAGCTACAACAACTCCCCGTCGACACATTAGAAGATACCAAAAACCTAAACCGTAGATCTAAACCTTATTTGATACCATACAGATATAACAAATATATTTTTATTATATTAGATGCAATAGCTAGTAAAATAGATCAAAATTCCCTCGATATAAATAAAAATACCAATAATAAATAAAATAATACTGATATGAAATTACACATAATATAAAAGCATTATATATGCTAACATTTATAAACTACACCTAACATAATCTTTCTTTAAAACATAAAATATACATGGTTTTTGTTTTGTTATGGTTCATTTTTTTTTGTTCATTTTTATTTTTATTTTTTATTTGATATCTATTTTTCATGTTTCTTCTACTATTTTTTACTATATTTTTGTTTGTGTATGGCCCAATCAACATCTGGTATGATTATTTGAAAATATTATTATAACTCTATTAGAATATATTTATGGAGCGACATAATATAGACTGATATATTAAACATATATCTGATCATTATCGTAAGGTAGTCCAATAATAAAAGTAATCTAGTTAATTATATTAAATAATTAATTGTACCTACAAGTGAAAAAAATATTATGGGTCTAAGTATGGTAACTATGTTGAATTTGGATATTATGAAGAAGATGACCCAAATATCAACACTTAAGCTTGAACTAATAACTCAAGAAGTAAAATAATTTTATAAATTTATTGGATTGTGATCCACGATCACAAGATGCAAAGGTTATTAAGCTTTACAACTTTGGGCTTCATGTTGTTTAGTATATATAATCAGATTTAGGGTTTTGGCATTTCTTCGGCCAAAAGGAAAACACAACAGAAACTCTCGACATTCGTCATCTTTTTTGTTTGAAAATCTCTTCACCCTTTTTCCAGGATCTTTGGTAGCAGCTCTTGAAGATCAGAGAAAAGTAGTAGATTACTGAAGTTGAATAGTGGAGAACAATAAGAATACCAATAAGGATCGCTTCATAAATTGTTATCAGAGTCAATAAAATTTGTCTTGGAATTCATAGAACAATCAATTTCATGCCTATTAAATCATGTATATTTTCTTATTGTAAAGTTCCATACCAATGGGGATTGTCTGTTTGATTAAGCTAGTTAAGGTATTGATTGAGAAATTGTATGAAAAGTACGATGTGGTGATTTATTATTGTTATAAAGCATGATTATATGTTTTTTATTTTAATTAATTGAATAGATTTTTGTTTATAATACTTTGGGATTTTTTTCGTATTAATTTATGGTTCATATGCTGGTTGGAATTTTCTTCCAAAATTAGCATCAAATCAACCTAAATTTGACGAATCAATTCAAACTATTGATGCAACGACCCATTAATGGTTTAACCTTTGATATTAATACCGATTGAATACTTTCCAGTGATATTCACCATGGCCAGCGAAGTCCTGGAGTTGTGGATGAGCACCGCATCCTACAAAGATTCACAGACCCAATAATATTGTGATAACAGTAGTGAAGGGTTGTTGTTTAGGAAAATGCTCAATGACAAAAGCCAGAACTGCTGACTAGGCAAACACTGAGTGACAGCAGCCAGAACTGATGGCTGGGTGTTGCCTAGTGGACTGTAGCAGTAGGTTAGTTACTTTAAAAAAAATATCAAAACCAAAATTTTAGTATTCTTTAAATTAATTGTTACTTAATTTGATATAAACTTGTTTGATTTATTTCACAAAGTTATGCTTTTGGGCATGCTATTTTTTATATGTAGTTTAATGAAATAATTCATTATATGAAGGTTTCAAAACCGGTAGGTGAACCTTGAAACTAATTTAATCGTCCCTTTGGAAGGTTAAATTAATCTTTTTACGGATCCTAGACTTTAAAAGGTTTCCGGACTAATTTCAGTTTAGATATTATTGGTCCTCCCGAAGGTTAAAGTTTGAGATTAAATTAATCATGGAAAGACGAGATTTACTGAAAATGGTCATTGTGTTGGATTTAATTCTAAGTAGGTAAAATCAGTCCTCAAAAAGGTTTCACCGGTACTTAATAAAATTAAATTCATCCTTGTAATTTTTAGATTTAGATAGGTAAAATAGACCTTTTAGAAGGTTTTCCGGTACCTAAGAAAATTAAATTAGGGTTATGTTAATTTGAATAAGTGAAATCAACCCTCCGCAGGGTTTCACTAATACTTAAGAAATTAAAATAATGATTATGGTATTTTTTCTCAAACTCATAAAATGCATGTTAGTATGATTTTCCCTATGATATTTTTTATCATAGTATTTTATGTTTTACATGTAAATATCATGTTCACGCATATTTTTAAGTTATATGTCATAAATCTAAATGTTTTTTTGTGTTATTTGTTTTTTCTAGTGCATATGGGTTATAATTTTATGGGGAATCTTCCATCTATGCTAGATTGTTCCCATTTTACCTCATAGACAGATGACGCAGTGGTATATTTATATGTGCATGATTATGATTGTGCTAGAACCCACCCCAGACATTTTGCCCTTAGACCCGAAAGTAGGGCTGTCAAAAAAATCCGAAAAATCTGATATCTGACCAAAATATTCGATATCGATCTGAATAAAACGGATAATATCTGTATTCGAAAGAAAACGAATAATATTCATATGAATTTGTATCCAAAAATAGCAGATATGAATATAGTAATATCCGTATACAAAATATCCGATATCCAAAATTTTGTAACTATATATAATTTTTTATATTTAAGCATGTTTTTTAGTTATCCTACATTGTAAAATGCAAAACAAATTACTAACAAAGTTTGCCATAAAAATGGAGGGTTGCTTCTTTAAAAAATGCATCTTATCCTACATCTAAAGTTGGAAAAAAAGTAGCTACCAAGTTGTTTATAAAATACATGGTGGCTTTTGTTAACAAGCATAATTATTTTAGTTTTATGACTCTTATCCCACATCTAAAATATGGAAAAGAATTGCTACCAATTTTTTTATAAAAGACATTGCGGCTTTTCAAAATAAGCAGTTTTTCTTAGCCTTATCCCACACCTAAAATGGGAATATGAATTTCTACTAAGATGCCTATAAAAGTAGCTCAACCAATAGTGCAATTAGTTAAAAAAAATAGTTGAAATTTAAATATTTCGATTCGGATATTATCCGTATCTGGATAATAACCGTCGGATACAGATTCAGATATTATTTTATAAAACATTTCGGTTTCGAATTCAGATTCGGATAGTGATTTTGGGTTTCGAATTCAGATATAAGCAGATCCATATCTGTTTGACAGCCCTACCGTAAAGGACACTAGATGAAACTAAGGAATATGAGAAATGAGACAAGTCAAATAAGTTATACGTGAGTTTTATGACAACCCTACTTTCGGGTTATCCTAGTAGTACTTCATTGGGCTGTCCCGAAGAATGTTACCACAACTACGGTCTTTTTCGTGGAGGTCGAGAAAGCCTTGGATAAGAACGAAAAGGTAGAAATGCAGTGTCTTAAAAAATGAGCTCTCTACAAAAAAGTACACTAGCAGAGGGAAAATTCATGAACATATTCTTGGAATGTCTGTGATTGGCCAAAATTTGAAGGCAATCGGGGTTGACCTTCCTGAGGAGTGTGTGGTGGGATTAATATTTTAGTCACTCCCAGTGCGGTTTAAGTATTTCGAGTCAGTCTATAATTGCATGAGGAAAAAATAGAATATCAATAAGTTTATTTCCCACACTACACAAGAAGAAAAGAGAGTTAAACTTGCAGTGGATCATATGATAGCATATTAAAAAGGATGGGACCTTAGCGGAAAACTGATGGAAAATGACCAAGTTAAGGATTGTAAAAAACAAAAATCCTGAAGAATAGATCATTAGTTGTTATTTTTTCTGTAAGGAAAAAGGACATTTGAAAATGAATTGTTAGAAACGACGGGCTTATATGTTAAGCAAATGTACTCTCATATTTATTTTTATTTTAGAAAGTAATATTGTTTATGTGAAAAAGAATACTTTGTGAGTTAATACGGCTGCAACAACCCATGTATATATTTTTTTACAGGGTCAATCGAGGAACAAGATGCTAAGAAAGAATGAAATATCCATCTTCATGGAAAATGGAAGTTTATACCATGTTTTGGCGATTTACGATTTACATTTAGAACTTTCCATTGGACAAGTTTTATTTTTGAAGAATATAATGTTTGTTCCTATTTTTTTAGAGGATCTTGATTTTATTTCCAGTTTTAGAGTTTTATGGATATTATTGTCTTATGGGAAACAATAGTTTTACACTCTTTTTAAATAATGTGGTTTTTACTAACAAAAGTTGGATAAAATATGATACTTGTATTTGTTAAATACTGCTAATAATCGCAATATCTTCATGATTGCACAACGTATACCAAATAAAATTACTAAGTATGAAAAATCCTCTAAACTATAACACAAACGGTTATATCACATATCCAAAGTTAGGATAGACAAGCTTGTACCTGAAGGTTTATTGGGTCCCCTAGATTATTATGATTTCCTTATATGTATCGATTATATCAAAGGGAAACAAACCAAAACCCAAAGGGTAAGGGCATATGGTAGCATCGAACTACGAGATGGAACAGGCTGCGGAAATATTGGGAAAGAAAGACAAAAACAGAAAAATTGATAATCTCTAATCTTAGGTCTGAGTATAAGAGACTTTAGAGAAAACTCTAATTCTATTAAAAAAAGTTTGACGACAAAACAAGGGTTTGAGAGCCTTTTATAGAAGTGCTCGAACCCTAGGCCAAAATTACAGCTTGTTCTTTACGAAATAAAATAAAGCCCAACCCAATTTCAAAGCGATTGGAGCTCGTTAAGTATTTTAGTAAAATCCAAAAAAATAGAAAAATGCAGCAAACTCACGAAAACAACAAAAAGAGGGCTTAAACGGTGGAATTTAAGGCATGGACTTCATCATATCATGATGTTTTCGGAAATCGTTGGGCTTCTCGACGCATTCGATTTGAGTGGCCTAATTCTGATACATGGGCCCCAAATAAAGCCCATTTCCGTTTGTCCAAAAGGACCATATAGCCTACATCAACATATATAACGATATACGTTTTAGAATTGATACACCCCAACATCTATGGTCCGTTTTTATAAGAATCACGGAACATATAGTGGTATTTTATATCATTTATTGAGAAATTCTCTCGTTTTGGATACCTTTTTCTCATTCATAAAAAGTATGAGGCCCTTGACAAGTTCAAATATTTTAAGGTCAAAATTGAAAAACAACTCGGTAAAAGCATTAAAAGCGTTAGATCTGACTGTGATGGTAAGTATTAGATCCTTTGAATAATACCTAGAGAAATGTGGCATAGTCTCTCAATACATAATTTCGGGTTCACCCCGTATATATGGTGTATTTGAGAGACGGAACCAAACACTAAAGATATGATAAGTCACTCATCTCCACCACTATCTCTCTAGGGGGAAACCATCAAATGTGCCACTTATATACTTAACAAATTACCATTAAGGCTATTGTTAGGCATCCATATGATATTTGGAATGGGTGCATACCTAATTTAAAGCATTGGCACGTATGGGGTTGTCCAGCTAAGTCAATGGATTACAAACCTCAGAAAAAGAAACTGGACCAAAAAACAATCAGCTGCTTCTTCATAGGTTATTAGAAATACTCAATGAGGTTTATGTTTTATTATCTTCTCACTTGTACAATATTTAAACCTGGAATAGTAAAGTGTCTCGAGGATGTTGAGTTTGGAGGGAAGAATAAAAGAACAAATATTGAGTTTCATGAAAAATTATGTAGATTTTTATGAAGTTTTTAACAGAGATACTCATGTATTAGAATATTGGTCTTTAATGCCAATCGTTTTGGTCTCGTTAGAATAAAGTAATACTCAAAATAACATTGATATTCTAATTGAGGTTTCTTACGAGGATACAGATACGGTCCAGTTAGAAAAAGATGTACCTCAAGGTAATCTTCTAGAAGGAGATCAAAATGACATCGTTCATGAAGATCAAACTCTACTTCCTCAAGAAGTGCAACAAAAGAAGATAATGCCCTTATGAAGGTCCAAAATAAAAAGGAAAAGTGTTATATATCCATAAGTTATAGTATATCTTTAAGATCATGATGAGTCATGAGTTTGAACTGTAGATAATCCATCATTCTACAAACAGGAAATGGAAAGCTCTGACTCTAAGAAGTGGATCGACGTTATGAATGAAGAGTATAAATTAATGTAGGGCAACACGGTATGTCAACTTGTCCCACTACCCCTAGGGAAAATGGTATTAGTTATAATATACGGTATGTTCTTTAATAGATCTCCAAAGGTATGAACCATTTAAGAGTGGATATGTACAGTTACAAGCCATATTATTCTTAAGCTACACTTCATTGACAAAATGAATTGATTGATAGCAATAACGTGATTATTGTTATATCATATTATTCATATTACGAGAAAAAGTCTTTATTCCTTCAGTCCAATATAATATAGACCGACATGTTAAATATATATTTGGTCATTGTCTTAAGGTAGTCCAATAATAAAAATAACCGAGTTAGTTATATTACATTGTTAATTGTATTGGACCTATAGGTTAAAAAGTCGTAATGGATCTAAGTGTGGTAACCGTGTTGAATTTGGAAACTGTGAAAAAGTTGGTCAAAATCTTGACACTTAAGTTTGAACGAATAACTTCAAAAGTAAATTAATTTGATCAATTTGTTGGATCGTGGTCTCCAATCACAAGATGACAAAAGTTATTGGCCTTTACAACTTTGGGCTTTAAATGTTTTCATTTATAAAATTATATTTAAAGTTTTGGCGTTTTTTGGGCCAAAACAAAAACACAACAAAAACTCTCGACAACTGTCATCTTATTGGTTGGAAGATTTCCTAAACTTTCTTTTAAATATTTTGATAGAAACTCTTAAAAATAAATAAAAATACAATAAACTATCGAAGTTGGATAATGAAAAATATTTAAAAAATTGTAAAAAAAAATCGTTATCGAAAAGTGAATCAATCAATCGGTTTCACTCTTTTATATATATATATATATATATAGGCCTTTGTCCTAAATTTTAAATGTGAGTTACATATAATTCACATGCGAAATACGTATAAGATAAAGTGTTAGGCTATGTATCTGGCTTCTTAACCAAACCAAATCCATTTTAGTTGCCTAATATCTTAACAAAATTATAGAGCTATGTACATACCCTATAAAACTGAACATATTCATTTCAGTTTAAAATAAAATAAACGTGGTCCGATGGTTTAATATAGTAACAAGGTCCATTGGGTCTCACTTATATTTTAACGACTAAAGAGTATTTATATTACAATTTGGATAAGTATAACTAGTTCTCTACCAAAACACCAACTCGTGTTTTAGCCATTCTTCATCTCTGAACAGCTGTCTGTCGTGAGTTAGGTATATTGCTTATTATAGTTTGGATTATTTTTATAATTAATAATTAAATTATTAAATTATTACATAAATAAATTTAATGTCTTACCATCAAAGCAAATGAATATCTTTATAACTTTAGAATTTATTTATAAATTTTAACCACTTGGAGATAAAAATAAATAAAAATTGATTCGGGTCCGAATATACCCAACTGTTAATAATATTTTTGATTGTATAATTTGAATAAAAGTATAATCATGGCTTAATATTACAGCTAGACTTATTCTTGTCCTATAGTATATTCCCTATTTCTTTAGCTTATTTTCTTGGTAAGGATATGTAACCCATAAATCTTCTAGCATCCCATAAATTTTGATTTGTAACTTCTTTTTAGACGAAAAATGGAATATTGTAGAAGACAGAACATTGATCCATGGATCTAGGAACTCTATTGGAGAATCTCTTGATAATTTATATTTTGGATTCGATTATTAAATGTGTCCCTTGAAGAAATATAAAGCCAAATGGCTCTTGCTGACTCTAAAAAGTAGGAACTAATTAGCATGAGAATTATCATTCTTGTCTTAATTTTGTTGACTCTAGTAGTGTTTTCGAGAGGATTAGATCGAATTTTAGGAAACAAATATAAAATATATTTTGTTATGTAACCCGTAAGTAAACCATGCCACTTATTTATGTATTATATGCCCTTTTCAGCAAATATTTGCCTTTGTCATCGTAATAACCCTTTCCCTTTCCGTGTGATTGTGTTGATAATTAGGAATAGCGAAATCTTATCCATGATTTAAAGCAAATAATAAGATAATATATTAATATGTCCTAGCCTAGTTTTGGATAAAAAAAAATCTGTATAATTGATTTAGAATCAAAACGATAAACCAATAAAATTCATACAAAACTAAAGCGATAAAACGGATGCAACCGTCAGTTCGGTAGAACCAATACGAATTGAATAGATAAATTGTTGCAATTTGTTGTTTTTTTATTTAATTTATTTTTTATCCATTATATTATTTTCAAAATTATTAGGTAATGATGGATTAAAAAAATCAAAACTTAACTTATAAACTTCGATTTTTATATATTTATTAAAAAAATTAAAATTAATTTAAAATTGAAATTAATTTAAAAAAAATTATAAACCAATCCAATTCAAACTAAACTGAAACCGGACCGAACTAAAAGCGAATTCGATTGAAATCAGAACATGACTGGATTAGACCGAACCAAACCGATTGTTATCGACCGGGATTCAGTTTCGAAAATCAAAACCAAAATCTTATCGGTTCGGTCCGGTCCTAAACGATAAATTAAACGGTGCTGTCCAGTTCTATCAAAATTTGGTCGAACTGAGCTGATAATAGTGTTAATGATGATTGTGATCAAATATTTTTTGACGGTAAGTGTGCAAGAGTTATCTTGTATTGGTTGGATTTTTTTCCTTCAAACTTTTGAGCATTTTCATTTCACAAAAATTGAAGATTACAGGGGATACTTTAGTCTGAAGCCCAGTAAGACATACCACACATAGACAAGTACTAGGAGAGTCACAACATACAATCCATTAAGAGCAGCGTCAAAATGAAAAAATAGGAGTCTCAGAATCGAAACCCAAACCTTGCCAAATCTTCATCTATAATTAAGAATTCATTGTACAGAGATGGGAATCGAAGATGTTTGCCACAAATAGCTTGAAACCGGATTTCAGTAGTAGAGCTTCCGCTGATAAACGAAGAAAATTGAATGCAAGTATGAAGGTTATTGGATTAGAATCAATTTAGATCTTCTAAAAGGATTCTTACAAGAGTTCTTAAGGACTAAGATCCCTTATCAAATAATCAGTTCTCAATCCTTCAAGAAATGTGATGGCTCTGAGGAAGTTTGGTACCTGAACCTGATTAAAATTCAGGTTTTTAGTAGTTTTAAGAGCTTCATTAGCAATCCAATCGGCCACCTCATTTTGCTCCGAAAAATATAAATCAAGGTCGTATTAGATTAAAAAAAATTCAAACAACAACATATAATATGTTTAAGAAACCAGGGAGTTCTCCCATGGAGAATCATTCCAGTGAGGATACTTGAATATGTTCCAATATCTAGATGATTAATCCTTTTAGAGTGACAGAGAATTAAATCGTCCAGTAAGGCTCTACACTCAGCCACAATCGGTAGATTCTTGCCATAGATACGCTTGTAGCCGATAATTATGTTACCATAACTATCACAAACTAATCCACCTCTACTGGATTCGCTACAAAGGTTACAAAATCCATCGGAATTTAGTTTGTACATGTTAGATTTAGGGTTTACCCAGGAAAGAGATAAGGATATTATGAGTTTGTTAAGGTGATTTAAACAGCCTAAAAAGGGCCAACCTTTCTTTCATAACTCCAGTGGCTTCTCTTGGGAATATTAGCCATATCTATACCATTTAAGATATAAGTAACATGGTCCATCATAGCTTTAACATTGATAATCTGCTCATTATGCTTCTGCTTGATCCTGGAGAACCATATGACCCACGCAATAATTGGTGGGAGAATTAACCTAATATGGACAACCTTACTTGTATACCAGTACGAATACCTTACTAAGTGAGTAAAGATCATGTTTCTAGTTATATAGATATTGAAATAGGTAGCAAAGACACTCCAAGAACTCTGGTAGCTTACAAAAAACATGATTTAAACTTTCTGTATTGTCACAATGCTTACATTTTGAAGCTAATTGATTTTTTATTTTATTTTGCAGGACAATATCAATATGAAGCCAGCTATATAAGATTCTCCAAGAGGAATGAGTTTACAGGGAGTGATTGAATTCTGGGTTTTCTTTTAGAGGTTAGAGCAGTTTCTTTTGTTTCTAATAGAATTCCATGTAGATTTAGTATTGTAAATACCATCAAAAGTGAAAGCCCAGTTAATAGAATCAGGATTCAAATTAATAGTAACTTTCTGGATTTCATGGATATCTAGAGAAGGTAACAAAGGTTTCCAGATTTTCCATGTTCCATGTTCCATTATCCTAGTAATTCTTGACTTCACATCCCTCAAACCCTGTTCTATTATCATCTTTATTGAAGGGGATAAATGGTTGAGAAGAGCATCATTTATCTAACCAAAATTCTATGTTGCCAAAGCCAGGTTGCCATATGATAAATTTCTCAGCACTATCTATGATGTTTCTAAGTTGATCCAGCCTTTAGAGCCTCTGATATGTTTAGGTTCAGTAATAAGGTGATCACTATAACAGTAGATTGAGAAAACCATCCTAGCCCAGAGAGACTTATGAGCCCTAAACATCAGCCACAGTTTATGAGAGAAAACCTCTTGAAGCTCTTCAATATTTCTTACATTTAATCCACCTTCTACGAAAGTTTTGCAGACTCTAGACCAATATGCCTAGTTGATGAAGAGTTTACTTTCTTTAGAGCGCCACACGAAGTTATTATAAAAGATTTCAATCAATTTTTGAATTATGGAGTTTTGGATTATATAGGTATGGAAGGATAAGAGTATAGATTGAATCAAGGTGATCCTTCCACCGAAAAATTAAACATGTTGATCCCATTCAGAAATCTTGTTTCTGATTTTGAACACTAACTCATCATAGTTGTCGATCCTGTTGATGTTGCTGACAGTGGTGCCCAGGTACTTGAAAGGAATAAGGCTATTCTTTAATCCTACGGTGTTTTCCATACTAATTATCTCTAAGGTAACATTTTAATTTCCACAATTACTTTAGATTTATCTTTATTTATAAGTTATCCTTATTTTTATTCATAGTGAGCCAGGAGACTACTGATTTGGGAGACTGAGCAGTTAGCACCATTGCAGAATAGAAGAAGATCGTCTGCAAAAGCAAAATAAGTTATGCTGATACTCATTTTGTTCTTGTATTTGGTAGAAGGATAATCCAGGGATAGCTTCTTGAGCCCTCTAACTAGATACTCCTCAACCAGGATAAAAAAAACTAGGAGAAAAGGGGTCTCCCTGTGTTAAGCCTTTATTAGATTTAAAAAACTCGTTCATCTCCCGATTGATGATGATGATGATAGAGAAAAAATGTTATCAATAATATTTTCAATCAACTTTACGAATCGAGAACCAAATCCAAAAGCATCCATTACACTTAGGAGAAAAGTATGATCAAGCCTGTCAAAGGCTTTAGCCATATCGATTTTCAGGAGAACAATATTGCCTCTAGTCTTTAAGTTGAGGTCATAGGAAATCTCCTAAGCAATGATGATATTCTCATGAATGTTCATTCCTTTTACAAAAGCTCCTTGCTCATATAAAATTAGATTAGGAAAAAAAGTAGCAATTCTATTATTTATTACTTTTGAGATGATTCTATTAAACATGGTGGTAAAGCTTATTAGCTTGAAATCCTTCCAAGAGTTTGGAGAAGATTTTCTTGGGAATGAGGAAAATAATTGTAGGATAGACCCCTTTAAGAATATGTTTATCTCTGAAAACTTTACATATAGCTTCACACAGATCTCTTGAAATAATAGGCCAACAAACTTGATTTTTTTACATTAAAGCCATCAGGTACTGCAACATAATTAGGGCTAAGATCATTGATGATATAATAGATTTCAGATTCAAAGGGTATATCCATAGCGTATTATTTTCCTCCTCATTGGCCAATTTAGGGATATAATCAAGAAGACTATTAGAATTCCAAGAGTTAGAAATATCATCAAGTAAGTTCTTGAAATACTCCACAGCAGAATCTCCAATAGATTTTTGATCTTCTAACCAATTAGGCCAAGACCATATCATAGTAATCGTGTCCCTCTTGTTCCTTTTTCATATAAATTTGTGAAAAAATTGTATTTTTATCACTATCTTTTAGCCAGACAGTATGAGTTTTCTGCTTCCAATATACTTCCTCTCTAGCAAGCAACATTATGTGAGTGTCTTTAGCAGTGTCCAGGAGAATCTTGTATTCAATATAGTTAGAGGATTGATGACTTATTTCCTTGCAAGAGATCTCTTATTCTATTTGTTTAATATAGTCAAATACATTTCCAAAAAACAGTCTTGTTCCATACTTTGAGATTTGGTTTTAGCCTCCTTAGTTTGAACCAAAATCTCTGAAGAGGTGTCCCCATAAGATCAACAGACCAGCTTGTCTCCACCATTTTGTATAACTTATTATGTAGAACCCACATATTCAAGAATTTAAAAGAAGATTTGATCTTCTCCAGGTTAGATGAAATAGAAATGCTAATAAGAGAGTGGTCAGAGCAGCTATTAGCAAAGTGAACAACTTTTGTAGTTTCAAAATAGTTGAGCCAAATGTTGTTGTATAAAACACGGTCTAGCTTTCTTCACTTTCTGCCATTTGTCCATGTAAATTTTGGATTAGTGGACCGTGCATCAGTTAGATTACAATCAAAGATAAAATTGTTAAATTCATCAATATTGTTGAGGCAAGTAGTATAGTAGTGAAGTTGTTTATTCGTGTTAGAGATAGTATTAAAATCCCACGAATCGATCCATTCTTTAGTTCTATCTTCAATAGACCCGAGGCTGTCTCATAAAAAGAATCTAGAACTTTATTGCATTTGGCATAAACCACTGTCACTCTAAATTCTTTGTTCATAGCACATTATCTGCCATTTAGGTGGATAAACTGATCTTCATTAGCTAACACATCAAATGAGTTCGGATTATTCAGTTGCAGCTCACTGTGTTATCCGGACAAGGGAAATTTGGACATAAATGTGCCATGGAACTATCCGGACAGGACAAAAGTAAAGACACACCTAAACACTTTTTGACTAAGCTATGTGCTAATCAGCTTAATAAGTAAATGGGTTCTTAAACTCGACCCGGTTTCATAACTAGACCCGAAATCCCATGGGTCCTTAATTAAGGGTATAAATACCCCAACTACTTTCATTAATGAGGGTAATGAACATGTAATACAACCATGCTGCTCAAATCTCTCATTACTTAATACCAAAACATTTTACAAAATAACCCTCAGCCCAAAATAAACCACACCAAATTGGCAACCACAGTGGGAGAAGACGATGCCTGAATTTTGTATTCAAAACCAACAAAAAGACCTGTTTGGATGGATCCGAACGAGCAAGAAATTCCACCACCTATGGTGGAGGTGGTTGGGAAAAACAATGAATACACCACCGATGAACGAGATAAGTTAAGAGCTGAAATAGAAGCGTTGAGGGCTATTAAAAAAACCATAAATATGTCTACATAAGAAGTCGAAGGCGTCAGCTATCCATCATACTGATAATACTAGGGAGAATGATCCATCAGAAAAGACTCATTTAAGTACAAAAAAAACCGATGTCAGTTCTAAGAAGTCTCATCGGTCTAAACCGGTGGAAAGCTCAGATTCTGAGTCCTCCAGCAGCTCTTCAAACGAAGCTGAGCTTAAAGAATCTTTATCATCAAGCAGTGATGAAGGGAGGTCCAGAAAGAAATAAAAACTAGTGAAAAAATATTCAAGAAAGATAGATAGGCATGGGAGACTTAAAAGGCACTTGGGGAAAGAGTCATCTCACAGCCACAGTCACGGGCATGTGGATCAGCTGTTGATCGATCCTTTTGCTTTCCATAATGAACCAGGTATTTTTGCAACATCTAATGAAGACACAGTCTTCAGTTGTAGTAAGAATTGGAGGCAATCACCATTGTCTGCCAAGATCCTGTCCGGAAACCTTCCTGAGGTTTGACAGTACTAAAATGGAGAAGTATGGCAGGAGTAAAGATTCGGAAAATCACCTGGAGCAGTTCAAGAACTTCATGATGAATTTTGATGATGATGACAACCTTCTGTGTAGGTCTTTCTCCCAATCTTTTACGGGAACTTCTCTTAAGTGGTACAACAGTTTGCCCCAAGGTTGTCTCAGAAACTTTGATACATTTTGGGTTGCCTTCCGAAGGCAGTTTGTGGGAAGTAAAGAGGTGAAGGGAAATAGAGATACAATTATCCATTGCACTCAAGAGCCAAATGAGTCCTTAAAGGACTACATAATTTGGTTCGTAAATACCAGGAACGGGTTAGCAGATTGCTTCGAGAAAGTGGAAATTACATCATTGAGACAAGGGTTAAACCCTAGGAATCTGGCTGATTCTGTGACAAGGAATAAGGCCATGACCTGGGGTGGTTTTTTAAATCAAGTGAGAAATCAGATTAACGTGGATGAGACTAAGAAAACCAGGGTGCACCGGCAGGTGGAGGTCTGCCCCAGCAGCTCAAAACCAAAACCACTCCGAATACAAAGCTAAAGAGACCAGACAAGGGCCCAACAGGGCTAAGCAGACTCAGTCAAACCCAAATCCAGCTCAGATCCAACAGTCAAGGAATAAAAGAGGTCATTGGGTTCAACCGGAGTGGTTTGCAAAATTAAAAGAAAGTGTGGCTACCATTTATGACAAGACTAAAGATGAGGTCCCTTTCCGGAAACCAGCAGCATTGTAATCTCCTAGAGAAAGTTGTAACACTTTTTTTGCCAGTATCATCATGACATTGGCCATAATACCCAAGACTGTATCGCTTTGAAGCAGGAAGTTTAGAATCTCATTGAAAGAGGCAAGTTGGGTGCCTATGTCAAAAGAAGAAGTGGAAACAACGAACTGGCCCTACGAATAATGCAGGAACATCTGCTCCGGAGGGGGCAGTGGTGATCCATGAAAGGTTTGATATTGATTCGGAGTATCTAGAGCCTGATCCAATTCGGAACAAAGTGGAGGTCATAACAGAACAGGTCAAGTCGGTGTCCGGGCTCATTAGTTTCTTTGAGTCACTTACCATTTTCGGAGGGGACACTATGACAGCACTTACTCCTTCATCAAGAAAAAGGCATGTTCATTATTTGGCTACTCAATTGGAAGTGGGCATGTCTTCCTATCAATCCCAAGCTCCTTTTCCATTTATATTATTTGATGAGGATGAATTAAGAAACATTGTTGGGCCTCATGAGGATGCTGTGGTGATAGGAGCATCTATTGGGAGCAATGATATCAGATGAATTTTGATTGACACTGGCAGCTCAGCCAACATTCTCTTTTTGAGTTCTTACAAGCAGATGAAAAATCTGGCTGTTATTCAACGGTCAAACAGAACCATTGTGGGCTTTACAGGGAGCTCTGCGAATGTAATCGGAGAATTTGAAGAAAAGGTGTTGTTAGGCAAGGGGCCTTTCAAAAAGCTGGTCAGAGTGTTATTCGTTGTGGTAGACTGCCCCACATGCTACAATTCCATCTTTGGGAGGTCCTGGCTCTCTAGAATGCATGTTGTGGCCTCAACAGTCCACGAGTGTTTGAAGTATGCGATTCAAGGGCAAGTGGGAGTTGTCCGGAGTAGCCAAAAGATAGCAAGGGAGTTTTATGCAACTGCGCTTGCTCTTAAAACTTTGGGAGCAGTCCGGGTTAATGAAGATTAGCAGTTATTGGGGCCTTCTAAGGGAGAGGGTGAAATTGATGACCCCAGAGAGGCCCCTGGTGTTTTAATACCGATTGAAGAAGTTGAAACCCACTCTTTGGTGAAAGGTAGAAATGTTAAGATTGGATCCAAGATGGCACCAGAGTTACAAAAGAAATTGTTATCCTTTTTAGCAGATCACCAACATGTCGTTGCTTGGTGCAATGCTGCTGTGACCGGAGTGCATGTAAGTGTTATATCACACAAGTTGTCCTTCCGAAGTGATTTTGCACCTATTGTGCAGAAAAGAAGAGTTTTCTCTAAGGAGAAAGCTGATGTAATAGTCCAAGAAGTCGACTGACTTACCAAGATGGGGCACATAAAGGAGTCCAAGTATCCTTTATGGACTGCTAATCCAGTGTTAATTAAGAAAAATAATGGAAAATGGCGTATGTGTATCGATTTTACTGACCTCAATAGAGCTTGCCCAAAAGATCTTTATCCAGTCCCCCGGATAGACCAGTTGGTGGAGTCAACATCTAGAAACAAGTTGTTGTCCTTCATGGATTCCTTCTCTGGGTATAACCAGATATAGGTGGATCCGAAGGATCAGGATCATACTACCTTTGTTACAGATATGGGTCTCCATTGCTACAGAGTGATGCCTTTTGGGTTGAAGAATGTTGGGGGCTACTTATCAGAGATTGGTGAACAAAAGATTTGCTGATCAGATTGGCAAGAATATGGAGGTGTACATTGATAATATGATGGTTAAAATCTTAGAAGAATATTTGCACATAATTGATCTTCAAGAAACTTTTGCCAACTTAACTAAGGTAAATTTAAAGCTGAATCCAGAAAAATGTGTCTTTGGGGTGCAATCCAAAAATGTTTTAGGTTATGTGATAAGTGAGAAAAGGATACAGCATGATCCAGATCAGCTTGATGCCATGTTGAAAATGGATCCCCTCGAAATATTAAAGAAATCCAGAGGCTAACAAGAAGATTGGTTTCCTTGAATCTTTTTATTTCAAGGTCTTCAGACAAGTGTGCTCCGTTTTTTCAGACCTTGAAGGGTGCTAAAGATTTCAACTAGTTTCCACAATGCAGCCAAGCTTTTGATGAAATAAAGAAGCACTTGTCTTCACCAAAATCCCTTTTTAAGCCAATAGAAGCAGAACCACTTTATGTATACTTGGTTGTGTCAGAATATACTATAAGTGCAGTGTTGGTAAGAGAGGTGGACAATTATCCTCGTCCGGTGTACTACATCAGCAAGAGTCTCATAGATGCTGAGAAGAGGTACCTGAAGCTTGAAAAACTAGCACTAGCCTTAGTAATTGCTGCAAGAAAAATGAGGTCGTATTTTCAGTCTCATTCTATCATCGTCCGAACGTCTTTTCCATTAAATAATGTTCTTCAGAAAGTAGACATATCAAGCAGGATGACCAAGTGGTCGGTAGAGTTGGGTGATTATGACATTGATTTTCCCCACGAACTGCTATCAAGGCTTAATCTGTTGCTGATTTCTTAGTAGAATTTCATTCGGACATGAGTTCTAAACAAGCTTCAGGAGAGAAAACTAAAAAAGAATGGGTAGTCCGGACAAATGGTGGATCAAACACAATGGGTTGTGGGGCTGGAATTTTCTTAACTTCTCTGTACGGTGATAAACTATATCAGGCTATATACTTTGGGTTCAGGGCCTCTAGCAATGAGTCTGAATATGAAGTAGTTATAGTTGGTGTTAAATTAGCTTTCCTATGTGGGGCTAAAAGAGTTAGGTTGATGAGTGATTCTCAGCTTCTTATCCACCATGTTTAAGGTCAATCTGAGGCCAAGAAGGAACAAGTGATCAAATACTTATTCATGCAACTTCAAGAATGTTTGCTATGAGCATATTCCTAGATCAGAAAATACGCTGGAAGATTCCTTGAAAACAATAGCATACTCTGAGTCCTACCCTTGGATTCATATACAAGAATTTCCATCCATACAATCAAATCAAAACAAGGAAGAGGAGGAGAGCTTAGGTATACAAGTAGTTCAATATGAAGATTGGAGAATTGCCCTTCTTCAATACATCTCTGATGGGCTTTTGCCTCCCGAGAAAGCTATGGCAAGAAAAATTAAGCACAAGGCTCGTGGTTTTTTTATCATAAGAGAGGTTTTGAATAAAAAATCATTCAACAGACCTCTCCTGCGCCGTTTTATCCGAACTACACGATGGAAAAGGATCAGCACATTGTGGCTATAGGGAACTAACCCGGAGGGTTTTGTTGGCTGGATACTATTGACCATTCATAATGTCAGATGCTAAAGAATTGGTGATAAGTGTGATCCATGTCAACGGTATGGTAACGAAATTCATGTCCCAACAATGCCTATGGACTCTATTTCTGAGCCAGTACCTTTTGCTCGTTAGGGATTGGGTTTGGTTGGGCATCTACCAATGGCGTCCGGAGGGTGCAGGACTATTATTGTAGCTATTGATTACTTCTCAAAGTTGATAGAGGCAGCTCCTCTGGCAGGAACCACTTCGAAAGCTGTCATAAAGTTTATCTTATCCAATATATGTTGCAGATTTGGGATTCCTCAAAATATTACCACTGATAACGGGCCACAATTTGATAACAAGGATATGGAGAATTTTTTTGCCTCCAGGGGTATTCAGCATTGCTTCTCTTCTCCTTTCCACCCACAAGCAAATGGACAGGTTGAAGTGGCAAACATGACTATTTTTTCCGGATTAAAAAATAATTTAGAAGGGGATGAAGGGAAGTGGCCAAGCTATCTGCAAGAAGGGTTGTGGGCTTACCAAACTACTCCTAGATCATCTACACAGGAATCTTCTTTTGCTTTGGTGTATGGGATGGATGCTATTACTCATATAGAAGCAACTCTACCATCATACAAGGTCCATAACTATTCCGAACAAGCCAATAAGATGGCAGTTAGGAATCAGTTCGACTTAATAAAAAAAAGAAGGGTTAAAGCTCATCTTGGAACAGCCCACTACCAAGGCTTACTAAGAAAAGTCTTCTTGCACACTAAGGAGAAGTAGTTCAGTAAGCTGACTCCGAACTAGGAAGGCCCTTATGATTTTTACGAAAAGCTTAAGCCTGGGACATATAGGCTTCAAGACAAAGATGGAAGAGTTTTGAAGCACCCATAGAATATTGAACACCTGAGGTTATATCTAGAATAAGTTGTGTAAATATTTACTTGTTTAAATTCAATGTAAATAGTAGGGGGCATACTCTTTCCTACCTTGGTGGCGCGGGGAGGTTTTAATGAGGTGTCCGGTTTTCTCCATTCAATAAAATATGATGCCTTCTTAAAACATCTAATGTGGTTTAACTACAATTCTATTCAAGTACAAGTATTTGATTTAATACTTTGGATCGTTGACAGATCAGATTAATCTGGTTGAATGATGACCATTAAATACATGTCATCGGAGATATTAAACACTCTCACTTTAATACTTCTGAAATAGTTGAGGTTGTTTAAACATTAGCCATTAAAATTAAAAATGAAAAAAAGCATTAAACAAAGAAAAGTTTGATAATTAAACCTGTCCGGGCGGAAACCGACGTTACCAAGTTACGAAATATGCCTTGGGCATCCAAGGACTTTAAGTGTTTTAAAAGATTTATCCAGACTCAAACCGGATAACATTACAAAAATGTCTTTGCTATACAAGGACTTTAGTAGTTCAGATGAGTAAAAAAATTAGAAAAAATATTTAAAACGTCATTGTTTGCTCCCTTCGGATTGTCCTTTATCACCTTTTTTCTTGGGGCTTTTGAGTTCGACACTCGAACTCTCACCGGTTCCTTCCTTTTTATAAGTGGTGGAACCTATTCCACTGCTATAATTATGCTTGTCGTCATCTGCCATAGTGTGAAATGGGATCTCGTCATAATCTAAAAATTTCCATAAAGGACCATGGGTCCTCTTCGGAAACGTTTCATAAAAGAGCAGCACCATGTCAGACTTAACCTCAGCATATCTTACTTCCACGGAGTCTATCACCTCATTGGTATACTTATCAATTCTTTCCTGAATAGTTTTTTCCTGCTCCTTCACCAAGTCTTCTTTCTCTTTGATCACCTTAGACACAGTGCCTTCTAAGAAAATCATCTCACCGGACAAGGTTTGAATGATGCCATCTTTGGTCTTTAAGTCTTCCCTTGGTGTTGTGAGATCTTTTTCCAAACATGAGCACTTGGTTTGGAGTTTGGTACTGGCCGTCTTCGAAGTGGCAAGTTTGGTTGATAGATCTTCTTTTTCCTTCCTCAATGCTTATATCTCTCTATTCAATTATTATATGCTCTATTTAGCATTGAGAAGGTTGGTTGACAGAGACTCTTTCTCAGTTGCGAGGGTATTGATGAGTGCAGTTTGAATCTTCACTTGTTTCTCTAGATCAAGCACTAGCTAGATATGACCAAGAAGGGAGTGGGCCACAATGTCTAGTTCTCCGTAGACATCGAGAGACTTACCATTGTAAGTCACCATGTTAGAGGAGCTTAATGGACGGAAGGGACCAGCAAAGTCATCCTTCTTAGACTCTTTGAAGTATAGATCGATGTCTCCGATCTGGAGGGTTTTGACAGTGAAGTAGCTGCTTGGGATTTGACCAGACGAGTCGTCCGGCGTGGAGTTGATTTTTTTGGGGACTTCTCAACATCTGAACCCATCGCTAGGAAAGGGGAGGGTTTTTTTACACTCGAGACTGCTTTTTCTTTGACAGTGGAGGGTTGGGACTCCTGAACAGAAGAACCTGAGGGGAGCGAAGAGAGACATGGTTTAAACAAGTGTTTAGGTTTTGGATTTCTGGATGAAGATGACCCTTGGTCAGTTTCCTGGGGTGGTTCACCAAATTTTTCGCTTGGGGAGACTGAGAGACCAGCAGCAATACGATTCTCCCTTTCGACTCTTCTTGCTTTCTCTAACTCTGACAAGTTCAACCAGCCACCTTTCACAAGAGTATTTTTGGCTGTAAACATAAAACTATTCGAAAACAAGGTTGAAAACAAGGGTGAAAATCTCTCTAGAGAGTGTTTGAGTGATGAAGACAATGGAACAGTGAAAAATGATTTATATATCAATAGAAAAAGGTAACTATTACCTACGGAGGAGTTGAAGAGGTTTGGCAATGATTAAAGACGGCGCAGACGTGTGAAAAATTAAACGCCTACGTTACTTTCTAGGCTTAGTGGGAGCGCCGATCTAGGAAGAAAAACTGCTGGTAGGTCGAATCGGATTGTGACACGTGTCCCATGACCCAAAAGAAGACTCTTATAATTCTGGGAAAAGAAATAAGTTTGTACAGACTTCGAACTAGATAAAAGGCAGGTCGGACAAAATCGTCACTGACTAAGAAATTTTTTTAGTCCTGCCAAAGATATTTGACAAGGCCTAAAAAAGGGGTTACTGATGAGTTCAGATTATTCAGTCACAGCTCACTGTGTTATCCGGACAAGGGAAATTCGGACATAAATGTGCCACTGAACTATCCGGACAGGACAAAAGTAAATAAACACCTAAACACCTTTTGACTAAGCTATGTGCTAATCAACTTAATAAGTATATGGGTCCTTAAACTCGACCCGGTTGCATAACTTGACCCGAAAGCCCATGGGTCCTTAATTAAGGGTATAAATACCCCCAACTACTTTCATTAATGAGGGTAATGAACATTTAATACAACCAGTCTGCTCAAATCTCTCACTACTTAATACCAAAACATTTAATACTCAAAACATTTTACAAAATTACCCTCAGCCAAAAATAAACCACACCAACATCTACAAGGTAGTCTTGCTTCCACATGACCCAAACTTTATTTCTGATATTACTAATAAAGCCTTGGAAACCAAGTTTCTTTGAAATAGATTATAGGTTTAAATGGTTTATCATGGGTTCTTAAATAGCCACACAGTTTGTTTTTTCAGGCCTTTTAAGAGATTTAAGCCTATTCATTGTCTCCTTGTTACCAAGACCATGAACATTCTAATTCAAGATTTAAATAATCATTTGGAAGAATTAGATGATTTTGTAGCTCCTTTATGCTGCAATAATTTTGATGAAATTAGGCCCTTGAAGTTCATAATTTTCAATTTCTTAGATTTTCTGCGCTTGGGTTTCTTGTAATCTTTAGCAATTCCTTTACCAGTATCTATTTTCCTGGTTCCATGAGAGCAAGGGAGGCTACTAGTGGTTTCTTTTGTTGGTGATGAATTTTTTTGTTGGAGATTATCAGAACTATTGTTTATGTGAAGTAGAGTTTCAAGCTCAATTGTGTGGTGATCCCCTATAACTTCAGAATCATCCACCCCAAAAGGTAAAGGTTGCTGATCACTATTTACAGAATTAGTATCATTTGATAGATTAGTTTCAATACCAATCATAGGCATTTCAACATAAGGACTTTGATGAGTTTTAGAGTCTATAACATTGGACGAGTCCAGCCTTGAAGTTTCTTCCTGGTTTTTTATAATTACTGATTTGATTCTTTGGGGATGGTTTTGGTTGTGGCTTGGATTCTTAAAGGCCGGTGGCTTGGATTCAGAAAAGTTCTAGGAGTTAAGAGAAGGGTTGGCTTTGTTGCAGTCTTTTTCAGCATGCTAAGGTGCTAGCAAATACTGCAATAGTCATGGTAAGTATCATAAACAAAATCTTGTTTCTTCACCAAAGAAAACCCACAGTTTCTTAGGTAGACGCTTTTAAACATCCATTTCAACCCAGATTTTACAGAAATTGTATGTTACAGGATTCTTAGGAGGACCAAGATATTCACAGGAGGTCAAAGGCTCTTTGTTAGTTCCATTATAGTGCTTTCATTAAACATGAATTCCGGAATATTAGGGAGATTGAGGTAAACGGGTCTCATAGGATTTTCAAGATTATGATTAAAGAAAGGAAAACTTGGTTGAGATTGGTTTATACCTGAATCTAAAACTCTCCAAGAAAACATTGAAAGATTTTATACTTGGTTTACCAGTTGCAAACTTCCCAACTATTGTATGCCTAGATATAACTTGAAGCTTTTCTTTATCTTTTGGATCAAATCCGATAACATAATGGTCAGAGTTACGAAAAATTGATACATTTTCATGACAGAATCCATCAGCTTTAGGGGCAATAAATTAGCAAAAGACTTGATTGGTTTACTAGGAAATACAGATTTCTGGATTACTGATGCAGTTTCTTTGCTTGTTGATGTTTCAAAAGTTGGGTTGTTTCTAATCTTTGGAATATTTCATGTTGTTGAATGAAAGAGAGAATCATTCTTGTTTGAGATTGGATCACGATGATGCTCTGTTTTTTTATGTAACAAGGGATATTTCATATTGAGATCGGTGGATGTAGCTCAACTTGGTGAAAAGATTTCGTTTTCTTCCATCAACTCAGGAAAATCAGTAAGATATTCAGTGAAGAATCAGATTAATGAATATGAAGATCGGAAATTACAATCTTGATTTTCTTGAAGAGATTTTGTTTTCCATCCAGCTACCTAATTATTATTTTTATTAATATAAAAGTATTAATTGGTTTGATATTTTTAATTTGTAACATATACAAAAATATAAAAATGCTTTTTTCGTTTTCAAAATAATTATTCCTTGTACGGAAAATGTTAAACTTATGTCATCTACCGATCCAAGCTTTCCCTAGAGGAGACTGCCTACAAGAATCGAGCATTTGACATTGAGGGTGACTTGAAAGATTATCACATATCCATCTAAGCCTTAATTTACAGTGTATCACAAAAATTAGCAATATTTTTCTTTGAGAACATCTTTTGACAAGTGTTATGATTATATCCGCTGACAACTAAAATTTACAGAAAATTGATTTGGGTGAGATATGTTTTCTACAAAATTAAATTTGGAAAGAAATTTAACCAAAATTTCATTGGGGATGCCACATTTTTCAAAATCCATTCCTTTTGTTATTGCAAATTACATTCCTTTTGTTATCAATGCTTGCCTGAATAGTTTTTTCCTGCTCCTTCACCAAGTCTTGTTTCTCCTTGATCACTTTAGACGCAGTGCCTTCTAAGGAAGTCTTCTCACCGGACAAGGTTTGAATGATGTCATCTTTGGTCTTTAAGTCTTCCCTTGGTGTTGTGAGATCTTTTTCTAAACCGAAGCACTTGGTTTGGAGTTCGGTACTGACCGTCTCCGAAGTGGAAAGTTTGGTTGATAGATCTTCTTTGTCCTTCCTCAGTGCTTATATCTCTATATTCAATTCTTATATGCTCTGTTTAGCATTGAGAATGTTGGTTGACAGAGACTCTTTGTCAGTAGCGAGGGTATTGATGAGTGCAGTTTGACTATTCACTTGTCTCTCTAGAGCAAACACTGGCTGGATATGACCAAGAAGGGAGTGGGCCACAATGTCTATTTCTCCGTAGACATCGAAATACTTACCATTGTAAGTCACCATGTTAGAGGAGCTTGAAGGACGGAAGGGACCAGTAAAGTCATCCTTCTGAGAGTCGTTGAAGTATAGATCGATGTCTTGAAGGGCACTAATGTCCACTCCATCAATCCTTCCTCCGGTACCCTCTCCGGACTGCAGACCTGTCGGAATCTTCTCTGCCAGGATGGTTTCAACAGGGTCTGGTGGAGGTAGAAGCTCCGAAGGGCGAAGAATTATCTCTTCCCCTAAGGTGACCTTTTTTATTTTTGGCAGCCTTTTAATCACTGCTTGCACCTCTTTTCTGATCCTTTTTTGGAAGCCTTAGTGGATTTTGTAATTCTCATGCCTTCCTAAAAGTCTCAGCTTCTACTACCTTGAGCAAGGCAGCATCGATTCCCCCTTAGTTCCCGAACTGGTCCCCTCTGTGACAGCTTGAACTGCCTTTGTTGCAGCTTTATTTTTCTTCCCCTTCATCTTTCTAGGAGCTTTGGCTCTAGAGGGCAAGACCAGTTTACCATCTTTCTCTTTTGTCCATATTAGGATTATGCCTGGAGGAGGGGGTGTAGTTAGTTCTTCTCATGTAAGATCCCTCCGACCTGTGGTGTTCCACATATAGGACCTCACCAGATTACCTGAGGTGAAGCAGATATGGAAGGCATTCCCCCATCGATCTGCAGCCCATGCGTTCAGTTTGGCACAAGTTGTTTTCCCCTCTACCAGGTGTCCGGAAAACTCCTTCAGCAGCACTAAAAAAAAGGTGACAAATAAATCAGGAGAGAAATACTTGTAGGTCAAAGAAGAAGAATATGAAAAACAAAGATAAAGAACTTATCCGTGCTTTTCCATTGGCTAGTTAACATACTTGGGTTGGTATTGGCTTTGATCTTCCTACCATTCTCCCATGACCCACTAATTAACAAGAACTATTTCCTCCAGTTCTTCTCTGATTCTAGTAAGTCATCCACCACTTTGAAGTTATTCTCCATGTTGTGGTGGTAGAATGGAATGTGGTGGTTCTTGCGTAGACTTTCCACAGCAGAAAATTGTTCCATTGGGAGAGGGATTTTAGATAGCCTCAATGTCATTATGCAGGCGAGAAGAGAGTACCAGGCGTTCAGGCTCAATTGGCTTGGGTAGAGCTTCACCAGGTGGAAATACCTGACAATTTCTGGGTCCAATGGGAACTGGAGTCCCCAATTTAGCACCTCAGTGAAAATGACCACCTCATTGAGTTTACAGTCCATCGGAGTCTCCGATGTGACTGGTATCCTCACACTCACTGATTCTGGGATCCCTCTATTTTGTCCAGATCTGGCCCAACTCAGCGGTATGAGTGTAGACATAGTTGATATTCTGCAGGGCCAGCAAATATTTAACATTAACGTTCTTAAAGAAAGGCCCTACCTTGCCCTCCAAGCACTCCGGGAGATCTGAATGAGCCACACCAACTTTAACTTTTCATTTTCCCTTCCTATCAGAGGCAGCATCCCCGGTTTGACCAGATGCTTCAGTTTCGAAGGGGGCGTCTTCGATACTGTCTTCCATCACTTCTCTTATCACTGTGGAAGGTTTATCAGTTGCTGTGGATGGTAGGGGAGCAGATTATAGCACCAAAGGCTCTCCGGATGAATGAGCGTCTGTTGTTTCTAAAGGCCTGGTGTCCGGTTGAGGTTGAGATCCGAAGGAATTTTCCTTTAGGGCTACCTTAGACGCCTCTGATCTGGAGGGCTTATCCTTCGGTACTACTTTAGACACCTCCAATCCGGAGGGATTATCTTTTGATGTTGATTTAGATGCCTCCGACCTGGATGGTTTTGACAGTGAAGTAGCTGCTTGGGATTTAACCAGACGAGTCGTCCGGCGTGGAGTTGATTTTTCTGGGGACTTCTCAACATCTGAACCCATCGCTAGGAAATGGGAGGGTTTTCTGACACTCGAGACTGCTTTTTCTTTGACAGTGGAGGGTTGGGACTCCTGAATAGAAGAACCTGAAGGGAGAGGAGAGAGACTTGGTTTAAACAACTGTTTGGGTTTTGGATTTCTGGATGAAGATGACCCTTGGTTAGTTTCATGGGGTGGTTCACCAAATTTTTCGCTTGGGGAGACTGAGAGACCAGCAGCAATACGATTCTCCCTTTCGACTCTTCTTGCTTTCTCTAACTCTGACAAGTTCAACCAGCCACCTTTCGCAAGAGTGTTTTTGGTTGTAAACATAAAACTATTCGAAAACAAGGTTGTAAATAAGGGTGAAAATCTCTCTAGAGAGTGTTTGAGTGATGAAAACAATGGAACAGTGAAAAACGATTTATATATCAATAGAAAAAGGTAACTATTACCTAGGAGGAGTTGAAGAGGTTTGGCAATGATTAAAGACGGTGCAGACGTGTGAAAAATTAAACGCCTACGGTACTTTCTAGGCTTAGTGGGAGCGCCGATCTAGGAAGAAAAACGGCTGGTAGGTCGAATCGGATTGTGACACGTGTCCCATGACCCAAAAGAAGACTCTTATAATTCTGGGAAAAGAAATAAGTTCGTACAGACTTCGAACTAAATAAAAGGCAGGTCGGACAAAATCGCCACTAACTAAGTAATTTTTTTAGTCCTGCCAAAGATATTTGACAAGGCCTAAAAAAGGGGTTACTGATGAGTTCAGATTATTCAGTCACAGCTCACTGTGTTATCCGGACAAGGGAAATTCGGACATAAATGTGCCACTGAACTATCCGGACAGGACAAAAGTAAATAAACACCTAAACACCTTTTGACTAAGCTATGTGCTAATCAACTTAATAAGTATATGGGTCCTTAAACTCGACCCGGTTGCATAACTTGACCCGAAAGCCCATGGGTCCTTAATTAAGGGTATAAATACCCCCAACTACTTTCATTAATGAGGGTAATGAACATTTAATACAACCAGTCTGCTCAAATCTCTCACTACTTAATACCAAAACATTTAATACTCAAAACATTGTACAAAATTACCCTCAGCCCAAAATAAACCACACCAACATCTACAAGGTAGTCTTGCTTCCACATGACCCAAACTTTGTTTTTGACATTACTAATAAAGCCTTGGAAACCAAGTTTCTTTGAAATAGATTATAGGTTTGGTTTAAAGGGTTTATCATGGGTTCTTAAAGAGCCATAAAGTCTTTTTTTCAAGCCTTTTAAGAGATTTAAGCTTATTCATTGTCTCCTTGTTACCAAGACCATGAACATTCTAACTCAATATTTAAATAATCATTTGGAAGAATTAGATGATTTTGTAGCTCCTTTGTGCTGCAATAATTTTGATGAAATTAGGCCATTGGAGTTCATAATTTTCAATTTCTTAGATTTTCTGCGCTTGGGTTTCTTGTAATCTTTAGCAATTCCTTTACCAGTATCTATTTTTCTCGTTCCATGAGTTGGTGATGAATTTTTTTGTTGGAGATTATCAGAACTATTGTTTATGTGAAGTAGAGTTTCAAGCTCAATTGTGTGGAGAGCCCCTATAACTTCATAATCATCCACCCCAAAAGGTAAAAGCTGTTGATCACTATTTACATAATTAGTATCCTTTGATAGATTAGTTTGAATACCAACCATAGGCATTTCAACATAAGGAATTTGATGAGTTTTAGAGTCTATAACATTGGACGAGTCCAACCTTGAAGTTTCTTCCTTGTTTTTTATAATTATTGATTTGATTCTTTGGGGATGGTTTTGGTTGTGGCTTGGATTCTTAAAGGCCGGTGGCTTGGATTCAACAAAGTTCTAGGAGTTAAGAGAAGGATTGGCTTTGTTGCAGTCTTTTTCAGCATGCTAAGGTGCTAGCAAATACTATAATAGTCAGGGTAAGTATCATAAACCAAATCTTGTTTCTTCACCAAAGAAAACCCGCAGTTTCTTAAGTAGACGCTTTGAAACATCCATTTCAACCCAGATTTTACAGAAATTGTATGTTACAGGATTCTTATGAGGACCCAAATATTCACAGGAGGTCCAAGGCTCTTTGCTATTTCCATTATAGTTCTTTCATTAAACATGAATTCCGGAATATTAGGGAGATTGACGTAAATAGGTGTGATAGGATTTTCAAGATTAGGATTGAAGAAAGGAAAACTTGGTTGAGATTGGTTTATACCTGAATCTAAAACTCTCCAAGAAAACATTGACATATTTTATACTTGGTTTACCAGTTGCAAACTTCCCAACTATTGTATGCCTAGATATAACTTGAAGCTTTTATTTATCTTTTGGATCAAATCCGATGACATAATGGTTAGAGTTACGCACAATTGATACATTTTCATGACAGAATCCATCAGCTTTAGGGGCAATAAATTAGCAAAAGACTTGATTGGTTTACTAGGAAATACAGATTTCTGGATTGCTGATGTAGTTTCTTTGCTTGTTGATGTTTCAAAAGTTGGGTTGTTTCTAATCTTTGGGATATTTCATGTTTTTGAATGAAAGAAAGAATCATTCTTGTTTGAGATTGGATCACGAGGATGCTCTGTTGTTTTATGTAACATGTGATATTGCATATTGAGATCGGTGGAGATAGCTCAACTTGGTGAAAAGATTTCATTTTCTTCCATCGACTCAGGAAAATCAGTAAGATATTCAGTGAAGAATCAGATTAATGAATATGAAGATCGGATATTACAATCTTGACTTTCTTGGAGAGACTCTGTTTTCCATCCAGCTAACTAATTATTATTTTTATTACTATAAAAATAATAATTGGTTGGATATTTTTAATTTGTAACATATACAAAAATATAAAAATGCTTTTTTCTTTTTCAAAATAATTATTCCTTGTACGGAAAATGTTAAATTTATATCATCTACCGATCCAAGCTTTCCCTGGAGGAGACTGCCTACAGGAATCGAGCATTTGACATTGAGGGTGACTTGAAAGATTATCCCATATCCATCTAAGCCTTAATATGCTGTGTATCACAAAAAATAGCAATATTTTTCTTTCAGAGCATCTTTTGACTAGTGTTATGATTATATCCGCTGACAACTAAAATTTACAAAAAATCGCTTTGGGTGAGATATTTTTTCTAAAAAATTAAATTTGGAAAGAAATTTAACCAAAATTTCATTGGGGATGCCACATTTTTCAAAATCCATTCCTTTTGTTATTGCAAATTACATTCCTTTTGTTATTACAAAGTTCTATCCGACCAAATCCAACCCCTAAGCAACCTTTTCTTTTACCACCTAAAATTTAAAGGACCTTCCACTGAGAAACATGATAGGTCTCATGTAACTTTTGAGTAATTATCGTCTTAGTCAATTTGTAAATCAATATGGATATTACATACATATCAATTGATTTGCTATATTTGTATTGGATATTTGATTCAAGGATGTCAATAAACAATCAAACAAGTGTTACTGAAAACATTCCACCTATTTCCAAAACTGTGGCCTGTAAACTATCAACTATACTTATGTTTCATATTATTTTTCAATCAGATAATTTAGGACATATATGCATCTTGTAACACTTGAGGTGCAGGAATTTCCAATGGGACACCAGCGATTGGCTCTAGCACCTCAGCATCAGGTAATTCCTTAGACAAAAGATCCTGCAATATTGATTCGTGACCTTAAGATGGTAAACACATTTTTTGCACCAAAAGAAAAAACAGATACTGACATAATTTTACATCCAAAATCCGAGCCTCGACGGAGAAAAGTTATCCGATTTGATATTCGGGCTGGATCTAGTCTAGTGTTGGACATCGAAAATGATCAATCCGGATTGGGTAAAACAAAAATATAACACTAAATTTTATAATTCTATAGAGTTCTATCCAAAATGGGTTCCGAGTTGTATGATTTAAATCCCACATTTGAATTCGGACATGCATACGCATTCGAAATCCAAATCCAGATCTGACGGACAATTAATGAGTACAATTTTTATCTACTATAAGACCGGCTTTTGATTTCATACATAGCATGATAGGCCAACCAACTATTCGGAATGCAAGTTATCTGAATATTAATTTAGATATCATCATAACAGACTAAAGGAATGTCCAACCTCCATGATTTTTGGCTTTTAGGGCTTACAAGCAAAAATGTTACTTGGTTGGTCCAATTTTTAAGACTATATAAGCTAATTTTTTAAACCAATAAGCTAAAAAAAAGAAAAAAGAAAGGCTAAGAATCTAATTTTTCTAGCTTTTCGGCGTTTCAGTTTTTCACTCTCTTCGTCCACTATAAGTTTTTCACCCTTTTTTCTATATACACATTGCGTTCGTCAGAAACACATTTCTTTTTCATTTTTTAGTTCTCGTATCAAATTAAACCGTAATTTTTAAGCTTGAAAGTTGTTCTTTGACATAATGCTTCAACTAAATAAATAAAATTTCAGTGTACAATCAGAGTATACCTTGAATGATCCCATTGTTCCTTGACACCGAACAAGACTCGCAAGTAAACCTTTGGCATCAAGTTCCCCGTTGCTCATGGGCACGACGTACCTTACACAGCGAGAAAACAACAGACATGATAAATCCAGAAATAAAGTGTTTATATATCAATATTTCTTTGAGAGTAATGAAGAGATCTATACTTGGCTTGCAGTAGTTTTGCAAGTTGAACTGCATCTTCTTGTCCCGAAACCAAAGTAAAATATGGAAGAAGCTGCTTGATGACTGGGGTAATGACAATGTCAGCTCGTTCCTTTTCCAGAAATTCTTTGTTATAAACACAGTGTGGTTCATAGTAGATGCTCATTTGACACTCTCGAGACACGACAAGATACCTAGCCAGCAGATTACATAGTTAACTTGAGAAAAACGACATAGGAAAACCAACCTAACACAGCCTTGTTTGGTATATTTTTCTGTTTTTATTGAAAACAAATACCGATTTGAAAACGTATTTGGCTGTTGGAAATGAAAATGAAAACTATTTCAAGAAATCGCCCAATGTTTCAATTGATTTTAGACTACAAAAAGAAGTGTTTTCTATCAACCTATATTTTTGTATAATCTTTGACGAGGTTAAATATTATTGTAAAAAGATATGCTGTTTATAAATACAAATTTTAATAAACTCTTTTTAAAATGATACATTTCAATGAAAATGAAAACAGAAAATGTTTTCACAAAACCAAACAAAGCCCAAAGTTTTCCGATTTCTTAACACTGAACATGAAGTAATTTTTTTTGGAAAATTTGCACTGAATATGAAGAACCAAACGAAGACTGTTTTTCACGAAGCAAAGCAGCCTAAGTAGTCGAGCAAATCAGCTTAGAGAAAAGACCATTTCTAATGAGATGAATTGATAAAAGTCCCATGTCCATTGTGGAAAATGATAAGCATTAAGAATCTATTTGGTTCTCAGTAGTCTAGCAAATCACTGATACTGGCAAACTAACATGTCCCTATGCTTTAGTCTATAAGAATTTTCTAGCCGGACCGAAATTTAGGCTTCCCAAATATCTTCCCCCATAATATCTGAGTCCAAGATACGAAGGTTAAATATAGGAAAAACAGTAACTAGTAAGAATAGAGGAAAATAATGTTAACCTTTTCGTTTGAATGTAAAAGTCTAAAGAACCTCTAAAGAAACTTAGGCTTCTCCATTTCGATTTTTCAAATTCTCTTAGAATCAAACTGAATCTTAAAAAACTGTACCCGTTTTCAGGGCGTTGCCAAGGAGGGCCAAGAACTGGACCGGCAGTGGCTTGAATCCTAACTTTGGAGCCATTTCGTCCTTCAATTTCAGAGCTCTGACCCGGTTCTAGATACACCACCTGAAAGGCAATGTTAGCTTTACTATCAAGAAAAATATGCGGCTGATTACCAGAAACAGATAGACTAACTCAGTTAAATATTCACATGACTTACGTTTGTGAAAAGCGGATCCAACAACCCCTTGGCGTTAGGAGTTGAAATGACCTTGAGATTGGAATACAATTGCGAAAGTGGCCTAAGAGTTTTCATATGACAGTGATCATCAAGGCTTTGAGTGATAAGTAAGCAATCAACTTGGCCAATATCAGTGAGCTGCACTATAAAGTTGCAAATGAGTTGGAATTTTATATTTACGAATCTGTATCGGTACACAGCTACAAGTTAATCAGGCTATGTACGGATCCAATGGGAAGTTGACCGAAAATATGAAGCAAAATAGTACCTTGATATTTTTGATGAACTTCTTGGCAGCATCATAGAACCAAGGAATCCCAAAGTCTAAGTTACCCACCAGGATTGGATCAACCAAAATTCTCAATCCACCCACATCCCACAACCAACTGTTCCCCTACAAATCATAAATTCACCAAACAAAAGATTATCCAAACTACTAATAAAAACATCATATTTGTAAAAACCCAGTTAAAGTAGTCATAAATCTTACCTCCAAGTAGGTCAATTTCAACGACCCAGTCTTAGAAGACTCAGACCCAACTATGGTTTCCTCGGAAACCCTACCCGACATTGAATAAATTCTACTTACCACCCTGCAAATTTGATTTTTTTTTAACTCCTATTAGACAGATTGTAAGTAGGATATCAACGCACCCAAAAAAAAGTTAAAGTAGTGAACCTGGGTGGTTTCACTGATAGCTTGAACGAAGTAGTGTAAACTAGGGGGTTATGGACTGAGATGGGTTGAGTTCGGGTTCGGTAGGGTAAGCTGCTGGAGGAGAGACAAAGAAAGTTGCAATGAAGTGCCATGGTTTTGTGGGTAACTGGGATTCGTGTGTTATCAAATGGTAATGGCTGTCCATGGGACCATGGTAATGGTTTCCGCATGGCCACTTGGCAAACCTGGTTCCTCTCGTTGCATAAGAACGACTAGTCCGAGTTGGCCATTTTATATTTAAAATGTATAATTTGAATTTTAAATTTAATGGTACGGTTCGAGGCTTCGAGCCTTTTTCGTGAACGGATCCAGTGAAAATATTTGATAAAGTCATTTCAAGGTTGTTTGAAGTTAAGCTTACAATCTAATGCGTAGTCATGTTTTCCATTATCAACAGGGAATACAAATGTTTTTTTATTACTTATAATCGCAGTGTTTTTTAGTACATATAAAGTTGTCGTGGTAATCTTTTTTAAAATAAAAACAAGAATGGAATTGTATCAATACTATTAAGAAGGCAATACATTATTCTTTGTCCAAAGCTAATGGTTGATATAGTAAAAGTATCAAACTTTAAAAGGCTACAGTCTTAGTTTTAACAAAATTTGAAAATGAAGACTAATTTTTTTCAGATAGACGATATTGTCTCAGCCGAGTCTTCAGAGACATTTTCTTTCAACAAATCTGCTGATACCTGTCACAATATTTTCATATAATTTCATCATCTCCCCCATTATTTTTTTAATTTTGATCAGATCCATCATTTTCCGAGCCTTCTAGTGTTAGCAAATCTGATTGCTGCACTATATCTTTACATGCTTGTTTCCACTCTGTTGTATCTCTACCTGCATGGAGTGTCAACTGGACGGAAATTTCAGCATATCTTTCATCTTTTGATTTAGTTCGGAAGCATATTGCGTCACTGTATCAACGATACCTTTACCATATTATCACATAATATCTTGGTCACCATCAATTTATCTCCAACTTCTGTCAACAAATCTGATGGTTCCTTTACCATATTTTGCGATGACTCCCCCGTCTCCTTTCGATTAGGATGATACCTTGGCCATTTTTTCTCATAAAAATTTCTTTATGTGCATCAATTTCTCTCGTACTTCTTTTAGGTCCTTCGTTGTAGACTTATCTTCTGACAACAAGTATACCGCTAACTCCATCATCTTTTCGCATAAGTTCTACGTCTCAATCAATAGTAGATTATATTCAACATTGTTTCCATTTTTGGAAGAGTTAGCCAGTGGCGAATCTAGGAATGAAAATTAGGGGTTATATATATCTTCCGAAATATTTTCGCCAAATTTAGTTTTATTGTAAGTTTTGAATGTGTTATCTAGTTTTAAAAACACCAACGTGTTCTCTCTAAAAATACCAATTTTTCACAAACAGTACAACGACAAACCATTATGAAATAGTCTTCTTCCAAATATTTTGTAAACAAAAATAACATAAGTTTATAAAAAAAATTAGACCAAATCCTTTTCTATTTATTTATATTTTAATGGTGGCTTTGTTTCAATGTTTTAATTTCTCACAAATATTTTAAAAATATCAATTACTCTCTTATTCTATTTCGATGTTTTAATTATTTACTATTTTATTTAATTTTTAAGTTTGATATCCTTTTTAATAATTTACTTAGCTTCCACTTAACTTTTTAATCTCTATTTTATTATAAGAAAATAAAATGTGGAAGTTTCTTTTAAAATTAATTGTCTTTTCTAGTTATAACAGGTAAAATAATATGAAAATGAAAAATAAACACGTCCCTTTTTAAAACAAAATGTAAACCACCCCTATCAATAATGGCCGGACCCGGGATGAAAGGGGACTACTTTTACGACAAAATGTAAACCATCCTATCAATAGTGGCGGGACCCGGTATGAAAGGGGGCTCTAGCCCCTGCTAGCCCCCAAGTAGCTCTGCCACTGGAGCTAGCAGCTTCGGTGTGATTCTTTGTAGGGCTTGGGTGTTTTTTTATCGTCCGAATTCTCTGTAGGGCTTGGGGTGTTGCTTTTATCGTCTCAAATCAACCCATCTACATTACTAGTGTTCTGGCCATAAATTTTGGATTTTTTTGTTGTTGTTTGTTTTCTCTTTCGTTTTAATTTTTGTAGCTAGATAATTTATTTTTACTCTGAAGTACTATTTTGAACGTGGAGGTAACATAATTGTAGTTTAATTAACATTATAACGATTGTATGATTTCGAATATTGCAAAAGTATAATAATATAATCTTAGAAATCTCATCCATCTTCTCACCGGTCGTTGCGAAGAGAAACTAAGATAAATTAAGGAGGGATATAATCAGTGATAACGTTGATGACAAGAGAGAGCAGTTCTTTAAAGAATGTTTGCCTTTGAGCCTTGTCGTGGTAATCTGAAAAACACTTTTTTATGAATTTTTTTATAAAAAAATCACTACAATTAATATTAATTAATATTATTTGTGTTTTCTTTTTACAAACTTAGACAAAAAGAAATTGGAATAGAGCGTAGTCTGAATATTTTTAAAAGATTCTATTTTTAATGTGAATCTACCAATAATATTTAACTCTTCATTTTCAAAGCTTTCAAACCATGATATTTTAGATATATATTTGATTCTGTTTTGAAATCTATTTCAGATTCAAATTTCAAATCATTAACTTTGTTTTTTTTCTTCATTTAGGATTTCATCGAGATCTTTGATGTTTACGGAGTCTAGCAGTAACTTTCCAATACCAGCTTCTTTAATAAATTTTCTATTTCTACAACTTTCATTAATTATTTCCCGTCAATATTGCAAGTATAAGTATTCAAAAGAAAAAACATATGGTTTTGAATTGCATTTTCATCATGTGGAGCTCTAGAGCCTTGTACCCGTATGATTTCGTTGCTGATAAGGTTTCTTTCTTCACATCTGTAACCATTAGTTTGTCAATTTCAAACTCAATGAGTCTTACCAAAAATAAGTAATCTACGAGAACAATTTTGGATTTTAGTCATCCCTCTGTGTTGGGTGATTCTAGAACGGCGCTGAGAAAGGCTAGACCTCTGGTTATTTCTAACTTAATTTTGTGTCATCGTGCTAAGTATAAAACAGGCTTGTCTCTTGAATTTTATTAAGTTCTTCTTGTACATTGTGTAAATGAGCTAAAATTTATAGTTATAGGTCAATTTTCCTATATTTAAGAGACTAACAAAACTTTATTGTGTCCCAATAGAGCAGCACACCAAATGTTTTACTAAAAGCTTATCAATAATGGAGCCGTAAAACATATTTTCAATACATTCTTCAGGTATCCAGTAGTTTTTAATTTGGTTTCCATCAAATAATCAGACTATAAGATAACTTTTTTAATTAACTATCATCCATGAACCATCATTTGAAGACCTTCTGACTTATATGATGTTATCATTTTGGTATTATAAGAGAGCTTAAAAACTTGAAAATAATGGAGTAAAAAACTAGTCTTCTATGGTAAACAACGGGTTATCAATCATCTTGACATTTTCATTTTCAGACTCATGAAGTTTAGTTTGGAAGGTTCTCAAAATTTATTAAATATCGATAGAACAAATTTGAGAGCATTGGTTTGAGTATTTTTTTATCATATTTCCCATTTTCAAAGTCTTCAATATATCCTTAAATACTTAATATTCCTCCAATCTTAAATATGTGACTTCTAAGCTTTCAAGTATCATTATTGCTCGTAATTGATCATAATCCTGATCTTGAATAAAATTTAATATCTTTATACTCTTTTAAATCAGTTTCTCCATAAAGTCTGCAACTTGATTTTGTTCCGTAAACATGTGAGTAATAGTAATACTATTTGATAAAAACTTTTTTGAGCATTTAATTAAAGGAGCAAAAAACCAAGGATCTTTCTTTTTCTTAATCATTTCAATAAGTTCATTAATCGTTTCAATAAATTCAAAAGAGTCAGTTTCAATGTCAATATTGTTTAAGTTTATTTATTTGCAGATTAGGAGACTATCTAATAGTGGCATGCTTTCAACTAATATATGAGATTATTTTCCATAATTTTTGTCAAACGCTAAAAAAATATCTCTCATGTTATCTTGTAATATCCGACCACTATTACTAAATATCTCTCATGTTATCTTGTAATATCCGACCACTATTACTATTAGATTCACCTGACATACTACAAGATCCATCTGTATGGAACTTAAATATATTACCAACTCGAAGAGTCCATTTAAAAAAATACACATTGTTTGCTTGTTTAAATGCTGAAAACAACCTAGTTCATGAACAGCATGTATATTTTTTTTTCCAATATACTCTTTTAAGTAGATCAAGCCTGAGGTTATGTAATGGATATGTTCTAGAATTGATTAAAATAATGTATTATTTTTAAACATACTTTAAAATATTAATTAGTTAAAAAAATATTTGTTATACATTTAGTTAAACTTGACGAAATTGGTCCAAAATGTCTTAATTTATTCCTCTACATTTTATTATTCTTACTATTTTTATCCAATTTAATATAATATTATACCTTTAAAAATATTCAAAGATTAATGAATTTATTTCATTATTTGTACAATTATACTTGGTTTGATAAATTCCGGTTACGTAGATCTGAAATTTGAATTGTACAACAAAAACATTATGCGTGAAAATAATATTTTATTTATAATATCACAATATATGTTATATAAAATGAATAAATTACAGATGATGTATTGAATATTTATATTAATTCTTTCTCAATCATGTTGATGTATGAGATATTTATATTAATTCATTCGCAATCATGTTATCATGTGTTGTTACAAAATTTCTTATTTTTTAAATCCATGAAGTCAAACCCCGAAGGGTTTATAACCTCTAATGGGCCAGATAATTCTATTAAACAAATTTCACCATTATGAGTAGTCCTCTAGCCTTTGCAAAAATGTCGATGAAGGACTAGAGTCTTTATAATTATTTCTCGTCACCTTCAAAAGTTATTTTATATCTCTAAACTCGAAAAGTTTGACAAAACTCAAGATCCAGTATCTACATCGAACAGTTCAATTTTTTTATAATTAATTACGACGACGACGATAAGTTATTGTGTAGGGATTTTTCTCAAACCTTTAATAACGTTGAATCAAAGTGGTATAATCGGTTGCCTCAGGGTTGCATTCAAAGTTTTGGCATGTTCTGGAGTATGTTCTGTCAATATTTTATGGGAAGCAAGAAGTTTCGACCGAATGGGGATGCGATCATCTATTGCAGATAAAAAGTTGGGAAAAGCCTTAAATAGTATACAAATAGTTTTTTCCAAGTAAAAACTGACATGGAATTTTGCGAGGACAAGGTGACATGAGCTGTTTTTCGAATAGGTTTTCTCCCAGGGGTCATGAAGGATAATGCCGCATAAATTTAAGTTATGACACTTGGAGCCTTGCTGGACCAGATAGAGAAAATAATTTTGGTTGAAGAAACACGAGCATCAGAGTTAGAGCCTATGTCACAGTTTAATCAAAATTAGCTTTACCAAGGTCCGATGGTGGTAAGAAATAATGCGCCATCAAACTGTTTATTACAAACGTTAGGGACTTGTTTATTACAAAAATGATCTGTTTGTTGCATTTTTTAAAACAGAGGGACCTGTTTATTACAGAGATGAGGGCAAATAGTGTTACAATTATCCATGTTTCGATAACTGTGAAGAGTCAATGACGATGACAGCTTTTCGCCAAGGGTTATTGCCAGGGGACTTGGCTAATTAAACAATGAAATGAAGGCTTTAACTTTTAGAGCACGAATGACTCAGGTTGAAGACCAAACCAAAGTTGAAGAATCAACCAGGGTTCAAGGAGGAACGGTTAATGTTCCGAAGATTTCAAGACAGGTGTCCCATAACCAAGGGCAATCTTCAAATTCTAATCAGCAAGCGCGTCCGAGGAATAACAATTTACCACCTCGAATCGGGGGATATTCAAATCAAGCCCCATAATACAAATTTAATAAATCGAGACCGAATTAGTGGATAAGGCCTAAATATTATACGGATTTGACTAAAAGTGTCGCCGCAATTTTTTATAAAACTAAGAACTTCGTAAATTTTAGGAAGCCTACTCCAATCCATAAACCAAGGGAGGAACGGAACAATAAATTATGTAGATACCACAATGGCATTTGACATGACACCAATGATTGCATTGTTTTGAAAAAAGAAGTCCAAATTTTGATTGAGAATGGAAAGCTACTGGCTTATGTGAAGTCACAAGGAACACATCAACAAATCTAGCAGAGAATTTAAAGATTAAGGGGAGAATGTCCACTCACTTGTATGGAAAGAAGGACATTTCTTTTATTTTGTTCGACGTAGATGATTTGTGAGGTATTGCGGGGCCGCATGAGGATGCAGTAGTTATTGGGGCAGAAGTTGTTGGTGTTGAAATTAGACACGTGCTAATGAATACTGGGAGTTCTGCGAATATTCTTTTTAAAGCAACATATGACAAGATGCGCAATCCTCCTCGAATTTCTCATTCAGAGCGCATAATCATCGGTTTCACTGGTGTGACGACACATGTAATAGGATAATTCGAGGATGAGGTAAGTTTGGTAAAGGGACCCTTTAAGAAAGAATTTCAAGTGCTCTTTATGGTGGTGGACTGTCCCACAAGTTATAACATTATTTTTGGAAGGTCTTGGTTGTCAAGTATGTATGGCTTTTTGTCAATAGTTCATCATTGTTTTAAATATGTAGTTGGAGACCGTGTGGGGTTCGTTTGAAGCAACCAAAAAGTTGCAAGAAATTGTTATGTCACTGCCCTTCGGATTCGAGGATCCAGCAGTGGAGATATGATGAATGAATAACAGTCAGAGGGGCTGACCTCGAATTTTGATGAGAGAGTTGACGACCCGAGGGAACCCTCAGGGTCTTTAACAGTAAGTGAAAAGAGTGAGTATACTTTTTGTGAAGGAAAAGCACTTCGAATAGGAACCTTACTGACCCTAGATTTGTGTCAACGACTATTATAATTTTTGTCTTAGAATCTGGATATTTTCGCTTGGAAACAAAGGATGTGGTAGGTCTACCGATCGAAGTATTTTGTTGTAGTTTAGCTGTTAATTTGAGGTGAAGCCTGTAATCCAGAAAAGTATGGCTTTTTTCATCAACCTGGATGGCTTCAATGTGACTTCGAATAAGGAACACTCGAGAAGAATTTATCTTATTTCGATAAGGTCAACAATTATAATTCCCAATTTAACGATTGAATAAAATAAAATAAATAATTTGGGTTCTTAATGGTGATGGTGTTGTGAATTCGAGGACGAATTCTTGTCAACCAGGAGATGATGATGTAGCCCAGAAAGTCCAAACAAAAGCCTTTTTATTTTATCAAATATGTTATGTATTTAAATCAAACCTAATCATATGAAGATTTTATTTTATTTTATTTTATTTTAAAATATTTATATTATTTCCTTGTATTATAATTTAGGGTTTTGAGAAGCTCTTATATAAAGCCTCATATGCCTTAAGTTATTTTAAGTTTTTGTAATAATTTATTTTTTATCTCTAAAAATTTCAGTCTTTGTTACCCTTAGATTAGGGTTTCATCATGTTATCCTTAGATTAGGGTTGCATCTATCGTTGCTACTTCTTCTATTTCCGCCGCGTCATCAATGCCCTGGTCAGAAAAAGTCTTCAGGCCATAAAAAATAAACATATTATGGCCCCGCATAAAGTCAAGTACATGTACTATGACGTATCCGAGGAGGCTAAATTGAGAACTCGATAAAGAATTCCTCCTACGATCACCATCCGATTTTCAACTGCCGGGGAGACGCCTTTAACGGTCAAGGAAATGAACTGATTGTGTATCCAGAGATCATGAATTGGGGGCTTCAATTACCCTTGGATCTATTCATCGTGTAATACTTCAGAATGGTTGATCTCTGTCCGACCCAAGATGTACCTTATATGTGGTTTACCCTAATGGCTTGTATAATGGCCTATAGGATTTCAAGGACGAGGTTTTCTTTGGAACAGCTAATTGGTCTTTCTGGTTTGGCCAAAAATCCATACTTTCCTTTTTACTTTTGACCTTCGGTCATAGGAAGAAGATTTTCAACGATTTGCTTGAAGCATACAAAAAATAAAAGTAGCGATTCTTTTTTATCTAAGGTTTTTGGGAGACTAGGTATGAGGCGACAAGTGACATTCGTACAAGTTGTCCTTAAAATGGACGAACATATGTATATTCTTAGACTTTTATTTTGATTTCGTCTTTCTTTGTTTTCTTTAATGTTATACCTAGTTAAAATAGCAAGGACAGGGGTGTTCAACCCATATGCATATTATGTGCCCGAAGCAACACAAATCTTTACTGAGTTGTGGTTTAACATATTTCATCTCTGTTTTACTCCGACTAACCTTGCCAAGAGTCGTCTTTGGAGTGCCAACCCCTTCGAGTGCTTATTCTTAAAAGAGGTTAGGGTTTCTCCTATCCAAAAATAAATATTAACTAGATTAAAAGCTCAAGATATATTTATTTTCCTTCCCTCAAGTCCTAGAGCTACGAGTCATTGGAAAAAAAATGGTGAATCCGCGGAAGAGGAAAAAACCCCGGAAATCTCGGGTACGTGAGTTCAAGATGTTGGTACTATTACAGAGAAGGAAAATATTTTAGATCCATAAGTTTCCAAAAGACCCCATCAACAAGATCTTCCCAAGAAATAATGTCAATCAAAATTGAAAGGCACTCTATAAGATACCAAAGAGTTATCTGAGACTGTTTTTTCCCAAAAAAATAAGATTGTTGACCATGCTCAACCCTTCCCCAGAAAATATTTTCACCGAATCCGATTCTTCCCAGCTTCCATATAATGAATTAGTAATTCAAGATCATGGAGATAATGTTTCTCAAGAGAACGATTATTCAATAGTTATTTCTATTGAAGCTAGTTCTTCGTCGGATAGGTTCGAGATTCCTTATGGGGATATTTTCTCTATTCGTATTGATGAGTTAATATTTCAACTTAGTAAATTATTAAGAGAGAAATATATAGAGAGAGAAAGAGTTAGAGAATTTTTAGAGAGAGAAAGTTCAAGTACAAATGAGTTCAAGAGAAAAAGTGTTCAACCACTTTATTTTATTAGTCTTGCCCTTTATATAGAGAAGCCAAGACTTAGCCTCAAAAGTGGTGTTACAAAAGAAGACAAATTGCTCTTTAGTCTTTAACAACTATTCATAATTACAAATGTTCTCTAAAACTTACAATATATATAATTTAAGGACAAAACTTATATTATTTACAGTTTAATCCTTAAATTTGCATTTTTTACAATTTAATCCTCAAAAAACCTACTTCTATATCACGTATATGGAAGCTTCTCCAATCCTCATTTATCCTTGGGAAAAAGATGCAATATTTAAAGGATCAGAAGAATCACTATAAGTCAGAAGCTTTACAATCGAAATCGAAAGTCGAAGAACTTGAACAAGAGTTCTCCACGCTTCAAAAACAATCTGATGATATATATGCTCAACAAAACGCCACTAAAGATAAACTCATTGAGGCTTATAAAGAGGTTAAAGATAATGCCTCCAAATATTTCGAACAATACCTTAAAGATTATGCAAAGTTTTTGAAGGAGAAGCAAATCATTTTAGCCTAAGGTGATGTAAATCAAAAAGCTTCTGTTGAGGCATATGCTGCCAAATATTTCTCTAAATTAGATGTGAGGAATGTGATGGATAGATCCGGTCTGATAATGGAAATTCATGAGCACTGTCCTGACTTGAATTTAGGTCATTTCTGGGAACTTGTAACCATCAAACATCGTTCTGCTAGAATTTCTTTAGATGATCCCCTTGGATCCTCCTCAGAATAAGTTAATTACTATAATCCATGTTTTATGAAGTCCTTTGTTTATAGAAATTTTGTAAAGTCCTCATGTTTGAGATAATTTTGTTAAATTCCTTATCATGTTTGAGGAAAATTTGTTAAATTCCTCATCATGTTCGAGGCAAGTTTGTTAAAGTCCTGATCATGTTCAAGGAAAGTTTGTTACAGTCATCATAATGTTCGAGGCTACTTCATAAACTCATCGGATTTTGAGTTTTGTCGATTTTTATAGATGTTTTAAATAGTTGAAGACCAAATTTTGTTGGAAGACCCTTTATGTCTATAATTAATAGTTAGAGGCCAACTTTTGTTTGAAGACCCTTTAGGTCCAAAATTAATAGTTAGAGACCAACTTTTGTTAGAAGAACCTTTAGGTCCAAAATTAATAGTTAGAGACCAACTTTTGTTGGAAGACCCTTTAGGTCCAAAATAAATAGTTAGAGATCAACTTTTGTTGGTAGACCCTTTAGGTCCAAAATTTATAGTTAGAGACCAACTTTTATTAGAAGACCATTTAGGTCCAAAATTAACAAAGAATTTCTAAAATGGAAAATAAAACTTTGTATATATGGATTGGCTAATAAGGCACCTTACTAAAACCTTCATGCCACCAGGGTTGGAAAGAGTATGACAATGACATGTTATATATTTAAAAAATATAATTTTTATATTCATTTCAAGTACACCTTAAGATGTTCAATATTCCAATTGTGTCGGAGATTTCTTCATTCTTTATCCTTGATCTGATACATTCCTGGCTTTACCTTGTCCGTTACTTCATATGGGTCTTCCCAATTAGGTTATAATTTTCCTATATACTTTCCTTTTGTGTGGAGGAATATTTTAATTGTGCCCGTCTTATTTTTTCTTCGATCAATTCCAACTCGATTACTCTTTTTTTTAACGCTGCAACCCTCTGAATATGAAGTAATACCATAGGATCGAAAACAAATTTTGACGGTACCACTGCATTTATTTCATATAATAATGAAAATGGAGATTCTAAAGTTTCCGTTTGAGCAGTAGTTTGATATTCCTAAAACAATTATTGCAAATAATCTGGCCATTTCCCTGTCTTCCCTTCCAAATTCTTCTTTATTCCATCGAGAATGTTTTGATTAGTAACCTCAACTTGTCCATTTGTTGGTTCCAACTAATATTGGAGATGATGAACTTGATTACATCACTGGAGATGATGAACTTGATTACATCACTGGCTCTTGTTCCAACTAATTGTTCCGCCTCTACCTATTTCGATAAGTAATCCACTGCCATAATTATTGTCTTTTGTCCTCCAGATGTCATCGATAATGGTCCGACAAGGTCGATACCCTATCGGTAAAATGGTAATGCCTTAGATATGCTTTCAAGAGGGACCCCTAGTTTATGAATTATATTAGCAAACCTTTGACAAGTATCACAACTTCTAACCAATTATTTAGTGTCAGAAGTTTTAGGCCAATAATACCCTACCAAAAGTACTCTTCGTATCAAACTTGTGTGTATCTGCAATATGCAGACCCTTCTCCATCATGTAATTCTGATAATATCATATGTGATTCATCTTTACCCAAATATCAAAGTAAAGGTCTCCTAAAATATTTTTTGTATAAAACTCCTATGAGGACCATATAACCATAATATTTGAAACATATTTTCTTAGACATCAATTTGTCTATGGGTAACACATTATTGTGTAAAAATTCCCTGATATCAAGCCTCCAATCATTTTCGCTACCAGTTTAATCTATCGTTCCAATTGTCTGCTCTAAACGTTTTGTAAATAAAGGATTTTCTTGTGTGATAATCCAAAGGTACTCCTCAGAATAAGAAGCAATAACCAAAGAATCCGTCCTAGAATTTCGAGCCCTATAAACATGTTTGTATCTGATACCTTCGAAGGCTAATGTTAGAGCCTTTAATGCCTTCAAATATTTTACTAAATGATCTTTTCTAGCCTCGAATTGACCAGACAACTTATTTTTAATAATTGGAGAGTTGTTTATCATCCTAAATTTTTTGCCCTCACATATTTGAGCAAGTCTCAATCCTGCAAAAGCAACTTCATATTCTGCCTAATTATTCGATTCTTTAAACCTGAAACGGATAGCTTGATACATGAAAATTCTCTCTGAAGAAATCAACTGTACCTTTTCCCCGCATCCTGATGCACTTGAACCCTCATATGTTCGGATTGTCCATTTTGATTCAAAAGTTTCTTCATTTATCTTCATATCTGATCGTTCGGAATGAAATTCAACTAAGAAGTCTGCTAAGGCTTGTGTTTTTATTGCAGTCATATGGTAAAATTCAATATCAAAATCTCTGATATATTAAGCCTTTGTAACATATTTTTTAATGGAAAAGATGTTCATACGATTACATAATGAGCCTGAAAATATGGCCTATTTTTCCGAGCAATAGTTTATAGTCCGAGGGCCAATTTTCTTACTCTAAATATCACTTTTCAGGATCCAAAAGAATTTTATTGACATAATACAGTGGTCTTAGGGAATTTTCTTCTTCTTGGATCACAACAATGTTTACCGCATAATCCGACACCGTTACATATACAAACAACTTGTCCCCCGGATTTGGCTTTGTTAAAATTTCTGGTTAAGAGAGATATTCTTTAATTCGTTGAAAGGCTTATGAACATTCTTAGGTCGAGCTAAAAATATTTGCAAGTTTCAGTACTTGGAAACAAAGAGCACATTATTCCGGCGAACGAGATATGAATCTATTTAGAGTTGCCAATCACTCTGTCAAAATTTGAACTTCTTTGATAGTTCGAGGGGATGCCATGGTACTTAGTGCATTTAATTGTGAAAGGTCGACTTCAATCTCCTGTTCACTAACTATGTATGAAAGAACTTTTCCAGTTCAGACCCCAAAACGTGTATTTTTCTTGGTTGAGCTTCAGGTTGACACTTTTTAAGTTAGCAAAAGTTTCTTTCAAATTATCAAAATGATCCTCATCATTTATAATCTTTACAAACATATCATCAATGTATACCTCAAAATTCTCCTCATTTAATCTTTAAAAGTTTTTTTTTTACCAAGTGTTAGTAAGTTTCACCGTATTTTTTAGCCCAAATGACATGAATTTGTAGCAATGTAACCCATTTCGAGTAATGAACGAATTCATCTCCTCGTCCCTTGAATTCATCTTAATCTGATTATACTCCACAAAAGCATCCATAAAAGAAAGTAATTGATTCCCTGATGAGGAATCTACTAAATGAACTATTTAAGGGATTGGGAAAATATCTTTTGGACAAGCTCTATTTAAATCAGTAAAGTCCACAGACATTCTTTTTTCAACTTGGTCTTAAAAAATCCAAACGTCATCTTGCTTTTCTACCACAATGTCCTTTAGTATTCTTGGGAGAAGTCCCATACAAAAAGTTTCCAAAGCTACGGGATCCTTGCAATATTTTATATCATTTTTTACCTTAATAAAATGATTTGTGTAAGCTTTAAAATTTCCCAAATATTCTGTATACACTATATTATAGTATCACTATTAGCTCAAAACATCTTACTCCCCACAAAATGCTGTCAAAAAATATTCCAGAAATTAATCCCTGCAAAGGAATTTATCATCATGAATAAAATTAATCATAAATTTTTTAAATTGTTTGAAATGGTTGTCTGTGTCCTGTGTTCTATCGAATTTTTCCAACTTTGAGATGTCAAAATAGTTTGGTAAATTTCCTGAGAGAATTTCTGATGAAAGAGGAGAATATCTCCAATTGTGTCCAACCCTATAAACATTAGCCATGGGTCCTTCGTTTTCCATTGTGTAAAGTCCTTCATCGGATGGAATCGTGAACTGGTTGCTCACCCGATATTTAAAATTTTAACTCCCCGATGGAATTTAGACATGTATGGTAACATGTTTTTTTTAGCATGGTCATCAAACCCTTGCATTTTTCTTTCTTCGAATATTTAGTATGATGGGATACCCGATGATATACCTCCTCAAATATTTCTTTTTGTTACTTCTATCCAGACGATTAACCTTTTCGGGGAGAATAACTCATTAGAATCGTAAAGTAAATAGTTACTAGATTCAGATGAGTCATAATGATGTCTAAGTTTCACTTTCCTCCTCGAAGAGTTGTGACTACGCCTTCGGTACTTATCTTTGATTTGATGGTAATCGTCTAATTTTTCTTTGTTTGTAACATATTCTCTTCAAAATCTCTGATCGAACTTTTTTGAAAGTTAATGCAGCATCACTCTCAGCATTCAATTTTTTGATTTTATCTAAGAGTTCTTTTCTTCGAGCCTTTAAGATGGACTCTTCTAAAATTTCTCCAACATATGGATCATCATATTGTTGGTCTTCTTTATGTTTTCTCCAATAGGGTGCCCTCGAATTCTTTCTCAGCTATAAGATTATTGTCAACATTTGGTTCCCCTCAGACTTCCATGTGTAACTTTCAAAATTACAATAATGGTTTTGGAAAATAATTATGGGTAACAAACTAATTCCCACAGACGGCTCCAATGATCGTTCCAGAAATATTTTGGAGAGAACTTATGAGTAAAACAATGTTTGGAGGATCAAATTCTTAGTATAAAAAATTATAGATATTTTAGAGAGAAAAGTTGCAGTATTTAGAGAAATAAAGCAACAAGAAATAATTCTTTAATAGTTAATCAATCATCTTTCTACGGAAGAGGTGGTGTGTTTTATTGTACATCAATTAGATCTCACATGTCTACTTAAATTACTAGTTGTGGTCATTTTCTCTCAAGTTTACAATTTATTACAAAGTGATCCTTTTATATTACATAATTATCAATCACTCAGGTTTTCGTTATGTCGTTTCCTCTTTTATTTTAAAAATTCTCTCTAATTACATAACTTCTCCCTTATTAATGCCAATAAAGGTTTTTTTTAAAAAAATATGATAAGGAAATAATTCAGAAAAACTCTAGACAAAAAAAGAGAAAACAAATATAATACCTTCAATCTAAATAAAAAAGAACCTTAATTCAATAGTTTTTTGTGTGAAAAAACATTAAATAAAATAAAATGTGTCCATATAAGTACTTAGGGAAAACTCCGAGGAGATACAATCGACATAAGGAGGTCGACAGATAGGAATTTGCTAAAAAAATAGTAGGAATGACAGGACAACATAGATAAACTAGAGTAACTAAAATAACGTAACAAGGGTCAATCGAGCCGACATAGAGTTACTTCAAGGAAGTCCACACAAATGGAAGAAAACGGACAAGAACATGGAGTAAAGGACCTGCAAATAAAGCAAAAGAATAAATAAATAAATTGAATTAAAAGCAGTTACATAAGCCAACAAGAACAGAGAGGCATTGGCCGGAGGAGAACAAAAAATTCACGAGTTCCTCTCCATCCAGACGTGATAAATAACTGCGCCAAAGCAAGAGCGTCAAATGTGATGGTTTCGAGAGTAAGACCAATTTGATGCGTCACAGACCCAAGACTACCAACACGAAGCGGAAAAGAGGAAACATAGTTTTGAGCTAGCAAAGGTCCAAATACTATGAGTGAAATTACAGTCATAGAAGAGATAAAGAACGGTTTCAGAATAAGAGTTGCATAAGGCACAATCAGGTGGGGTATTAAAACCCCAACTGAGAAGCTTATCTATGTTAGAAAGTTTTCCCAATATAGCGAGCCATAAGATAACGAAGTGACGAGAAATATTGAATTTATTCCATATCAACCTGGCCCACCCCACAACAAGGGCAGGCGTACAAATAGCGTTATAGGTATCCTTGATTGTGAAATTGATGCAGTCACCATTCGCAATCGAAAAATAAACATCATATGAGTTTATGTTAGAAGGGGGCAGGGTGAGGATGAGGTTGTTCATCTTCTGAAGATTAATACAACTTTTAGCTCTAGCCGATCTGATGTTTGAAGGCCAATTCCAATGACCATCGAGAATGATATCTGATACCTTTAGGTTTTTCCCGAGCCGAGAATCCTTGATGATATTGGTACCATAGTGCAAAGCTAGCAAGGTAGGGATAAGCCATGGGTCATACCAGAAAAAAGTAATCGAACCATTGCCAATAGTCACCCTGTACAAATTACTAGCCAACGAGCGAAGACAGAGAATTTTCCTCCAAATCCAAGAAGGGGAGGAACTGATAGAAACATCTCATAAATTATTATTATTTTTTATATTTTTTCTAATTTTATCCAATTACACTAGATAGAGTTGTTGTTATTACTTATAATAGACTGGAGATGCTTAAGGACAACCGCCTAATTCCAGATTTTTAGATCCAGGATCCCAAGGCCGCCTTCTTTTGTGGGAGAGGTGATATTAAACCATGCCACTTTGGCCCCATGGATTTTCATAGCGGAACCCGACCAAAGGAAACAACGAAGGTTCTAAGTTAGCTCTTTAATGATCCTATAGGGGAAAATAAAGATAAAGGACCACTAAACTTGACAAGAAAATAAGATAGATTTGATAAGATGAAGTCTACCAGCATAGAATAGATTCTTAGAAGTCCAAAAATCAATCCTTGTAGTAATTTTATGAAGAATAGGATGACAGTCCGAGTGGGCAAGACGACTAGTAAGAAGGGGGACTCTCAGATATTTGACTGGGAGAGAACCTTCTTAATAACCTATAATAGACAGTAGCTTGGAGCGAAGAGGATTTTTGATACCCAACAGAAAGATATGACTTTTAGCGGGGTTAACTTTTAGACCAGAGAGGAAATAGAAATCATCTAGAGCCTCTTTGATGATGAAAATGGAGTTGACATCACCATTATTGAAATAATCATAAGATCGTTTGCAAAGCATATATTTTTAATTTTGAGTTTGTGACACTTCCAGTGAAACCAAAAGATTTTGTCATTAATCTTCTCTTTGAGAGTACTGGAAAAGACTTGCATGACAAGGACAAAGAGAAAAAGGGAAAAATGGTCCCCTTTCCTGAGACCCTTTCTACATTTGAAGTTACCGTAAGGATATCCATTAATATTGATGGAGTAAGAGGGGGATGAGATGCAGTTGATGATCCAAAGGATCATTTTTTCTGGGAAGTTCATCGCCATAAGAATGTCAAGGATAAGATGCCGGTGGACATTATCAAAAGCTTTCAAAAGATCAATTTTAAGAGATACCCCTTTACCCTTACAATTATTATGATAGCCTCTTAAAAGTTCTTGAGAAAGAACGATGTCATCCGAGATGTTCATACCCGAGACGAAAGGCAATTCAGAATTATCAATCATATATGGAAACGAATCCTTAATTTTATTAGCTAAGATTTTAGAGATGGTCTTGTAAACAACATTACAAAGAGCAATAGGTTTAAAATCTGCAGCCACATAAGGGGAATCCCTTTTTGTAATGATAGCAATGGAGTGGAGTTCGAAGAGGTATAGAGAACTCCAATTTGGAAAAACTCGAGGACATTATTACAAATGCCCTGCCCAACAATATTCCAGGTGGATTTGAAAAAAAGGAATTAAAACCATCAAGACCAGACGATTTATTGCAATCAATACTGAAAATGGCAGATTTAATCTCCTCGTTAGTTATCTCACGAATCATAGAGGCCTTGTCAGTATCATTGACTTTAGAGGAAAGAAGAGATGAAACTTTCTCCAACTCAGATAACCACCAGGATTCCTAGTACTAAGGTAGTCCTCAAAGTAACTCACAATGACTTTGGAAACACTTGCGGGAGTTGAAACAGTGATACCCTGATCATTATTGATAGAAATAATTTTGTTACTGAAAAGACGGGTTTTTATCTCTAGATTTTTACTCGAGGAAGGATTCTCCAGCACGACTAAGATAGATGAAAGTTGTAGAAGCCTCAACCTTTTTGGTGACAATGATAGGGTTGAGAGGATCAAGGGAAAGATTAGATTGAGCTTGAAAGAGAATGTTTTGAGCATTAGTGACCCTAGAACTAATGTCGCTAAACTTCTTACGATTAAGGCAAGCAAGCTCATGCTGAAGATGATTGAGTTTATCAATGACAAGACTCATACCAGAGGAAGAGATTGGAAGATTCCAGCTTTTGGAAACAATGTTTTTGAACCGAAGATGAGATTGCCACATGTTAAAGAATTTGAATGGTTTTTTACGTCTTTGACGGGGGTACCCAAAATTGAGGGTGACAGTAGTGTGATCAAAGGAACGAAGAAAACCTAAGTGAGCAAAAGACATAGGAAATTGATTGTCCCAGTCAGAGTTGACTAGAACAGGATCGATTTTGGAGAGGATGGGATGAGTAGGCTGTTTATTAATCCAAGAGAAGTGGAATCCAGTGGATCGGAGATCACTGAGCTCACTAAGATAGCAGCAATTATTGAAGTAATCAATTGTTGATGACCAGTTATCGGAGGAGCCTAATCGCTCCTCTGAATGACGAATGGCATTGAAATCCCCCAGGGAGACCCAGGGGATGCCCTGATCTTACTTGGAAATTATTATTAAATCATTCTAACGATTAATATGATCCTGAGCGTCATTAAAAGCATATATGCAAGTGAATCTGAATGAGGCATTGAAATTATGACACATGGTCATGCAGTGAATGTACTGAGAGGATTTGGATAACCTAGAAATAGTTATAACACTAAGGTTCCAGATAATCCAAATTCTACCAAGACGATGAGAAGAGTGATTGGTAATAACCTCCCAAAAGGAAACCATATACCTAATAATAGATTCGACTTTAAAAAGTTGGACTTTAGTTTTAACTAAAATCAACAATGAGATACTATTACTAATTATAAAAATCAGTAATATATTTTTGCCTAACTGGATCATTAAGACCCCGCACATTCCAAGAAGCAATATTCAGAAGGAAAAAGACTTACAGTGCATCAGACGATGGTCATGTCGAAGGAAGAATCCTTATTACCGTGAACGATGCCGCTAGAAAAGCAGAACCTCTTAAAAGATGAGTCCACATTTTTATTGCTTCTAACAGTATTGATCTCATCGAGTAAATCTAAAAATAAATATTACACAAATCGAACCAACCTTTTTCAATAAATCCAAAGCCAAGATCTTTAATTTGGCAAATCCAAAACTTACTAAAATCGAATACCTTGAGATGATAAATTCAAATTCAGTTAAGAAGTTGTCATTAGAGTTTGACGGAAGAGTAAGATCGTTCACATGCTTTGTGGACGACCTCACAAAAAAATATGACCATGTAAATTTAAATAAAGATAAAAAAAAATTCTAAACTTGATAAATAAACAAATAATAGACGATCCACTTTTAGTCTCGATAGAAATAAGAGAAACCACATATTTTTTAAAAATTAGTTTAGTCATAAAACAGGGAGAAATAAAAATTACCTCATAATTTAGACAAATTAGTTTAGTCACGTAAAGAAAAGAAGAAAAAGTTACCACACAGCCCCCAAGGGGGTAGCCGAGTTGGTTGAGTATGGTATGCTTGTGACCAAATGTCATGATTTCGAGTCCCTCTATATACGATTTCTCGGCTGAGCTTATCACCTTGTGTGGTTTACCTTCTGGCGTTGGTTTGCAGGCTATCACGTCAGACTGAGGGTTTACCATGTGCGCACTCATTGCACTCTGAGTAGCGGCTGCGAGTTCCCTCCGAAAAAAAAAGTTACCACACACTTTTCTAAAGGGACAGTGTTGATACCAAACTTTAAACGAGAAAGAAAACCCAGTATTAATGGGTCTCAGACAAAATCTGATACCGACAGAGCTGAAGCAGCTGGACGGAGTCCATAAAGGACGGAGGAATGGCGTCTCAAATCTCAGCACGACGCAGTAGGGTTTAGAGCGGATCTTTGCGACGCACACCAAATCGTCGTCGGAAGTAGTTGGCGAAAAGAAAAGTCGACGACCAAGAAATCCGGCACAAAGAAGATAAAACATGAGTACGGCGAACGTGGTAGGACGAACAGAGTATGACGCTGGAGAAGCCTCTGGCTTGACCTTGCTACCAGGACCATATCTCACCAAAGAACAGAGCAGCATTCCACCACTCTGAGTTTCAAAGTTCTTCGAGGAACACGGACGAAGAAAGCCCTGTAAGAGAGAGAAGAAACATGAAAAACCCTGAGAAGTATGGATTTGATAGAAAAGAGTAGGACAAATGTCGACCGAAGATTACCGGACAGAGAAAAAATATAAACAACAAACATAGTTAGAACAAAGCCCAGCAATCTTGGAAGCCAAAAATTTCAGGCCTGACGGCCTGAAAGCACTAGGAAATCTCAGATCGGAAAAATGAGAAAAACTAGCGGTTGAGAGCTAAGCTTCTCTGAATAGGACCTCTTACGGCTAAAAACCCTGGTTAGTCACCGGTGTTTGACACCTGTTACATTCGTGCCACTAAGCTTCAGTCCTCACCAAAACGAGCCACTCGATTTTAAAATCGTTGCATTCTTGTCACTAGCGCATGCAAATTAACATGGAGCTAACACGTGGCAGCCCAATGTACCCAGGTTTGTTCCATACACGATCACTCTCTTTCTCATTTAAAAAACACCTCTCTTTACTATTTACCTTATTTACTTTTACTTTTTACTTTTAAATGAACCCACTCTATTATTTTTATATTAACTAGATCTATTTATTATATTAAGTGGGCTCATTTGATATTAGATTTAATATTTTCTTTAACTAGATTATATATATATATATAACAAGCCATACGCCATCTCGTCTTTCTCAAATTATCCTTCTTAACAGAAGAAAACCACTCCGAACTCTCTCTCCCCCTACGTTTTTACACCATGGAAGCTCTAAGCTTTCTCAAGTTCTGGAAACCAACCAACAAAACAATCCAAACTGAACCTCTCTCTCCTCAATTAGATTCAAACGAAGAAGACGACTCTTTCTTCGAGCTCGAGATTTTCAACAATACTAAATTAGAACAAATAAACGATTCTTCAAAAACAACAAACGAAAGAGAGCTCAAACCCACAGACCTAACAGTTTCTCTCTCTAAAAGAAAAATCATTCCGATCGGGCACACCATATCTAAACCCCACTCACCACTCTCCCTCCTCGAACCGTCTCCAAAAAACAGAGCTTTTGCTTTAAAAAACTCCAAGTCAACGGGATCTTCAAAGACCAGCAACGCCGCTGTGTTGGCCACGACGGTAACATCGAGCTTTCGTTTCAATTTTTGGCTACTATGCTCCAAATATTCAATTGAAATCGTCTCTTTTTCGATAACACCGCAATGCTCTGGTGTCTTTGACTGGCCGATGATGGTTAGTACCATGCCGCATTCTGATCGGAAAGAAACTCCGGTGGTGTCCTCGAAAAGAAAACAGGGAGTACCAAATTTTAGGGTTTCAGTGACATTGGGATGATTGGTGCAAAGAACCGCTGAGAGGAAACCACATAGCTTGTGTGTAGGTACTTTTTCGTCCATGGATGGAGCTTCGAATCGTCGAAGTGAAGAAGAAAGAGAGAGACGGGGTTTCAAAAATCCAAAAACTAACCGAAAGCGAAACGTTTCTAGAAAATGATTTGAGTAACAAATTGGTTGGATTTTAAAAGTTGGGGGATGTCTCAGCTACTATTTCCAAAACACGGGGCTTTACAAGTTAATAAAACACGGACGATGGAGAAAGAGAATTATTAGTGTTTGGGTGTTCGATGAGAATTGAGGGAGAGAAACAAGGAAGACGATGAAGAAGAAGAAGGGTTGATGATTTGGGTGAAAGTGTTAAACGGGTCGGGTTATTAGTGTTTGGCTGGGCAAATGAAGAAGTTAGGGCAAAAAGTTAAAAGGTAAAGCTAATAAGGTAAATAAGGTTAAAACAGTATGGTAAAAAGTAAAAAGTAAAAAATAAAAAGTAAAAAGTAAATAAGGTAAATAGTAAAGAGGGGTGTTTTTGGTGCAAAGAACAGCTGAGAGGAAACCACATAGCTTGTGTGTAGGTACTTTTTCGTCCATGGATGGAGCTTCGAATCGTCGAAGTGAAGAAGAAAGAGAGAGACGGGGTTTAAAAATCCAAAAACTAACCGAAAGCGAAACGTTTCTAGAAAATGATTTGAGTAAAAAATTGGTTGGATTTTAAAAGTTGGGGGGCGTCTCAGCTACTATTTCCAAAACACGAGGCTTTACAAGTTAATAAAACACGGACAATGGAGAAAGAGAATTATTAGTGTTTGGGTGTTCGATGAGAATTGAGGGAGAGAAACAAGGAAGACGATGAAGAAGAAGAAGGGTTGATGATTTGGGTGAAAGTGTTAAACGGGTCGGGTTATTAGTGTTTGGGTGGGTAAATGAAGAAGTTAGGGCAAAAAGTAAAAAGGTAAAGTTAATAAGGTAAATAAGGTTAAAACAGTATGGTAAAAAGTAAAAAGTAAATAAGGTAAATAGTAAAGAGGGGTGTTTTTGGAATAAAAAAGGAAGTGACCGTATATGGAACAAACCTGTATACATTAGGCTGCCACGTGTTAGCTCCATGTTAATTTGCACGCGCCAGTGGCAAGAATGCAACGATTTTAAAATCCAGTGACTCGTTTTGGTGACGACTAAAGCTTAGTGGCACGAATGTAACAGGTGTCAAACGCCGGTGACTAACGAGGGTTTTTAGCCGACCTGGACCTTATTTTTTAAAAAAACATTCAAGTCTATTTTTCAATCCTAAAAAAAAAAACAGTCATGTTTTTACTGATTCCAGTAGTGTCTACATGCCTCTGGGCCTGCAGATATAACGCTCATCTTCCTTTCAATCTCTTGTGGTAGTTGTTTCTCAAGTTTCAGACTCAAGCAGACCACTTAAGGAGTTACTCGCTATGGAGGCATGTAGCCTGGTGTTGTCAAAGTATAATTATCCGCAGCTCGACTCTTTTGGCCCGTAGCTTGATTTAATCACACTCCAGCATCAATTCTTCATCAAGCCTCTACGCTGCAGCAACCCAACATTGCTTCAGTCCTCTCTGCTTCCAACGTGCTCCAACCTAAACTGGTGCTCTCTCTACCCTTAGACCCGATCCACCACTTTGATCAGAGTTGCTGGTTTCAACTTACCCCAAATACTGCTAGTCGACTCGCCCCGGCAGTTCTCTATGCAAATCTACTTCCCCTTATTTTGACAACTTCTCAGATCTTGGAGATACCGGCGACGGAGGCCGATGTGGTGAAGGCTACGTCGGGGTGGAAACCGCCTTTAAGTAAGCACTCATTTACCTCTTATGTGTGATACAGGTACCGCTGGAGAAGAAGCTTTCAATCATGAAAGAAACATTCTGAATTCCCTGCTCTCTTACATCTTAAAGAGGGTTCGGGGTGCGGACTTGGGTTTGACCAGCCAAAATCTGCTTGCATAAAAGGCGAAACGTTAAAAAGTAACCTGAAATGTTAAAACGGGCTAAAATTTGTCTCTATTTACCCAAAATACCCCAACGGATCTATTTTACAAATAGTTCCAACCCATTTAAAAAAAAACTCAATTATCTATAAAAAAACAAGAAAAAAGTATCGGTAAATACCTTATCAACTATGTTATTATCCGGCGGTACCCGTTTTTTGGATAGTGTAACTTGGTACCTCGAACTGAAATTTGGACAAAAATACCCCCGACCAAATATAGGCGCGCGCTGGTAAAAAAAAAAAAAAAAAAACTGGTATGAAAAAAAAACTGGTATGAAAAAAGAAAAAAAAAACTGGTACAATTCTCAAGATGCGAATTGCTTGCAAATTCTCAGGATGCAAATTGCTTGCAATTTCTGAACGATTCTCATGATAAGAAGCGAATTGCTTGCAATTTCTGAACGATTCTCATGATAAGATGCGAATTGCTTGCAAAATTCTGAACGATTCTCATGATAAGATGCGAATTGCTTGCAACTCTCAAGATTTCTGAACGATAAAATAAAAAAAACTGGTTCAATTCTCAAGATGATAATTGCTTGCAAATTCTCAGGATGCGAATTGCTTGCAATTTCTGAACGATTCTCAGGATAAGATGCGAATTGCTTGCAATTTCTGAACGATTCTCATGATAAGATGCGAATTGCTTGCAATTTCTGAACGATTCTCATGATAAGATGCGAATTGCTTGCAAATTTCTGAACGATTCTCATGATAAGATGCGAATTGCTTGCAACTCTCAGGATTTCTGAACGATAAAAAAAAACTGGTATGAAAAAAAAAACTGGTACAATTCTCAAGATGCGAATTGCTTGCAATTTCTGAACGATTCTTGCAACTAGTGAAATTTTATTTTTAAAAAAAATCAAAAAATATTATCAATGGATCTAGTTTTGTTCATTTTTAAAAAACAAAAGTGATGGTACTTTCATTTATTTTTTTCGAGCTCCGGTTCGAAAGATACGGATCTTTTAAAAATAAAATTAAAGAAAAAGTAGGAAAGAGAAGGAAAGAGAAGGAAAGAGAAATTTTGGTTACGTGTTCATGAATGGTGATGGTAGTCAGGGTATTAAAATAAAGTTAGGTACTATGTGACAATTAGGTAGTTGAGTTGGGTATTAAGTGACAATTGATCAAACCTTGGGTATTAGACGACAATAAAATAGTTGAGTAGGTACCTTTGGTACAATTTCCCAAAAAACAAAACAATTACATCCCCAAATTAAAATATTTAACCCCAATTTCAAAATCAATTCTTTCTCCTCAAACTTTTTTTGTCATATTGTCCAATTCATTAAGGGTAAAATTGTATTTAAATTTTAAGTTTGAACTAATAGGTAAATAAAATCATATTTTGGTAGATATTGGTAAAATCTATTTGAGGCTGAACTTATTAGTAAATTGGATACGTTTTTTACCCTATTGGTATAAATCCTTATAAGAAATGGTAACAAATTCGTCATTTTTCGCTCGCACCTTTTTTTTTGTCTATTTTTATCCTTTACGACAAATAATTAAAAAATAATTTGGTGTTATTTAATTCTCTGCCCATTTAATAAACCAATTCATCAAATAATCCGATCCGATCTATTTAATAATCAAACCGATTAAATAATTCAAACGAAATCGCACATACACTACCCACTCAACTATTCAATTGTCATCTCGTACCCAAGGTTTGGTCTATTATCACTTAATATCTAACTCAACTTCCTAATTATTACTTAATACCTAACATTATTTTAATACTCTAAATATCCTCAACCCAATATATAAGCATAATTTTATGTTTTCTCCTTTTCTAGCTTTTAAAGATTTGAATTTGTTAAGCCGCTCTAACCACCTAACCCTAAAAACCACCGTGAACCACCAAGAAACCACAATTTTCAGGTGATCGGAGCATTATAAGGTCAATATATTTATGTAAGTTCTGTATAAAATCCATCTAACTATTGTTTTCTACGTACATGAGCTGATCACATGGTATTCGACATTTTTGGAATCTATGTTGTTTTGAGTTTATTTGTTGCTTTTAGGTAATCGTGATTAATTTCCGATTTCGAAGTTATTCGTTAGACTGAGTTAGAATAGGTGTTATTCTACTATTTATGCTCTTAGTAAATCTTATTCGAGCTTTTCTCCGATTTTTTTTGTTTTTGTTCCATTGATCTGTGGTAATTTTGTTAATATTTGTCGTTAATCCTTGTTTAACTAGTTATATGCTGATTTTTAGTATATTAGATGTTGATTTTGAACGTGAAACATGTGTAAACTATGCGTTTTAGTTGTCTATTCTCGACTAAAAATGATAATTGTTCTACGATTTCTAACGTAGAAGATGTGAATTGTGTGATGTAACTAACGAGGAAGATGTGAATTGTGTTACCAGTTCTCAAAGTTTCACGAGAAATGCAACCATCTCTCAGGATATCCTGCGAATTCCAATTATAGGAGTTGCAAACAACTCTTATGAAATCCAAGAGTTGCAAACAACTCTCAGGAAATTCAAGAGTTGAGAACAACTCTCTTGTACAATTGCGAATTGTTTACATTTTGTCCACACGTGAATGTACAAGTACTTGATTTACAAACAACTCTCAGGGGGGATGCAAATTGGGAAATTGTAGACATAAAACTGTGAATAATTCGCAACTTATAGTTGTACACAACTCTTAGGGGAGGATGTGAGTTTCTCAGTGCATTAACTAATAACTTGCACTGTATTTTTGAAATTGATAACTAAGAGCTTGTTCAGTGCAGGATAAGGTATGTCTAAATCACGAGTTTGTATTTTTAAACATGGTCACCAAACCACAATTGTGCCTTTCACGGAGTTTGAAAGCTTTCAAAGTATCCAAGAGTATGTGGAGAGCATATGAGAGGAGCTAGCCACAGGTGACTACCTAATTACCTACTCTTGCGGGGATCACAAGAATTGTTTCTTTAATAACCATAAAGGTTTTGTTGGATTAGTGTTATATCTTGATTTGGAACGTTTAAAAGGGTTAGTTTTCTCATAGAACAACACGTCTTCGATAAAGTTTCTGGTGATAAGTGTTTTGGTGAAAAGAGTTCTGGGAATAAGAGTTCTGGTGGTAAGGGTTCTGGTCTAAAGCGTAAAGAGCGTAGCATAAGTTTGGGAGAACCATCTCTTAAAAACTAATTTACGGGGAGAGTAGTAACTGTTTAGTTAATTTTGATCAGAGAAAAAAATAACTTGCTATTACTGGTTGGGCTGATGCAATTACAGGAGTGAGTCAAGCTTCCGAAGAAGGTAATGCAGGCGTAAGGTTATCTTTTTGCAAGTTTGCTTTAGAGCATGGTTTTTCTTAAATACCTGCACAACACATTAAACAAGATCACTGCTTATTGTGAAAATAAATTCACAAGTGGATACAAATGGAGACTTTATGCATCTATTCATTCCAGCACCGACTTGATGACGATCAAGAAGTATGTTTCGCACCATACTTGCAGTCCCGTTTTCTCCGAGAAGCATAAGCTGCATAGGAATTTGACATCAGATTTGATTCCGGAGGAAATTCAGGATTCTCTCCGGACCTGTCATTCGTTAACATCCAAAACCATGCAATCGATTGTCAAACAAAATTACGTTGACATCTCTTATCGTTTGTCATGGAATGCTTTAGAGAAGGAGATGAGGGGAACTTTGGAGATAGTACAAGTTCTTTTAGTTTACTAAGCGGGTACTTCAAATGATTGAAGAGCCGCGATATTACTACAGACTGTCGGTTGGAGTTATCAGCTGGAAATCTCTTCAAGCGTTGTTTTGTAGCATTCGGTTCATCCCTTTAGGGTTTCCATTCATGTCGTCCAATGTTGTTTGTCGATGGAATCCACTTATATGGAAAGTATAAGGGTACCTTGCTTATTACCGTAGTAAAGGACGAAAACAACGGTTAGTTTCATTTAATTATTTAATCTGAACAATTATGATGTTTTGTTGAAAATTTATAAATAATTCGCAGCCTATAGTTGCACACAACTACCAGGATATCCTGAGATTGCAGAATAATTCTTTAGAAATACAATAATTAAAAACAACTCTCACGTAATCTTGAGATTTCAGAACAAATCTCAAGGGAGGATGCGAATTGGGAAATTACTTGATTTGCAAACAACTTTCAGGGGAGGATGCGAATTGGGAATTGTAGACATAAAACTGTGAACAATTCGCAGCTTATGGTTTTACACAATTCACAGCCTATAGTTGCACACAACTCCCAGGATATCTTAAGATTTGTAAATAACTCGCAGGCACTCATGCGAATTGTTTTCATTTTTTACATGTTTAAATTCTATTATATTGTTCATTTGAGAGCATTTTTTCATGACCATTTCCTTTTGTTCTTGGTATAGTTAGCATTAAAGATTGTGACAATTGGATGTGGTTTTTGGGGTGTTCGAATCCTCATTTATTGGAGCGCCAAATCACATTTATTTCAGACCGTCATTCTGGTATCGTTAATGTTGTTTCTGTCTTGTATCCAAACTGCTATCATGCGTACTACTATTTTCATCTCATGCAGAATATGAAATCCAAATTGGAACACACTAACAGAGACTATAAAAAAATGATGTTGAATTTCTTCCATCGTCTTGCTTATGCTCCCAGTCGATATCGTTTTAAGAATATACTAACAAATTTTCTATGGAAAGGTGGTAACAGAATGAGTGATTTTCTTGCTAATTTACCCCCGGATAATTATGCGCAAGCTTACGTTAAAGGGAAAATATACGGATCTATGGCTTCTACTGTGGCCGAATCTTTTAACAATCAGATCAAAAAATATTGCAGCCTACCCATTGTTTATTGAATGGATTAAAGTCTTGCTTATGACTCAAGTTTCACGAAGATACGAAGAGGAGTTAAGCTGGAGTACTAATTTGGTCCCCGAGTATGAGAAAAAGCTAAAGTATAATGTTGACATGTGCCGAACTTGGGTAGTACGTAAGTCTTCTACCGCCATGTTCGAAGTCTTTTCAAATCATGTGGTTGTTGTTAATCTGTTGGATTTAGTGGACCATTGAAACAAGAGTGTTTTCCATGTCCTTACAATTTAGCGGAAATACAGTATACCGACCAATATCCCTTTAATATAATAGATCTGTTCTTAATGGTGAAGAATTACAAGGAAGTTACTCTTTCAACATACCAGGTATAACCGATTTCGGCGAAGGATCCAACGCTAACGATCCTTGGTTTGTTGAAATTCTGCCTCCGAACGTTAAAAGACGATCCGGATGCCTAACAAAAAGTGAATCTCCTCTAGAGGAGAAACCTCAACCAAGCTGTTGAGGTGTGGCCGTTTTTCGAAATCAAGCCATAACAGGAGGACTTGTGATGTTCCAGTTTAAAGACAATTCTTGTTGTGGACAATTCTCGTTGGCCACATTGATTTGTAATACTGTTATTGTTGTGGACAATAAACTAAACACTTTTATAGTTGTTTGTTCATTTACACATAATTCTTTTGTTTGTATTACAGTAATGAAATGCTAGGTGTTTGGTTAATAAAGTTATTTTGCCAAACAACTTTCAGGAACATAGTTTCATGCAATTCGCATGAAACACCGCGAGTTATAGGAAATTCGCATTCACTATTGAGAATTGTGTACAATATCTCGATATTATATTACAAACATCTATCAGTTATTCCCGAGAGTTGTTTGTAATCATTTGGTGTTGCGAATTCTTAAATTTTCCAACTTATAAGATTTACATACAATATTTGGGTATAATATTGTAACCAAATCGCATGTCGTCCGGAGATTTTTTTATAACCCCATTAGGATGCGAATTGTTTGCATATCCACTATCTGGGTATAATATTGCAAACAACATCTCAGGTTTTCCAGAGAGTTGTTTGCAACTCCAACAGGATGCGAATTGTTTGCATATCCAATACCTGGATATAATCTTGCAAACAACTCCCAGGATTTCATGAGAGTTGTTTGGAACTACTTTTAGGATGCAAATTGTTTGCATGCTCAATATCTGGATATAATCTTGCAAACAACTCCTAGGATTTGTTGAGAGTTGTTTGCAACTACTACTAGGATGCGAATTGTTTGCATGTTTAGTAATAATTGCAAATAGCGTGCATGGTCTCCTGAGAGTTGTTTGCAACTACTACTAGGGTGCGAATTGTTTGCATTGTTTCACATTCACAATTTATACATTCACATATGATTAAAAGTTTATACAAAAAATGGATTACAAAAAAGGATTACCAGCTTCATGCACTAACAAGTTTCAAACAATCACTACAACCTTTTGTGTTTGTTAGTTGCATACAAAAAAGAAAAAAAAACAGAAGCAGACAATATCAATCATCATTAGAGGATTCTTACTTTCTTTATCCTCTTCATGTTGATCATCAGTCTCTTCATTGTGCTCTTCCTCCTCGTTATTTACGTCCATTATGCTTATATATTTGGTCCTCGATGGACCAGCATCGTCCTCCCTCTTCCGTTTCCTGTTTGGAACCTCTGCTGGCTGAGGTGCAGCAACTAGGGGAACCACTTCAACTGGTACAGAGTCAGAAAAAAGTAATCCTCGATATCAAACTCCATAACAGAGGCTGAGCTATTTGGTGGTGCCGCCGAAGTGATTAAGTCTGAGCTTATGTTGGTGGTTATGGAAGACCAGGAGTCACCTAAAGAACCAGAGGTGGTGGAAATTGACATGAAGATTGGAAATTAAAGATGTAAAAAGTGTTCAAATGTATAGAGTTTGTTTTTAAATTAGCCTCTGGTTACTAGATTTATTTATAAGAATGGAGGGAGTCTGAGCTTATGAGGTGGTGTGGCTATATTAATCATTACATAGCCGTCTTGTCCAATCAACAATTAATGGGATGTGGTGATTAGATGGCTTTTTGCGTGCTTAATGCACTTAACGTTTACCAAGGCAGACATCATAACCTGTTTGTATTCTTAAACCATGATTTCTAATCATTTAATTTATATCAGGATAAGATGCGAACTGTTTTAGTGGTAGTTTACTCCTGATGATGGTGTAGAAGTAGTTGTTTTGTGTAGATTGGAAGTTGTTTAGTAAGAATTTTGTTTTATGTATATATCAGGGCATGATGCGAATTGTCCCAAATGCCCACTGTTCTTTAAAGTCAGATCGAAAATTTCATACATTGCACATTTATGAAACAAACAAACTCTATATACACCAAAAAATTACAAGGAATATATGTACACAAAAAATTACAATGTCATACAGAAAAAGATTACTACTAGTATGAGTTGGTGTCAACATAATTTAAGAAAAAATAAAACATTTCCGTTCTGAAGTCTGTTACCATATCTTTACGATAAATCTCTTGCACATATCCTCGTTGGATAATATCTCTAGCGTATTGACATAAGAAAATACCACAGTCAAGGGTGCCTGGTTTTTGTTGTGCAATTTTTCTGTTTTTTCTCACCTTGTACCTTGTCTTCGTAGCAGATATGTATTCTTTATCCATTAAATACTTAATCTCGTTATTATAATTCGTGTCAGAAATCGGCACAAATACTTATACTGTGGATGCCAAACAATTCGCAGCCTATCTTGGAAATTGTTTGGCAAACCAATCCAAAAGTATCGCGAACAACTCTCAGGATATGCTGCGAATTGTATGGAACTGCAACGTATTAGAGTTTCAAACGAATCTCAGGAAACCCTGATATTTGTTTGCATTTAAAGACAACTAATTTGGGCACAAATCGCATGATATCCTGAGCATGTTTTTAAAATGTGTTTATCAGTAATTGTAGCAGTTAAGTGTTTTACCAACTGTGTCGGTGTATTTTTTGTGTGGTCTTGTACTTTGAGTTTAGACAACAGTGGGTTGTATTTTGTTGTCGTCCTGGCGTCTATATCAATGACGAGCAACATCCAATGGTTCACTTGGCCCTTCTTCTTGCTGCATATTGGAATGAGGATGAGATTATAGTTTCCAGGCTTTAATTATCGGTATTTTGTGGTATTCATGGACATCAATCTGGTCAGTTGTCCGTGTTCTCTTTGGCCAGTTGGTGAGAGTTACTTGTGGTGCTGGAGCTTCTGTTATAATTATCTCTTCCTTTTCCTCTGCCTCTGGATGTTGTATTGGTGTGAGTAGATTAAAATTAGCCTGCCTTGTCTCTTCCTTTGACTTCAGCATATAAAATAACAAAAATTTAAAGAGTTTGTGTCATGCATCATAATATTAAATTCCCTAAGGAATTCGCAGGCTAACATGCGAATTGTTTGAGTTTCTAATTGAATATAATTCCAAACAACTATCAGGACAACATGGGAATTTTTCGAGTTTCCAATTAAATAGAATACCAAACAATTCTCGGGATAACATGCGAATTGTTTGATTTTCCAATTGAATTGAATATTGAACAATTCTTATGATATCCTGATATTTGTTTATAACTCGTAATATACATCCACACAAGTCTCATTATATGCTACAAAATCATTTAAAATAGCCCTTACCACACGGTCGGCGACAACCAATGTCGTTGACTGCTTCGGCATAATCTCTGGATCGTGTCAGCAAAAATCATTTGTTGCATCCTCCGACATATTCTCGAAAGACCGTTGTATGGCCACATCGTACTCAACGTTATCAATTTCAATTTAAAATGTCTGTGAAACTTGAGTGTAAATACCATCACTAGATACATCAAGGTCCGTGTTATCATACGTATCGTTCGAGTCTAGAGCTTGGCCTTCTATGTTTTGCGGTTGATTCGGTATTGGTACTACAATTTCACCGTGACTTAGCAACTCTGACTTTGCGTAGGCCATTGTTGGTTTTTTAGGTACATCTCCGTCTCGATTTTGGTCTTCTAACGGTGTTTCTCCCTGGCTAAGTAGTTTTAACTTTTTACAGGGATGGACAGATTTTAACTCTTTCGGAGCTACGTCTTGTGTTGGTCTTTCTCTCTTTGCCAAGGCTAGGTGTTCTTATTGTTGTTCTTCTTGATTCTTTTGTTCTTGTTCATCTTGGGGGTGTTGTCCTTGTTTTTGTTGCTGCTGTTGTTATTTTTGTTGTTGCTCACCTTGATTTTGTTGTTCTTCTAGTGGGTGTTGTCTGTCGACTTGCTTTTTCATACAAAATACAAAATAAAAAGGTGGAGTGCTTAACCATCACTACACTCTGAGTTGCAGACAAGTTGCATGATAACCTGAGAGTTGTTTGAGATCAAAATATCAAAGAACTCGCATGATACCATGCGATCTGTATGATACCCAATTTAATAGAATATATAACAAGTCTCTGGTTATCCTGAGAATTGTTTGGACTACACAACAATCTTGAGATTTGTTTGAAAATTATCCTAATGCGAGTTGTTTGAATATGTATACAATGAGAAAACCCCTGACTGTTTTGAATACATGCACTGATTTTGTTTGAATATGTATACAATAATAAACATTAGTAGACAGAAAATTTCATCACAACAATATATTAAGATATTTGAATCTTAGTGTACTTTCGATCCACTTACATCTTCACGGCTATCTGCGTCTGTACGTCCAGATTCTTCCGCTGCCACTTCCTTCCCATGAGTTTCCACCTTATTAGCTATGTTTTCTTGGCAGCCTACTTCCTCTGGCATGTGAGGTACGAGCTGCTGGTCATTCGCAAGAGACTCGTGTATTTCTTTCTCTTTTGGAGGACTCAGACCTGTCGCTGCCTCCTGTGTAGGAGGAGACCGGTATGTCTGTCTCTCCGTGGTATCCGTTTCGGTGGATACCAATAATTCTTCCTATCTTTGTTTAGATGGCTCATCTGCCTCTTTTTTCTAAAACCACAATTTCCACAGGACAATCATTTGTATTGTCCTTTTCGGGTACAGCAGATGGTATCGGTACAGATGAATCATTCCCTTCATCATCCTTCTCTTCCGACAGTACTCCATCATGCTTTTCAGCATCCTGCATTTGTTCGTCCTGATTCGGGTCCTTCTCCTGAATTTTAGCTGGCACGAAGGCCTGAAATTTAGTGGACGCCGCTTCTACTGGCAATGGCGGTAGTCCAGGTCCATTCTCCTTTGCAGGGCTTCCAAGCTGGCAAATTGGCTGAGAAAGAGCATTGCAGAGTTGTTGTGCTTCAAGCTCCGCTATCTTCAATTTTAATTCTTCCAGCTAAAAAAGTAATAGCAGACATATTATAATATATTTCGTGTTGATTAAAGAGATTAAATCTACGTTTACATAAGGCTCAATTTCATACTTACTTCTTTCACATGTTTGTCTATCTTTTATTGGTACTTGTTCTTATCGGCATACGTCTTTAAATGCTTTGATGTACCTTTAGTTCCAGAATTCTTTGGACTAGCCCCTCTACATTTTAGGACAAAATTACCGATCGTATCACTCATACTAGTGGTGGCCTCGTCCTCGGCCTCCTGCTAGGATGTCCCGATCGGCGTTGGTGGAATCACTGGTCGGGGGACTGTTTGTAGTTGGCGTTTGACTGATATCACCTGATTAAATTCTTTCTGTTTCCGTGATGCCCATTTCCTTGTTTTTGGGGCTTCGCTTTTCTTCCTTTTCTTTGGTCTTTCTTTGGATATATCCATTATCTATTGCTCCTCTGAATGCTTTGCTTTCAGCCTCAGTAAGACATAGTGGACCTTCCAAAACCTATGATGTGAGGAACATGAAAGTAAATAGATGCACGCGGTTTGTTTGGAAAATATTAGGTTATAGTCCGACTATTTTTTGCAAACAAATCGCATGATATCTTGATAGTTGTTTTGAACTCTATGAGCTTGGAGTTGCAAATAACTCTCAGGATATCCTCAGATTTGTTCTCAACTCTATCATCTATTGGGTTGCTAACATCTCTCAGGTTTTCCTAAGAATTGTTTGCAAATTATAAGTTGTGAATTGTTTGATACCACATTTTAATAGAATATTAAACAACTCTCAGAATATCCTGATATTTGTTTGATACCCAAATTCAATAGAATATCGAACAACTCTCGTGATATCCTGAGAGTTGTTAAATACTATGCCAGAAAAGAGTTGTCTGCAACTCTAATGCCTGATAGTTTTCTATATAACTATATAGATCATACCTCATCATCTTTCAGCAGAGGTATTCTTATAAGCAGCGACACGGTCGATGATATACACTCCAATCCCCACCATTTGAAAAACCTTGGTATCAAGGTTGGCTTTACGACCTTTAGCCTGATTGTTGAGTGCTCCATGATGAAGGGATGCATCAGGACAAGTATTATCATCAAGATGCTCCGTAGATAACTAATATTTGCACTGAATAAATCAATCTTACGATTAGAAGGGCGACGCATCCAACGACTCTATCAGGTTTGATGATAGCTAAGCAACTTCTTATAGACTAGAGACACTCCAACACTATTGATCCAGACTAGTCGTAATCGTTTATTCTGCTGAGGTCTTCAACAAAATAAAGCACACTCCAACCCATTACATCTCCAGATACCGAGTAGAATAGGGTTGAGCAGAAAAACAGTATGAACAATCGTGAAATATCTTCCAACTCATGCTCCCCCCTTCAGTGATGGCTCTTGGTATACCTGCCTGTAAAACCCACGACAACATGCTATGTTAGTAAAGTTCAGCATCCTGTTTATAAGATAAAGTCCATTTACAGGTACCTTTCAAATGACGTTCGTGATGGATTTACTATTCTTCGGTCCTATCTTCCTCGACATTTCATCCATGAAGTAATTATTCATCATCCTTGATTCGTTCTCCTCGCCGTTTACGTATCTTCTGTGGAATACTCCTCCTTTCGTTAACGACATTTCCTATGTGTTGTGCTTTAGCCCGAATATGATCTTCACATCGTCCGTCATTAGCTTCACAAACTTTGACCCAAGTCGGAAGGCGTCTTTCTTGATGGAGAACCTCTCCACAACCTACTGAATGTTCGAATAGAACTTCTTCTTTGGCAGCTCTGCCACATTTCAGAGGTCGAACGTCTTTTTCAAAAGCGTTTAGAAGGGTGTGTTTCTTGCAGCTTCGATGTGGGCACGGGTAATACGGTACTCTTTCAACAGTTTGAGAAGGCTCACCGATCCTGACCTGTAATAGCTTGGTTTTGTTGTCATATTTCATGTACAAACACAAATCATCATCTGCATGTGAATTGTTCCCATAAAAAGACTCTATCAGCTTGTAGTGTCACACAACTTGCATGACAGACTGCAAACTATCTATCGCTCTATCAGGCTGTGTTTGCAAACAACTCGCAGGATGGCCTGCAAATTGTTTGCAAATATAAGATGCGAATTTTATGGTATATACATGCAATCAAGATGTGAATTGCTTTGAAAACTACCATTTTAAAAAATATAACAGTTCAATGCACATGTAAAAAAATATAACAGTTCGCAGCCTGTACATGTAAAAAAATATAACAGTTTGCATTCTTACGTGATGAAGATGCGAACTGTACTTCAACACACATGTACAGGCTGCGAACTGTTATATTTTTTTACATGCACGTTGCATGGATCTGGGAAATATCGAAAGAACACCAAAATCAACAAACAACTACCTAATGCACGTCTGACATACATCGCAACTCTCAGGAAAGTATTAACATTACATGCAACCTAAAAAACCTCTGGATTAGACGATAAACTCATAAACTAACATACCAATTGCCAGCACTAAATACTTTATTTCCGTAGAAATAAGCAACGTCAATCGTCAAATAACAGAAACAAGTGGTTCGAAGTCATCAAAAACGCAAAAAAAAAACATGGTCGGTGTCCATTTGACGGAGTACAAGACAATGACCGGTCAAAATCCGCTGAAGAATGGAAGAACGACTGATTTTGGGTTGAAGGTTGGAAAGGTTTGGTTGGAGAGAGAGAGTCTCTAAGAAGTTGAACGGTTCTCTGGTGGTTTCTAAAAAATTAGACGTGTTTGAGTTGGTTTAGGATGCTGAGAAGGGGGAAATTGTGGGGTTGAAGTGAAAGTTTGGTATATATTGTCGAGGGCAATTTTGTCTAAAATTTAAGTGGAGGTACTATGTGACACTGATAATAGCGGGTAATTATATAGTTGAGTGGGTATTTACTAGTACTTTTCTCATAATTCAATCCAGTTTATTTAATAATCCATTCTATTTTATTTAAAAAAATTAAATCGATTTTACAATCTACATGATTCCGCTCAAATCGTTATTCTTGTTGTATTTATATATCAAACGTCAAAATATTTATTGGTGTGGATTAATTTCAACTGAGGGTAATTTTGTCTAAAGTTTTGAGGTATTTCAAGTGTATTTAATGTTTAGTAGATTGTAGTGAGAGTTTTGAGCTTCCCGGTTGTATTTAATTTTCATTACCCTCATTAAATGAAAGTGGTTGGGTATTTATACCCTTAACCTTGGGCCACATGGGCTTTCGGGTCATGATTATGAATTCGTGTCGAGTTTAAAGACCCATTAGTTTTTAAGCAGGTAGGTAATTAGCTTAGTCATGAAGTGATTAAGTTTTTAATACATTAGTTCAGTTCTGATGGTTCAGTGGGTGGATCTTGTCCGAATTGCCCCTGTCCGGTCCTCATAATGAGTGGTGATAAAATCCGGACTCATCAGTAGCCCCTTTTTTAGGTTGTTTTCGAAGGCCTTTGGCAAGACCTAAAAAATAGTCCATATGCACTCATAACTATGTCCGGACAGATTTCAAATTGTGTAACGAATTTATCCGGACGGATAAAATTCTAAGAAACTGAACGGTTTTGCCAGATATCGTGGGACACGCGTCCTTCTCTGATTCGCCACACCGGCCGTTTTTCTCCTAGAACGACGCTCCCACTTACTCTAAAAAGTAACCTCTTCAATTAATATGGGTGACATCAGCGCCGTCCTTAATCATTACATCTATCCTTTCGTATTCTCCTAGGTATCGAAGCATCTTTTGTTTCTTTACAATAAATTAGTCCACTTTTCACTATTTTACCATCTTCATTATCTCTACTTTGTTAAATTTCAAAGCTTTTACCTCTCAAAAAACCCTTCTTTTGGTATGAGTTTATGTTCACAGCAAGAAACGCCTTAGTAAAAGGTGGGTGGCTCAACTTATCAGAGTTAGAAAAATCTCAGGTCGAACGAGAAAGGCGCATTGCTGCAGGCCTGCCTGTTTCCCCTATTGACAAATCGGAAACACAAAGTTCAGAGCCTGACCGGGGTTCTTCTTCAGCTAAGAGTGCTAAACCCAGGAGGTTGTTCCAGTCCAACCTTTCACCAATCGTTTCGGGCTCATCGGTCCAAGAATCAGAGCCTGTTGTTGAACCAGAGCAGGCAGTTACAAGCTTTAATAGACCTTCCCCATACATTGCCATGGGATCGGATGCTGACACCTCTCCAGAGAAGCTAGTAGATCGGCGAAGAGGTCGTTTGGTGAAAGGGAAGGCTCCAAAAACTATGCCTTCCAAGTCTGGGGCTAAAAATAAAAATACAAGGTCAGAAACACCAATTAAGATTCCCAAGGACAAGCTGTCCGGTCCGAAGGCAACGAGTTCAAGTCTCCGGAAAGAAACCTCCGGATCTGAGCCCCAGCCGGAGTCCAGACCACAAGAAGATAGTAATGCCCAACCATCCGGAGGGCCTGCTGAGCCAACCACCAGTTCCTCTCACCCCAAAACAACTGATAATCCTTCCATAATAATGGAAGAAGTACTAGAGGACTCTATTGAAGAAGCCCCTTTTGAGTCTGACGTCTCCGGGCAAACAAGTGAGACTGTTGCTGCCAAGAAGGACAAGGGCAAGGAGAAGCTATGTTTAAAACATCCGGATTTGCCGGAGAGCCTTGTGGGAAAAGTGGGACCTTGCTTCCACAAGGTAAGTGTCAAATACCTGCTAATTTGCAAAAACTTAATTATGCTTTAATTCATACAGCCGAACTGGGTTGGATGCGAACAAAATGGGGGATCCCAGAGAATGTCAAAGTGAGGATACCGGTGGACCCGGAGACACCGATGGATTGCAAGCTCAGTGAGATATTTTTCTTCACTGAGCTATTCAACTGGGGGCTAAGGTTTCCCTTAGACCCAGAGATCGTCAAATACTTTCACCTCATCAAACTCTGCCCAAGTCAATTGAGCCCCAATGCCTGGTATACCCTCATGGTCTTTATTATGGCCTTCAGGCTCCCCGGAATCCCTCTTCCAAATGGAGCAGTTCGCAGCTGTGGCCAGCCTCTGCAGAAACCACGTTATCCCCTTCTACTATTTCAACATGGGTGATGATTACAAGGCCGTGTACGACCTGCTTGAGTCAGAAAGGAACTGGAAGACTCAATTCTTGTTTATTAGTGACGCCTGGGAGAATGGGAGGAAGATTAAAACCGGTGTCAACCCAAGCCTGCTTACCAGCAGATGGCGAAGTGATGATAAAAATCTCATCTCATATCTCCACCTTTACTTATAACAAATTTGTTTGTCTAACTTTTCTTCTTTTGTTTTTTTGTAGTGCTGCCTAAGGACTTTAATGATTACTTAAAGGCTGGGCAGACCACTTGTTCCAAGCTAAATGCTTGGGCTGCTGAGAAGTGTGGAAACCGCTTCCACAACGCTTTTACGGGAGGCAATCTAACAAAATCCTACCTTTGGAATACAACTGATCGGAGGGACTTATCTTGGGAGGAATTAACCACTCCACCCTCTCCGGAAGTAATCCTCAGGAGAACAGATGCAAAGGATGGAAAGCTGTCTTTGCCAGGTAGAGCTAAAGCCCTAAGCAAGATGAAGGGCAATAAGGGAAAATGCAAGCAAGGTATGGTTGAAGCCAATCCTACCGAAGTGGAGGAAGCTGTTCCAACAAACCCAGAGGGGTTAGACCAAAGACAGATTGATGTTGCTCTTCTACAAGTAGTGGAGCATGAAAGTACTAGAGAAGTGGGTGGATCTCCAAAACCCTCAAAGGCTCCTAAGAAAGACACGAAACGGGAAGCAGAAGGCAAAGATAAGGAGGCCAAGAAAAAGAAAACCTGCAAGGGTGATGAAGTTTATCTCCGGCCTCCGGAGCCTCTTCCTCCCGTTGACCATACTGACCCCACTCAAGCAGAAGAGATCCCTGGTGACTTTCAAACCGGAGGGGGTGCAGGAGGGGATATCAGCATTGATGGTGTCGATATCAGCGGGCTTGAAGGGATTGGTCTTTACTTCGAAAACCTCCCCAAAGACGATTTTGTTGGGCCCTACCTCCCTCCAAGTTCTTCGAACCTCGTCACATTCAATGGTAGGTCTTTTTCTGTCTCAAGTGAAAGATACGTCATCGCTCACTCCTTATTGAGCAATGTCCAGCCAGTGCTTACTTTGAAGAAGCAAGTACGAAATCAGTCAGCCATCATCAATACCCTCAATTCTGAAAAAGAGAAACTCTCTAGCGATCTTCTCACTGCCAATCAAAATACTGATGCATTGAAGAGGGAAATTGAGGAGTTGAAGAAAAGCCACGAGGATTGGGCCATAAAGCTGGCCACTTTGGAGGGAACTATCAAAGAACTCCAATCAAAGCAATCTGATTTGGAGAAAAATCTTTCTTCTTCAAAAGAGGAGATGGGGGCTAAGGACAAGGTCATTCAGACTTTAACTAATGACAAGATCTCGCTCGAGAACACTGTGTCCAAGACTGCACAAGAAAAGTTGATTTTCTAAATGAGCAAGAGAAAACAATCCAAGCTAAGATTGATGGTTATACCAACAGAGTGATAGACACTCAGGAGGAAAAGTATGCCGAAGTGAAGTCAGACATGGTCTTGCTCTTTCATGAGAAATTCTCGAAGAGAACGCTGGGAGATTTATGGATTTTTGTAGAGTATGAAGACCTCCCCTTCCACACGATGGCTGATGGTGACAAGCATGACTACTCCAGTGGCTGGGATGACACAACCAATGAAGAAGAGAAGACCGGGGATAGTCCGGATGAGGAAGATAATGATCCCAAGAAAAAAAAACCAAGTGAGGTTGGGCCATCTAAGAAAGATTAGTCTAAAAGTATCAACTATCTTCTTTTTTTTTAATTTTTTGTGATTGAACCTAAGTCCTTGGATGGCCAAGGAATTTTTTGTAATCGTGTCCGGCTCCTGTCCGGATAAACCTTTTTGTTTGAAAACTCAAAGTCCTTGGGTGGCCAAGGCACTTCGTATATTTTAATGGGTAATTTTACTTTGCACAAGCTTGCATTGTTTCATAGGTTTTTCAGCTTTGATGGCTAATGTTTAAATATCCCTTAGTTAGTTTACAAGCATTTTAAAGTGAGAGTGTTCAAATTCTCCGATGACAAATGTTGAAGTAGTCATCACTATATCAATTCAATTCGATCTGACATTAATAGAAAATTTCAAAGAAAACACTAACTGAAACACTCCGAATCTTTTAAGAAGGCATCGAATTTTATTGAAAAACCTGGACACCTCATCAAAACCTCCCCGCGCCACCAGGGTAGGAAAGAGTATGCCCCCAAATATTTACATGAACTTTTAAACAAGTAAATATTTACATAGCTATTATTCCAAGTACAACCGGAGGTGTTCAATGTTCCAGGGGTGATTCAAAACCCTTACATCCTTATCTTGAAGCCAGTATGTCCCAGGCTTAAGCTTTTCACTGACCACATAGGGTCCTTCCCAAGTTGGAGCTAGCTTGCCGAACTACTTCTCCTTAGTGTGTAGGAAGACTTTCCTCAATACTTTATCCCCTGGCTGAAAATTCCTTTTTTTAACTTTGGAAGTAAACCTGCTTCTCATCAGGCCTTGATAGTGTGTGGCTCTGAGGTGAGCCTTAACTATTCTTTCCTCCATCAAGTCAAGCTGGCCTCTTACTGCCACTTCGTTAGCGTGTTCGGAGAAATTATGAACTCGAAAGGAAGGAATATTAGCCTCTATGGGAGCTATGGAATCCATCCCATACGCTAAAGCAAAGGGAGATTCTTGTGTTGCAGCCCCAGGAGTGGTCCGGTAGGCCCATAATACTTCTTGTAGATAACTCGGCCATTTTCCAGAAGCTCCCTCTAAATTGTTTTTAAGTCCGGACAAGATGGTCCTGTTAGCCATTTCAACTTGACCATTTTCCTGTGGGTGGAAAGGAGAAGAAAAACAGTGTTGGATGCCTCTAGAGGCGCATAAATTTTCCATTTCTTTGTTGTCGAATGGTGGCCCATTGTCTGTGGTTATCTTTTGTGGAATTCCAAATCTGCAACAAATATTAGATAAGATGAATTTTATAACGGCTTTTGATGTTGTACCTGCCAATGGAGCTGCTTCTATCCACTTAGAGAAGTAATCAATAACAACAATTATAGTTCTGCGCCCTCCGGATGCCATGGGTAGAGGCCCTACTAAATCCACACCCCAACGAGCGAAAGGTATCGGTTCAGAAATTGACTCTAAAAGGATAGCTGGAGTATGAATTTCATTTCTGTATCTTTGGTATGGGTCACACTTTTTTACCAATTCCTTGGCATCTTGCATTATGGAGGGCAAGTAGTACCTAGCTAACAAAACTCTTCTTGTCAGGGCCCTGAACCCACAGTGAGTTGATCCCTCACCATCATGCAATTTAGAGAGCACCATTTGGGACCCTTCGACTCCCAGACATCGTAAGAGGGGTTTACTATAGGATTTTTTTATAAAGAACATCCCTTAGGATGACAAAACCACGAGCCTTGTATTTTATTTTTCTTGCCACTGCTTTCTCCGGAGGCAAGATGCATCTGAAAGATATTGAAGGAGAGGAAACCTCCAATCTTGGGGCTGTTTGATCTGTATATTCAAACTTTCTTCCTTATCTGGATTAATTTGAATGGATGGGGATTCTTGCACATGTATCCAATGGTATGACTCAAAGTAGGCTATGGTTGCTAAGGAGTCTGCTAGCATATTTTCCGTTCGGGGTATGTGCTCATAAGTGACGCTTTTGAAATTGAGGGGCACTTATTTAAGGATGAATAAATATTTAATCAACTGCTCTTTTTTAGCTTCGGATTGGACTTGTGCATGATGGATAAGAAGTTGAGAGTCGCTCATTAACCTGACCCTTTTGGCTCCACAGATGAGAGCTAACTTTAAACCAACAATAGCTGCCTCATATTCAGACTCATTATTGGAAGCCCTGAAAGCAAAGCATATAGCCTGGTACATTCGGTCACCGTACGAGGAGGTTAAACATATCCCAGCACCACAACCCATGGTACTTGATCCACCATCAGTCCGGATGACCCATACTTTTTTATCTTTTACCCCGGTTGCTTGCTTAGTATCCCAATCTGAGTGAAACTCAACTAAGAACTCAGCCACAGTTTGGGATTTGACTGCTGTTCGGGGGGGGGGGGAATAAATATCGTAGTCTCCTAGTTCTATTGACCACTTGGTCATTCTACTTGAAATTTTGGCCTTTTGGAGAACGTTTTTTAAGGGAAAAGATGTCCGGACAATGATAGAATGAGCCTGCAAATAGGGCCTCATCTTCCTTGCAGCAATTACCAGGGTTAGCGCTAATTTTTCAAGTTTTAAATACCGTTTTTCTGCATCCATCAAGCTTTTGCTGATATAATACACCAGACGAGGATAGTTATCTACTTCCCTTACCAATACTGCACTTATAGCACACTCAGAGATTGCCAAGTATACGAAGAGGGTCTCTCCGTCAATAGGTTTAAACAAAGTCTTAGAGGAAAACAAGTGCTTCTTAATCTCATCGAAAGCCTCATCACATTGTGGGGACCAATTGCAATCCTTTGCACCTTTGAGAGTTTGAAAAAACGGGGCGCACCTATCCGAAGATCTCGAAATAAAACGGTTTAGTGCAGCCAACCTCCCAGTCAATTGTTGTACCTCTTTAATATTCCGAGGAGGCTCCATTTGCAGTTAAGCATTAAGCTGGTCTGGATCAGGTTGTATCCCTTTCTCACTTATCACATACCCTAAAACATTTCTGGACTGCACTCCAAAAACACACTTTTCTAGGTTTAACTTTAGATTTACTTTCACCAAGTTGGCAAAAGTTTCTTGGAGATCTGCCAAGTGTAGCTCTTCGTCCACACTTTTCACCATCATGTCGTTGATGTAAACTTCCATGTGTCTTCCAATTTGATCAGCAAAGGCCTTGTTTACCAACCTCTGATTAAGTAGCCCCAACATTTTTAAACCCAAACGACATTACTTTATAACAATGGAGGCCCTTATCAGTAACAAATGTGGTATGTTCTTGATCCTTTAGATATACTTGAATCTGATTATACCCGGAGAAGGCATCCATAAAGGACAACAACTTGTTTCCAGAAGTGGAGTCCACCAACTGATCAATTCGGGGGACCGGATATAAATCTTTTGGGCAAGCCCTATTGAGATCTGTAAAATCGATGCACATACGCCACTTACCATTTTTATTTTTTACCAACACCGGGTTGGCTATCCATAAAGGGTATTGAGATTCCTTTATGTGCCCCATTTTAGTAAGCCGATCAACCTCTTGAACTATGACATCAGCCTTCTCCTTAGAAAAATCTCTCCTCTTTTGTACAACAGGTGCTACGTCCCTTCGGATCGATAATTGGTGTGATATAATGTCTGCTGGTACTCCGGTAACATCGGCATTGCACCAAGCAAAGACATGCTGATGGTATTTCAAGAAATCTAACATTTTGCCCTTTAATTACGATGTCATCTTGGATCCTCCTTCAGCCAGAGGGTGAGTTTCAACTTCTTCAACCGGTACTAAAACACCAGGGGTCTCTCTGGGGTCATCAATTTCACCCTCTCCCCCAGAGGGCCCCTCAAACTGATATTCTTCATTGATCCGGACTGCCCCCAACGTCCGAGGGGCCAGTGCTGTTGCATAACACTCTCTTGCTACCTTTTGGCTGCTCCGAACAACTCCCACTTGTCCTTGCACAGCATACTTCAAGCATTGGTGGACTGTTGAAGCCACTGCATGCATCCTAGAGAGCCAAGATCTCCCCAGAATAGCATTATAACAAGTGGGACAATCCACCACAATAAATAATGCTCTAACCATCTTTTTAAAAGGGCCTTTGCCCAATAAAACCTCCTCCTCGAACTCCCCAATCACATATGCTGAGCTTCCAGTGAAACCCACAATTGACTTATTCGAACGTTGAATTACTGCCGGATTTTTCATTTTTTATAGGAAGTTAAAAAGAGGATATTGGCAAAATTTCCGGTGTCCACCAAAATTTATCTTATGTCATTGCCCCCAATGGATGCTCCTATAACAACAGCATCTTCATGAGGACCAGCAATATCCCTCAAGTCATCCTCATCAAAAAAAATGAAGGGAAAGGGAATATGTGATTGATAGGAAGCCATGCCTCCTTCTAGTTGGGAAGCTAGAGTATGAACATGCCTCTTTTTTGAAGAAGCAGTCGGTGCAGTCATGGTGTCCCCTCTGAATATTGTAAGTGAATCAAAAAAGTTAATACATCCGGACACCGTTTTGCAATGCTCCATGATAACACCCACTTTATTCCGGTTTGGATCAGGGTCCATGTATTCTGACTCTACATCGAACCTTTCGATTATCACCATAGCCTCATCCGGAGCCGATGTGCCTGCATTGTTTGGACCAGCCCGATGAGCGTTATCAGGCCTATTTCCACCTCTTCTTTTAACATACGCCCCCAACTTTCCTCTTTCAATCAAATTCTGCACTTCTTGTTTCAACGCAATACAATCCTCAGTGGTATGACCAGTATCATGGTGATACTGACAAAAAAATTTATTACGGCTCTCCCTATGAGACTGTAATGCAGCCGGCCTTCTGTTGTGTACTTCGTATTTTGTTTTATCATAAATGGTGGCTACATTTTCTTTCAACTCAGCAAACCACTCCGCTTGAACCCAAGGCCCTCGTTTATTTCTAGATTGCTGACTCTGGGCTAGTGCAGCTGGCTGAGACTAAGCTTTGGCTCTGTTATGACCCTGCCCGGCTTCCATGGCCTTGTTCCCCGACTAGTTTTGGTTTGGATTTGGTGCAGCTAGAGCAGACCTCACCTGCCTGTGCACCCTTGTCTTCTTTGTTTCATCTACATTAATCTGTTTTCCGACCTAATTAAGCAGACCTCCCCATGTCATGGCCTTTCTTCTAGGTTATTGAATCAGCCAAGTTTCCAGGGTTTAAGCCGTGCCTCAGAAGTTATTGCTACTTGTTCAAAGCAATCAGCCAATCCATTTTTTGTTATTTACAAAACGACTTATGTATTCTTTTAAAGATTCGTTTGGTTCTTGGGCACAATGGATAATTGTGTCTCCATTTCCCTTCACTTCCTTACTTCCAACAAACTGCCTCCAAAAGGCCACCCAAAAAGTGTCGAAATTTCTGATACAACCCTGCGGCAAACTATTGTACCACTTCAGAGCACTCCCCGTAAAAAATTGGGAGAATGCTCTACAAAGTAACTTGTCGTCATCATCAAAATTCATCATAACTTTTTGAATTGTTCCAAGTTGTTATCCGGGTCTTTACTACCATCATATTTTTCCATTTTCGTATTGCCAAACCTCTTAGGAAGGTTTCTGGACAGTATCTTGGAGGACAATGGAGATTGTCTCCAATTTCGGCCACAACTGAATACCGTATCTTCGTAAGGAGTTGTAAAGATACCTTGTTCATCATGGAAGCAAATGGATCCATTAACAATCGATCTACATGTCTCCGGCCATGACTATGAGACGATCCTTTGCCCAGATGCATCTTCAACCTTCCATGCCTATCCCTTTTTCTTGAATACTTTTTTACCAACTTTTGTTTCTTTTTAGAACAACCTTCATCACTGCTGGATGACAAGGATTCTTCGACTCCATCTTCATTTGAGGAGCTACTAGAAGACTCTGAGTCTGAATTAGAGCTCTCCACCGGTTTAGACCGGTGAGACTTTTTTGAGCTAACATGAGTCTTTTTTACACTCACATGGGTTTTTGATGGCTCATGCTCTCTTGGATTGTCAGTATGGTGAGCTACTAACGCCTTATACTTCTCTTTTGTGCCCATCTCTGCCCTCTTGGTAGCCCTCAGAGCTTCTATTTGAACTTTTAACCTATCTCGTTCCTCAATCGTATATTCATCATTTTCACCCACTACTTCTTCCAAAGCTGGTGGCACTTCTTGCATGTCCGGATTCATCCGAACTAATTTTTCTTGATGGTTTTGAATGCTAGATTCAGGCACCTTCTCCTCCCACTGTGGTCGCCAATTTGGTGTGGATTAATTTCAACTGAGGGTAATTTTGTCTAAAGTTTAGAGGTATTTCAAGGGTATTTAATGTTTAGTAGATTGTAGTGAGAGATTTGAGCTTCCTAGTTGTATTTAATTTTCATTACCCTCATTAAATGAAAGTGGTTGGGTATTTATACCCTTAACCTTGGGCCACATGGGCTTTTGGGTCATGATTATGAATTCGGGTCGAGTTCAAAGAACCATCAGTTTTTAAGCAGGTAGGTAATTAGCTTAGTTATGAAGTGATTAAGTTTTTAATACATTAGTTCAGTTCTGATGGTTCAGTGGGTGGATCTTGTCCGAATTGCCCCTGTCAGGTCCTCATAATGAGTGGTGATAAAATCCGGACTCATCATTTATCTTTTAATCGATGTGGTTTTTTTATGCATCACCTAAAGTTGAAAATCGAGCATGTCCTCGTGGTCTTCAAGGAATAAGTTTTGCTTCATTTCTAAACTAGTTTCATATAAAATTTAAATTAGAAAAACAAACCAATGGATATGTTTTGGAGGAAGAAGTAATCAAATTCATACGAATGGACCTCAAGATTTCAAATATTAGAGATTTACGTTTTCACCTAGTAAATAACAATTGAGGCTGTAATAGGACCTTAGCACATAAGGTCTGTTGTAAAACATAAATCTTTCTAACTCAATAATACAAATTGCATAAGATTATCTTTATATATATAAATATATATAAATGAAAATTGAGATATCTCGAGACATTTATTTTAGGTTAACAAAAGAGGGAACGTTTGATCGGTAAATATAGAACACATTGATCGATGCAATCAAATAGGTTATGTTTGGGTTTCTACTGATTTTCATGTGTCTACGTTTGTAGAAAGCGGGGTTGATCCGTCTAAGGTTGTTAAGATTGTTCAGCCTATCCATGTTAAGTTCTTCGACCTAGAAAAATATAACCCTTAGATTTTTTTAATAGAGGAGATTTAGTTTTAAGAGCAAAAAATAAGGATTCCATTTTGAAGGAGTGTGTTCTTGAGTGTATTTAAATTGGAGTATGGGAGCTAAATGAAATTCCCTAGAAATGGAACTTCTCTCCAAGAATTAGTTACATTTCAAGAATTCCCAAGAATGAAATTTTATCCTACTTCTTCTTTTTGTTGTTGATCATTGCTCTTGATGATGGAGGACGAATAATGCTCTTCTTCGGGTGCAGATCGTCTGATCTTGATAAGAAATTCCTTCGATTGAACTCTCGACCTGATCAGCCTAGGATCAGGGACAATCTCGTGTTCGAGTCTGTCACGAGTAACACAAAGCCATAAGAAACTAAGAAGACCTCTGTTGAGTCGCTCAAGCCTAATTCGGGTAAGGTTTTTCATAAAAATGTTAAAAGAACAGCTGACAATGATCATATGGCAATCCAATTCGAGGCAAAGGACCTGAATGTTCTTCAACAAAGAGCTAATTATACATTTTATGGGTAAGTTTAACTTCAAAGGGACCTTTTGTGTTTCTAGTTGGGATTTCAAACATGTATTTATAGAATTCACAGAGATTGAAGACTTAAAGAAAATTTGGCGCATAAATATTTGGCAGATAGGAGACAAGATAATGAGGATACTACTGCGGTCTCCTAATTTCAACCATAATGTTGAAAATCTAGAAACTCTTGTGTTCATAGACTTGCCAAATCTCCTTGAATTGATGTACAGGGAAGAAACTATTCTTGAGGTGGAAAAATCCCTAGGGAAACCTCTCAATATTTAGGTACCTCATAATAATAGAGCTAGGCAAAACTTTTGCAGAGTTTGGGTTATAATGGATATTTCAAAAGTTAGGCCTACAAGGATTAAAGTTTCTTTTGGGACCTATAGTTACTGGAAAGACCTTGTTTATACTAATTATCGTTTATACTGCAAAAGCTGTACTCACCTGAGTCATTCTGAAAAAGACTGCACAAAGAATGCACAAAGAATGCACAAAGGAAGCATGCTCAGGCTAATTCCTCCACTCCCTTGATGATAGATTCATTAGTCCTTACATTTCAAATTAAGAAAGCTGGTATGAATTTTAAGTCAGTGATAGTTGATGGTAGAAAAGAAGCTACTAAAGATACAAGCCAAAATACCAGAGAAAATGAGAATGAGAATCAATTACCTTTAGGTGTTGATAGTAACGAGATAATTGAGGCACTTCACATGCTTGATGTGGGATCAACCAACAAATAAAGCAGTGAAGGCATATCAACAAACTCTATAAGGGCAACCTCCTCATCAACAAAGCTAGTCTACTGGAAGTTTCCCACAATCTCCTATTAGCAATCAGAATAACATTGTTAAAAGATCAGAATTGAAGAAGATAAGGAAAGTAAGAACACTAAATTCAACGGGGAGAATTTATTCTAAGTGTTTGCAGCACAAAGTGAATGCAAAAAATTATAAAAATCCTAAAGGACAATTTCCATATTAAACTGGAACGTTCATGGCATTGGTAAGAAGGACACTCAATCAAAGAATCAAATCTATAAAAATATCAAAGAAGATTAACTTTGTTGCTATCAAGGAGTCCATGGTCTGCAACTCTAAGATTCAAGTTATTTCTATGAAACTGGATTTTCATATTTGTACTAGCAACATTAGCAATAAACTATGGGTTATGTGGAATAATGATTTTATGGTGGAAGTTCTAGTTAATGTTGATCAATTCATCCATCTAAAAGTTAAGCATCATATGACCAATAAAGAGTTATTGGTAACTGTAGTCTATGCCAAGTGTACTAGGAGCCTTAGGTAGATTCTATGGGAGAATCTAAAATATGTTGAGGAAGAAGGAAGTGAATGGATTCTCTGTGGTGAATTTAACACAATTTCTTATCTTGATGAGCAATTGTATTGCTCAACTAATAGTATCTCAAGTATGGATGATTTCAATACATTTATCCTAGAATGCAATTTGATTGATGTTGGGTATTCTGGAAATAAATGCACATGGTCAAACGAGAGACAGTGGAGAAGGCTTGACAAGGTTTTGTTCAACAATAGCTGCTTGGGTTACTTTGATGAGACTACAGTCTTTCACTTACCTAAAACCTGCTCTGATCACGCCCCAATTCTTATTAATATTTCTACTTCTACTGCTAAAGATAAATCTACGTTTAAGTTTCTAAATATGTGGTGTCTACACAAAGATTTCTACAATTTGTGGAGGATTGTTGGACCGTGGAATAAACTAAGGCTCCTATATTCAAGCTGTGGTTTAAACTCAAGCATCTTAAAGCTAAACTAAAGGTGTGGAACATGACAATCTTTGGAAATATTTTTGCTTCGATCAAAAGCTTGGAAATGGATATCAACGACTTGGAAGCCAATGTACTTAGTTCTAACTCAAATCATGATAAAGAACTGCTGAATGAGGCCATAGATGATCATCTCTTGCTACTTGCAAGAGAAGAGGAGTTCTGGATACAAAAATCCCATACTAACTTGTCAAGGGATGGGGACAGAAACTCTGCTTTCTTTCATAATTATGTTAAAAGAAAGCATAGGAGATCTAGGATCTCCAGAATCTGATATGGTTTGGCCTGGGAGGAAGATGAAAATGTTACCGGTGATTATGTGGTCAATCATTTTAAAATATTAATACCTGATTTAACTAATCCTTGGTATTCTAACATTTTGAGAGACTACATCCCTGATATGGTAACTGGTGATGACAATGACATGTTAATGGAGCTTCCTATGAAGAATGAAATCTATGGGATTATAAAGGACCTTAACCCTAATGTGGCAGCAGGCTCGGATGGTTTTAATGGTAAGTTTTTCAACTATTGTTGGCCCATCATAAAAAATGGCACTTGTGAGGCAATTAGAGATTTCTTCAAAGAGGGGCCTTTCCCAATGGGTTTATATGCTACAGTCCTCTGTTTGATTCCTAAAGTGGAGGGTTCTAAAGGTTGGACCAACTTTAGGCCTATCAGTTTGACTACTTTTTTTAAGTAGGATCATTTCTAAACTCATCAATGCTAGGCTTGCATCTATTCTTCCCAATATTATATCTCATAAACAAGGTTCTTTTGTTAAGGGCATGACAATTCATGATAACATCATGATTGTCCAGAAATTGGTTATGGATCTATCTAAAAAGGTTAGAGGTGGTAATGTAATGTTGAAAGTGGACATGGAAAAGGCGTTTGACAGACTGGATCACACTTTTTTGCTAAGTATGATGGCTTCTTTTGGGTTCATGGAAGATTTTCTAAGGCTGATTGAAAGGGGTCTAGTCAATTGCCAATTTTCTGTTCTAGTTAATGGTAACCTAAGAAGATTTTTAAAGTCTAACAAAGGGCTTAAACAAGAGATCTACTTTCTCCCTGTCTGTTTATTATTGCTCAGGAATACCTAATCAGAGGTTTAAAGGATCTTTATCTAACATGCCTATAATTAAATATAAGTATAGAGGGGACATGGACTTATCTGTGCTCAGTTTTGCTAATGATATTCTGGTCTTCTATAATGGGGTTTTCTATTCTGCTACAAAAGTAATAGAAATTTTTAACCATTACGAAGAGATCTCTGGCCAACTGGTAAATAAAGGTAAATCCAGAGTGATTACCTCTAAATCATGCACTGCCAATACTGCTAATAAACTGGAAACCTTGTTGGGTTTGAGTACCTGGGAACTGCAATAAATAACACAAAAATGGTGAATGACTTTGAGTTTTTAATTGCTAAAACCACTAACAAAATCAGTGAATGGGACTCTACAAATCTATCATATGGAGGAAGGCTGATTCTGGTGCAATCTGTTCTATCAACCTATCCTACGTTAACTATTTAAAGCTCTAAAATTCCAAAGACTATCATCAAGAGATTGGAAATTCTGTACAATAAATTCCTTTGGGGCTCTAAATCTAACAAGACAACTACTAACTAGGCTAAATAGTATTCTCTTTGCAAGAATTATGATGAGGGTGGGATGAATTTGAGAAGAATCCATGAAATGGAGGATGTGTACTCATTTAAATTGTGGTTTAACTTGAGGAAGGTGGATTCTTTGTGGGCTCATCTCATGAAATAAATTTATTTCAAGAATTTGCACCCACTAGTTGGGCCTCTCCACTTTAATAGCTCTCATATCTGGAAATGAATTTGGAGAGTGAGAGATAATGCTGAGAACTACGTTTTTTGGCATGTACATGCTGGAACTATTGATATCAACCTTGACAAATGGTGTCAGAAAGACCCTTTCATCAAGTTTTCTACTGACCTTTTTTAGGTCTAATTATATTGGCTCTTTGGTTAAGAATTATTGGGAGGATGGTAGATGAAATTCCTTAAAACTTGAGAGTATTATGGACCCAAATCAAATCCAGAATACGCTCAATCTTTCTCTGGACCCTACCAGCATTGATTTAATCAGTTGGACACTCAATGAGGATGGGTCTTTCAGTACTAAAGCTACTTGGTCTGAAATCAGAAATAAGGGTACAAAATCTTACTTGTATACTAGGATTTGGAATCCTGTGACTCCTCGAAAGGACTCCTTCATGCTATGGAGAATCATCAAGGGATCGGTGCCAGTTGACTCTGTTCTGCAAAGAATAAATATACAGTTAGTTTCAAAATGTCAAAACTGCTGCAATTCTGAAAACATTAAACATGTGTTCATAGAATATAAAAAGGCTTGGGAGGTGTGGTTATTTTTTCCTTCTCATTTCAACATTCATATCACCAGAATCATGTCCCATCTCATTTGGTAAGAACATGGTTCTGGTCAACAAAACAAGGTATTTCAGATTCGTAACATTCTGCCCCAGATTATTGTATGGGTAATTTGGTACGCTAGGAACAAAAGTAAAATGAAGGATATGATTTTAAGGTCTGAGGACATAATAGAACAAATCATTCGTATTCTATTTAGTTTGGACAAAGCTAATGTATTAAAGATGAAACATTGGTGCAAAGACAGATACATTGGCCTCTCAATCGGGTGTGTGAATCATCTATCTAGGCCATATATACCAGTTTCCTTAAGATGGAAAATCCCTAAGCTTGGCCGTTTCAAAATAAACTCTGACGGGGCATGTTCAGACTCTGGTGAATGTTATGGTGGTGGTTTGGTATGGTATAGTTCTGGGAAGATGTTGTTTGGTTACAATAGGGTTTATGGCAGGGGATGTCCAATAATGGCTGAGACCAGAGCCATGCTGGATGGTCTACAGCTTTGTTTCGAGAGAGGAATTAACATGATGGACATTGAGACTAATTCGGGCGTATTGGCTCAGATGCTCCTAACAGGAAGATCACCCTGGTATCTCAGAGCAATCCTATCTTGATGCTTCAAATTGATCTCTTCCAATATGAGAGTAATTCATATTTTCAGAGAACAAAATCAAACAGCTGATCATTTGGCTACGATACCCATCGAATCCAACAAGAACTCTCACTACGAAGGTAATTGAGTCCTGATAGATTGAGGGTTATTGTTTTTTTGGAAGAAATTGGTCTTTGCCACTTAAGAAATAATCAAAACTATTGAAAGCTAAGAATGCATGGAGGATTTGAAGAAGTAACTGGGTTTTAGCTCTGTCGGATGTCTTCGATCCATCTCCTTTGTCTGTTTTGGATTCAATAATGGTTTCATGGGTTTTTCAATTGATTTGGCCTGTGGGTTTTGAGGAGGAAGGGTTTTATCAAGTGATTTTGGTCAAGAATCAGCTATAGAGATTGTCGCTGGACATCGAGGTGAAAGAGATGAGTTTTAGGGTCTGATTTCGATTTGGGAATTTTGTTCTGATGTAATGTGACTTGTCTCAATGTATACTTTAATCGTTCTGATAAAAGTTCAAGGGTTTGATTAAAAAATGGGATTATAGGAAAGGTTGAGATATCTTATTGAGTGCATGCATGCATGCCAATAAAGTTGCATTGTGGAAACAATGAATGAGGACTTTGTCGATAATTGCCACAAATTGACATCTTCAATTTTCAACTTTAGGCGATGCGTCAACAACCCCAAATCAGTTAAAACACATAACTATTTTCACGGTATATAATATCAATAATTGTATCAAAAGTAAATATGTATTTTTTTAATTAAAATGAGTTGGGATATTAAATGAGTCGGGTCGGATTATTAAATAGACCAGATTGGATGATTAAATTATTTAAATAAAAATTATAATATTTTAATTATTTACCGTGTCTACGTCAGCCTTTTACGTGAAAACTAACCTGGAAGGTTAAATGAAAAAAATAAAGAAAAAATTCATTTGGGTAAAAACAAATTGGTTTGTTGCATTTTTATGATGTCAACTAACGTGAGACTAATCACAAACATAGGAGACTTGTCATTTTTTTATCCTATCAAAACGTTAAACGCTTATATCTGCTAAAAACGTAACACTTTTTGTAACCATATTATGTTTGGTCGTCTTATTGAAATTAGAGTATTGTGAAAATAAAAAAGAGAATATTAGATGTTTTATGTGCATTTTGATACTATAAAAAGATATTTTGTCAAAAAAATTAGGTAGACTATAGTTAGTTTAAAACCTTAATATTTTCAAAGTTAAGATTAAATTCTCACCCGCTTAACTTATCGATTATTCCATCACATACCTTAGGTTTATATTAACTTTTCTCCTTTCTGTTATTATGGCTTCGATAAAGTCTTGAATCGCTACTCATATTAGAATGATTTTAAGTTAATTTTCGTAAACCAAAAGATCGACCAATTCGTTCCATCATCCATACCCATGGGTTGTCTTAGGAAAATTTCATGAAATTCCTAAACCAGACGACCGAACAAGTAAGCCTATATCACCTAAGATCGAAAGGTTTTTTGTCAATAACCATTGAGACGATATCTTTCCCAGATCTTTTGTCAATTATGGTACATCTGGCCATACATCAATTTCCCCCTTATTCCATAATGTATATTACACCGTCATAAAAACCTTATGCTTCATTAATATGTGGCAATATTTGTATGAATAAAGACCCTCGTCGCCACTAGCAGGTTCCTCACAGTTGATGGTTTTGAAATGTTCATTATCATCGCAAAACTTAGTCGCATGCACCCATCTCTCTCCACTCTCAACCAAAAAGAGTTCAATAATGTTAGTGAAAGGGCCACAACCGCCTAAAACATCATTTTACAAGCATAACAAAATCTACCACCTAACCTCAAAATCTTTCTCTCATCGAAGCATAGATAAATTGTAAAAAAAAACTTAATCTTTGTTTTGTATAACAGAATAATATATTCTTAAACGATCTCGCAAAACATGTCTCAAACTAGGTGACTGCAACTCTAAATTCTTTCATAAAAGTATCACGAATTGTATCATTTGTAATAAGATTCCATCAATTATAGTGGAGACAACCCTTACACCTTCCCCTAGGATGTCACAATTTATTTTTTCAACAACTTCTCCAACCTTCTTGTACAAAAAAGATTTTTTAGTTATCTTGTCATAAACCATATTAGAAATCTCATCACCACCACATGCAACCACGCAGATAAATATCATATGATCCACCTATCACTAAAGATGAGATTAAAAGCTCCATTTTTAGTAGAGACAATAATAAATCCCCTAACCATGATGGCTATAGCTCTAATTATTTTAAATCCTCGTGGTTAATCATTGTTAACAATCTCTATAAAATGATAAAAAATATATTCATCAAGGATCGTATAGACCCTTTGTCATAACATCACCACCATCGTTGGTTTCAAGATTAGAATCCTTCCTATATGTTACTTATGAGTCTCATTGATCACTTATAGACTTTTTTATAGTGATTTCTTGCCTCTCTTTGATAAACTTACGCTCGTATTAACTTATGGGCCTCAAAACACTTGATTTATGGTGAGAGACTTCAAATTAATAAATCTATACTATTTTCTAGCCAATTTAACTATGTTCATCCACCTAGTTAGAGTTTTCAAAGAAATCTCCCAACTACTCTGACGTTTCCTATAATATGGCCATGAAATAAGAATCTTAGTAGCCAGCTTTGAAAATAGTCTTCTTGCCCTCACTTGAGGGCGGCTTTGGGATTATAGAACTTAAATTTTAAAATTAGGTGGTTGCCCTTAATAATCTTTGGTCCATATTGAATGGCTAAAAAAATTCAATATAATGTGATTGGATTAATTCTGAAAATTTAAAAAACTAAAACTATTGGAGCATCACGCCATGTTCTTCCCCTAGTTGGGGATGAAGGAAAATTATCAACTTTGAAGCTCTTGTCATAAACTTATACAAATCTGATATAAGAAACGACAACTCCACCTCCCTTTGATATGATCCTTGGTTATTTTTTACTTTTTTAGTTAGCTCATATGGTCATAATATTATATGTTATGCTAGAATGAAAACTATATCAAAGTCATTAACATTATCTCCAATAAAGTTTGTAATTGGCACGCTCATATTTGTTCTGGTAGTAGATCTCACCACAACCATCTTCTGGAATTGAATCACTTTATTAGTTTACTTCATCCTCCGACATAAAGATATGATGTTAAACTCTGCATCCATAATTAGAGAAGTAAGATATTTACTATTAACAAGACTTATTACGTTATTCACAACTCTGCTCTTCAAGTTAATTGAGCCCACCTTATTTAGAGAAAGTACAATACTATCAAATACTCTTTCATTGTTTAGTTGGTTATCCAAGAGAAACTCACTAATATAGATTAATTAATTACATGAGGCTATAGCACGGTTCATGGTTGTGTCTTGTGCAACAACTCCATAGAATCAAATAACCATCTCTTAGTTGAGTACTCCTTTTCACAGCTTATATGGGAATCTTCAAGAACAAAACTTTGATACATCCTTTCAAAATATGTTTGGTTCTCTTGAATATAAACTGGTTGTTCATGAACCCCATATTCTTCAGGTGACAACCATCTTTGTAACACTTGGTTATGTGAGGTGATTTATTATATATGACAAGAGAGAATGCCAAAAATCTTCAGAGATACCTCTTACATTGCATATATGATCTTGTATTACATCACTTACAACCTCCATTAAAGATTCTATGGCTCAAAGATCCCATGATCGGTTCAACTAGTACTAACTATTCTATCATTTCTTTCTTACAGGTATCTTTGTTCGTCTTTAACATCATCTCTTTCCATAATCCCTAGCTACATATATTGGATCCATTTAGCCCGCCAGATCACCACCATGGATGTTATTTCCTAATATTTAACTATTCTATTGTGTTTTCCAAAGTTGGTTACATTTTGCCTCGTGTCCACTGTGTTTTGACTTGTACTTTCCTATGTTATTGGGAGATACCTCGATAGATTTGTAATCAAATGCTAGAATTTTATTGATGAATACCCCGATGTATATGTAATTAATCTTTTTTATTAATTTAAAATTTTCACAATATATATATATATATATATATATATATATATATATATATATATATATATATATATTAATAATGGTAGATTTCACCCGTTCAGCCAAAGTCCTACATCAACAACAAAACCTATAGGCGATGCCCCTGGATGATGACATCACTTGGTCATGGCCTTCTTTCCAAACCCACCATTCACCTTAAGCTATAATTCAACTACTACTTAATCAAGGCTATGACACATTGAAAATATTAAACACATGTATATTAATGAATCGAGTTGTTACAGTCTTTTATAATTAAGAAAGGAATCAATACTTTATAATAATGTATTTTGTCGTTGTTTTCTCTATTTAAGGAGAATAGTACATCAATAAAATTCATCTACTTTCCTATCTACAAATTTTCTATATTTATACTCACCAAATTCGTGACTCCACCGAGGACAAGTTGCTCCCGAGATCTTTTTACAAAAAATCTAAAAACCAAAGATGTAGAATATAGCAAGTCAAATACACCATATGAAAATAACAAGAAAAATAATCAAGCGATTGGAAAGTTTGATCTATCCATTTAAGGAAATGACAATGATTGATGTTTAATTTAACACCGTGGAGGTGGTGCTCTACAAGAGTAATATAAAAATGGTGAATACATATCTTAAATCACTGCCAAATCCATCCAGACGAAGGGTAAGAGCTTAGATCCACATACCCGGGAAACTAAGAAGAGGAAAATATGGACAGCCCCACATATAAGTATCAACATATGACTAATTGACATAATATCCATTTTGATAAATATATAGAAAATACAATTGAGTCGTACCATGCATATTTAAGCAAAAATGGCAAACACCGATATCGTAGGACGAAAAAATAAAGAGAATGACCAGCTCTAGGAGCAGTTTGCGCATGAAAATAGGAGACATGATCAAACAACACCAACAACACATAAAATACCTCATCGAGCTGTTAATCTGAATTGTTTACCCATATTCGGTCAGATTATTATAAAAAGCTAATGCGAAATATATATAATTCCAAGGTTTGTTTTAAAATATTTGATGTGGGGGATAAATGTTTAAGAATAGTTTTCCTACATACTAAGGATAAAGGTCTTGATAAGTCGGCCCTAACTGGGCAGAGCCTTACACAATTGAAGCCAAAGTGAATCTGAGAATATATATAGATTGTTGGATGCCGAAAGAAACCATATTGGCACCCTTAGAACATCGAGCATTGAAACCTGTATTATTCACCTTAATCTTACACTCATTATTATTTATTTATTTTATGTAAATGATTTATTATACTTTCGATATACTACTTCCTCCCTTGATGTCCCAAAAAGGTTTTATGGGGCATTCATATTTAACAAACGCTTATTCTTGCCATGACATATTCTCAGTTTATTTAACATCACAAAAATATTGTATATTTTACAAGGTAAAAAGCATAACTACTATAAAGGATGATTGCACCGCCACCCCTCAGATTCTAGGAAGTTTTTAAAACTAAGAAAAGACCAAAGTGTATCCATGATTTAAAGAGTAATATTCATCACTTAAATGAGCTTTGCCATAGCTAAAAAAATGTTAAACTTGAGATAATTATAATAATCTTCAATATGAGAGCTTCAGCACACCTAAAATTATGATAAGTCTTAGATGATTACAAGTAATATTAAGAACCTAAAAGAGCTTCGACACACCTAAAAGAACAAGATAAGTCTAGGAAATTTATTAATAACTTCTACCACCTAAAGGAGCGTTGACACACTTTAAAAATGATAATTCTGAATTAATCTTCAGTCTTTACGGGAGCTTTGACCCTCATCCAAACATAAACAAAATATAGACAAATAAAAAAAGAAGCTAAGTTTGAGATGATTTTAAAACATAATCTTCAATACTTTAAAAATTCCACGTATCTCTATATTAAATAAAAATTAATACGAACATTCTTGAAATGAACCCTAAAGGGAGTCATATACCCTTAAAAATAGAGAAAATAAATAAAGTTTGGTTATTTTAAAACATAATCTAAACAATTATCTTACCTTATTCTTTTTCCAGTTTCATATATAGAACTAATCACTCCAACTGGAATAACAAAGTACCATATTATAAAGTGCTTTTTATAAAAATAAAATGAAAAACTACAGCACTAGTCATAAACAAATATAAGCGGTAACAATTACTTCATATATAAACATTCAAAAATTTCCCAACCATAGAAACTTTATTCACAAAATAGCCTTCTGGTTATAAAAATCTCAAAAAAATTATAATTTATATAACACATACTGGGGATTCATTTCACCCTAAGAGGTCAGGGCTCCGCATTTGGTTGATCATAAAATAGTTTCCTTTCTGGTAGCCACATCTCTAGCTCGGCTACGAGATGACAACAAAATTACATGGTCAAGAGGCACAATCGTTCGACAATAACATCACTGTGAGTATTGTCTTCTTTGTTGGCTCGTGTCAACTCGTGTCTTTTAGCTTATATTAGTTGTTCATAAACCTTATAATAATTCTATAAGAAGTTGAAGTTTATGCATGGATACTTTGCATGCAACAAAAACACGAGTCTTTTTTCACTTTTGTAGAAAACATATTTGGCTCTTCCAAACTAATCATAATTTATATAATACCTACACTTCAACATTTTTAGAACGTTCAGCCGCCAACATATCTTCTAACATTTTTTATAGACAAGACCTCTTTTAGTTGTACTTGTAATTTTTTATTTTCATATTGAACTATTGTAAGTCTTTTTATTCTTCTCAAAACTATTGTACCTCGGCTAATTCAACATTGATAACATTAACTTGTTGTGGTATGAGAATAAAGCTTTAACCTAGTCAAGGGTCAACGTTTGAAGAATCCCTCTAAAATTGAAAAATAAAAATTACTACTGGGTGATAGCTTTAAATACAACATGCAATTTTGAAATCAATAAGACCTTTGACGACACTTATTCTTTAAGAAAAGTTACAACGTTAGTCTTGACTTATAGTTCAACTCGCAATAACTCTTCGCCCACCACCCTATTGTGAACCTCAGCCTTCATCATTTATTTAACATTTATTTTTGCTTAAAGGGATGTCTTTACTGTGTATTATCATCAAACTCTAAAATTACATAAAATCATGCATGAATGATATAAAAATTTAGAGGCTTAAAATAGAATAGTCAAGACATTGAAAATCTTTTACGACAAACATTCACGTACTTATAAAAAATATCCCATAGACAATTAAAAGTTTAATAACCCATATTTTATTAAATTACAAAATATATATACAATTTATTTTGACAAATCAATATATTAAAATATAGTATTTGATCTAATGAATATATATATATATATATATATATATATATATATATATATATATATATATATATATATATATATATATATATATGCAATTAGAGATAATTTGGTAAGTTACAAATCTTGCAAAGTTTTTTGTACAGTTTAACTTTTTTATGTTCTTCTTGAGGTTATGTTTTTGGTTTTTTATCCACCAAAAATAAAATATTTATTGATAACTATATTTATATTTGATTTTATATAATGAATAAATAAAATTGACTTATCCAATAGGATCCTATTGGAGTAATGAGTACCTCCTGATTTAATTTTGGCAGCATCCCTAGTTTAGAGATTAATTTAAGCTTGATTGTACAATTTGTACGACTCTTCTTTTTCCTAAGAATGATGTTTTCTATCTTCTAATTTATTTATGATTTCTCTTTGGATAGACTTCAAGACTTTGTCAAACTCATAATCTTTATCATGAAACCTTTTTAGATTTATGATTTCTCATCTGTAGTCTGTTATTTTGAGATTAATTCTTGAATTCTTCAATCATACATTTGAAATGATAGAGAAATCCATATCTTGTACTATAATCTGCAACCAACGACCTTATACAAAACTATTCTGTTTAAACCAAAAAACCTTAAAGGAAAGCAAGAGATTAAGAAGTCAAGTGTTCCCTTACTTCATGTTTGGTTAGTGATATAAAACATATTGTTTAGAATTAATATCTACAGAGTTACCAATGTATACAAAGTTAATATACAAGACATATTAGAATAAATAAATCTTATGAAGCTTATAAATTTGAAATCATCAATATATACACAGTTAATTGGATCTTAGTTGTCTATCCTTAGATAACCAATATAAAGGATTTCAAGTAGTAGAATATCTTTTAATAAAGATGAACATTGATTAATAGATAATTTATTTTGTTTTTGTAAATTAAGACCCAATGTGAAACCCAATCATCAAAATAATTTTATTCTCTAAATATGTGTCTTATCGTCATTGATGAAGTGATTAATTTCCTGCACAATCAATTAAAGTTTTAAGGTACCACAGAGCCTTGAAATTGCTAAACATCTCAAACAAAATCAGAGAACCTGTTTTGATATCTAATAACTTATACAATTTTTCTTTACTTAGAGTAAGACCATCTAGAGAGCCATAAATTTAACAATTATGGGAGATTTTTTTTCCATACAACCTGTCTAATGAATTTAGCATTTCATCTTTGTTATTTCTAATTATAAGGCCTCCACTAGATTTAACATTTGATAAACATACTCTATCATAATTTACTTTTAATCTATTATTTAATAGAGAGTTCCATTTTCTTGTTATGGATTTCATAGGATTAGAAAGATGATGAAAACAACCTAAGTCATAGGGTTTTTTTAAGTCACCATTCCAAAATTCTTTTTTTAGGAGATTAGAACAATCAAGCTTGGAGAGCATGTATATTATTTTGTCTAATATCTTATTGGTTGACATATTTTGATAATTGTATTTTGATTTATTTGTAGCAGACCATATGGCCTATGGTGATTTATGGATTCAATGTTATTACAACATTGACATTTGAAAGCAATGATGGAATACTTCATTTGTAATATTGTATCTACTGATACTAGTCATTTGAGTAGTATCCAAAGAGTGAATGAACAATTCTTTGGAGTAATATTATTCCAAACTTTCTTGTATAATATTGATTAAGTTCATTTTCTCTACTATTATCCCATGTTTCTTTTATAGTAAATAATCATTAGGTGAAGTATTCTAAAAAATAGTGTCTTCTCTATATTCATGGATTTTGAATTCCATTATTTTGTTAATATCAGATGTTAAAATCTTGTCTTTGAGTTAATCAAAGTTCTAGTAACCAATTTGTAAGTAATCTAGAATTTTCTTTTATTTATACAAATTATTTTCATTACAATAGAGATTGATTAAAGGCTAAATGTGGCTCCATCTTTCAAGACAAAATTTAATTTCGCATTTACATGCATTCCAATATATAAAAGTTTCAGAAGTTTCTCTAATATTGATTAGTCTTTTCTAAGTTTTTAAATCTATTTCTTTGATGTGGGTTTGGAGAGGATATTTTGTTGGACAATAAATTGAGTGCATGAGTTTTAACTAAAGAGTCTTATGATCTCTAAAGTTTAGCCAGAGTTTGTTAGAAAATGAATTTTAAATTATTTTTTTAAAGTTGAGACATTCCTCGTCAAACGGTTTACTAAGATTAAGCCATTTGGAGCAAATTAGAGTTTTAGTATTTTCCTTTGAACGACACATAAACTTGTTGAATAACTTATTAATTATAAATCTAACTGATTTGAGAAGTAGGAAACTTTGGATATAATATATAGTAAATAGATAGAATGACTGATTTAATTTTGCATTTACATGCATTCCAATATATAAAAGTTTCAAAAGTTTCTCTAATATTGATTAGTCTTTTCCAAGTTTTTAAATCTATTACTTTGATGTGGGTTTGGAGAAGATATTTTTTTAGACAGTAAATTGAGTGCATGATTTTTAACTAGAGAGTCTTATGGTCTCTAAAGCTTAACCAGAGTTTGTTAGAAAATGAATTTTAAATATTTTATTTTAAAGTTGAGACATTCCTCGCCAAACGGTTTACTAAGACTAAGCCATTTGAAGCAAATTAGAGTTTTAGTATTTTCCTTTGAATGACACATAAACTTGTTGAAAAACTTATTAATTATAAATATAACTGATTTGAGAAGTAGGTAACTTTGGACATAATATATAGTAAATAGATAGAATGACTGATTGGATTAGTGCCAGTCTTCCTCCAAAGGATAATTTTTTTTGCTGTCTCAATCTAAGATTTTATTTCTTATTTTTATCACCAATTCATCAAAGTAACATGATTTGTTACGTGGGTGAATTGTAATAACAAGATATTTAAAGGGTAGATGAATGTATTTGAAACAAGTTATAGTTTCAATAGATTTAGTTAGTGTCTAGGTATTTTATTAGAGGAAATGAAAGTTGTTTATTTATTTATTTATTAACTGTCTAGAGAGGTTTTGTAGTGCTCAAGGAACATACATAGTTTTTTTTTATATTATTGATGATTTATTCATAAATATGATTAGATCGTCTACAAATGCAAGGTAAGGAATGTTTATATGGCTTCTATAGTGATACCTAATAGAGATGTTATCATGTAATAGTTTCATGATACCTAATAGAGATGCTATCATGGAATAGTTTCATGATACCTCTGAGAATGTATTCTTCAGCGATTATGAAAAAGGTTGGGTGATAGTGGATCATCTTGTCTCACTTCATTCAAAGATTTTAAGTATCCATGAAGAGTACCATTGGTAATTATAAAGAAATTGACTGAATCAATGCCTATTTTGATTAGTTTTATGAACTATTTTTTAAAGAAAAATGCTTTTAGCATAGTGAATATAAACTTGAAATAAAACCTATCAAGGATTGTGGCTATATCTAATTTTAATATTAAATTTTCTACTTTTTTTCCTGCTAAGGTCATAAATGAGTTTGTGGGTTATTAATTTATTATCATGGATGTTTCTGTTCTTCAAATAACCACCCTGAACCTCAGATATTATTTTGGATAGAAGGTTGGTAAGCTTAGATTTAATGATTTTAGATAGTATTCTTTAAAAATTGTGCAAAAAGACGTATAGTTATGAAGTCTTGCCAATATTTTAGAGACTCGATATTTGGTAAAAGACATATTGCAGTAGCATATATTCGTTTGGGAGAAATGTGGCCTGTGAAATATGCAATGATGGTTTCAACTAGATCATTTTAAATGATTAGCCAACATGTTTGGTAGAATTCCGGAGTTGAAACCATCAACTCTAGCCACACTGTTTGGATTAAGTGTCTTAATTGCGTTGAATACTTCTCTAACATCAGGAGAGGCTAGAAGGGTTTGGTTTTCTTGGGTTATTATAATCTCTGGAATAATATCATAGAGATTATTTATATTAATAGGGCTGGATTGAGAGGATATAAGATCTTTGAAATAGTCTACAACAAAGTTACCTAATAAGGATTAATCTTCAATCCATGAACCATAAATCCTTATTCCATATATCCTATTTTTGTTTCTTTTTCTTTTAACATGATTGCAATTTGTATTTCTGTCACCATATTTAAAGCAATTAGTAGAACTCTTTTGTTTCCATAATGATTCTTTTTTGGAAAGAATGTTCAAATCAACAGCTCTTGCTTTTGATAATTTAATTTTGTCCTCAATGATTTTAGATTGTTCAAATCATGTTTCAAAAAAAATTGATTTATCTTCTATTTAGGCTATATTGTCAAATATATTGTGAAAACTATCTATATTCTAAATTTTAAGTTTTTTTTCTTTAATCTTCCAAGTTTTTCCCATAATACATTAATATAGAGGCCACAAATGTTCTCTTGCCAATTAGTTTCTATTTTTTTTTAGAAAATCATTGTGGAGTATCCACATGTTAAGGAATTTGAATTGGGGTAATGGTTTATTGCTGACTAAAAAGATTGATATACACAAAGGTTAATGATCTAAGCTCATTCTTGCTAGATGTTTGCCCTTTGTGATATCAAATAAGTCTCTTCAAGAAGCATTATATAATTCCATATCGATACATTTACATTTTTTGGACCATATGAATTTAGATCTACTAAAACCTGGATCTTCAAGATTGTAGTCAATAATCATATTGTTTAATTCGTCTATGGTTTTTAAACCAGAACGCTCAACAAGCAAGTTAACAAGAATCCATTCTTGGTTGGTTACAAATATGTCTATTAATTTATCCCAGACTTGTAGCGACTAAGAACCCTTTGTTTAAAGAAGAGTGGCTAACTGTCAAGTGTAGTAATTGATCTTGTTTAAGAAGAATTTTAAGTTGGTCGTTTTCTTTCCAAATAATCCATATTTTATTACTAATATTTGCACATCCAGGGTTGAAGCCAAGTGATTTTGTTACTTTATCAAGTTTATCCAGAGATATCATTGGCTCTTGTAGAGCAATAAAATTAGTTTTTCTTTTATGATTTAACTAAAGATTTGAGTCTACGGATTGTTCCTTTGTTTCTTATCCCGCGATCATTCCAATTTATGACCTTTAATGTCATTTGAAGATTGAGGTATAGAATCTGAAATATCTTGTAAAATGAAAAACCACTGAATTAAGAGGACCTTGGAAGGCTTTGTTTTTTGTTTTTCTTAATCTTTTACTAATGGAATTGTTTTCTTTTTTTCTTTCATAAACTTTTACTAAGCTTGGAGACATGGATAAGCTTCCTGATAATAGATTTTTAGGTGATTCTTGACCCTTTTTAGAAATTTTTAGTTAATTTAAAAGCTAGCATATCACCATCGGGGATATCTTACCAATAGTCATCTCTTTCCCCAAATTCTATCCAGATTTTTCGGGGAAGAGATTTAAAGATATCCAATTCTAACCCAGCTTTGCAAAAATTTAAATTTTATTTATTTTTAGTAGGTACCCAAACAAAGAGAGGTGTACCTAATGTCTATCCTGATTATACATATATTCAATAATATTTGGGAAGGAAACCTGTATTGGAGTTATTGAACACTCTATTATGGTATTAAATCCTGGATCCATTTAAGTAATCTACGAGAAGACTGTCGTATAGTCCATACGTAACGTTTCCATAATGTTTTGATATCTTTTTTATGGTCTAATTCAATAAATAAATATCTATATTCCATAATTAAAATATTGGTCAATTCCATGAATTTGAAATTTTACAAGAAGATTATAATTTATTCTAGTTTGGGTCTATCATATGAAACCTTAGGTACTAATGTAAAATTAGAAACATATAAAAGAGAGTACTTATCTTTCTCAAGAAAAATAATGGCTTTGAAGTCTCATTTTACCTGGAATAAGACCTTGTCGTAGGTGAAGTCGCTCCTTTTGATTATGACGGCTTCCGCATATAATCTTCTGTTATGGCCATTAATCAAGGGTTATCTTTGTTGTAGTTCTGGTGACGATTTTTGAAATATCGTGTTGGTCCTGATCTCCTAGGGATGGTAAGTCGTTCTTCTGATTCTAAGAAATGGTGGAATTTCTTCGTTTTTTGTTTCTTTGTTTTGAATATTTGATTCTTTGCTTCAATTTTTTTGTTTATTTTTAGATTATATACTAAAAATCTTTTCTTCTTATCACCACTCTTTTTTTCTACATGGTCATAATTGTTTTGCAGTTTATCTAAAATGTTTCAATTTTGATTTCGAATATAATTTGGATTTCTGATTCTGATTTCTAAACAATGTGAAGTGACCATAATGTTCTTTGTAAAAATTATAGCCCCTTTTGCTCCAACTTTCCCTAAATTATACAATTGAAAACCCATTTTATCCAGCGTAACTTTTAAACATGAATTTTGAAGCGAATGTAGTTGTATACCATGGATTATTAATGGTAAATATCTTGTGGAAGATGATATGCCTTTATTTTTACCCCTTGTCAAAGTTTATACCGATGGTTAGGAACTTAGATTATATTAGCAAAGACTTTATCTATTAGACTAAGACCCAATGGGCTTCTCTCTCCAAAAAATCCAAGATAGCAGCCGCCTGTGAAGGTTATCTCATCCAACAATGCCCTCCCTCCACCAGCTACCTCACCTTGAGGTCTATTCTCAATCCCAACAAGACATATCCCCAACCATCTTAGCAAATCACATCCATAAACTCAAAGGTACAAAAGCCCAACTCCAAAAGACCATGAGCAATCATCGACACCAGATTATTTCCCTCCTTTTATGAAATCAATATAACAAGGAATACAACAAAGAAAAGATAACCATCCTAGTCAATAAGCCATATTCGAGTCTTCCCCAACTAAAAAACAACGAAAGCTTGCTAAAAATAACCTTCCAACTTCAAGATTATACGCAGATATCCTAAGAAGCTCAAGAAAATATTTCAAGCACTCAAATATGATTTACAAAGACAGAGGGGACTACAGATCCATACAATTTCAAGAATCATATAAGGATTCCTTACTTTCCCTTTCTAAAATAACATTTAAATTCTCCTTCGGGAGATCATCCTTATATGATTTCAAGGTATTTTTAGGATCATTTAGATTCTCATGAGCATTTACTGTCACAATCTCGGACTATCATCATTTCTTTCTAGAGTTTGACTTAATTGATGACATAAAAACTTTCTAGAAAAGAAGTTCTTTAATAATAAGCCAATTTTATTTTAAAATCCTTAAGTGGTCCCCTGATTTCAACCCTGGACTGGAGTCTCCTCATACTCCAGTATGGATATTTTTACCCAAAATTCTTAAAATGTTATATAATTCTGACTTTGTAACCATATATTCAAAGCAATTGGATTACCTTTACCATTATGGATTCCTCACAAAATTAGAGAAAGCTTTAATATTTTCAAAGTTTGCCTCATTGCAGATGTGTCTAAGCATCTTCCCTAAAAAATCTAGATCGGATTTGGGGAATGAGATGGTTATTGGCAGAATATCACCTATGGTGATAAGCCTGCATACTGTAAAATATGTAAACATTTGGGTCACAATGATCTTTACTGTAAAAATGGAATTAAAGGAACAAACAATAATAATTTAAAGAATCCTAATTCTTCTGAACCAACAAACAATCTAAAGCAACAAACATATAAGCGAAAATAAATAAGGGTAAAAAAATTAAAATCTATAATTATTAATCCAAACCGTAAACAATAAAATAAAATCAATACAATTTCAAACATAAATGATAAAAATGATTTAACCAATAATGTGAACCAATACTAAACAATATTTTAAAAAATGAATATTCTCATCAATCAAAAACTCTTTCATTACAATCGCACTCCAATTTAACCAAAAATGTGAACCAAGACCCAAACCATACCAATTTAGGAAATACTAATGTCACCTCATCATATAACACACATAGTATAACTAAAGATGATAAACTCTTTATCATAAACCACACAATTGAACCTCCTGATGTATCTGACAGAGGTGTGACTTAAGCAATTCAATCCATCAGCATTAGAAACTCTTTTAGTATCTTCAATGATGAAGATAACTCTATTAATGGCTCTAAGACACCTAAAATGAGACCAATCATTAGCTTACCTCCTTCACCAGATAAGATAAAAACCTAAAAAGTAATCTAATCATCAAGACCATGAGTTCCAAAGGATCACTCAGATCCTCCACCTCAACATCCAAATGACCAAAGCCATCTTAAACTGGAATGCATGAGAAGTAGGTAACCAAGAAACTGTAAGAAAATTAAATCCATTATCAAATATAAGAACATAGATTTCATTTCCCTTCAAGAGCAAATGATCTCTAATGTTAAACTTGATATAATATTCAAAAAACCTGGTTTTGATACAAATCCTGCTAACAACAACAATAAAATATGGCTATTCTGGAAAAATAATTTCAAAATTCATATTCTCAGCAACAATGAACAGTTTTTGTATACAATGGTGATCCATCATTCTTCTAACAAAAAAGTTGTGGTCACCATTGTTTATGCAAAGTGTACCAGATCTCAATGACTACCTCTTTGGGATCACCTAAGATAATTTTCTGACACCAACCTTTTATGGCTAATTGTTGGAGATTTTAACACAATCTCTAAAGCTTCATAACAAATAGCATGCTCCATCCTCTATCTTAGAGGAATAGATGAATTCAATAATATGATAATCGAATCTAATCTAGAAGACCTTTGGTTTTCTTGATCAAACTTCACATGGTTAAACAATAACAAATAGAAACATCTTGATAGGGCATTACACAATGCCCCATGGAGAGATTGCTTTGACATCACTATAATGAAACATCTGGCAAGAACTATCTTAGATCATTCACCCTTAGTGATCTCTGTAACAACAAACACAAACTTATCCAAAACCCGCTTCAAATTTCAAAACATGTGGCTTATCCACAAAGAATTTCTAAAAATAGTTGAATATTTTGGCAAGAATTAATGTATGGAAATCCCATACATGTCATCTGGTCAAAATTAAGAAGACTAAAAAATACTCTTAAACTTGGAATAAAAGCGTCTTTGGAAATATAGTTGACATTATTGTTAAGGATGAAGAAGATGTTATAATAGCTGAAATAAATCTAGAAGAATCAAATAATTCTGAAAACAAAATTAACCTTTCAAAAAACCAGGGAAATTCACTTAAACTTGCTTACCGGAGAAGAAACCTATTGGCAACAAAAAAGTACCACCCTCTGGCTTAAAGATGGAGACAAAAACATACAATGTTTCCATAATTATGTTAAAAAAAGAAGGAAACGAAATGGAATTACAATAAATAGAATTGGGAATGAAAATCAAACACAAATTGGCGATTCTCTATAAATCATTTCAAAACCTTATTAAACTGCCAAAATAGTCAATCAAACAACCAATCAAATCTAAATTTAATTAATGATTTTATTCCAAATATCATAACATATCAAGACAATCAATTTTTAATGAACAATCCTTCCATTGATGTGATCCATAATACAATTAACAGTCTCAACCCCAATAGTGTATCTAGATTTGATGGATTTAACTCCAGATTCTTTCAAACATGTTCGAAAATTATTAAACATGGCTTATTTGAAGCAGTAACAACATATTTCAATAACATCTTAACTCCTAAAGGCATTTTTTGCTACTACAATATGCCTAATTTCTAAATCAAACTCTCCAAAAACCTGGTAATATTTTAGGCTTGTCAGCATTTTCACAGTATTCAATAGAATACTGTCAAAACTAATAAACAATAAAATTGCCAAACGCCTCCCCAAAATTATTTCATAAAAAAATAAGGTGTTTATGTAACACAAAAAAATCCAAGTTAATATCTTAATAACTCATGAACTTACATGTGACTTAAATAAAAAACTAGGGGATACAACATTATTATAAACCTAAATATAGTAAAAGAATTTGCTATGATAGAATTCAATTTCATATACAACATTATGCTGGCATTTGATTTTAGATCTCAATTCATTAATCTAATGAAAATATGCATTAAACATTTTTTATACTCAATAATTATAAATAGACACTCTTTGGTTTTTTTAATTCCAGTAATGAGGTCAAGAAAAGTGACCCTTTGTCATCCAGTTTGTTCATCATTGTTATAGAATTCTTGACAAGAGGAATTAAAAGACTAACACAACATTATACCTCCATGCAATACAATTGAAGAGGGTCAGTTAATATTCCATGTCTTGCTTTCGCAAACGATGTAATAATATTCACAAATGGATTTCCGAATAATGTTAAGAAAATGTGTGATTTTCTTGACCTTTATTAAAATATCTCTGGTCAACAAGTTAACAAAAACAAAAAAGTTTCATTTCCTCCACTCAAATGAGTGTAACAAAAATCACTTCTCTTGAAAACACTCTAAGATTCAAACACAGCTATCTATTTTTAAAATATTTAGGCATAACAATTCACTCTAAGAATAATATTTGTTATTTTGATGATTCGATTGACAAGATCATATGTAAAATATCATATTGGAACATTAAAACATTATTCTTTGGAGGGAGGGTGACTCTGGTAAAACCAGTTATCATTGATATTCCAAACTACTACATGCAAAGTACTCAACTTCCAAACTATATTATAACAAGAATCAATAAAATTATGAATAAATTTATTTGGGGATATAAGGATAACACTAAAACTATAATATGGTCCGAATGACCAAAACTCTGTAAATCATTTAATTAAAATGGTTTAAACATCATAATTTATGGTCAATTCATCAAGGAAATTGGTAACTATTTTAATGTTATCGATAGAACCATTTGTGAATACTATTATATAATCTATATAAGCTAAGCATACGATATCAATAGTGCCACGAGAAGAGAAGTACATTGAAAGATGAGATTGAAAGAGTTTCTTAATACCTTTTAATAGGTATTTTTCAGCAATGATGAAGAGGCTGAGTGATGGTGGATCACTTTGGCTCACACCATTGTTGTATTTGAAGTATCCATGAGAGGAACCATTTATTAAAATTGAGAAGTTCACATTATTAATACCTTTTCTAATTAAGTCAATCAAATTTCGATTAAAACCAAATCTTTTCATAATTGTGAATATGAAGTTAAAAAAAGATACAATGAAATACTTTGGCAATATCAAGCTTAAGAATAAGATTTACACCTCTAACTTTCTTGTTAATGTTATGAACAAGTTCTTGAGTGATAAGAATATTTTCATTAATAGGTCTATTTTTAACAAAACCCCATTTCTCAATAGAAATTATCTTAGAAATAATTATTGTCAATATATTATTGATGATTTTGGATAAAATTTTATTCAAGACTGTGTAGAGACTATCGGGTCTGTAGTTTTGCCAGTAAGATAAGGAGTTAGTCTTTAGGATTAAACAGGTTGCAGTTGGATAAATTCCACCATAAGCTAATTTACCTTTGAAATAATCCCTTATTGCATAACAAATATCATCTCTAATCATATGCCAACAAGATTGGTAGAACTTAGAGTTGAATTCATCAACTTCAGATGCACTATCATGTTTAGGAGAATAGATGGACTTTTGAATTTCTTCATCATTTGGTAATTATATAAGGAAGATATTTTCTTGAGGAGTTATTAATTAAATAATTAGGTCTTTAATATCCAAATAGATATTGTTACTTGTGTGCCAAATTAACAGGGATTTGAAATGATCAATGATAGAATCCATTACTTGTGAGTGATTTTCTGTCCATTGATCATTAATTTTTATTCCATGAATTATGTTTTTCTTGATTCTTTTATTAAAAAAATGTGATAATTCTTACTATTTTTATCACCAGATTTAAGCCGATTTGAAGAGCTCTTCTGTTCCCATAAGTTTTCTTCTATAACAAGTAAGTTTAAGTGATTAGCCATAGATTTTGAAATGAGAGTTTGGTATTCTAAGTAATTTGAAACTTCAAAACAATTTTCATCATATTTCACATTATCTTCAACATTTGCAATGTTGTTAGAGATATTACCAAATTCAGTTTTTTTTCTAAGTTTTAAGCCTTTATTTTGGTTTTTTTAATTTGGACAAAAAGAAATGATAGGTAGACCAGACCAGCTAAGTTTTCTTTCCAAAAAATTTCAATAGTTGTAAGGAAATCAGAATGAAGAAGCCACATATTTTGGAAATTAAAATGACCTTTAGGAGTATTAATGAATGATGACATGGATATACACAAAGGTGAATGGTTAGAAAATGTTATGGCCATGTATTTCACCTTTGTGATGTCAAAGTAGGTTTCTACGGACTACATTATGCAGAGTTCTATCAAGTTTTTTCCACTTTTTATGGTTAGACCAAGTGAATTTGGATCAAGTGAATCCTGGATCATCTAATTTGCAATCTATAACCATGTTGCTGAAATCATCAGTGCCTTTTAAATATAATGAAGAACATGCTAGTTGTTCATAGGTATTAGGAATGATATTGAAGTCATCAGTAATCAAATATTTCATGGTTGTTACTGATATTTTACAAAGATTATCTCAAAGAGTTTGTCTTTCAAATCCGTTGCATTTTTGCATATATGATGGTAAGAAACAATTCTTAATTATAAGAAGAATGTGTCACCATCATATGGAGAAACTGATCACTATTTATGTGGATACTATTATTGAAGCCTAATCTTTTTGTTATCAATTCTATGTTTTCATTAGATATCATTGGCTCTTGAAGAGAAATGAAATATATTTTTTTAGATTAAGAAATGAACTTAAGTCTCATAATTGTTTCCTTATTACTAATACCCCAGATATTCCAGCTAAGAATGGATATGGTCATTTGAGAGAAGAAGAAGAGGATCTGTTGGATGCTTTGGTATTTACAGCCTTAGTAAATAGGGACCCTTTAGGTTGTTATCTTTTATTTATTTTAGTCTTTTACTTTTACTTTGGCTTTTGTTTTTTTTTTTCATTTTTAGGAGATGTGTTTTCCATTACATGAGATAATGGAAGACTATATAAAGTTGTTAATTTAGATGACTAGTGTTCATTATCAGAATTGGTCACGTCAGAAGTTAGGGTAAAAGTTTTACCTAACTCTATTATTTGGAGGGCATCAGAGATGTCATTTTTAGTGACATCAATATTGTTTTGATTAGTGTCAGGGATCTGATGCAGACAGTTCGGTGAATTGACAGTTTGGAGCTCCGGTGTCAGATTTTGACCCACAACACCTTGTTTCGAAGGAAACGACGTCACGAACGCAAGTCACCAGCTTCGCTCGTGTGCTATGGGATTTTTTGGGCATTCGAGCTCATCTATCCTCTTGTTTTGCAATTTTAATACTTTAGGCTATTTTGGTAATTTTCATATTTTTAGTTTTAGGGTTTCGCTTGAACCCTTATATAAACCTATCTTCTATACACTGTTCTGGGAGTTGTTTTTTATTAATAAATTAGGGTTTTTATCCATCTTTGGCTTCTGTTACGTTTCACTCTGAGTCATAGTGGTATCAGACACAGGCAGTCCTGCGAGATGGTGCGAGGAAGAACCAGCGGTCGCGGTGGCGCTGCAGTGACTAGAGATACAAGTGATTTAGATGATCGTGAAGTTGCTGATCTACGCCGTCAGGTAGCCGATCTAACCCGTCAGATGGCTGATCTTACCGCCAGGCAACAAGGCACGGAGGTTGAAGGTTTCGATAACCCTTTTGGGGAGGGGTTCGAACAGAATACTTCTCACGGCCGACGCTGGGAGCATGGCTTTAAGATAGACATCCCGGACTTTGATGGTAGCCTTAAGGTAGAGGAACTTATTGATTGGTTATCCCAGATTGAGGAAGTACTAGACTTCAAGGAAGTTCCGGAGGAGAGAAGGGTCGCATTGGTCACCATCCACCTACGCGGTAGGGCACAGGCTTGGTGGCAGCAGGTGAAGCAGAACCGCGCGCGTGCAGGCAAGGATAAAGTCCGCAGTTGGGAGAAATTCAAAAGAAAAATCCGCAAGGCTTTCCTTCCCTACAACTTCGATCGGGAACTCTACCAGCGACTTCAGAATCTTCGTCAGGGACCCAGATCTTTGGATGAATATACCGAAGAATTCTATCAGCTGCTGGCTCGCACAGATGTGACCAAGTCGCCGCATCAGCGGGTATCCCGCTATATTCGTGGGTTGCGCTTTCAGCTTCAAGATGTGCTGAATATGTTCGACCCGTCCTCCGTTTCCGAAGCCCATCGGCGTGCCCTCCAAGCAGAGAAACAGTCGACTCGCCGGACCCAGACTGGCGTACGGACCGGTGCTCCTTCAGGGATCTCGGCGTCCAAACCAGTTCCCCGTCCAACACCTGATCAGATCCCTCCTGGGCGCGGTGCGCCAAACCGTTCTTCAAGATATTCACTGTGCTATGGTTGTGGCGAATTAGGGAATCGTTAGGTAGAGTGTCCAAATGCTGCGGGTGCTAGGGGTCTTTTCTCTCAAGAGGCGTTTGAACCGAATCCAATTTTTCTTGATGGTCCTCCGAAATTTGATACCTACGATGATGACTTGCCTGAGGCTGCGGAAGAAATTGTGACTGGCGATGTTGGAGCAGTGCTGATGCTGCGTCGCACTTTTCTGTCTCCTCGCGTTCCTGAGCAGAGTGACTGGCTGCGGAGTAACGTGTTCCAGTCGACTTGTACGATCGGCGGGAAGGTGTGCACCTTCATCATTGATGCTAGTAGCTGCGAGAATGTCGTCTCCGAGACAACGGTTTCGAAGCTCGGGTTGAAGGCATAACCGCACCCCAAGCCCTACAGGCTCGCCTGGCTAAGTAAAGGTACTGATATCACTGTATCTAAATGTGTGCTTGTTTCTTTTTCTGTGGGGCAAACATACCAGGATGAAGTGTTTTGTGATATTATACCTATGGATGCTTGTCATCTACTGCTTGGCCGTCCTTGGCAGTATGATCTGTCCGTTATGCATGATGGGCGTACAAATACCTACTCATTCCTCTTTCGGGGAAAAAAAGATCGTTCTTATGCCAGCAAAGCCTCGACCCCTCAACATTAACTCTACTCCTTCTACATCGACGTTGCTGTCCCGTGCTTCTTTTCAGACAGCCATGGAAGAGGCTGGTATGGTTTTCCTATTGTTCTGTGATCCTGTTGTGCCTAATTCCCATGCAGACCATAGCCTTGTCATTCAGTCTCTTTTGCAGGAGTTTGCAGATGTGTTTCCGGCGGATTTGCCACCCGAGTTACCTCCTCTGAGGGATATTCAACATCAGATCGACATGGTCGCTGGTGCTGCTCTCCCAAATCGGCCCCACTATCGAATGAGCCCGAAGGAGCATGAAGAATTACGACGACAGGTGGAGGATTTGTTGGACAAGGGACATATTCGGGAAAGTCTCAGCCCTTGTGCAGTCCCGGCATTACTGACACTGAAGAAGGATGGTTCTTGGCGTATGTGTGTGGAGAGCCGAGCTATCAACAAGATCACTATTCGCTACAGGTTTCCTATACCTCCCCTGGATGATTTTTTAGACCAGTTGGGTGGTGCTTCTGTGTTCACCAAGCTTGATTTGAAGAGTGGATACCATTAGATTCGGATTCGTCCTGGTGATGAGTGGAAGACGACGTTTAAGACGCGTGAGGGTTTTTTTTGAGTGGGTGGTGATGCCGTTTGGTCTGTCCAACGCGCCTAGCACGTTCATGCATATCATGAATCAGGCATTAAGGCCTTTCATCAGTAAATTTGTTGTTGTTTACTTCGATGACATTCTGATCTATAGTTCTAACCATTCTGTGCATCTATCCCATTTACGTGAGGTGTTATTGGTGTTGCGTCGGGACAAGTTTTATGCTGCTACTGCCAAATGTTCGTTTATGTCCCCAGTTGTCCAATTTTTGGGTTATATTGTCTCTGTTGACGGGTTACGAGTTGACCCGAGCAAAGTTGCTGTTGTGGACCAGTGGCCTCGACCTACTTCCATCACCGAGGTCGAGGTTTAGCATCGTTTTATCGGCGTTTTAGCATCGTTTTATCGGCGTTTTATTCCCCATTTCAGCAGTATTATGGCCCCGATTACGGATTGCATGAAGGGCACAAAATTTGGTTGGTCTGAAGATGCTGATGCAGCATTTGTAGAAGTTAAACAGCGTCTCACCACAGCGCCTATTCTGGTGCTGCCCGACTTTTCCCAGCCATTCGAGCTTCATTGTGATGCGTCTAAATTTGGTATTGGGGCAGTTCTCTTCCAGTTAGGGCGTCCTGTGGCTTTCTTGAGTGAGAAATTGGCAAGTGCCAAGCTGCGATTTAGTACTTATGATATTGAATTTTATGCGATAGTTCAGGCTATCAAGCATTGGCGTCATTACTTGTTTCAGCATGAATTTGTGTTATATACTGATCATGATTCTTTGAAGTATCTTGGTAGTCAAGACAAAGTATCTCATAGACATGATTCTTGGATAGCTTACTTGCAGCAGTTCACTTTTGTCATCAAGCACAAGGCCGGTATTACGAATCGGGTTGCTGATGCTTTGAGCCGACGTCACACTCTGTTGACTGAGATGCGCGTTCAGGGCGAACATTCTGATTTTTTATTGGAGGATGGCTTTCTCTTTCGTGGCGTCCAGCTGTGTATCCCTGACTGTAGTTTGCGTCCTCAGCTGATCAAGGAGCTACATAATGAAGGTCATGTGGGTCGTGATTGAACATACCAGTTGCTGTCCTCGTCCTGTTTTTGGCCTTCGATGCGGAAAGAAGTTGGTCGTTTTGTTGCCTGTTGTCGAATTTGTTAGTTGGCCAAGGGAACATCCACAAATGCAGGTCTTTATTTGCCCTTGCCGATTCCTGCTCAGCCCTGGACCGACATCAGTATGGATTTTGTTCTTGGTTTACCCCGGACTCAGCATGGATTCGACTCTATTTTTGTGGTGGTTGATCATTTTTCTAAGATGGTACACTTCATCCCCTATAGAAAAACATCTGATGCAGTGTGTGTGCGCAGCTTTTCTTTCGAGAGATTTATCGTATTCATGGCCTTCCCAGTACCATTGTTTCTGACCGTGACACCCGGCTTGTGAGTCATTTTTGGCACAGCTTATGGCGTATGGTGAATACACAGCTCAACTTCAGTAGTGCTTACCACCCCCAGACGGATGGTCAGACAAAGGTGGTTAACCGATCCATTGGTAACCTGTTGCGCAGTCTGGTGGGAGATCATCCGAAGGCTTGGGATCAGCGCTTACCGCAGGCAGAGTTTGCCCACAACCATACCCTTAACAGATCCACGGGTTTTTGTCCTTTTCAGGTGATGTATGGTATTGTGCCTCGGGGTCCAGTAGACTTGTTAGCACTGCCTAGCAGGATTCGTCTTCATTCAACTGCTGAAGAACTTGTCTCACATATTCGCCAAACCCACCAGCAGACTCATGATCAGTTGGTCTTGAGCACCGCCAAGTATAAGTCTCAGGCAGATTCTCATCGTCGTCCTGTTCAGTTCGAAGTTGGTGACTATGTGTGGGTAGTTTTAACAAAGAATCGTTACCCTGCTAGTGAATACAACAAACTGGCCGCCCGAAAGATTGGTCCAGTAGAGATTGTGGAGCGGATCAATCTGAATGCTTATCGACTACGTTTTCCTAGCCATGTCCACACGAATGATGTCTTCAATGTTAAGCATCTGATTCCTTATGCAGGTGACTCTTCTGATGGGGAGACCGGTTCTGATTCGAGGGCGAATCTTCTCTACCCCGACGGGAATGATGCAGACAGTTTGGTGAATTGACAATTTGGTGAATTGACAGTTTGGAGCTCCGGTGTCAGATTTTGACCCACAACACCTTGTTTTGAAGGAAACGACGTCACGAACGCAAGTCACCAGCTTTACTCGTGAGCTATGGGCTTTATTGGGCATTCGGGCTCATCTATCCTCTTGTTTTGCAATTTTAATACTTTAGGCTATTTTGGTAATTTTCATATTTTTAGTTTTAGGGTTTCGCTTGAACCCTTATATAAACCTATCTTCTATACACTGTTCTGGGAGTTGTTTTTTATTAATAAATTAAGGTTTTTATCCCTCTTTGGCTTCTGTTACGTTTCACTCTGAGTCAGGATCCAATACTGGTTTTCTAAAATACTGGTTTTCTAAAATACTGGTTCAAAATTCTTCTTCTAATGAATAGTGACCTTCTTAATATTTTGAACGTGTGAAAATTTAGTATCTTGGTGAGAAACAACATGATGTTGTAAATTGTTATTATATGTATTTATAACATTATTGGAAGAGTTGTTGTTTTATGAAGGTAGATTTTTATTCACAATAACAGATTTAATTTTTTGATCCATACTTCTTTTTTAGAAGGTGGATTCTAACTTTAAATGGTGGAATCAAAGTTAGCTAATTTTCATTTTCAGCTAAACTATGAGGGTTTTGTTAACCTTTTGAGCGGATTTTTTCTACTTGCAAGATTGAGAGTATTTTGGCAAGTATCCATAGGAGATATCTTGCCAAAAATCTTTCTCATCCTCAAAATCTATCTATAGTTTTTGACACAGAGGTTTGGAAATATTAGAGATAATCAGACCTTTCCAATGATTGTAGCTTGCTCTATTAAAAGATGGAACCCAAATTGACTAATGCAATCCAATTGCATTTGAAATATGGGTAACAGAATTCCTATTATAAAAAATTTCAAGGATTTTTGGTAAACCCAGATTGGAGTCTTTGATGACTCCACTATGGGATGAAAACTTGGTGTATTTGAAGAAGCTGAAAATAGAATTTTCCTAAATAATGAATATTAATGTTTTCAGAGTTTTGATAAATCCTCAAGATTTTATGTTTCTATAAATATATGTCTCCAGACACACATATATATATATATATATATATATATATATATATATATATATATATATATATATATATATTGTAGACTCCTATTAGATTAAAAGATTGTGTATCTGTTTTAAATTTAGCCAAACTGGGTTTACCATGAGAAAATTTTGCAATTAGAGTATATATAGAGGATAAAAGAAGAAATTACTTATCCGTAGCTTTGAAGATGTCAAACTTTTCCTCATCCTTAGTTTAATACTAGATTGCTTCATGAGTGAAAAACTTCTTTTGTGGCTTGAGTGCCTCTGTAAACGATCTTTAAGCATTATTTCTAGTTCCTTTTTAAGATTGATCCGGGCTAGGGTTGACTTAAAAAAATGGAGTTAATTGGAAACACCGAGTTGATTTTTATTTTGTTTGAGCCAAGGAACGGATGAAATGGGTTTTTTTATTGATGTTTCCGATGAAAAAATGGCTTCGCAAAAATCTTGGTTGTCATTAAATCTTGATTTGAATAAGCAAGGATTGGAAGCCTCCTTAATTTTTTCTTTTTTTATTTTCTTCGAATCAAACTTGAGGTTAGGTTGAAGATACGATTTGACCATTTAAAACGGGATCCAAATTCTAAGGTTTATAATTTGATTCGATGATTTAAAGGTTTAAAAAAAGAGGAGAGAACGATATGAAAAGTATTATTATTAATTATTATCAATAAAATATGAATAAGGTTGCTTGTAATATTTATTTTGATCTACTTAAAAATAAATACGTTGGTTTTATATTTTATTTTTTAAAATTAAATTTAAACAAATTATGAAACATACAATTTTTTTATTAAATGTTTAATGTTCTAAAATTATATTTAATTTAATACAAAAATTAAAACATACTTGAACACAATAATAAGTAAAAATATGTATATTATACATTGTGAGGTTTATTTTAAGCTCAATGTAATTTTATCAAGTGTTTTGGAAACTTTTTAGACTATTGAATGTTTGGGTGTTTTGGTGAGAGATTAGAGCTATGTGGTTGTATTAAATGTTCATTACCTTCAATAATGAAAGTAGTTGGGGTATTTATACCTTTAATTATGGATCCAAGGTCGACGTTTATTTCCATAGGAGATTGAAGCGCTGCCGGCATCCTGAAATGCACCTCATCTATAGTTTTGTCATAAATGGTTGCCACATTCTCCTTTAATTCAGCAAACCACTCCGGTTGGACCCAAGGTCCATGTTTATTTCTGGACTGCTGACTCTGAGCTAGATTTGGGTGGGATTGAGTCTGTTTGGCCCTGTTGGATCCCTGTCCGGTTTCTTTGGCCTTGTATCTGTACTGATTCTGGTTTGGAGCAGCTGGGGCAGACCTCAGTTGTTTGTGTACCCTAGTCTTCTTCGTTTTATCTACGTCGATTTGTTTTCCCACCTGATTTAGCAAACCACCCCAAGTCATGGCCTTCTTCATTGTCATTGAATCAGCTAGATTCCCGCGGTTTAACCCTTGTCTCAAAGAGGCTATTGCTACTTGTTCAAAACAATCAGCTAACCCATTCTTGGTATTTACAAACCGACTTATACAATCTTTCAGTGACTCATTTGGCTCTTAGGCACAATGGATAATAGTATCTTCATTTACCTTCACCTCCTTACTCCCCACAAACCGCCTTCAGAAAGCCACCCGAAACGTATCAAAGTTTCTGATACAACCTTGTGGCAAGTTGCTGTACCATTTCAAAGCACTTCCCGTAAAATATTGGGAGAAGGCTCTACAAAGAAGTTTGTCATCATCATCAAAATTCATCATAAATTTTTTAAACTGTTCTAGATGGTTGTCTGGATCTTTGCTCCCATCATATTTCTCCATTTTAGTATTGTCAAACCTCTTAGGAAGGTTTTCGGACAGTATCTTGGCTGACAATGGCGATTGCCTCCAATTCCGACTACGACTAAAAACTCTGTTTTCATTATGTGTTGCAAAAATACTTGGCTCATCATGGAAAGCAAAATGATCCATCAGCAGCTGATCCACATGCCTATGACTATGGTCGTGGCTGTCAGACGACCTTTTCCCAGATGTCTCTTTAGTCTCCCATGCCTATCTTTTTTTCTTGAATATTTTTTAAATAGCTTTTGTTTCTTCCTGGACCTCCCCTCATCACTGCTTGATGATAAAAACACCTCAAGATCATCCTCGTTCGAAGAGCTACTGGAGGACTCAGACTCTGAGCTCTCCACCGGCTTGGACCGGTGAGACTTTGTGGAACTAACATGGGTCTTTTTCGTGCTAAAATGAGTCTTTGCTGATGGGTCGTTCTCCCTTGGGTTGTTAGTATGGTGAATGGCTGACGCTTTTGACTTTTCTTTTAAACCCATCTTCGCCTTTCTAGTGGCCCTCAATGCTTCTATTTCAGCTTTCAACTTGTCTCACTCTTTGGTCGTGTACTCATTGTTTTCCCCCACCACCTCCACCAAAGGTGGTGGAATTGTTTGCTTGTCCGAATTCATCCGAACCAGTTTTTCTTGCTGGTTTTGAATGCTAGATTCAGGCACCTTCTCCTCCCACTATGGTTGCCAATTTGGTGAGGTTTATTTTAAGCTGGGGGTAATTTTGTCAAGTGTTTTGTAAAGTTTTTAGAGTATTAAATGTTTGCGTGTTTTGTAGTGAGAGATTTGAGTTACGTGGTTGTATTAAATGTTCATTACCTTCATTAATGAAAGTAGTTGGGGTATTTATACCCTTAATTATGGACCCATGTGCTTTTGGATCGAATTATGAAACCGAATCAAGTTTAATGGCCCATTTACTTAATAAGCTGATTAGCACATAGCTTAGTCAAAAGGTGTTTAGTTATTTTATACTTTTTTCCTGTTCGGATAGTTCAGTGGGCAGTGTTTATCTGAATTTCCCTTGTCTGGATATCTCAGTAAGCAGTGGTGGATTCATCCGGACTCATCAATATCTAAAATAGTTTTATTATTTTAAAGATGAATTATTTTTATTATTTTATATGGATATTTTTTCCCCTTAAATGTTGATTTTGTTGAATTAAACCAATTGAAGTACAAAGGGCATTATAATAGGCCAAACAATGTTTGAAAAATCCAACAACTTGACAAACCCAACTAAACAGGAACTAAACAACGCTTTAGTCTTAAAATAAAGCGCCAAAAGGACCCGATAAATTTTTTCACCCAAATTGAATTTTTTAATGAGAGCCAAATGAGTACGAGACAGACATCACTATTGGGGAGCTTGAAAGCTTGAGGCAAGACGGAAATACCAATTCCATTATGGTAGCGTCAAGCTACGAGATGGAACAGGTGGCTGGAATGTCAGAGATAGAAGACGAACAATAGAAGATGGATAGCTCTAACCCTAGGTCAGAGTAAAAGAGACTTTAAAGAAAATCAAATTCTATTCAAAAAAATCTGAGGCAAAACTAGGGTTTGAGAGCCACCTATAAAAGTGCTCGAAACCCTAGCCCAAAATTACAGCTTTTTCCTTGTGCAATAAAATAAATCCCAGCCTAATTTCAAAGCGATTGGAGCTGGTTAAGTATTTTAATAAAATCCAAAAAAAATAGGAAAATGTAGTAAATTTACTAAAACAGCAAAACGAGGGTTTAAACGATTAAATTTAGAGCCTGGACTTCATCACTTTGTGATGCTTTTGAAAATCGTTGAGCTTCTCGACGCGTTCGATTTGAGTGGTCGCATCGCCTAATTTTGATATCTGGGACCCAAATAAAGCCCGTTTTCGTTTGTCCAAAAGGGTCATATAGTCATGGGCTTATACAACTACATCATCCTCTCCTTCTTCAGAAGAATTCGCCCACGAATTCTCAGCGTCATCATCCTCCGCAGCAGCGGTGAATGGCACTAGGTGCTTCACGTTGAAAACATTATGGGTCTTCATGTGGCTGGGTAGTTTCAACCTGTAGGCATTGGGATTAATCTTTTCAATAATTTCAAACGGGCCCACCTTCTTTGCAACCAAGTTGTTGTAATCGTGTGCAAGATAGCGATCCCTGGTCAAAACGGCCCATATAAAGTCCCCCACTGCAAACTCCACCAGACGGCGCTTCTTATCTGCGGCAATCTTGTACTTTTGTGTTGTTTCCTCCTGGTGTTTACGGGTGTTCTCATGGATCTCCCATAGATCAGCAATGGCGTTCTCGACTTTAGCTGGAACCTTATCAAGCGTTGGGAAAGCTAAGTCCATAGGACCCCGTGGGTTATAACCATAGACTACCACGAAGGGACTATACTCAGTACTGCGCTTGTGGTTCCTGCTGTAGGCTAACTCAACATGATAAGGGCGGTAATCCCATGCTTTCAAGTTCCTAGAGACTTCTGTGCGTAACATGTTGCCTAACGTTCGATTAGTTACCTCGGTTTGGCCGTCTGTCTGCGGGTGATACGCGCTGCTAAAACTCAGCTTCGTGTTTGTGAGGTACCACAAACTCCTTCAAAAATGCCCCACAAACCGTGCATTGCAATCAGAAACGATATTCAAGGCTAGACCATGTAAGCGGTAGACCTCACGAAAGTATAAATTAGCAACATTCACAGCATATGTGGTTTTCTTGCAGGCAATAAAGTGGGCCATCTTAGAAAATATGTCAACTACTACAAAAATAGAATTGTTACCTCTCTGTGTTCTTGGCAGCCCAGAGATGAAATACATGCTGACACTTCACCACGGTCCTTCCGGTATTGGAGTGGTAGGTACAAACCTGCGTTGGAGGATGTACCTTTTGCCACCTGGAAAACCCGACAACCAGCTACAAAACGGATAACATCTCGCCTCAAATGCGGCCAGAAGAACTTACTAGAGACAGAGTGAAGGGTTTGATCTCTACCCCCATGCCCCTCCTTCCATACGAATCATCATGCTGTGTCGGCTCAGTGCGTCAGCTACGCGGTTAACTGTCCCCGAAGTATGCTTAATGGAAAATGTAAATTGTTGAGTAAATACTGCCCAACGTGCATGGCGGGAAGAGAGTTTCTCCTGAATCTGTAGATGCTTTAAGGCATCATGATCGGTGGATCCAAGATCCTTCATCATCTCGAATCCCATAACTTCTCCTTCCATACGAATCATCATGTTGTGTTGGCTCAGTGCGTCAGCTACGCGGTTAACTGTCCCCGAAGTATGCTTAATGGAAAATATAAATTGTTGAGTAAATACTGCCCAACGTGCATGGCAGGAAGAGAGTTTCTCCTGACTCTGTAGATGCTTTAAGGCACCATGATCGGTGTACATGACAAAGTCATTGTAGGCCAAGTAGGAACTCCAGTGCTTTAACGCTCGTACAACTGCATAGAACTCCTTGTCATAGGTGTTGTAGTTAAGTTTAGCTCCACTTAAATTTTCGTTGAAGTATGCTACAGGGCGGCCTCGTTGGCTGAGTACACCGCCAATGCCCAATCCGGATGCATCACAATATAGTTCAAATCCTGTAGAGAAGTCAGGTAAAACCAGAATCGGTGCAGTGGTCAGTCTTACCTTGATTTCCTCAAACGTCGTAGTTGCTTCAGGGGTCCAGCAGAATGTCTTGCCCTTCATACACTCTGTAATATGAGTCATAACAGTGCTGAAGTTATGTATGAACCGTCTGTAAAAGGAGACCAATCCTTGAAAAGAGCGGACTTCAGTGATGGAAGTAGGAATAGGCCAGTCTCGCACGGCTGCCACTTTCGACTGATCCACTGATAACCCATCCTTTGACACGACATACCCCAAGAAGACGATCGAATCTGTCATAAAACAACACTTATCGAGTCCTCCATAAAACTCCTCTCGCCTCAAAACAACCAACACCTTGCGTAAGTGTTGGAGATGCAGCTCTTCTGTCGTACTATAAATAAGAATGTCATCAAAGTACACAACAAGAAATTTTCCGATGAACGGGCGAAATACCTGGTTCATAACCCGCATGAACGTGCTAGGAGCATTAGAAAGACCGAATGACATTACCATCCATTCAAACAGACCTTCTCGAGTCTTGAAGGCTATTTTCCACTCATCCCCCATACGAATACGAATCTGGTGATATCCGCTCATCAAATCCAGCTTCGTAAACACAGAAGCACCATTCAATTGATCCAGTAAATCATCAAGGCGAGGAATAGGAAACCGATACCTGATTGTAATTTTGTTGATAGCCCGGCTATCCACACACATTCTCATTGAGCCATCCTTTTTTGGTGTTAACAGTGCAGGAACCGCACAAGGACTAAGACTCTCCCGGATGTGGCCTTTCGTCAATAGTTCTTCCACCTGTCTTGGGAGCTCTTCATGCTCTTTTGGGCTCATCCGATAATGCGGTCGGTTTGGTAGGCTAGCACCTGGTACAAGGTCAATATGGTGCTGGATATCTCTCAATGGAGGAAGACATGTAGGTAATGTATCAAGAAAGACAACAGAAAATTCTGCTAATAGCGGCCGAACTCTCTCAGGTATACCAGCAAATGGATCAGTACTAAATTGTTTAACCACCAAAAGATAAACAATCCCTGTTTCATGAGCATGCTCAATAAACGCCTTTCGAGCTAGAAAGTTCTTACCTGACTCCTTTGATATTGCAAGGGCGGGTTTTGGGGAAACCTCTTTAGTTGGTGTTAATATGAACCTAACATTATTCCATATAAAATTGTAGCGGTTCCTCCTACCATCATATGTGACACTTCTATCATATTGCCAGGGTCGGCCTAGCAACAAGTGACATGCATCCATCCCAATGACATCGCACCATGCTTTATCCCTATAGTTACCAACAGAGAAAGATACCAGACATCTTCAAGAGATATTTACCTCACTACCTTTCTTTAACCAGGCAAGCTTGTAGGGGTTTGGGTGGTCTTCTGTTTTCAGGGCCAGTTTCTGGACAGCTTCTGCAAAGATAACATTTTCGCAGCTCCTTAAATTAATAACGAATTTGCATACCTTTCCCCCAATAGTACAAGTCGATTGGAAAATATTGTTCCGTAGCCAATCATCCTCATCACTTTTGGCTTTCGGCGTCAGACAGATACGACTTAAAACCAATGCCTGACCAATATCTCCTCCTGTAACCTGGTCCTCTGGAACCTCATCAGCAACATCCTCTAGTTCTTCATCAAACCGTGGGTCACCCTCCACGTAAAAATCAGCAGTGTCAACGAACAGACCCCTCGATTGTTGTGGTTGTTGTCGTAATTTTGGACACTGTAAAGCAATGTTCCCTAGTTCATGACAATGGTAGCACCGAACCTGTGAGGAAGTAACTGTGCGACTAGGGACCTGCAAATTAGCACATGTACGCATAGGAAAAACAATTGGTACTCCTGGGTTAGGGTTTGGAACTGTCCTTTTTGGGAATGCCGATGGAGTTGTTCTGGCAGTATTTCCTCCATAAGGCCTTCGTGAAAGGGCTTTCTCCAAATGCAGTGCGCGCTGATGTGCTTCAGACACATTCACAGGGTCGAACATGTTCAGCTGGTCCTGAAACTGTTGTCGCATCCCCCCTATATAGCGTGATACTAGCTGATCTGCTGAATCAGCAATATAGACATGGTTTTGTAGCTTGAAAAAATCGTTAGTGTACTCGTCAACAGTCCTTGACCTTTGTTTAAGGTTTTGGAACTGCTGATACATGATGCTGGCATAGTTGTAAGGCAAAAACGCTGCCCTCAAGTCTTCACAAACTTAGCCCAAGTTGTTATTTTTGGTTTACCGTGCCTTGATCTGGTCTGCTTGAGCTGTTGCCACCAGGATGCAGCTCGGCCTCGGAACTTAGTTGCAGCCAACTGTACCCGCTTTGCATCCGGAACCTCTTTGAAATCAAGGACTTCTTCAACTGAGGCGATCCAGTCTAAAAACTCCTCTTGTTCGAGACCCCCTTGGAACTCTGGGATATCGAGTCTGAATCCAGATTCCTACCGGTTGTTGGCGTTTAGATCAGAATCTCTCGGTGGTGGCTGTTCAAAGACTTGGTCACGGAAGTCTTGTGGTGAGTATTGACCCCTAACTTGTTCTCGCTGAGGAGCAAATAGATTCTGCTCGCGGCTGATCTCTCTCAGATCCCGACGGGTGGTTGCTCAAACCTGGAGATCGAAAGCCGTTGGTTTGGTTTTTCAACAGCCTGTGTAGTGCTTCTTGTACATCTCTCAACTAATTTCCCAACGAGTGCATCTGTTCACCAACCTGGGATTGGAATTGACCGAATTCATCACGGTCGACCGATTCGGTGATCGGAAGAGTGGACTTCCCCCGAAAAGATCGCTTTGGCGGCGTACCGTCGTTACCCACGCCGTAGAAACTCTGAATCTGATACCAATATGGTAGCGTCAAGCTACGAGATGCAACAGGTGGCTCAAAATTCATAGAAAGAAGACGAACAATAGAAGATGGATAGCTCTAACCCTAGGTCAGAGTAAAAGAGACTTTAAAGAAAATCAAATTCTATTAAAAAAAGTCTGAGGCAAAACTAGGGTTTGAGAGCCACCTATAAAAGTCCTCGAAACCCTTGCCCAAAATTACATATTTTTCCTTGTGCAATAAAATAAAGCCCAGCCCAATTTCAAAGCGATTGGAGCTGGTTAAGTATTTTAATAAAATCCAACAAAATAGAAAAATGTAGAAAATTTACTAAAACAGCAAAACAAGGGTTTAAACGATTAAATTTAGAGCATGGACTTCATCACTTTGTGATGCTTTTGAAACTCGTTGAGCTTCTCGATGCGTTCGATTTGAGTGGTCGCATCGCCTAATTTTGATATCTGGGACCCAAATAAAGCCCGTTTTCGTTTGTCCAAAAGGGTCATATAGTCATGGGCTTGTGCAACTACATCACATTAGACCAGCATCTTCCTTTAATTTTTCAAACGGAAAGAAGGTGATGAACATCGGTGACTATGGAACAGAGCATCAACGAACTAAAGGATTGAGCAGGAGAATTAATCAGGAGGCTCCGATCTGAGATAGCTGATATGCAGATTTTCAAGGAGGATTATAGCTCTGAGGTAATTCAGAACTTGATTACTATTAATATTCATGCTCTTCTTTTTTAAGAGATATTTATGCAATTCAATCGGTTGTCGTGTTCTGCTCCCGGTAAACATGAGTTATATTCATAATGGGAAGAATAAGTTTCCTATAACAAGTTAGAATAGATTTAAAACCATGGGTAATTCCTTTAAGTAACATCTCAGTTAGGATAGATGAATCTGTTTCAATGTCAAGCTCTTTGATACCTAGAGATTGACAGAGAATAAGACCATCAAAGAGAGCTCGACATTCAGCAATTAAGGGGCTTGATTTCCCATAGAGCTTTCCAAATCCCAAGACTCCACTAGATTCGCCATATCTGCTACAAGCGCCATCAGTATTCAGCTTGTATCTGTTAGATTAAGGATTGATCCAGCTAATAGAGATAGGTAGGTATCGCTTAGCTAAATGATTAACACAACCAATTGATGAAGATATTTTCTATCCTTGCCCCACTGATTTCTTTTAAATAACTTAGCTCTGTCAAAACTAGATAAAATATATATATCACCTGATTTATCATAAAAATATGGTTGTCTTTTCTGTCTCTGTGATTGCTGTTGTTTCTTTCTAGATAACCCATACTATTATTGAGGGCAGGATAGTTCTCAAGGGAACCCTCTTAGCACTAGACCAGTACCATGTTCTGATTAGATGAGGCGTGAACATATTCTTGGAAATATTTAGGTTAAAGAGAACAACAAAGTGATTACACACATACCAGGAATCAGAGCATTGTACAAATACATGATTAGTTGATTATATGCTATCACATTTCTGGCATTTGGAAGCTAGGATGAATTTCTGTTTTGAAGATTAGTTTCAGTAGGAATCCAATTAAAGAGGGTTCTCCAAAGAATAAATGAAAATGTCTTTGGTGTAATCTGATTCCAGGTTTTTATGTAGCGATTAGAAGAGTTCCCTTTTGACCTGACTGCTTCCCAAGTTGTTTTTGAGTTGAATTTTCCGTTAGGAGACAAATCCCACTTAATAGCATCAGGTCTGATCTTATGAATTTATTTTATCTCAATAATGGAAACAGAGGATAATAGTTTTTGTAAATTCCAAGATCCTTCAGACCAATACTTTTGGATTTCAATACTTTCCACCCAAGTTTTATCATCCGTTTGATTAGAGAGAATGAAATGTTTTTTGTACACCATCTGTCGAGCCAGAAATCATCCTTTCCAACACCAATATCCCAGAATATGTATTTTCTGCCTTATCTCTTATATAATAAATCATTTTCCAAACTTTAGAGCTCCTTATAGGAATAAGAGAACAGATAGGATGGTGAGATTTGCAGTATATTGATAACATCATCTTTGCCCAAAGACTTTCCTAACCTCTGAGTAAAAAATATAATTTGAGAGAGTAGGCTTCATGGATATCTTGAATTATTTTAATGTTAAGACCAACCTCGTCGTAAGGTTTACACATTCTGTCCAAAGAAGACCAGTTAATTAATTTGTTATCATCTTTAGTCCCCTATAGGAAGTTGTTGTATAGGATTCCAAGTCTATTGATTACAGAGTTGGAGATGTTAGAGTTCTGAGTGTAGAAGATAGGAAATACAGAAAGAATAGTCTAAATTAATGTTAATCTTCTTTCAAAATACAGCAGAGAGGAGTCTCATTCATTAATCTTGATCCTTGTTCTATCTAGTAGATCTTCAAAGTTAGCAGCTTTGTTATTGTTGCTGATAACACTACCTAAATACTTGAAAGGAATATGTATGTGCTTAATGTTTAGAATTTCTTCTTGATCCTTAGCTTGTCTGTTTGACATTTTGACATGTACAATGAGCTTGGTTTTATCTCTGTTTATTAGCATCGTAGAAACAGATTGGTAGTAGTTTAAGTAGCCATCAACATGGTTGATAGCAAGGAGAGATCCATTAGAAAAGATGATCAGGTCATCCGCGAAACCATGCAATGAATATTAATCTTCCCTCTGTATTTTCATTTGTTACCATGGTACTCTACATACAAAGACTTAAGACCTATGAGGAGATATTCCTCAATAATTATGAATAGGTTGGAGGACAGTGGATCCTTCTGCCTAAGGCCTTTTGTGGACTTGAAAAATCCATTCATATCACCATTAATCACAATAAATGAATGCACATTTGATGTATTCTTCTCCATCAACTTTTGAAACATAGAATTGAACCCAGACCTAGCCAAAACATTGAGAAGAAACTTGTGATAGATTTTAACGAAAGCCTTTGACGTATCCAGTTTAAGGATACCATTACTGTCCCTTGATTTAATGTTTAAATCATAACAGAGCTCTTGCTTAATCAAAATATGCTCGTGAATAATTATTCCTTTCACAAAGCCCCCTGCTCTTCATAGATGATTTTGGGCAGAAGAAAAGCTAATCTGTAATTAATCACCCTTGAAACAATCATATTAACCATTATAGAGAGGTTTATTGGTCTGTAGTCTGCCCAAGCTTTATGATGCTTTGATTTAGGAATAATCAGATGGCAGTTGAATGAACTTCTTTAAGAATATGATATATTTTAAAGATGTCTCCGATGTCAGCACATAAGTCATTGGAGATAATTGACCATAATGTTTTTAAAAATTCTCCATTGCATTCATTAGAACCTACAACACGGTTATAATTAAAATACTTGATAATGTTATAAATTTCACACTCACTTGGGCAGGCCATCAACATGGAGTTGTCCTTATCAGTGATGAAAGAAGGAATAAGGTCTAAGTAGCTTTCAGATGCATTGCTGACAATGCTTCCAGATAAAAGGTTCTCAAAGTACATAATAGCAGATTTGCTAATTGCTTCGTGTCCTTCAATCTATTTGGAATCATCACAAATCCTGTTAATCAAGTTCTTTTGTCTCCTTTTATTTACGAGGTTGTGGAAGAGAATAGTGCTTTTGTCCTCATCTTTGAGCCAAGGGTAATGAGACTTCTGTTACCAGAAGGAATCTTCTCTAGCAAGGAGGATAAGATACTTTTCTCTAGCTCTATCCAAGAGGATTCTATCAGTAGCCAAGTTTGGTTCATGGAGGTTAGTTTCAATCTACTTAATTTATTCTTCAATGTGTTTTATAGAATAAAAAATGTTTTCAAAAACATATTTATTCCAAGTCTTCAGATCTGTCTTCAATCTTTTTAGCTTGAACCAACATCCTTGAATAGGAGAGCCCACCATGATCCCTTTCCAGCTGCTTTTAACCAAGTCAAGAAAATCCTCATGCATTACCCATATGTTAATAAATTTAAAGAGTGAGATGATCTTCTCTTGATTAGTAGATAACTTGATGCTAATAGGTGCATGATAAAATCATGTCTTTGCCAGGTGAGTGACCTTTGTTGAACTGAAATAGTTAAGCCAACTATTGTTGTAAAGAACTTGGTCGAGACGTTTTCATTTCCTCTCATTAGTCTAGGTGTAGATTGACCCAGAAAATCAAACATCCATAAGGTGTCAGTCAATGATGAAGTTGTTAAAGTCTTCAGAACTTCTACGGCAATATGTAAAGCATAATAATGTTCATTATGACTAAGAATGAAGTTGAAATCTCTAAGTATAATCCATTTACTTGTGTTATCATTCACTAATCGTAATCCACCCCACATATCATTTCTTAGAATTCTGGATTTCTTTGCATATATTACAGAAACTTTGAATTTTTTGTTGAAGAGAAGATGTTTAACCTTCAGGTGAAGAAACTGCTCATTGTCCACAAGAGTCTCAATACTGAAATCTTGATTCCATGGAACCCAAATTTTGTTACTCACATTTCTTTTATACCAGTTAAATCCCTGATTACTAGCAATTTTTTCCAGATTAGAAGAGTGAACCATAGGTTCTTATAAAGTAATAAAGTCATACTATTAGATCTTTTAAAGGATCTTAGTCTTTTGATAGTGTCTTTGTTCCCTAAACCCCTGACATTCCAATTCAAATTGAGATTTTCATTTATTAGGTTTAAGAGGTTTTGCAGCTCCTTTGAACTGTATTAACTTGGATGAGGAAGGGCCTAAAGGATTCCAGATTTTTAGTTTTTTGTTCTTCTTACTTTTAAGCTCTTTTTCTTTCTTTTTCCTTTTGAGATCAGGTGAAATTGGTAGATTTCCGGTAGATACTTTAGTAGGAGAGTGAGGATTAGGTGTGATAGTGTCAGGATTGATGTTGATGGAGAAAAAGAGACCTCTGTCAGTTGAGTGGAGTGCTTCAATAATTTCTGGATTTGTTATACTGTTAGGAAGAATCTGATCATAGGAGTCAAATATACTTGTTTTTATCTTCTCTAGGTTTTTCTATCATTTCTTCATTATTCAGTTTAATCAGTTGGAGAGGATGCAAATTAGATTTTTCCGGGCTTGTTTCTGATAGCACTGTATTGTTTTGGGGAACGATACTAGCATCTTCCTTGTTGATGATAACATATTTGAGTCTTGATTTTTGGTTTCTTGTTTAGATTATCTTAGTGTTGATCTTAGTAGAGAGTTTTTAAGTCGTAGGACTCTGTTGGGAATTATATGCTTTCTTGCAGATTGATTTTTAATGCCCAATGTGTTTATAATTGTTGCAGTAATTAGGAAGTGTGTCATATACAATACCAATCCAGATACCTTCCTCTTCTTCAAAGAAAATTCAGAGCTTTTTGGAAATGGTTTTAAAATATCAACCTCAACCCATGCTCTACAATGGTTCCACCTAGCTCTGTTAATAAAAGGGATCCATATACTCAAATGGGAGCCTATTCATTTAACATTTACTTTAATAGTCCTTTCATTGAACATAAATTCAGGAAGTTTGGGAAGAGTAATCCAAACAAGTGTTATTGGGTTTTCGATATTAAGATTGAAATATGGATTCCATTTGAGAATCCTCATTGTTTTACTGCCAACTGCCCATACGTTACGTCTCCAAAGCTTTTTCATGTCTTCCTTGAGGTTGAACTCGATGAATAAGTTCCTGAAATCCCAGTTCGTGATACTGTACTTCCCTGTGAATCTGAAATTTGCAAGAAAGTTTTTAATTGTTTCGATATTTGGTTTGCCTGATCCAAAGTTTCCTATAATTGTTTGTTTCGAGATGCCCATAAGTCTTTCTTTGTCTTTTCTTTGAAAGTTGATAACAACATGATCTGATTTCTTGATGTAGGTTACGTTTTCATGTATAACTTCCTTGATTTTGGGTCTTAGTACTTCACCAAAGGATCTGCTTGGAAGCTGATTTTGAATCTTTTCAGCGCAAAAAGGGGCATTTGTATAGACTTCTTGAAACATTGGATTTTTATGCACATTTTGTTTATAACTAATATTTGTTATAATAATCAGGAGGATGAATGTTCTTCTTCATTCCTAAAGCTGGGAATTCAGTTTCAAGAACAGAGAAGGATTCAGATGTCGATCTAGTAGAATTTAAAAATGGATTTCTCGATAACATCTCTCCTTCTTCCATGATTAAGTATAATCAATTGTAAGATTGAAGAAGAACCATATAATCATCAAGGATTTAGGATAAGACCGTGCTCTATTCTTGGAGCAAAAAAGCAAAGCTTTTTTTCCAAGTAATGAGCACAGTAATCTTTAAAAATGAATTACGAACAAATATGTAATAAATTTGTTACTCGGCGTATAAATTTAAATTACAAACCTGAAAAGTAAAATCAATTTTTTTTACATATATAAAAAATATATTAGGAAAAAAATAAATAAAATATTATCTGATCATTAATGTTTTATTTATGTCGTAATTCAAAAAAAGAAAGACGATGACTTTCGATTTGCATAATAAATAGTTTTCTTTTTTCATTAGAACTTGACTCAGTTACCCTCTCTTATAAATAGTCATCATCTTTTCTCTCGGACCAGCACTTGAGCAGAGAAATGACGGAGAGACAACTGGTCGTCGTCGTCGAAGGGACTGCTGCCATGGGTCCTCACTGGAAAATGATTCTCTCCGATTACCTGGAGAAGATCGTTAGGTATTTATCTTAAAATTTTGATATTTAATTGCTTTTTTTTTCTTCCATTGGAACTATCTGTGTTTTCCAATTCTCTATATGTTTTTTTTTAGAATAGGGTTTTCTTTTGTATGATCAATTTGATCAGTTTACGGTACAAATATCAGTTTAGTAACAAAAATTGAGAATTGGAGAAATTTTTGGTTGTTTTTCTAAATATTATCTTTTGCTGATAACTACGAGTCATATAGAATTTGGCTTGTCATCGAATTTGGGTATTCATGAATGTAATTGAGTTCATCTTTCTTGGTTTGGGATGTTTTTGATAGGTTTAATTGAAATTCTTGCAGGTCTTTCTGCGGTAACGAGTCTAGTGGGCAGGTAAACCCTTCAATCAGAATCTTAACACACTCTTGCTTTAGAATGTTTATGGGTTTCTCGTTCCTAGGTTATACTGGCCATCCATATAGCAATGGACATTTTGGATTTTGTGATATTATTGATAGCCTATGTTCAATTTTTTTCTAATTAACAGAAGCCTCCGTCTGATGTGGAATTTTGTATGGTCGCATTTAACGCTCATGGACCTTCTTCGCGTATGTACTCTACTCTCTATCTTCACAGCATATGATCTTGATCTTCTTTTGTTTGAAAATTGATTTGATTTTGTATTGGTATGGAGTTTTTACTTTACCCTGCACTTTCAGCTTGTTTGGTACAACGAACTGGCTGGACAAAAAATGTCGATATCTTTTTAGAGTATCTATCAGATGTACCCTTTTGTGGTGGTGGTTTCAATGATGTTGCAATTGCTGAAGGACTCTCTGAGGCTTTGATGGTAAGTAAGATAAATATTTTTAACTGTACTGTTTCCATTATATTATAGGTTGCACAACATTCTTTCCTGTAGCTTGTTATGCTTGTTATCAGTGATCACAATAAAGACTAGATTGTAGTAGCGATTATTTGAAGAAAGTTCTTTGGACATAAAAGCAACACTTTCTATTGTCTAGTAAAAACAACACTTCAAGACTAGTTCTTTGACCCATTGCTTGACTGCTGGCATAGGAGTTATGTGACGACCATGTTGAGCTTTTTTTGTTGATTCACATTTAAGATTTGTCATAGTAGACATCTTAGGGTTATGTTGTTAATGGTGTTTGTTTGCATCCTTAAGCTTTAGCCTTTTATTTTGGATCTTAGATGATGCCTAATGTTCCCAATGGGAGCCAAACTCAACAAAGTGCTGATATTCAAAAGCATTGCATACTGATTACTGCAAGTAATCCTTACCCATTACCAACACCAGTGTATGTACCAGCTGTACATAACTCAGACCAGAATGAAAATCTTGAACTGCAAAACAGAAGCTGTCGATCGGATGCTGAGGCAATGGCTAAACTTTTTCCTTCGGTACATTTTAAATTCCTTTATCTCTAGTCTTGTCGATACGGATCACCAGTTTTATTTTGCCGTATTCAGTGTTGCGGTTCTTTTATTCTCATTGCAGTGTGCTGTTTCCTTATCGGTCATAAGTCCGAGGAACCTCCCGAAGCTTAAAGCAATCTACAATCTGGTACGGGTTATCATTCTTTTTACTTTCAAATTACCCAATTGGCATTGTCTATAAGAAATATTCTCTCTTTTTTTGTTTCTAATTCGTCATATGGGTTTTATTTGAACCAGTGCTTTTAGCTACTGAACTCAACCGCGTTATGTTTTCTTACAGAATGCTTTTACGGAGGGAAACTGTTTATAAGTGAAAAAAGTCCACATTTTTTTGAAGTTATGCATATAAATTATACTCATCAATTTGGTATTTTAATGAAATTTCTGATCCATGCAGGGAAGACGCAATCCTGGAGCTGTAGATCCACCTATTGAGAATCTAAAGAACCCATATAATTGTCTTGTTCTAATCTCAGAGAATTTTATGGAGGCACGTGCTGCTTTAAGCTACTCCGGACCAAGTTTGCCAGCTAACCAGAGCCCTGTTAAGGTGGACATGGCTTCCTTTTCTACTGTAACAGGGCAATCCACAACAACTTCTGTTCCTGCAGGTTAATAACTAGAAAAATATTATGGAATCATATCTTGTTTTCCTAATTTGAATTACTTATATAATTTATTGCTTTCGATGTTTAGTAAATATATTGAACCGACAACCAGTTTCGGGTGGAAATGTTCCGGGGGCTACTGTAAAAGTTGTAAGTCTTATTTAGTTATAGTATTTTGGTTTCTCTTTGCCCATGTAAAAATGTTCTTGCATGGATTCCCTATATAGTTATACATTTAAGATTTCATCTTAATGTATTTAGGAGCCAGTTACTGTTTCTTCCATGGGACATGGATCTGCATTTCCACATATTTCCTCAGTGGTTCGTCCTGCCTCTCAAACACTTCCAAGCTTGCAGACCTCTTCGCCGTCCTCTGTTTCTCAAGATATGATCACAGGTAAGGGTGCTGAAAACTAAACCAAACCAAACTGTTTATACTGACACCCTGGTCCAAAACTTTTGAATTTTTTGGATGATAAAGCTGAACTGATTTTCATGTAGCTTCTATGTAGCTTGTTTCTTCCAAAACCTTGCCTCTTACTTCTATGTAGCTCGATTCGTTAGCTTTGTTGTTGATTGGAAGCCATGTACACAGTTTCGAAAAACTACTTTAAAAAACCAAAAAAATCTAATTTTCATTACTTAGGATATGCTATGAATTTATTAATATAGAAGTAAACATATCCAAAGAATAAAGTACAAAGACAGTGGAGCATGAGAAGTTCAAATCGATCATACACCATCAAGAGTCTAATATATGATTAAGACGATATGATGAAGTTAAAAGTTCAAAATCTTTGATATTTTTGGATAATTAGGTTAGTTTGGTCTAGGGAGATAAGAAAACTGAACTTATTGATTTACTTTAGATTTTGGTGGGTTTAAACTTAACTATCCTGATATGTATTTATTATATAATATATGCCTTACAAATAGTTTACAGTTTTTGTTCTAATTTGTATGTTTACTTACTCGTTAGTTACATTATTTATTTATTTATTTAGAATATATGTATTTAATTCTTTTTTTAACTTTATTCCAACCAATTTACAGTAAATAATCCAGACAAGGCTAATAAGTATATTTAAGGTAAAAGAAGTACTTGAAACTAAACTGCCAATCGCAATCCGAACTAAAATGTTGGTTTGATTTTACATTAAGCTAGCTTGGTTTAGTTTCAATTTTTTTCCAAATTGCTATGACTGGTTTGGTTTTTGTTTTGGTATGAAACCGTCTAACCCGACCTGTGGGTACTCCTAAAGTCACAGGTAGCGACAATGTACCAGAAATTAAACCAGTAGTTAATGGTATGACACCACCATCGCGTCCTGTTCCTCCTTCTGCGGCAAACGTCAACATACTAAACAATCTATCTCAAGTACGACAAGCAATGGCGCTTGCAGGAGGAGCGTCCACTGGACTTCAGTCAATTGGACAAAGTCCTGTTGCCATGCATATGTCAAATATGATATCCAGCGGAATGGCATCCTCCGTCCCTGCTGCTCAAAATGTACTTTCATCCGGGCAACAGCAGGGTATTAGTTCGATAACCAATCCAGAGACTTCACAGGGTGTTCAAAATACGAGTCTGAGCTCACTCGGTAACGGAACAAGTAATGTTTCTGGAAACTTAAACCTTGCTGTTTCACAACCAATGGGATCTGGCATGAGCCAAGGAAATCACTCGACACAAATGGTCCAAAATGGAAATGGCATGAATCAGAATATTATGAATGGACTTACTCAAACAAATATTTCATCTGGAAATGGAAATATGATGCCAACTCCAGGAATGCCCCATCAAGTTCCATCGGGGATGCAACCGATTGGCATGAACAATGGTAGCATGCCAACGTCAGGTTCTTTGCAAGCGTCACAAGCGAAATATGTCAAAGTTTGGGAAGTAAGTAAATTTGTCGCCGATCTATAAATTCAATATGTCAGATTTGCACTGCTTAACTTTTGGCCATGTGATATCATATGTTTGAAGCTTCAACTAATGCAAACATTTCAGCTGCATGATTTATTCTTTCATATATTGTCCATCTGTATAGAAATTATCAATTGATGTCATCTGCTTAAATATATATACTTTAATCTGAAACAACATTGTATACTCTAGTAATTCAAAACATCATTTTTAATGTCTTTGCAATCGAGAAGTTGAAAAATTAGGCCTTTGTCTTCATAAGGAACCATCGCAGTTCGAGAATTCGGAAAACCCTTTTCTCTGTATTTATACTTATTCTCTTAGAAGACTCAGTCTTTTGTATAAGTTAAATATGATTATCATGGCATGTGTGTTGTTTACTCATTCCTTTTTAGGCATTTTGAGTTTCAACGTGGCAGACTCTTGTATGTATGAGCATTAGAAATGGACTTTAATATTGCATGTTAATGTTTTTAATATCTTAGAGGAAAAAAGAACGTAGATCGTAAGTTGTGTTTGTCCAAAGATATCAAAATCCTTTAATTCTGGTTAGTGTGGCTTGTGTTGTTTATTATGGCTTGGTATGTTGGAAGTTTCTATTACGTCTTGGCTCAAACTTTATTAGTAAATTGTGCAATTACTAAACTATATTGCACGCCAAAAATGGATTCAGGGAAATTTATCCGGACAAAGACAAGGACAGCCGGTCTTTATTACCAGATTGGAGGTTTCCTCTATTACCGCTAATACTATGACATTACTTCATTACATTCTTTTATTTGTGCTTTTATCTTCTTTTTGTTGGTTCTATTTTGACAGGGTTATAGAAGCTCATCAGCATCTGATACGTAAGTATACTATTCTTTGTATGACTAATATTATTAGTGTATAATCTTTTTCTTTTGATTCTCAGTTACTCATTGTTTAGTAACATGTATGTTTTTTTATTGCATCTCTGGATCTTTTCAGGCTTGCAGCGAATTGGCCACAAACTATGCAGATAGTTCGTCTTATATCTCAAGACCACATGAATAACAAGTAATTTTGTTTTTGTTTTGTTCTTTGTAAAGAATTTTCGGTTCAGACAGATTAATTTCAACTCTTTTTTTTTAATCAGGCAGTATGTTGGTAAAGCAGATTTTCTAGTTTTTCGGGCTGTGAACCAGCATGGGTTTCTTGGACAACTGCAAGAGAAGAAGCTTGTAAGTTTTTAAATTGCTTTGTTTGTTCATTGATGTATATTATGGTACTCATTATTAATATATCCATTGAAATAATTTCCACGTTGATGCGACTTGTGAATCTAGTTTTTCATTTTAATGTATAGTGTGCTGTGATCCAACTGCCGTCACAAACCTTGCTGCTGTCTGTTTCTGACAAAGCCTGCCGCTTGATCGGAATGCTCTTCCCGGGGGTGAGAAAGCTTGCTATTAGAATTACTTGAATTTCGGCTGTTACTCGTTATTTACAAAGCTTGTTTTCCAATAAACATTCTTTGGGTGTTCAAAAAGTATATAAACCTCCCAACTGAACCATCAAAACTAAACAGAGGCCGGCAGTCCGACATTTGATTTTTTATTAAAACATGTTACGAAAACATTTGAACCATTTTTAATGTAAGTAACTATTTATTTGCTGTTAATCCACAGGATATGGTTGTGTTTAAACCTCAAATGTCGAGTCAACAACAGCAGCAGCAGCAGCAGCAAATTCAGCAGCAGCACCAACAGCAACAACACCAACAACAAATGCAGCAGCAACAACAACATCTACAGCTACAGCAGCAGCAGCAGCCGCAGATCCAACAACAACAGTCACAGCTCCAACAACAGCAGCAACAACAACAAATGGCTGGGTCTGGAATGAACCAAACTTATGCTCAAGGACCTCCACGGTCACAATTAGTCTCTCAAGGACAAGTAACATCACAAGGGACTTCCAACATGTCTGGACCTGGAGGCTTTATATGATCTCAAGTAGTTTACTACTTTTCTTGTTTTTATAATTTTGGACTAATCGCCACTTTTCTATTTCAACTTTGAATCATCTGAACTTCAAAAATGCCACGATCACTATCGTTGAATTATAATATACTCTGTTGCGCATAGGTAATTTGTATATATTGGCGGATCAAGGGGTGACTACCCTAAAATATAAAAAGAATTCTATTCTAATGATAAAAATATTCTTTTTAACTCCGACAGGTAATAGATTCGAATCCTCCCCTTCCAATGATTGAAATTAAATTGATTGGCATGTTTTAATTTTTTTAATTGATATATTTTTAAAGGGAATGTCACATAGATCTAGTATTCAAATAGCCTACTAAACACTCATCTCACCAAACTAATTCCTTTTCAATATCCTTTTTTAGATTATTTTTTATTTACCCTCAAAGTTTGGCCCATTTTATTTTCCAACCAAAATTCAAATTTTGAATTCATATTAGTACAACCGATCCTATTATTTTAAAATATATTAACAGAGGTCACAAACCTCTCTAGTATTTCATACCTTCCACAAAACCAGTTAGAACCACTCCGTTTGAGTGCTTCTTGAAACCATATTCAGGTACTATTTTGTATATTGTTGTTTTGCTTGTTGAAAGTGCTTCTTGAAACCATATTCAGGTGCTATTTTGTATATTGTTGTTTTGCTTGTTGAAAGTGTTTGTAAGCTGGGCTTTATCGACGAGTTGAAGGTGTTTTTCTTGTTGAAGGTGTATATGAACGTTTCGAAATTTATTTCTCTATTAGTAGTTCTGATTACCTTAACAAGTGTTTTATTCAGCTTATTCTTAGTTATATAAGTTCTAACTAAGTTTTTATCCAAGTTTAATAGTTTTTAGGTTATTTTCTAGCTTTATTGAACTTGTTTATACTGTTATGGCGTATATGGGTAATCATGTTTTTATGTTGGAGAAGATGCGATTGTGAATGCAGGTGCTGCCATTTATATACATCGGTTAGATAACCATGATATACATGACTCACGTTAAAATGATGTTTTACATTACCCATTAACCATGGCGCGAGGTATTTGTCTCCCATATCACTACCCGAATCATCTCGTGTGTTAGTGAGTCCATTATACACTATTGTGCACGTGACGCTTGTCTTGTTTTAATGTTGCACATGACACGAGTTCCGTTTAGTTGTTACACTTAGAACATACACGCGATTTACACCGCAATGATGCATCATGTGATCCGTTGCTTCATAATTTTATACGTCACGCGCGTTTCAACACTATTTTGAAGGTAGATGGGATGATCTAGTTAGGGGTAACTACACTATTACCTACTCATGTGGTGATCAAAAGTACTGTTTGTTTAATAACGATACTGATTTCATGGGTTTAGTTGTTTATCTTGTTGTGGAGCGTCTAAAAAGTGTTAACTTCTTTATAGAACAACAAGTAGTTGAAAATGATGCGGATGACATTCGTAAACAGCCTAGCATAAGCTTCGGAGAACCCTGTGATAATTAACTATTAAGTGGGGAGAGTAGTAATGGTTTACTAAGTTCGCTACATAAAAAGAAAAGACATATGCTACTAGCGGTTGGGTTGATGTTATCACATGTGTTGGTTAGACATTTGCTGATGGTGCCGCATGTCTAAGGTTATCGTTATGCCGATATGCTTTAGAGCGTGGATTTCTTTCAAGTATATGCATATTACGTCTACTAAGATCACTGCTTACTGTGTCAATAAATATTCAGGTGGTTTTAAATGGTGACTTTATGCATCAATAGATTCTAGCACTGGTTTAATGATAATCAAGCGATTTGTCCAAACCTATACATGTAGCCCGATATTTTCCAAAAAAAAGTAGGCATTTGACGTCTGATTTGATTGCGAATGAAATACAATAATCAAATAGGACATGTCATTCTTTAACAACAAAAACTATTCAGTCTTCCTATCAAACAAGACTATGGTTTAGACATTTCCTACCGTTTCTCGTGGAATACTTTAGAAAGGCAAAGAGGGAAGTTTTCGGAGATAGTGATACTTCCTTTGGCGTGCTAAATGCTTACTTTAGAAGATTAAAAAGTCGAGATATTACTACTGATTTCCATTTGGAGGTTGGTTTTGGGAATGTCTTTAGAAGGTGCTTTCTGGCATTTGGATCATGCATTCAAGGCTTTCACTCATGTTGAACATTGTTGTATGTGGACGGTACCAATTTAAACGGCAAGCATGGTGGTGTTTAGCTGTCTGCAGTGGCAAAGGATGGCAATAACGGTGAGTTTTAAACGTTCCTTGCATATTGTTTTGTACGCTTTTCATTAAAGGAAACATTAAACACGAGTTAAGATGACTTGCTCATGCGATTTACATCATCTAAGTACCCCACCATTTTAACCATACGATTCTTAAATACTCTATTACGCGATTTGTGAACTACAAGACCGATATAAACCATGCTATGATGCACAACAAACTTAGCAATCGCGCGATGTGTACTCAAAACATCAGCAATCGTGGCTTCATGAATGTATGCAGCCTTATAGACAGACCTATCAACGAACTATATTTTGAACTACTCAGTTGGACTTCAATAACCTATTTACACATTGCAGGTATTTTTCATTTGCTTTTGGTATTTTCGGTAGTGAAGATTCTGATAACTGGCTATGGTTTATGGAACGTCTTAAACCTCATTTGTTAACCGTCAAATCACTTTTATTTCCGACAGACACTCTGGTATTATTAATGTTGTTTCTGTTGTATATCCAAACTGCTTTCATGCTTATTGTATATATCATCTCCTATAATTTGAGGTCCGCTCTTGAATGCGCTAACCGAGAGTTTAAAACGAAGATATTGAAATGATTTAAAAGTTATGCTTATGCTCCCACGGTTGAACTTTTCAATGAGAGACTTTCCAAGTTTTTAAATAGATGTGGTAAAAAGATTAAGAAATTCGTCGAGCATTTACCTCCCGAAAAGTACACCCAACCATTTTTCATTGGGAAACGTTATGGGGCAATGACATCATCTGCCGCCAAATTCTTTAACAATCAAATTAAAAAGATTTACGATCTACCAATTGTTGAAATGATAGACAAAATTAGAGTAATGCTAAAGACTCATATTTCTAGACGTTATTCTTAGGGGCTCAGCAGGAACAATTATTTATGCCCCGAATATTGGTGTGGATTATTTTTTACTGATGGTAATTTGGTCAGATGTTTTGTGGTGTTTTAGAGGTATTAAATGTTTGGGTGTTTTGTAGTGAGAGATTTAAGCTGCATGGTTGTATTAAATGTTCATTACCCTCATTAATGAAAGTGGTTGGGTATTTATACCCTTGATTATGGGCCATATGGGCTTTCGGGTTAATTTATGAAATCAGGTCGAATTCAAAAACCCATTAGTTTATTAAGCAGATTAGCAATTAGATTAGTCAAAAGGTGATTAGTTTTTAGTACTTTTGTCCAGTTCGGATGGTTCAGTGGGTGACTTTTGTCCGAATTGCCCTTGTCCGGTTTCTATAGTGAGTAACAAATATTTCCGGACTCATCAGTAGCCCCTTTGTTAGGTTTTGTCGAAGGCCTTTGGTAAGACCTAAAAAATCTTTCTTAGGCACTAGTAACATTCTCCGGACTGTTCAAGTGCTCTGCCCAGGATTTATCCGGACTGAAAGATTCTCGGAAGTTCAAAAGTTTTGTTATGGATCGTGGGACACGTGTCATCTTCTAATTTTCCTCCCCAGCCATTTTTCTCCTAGAACGACGCTCCCACTAATCCCAAAAAATAACCACTTCATTTAATACCCATGACGTCAGCGCCGCCTTCAATCTTTACTTTTGTCTTTTTGTATTCTCCTAGGTTTTTGCATCTCTTTTTGTCTCATTAGTATAAATTACTTCATTTTCAATATTTTACCATCTTCATTACTCTCTCATTACTTCATCTCAAAGCTTTCACCTCTCTTCTCAAAATCCTTTTGGTGTGAGTTTATGTTCACGACAAAAACACACTGGTAAAAGGCGGGTGGCTTAATCTTTCGGAGTTAGAAAAACTAGAAAGAGTTGAGCGAGAAAGGTGCATTGCTGCGGGTCTTCCAGTTTCTCCAATCGACAAGCCTGACATACCATCTTCAGAGGCTGATCGAGGTTCATCTTCTGCTAGAAGTTCCAAACCCAGGAGTTTATTTCAACCAAGTCTTTCACCCATCGTATCAGGCTCCTCGGTTCAGGAGTCACAACCCACTGTTGAACGGGAAAAAGCCGTTTCAAGCACAAAAGACCCTCTCTATTTATAGCCATGGGGGTCAGATATTGAAAACTCCCCGAAAAAAGTTACACTTTGCATAACAGGTCGCTTAGTGAAGGGCCAAGCTGTTGTCTCACAGTCTAAGTCCCCGAAAACAGGGCCTTCTAAGTCTGGGGCCAAGGACAAAGCTATAGAATCAGGGGCATCTATCAGAGTCCCTAAGGATAAATCCTCCGGTCTGGTGGCCACTGGAACAAGCCTTCGAAATGAGCCATTTGGACCTGAGCCCCAGCCGGTCACCAGACCACAAAGAGAAAGAGATGCTCAACCATCCGGACAGCTTACTGAGCCAGCCACCAGCACTCCTCCACCAACGACAACTGACAAACCTTCCATGGTGATGAAAGAGGTGATGGAGGACATCATAGAAGAGGCCCCATTTGAGACCGACGTCTCCGGTCAAACAGGGGAAACTACCACTGATAAAAAAGGCAAAGGCAAAGAGAAGCTGTGTTTGAAACATCCGGACCTTGCTTCCACAAGGTGAGCGAGAAGTATCTACTAGCCATGCAGAACATCAACTATGCCTTCATTCATACTTCTAAATTAGGGCGGATCCGGACGAAGTGGGGGATCCCTGAATCTGTCAAATTAAGGATACCAGTCACTCCGGAGACCCCAATAGATTGCAAGCTGAGCGAGATTTTTATCTATAAGGAGCTGTTCAATTGGGGGCTCAGATTCCCCTTGGACCCAGAGATCTTCATATACTTTCATCTAATAAAGCTTTGCACAAGCCAGCTGAGTCCCAATGCTTGGTACACCCTCATGGCCTGCATCATGGCCTCTAGGCTCTCCGGTATACCGCTTCCAATGGAGCAATTTACTGTTGTGGCTAGCCTCTGCAAGAACCACATCATCCCCTTCTACCAATACAACATGGGAGATAAATTTAAGGTGGTGGATGATTTGCTTGAATCGGAGAAGAATTGGAAGACCCAATTCTTGTTCATTAGTTGAGCTTGGGAAAACGGGAAGAAGATTAAAGCTGGAGTCAGCCCAAGCATGCTCACCAGCAGATGGAAAAGCACAGGTAAAAATTTCATCATGTTTGTTTTTCTTTCCGTATAAAAAATCTTGTTACTAAATTGCTCTTCTTTTCTCTTTGGGTAGTGCTGCCGAAGGAGTTCTCCGACTACTTGGAGGAGGGGCAGACAACTTGTGCCAAGCTGAATGCCTGGACTGCTGACAAATGGGGAAATCGCTTCCACAATTGCTTTACTGCCGGCAACTTAGTGAGGTCCCACCTCTGGAACACAACCGGCCGGAGAGACTTGACTTGGGAAGAACTGAACACACCACCTCCTCCGGGTGTCATCCTGCAAAAGACAGAAGAGCTGGCCTTGCCTGCCAGAGCTAAAGCCCCAAGTAAGATGAAGGGCAAGAAAGGAAAGAAGAAGCAAGATGCAACTGAGGTCGCTCAATGTGGTGTTGAGGAGATCGTCCCAGCAAATCAAGAAGGGCAGGACCAAGGGGGAATCGATGTTGCTCTACTTCAAGTGGTTGAAGATGAGAGTACCAAAGAGGCAGATGGACCTCCAAATCCCTCAAAGGCTCCCAAGAAGGATCGAAAACGGGGAGCAGATGGTAGAGATATGGAAGCCAAGAAGAAGAAAATCTCTAAGGGGGATGAAGTAGCTCTCCGGCCTCCGAAGTCTTTTCCTCCGGTCGATCCAACAGACCCCACATTGGCAGAGCAAATCCCAAGTGATTTACACACTAGAGAGGGTACCAGAGGGGATATCAACATTGATAGAGTAGACATTAGTGGCCTTCAAGGGATTGGCCTTTACTTTGGAGACCTCAAGAAAAACGAATTTGCTGGCCTTTACCTCCCTCCAAGCTCCTCGAACATGGTTACTTTCAATGGTAAGTCTTTTTCCGTTTCAGGGGAGAATGGCATGGTGAATCACTCCTTTCTGAGAAACATTCAACCGGTGCTCAACCTAGAGAGACAAGTGCGAAGTCAATCTACCCTTATCAACACACTCAACGCAGACAAAGAGATTTTATCTAACAACCTCCTTAACGCCAATCAGAGTGTTGAAGCATTAAGGAGAGAGATCGAGGAGTTGAAGAAGGGGAAAAAGGACTTGGCCACCAGGCTGGCCACTTCGGAGGGGGTTAACAAAGAACTCCAATCTAAGTGTTCTGGCTTGAAGAAGGATCTCTCCACTTCGTAGGAGGAGGTGAAGGCCAGGGACAAAATTTCACTCGGAGATGTTGTGTCTAGAGCCACCAAGGAGAAAGAGGATTTGATAAAGGATCAGAAGAAGACAATCCAGGCCAGGATTGATGAATACACCAACAAGGTGATCGACTCCCAAGAAGAGAGGTATGCTGAAGTCAAATCTGATATGGTCTTGCTTTTCCACCGAACATTCCCGAAGAGGACGCTTGGTAATTTGTAGCAGTACGTTGAATATGACGATATCCCATTCCACACGATGGTGGATGATGATAAGAAAAACTACTCCAGTGGTTATGATGATACTACTCATGAAGAAGAGGGGACTGGAGAGAGCCCTAATAAGGATCCCAAAGACCCCAAGAAGAAACCAGATGAGGCTGAAACATCTAAGGGAGCCTAGCCTTAAAGTTTTAACTATCTTTTATTTTTCTTTAATTCTTGTGTTAGATTAAAGTCCTTGGATGGCCAATGAATTTTTGTAACCGTGTTTGGCTCTTGTCCGGATAAACCTTTTCTTTCTGAACTTCAAAGTCCTTGGATGGCCAAGGCATTTTACATGTTTTAATATCATTCTCCGGTGCTAGCCGGGCAATTTTTCTTTACACAATTCTTGCATTGTTATATAGTTACCCAATTTTGATGGCTAATGTTTAAATAGACCCTAGTTATTTTACAAGTATTTTAAGGTGAGAGTGTTTAAATTCTCCGCTGACAAATGTTTAAATGGTCATCACTCTACCAGATCAATCTGGTCTGCCAGCGATACTTAAAAAGTTTTAAAGAAGCTATCCATCAAACCACTCCAAATTTTTCAAGAAGGCATCAAATTTCATTAAAAAGCCCGGACACCTCATTAAAACCTCCCCGCGCCATCAGGGTAGGAAAGTGTATGCCCCCTAATATTTACATGGACTTTAAACAAGTAAATATTTACATAACTTTCATTCTAGATACAACCGGAGGTGTTCAATGTTCCAGGGGTGATTCAAGATTCTTCCATCTTTATCTTGAAGCCTGTATATCCCAGGCTTAAGCTTTTCAATGACCACATAGGTTCCTTCCCAATTTGGAGCTAGATTGCCGAACTGCTTCTCCTTAGTATGTAGGATGACTTTTCTCAACACTTTATCCCCTTGTTGAAAATCTCTTATTCTGACTTTTGAAGCAAACCCGCTTCTCATCAATCCCAGAGAATGGGTGGCTCTAAGGTGAACCTTAACTCTTTTCTCTTCTATCAAGTCGAGTTGACTTGTGATTGCCACTTCATTAGCCTGTTCAGAAAAATTGTGGACTCGGTATGTGGAAGAGTTGCCTCTATAGGAGTAATTACATCCATACCATATACTAAGGCAAATATGGATTCTTGTGTAGCAGCTCCAAAATTAGTCCAGTAGGCCTATAGCACTTCTTGCAGGTAGCTTGGCCACTTTCCTGCAGTTCCTTCTAATTTTTTTAAGACCGGATAAGATGGTTCTGTTTGCTACTTCAACCTGACCATTTTCATGTTGGTGGAAAGGAGAAGATAAGCAATGTTGGATACCTCTAGAGGCACATGAATTCTCCATATCCTTGTTATCGAATTATGGCCCATTATATGTGGTTATCTTTTGTGGAACCCCAAATCTGTAGAAAATATTAGATAAGATAAATTTTATAACAGCTTTTGAAGTAGTTCCTGCTAGTGGGGTTGCTTTTATCCATTTTGAGAAATAATCAATGTAAAAAATGATACTTCTGCACCCTCCGGACTCCATAGGTAGAGGTCCCACCAGATCCAGCCCCCAACGAGCAAAAGGTATTGGCTCAGAAATCGACTCTAAAGGGACAGCTAGGACATATATTTCATTACCATATCTTTGGCATGGATCACACTTTTTCACCAATTCCTTGGCATCTTCCATTATGGAAGGCCAGTAGTATCCGACCAACAAGACTCTTCGGATTAAAGATCTATGATAACAGTGTGCCAATCCTTCACCATCATGTAGTTTGGACAACACTGTTTGAGACTCTTCAATCCCCAAACATCGCAAGAGAGGTCTACTAAAAGACTTCTTGTAAAGGATGTCTCTTATGATAAAAAATCCACGAGGCCTATACTTTATTTTCCTTGCTACTACTTTTTCCGGAGGCAAGATGCCATCTGAAATATATTGAAGAAGAGGATATCTCTAATCTTCAGGTTGAGTCACTTGTACATTTAAACTTTCCTCCTCCTCCTTGCTCTGATTGAGTTGAAGGGATGGGCACTCTTGCACGTGAATCCATGGGTAAGACTCAGAATATGCTATGATTGCTAAGGAGTGTGCTAGTGTATTTTATGTTCGGGGTATATGCTCATAGGTGATATCTTTGAAGTTAACTGCCACCTCTTTAAGAACGAATAAATATGTAATTAACTACTCATTTTTTGCCTCAGATTGACCTTGTGCATGATGGATAAGAAGCTGAGAATCACTCATTAACCTGACCCTTTTGGCTCCACAAAATCAGGGCTAACTTCAAACCAGCTATTGCAACTTCATGTTCGGACTCATTATTAGAAGCCCTGAAAGCAAAACATATAGCCTGGTATAGATTGTCGTCATACGGAGAGGTTAAGCATATCCCAGCACCACAACCCATGGTACTTGATCCACCATCTGTCCGGACAACCCAAAAATTCTCAGTCTTTTCACTAATGGCTTGTTTAGTGCTCCTGTCCGTATGAAACTCAACTAAGAAATCAGCAACAGACTGAGCCTTGATTGCAGTTCGAGGGGCAAAATTAACGTCATAGTCTGTCAATTCTACTGACCATTTGGCCATTCTGCTTGATACGTCTGCCTTTTGAAGAACATTTTTCAAGGGAAAAGATGTCCGGACAACAGTAGAATGGGACTGAAAGTAGGGCCTCATCTTTCTAGCAGCAATTACTAAAGCCAGTGCCAGCTTTTCAAGCTTTAAATATCTTTTTTCAGCATCCATCAGGCTTTTGCTGATGTAGTACATCGGACGAGGGTAATTTTCCACCTCTCTAACTAGCACCGCACTTATGGCACATTCGGAGACTGCTAAATATATGTATAATATTTTTCTATCAACAGGTTTAAACAGGGTTTTGAGGAGGATAAATGCTTTTTTATTTCATCAAAGGCCTGGTCACACTATGGAGACCATTTAAATTCTTTGGCACCCTTTAAAGTTTGGAAAAATGGGGCACACCTATCGGAAGACCTTGAGATAAAACGGTTTAGAGCAGCTAACCTCCTGTCAATCTTTGTACTTATTTAATATTCCGAGGAGGATCCATCTGCAGTAAAGCACTGAGCTGGTCTCGATCAGGCTGTATCCATTTCTCACTATCACATAACCCAAAAAATTTCCGGACTGCACTTCGAAAACACACTTCTCTAAATTCAACTTTAAATTTACTTTTACCAAGTTGGCAAAAGTTTCTTGCAGATCTGCCAAATGTAGCTGTTCTTCCACACTCTTTACCATCATGTCATCAATGTAGACTTCCATGATTCTTCCAATCTGATCAGCGAAAGCTTTGTTCACCAACCTCTGGTAAGTAGCCCCAACATTCTTTAACCTAAAAGGCATCACCTTATAACAATGAATTCCCCTATCAGTAACAAAAGTAGTGTGTTCTTGATCCTTCAGATCCACTTGAATCTGATTATACCCGGAGAAGGCATCCATAAAGGACAAAAACTTGTTCCCAGATGTGGAGTCCATTAATTGATCAATCAGAGGGACCAGATATAGGTCTTTTGGGCAAGCCCTATTAAGGTCTGTAAATTCGATGCACATTCGCCACTTCCCATTTTTCTTTTTTACTAATACCGGATTGGCTGTCCATAAAGGGTACTAGGATTCCCTTATGTGCCCCATCTTAGTAAGCCGGTTAACCTCTTGAACTATAACATCAACTTTCTCCTTAGAAAAAGCTCTCATCTTTTGTACAATATGTGTTATATCTTTTCGGATGGATAGTTGGTGTGATATAACATCTGCTGGTACTCGGGTTTTATCAGCATTGCACCAAGCAAAAACATGCTGATGGTCTGTTAAAAAAGATAACAGTTTGCTCTTCAGTTCTGATGTCATCTTAGATCCGATCTTGATGTTTCTTCCTTCAGCCAAAGAGTGAGATTCAACCTCTTCAATTGGTATTAAAACACCAGGGGTCTCTCTGGGGTCATCAATTTCACCCTCTCCCCCAGAGGGCCCCTCCAACCTGCTAATCATCACTGATCTGAACTGTCCCCAAAGTTCGAAGGGCCAGTGCTGTTGCATAACACTCCCTTGCTATCTTTTGACTATTTCGGACAACTCCCACTTGTCCTTGCACAACGTATTTTAAACATTGGTGGACTGTTGAAGCCACAACATGCATCCTGGAGATCCAAGACCTTCCTAAAATGGCATTGTAGCACGTGGGGCAGTCCACCACAATGAAAAGTACTATGATCATGTTCTTAAAAGGTCCCTTTCCCAACAAAAACTCATCCTCAAACTCCCCGATTACGTCCGCAGAGCTTCTAGTGAAACCCACAATTGACATGTTCGAACTTTGAATCACTGCTGGATTCTTCATTTGTTTATAGGAAGTTAAAAAGAGGATATTGGCTGAGCTGCCAGTGTCCACCCAAATTCGTCTAATGTCATTGACCCCAATGGATGCTCCTATTACCACAACATCTTCATGGGGACCAGCTATGTCTCTGAAATCATCTTCATCAAAAACAATGAAGGAAAAAGGAATTTACGATTGATAGGAGGTCATCCCTCCTTCAAACTGAGTAGCCAGGGCGTGAGCATGCCTCTTCCTTGAAGAAGCAGTTGGTGTAGTCATAGTGTCGCCTCCAAATATGGTAAGTGACTCAAAAAAGCTTATGAGCCTGGACACCGTCTTGCTGGATTCTGTGATAACACCCACCTTATTCCGGGTTAGATCAGGATCCAAATACCTTGATTCCACATCGAATCTTTCAATTATCACTATAGCCCCGTCCGGAGCCGATGTCCCTGCGTTGTTTGTTGGGTCGGTCCGATGAGCATTATCAGGCCTATTCCCAATTTTCCTCTTTCTATCAAATTTTGCACCTCTTGTTTCAAAGCGATGCAATCTTCTATGTTATGGCCAATATCATGATGATATTGACAGAAACAATTATTACGACTTTCCCTGGGAGATTGAAGCGCAACTAGCTTCCTAAAATGTACTTCATATTTTGTTTTGTCATAAATGGTTGCCACATTTTCTTTCAATTTAGCAAACTACTCCTGTTGAACCCAAGGCCCTCGTTTATTTCTGGATTGCTAGCTCTGAGTTGGTGCTGGGTGAGATTAAGCCTTGGCCCTGCTGGGACCCTGTCCGGCTTCCTTAGCCTTGTATCTGGACTGGTTCTGATTCTGGTTTGGTGCAGCTGGGGTCGATCTCACCTGCCTATTGATGTAGCCCAGAAAGTCCAAACAAAAGCCTTTTTAATTAAATTAAATTAAATTTTATTCAAATATCTTATGTATTTAAATAAAATCTAATTATATTAAGATTTGATTTGATTTGATTTGATTTTAAAATATTTATTTTATTTTCTTGTATTATAATTTAAGGTTTTGAGAAGCTCTTATATAAAGCCTCGTATACTTAAGTTATTTTAAGTTTTTGGAATAATATATTTTTATCTCTGAAAATTTCGGTCTTTGTTATCCTTAGATTAGGGTTTCATCATGTTACCCTTGAATTAGGGTTTCATCTATCGTTGCTTCTTCTTCGATTTCCGCCGCGTCATCAGTTTGGTATCAGAGCCTCAGTTCCTGCTATGGGTCAAGCATGTTTATGAATCTTGATTTCATCTGATTCAATGTATCACATCAAAACCCTTGCATAAAGGAACAATTCCTCTTTGTTGAATAGTACATGGATTCTTAAGTTCTTCAGAGTATATATCTCCCAGCAGATTCAAAACACTACAATCTTCTATTTTTAACTTGTAACACTTTCTTTTATTTCCCCAACCATCACACAAAAATCCTCCAAGTTCTATTACAAAACCTTGTCTTTTATCCATTAAAACACTATTCTTTTCTTTTTTCAATTTATTCATAATCTCAAACACAAAAATATCATCTTCCATTTTTCCAATACGACAACATGTATCCACCGAAAACCGTATCAAAGGTTTGATTTTAGGATAACATAAAATACCTGGAAGATACATCTCCACAATGAAATCTGCTACTTTGCAGTGCTTCTTCAATAGAAGGTCTGAAGCGATGTAGTTTGGTGTATTGAAGCCTGAGACAATATCTCGATCTACAAGTTCTCCTCAATATCAATTAGATCTTCATCATCTCAATCATCATCATACTCATCGTAGACTCATTTGTCAAATACCGACCCAGATACATCTTTAAAAATATGTGTATCATAGACTGGCTTGTCAAACATGGAGTCAGACACAGTTTTAGCATCACAACTAAGATCGGCAACTGGTGCAATTTGGGCATGAAAATCCTTAACTAGTTGTGGTTTTGGAGACATTTCTCTAGATGGTACTAATATAAACTTGATACCATCTTTCACAAAACTGTATCGATTTGTTCTACTATCATAAGTTTAATTTCTCTTAAATCGCCATGGACGTCCTCAAACTAGATGGCAAACGTCCATACGAACTACGTCACATTATGCTGTATCTTTGTAATTACCAACAGAAAATGAAATTTGACACTGTTTAGAAACTGTTACCTTAGTGTACTCTATCAGTCATGACAGTATGTACGGGTATGGAAGAGCTTCAGTCTTCAACGTCAGATTCTGAACAGCCTCCTCTGAAATCAGATTCTCATAGATATCTGAATCAATTAAAAATTTGTAAATTCTTCCTCCAATTGTGCAGGTAGACTGGAAGATGTCGTTCTCTATTCTAGCATTCAAATCAAGAGGTACCGGGAACATGATTCATGTATCTGCGTAGCAGGAATTGTTGGGCTCTGATACCAATATAGTAGCGAAGCGGAAATAGAAGAAACAGACAACGATAATACCCTAACCCTAAGTTAGAGAAATAAAGAGACTCAGAATAATAATTCTCAAAATTCAATTAATCAAAGTCTGACGGCAAAATAGGGTATATGATGCTTTATATAGCATTACCCAAAACCCTAATTCCAAATAAGGGAAATTACATAAATGTTTTAAAGTAAAATAAATAAATAAAATTCACGCTAAAATATTAAAACTGGTTTTCGGAGGCTTTACATGTCGAATCTGGGTATCCAACTTTGTGACAAATTCACATTTTTGAAATCTGATGGGCTCGTCGAAATCTTCGATTTGAGTACCTGTTTGACCCAATTCCGATACCCAGGAAAGAAACCAGTCTATTCGCAGTCTTCGCTATATCACCTATGCACCCTAGTCTTCTTCGTTTCATCCACATTTATTTGTTTTCCCACTTGATTCAGTAAACCGCCCCATGTCATAGCTTTCTTCCTGGTCACCGAATCCGCCAAATTTCCAGGGTTCAGACCTTACCTTAGAGAAGCTATTGCTACTCTTTCAAAGCAATCAGCTAATCCATTCTTGGTGTTCACAAAGCGACTTAATATATCTTTCAAGGATTCATTTGGTTCTTGGGAACAATGGATAATAGTATCTCCATTGCCCTTCACCTCCTTACTTCTAACGAACTGCCTCCAGAAGGCCACCCAAAAAGTATCAAAATTTCTGATGCAGCCCTGTGACAGGCTGTTATACCACTTCAGAGCGCTCCACGTAAAAGACTGGGAGAATTCTCTACAAAGCAACTTATCATCATCGTCAAAATTCATCATAAAGTTTTTAAATTGCTCCAGATGATTATCTGGATCTTTACTCCCATCGTATTTTTCCATCTTTGTACTGTCAAACCTCTTAGGAAGATTTCCAGACATTATCTTGGAAGACAATGAAGATTGTCTCCAATTCCGGCCACAACTAAACACAGTATCTTCATTGGGAGTTGCAAAGATACCTAGTTCATCATGAAAAGCGAAAGGATCCATCAACAGCCGGCCTACATGCCTCCGGCCATGGCTGTGGCCATGAGATGACCCTTTCCCCATATGCCTTTTCAACCTTCCATTCCTGTCCCTCTTTCTTGAATACTTTTTAACCAACTTTTGCTTCTTTTTAGAAGGGACTCCTCAACTCCATATTTGCTCGAGGAGCTACTAGAAGATTCTGAATCTGAATCTGAGCTCTCCGCTGGTTTAGACCGGTGAGACTTCTTTGAGCTAGCATGAGTCTTTTTAGTACTTACATGGGTCTTTAATGATGGGTCATGCTCTCTTGGATTGTCAATGTGGTGAACGGCTGACACTTTTGATTTTGTTTTTCAAGCCCATCTCTACCCTTTTAGCAGCCCTCAGGGCTTCTATCTCAGCTTTCAATCTGTCTCGATCTTCGATCGTATACTCATCGTTTTCTCCCACCACTTCTGCCAAAGTTGGTGGCACTGCTTGCTCGTCCGGATTCATCTAAATTGACTTTTCTTGATGGTTTCGAATGCTAGATTCAGGAACCTTTTCCTCCCACTGTGGTCGCCAATTTGGTGTGGATTATTTTCGACTGAGGGTAATTTGGTCAGATGTTTTGTGGTGTTTTAGAGGTATTAAATGTTTAGGTGTTTTGTAGTGAGAGAAGCTGCCTGGTTGTATTAAATGTTCATTACCCTCATTAATGAAAGCGGTTGGGTATTTATACCCTTGATTATGGGCCATATGGGCTTTCGGGTTAATTATATGACATCAGGTCGAATTCAAAAACCCATTAGTTTATTAAGCAGATTAGCAATTAGCTTAGTCAAAAGGTGATTTGTTTTTAGTAATTTTGTCCAGTTTGGATGGTTCAGTGGGTGGCTTTTGTCCAAATTTCCCCTGTCCGGTTTCCACAGTGAGTGACAAACATTTCTGAACTCATCAAATATGACAAGCTGTTCAAGGAGAATATTCTAATTGGTCGAACATGTGTGGTATCTAAGTCTTCTACAGGTTCATTTGAAGTTTATTCTGAACCAATTATGGTTGTCAACATGCTTGATTTTAAGTGTTCATGTGGTTCATGGCAGCAAGATTGTTTTCCATGTCCGCACTCATTGGCGGCAATAACATCGGTTCACGAAGATCCTATGACGTTGATAGAACCATTCTACATTGCTGGTAATTATAGGTCCACTTATTCTTTTAGCATACTTGCAGTAACCGACTTCGGTGAAAGGTCATCCTCTAAAAAATGTGAAGGACCGGTTGTTCTACCTCGTAACGTTAAAAGGCGAGCTAAAAGGTCAAGGAAAAAGAGGATTCCATCTAGAGGAGAAGTATCATCCAGCTACTTGCGTTGTGGCCGTTGTTTTAAATTTGGACACATCCAAAGGACATGTGATATCCCACTATGAGCTTGCTATCATAACTATTTGCGTATCATCCGATTTATTCAGTATATATTAATGGGATTCCCTTTGTCTTGTATCTTCCTCCGTATACAATATTTTTAACTTTAATTTAGTTGAAACAAACATTGCAATTTTTGGTAGCCTTAAGTTTAATATTTCTTACGCATTTACTTAGAAATTACTTTTATTTCACACACACGAGTTGTGTGACTATTGTTTTCGCACACACGAGTTGTGTGACTATTGTTTTCGCACACGCGAGTTGTATGAGCCTATATGATTACACGCGATTGCCATAACACGATTGTCAGTTGCTAACCTCCACAACGACGCGATTGTGTAGAATATTTAATTCAGACACCCTCTTTCTCCAGTTATTTATTTTTCATATCGGTCACAACATAGAAGACGCATTTTTTGTCAAAATTGATTAAGGAGTCATTGTAATTGGTTAAGTCTATTTCTACGCGATTGCTACCAGCTTATTTACAAGCATTACTAGAATTGACGCGATTTGTGAGATTGGATAAGCACTACTTAACAGACCCTTTTACGCGATTGGAACATAAATTGAATACGCATAAGGCACTTCAAAACACTACAACTGGAACTAATTAGATAACGATAACATAACATCTTTAACGAACAAGAGACCCGATTGCACAATGGACCTACTAATGCTCATATAGTAAAGCCTAACCAAAAACCACTACATATTATAATGTTCACCAATTCTAATTCCAAAAAATGATAACACAAACAAATAACTACATACTGACTAATTATCATAAGATTTCTCTTTCTCTACATCCTCATCTTCATCCTCACACTCTTCCTCCGACTCTTCCTCGTCATTATCCTTCGTATCCACATCACTGTCTTCATCGTCGTCACTCTCCATCCTTCAGTATTCATCATCCACTTCCCAAGACTCCTCTTGCTCGTCTGATGAATCCTTCGAAGACTTCCTAGGAGTCTGCTTCGTACTTATCGTCTTCCTCGTTTTGGATACCACTCGTAGTTCGCATTCTCCTCTGGAAATGACAAAGAGTCTCCTAAGTTATATTCATCCTCAGGTGAAAGCGAGGATGAAAAAACATCTTTCGATTCGTTGGACGAGTACACGATTGTAGTGGAGTGCTTATAGTCGGAGTGCATATAACCATCATCGGAGCATCTACCATCAGAGGATGGGTAACCTTAGGAGTCAGTTGAGGATCCGCTCATTTTCTTGGCAGAAGTTTTGTTTAGAATACAAACAGACTTTTGAATTCGAATAGGCAAGTGAATAACTCTACATGAGATACACTTATTTATATTTACAAACTTACCACTACTCTAGTTATCAATTAATACACATGTAATGAGTACTTTATCTACTCATGTCAAATTATGCATTAAATTACCCTACAAACCCAATGCCAATTAGTGAAAAGATTTATTGTCTACTTAGGAGGCAGTAATTATGACGCAAGTTTAATACTTATCACAATAACCAACGCGTACTAGTAATTATTAACGCGATTGTTTTCCTCTACCACCATATTTTATATCGACTTACACTTATTCAACGACCTTTAATTGTCACATAACTATTCAGTGGTATGTCCATGCGATGAAGTTCCACGCGATTCATTAATTGAAATTATATTTTTGGTAGTGTTTATTCTAAGGAGGTGGGTCTGAATTAGAACCAACTCTATAATTATATATAATCATGTACTCGACACTGATGAGTCCGAATTCGGAATACTCCCCGGAAGGGCAGACCAATGTAAATCTCTCCGTAAACCGGACAGACACTAAGAACTTAAATCGGACAGGACTTTTGAACCGGGCAGATGACTTCGAACACTGTGAGCCTAAGGCTGTTCGAACTATGACTAAAGTACTAAAAAACCTAAACACTTTCTGACTAAGCTACCTGCCCATCTGCTTAAAACTCATGGGTCTTTAAACATGACCCGGGTCCATTAAACATGACCCGAAAGCCCATAAGGGCCCAAATATCATACTATAAATACCCAACCACTAGCATTAACTATGGGTAACAAAAATTAACTGCTGCCAAGCTACTTAATTCTCACACCACCTTGAAACACCTTGAAACACCCTCGCACCACCTTGAAACACCTTGAAACACCCTTACACCGCCTTAAAACTCCACTTGAAATTACTTGCCTGCCCCCAAGCTATTTTTATCCTCACCAAATTGGCGACCACAGTGGGAGGCGACGGTGCCTGAATCAAGTATTCGAAACCAAGCAAAGAAATTCTGTCCGAATGAATCCGGATAATCCAGAGCTTCCACCAGATTTGCTCGAAGTGGTGGAGGAGAATGATGAGTATACTGTCCAAGAGCGCGACAGGTTAAAGCTTGAGATAGAAGCTCTGAGGGCTGAAAAGGCCAAGATGGGCATGAAAGAGAAATCCAAAGCGTCAGCTGCTCATCACATTGACAACCCTCGAGAGCCTGAGGCTTCGAAAACTCATGTGAGCACTAAGAAGACACATGCAAGCTCTAAAAAGTCTCACCGGTCCAAGCCTGTGGAGAGTTCTGACTCGAGTTCAGAGTCTTCGGACAGTGAGGGAAATGAAAAATCCTTGTCCTCTAGGAGTGATGAGGGTCGAACCAAGAAGAAACAAAAGCAAGTTAAGAAATATTCCAGAAAAAGAGATCACCATGGAAGAATGAAAAGGCATATTGGAAAAGGATCATCTCACAACCGGAGGCATGTAGATCGGATGCTGATGGATCCTTTTGCCTTCCATGATGAGCCAGGTATCTTTGCAACTCCTAATGAGGATACTGTGTTCAGTCGTGGAAGAAATTGGAGGCAATCTCCATTGTCTTCTAAAATTCTATCCGGGAACCTCCCCAAGAGGTTTGACAGCACCAAGATGGAGAAGTACGATGGCAGTACTGATCCGGACAATCATCTGGAGCAATTCAAGAACTTCATGATGAACTTTGATGATGATGATAAACTACTCTGTAGGGCATTCTCCCAATCCTTCAAGGGGAGTGCTCTGAAGTGGTACAACAGCCTGCCTCAGGGTTGTATCAGAGACTATGATACTTTTTGGGTGACCTTTTGAAGGCAGTTTGTGGGGAGTAAGGAGCTGAAGGGTAATGGAGATACCATAATCCATTGTGCCCAAGAGCCAAATGAGTCGTTAAAGGAGTACATAAGTCGTTTTGTGAACACAAAAAACGGGTTGGCTAATTGCTTCGAACAGGTGGCAATAGCATCCCTAAGACAAGGTTTGAACCCAGGCAACCTGGCTGATTCAGGGACCAGGAAGAAAGCCATGACCTGGGGAGGATTGCTGAACCAAGTTGGCAAGCAAATAAATGTTGATGTAACAAAAAAGACCAGGGTGCACAGACAGGTGAGATCCACCCCGGTGGGACCAACTCCAAATCAAAACCAATCCGGGAATAAAGCCAGAGAAACGGGACAGGGGCATGGTAGGGGAAAAGCTCAGTCTCAACCAGCTGCTCCTGCTCAAAGTCAACAGTCTAGAAACAAAAGAGGACCATGGGTCCAACCGGAGTGGTTTGCGGAACTCAAAGAAAGTGTGGCAACCATTTTCGATAAAACAAAAGATGAGGTACACTACCGGAGACCAGTAACCTTGCAGTCTCCCCGAGAGCATCGTAACAACTCCTTTTGCCAATACCACAATGATATTGGCCATACCACTGATGATTGCATAACATTGAAACAAGAGGTACAAAACTTGATTGAAAGGGGAAAGTTGGGTGCATACGTTAAAAGAAGAGGAGGCAACAGGCCTGACAACACTCACCAGGCTGGTCCGGGTAATGCTGCCCCGGAGGGGGCTATGGTAATAGTTGAAAGGTTTGATGTGGAATCTGAATACTTGGGTCCTGATCCAACACGAAACAGAGTGGGTGCTATAGAGGAGCGTTCTAGATCGGTCTCCGGGCTCATTAAATTCTTCGAGTCACTGACAATTTTCGGAGGGGACACTATGACAGCTCCTACTACTTCTTCAAGAAAAAGGCATGTTCATAATTTGGCCTCCCAGCTAGAAGGAGGCATGACCTCTTATCAATCACCGAATTCATTCCCATTCATTGTCTTTGATGGGGATGATTTAAGAGACATTGCTGGCCCTCATGAGGATGCTGTTGTTATAGGAGCATCTATAGGGGGCAATGAGATAAGACGAATTCTGGTAGATACTGGAAGCTCTGCCAATATCCTTTTCCTAGACACTTACAAGAAAATGAAAAATCCAGCTGTGATTCAAAAGTCGGACAGGTCAATCGTGGGCTTCACGGGCAGCTCAGCCGATGTGATCGGGGAGTTTGAAGAAGAAGTGTTGTTGGGCAGGGGCCCTTTCAAGAAAATGGTTAGAATACTCTTCATTGTGGTGGATTGTCCCACCTGCTATAATGCTATTTTAGGGAGATCTTGGCTCTCTAGGATGCATGCGGTGGCTTCGACAGTCCACCAGTGTTTAAAGTATGCTGTTCAGGGACAGGTTGGGGTTGTCCGGAGCAGCCAAAAGATTGCAAGAGAATGCTATGCCACTGCCTTGGCTCCACGAACGCTGGGGGCAGTCCGTATAAATGATCAATAGCAGTTTGAGGGCTTTTCTGGGGGTGAGGGTGAAATTGATGACCCCAGAGAGACCCCTGGAGTATTGATTCCGATTGAAGAGGTTGAAACACACTACTTGGAAGAAGGAAAAAGCGTCAAGATAGGGTCCAAAATGCCACCAATGCTGAAAGAAGGAATGTTGAAATTCTTGAAAGACCATCAGCACGTTTTTGCTTGGTGCAATGCTGATGTAACTGGAGTTCCATCAGAGGTAATTTCCCATCACCTATCTGTCCGGAGAGATGTGGCGCCAGTGGTACAAAAGAGGAGAGCTTTCTCAAAAGAAAAGGCTGATGTCATAGTGCAAGAGGTTGACAGACTCACAAAGATGGGGCACATTAAAGAATCTCAATACCCTTTGTGGACTGCCAATCCTGTCTTAGTAAAAAAGAAGAATGGCAAATGGCGTATGTGCATTGACTTCACAGACCTCAATCGAGCTTGTCCAAAAGACTTGTATCCGGTCCCCCGGATAGATCAGTTAGTAGACTCTACTTCTGGGAACAAGCTACTCTCCTTCATGGATGCCTTCTCCGGGTACAATCAGATCCAAGTAGATCCAAAAGATCAAGAGCATACTACGTTTGTCACTGATAGGGGTCTACATTGCTACAAGGTGATGCCCTTTGGCTTGAAAAATGTTGGGGCTACTTATCAAAGGTTAGTCAACAAGGCATTTGCTGATCAAATTGGAAGAAATATGGAGGTTTACATTGACGATATGATGGTGAAAAGCGTGGATGAGCAGTTGCACTTGTCCGACCTCCAAGAGACTTTTGCCAACTTGGCCAAAGTAGATTTGAAGCTAAACCCTGAAAAGTGTGTGTTCGGAGTGCAGTCCGGGAAGTTCTTAGGGTATATCATAAGTGAGCATGGAATACAGCCCGACCCGGACCAACTCAATGCTTTGTTCCAAATGGAGCCTCCTCGAAACATTAAAGAAGTACATCGATTAACGGGGAGATTGGCTGCCTTGAACAGATTCATCTCCAGGTCTTCGGACAGGTGTGCTCCATTTTTTCAAACCTTGAGGGGTGCAAAGGGGTTTGAATGGACACCACAGTGTAATGAAGCATTTAATGAAATCAAGAAACATCTTTCCTCTCCCAAGACTTTGTTCAAGCCGGTTGATGGGGAGACTCTCTTTGTATATCTGGCTGTTTCAAGTTGTGCCATCAGTGCTGTGCTAGTAAGGGAGGTTGATGGGCATCCTCACCCAGTGTACTACATCAGCAAAAGCTTGATTGATGCTGAGAGGCGTTACTTGAAACTCGAAAAACTGGCATTGGCCTTGGTAATAGCTGCAAGAAAAATGAGGCCCTACTTCCAGGCTCATCCTATCATTGTCCGAACGTCCTTCCCTTTAAAGAATGTCCTTCAAAAAGCAGACATTTCAAGCAGAATGACAAAGTGGTCAGTAGAGTTGGGGGACTTCGACATAGACTTTGCTCCCCGAACAGCAGTAAAAGCTCAAGCTGTGGCTGATTTCCTGGTTGAATTCCATTCTGATAGGGATTCCGAACAACCTACTGATTCAAAAGACAAGAAAGTGTGGATTGTCCGAACAGACGGAGGATCCGGTACCATGGGATCCGGGGCAAGGGTATGTCTCACTTCCCCATACGGGGACAACATGTTCCAAGCTATTTGTTTTGCTTTCAGGGCATCCAATAATGAGTCCGAATACGAGGCAGTTATAGCTGGGTTAAAATTGGCCTACATCTGTGGAGCTAAAAGGGTCAAGCTACTAAGTGACTCCCAGTTGCTAGTCCACCATGCCTTGGGCCTGTCAGAGGCTAGAAAGGAGCAATTGGTCAAGTATTTACTCCTCCTAAAAAATGAAGCGTTGAAATTTAAAGCTGTTATCTATGAGCACATCCCCCGGGCAGAAAATGAGCTAGCAGACTCATTGGCAACGATAGCATATACGGAGTCCTACCCATGGATTCATGTGCTTGAAAGCCCTTCTATTCAACTCAATGAAAGTATAAAAGAGGAAGTCTTTGAAGTACAAGTAAATCGGCCTCAAGACTGGAGGTCTCCTCTTATACAATATCTGTCCGATGGCATCGTGCCCTTGGATAAATCACAGGCCAGAACGTTGAAGCACAGGGCTCGTGGTTTCCTGATGTTAAGAGAAGTGTTGTACAAAAAATCCTATAGCAAACCTCTCCTACGTTGTTTAGGGGATCATGAATCACAGACAGTCCTCTCCGAATTGCATGATGGTGAGGGATCGGCCCATTGTGGATTTAGAGCCTTAACAAGAAGAGTGCTACTCTCCGGATACTATTGGCCATCGATTATGAAAGACGCTAAGGAGCTGGTAAGAAGGTGTGACCCATGCCAGAGGTACAGCAATGAAATTCATGTACCAGCCATTCCTTTGGAATCAATTTCTGAGCCCATCCCTTTTGCTCGATGGGGATTGGACTTAGTTGGGCCTCTCCTCGTGGCGTCCGGAGGGCGTAAAACTATAATTATGGCCATTGACTACTTCTCGAAGTGGGTAGAAGCAGCCCCCTTGGCAGGGACAACCTCAAAAGCTGTCACAAAATTCATTCTATCCAACATATGTTGCAGATTTGGTGTCTCCCAGAAAATAACAACAGACAATGGGCCACAGTTTGACAATAGAGAGATGGAAAGCTTCTGTACCTCAAGAGGTATTCAGCACTGCTTTTCTTCACCTTTCCACCCACAAGCCAATGGACAAGTTGAAGTGGCTAATAGAACAATACTGTCCGGTTTAAAGAAAAATTTGGAAGGGACTGCTGGAAAATGGCCTAGTTATCTACAAGAAGTCTTGTGGGCCTACCAGACAACACCTGGGGCTGCAACACAAGAATCCCCTTTTGCCTTGGTCTATGGAATGGATGCAGTAGCCCCCATAGAGAAGACACTCCCCTCCTTTCGTGTTCATAACTTCTCCGGACAGGCTAATGAGATGGCAATTAGAAATCAGCTTGATTTGATCGAAGAAAGACGGGTGAAAGCTCATCTTAGAATGGCACACTATCAGGGCTTGATGAGAAGCAGGTTTGCCTCTAAAGTTAAAAGAAGAGATTTTCAACCAGGAGATAAAGTATTAAGGAAAGTTTTCTTGCATACTAAGGAAAAGCTCTTCGGAAAACTGGCCCCAACTTGGGAGGGTCCGTATACTGTGGTTGAAAGAATCAAGCCTGGGACATACTGGTTGGAAGACAAAGATGGCAGGGTTTTAACTCACCCTTGGAATATTGAACACCTTCGAATGTACTTGGAATAACACTTGTGTAAATATTTACTTGTTTAAACATCCATGTAAATATTTGGGGGCATACCTTTCCCTCTTCAGTGGTACGGAGAGTTTTCAATGAAACTTGGTGCCTTCTTCAAAATTCTCTAAGTATTTTCAAAATTTTGTCTCTTATCATACTACCAGGGTTAAAAGATCTAAGGGCTATTTAAATTCTAGCCGGAGAGTCTTAATACTCTCACAATACAATAAAACAACTTAAACTCCAACTATTTAAACAAATAATGAAAGAAGAGGATGGTTGAGCAAAATAAAATATTCATTCAACAACTTAAAACTGCCTTGGCCTTCCAAGGACTTTTTTAACAAGTTTGGGCACAATACAAAAATCTGTCCGAATAATACGGACACCATCACAAAAAGAGTGCCTTGGCCTTCCAAGGACTTTAGTTCGAATAAAAGATAAACAAAATAAATTATAAGTTAAGGTTGAGCCTTTGAAGATGGCTCACCCTCATTTGCTTTCTTGCCCTTGATGTCGCTCTTCTCTTCGACTATCTTCTTACCCTTATGGTCAATCTCTTCCTCACCTGGGCTCTCTCCGGTTTCCTCTTCATCACCGGACGAAGACTCACTGGAGTACCCCTCATCAACCATGGTCCAGTATGGGAGATCATCATCATCCACATAGCGCCATAATTCCCCTAGTCTCCTCTTCGGGAATTTCTCGTGAAACAGGAGGACCATATCAGACTTCACCTTTTGGATCATTAGCTCCTCGCTTTGGATCATCTCCCTGGCATAGGCGTTGATCTTGGCCTTGATCATGACCTCTTGATCCCTCACCAAAGCAGCCTTTTCTTCAGCAGCCTGAGTCACTGCGTTCTCTAAAGCGATCTTGTCAGTGGTCAGGTTGGTGATGAGCTTCTCCTTTGCTGCAGTTTCTCCCCTTGAGATTGTCAGGTCCTTCTCCAGTCCGGACAGCTTGGCCCGGAGATCTCTTACGGTCTCTTCCAAGGAAGCAACTTTTGTGTTGTTTTCATCTTGATTCTTCTTTAGCTGATCATTTGCCTCCTTGAGCAAATCAACCTTATTGGCAGCAGTCCGGAGGTCCTCGGACAGTTTTTCCTTCTCAGATTTGAGGTCTTTGATGGTATCTTCCTGACTTCGGACTTGCCTTTCCAAAGTAAGCACTGGCTGCACGTTGCTAAGGAGAGAATGGGCTATAACATCCCTCTCACTGGAAACCATAAAAGTCTTACCGTTGAAATTAACTGTGTTGGAGCTGCTTGGAGGGACATAGGGCCCTGCGAACTCGTCTCTGGGCAGCCCAAGAAAATATTCACCAAGTCCACCCAGACCGGTGATGTCCATTTCGTCTAAGTTAAGCTCCCCCCCTCAACTTCATCTGTGTGGAATTCCCTTGGGATCTCTTCTTGAAAGTCTCTTGGGATCTCTTTGGCCAGTGTAGGGTCAGTAGGGAAAGAGGGCTCCGGGTCCCGGAGAGCAACCTCATCTCCTTGGGAAGTCTTCTTCTTCTTGGCCTCCCTATCAGCACTCTCACTTGTTTGCTTGCGAGTCCTCTTAGAAGCCCTTGAAGGTTTAGGGAGGTTCACTTCCTGCTTCTCGCTCTCCTGCTCCACCACTTGTAAAAGGGCTGCATCGATTTAAACCTGAGCCAGTCCCTCTGGGTCTGTTGGGGCCTCCTTCTCAGTATCACCTTCCGCCTTCCTGCCTTTCTTCTTCTTTCCTTTCATTTTGCTTGGGGCTTTGGCCCGGGCAGACAGGTAGAGAGTCCCATCCAGTTCATGGGACCTTCTCAGCACGACGTCTTCATCAGGTTGGGTGGAGAACTCCTCCCAAGTTAGGTCTCTTCAACCTGTGGTGTTCCACAGATGGGACCTTGCTAAGTTTCCAGGAGTGAAGGCCTTGTGGAACCGATTCTCCCAGTTCTCTGCGGCCCAAGCGTTAATTTTGCCACAGGTAGTCTGTCCGGCCTTTAGGTAGTCCCCGAACTCCTTTGGCAGCTCTGTTAGAACGAAAAGAAACTGATTAGCATAAACTTAAAGAAAAGGGAAAATCGGACAGAGACTTAAGATAAGAAGCTTACGGTCACTCCTCCATCTACTCCTGAGGAGGCTTGGATTCTCTCCGGTCTTGATTTTCTTGCCATTTTCCCACGAGCCACTGACAAACAAGAATTGGCTCCTCCATTTGCTCTCCGACTCCAGGAGATCATCAACAGCTTTGAGATCATTCCCCATGTTGAAATGGTAGAAGGGGAACTGATGATGCTTGCACAGGTTGGCCACTGCAGCGAACTCTTCCATAGGAAGAGGGATCCCAGATATCCTGGATGCCATTATGCGTGACATCAAGGTGAACCAACCATTGGGGCTTAACTGTGATGGGCAGAGTTTGACCAAGTGAAAGTAGCGCACTATCTCTGGGTCCAGTGGGAACCTGAGTCCCCAGTTGAATAGCTCCGTAAAGAAGACTATTTCATTCTTTTTACTATCCATCGGGGTCTCCGGATCGATGGGAATCCTTATCTTTACATTCTCAGGGATCCCCCACTTTGTGCGCAATCTACCCAGATCTGAAGTATGGATGAACGCATACTTGGGCTTCAACAAGGCCAAAAGATACTTGAACTCAACTTTATGAAAGCATGGCCCCACTCTCCCTTCAAGGCTCTCCGGCAGGTCCGGATGCCTCAGATATAAGTCCTCTTTGCCCTTCTTGGCAACAACAATAGCAGTATCAGCCTGTCCGGAGGACTCGGACTCAAATCTAACCTCCTCAGTGGAGTCCTCCATCCTCTCCTCCATAATTGTTGGGGGAGCTTCAGTAGAAGTAGTACGGGGAGGATTGAGGCTTGGCAGAGCCGATCCTCCGGACTGTTGGCTGTCCGTATTTACTCGACTTCTCACCTCAATTTGAGTTACTGAGGCAGAAGATTCCTTGGGGGGTAGTGGGCTGCTGGCCTTTAGTCCTGACAGCCTCTCCCGGGGAGCCCTTATAGTTGCCCCAGACCCTGATTCACTATTTTTTGCCCCCGATTTCGAGGATGTGTTTTTAGAAGAAAGTCCTTTGACCAACCGACTTGGCCTTTTCATGATTAACTTATCCGGGGAATGGTCAGAGTCAGACCCCATAGCAATGAAAGAATATTTTTTCCTAACACTTGTGACAGTAACTCCCGGTTCAACAGCAGGGATCGACTCCTGAACTGAGGAGCCAGATACAATGGGGGAGAGCGTTGATTGAAAGAGTTTTTTAGGTTTTGTACCTTTGGAAGAAGATGAACCTCTATCAGATTCTGCGACAGAAGAGGCTGGTTTCTCAATAGGCGACGATGGTAGCCCTGCAGCAAGTCGTTTTTCCTTCTCAACTCTTTGAGCTTTCTCCAATTCCGAGAGGTTAAGCCAGCCGCCCTTGATCAGTGCTGTTCTTGCTGTAAACATAAACAGCCAAGGAAGTTTTGAAGTTGTAGAGAGATAAAGCTCTGAGTAAAATTGCAGAGTGAAATTTGAAAGAGATAATGAGACAGTGAAAAGTGAATTAGAATTTACAGTAAATGTGAAAAAAGGAGTTGATTCCTAGGAGAATCCGAAAAGTTGGGCAATGATTAAAAGACGGCGCTGATGTCATTAATGGCATTTAAAAGAGGTAACTTGTTCGAGAAAGTGGTGCAAAGTTCAAGGTGAAAAAACGGCTAAAGTGACTAATCAGAGAGTGACACGTGTCCCATTAACTCTGGTAAGAACCGTTTGGAATTCGTAACGTTCGGTCAGTCCGGGTTTGTCCCCAACTCTCTTCGAATTGAAAACCACTTCCTAAATCGGACTGTTTTTCAGTTCTTTGACAAGGACGCTTGTTCAAACACCTAAAAAAGGGGCTCCTGATGAGTCCGAATTCGGAATGCTCCCCGGAAGGGCAGACCAATGTAAATCTCTCCGTAAACCGGACAGACACTAAGAACTTAAATCGGACAGGACTTTTGAACCGGGCAGATGACTTCGAACACTGTGAGCCTAAGGCTGTTCAAACTATGACTAAAGTACTAAAAAACCTAAACACTTTCTGACTAAGCTACCTGCCCATCTGCTTAAAACTCATGGGTCTTTAAACATGACCCGGGTCCATTAAACATGACCCGAAAGCCCATAAGGGCCCAAATATCATACTATAAATACCCAACCACCAGCATTAACTATGGGTAACAAAAATTAACTGCTGCCAAGCTGCTTAATTCTCACACCACCTTGAAACACCCTCGCACCACCTTGAAACACCCTTACACCGCCTTAAAACTCCACTTGAAATTACTTGCCTGCCCCCAGGCTATTTTTATCCTCACCAGACACCTCACTCAATAATCCACCTTGGTTAACAAATGTTATAAAATGTTTAATTGGCACATAGTTAAAAAAATGTAAATAAGTTGTAAATGATTCATGTAAGTTTCGAATTATTTTGAACAAGCCATTTATTTGAAACGTTAAGATATTACACAACGTGATTTGTGTGAAAATCAAATATCCTATACGCCGCGAGTTATGGTTCACACATTTTCACTTATTAAATAACTTCCTTCTTACGCCACATGAGTTAGCCTTATTAATGGCTACACACCGTCGCGATTGTGAAAGTCATTCATTTAGTTCACCCTTTGAAGTGTTACGAGACTCATTACACAACGCGATTTGTGTGAAAATCAAGTATCCTATACGCTGCGACTTAGGGGTCACATATTTTTCACTTACTAAATAACTCCATTCTTACTTCACGCGAGTTAGCGTTGATAAGGTTTTAATTTGCTTAGGTAAATTGCTAGAGAGAAATTCTAGAGAGAGAAATTGTTTTAGATTTTTAAGAGAGAGAAAACATAAGTACGAAATGAGTTTCAAGTAAACAATGTTCAATCCCTTTATTATATCTGTCTGGTCCTTTATATAGAGGAGCCAAGACTTAGTTGAATAACTGAATCTGTTACAAAAACAGATTAATTGATATTTAGTCCTTACAAATTATGTTAAGTCACAATAGCTTCCTAAAACTTACATCATTCATAAATTAAAGACAAATCTTACACTAGTTACAATCAAGTCCCTAAATTTACATTGTTTAAAAAGTAAATCCTAAAAACTCATTTCCATATCAAAAGCCCCCCTAGTTCTCATGTCAGTAAATGAATGAGAACTAAAAAGTCTTCAAAGTCGTTTATCTTCTAATCATCAACCTGCCATAAATCAAAACAAGCAAACTATTCAAGGCCAGTGTATTCGAATAACAGATCTATGATCATAAAAATAATTATTTGAAGCCATTAGCTTGAACTAATATTCGAAGTGTATATATCATATCAAAATTATAAACTCTTAAAACCAAACTAATCTTAATGATATATTCGAGGCCATAGTCAAATAACCTTTGAATAATAACCAAAATATTTGATGTAATTACTTCGAATCATTTCCAAACAAGAATTGTCTTCAAATTAGCTTCGAAGCAAAAATTGCCTTTGACATATTGCTTAGGTGTTCCCCCTTCGAATGTAACGGTTATATGCGTAACAGTTACATTTAATCGGTGAAGTAAATCTGACAAGTGTCAAACTTCTAACCCACCCAGCGATTTGTATTCCAACCTATCATCAAATGGGTATATCCATCTTCACACGTCTTCACCTACTTTTGTATAAATACCATTCCTTTCTCATTTCAACTCTTTTTACACATAACCATTCTAGAGAGAAGTCCGAGCTTTTTGGGCTACCTTCAACTGCTTCTCCCCTATTCCAAAAATTCTCACTGCAAACTCAAATTTTCCGATCAATCTTCATCTTCTCCGATCAATCCATTCCTGGTTTATGAGAAAGAAACCGATAACCAAAAAGTCGAAGGCCATTTTACCCAAAACAGTAGAATCTTCTAATACTGATAGCAATCTGGTGTACTGTTCTTACGACTATTTTTGCATAACACAAAGAGCCGAAGAGTATCGAAGAGCAGGCTTAATTTTTGGTGGCCCAATTGGAACTACGACTGAGACATTTCACTAAGGTAACTTCGATCTTACCAAAGTTCCAAAACTTTCTCCTACTCCCAATATCAAAGAAAAATCATCATCTAAAATTTATGGCCCTAAAACCCCTTGAACATCTTCAACTCAAAGCAAAATTTCTCCTCTGAACTGAAAACAAATAACCCTTCCTCACAAAAAACATTTTTCATCCAAACCTAAAAAGACCTTCATCGCAATGGGAGATGACTCAACAATAATTTAAACTCCATCTCCTTCGAAAATCACCACCAACGATCCTCCTCAAAGAGAAATAACAGAAGAAGCAATTCGACCCCAATTCCTCTGTCAGAAGCAAACATTCCCTCTTCTCAAGATCCTCAAGAAGGTACCGCGAAAGCCAATTAAGCTGATTTAGAGGCTACTAAATCTGATGTTGAAGCCGAATTTCAAGAGGAAGCTGATGTATGTTCAGTTTCCGAGGAGGAAAGGGCAAAAATTGGGAGAAATCTAAGAAACCTCGAGAGCAAATATATTATCGCCTTGAAAAAGGTTCGATACATATATTATATAGAAAGCCAAGCCTCTTTTCTCAAAAATTAATGAGGAATGGGAGATAACATCACCCTTCGACTACCAAAAGAATGAGAAACTCCCCTTGACTACAAGGATGACGAGTTGGTGGTTTATCCAGAAATTATCAACTGGGGTCTTCAATTTCCACTAGATACGATGATCGTGGAGTACTTCGAAACTCTCAGCTTGTGCCCTACCCAAGTAACTCCAAACCAGTGGTTCACCCTAATGTCAGTGATCATGGCATCTCGCCTCTCCAAAATATTGATCATCATCAAGGACTTCATTTCACTTACTCAGCTCTCAAAAGGTCCGAAGCTCCCGTTCTATTATCTTACACTAATGGATGATCTTAAAATCATCGACGATCTTTTAGAAGCTGAAAAGTTCTGGAAACAAAGATTTGTTTTCATCTCTGGAGTTTGGGAGAATGGCAAGCCAATTTCCGAAGGCACTCCTTCGAAGTTAACTATGGTCTGGAGAAGCAATCGTAAGTTCTCTAAAAATTTCCTTTCTTCCTTAATTTTTTAATACATATTTCCTTTCCTTTACTTAATATTTTATTTTGTTTGTTTATACCAGAAATTTCGAAACGCTACTCCACTCGTCGAGAAGCAGCTAAGGTGATATTCCAAAAATTGGCTGCCTGGGCTGAAAAAGAATGGAATACCGCCTTCCAGCCCACTAACTTCCTTCAAGGCCATATGTTTCCGATCACAGAAGGTGGGCTGCCTCCCAAAGATTTATCTTCTGACCTAGATCCGAAGCTCATTGGCCTTCGAATTCCACAATCTGATTCTAAAGTCTTCCTCCCAATCCGAAACAGATCAGACAACCATCTGCCTAAAAAGAGAAAGGAAAAAATCACCAAAGAGAAGAAAGGAAAAAAGGCAGTTAGCACATCTGGTGCTAAGCCTTCCACACCCTCAAACCCGAAGCGCAAAAACGTAAAGCTGCTGAACACCCTCTTTCACCCATCGAAGAGGAAGAAAATCAAGAGAAGTCGTCGAAAAAGAATAAAAAAATCTTCCGATTCTTTCAGAAATAAGAAGAAACAAAGAAAAATCACTTCATACAGATTAATCGATGAGCCTGAAGACGATGCTGTTGAAAACCAGCAACAACAACACCCCCTAAATCCTCCAACCAAAGATCATTCCTCGCAAGAACATCCTGTGATTGTCATCGATGATTTTTCTCCTACTGTTTACTATCGTCCCACAAGCTTCGACCCGGATATGTTCATTGATTTTGGAAACACAAAAGCACTTGCTGGAGAAGAGGATCCTACCCTTCAAGTCATTCAGAATCACATGCTTGATTTTGCGAGGCCTACTCCAGAGAAAGAAATTCCAAGATTACCTCGTACCTTCGAACCTATTACATCTCTGAATATGATCGATAAGCCTAGTACCTCGGAATACTGCAACCCCCCTTCAAATCCTGCAATAGTTTTCGCTCTTCAACCATTTTCTGGTCTTGATGCTGTTGCAAAAGCTCTTTCTTCTCAAATTGAAGCCTCTCAAGACCATCTCAAGTAGATGGCCAAGGATATGTCTTACTATAAGGAAGTTTATGAGGTTAAAAAGAAATTCAGAGAGACCTTGCATAACAAAGTATCCGAGCAGTTTTATGCTTATGAGATAGATAGATCCGAGCTGATAAAAGGCGCTCTTTGTATAAAGGATCATCGTTGGATCCAGCATATTGTCGACACAGAACTGCTAACAAAGTCTCACGAAGATAAAATAAAGAAACTCAAAACCGAACACATCGCTGAATTGAACATTAAAAAATCCAACTCTTCCACTCTTCAAAATTCTCTAACTCTTTGTGAAGTAAAAAATAAAGAGTTGTCCAATGAGATAGATAAATTGAAGAAGAATTTTGAAGCAGAAAAAAACTGATGCTGTAACCACTGCCAAAGCTGAACTGTCAAAGAATATGCAGATAGCTATTCAGGTCGGAAAAGAAGATGCAATTATCCTTCTCCTTCGAGAACTCCATGCTGCCGATCTAAAAATTAACTACTCTTTTAATTTAGTCTTTTTGTGCTTGTCTAATCAGAATACCTCATTTTGTATTGTAACAACTCAATCTGAATGAAAAAGTGTTCCTCCTTTTTTATATCGTTATTCCCTACACTATTCTATGTTAAATACCAAATAACTGCAAAATTTTAATAAAAAATAACAAGTATTCTCTTCTTCGAAAATATATAAATGTATTGTTAAGCTTAATTAGCTCATCAAAATTGTCAGTGAGTTTAAAACATTCACCTCGAAATTCCAAATGTAAAAAATTGTTGTAAAACATGGTTATTTCTTCGAAAAGTGTTATAAACACTTCGAAATATACTTTCTTTAACTAATCTCAAACGTGATCGATCTATGATGATTTGTTAAGATAGTATCCAAATAAACGTAAAATAACCATTGGCCAAAATGAACTATATTGATAAAGTTGAATATGTACAAGTACATGACGCCTCATTAAAACCTTCTTGGGCCAACAGAGTAGGAAAGAGTGCGTCATTAAAAACAAACATTCCAAAGTATAAACATATGTTTATACCCAATAAAGCTTCAAATGTTGAATATTCCATGGGTGCTGTAGCATCCTCCCCTCGAAATCACAAAGACGACAAGGTCATGGCTTAACTCTTTCAACCACTATATAAGGCTCTTCCCAATTCGGAGCCATTTTGTCGAATCTCTTATTGTTTGTGTGTAGAAAAACTTTTCACAACACTTTATCGACTTCTTTAAATTCTCTTCTTTTTAGCTTCGAATCATATTTACTTCTCATGAGAGTTTGATAATGTATAGTATTCAAATAAGCTCCAACCCTTTTTTCCTCGATCAAATCCACATTTGCCGTTCGAATTTCATCATTAAATCTTTCATAATATTAAGATATTCTAAAAGATGACATCGTAGATTCAATAGGGCTAACCGCATCCATACCATATGTCAAAGCAAAAGGAGTTTCTTTGGTAGCCTCCCTTGGAGTTGTTCGATAAGCACAAAGCACCTCTTGCAAATAATTTGGCCATTTTCCTGCTGCCCCTGATAGATTCTTCTTCAAGCCATCTAAGATTGTTCTATTTGTCACTTCCTTTTGTCCATTAGCTTGAGGATGAAAGGGCGTCGAAAAACATTGCTGTTTTTCTTTAGAAGTACAGAATGCAGCCATTTCGCTATCGTTAAATTGAGGACCATTATCTGTTTTAATTCTCTGAGGAACCCCAAAACGACAACATATATTATTCACAATGAATTTGATAACATCATTTGCCTTTGTACCTGATAGTGATTCTGCTTCTGCCCACTTCGTAAAATAATCCACTGCCACAATTATCATTTTCCTTCCCCCAGAGGAAATAGGCACAGGGCCCACAAGATCAATTCCCCATCTATCAAACGGTATCACCTCAGATATAGACATAAGCGGCACTGCTGGTCTGTGAATAACATTAGAAAATCTTTGTCAAGTATCACAACCCCGAACTACATTTTTAGCATCGTTCATGATTGTAGGCCAAGAAAACCATGCAAGTAAAACTCTACAAGATAAAGCTTTAAACCCACGATGAGCTGACCCTTCTCCATCATGCAACTCTGATAATACTTCTTGTGATTCTTGCTTGCCTAAGCATCGTAGCAATGATCTGTTTAATGCCTTTTTATATAAAATTCCATCCAAAACTATATATCCAAAGGCTTTACCCTTCAACTTTTTAGCCAGTTGAGAATCATCTGGCAGTAATCCTTGGGTTAAAAAATTAATAATATCTGATCGCCAATCACGTTGGCTTTCATCAATGGCAAAAAATTCCTCTATATATTCACATTGGCCAGGTTGAGCAACAATTGAAGGATTCTCCTGTAGCAAAATCCAAGGATATTCTTCCTTGTAAGCAACATTTTCTAGAGAATCAACCACCATGTTACTTCCTCGCCCGATATATTCCACAACCACATTGTCAAACAGAAGCATTAAATTTCAAAGCTCCCGAGGATATAAAATCAAACGATCATTTCTTGCTTCGAAAGATCCAGATACCTGTTTTTCCTATAATTGAGAATCCGTTTCCAAACGTACCGAAGTCGCCCCACAAATCTTTCCTAATCTCAAACTTGCTAAAGTATCTTCATATTCAGCTTTCATTGTTTGAAACATGAAAACCAAATTTAATTGATTGGACCATTGTTTCCCCTGTCGGAGCTATCAATTGAACTCCAGCATTGCACCCTGAAATACTAGACCCTCCATCTGTTCAAACAACCCACCTCGAATCAGTAGGCAAAACTTTTGAGCTTTCTTCCTCATTTGATCTATTTGAGTGGAACTCAACAAAAAAAATCAGCCAATGTATGTGCCTTGATTGCTATTCGCGGTGTAAATAAAATATCATAGTCTCCCAACTCCACTGACCATTTAGTCATCCTCCCTGAAATATCTGGTCGTTGCAATTCATTTTTAAAGGGAATGAAGTTTGGAGTTGTATAGTATGAGCTTGAAAATATGGACGCATCTTCCTAGCAGCAATAACAAACGCTAAAGCCAGCTTTTCCAACTTCATATACATTTTTTCTGCCGCCACCAGACTTTTACTGAAGTAATAAACCGGCTTCAGAATACCTGAATCTTCACTAATTAGCACTAACTAAGTGCAAAATCCGATACGGCAATGTACAAGAATAATTTCTCCCAATTTCGAGGCTTTGTTAATATTTCTGGTGATGACAAAAAAAATACAATGCTTGTGAACGTTGCTTCGCATTCCGACGCGATCCTTCAGATCCATCTGGATCTGATTATACCCTACAAAAGCATCCATAAAAGTCAAAATTTTATTGCCTGAAGTGGAATCAATCAACTGGTCAATTCGAGGAACTGGAAACGGATCTTTGGGGCAAGCTCTATTTAAGTATGTAAAATCGACACACATCCTCAATTTCCCATTCTTCTTTTTAACCACTACCGGATTCGCAGTCCACAAAGGATATTGAGATTCCCTTATGTGTCCGACTTTAGACAATCGATCCACTTCTGCAACAATTTCTTCCGCTTTCTCCGATGAAAATGCTCTTCTTTTTTGAATAACTGGCTTAACCTTCAGATCTATGGCCAAGCTATGCTGAATTACTTCGATAGGTACTCATTTTACATCTTCTGTCTTCCAAGAAAAGATGTCCAAATTCTGAGACAAAAAGTTAAGCAGTTGTTGACGTAGATTAAGGGTCAATAAATTTCCAATCCGAAGCACTTTTCCTTCTGAAAAAGTAAACTCCTCTATTTCTTCACTCACTGTTAAAGACCCTGGAGTTTCCCTCGGATCGTTAACCCTTTCTTCCAACTTCGAGGGAACCCCTTCTACCTGTTATTCTCGCGTCAAATCTCCACTATTGGATCCTCGGACCCTAAGCACGGTGGCATAACATTCTCTGGCAACCTTTTGATCGCCCCGAACTACTCCAACTCTGCCTCCAACCATGTACTTAAAACACTGATGGACTGTTGATACCATCCCATGCATTCTTGAAAGCCATGACCTTCCAAAAATAGCATTATAACTTATGGGACAGTCCCCCACCACAAAAAGAACTTGAACCTTCTTCTTGAATGGTCCTTTCCCCAAACTAACTTGTCCCTCGAATTCCCCAACAACACGAGCTGTTACAACCGTGAATCCAATAATTGTACGATCTGATTGAGTAATCTGAGGAGGGCTTGTCATCCTATCATAGATGGAATTAAAAAGAACATTGGCAGAACTGTCAGTGTCAATCAACACACGTCGAATTTTGACGCCAGCCACCTCAACTCTGATTAGCACAGCATCCTCATGTGAACCTGCAGTTCCTCTCAAATCATCTTCATCAAACAAAATGAAAGGAATGTCTTTCTTCCCATACAAATGCGTTGACATTCTCCCTTCAATTTGAGTTGTCAAGTTGACAACATGCCTTTTTCTTGAGCTGTCTGAATTTTCAGTCATTGAAGCGCCCCTAAAAATTGATAACGATTTGAAAAACTTACATAATTCCCGAATATGTCCCTTTTCTATAGAAACAACCTCAAAAGGCTCCTCAACTACCATCAGAAGCAACCTGATCGGATCCTTCTCAACATATTCATTAGAAGAATCGAATGACTCAACCTGTGAATCCATAATCATCAAATTCTCACCTGGCTGCGCAGCCTTCGAAGTTGATGAATCGTTATTCTTCGGTGTACTTCCATGTGACTTCACATAAGTCAAGAGCTTCTCATTCTCAATCAAATATTGGATTCGTTTTTCAAAACAATTAAATCATTTATATCATGCCCAATGTCATCATGATACCTACAAAATTTATTATTCCTTTCTTTCCTCGGTCGGCTGATTGGAGCTGGTTTCCTAAAGTTCAGAAACACTCTCTGTTAAATCAACATAGTACTCTGGCCTAACCCAAGTATTCGTCCTAGGTCTGTCGTAATTATTGGATGGAGTGTGGTTCGAATATCCACCACTCTGAGGAGGCAAATTGTTGTTCTTCTGCCTCGAATGCTGATTATTCCCATTTCCATTGTTATTTCCATTCCAGGGTTGCCCCTGATTATTGGTTGTCTGTCCCGAATTCTTCGAAGTATTAACTGGCGCCCCTCGGACTCTGCTAGATTCTTCAACCTTAATTTTGTCCTCGACTTGAGCCATCAACGCTCCAAAAGTCAAAGCCCTTCTCTTTGTCGTCTCATTAGCTAGATCCCCTGGCAACAAACTCTGACGAAAAGCGGCCATTGCCACATTCTCTTCACAATTATCTAAACTTGCTTTGGTTAACACAAACCTTTTAATATAATCTGTTAATTTTTCTCCTGGTGCTGGCTTGCACTGGATAATTGTATCACCATTAGCTCTCATTTCCTTGCTTCCAACGAACTGCCTTCAGAAAACAGTATAAAAATCCCTGAAATTTGAAATGGATCCCCTCAGAATCCTATTGTACCACTTGAGAGTTGTTCCTTTAAAAGTTTGAGAGAAAGCATGACGCACAAGCCGGTCGTCGTCCTCGAAATTCATCATATAATTTTGAACTGTTTGATGTGATCATCGGGATCTTGCATCCCATCGAACTTTTCAAACTTCGAAATATCAAACTTTGAAATTCACCTCTATGCCTCTTAAATCCTGAAGCTGAGCTTTCTACCTCATCATCACTGGAAGTTATCAACTTCTGCTTATCTTTCTTATCTTTTCGAGATGAATATCTCTCTTTAGGAGATACAAAACATGATTTGTTATGCTCAGACTTAGCATGTCTATCATCGAAAGATCGATCTGACTGACCTTCAAAATCAGTCTTTTCCAACTTCTGCCTAACCTCATATCTGATCCTAGTAGAGAGTATTTTTTGTTCCCTTCGCTCATATTTTTCATTTAACCCATTGATTTTATCAAGCAGTTGATTCATTCTTGTCTCAACATCAGATCAAACTTGGACCAAAGATAATCCATCAGTTTTATTCCCATCAGTCCCATTCTTTTGCAAATCATCTCTCACTGTTTCTAACGCCGATTGAAGCGTATGATTATTATTTTCGGGATTCATCTTATGAATTTGAGTTAAAAAATATCACCAAACGAATAAGCTACTGATTGTTTTGCTCAGTCCCCAGCGGAGTCGCCAATTTGATAAGGTTTTAATTTTCTTAGGTATATTGCTAGAGAGAAATTCTAGACAGAGAAATTGTTTTAGAGTTTTAAGAGAGAGAAAACACAAGTATGAAGTGAGTTTCAAGTAAAAAGTGTTCAACCCCTTTATTAGATCTGACTGGTCCTTTATATAGAGGAACCAAGACTTAGTTGAATAACTGAATCTGTTACAAAAAACGGATTAATTGCTATTTAGTCCTTACAAATTATATAAAGTCATAATAGCTTCCTAAAACTTACATCATTCATAAATTAAAGACAAAGCTTACACTAATTACAATCAAGTCCCTAAATTTACATTGTTTATAAATTAAATCCTAAAAACTCATTTCTATATCAAGCGTTAGTAATGGCTAAACACCGACGCGATTATGAAAGCCATTAATTCAGTCCACCATGTGAAGTGTTACACGACTCATTAGTGAAATCCAAGTATTCCCTAACGCAATCTAGACGAAAATATATCACTGCTATTACATCCATTTTTAAAGACAACTACATAACCATTTTTCTTGAATGAGCGTTACATTATTGAATTCAATAATATTCTAGACTGAAATCAACGACCCGGGTTCTTATCAACCGGTGAGCAATTGGCAATCGCATCTTCTCTCTCATCAATTGCTTCCTCCAAGTACACAATCATATCTCTTGATATCCAATCATTAATTTCCCACTTCCATAAGTCTGCTGCCTCTTTATGCAACGCGAGACACAGGTCATACACACATATCAAGGGTTCAGATTTTAGTACGTTGTACCTCGAAGCGACTTCTTCTCGGCTGCGAGCATAAGGTTCGACAAATCCAAGCCTTCCATAGTCAAAGTACATCCTGCATAACACTTCATCGACATAAAAATTGGTCGTCTCATCGGCAATTGTTGTCTTAACGTACTTCACCGCTTGGAGCAACTGTTGGTCTTCCTCCATGCACCAACTCATACTCCAAACTATTTCTAATGTGTAAATGTTTTTCATTTAGAGTAAAAGTAGAAGTCTGGTGGTTTATATATGGGGGAAAAAGTAGGTGGCTAAATTGGGCAGGTCATAATTATTTGGTGTAAGTTTTGGCGGGCTAGTAGCAATCACTCCCAAAAAATAGGTGGGACTTTAACTATACAAATGGATCCTGAGTTATCATGCGATTTGCATGATAACTAGAACCCGTGATACACACATAACCTAATAATGCAATTTGCATCGTCCAGTCCTCATATATCGCGTGATTTACTCTTGCATTTTACAATCCCATGTTGACTAGTTATATTGATGCGTTTTACGTTATCAATATCCATATAGCATGCGATTTAGGCATTTGATTATGGTTAGTGATCTACAAGGATCCAAATGGAAAAAATTGCTGGATAAAATGGTCACACTAAGTTACTTTAAGAAAACAACATTGTCCTAACCATAAAATGACACCCCATAACCCATCAGAATTCAATTACACACGAAGATGTCCTTCGAGTACTGTACTAAATTAAAAATAACAATCACGCATCCAACACCCTCATATTAGTATTTTTATCATTTAGGAAGTGGTAAAACATTTCTGCACGTGCTTGAGCGGGCATTTATATGCTATATTCCTTGGGTATAAACCCGTGCTGGATAATGTCTTTAACATGCTGACAAACGAAGACTCCGCAGTCATGTGAATCTTTTTCTTGCTACGGAATATCTCTAACAACTTTAACTTTGTATCCATTCTTCACACGTGGTATGTATTTTTTCTTCATACAATAGTTCAACTGCTCTGATAGAAAAATGATGAGGTTATTTTTTAAATAACATGTAAAAACTTCTACTAGTTGTAATCGTTAAGAAGCTTCACGCGATTTTTGCACATAATGAACCATTACCAATTTATACCAGAAACACATTATGTATACATCTCATGAAATGTAATGTTGTAAATCACATTACATCAACACACAAGTTCGATGCATACAACATGATTCTCATATAATAAAAACGCGATTCGCGAGCAATGACCTAGAGAATCTCGCAATAGGAACACACGATTCTTTTATGCACCTGCAAAAAATGAACATACAACATCATGCAATACAGTTTCATACTACTTACCAATGTTTCGCCTGTTTTTCTAGTGTCATTTGGAGTGAATTCCTTAAGAGGGAATAGGGGATTGTAGTTTTTGGTCAACCCATTCTCCATGTCTATTACCAACAACTTCCAATGGTTAGTTCCATTCTCATTTATGTGGCATACCAGAATGAATGCGATAAATGTGTCCTCCCTCATGTTTTTAAAAAATCCGTGAACAACGTGTGAAATATCTTCTTTCAATGCTAGTAATTTCTGTAATAAAACCCTCGTACACCAAATTAACTTCTGGTTCATTTTTAATGACTATTTAATAATTATTTACTAACCGTTGCGATCCCGGAAATCTGAATAGTGTTGTATTTACAACTGTACTTGTCATCAAACCCTTTGAAAGGTACTTTCCAATTTGATTCTTTAAGAAGCTTATATATCCAGGCATCAATGATCTACAACACGACAAATTCAGAGCTATTTCAAACTAATTGTCAATTCTTTGTGAGTTATATGAAGAATCTAAATTTTACCTTGAAATCTAACTCCCCTTCGTATGGTAGGGCCATTACCTCAACCACACTAACACTTAGCCGGTATGTAAATTTTGTTTCTGGTAAATACCATACTTCTGAGTCGCTTTGATCTTCGTATCTTTGTATTTTAAGCACCTTGTGGTACTGAGTAACGACTATTAACTTTGTTGTTGTTGTTTGAATTTCCCAAGGTTGGTAAATAGCTTCCCCATGTTGTGTTTGTGTAAGTAAATCCTAATTTGGATAAACGTTATCTAATAACTGTAAAAGGACAAAAATTGCGTTACATAACAATCAAAATGTGACAACTAAGTATATGTTAATTAGTATAATTACCCACTTACCATTAGAGGTGCCTCTTCTAATACACTTTTAGATGAACTGCTGCCAATAGACTTTCCTCCACTCAAGTTAATAGTCGTCGTCTTATTCGTCAAAAAATGATTGGGTACATAGTACAAATAAATCATTTAGGGTTGGAAGATCAAAACATTATGCTTCCCCTTCTCTTGCTGGTTGTACTTCTTCTACTTTTCCAAGCTGTGTTAGTGTTTCATCCTTTGTTTTGCATTGCACTTCCAACTTGGGTTGTAACTCTTTTGGTGATTCGAGAACAGCTTCAAATTCTATTACGCTCTCAGTCTTTGGTTGTTGTTTATTATTTCCTTGTGTGCATTGATGTAGTCCTTCGTCTAATCTTAATTTTTGGATATTACATACCTGTCACAATTTAACATATATATCTTCAGTGTATTAGTCTTCCCAATTATAGTTAGCACACCATGAAATTGTTTATCAATTTAAAAGTGTTGTAACCAAATTCCCCAATGATGCGTGTTCGGGTTTCTTTCACTAATCACGCGTTGTGTTTATTAAATATAACACAGACACGATTTAACTTTATTTTATTATACTTGCGTGATTTGTATTTAACCTATCACGCGAGACACCCTATTTTATTATAGATGTGTTTCTTATATAAATAACACGCGATTGTTATTTTAATAGAAGACAATATAAAAGGTACTAGATGCGGGCTTTGGTTGAATAAACATAACGCGATATAAGACTAACAGACTCAACAACCTTTGACATGAACAACACGATGTAAGATGAATATCAAATCTTGAACTTCCAACCTCATAACAGTATAGTTGTAACATAAACTTTGAAACAGTTATAAGTAAAAAAACATCCCCTATTGTAATAGAAAAACCAGCAAACCCCCTATTCAAAATCCAAAATATACCAAAAAACAGCTTCATCAAATTAAACAAACCACCCTAACATGACTTCTTACAGACAAAACATATCACATAAAGTAGTCATATAAAGTTGAATCTTCATATTTTAATATCCACTTACATCTTCATGTCTTTGCTCCCCGCGCTTGGGTACGCTACTGCTACTATCATCAGCCCTAACTATATTCAGTTTCGTCCCACTCGTTACCTCTCCAACATTTCGAATTGCCAAACCAACCTCCGTATTTTTTTTCAAGCAACCTCACCACATTGTACATCCTCTCCACCCTCTACGCGATTTGCATTTTCTATCAAATTATTTCCTTCCTCCACAACCTCTTTAGTACTCTATTTTTCTATTTATTTGTTCAATGTTGCATCTATTTTGTTTTGTATTACTAACTCTCATGCTGTTTCAGCTACCACAACATTTGGTTCTGGTTGTAAGGGTGTTGGTTCAACAACTGCTACCATAATTTCATGCTTCTCCCCCTAGCTACGTCAACAGGAAGTTTCACTTCAGCCTCTACTGCTATTGTACCCACACCCACGTCTGCCCCATGTGGTTACTTCATCCTCTTTTTCCACATTTCTGCTCCCTATTTCAGCTGATACACCACTTCTAAAATTGGCCGACACAAGCATACAATTGTCAACACCTAAAACATACAAAGATGTTTTATTTTCCTTCCCCTCACCAGATGTCTTAATAACATCGTTTGGTCCATCAGCAGCTCCATCATCATTCTTCTCATAAACTTTTTTATCTCCATCTTCGGCCCCATCGTTTGTGTCTTCTTTATGGTCCTCAGGTGTAGAAACCTCTATAACGTTTTCTTCTTTCTCATATTTTTTCCCTTCGGCCTCTACCTTTTGGAAACCATATTTTCTTGAAACATAAACTATGGTTTTAGGAACCTAATCCACTTTACTGGGACCTCTACTGCTTTCTCTGGTGACTCCTCTTCTACCGAACAAAAAGGTATTCCACAAACCTTCTCAAGTGCTTCATTAACCCCCTCATCTTCATTAGCTTGATCAGCTTGTTCTGGAAGATTTAAAGTCAAAGATGAAACCTCCCTTTGGAGTTCTTCAATCTGTGGAAAAAATAAACAAGTACAATATTAGCAACCGAGTTCATGTTCATTATAATGACAACGTTTTAAGTAACTTACTTGTTTATTCTTTCGTACCAGAGAAATCTTAAGTCTTTTATTTTCTACCGAGTATCTGTACTTGCCACTGCTTCTCTTCTTAATATCTTCCATCCTCTTAAATAAAATATTACAAGTGTTTGGCTTGTAAACTTTAATCTTCTTCATCCAAATGCTAAAACTACCTTTCATACTGCATTCCCCAGTAAAAGTGTTCCATTGTTTTAACTGCCATTTATTCGGCGTATGTTTATGCTGATCCAACCACCCCGCAATGGTTGACCGTAGTTCTCATCTACGACCACGTAATGCATTATTTGAGATATCTCCCTAATTTCTATTTCATTTCTGTCACCCTCTGTACAAAATTTTAACCGCTTCTCACTTCTTCCTCTCATTGTTTTTTTTCGTTTGTTTGACAACTTTCTACGCCTCTGTTGTAAACTACCACAGCCTCTACTAATCTCTCCCGACCTGAAGGCTATTTCTTCAGTCTCGGTTAGTTTTATCTCTCCTTCCAAGATCTACAACAACCGATCCGATTTTAAAATAAACTGTCAATAGTTACTTAGTTAAACATCATCGTGCGATTCATTTACAGATTAAGTAATCCACAACGCGAGTCAACAACAATAAAATTAACATGATGTGATTGGTTTGGTGCCAACTTATTAGTTGCGCGATTTATTTATATTTCACCATGCGATTCTTATCATATACACACACATCGCTAACGCGATCTACTACTACCATATCACGTGTATTTACTTACTTCTTACCAGATAGTCCCTAAAGTTATGCCTACACGAGTCATGTGTAATATATCACGCGAGATTATATGGGGAGTATTTACAGTGTCAGGCCAACAATCCATCAGCGCAATCCCTTAAAACTAAAAAAAATGGATTACCTCATCATTAGGGAGCTTCCGCAACCTTTTAATCATTACCATAGTTGATTCCTTGCACTTCAACCCCCACTATTTGTAGCACCTAGGAATCATGTTTGGCCTTACGAAATCTTCCCTTAACGTGGTGTGCTCCATTATGAAGGGCTGCAAAAAATACCCTAGTCACATCACTTTTAATCCAAAACAAAATGCTACACACCAACCTCATACTCACCAATAAAACTGCTACGCAGCCGATGACGTGATCGAGTGCCCCTTTCTCCAAACAATTAACCATCGACTTGGTCAGCTTCTCAACAATTGCCCCCACACCAAAAATATTCATTAATTTTGACCATGTTTTCTACGTAGAAGACCATTGTCCACCCCATGATATCTCCCGATATAGAGTAGAAGAGGGTAGAGAAAATGAAGAGTATCAAAAGCTTCGCAACGTCAATTACTGATTCCTCCCCCCATCCTTTACTACTTTTTCTATGGCTTCTTGTAATAGTTAGTTGACTGGATATTGTCAAACAACCTCTCTTTCATAAACTGTTATTTCTACCTTAATCATCGCATTTGAAACAGATTTTTGGTTTGTCGGTCCACTTTTCCTAGCCCTTGGCCGCAAGAAATATTTTTGCATGAGTGGAGAATCGTTTTCTGCACCATCAGCAAATCTTCCAGTGAATGCCCCTGCTTTGTTTATAGGTATTTCCTCTGTTCTGTGTTTAAGACCAAAAATGGATTTAACATCTTTGATTGTCAGTTTAACCCTCTTCAAACCTATTCTAAAACACTCTTTATTCACAGAATATCTCTTCAAAATATCCTCTATAACCCTGTTAAACTTCTTCTTCGGAAAATCTTCGTTTCGTAGCATGAAGAAAGCTTTCAGCAACGTATAGAATGGTGTGTTCTTCGTAGCCTCAATATGCTCCTCAACCACTATGTTATTCTGCAGCAAATTTAATACGCTGACTAAACCAGACATGTAGAAAGTACCTTAGCCCATAGCTGAAACAGAAATTACAAACGAACAGTTTGGTTAGATTTTTTTTATACAAATCGCTATTTGAGTTCTAAATTTATTACGCAAACGTGATTTACCTACCATGTTTCTTAACATTGCGATTTACAGCATACAGCTTACGCGAGATATAATATAAACTTCAGAAACTACTATACTTCTTACACCTTACTTCTTACGCGAGATAAAACCTACACTTCTTACGCGATTTACAGATTAACCTCACTTAATCGAATTTTTCTCTGCTTACTAAACAGCAATTCACATACACTTCAAACTACAACACACACACGATATACAGACTAATACACCCGCGAGATACATATTAACACTACTACAATATAACTCTCTAAACGCATTGTCACACTGAAGAAGACGCGATATACCATATACACATGATGTAGTTCCCAGATTTCACTTTCAAACAGGCATGCACGTAAAGGAAAACACAAAACTAAACAATGCATTCAACTACAACTGAAGCCTATCATAAACAACCCAGCAACTAAATCGACATTTTATCTGGCGTTAAAACACCTAAACCCAACCATACACAAGTCTGATCCTTCTCAGAACAACTATACTGTTTACCGACCGGTCAATGGTTCTACCTGACTTTCCCATTAAACACAAACGGAGACAACCGGTTGGTAATTCGAACAACTAGTACAAATATATTACTAATCAACATATGTAACAAGTATCGACGTACCTTCAAATTACTTTAAACTAATACCCGCTATTCATGCGTTTACTGGAAACAGTGGTTCTGGCGTTGAAAACAAGAGATGAAGATGAAGTTTGCCTCAACACTGGATTACAATCCCAAGACTTCTACCATCGTCGGAGTTTGAACATTAACAACCACACCTACACCTAACTTGTTTTAGGGATTCTAGAAAATTTGTGACTGTCTCTTTCTTTCGTCTTTTGACTTTCTAAGGCTTGTTGGGATTTGAGAGGAAAGTTAAAATTAAAATAATAAAAAGTAATTGTGAACCTATTTTCTCTTTCATATAGCTTTAGGGTTATTTTGGTCACAAATTGGGTCTTAGGTACTAATGGGTAGTATCTAATATTTGGGTACTGAAACGGGATATCAAACATGAAAAGGTATTTTCTCGTACTTTTCTGGTACTTTTCTTTTTTTAATTGTTTTTAATTATTATTTTTAATTGTTTTTAGTTCTTTTTTTTGAATTTGTTTAATTGATTTGTTTGAATGGAACTAAATTTGTTTGGTTTGTTTGTATGATTTTGAATTTGTTTAAAGATTTGTATAAATTGGTTGGATTTATTTAATTGATTTGTTTAAAATGTTTGGATTCATTTAATTTGACATGCTTGAATTTGTTTATATTTTTATTTGATAGTTTCTTATTCGAATTTGTTTAATTAATATGTTTTTGTAATTTGTTGAATTAATTTGTTTTAGTGGTTGTTTGAACTGGTTTTTAATTTATTCAATCTATTTTATTTATTTGTTTGATTTATTTAATTTTTTTAAGTTGAGCTTAATTGATTGTTTTGAATGTATTTATTTAATTTGTTTGGATTTATTTGTTTTATTTATTTATTTAAATCTATTTAATATATCTGTGTAATTATTTTATTCATATATACATAATGGACCGAAGTATTTATGTTTTGAAGTTACATCTCATATTTCAAAAAATCAACAATTGATCTATTTAATTCTCAATTTTTATTTTATTTTTATTTTATTATTTCATTTGTGGTAATTATTATTATTATTATTATTATTATTATTATTATTATTATTATTTGTTTTGTGTATATAATAATTTTGACAAGTATAGAATTTTAATCGTGCATCTGTTAGTGCACAAAACCTATGGAACTAGCAAATAAATAAGCTTTTATACTTGAATGATCACATTTAGGTTTCGTTATTCTGAGTTTTGATTGGCTATACGTTAAGTTTGTTGGTTTTGCCCAGATCATATTGTTAAATTTTCTTTTCAAATTCGATGCTGTTTTGACCTAACTCGACATTAAAAATAAATAAATAATCATTTGATTTTTATTTTTTTTATTTAAATAAAAGATATAAAAATTAAAGTTTGTAGGTTAATTTTTGATTTTTTTAATTAATCGTTATCTAATAATTTTGACAATATAATATATAAAATATGAATTAAAAATAAACCATTAATTCTAACTATTTTTATCGGTTCGGCATTCTACCAATTTATTGGTTTATTCGATTTTGTATCAGTTATATTAATTCAGTTCCAAGTTGCTCGTCCTAGTTTATCGATTTTATTTTGTACGATTTTGAATCGATTTTAATTATTTAACTACCTTAATCACAGTGATGCAATAATGACGAACATATTACTATAACAAATTATAACAAAAGTTAGATTATTATTTACTTATAAGAGAAGTGATATGAAGTTTGATTTTTGTCTACCAAATTTCAAAAGCAGGTGGGACAGTTCCAAGACGAAAATAAAGAGATGGAGTGACGGACACTTACCGATCTTTGATCGTCTCCTTTAATCATTGTTTCACAAACTACGCCCTTTATCTAAAGCTTATTAAGTGCTTATCACTAATATTATACCAACTTATTCTAATTTAATCAAGATTTTTGAGTAAAAAATTTCAAATACATAATGCAATTCGCATTATCATGTAACTCATCATGAGAGTTGGATACTGTCTCGAATGGTTAGAAATTAAAGTTGAGGTGGTTCTGGTCAAAACTCAAAATATAAAAATTCGGTTGGTGGGATATTGTTTTCGGTTCTAATCCTAAATATTCGATTCGAAATATGTGGTATCATAATTACATCTACTAGTTTAAAATGCTACGAAATCAAATAGATATTTAAAACCGTTCACTTTTATTTTACACTATAAAATATAAAAGTTTGACAATTTTAAAAGAAAATTAAAATTGTATCCCAAAGTTTAGGATTTTAATTTATTAGATTAATTACATATACTAAATTAAAAACCAATCAAATTTATTCGGAGATTTCAAGCGGTAAATGTACACGTTAGATATTTATTTAAGAGAAAAATACCAGTAAATACATGCTTAAGTATCTAATTATCCGGTAGTATCTAAATTTTGGATAATGTTACTTAGTACTTCGAATAAAAAATTGGACAAAATTATCCCCCGACTATATATGCCTATTTTTCACTTCAAACCCACTTTTTCCCTCTTTCCATCACCCTAAACAAACCCAAACACGTCTAATTTTAAAAACCACCAGAAACCGTTCGACTTTGTGATACTCTCTCTCCAACCAGAAACCCCTACAGCTTCTCAGTGAAATCAGTCGTCGTTCGCACCTTCAAACGGAGTCGGACCAGTCATCGTCTTTTACTCAGTCCAACGAGTAACGACCTATTGTTCGACAACTTGCCGTCTAGTTGTCTCCGGCCGGTGAATACTACAGTGTTTAGAGGTAACCATGTAAGCATTATCGTGAAAAGTTTATTTTGTTTTACGTTTTTGATGACTTCGAACCACTATTTTCTGTTATTTCACGACCGGCGTTGCTTTTTATACCGGAATGAAGTATTTAGTGACGATAGTTGGTCCGTTTATGGGTTTATCGTCGAACGCAAGGTAGAAGTTTGGTTGCATGTAATATTAATACTTTCCTGACAACTGTGATGTATGTTAGATGTGCATTAGGTAGTTGATTTTTGAGTTTGGTGTTGTTTCGATATTTCCCAGATCCCTGCAACGTGGGTGTAAAAAATAGATCAATTCGCAGCCTGTACGTGTGCGCTGTAGTACAGTTCGCATCTTAATCACATAGGATGCAAACAATTCGCAGCTCATATCTATTTATATCTCATACCAATTCGCATCTTGATTTAATGTGTGTGCCATACATTTCGCAGCTTATATTTACATACAGTTCGCAGGCCAGCCTGCGAATTGCTTGTAAATACTATACTGACAGATATGCAATTCGCAGCTTCTCAGGCGAATCGTGTGACACTTTAACTGATAGATAGGAAGTTCGCAGCTTGTGATGCGAGGTGTGTGACACTCCAACTGATTTGTGTTTGTGCAGGAAATATGACAACAAAACCAAGCTATTACAGGTCAGGGTTGCTGAGCCTTCTGAAGCTTATTAAAGAGAGCCGTATTACATGTGCCCACATTGAAGCTGCAAGAAACACAGCCTTCTACACGCTTTTGAGAACGACTTTTGACACCCATAATGAGGCAGAGCTGTCAAAGAAGAAATTCTACTCGCTCATTCAGTATCTTGTCGAGAGGTTCTCTGTTGATAAAGACGCCTTCCATATTGGCTCAAAGTTTGTAAAGTTAAATGAAGACGATGTGAAGGTCATATTCGGGATGAAGCATGGCACATAGAAAATACCGTTAACGAAAACAGGAGCATTTCACAACAAATATGCACCCGGCGAGGACGACGAATCGAGGGTGATGAAGAAATACTTCATGGCTAAAACTACCAGAAAAGTAGGACCAACAAATACTAAAATAATAAAGAATGCCATTATAAAGGTACCTATAAAATCGACTTCATCTTATAAAGCAGGATGTTGTACTTTACTAACATAACATGTTGCCGTGGGTTTTATAGGCATGTATAGAAAAATCCATAAGCGAAGGAGGGAGCATGAGTTGGAAGACGTTGCGAGGCTGTTGATACTGTTTTTGTGCTCCAGTCTATTCTACTCCGTATCTGGAGATATCCTGGGTTAGAGCACGCTTTATTTTGTTGAAGACCTCAGTAAAATAAACAATTACGACTGGTCCGGATCAATACTGTTCAAGCTTCGACAGTCCATCAGGAGTTTTTTTCGCCCTTCTAATTGTAAAATTGATCTATTGAGTATAAAAATTAGTTATGTACAGAACATCTTGATGATAAAACTTGTCCCCATGGAGCCCTTGTTCATGGAGCACACAACAGTCAGCCTCGAGGTAGCGAAGCCGACCTCGATACCAAGGTTTTTCAAATGGTTAGGATGAGAGTATTAAGCAGCAACCGTGGAGCTTCTTATTAGAATACCAAACCTGAAAGATGATCAAGTATGAGCTTTATATAGGTATTGAATTGGGGTTGCAAACAGTTCACAGCATAGCATGCCTTTTGTTTGGTGTTATATTAGAACAATATATCAAACATTTCGCAGTCTGGGACGCGTTCTGAGTTCGCAGCTTATTATATACACACAATTCGCATGCTAACCTGCGAGTTGTTTGCAACTCTAACAAGGATAGAGTTTCACACAATTAGCAGCCTATAATGCGAACTGTTTGTAAAAAATAATTTGTGTGTCTACACCCTCATACTTTCAAAACAAACCGCTTGCAGCTATTTACTTACATGTGCCTCATTTGGTAGGTTTTCGAAGGTCCACTACGTCTTACTGAGGCTGAAAGCGAAGCTTTCAAAGGAGCAATAGATAGTGGAGATGCAGATGCTAAATCGATTTCATCAGAAGAAATACCAAAGAAGAGGAAGAAAAGCACAACCCTAAAACCAAGGATACGAGCATCACAGAAACAGAAAGAAACGAATCATGTGATATCACCCAGACCCCAACAACCAAGACTCCCCGAGCCAACGATTCCACCACCAAGACTCCTCCAGCAAACGATTCCACCACCACCGATCGGCACATCCCGACAGGAGCCCAACAACGAGGGCACAACTAGTATGAGTGAAACAATCGGTAATTTTGTCCTCAAACCCAGAGCAACTACTCCAAAGAAGTCTGCAACTGTTATTGAATCAAAGTATTTGAAGACATACGCCGACAAGAACAAGTATGAGAGAAATATAGGATAACATGCCAAAGAAGTAAGTATGAAATTGAGCCTTAAATAATCGCTATAATCAGTATTTTATATGTTTATAAAACGTCTGCTATCATTTTTTCAGCTGGAAGAATTAAAACGGAAGATAGCAGAGCTTGAAGCACAACAACTCCACAATGCTATCTCTCAGCCAATTTTCCAGATCGGAAGCCCATAAGTTGAGAAGGTACCAGCATTTCCATATAGAGCATCGTCCACTGAATTGCAGGCATCTATGCCTGATGCTGATGAAGTACTGCTAGAAGAGAGGGATGATGATGGGAACCATTCACCCATACCGGTACCATCTGGAAGGATGCAAGAATAATTGTTGGTGTCCACAGAGACGGACACCACTGAGCCACAGACGGAGAAATAAAGACACGAGTCTCTTCTGAATGACCAACAGCTCGTACTTCACGTGGAAAAAGAGATAGAAGATCGTGAGAAATAAGTGGAAGACCCAGACAGCCTCGAAGATGTAAGTGGATCAAAAGTTCACTAAGATTCAAATATCTTATTTATTGTTGTGATGAAATTGTTTCTATAATAATATTTACTGTTGTATACATATTCAAACAAAGTCAGTGTATGTATTTAAAATAGTCAGCGGGGTTTTCTAGTTGAATACATATTCACACAATGCATCACATGATATGATGCTATCAAACAAATATCAGGATTGTTGTGTAGTCCTGTCCAAACAATTCACATCGTATATTGCAAATTATGTTTTACTCTAGTTGGTTGGTTATTTTACAATTCGCAGCTCATCATGCGAATTGTTTGAGATAGACCAAACAAATATCAGGTTAGCATGTGAATCGTTCGCAACTATGATTATTGTATGCTTAACCCTTCCATTTTTTTATTTTGGAATTTTTATGAAACAGGAGGCCGACAGACAACAACACCAACAGCAGCAACAACAACAAGTTCAACACCACCACCAACAAAAACAAAAACAACAAGAACAAGAACAAGAACAAGAACAAGAACAACACCACCAACAACAACAACAACAACAACAACAACAGCAACAACAACAAGTTCAACACCACCACCAACAACAACAACACCACCACCAACAACAACAACAACAATAAGTTCAACAACAACAGCAACAAGAACAACAAGAACAACAACAGCAACAATAAATAGCTTTGGCAAAGAGAGAAATGCTAACACAAGAAATAGCGCTGGAAGAGTCGGAACATGTCAATCCCTGTGAAAAAATGGAATTACTGAGCCATGAAGGACCATCCTTAAAAGAAAATACCAAATATGGAGATACACCTCAAAGACCAACGGTGGTGTGCGCAAAGTCAGAATTGCTAAGCCAACCTGAAATTCTAGTACCAGTACCAAATCAACTACAAGCTCCAGAGTCAAATGATAACACCGTAGGTTTACCCGATGTTTTTGTTGATCGTATTTACACACAAATTTCACAAACACTTTTAAATGAAATTGATAATGTATATTACGATTGTGTAATACAATGGTCTTTGGAGAATATTTCAGAGGATGACATTAATGATTTCTGCCGACACGATCCAGATCATATGCCGAACAAGTCAACGGCATTGGTTGTCGTTGACCGTGTGGTAAGGGCTATTTATATTCGCATCATACCATAAGAATAGTGTGGATGTATTTCAAGTTTTACAAACAAATATCAGGGTAGCATAGGAACTGTTCAGTGGAACCTCGATCAGTTTGCATGCTATCCTGATAGATACCCTGAAATGTATTCAGTTGGAACCAAACAATCCGCATGTTAGCATGCAAAATGTTTGGGGTCGTTAACATTATAATGACTGACACACTCTTTTGATTTTTGTTATTTAATAAGCTCGAGTCAAGTAAAGAGACATAGGAGCCTAATTTTAATCTACTAACACCAACACAGCCTCAAGTGGCAGAAGAAGAGGAAGAGATAATTGTAACAGAACGGGAACCACCAAAAGTAACATACAGTGGCTGGCCAAAGGAAATAAAAGTAACTGATCGTATCAATGTCGGAGAATACCACAAAATACAGTCACTTAAAGCCTACGAGAGTGACACCCCTGATCCAGTAATATAGAATTTACCATCGTCCAAATTTACATACGGAATTAGAGTGCAAGCGAGTGATGCAATGGCGCTACCGTTAGAACTGGAGCTGGACGTAAAGGTATCCAATTGTCAACCAATTCTCTTTTTAATGTTTCAAACATTTCTTATATATTTAACATAAATAAACAACTCCTTTCATAGGTTGTGGACGCTTGGATTCGAAAGATGCTTGTAGAAGCAAACTTCAAAGTTCCATGCAAAAATGTTAAAGGAGTGTTACATCATAGTATAATGATTCCGGGCATGACTACGGTAAGTTTAGCTAAGGTAAATTTCAAAGTTTCGAAAAATGTTCTCATTGTAATGTACTCTCGCTTGGATGCAGCATCAAATGAAATCAGGATGGGAAGTAACAAATTTGGTGGACGCAGCTTTTAGCAAAGCGCCTGAAAACCCCAACATCATCATCATTCCAATATGCACCGCGACAAAGGACCAGATAAACCATTGGACGTTGCTCGTCATTGATGTCGACGGCGGGTCAGTAACAAACTACAACCCGCTGCTCCTAAACTCAAAGCGATAGACAACACCACAAGGACACCTATCAAACTGGTAATATTCCCAACTATTCAATTACTTTTAAACACATTTTAAATTATGCATGATTAAGATATGTTGCGAACTATGATAAAATATGCTGCAAAGTGTGAGCAAATCAGTTGCAATTTGCAGCGTATCCATAAAAAAATTCGCAGCCTAGGATGCGAATTGTTTTGGATGATGAATAATTCGCAGCCTATACTACGAAATGTTTGCAGACAAAATGGATTGGATACCAAACAATTCGCAACCTAGGCAGCGAATTGTTTGACATGTACATGTTGGACTGGTTGTCAAACAATTTGCAGCCTACAATGCGAATTGTTTGACAACCACTGTTTAAGTTTTTGTGTTGATTCCTAATACTGATTATTATAACCAGATCAAATATTTACTAGACAAAGGATTCCTACCTCCTTCAAAGACATGGTGGAAGGTGAAAAATGAACGAAAAATTCCACAACAAAAATGTGGCACCCTAGACTGTGGTATTTTTGTCTCCAAATACTCCAGAAATATTATCAAACATGGATATTTGCAGGCAAAATACGATGAAGATATGGTCACTGCCTTCAGAGCAGAAATGTTTGATTTCTTCTTAAACGACGGAGACACCGTCAAGTACTAGTGATTCCTTGTAAGACATTCTGGTTTTTGGTGTACATACATTGATTGTAATTTTTTGGTGTACATACATTCACAGTATTTTTTGCTGTACATAGACTTTTTTAAATTTCAGAAATGTGCAATTCCCAGATATATGTAGGACATATTTCTTATCAAACAGTTCACATGCTAACCTGATATATAAGTGTTAGTTAGTATTCGAAAAATTCCCACCAATCCATGGTATATATTAAAAAAGGATCCTCACCAAACAATCCGCATCCTAACCTGATAGATGCTTAATTATCACTAAACAGTTCGCATCAACTCCTGGTATACCACATTAACAAACAATTCGCATCAACTCCTGTTATAAACTGTTAACAAACTACAGGCTGCGAAATTATCGCCAAACAGTTCGCATCAACTCGTGGTATAAAATAAATAATTCAAATTCTATCGTTCAAGAATACGAATATGCTATGGCGTATGCCTTGGTAAACGTTAACTACATTGATCACGCAAAAATCAATCTAATCACCAGAGGTCTAGAGCCCATTAATTGCTGACTGGACATGGAGGCTATGTAATGATTAATATAGCCACACCAACTCATAAGCTCAGACTTCTTCATTTCCTTATAAATAACACTAGCAACCAGAGTCGAATCTTAAAACAAACTCTATATTTTTTTAAAAACACCTCTTGTTCTCTTCAAATTCCAACAGTCATGTCGTTTTCCACCACCACATACTCATACTCTGGTTCAATTGGTTCTCTGGGTGACTCCTGGTCATCCTTAACCACCAACTGGAGCGATGACTTGATCATGCCAGCAGCACCACCAAACAGCCCAGTCTCTGTCCTTGATTTAAGCATAGAGGACTACTTCTCTGCTGACTCTCAACCAGTGGAAGCTGTTCCAATGGTTGCTGCTGAACCTCAGCCAGAAAAAGTTCCAATGGTTGCTGTTGAACCTCAGCCAGCAGAGGTTTCACCTCAGACGGCATAGGTTCCAAACAACAAAAGGAAGAGGGATAACGAAGTCGGTCCATCAAGGACCAAATTTTTATGCATGATGGACGTAAATAACAAAGAGAAAGAGGAAAATGAAAAGGTTGATGATCAGCACGAAGAGGAGAAAGATGGTGAAGAATCCTCTACTGATGACTAATAGAGTTGGTTTTTTTGTTTGCTTTTTTGGAATGCAACTAACAAACACTAATATGTTGTAGTGATTTGTTTGAAAATTTGTTAGTGCATGAAGACTGTAATCCTCTTTTTGGAATCTATTTTTTGTACAAACTTTTAATCATATATACGATTCGCATCCAATTACCACTTGCAAACAATTCGCATCGTAACCTGATATATTACTTGTTTGTCAATATTACTGATTTCCATGCAATTCGCAGCATACCATGCGATTTGCTACCCACTATAAGTCCTGATATTTGTATGAAACCACGATTTGCAACTTAGCATGCGATGTGTAAGCAAATATCAGGACTTCTGGTTGTTCTCAACTCGCATCATATCATGCGATATACAAGCAACCAGAAGTCCTGAGATTTGTTTTGGTCATAATTCACAACATAGCATGCGATCCGTAGTTAATTAAAAAGTCCATGTATTTGTTCCAAAACGTAATTCGCAGCATATCATACGCTTTGTGATATTTTGTTTGAAAATGCAATACTTTATAGTTGAAGGAAATTCGCATCATATCATGCGAATCGTAAGAAAATAAGAGTCCTGATATTTGTTTGAAAAAGCATTATGTTTGAGCTCAACACAATTCGCAACATAAATACTGATAGTTGTTTGATATGATTTTACTAACGATACGCATCCTGGTGAAATTTCACACAACTCGTATGAAAACCTGATAGATGTTTGCAACATAATATCAAGATATTGTACACAATTCGCAATACTGGATGCGAATTTCACGCAACTCAAAACACTTAGCATTCTTTTACTGTAATAAAAACAAAACAAAAAAAAGTTGTGTAGATGAACAAACAACTGTAAAAAATTGTACTTAAACTGTGCTTAAACTGGAACATCACAAGTCCTCCTGTTATGCCGTGATTTCGAATAACAGCCGCACCTCAACTGCTTGGTTGAGATTTCTCCTCTAGATGGGATTAGGTTTTCTCAAAGGCCTTCGGGAGCGTCTTTTAACGTTCGGAGGCAGAATTTCAACAAACGAAGGATCGTTAGCGCTGGACCCTTCCCTGAAATTCGTTATAGCTGGTATACTCAAAGAGTAACTTTCCCTATAATTCTTAACCGTAAAGAAGGGGTCTATTACGGTAAAGGGATCTTGGTCAGTATACTGTATTGCGACTAAAGCGTGAGGACATGGAAAACACTCTTGTTGCCATGATCTGCAAGAACATTTGAAATCCAACAGATTAACAACAGCCACAAGATTTGAAAAGACTTCGAACATGGCGGAAGACGATTTACTTACTACCCAAGTTCGGCACATGTCAGCATTCTGCTTTAGTTCTTCTCATACTCGGGAACCAAATTAGTACTCCAACTTAGACCCTCTTCATATCTTCGTGAAACTTGATTCATAAGCAAGACTCAAATCCAGATAATAAACTCAACAATCGGTAGGCCGCAATATTTATTGATCTGATTGTTAAACGATTCTGCTACAGTAGAAGCCATAAAGCCGTATCGTTTCCCTCTTACGTAAGCCTGCGCATACTTTTCTGGGGGTAAATTAGGAAGAAAATCACTCATTCTGTCACCACCTTCACATAGAAAAACTGTTAGTATATCTTTAAAAAGCTCTGGACTGGGAGCATAAGCAAGACGATGGAAGAAACTCAACATCCTTTTTTTATAGTCTCTGTTAGTATGTTCCAGTTTTGCTTTCAAATTCTGCATGAGATGGAAATAACAGTACGCATGATAGCATTTTGGATACAAGACAGAAACAACATTAACGATACCAGAATGACGGTCTGAAATAAATGTGATTTGGAGATCCAACAAATGTGGTTTCAAACACCCTAAAAACCACAACAAATTGTCCCAATCTTCAATGCTAACTATACCAAGAGCAACAGGGAATAGTCTTGGAAAAATGCAGCTCAAATGAACAATACAACAGCACTCAAACTTTTAAAAAATGTAAACAATTCGTATGTTATCCTGAGAGTTGTTCTCAAAATGCACGCTGCGAACTGTGTACAAGCATAAGCTGCGAATTGTTCACAGTTTTATGGTTACATTGACTAATTCGCATCCTCTATTGCGAAGTGTCATCAAATAAAAAACACTGCTTAATTCGCAACCTCTAATGCGAATTGTTCTGAAATATCAGGATTCCATGACAATGGTGTGCATACGAAATGTTGCACAAAATTTCATCGCCTAATTCGCATCCTCTCTTCCAAAATGTCATCAACTAAAAAACACTCCATAATTAGCAACCTCTAATGCGTATCATTCTCAAATATCAGGATTCCATGACAATGGTGTGCAACTATATGATGTGAAATGTTGCACAAAATTTCAAACAAAACATCATAAACATTCAGATTAACTAGTTAAATGTAACTAACCGTTGTTGCCGTCCTTTTCTACAGTAGTAAGCAAGGTACCCTTATACTTTCCATATAAGTGGGTTCCATCGACAAACAACATTGGAGTCATGAATGAAAACCCTACAGGGACGAACCGAATCCTACAAAACAACGCTTGGATCGGTTTCCAGTTGATAACTCCAACTGGAAGTTTAAAGTAATATCCAGGCTCTTCAATCGTTTGAATTACCCGCTGAGTAAACTAAAAAAACTTGAACTATCTCTGAAAACTCCCCTCCTTGCCTTCTCTAAATAATTCCATGACAAACGATAAGATATGTCAAGATCGTAATTTTATTTGACAGTCGATTGTATGGTTTTGGCTGTTAACGAATGACAGGTCCGGAGAGAATCCTGAATCTCCTCCGCAATCAAATCTGATGTCAAATTCCTGTGCTGCTTATGCTTGTGGGAGAAAACGGGACTGCAAGTATGGTGCGGAACATACTTCTTGATCGTCATCAAGCCGGTGCTGGAATCAATAGATGCATAAAGCCTCCATTTGCATCCGATTGTGAACTTATTTTCACAATAAGCAATGATCTTGGTTGTTGTATTGTACACGTATTTGAAAGCAAAACCGTACTCTAAAGCAAACTTGCATAAAGATAACCTAAGACCTGTAGCACCTTCTTCAAAATCTTGACTTACTCTTGTAATAGTATCAGCCCAACCAGCAGTAGCAAGTTTTTTTTTCTATGATCAGAATTAACTAAACCGTTACTACTCTCCCCGCTAACTAGTTGATCAAGAGATGGTTCTCCCAAACACAAGCTACGCTCTTTACGCTTTACACCACAATCCTTACCACCAGAACTCTTATCACCATAACGTTTTTCACCAGAACACTTATCACCAGAACCCTTATCGAAGACGTGTTGTTCTATGAGAAAACTAACCCGTTTTAAACGCTCCAAGTCAAGATATAACACCAACCCAACAACATCCTTCTGGTTATTAAAGAAACAATTATTGTGATCCCCGCAGGAGTAGGTAATTAGGTTGTCACCTGTGACAAGATCCTCCCATGTGTTCTCCACATAAGCTTGGATACTTTGAAAGCTTTTAAACTCCGTGAAAGGCACAATTATGGTTTGGTGACCATGTTTAAAAATAAAAACTCGTGATTTGGACATACCTTACCCTACACCGAATATTTGGACAAGCTATTAGTTATTAATCCCAAAACTAAAGTGCAAGTTATTACTACATCAAACAACTCATATCCTATCTTACGATTTGTGTATATCTATAAGCTGCGAACGGTGTATAATTTTAGTCTATAATTGACAAATTCGCATCCTGTCCTGAGAGTTGTTTGTAAATCAACTGGTACACTCACACTAACCAGAAATGTAAACAATTCGCAATTGTACTTGAGATTTGCTCTCAACTATTAATTCACTAAGATTTGTCTGAAAGATGATAAGGTATGATATATCACACAATTCGCAGCATCTCATGCGATTCGTAATGCAGCTAAAAAAAGTTTTGATATTCCTTTGGAAATTAGATGCTTAAAAGTTCCACACGGTTTGCAGCATATCATGCGAATCGTCAAGTAACTAAAAGTCCTGATATTTGTTTGAAAATGCAATACTTTATAGTGCAACACAGTTCGCAACCCATCCTGAGTTTTATAAGCAACTAAGAGTCCTGATATATGTTTGAACATGCATTACGTTTTGAAATTGTCTCATGTAATTTGCATGTAAGCATGCGAATTGGTAACACAATTAGCATCTTCCTCATTGAATACATCAAACAATTCACATCCTGTGTCGAACGCTTGGACAGCCAAAACTCATAGTCTACACATGTTTTGCGTCCGAAATAAAAATGTAATACACTACAAAATTAGTATATAACATCAGAAACAACGACATGAGTATATAACGACAAATACTAACAAGACAAGCATAGATCACTGGAACAAAAAACAAAAAAAAACAGAGAAAAGCTCGAAATCAGGCTATAGCGTCTAAAAACAGTAGAATAAAACCTATTCCAACTGAGAAAACCAACAAATAACTTAGAAATCGGTAGGTAATTAAAATTACCTGAAAGCAGCAACACGATTACTTGTAAAACAACAGATTTCAAAAATCACAATCAGTTCATGTACGTAGAAAACAGTGGTTAGACAGGTTTAACACCACAACCTACATAAATAAACAGACCTTCTAACGCTTCTATCACCGGAATTGTGCTTTCAACTGTGCTTCGTGGTGGTTCGTAGGGTTAGGTGGTTAGAGCGGCTAACAAATTCAAATCTTCAAAAAGCTAAAAAAAATAGAAAAAAAACTGAAAATTATGCCTATATAGTGGTTTAAAGGTAGTTAGGGTATTAAAATAATATTAGGTATTAAGTGACAATTAGGTAGTTGAATTGGATATTAAATGACAATTGTGCAAACCTTGGGTACTATATGACAATTGAATAGTTGAATGGGTATTTTAGGTGCAATTTCTCGTTATTTAAAGTGGAAGATTACATAAGGCAGAATGAAAAAAATATATATTAGTAAATTATATATTTTGTTAGGGTAGTTATGATTAAAATAGAAACAAGTTTTAATTATAGAAAATAATAATTAATCAGTGATTTTTATTTTAGCTATTATTTAATTACTAAACTATAATTTATTTAAAGTGAAAGATTAATTTTTTTTTATAAATTATATGATATTTATGGTTGTATATTGAATGAAAACAAATTAAATCCATTTAAAAAAAATTAGACGTCTACTCTACGTAGGGTATCCTCTCGTCAGAAGCCAAACCAAATAAAATGTTTGTACGGGAACTCGAACTCATATCTTATTCTACCAACTCAGCTATTCGGTAGGGGATAACTTTTCAATCTTTCTTTTTCCGGAGGGAATCCGCAGCCGCTACTCAAAGTGCAATGAGTGTGCACATGGTAAACCCTCAGTCTGACGCGATAGCCTGCAAACCAACGCCAGAAGATAAACCACACAAGGTGACAGGCTCAGCCGAGAAAGCGTATGTAGAGGGACTCAAACTCATGATATTTGGTCACAAGCATGCATTACTCAACCAACTCGGTTACCTCTTGGGGGCACAACTTTTTAATCTTTGTAAATAGTGAGAGTGGATTATTATTTGTGTTTTATGTTTGACCAAGCCAATTTGTACGTATAGGTGTTGTCTGATAGAAACTATGACGAGCCGCCAAACTTATTTTTTGTGTTATTTATGTTAAATCGAATCAAAATTTGATATTCAAAAGTCGACCAATGATTATCTTATTACATTTTTAAGTTTATTTTTATTAAACAATTCAGAGATCACTATCTTTGGGGTAAATTATCAAGTCTCTCTTATTTAATTTTGAAAAATCTCATAAATTTTATATTGTTTAAAATTTTGATTTATCAGTCAATTTGTTTTCAATTCGAAAATAAGTTATATTTTCTATATAATTGTTTTTACAATATTTGGTTTAGGTGATCCACGTAGCATGTCCTAGTAAGCATTGTAAAATTATTCAATACAAAGAAACTCTTGGTTTCTTCTATAGTAGCATGTGACTCATCTTTATTTTCTTTAAGACTAGAATAAAAAATATAAAATGGATTTTCGAAAACATAAAAGAAACTCTATAACTCTAATTAATATGTCTTATGATTTGAAGGTTTTGTTATGTCTAACTGAATTATATCTTTGATAAGACTAAGCTCGATATTTAACGATATACTAGTTCATATTTATATAAAAAATCAGATCAAAAGTAACAAAAGTTTGCACTGAAATTTAATTGCAAACCATTTTTAGTCAAGCGTATTTTAGGCGAGCTTTTATAAAATATAAATTTATATTGGTGGGTGTCAATTAAAATTGACACATGGATAACATGGGCTGACAATTCACCAAACATGGTTTAGACCGGAGCAAATTGTTTTAAAAAATGAGAAACTTTGAAGGTCTCATGTGAGTTAAAATTGAAAATGTCATGTAAATATGAACACGTGGTACACTATGAGAATTACATATCTTGTAAAGTGCATCTACAATGTGATATGTGAATTTGACAATATCACTCATCACTCAAGTTTTGTTATCAACCAATCATTTGATAATATCCAAAGGCTAGATCAGATGAGCCTCGTACAAAAGTGAATCTCGATCATATATTAGTTAAATAATCAACGGTTCATGTTAACTTACATTTCTTAAAATGAACAACTTTCTCGTATATTATTTTTTAAAAACTAACTTTGAATTTTTTTGCACCCAAAACTTCATAGCCAAGTTAATTTATTTTCTTTTGAGTACCACTTCTATCAAACAATATATCGAAGAAGTATTTTCTTGTGTATAATGAATCTACAGTTCAAGCTAATTCATATGGAGATTTGAAGTTAATATGTATATCTTAAATATTTATTTACTATGAAAGATTTCATAAGAGAAAAAATTAGTAAACTAAATATAATATTTTATATAGTGATATAGTTATTAACAAAATAAGAACAAGTTTTTAGTATAAAAAATAATAATTAATCACTGATTTTATTTCGAAAAATATATTGGATTACATAAATTATATGTCAGAGTTTTAGTTATTATAGTGTTTTAAGAAACTATATAATATACATTATTATAGATAAAATATGCACAAATTAAACTCATTCTACAAATTATATGTGTTCATTAATAACCTTCTAATATTTGTGAATAGTGAGGGTGGATTATCATTTTTTTATGTTTGACCCAGCCGATTTGTATGCATAGATGTTGGCCAATAAAAGCCATAACGAACCATTTGATTTGTTTTTTCGTTTTATTTATGTTGGACCAAACCGAACCTAACATCCTAAGATTGATCAATGGTTATTTTACTAGATTTTACATTAACTTTGTTTAGCAATTTTGAAGGTGTTGTTTTTATCTGGTGGTTATTTGTCTAATATCTCTTATTTAATTTTAAAAAAATCAAATAATTTAATATTCTTTAAACTTTTGGTTTATTAATCATTTTTTTAAATTCTTTTTATTTTATCAAAAAAATATAAATGGATAATAATTACTTTCGGTGATCAACATATCATATTCTAGTAAGAATTATAGACGTATCAAATATAAAGAGACTTTTTCTTACTTTGGCAGTGTATGTGCATGATAGTAAAAACCCCTTCCTACTTTTTTAAGAGTAGAATAAAGAATATAAAACAGATTTTCAAAAATATAAAAAAACTCTTTACATATAATCAATATATCTTATGATTTGAAGGTTTTGTGGTAAATCTGACTTGGCTGTATCTGTTATTGAATGTCAATTTAATATTTTTACGAGGATAACATAAAAAACTATAAGACTAAAATGGATATTTAGCAATATATTAGTCAATGTTTTTTTTTAAAATCAGCTCAAAAGTAAACGAGACTCGTATTGAAATTTAAAAATGCAATATAGTTTTTGGTCAAACGTATTTTAGTCGAGCTTTTATAAAATGTGAATTTTTTATTGTCCTTGGAAATTAAACTTCACGCATGAATGACATATATCAACCATTCAGCAAAAAAATGGTTTACACCGGAGCAAACTGTTTAAAAATATGATAAAGTTTGAACGTGTCACGTTAGTTGTAAATTGCATATGTCATATATATATGTCATATATATATATATATATATATATATATATGAACACGGTGTAGACTGTAAGTGTTGTATATCTTGAAAAATACATCTAAAATATCGTGCGAGTTTAAATTAACATAATTTTTATCCTTCGGTCAATGTGAGTATGACCATTCAAGTTTTATCATATGCAAACCGTTTGATAATATCCAAAAGGTAGACCAAATAGGCATCGTGCGAAAATAAATCTCAACCATATATTAGTTAAATAATTAAGAGTTTATGTTAACTTACATTTATTAAAAGAAACAACTTTCTCCTCAATTATTTCTTCAAAACTAGCTTTGAATATTTTTGCACCCAAACTTCATGCTTGAATCAATTTATTTTCTTTCTAGTACCGCATTTATCAAACTATTTATCGAATCAAGTATTTTCTTGTATTTAATGAATCCGATAGTTCAAACCAATCTAATTTATTTGGATATATATATATATTCAAAATTTATTTACTATAAAGAAACTGCATAAGACGAAAGAAAAAAGAAATAATAGTAAACTATATACAATATTATGTATAGTAATATCGTTATAAACAAAATAAGAATAAGTTTTTATTAGAAAAATAATTATTCATTGATTTTTAGTTTAGAAATATATTGGATTACATAAACTATATGTACGTGTTTTAGTTATTATTGGATTTGATATATAATATTTATTGTTATTGATAAAATATAAATGATTCGTACCTAATTATAAAATTTATGTGCTCATTAATAGCCTTTTAATATTTGTGAGTACTAAAGGTGGATTATCATTTATATTTTATGTTTCCGATTTCTATGAATATGTGTTGGTCAATAGAAACCATACCGAGCCATTTATGTTTTATGTTTCCCAAACTAATTCGTATACATAGGTGTTGGCCAATAGAAACCATATTGAGCCATTAAATTTATATTTAGGAGTTATTTATGTTGGACCAAACCGAATCTAATATTCGAAGGTCGATTAATGGTAATTTTACCAGGTTTGAAACTTAATATTTTTAGGTATTTTGATGTTCAAATCTCTCTTATTTAATTTTGAAAAATCTCATACTTTAAAACTGTTTAGAATTTTGGGTTATCAGTCAGTTTCATTTTTTGAAAAAATATATTTATTTTATAAAAAAATATAAATTGATAATATTTGGTTTGAGTGATCAACATACCATGTCCTAGTAAGAATGGTAGAAGTATCCAATATAAGGAGACCTTTGCTTACTTTTGTAGTGTCATGTGCATGGTAAAGATAATCCCTTCCTCTTTCATAAAGACGAGAATATATAATATATAATACGGTTTCAAAAACATAAAAAAAATCTCTACATCCAATCAATATGTTTTATGATTTGAAGGTTTTTTTATATCTATAAGAATTGTATTTTTGGATGACCGACCGTTTAGAAAAATAACGAGGATAACAGAAAAACATTATAAGACTAAGATGGATATTTTGTGATATACTAGTTCATGTTTTTTCAAAAAATAAACTCAAAAGTAACCAAGGTTCGCATCAAAATTTGAATGCAATCCTTTTTTTGTCAATCATATTTTAGTCAAACTTCTATAAAATGTGAATTATTTATTAGCGCTTTGCAATTAAACTTGACGCATGATGACATATACTGACGATTCATCAAATATGGTTTAGACTTGAGCAAATTGTTTAAAAAATATGAGAAAGTTTTAACGTCTCACGTTAGTTGTAAATTGCACATGTCATGTAAATATAAACACGCAGTAGACTGTGAGAGTTGTATATCCTCAAAAGTGCATTTACATTGTCGTACATGTTTAAATTAACTTGATATTTAACCTTTATTCAGTGTGAGTATTGATCAATTTAGATATTTTTGTGAGTAGAAAAGAGGTCTAAAAAGATTTATAGTTTAAGGAGAGAGAAAGTTGCTAAAAAAATATTTTTGAGTGAGAAAGTAGTCAAGTGTCAAATCATGAACTCTTATTCCTTTTCCCAGAAAAGTACACCTATTTAGAGATGATTTGTTATATGAATATTTCTACCTACTTTAGTACTTAATATAAACATATTACTTACCAGTTCACTAGTTCGAAAATTTGAGTTGGACCGACGACTTTGAACGATGCCTACTAGGGATAAAGGCCCTATATGAGGTGGTATGAGAGGACTTCCTCAGAGGGTTATCAATCACTCATGTTTCTTGGAATTTTTCAGCTCTATCATAAATGAAAAACCAGTCGTAAATATCAAAGATTGATTTTTTATCGATAATTGATTTTTTTTATAAATCAACATTGTGGCCCATTTTATCTCTCTAGAACAACCGAGCACGGAGTTTTTTTCTCTCTCTCTCTAGAAACTATGTGAAAGTGATTTTGTGAGACAATGAGGAGTATTTACAGAGTAGTCACCCCTCAACTACTATATTCATAAGGAAGCGGGAACGATCATGGCTCAGAAAGTTCAAGAGTCATTTTTTGAGTATACGAGTGACACGCACCAAGTAGCCAGGGGACACATGTTCTATCACGATACGATCTTTACCGCTGCAAGGTTAGTGGGCTTTGTGTAGTGAAATAATGTGATTCGGCCCTATAAGCGCAGACCCCAAGAAACGTTTTGATCATCTCGGATAGTTTGGTATGCGTTAAAGTCCTGACCCAAGAAATGATCATCAAAGGCGTTGTAGTCCAGGCCCATAGCTTTCTTACACGGACTTTGGGGGCTACTGATAATGGTATTTTAGCATTGGAATAATAATTTGTAATAAAGAATGATAAAGTAAGAAATAAGAAAGACTTATCTCGTAATAATAATTATATGAGTAGATGTAGAGTAAATAAAGGGTGAAATATACCAAATTGGATCATCCATGTGGGTTTTGGGTCCACTACATTTACTATATGAAACAATATTCATTTTATAAGGAGTGGACAATTAATATACAATAACTACTTTTTGTTATTCTCTCTCTAAATCTTGTGTTTCTTTATCTAGATTCAGTTCCAGCGTTGTACGGTAGTTATTCAGGGTCTCGATATTTCTGGAACCGTCAGTTATGACATGGTTAAACTTGATCAATAGTCATTTTTTACTTAAAATGTTCAAGGCACATATCATTAAACAAATGAAGTTACTAGGAATAGTATTGATAACTTAAGATTAAAGCAAAAGGTATACAAGGAGTAACAAATTCACAAATCCAAGATACAGATTGCTAATTGAAGATAACAAAACTTTGGAATCGAGGAGGATACAAAGAAGCTATGGTTAATTTTTTTTTAAAGTTTTTAAAAGTTTTAAATAAGATCAATAAGCTATGTAACAAATTTGTACTTAAATTACTACCAATAATTTTTAAAATTTTGTACATTATGCAATTCGGATTCTAAAAAAACCAAATCTATAATATTCAAACTTTATAGCCTATTCTCAATAGAATTTACTTTGTAAAAAAAAACAACATAAAATCTATTTCGATCTAAAATTTATACTTATTATTTTTAATAATTTTAATTTGATTTATGACTGCTCGAATTCGGTACAAGATTGATTGAAAGTTTTGTCCACCCTAAAATTCTTACAAAATTCAATCGGTTAAACTTTAATGGAAATATGAAATGACATGGTTCGGGCCAACCTAATTAACTTAGGATAAGTTTGTTTCATTCCTTCGTAATTAATCAATCCTTATCTCCATTCACAGTTAAAACATATCTAATTGGTAGAAACTTCTTTTTATATATTTAATATATCTTTTAACAAAAAAAATTATATAAAACGTTAAGAGCCTGATTTTATAAGAAAAATTCTAAAAAGTACACAATATTTGACAAACAATATTAAATTACGAAAATATATAAAATAATTAGTATGAAATATATATTATTTTAGAAAAGTTCAACATCTATCTTGGCTGAGGCATCAATCAAAATGAGCCGGCCCGGGTCTTAACTAAAGATTAACTATAAATATGACAACCTATATTAAATAGAATTTTTACTATAATCACATGTTATGTAATGAAAGTACTCTAAAACCAAGTTGGGTGGTGTATTATGATTATGGACTACTTTAAGTCACCTACTCAGATTCTCACGATAACTTATAAACAAATAGATTAGACAAATATATGCTTTCTCTCCTTTATCAATTGATTTAATATTTTAAAGATTTTTTTCTATTAATTTACGGAAGAAAATTAAAAAGCAGATTCTCCATGCTAGAAAGTCTTAACTAAAACAAACAATTAAACAAACAGTAACAAAGACATAAATTGAAATAAAACTTAATTAATTGATTAATCTAATCTACATAACACGTCTATATTATTTTAACAATTTATTTTATTTTATTTCAAAAGTAATTGATAAATTATCATATATATATATATATATATGTTTAATCACAATTATATAATTATTTGAGTTTGGGAGGGAGGGGGGAGGGTTTGCAGCATAAAATTGCTAAAAAACATCTTAAACATTCTAAATGATTATTGCCATCCTAATGTGCGTGGCATAGGCAATAAAGAAACTCAATCTAGAATAAGGTCTATCAAGAGAGCGAAGAAGCTAAATTTTATTGCTCTTCAAGAACCTATGGTCAGTGCTTCAAAACTTCAATATATCTCTGAGAAGTTTGGGTTTCAAGGGTTTACAAATAATATCATTAATAAATTGTGGGTTCTGTGGAATTGTGATTTTGTGGTGGATGTTCTTGTTAATGAAGATCAGTTTATTCACTTAAAGGTCAGAGACTGTCTAGCTGCAGAGGAGTTCTTGGTTACAGTTATATATGCTAAGTGTACTAGGAGCCTAAGGAGTTTGTTTTGGGATGGTTTAAGAAAGGTAGAAGAGGAGGGAAACAAATGGATCCTATTTGGTGATTTTAACACCATAGCCTATCTTGATGAGCAGCTCCACTGCTCCACTAATTCTACAACTAGTATGAATGATTTGAATAGTTTTATTCTCGACTATAACATAATGGATGCTGGGTTTTTTGGGAATAAGTACACTTGGTCTAATGGGAGGCAGTGGAGAAGGTTGGATAGGGTGTTGTTTAACATACTCTGACTTGGCTACTTTGATGATACTACAATTACTCATCTCCTTAAAACTTGTTCGGATCACTCTCCTTTGCTCATCAATATCTCCTCAACTAACTGTTGTGAATGAGTCGAATAGTGCCGTGACAGTGTACTGTGTCCGGCAGTACAGTTTTGTGTTGTGATAATGATATTGTCCAATCACTTGAGTTAGTCTTGTGGTATGAGCCCATTAGGCCCATAGTCTAGTAAGTCTATTAATTCCCTATAAATAGATTACTAGGGCGACACAAAACACAATAAAAAATCTGTAACCTTTTCTATCATAGTGAAACTCTTTCTCTGGTGGCGCCCGTGGACGTAGACAATTTTCAAACCACGTTAAATCCTGTGTCTTATTTAAATCTTTCCTTCGTATATGTTTTGTGCTTGAGCCATTTTGTGATAATTGCATAGTATTTTATAAAAAAATTGGTATCAGAGCCACGTGGTGAAATTAGGGCTTTTGCAATTAGGGTTTCACAATGGCGTCTACAGCAATAAAATACATGATTGAAAAATTTGATGGGGGATCCAGCTTTGCGTTGTGGAAGATTAAACTGAAATCTTCATTGATACTGCAAGGGCTGTGGAGGGCTATGGAGAATAAGTTACCAGAAGAGATGAAAGAAGAGGAGAAACAAGATGTTCAAGAAAGGGCTTTGTGCTGGATTTTAATGAGTGTGAAAGACAATGTGCTTCGCGAGATTAGTGGTGAGAAGACTGCTGCCTGCGCATGGAAAAAGCTAGGAGATCTTTACTCAGAGAAATCAGTAGTAAACCGATTATACTTGAAGAAACATTTGTATGATTTCAGATTGAAGGTATGTCCATAACAGAGCACCTAGATAATTTTAAATCAATTATAATGGACTTGGAAAACATAGATATCAATATTGAGGATGAGGATCAAGCTTTGTTTGTATTGAGATCGTTACCAGCTCCCTCTGAAAACTTCGTAGATACGATTATGTATGGTAAGAATAAGTTATCGCTAGTAGATGTCAAAGGGGCACTGAAATCAAAAGAGATGAGACAGTTGCAACCATACAATTAAGCTGAAGGGGAAGGTCTTATGACTAGAGGAAGATCTAAAAGCAAAACAAGTTCTTTAAGAAGGAAGAACTGGAGGTCCAAGTCAAGGGTGAAGCACTCAAACTGTTATGAATGCGGTGAGCAGGGTCATTATAGGAGAGATTGTCCGAAACTGAATGGTAAGAAAGGAAATCAAAAGCAAAATGCAGCAAACATTGTTGAAGGTGTGAACGATTCCGACGATAGTGAAAACAGTGGTAAAGAAGATGTATTGTCCGTGAGTTCAGACTTTGGGAAAAACTCTTGGGTACTTGATACTGGCGCTACATATCATATGTGTCAGTTCAAGCAGTGGTTTGATATGTACAAGCCAATGCAGGGAACTGTCTATTTAGGGAACAATCATTCGTTGATTGTTGGTGGTATTGGTAACGTCAGAATCAGAATGTTTGACGGGGTTGTTAGAATCTTGACGTGCTGGCATGTTCCTGGGTTAAAAAGAAACCTGATTTCTCTTGGGACTCTAGACTCTTGGGGTTACAAGTACCATGCAGAAAATGGTGTTATCAAAGTGACAAAAGGCTCAATGGTATGCATGAAAGGCAGTTTGCAGAAGGGTCTTTACATTCTCCAGGGGAGTGTTGTTATGGGCGATGCTGCAGTAGCATCATCAGGGAGTAATAGCCAAAGTAGGCAGGATCAAAATAAGTTGTGGCATTGGTGTCTTGGTCACATGAGTGACAGAGGATTAGTTGTTTTGGGAAAGAGAGATTTGTTGAAAGGGTATAAAGTAGAATCATTGGGATTTTTGTGAGCACTGTGTGTTTGGTAAACAAACTAGAGTCAAATTCAGCAAATCAGCTGTAAGAAAGACTAAAGGGACAGTGGACTACATTCACTCAGATCTTTGGGGTCCAAACTGAATTCCATCCAAGAGCGGGTCCAGATACTACATGAGTTTGATTGATGATTATTCAAGGATGGTGTGGGTTTACTTTCTGAAAACGAAAGATGAAGCATATTCAACCTTTGTCAAATAGAAGACGATGATTGAGAAGCAAACATGAAGAAAAATCAAACGTCTTAGGAAAGATAATGGGTTAGAATATTGCAGTCGTGAGTTCAACGAGTTTTGCGAAGCTAAGGGAATACTGCACCATCGCACTTGTTCTAGAACACCAAAACAGAATGGAGTCGCAGGAAGAATGAACAGAACGCTTTGTGACAAGGCACGAAGTATGCTCTCGCATTCCGGTGTGGGAAATGATTTTTGGGCTGAAGCTATCAATACAACGTGTTACTTGGTGAATCGGTCTCCATCAACGGCTATTGATTGTAAAACTCTTTTTGAGATTTGGTCTGGATCGTCGGCTGATTATGAACATTTGAGGGTGTTCGGTAGGGGTGAGATTCGGTCGGTTCGGTCGGTTTTTTTAAAAATTATTAAACCAAACCGAAATAATTCGGTTTGTATATTATTAAACCGATTTAATAATTAAAAAATCGGTTTTTTTTTTGTTTCGGTTTTTTTGGTTTCGGTCGGTTTTTCGGTTTTAATAGGGGTGTGGTTCGGTGCGGTGCGGTTCGGTTTCACTGAAGGAGTTAAAAGCATTTGCCAATATTATCCATCTTGTCCACAGCCGGAACTAACTTATGGCACAAAAAGCATACTGACAATAATTTTCTAACCCTACTTCTACAAGATAAAGTCGGGAGGCCTTCAAGTGCATCATCGGGATCAGTGGGTTGATATTTCCCCATGCCCTAGACCGTTGACTTGATTTAGACGCGAAATTAATTATTGACAAGACATTGTTGACAAAAAAATTGATCCAAGTACAGTAGCCTTTGCTTCCAAAGGAACTCCAGTAGTTTTATAGCAGTTTTTTCTATAGTAGTTTATAGCAGATTTTTCTAAAATCCATGTTACCGTTGTACAACTATATGGAATTGAAGCTCCAAAAGTTATCAAAGTTGTAAAAAAGGGCAGCCACTTTAGCACATCAACCAACTTATTTTCTTGAACAACACCTAACAAGTTCAGTAAAACCAGACCAGTTGTCAATGGTGCCCCCACTGAGATCAAGATCCTAGTTATCATCTTGTTGTACACAGCGTCAGGTTACAAACGTGCCCAGTTGTGCAGATGGCGAGTATTGAGCTGAACCTGCAGATACATAAGGAGAATATGCAGTTTTGGCAGGGAAAGTTAATATTGGTGTCTGAGTTAATGGCAAACTCCATATAGGAGAACTATATTTTGAGGAAAAAGGACCTCGAAGATATGGCAAAAGCGGGGACTCCATAAGATTTATGTAAGGTAAACCAGAAGCCAAAGTTGGTTAAGAAGATCTCGCTGGTGATTTCGTTGAGGGTATAATATTGACTACAATTCTGAATGAAGAAAAAAGAAAGTGCATTGCATGATTTTACTCTAAGCTCGAATTTTGATATTGAGATTGTAAGTCTTATAAGTCACTCTGCTACGGTGCTACCTGTTGTTATATATATCTACATATTCATCAAAAAAAGAAAAAAAAACAAATAAATTCGAGAATTATTATTTGTAGTTAAAAAAAGTACTAGTGTAGCACCTAGGGTTTGAACTAAGGCATTTCTCTATGACCACTGGGCCAGAAGTACCTTTCATAACAAAATTATATATTATGTTATATATCGGTCGGTTCAGTTTATTTCGGTTTTTAAATCGGGTAAATCAAAAACCGACCAAAATTAATCCGGTTTTAAAAATTAAAACCAAATTCGAAATTTAATGTTAAAAAACCGACCAAACCGATCCATTTCAGTTTGGTTCGGCCGGTCGGTTCGGTTTTTTTTTTTTCAGTTTTTGCTCACCCGTAGTGTTCGGTTGTCCTGCTTATGCTCATGTGAGAGATGGTAAGCTTGAGCCAAGGGCAAAGAGATACACATTTCTAGGATATGCTGCTAGAGTGAAGGGATATAGGTTATGGTGTACCTCTCCAAAGTCTCCAGGTTTTCTCATTAGTAGGGACGTTACTTTTAATGAGTTTGCTTCGATAGATAGTCATAATGAAGTAGGAGAAATGGTCGAATCAGGATCGGTTGTAAGTAAACATGTGGAGCTTGAACTAGAATCAGTTCCTAGCAGGTCTAATAATTCAAGTGGTTCTGAGGTGGATCCAGAATCAGGAGGTGAAGCGTCAGCATCGGATGATAGTGACGATGATGCGCCCAAACCAGAACAACAACCTTATAGCATAGCATTGGCAGAGAAAGAAGAGATATTAGACTTCAAAAAAGGTATGCGAATCTAGTTGCATATGCTCTGTCAGTTGCAGAAGAAGTTGAGATGCAGGAACCTAGTAGCTACAGAGAAGCTATAGCGAGTTCAGAGGCAGATCGATGGATTGGTGCTATGGGAGAAGAGATTGAATCTCTTCAAAAGAATACTGTGAATGCTGCCTTAACTTTTAACAAAACCGATATTGGTGAATCGCTGAATGATGTTGCAGGATCATTGGTTGGTTTTGTTGATTCTGATTTTGCAGGTGATATGGATAAAAGAAGATCTCTGACAGGATATGTATTTACTCTAGCTGGGAGTGCGATCAGTTGGAAAGCACAGTTGCAAGCTACTGTAGCTTTGTCTACAACAGAGGTAGAGTATATGACGGTAACAGAAGCAGTTAAAGAGGCAATATGGTTGTAAGGTTTGGTGGCAGATTTGGGCTTGGATAGGAGTACTACAAAAGTGTTTTGTGACAGTCAAAGCGCCATACACCTTACAGGGAACCAGATGTACCATGAGCGTACAAAGCACATAGATGTCAGGTATCATTTTATTTGTGATATAATATCAAAGGGAATTGTTGATGTGAAGAAAGTGTCTACACACGATAATCCAGCAGATATAATGACCAAGGCAGTATCAGTTCGAAAGTTTAGGGAGTGCCTAAACTGGATCGGTGTTCGCAGTATATAATGAATACCTTAAGGGAATTTGGTGAGTCAGAAGAAGAGAAGATTCTTTGTTGATAGTGAAGAAAGGATATTCGCCTCGAGGGGAAGATTTGTTGTGAATGAGTCGAATAGTGCATTGACAGTGTACTGTGTCCGGCAGTACAGTTTTGTGTTGTGATAGTGATATTGTCCAATCACTTGAGTTATTCTTGTGGTATGAGCCCATTAGGCCCATAGTCTAGTAAGTCTATTAATTCCCTATAAATAGATTACTAGGGCAACACAAAACACAATCTGAAATCTGTAACCTTTTCTATCATAGTGAAACTCTTTCTCTGGCGGCGCCCATGGACGTAGAAAATTGTCGAACCACGTTAAATCCTGTGTTTCATTTAAATATTTCCTTCGTATATATTTTGTGCTTCAACCATTTTGTGATAATTGCATAATATTTTATAACACTAACAATAAAAGGAAATCTACTTTTAAGTTCTTAAATATGTGGTGCCTACACAATGAGTTCTATAGTTTTGTGGAGAAGTGTTGGGCTGTTGAATATTTAGGGTCTCATATTTTCAAATTCTGGTTCAAGCTTAAGCATCTCAAGGCCAATTTAAAGGTATGGAATAAGTCTGTTTTTGGTAATGTTCTTGACTCCATAAGAAGTCTGGAGGAGGAGATTAATAACTTAGAAGCCAAGGTTCTCAATACTAATTCCTTTGAGGATAAGGACCTTCTTAAAAAAGCTAAGAATAAGTATCTCTTGCTGATTACATGGGAAGATGACTATTAGATTAAAAAATCTCACTCTAATTGGTCTAGAGATGGTGAAAGAAACATTGCTTTCTTTCACAATTACGTTAAAATGAAGTACAAGAGATCTAAAATCTCTCGTATATGAAACGGTGTAAAGTGGGAGGAGGATGAAAATGCCATAGGTGAGCCTGCTGTGACTTATTTTAAATCACTAATATCTGATCTCCCTAATCCTTGGTATCCTAATATCCTTAAAGACTACATCTCTAAGCTGGTTTCTAGTGAGGACAATAATATGCTAATGAGTTTGCCAATGGAGACTGAGATTTATGAGATTATTAAAGGGTTGAGTCCTAATGTTGCAGCAGGGCCTGATGGTTTTAATGGAAAGTTCTTAAAGTTCTGTTGGCCTATAATAAAGGCTGAGCTTTGTGATGTTATAAAGGATTTTTTTCAAAGAGGGTGCTTTTCCTATGGGTCTCTACGCTAGTGTTCTTTGCTTAATTTCTAAAGTGAAGTCTCCCAAAAGGTGGACAGACTTTAGGTCAATCTGTTTGACCACTCTTTTCAGTAGAATCATATCTAAGCTCATCAACACTAGGTTATCTACTATCCTTCCTAAGCTCATCTCAGCTGAGCAAGGTGCATTTGTCAAGGGTAGGATCATACATGATAATATTATGATTGCTCAGATATTATCTACTGATTTGGCAAGCAAGGTCAGATGTGGGAATATATTGTTGAAGGTGGACATGGACAAGGCATTTGATAGGTTGGACCATACTTTTTTGCTAAGTGCTTTGGCTGCTTTTGGGTTCATGGATGATTTTCTTAGGCTGATTGAAAAAAATCTGGTCAACTGTCAATTCTCTGTGCTAGTCAATGGAGTTCTACGGGGTTTCTTCAAGTCTAACAACGGTCTTAGACATGGTGATCCATTATCACCAAGTCTTTCTATTCTAGGTCAGAAATACTTACTCAGAGGTCTAAAGGTGGTATGTACAGATTGTCCTACAACAAACTATAAACATAGAGGGAGTTTGATCTTATCTAACTTGTGTTTTGCTGATGACATCTTGATTTTATGCAATGGGTTTTCTGTTTCTGTCAAAAAGATAATGGAAATTATTAGTCACTACGAAGATATTTCTAGCCAGTTAGTGAATAAAGAAAAATCAAGGGTAATTACCTCTAAAATATGTTCAACTCTCCATGCTAAAGACTTGGAAACTTTGCTGGGGTTCAAGCACTGCAATCTGCCTTTTACATACATGGGATCTGTTATAAGTAACAAAAAAAGAGTTAGTAATTTTGAAGATCTAATAGCTAAAACAACTAGCAAGATTAATGAACGGGGTCATAAAGTATTATCTTTTGGGGGAGGCTGATACTGATTCAGTCAGTCCTTTCTTCCTATCCTATATTCACTATCCAAAACTCTAAAATTCCTAAATCTACTATCAAAAGGTTGGAGACTCTTTCTAATAAATTTTTGTGGGGTTTCAAAGGTAAAACATATGCTACAAATTGGTGCAAATGGTCAGTTCTTTGTAAAATCTATGCGGAGGGAGGGTTAAACCTGAGAAGGATTGAAGATATGGTGGAGGTTTTCTCTTTTAAACTTTGGTTTAATCTAAGAAAGAAGGAATCTCTATGGTCGAACCTAATGAGGTCTATCTACTTCAAAAATAATCACCCTTTAACTGTTCCCCTTAACTCTAAGAGTCCTCTCACATGGAAAAGGTTTTGAAGGGTGAGAGATATGGATGAGAAGTACATTATATGGCAAGTTAACGCATACAATATGGATATTATGACTGATAGGTGCTGTCATGCTAAAGCCTTCACCAATTTTTCAAGTGAAGAAGACAGAACTCTCTTACTCGCTCTAAGGTTAAAGACTACTGGGAAGTGGACAGGTGGAATACTACCAAGCTTGAGACTATTTTGGACTCAAGTCAAATCCTGTTCTCAAGATATTTCTTGACACTAATATCACTGATTTAATTAGTTGGACACTCAGTGAGGATGGGCTCTTCTGCATTAAGTCTACTTCATCTGAGGTAAGGAAAAAAGGCACTAAATCTAACCTTTATGCCATGATGTGGAATACGGTCACCCCTCGATAATTTTATTTTATGCTTTGGAGAACATTTAAGTGTTGATTGCCTGTGGATTCTGTCCTGCAAAGAAGAATAACTCAGTTAGCATCAAAATGTCAATATTGCTGCAATACTGAAAATATCAAGCATGTATTTATTGAATGTCAAAGGGCATGGGATATTTGGATCTCTTTTGAATCGTGTTTGAACATTTACATCACTAGGACTATGTCCATTTCCCACATGGTGAGAACTTGGTTCTGGTCCACTGGCAAAGAGGTTCACTTGCGTACCATTTTACCAACAATCAGGTCAGAGGACATGATTGGGCACATTATCTATATTCTCTCAAGTCTGGACAAAGCTCACCTAATAAAGAGGAAACACTGAAATAAAGACAGCGGTATTGGTCCTTCTATTTGTTGTGTGAATCATTTGTTAAGGCCTAACATACCAGTTTCTTTAAGCTGGTTATGTCCCAAGCTTAATTCAGATGGAGCATGTGTTGGGTCTGAAGAGTGCTATGGTGGTGGGCTGGTCAGGGATAACTCAGGTAAGATTGTGTTTGGGTATGGAAGGGTCTACGGTAAGGGTAGCCCTATTATTGCTGAGACCAGAGCCATGTTGGATGGTCTTTAGTTATGTTCAACCTGTTGGACATTGAGACTGACTCGCGTATTCTAGCTCAAATGCTACTCACAGGAAAGCCCCTTGGTATGTTAATTTCATGATTATCTGCTGCTACAAATTGATCTCATTAAACATGAAGGTAATTCACATTTTTAGAGAGTATAATGCAGCAGCAGATTGGCTGGTGAAGCTCACTCTGATTCTAACAAGAATTTTCAACTTGAAGGAAACGAAATTCCTGATAGATTGAGAGTCATAGCCTTTCTGGAAGGACTAGGGTTGGGCTATTTAAGAGATAACCCGTAAATATAGAAATGAAGGGCATGAGATATTAGAAAAGGAATGTACCTGTCTAATTAATCGATGGTAGCTCCAGCTTGAAGTCTGCTTTGGATTTCGTTTCTCGGTATTCTCGATGAATTGGATCGACTGAAGTGGAAGGTTTCAGGAAATGATTTATGGTGTTTTTTGTTAAGGTTTTGCTTGAAATCGTAGCTTGGATGGTTTGAGAAGATTGAAATGGCTGTGGAGTCGAAGATTGGGTATGATAAAGAGTTGAAAAAGAAGAGAATAAAGATTTAACGTTTACTTTGAATTGGGGGTTTCGATTGTAATGTTTGATATAAAGCTGATTCTCAACGTGTAAAAATTAAATTGATTTTAATAAAGGTCAAAATATTAAGTTAAAAAAGTACATAAATGATCATAATTATATGGATATACGTATCTCACAACATAAAAAAAATGATAGATTATACAAAACCTATAAAATTATGACCTGTTTTATAAGGTTTATATTATAAAATGTAAGCGAAAATCATTAATTTGTAAGGTTTTAAAATATCATTATTATCAATTTAATATTTATTTTATTTTATTTAAATTTAATATCTAATTTTGAATAACATCTTAAACATCAAAGCTAACTGTATAAATCTTTTTAGAAAACATGTAACTTTTTTATTCTTCACCGTTTAAATTTGAAATTTTGTAAAAAGTTTTTCGGTAATGCTTTCTTTCTATTTACCATATCTTTTTATTATCAAACCAATAAATTTCACCGGAAATTGTATCAGAACCGGAATTGTGTCCGTTAGAAATTGTATCTAGTCATCGAACCGATATTATATTGTACTTTTATAGAAATTTGTTCAAACCAGATTTATTGTTGAAGAATTTGGATATTTGTTCGAACGAGATAGATTCACCATTATATACTTGTAACATATCGACAAAGATTTGGTTTTGCTTTATTAGTTTTGTGAGATACCGATTTCAGCTAAAGAAAGAGCTATCGATTTCGACGAGCACATTCGAGATATTTTTCATATATTCTATTTTTATAGTAAGGTATAAACTTATTGTAATTTGTATTTTCCTGAATTAGTATTTCTTTTTAGGTTTTGAAATATTTGGGAAGTCAATTTTACGGTTTGCAGGTATGTGATACAGTGGGACAAGAAGATGCGAGATGTGTGTAGATTTTAACGCGAGATGTGTGTAGATTTTAACGCGAGACATTGAAAAAACAAAGCATACGTCTCATATGTGGAGAGAGTCTAACTTAAGTTTATTTGTCATTAGAAAAATCAACTTTCTAGTACTGGTTACATTGATGCTATTACCGGTGTTGGGCTAAATGTTTTATCAATGTGTTGCAACTCCAAGGTTAGTTTTATGTCGTTATACCTCAGAACATGGTTTTTACACTCATGTTCGCCTGGTTGGGGTTGGGTTTAGGGTTGTATTAGTTGTGGGCTGATATGCTCTAGTTGGGGTTGGAAGTTATGCGATGATATGTTCTTGTTGGAGGTTTTTTGGGGTATGAAGTCTTTCTTCTTGGTTTTGTTTCTACAAATTATTTCCTCTTTTGAGGCGTTAGCTGTGGTACAAGATATGGGTTCCCAACATCTTTATCCCCACCAAATGCACTTATTTCTTCAGTTGTTAGGATTAATTCACCTTCCAAAATATATAATAAAAAATTAGGAAAAAATATAAGACTATGTCAAAATACTACATGAGAGACTACTTCAAATAAACCGTACGAGACTAGTTCAAAACAACGTGTGAGCCTACTGTAACAACTACATACCAACATGTATTAAATACTATATGCGAGTTTAGTTCAATAAAATACGCGAGGCTATTGTAAGTAGTACTACATCTAACACTAGTGCAACTAAAACATGAGTTACCTCATCATCTCTGAGATGTTTTATCAATTGCATTAAATCCAAGTTTTTTGAATTTGCTTCCAATCCTCAATATGTGTAGCATCTTGAATCACGCATGCCATTATTTCTCTTTGTGTAATGGCCGTATACTCCATGATAAATGACTGTATGAAAAATTATATCAACATCAATACATATACTACCAATATGTTAACCATTAAAAGTGAAATATCGAATTACTTTATCAGGTTTTTCGGAGACACGAGTTTGATTTGACCCAAGTAGATTCTTATTGATTTCTCCAGATCAATCATAGTTTTTTTATTTTTTGAAGGTCTTCGACATAAAATACCGTTGTTGTACCCAGTGCAGCTCATGATACCGAATTGAACAGTGTAAAACACATAAACGTGATCAACAAAATAACCACATCTTTGGCCCATTGATCTCCCCTTGCACGAATGGATTTGTCTATTGCTTCCTATAAATCCCAACACAATGATAAGAAATAACTATTGAATACATAATGGTACTATTGCAATCAGAGCATGTGCAACTACTGCATACATACCATAGGAGAGTACTGTAAACATACCATGCAAGACTTGAGCAAAATAATATAATGTGCTACTACATCTGATTAAACATGTGAGACTGATGGTACAAAATTATACGTTGCATGACCAAATTTATCTACAACTGAAACAATGTGATACCAATGATAAAATCATACATTTATCAAATTATTTGATATTGTTTTTTATTTGTTTTTGTCCTTTTTTCTTGAATATTTGTCCAGAAAGTCTATTTTGATGATCTTGGACTCTATTTTTTCCCATCGATGTATCTAAGTGTGAAGCCTCATTTGGAGTTTAAAGGAATTTCTTCGTTTTCTTGCTTCAAACCAAAAATAGCATTCACATCTTTGATGGGGAGCTTTGAAAGTTTAGACCCAAACTGGAAAACGTCTTCTTCAACTGAGTATTTCTTTAATATCTCAGTTATTATTTGATAATGCTTTTTAATATGTAGATTCTCATTCTGGAGATCTTACGAAGCCTTCAATATTATATAAAATGGTATCTCATTTGCATCGTCAATGTGTTTATCAGTGAGAATGCCACTCTTTTATTTCATTAATTTAATATGCTAACTAGACCACATCTGAAAAGCATGCTTTAAGAGTCATATCACCTACAACAGAACGTGAGACCATATATAAGAAAGAGGTGATACCACGTATAACAAAAAAGGAAAGATGTGTTGATAAAATATGTGAGTCTGTATATTATGTATTAATATCATACAATACCAGACGAAAATGACATTTAAATTACGTAAAACATACGTATGAATAGGCGATACGTGTGTGAAACAAACCTTATATGATAACATTCGACACTAGTTCAAAATACAGGTTACACCATGCAATAAAATGTGAGACGTGTCACTAAAAGATGATGAATATACGAGACGCGGTGATTCTTCACATTCACACTACCAAAACTAGAAATTGTCACTTAAAATAGGAAAATATAGGACATCACACAATAAATTCGAACCAAATTACTAAAATTTAAGACGTAAAATATGAAAATATGATATTCTCATACTCTCAAACCCTTATTTATCAAAATATGATAGTATTAAGGTATATTTCACGAAGAAATCTAACTAGCAACCTATTTTTCATTCCTAACATTTAACCTAAACCATCATACTTACACAAAATTAAAAAAAAATGTACGTTCTTACTTATATATAGTTCAACCCAAATTTTAGAGAGTTGTTAGGGATACGGTGTGCTTCAATAGAGCTTGAACCTACAAATAGGAGCAGTTATAAAGATAGGTTATACATTTAAGCTTCAAATTTGATTTGAACAAAAAATCAAGTTAAATCAGAGTTCATCGATGATATGTTGATATCAGTAGTTCTTGGTTTCTGGGTTTAAGTAGTAGTAGTAGTAGGTGAAAGGTTTTGGTTCAAATGAAGAAGAAAATAGTTATCTCCCAAAAGTACCTTATTTATACTAATATGTGTATTTTTGTCCACTTTTATGGTCCATATATTTATTGGCAGTTTACTAAATTTATGTTTATGTGGTAATGAATAACTTGGTTGTTTATTCATGGCTATTGTAACAATTTTTTTTAATGTCATTTTCTTTTTATTGAATATGGTTTTGAATAATGGTATAAATAAGTAGATCGTTAATATTGCTCTATCACTTATTCAATTATTAAAAAAACTTATTAAAAGATATCAGATCTAATACATTGTTGAAATATAATAAGAAGCTGAACTCATACTTCAATACATAAATGAAAGGAGGAGAAGACTAGGATACCTCAGTAGCTTCATGACAAACATGAGGGAGAACCATAAATTCCCCTAGTTATGAAAACTGAAGCACCACCACCAGCATGATAGAAACCCAGATAATTGTTGTATCAGCCAGAATACTGGGATTCCAGCTGTTCTAGGGGCTGAATTCAGAATTCCAACAGGCCCAAACAGTCCAACCGGGGATTTTTCCTAATCAACAACAAATCTTGGCATCTCAGTCGTAAGTTCCCCATAACAAATCTGAAGTATAAACGGGTTTTTACCGAAATTCTTCCACGTAAAACCAACACAACAAGATATTTTCCCCCTAATAAAATTAGAATTAGGGCTACTCACAAGCCTTGACAGGATATAACCAGCCAAACTTCCAGAGGCAATACGAGACGCAACAAAACCCGTTTTTCAAAGAATACAAATCAATCAATTTGAAGTACAACGCAAATCTGTTGGGCGAGAAAGAGTAAAGACATGGGTACCGGTATGCATACCCAATTATGAATAGTTTCTACATAGATGAGGAAACTTTACCGATGAAGAATGTACATTAGCCTTATAGAATTTATATAGTCTTATAGCACTACTATTTAAAAATCATAATATGGATAAGTATTTCGGTAAAAGAGAACAATAATATCATATTAAAAAAATGAGATGATATAGTATAAATCTAATGACAAGAGGAAGTGTAGGGATTTTTCCATGACGCGTAGAGGAAGCGAAATGCAATGGTTTAATAACATCTTGAAAAAGATACATAAAAAGTAAGAAGATGTCTAAGACAACTTTTGGGAAGCCTGTTGTATGTTCAAGCGCAATTAAAGGCGGAAAATACCATATATTTTATTGCAAGCAAAAACATAACAAAAGTCTTAGAGAGTACACTCATTAGTTCGTAGAAACCAAAGTCGGATTACAAGATTGCCACAATGAGATGGTTATAATTGCATTCTATTAGGGAGTTATGTAAGGTTCCCTCTCTAATACAATAAAGAAGAAAACATCTCTAAACTTTAAATATATAGTGGCTTAAGTGGAGTGTTATCTTAAAATAAATAAATTTGTCAGAGTAAAGAAAATATGGGACACAAAACTCGGTGGTAGACCCTTTGTCGAGCAAGACTAATACAATGGCTCAGATAAATACAAACAATGAAGCACTAATGAACAATTATGCATCAACTTCAGCCAAGCCAAGAAATAATCAGACTCAAGGGTACAAAAGAAAGTAAAAACGTGCATACAACAATAGTAATATCAAAATGACTGACTACCCCTCAAGAGAACCATTTATAAAGCTGACAAAAACTTTAGCGGTAATCTATGAAAATACAAAAGCTACCTTCAAGTACAACCGATAGGGAAATTTACATGGATCACGAGAGCATAAAAGTATAAATAAGTATTATAAGTTATATGGTGGTGTTGGTCATTATACTAGAGATTGTTAGGCTTTTTGGGATCAAGTCCAAAACTTAGTAAATGAATACAAACTTTGTGAGATTGTTAATAAGAAATAAATATATGAACTTAAACAAGGTTCAGTAGAAAATACCATCAAACAAGCTTCAGACCTAGCCGAAGAACACAGAGAACTATATACAAATATTATCATAATGTCCAAAGTAGAAGAAAAATACCTAGACATGGATCCAAACATGCAGTTAATTTGTATGATTACTAAAAGGGATCGATATTCTAGAGTTTCTAAAAAATAAGGAAAATATATGCAGATGAAATAGAGGTAGTGTATTAAGGGTAGACATTCACATATTTATACTGAAATCCATGTCTGATGTTGTCGTTCACAAATGATGATTTGAAAGGAGTGGCATCCCCACACAACGATATAGTATTAATAAATATGGAGCTGACCGAAACAAATATATTATACATGAGGACTTACTTGAACATAGGAGGAGCACTAGTTTTGACCCTAACTCAAAGAATCTACATAGAATTAAGCAGAGCAAATGCAGTTGTACTATATGAGCTAACTTTGGATTTAATTCTAAAAAATATGAGTATAAAGTAAGTTGTAATGACTATTCATGATGATAAATGTGTCATCATTGTACAACATCATATTGGGGAAATATTCACTTGATCGGCTGCATGTCATAGTATCTACGGTCCAACAATTCCTAAGATATTCAATCAATAAAAAAGTAGCTATCATTAAAGGAAATTAAAAATCTTATAATGAATGTTATGCATCATCCCTGACACTTAAAGGGTAATATTTAGTAAGAGAATTGGTCATATTGGAACCCCGGTAAAGGTTCTCGACTGGTGCATTCTGAGGAAGATGTAGAGGATATAATAATAGAAGAAGGAAATACCTGGAAGATTGGGTGAGATATCTCAACCAATCTCATGTAAAAAAGTATTAACTTTTTAAAAAATAATTTGGATATGTTTGCATGAAGTACGCATGATGTAATTGGAGTCCCAACCAAATTCACGTGTCACAACTTATGTATCAATAACAACTTTCAGCATATTGTACAAAAGATAAGATCACACTCTCAACAAAAAAATAAAGATAATTGTTGAAGAAGTGAATAAACTTACTTCCGTAGAATATATAAGCGAGTCATATTAATGTGAAAAACAAATATTTTTATGGTCAAGAAGAAGAACGACAAGTGGAGGATGTTTGTAGACTTCACAAACCTTAATAAATCATGCATGAATGACATTTTCCCATTATCGAGGATTGACCAGTTAGTAGATGCGAGGTCCATAAATAAAATGCTACCTTTTATGGAGGTGTTTGTAGGATATAATGAAATTCAGATGCATGAAGAGAACCAGGAACACATAACATTCATCACTGAAAAGGTTATGTATTTATATAATATAATGTCATTCAGACTAAAAAATGCTATAACAACCTATCAAAGGCTAGCAAACAAGATCTTCGCAAATCTATTGGGCCCAAAGATACATGTATATATTGATGACATGTTGGTGATAAACCTTCATGAAGAGAACCACATTGTAGATTTGATCGAGAAATTTATTAATCTTGGAAATGTCAACCTCCAGATGAATCCAGAGAAATGCACATTCGGTGTAAAATCTGGCAAGTTCTTGGTTTACATGACGAATGAAAGAGGAATTAAAACATATTTGATTAAACTTGCAAATCTAGCAGCAGTAGAACCACCAAATAATACAAAGGAAATTAAAATCTTGACGTGAAGATTAGTAGCACTTAACAGTCTCGAACTACGTAGTTAGTACAGTGTTGATCAAGAGAATGAGGGAAGAGAGTCTAAAGTAGTATACTATGTAAATAAACCTTTATTACTAGCTAATATCATATATTAACAATTATAAAAACTTAATTTATAATCAATAGTTGCAACCAGGAAAATGAGACAATATTTCTAAGCGCAAATAATAAGAGTTAAAATTTCCTTCTTCTTAAGAATTATATTGCAAAATAATAATGTATTAATACAATTGACCAAATGGTTAGTGAAATTAGAGAATTATCCACTTTGAGACAAGAACATAAATCAAATGCTAAATATTGTCAGAATTTTTGATAAAGTTCTAGTCTCAGAGACCGTTGGTTTTAAACGATCATTCTAAAGATACTTTGAGAGTTAGGACTGGTGGAGGAAGCAACAATCAAGGCTCATAAGTAGGAGTCCAGCTCATGTCTCCAATAATGGATATCATAAATCAATCCGTCAAGTTTGGAATTCAAATAAATTGTACAAGAGAGGGCTAACTCAGTCTCTACTTTGGTGCTTAGGCACAAATGAAGCAACTTGTGTTATAAAAGAAGTACACGATGGAGAAGGAAATGATCATTGTGGATACAAGGCGTTATACCTAAGGATCCTTATCTAAGGCTATTATTGGACATAAAAAATGAAGTGCACAAATAAAAAAAGTAAAGCAACGTGACACATGCAAGCGATTTTTAGATTCTATACAAGTCCTAACAATACTATTTGAAACAATAACAAAAGCAATCACATTTGACACATGGAGTTTGGATATTGTGTAACCTTTACCAATAGCTTCAAGTGGAAGGAAGTTTATACATGTTGTTGTAGATTACTTGTCCAAGTGGATGAAAGAACAACCATTAGTAAACATCACATAAAATGAGCTAATAGTTTTCTTAAAAGTCAATATATGTTACATGGTTAAAATTCCAATGGTCATTTATATGGATAATATAGCCTAATTCTAAAATTACAAACTTACAAGTATCTTCGCTTAGAAGGGAAGAAAGAAAATATTTTATTCCCCTTTTCATCCTCAATACAACAGGCTAGTTTCAATAACTAATATGAAAGTTACGGAAGACATCAAGAAGATGTTAGAAGGAGCAAAAGGAACTTGGTCGAAGTTTAAAACTACACTAAGAATCGCAATAGAGGAAACACCATTTTCTATGGTATATGGTATGAAGGCACTAGTATCAGCTGAAATATGCATGTCATCTCATAAAATTGTAACATATGATAAAACAAGTAATGTACAAGGATGAAGTTTTGAGCTACATGTAATCGAAGAAAGAGGAGTCAAAGAACATATTCGTTCAGAACATTACAAGGTACTAGTGAGGAATATATACAATAATGAGGTATGATTTAAGAGTTTTGAATTAGAACACGATATTTTACGAAGAGTTTTCCTTCATATAAAATAAAAAATTCTAACAAATTGGCTCCAAACTAGGAGGATCCTTTCACGATCGAAACTAAAGTGAAGTAATGAACTTACATATTGCAGGATAAAGAAGGAAACCAAGTTCGGAAACCCTTGGAATATAGAGTACTTGAGACTTTATCTTAGTCCTTAAGACTTAAGATTATAACTTACTATTACATATAAAACGTATTTATTAAATCATGATAATGTACTCTTTCCTACCTCGGTGGTGTACTGAGGTATTAAAGAAGAAATCAACGTTAATACGAAACTTTCTACTTGCCAAAAAATAATTTTAATTTCATATTTTCAAGAAGACACGTACTTCTAAGAACAAAAGTTCGACATGTAAAAAAAATAGGATTTCGAAGGAAACACCGAAGGCTGTATAACATGTTATATAAAAAAAATACAAGTATTAGACGATTAAAAAGAACTCTTTAGATAGTAAAGTATTCCATCTAGAAGTTATAGGCTTCATAAATTATATAATAATAATAATAATAAAGTCTTGGTTGATTAAAAAATAATCCTAAGATCGAAAACAAGCTTCGGCTGCTTCAAAAAAAATGAAAACCTTATCGGGAGTCTACACTCTTACTATGCTTGCAAATTTTTAGAAAACTCAAAAAAAGAACATAAGTATTCAACAATAAAGTCACGGTCTATTGAGGTTGATCACTGAGTAGAAAAAAGAGAGAATGTTAAATGGTTAATAAAAACATAATGACTTATTAAATATAAATATAATAAAAGAGTACTCCAAAACTGAGTATGAGTCTTTTTTAAAAAAGTACATCCAAAAAATACATCAATGTGTTTTCAGCATCACACAAAAAGATAGATTAATAAAATATTAAGTCTAAATTGTTTTCAGAAGAAATTACATCTTTAGTTAGGATAATACTAATTACAATGTTAGTTGTTTGGCCATTAGTACTTTCAACATCATCAGTTCTAAACTCAACAACTTGAATATTACTAGTCCAAGTAAGATTAATACCATTTTCTTCAGGAGAATTTGGAAAGCTAACTCGTCATTATTTATATTGTTTTCAATCTCCTGTAAAAGGTCGCATACGTAAGCAACTTTTTTTTTCTAAATCCCAATAAAGAAGGAGAGTTATGATATTTGTCACTTCATTCGATATCCTTCAACCATTTACTTTAAGGATGCAACCTATAATTAGTCTAGCATGACATTGGGCATCTCATTTAATATTTTATTTATGAATTCATCAAAACTGTTGTTTTGTATGAAGCGCCAAAATATAGATGAATTATGGCATGCTCTTCGTAAAACCTAGAAGATATTCTTAACAAATATTCACCACCTTCTTCATTATATAATATTTTAATAATAATATGTAATTGATTTTCAACATATGTTTTGAATATCTAAAACATGTTAAATGGCTTATCTATATGTTTAAGTAGGTAAACATAAATAAATCTAGAGCAATGATCTATGTATTTATAAAGGTATCTTTTAGTTACACGCGCTAATACAGAGTCTAATAATTGTTTCCTAATCTTTATATGCTTTTATAAGACTTCTTATTTATTTATTTTATTCAATAAACAATTAACATTATTTATACGAATTTCTATTACAATCTATAATTGTAATTTTAACAATTTTATCAATCATTTATGACACATATCTGCAAGTCTACCTTTCCACAATAAAGATAATTATGAATCAAAAGTAGATATAATTGTTTACTTCATTAATAAGATAATAATTAGTATATAGTTTTACCATACTGTTATAAGAGTATTATTTTTCAATAAAGGTACCACCTTTGGAGAAACCATCGTTGTAGATACATACACATATCAAATTCTGACTTTTGCCAATAGATCATTAAATAATAAATGTTTAATCATTTTTGAAACATACAAAAACATTGCAAGAGTTATCTGTTTACCATTCATAAATACAAACTCAACACTAACACATATTACCACTTTGGACTTGTTTGTATTTCTCATATGTACATTGTTTATCATGTTATTGCTCTATTCTGCTCGAAATAAATATTTATCATGGGAGATATAGATCAATGCACATATATCATACCACCACACGAAGTCTTGTCTTCATCCAAATTGACCTTTGTCTGCATTGTAAAAATCTATTTGTCTATAAAATTTTGTGTTTGATCTTTTTTTTAAAGTTTCTCTCATGAGACAAATGACTCACTTTGCCATAATATAAACAATTTTCTTTTTTCTTTTTACATATATTCTTATTTTTTGTCCCAAATAAATTTTATCTAAATTTTATTCTTGTGTTTAGGATTTTTAAAATTTACGTTCTTAGAAGGTCTCATCTTGATTCTTCTTACACATCTCTAATACGCGATTTTTTTTTCAATTTTTTTTAAAGTATCCTCTTCTTATAACTCTTTGAATATGGAGATAACTTTTATATACTTGATCCTACTTGGAAATATTTAGGTAGTATTTTTACCGACACATGATTATTGTCTATGTTTGTAATCATTTATATAAAAGAGAAATTGTTTTCCATCAAGAAATTTATAATAAAAATACTAAGATATTAAAAAAACATACATAATTCTAGTCTATAGTGTTTTGTATTTTCGGCACCAATGTCTCGTTTGTGTAAAGATCGAACAATAGGTCTGAAAGAGTGTTCAATATATGTTCTACTTATAATATCATACTCTTATTATTTGCATATATTATTCTTGATCTCTTCAGTATCCTTATATGTATGCTTCAGAAGCTTCTCCAATTTAAGATCAATGCTATAGTGAAATTTTAATGATATACTACTTTTTAATTTTCTGATATAATTTTTTCTTTTACTTATGATACAAGAAACTAAATGTTATGTATTTTTATCTCACACTCTAAATACCTATTTATATAATTAAAAAACTTACAAAAAAATATATAATCTGAAAAGTTTAGTTTTGAAATAATGTATTTTTCAAACATGTATATGTTTGTAGTCATCTAGACAAAACAATGATTAATGACTATTGTTTAACGACAACTAGCTTTTCCGCACTGATAATGCTTGTTGTTGTGACAATTACATTCTCGTCACGATGAATTACGCCACTAAAACATTTCAAAATATTTTTGACCATATCATTTAATCAAAATATTTCAATAACCTTTATATTGAATATAATATAAAATTGAGCGAAATATTATTTTTCAAGCAAATTTTTTAAATTTGATATAAAACAATTCTTATATCAACTTTGAATGAGTGACTTTCAATTATTTGCACAAAAATTATTTCGTAATTATGTTTGAATAAAAATAATTTCTAATGATCATCTAAATTGAATTGAATTAAATTAAAATTAAAATCTATTTGCAAATAAAAAACATAAAAATTACATTATAATAAATATAAATAAAAAACTAAATTAATAATTAACATTAAGGATGAGTTACACAAAAACACTCAGTCAACTTTGCCATTACTAAGTAGCATAAAAAAGGTTTTTCAACCAACGAGAAAAACCGAAAGTAACTTTATTATCTTTCTTTGAACTAAACCTTATTTTTTTTAAAGTTTGTAACTTCCAAACCGTATTTTCGGGATTAAAAATCGAAAGTACTATGAGCTTTATTTTTAAGACGAATAAAACTGGATTCATTAATTATAGTTTTTTATTTATTTAGCGTCATATCCAGTTAGGCTGATATTGTACTTCATATCATCGAGTAGTACATGTGTCGCACTCTCCATTATATCATGTCTTGTCTCGCATCTTTCTAGTAGTACATGTCTTGCATCTCTCTATTACAACATCTCTTATCTCGCATCTCTCTATTTCATCATACTTTGTATCTCGTCTCTCCTCTCTCGTCTCTCTATTTAATCATGTTTTATATTATATCTCTCCATTTTATCATGTCTTGTCTCACATCTCCCAATTTCATGATGCATATTCTTCCATATCTCTAGTAGTACATGTCTCGTATCTCTTTATTTTATCATGCATTGTCTCTCTAATAATACATGTCTTGCATCTCTCCATTATATCATGTATTGTCTCGTATCCCTCAATTTCATCATGTCTTGTCTCTCGTCTCTCGTTTCTCCATTACATCATACTTTGTCTCGCATCTCTCCATTTCATTGTGCCTGGTCTCACATATATCTAGTAGTACATGACTTTTATCTCCTCGTTTCATGATGCATAGTTTCTCTAATAGTACACGTCTTGCATTTCTCCATTATATCATGCATTGTCTCGTATCTCTCTATTACATCACGTTTTGTCTCGTATCTCTCCGTTTCCTCATACCTTGTCTCTCATCTCTCTTATATTTTCTCTTTCTTGTCTTGCATCTCTCCATTACCTCATACCTGATATTGCATCTCTCTCGTATTACATAGCTTGCATATCTCAATTACATTATGCATTGTCTTAAATTTGTTTTATTACATCATCTTAGACATGATAGTTCCAGAAATATTTAGAGAAGGTTTGTGAGTAAAACAATGTTTGGAGGACCAAATTTGTGATATCAATTGTTATATATATATATATAGAGAGAGATAAGCTGCACAATTTAGATAGAGAAAGTCGAGTAATCATTCTCTGATCAATTATTAATCATCATTCCCCAAAATAGATGGTGTGCTTTTATAGTACATTTTTCGGGTCCTACATGTTTAAACAAATTACTTATTGTGGTCCCTCCTTAAAGTTTATTAATTATTAAAAATGGTCCTTTTATAGTACATAGTCCTAAAAGACTTTCTTTATGTCTAATTACCCCTTTAATTTACCAATATCTTCTAGTTACATGATTTTTCCCTTATCAAGACCAAAGCATACCTAGATGAGATATGCAAGACTTCTAATTGTGTCTGGAATTTTTTGTAAAAAAAATATCATTCATTGATCTAGTTTTATTCGTCTTAAAACATACAAAGTCGATGAATATTCTAGAGTTTAATGATTTGAAGAAATATTTGAATTCTATAAAGATTTTGTCTACATCACCACATGGAGAACCTTCATATCTTTACTTATCGGTGTTCAATATTTTTGTGAGTGTTGTGTTAGCGTGTGAAAAATAGGGATGGCAATGGGTCGAGATGGGTGCGGGTATAGCTAAACCCGTAACACATCCCTTCTATAGCTTTCCAAACCCATACCTTAACCCGTACCCGTCAAGTAGTAATATTTTTTTCCCACACCCGAACCCGCCGGGTTCGGGTACCTATCCGTGGGTACCCATTGAAGTTATGGTTCTTTTTTTTAAAAGCTACCCACTACTCTCTAGATTTAAGCCAATTCTATAAAAAAAAACACCCCAACCCAATGCTAATTGTTATCTATTAATAATTAATGCATAATTTTTGTATATGTTAGTAAATCATTTTCTTCTAATTTAATTAGTTATATTATTAGTTCGTCTTGAGTTTGATACTAATTGCAGAGAAAAGAAAAAATGTTTAAAAAATATAAATCATCAAATTTAATATTTAAATTTAGAATACTATTTTGTGATCCATTAATAATTGATATATGATTTTGGTATATGTTAGTAATTTTTTTAATAAATAATAATAATATTAGACCAAAAAAGAAAAAATATATTTAAAAAAGGAGAAATTGAAAAATCAAATTTAATATTTAAATGTAGAAATATATTTTTGAAAATATACGATATCTAGGGACAATTAACAAATTGTTTGTATTTTTATAATGTTATTAATAATTAATATATGGTTTTGGTATATGTTAGTATTTTTTTAATTTAATTAATAATATTAATAATATTAGACCGATATTGATAGTATCAGTTTGGAAGAGAAAAATAAAAAAAATATTAAACGAAAGAATTTGAAAAACTAAATTTAATGTTTAAATAAAATAACATTTTTCAAAAATATATTATATATATAAGCAGATAATATATGGTTTATATAATATTAAATTTAATGGGTACCCATCGGGTATTACTCAGTGGGTCGGGTTGGGGTTGGGTAGCCGTGGGAAATTTCTTAAACCCATAACCCATCCCATATGCGGCGGGTAGTAAATTTTCAGACCCACAACCCATCCGTGGAAATTTTTTAAAACCCATAACCCATCCCATCGGGTCGGCTCTGGTCGGATACCCGCGGATTCGGAAAAAATTGCCATCCCTAGTGAAAAATGATCAAAATTCAAAAGCCAATTTACTATATGAATCAATGTTTGATAGATGAGGAAAGAAAGTACTTAAATTTAGAAAATCTTGCATTGGGATTAATGGTTGTAGCAAGGAAGATGCGTCTGTTTTCCAAATTCATGTTATTATAGTTCGTATATTTTTTCCTCTTATAATGTTTTACAAAACCAAATATTTTAGGTCATCTTACACGTTTGTCTACATATTTGGGAGAGAATAAAATTCATCTTAAACCTTGTATAAATATTAAGGTACAAGCGATAATAGACTTCTTTAATGAATTCCAAGAGAAAAGTATTTGTGAGGAGGAAAAATTGAATGAAGGTGTGCCAACAGGTTGTGAGTGGGTTATTCGAGCAGATGGAGCGTCTTGAGAAAAAGAAGAAGTAACTAGTATTATTTTACAAACCTCTTGTGGTGAAGAAATTAAGCAGACAATTAAGTTTGCATTTTAATTAACAAATAATGAAGAATAGTATGAGGCTATTTTGGCGGGTATGTAAGTAGCTCGCATTTATGGTACAAAAATTGTCAAGATAATATTTTATTCACAATTGGTAATAAGTTAGGCTAAATGACTATTTGATGCAAATCAAGAACATGTGAGGGTTACCTAGAGGTGTTAAAAAAATTAGAGGTATGTTTTTAAAGTGTTATATTTGAACAAATACCTCGAGAATTGAACATAGAGACATATGTTTTGGATAATTTTGGTTACTAAGAAGATAATTCTCTAATAATCACACAACAACATTCTTCTTACCAAATAAGGGTTAAAAATGTTGAGGGTCTTGGTGATAAATAGAAATGAAGATTGATATAAAAACATGTTTTTCATATTTTAAATAACATAAAAAACTAAAAGAGAGATATTTAGCTCGAGCTTTAAGAATAACGGAAAATTTTGGTTTATGACAAATTTCGTTGTCTAAAATGTATAACAAGGCCTTATTAAGATGCTTGAATAAGTACGAGGCATTACTTATTTTGAGGTATTTCCATGAAGGGATAGTTGGAGCCCATTATGAATATAAGGGTTTGATTATACGTCTTTTGTTGGCATGATATTATTTGCCTCGTTTAGCAATAGATTTTAAGCCTGTGATTTAAAGGTTTGATCTTTGTAAAATCTTTTTAAATACAAGTCGTCTACAAGTGAGACTATGACATTAGTTTTATCACCATATCCTTTTGATAAGTGAGGAATTGATTTGGTGTGTCCTTTACCTATGGAGACGCGAAAAATAAAGTTTTTAATTATGTTATTAGATTATTTTACCAAGTGGGTTAAGGCTAAAATATTAGCAAGAACTCAAGCAAAAGTAGCCTGCGAGTTTTTGAAAATTAATATTTTTTGTAGATTTATGGTACCTAATATATTGATAACATATAATGGTCTATAGTTCAAGAATGGTTTGGTCATAGTTTTATGTAGAAAATATGGGTTTAACAAGATTTTTTACCCTGTATTCCCCTCAAACTAACAATTAGGTTGAAGTTACTAATAGAATCATAATCAGTGGAATTAAAAGAAAACTTGAATTAGCAAACGGAAAGTGACTAGATTTATTTAAAGAAGTTTATGACCGTGTTGGAACATCCAAAAGTAGTTACAAATGAAACTCTATTTTCCCCGGCCTACAATATGGAAGTAGTGGTACCAATGGAAATTATGATTCCAAGTCATATAATTGATTTTTATTCATCAATGTAAATGATAATGAAATACAAATTGTTATTAATTTGATAGAAAAATGAGAAATCAAACGTAAGTACGAGTTAAACATTATAAAAGGGTTCATGAAAAGTAAATTTGATACAAAGCTAAAATTTAAGAGTTTAAGAGAGGAATATTTGGTTTTGAGAAAAGCTTCTCAAGATACAAAATGAACCAATGATGGGAAATTGGCACCTAACTAGGACATACCTTTCAAGGTTGTTGCACAAGGACATCATTGAGCCTATAGAATTTTGAATCTGAATAGGAATACCTTGAAATATCTTTGAAATATCCAACATTTGAAATGATATAAAAGTCCGGTATAATCCGCTCGTGTACTCCTTTTTCCACCCTAATGGTGCAAATAGTTTTAGCAAAACACCACAAAGTAGTTATTAATACAAAGTTTTTACCACTAATATTTGATTTATTAACTCGTATGCATTTAAAATATAAGTGTAAGTTAAACTAGAAGAGTAGTAAATATGAGGAAAATACAAGGTTAATTAAAAACGAGTTTAGAATATAATATGAAATGTGAAGAGGACAATAAAAATGATATTATATATGGGTACAATTTTAATAAATGATAATTAAAGAATATTGTTAAAAATAAACATGGTTGGTAATTGTAAAGAAGCGACCATATATTTTTAAGTTAAGGTCGTCATTTTATATGATGACGAGGTTACGCAGGAGTCGTAAACATCTGGACTATATATCAGTCAACGAACATGGTTATCAGCCAAACTCATTATCGAATTGATAATGTAACCACGCAAGGGGCTATAAACGCCCACATAATATATCAATTAACAAACATTTCTATAACCAAAACTTGATATATTAAAATATAATATGGCCATGTAAGGGCACATAAACTTCCGGACTATATGCTAATAATAAAAATATAAAAATAATAAGTTATTCAAAAGTATGAGAATAACACTATATGATCGTGTTAAATAGTTATGCAGTATTGACGAGTTGATAAAGTATAAATGAAAACTATAATTAAAAATATAGAAATTAAGTAAACCATAGATAATCAATGGGATGCCACCCGATAAAAAAACAATAGTTTTCAAAATTACAATCATTTGTTAAAATATATACGAAGTAGTTCAGAGTGTTGGAAAGATAGAGATATTACTTATCCCGGGTTCGGCACATTCTCGTTGACATTTTCGTTGGGTGGATAATTTTGGGGAGTAACTCGAGTAGCAACATTAAGATTTATATTATCTTATTTATCTTGTTAACTTAAATTTACCTCTTCTTCAAAAGAGTTATTATTATCCCCATATTTTTTTCTATTCGAAGAATAATCTGGTGAAAATGTTGGAACTTTATTATCATAAAATATTTTTATTGGAGGCCCTAATTTCAGTCTCACGTTTGCTTTCCAAATTTCTAGATTAATAGTTTCCTTTAACATGTTTTTGTTGCATTAAGTCCTTTATACTTGATAGATTTTATTACCCAGTCAATTTCTTTTTATATTTTCAAGTGATATGTTTTGATTTTTTCCTATGAGGTTAATGAGCTATATGTCTTTGTTGTTGATAGAATTTTGAAGAATAGTTAATAAAGCTTTGCATTCAGACATTTTTTTTCAAAGATTCATTATCCTTATTAACAACCTCGTATTTATTTTTCAGATTGTTAAACTCTCTTTTAAATCTGTCACCAAAAAATAAAAGTGGAATTAATTGAGATGATAGATGTTCAATATCAGCAGCTGATGTAGTTTTTCTAGAAAGGAAGACACAGTTGTAGTAACTTTAAAATTATAATTTATGGTTAAGTAATGTAAATAAAATTATATAATAATATAATATAATCAATATGAAAGTGTAATCTTACTTCAAGATAAATTTGAGTTTTACGCTTCAAAGTTTCTGAGGTAGTTTCAGGAGAGGGGTACGATTCACTAGGACATAATGCTAGGAATTTGTATAGTATATCTTAGGATCTATAGACCAAGAAGAGATAACATAATATTTTGGTAAGTGTGTGATGGGTACATAAAAGGGTGTTGTATGAGTTGTATGTTTTCTTTTTTTATGATGCTTTAATGAGGCGCTTGTTTATTGTATGAGCTTGGGTAGTTTGATGTTATACAACAATAGAAATATATTTAACAGTAGGTATATTTATTTTGGACATGCCTGTATTTTTAGAAGAAAAGGTATAGTCTCGTAAAATGACTTTTATGTTATATGTTTGTAACGGCAACTCCAGTTTAAGCAATGAAAAAAACTTCATGTTTAGTAATTTTACACTCGGTTGTAGTCCAAACTCCCAAAGAATAAAGTTTTTATTTTGTAAATAGGAAATTATTTCAAAGAAATTTTGGGTGATAACAACGGAATCTGCAATGCCGAGATAAAAAAAATGTGACAATATGATATATATATATATATAATTTTAAGGATTTGAAAAGATATATATATGGGTTTACAAGTTTGCATCCATGTTTTTATAATTTTTATAAACCCCTTTATGTGTTGTGGATTCCAAAAAACATCGATATAGAAGAAGCTTGTCTTCCAAAAATGGTCTTAATCAGAGATTCTTATGATGCGATGATATCTACTTACGAACTAGAAAGAGATTTATGAGACTTTAGAAAATTTACATTGGTTAAGGATATCATTTATACTCATTATAATGTTTTAAATACTATAAGCTACGATTACACTAATAAGTGTTCTTCAATCATTAGGGGTAATTTGAGAGAGGAAGATTCGTACAGATTTAAATTTTATGTTATTATTGGATGAAAAGGAAATCTAAGTCCTCATTTTCATAAGTTGCTAACAATAAACATTTCATCTCGTACAAGCTAATGAGGAAGTTCTCATTCTCTGGGTAATCTAATAGAAATATTATTAGGGGTCCCCATTTATACCTAATAGATGCTAGGTCAGATTAATCAACATATTTATAAGGTTTGTACTGTACTTTAAGGAAATGGTCAAGGAGATCAAGATCAACTACGTCAGCTTTTATAAAGTCGTGTGATGGATAAATAATTATGTTGACATTGATGTTTGAATGGTTGGAGTATTTAATATATGATTACTAGTTCCGATCAATTCAGCATTTTTTGTATCATTGATGATTTTTAATGGTTCATCAAAAGCAAGAAATTTTTTATATATCTGTTTTTAGCAGGAGTGGATAAATGGTAAGGAGTAGATAAATGGTAATTTGTACTCCTATAAACATGTTGTGAAGATGAAGATGAGCTAAAATTTCTATGACATGAGTTGCAAAAATCGTTATCTAAATCCACGAATGATCCATTTTAATGTTCATTTTGAGAGTCAGATTTGATGCGTCCGGATTTTCTCACCACTCACTGTGGAAACCCGCCAGGGGCATTTCAGACAAAAGCCACCCACTGAACCATCCGAACAGGACTAAAGTATTAAAAACTAATCACTTTATGACTAAACTAATTATCAACCTGCTTAATAAACTTATGGGCCTTTGAAGTTGACCCGGTTTCATGAGTTTGACTTGAAAACCCATGAGGCCCACAATTACGGGTATAAATACCCAACCACTTTCATTAATGAGTAATAAACATTTAATACAACCAGATAGCTCAAATCTCTCACTACAAACCACTTAAACATTAAATACCTTTGAAACTCCACAAAAATTCAGACAAAATTACCCTCAGTTGAAAATAATCATCATCAAGATTAATCTATAGACATACTACAAAAAGAAAAAAGAGTTTCAGAAGAACTTCAACTTTTACCTCCCATTAACATAAAGATCTATGAAAAGTTATATTTAAGGAAAAATAAGTTAATACCTTTGGCAAAGATAAGATCACGAGCAACTTACTAAGTTGAGAAGTTGGATTCTTGATAAATTTTAAGAGAGAAATGTAGAAAGAGTCGGAAAATAGAATAAAGAGAAAATGAGGTTGGTATTCGTAGAAGAGGTGGACTTCTAATGATTGTTGGATTAAATTTTAAGATGAACGACCTTCAAATACATGTGGATCAAGTTGTGTGTAAAATGATTTTACTTTAAGTCACGCCACATTAATTACTGGATAAGCGTGCTTTCATCTTTTAAGTAAAATAATTATGAAAAAATTTAAAGCGATGATTAATTTTACTTCGTATATTTATTTAAAAGGTTTAGACGTGAGCAAAATAAAATTAAAGACTTTAACCCACCCGAGCATATTAATTTATATACGAGGTATGATTAATAAGACAAGACATATAAAACACATTAAAACACATGATAAATGAAAAAACTATAATGAGAAACATCATTAAGAAAGTGAAATTAATAATGAGCGAAGTAAAAAAAGAAAATAGAATAAGAGACGAACTATAACAAATAATAATAATAACAGAAATAAATGATTAAAAACTGAATTGCAATGATCTAGAAGAGCTATGTAAAAAAAAAAAAAAGAAGATAAAAAACAGGTTGAGTCGATCAACTTCGTAACTATATAAAATCTTGTGAGTCTATGAGGATAAAAATAATTAAAAACTTTCAACTCACTATAGTAATATTACTTAAATATATTAGTGGATGTGATAATAATATTTATAACAATTTACAATAATTGTTACATATTTTTATTTATATGTATCAATCATTTACATATTTTAGTTTTTAAAATTTTCAGGAATTATTGATTTTTAAATAATAATAAAATTATCTTTATCTAATTTTTAAACTATTCCAGCCTAAATTTGGTTGGCGTTTATTGGGATAAAAATTTATTGAGCGAATTTTTTTTCACCACTGTCAAAATATAATACCGAATCAAATAAAAACCGAGAGTGTCAAACCCGTTATTTATTTATTTTCAGTCTCCTATAACCGTGCCAAAATTTAGGATAAAATTATCATATTTATGCCTATATCGTTTTAATATACCGATCTGATTTTTATAGATATAACAAAAGTCTTTACTGAATTTAAAATTCCTAAAATAATAATTGATTATTGCACCAAAAAGTAAATGTAGTGGGTAGTTAGTTGTGGGCAGCTATTATTACTCTTTTTAGGTGAACGAAGGAATCAAGGTCATGTGTCAATTGAAATATGTCAATTGCCATGCACTTTCGTAATTGTAATAAAAATTGGTTTACTCTCATTTCTTAAAACTTGTTCATAAATAGTCATTTAGCAAAATATGGTAAATAATTTTTAACGCCCGATCCAACCCAGTACAATTGTGGCCCACCACAAAATTTAAGATCGAATGCGTGGCGTTATGTATACACCATTATTTCTTTCAATAATTTGTTATTATATAACTAATCATTTAAAAATCGGTATTCAGTCTTTAAACATTTATATATATATATATATATATATATATATATATATATATATATATATATATATATATATATATATATATATTATATAAATGTTATTATATGTTGAATAAATTTCGATTGTTCGAGAAAAGTATCACTAAATACTCACTCAATTATCTAATTACCCACTAGTATCCGTTTTTCGGATAGTGTCACTTGGTACCTCGAATTGAAATTTGGACAAAAATACCCCCGACTATATATACGCGCTGGTACCTTCACCAGTACTAACCTGAGAGTTGTTTGAAAAACTAACCTGAGAGTTGTTTGAAAAACTAACCTGTGAGTTGTTTGAAAAACATACCTGAGAGTTATTTGAAAAACTAACCTCAGAGTTGTCTCTTTCTCTCTCTGTATATATTTCGTGAGAGTTGTGTGCAACTCTCGCGATTTCCTGAGAGTTGTTTGCAACTCTCTCTATTTCCTGAGAGTTGTGTGCAACTCTCGCGATTTCCTGAGAGTTGTTTGAAACTCTCTCGATTTCATGAGAGTTGTTTGAAACTCTCTCGATTTCATGAGAGTTGTTTCAACTCTCTCTATTTCCTAAGAGTTGTTATTGGTGGAATTTTAATTTAAAAAAAATTCAAAAAATATCACCAATGAGTCTAGTTTTGTTGATCTAAAAAAACAAAAGCGATGGTACTTTCGTATATTTTTTCCGAGCTCCGGTTTGAAAGATATGGATATTTTTAAAAATAAAATAAAAAGAGAAAGTAAGAAAGATAAATTTTGGTTACGTGGTTGTTGATGAAGGGTGAGGGTAGTTAGGGTATTAAAATAATGTTGGGTATTAAGTGGTAATTAGGTAGTTGAGATGGGTATTAAAAGGTAATAGAACAAAACCTAGATAGTAGATGACAATAGAATAGTTGAGTGGGTACTTTATGTGCAATTTCCCTTAAGTAAAACCTTCAATTACTAAGGTTTTTTCGGCAACTCTAAAACTAATTTTGTTTAAAAAGTAATGGATATTTTCCAAACATTATAAAAATAGCTGGAAAAAAATGTAAGATTTTGTATTAGAAATTTGAGTTGCCATTAAGTTATCCTTTAAATTTTTAAAAAATTTGAAATTTAAATTTCAATCTTTGAGTTTTTTATTATTATTTCACGTCACTTTTATTAAAATATAAACAAAATTACACAAATGCAATTTTGAGTAATTATATATGAGCCAGTAGTCCATTGGAATAACCAAGCCAATACATTAAACTAGATCTAATTATTAGAAAAAACAATCATTCTCAAACACTTTCAAAAGTTAAGACTGTACCACTTCGTTACACTACGAACTCAGCCTTTAAATCAATCCATCAATCCAGAAATCCTAGCAATCACAATCTTATTCTTACCTCCACTTTCTTCATATTCACCATGGATTCTGATGTAGGGCTTCGCACGATTGCCCTGGTCCATCAATCATGCTTTTTTTTTCACTCGATTCTTTAATTGAAATCGAGATTGAGAAAAAGGTTTGATCAGTAGATTGATAGTCACCACCGCTTATTCATTGTCTTTACCGGGCGATGCGAATATGGAGACGAACTTATGAAGTTGCTCAACAAGATTAAATTTTCAGGTATTAAGACCTTTTTTTGATTTGGTCATGGAATCATCATGAAAAATACGGATTGCTGACACATCTTAATAACTTTGTGAATTGGCTCTGATCGATTTTTTTTATTTTCACAAAAGATAAGATTTTGAACTCTTTTCTTCTTGAATACAGTAGATTATTCCATTAAATGACACAATGAAGCAATAAAGAATCAATAGATTTTATTCATTTCTGTAGAATGACTATATATCATAAATAATATGTTTATTCTATTAAAACCACTGGTAATCCATCTTCTTTTAGTCTATAGTCTTTGTTAGCTATAGAATGAGTTCATGACATGAGCCTGCATGACTAATGAGAATCCTATGCAATTTTTATCTACTCATTGAACTTGTGTTCTTTTAGATGCTCTGATTTATTTTCTTGCTACTTCTTGGATAATGTTCATTTTCTGTCTAAATTTGTTCATCTTTTTCTCATAGTTCCAGACCTCATATATTGTAGAGGTTTGAATCTGTTTGATTTTGATTACCTTGTACTTGCAAAATAGATTAAGTGGTAATTGAAAACTCAAGCTTGAAGCTTGCAAGGATTGTTAGTAATTGAGAGAGATTGTATCCTTTGAAATAATTAGAATTTTTGTAGCCATTAACGAAGCCATTGAATCCAATATATACCCATAATAATTTCTTTACAAGAAACTTAGGTTTCCTATTGTTGATGTTGGTCATTAGCTTTCTAGTAGTGTAATAGTTCTTAGAGAGTTAGGAGCATTAGCATGATTGAATTTGGAGTCTTTAGCTTATTGTAATATATTTTTTGTTATCCAGTCAGCAACTAAATTTTTCTCAATAGATTTGAGATACTTTCATCTAATGAGAGATTAGTTTATTGCAAAACCTAATTAAATGAGACAGATTCCAAGAATCATTTCAATTAATAGTTTTGAATAAGTTTCTATATCTATAAGGAGAATGCTTTCTTTTTTCACATTAATAGTCTATTCATTAAATCCATGCATTCAACAACAATATGGAGATTTTTACCGTAAAGCTTACCAAAAACCTTAATGGTGTTACCATGGTTATCTCTAATGAGACCTCTACCACTGGTCTTCCTATTGGAGCAACAAACACCGTCAGTATTAAGATTTAATATATTGTATGTAGGAAGTTTCCATTTAAGAGTAAGAGTTTGTCTTGGTTTGTTTAAATTTTGAACATAACCAAACATTATAGCTGCCTTAGAGTCAAGGATCTAATGAGTTCTTTTAAGAAGATTTTCTTAATCTAAACTAGTTAGGGTATAGTTAATATGGTCTATCATTGATTTAGAGATGATATGGTGCCCTTGATGTATTACTTTATTTCTTGTAGACCATATTACCTAACAAATAATTGGAGAGAGGATATTCCTAATGTGGACCTCCTTTTTAGAAGACGAAAACCATGTCCTTATTATATGTGGTAAGGATATAGATTCCTTATTAAAATACCAAAACTATAGCATAGTGACCCCATACTTGTCCAGTTGATTGATACTAGGAAAATACATGTTGAATTGATTCTACATTCTCGCTGAATTGACACTTTAAATCCATTGAGAACCTATAATATTGAATGACGGAATCTATTGGTAGCTATTTGTATATGATGCTCTATAGTATTATAGAGTACTTCTTTGTGGTTATTAGGTTTCATATCTTTTTTAAAAATGTTAGACTTATTACATTAAAGTATTATATTGTTCCATGTATCTTTTGTGTTGTACGTACCACGAAAAGATAGGGATCATTTGATAATATCATCTGAAGTGTTGTCTAGCTTTTCATCCTGATTTTTGACATATCAAAATGTGTTACTTAGTCTTTAAATTTTTCTAAGTTTCATTCTATATTTGTCCAATATTTATTGTATTCTTCAAAATTTAACTAAATTAAAGTCTTGGGATAACACCAACTCTCAAGCCATAAATCTATATCTTATTTTCCTATTTTCTACTAGATGAAGTTCTCTTATAGATTTCTAACATTCTTAAGTCTTCTCCATATTTTAGAACGTATTAGAGTGGCTTAAACTAGGATATGATGATTGTTTCTGCAGTATATAGAATGCATATATATGGCCAAGAGGGAGTCTTGAGCTTTGAATTTATACCATAACTTATAAGATTAGGTTATTTGTAAATCATCTAGCTTTCGAAGATTCAACCCACCTTCTTCAAATGTCTTACACAAGCTATGTCACTTGGTCCAATTTATCACAACTTTTCCATTAGATGAGCCTCAAAGATATTTGTTGCACATTACCTCTATTCTTTGAATCAAAACTTTTAGTAAATAACAAATTTGCGTATGATAGTTAGGAATAAAAGCTAACATAGCCTGAATTAGAGTAAGCTTCCCTCTAAATAAAAGTAACTTACTATTAAATCTGTAATTTTATTTCTAGTCTTGGTAACAAGGTCATCGTAGTTACCAATTTTGCTCTTTGAGTAGATATTGATTCCTAAATATTTGATAGGTAATGAGCAATGGTTAAATCCATTTATATATATTCCAGAGACTTATTCTTTGTTGATGACATCTTTTCTATTGTAATGAACTTTGTCTTTTCCTTTTTAATACACTAACATGATCTGTTATAATACTATTGTAGGAAGTCACATATTGTCTTCACATGTTTAGAGGAACCATTGATGAATAAGGTAAAATTATTAGCAAAGGATATACAAGGTATATTGATGTTGCTTCTTATTTTAAATTTTAGTTCATGTCTTTTATCCATCAACCTTTTCATTCCTCTAATCGGATACTTTCCAGCGATGATGAAGAGGATATGCGATAGAGGGTCACCTTGTCTAAGACCCTTGTTGGCTTTAAAACCCCACTTAATTCCATATAAACTATGACAAATTACCTTATATTATTGATGCTTTTCAAGATCAGATTTAAGAAGGTCCTATTAAAGGAAAATGAACTCATAATTCTTAGTATAAATTGATATGAAAGCCTATGAAAGGCATTTGACAAATCAATTATAATCATAAGATTACATCCTCTGACCTTATTGTTTATATCATGAGTTAAGTCTTCTGCAAGAAATATATTATCATGAATACATCATATTTAAAAAAAAACCATCTTGTTCAACCAAGATAAGTTTAGGTAGTAGAGTAGATAACCTATTATTGATTATATATAAGACGATTTTGTTGGACATAATGCACAAGCTTATAAGACTGAACTCTTTCCATGACATGAGGGCCTTTATTTTATGAAATAAGACATAAAGTAGTAGCAAAGATTCCTTTAATGATAAGTTGATCCTTAACTATAGCTGTTATGGTACCACAAACATCCTTAGAGATAATTTACCAACAATGCTTATAGAAATCTTTATAGGTTTGGTTTAAGGGTAATATACATATATTGAAAAAATATAATAATTAATTTAATTATATTTGATGTGGATGATTTCTAATTGAAGGGTATTTTGGGTAATTTATCAACTAGATATTAAATTTTTAAGTAGAAGGTAGAGAGATAAGAGAGATGAGTGCTAGTAATTATGTTTCTACGAAAAAGTCCAACCCATTTAATGTGGTTGGTTGGGGTATTTATACTTTTGTTTTAAGATCCATGGGCCTTTTGGGTCGGATCTTGGATTCGGGTCAGCCTTAAAGGCTCTAAATCCCAAGACCAGAAAATGGTTTAGCACACAACTGAGTCATAACCCACTTGAGCTCACTGTTCATCCATCGAACTTTGTTGATATCGCCCGAACTACCCCTTCAGATAGTCATAAAGTTCACTTCCAATAATATCTGAACCCATCATTAGCCTTTTTAGGTCTTTCAAAAAAAATTGGAAGACCTAACCATTATAGGTAAGATCCAATCAGGGCGCGAAGTGATTTTTCATTTCAAGAAAAAACTCAATGGTCATAACTTTAACAAGTAACTTCTGTTTACACGTGTCAGTCTCTAATTATACCTCTCAACCGTTTTTTCATAGGTACGTGCACCTATCTTTTAAAAAGTAATTGGTCTATGGTTGATAGCCCCTAATTATTGTTTGAATTAATTCATCTCCTCTAGGTAAAATACTCAAGTGGTTTTCTCAACTATATAAGTGTGATTGTTTGACTGTTTCCATTCTTGGAGTGAGAAAAAAAACGAATTCAATTTCTAGAAAGATAAACTTCAAATCATTAGTTTGTTCTTAGTTTAATCGTTCTCATAAATTTTATGTTCACGGCTAGAACTGCCTTGGTTAAAAGAGGTTGGCTGAATTTGTCCAAATTGGAAAGAGAAAAAAAAGCATGAATCACCGACGACCTACCTACTTCCCATGGTGGATTGATCATACAAACAACACCGGAGATGGACCGGAGTTTATCTTATTCTAAGTCATCGGTAATTTCTATAAAAACTTTTTTTGTCCCAACTGTTCCAAACTTTGTTTCATCTATTCTAGATCTCGAACCATCAATTCAGATACCTGAAAACCGTTTTACCAAAGTCAAGACCGTTACCAGCAACAAAAAACATCGTCGTTTATTGCCATGGAGTTCAATTGCAGAAAACATCACACCACGAAGAGTTACCATGCTTTCCAAAGACAAAACTACAACTCCATCTACCAAGGATGTTGAAAAACCTATTGAAAGTTCTAGGATAGTAAAGCCTCATGTTTCACTTATTATGGATCCAAATCCATCACTCCCACCCACTGAACCTTCTCTAACTGCAAAAGATGATACTGGATTCAAATCGGCCGACCAACAGTCACAAATAATAGAGGATAACATGGACGATAGTAGGGAATATACCCCACTAGAGACGTCCAAAAATACTGGTCATAACAAAATAGTTCAGAAAACAAAAGAGAAAGTAGGACTGCCTAATACTAAACAAGGTCCGGAGTGCCTCGAGGGGGAAGTAGGGTCTAATTGCTCCAAGGTTAGTGTTAAGTATTTACTGGCCTTCCAAATCTTTCCTATGTGTATATGCATACTGCCAAAATGGATATAATTAGGAAAAAATTGAGCTTTCCAGAGTCTGTTAAAGTAAGGATTACCATTACTCTAGAAACTCCGATAGATTGTAAAGTTTGGGAAATAGTGGTCTATACCAAAGTGATTAATTGGGGCATTCGGTTCCCTTTGGACCCCAGAGATAGTAAGATATTTTCATCTGGTGAGGCTTTGCCCAAGTCAACTAAGCCCCAATGCTTGGTATACACTATTGACCAGCATTATAGCTTCAAGGTTATCAGAAACTCTGATGCCTATGAAGCAGTTTGTTGTTGTGGATAATTTGTGTCAAAATCACCACATCCATTTCTACCTCTATAGCATGGGAAATGATTATAAGGTGGTTAATGATTTACTTGAGGCATAGAAACCCTAGATATCAATTTCTCTACATTAGTGGGGCTTGGGAGAATAGTAAGAAGATCACATCCAAAAGGAATCCAAGCCTATTGACCAGACATTGGAAAGGTTCAGGTAATCACTGTTCAGATGCCCTTAATAATGTTTTGATACTATTTTTACATTATACTTATTTTTTAAATTGGATTTATTTTGTAGCTTTTTCAAAGATGTTTTCAGACCATCTAGAAGATGGAAAGACTAATTTCACCAAACTAAATCAGTGGGCTATAGAAAATTTGGGGTATTGCTTTCCATAACTACTTCATTGAAGGGAACATGGTAAGGTCTCATTTATAAAATACAAGCTCAAATAGGGAGCTCACCTAGGAACAACTCACCAGTACCCCCTCATCGGATGTTATTCTCAAAAGAATCGAGGGACGGGATGGTAAAATTTACTTGCCATCTAGGAGTAGAGCCCCTAGCCACTTAGATAAAGTGAAGAAGAAGAAGAAGAAGAAAGAGATTGATGAATCCCATCAGATTCCCGATGTGGGTAGTTCAGGAAATCCAGAAGGAATTAATGTTACTCTGTTAGAGGCATTACAGTAGGCGAGGAAAAATGGCCAAAACATTCACCACAAATTAAGAAGATAAAGAGTCAGAAAAGACACAAGGAGGGGAGTGACAAAACAACGGGAAATAAGAAGAAGGAAGCCATGGGGTCAGAGATAATACTCCGACCTGAGGCCGTTTCTCCTACCCGTCCTATTGAAATTCTTCCCTAAGAATAGGTACATGATGATCCTCCCTCTCCACCGTTTCCCACAGCTAATCCAGCTTCCGTTAAACGTGATGTCAATTTAGAGGACCTTGATAACATGTATTTCAGTGAGTTTGACAAACATGATTTTGACCGAACCTTCCCCCAATCAACCACCATAGCTAATGCAATGATTTATGAAGATGATGTTTTTGATGTATCCAGTGAGCATGATACCTTGGATCATGCAGTCTTAGGCTATATAAGGCCAATAATTGACTTGGAAAGACAAGTTAGAGTTTAGGCTAAAGACATTTTTTCCCTTAAAACTGACAATCAAGGCTTGAAGGATTCTCTCATAGCTGAACAGAATAAGGTTGAAACTTTGGGAAAAGAGAAAGAACAACTGAGTACCGACTTGAATCAGGCTAAAGTCGATCAAGAAGAATCCCAACCCAAGTATACTGAACTGCAAACAAGTACTTCCAAAGAGATCAAATCTTTACAAGATCAACATATATTGAGGAAAATACTTTTAATCAATTATCCGAGAAGAAGAAGAAGTTAGAGGAACTTCTTAAAAAGAAATAAAGAGAGATTACTGCCCTAAAAGAGAACCAGAATCAAGAGATAGCAGTCACAGTGGATAAGTACTTTGTTGGGGTATTGGATTCTATGGAGAAAAGGGATGAAAGTATTAAATCAGAAATGGTTTTTTTATTCCACGAGACTTTTCCAAAAAATATCTCTTGGGGATTTATAGAGGTTCGTACCATACGAAGAAATACCCTTTCACACTCTGTCATATGGTGATAAAATCTATGTTTCTTCACCAAGTGGATTTGATTCGGATGAAGAGACCGATGAAAGCTCAGATGATGATACTAAGGATCCAAATGAAGACGAAAAGAAATGGATAACTCAAGAGATAGTGATGGTAAAGAGAGAACTTAAAAGAATGAGCCCTAAGGTTACTTTATTTTTTGACTTTATGTTTTAAACTAAAGTCCTTGAACGGTACAAGTAATTTTGTTGTGTTATTCATATTTTATTTTTTGAACTAAAGTCTTTGGACGCCCAATGCATTTATTGTAAGATGGATCGAACCTCTTTGCTGATCCGACCAGTATTTATTGTTATTTTTTTCTTCGTTTATTTTGTATTTTTCCTTGTATTTTTTAGGCTTCCATTAAAATCTGATCATACATAAAGATGGTAAACACTAAAAATATATGAACCCAATCATAGATTTAAAATGTAAAGTTTAACCAGTCTTTAAAACGTTCGAGTCATTCAAAAGCACTCCATTGAAGGCTAAATGTGTTTAATGGGTGTTTAATTTATCTAAACAATTCATAGGTCTTTCAAGGTGTTTAATGGGTGTTTAACTCATTCGATCACCTTCATAACCACAACAATTTATTTAAAAAGGTAAAGGATAGTATATTGATTGAGATCCGGACACCTCATTAAAACCTCTCGGTGTCACTAGGGTAGGAAAGAGTATACCCCAAATATTTACGTTTACGTACAACAAAATAAATATTTACAAGATAATTTTATTCTAAATATAATCTTAGATACTCAATATTCCAAGGATACTTTAAAAGGTTGCCTTTTTTGTCTTGAATTTTGTATGTTTCTTGCTTGACTTTCTCACATACCATGTATGTGCCTTCCTAATTCGGAGCCAACTTTCCGAATTGTTTCTTCTTCGTATGTAAGAACACTTTTCTTAATACTTTATCCCTTACCTGGAAATCTATTCTTTTAACTTTAGATGCAAACCTGTTTCTCATCAAACCCTGGTAGTGTGTTTTTCTCAAATGTGCTTTCACTCTTCTTTCTTCAATTAAATCTATGTAATTCCTCAAAGCCATATCCTTATCTTGTTCGGAATAATTTTATACTTTGAATGAAAGAAATGTAGCTTCTATAGGTGTAATTGTATTCATCCCATAAACCAGAGAAAAATGAGACTCCTGAGTGGTTGTATGAGGAGTGATTTGGTACGCCCATAACACTTCTTGCAAATAGCTCAGCCATTTTCCTGCAGCTCCTTCCAAATTCTTTTTCAGACCCGTCAAAATCGTTCGATTAGTGAATTCAACTTTCCGATTAGGATGAGGCTGGAAAGGAGAAGAGAAGCACTTTTGAATTCCTCTTGGAGTACAAAATACTTCAATGTCTTTGTGGTCGAACTGAGGACCATTATCCATAGTGGTGCGTTTGGGAATTCCAAATCGGCAACACATGTTGGAGAGAATAAACTTTATCACTTCTTTTGATTTTGTTCCAGATAATGGTGCAGTTTCTATCCACTTGGAGATGTATTTTATTTCCATAATTATAGTTCGACAACCACCGGAGGCCACAGGAAGGGGCCCAACTAAATTAAGTCCCCATCTATCAAAAGGTATAGGTTTAGATATTGATTCCATGTGGACTGGTGGCACATGAATTTCATTTCCATATGTTTGATAAGGATCACATCTTTTGATCAGATCCTTAGCATATGTCATTATAGTGGGTCAGTAGTATCCTGGTAACAAAACTCTCCTGGTTAAAGTGTTATAACCACAGTGTGATGACCCCTGTCAATTGTGTAATTCGGATAAATTTTTTTGAGATTCTTTAAAGCCAAGGAAGCGTAGGAGAGGCCTACTGAAAGATTTTTTATAAATAATTCCCCTCAGTATCAGAAAACCACGAGCCTTGTACTCTACTTTCTTAGCCAAACACTTATCCGAAGGTAAAATTTCATTGGTAATAAACTATTAGATTTCCTATCTCCAATACTTAGATTGTATGCCGAAGATGTTCATAAGGATCACAAGGTATGCTTTAGAGTAAGCTATGGTGGCTAAGGAATCTTGCATAAGGATCACAAGGTATGCTTTAGAGTAAGCTATGGTGGCTAAGGAATCTGCCATAACGTTTTCCGATCTAGGGATATATTCATATCAAATGGACTTAAACTTGTGGCGATTTCATTTGACACTTGTAGATAATTTATCAGATGATATTTTATGGTTTCAAATTGCCTTTGACCGTGATGAATAAGTAATTAAGAATTACTTATTAACCAGATTCTTTTTGCTCCATATAATTGAGATAACTTCAAACCAGCTATGACTGCATCATAGTATGAAACCAAAGCATATAGCTTGGTACATGTTGTCACTATAAAGATAATTTAAACAAATTCCAGCTCCACATCCCATCGTACTAGCCCCCCATCCGTTCGGACTACCCATTCTTTATGAAATTTACTACCTTTAGCTTCTTTGTGAGATCTCTTAGTATAAAATTCTACCAAGAAGTCAGCTACATCTTGAGCCTTGATTGCAGTTCGAGGTGCAAAGTCAATATCATAGTCTTCAAGCTCAACTGGACATTTAGTCATTCTTCCTGATATGTCAGCCTTTTATAGCATGTTCTTCAAAGGAAAAGACGTCCGAATAATGATAAAGTGTGCTTGAAAGTAAGGTCTCATTTTTCTAGATACTATCACTAGTGCCAAACCTCACTTATACATTATTTGTAGATATCTTAACCCTTCTAAATTAATTATTAAGACTTGAATTATTTATACCCTTATTAGATATGACAAACTATTAGAATTTGTCAATGAAATCCTTATATATTGACATATATACACAGTAGAAATAAAAGATATCGATGAACAAAGAGGTATATGTATATTTCTCTATGAATATGAATGTCTTCCTAATAAATATATATATTTTTGTTGAAAGAGTTTCATTATTATATTTGCACCTTATTCCTTTTATTTTTTATTTTAGTCTTTTATAAGTCCATGCCATATTTTAATAGTCAGAATACTCAAAAGATTCTGAAACATCTTATCAACTAGTTTGTCCATCTTTCGTTTTAGAGACATCACATTTCTACTTGTAATAAAGATGGACCTATTTGTCCAATTTTTTTCAATTTTTTACTAAATAATACATAGATATGTATAATATAACTACAAAATGTATGAACTAAAACCTTTGCAGAGACACTGGACACCGGTGTATACATTAATTACCGTTATCCTTAAACATATTATACCTTCATTTAATTTTGGTAATTTAATGTATGCACTGAATAAAAATCAAAGATATCTAAGAGTGGTAAGATAATAGTAAATCACCATTATCTGTAAATATATTTTACCACCACTTAATTTTGGCAATTTAATGTATTCACTAAATGAAAATAAAAAATCTCTACGATTTGTAAGACAATAGTAATTCGTCATTATATATAAATATGTTTTCCAATCACTTAATTTGGTGATCTAATATTTTATTGAATGAAGATTAAAAAACAATCTATAGGCTCTAGATATAAATTAAAATATAGACTAGATTTATTTATGGTTTGAAACTTGGTGCGCCATAAATTATCTTTATTATTTGATATATTTTATTCACATAATTTTAATTTGTAAGTATTTTTTATATGTCAATTCTAAATTTTTGGGACTGAACTACTTGGTTATTTAAAATTCTAAGTGAATGATCATGTATATATATGAATTAAAAATTTCCTAAATGGGATAATCGATGGCCAATATATGATCTTCAAAAATCAACCACTCAGTTTGTTTTTCACATTCATAATGAAAACACTAAATCAACAATTTCAATTTTATTTTAAAATAGGGATGGATTTAAAAAAAACAATTAGGTCTAAAAGTTGATCATATAGTTAGACTTAAAATTATGTATTATAAATTTTACCATTGTCACTATCAAGAAATGAAATCTTAATGTACATCGATTCTAGATTCAACCACTTGAAAAACTGAAGAATTTAAGCACTAAATTTTATAAATTTTGGCAATAAAACTAACAACTCTATAAAAAATATTTCATAACATGTTTTAAGGAATTTTTCATGGAGTATCATCACTATTTACGCCTGGATTTTTATCTTCTTTCATGAAGAGTAGTCAATTACCACAGTCTAAGAGATATTAAGTATTCTTACCATATATATATATATATATATATATATATATATATATATTTATATATCTGAATAATTTGAAATAGGTCATCTAAAGTATAATTATATTTTACACTCACAAAAGTTAAACTTAATCACCTCGTGCATAATATAAAAGGGTTATCAGATTGGAAGGTCTGAAATGACATTTATATGTATAACACTCATCATTATCATTAGCGGAGACACTAGGCGCCAACATGTTATACATTACATCTCGAGTGAGTACTTTAAGGTTAAACAATGCTGGTTATATGTTATATTTGAAATCAGCCAAACCACACAGTCGACCAGTACGTGATTGATTCATGGTAACTAAATGAACCTTTTAACCTTAAAATATTAGTTATACATGAGAATGGTTGGTGTAAACGCAACAACTGCATCATGCAACAGTTGCTCACCATCCGAAAATATATGAAGTATTCTTCCATTGAGGGAGGCCTACACACAATAATTGTTCCCTTTAATATGCGAGGCCCCAAACTTCTTTCGTGACTTGCCTGAAATTGCTCATACATGTAAGATACTAGTTCTGCCAATCAGTTCCGGAGCATGGGCATCTGAAGAGCTCACATTGTAATGTATCTCAATAATCTTTGAGCATCTGAAGCAGTTCGACAATATGAAATATCTCGTCAAATGCTAAGATATCTCGTATACCAAAAACAAAAAATCCTTGGCCATGCAAGACATCACCTCGCACATCCTAGAGTTCAAATGTCAACGAAAATGGATAGTTACCTCCCATGTCAAAGATCATACATTATCGTCACTGGATGCTTCTCAATGCACACGTAATGGAGTTACGTTACTGTAAACTCTTAAACATATATCATTGTAGTCAATATGACAACAAAAATTTAAAAGAACCAATTCAAACGTGTTTGATATAAACATGATATGCAATTACAAGAGAAACATGATTTTAGTCATACATATATAACTGAATTGAACATGGTATAAACAATCATATATATATATATATGGAATAAAAGAATCCTGAATTGGTTAGTTTCATTATTAAATGACATACTAGGAAACTACCACAAGTAAGACAATAAAAAAAATCATGTATTGTCTATGTTCGTTATGATCACAATATGGGTGGTCGCTGTGAAACATGTACTTTACCACATATATTTTAAGTTCTCAGCGACTGGCACTAAAAATTATGAAAAAATAAAAAAATCCCAAATTAATTTGAACTAGGGTTTTTTCCTAATTGTTTCCAAATAAAACTTGTATTTTTAAACATATAAATATATATATATATATATATATATGTTCAATAACGTGTCATCGACCACACCATCCATTCATAAACATGTGATTATAACGTCCCTAACACCTAATCGTGCTTAGGTCTAAAAATTTAAAATTTACAAAAGTGTGAATCTTACTCATAAAATGAAATTAAGGATAAAATTAAGGCTTTAGAAGACTCAATCACAGTTCTAAATATGTGTCTCATATCTTGTAGAAATCAGACTCACTATAAGACCAATTTTTGCATATAATAATACGTTATGACACTAAAACTTAGTGTCTTAAGAGTTGTTTTTTTAGATAAAAGATACGTGCAAAAAAGATGAACAATAAACTTACATGCTTGTATTTTGTTTCTCTTGCGATTGAAACACAGTTATGGAAAAGAGGGTCCCAATTCGTGAGACAAAGTGTTTACCATTTTCCTACAATTGGTTAGTCGCGATGAATTTCATTTATGAAGAATAGGAATTGTGCCCTCTTAATGGATTGCATGACTACTAAAAAACCAAATAGTAGCTAGAAAAAAGACCGGATATACGATTGAAAGCGGAAACTCTTATGTTATTATTGAAATAATGTATATGTGATTTAATCAAACAAAGTTATTAGTTTGTGATTTTTGAAATATAGTGAAGATATTTACTAAATTCCTTAATTGGTCTCTAAATTACAACTCTGGTTCTAATTGTCCTCTTTTTTTATTCATTTAGACTCAAAGTTTCCTAATTATTTATAATCCGATGTATTAACCATTATCAGAAATGAAATTTTTTATTCGCTTTTAAAAATCCACTACTAAATTTTTTGGACCAATAAATTTTTATATTTTAATGAGAATAAATAATATATCTATGTATATTGATTATATATATATATATTTAGTTTTTTTTAATTAACGAATATTATTACTAAAAATAACCGGCCCATTAGGAATACAACAATTAGGCTCCTTAGAAACAAGCCGAAAACTTAACTTTGGACTAAAAGTTCAATTGATCTTTAATATGGGTCAGAACTTTCAAATTAGGTCCGCTGGATCTCAGATCACTTGATAACCCAAGAAATATAAGCATACGTAACACATGAAACCATAGGGTTCAACACTCCCACATCAGACCTCTTTTAATTCACCTCCACCCTAAGCCAAATACGAATAGCTCCCACCAAGCTTCCAATACGAGTCTTTAATATAGGTTAAAAAAATAATGTCGCTACAATAAGCTTCATTCCTTCATCGTCAGCTCATATCATCCACGAAATTGAAATATTAAGCTACTTTCGATCTATTACTTTCTCCTTTCTCACCCAATCAGTGAAATCTTGAAAGACTAGTACACTGGAGAGATCTTCCATATGCTTGCGGAGATGTCACCCTTAGTGAACTTTTCTTTCGAAGCTTTTATCGATCGATTTGAGATAGGGCTTAAAGGATAAAGAAAGAACTGGGTTCAGTTTTCTCCAAAAAGCTCTGAAGGATCTCTCTGGGTGCTGATTCCAGATACTTCACTCCATTTCAGAAGAAACCTCGAAGTCCAGAAGATGAGATAGATCTTAAGAAGAGATTTACCTCAGGTTACGGAGATGACACCCCCAGAGAAATCTATCTTGAATAGCTTCTAATTAGGGTTTGATAGATAGATGATAATCTGGGTTCGGTTTCTACCGAATAACTGATAAAGATCTCTCGCAGAACTAATTCTAGAAAGGTGATGTCGATTTTAGAAAACCCTTCAGTCCAGAAAGATCTCCATTTTGAGATTGAGACCGACCGAACATGAGGTATGCCAGATAGCCAAGTACTTCTATCTCCAGGTAATTTTCTTTAGATATCGCCAATTCAATGGATAAATAGATTATAAAGATAGAAATAGGTTGTGACCCATCTCAAATTTGATGATAATCCAAGACTAGTCCATCAAGATCTTCTAAGATGACCTACTAGCAGCAACAAACATCACTACCATTCCATCATTGAGAGATAATAGCTTGACTGGGAAAGGGATGGTACATTCGAGTTCAATGAGATTACAGTATTGGGATAGACCCATCAATTGACCGCAAAAGATAAGGTTCGACCATAAATTCTTTTAATTATGTCATTTAGGAATCCAGAGTTAGACAGAATTCAACGCGAATTTTGAGATAAGTCAAAAATTGATATACATGAGCTTCAGACTATGTAGCTAGCAGTAAGCTTCATATCCACTTCATCCCGTGACGCTTCCAGTGATTTAATCTTCAGGTAAATTTCAGTATTAACCTAATATCTACAAAAAGAAAGAGATTGGCTTTGGTTAAGCAATGTTTGCTGCCATTTTAGTATCAAAACAATACTGTCTTCAACTTAATCATCAAAATTTAAGTACCCCATATTCAATATTTCCATGAAAGTTATGAATTTCAAGTGATTGGGAGCATGATGAGTAGTAAACTCACTTTTCATTTTACAATTCAGGGTCCATTTCGCAAGCCAGTCAACTGCTTGATTTTGGACCCTAGAAATATGATCTACAGTCATGGTAAACTTTATCAGTCTTCCAAAGTAGTGTAAAATAGGTTTTAAAGTGTTAGGATAGATACCATTAGACAGAAAATTTACTAATAAAAAAGAATCATATTCAATTTCTAAATTTTTATTTCCTTCCTTGTTGCAGAGAATGAGTTCGTCTAGCAAGGCTCTCGCTTCAACCATGAGAGTATTTAGGTTTTCATAGAGGTTAGTCTTTCACATCTTAATATCACCATTGTGGTCTCGAATAATAATACCACCTCGTGATTCTCTATTTCTATGACAGAACTAATCGATATTTAATTTTAAGGGTCAAGCTATATATACCCAAATATGGTTTAAGTATACCCAATTTTGAGTTTACCCAAAGGTGGTATAAGTTTACCCAAATTTTAACAAAAATACCATTTTATGGGTATATAAGGTTTTTTTTACTAACTTTCATTTACCTCATTTTTTTCTCTTACAATCTCTAACTTCTCTCTAAAACCTCCAACTTCTCTCTAAAATCCGGTGAACTAAAATCCGACGCACTAAAATATGCAAACTTAGTATTAGTATCAAAATTAGGGTTGTGGTTGAATTAGGTAAAAAAAATCATAATTTTAAGGTGTTTGGAGGCCATTTTTCAGCCGTAATTCGGCTGGAAAATGACCGGCAGCGAAAGCTGAACGCACCATAGGTACAGGGGGGCGTACCGGCTGGTACAAGGGGTCTGTACCAGCCGGTACACCCCCCGTGTACCTATGGTACGCCCCTTTTTTTTAAAAAAAAAAACTTCCAAAAAACAAGTTTATATTTTAATTTCGGTCGATTCATGTTTGATTTTGTGTTTTTATTAGAAGAATTTAAAAAAAAATTGAAAAAAGTTTGAATGTTCTTGAGTCAACTTTGAATGTTCAAGAACAATTTGAAGAACTTCACAAAATTGTAGTAATATGAGGTTTGATCTAGTAGGGAGTTGTGTTTTTTTGGGTATACATAGCCAAATAGATTGTTTTGTGAATTGGGTATATCTAGGATATACTTAGTGTTTTTTTTCTTAGTGGCAATTTGGATATTAAATAAAAGTTCAAGGATTTTTTCGTCCTAAAAAAGTCAAACAAAAGTCAACTGCGTTTTTTGGGTATACTTAAACCATATCTGGGTATATATAGCCATACCCTAATTTTAAATAGTCAGTAGTAAGAGTCTTCTATCTCAGGTATGTTGGCTTAGCTTTGGACTTGATGAAGTTCAAACATCGTAGCTCTTTTGCAGCTTTATGATCATTCCTCCATCGTTTGAGTCTAAAACTATTATTTTGATGCATCAGAAAATCATATAGTTTATATAATGGATAATAAAATAAAAAAATTTAATATTGTTGTTGAATTTAGAATTATTTCTCTCTTTCTAAATATACCAAAAAATCAGATACGTGATAATAGTTCTGGCATGCACATCTTGATCAGTAGATCATAACCAAGTTCTGATCACATATGCAATAGTCATGAACTTATTAATTTTGATTTTGAAAATGTAACCAAATCTTCGAAGCATAGTCACAATTTATAAAAAAAAAATACTTGGGAGTTTTAATGTTATGGTAAAACTGACATTTTGATACCAACACTAATCTTCTTTTTTGTAAATTTTTATTTATATGAATAAAAAAATTAGTAGCTTCCAAACAAGAAGAAACATTTACGAGGAGTAATAGTATTCCAGATTTTTCCATAAAGCTGGGAACAGTTGTTCTTCTTTCTTATAAATACCATGTATTTTTAGTGTCAAAAGTATAATTATTCATCCACATAGTTAATACTAGTCATATGAATCTTGTCAATGGAAATTTTAGTGAGGAAACCCTTTAGACAATTATTGTCCTAAGAGTTTTGTTATCAAAACTCATTCACTTTATTATGTCTAAAGCACGAGTTATTATAATTGTCATTAAGTACCATGAGAGAACAATGATTATACCATTTTTCGAGCCAAAAATCAATTTCTCCTTTACCCATACACCATCTTATATGAGGTTCAGCAGTCAGTTTGATCTTAATAATCCTCTTCCAAGTGTGAAAGCACGACTTAGAGTAGGTTAAGTGAAGAGGATGCATTCTCTTTCAATAGGTATTATGCACCAGATTAGACTAGAGGCCCTTGTTTGACTAGAAACTAAGCCAAATTATACACAAACAGAATAATGTAGATCAGAAATCTTATGAATGTTACGACCTCCCTCATTCGAAGGTTTACACAAAGCACTTCAAGCAGTTCAATGAATTCTTTTAATATCATTAGAAGAACCATAGATAAATTTATTAAAAACCTTCTCTATTTTGTTATGATGCAGATAGGTAGCGAACAACTTTTGATCCAATAATAGGGAATGGCCATGAGAGCGGAGTTGATCAGAACAAGTCTTCCTCTAAAAAGATAAGTTATTATTCTCCAAGTCTTTAATTTTTTTTGTTGATCCAATCCTTATTATCAGCAGAAGCTGAAATATCTCTCAAAGAGTTCCAAAAATCAATCCTACTATATCTTTAGCACTTGGAAAATATAAGCGTTAATAGAAAAAGGTATTTTTAATAATTCTAGTTACTTCAGCGTGAAGTAATTGGAAATGGTTAATATTAATCTTGTAGTCAATATTCCACAAAAACCAAACCTTGTTAGAAATATTAGCAAAAACGTTGTCCATACCGATTCACCCAGGTACTAAACATTCTTGACACAAACTTTACACAAATCTTCCTTTGATGCAAATTCTATGAGTAAATGTCGCGAGTCCCATATTAAAATGTTGCATTCATCATTGAGTTTTCGTTTCTATATAAAATCATTTAGAACCTGTTTCTTGGGTATCCTTTGATTAAACTTCCCAACGAGAGTATATTTTGTTTGAGTCTTCATGAAGTCCTGAACCTTTTGGTGAAATTGAATAGCAATATGATCAGTCTTGCATTGAATATAATCTGGTTTAAGTTCTTCCTTATCTTGTGGTTGATAACTGTATCAACAAATGAAATTATTTTGTTAAGAAAATTTTGTTCATAAAATGTATTTCCCTTGTTTTCAGATTGGTAGTTGTTACTTGAAAAACTGGAAATTCTTTCATCGCCACAACCACCTTCAACTCCTCACAGCAACTACCGGCACAAAAGATCTTCGATCATCAGATATTCCAAGTTAAAGATTATGTTATAAAGTGATCAATCCTTGTAATTAAACAAGAATTACAAACATAACTCAAAATATTAAATTCAAATCTATTATAAAGAAATACAAAAATTTTAATTCTCCGAGATTTTCATATTTATTATTATCTATATATTAAGTTATATTTAAATCAAATATTCTCAATATTAGTTATAACGTTTTGAATATTTTGAGTTTAATTTGAATCCATAAATTATAGAAAACAAAAATAAAACGGAAGCATATAATAAATAAGCATTAATTGTTTTTGAAAAATAACAATTTTTTTTAGAATTCTATAGGAAAAGTTAAAGGTAATAAGAGTTGAGAATGCTACAAAATAATTTTGGCTTAGCCTTATATATCCTTAACTCAATATTTTATGTCTAGGTACAAGCAAGCTGGACATTAATTAATGTTAAGAAAATAAATGGTAGTAATAGCTGAAATCTTTAGACACGGATGAAAACAACAAATCATTAACAACATTAAATTCACCTTTTACTTAATGATTTATTATTTAAAATCCCAATAAATTCTAGCAACAACTCAAAATCACTTTTTCGACCTCCATTTCTTTAGGTAAATAAATCCGATATACTAGTCGGAAGCTCAGAGCATCGAGTAATTGGTAAATAAGACGATTATTTAAAAGTTATGTTAGACCCTCAATCATTTTTGTATAATTTCTCTGTTTTATTTTTTACTTAAATGAAATAAAGGTAATAAACACTACATCCTCCACTACTATTTATATTCCATTAAAACCAAGAGAAAACTTAAAGAAAAACACTAACAAAAAAATGGTTACCAATTCTCTTCCTCTTTCTACACTTCCAAAGGTATAACCACAAACACACACACAAAACACATGTTCTAACCATGTGCATCACTTTAGTATCATTGCAGGTGTTAGACCAGACATAATTATATAAAACTCTGTCGAGTTTTTTCCGTTTAGAATTCTTGTTCCAAGTATACTTGTAATCATGGTAACCAGCGTCCTCCAAGTTGTAATCTTTTATCATACCATTAAAGGCATCAGTGATGTCAATAGAATAGTTAATGCAACATATTTTCTCATCTTGAGATCTAATAACATTAAAGTCTCTCATTAAGATCCAATCCTTATTATGAGCAGAAGCTGAAATATCTCTCCAAGAGTTCCAAAAATCAATCCCACTATATCTTTAGCACTTAGCATATTTAATCGTTAATAGAAAAAATGTATTTTCAATAATTCTAGTTACTTCAGCGTGAAGTAATTGGAAATGGTTAATATTAATCTTGTAGTCAATATTTCATAAAAAAACCAAACCTTGTTAGAAATATTGGCAAAAACGTTGTCCATCCTAATTTTAGTATGAGTCATCTTTATGTTTCCTCCTTTATTAAAGGTTCTCTAATTGCTACTAGATTTATTTTCTCTTTAGATATTATAGACTTGAGTCGTCTTATAGTAGACTTTTTTTCGAATCCCCTTACGTTCCAATTCAGGATCTTAATCATCTTGAATTGGATTTTCTTATCTTGTTTGTCCTTGAAAACATGAGAGTTTTAATTGTTAGATTGTTCACTCTTTTCTTACATCTGGCCTCTTTTAACTTTCTATTTAGCACTCTTTGGAAATCAATATTGGCCTCTTTGATCTTGTGGTCAGGTGTTAACGATAAGCTTCCAATTCATTCTTTTTTATGAGTGTTAATCTCAGAACTTAAGTTTTCATACTCTATATTATAACATTTCTCCAGAGATTTGATTGCATCAATAAACTCTTCATCTTTTGGAGTACTGTCATTCATTCTTAGACTAGCCGTTTCATCTTTATTGTTGCTGCTTAAGTATGGTTCCAAGACCTGATTAGTATTACAGTTGAGGGAGTCTTTAGTAAGATTATTAGGATAAACAATAATAAACTTCAAGCTTTTTATGTTATCATTCCTAATCTCCTTATTATTTTTCTGTTTAGTATCCATTTCTGTACCATGGATTGTTAGGTATTCTTCTCCCTTTTGGAGATCCGTCCCTTTCATCTTCGTGGAGTTAGTACCCTCATGACCAATATGAAAACAGTTATTACAATACTTACGAAGATCCTTATAGCTTAAATTAATCCAACATCCTTTATTTTCACTGAAACCAAGCCAAACCTTATACTAAATCTTTTGTGTTATATCAATTTCAACCCATGAATTATGAAAAGCTCTGTTCTTTCCAAGAATTTTAATTTGAAGATGACTACATATTCCTTCAATGATAAAGGAGATAATTTTTTCATCAAATAAGTATTCTGGAATTCTTTCAAGATTAACCCCAACTGGGCTAACTGGACATTCCACCTTAGTATTGAAATCAGGTGTCTACTTTATAAGTCCCATTACCGATTCACCCAGATACTAAACATTCTTGACACAAACTTTACACAAATCTTCCTTTGATGCAATGAGTAAATGTCGCGAGTCCGATATTAAAATGTTGCATTCATCATTGAGTTTTCGCTTCTATATAAAATAATTTAGAACCTGTTTCTTGGGTATCCCTTGATTAAACTTCCTAATGAGAATATATTTTGTTTGAGTCTCCATGAAGTCCTGAACCTTTTGGTGAAATTGAATTGCAATATGATCAGTCTTGTATTGAATATAATCTGGTTTAAGTTCTTCCTTATCTTGTGGTTGATACCTCTATCAGCAAATAAAATTATTTTGTTAAGAAAATTTTGTTCATAATATGTATTTCCCTTATTTTTCAAATTTCTAGTTGTTACTTGAAAAACTGGAAATTCTTTCATCGCCACAACCACCTTCAACTCCACACAGCAACTATCAACACAAAAGATCTTCTACCAACAATATTTCAAATTAAAGAGTGTGCTATAAAGTGAATAATCCTTGTAATTAAACAAGAATTACAAACATAACTCAAAAGATTAAATTCAAATCTATTATAAAAAAACACACAAGTTTAAATTCTCCAAGAATTTCATATTTATTATTATCTATATACTAATTATATTTAAATAAAATATTATCAATATTAATTATAACGTTTGAATATTTTGAGTTTAATTTGAATCCATAAATTATAGAAAACAAAAATAAAACGGAAGCAGGTAATAAATAAGCATTAATTAGTTGTTTTTGAAAAATAACAATTTTTTTTTTAAATTCTATAGGAAAACTTAAAAGGTAATAAGAGTTGAGAATACTATAAAATAATTCTGGCTTAGCCTTATATCTATACTCTTTTCTCAAAATTTTATGTCTAGATACAAGCAAGTTGTATATCATTTATGAAAAATTAACGTTTACTTAAAAATATTATTTTTTAATCTCTTATTAAACCCCCTTATTCTAAACTGTTTTAAAAGGAAAAAATGCGTTAAGAAAATAAATTATAGTAATAGTTGAAAAATCTTTAGACACAGGTGAAAACAACAAATCATAAACAACATTAAATTCATCTTTGACTTAATGATTTATTATTTAAAATCCCAATAAATTCTAGCAACAACTCAAAATCACTTTTTCGATCTCAACTTTTTTTAGATAAATAAATTCTATATAGTAGTTGGAGGCTAAGATGATCCAGTAGTTTATAAATAAGACGATTATGTAAAGCTTATTCTAGACCTTCAATCATTTATGTATAATTTCTCTTTTTTATTTTTTTCTAAAATAAATAAATAAAAGTAATAAACACTGCATCCTCCATTACTATTTATACACCGTTAAAACCCACAACCAAAAGAAAACCCAAAGAAAGACACTAACAAAAAAATGGTTGCCAATTCTCTTCCTCCTTCTACACTTCCAAAGGTATAACCACAAACACACAAAAAAGACATCTTTTCTCCGATTTTAATTTCGTTTTGTTTGTCTTAAAACAAATTATATTTCAGGAAGTTGAATCCGACGAGAGATGGCCGGAAGGAAATATGGATCGGCGAGCGACGTGGTTGTACTCCACCTTTCACTGTGTTACGGCGATGATCGGCGCCGGAGTTCTCAGTTTACCTTATGCCATGGCCTACTTAGGATGGTATGCATGCATTCATATGTACTTAATTAAAATAAAAAAATTGCTTCGTTTCTATATTTTTTAGATTCTAGCTCTAAACAATTTCGGTTTTGTAGTACGATATTTCATATATTCAATGTTGGTACTATATCAGCTCATTAAAATCTAACAGATCTCCTCTTGTAAGCAAAATTTGAGAGAAAATTAATAAAAGCAAGTTAAAAATAATAATTTCATTATTAATTTATAATAATATATTAATTTATAGTAATAACTGTGCCTCAATCCAACAAGTCAGGTTAAATTAAAAATGTTTGAGAAAAATGAATTAAATAGAAAATTAAAACATAAAAAAATTAATTTTAATTATTTTTCTCTTTTTCCTTCACACTTTAAGCATAGTCAAAAAGTTTAGATACCTTTTCTTTTCTTTTTAAAAACAAAGGTTATTTGTTTTTATTATCATCGTGTACACATTATAATTTTAATTTTATAAAATTTTGAAATGAAATATCAGGGGACCAGGGATAATGGTGTTGGTACTAGCATGGTGCATTACATTGAACACACTTTGGCAAATGATACAACTTCATGAATGTGTACCGGGTACACGATTCGACCGATATATAGATTTGGGTCGACATGCGTTTGGGCAGAAATTAGGCCCCTGGATTGTTCTTCCTCAGCAACTGATTGTTCAAGTTGGGTGTGACATAGTGTACATGGTCACCGGGGGCAAATGTTTGAAGCAATTCGTCGAAATTGTTTGTACTAAATGTACTCCCATTCGACAATCTTATTGGATCATGATTTTCGGAGGCCTTCATTTCTTTTTGTCCCAGGTCCCGGATTTTAATTCGGTCGCTGCCGTCTCTTTGGCCGCAGCTGTTATGTCGTTGAGGTAATAATTTGATCGAATTTGTCGATGAGCTCAGTTAGGGTCATTATTGTATTATTTACAAATGAAACTTTTCGGTTGAGACTGGACGGAACCAATAAAATCTTAGAATTTTTTACTTTTGGAACCGAACAAGAGCTGGTAAGAAGGTTTTGATGGAATCGAATCGGTTCGAACCGATAAGATTTTGGTTTGAAGGTTTTGATGGAATCGAACCAGAATTAGTAAGAATCGAATCGGTGCGGTTTGATTAGTAAGAATCGAATCGGATCAGACCATTAAACTTATCGGGTTTGGATCCGACCGAGCAGTATGAGTTTCAGAAATCGGACTGGAACCTGTAAGAATCATATTGATTCGATCTGATGCGGCTTCGGGTGGTTTGTTTCTATCAGGTCCGACTCACACCAGTCTAGTCTGGTCCACAATCCATTTTTTCAAAAACATCAATTTTAATTTAACTCTTAAATAAATTATTTAAGAGTTAAAGTTTAGAGGTCATCCCCTAATAATTTTGGCAATAATATAATGTATACAAAGAATTGTTTATGACCCATTCGTCGATTCCATACCGGTTTATTCGGTTTTTATTCGGTCCGATTTTTACCGGTTCGATTCACAAGAACCGTTAACGGCCCTATACTTAACTATTCCTAATGTCGCAGCTACTCGACAATAGCTTGGGTAGGATGTTTAAGCCATGGCAGGATTGACAACGTGAGCTACGCTTACAAAAGCACCGACCGCCTCGACTACATGTTCAGAGTCTGTAACGCGCTCGGCCAAATAGCGTTCGCATTCGCAGGACATGCTGTCGCGCTTGAAATCCAAGCCACAATTCCATCTACACCTGGAAAATCATCAAAAATCGCCATGTGGAAAGGTGCAGTGGCTGCCTACTTCGTCAACGCGATATGTTACTTTCCTGTCGCGTTAATTGGATACTGGGCGTTTGGAAACGAAGTCGACGATAATGTCTTGATGGCTCTTAAGAGACCTGAGTGGCTCATTGCTGCTGCTAATTTGATGGTTGTTATCCATGTCATCGGCAGTTATCAGGTACCAAAACTTGAGATCCATATTTCCTTACCTTGTACTAAAATTTACATATATGCCTGTAATAAAAAACATGTAGGTTTATGCAATGCCTGTGTTTGCCTTGCTGGAAAACATGATGATCAAGAAACTCAAATTCCCACAGGGGTTTCCTCTTAGGGTCCTCGCTCGATCTACCTATGTTGGTCAGTTTCTAAATTACAAAAAACATCTTTAATCGAACTATTTACTAAGAGTTTTTCGACATTGCAGCGTTTACGCTTTTCGTTGGAGTAACATTCCCGTTCTTTGGAGATCTTCTTGGTTTCTTCGGTGGATTCGGTTTTGCGCCAACGTCTTTCTTTGTAAGTCCTCAAGAACTTGAATACTTTTGAGATAAACTAAAAATTTGATGAACTAACTTACATGTATGTTACTTTATTATTTGTGCAGCTTCCTAGTATTATGTGGGTGATCATCAAGAAACCACAAAGATTCAGTTTAAATTGGTTTGTCAACTGGGTAATAAAAATATTAAGTCAAAATTTATGGTTATCTTTGTGTTGGTTGAATGATGCATTCTTTTAACAGATGAAACTTGTTGGTTTTTCAGGGTGGCATAACCATCGGAGTAATCATAATGTTGGTTTCGACGATTGGAGGTCTGAGGAATATCATCACCGATGCTTCCAGCTATAGGTTCTACACTTGAAGTTCGATACGGTTTCTAGGGAGCTCCTAGAATTAGGCTGGTATATTTAGCTATTGTTAATGGATCAGTACAATTATGAACCTTTATCAAGGACACTATTATGTAGCTATACTATGTATGTCTTGTGGTTGGAAAGATTAGCAAGAATAAGATCATTATCTCTTGGGGTAAATAATAAATATATTTTCTGATTGGTTCCCATGATATTGAAGTTGTTGTATTGGAAACAATGTGTGAATCACCCCTACAGACACAAGGAGTCTGGCATTGTGTAAAATTATACAATGTTATGCTATTGAATTCATGAGTATCACCGTAAGAAACGTAGATGATATTATATGATCAGATGGAGGTGAGGAAGGATTGGATTCCAGAAACAATGAAAGGTACGCCGCTTGAGTTAGCAATCTATTCCACCATATTGCTAACACCCAAATATAATCCTCAGCCAAAGATTTATGGTAGCTTTTTCCTTTTCTAAGAAAAACTTGTATAAACATGTTTTTCAATTTTTATAAACACATACTCTCAAATATCCATTATTTCTTTTCTCATATAACAATATTTAGATGGTTATATGAGAATAACCATCCAGGCGATGGGGAATGAAAAAAAAAATGATGGTTAGATGGAGATGGAGGACGTTTAGTAATATATATGTAATTTTTGTTTTGTCTATATTTTTTAAAGTTTATATTTAGATTAGATTTGTTTGGGTTTATGTTATTAAATTAGACAAAAGTAAAATATATATCAGATATGCGTTAGATATAGGTTTGAGAAATGGTTTTATCATGGATGTGAGATATGTTTTCCGTACTAGATCGAGGACGAGTTATGACAATTTTTTTATTGCATATACCATGTTTCGGAAATGAGGAGAGATTTATTAATATAAAAATTAATTTGGCGTGTGGTTGTTTTTTATTTGATCAAAGCTATCGTATCATGATTTCGAGGGAAGCTAGGTGTTTTTTGATATTTTGGAATGCCTTTTCGTATTCAGACGCCCATCTGAAATGGCAAAATCCTTTGATTAATTTGAAGAACGATACAAACTTGCCAGAGGATTGGAAGATGAATTGGTTGATCCTTGACTTTCAACATTGGTGGTGATATCCTTGACTTTTTCATGAGAGAACGGTATGCGCATTTGTTTGATTTTCCAAATTTGACTCTCGAGATCGCGTTAGTGATGACTACATTATCTTCATGTGGCCTTAATACCATCATCAAGTCTTCATCGTCGAAATTCATTTGAGAAGGGAACGTATGTAGAGATGGACTAAAGTCTGATTGTCCTATTAAATGTCAACGTTAAAGATGTAATGATTTCTGGGAGTTATGGTGATATCTACGAAGGTGTCTTCTCCAGTAATGCCCCCATTATTTACATGTTCGGATCAAGACCTATAGTTTCAGGTATGATGGCCTTTATCATTATGATGCTGATAGAATTTATTTTGATTTTGGGTTCCCTAAGTCCATACATTATTTTTGGTTTCCAGATTTGGACTAAGTTTTGGGCTCGTTCATAGATTGTGATTATGTCTTCGGTGAGCTTAGTGTATTAAGTATTAGAACCACTATAAGTGCAAGACTCCTGACCTCTTGCGGGTCTTCGGTTGTTGGTTCTAGATTTCATATTTTGAAAAAAAGAACGTTGTTGAGAGAATATGGTAACGGGTTTACCTGATTTAATTTGATTCATTAGGGAAATCTTAGATTAAAAGTAGGTTAGGTGATTTGAAGGATAAATGTTTAGCAATATCGGAATCATTGCTCACATCATCTTGACAGTCATGGAAAATTTTGAAGTCGTTCTTGACACTAACAAATATTTGAGTATAATCATGCAAGATTTTGTTAGGTTTCTGCTTGAATATGATGATATAGTCTTTGTCTTCACATATTATTTTACGGTCTGTAGGCATTCAAATATGTTAATCAACCCCGAAGGTAAAAAGTAGAACCATGTTAGGGTATTACTTTGGAAAATCATGAATAAAAATCGACACATGTGCTCATTATCGTTGTCCAACTTGAGTATCAAGTTTTAGAATTTCTCAATATGGTGATTGGGTTTGCCCGTTCTGTCATACTAGTCTATAATTCATAGATAAATATTTTAGGCATACTACTTGCCAATATCTTTTGTGTCAACGGTGAAACTTTCATATGACATCTTGAGTTGCGCTTTCTCACCAAGAAAATCTATAGATCGATGAGGCCAGAATCAGAATTGTGGGAGGATTGTGTTATCGATTATTTATAGACTACCACTAAACAATGAGAGGGGCTCCGTAATAGAAGAAATTTTTTAACAGCATTGCAAGATATTCCAGTTGGCCCTTTCGTATTCTTATATAGGCCTCATCATGTGGTAGAGCATGATCATTTTGTTGACGGATAAGAGATCAGTTTTGTGTATGAGCTTGATGTTGGTGTTCGTTATTTCAGTTGATCCCTCCTCAGATCGAGGTCGGGAGGGCTTTCCTTGTAGAGTTTTCTCCCGAGGGTGATGTTCTTTGCAATCACGACTTGGCGAACGGTCTATGGGTGGACCTTAACATTTGATGAAAACAAAGGAAGAATTATTGTCTTCATCGAGGTTATCTTAGTTTTTAAGATGAAGGATTTCAAATCACGGTCCTTATCATTCAACAATTCGAACGATATATATTGTTGGTGTTGTCTCTTTGATGACGGTGACCAATATTTTATAGCATAAGACTCACCTACATAATTGTGATGCATGTGATTAACTGATTGCTCTATCGCAATGATAGAATTCACTCTGGTGGTGGTGTTATCTTGTGTGACATCGACGGTCAACATTTTCACCTATGGGACAATAATATTGTGTTATAACGGTGAAAGCATGACTTTTTGTTGTAGTATCAGCTATGGAATTTTGCAATGGTGTGACAGAAACTAGGGTTTGCGATGTGGTAGTAATAAAATTTTATGCTCTAACAACGATAACGGGATGCTTCACTACAAAAAATATATTTGGGGTTTGCATTGTCGCGACAACAGTTGGATTTTGCGATGTATTTTTGGCTTCTATGGTTTGCAACTAGGGTTTTTGTTGTATGATTTTTGCTTGATTTTTGGAATAAAATTATATATTTCCTGGACTATTTTTTTCCAAACAGAACGATTAATTATGAATGCATCAAATTTTGTAAGGAACTCGTTAGCATTATGATTATGTCTAAAACTGTCTATCTATATGTTTTTTTGTTTTTTAAAGGGTTTATGACTCTCTGAAGTATTGAAAAATTACATTTGAAATTATCATACACTTACCTTTTTGTTTTATTGAGAGGTTTTGAGACTCCCTAAAGTGCTAAGGATTATATTTTGAAACATCCACACTTTTAGTTGATTGAAGGGTGTCTAAGACTCCCTAAAGTACTTCGAATTATATTTAGAATCATCCAGAATTTAGTTTTTTATTTGTTTAAAGGGTGCAAAGACCCTTGGAGTGTTTAACAAGATAAATTATCTCAGACTTAAGATCAAAATGACCAAATATTTTATTGACAACGAATATCTCATTAAAATCTTCTCACGCCAACAATTTAGAATAGAATGCATCCCAAAAGGAAAGTTTAATAACAAGACATAATGATAATTGTGATAAAGTAATAGTCGAAGCTTATGTTGCGTTGTAGAGTTTCATATGTTTTATGTTCCAAGGAAATCAATTTTTTGTTCTTTCTCTTCATTCGTAAAACCGAGCATTCTATAAGGAATTCTATACAACTGGTTTGTTGTTTGACAATTGTGCTAAATCTCTAAGTCGTTTATGTGTCTTTTTCTAAGAGGTTTTAGTAATACATGAGATTGAGTCCCCTCTTGCATTTTGTACCGATAATTTGCATGTTGTAATCCGGATCTAGGTATGTCTCATCTTTGTCCATTATGATTTCATTTTCCAAAGCTTTAGGTGCTTCAAACACCATCATAACTTAGCCTTCTTGTCTTGTTGGAGGATGATTTTCAACTACAACATGTCTCGACTCATTTTTATATTTCTTATTTATAATCTTTAAAATCTTGGTTCCATCAACATATTCTAGACTTCATCGTTCATAATAAAACAATTCGGGTGTAATGTCCTATATCACTTGTGGAACTTGTATAATTTATTTTTGTCCCTTTGTTCTCTGGAAGTCACATTTTTTTTGTTGAACCTTGATTACATATTTATTTCTTCTATAAGTTACCCCCAAGTTCTAAGTTAAATATGTGCATGGTTCCCCATTGAAACGTTTCGGCTTTCAGTTATTGTTATAATTATTGTCGAAGCTCTCTCTTGACTTCCATTTCGAACTTTGGTTTTTATTATAATGTCTCGGTCTTGCAGAGATTTCTATTGTATTTTTTTTTTAAATTTGGAGCTTCGTGGTGATATTTTGTGTTAACATGTGCAATGGAAAAAGACTAATTGGCGTTTACCGGAGGATAGTAATGAGAATAGCTATTTGAAATTCCAACTACTGTGTTATCTCCGTACATAGTGTGTTTTACAATCTCTTCCATCTTTATTTATCTTTCAATTTGAGTCATTAAAATTAGTTATCTTTTCTAAAATATATTACGCGAGAAATTTTAGCATAATCCCTAATCTATAAACTGCATCTGCAACCAAATCATAGCAACCTTGCGATTCATTTTTTTCCATACAAATTAAAATTATACGAAATAAATAAATAAAATATTTTATTATTCTGTGATGATAGTTCAAAGTATGTCATTGTTTTGTACAAAATTAATATATTATTTATGTTGTCAAAATAGTGTTGATTTATGTTTAATTCTGAAAAAATAAAACTTAAAAATTTATCAAATAGATATTGATATATGTTCGAGGAATTTTCCAACTTTGCTTATGTTTTGATTTCACCAAAAATCCAAACTTATATCATATTATTGCTGAGAGTAGAGCCATACTGGATGGTCTTCAGTTATATTCAACCTGTTGGACATTGAGACTGAATCGCGTATTCTAGCTCAAATGCTACTCACAAGAAGAGCCCCTTGGTATCTTAATGCCATGATTATCTGCTGCTATAAATTAATCTCATCAAACATGAAGGTAATTCACATTTTTATAGAGTAGAATGCAGCAGAAGATTGGCTGGTGAAGCTCACTCTGAATCTAACAAGAATTTGCAACTTGAAGGAAACAAAATTCTTGATCGTTTGAGAGCCATATCCTTTCTGGATATAGGTATGCCCGGGACAACCCTAAATTAGAAAAGTAAGTTTAGTATAGTGGTTAACTTCTCAAGTAGTATACTTGAGGTCTTGGATTCAACACCAATTGGATACCCACTTTTTATTCACTTTTTTATTTCACTTCTTCTTTATATTCTTTTACTTTTTATTTTTACTATATTTTCCAAATTCTCTCAAATAAAAGCTTCACTTCTTTAAATTCTTTTATTTCATTTCACTTCTTTACATTCTTTTACTTTCTATTTTACTCTATTTTTCCCTAATCGTACCTGTCTCTTTCCCAACTTCTCTCAAATAAAAGTAACATAAAACTATAGAAATAAAATATTAAGTTGATTCAGTTAATGGATTTTCCATTGGAGTTTACATCGATTTATAAAGAAGTAAAATTTGATATTGGGTTTTACTTCAACTTTGATTCAACAAATCATTGAAAAATTGGGGATTTTCAAACTTACTTCAACTTTGATTCAACAAATCATTGAAAAAATTAGGGATTTTCAAACCCTAGTTTTCCTTTCTATAATAAAATTATATGATATGCATAGTTATTAATCATTCATTCCAAATTGATTTCATATTTCATTGGAGGTTAATGATTAATAAACACGAAGATTTACAGATGGTTGATGTAATATCTTGTCCACCTGCTAAATTGTAAGATTTTTCCTTAGTTGAAGTTTACTTCGATTTTCATTCAACAAAGCAATAAAAATTTCCATTTGGTTTTACTTCAATTTTGATTCAACAAATCACCAAAAAATTGGGAATTTTCAAACCCTAGTTTTCCTTTCTATAAGAAAATTATCTCGGATCTATGTAAGACTTTTATTTGTACAAAAAAAAACACTAGATATTTGGATTTGTGTACATACTTTTGAAGCGAGTTTTGTCCTTACCAGTTGCTACCGCAAGTTTTGAGCGAGTATTTTCTCGTATGAAATTGTTGAAGAATGAGTTGAGAAATAGAATTGTCAATTCACGATTCACGACTTAATGATTGTTCAGTGACATTTGTGGAGAAAGAAGTGTTTTCTACGGTTGATGATCTAGATATTATCCAACGCTTTCAAAACATGAGTAAGAGAATAATGCATTTACTTTTGGACTAGAATATATTTTCATTTTGGATTGTAACTAGAATATTTACATATTTTTATTATGCAATACTCGAATATTTATATTTTAATGAAATTTTCCATAACATCTTTAGGCATACCTTAAATTTTATTCCTGGATCCGCCACTGAGAAGGACTAGGGTTGACTATTTAAGAGGTAACCCATAAATATAGAAATGAAGGACCTGAGATATTGGAAAAAGAATGTACATGTCTGATTAATCGACGGTAGCTCCAGCTTGAAGTCTACTTTCGATTTCGTTTCTGGGTATTCTCGATGAATAGGGTCCACTGAAGTGGAAGGTTTCATGAATTTTTTTTTGTTGTTTTTGGTTAAGGTTTTGCTTAAAATCGTAGCTTGGGTGGTTTGAGAAGATTGGAATGGATGTGGAGTCGAAGATTGGGTCTGATGAAGAGTCGAAGAAGAAGAGAAGAAGGATTTAGGGTTTGCTTTGAATTCCGTGTTTCAATTGTAATGTTTGATAAAAAGCTGATTCTTAGCGTGTACAAATTAAATTGATTTTAATAAAGGTCCATATGTTAAGTGAAAAAAGTATATAAATGATCGTAATTATATCGATATATGTATCTCGTAACATAAAAAATGATAGATTATACAAAATCTACAAAATTATTACCTATTTTATAAGGTTTATATTATAAAATGTAAGCGAAAATCATTAATTTGTAAGGTTTTAAAATATCATTATTATTTATTTAATATTTATTTTATTTTATTTAAATTTAATATCTAATTTCAAAAAACATCTTAAATATCAAAGCTAACTGTATAAATCTTTTTAGAAAAACATGTGAGTTTTTTAATCTTCACCTTTAAATTTTAAATTTTGTAAAACAATTCGGTAATGCTTTCTTTCGGTTTACGATATATTTTTGTTATCAAACCAATAAATTTCACCGGAAATTTTCCCAGAACTGGAATTGTGTTTGTTAGAAATGTATCTAGTCATCGAACCGATATTATATTGTATTTGTATAGAAATTCGTTCGAACCAGATTTATTGTTTAAGAATTTGGATATTTGTTCGAACGAGATAGATTGACCATTATATACTTGTAACATATCGAAAAAGATTTGGTTTCGCTTTATTAGTTGTGTGAGATACCGATTTAGGCTAAAGAAAGAGCTATCGATTTCGACGAACACATTTGAGATATTTTTCATATATTTTATATTTATAGTATGGTATTATTTTCCTGAATTAGTATTTCTTTTTAGGTTGTGAAATATTTGGGAAGTCGATTTTACGGTTTGTAGGTATGTGATACAGGGGGACAAGAAGATGCGAAATATGCGTAAATTTAATGCGAGACATTGAAAAAAAAACATACGTCTCATATGTGGAGAGATTCTAGCTTAAGTCTATTTGAAGCCTTAAATAATAAATTAATTAATGGATGGAGTACTTACGGTTTATGTTTTTTATCTTAGAAAAATCAGCTTGCTAGTATTGGTTACATTGATACTATTACAGGTGTTGGGGTAATTTGTTTTATCAATGTGTTTGAACTCCAAGGTTAGTTTTATGTCGTTATTCCTTAGAACATGGTTTTTACACTCATGTTCGTCTGGTTGGGGCAGGGGTTGTACTAGTTGTGGGGGTGATATGTTTTGGTTGGGGTTGGAGTTGTAGTGGTTATGAGATGGTATGTTCTTGTTGGAGGTTTTCTAGGGTATGACGTCTTTCTTTTTGGTTCTGTTGCTACAAATTATTTCCTCTTCTCAGGCCTTAGTTGTGGTACAAGATATGGGTTCCCAACATCTTTATCCCCATCAAATGCACCTATTTCCTCAGCTATTAGGATTAATTCATTTTCCAAAACATATGAAATGATAATAAAAAGTTAGTTAAAAATGTGAGACTATGTCAAAATACTACATGAAAGACTATTTCAAATAAATCGCGCGAGACTAGTTCAAAAAAACATGTGAGCCTGCTGTAAAAACTACATACCAACATATATTAAATACTATATGCGAGCCTAGTTCAATAAAACAGGCGAGGCAATTGTAAGTAGTACTACATCTAATACTAGTGCAACTAAAACATGAGGTACCTCGTCATCTCTGAGATGTTTTATCTTTTGCATTAAATCTAAGTTTTTTTGAATTTGATTCCAATCCCCAATATATGTAGCATCTTGAATCACGCGGGTCATTTCTTCTCTTTGCGTAATACCTGTATACTCCACGATAAATGACTGCATGAAAAATTATATCATCATCAATACAGATACTACCAATATGTTAACCATTAAAAGTGTAATATCGAATAACTTTATCAAGTTTTCGGAGACACAAGTTCGATTTGACCCAAGTATATTCTCATTGATTTCTTCGGATCAATCAAAGTTTTTTATTTTTTGAAGGTCTTCGACATAAAAGACTGTTGTTGTACCCAGTACATCTCATGATACTGAATTGAACAGTGTAAAACACATAAACATGATCAATAAAACAACCACATATTTGGCCCCTTGATCTTCCCTTGCACGAATGAATTTGTCTATTGCTTCCTATAAATCCAAACACAATGATAAGAAATAACTATTGAATACATTGTGGTTCTATTTCAAGCATAGCATGTGCAACTACTGCATATATACCATAGGAGAGCTGTAAACATACCATGCTAGACTTGAGAAAAATAATATAATGTGCTAGTACATCTGATTAAACATGTGAGACTATTGGTACAACATTATATGGTGCATAACCAAATTTATCTACAACTGAAACAATGTGATACCAATAATAAAATCATACATTTATCAAATTATTTGATATTGTTTTTTATTTGTTTTTGTCCATTTTTCTTGAATATTTGTCCAAAAAGTCTGTTTTGATGATCTTGGACTCAATTTTTTTTCCATCGATGTATCTAAGTGTGAAGCCTCATTTGAACTTTAAAGGAATTTTTCGTTTTCGTGCTTCAAACCAAATAGCATTCACATCTTTGATGGGGAATTTTAAAAGTTTAGACCTAAACTGGAAAGTGTCTTCTTCTAATGAGTATTTATTTATTATCTCGATTATTATTTTATAATGATTTTTAATATGTAGATTCTCATTTTGGAGATCTTACGAAGCCTTCAAAATTGTATCGAATGGTATCTCATTTGCACCGTCAATGTGTTTATCAGTGAGAATGCCACTCTTTTATTTCATCAATTTAATATGCTAACTAGACCAGATCTGAAAAGCATGCTTTAAGAGTCATATCACCTACAACAGAACGTAAGACCATGTATAAGAAAGAGGTGATACCACGTATAACAAAAAAGGCAAGATGTGCTGATAAAATATGTGAGTCTGTATATTATATATTAATATCATACAATACCAGATGAAAGTGACATTTAAAATACGCAAAACATACATATGAATAGGCGATATGTGTGTCAAACAAACTTTATATGATAACATTCGACACTAGTTCAAAACACAGGTTACACCATGCAATAAAATGTGAGACGTGTCACTAAAAGATGATGAATATACGAGACGTGGTGATATTTCACCTTCGCACTACCAAAACTAGAAATTGTCACTTAAAACAGGAAACAATAGGACATCACACAATAAATTCGAACCAAATTACTAAAATTTAAGACATAAAGTGAAAATGTGATATTCTCATACTCTCAAACCCTTGTTTATCAAAATATCATAGTATTAAGGTATATTTCACGAAGAACTCTAACTAGCAACCTATTTATCATTCCTAACACTTAACCTAAACCATCATACTTACACAAAATTTAAAAAAAGTGTACGTTCTTACTTATATATAGTTCAACCCAAATTTTAGAGAGTTGTTAGGGATACGTTGTGCTTCAGTGGAGCCTGAACCTACAAATAGGAGCAGCTATAGAGATAGGTTATAGAATTGAGCTTCAAATTTGACTTGAACAAATAATCGAGTGAAATTCACAGTTCATCGATGATACGTTGATATTAGTAGTTCTTGGTTTCTGGGTTTAAGTAGTAGTAGGTGAAAGGTTTTGGTTCAAATGAAGAAAAAAATAGTTATCTCCCAAAAGCACCTTATTTATACTCATATGTGTATTTTTGTCCACTTTTATGGTCCATATATTTATTGGTAGTTTACCAAATTTATGTTTATGTGGTAATGGATAACTTGGTTGTTTATTCATGGTTATTGTAACAATTTTTTTTTAATGAATATCTTTTTATTGAATATGGTTTTGAATAATTATATAAATAAGTAGATCGTTAATATTGCTCTATCAATTATTAAATTATTCAAAAAAATAAAAGCTTATTAAAAGATATCAGATCTAATACATTTTTGAAATATAATAAGAAGTTGAAATCCTACTTCAATACATAAATGAAAGGAGGAGAAGAGTAGAAAAACCTCAGTAGCTTCATGACAAGCATTAGGAAGAACCATAAATTCCCCTAGTTATGAAAACTGGAGCACCACCACCAACATGATAGAAAACCAGATAACTATTGCCTCAGCCAGAGTAATGGGATTTCGGGTGTACTTGGGAAAAATTCGGAATTCCAACATGCACAAACAGTCCAACCGGGGATTTTTCCTAATCAACAACAAATCTCGGCATCTCAGTCGTAGATGCCCCATAACAACTCTGAAGTATAAACGGGGTTTTACCAAACTTCTTCCAAGTAAAACCAACACAACAAGATGTTTCCCCCCTAATAAAATTAGAATTAGGGCTACTCACAAGCCCTAACAGGATATAACCAGTCAAACTTCCAGAGGCAATACCAGACGCAACAAAACTCATTTTTCCAAGGATACAAATCAATCATTTTAAAGTACAATGCAAATTTGTTGGGCGAGAAAGAGTAAAGACATGGGTACCAGTATGCATGCCCAATTATGAATTGTTTCTACATAGATGAGGAAATTTTCACGATAAAGAGTATACATTAGCCTTATAGAATTTATATAGTCTTATAGCACCAGTATTTAAAAATCATAATATGGATAAGTACTTCGGTAAAAGAGAAAACTAATATCATATTCATAAATTAAAAAAAAATGAGATGCTATAGTATGAATCTAATGACAAAAGGAAATGTAGGGATTTTTCCATGACACGTAGAGGAAGCGCTATGCATTGGTTTAATAATATCCTAAAAAAAATACATAAAAATTAATAAGATGTCTAAGATAACGTTTAGGAAGCCTTTTGTAGGCTCACGCGCAATTAAAGGCGACAAATACCATGTATTTAATTGCAAGCAAAAACATAACAAAAGTCTTAGAGAGTACACTCATTAGTTCGTAGAAACCAAAGTCGAATTACAAGATTGCCACAATGAGATGGTTATAATTGCATTCAATCAGGTAGTTATACAAGGTTCCCTCTGTAATACAATAAAGAAGAAAATATCTCTGAACTTTAAAGATATAGTGGCTCAAGTGGAGCGCTATCTTAAAATAAATGAAGTTGTCAGAGTAAAGAAAATATGGGACACCAAAACTCGGTGGTAGACCCTTTGTCGAGCAAGACTAATACAATGGCTCAGATAATTACAAACAATGAAGCACCAATGAACAATTATGCATCAACTTCAGCCAAGCTAAGAAATAATCAGACTCAAGGGTACAAGAGAAAGTAAAAAAGTTCATACGACAATAGTAATATTAAAAGGACTGACTACCCCTCAAGAAAACCATTTATAAAGCTCACATAAACTTTAGCGGTAATCAATGAAAATACAAAAGATACTGTCATGTACAACCGACAGGGAACGTTACATGGATCACGAGAGCATAAAGGTAGAAATAAGTACTATAAGTTTTATGGTGGTGTTGGTCATTATACTAGAGATTGTTGGGATTTTTAGGATCAAGTCCAATATGTAAATGAATACAAACTTTGTGAGTTTGTTAATAAGAAATAAATATATGAACTTAAACAAGGGTCAGTAATACCATCAAACGAGCTTCACACATAGCCGAAGAATACAGAGAACTAAATACAAGTACTATCATAATGTCCAAAGTAAAAGAAAAATACCTAGACATGGATCCAAACATGCAGTTGATTTGTATGAAATAGAGGTAGTGTATTAAGGGTAGACATTCATATATTTGTACTGAAATCCATGTCTGATGTTATTATTCACAAATGATAATTTGAAAGGAGTGGCTTCCCCATACAACGATATAGTATTAATAAATATGGAGGTGACCGAAACAAATATATTATACATAAGGACTTATTTGAACATAGGAGGAGCACTAGTTTTGACCCTAACTCAAAGAATCTTCATAGAATTAAGCGGAGCAAATTCAGTTGTACTACATGAGCTAATTTTGGATTTCATTCTAAAAAATAAGAGTATAAAAATAAGCAGTAATGTCTATTTATGATGATAAATGCGTCATCATTGTACAACATCATATTGGGGAAATATTTACTCGATCAGCTGCATGCCATAGTATCTACGGTCCAACAATTCCTAAGATATCCAATCAACGAAAAATTAACTATCATTAAAGGAAATTAAAAATCTTATAATGAATGTTATGCATCATCCCTGACACTTAAAGGGTAATATTTAGTAAGAGAATGGGTCGTATTGGAACCCCAGTAAAGGTCCTCGACTGGTGCAGTCAGGGGAAGATGTAGAAGATATAATGATGGAAAAACGAAATACCTTGAATATTGGGTGAGATATCCCAACCAATCTCATGTAAAAAAGTATTAACTTTTGGAAAAATAATTTGGATATGTTTGCATGAAGTACGCATGATGTAACTGGAGTCCCAACCAAATTCACGTGTCACAACTTATATATCAATAACAACTTTCAGCATATTGTACAAAATATAAGATCACACTTTCAACAAATAATAAGAGTTAAAATTTTATTCTTCTTAAGAATTATATTGCAAAATAATAATGTATTAATACGATTGACCAAATGGTTAGTGAAATTAGAGAATTATCCACTTTGAGACAAGAACATAATTCAAATGCCAAATATTGTCAGATTTTTTGATGAAGTTCTAGTCTCAGAGACCATTGTTTCTAAACGATCATTCTAAATATACTTTTAGAGTTAGGACTGGTGGATGAAGCAAATATCAAGGCTCATAAGTAGGAGTTCATCTCGTGTCTCCAATAATATATATATCATAAATCAACCTGTCAAGTTTGGAATTCAAATAAATTGTATAAGAGAGGGCTAACCCAGTCTCTACTTTGGTGCTTAGGCACAGGTGAAGGAACTTTTGTTATAAAAAGAGTACATGATGGAGAAGGAAATGATCATTGTGGATACAAGGAGTTATACCTAAGGATCCTTATCTAACGCTATTATTGGACATAAAATGTAAAGTGCACAAATAAAAAAAGTAAAGCAATGTGACACATGCGAGTGATTTTTACATTCCATACAAGTCCTAGCAGTACTATTGGAAACAATAACAAAAGCAATCACATTTGACACATGGGGTTTGGATATTGTGTAACATTTACCAATAGCTTCAGGTGGAAGGAAGTTTATACATGTTGTTGTAGATTACTTCTCCAAGTGTATGGAAGAACAACCATTAGTAAACATCACATAAAATGAGCTATAAGTTTTCTTAAAAGTCAATATATTTTACATGGTTAAAATTCCAATGGTCATTTATATGGATAATATAGCATAATTCTAAAATTACAAACTTACAAGTATCTTCGCTTAGAAGGGAATAAAGAAAATATTTTCTTCCCCTTTTCATCCTCAATACAACAGGAAAGCTGAAATAACTAATATGAAAGTTACGGAAGACATCAAGAAGATGTTAGAAGGAGCAAAATGAACTTGGTCAAAGTTTAAAACTACACTAAGAATCGCAATAGAAGAAACACCATTTTCCCTGGTATATGGTATGAAGGCATTAGTACCAGCTGAAATATGCATGCCATCTCAGAAAATTGTAACATATGATAAAGCAAGTAATGTACAAGGACGAAGTTTTGAGCTACATGTAATCGAAGAAAGAAGAGTCAAAGAACATATTCGTTCAGAACATTACAAGGTACTAGTGAGAAATATATACAATAATGAGGTATGATTTAAGAGTTTTGAATTAGAACAGAATATTTATGAAGAGTTTTCCTTCATTTAAAATAAAAAAAATATAAAAAATTGGGTCCAAACTAGGAGGATCCTTTCACGATCAAAGCTAAAGTGAAGCAATGAACTTACATATTGTAGGATAAAGAAGGAAACGAAGTTCGGAAACCCTTGGAATATAGAGTACTTGAGACTTTATTTTAGTCCTTAAGACTTAAGATTATAGCTTACTACTACATATAAAACGTATTTATTAAACTATGATAATGTACTTTTTCCTACCTCGGTGGTGTGATGAGGTATTAAAAAAGCATTCAACGTTAATAAAAAAATTTCTACTTGCCAAAAAATAATTTTAATTTCATATTTTCAAGAAGACATATACTTCTAAGAACAAAAGTCAAACATGTAAAAAATAGGATTCCAAAAGAAACACTGAAGGTTGTGTAACATGTTATAGAAAAAATACAAGTCTCGGACGATTAAAAAAATCCTTAGATAGTAAAGTATTCCATCTAGAATGGTAGGCTTCATAAATTCTATAATAATAATAATAAAGTCTTGGTTGATTAAAAAATAATCCTAAGATCGAAAACAAGATTCGGCTACTTCCAAAAAAATAAAACCTTATTGGGAGTCTGCACCCTTATTATGCTTGCAAATTGTTAGAAAAATCCAAAAAAGAACATAAGTATTCAATAATAAAGTCACATTCTATTGAGATTGATCACTCAGTACAAACGAGAGAGAATGTTAAATGGTTAATAAAAACACAACGACTTATTAAACATAAATATAATAAAAGAGTACTCCAAAAGTGAGAACGATTCTTTATAAAAAAAATACATCCAAAAAATACATTAGTATGTTTTCAGCATCACACAAAAAGATAGATTAATAAAATATTAAGTCTAAATTTTTTTCAAAATAAATTACATTTTCAGTTAGGACAATACTAGTTACAATGTTAGTTGTTTGGCCATTAGTACTTTCAACATCATTAGTTCTAAACTCAACAACTTGGAAATTAGTAGTCCAAGTAAGATTAATACCATTTTCTTCAGGATAACTTGGAAACCTTGTTGTTAACTCGTCATTATTTATATTTTTTTCAATCTCTTGAAAAAGGTCGCATATGTAAGCAACGTTTTTTTTTTCTAAATCCCAATAAAAAGGAGAGTTAAGATATTTGTCACTTCATTCTATATCGTTCAACCATTTACTTTAAGGATGCAACTTATAATTAGTCTAACATGACATTGGGCATCTCATTAAATATTTTATTTATGAATTTATCAAAACTGTTATTTTGTAGGAAGCGCCAAAATATAGATGAATTATCGTATCCTCTTCGCAAAACCTAGAAGATATTCTTAAGAAATATTCGCCACCTCCTTCACTATGTAATATTTTAATATTAATGTGTAATTGGTTTTCAACATATGTTTTGAATACCAAAAACATGTTGAATGCCTTATCTTTATGTTTAAGTAGGTAAACATAAATAAATCTAGAGCAATTATCTATGTATTTATAAAGGCATCTTTATATGATTTTATAAGACTTCTTATTTATTTATTTTATTCAACAAAAAATTAACATTCTTTATACGAATTTATATTACAATCTATAAGTGTAATTTTAACAATTCTATGAATCATGTTATGACACATATGTGCAAGTCTACCTTGCCACAATAAAAATAATTATGAATCAAAAGTAAATATAATTGCTTACTTCATTAATAAGATAACAATTAGTATATAATTTTACCATGTTGTTATAAGAGTATCATTTTTCAATAAAGGTACCACCTTCGGAGAAACCATGGTTGTAGATACATACACAAGCCAAGTTATGGCTTTTACCAATAGATGATTAAATAATAAATGTTTAATCATTTTCGGAACATACAAAAGCATTGCAAGAGTTATCTGTTTAGCACTCATAATATAAACTCAACACTAACACATATTACCAATTTGGACTTGTTTGTAATTCTGATATGTACATTTTTTTATCATGTTATTACTCTATTCTAGTCTGAATAAATATTTATCAGGGGATAAAGATCAATGAACATATATCATACCACCGCCACTATGACAAATGCTTCAGATAAATGACAATGCTTCAGATATGCTTCAAGAGGCACCCGTGGTTTATGAATTATGTTAGCAAATCTTTGACAAGTATCACACATTTTGACCAATTCTTTCACATCAGAAGATATCGTAGGCCAATAATATCATGCCAAAAATAATCTTCGTATTAAAGCTTTGTACCCATAATGTGCAAACCCTTATCCATTATGTAACTCTGATAATATCATCTTTGATTCATCTTTTCCCAAACATCGGAGTAATGGTCTGCTAAAAGATTTCTTGTACAGGATTCCTCCAAGGACCATGTAGCTATGAAATTTAAAACAAATTTTCTTGGACAACAATTTGTCAATTGGTAATTCATTGTTCTCTAAATAGTCTATGTTGTCTAACCTCGAGTCATTTTCTTTACTAATTGACATTTGAAAAGCCTCATCCACTTTTCCACCAACTTGTTCTGAATTTTTAATAATTGAAGGGCTCTCCTGTGTAATGATCCTTGTATACTCCTCTGAATATAAAATTGTTGCTAAAGAGTCCGCCACAGTATTTTTCTCTCTTCGAATATGTTCATACATATTCGAAGGCTAAAGATAAATATTTTAATGCCTTGAGAAATTAATTGCACCCCTGACCCGCTTCCTATTATACGTGAACCCTCATTTGCTCGGATTATCCACTCTCACTCGAAATTTTCATCTATTTTCATATTTGATCTTTTAGAATAAAATTCTACCAAGAAATCTGCCAAGGCTTGTACTTTAATTGCACTCCTAGGCTCAAACTCAATATCAAAGTCTCCTAACTCAACCAAGAACTTGGTCACTCTCCCCGATATATCAGGCCGTTGAAGCACATTTTTTAACGGAAAGGATGTTCGTACAATGATGGAATGGGCTTAAAAATACGGTCTCATTTTTCAAGCAGCAATTACTAACGCAAGGGACATTTTTCTAACTTTAAATATTGTTTCTCAGCATCCAACAAACATTTAGTGACTTAATACACTGTTCTTCTAAGGTTTTCTTCTTCTCAAATTAAAACAACACTTACAGCATATTTTGATACCGCCATATAAACGAATAATGTTTCCCCCGGGTATTGACAAACTCTATTTAAGTCAGTAAAATCTACACACATTTGCCAGTTGTCATTTTTCATTTTGACCAGCACTAGATTTATGTCCACAACGGGTATTGAGATTCTTAAATATGTCATACTCTAGATAAACGATCAACCTATGCAATTATTGTCTTGGATTTTTCTTAAGAAAAAGGCTTTCTTTTTTGTATGATTGGACGCACATTACTCTTGATTGTTAGCCTGTGGCAAATTATTTCAGCGGGTAGTCCGGTCCCATCCTCAAAACACAAAAAAAACATATCTAACTTAGTGGATAAAAACTCAATAAACTCTCTCTTAAACTTGGGGATAATTCCGTACTGATTTTTAAAAATTTACCATGTAGATACGTATAATCTTCATAACTTTCATCAGGAACCAAAATATCGGGGGACTCCTTTGGATCATCAATAGGGGTAGGTTCCAAGGAAGTCCTCGCTAACTTTTATGCTTTTTCTGGTTTATTCCCTCGAATTTTCTTGGAAGACAAAGAAATACGATAACATTCTCTTGTAATTTTTTGACTACTTCTAACTATTCCAATATTATTCCCCACAACATATTTTAAGAACTGATAGACATTAGAAATTACTGCATGCATCTTGTATAACCAAGACCTTCCAAAAATAGCATTATAGGATGTTGGTGCATCTACTACAATAAACAATATAGCCACTTATTCTTTAAATGGCCCTCGACCCAACTCCGACATACTTTCAAATTCTCCAACAACTTCTGGTGTCACCCCTGTAAAACCCGCAATAGTTCAATCTAATCACCGGATTATAGGAGGGTTAATAATTTTCTCATAAGTACTCATGAATAAAATGTTGGTAGAGTTGCATGTGTCATTCAAAAATCTTTGTACTCAATCATAGGCTATCCCAACTCTAATTACTACTGCATATTAATGTGGTCCTGCTACATCTCTCATATCATCATCTTTAAAGAAAATTATTAGAGAAGGATTCTGATAAAATGCGATGAAGCGCCTGATTCAAGTTGACTAGTAAGACTCATTATATGCATTTTTCGGGAGCTGTTCGAATTTCCTACAACAATATCACCCCAAAGATTGCCAAAGATTCAAAAAAATGCACATAAATCACTAACCTTTCTCCTCAGAATAATATCTTCGACAATGCTAATGTTGTTTCTTCCCTAATTTTGAACAAAGTACTCAGTTTAAATATCAAAAGAATCAATATTCTCTGAAATAACCAACACACTTTCCTCCTTCTAAGTTTCAACAGCTTCTTTAATCATCAGATTTGTTTTGAGAATGCTTATTTATAAACATAGTTAGCTTCCCATTTTCAATCAGTACTTGTCTTTATTTTTTTAAAGCTACGCGTTCCTTCGTACTATGCCCGACATCTTCGTGATATTTGCAATATCTACTGTTTCTATTATCCCTCCCAATTTGTATCCGGAAAGGCTTACAAAATTGTACATGAGCCCGAGTTTTATCGACTATTGTTTCTATATACTCAGTTAAATCTGTAAAATGAGTTGTACAAATCCATTTATTTGACATCGGCCTAGTATTTTATTGCGCACTATATGTTTGTTAGTTCACTATAGACCTCGAAGGAAACTGACTTGATACTTTTGGTTGCACATTTGTTTTAGCAGGCTGAACTACATTAAGAGATCTTTGGAACTGATTTTTGTTCCAGCTAATCAAAAAAGCTTATTTCGAACGCTTGAGTCTCCTTCACTAGTATTGTTTTTTCAACTTAATCAAGCAAAGCCCCAAATTTCATGACTTGTATTTCTACCATAATATCCTTCAATATTCCTGGAAGTAGCCCCATACGAAAAGCTGTCAATGCCACAGAATCCTTGCAGTATTCCATATTAATCTTTAATTTGATAAAACGATTGGTATAATTTTTTAAACTTTCCCCAACTTTTTTCCTCCAGTATATTATAATATCTTGATTAGGCTTAAACGTTTTGCTTCCCACAAAATATTATCTAAAAATATTCTAGAACATATAAAAAATATTGATATAACCCTGTGAAGTCGATTATACCTCTTTGAAGCAACACCGTTTAATGTTTGGGAGAAAGCCTTGTTAAGTAATTTATCATCTTCATCAAAATTAATCATAAATGTTTTTCAATTGTTCAATATGACTATCAAGATCTTCGATTCCATCAAACTTTTCCAACTTCAAAATATCAAAAGGCTTCGGTAGGTTTCCAGAGAGTATTTCCGAGGACAAAGGAGAATATCTCCAGTTCTGACAAATGAGAATATTTCCATTGCATAAAGACCTTTCTCTGATGGAATTGTGAACTGGTTACTTACTCGATACTCAAAATATAGTTTCCTGATGGATTTTTAACATATGTAACCTGTTCTTTCTTCGCATGGTCCTCTAACCTTTGAATTTTTTCCTTTACACCTTAGTCTGATGAGTCCCTCAATATTCGCTTATATGCCTCTTCAAATATTTCTTTTTAGTACTATTATCCCGACGATAAACCCTTTCCGGGGAAGACTCGCTCGAATCATAGAGTGGATAATCATTGGATTCAAAAGATTCATAGTCATACCTATGCTTCATTTTCCTTGTCAGAGAATAACGACTATGCCTTCTATATTTGTCTATCTTATTATCAATTTGACGGTTGTCATTTAACTCAGCTTTCTCAGTCACATTTCCCCTTTGAACCTCTGATCGAATCTTTTTAAAAACCATCACAGTGTCTCTTTCAGAATTCATCTTTTCAATTTCTTCTAAAAGTTCTTTTCTTCGAGCCACTAAGAAAGACTCTTCCAATATCTCACTTGATATTGATCGTCATGTTGTTGCTCAATTTCAACGTGATCTTTGATGAGGTTCCCTTCGAATTATTTTTCGGACATCAAATTATTATTCACAGACGGCGCCAATGATAGTTCCAGAAATATTTAGATAAGGTTTGTGAGTAAAACAATGTTTGGAGGACCAAATTTGTGATATCAATTGTTATATATATATATATATATATATATATATATATATATATATATAGAGAGAGAGAGAGAGAGAGAGAGAGAGAGAGAGAGAGAGAGAGAGAAAGAGAGAGAGAAATAAGCTGCACATTTTAGATAAAGAAAGTCAAGTAATCATTCTTTGATCAATTATTAATCATCATTCTCCAAAAGAGATGGTGTGCTTTTATAGTACATTTGTCGGGTCCCACATGTTTAAACAAATTACTTATTGTTGGGCCCTCATTTAAGTTTATTATTTATTCAGAATGGTCCTTTTATAGTACATAGTCCTAAAAAGCTTTCTTTATGTCTAATTACACCTTTAATTTACCAATGTCTTCTAATTACATGATTATTCCCTTATCAAGACCAAAGCATACCTAGGTGAGATATGCGAGACTTCTAATTGCGTCTGGCAAAAAAATTCAAAAAATATCATTCATTGATCTAGTTTTGTTCGTCTTAAAAAATACAAAGTTGATGAATATGCTAGAGTATAATGATTTGAAGAAATATTTGAATTTTATATATATTTTGTCTACATCACCACATGGAGAACCTTCATATATTTACTTATCGGTGTTTAATATTTTTGTGAGTGTTGTGTTGGTATGTGAAAATGATCAAAATTCAAAAGCCAATGTACTATATGAATCAACGTTTGATAGATGAGGAAAGAATGTACTTAAATTTAGAAAATCTTGCATTGGGATTAATGGTTGTAGCAGGGAAGATGCGTCTGTTTTCTAAATTCATGTTATTATAGTTCATATATTTTTTCCTCTCATAATGTCTTACAAAACCAAATACTTTAGGTCATCTTACATGTTGGTCTACATAGTTAGGAGAGAATAAAATTCATCTTAAACCTCGTATAAATATGAAGGTGCAAGCGGTAATGGACTTCTTTAATGAATTCCAAGAGAAAAGTATTTGTGAGGAGGAAAAATGGAATGAAGGTGTGCCAACAGGTTGTGAGTGGGTTATTCGAGCAGATGGAGCATCATAAGAAAAAAAAGAAGGAACTAGTATTATTTTACAAACCTTTTGTGGTGAAGAAATTAAGCAGACAATTAAGCTTGCATTTTAATTAACAAATCATGAAGCGGATTATGAGGCTATTTTGGTGGGTATGTAAGTAGCTCGTATTTATGGTGCAAAAATTATCAAGATAATATTTTATTCACAATTGGTAATAAGTTTGGCTAAATGACTATTTGATGCAAATCAAGAACATGTGGGGGGGGGGGTTACCTAGAGGTGTTAAGTAAATTAAAAGTATGTTTTTAAAGTGTTATATTTGAACAAATACCTCGGGAATTGAACATAGAGACATATGTTATGGATAATGATAAGAACATAATTCTCTAATAATCACACAATAACATCCTCCTTACTAAATAAGGGTTACAAATGTTGAGGGTCTTGGTGATAAATAGAAATGAAGATTAATATAAAAAAATGTTTGTCATATTTTAAATAACATAAAGTACTAAAAGATAAGGGTTCGATTATACGTTTTTTGTTTGCATAATATTATTTTCCTCGTTTAGCAATAGATTTTAAGCCTATGATTTAAAGGTTTGATCTTTATAAAATATTTTTAAATAAAAGTCATCTACAAGTGAGACTATGACATTAGTTTTTATCACCATTTCCTTTTGATAAGTGAGGAATTGATTTGGTGTGTCCTTTACCTATGGAGACGGGAAAAATAAAGTTTTTAATTATGTTATTAGATTATTTTACCAAGTGGGTTGAGGCCAAAATATTAGCAAGAACTCGAGCACAAGTAGCTTGTGAGTTTTTGAAAATTAATATTTTATGTAGATTTATGATACCTAATATATTGATAACATATAATGGTCTATAGTTCAAGAATGGTTTGGTCATAGTTTTATGTATAAAATATGGGTTTAGCAACATATTTTACCCTGTATTCCCCTCAAACTAACAATAAGGTTGAAGTTACTAATAGAATCATAATCAGTGGAATTAAAAGAAAACTTGAATTAGAAAATGGAAAGTGGCTAGATTTATTTAAATAAGTTCATAACTGTATTGGAAAATCCAAAAGTAGTTACAAATGAAACTCCATTTTCCCCGGTCTACAATATGGAAGTAGTGGTACCAATAGAAATTATGATTCCAAATCATATAATTGATTTTTATTCATCAATGTAAATGATGATGAAATACAAATTGTTATTGATTTGATATAAAAAATGAGAAATCAAACGTAGGTACGTGTTAAACATTATAAAATTCATGAAAAGTAAATTTGATGCAAAGCTAAAATTTAAGAGTTTAAGAGAGGAGAATTTGGTTTTGAGAAAATCTTCTCAAGATAAATAAAAAGGAACCAATGATGGGAAATTAGAACCTAACTAGGACATACCTTTCAAGGTTGTTGTTGCACAAGGACATCATTGAGCTTATAGAATTTTCAATCTGAGTGGAAATATCTTGAAATATCCTTGGAATATCCAACATTTGATATTGTATAAAATTCCGGTATAATCCGCTCGATGTACTCCTTTTTCCACCCTAATGGTGCGTATGGTTTTAGCAAAACTCCACAAAAGCGGTTATTAATACAAATTTTTTACCACTAATATTTGATTTATTAACTCGTATACATTTAAAATATAAGTGTAAGTTAAACTAGACGAGTAGTAAATATGAGAAATATACAAGGTTAATTAAAAACGAGTTTAGAATATAATATGAAGTGTGAAGAGGACAATAAAAATGATATTATATATGGGTACTATATTAATAAATGACAATTAAAGAATATTTTTAAAAATAAACATGGTTGGTAATTGTAAATAAGCGACCATGAATTTTTAAGTTAAGGTCTTCATTTTATATGATGACGAGGTTACGCAAGGGTCGTAAACATCTGGACTATATATCAATCAATGAACATGGTTATAAACCAAACACATTATCGAATTAATAATGTAACCACGCAAAGGGTCGTAAACGCCCAAATAATATGTCAATTAACAAATATTTCTATAAGCCAAAACTTGATATATTAAAATATAATATGGTCATGTGAGGGGCCATAAACTTCCGGACTATATGCCAATAATAAAATATATAAAATAATAAATTATTCAAAAGTAAAATGAGAATAACACTATATGATCGTGTTAAATAGCTATGCAGTAATGACGAGTTGATAAAACATAAATGAAAACTATAATTAAAAATATAGAAATTAAGTAAACCATAGATAATTAATGAGATGCCACCCGATAAAAAACAGTGCTTTTCAAAATTATAATCATTTGTTAAAATATATATGAAGTAGTTCTGATTGTTGGAAAGATAGAGAAATTAGTTATCCCGGGTTGGACACATTTTCGTTAACATTTTCGTTAGGTGGATACTTTTAGGGAGTAATTCCAGTAGCAACATTAAGATTTATATTATCTTATTTATCTTGTTAACTTAAATTTACTTCGTCCTCAAAAGAGTTATTGTTATCCTCATATTTTTTACTATTCAAAGAATAATCTGGTGAAAATGTTAGAACTTTATTATCTTAAAATATTTTTATTGGAGATCCTAATTTCAGTCTCATGTTTGCTTTCTAAATTTCTAGATTAATAGTTTCATTTAACATGTTAAAGACCATTTTTGTTGCATTAAGTCCTTTATACTTAATAGATTCTATTACCTAGTCATTTTATTTTTATTTTTCAAGTGATATGTTTTGATATTTTCATATAAGGTTAATGAGCTATATATCTTTGTTGTTGATAGAATTTTGAAGAATGGTTAATAAAGCTTTGCATTCAGATATTTGTTTTTTCAAAAATTCATTATCCTTATTAACAACCTCGTATTTCTTTTTTAGATCGTTAAACTCTCTTTTAAATTTGTCACCAAAAAATAAAACTGGAATTAATTGAGATGATAGATGTTCAGTATCAACAACAGATGTGGTTTTTCTAGCAAGGAAGACACAGTCGTAGTAACTTTAAAATTATAATTTATGGTTAATTAATGTAAATAAAATTATATAATAATATAATATAATTCATATGAAAGTGTAATTTTACTTCATGATAAATTTTAGTTTTACGCTTCAAAGTTTCCGAGGTAGTTTCAGGAGAGGTGTACGATTAACTAGTACATAATGCTAGTAATTTATATAATATATCTTAGGATCTATAGACAAAGAAGAGACACTTCAGAGGGGATCTGATTTCTTTCATTATCTTCTTTAACCAAAGTATCTCGGTAATCCCCTTAACGATTCCTCTAAATTCTGATTCAACACTTGAAAGTGATACTACTTTCTGTTTCTTACTCCTCCAAGTCACCAAGTTACCTCCAAGAAGAGTAAAGTAGCCAACAGTTGATCGTTTGTCGTTAGGATTCCCTCCCCAATCAGCATTTGTGAATACTTCAACATCAAGGTGTCCATTTTTCTTAAAAATTATGCCTCTTCCTAGTGTGCCTTTGAGATATCGAATAATCCTCATTACTGCCTCCATATGGTGTTCCTGAGGATGATTCATGAACTGGCTAACTACTCCTACCGCGTATGCAATGTCGGGTCGAGTGTGAGCCAGGTAAATCAATTTTCCCACCAACCTTTAGTACCTTTCTTTATTCGCTGGTCTGGCCCCTTCAATTATCTTTAGTTTGTGATTCACAACCATATGAGTGTCATTTGGTTTGTAATTCACCATGCCAACTTCAGCTAATAAATCCAATATATATTTCCGTTGAGAGATATAAATCCCTCATCTTGACCTAAGAACCTCGATTCCTAGGAAATACTTCAATCCCCCAAGGTCTTTCATTTCGAACTCCTTGAAGAGGTTTTTCCTAATAGAGCTAATTTCTTCTTTGTCATTCCCCGTTATAATCATATCGTCGACATATATTATAAGACAAATGACTAATTCTCCTTTTTTTTTTGTAAAACAAGGTATGATCCCCATTACTCTGTTTGTAGCTATACTGCTTCATTGCCATTGTAAATCTCCCAAACCAAGCACGAGGAGACTGTTTGAGCCCATATAATGCCTTTTTCAGTTTGCATACCTCATTTTCTTGAAAACCATCAGAGAACCCTGGTGGGGGTTCCATATATACCTCTTCTTCCAATTCTTCATGTAAGAAAGCATTCTTTACATCAAATTGGTGAAGAGGCCAATCTTTATTCGCGGCTATTGAAAGTAAAACTCTGATAGTGTCAATTTTTGCAACCGGAGAGAACGTTTCAGAGTAGTCTATACCATATGTTTGTGTATATCCTTTGGCAACCAATCTTGCCTTGTGTCGCTCAATGGTGCCATCAGATTTATATTTTATATTAAACACCCATCTACACCTGACTGCATTCTTCCCTTGTGGTAACACACAATTCTCCCATGTACTATTCCTTTTTAGAGCTTCCATTTCGGTATTCATTGCCTCATGCCATTCAATCATCTTCTTAGCTTCTTGAGCTGTTTTAGGGATTTGTTCAAAGAGAATAGTAGCTGAAAATGCCTTTGCAATCTTTGTCATTGCTTTCCTGTCCGTTTTTACCGGATACGTAGAAGCACGAGAAACGTGTTCCGGTGATTACCGGTCAAGAAGAACCCCTCTATTTTTTCTTGGGGGAAGAACCGGAGTTTGAGTTTCAACAAATGAACTTCCTGAAATGTCATGGTCAATAGCATTTTGTGAATTATGACATTGTAAATTTTTTACCTCTTGATGGACATTTTCTTCGGCTGATTCGCTTGTAGTATCCATGGCATTTATTTCTTGTTGGACATTGTGTTCGAGAGAATCATTGGTGGTAAGAACTGCCTCGTCAGTCTCTTTTATGTTGGAAGAGGCATGTTCGGTGGCGCCATCTACCGACTCTGTCGGCACATCCTCAAAGTAACTTTCATATAGCAACCAGTCGAGTGATTCACTTACTTTCTCCTAATGAGCACGAGATTGGTGGTAAAAAACAATCGGATTATAAGAAATCAGAGTCCATGGTGACATGGATTCGACGAGTAACCGGATTGTAACACCGATATCCCATTTGATGAACACCGTATCCAACGAATACATACTTTTCAGCACAAGGATTAATTTTGTTTCGACTAGTTTTAGGGATATGAACACCAAACAACCAAAGACACGAGGTGGTAAGGTCATAACAGATGGAATTGTAACTTGGGTGGCAAGCACTTGTAATGGAGTTTTATTTCCTAGACATCGGGTTGGTAGACGATTTGCAAGATACGTAGTTGTAGCAAGAGCTTCTGGCCAAAGAGAATGAGGAACTCTAGATTCAATCATAATAGCACGAGTTTTTTCAAGTCAAGTACGATTTTTTTCGTTCTGAAGTACCGTTTTGTTAAGGTGTGTTTGGACAAGTGGTTTGATGGATAAGACCATTTGTTTTGAAAAAAATATGCATTGTTTGGTTGACAAACTCTGTTCCATTATCAGAACGGAGAATCTGTATTTGTTTTTCAAATTGAGTCAAAATCATTTTGTAAAAACAAACAAATATGTCTGGTACTTCCGATTTATATTTCATGAAGTATATCCAAGTCATTCTTGAGAAATCATCCACAAATAAAACAAAGTATCTGATTTGATTGTTAGTGGAATTTGGTGATGGACCCCAAACATCAGAATGGATTAGCATAAAGGCATAATAAACTCTAGTATTACTTTGATTAAATGAGACGCTACGATTTTTTGCAAGAATGCAGGTTTCACATTTCTCATGAATGGAATTATTCAAAAAAAGACTAGGAAATAAACTCTTAAGATAGCTAAAAGAAGGATGACCAAGTCGTCGGTACCATAATCAAAGTTGCCTTTCGGTTGTTCCGTGAGCAAGCATGGCATGTCCCTTATGAACTACCTCATCAACATAATAGAGACCTCATTGTTCAGTACCACGCTCAATGATCTTCTTCGTACGAATGTCCTGTAAAATACAAAAAAATGGATACATAAGAACCACACAGTTGAGTTGTTTTGTCACTTGACTAACAGATAATAACTTTAAGGATAGTGAAGAAATGTAGAGGCAGTTTTTAATTTCCATTTTTTCCGAAAAAATAATTGAACCTCCCCTTTTGACTTCACAAATTTCTCCACTAGCAGTCTCAATATGGGACTTCTTTGGAGATGACATGTCACCAAAGTATTTAGGATCATAAGACATGGTGTTTGTAGCCCCGCAATCAAAGATCCAATTCATTGATTTCTCAAACCCTTTACCTCCAAGTTTTTCATAGGAGTTCGTCGCCATTCCTCCAAAACCAGTACCACTTCCTTGCTGATTTTTAGTCGGATCTTCACCGCCACTTGTAGACGAAGCCCGTTTGACATTAGATCTGAAACGCTGGTTATTTTTCTCCTTATGACCGTCCTCCCACCATTCTAGATAGCCAACCAGCTGGAAACATGTCTCTTTAGTGTGTTTCTTCATCCCACAATGAGTGCAATACAACTTGGATTTATCTTCTTTCTCTTTGGATCAGAATTTAAACCTCTTTGCAGAATCTGTAGCAGCCAAACCCATTCCAATTTCAATCGAGTCACTATCAGAAGAACTTGATTTTAGTATATTAAGTCTGGTCACTTCCCTTCGTATTGTAGCATATGTTGTTTCCACGGAAGGAAGAGGATCATTTTTCAGGATATCTCTCTTGACTGGTTCCAGCTTGTCATTAATCGTCATTAGCAATTGATAGAGTCTTTGTTCTTGAGTCTTCTTATTGTAGATCTGAATGTATTTTGGGTCTTTCATAGGGTTCGGATCTCGCCTATCTATAGACATCCAGATGTTCTGCAGTTTGTTCCACAAGTCTTCTAGTGTATAAGACCCTTGCCTTAATGAATTAGCCCTCTTATGAAGGTCAAACACTTGTAGCGAATCTGTACCAGAACTGTATGTGGTGGCTAACCCATCCCATAGGGATTTTGTAGTGGGATATTGCGAGACATTATTCACCAAGCTGGATTCAAGATTCTGGATAATCCATGTGAAAACGCATTGATCATCTTGTTCCCACCTTGTATATCTTTTGTCAGTTTTGGATGGAGGTTTCGGCTCCCCTATAATGTGAGAACCTCTCCCCCTTCCCCCAATTTCTTTCTTCATCAGGTTTGCCCATAGGGCATAATTGTCACCACTGATTTTAATCCCTAGGGATAAATTCTCGGGGTTAGTTGTTTGTTGTTGTGTTCTGAGACTATTTCTCAAGATGGCAGCAATCTGCATTGTTAATTCATCAGGGATTTGACTGACCACGACTTCATTGCCAGCCATATTTGTTGAGGATGTTCAGAATTTTTGAATGACCACGACTTCATTGCCAGTCATCTTTTTGTTGAGGACGTTCAGAATTCTCAGAATCACATGTGCTCTGATACCATGTTAACATGCACAAGTTCTACGTAGCATCTCAGTTGTTGTCTTTGTTAAATACAAAGAGAGAAGTAGCTGCAGGAAGCGGCTAGGGTTTTGTGTTTATTAGAAAATGTTTCCTTTTGTTTTATTGATGCATTAGAGATGTAATTCGAGAATTGACAAATAGTAAGGCTATCAATATATAGAGAACTTAGAGGCCTATATAAGGAAACTTAATACACTGAATATTCTAACAGTATATATCTTTGTTGAGTTATTTTTTTTTCAAAATAGAAATATTTGGTCCGTATGAATCACCATCATCAACATAGTCTAGTAAAATGACTTTTATATTATATGTTTGTAGCTGCAACTCCAGTTTAAGCAATGAAAACAAATTCATGTTTAGTAATTTTACACTCGGTTGTAGTCCAAACTCCCAAAGAATAAAGTTTTTAATTTGTAGATAAAAAATTATTTCAAATAAAATTTAGGTGATAGCAACAGAATCTGCAATGACGAGATAAAAATAAAAACAAGTGTGACAGGTGGGTTTGAAAAGAGATATATATGGGTTTACAAGTTTGCCTCTATACTAATGGTATAGGCGTAGCGTATACACATGTACCATATTTTTTATACTAACACTAAGTTTCCATATTTTAGTTCACTAGATAAATTAGAGAGAACTTGGAAGTTTTAGAAAGAAGTTAGAGTGTGTAAAAAAATGAGGTGGATGAAGGTTAGTAAAAAAAACTTATATACCCATAAAAAGATATTTTTCTCAAAATTTGAATAAACTTATACCATTTTTGGATAAACTCAAAATTGGGTATACAAAAACCACATTTAAATATATATATATATAGCTTAACCCTATTACTTAAATATATTATTCAATGTGATAATATTTATAACAATTTATAATAATTGTTACATATTTTTATTTACACGTACCAAAAATTTACATATTTTAGTTTCTAATTTTTTTTATTCAGAGTCATTAAATTTTAAATAATAAACAAATTATCTTTATCTAATTTTTAAACTATTGGGATACAAATTTATTGAGCGAATCTTTTTTCACCCCTGTCAAAATATAATACCGAATCAAATAAAAACCCACAGTGTCAAACCCGATATTTATTTATTTTCAGTCTCCTGTAACCGTGCCAGGATTTAGTATAAAATTATCATATTTATGCCTATATCGTCTTAATATAGCGATCTGATTTTATAGATATAACAAAAGTCTTTACTGGTTTCCTAAAATAATAGTTGAATATTGCACCAAAAAGTAAATGCAGTGGTTAGTTAGTTGAGGGCAGCTATTATTACTATTTTTAGGTGAACGAAGGAATCAAGGTCATGTGTCAATTGCCATGCACTTTCATAATTTTAATAAAAATTGGTCTACTCTCATTTCTTAAAACTTGTTCATAAATAGTCATTTAGCAAAATATGCTAAATAATTTTTAATGTCCCATCCAAACCAGTACTAACTGTGGCCCACTACAAAATTTAAGATCCAATGCGGTGGCGTTATGTATGCATCATTATTTTTTTCAATAATTTTTTTTATATATAATCATTTCAAAAGTCGATATTCAGTCTTTTTAAACATTCATATATAAATGTTATTATATTTTGAACAAATTTTCGATAGTTCGATATTTTATTTAAGTAAAATCTTCGATTACTGAGGTTTTTTCACCAACTCTGAAACTAGTTTTGTTTAAAAACAAATGGATATTTTCCAAACATTATAAAAATAGCTGAATTCTTTTTCGTAAGATTTTGTATTAGAAAGTTGAGTTGCTATTAAAATCATCTTTTAAATTTTTAAAAATCTGAAATTTAAAACGTCAATCTTTGTATTTTTTTTTTATATTATTATTCCACGTCATTTTTATTAAAATATAAACAAAATTACACAAATCTAATTTGGAGTAATTATATAGTAGTCCATTAAAATAACCAACTCAATACATTAAACTAGATCTAATTATTAGAAAAAACAATCATTATTAAACACTTGTCTAGAGTTAAGACGGTACCACTTCGGTACACTACAAACTGTGTAACAAACTCAACTTTTAAATCAATCCAAAATGCCTAGCAATCAGAATTGAATCTTAATTGTTACCTCCACTTTCTTCTTATTCACCATGGATTCTGGTGTAGGGCTTAGCACGATTGCACTGGTCTATCACTCATGCTTTTTTTTCACTCGATTCTTTAATTGAAATCGAGATTGAGAAAAATGTTTGATCAATAGATTGACAGTCACTACCGCTTCTTCCTTGTCTTTGGTTACCGATACGTACGATGCGAATATGGAGACGAACTTGTGAAGCTGCTCAACAAGATTAAATTGTGAGGTATTAAGAATTTTATTTTATTTGGTCATGAAATCATCATGAAATTTATTGTTTGCTAATACATCTGAATGACTTTGTGAATTGGCTCTAATAGATTTTTTATTTTCACAAAATATAAGATTTTTAACCCTTTCTTCTCGAATACAACAGATTTTCTATTGAATGACACGATGGAGCAATAAAGAATCAATGGATTTTCTTCATTTCTTTGGAATGACTATATATCATAAACAATAGCTTATTCCATTAAAACCACTGATAATCCATCTTATTTTAGTCTATAGTCTTTGTTAGCTATAGAATGAGTTCCTGCCATGAGCTTTTCCTGACTAGTCAGAATCATATGCATTTTTTATCTACTTATTAAACTTTTGTTCTTCTAGATGCTCTGATTTCTTTTTTTGCTACTTCTTGGATAATGTTAATTTTTTGTCTAAATTTTTTCATCTTCTTCCCCTAGTTCCAAACCTCTTATACTGTAGAGATTTGAATCTGTTTGATTTTGATTAACTTGTACCTGCAAAATAGATTAAGTGGTAACTGAAAAACTCAAGCTTTAAGCTTGCAAGGATTGTTAGTAATTGAGAGATATTGTATCCTTTGAAATAATTAGAATTTTTGTAGTCATTAACGAAGCCATTGAATCCAATATATACCTATAATAATTGCTTATTACAAGGAACTTGGGTTTCCTATTTTTGATGTTAGTCATTAGCATTCTAGTACTGTAATAGTTTTTAGAGTTAGGAGCATTAGCCTGATTGAATTCAGAGTCTTTAGCTTCTTGAAATGTATTTTTTGCTATCCAGTCAGTAACTAAATTTTACTCAATAGATTTGAGATACTATCATTTAATAATAGATTAGTTTATTGCAAAACCTAATCAAATGACTCAGTTTCCAAGAATCATTTCAATTAATAGTTTTGAATCAGTTTCTATATCTATAAGGAGAATTCCTTATTTTTCACATTAATTGCCCATCCATTAAATTCATGCATTCAACAAAAATATGAAGATTTTTACCGTAAAGCTTACCAAAAGCCTTAATGATGTTATTGTGGTTATCTCTAATGAGACCTCTACCACTGGTCTTCCTATTGGAACAACAAACACCGTCTGTATTTAGATTTAATATATTGTATGTAGGAAGTTTCCATTTAAGAGTAAGAGTTTGTCTTGGTTTGTATAAATGTTGAACATAACCAAGCATTATAGCTGCCTTAGAGTCAAGGATCTATTGAGTTCTTTTAAGAATATTTTCTCAATCTAAACTAGTTAGGATATAGTTAATATGGTCTATCATTGATTTAGAGATGATATGGTGCCTTTGATGTATTATTTTATTTCTTGTAGACCATATTACCTAACAAATAATTTGAGGGAAAATATTCTTAATGTGGACCTCCTTTATTGAAAGACAAAAACCATGTCCTTATCATATGCGGTAAGGACATAGGTTCCTTATTAAAATACCAAAAAGCATAGCATAGTGATCCCATACTTGTCATGTTCATTAATACTAGGAAAATACATGTTGAATTAATTTTACATTCTTGTAGAATTGACACTTTAAATCCATTGAGAAGCTATTATATTGAATGACGGAATCTATTGGTAACTATTTGTATATGATGGTCCATAGTATTATAGAGCACTTCCTTGTGGTTCTTAAGTTGCATATCTTTTTTAAAAGGTTAGACTTATTTATTTTAAGTATTATATTGTTCCAGGTATCTTTTGTGTTGTAGGTACCACGAATAGATAAAGATCATTTGATGATATCATTTAAACTGTTGTGTAGCTTGATTATCCTGATTTTTGAGATATCAAAAGGTGTTACTCAGTCTTTTAACTTTTCCAAATTTCACTTTATATTTGTCCAATATTTATTGTCTTCTTCAAAGTTTAACTGAATTAAAGTCTTGGGATAACACCAACTCCCAAGCTATAAATCTATATCTCATTTTCCTATTTTCAACTAGATGGAGTTCTCTTATATATTTCTAACATTCTTAAGTCTTATCCATATTTTAGAACGTCTTAGAGTGGCTTGAACTAGGATAGGATGATTGTTTCTGCAGTATATAGAATGCATATATCTAGCCCAGAGGGAGTCTTGAGCTCTGAATTTATACCATAACTTACAAGAGTAATTTATTTGTAAATCATCCAGTTTCCGGAGATTCAACCCACCTTCTTCAGATGTTTTACACAACTTATGTCACTTGGTCCAATTTATCACAACTTTTCCATTAAATGAGCCTCAAAGATATTTGTTGTGCATTACCTCTATTCTTTGAATCACAACTTTTGGTAGATAAAAAAATTGCGTATGATAGTTAGGAATAGAAGCTAAAATAGCCTCAACTATAGTAAGTTTCCCTCTAAATAAAAGTAACTTGCCATTAAAGTTTTGTAATTTTATTTATAATACTGGTAACTAGGTCATCGCAGTTACCAATTTTGTTCTTTGAGTGGTTATTGATTCATAAATATTTGATAGGTAATGAGAAATGGTTAAAGCCAGTTATATATTCTAGAGTCTTGTTCTTTTTTATGACATATTTTCTATTGTAATGAACTTTGTCTTTTTCTTTTTAATACACTTACCTGATCTGTTTTAATAGTACTGCAGGAAGTCACATATTGTCTTCACATTTTTAGAGGAACCATTGGTGAATATGATGAAATAATTAGCAAAGTATAAACAAGGTGTGTTGATGTTTCTTCTTGTTTTAAATTTTAGTTCATGTCTTTCATCCATCAACCTTTTCATTCCTCTAATCGGATACTTTTCAGCGATGATGAAGAGGATATGTGATAGAGGGTTATCTTGTCTAAGACCCTTATTGGATTTAAAACCCCACGTAATTCCCCATAAACTATGACACATTACCTTATATTATTGATGCTTTTCAAGATCAAATTTAAGAAGGTCCTATTAAAGGCAAATGAACTCATAATTCTTAGTATAAATTGATATGAAAGCCTATCAAAGGCATTTGACAAATCAATTTTAATCATAAGATTGTATCCTATGACCTTGTTGTTTATGTCATGAGTTAATTTCTCTACAAGAAAAATATTATCATGAATACATCATATTTTCAAAAAACCATTTTGTTGGCTTAAATTGCTGCTTCGTCCTTCGACTATCACGTTTTCTGCCATTTAGTCACTCGACAAAAAAATCACGGGTGAGGATCCCTCGACTATCAAAAATCTATAATTTGAGTCCCCCCACGTGGTTTTTGTCCTGGTGCTGCCACGTGCCGTTATAGTTAAATGGTTTTTGTTTCATAGATAGTCCCTCGACTTTGAATTCCATTTTTACCCTTTCAATTTAATCATTTTTTAATTTTTTTTTATATTTTATTCTTTTATTATTCTGAAAATAGAGTATCACAAAATTTGCGATACTCTGTTCTTCTATACTTACCTCCTAGCTGCTGTTTTGTTTTCTCTCTCTTCATGTTTCTTTCTAACCTCTTCCACTTTTTGTCTCTTTCTTGCTTCTTCTTCTTTCTTCTGCCTCCTCTCTTCTTTTAGATTGTGGGTACTTACAGCTAGACCAACACATATCTATATTCAAATTGTTTACAATATTTCGACTTTACCATTTTGGTACATGTTTATTTGATTCAGATCGAGGGTGTAGCTGGACGAGGACTTAATACTTGGGATACTTTTACACATCTACAACCAGGACGATCGGCTTTTCGAGGTGCTGCTTATTTTGAAAACGGACATGGATTCGGGCATAGATTCTTGCAGGTTCTTGGAGATGGGATTCATAATGGTTTTATACCTTGTGATGATAAAACTCTTTATTGGTTATTAGTTAGTTAAAATCCATTTGTTTTACATAATTAATTATTGTATTGAAAATCCTCAAGCGATAACTACCACAGAGATACCGTATTAGTTTGACTTTCTATTTTTAACTACTAAAAGTTAATCGTTAGAAAATACCTAGACCCATTTATCGTAATTTCAAAGATGCATTAGTGAATCGGAGCTAAAATCTCGAGAACATGTGAATTTTTAAAATAATAAACAAACAAACCAAAGAATTTTAGAGTGAGAGAAAGAGAAACAAAAAGCAGTTGTTATCCTTTAGAGTGTGAAAGAGAGTTTGTTAAAGAAAATTAACAGTGACTCAGTGCTCAGCTGTAAGTACCCACAATCTGAAAGGAGAGAGGAATGAGAAGCAAGAAGAAAATGCAAGAAAGAAAGAGACAAGAAGTGGAAGAGGCTAGAAAGAAACACGAAGAGAGAGAGAGAGGGAAAAAAAACCAGCTAAGAGGTAAGAACAGAAAAGCAGAGTATTACAAATGTTGCGATACTCTGATTTTGGAATAATAAAAGAATAAAAAAAAATATTAAATTAAAAGGGTAAAAATAGAATTAAAAGTTATGGACTGTCTATGAAACAAAAACCATTTAACTATGGCGACACATGGCAGCACCAGGACAAAAATCACGCGCGGGGACTGAAATTATATGTTTTTTATAGTCGAGGAATCATCACCCGTGATTTTTTTATCGAAGGACTAAATGGCAGAAAACGTGATAGTCGAGGGACGAATGAGTGATTTAAGACCCATTTTGTTCAACAAAGATAATTTTAGGTAGTAGAGTAGATAACCTATTACTGATTATATTTAAGACAATTTTGTTGAACATACTTCACAAGCTTATAGGTCTGAACTCTTTCCATGACATGAGGGCCTTTATTTTATGAAATACGACATAAAGTAATAGCAAAGATGTCATTAATGATAAGTTCATCCTTAAATATACATATTATGGCACCATAAATATCCTTAGAGACAATTTACCAACATTGCTTATAGAATTCTTTATGGGTTCGGTTTAAGGGTGATATACGTATATTAAAAAAATATAATAATTAATTTAATTATATTTGGTGTGGATGATTTCTAATCAAAGGGTATTTTGAGTAATTTATCAATTGGGTATTAAATTTTTAAGTAGAAGGTAGAGAAATAAGAGAAATGTGAACCCATTTAATGTGGTTGGGTGGGGTATTTATACTTTTGTTTTAGGATTCATGGGCCTTTCGGGTCATAACCCACTTGAGCACACAGTTGAGTCATAACCCACTTGAGCTCACTATTCATCCATCGAACTTTGTTGATTTTGCCTGAACTACCCCTTCAGATAGTCCTAAAGTTCACTTCCAATAATACCTGAAACCATCATTAGACCCTGTAGGTCTTTCAAAACAAATTGGAAGAGCTAACCATTATAGGGAAAATCTGATGAGGGGCCGAAGTGATTCTTTATTTCCAGAAAAAACTCAAAGGTCATAACTTTAACAAGTAACTTGTGTTTACACGTGTCAGTCTCTAATTATACCTCTTAACCGTTTTTTCATAGGTACTTGCACCTATCCTTCAAAAAGTAATTGGTATATGGTTAATAACCCATACTTATTGTTCAAACAATTCATCTCCTCTAGGTAAAATACTCAAGTGGTTTTCTCAACTATATAAATGTGCCTGTTTGACTATTTCTATTCTTAGAGTGAGAAAAAAAATCGAATTTAATTTCTAGGGAGATAAACTTCAAATCATTAATTTGTTCTTAGTTTAATCGTTCTCAGGATTTTTATATATACGGCTAGAACTTCCTTGGTTAAAAAAGGCTGGCTGAATTTGTCCGAATTGGAAATAGAGAAAACAAAAACAAGAATCACCATCGAACTACCTACTTCCCATGATGGTTTGAACATACAAACGATATCATAGCCGGACCGAGTTCATCTTCTTCTAAGTCATCGGTAATTTCTAGAAAAACTTCTTTTGTCCCAACTGTACCAAACTTTGTTTCATTTGTGCCAGATCTTGAACCATCAATTTAGATACCTGAAAACCTTTTTACTAAAGTCAAGACCATTACCAGCAACGAAAAACCATTGCCGTTTATTGCCATAAGATTCAGATGCAGAAATCGTCACACCACGAAGAGTTACCAAGCTTTCCAAAGCCAAAAATATAACTCCATCTACCAAGGATGTTGAGAAACCTACTGAAGGTTCTAGGATAGTAAAGCCTCCTGTTTCGCTTACTATGGATCTAAATCCATCACTCCCACCCACTGAACCTTCTCCAATTGCAAATGAGGATTCTGGATTTAAATCGGTCGACCAACGATCACAAATAATAGAGGATAACATGGACGGTAGTGGGGAAGATACCCCACTAGAGACGTCAAGAAATATTGGTGACAACAAAGTGGTTCGGAAAACAAAAGAGAAAGTAGGTCTGCCTAATACCGAACAATGTCTGAAGTGCCTCGAGGGGAAAGTAGAGTCTAATTTCTCCAAGGTTAGTGTTAAGTATTTACTGGCCCTTCAATAACTTTCCTATGTGTATACCCATACTGCCAAAATGGACAGATTCAGGAAAAAATAGGGCTTTCCAAAGTCTGTTAAAGTAAGAATTCCCATTACTCCAGAAACTCCGATATATTGTAAAACTGAGGAAATAGTGGTGTATACTGAAGTGCGTAATTGGGGCCTTCGGTTCTCTTTGGACCTAGAGATAGTAAGATATTTTCATCTAGTGAGGCTTTGCCCAAGTCAACTAAGCCCCAATGCTTGGTATACACTATTGGCCAACATTATAGCTTCAAGGTTATCAGAAACTTCGATGCCTATGGAGCAGTTTGTTGTTGTGGCTAATTTGTGTCAAAATCACCACATCTACTTCTACCTCTATAACATGGAAAATGATTATAAGATGGTTAATGAGTTACTTGAGGCATAGAAACCCTAGCTGACTCAACTTATCTATATTATTGGGGTTTGGGAGAATAGTAAAAAAGATAACATCTAAAGGGAATCCAAGCCTATTGACCAGACATTGGAAACGTTCAGGTAATCACTGTTCGGATTCCCTTAATAATGTTTTGATACTATTTTTACATTAGACTTATCTTTTAATATTGGATTTATTCTGTAGTGTTTTCAAAGATGTTTTCAAACCATCTAGAAGATGGAAAGACTAATTCACAAAACTAAATTAGTGGGCCACGGAAAATTTGGGGTATTTCCTTCCATAACTGCTTCACTGAAGGGAATATGGTAAGGCCTCATTTATGGAGTACAAGCTCGAATAGAGAGCTCACCTGGGACAAGCTCACGACTCCTCACTCATCGGATGTTATTCTTAAAAGAACCAAGGGATGGGATGGTAAAATTTACTTGTCATCTAGGAGTAGAGCCCTAGCCACTTAGATAAAATGGAGAAAAAAGAAAGAGATTGACGTATCCCACCAGATTCCCGATGTGGGTAGTTCAAGAAATCCAGAATGAATTAATGTTGCTCTGTTAGAGGCAGTTACCATTACAGTAGGCGAGGCAGAAGGGCCACAACATTCACCACAAATTAAGAAGAAAAAGGGTCAGAAAAGATGCAACGAGGGGAGTGACAAAAGGGCACGAGAAAAGAAAAAAGAAACCATGAGGTCAGACATAATACTCCGACCTGAGGCTGTTCCTCCTACCTCTCCTATTGAAATTCTTCCCTAAGAAAAGGTACATGTTGATCTATCCTCTCCAGTGTTTCCCACAACTAATCCACCTTCCGGTAAACGTGATATCAATTTAAAGGACCTTGGCAACATCTATTTCAGTGAGTTTGAGAAGGATGATTTCGACCGAACCTTCCCCCAATTAACCACCATAGCTAATGCAGTGATTTATAAAGGTGAATTTTTTGAAGTATCTTGTGAGCATGAGACCTTGGGTCATGCAGTCTTAGGCTCCATAAAGCCAATAAATGACTTGGAAAGAGAAGTCAGAGCTTAGGCTAAGGACATTTTCCCCTTATAACTGAGAATCAAAGCTTGAAAGATTCTCTCATAGCCGAACAGAAGAAGGTTAAAACTTTGGGCAAAGAAAAGGAACAACTGAGTACCGGCTTGAATCAGGTTAAGGTCGATTAAAAAGAATCCCTAACCATTATACCGAATTGCAAACAACTACTTCTAAGGAGATAAAGTCTTTAAAAGTTCAACACATCATTGATGAAAGTACCATCAATCAATTATCTAAGGCAAATAAGAAGTTAGAGAAACTTCTTGAAAAGAAAGAAGGAGAGATTACTTCCCTAAAAGAGAATCAAACTCGAAAGATAGTAGTCGCAGTGGATAAGTACGCTGCTGGGGTATTGGATTCTATGGAAAAGAGGGATGAAAACATTAAATTAGACATGGTCTTGTTATTCCAAGACACTTTTCCAAAACAAATCTCTTGGGGATTTATAGAGGTTTGTACCATACGAAGAAATACCCTTTCACAATCTACCATATGGTGATAAACTTTGTGTTTCCTCACCAAGTGGATTTAATTCGGATGAATAGACTGATGGAAGCTCAGATGCTAATACTAAAGATCCAAATGAAGAAAAAGGGAATGGATAGTTCAAGAGAAAGGTGATGGTAAAGAGAGAACTGAAGAGAATGAGCCATAAGGTTACTTTATTTTTTGAGTTTATGTTTTAAACCAAAGTCCTTGAATAGTATAAGGAACTTTTTGTGTTATTCAGAGTTCATTTTGTGAACTAAAGTCCTTGGATGACCAAGGAATGTTTTGTAAGATAGATCGAACCTCTTTGCTGATCCGACCAGTATTTAATGTCATTTTTTGCTTCGTTTATTTCATATTTTTCCTTATTTTTTTACGCTTCCATTAAAATATGATCATACTTAAAGATGGTAAACACTAAAAATATATAAACCCAATTAAAGATTTAAAATGTAAAGTTTAACTAGTCTTTAATACGTTTGAGTCATTCAAAAGTACTCAATTTCAAAGCTAAAGGTGTTTAATGAGTGTTTAATTTATCTGAACCATTCATAGGTCTTTCAAGGTGTTTAATGGGTGTTTAACTCGTTCGATCACCTCCATAACCACAAAAATTTATTTTAAAAGGAAAAAGATAGTGTATTGATTGAGATCTGGACACCTCATTAAAACCTCCTGGCGTCACTAGGGTACGAAAGAGTATGCCCCAAATATTTGCGTCAAAGTACAACAAAGTAAATATTTACAAGATGATTTTATTCTAAATATAACCTTAGATGCTCAATATTCGAAGGATACTTTAAAAGGTTGCCTTCTTTATCTTGAAGTCTGTATGATTATTGTTTGACTTTCTCACATACCATGTACGCGCCCTCCCAATTCAGAGCCAGCTTTTCGAATTGTTTCTCCTTGGTATGTAAGAGAAAGTTTCTTAATACTTTGTCCCCTACTTGGAAATCTATTCGTTTAACTTTAGATGCAAACCTGCTTCTCATCAAACTCTGGTAGTGTGTTCTTCTCAAATGTTCTTTCACTCTTCTTTCTTCAATTAAATCTAGGTAATTCCTCACAACCATGTCTTTATCTTGTTCAGAATAATTTTGTACTCTGAATGAAGGAAAGGTTGCTTCTATAGGTATAATTGTATCCATCTCATAAACCATAGTAAAATGAGACTCATGAGTGGTTGTATGAGGAGTGGTTGGGTAGGCTCGTAACACTTCTTGCAAATAGCTTAGCCATTTTCCTACATCTCATTCTATATTCTTTTTCAAACCCGTCAAAATCGTTCGATTAGAGTATTCAACTTTCCCATTAGCTAAGGATGGAAAAGAGAAGAGAAGTAGTGTTGAATTTCTCTTGAAGTACAAAATACCTTTATGTCTTTGTTGTCAAAATGAGGACCATTATATGTAGTGATATGTTTGGGAAGTCCAAATCAGCAACATATGCTGGAAATGATAAACTTTATCACTGCCTTTGATGTTGTTCCAGATAAAGGTGCAGCTTCTATCCACTTAGAGAAATATTTTATTACCATTATTATAGTTTGACAACCACCGGAGGCCATGGGAAGGGGCCCAACTAAATATCATCCCCATCTATCAAAGGGTATAGGTTTAGATACTGATTCCATAGGGACTGCTGGCACATGAATTGCATTTCTATATTTTTTACAAGGATCATATTTTTTGACCAAATCCTTAGCATATGTCATTATAGTGGGCCAGTAGTATCATGCTAACAAAACTCTTCTAGTTAAAGTTTTATAACCACAGTGTGATAACCTCTCTCCATCGTGTAATTCAGATAAAATATTTTGAGATTCTTCAAAACCAAGGAAGCGCAAGAGAGTCCTGCTGAAATACATTTTATAAATAACTCCTCTTAATATCAGAAAACCACGAGCTTTGTATTTTACTTTTTTAGCCAAACTTTTATTAGAAGGTAAAAGTCCATCGGTAATAAACTATTAGATTTCATATCTCCAATATTTGGATTTCATGTCGAATATGTTCATATTTTCTTCAAATTCACCCTTCTTTTCTTGAATTGAGTCATAGAAGGACAAAAGATCCAAGGGTATGCTTCAGAGTAAGCTATACTGGCTAAGGAATCTGCCATAACATTTTCTGATCTAGAGATATATTCATATCGGATGGACTTAACACTTGTGGTGGTTTTTTTAACACTTGTAGATACTTTATCAGATGATATTTTCTGGTTTCAGATTGCCCTTGAGCTTGATGAATAAGTAATTGAGAATCACTTATTAACCAAATCCTTTTTGTTCCACATAACTGAGCTAACCTTACTAGCTATGGTTGCATCATATTCTGAAACCAAAGCACATAGCTTGGTACATGTTTTCACCATAAAGAGAATTTAAATAAATTCTAGCTTCAGATCCCATCGTACTAGACCTGCCATACGTTCGGACTACCCATTCTTTATGAAATTTACTACCTTGAGCTTCTTCATGAGATCTCTTACTATGAAATTCTACCAAGAAGTTAGCTACAACTTCAGCCTTGATTGCAGTTCGAGATGCAAATTCAATATCATAGTCTTTAAGGTCAACTGATCATTTAGTCATTTTTCCTGATATGTGAGCCTTTTATAACATGTTTTTTAAAGGAAAATACGTCCGAACAGTGATAAAGTGTGCTTCAAAGTAGGGTCTCATTTTTCTAGCTGCTATCACCAGTGCTAAAGCTAATTTTTCTAACTTCAAGTCATTTTTCTCATCTTCTAATAAACTCTTGCTTATATAATACACGAGACAGGGGTAATTATCTACTTCTCTTACCAACACAACACTCACTGCATATTCTGATACTGCTACATTTACATATAAAAAGTCTCTCACATTGAATAGGCTTGAATAATGTCTTTGGCGAAGACAAGTGTTTTTTGATTTCAAAGAAAGCTTAATCACACTATGGAGACTGACTGAAGTCTTTAGCATTCCTTAAAAGTTGGAAAAACTGAGCGCATTTGTGTGATGATCTTGAGATAAACCGATTTAAAGCAGCTAATCTTCCGGTTAGTATATGAACTTATTTAGTATTTCGAGGCGGATCCATGGCTAATAAAATATTTAACTGATAAGGATCAACATAAATCCCTTTTTTACTTATACTTTATCCCAAAAACTTACCAGATCGGACTCCGAATGTACATTTCTTAGGGTTTAACTTCAAGTTGGTAGCCTGTAGGTTAGAAAATGTTTATTGGCGATCAGATATGTGATCTTCCTCCATAAGGATTTTTCACCATCATGTCATCTATGTAAACCTCTACATTTCTGCCAATTTGGTTACCAAACTCCTTATTCACCAATCGTTGATAAGTAGGTCCAACATTCTTCAACCTAAATGGCATCATTTTATAGTAATGGAGCCTCATATCAGTAATAAAAGTAGTATGATGTTGACCTTTTGGATCTATCTGTATTTGATTATACCCAAATAAAGCGTTCATAAAAGACAATAATTTGTTCTCCAACGTAAAGTCTACTAGCTGGTCTATCTGGGTCACTAGGAAAGGATCTTTAAGACAAGCTCTATTAAGATCTGTGAAATCAATACACATACGTCATCTCCCTTCTTTTTTCTTGAACAATAGTGAATTAGCTATCCAAAGAGAGTAATGATATTCCTTAATATGCCCCATCTTGGTTAGCCGATCTACTTTTTGCACAATCACTTTGTATTTTTATCTTGAAAAAATATTTATTCTCTGTAGCACTGGCCCAGCATTAGTTCAGACTGATAGTTTGTGACTGATCACATTGGATGGAACTCCGTTCACATCTTCATTGCATCATGCAAACACATGTAGATTATTAAATAAAAAAGACAATAATTCTTGTTTCAACCTTAATGGTAATTTGGCTCCAACCCTAACACTTTTGCCATCGAACTTACTTGAGCTCACTGTTCATCCATCGAACTTTGTTGGTTCTACCCGAACTACCCCTTCAGGTAGTCCTAAAGTTCACTGTTAATAATATCTGAACCCATCAATATTAATATTATAATTTAAAATATGTTTATTAATTTTTAATTGATTTTTTCTATTGATTTTTATTAATTGTACTACAAATTTTATTAATTGTACTAATTTTTTTATTAATTGTACTACAAAATTTATTGATTTTTCTATTGATTTTTATTAATTGTACTACAAATTTTATCCTCTTACTTGTAGAATTCTAAATTATAATGTACGATTTTATATTCACTTAACATATAAAGTCATGCATTTAAACTATCTCTTTAATTATCTGAGTTTATTTATGTAAGCACATGATGCTAGAAAATTAATATTGGATGACGTATAGGACATATATAATGGTCGATCCATCAAATAATTAAGTATTTATTTAAGATTTTATAATGATTTTTATACCTTATCCTAAATTGATTATGATCATACATCAATAATTTAACCGTCATAAATTTTCAAATTAATCATGAGATGTTGATTGAGAAAACTTATCTCAAATCAACTCAAGCAATTCAGAGCTTTGTTGTTTCTACACTATAATATTTTAGCATGCTCGAAATATATGTTTTCTATGATAAACTCCCATAATAAGAAAGACTGATGGTGTTGATTCTTGTTTTTTTAATAATTATAACGTCTTATCTAGATATTTCAGACTTGATTTCTTGAATAATTTTTTTTAATGATATGTAATATGTCATTGTAACGTATGATTATTAAAACGAAAAATAATTTTAATCTTAATCTCCTAACACTCATTTTATGAAGTTCATAAGTTAATCTCAAAACAAAAAGATTACTGTAACGTATGATAATTAAAACGACAAATAATTTTAATCTTAATCCCCTTACGCTCATTTTATGAAGTTCATAATACTTTACTAAGTTAATTTCAAAACAAAAAGATTACAACTTTGATAAATTATAACTAATGAGACGTTTAAACTTAATCGTACGACTATTGGCTATATATATATATATATATATATATATATATATATATATATATATATATATATATATATATATATCATGTTTTCTTAATATGGTCATTTATAAATATTTGATCATAATATTCAATACACGAAACTTAATTTCTGAAATATGTAGGATATGAAATGATTATCTTGAAAGAGTCATTTGAAAATTTTGAAATAAATATTCTCTTAAAATTTCATTCTTTTAACATTAAATGAAACCTATTTGAGGGAAGACCTTTTGAATGTATTAAATGAATTATCTTATACCACTTTTTCATCTTTGTTACACTAACCTACAATTAAATATATCTTTGTTACAACAACCTACAATTAAATATTGCAATGTGATCATGGAAGCTTATGATAGAAATACTTTACGGATTTCTAATCTAACTTATTGAACCACGAAGTTAAATCATCCTATAATAATGCGGAATAAATACTTACAGGATGTAGACATTCTTTGATCTTCAGATTCCTGACTTAGAGCAGATGATCGGCGATCCTTTGCTAGGTTATTGATTCTTCTAAGAGATGGCAACCAAAACACACTTTTGTAATTGATTCGAAGGAAGAATCAATTTATTTTTCTTAAAGGATTTTCTCTCTGTATTTTCTTTCGTTGCTTTCAAGAATGAGAAACTCATTCTTATATAGAACTGAAGTGAAAAAACGGTTCTTCATTAAGTAATTGTCTGTAACTTCCAGACATTTACTTAACGAAGACCAGTAACGGTTCTTCTCTCTTAATTGTCTGTAACTTCCAGACAGTTACTTAATGAAGACCAGTAACGGTTCTTCTCTCTTAATTGTCTGTAACTTCCAGACAGTTACTTAATGAAGACCAGTCCTTATTAAATTGCCACTCTTGGGGACCATAACCCGGTATTATTTTGTTTTACAAAATAACCCCAAAACTTTACGTTTTGCTTAAGTTGTTTATTTCCAAATCCAATCCTTCACAGTATTTGGAATTAAACCTGGTATCTATACAATTACCTCCATGATACATATTATATCTACTAGTCCGTTCTTTTCTTTATGATTACTTTTATTGGACTAATATTAATGATAGTTCGATACATCGATACGACATGTGACGGTCCAACTTAATGGAGAAATTCCAACAATCTCCCACTTGGATCATCATATGCTACTATAGGATGCATCCACTTAATGAACGTTCTAAATTTCTATCGTCACATAGATAACCTTAACAATCTCGTAAATGACTATTAACGACATAGGACTAAAGTCATCATCAATGCATTTCAAGCCGCAAATAGATGCATCAGTAATCACGATATCGCAACAATCAACTACATGGATCTATCATGGTGCATAGCATAAGAATAATATGAAATGTAATCTTACATATCTATTCTTAACTAGTCCCACTTAATTGGAGGTCTACTTACAGCAGAGTACGAATAATCAAATACAAGAGCACATTGAAAACTTGTATATAAATATGTTTGCATTAATGACCTTAAGTTCGCGAAATATCATAATACAAACAAATTTAATAGCTTAATACAAACTCCCACTGAAACTAATAATCCTCTAAGTACACAACACCCATGTTAATGGTGTGTTCAATAAAAACTTTAGGTACTAATGCCTTCGTAAGAGGATCTGCTAACATTTAGTTTGTCCCTATTTGCTCCACACTAATTTGACCACTCTGTACTCTCTCTTTAACAGACAGGAACTTGATATCTACATGTTTGGACTTAACCGAGCTCCTGTTACTGTTTGAATACTGAACTGTCGAGTTATTGTCACAATATAATCTAAGGGGTTTTTCTATCCCATCTACGATTCGCAGTCCTTTGACAAAATTTCGCAGCCAAAGCGCCTGATTGGATGCCTCGAAACAAGCAACAAATTCCGCAGCCATAGTGGAAGATGCAATGAGTGTTTGTTTAACACTTTTCCATGATATTGCACCTCCCGCTAAAAGGAATATAATGCCTGAGGTTGAACGACGAGAATCCTCACATCCGGCGAAATCCGAGTCGGAATACCCTATGACCTCCAGTTTATCCGACTTCTTATATGTTAACCTGTGATGTTTTGTTTGTTGCAAATACCGGAGAACTCTTTTGACTGCTTTCCAGTGTTCCATCCCCGGATTACTTACGTATCTCCCTAACACACCCACCACAAAAGCAATGTCTGGCCGTGTACACACTTGAGCATACATCAGACTTCCAACAGCCGAAGCATATGGAACTTTTTGCATTTCCTCAATCTCAAGTTTTGTTTTTGGGCATTGCTTAAGGCTAAACTTTTCACCTTTTGATATAGGGGTTTCCTTTCCTTTTCTGTTAGCCATCCTGTAACGTTGTAACATACTCTCAATATACGCCTTTTGTGATAAACTCAAAATTCCATGGGATCGATTCATGTGAATTTGAATTCCTAACACAAATGATGCATCACCAGGATCTTTCATATCGAATTTGTCCGAAAGAAATTTCTTGGTCGTATGTAACAATTCCTTATCGTTCGTGGCCAATAATATGTCATCAACATACAGCACTAGAAATATGAATTTACTCCCACTGAATTTTTGATACACACAATCCTCTACCGAATTTATCTCGAAACCAAATGAGACAATAACTTCAAGGAATTTGTGATACCACTGTCGAGACGCTTGCTTGCGACCATAAATAGATTTCTTCAGTTTACATACCGTCGACTTTGGATCACCAGAGACAAAGTTTTCAGGTTGTAACATATAGATCGTTTCCTCAGTGTCTCCATTAAGAAAGGCGGTCTTTACATCCATTTGATGGAGCTCAAGGTCGAAGTGTGCAACTAATGCCATGATTGTCCGAAAAGAATCCTTCGAAGAAACTGGAGAGAAGGTTTCTTTAAAGTCAATCCCTTCACGTTGAGTAAAACCCTTAGCTACAAGTCGCGCTTTATGCCTCTCCACATTACCCTTAGAATCCCGTTTGGTTTTAAAAATCCATTTACAACCAATCGGCTTCTTTCCTTCAGGTAATGGAACAAGCTCCCATACCGCGTTATCTTGCATTGATTTAAACTCTTCGTTCATTGCTTTAATCCAGAAGTGAGAATCAAAACTTTTCATGGCTTCACGAACACTTAAAGGATCGTTTTCTGTTGAACCATAAAATTCTTCATGTTCTTGAAGATACACTATATAGTCTGAAGATATAGCGCTCTTTCTTTCTCTAGTAGATCTACGCAAAGGCATAATTTCTTCATTTTGCACTTGAACTTCTTGAGGAGATAGAGTTTGTTCTTCTTGAACAACTTCATTTTGCTCCATTGGAACAACATCCATAGGAGGAAGATTAACATCATCTTGAGTATCTATATGTTCTAACGAATCTGAAGTGATGATTGGCCTTCTAATTACCATATCATCATCTGACACTATAGTATCATTGTTAGAACCTTCATGAATCTCTATTGATTCTTCCTCAAAATGAATGTTCGTTACTAAATTCTTCCCCCCAAACTCTATATCCTCAAAGAATTTCGCTGTACCCGTGTCAAATATATTCTTTGTGGAAGGATCATAAAACTTAAAACCCCTATAATACTGTGCTCGGGATATCCGATGAAATAACTACTAACCGTTTTGGAGTCCAATTTCTTTTCATTCGGCCTATAAGGCTTCGCTTCAGCTGGACATCCCCAAACATGTAAATGTTTTAAACTAGGTTTACGCCCAGTCCAAAGTTCATACGGTGTCTTAGTAGTTGCTTTCGTCAGAACTCTATTAAGTAGGTAGGTCGCACATTTTATTGCTTCTCCCCATAGTGATATAGGTAATGTTGAATGACTAATCATACTTCTTACCATATCCTTTAATGTACGGTTTCGTCTCTCAGATACTCCATTCATGTTGGGCGAACCCAACATCGTATATTGAGGGACTATACCACACTCTTCTAGGAACTTTGCAAACGGTCCATGACATTGTTCACCTGAACCATCATATCTCCCGTAGTATTCACCACCACGGTCCGATCTGACGCACTTAATGTCTTTACCAAGTTGTTTTTCAAATTCAGTCTTAAAGACTTTGAACTTGTCAATGGCCTCTAATTTTTCGTGAATGGGATATAGATACCCATATCGTGAAAAGTCGTCAATGAAAGATACAAAATATCGTTGGCCATTCCATGATGCTGTAGGGAACGGACCGCAAATGTCTGTATGTATCAAATCCAAGACCCCTTTCGCTCTGTATGCATCTAATCGTTTCACTTTGGTCTGTTTTCCTTTTATACATTCAACGCAAACGTTGAAGTCCGAAAAATCCAGTTCACTTAATAAACCTTCTGAAACAAGCTTTTCAATTCTATTTCTAGAAATGTGACCTAATCGCTTGTGCCAAAGTTTTGCTGATTTTTCCATTTTACAATTTAGTTTTCCAGGTACATCTACATTCATTATCTCTTTGTGATCCTTTATACTATCCAATAAATACAAGTTATCATTTTCTATTAACTTTCCAGAACCAACAACATTACCATGTAAATAAAGACATAAACTTTCATTTCCAAATAGACAAGAATAACTTAATTTGTCCAACAACGGAAAAGAAATTAGGTTCCTTCGAAAAGAAGGTACATACAATACGTCTTTTAAATACAAAAAATGTCCACTCGTAAGCAACAAACGAAAATCACAGATAAAATGAACTAAACACGAACTGCCATCAGCTGGATAGATGGATGTTTCACCATCACTCAGGCTTCGGTTTCTTATCATACCCTGCAAAGAAATACAAACATGAGTTGTTGCTGCTGTATCAACCCACCAAGTATTTCTTGGCACTAAAACTAAATTGATCTGAGAACAGACCATAGAAGTAAAAATACCTTTGGCTTTCATCATAGCCCTCCAATTTTCACATTCTTTCTTAAAGTGCCCCGGTTTCTTACAATGGAAGCAACACCCTTTACCAGACGTACCCTTATGCTTCTTTTGTCCCGAACCGGATGCATGTGCATCTGAACCTTCATACTTTCTCTTAATTCCCTTATCCACCTGAGCTTTCACCATTTGCACTTCTGGATGTTCTTGCTTCATCTTTTCCTCCTCTTGCGCTGCTTGAGAGATGAGCTCGTTGAGAGTCCATTTCTCGCGCTGACATTTATAAGAAGTTTCGAAGTTCTTATACTGAGGAGGGAAAGAGTGAAAAGCAAAGCTTACCACAACATCTTCGGGAAGGTCAATCTTAAGTGCTTTCAGTTTGGAAGCGATGTTTGACATTTCCAAGATGTGCTCACGAACAGTCCCTTTGCCACGATATTTCATAGAGGCTAGCTTAATAAGCAGCGTCTTAATCTCTACTTTATCGTTCTTGGCAAAACATTTCTCTACCTCTTCGAGAAATATTTTCGCATTAGTGATCTCAGGTGAAACTGCACCACGGAGTGCTAATAGAATTGCTTGCTTCATGATCCCTAGACTTATCCTGTTCGACTTTTCCCACGCCTCTGACTCTTTCTTCTCCGTAGGAGAACTGTCATCAGTCAGAGGTTTAGGTTCATCGACCCTTAATGCTAAGTCGTAATCATGGCACATCAAGTGCAGCAACATATCTTCTTTCCACAGCTCAAAGTTGCTCCCATTAAGTATGGATACCTTTTTGCCTTCCGGGTTATAGAAATACGAATTTGCTAACATAACAAACAACAAACAATAAATAGCCAAAAACATCACTTAACATATAACCTCCATAGTATTTAACAAATAAACATAGCATAATAAAAAATACTCTTACAACATCAATAAGATACCTTTGGGCAAGCATATTAATTTGTATATGTATGAGTTTGAGCATAATTAATGTTGATCCTTCTAATTGACAAAAAAAAATATTCCTTTGGGCCGATTTTTTCCTAGTTCAATTTTCTTAATGATCAATTCACAAATAACTATCTCGTGTCTAAGATTAACTATGTCAAACATTAACCTTCCTTTGGGCCGATTAAAATTTACATACTTGTCAATCATAGACTTGTCAAAACTCTAAAATAATTAATTCAGCAATAGGGATCACTTTGGCGATATATTGAATCATTAATTATTTACCGAAGTTCGGACAACTTAAAACATGCAAATTATTTCGAAAAATACTATACGACTACCTTACTTAATGTCCAAACTATTTCGTAGTCTATGTATAATTTAATCAAATTAAATTTACACCTTAAATTTAATATATTATAATATATCTTTAATTATATTGTAATATATCTTTAATTATAATATATGTTTAATTAAATTAAATTTACACCTTAAATTTAATATATTACAATATATCTTTAATTATATTGTAATATATCTTTAATTATAATATATCTTTAATTAAATTAAACTTACTCCTTAAATTTAATATATTATAATATATCTTTAATTATATTGTAATATATCTTTAATTATATTATAATATAATTCTTAATATATATTATAATATAGTATTTATTTATATATATAAAACTTATTCATATATATATATATATATATATACTATAATATATATTTATATATATAATAAACTTCAATGATATAATACAATTCTCGTAATAATTCACTTATAACTTTATATAATATATAAGCAAACTTAATTACACATTTATCGGTGGTCACGTATATTTCGCCTATTCTTTAGGCGAAAGGACAGTTACTAAATTAATAATTTCATATTTTAATTTAATTATATTAATTATAGTAGCCGGCATCTTTTAACTGCATATATAATTATACCACCGTAATTGTTTAATTGTTTTGTGTAATTTCCGATAACCGACATCATATCTAATATATAGATCTAATATATATGATCTAATTTTATAATCTGAAAAACTAAGAATTTAATTTCATGGTGGCTCTGATACCACTTGATAGAAATACTTTACGGATTTCTAATCTAACTTATTGAACCATGAAGTTAAATCATCCTATAATAATGCGGAATAAATACTTACAGGATGTAGACATTCTTTGATCTTCAGATTCCTGACTTAGAGCAGATGATCGTCGATCCTTTGCTAGGTTATTGATTCTTCTAAGAGATGGCAACCAAAACACACTTTTGTAATTGATTCGAAGGAAGAATCAATTTGTTTTTCTTAAAGGATTTTCTCTCTCTATTTTCTTTCGTTGCTTTCAAGAATGAGAAACTCATTCTTATATAGAACTAAAGTGAGAAAACGGTTCTTCATTAAGTAATTGTCTGTAACTTCCAGACAGTTACTTAATGAAGACCAGTCCTTATTAAATTGCCACTCTTAGGGACCATAACCCGGTATTATTTTGTTTTACAAAATAACCCCAAAACTTTACGTTTTGCTTAAGTTGTTTATTTCCGAATCCAATCCTTCACAGTATTCGGAATTAAACCTGGTATCTATACAATTACCTTCATGATACATATTTTATCTACTAGTTCGTTCTTTTCTTTATGATTACTTTTATTGGACTAATATTAACGATAGTTCGATACATCGATACGACATGTGACGGTCCAACTTAATGGAGAAATTCCAACAGCTTAAACTAAATTCTATTTTTACATCGTAATATTTCTAATGTTCATATGAAATTTCTTTATAGTGTCACAAAAGCTGAATTTAGATTTTTTTGTTTGACCACAAAATATCTTATTATTCTTGTAAATCTAATTATGTTGTTACAAGAGTTGAAACTTGATTATTTTATCGTATTAAAAAAGTGTATTAATGTCTTACCAAAATATTTATGATATTGTAAAAATTGTAAATGGGTTCTTTTGTAAAGCATAAAGATTTTCAATGCTCTTGTGGAACTTTTTATGACATTACAAAATTAAAATAAGTTATTTTATAAACTACTATATTAACTTAAGTTTACACACTTTTTTAAAGATGTTGAATTTGTGCTTCATGAACAACTACAATGGTTTAATCTTAAGTACGAGTTTTAATATTTTTCTTAGAAAGGAACAAAGAGATGATCGGTAATGAATGATAAAATCCTCATCGTTTGAATCTAAACAAATCATTTATGTTTCTTCCCAAAAATCAAGGTTGCTGACTGAATATTTCCTACAAACATAATATCCTCAAAATTACTATATAAAATTAATATACTGTCTCAAATATAAATTTAGATTGTAGGTTTTAAAATAGCTATAATAAAATGAAATTTTGATCCAAATAGATATAATTTTTATTGTATTAGACTTCAGCTTCCAATGTTAGGCCTCTAATTCTTTGATTATTCTTGATATCCTAAATGTACAAATTTCTTAAACAATGTTTTTGTCGTGTTTAAGGTTTATTTTATTAATCTTACTAATTACCTCCTTATGAATTCAGTTAATAAATAATTATTTCATATCTGAACTATATAAACCAATAATTGAATATTGATATTATTCACTTAGGTGTCATACATGCCTTCAGCAACAACCATCAGATACATATATTGATCATTCGAGGAATAATTGGAAGTGAAAAGATTATGTTTGGTCTAAAATAATTCTAAGGTCGATTGATTCAATAGCTAGAGAGAGAGTAATAAAATATTTATAGAGGGAGAAAATGACAAGTGTCAAAGTCCAAGTCTTATCATTCATCATTTTTTCAAGTCAAAATACACTTATATATAAGAGTATAGAATAACAGAGACAATGGCACACACTCCATTTATAGAATTTTTATCCACATTACATTAATAAATAAAAATATATCTATCATATATTACATTTTTAGTCTTTTAAGTTTTTTTTCTCGCACAAAACCTCACTTATACATTATCTGTAGATCTTTTAACCCTTCTAAATTAATTATTATGGCTTGAATTATTCATACCCTTATGAGATATGAAAAACTATTAGAACTTGTCAATGAAATCCTTATATATTGAAATATATACACATTAGAAATAAAAGATATCAATGAACAAAGAGGTATATGTATATTTCTCTATGAATATGAACATATTCCTAATAATTATATATTTTTTGTTGAAAGAATTTCATTATTCTATTTGCACCTTATTTCTTTTATTTGGTATTCTAGTCTTTAATAAGTCCATGGCATATATTAATAGTTAGAATACTCAAAGGATTCTGAAACATCTTATCAACTAGTTTATCCATCTTCCTTTTTAGAAATATCACATTACTAATTGTAATAAAAATGTGCCTATTTGTCCAATTTTTTCAATTTTTTACTAAAAAATACATAAATATGTATAATATAACTACAAAATATATAAACTAAAATCCTTAACGGAGACAGTGGACACCGGTTTATATATTAATTATCACTATCCTTAAATATATTATACTTTCATTTAATTTTGGCGATTTAATGTATGCACTGAATGAAGATCAAAGATATCTAAGAGTGGTAAGATAATAATAAATCACCACTATCTGTAAATATATTTTACCACCACTTAATTCTGGCAATTTAATGTATTCACTAAATGAAAATCAAAGATCTCTACGAGTTATAAGACAACAATAATTCACCATTATATGTAAAGATATTTTCCAGTCACTTAATTTCGTGATCTAATATTTATATTGAATGAAGATAAAAAAATGTCTATAGGTTCTCGATATAAATTAAAATATAGACTAGGTTTATTTAAGGTTTGAAACTTGGTGCGCCATAAATTATCTTTATTATTTGATATATTTTATTTAGATAATTATAAATTTGAAGTATTTTTATATGTCAATTCCAAATTTTTGGGACTGGACTACTTGGTTATCTAAAATTCTAAGTGAATGGTTATGTATATCTCTGAATTAAAAATTGCCTAAATCACATAATCGATGGCCAACATTTTAAAATAGAGATGTATTTATAAAAACAATTAGGTCTAAAATTTGATCATATAGTTAGACTTAAAATTATTTATTATAAATTTTACCGTTGTCACTATCAATAAATAAAATCTTAATTTACATTGATTCTAGATTGAACCACTTGAAAAACTGAAGAATTTAAGCACTAAAATTTATAAAATTTGGCAATAAAATTTACAACTCTATAAAAAATATATTTCATGACATGTTTTAAGGAGTTTTTAATAGTATCATCACTATTTACGACTGGATTTTTATCTTCTTTCATGAAGAGTAATTAATTACCATAGTCTAGTAGATATTAAAAGTTCTTACCGGATAAACATATCTTGTCTGAATAATTGGAAATAGGTCATCTAAAGTATAACTATATTCTACACTCAAAAAAGTTCAACTAAATCACCTCGTGCATAATATAATAGGTTGAATTTTATCAGATTGGAAGGTCTGAGAGTACATTTATATGTATGACACTCGTCATTATCATTAGCGGAGACACTAGGCGCCAACATGTTATATATTACCTCTCGAGTCAACTTTAAGGTTAAATAATGTTGGTAATATGCTATATTTGAAATCATCCAAGCCACACACTCGACAACACCTGACTGATTCATGGTAACTAAACGAACCTTTTAACCTTAAAAAGTTAGTTATGCATGAGAATGGTGGGTGTAAACGCAACAACTGCATCATGCAACAATTTATCACCATCCACAAATATGTGAAATATTCTTCCGTTGAAGGAGACCGACACACAATAATTGTTTCCTTTAATATGCGAGGGCCGAAACTCCTTTCGTGACTCGCCTGACATTGCTCATGCATGTTGGATACTAGTTCTGCCAATCGGTTCCAGAGCATGGGCATCTGAAGAGCTCACATTGTAATATATCTCAATACTCTTTGAGCATATGAAGAAGTTCGAGGATGTGAAATATCTCGTTAAATAATAACATATCTCGTATACCAAAAAAAAAAACCTTGGCCATACAAGACATCACCTCGCACATCCTAGAGTTCAATTGTCAACAAAAATGGATAGTTACCTCTCATGTCAAAGATAATACATTATCGACACTAGATGTTTCTCAATGCACACATAATGGAGTTACGTGACTGTAAAATCTTAAACATATATCATTGTAGTCAATATGACAACAAAAATTTAAAACAACCAATCCAAACGTGTTTAATGTAAACATGATATGCAATTACAAGAGAAACATGTTTTTAGTCGTACATATATCACTGAATTAAACATGTTATAAAAAATCACACACACACACACACACACACACACACATATATATATATATATATATAAGAATCCTGAATTGGTTAGTTGCAAAATTAAATGACATACTAGGAAACTACCACAAGTAAGACAATAAAAAAAATTCAAGTATTGTCCATTCTCGTTATGATCACAACAAGGGTGGTCACTGCGAAACATGTACTTTACCACATATAATTTAAGTTCTCCACGACTGACCCTAAAAATTATGAAAAAATAAAAAAAAATCCCAAATTAATTTGAAATAGGGTTTTGTCCTGATTTTTTCCGAATCAAACTTGTATTTTTAAATATGCAAATATATATATATATATATATATATATATATATATATATATATATATATATATATATATATATATATATATATATATGTATATGTGTGTGTGTATGTGTGTGTGTGTGTGTGTGTGTGTGTTCAATAACGTAATCGACCGCACCATTCATTCATAAACATGTGATTATAACGTCCCTAACACCTAATTATGCTTAGGTCTAAAAATTTAAAATTTACAAAATTGTGACTTTTACTCATAAAATGAAATTAAGGGTAAGATTAAGGCTTTAGGAGACTCAAACACAGTTCTAAACATATGTCTCATATCTCGTAGAAATCAGACTCATTATAATACCAATTTTTGCATACAATGATAATACATTATGACACTAAAACTTAGTATCTTAACTAAGATAGGGATGCTACATTCGAGTTCAAGGAGATTACAGTATTCCGACGGATGAGTTCAGAGAGAACCAAACCTTTCAATGTCCAAGTGAGGCTCTTCATTGAGATAGACCCATCAATTGACCGCAAAAGATAAGGTACCACCATAGATTCCTAAATTATGTCATTTATGAATCTAGAGTTAGACAGAATTCAACACGAATTTTGAGATAAATCAAAAACTGATTTACATGAGCTTCAGACTATGCAGGTAGCAGTAAGTCTCATAGCCAATTCAGCCCATGACGCTTCTAGTAATTTAATCTTCAGGTAAATTCAAGTATTAACCTAATATCTGCAAAAAAGAAAGAGATTGTCTTTGGTCAAGCAATGTTTGCTGCCATTATAGTATCAAAATATTACTATCTTCAGCTTAATCATCAAAATTTAAGTATCACGATTCAAGCTTTCCATAAAAGTTATGGCTTTCAAGTGATTGGGAGCTTGATGATTAATAAACTCACTTTTCATTTCACAATTCAGGGTCCATTTCGCAAGCCAGTTGGCTGCTCGATTTTGGACCCTATAAATATGATTTACAGTCATGGTAGACTTTATCGGTCTTCTGAAGCAGTGTAAAATAGGTTTTAAAGTGTCAGGATAGATACCATTAGACAACAAATTTACTAATAAAAGAGAATCATATTAAATTTATAAACTTTTTTTTCCTTCCTTGTTGCAGAGAATCAGGTCGTCCAACAAGGCTCTCCCTTCAACCATGAGAGGATTTAGCTTGCCATAGAGGTTACTCTTGCACATCTTAATTTCACCATTGTGGTCTCGAATAATAATACCACCTCATGATTCTCTATTTTTCTGACAAGACGCATCAATATTTAATTTTAAACAGTCGGTACTAGGAGTCTTCTATCTCAGGTATGTTGGCTTAGATTTATACTTGATGAAGTTTAAACATCCCAACTCTTTTGCAACTTTATAATCATTCCTCCAGTGTTTGGGTCTAAAACTATTATTTTGATCCTGTAGAAAATCATATAGTTTATATAATGGATAATAAAATCAACACTTTTAATCTTGTTATTGAATTTATAATTATTTCTCTCTTTCCAAATAGACAAAAAAAATCAGAGACGTGATAATAGTTTTGGCATGCACATCTTGATCAGTAGACCATAACCAAGTTCTGATCATATATACAATAGTCATGAACTTATTAATTTTGATTTTGAAAATGTCACCATAATAGCACTAAATCTTCGAAGCATAGTCACAATTTATATAAAGATGCTTGAGAGTTTCAATGTTATGGAAAAACTGACATTTTGATACCAACACTAATCTTCTTTTTTGTACATTTTTATCTATATGAATAAAAATATTCAGCAGCTTCCAAACAAGGAAGGAACATTTACAATGAGTAATCGTATTCCAGATTTTTCCATAAATCTGGGAATAACTATTCTTCTTTCCTATTAAATACTAGGTATTTTTAGTATTAAAAGTATAATTATTCATCCCCATGATATTATCATCCTTTTCGCAGTTAATACTAGTCATACGAATCTTGTCAATAGAAGTTTTAGTGAGGAAACCCATATCCCAATAGCTTTCTCTCCAAAACTCATTCACTTTCTTATGTCTAAACCACGAGTTATTATAATTGTCATTAAGTACCATGAGAGGACGATGATTATACCATTTTTCGAGACAAAAATCAATTTCTCCTTTACCCACATAACATTTTATATTAGGTTCAACAGTTTGTTTGATCTTAATAAGCCCCTTCCAATTGTGAGAGCCCAACTTAGATTAGGTTACTTGAAGGGGACACATTCTCTTTCAATAGGTATTAGGCATCAGATTAGACTAGAGGCTGTTGTTTGACCTGAAATTAAGCCAACATTTACACGAAAAAGAGTAATGTAGATCATAAATCTTATGAATGTTGAGACCTCCCTCATTAAAGGTTTTACACAGAGCACTCCAAGAAGATCAATGAATTCTTTTAATATCATTTGAAAAATCATAGATAAATTTATTAAAAACCTTCTCTATTTTTTTATGATACAGATAGGCAGCGAACAACTTTAGATCCAATAATAACAAATGGCCATGAGAGCGGAGTTGATCTGAACAAATTTTCCTCCAAAAGATAAGTTATTATTCTCCAAGTCTTTAACTTTTTTGTTGATCTTGCGAATTAGGTTGATATAATTGTAAAATCTGTTATTATTGTTGAGAGTAACTCCTAGATAATCGGTAGGAAGAGAACCCGGACTAAAACCTGATAAGTTAGAAATCGGAGTAATCCTAGTTTTGTTAAGTCTAGCACGCAAAATAATTTTGGTCTTAACATTGTTAATTACTTGACCATATAACTTCTGATAGGTCTCAAGGAAATTTCCCAGCTTATTAATAATGGCAGTCATACTATTAGCAAAAATTAGGATATCGTCAGTAAACCCTAAGCAAGGAATAAACATTTTACTTCTAGAGGAGAAATGCATAGCTTTATTGTCATAGAATAACTTGTAGAGACCTCTTATAAGGACCTCCTTAGCGAAAATGAAGAGACTAGTGGAGAGATGGTCTCCTTGTATCAAACCCCTTTTAGTATTGAAAGAACTATAGACTTTGCCATTAATAAGCAATGAAACAAAAACAAAACTAATCAGGTTGCAAATCAAATTGATAAAGTCAGTAGCAAAACCAAAAGAGACCAAGACTTTAGTTTAAAATGAGTGAGACATTTTATCAAAAGCCTTAATCATGTCGACTTGAGTCATTATATTAGTAGTTTTCTTCTTCTTATTTAGGTCAAATATAAGCTCTTTAGCTATCAAAATATTATCGTGAATAGAAGTGTTTGGGATAAAACATGTTTGAACCTTAGATATCACCTTAGGCATAATCTTAGTAAGCCTTTTATTTAAGATTTTAGACATCATTCTATTTAACAAACTACCAAGACCAATAGGTCTATAATCCTTCTAGTTCATAGGATTAGTAGACTTAAGAATGAGGAAGATATCGGTTCTCGTAATACCTTTAGGAATTTTCTTACCAAGCATGAAGTCACATAGAAATATGCGTAGATCATCCTTAATAATACTTCAGCAAGTCTTGTAGTAACAAACATTAAACTCATCCATACCTGCCGCACTCGAGGAATTAATTTTAGTGATAATTTCATAGATTTCATCCTCTTTAGGCTTATCCATAAGATAAATAGTATCTTCATTGGATATCAGATTAGGGATGTTCTAAAAAAGAGTTATTCATAATACATTCCTCTTCCTCCCTGTTAGTATAAGGCATATCAGTTAGCATGTTCTTGAAGTACTTGGTAGCAAGAGTTCCAAATCTGGTCTTTATCAGTTATCCAATTGTTTGCTTCCTTGATGTAATTAATTGTGCTTCTCTTTCTTTTCCTCTTGATACACTTATGGTAGAATTTTGTATTCTTATCACCTTCGTTAAGGTTTGTAGTATAGCATTTCTGAAACCAATAGGATTCTTTCATCTTAAGATATAAAAGAAGGTCTGCATTAGCTTTAGATAAGATCATTTTAGTCTCATGATTGTTGTTTTCCTAATGCATAACCTCCATGTTTTTCACATTTATTTCATCATCTTGAACTTTGTCAAAAATATTTCCAAAATGATTTTTTTGTTCCATTCTTTTAAAGCTTTCTTCAATCTGTTTTATTTTTGCAAAAACGACAAAAAGATGGAAACCCTTAAGATCTGTATTCCAATTAGTTTCAACAAAAGACAAAAAATCAGAGTTGAGTGTCCACATAACCATATATTTGAAACTTTTTTTGTAGTTAATTTTTTCTTTACTAATGGTGATGCACATAAGGCAATGAGTAGAGCATGTTCTAGCCATGTGCATCACTTTAGTATCATTGAAGGTGTTAGACCATGCATAATTATATTAAACTCTGTCTAGTTTTTTTCCATTTAGAATTCTTGGTCCAAGTATACATAGAACCATAGTAATTAGCATCCTCCAAGCTGTAATCTTTTATCATATCATTAAAGTCATAAATGATGTCAATAGAATAGTTAATGCAACATATTTTCTCATCTTGAGATGTAATAACATTAAAGTCTCCCATTAAGATCCAATCCTTATTATCAGTAGAAGCTGAAATATCTCTCAAAGAGTTCCAAAAATCAATCCTACTATATTATTGGCACTTGGCATATATAATCATTAATAGAAAACAAGTATTATGAGTAATTCTAGTTACTTCAGTGTGAAGTAATTGGAAATGGTTAATATTAATCTTTTAGTCAATATTCCAGAAAAACCAAACCTTGTTAGAAATATTAGCAAAAATGTGTCCATACTAATTTTAGTATTAGTCATCTTTATGTTTTCCTCCTTTATTAAAGGTTCTTGAATTGCTACTAAATTTATTTTCTCTTTAGATATTATAGACTTGAGTCGTCTTACAGTAGAATTTTTTCGAATCCCCCCTACATTCCAATTCAGGATCTTAATCATCTTGAATTGGATTTTTTTATTTTGTTTGTCCTTGAAAACATCAGAGATTTAATTGTTAGATTTTTAACTTTTTTCTTACATCTTGCCTCTTTCAACTTTCTATTCAGCACTTTGTGGAAATCGGTATTGGCCTTTTTGATCTTGTGGTCAGGTGTTAACGGTAAGCTTCCAATTCATTCTTTATTAGGAGTGTTAATCTGAGAGCTTAAGTTTTCATAATCTAGATTATAACCTTTCTCCAGAGATTTGATTGCATCAATAATCTCTTCATCTTTTGGAGTACTGTAATTCATGCTTAGACTAGCCGTTTCATCTTTATTGTTGCTGCTTAAATATGGTTGTATGACCTGATTAGTATTACAATTGAGGGAGTCTTTAGTAACATTATTAGGATAAACAATAATAGACTTCAAACTTTTTATGTCATCCCTTATTATTTTTCTGTTTAATATCCATTAATGTACCTTGGATTGTTAGGTATTCCTCTCCCTTTTAGTGATCCTTCCCTTTCATCTTCTTGCAGTTAGTAGCCTCGTGACCAATATGAAAAAAATTATTATAATACTTAGGCAGATCTTTATAACTTAAATGAATCCAACATCCTTGATTTTCACGGAAACCAACCCAACATTATACTAATTGTTTTTGCGTTATATCCATTTCAACCCAGGCTAGGCATGAATTATGAAAAACTCTGTTCTTTGCAAGAATTTTGATTTGAAGAGGACTACATGCTGATTCAATGACCAAGGAAATGATTTGTTCATCAAATAAATATTCTGGAATTCTTTCAAGCTTAACCCAGACTGGGCTAACTGGACATTCCACCTTAGTATTGAAATCAGGTGTCCACTTTATAAGCGTCATTATTGATTGACCCAGGTACCAACATTCATGACCCAAACTTTACACAAATCTTCATTCGATGCAAATTCTTTGAGTAAATGTCGCGAGTCCCATATTGAAATGTTGCATTCATTATTGAGTTTTCGCTTCTATATAAAATCATTAAGAACTTGTTTCTTTGATATCCCTTGATTAAATTTCCCAATGAGAGTAAATTGTGTTTGAGTCTTCATGAAGTCCTGAACCTTTTGGTGAAAATTGAATAGCAATATGATTAGTCTGTATTGAATATACTCTAGTTAAGTTCTTCCTTTCTCTTGTGCTTGATAAGATTTATTTTCCCTTTTTTTGAGATTTCTAGTTGTTGCTTGGAAACTGGAAATTCTTCCATCGCAACAACCACCTTCAATTCCCCACAGCAACAATCGGCACAAAAGATCTTCAATTAGCATATACTACGAGTTGAAGATTATGCTATAAAATCATCCATCCTTGTAATTAAACAAGAATTACAAACATAACTCAAAAAATTAAATTCAAATCTATTATAAAGAAACACAAAGATTTTGATTCTATGAGAGTTTCACACTTCTTATTCTCTATATACTAATTATATTTAAAACAGTTTCATATTTCTTATTACCTATACACTAATTATATTTAAAACAAATATTCTCAATATTAATTATAACATTTGGATATTAGTTTAATGTGAATCCATAAATGATAGAAACCAAAAATAAAATAAAGCGAAAGAATATAATAAATAAGTATTAATTGTTTCTAAGAAATAACACTCAATTTTGTTTTGAGAAATTTATATAAAAAGTAATGGGTAATACTAATAAGAGTTCAGAATGCTATAAAATAATTGTGGCTTAGCCTTATATCTATATCCCTATTCCAAAATTTCATGTCTAGATACAAGCAAGCTGGAGTGGACATCATTTATGAAATTAACGTTTACTTAAAAGTATAAATTTTTACTCTTAAACCCCCTAAACGTAAACTGTTCTAAAAAGAAAAAATGTGTTAAGAAAATCAATTGTAGTAATAGGTGAAAAATATTACTCTTTAGGAGTTTGTTATTGGTGTGTTATCGTGGTGTTGCTGGTAATCGAGGCTCTGTTTCTTCAGAGTCGTTTTGTTTTGTTTTTGCTTTCGAAGCTTTTCCTCCGTCTCGGAGTTCGGTGTTATGAGTGGTCTCAACAATGGTGAAGAGTATCCCTTTCGAAGCCTTTCCTCCGTCTCGGAGTTCGGTGTTATGAGTGGTCTCAACAATGGTGAAGAGTATCCCGCTCTTCTCTCGGGTAACGGCAAGGTGGAACCCAAAAAGTCATATGCGGAAGTTTTGTCTCCGGTGTGTGTTAATGATCAAAGAGCAAGAAAAGTATTGAAGCCAGATTTCGTGAGATGTTTGGCTGACCACAATGTTGTTCAGTATGGCAAAGAAACAAAAGATCTGCTACTGAAGCAGTCCAAGTCGACGCTTATTGGAAAATTCAGTCAGGGTATACCCAAGGGCATAGCTTTTCAAAAGTTCTTGGATGGCTTCAATTTTAAAGGGGAATACTCTTACGAGACAATCGATTCTAGGCAGATTCTGATTGAGTTTGCTTTAATGGAAGATGTGTCTAAGTTCTGGTCCAAGCCAGTTTGGTATGTAGAGGGGAAGTTGATGAGGGTTCTAAAGTGGACTCCTAATCTTGGCAAGAACAGAGAAAGTCCTATAGTTTTGCTGTGGGCTCGTTTTGAAAATATGCCTGAATATCTATACAATGAATTGATCGTTGGGGATATTGCGGCTTCTTTGGGTTTGGTGTATAAAACTTACGTTCCAAAGTATAATAGGGTGAAAGCTGGGGCTGCTTATGCTCTGTTGGAGGTTGATGTTTCTTGTTCTTTTAAAAGAAAGGTCTGGGTTGGTTTTGGTGAGATGGAGGGGTGCTGGATCGGAGTAAGTTACAGAAACGTTCCTGATTATTGCACTAGTTGTTCTCACTTGGGTCATAAAACAGACGCTTGTAAAAAGAATGCTACTAAAACTGAAGAAAGAAAATCAGAAGAAAGTAAAGCTGGTGAAAAACTTGTTGAAGTCAGTCAAAAGTCAGATAACATTATTAAGAAGGATACACAATCTGTTTCCATTACTAATCTGGATACATCTGTTAAAGAACAACCTTTTATAAAGGTTTACAAAAGAAGATTAAAATCGATTATAACTCCTAAAGATACTGCTCCTGGTAGTCCTTCTTTTGATAAAGAGCAGGACATTATTGGGGCTCTTCAAGATCTCGATCAGGATATGTCTGTATGTCAGGATGCCAATCAGGACTGCAAGCAGGATGCTCCACAGGAGAAGAATTTGGGCAGCCATAACCCCTCACCAAAGGCCAGCTTGTCTAATCAGGATTTCAATGATATTATTACCAGAAAGATCTCATCTGCAAGAAAGAGTAGCAAAGTCAAAAGATTGTCTATTAACTCTCTTTGCAAAAGAGAGAAATCAAAATTCAAATACTTTTCTGAATGATTAAGTTCCTTTGTTGGAATGTTCGTGGTGTGAATAATAACCCTACGTTGGCTAGACTCAATCACATAATCACTAATGACAATGTCAAGTTTATTGCTATTCAGGAACCTATGGCCAGATTTGATAAGATTGATCTTATTGCTCGAAGGTTAGGGTATCCTAATTTTGCTTCTAATATTTCTAACAAAGTCTGGATATTTTGGGCTGTTGATATTTCTATTTCTATTATTCATAATCATGAACAATTTCTTCATGTGGAGCTTAGTTATAATAATTTTTCTGGTCTATTTACTGTTGTGTATGCTAAAAATCAAAGAGTTCATCGTAGACTTCTATGGAGTTTCTTGAGCCAGATTAATTGTCAGGATAAATGTTGGATAGTTGCAGGGGATTTTAATACTATTACCTGCCCTGAAGATCATTTATGTGGTGCTTCTTTTGATAATGGAAGTGTGGATGAGTTCAATGACTGTATCAGACAGTGCAATCTTGAGGATCCTGGCTTCAGTGGCTCAAGGTATACCTGGAGTAACAACAAAGTGTGGAAAAGGTTAGATAGGGTTTTAGTTAATCTGAAAGTATCCTCTAATTGGAACATTCAGGTTAGCCACATGGTCAGAACTTGTTCTGACCATGCCCCTCTTCTCATTACTATCTCTAACTTTCAAAGCAGATCTAATAATAGTAGTAAGGGTTGTTTCAAGTTTTTAAATATTTGGGCTAACCATTCTGATTTTCTAAGTGGTGTTAAGCTGAATTGGGATAGTAGGTGTAATGGTGGTCCTAATGTCCTTTTCTGGTACAAGCTTAAGCGTCTAAGGAAGTATCTCAAAGGCTGGAACTCTACTGTGTTTGGTAATATTTTCAATAAAGTTAAGGACTCTATTGCTGAGGTTAATAATTGTGAGCAGGCTCATCAACAGACTAATAATAATATATCTAAGTCTAATTTGGCTAAAGCAAATAGCTTACTCATAAATGCTCTTAAAAATGAGGAATGTTATTGGCGTCAGAAATGCTATAATACATGGATAAATGAGAGTGATGGTAATACTAAAGTTTATTCCAACTATGTTGCTAAAAAGAAAAAGAGAAATACTATCATTGGTGTTAAAGAAGGGGGCATGTGGTTAACTGATCAAGATAAAATTATGAACTCTGCTGAGTCTTATTTTAAGCAAATTCTCTCTAGTAACTGCAATACTTATAATGCTGATATGTCTCAAGATTCTATCCTTAACAATATACATAGGCTCATTATGGGCAAGGATAATGATGTTATTCTTAAGCAGGCCACTAAGGAGGAGGTGTGGTCCATTATTATGGGAATGAAGCATGATAGTGCCCCTGGCACTGATGGTTTCAATTGCTTCTTTTTTAAGTGTTGTTGGGATATTATTAATAGTGATCTTTGTAATGCTATAAATTTGTATCTTAGGGTGCTAGTATCCCTGGTGGGGTTTTTGCTACTGGGGTTTGTCTCATCCCTAAAGGTCCTAATCCTATGTCTTGGAGCAATTATAGGCCAATAAGCCTGTGCACTATTTTCAACAGGCTAATATCTGGTCTTATTAATAAAAGGTTATCTTATATTCTTCCTAGTATTGTCTCCAGTGGTCAAAGTGCTTTTGTAAAGGACATAGTCATTCATGATAATGTGCTTATTGCTAAGGAAATGCTCTATAGTATTAAAAGGAAGCCTTCTAAAGGTAATATTATTTTGCAGTTGGATATGACAAAGGCATTTGACAGAATGTCTCATGCCTTTGTCATAAATACTTTAAAAAGGTTTGGGTTTTCTGATAAAGTCTTGGCCCTAATAAACATGCTTATATCTAATGTTATGGTTTCCATTCTGATTAATGGTGGCAGTGTAGGGTATTTTCACCAAAAGACTGGTCTTAGATAGGGGGATCCTTTGTCCCCTTGTCTTTTTATTCAGGCTGAGGAAGCCCTTCTTAGAGGCTTTCTAATCTATACAATGCTAACTCTAGTATGAAATTTTATTTAAAATCAGATTTTACCTTGCCTTGTTTAGCCTTCGCAGATGATATTATCATCTTCTCAAATAGTACTCCCTCCTCCATTAGCTGCTTGAGTAACCTGTTGGAGAAATATCAAAGTGAATCTGGTCAGTTGATTAATAAAGAGAAGACGAAGCTATTTACCTCATCCAATTGCAAAAGAGAAAACATTACCAGAATCAAAACTGCTACTGGCTTCAATGTGAAGCAGGCTCCTTTCACCTATTTGGGGATCACTATTGCTGCAAATAATAAAGGGAAGAATTATCTTCCTCTTCTCAATAAAATTTATGAAAAAATTCATTTATGGGATATGAAAAATCTATCTTTTGGGGGAAGATTATCCCTTATTAAAAATGTGCTTTACCCTATTATCTATTTTTGGATGCAAAGCTGTCTGATCCCTAAGACTATTATCTCCAAAATTGAGCTCTGTTTTAACAGATTTCTTTGGAGATCAAAGTACAAAGAGAAAGCTATTCATTGGTCCAATTGGAATGGGCTTTGCATGCCTTTTGAGGAGGGTGGGTTGAATGTAAAACTTTTGTCTGACATTCAACTTGCTTTTTCTTATAAGCTTTGGTATCATTTTAGGCAGAAAGGCTTTCTCTGGTCTGATTTAATGCATGCATTCTATTGTTGCTATGGTCATCCTTTAAGTATTGAGTCTAATATTTCTGATTCTATTGTCTGGAAGTGGCTCTGTGCTGTGAAGGGTAAGGCTGATCAGCACATTAGTTGGTGTCTTGGAAATGGGGACATTTATTTTTGGAAAGACTCTTGGCTTCTTAAGAGCCCTATTGCGAATAATTCTAATGCTTACTTTCTTCCTGTTAAAGTTAATTCGTTTTGGAAGGAGGGTGCTTGAGACATAGCTACTCTCAGTTCTTTCCTCCCTATTGACTACATTAATCTCCTTTCTAATGTCAAAATTACCTATGGTGTTAGTGATAAAATTAACTGGGATTTGTCTAGAGATAAAAAGTTCTGTACTAAGGATACTTGGGATGCTATTAGGACTAGTCACACTAAATAGTCCATCTTTAAGAAAGTTTGGCATCATTTTATTCCTAGCAAGTTCTCTTTCCTATGTTGGAAGCTTCTTAAAAACTATGCTCCTATAGATAGTATTCTTATTAAAAAGCATATGTTGATTGTATCTAAGTGTCAATTTTGCTTTAATAGTGAGGACAAGTCTCATCTTTTCATTAGTTGTAATTTCGCTTGGGCTCTCTGGAATTATTTTGGTATAATGTTCAGAATCCCTGTGAGACGGTTCATGTCTCTCAGTCACATGCTTTATAGTTGGTTATGGTCGTCTAACAGTGGTTTTCACATTACTCATGTTGTGCCCCTTGTTATCTTATGGGCTGTTTGGACTAACCGAAATCATCTTAAGTTTGATAAGCCTTGTGATTCTTTTGAGGGTGCTGTTTCTAAATTCAAAAGAGTGATTCTTGCTATTGATACTAAGCTAAAACCTAAGCACTGGTCTGGGGTTTCTGATGCAGAGGCTTATATTGGAAGTCTTGCTATTGGGAGGATGAAAGTTAGATACCTGAAATGGGTGCCTCCTTGCAATGAAAGGCTTAAAGTCAATGTTGATGGCGCCGTGAGTTGTTTTGGGGAAGCATCTGGTGGAATGGTAGTCCGTGATGGTCAGGGCGCCATTGTTGCTGGTGCTGGCTTTTTGTTTGGTAAATTAAGTCCCTTGCAAGCAGAAAGCAAAGCCCTGTTAGAAGCTCTTCTTTTTTGCAAAAGAAATGGTTTAACTAATGTAGATGTAGAATCTGACTGCCTTACCTTGATTACCAATGTGGTCTCTGGTGATGATTCGAATGGGTGCTCGATTGCTTTTATCTGTCAAAAGCTGGTCTCCTCTGCTATGTCGTTGCGTCACATTTCTCGTACCCAAAATGCTGCTGCAGATTGGGTCGCGAAATGAGTTTTGATGGAAAAATCAAGCTGTTCTTTCTCTAATGTTGATGTTCCTACACCTTTGCTAGCCATTATCACTTTGGAAAGCTTAGGTGTAGGGTATATCGACCCTGGTTAGGTTTTTCCTGGGTTTCTGCGATTGGTGTGAAAGGGGATTTAGGGTTTGTTGTTGAATCTTCTGATTCTCAGTACAATTCACCTTTTTCCTTATTTCCCCATGCTGAGAAAAGGTACTGAGGGTGGAAACTGAGTGAATCGGAAGAGTTTTTTGGTGATTGAAGCTTTGCTTGGTGATGGTGGTGATCAAGGCGATTTGGTTTCTGTAGAAGTATAATGGTGGCGATTTTGAAGATTGGGATCGATGGGTTGCTGTTTATGCTATAGATGTCGATTTAGGGTTTTCTGTAGTAGGGATGATGAAGGGTGTGGCTCTGTGTTAGGGGGTGACTCGATTTTGTAGAAAGATTTGGTATTTAGGTTTTTTTGTAGCTGTTCAGGGTGGTGGTCGAAGGTTCTGATACTTCGATGGTGCTCTCACCCAGTTCTAACCCTCCACTTCATCGAAGTTAAGGGGTCCTGAAGGCGGCGTCAACCGTGAAGCATCAGAGGTGATTGGCTGGTTGGTGGGTCTGAAAATCGGCGTTGGCTTGATTTTAGGGTTTTGTTTTGCTTAGAGGGTTCGACAGAGGAAGAAGAGGATTTCTGTTTTGAGTTAGGGTTTGGGGTTATTTGACCTGATCCATTTTCTTTTCTTTTGGCCTTTGTATTCTTGGGCCCTTTTCTTTTCTTTTGGCCTCTCTATTCGTGGGCCTCTTTTTTGTCCTCGAATAATTTTTCGACTATAATTAATAAAATGGTTGTTTTAAAAAAATAAAAAATAAAAAATAAACAACATTAAATTCACCTTTGACTTATGCTACACCTTCAATCATTTATGTATAATTTCTCTATTTTATTTTTCTCTAAAATAAATAAATAAATAAAAATAATAAACACTCATCTTCCACTACTATTTATGCACCATTAAAACCCACAAACAAAAGAAAACCCAAGGAAAAACACTAAAAAAAGATGGTTGACAATTCTCTTCCTCCTTCTGCACTTCCAAAAGTATAACCACAAATACACACAAAAGACATGCTTCTTTTTTCGATTTTAATTTCATTTTGATTGTCTTAAAACAAATTATATTTCAAGAAGTTGAATCCGACGAGAAATGGCCGGAAGGAAATATGGATCGGCGAGCGACGTGGTTGTACTCCACCTTTCACTGTGTTACGGCGATGATAGGCGCCGGAGTTCTCAGTTTACCTTATGCCGTGGCCTACTTAGGATGGTATGCATGCATTTATATGTACTTAATTAAAATAAAAAAAATTGCTTCGTTAATATATTTTTTAAATTCTAGCTCTAAACAATTTCGGCTTTGTAGTACGATATTTCATATATTCAATGTTGGTACAATATGAGCTCATTAAAATCTAACAGATCTCCTCTTGTAAGCAAAATTTGAGAGAAAATTAATAAAAGCAAGCTAAAAATAATAATTTCATTATTAATTTATAATGATATATTAATTTATAGTAATAACTGTGCCTCAATCCAACAAGTCAGGTTAAATTAAAAATGTTTGAGAAAAAAATGAATTAAATAGAAAATTAAAACAAAAAAAACTAATTTTAATTATTTTTCTCTTTTTCCTTCACACTTTAAGCATAGTCAAAAAGTTTAGATACCTTTTAGTTTCTTTAAAAAAAAGGGTTATTTGTTTTTATTATCATCATGTACACATTATAATTTATAGTTTTATAAAATTTTGAAATGAAATATCAGGGGACCAGGGATAATGGTGTTGGTACTAGCATGGTGCATAACATTGAACACACTCTGGCAAATGATACAACTTCATGAATGTGTACCGGGTACACGATTCGACCGATATATAGACTTGGGTCGACATGCGTTTGGGCAGAAATTAGGCCCCTGGATTGTTCTTCCTCAGCAACTGATTGTTCAAGTTGGGTGTGACATAGTGTACATGGTCACCGGGGGCAAATGTTTGAAGCAATTCGTCGAAATTGTTTGTACTAAATGTACTCCCATTCGACAATCGTATTGGATCATGATTTTCGGAGGCCTTCATTTCTTTTTGTCACAGGTTCCTGATTTTAATTCGGTCGCTGCAGTCTCTTTGGCCGCAGCTGTTATGTCGTTGAGGTAAAAATTTGATCGAATTTGTCGATGAGCTCAGTTAGGGTCATTATTGTATTATTTACAAATGAAACTTTTCGGTTGAGACTGGACGGAACCAATAAAATCTTAGAATTTTTTACTTTTGGAACCGAACAAGAGCTGGTAAGAAGGTTTTGATGGAATCGAATCGGTTCGAACCGATAAGATTTTGGTTTGAAGGTTTTGATGGAATCGAACCAGAATTAGTAAGAATCGAATCGGTGCGGTTTGATTAGTAAGAATCGAATCGGATCAGACCATTAAACTTATCGGGTTTGGATCCGACCGAGCAGTATGAGTTTCAGAAATCGGACTGGAACCTGTAAGAATCATATTGATTCGATCTGATGCGGCTTCGGGTGGTTTGTTTCTATCAGGTCCGACTCACACTAGTCTAGTCTGGTCCACAATCCATTTTTTCAAAAACATCAATTTTAATTTAACTCTTAAATAAATTATTTAAGAGTTAAAGTTTAGAGGTCATCCCCTAATAATTTTGGCAATAATATAATGTATACAAAGAATTGTTTATGACCCATTTGTCGATTCCATACCGGTTTATTCGGTTTTTATTCGGTCCGATTTTTACCGGTTCGATTCACAAGAACCGTTAACGGCCCTATACTTAACTATTCCTAATGTCGCAGCTACTTGACAATAGCTTGGGTAGGATGTTTAAGCCATGGCAGGATTGACAACGTGAGCTACGCTTACAAAAGCACCGACCGCCTCGACTACATGTTCAGAGTCTGTAATGCGCTCGGCCAAATAGCGTTCGCATTCGCAGGACATGGTTGTTATCCATGTCATCGGCAGTTATCAGGTACCAAAACTTGAGATCCATATTTCCTTACCTTGTACTAAAATTTACATATATGCCTGTAATAAAAAACATGTAGGTTTATGCAATGCCTGTGTTTGCCTTGCTGGAAAACATGATGATCAAGAAACTCAAATTCCCACAGGGGTTTCCTCTTAGGGTCCTCGCTCGATCTACCAATGTTGGTTAGTTTCTAAACTACAAAAAACATCTTTAATCGAACTATTTACTAAGAGATTTTCGCATTGCAGCGTTTACACTTTTCGTTGGAGTAACATTCCCGTTCTTTGGAGATCTTCTTGGTTTCTTCGGTGGATTTGGTTTTGCGCCTACATCTTTCTTTGTAAGTCCTTTCACTACTATATGTAAACTAAAAATTTGATGAACTAACTTACATGTATGTTACTTTATTATTTGTGCAGCTCCCTAGTATTATGTGGGTGATCATCAAGAAACCACAAAGATTCTGTTTAAATTGGTTTGTCAACTGGGTAATAAAAATATTGCGTAAAATTTATGGTTATCTTTGTGTTAGTTAAATGATGCATACTTTTAACAAATGAAACTTGTTGGTTTTTCAGGGCGGCATAACCATCGGAGTAATCATAATGTTGGTGTCGACTATTGGAGATCTGACATGGATAACAACCATCAAATTAGCAGCAGCAATGAGCCACTCAGGTCTTTTAAGAGCCATCAAGACATTATCGTCCACTTCGTTTCCAAATGCCCAGTATCCAATCAACGAGACAGGAAAGTAACATATGGCGTTGACCAAATAGGTAGCCACAGTACCTTTCCACATGGCGATCTTTGATGGTTTTCCAAAAAATCAGGAACCTGTGACAAAAAGAAATGAAGGCCTCCAAAAAATCACGATCCAATAAGATTGTCGAATTGGAGTACATTTAGTACAAACAATTTGGACGAATTGCTTCAAACATTTGCCTCCGGTGACCATGTACACTATGTCACACCCAACTTGAACAATCAATTGCTGAGGAAGAACAATCCAGGGGCCTAATTTCTGCCCAAACGCATGTCGACCCAAATCTATATATCGGTCGAATCGTGTACCCGGTACACATTCATGAAGTTGTATCATTTGCCAGAATGTGTTCAATGTTGTGCACCATGCTAGTACCAACACCATTATCTATGGTCCCCTGATATTTCATTTTAAAATTTTATAAAATTAAAATTATAATGTGTACATGATGATAATAAAAACAAATAACTTCTTTTTTAATGAAAAGAAAAGGTATCTAAACTTTTTAACTATGCTTAAAGTGCGAAGGAAAAAGAGAAAAATAATTAAAATTTAATATTTTCTATTTTAATTTTCTATTTAATTCTTTTTTTTCCGAACATTTTTTATTTAATCTGACTTGTTGGATTGGGGCACAGTTATTAGCGAAATGTCACACTAAATATCTTTTCTACCAACCTTATTATCATCTATTACTCCAACTTTCTTTTATGTCTACTAAATACCCATCTCACCAAACTAATTTTTTTAATACCCAATTAATATTTTTATTCCTGAAATACCCTCAACATTTGGGTTAGTCTATTTTCGAACCAAAATTCAAATTTTGAATTCTTAATAGTACAACCTAGTTTGCTATTTTTTAAAAGTTGTCATGAACCTATACCTTACCTTCTGAAGAAACCATTTTGAAACAATCTCCTTGTTTAATCTGCTTCGCGAAATTAGAAAACAAGTAATATATGAATATTGTTATAGACCTGTTTAGCTTCAACCCGATTCGAAGCTTTTATCTGTATTTGTTCTTGGCAGCTGTATTTGTTTTCTACGAGTAGACGCTTTTATCAAACATCGGTCTTTAACGTTTATCTGCTTTTGTTCTTGGGAGCTCGGTTTTATTTTTCAACCAGTAGAAGCTTTTATCAAACTTGGGTCTTTAAGCTGGGTTTTGTTATTTTTTTTTTAAGGATTTCAACTTTGTTCTGTTTATATTAAAGTCTCACTTAGTTTCTGTCTAGCTGAAAACAGGTTTTTTAAGTTTTGTCATAGTAGAGCTGAATCTAGGTTCTGTAATGGCGTTTTGTTCTTACATATCGTTGGGTTGAAGACGATACCTGTATTTGACGTTTGCACGTTACGTTATTTTGATTAACGCGTGTACTCTGTATTTTGTGTTACGCGAGTTAAAGTCTCTAACCTTCCACATCTCATGCGACATGTTACATTTTTTTTTGTTTTTTTTAAAATATGAAGTGATATAGGTTTGCACCCAAACTCTTTGAAGTAAACGCGAGTTATTAGAGTTTTTCACTAACGCGAGTCACCGGAGGAGGTAATTCACATCTCTCGCGACATTGTAAGGGTATTTTATTTTTCCTTTTTATATAACGCGATTTACGTTGCACCCAACTCGTGACAAAACCAACGTGAGTTACATGAGTTTTCCCCTAGCGCAAGTCACGAAGCAGTTAATGTATGACTCGCGTGTTTCCTGACGCGATTTTTGGCAGCTCCCTCACCTAGCCTAATTCTGTTCATCATTTGCAGAGTACTAGATTTCTAAGCAAAAAGTTTGTATTTTCAAATATTAGAAGCAGTCCTCAATTGTTCATTTGGGAGAGTTTGAAAACTTTGAAGTTATTGAACAATATATTGAAGGTAGATGGGATGACCTGGTTAAGGGTAGCTACACTATTACATACTCATGTGGCAGTCAAAATTACTCTTTGTTTAATAACGAGACTGATTTCATTGGTTTAACTGTTTATCTTGATGTGGAGCGTCTGAAAAGCGTTAGCTTCTTTATAGAACAACGAGTAGTTGAAAAAGATGCTGATGATATTGATAAACAGCCTACCGTAAGCTTTGTAGAACCCTGTGATGATCATTTTATTAAGTGGCGAGAGTAGTAATGGTTTAATCTGTTCGCAACATAAAAAAAGACATCTTCCCACTAGGGGTTGGGTTTCTGCTATCACAGGAGTTGGTTAGACATTCTCTGATGGTGCATACGGTGTAAGGTTATCTTTATGCTGATATGCTTTAGAGCTTGGTTTTGCTTTCAAGTATATGCATAATACATCTACTAAGATCACTGCTTACTGTGTCAACAAAGAGTCTGGTTGTAAATGGCGACTGTATGCATCAATAAATTCTAGCACTGGTTTGATGATGATTAAGCGCTTTGTCAACACCCATTCATGTAGCCCGGTATTTTCCAAGAAAAAAAAGTAGGCATTTGACGTCTGATTTAACCGCGGATGAAATACATGAGTTAATTAGGACAAGTCATTCTTTAACAGCAAAAATTATTCAGTTTTCTATCAAACAAGACTATGGTTTAGATATTTCCTATCGTTTATCATAGAATGCTCTACAAAGGCGAGGAGGGAGGTTTTTGGAGATAGTAATACTTCGTTTGGCTTGCTGAATGCTTATTTTAGAAGATTAAAAAGTCGAGATATTACTAGTGATTGTCATTTAGAGGTTGGTTTTGGGAATATCTTTAGGAGCTGTTTTGTGGCCTTCGGATCATGCATTCAAGGCTTCTACTCATGTTGGCCATTGTTGTATGTGGACGGTACCCATTTAAACGGCAAGCATGGTGGTGTTTTGCTGTCTGCAGTGGCAAATGATGGCAATAACGGTGTGTTTTAAACCTTCATTTCACTTTGGTTTTTAGGTAAATGTAAATCAATATGCGAGTTAATTAGGAAGAATCATGCGTTTCTCACGAATTCGATTATAAGCCTATATCTAACGCGAGGTGTTATATAGCCAATGTTATGATTCGCATGGCGTCGACTAGGCCATCCCTAGCAATCACGCGATGCTTCTTTTGCTCATAACTACCCATTGCGCGATACATTATATGCTATATGTACCACCTCGCGAGATATGTGGTGCCTTAAAAAACAACCGCGCCTTAATGAATTCATATAGCCTTATATTATGGACTCCCTAAACCTATTTTCATATTGCAGGTATTTTTCCAGTTGCTTTTGGTATTTTCGTTCGTGAAGATTCCGATAACTGGATGTGGTTTATGGAATGTCTTAAACCTCATTTCTTAAACCATCAAATCACTTTTCTTTCCGACAGACACTCTGATATTATTAATTCTATTTATGTTGTTTATCCACACTGCTTTCATGCTTACTGTATATATCACCTCCTTAATAATTTGAAGACAGCTCTTGATTGCACTAACCGCGAGTTTATAATTAAGATGTTGAAGCGATTCAAAAGTTGTGCTTATGCTCCCACAGTTGAACTTTTTAACAAGAGACTTTCCAAGTTTTTAAGTAGAGGTGGTAAAAATATTAAGGCTTTCATCGAGAATTTACCTCCCGAAAAGTACGCCTAGCCATTCATCGTTGGGAAACATTACGGGGTAATGTCATCACCTGCTGCCGAATCCTTTAACAATCAGATTAATTTTTTTTGCAATCTACCAATTGTTGAAATGATAGACAAGATTAGAGTGATGCTAATGACTCAGATTTCTAGACGTTATTCAGAAGGGCTAAGCTGGAACAGTTATTTATGCCCCGAATATGAGAAGGAATTTAAGGAGAATGTTCTAATCGGTCGAACCTGGGTGGTATTTAAGTCTTCTGCAGGTTCATTCGAAGTTTGTTCTGAACTAGTTATGGTTGTCAACATACTTGATTTTAAGTGTTCGTGTGGTTCATGGTAGCAAGAGTGTTTTCCATATGCTCACTCATTGGCTGCAATAACATCCGTTAACGAAGATCCTATGACGTTGGTAGAACCATTCTACACTGTAGGTAATTATAGATCCACCTATTCGTTTAGCATACCTGCAATAACCGACTATGGTGACAATTCATCCTCTAACAAATCTGAAGGACCTGTTGTTCTACCTCCTAATGTAAAAAGACGAGCTGGAAGGCCAAGAAGAGGATTCCATCTAGAGGAGAAGTATCATCTACCCACTTGCGTTGTGGCTGTTGCTTCAAATTTGGACACAACCGAAGGACATGTGATATCACACTATGAGCTTCCCGTCCTAATCTTTTTTGTTTTCATCTATTTTGTTGAGTATGTATTACTTGTTCTATATATTTCTCGCGTCATTGTCCCAAACGTTTTATGTTGATACGCTTTAATCGTCTCACACGCGAGTTATATTCAGTTGTTTCACTACACACTTTTCATAATTGTTGAAAACACTAATTAGGTTATCTGACGCAAGTCATCCAATATTTTTTACTTCCGCTAATCATTAATTGACTTGTACCACGCTAGATGAGTTGAAACGCGTCATATCACGTGATGTCCATGTTCCATTGCATCAGTAGTTAGCTGAACTCCATTCTACCACGAGAGATGGTAAATTTTACTTAACGCGATTCTAATTGAAGTGGATTGTAACACGCGATGTTCAAATACCATAACGCGAGATAGATTGATACAGAACTAGCCATCTCTCAGCTAATGCATTGTGTGATTAAAATTAGTGTGTCCATCGTATCGCGCGAGTCATTAAGGACATACAACGCGAGACAAGTTAAATTATTATTCTTCTGTACTAGTGTTCTGTCTTCTAATTAGCTACTGTAACTATAAAAATATTGCAAGCAGACCATCAAATCGGTTCATTTTATGTAACACGATTTGAATTGAAGTGGATTGTACCACGCGATGTTCAATTACCATAACGCGAGATAGATTGCTACAGAACTAGCCATCCCTCAGCTCATGCATTGTGTGATTAACATTAGTGTGTCCATCGTATCGCGTGAGTCATTGAGGACATACAACGTGTGAAAAGTTAAATTATTATTCTTCAGTACTGTGTTATGTCTTTTAATTAGCTACTGTCAATATAAAACTATTACAAGTAGACCATCAAATCGGTTCATTTCATGTAACGCGAGTCGAATAGAAGTGGATCGTCACATACGATGTTCAATTACAATAACGCGAGATAAGTTGCTACAGAAGTAGCCATCCCTCAGATTATGCATTGTATGTTAACATTAGTGTGTCCATCCTATCGCGCGAGTCATTAAGGACATACAATGCGTGCTAAGTTAACTTTATATTCATCTCTACTGTGTTCTTTCTTTCAAAAAGCTACTGTCACTATCAAACTATTGCAAGCATACCATCAAATCGGTTCAGAAATTTAACATTGCAAAAGGAAGGAAGACGAACTTAATACATATTGATAACAAAGGGCCTCTGCATGCCCATATACTAAACCCTAATAAAAAACGACCAAATGTTATAGGGTTTAACAATTAAAATTTCAAAAAACTGCTACACTTTGAAACAACCACTAACAGTTTTTAATAATCAGAAAAGTTACCATCCTCTTCAGTGTCCTCGTCATCCTCAGACTCCTTTCACACTCTTCCTCCTACTCGTCTTCATCGTCCTCGTGTTCATCATCGTCAGTTTTATCGCCCCAGTATTCATCGCCCGATTAATACTTGGAAGACTTCCTAGGAGTTATCTTCCTCCTTAGCGTCTTCTTCTTTTTCATGATCCTTCGTCGTTTAGGATTCCAGTCGTGGTAAAAAATCCTCATCCGGCCACGACAGAGAGTATTCTGAGTCATACTCATGCTCCGGTGAAAGTGAGGGAGAGAAAGCATCAGACTCTTCGTCGGAAGAGTACTCCGTGTTTGTCTCGCATTTGTAGTCGTAGTACCTCGAATTGATGTCAGAATACCCACCGTCAGAAACTTTGTTGCCATAGGATTCGACTGAAGAACCGCTCATGGTGGTGTTTTGCTTTTCTAAAGAATACCAAAAGTTTTTAAAAGTGTAATAGTCTGTTGGATAACCATGCAAGGAAGCGCGAGACGCCTATTTATATCATTTCGAAAATAAGGACTAACCTAGTGAGAAATTAATGCACATGTAATGAGTATTTTAGCTACCCATGTCACATCGTGCATTAATAAACCCAATGCCAATTAGTGAAAAGACAACCCATTGTCTTTTTACTAGCCAGTAATTATGACGCGAGTTAATTGCGAAACACGATAACCAATGCGTACTACTACCATCTTATTTGATATCTCTTATGTTATTCATTAATTATAATTAAATTTTTGGTTTAGTTTATTATTAGTAAATGTTACGCGAGATGGTCAATTCATGGTTCGCGATATGTTACGCGAGATGGTGAATCGTTAAATTATATATAGTTAAGTTCATTATCTATAACTAAATAATGTTCCTTGGTTAACCTTTGTTAAAATATCTACAATTGAGAGTCGTTTAGGCCTATCACGTTAAGATAAATGTGTCCATTACCCCGCTGGTTGCGTTTTATAAGTTGTAAACCCACAAGTAATATGACGCGAGATGTTCATTTGATATAACGCCATATGTATTAAGCTTGCTCCTACAACGCGAGATATTGATGTTGTATCACGCGTTGTCATAAACTGGCTCCTACCACGCGAGAGGTTCTTGTTGTATAACGCTAGATGAATTAAACTGGCCACTAACACGCGTGATGATCTTTCTTATAACCCTAGACAAAGTAAACTGGGTAATATAACGCAAGTTATTCTTTTCATGTAACGCTAGATGTATTAAGCTTCCTCCTATGACGCGAGGTATCTATGCTATATAACGCTAGTTGTGTTAAACTACCTCATACCACGCGAGAGGTTCATGTCGTATATCGCTAGAAGAATTAAACTTGCTATTAACATGTGTGATAATTTTCTCGTATAACACTAGATGAATTAGACTGGCACCAATGATGCGAGATGGTAATTTAGTATAATGATAGATATAAAACTTTCCCCTATATGCGAGATGGTCAGTTCATGTTACGCGATATGTATTTAAGTTTGCCCATCTCATGCGAGATATGTATTAAGCTTGCTCGTACCACGCGAGCGGTTCATGTCGTACATCGCTAGACGAATTAAACTTGCTACTAACACGCGTGATGATCTACTCGTATAACACCTGATGAATTAAACTGGATTCAATGACGCGAGATGGTCAATTCATGTTAAGCGATATGTATTACACTTTCCCCTATTACAAGAGATATGTATTAAGCTTGCTCCTATCACGCGAGAGGTTCATGTCGGATAACGTTAGACGAATTAAACTGACAACTAACACGCGTGGTGATCTCATCATAAAACACTAGATGAACTAAACTGGCTTCATTGACGCGAGATGTTTGTGCCAGTTGACGCTAGATGTCTCAAAATTGCTCCTTACGTGCGAGATAGAAGTATTACTTTGATTTATTTACTATTATGCGCGAATTACGCGTAACAGATCCATTGTGAGTGTGAGGTATGTATCCTATCTTACGCGAGACTGACATTGCTGTTAATCTCTTGTTAACATCTAAGCAATCATTAGGTAACCATTTCAAGAAAAGTACACTTAAAATAAAGTCATACATTTTTATGATTAGTAAATATATTCCATTACATCCAGTTATAAGACTGCTTTGTTTTTTGAATGAAGTTACATTTTTAAAGTCAACAAAATTAAATCATTAATTCAACAACCACGGTTATCATCAACCGGTGAAAAATTAGCAATAACATCTTCTCTCTCTGCAATCGCTTCCTTTAGGTACATAATCATATCTCTTGATATCCAATCATTAAGTTCCCACCTCCATAAGTTTGCTGCCTCTTCGCGCAAAGCTAGACAAAGATTAGACACACGTAGCAAGGGTTCGGATTTTAGTTCGTTGTACCTCGAAGCGACTTCTTCTCGGCTACGAACATGAGGGGCCGACAAATCCAAGCCTCCCATAGTCAAAGTATATCCTGCATAACACTTGATCGAAAAAAATGTCGGTCATTTCATCGGAATTTGTTGTCTTAACGTATTTCACCGCTTGAAGCAAGTGTTGGTCTTCATCGACGCACCAACTCATACAGATTTTCTATTTGTAGTGTGTTAATTATTACAGTTTATAGTATATGTTGTTTTCTGAAGGTTTATATAAGGTGGAAAACGTTGGTGGGTAACTAGGCGGGTAATATTTAGTAGGTGTAGCTTTTGGCTGGACAATATCAATCACTTAATAATATTTTGCGGGAGTTGAAGGGGAAAAACTCAGAGAAATATGTATATGATTTTATGCAGTTCACTGTATAACCAACACGAGTGATAGACCAAGTGTAACACGCAATATATTGAATAAATATATCTAACTTGCGGCATAAAACTTTAAACGCTTGATTTGTTACAAACTTAACACACGTGATCGACCCAGAGGTAACATATTAATCACGCAAGATAGGTGACAAAAAATGATGTCGTGATGCGAGTCATCTACAACATACAGTGCGAGTTAACTTACAATTTTCAATACAGTGGTTCGTATGTTGCCCATTAACCGATCCAAATGAAATTAGATACGAAGAATCGCTTCTACTGAATTGAACTTAACAATTAGGTATCCGACGCCCTGATATTAGTATTCTTATCATTTAGGAAGTGGTTAAAAATTTATGCGCATGCTTCAGCAGGTATACACTTGGTATATTCCTTCGGTACAAACCCGTGCTGGATAATGTCTTTTACATACTGACAGACGAACACCCCACAGTTAAGCGAATCTTTATCTTGTTGTGGAATCTCTCTAACAACTCTAACTTTGTATCCATTCTTCACACGTGGTATGTATCTCTTCTTCATACAATAGTTCAGCTTGTCAAATAAGAAAAACGTTAGTTTATTTTTTTGAGATAAATGTGAGCGCAAAATGTTACAAATCAATTTACATTACGACCTGAGTTCCATCCGTTACACGTGATTCGCAAATACACCACGCGGGACGTGTGCACTGCCCGATAAGGTGCGAATCACCATCACGCAAGTTGGATAACTCGCCTGCAAACAATGAACATACATCATCATCCAATAAGGTTTCGTACTACTTACCAAGGTGTCGCCCGTTTTCCTAGTGTCGTCTGGAGTGAATTCGATAAGAGGGAATAGGGGATTGTAGTTTTTTTCCAAACCATTCTCCATATCTATTACCAACAACGTCCATTGGTTAGTACCTTTTTCATTTATGTTGCATACCGGAATGAATGCGATAAATGTGTGTAATAAAACTAGGGTACACCAAAACAATATCAACCTTTTGTCTCACTTTAAATGGCTATTTAATATATAGATAGTAATCGTTGCGACACCTAAAATCTGAATAGCTTTATATCTACAGTTGTACTCGTCATCGAGCCCTTTGAAAGGTACAGTCCAGTTTGATTCTTTAAGCAGCTTATATATCCAAGCATCGATGATCTACAACACGTAAAGATCATAGCTATATCTAGCGCAGTTGTGAATTATTTGTGTTATATCAATATTCTAAATTTTACCTTGAAATCTAACTCCCCTTCGTATGCTACGACCATTAGCTCAGTCACACTAACACTTAGCCGGTATGTAAATTTATTTTCTGGTAAATACCATACTTCAGAATCTAGTTAATATTTGTTTTCTTGTATTTGAAGGACCTTGCAGTATTGACTAACGTCTATTAACTTTGTAGTTGATGTTTCTGTTTCCCAAGTTTGATAAATAGCTCTTGCTTGTTGTGACTATGTAATTAAATCCCAATTTGGATAAATGTTATCTACTAATTGTAAAACGACATAAATTATGTTAAATAACTATCAACAAGTGAAAAATCAGTATATGATTATTAGTATAGTTTAGAACTTACCATTGGAGGTGCATCTTGTAACAAACTTTTTGACGCAGTACTGCCACCCAACTTTCCTCCACTCGAGTGTATAGCCGCCGCCATATCAACTTCGTCAAAAAATGATTGTGTACATAGTAGGAATGCATCATTAAGGTTTGGAAGATCAAAACAATCTGCTTCCCCTTCCCCTGCTGGTTGTAGTTCTGCTCTTATCTCAAGCTGTATTAGTACTTCCACCTTTGTTTTGTGTTGCACTTCCAACTTCGGTTGAAACTCTTTTGTTGATTTTATAGTAGCTTCCAATTCCATTACGGTTTCAGTTTTTGGTTTTTGATTACTAAACACTTGTGCGCATTGATGTATTCCTTTTTTTAATCTTGTTAATTTCACATTACATACCTGTAAAAATGCAACCATCGATGCGTGTTATGTTATCCAATAACGCGATAAATGTTTACTCTAGCAGCCCACGCGAGTTATGCTATAAATAATAGTCTTACTAGACTTTGACACTACGCGAGTTCGGCAAGAAATAATAGTCTTACGAGATTTAGACACCACACGAGGTAGGCAATAAATGTTAAGCTCACAAGATTTAGACACCACGCGAGTTAGGCACTAAATATTAGACTTACGCGAGTTAGACAATACACGTGTTATATTAGTCACTAAAACCTAAACATAAGTATAATTTAACTGCTTTGTTTCACATACAAACAACATGCGATTCACCCATGCCTCCGTAGAACACTAACTATTGTTTTTGCTAGGGGTTTTTTTGCTTTTAACATGACGCGATATAAAAAGGACAGACGATATAACCTTTCACATGCGTAATGAGAGTTAGGAACAATATCAAGTCTTAAAACTACCAAAATACTAACATAATAGCTATAACATAAAAAGGCCCAACTGTATTCATTTCCGTCCCACTTGTTAGCTCACCAACATTTCCAATTGCCAAAGCATCCTCATTATTGTTTGAAGCACCCTGACCACAATGTACATCATCTCCAGCCTCTCCGCGATTTTCTTCTCCCACAACCTCTTCCGTAATCCCTTTTTCTAACACAACATATGGTTGTAAATCTTGTGCAGTTTCAGTTACAACAACATTTGGGGCTGCTTCTATGGGTGTTTGTTCAACTACTGCTGCCATAATATCATGTTGCTCAGCTTGGTCTTGAAACTCTTGTGCAGTTTCAGCTACGATAACATTTAGTTCTTCATCTATGGGTACAATAGGAATTTGCACCTCAACATCAGTTGCTACTGCACCCACACCAATATCTGCCCCATGCGTGGTTACTTCCTCATCTTTTTCCACATTTTTAGTTCCAGAAAAAGCTGGTACACCGCTAATAGAATTGGCCGCCACAAGCCTACATTTGTCAACACCCAAAACGTAAAAAGTTTTTTCATTTGCCTTCCCCTCACCAGATGTCTCAGTAACATCATTCGGTCCATCAGCAGCTCCAGAATCATTCTTCTCATTAGCCGTTTCACCTCCATATTCTACCCCCTCGTATGTGTCTTCTTCATTGTCGTTAGGTGTGGAACCCTCTACAACTTCTTCTTCTTTCTCATGTTTTTCTGTCTAGCTTCTAACTTTTTGAAACCATGTTTTTTGAGACATAAACTATGGTTTTAGGAACCTCATCCACTATTACTGATACATCTACTCTTTTCTCTGGTGACTCCTCTTCTACCGAACAGAAAGGGAGTACATAAAAATTCTCTAGTGCTGCATTAACCCCAACATCTTCTTCATCTTCATTACCTTGAACAGCTTGTTCTTGAAGCTTCAAAATCAACAAAGCAACCTCCTTTTGGAGTTCTTCAATCTGTGGAGAAAGAACAAGTATTAGCCAAACTATTGAAAATGCATCATTAAAATTGACAACCTCTTAAACAACTTACTTGTCTATTCTTTCGTGCTAGAGAAATCTTAAGTCTTTTGTTTTCTACCGAGTATCTATATTTTCCACTGGTTCTCTTCTTGACATATTCCATCCTCTTAAATAAAATACTAGAAGCGCTTGGCTTGTAAACTTTCATCATCTTCATCGGAGTACTTGAGCTGCCGCCTTTCTCAGGTGTATTTTTATTCTGATCAAACCACTCCCACAGCAGTTGACCGTAATCCTCATCCACTCCCCCGTAATCCACTGTTTCAGATGTCTGACCAATTTCCATCTCATTTGTTTCCCCTCCACTACAATACTTCGACCGCTTCCCACTTCTACTGGCCATCGTCTTTTTTATTTTTTTTTGTCAACTTCCTACCAGACCCTCCACTGGTCTCCCCCAACACGAAGGCCATTTTTTCCGCTTCTTTTAGTTTTATCTCTCCTTCCAATATCTGCAACACGCAATATATATTTTCAAACAAACAGCACACACACACACACACACACACACGTGTAAAACGCGAGTCATTCGCATGAAGTGATACCAAGATGGGAATCATGTATTAATTTAGTAAATAGCTCCCGATTCTTTTGCAATACTCCATTCGATTCGCGTCATATAATTGTATACTTCATACGCTAGTCACGTATGATACGCGAGACGCGATTCGCTATATCATAAAGAACATACGATGCGATGCGTGCAGTACTAACGTATATGTCGTGTGCTTACCATGCAGCATACAATGCGATTCTCTAATGACAATGACATACCAATTACGCGATTGAATGCCTAGACATCTCACGCGATTCGAAAAGGCATACATATTCGTAACACGATTCAGCAATTAACAATTGATATGTCTCGCGATACGTTTGTGACATATCACGCTAGTCGCTATATAAATATCATGCAACAACCATATATTACCTCATCATCAGGGTGCTTCCTCAGCCTTTTAACAAGCGTGATAGTGGACTCCTTGCACTCCAACCTCCACCATTTGTAGCACCTAGGAATCATGTTTGGCCTAACCAAATCTTCCCCTAGAGTGGTGTACTCCATTATGAATGGCTGGAAAAAACAGGTCACACTAGTATCACTTTTATAAGAAAACAAAATAATACAAACAACGAGTTCAATACTCACCAATAAGACTGTTACGCAGCCGATGACGTGATCTGGGGTCCCCTTTTTCCAAACAATTAACCATAGACTTCGTCAGCTTCTCAACAATTTCTCCAGACCAATCATAGTCATTAATTTTTAGCATGTCTTCTACGTAGAAGACCATTGTCCAACCCATGATATCTCTAGATACAGAGTAGAATAGGGTAGAACAAATGAAGAGTATCAAAAGCTTGGAAACGTCGGTTACTGATTACTCACTCCCATTATTTGCTGCTATTTCTATTGCTTCCCGTAACAAAACAGACAGTAGTTATTGCTAAAATATTCCTAGGTTTCATAATCTGTTATTTCTACCTTTATCATCGCATTTGAAACAGCCTTTTGGTTTGACGGTCCACTTTTCCTCGCCCTTGGACGCAAGAAATATTTCTGCATCAGTGGAGACTGGTTATCCGCACCATCGGCAAATCTTCCAGTGAATGCCCATGTTCTGTTCATCGACATTTCCTCCGTTCCGTGTTTAAGACCGAAGAGGGCTTTAACATCGTGTGTGGTCAGTTTAACCCTCTTCAAACCTATTCTAAAACACCCATTCTTTACGGAATATCTATTTATAATCTCCTCTATAACTGTGTTGAACTTCTTCTTTGGCAGATCTTCGTTCCTTAGCATGAAGGAATTTTTCAGCAACGTATAGAATGACGTGTTCTTCGTAGCCTTGATATGCTCCTCAGCCCCTATGTTTTTCTGGAACAAATTTAATATGTTGACCAAACCAGGCCTGTAAAAAGTATCTTTTCCCATAGCAGAACCTGTACGCACAAAAGAACATCCATGTTAGATTTTAGTAATACATATCCCCTTCTATAACTTATTATAAACCCAACATAAATGAGTCAACATATACAACGCGTGATAAATCAAACGTGTGTCGCGAGATACATGCCTATGACCCATATACTAGCGACATACGGCAACCGTATGACGCGACATATTCACTACATGTCGTGCGTGTTACCCTTTACTAATTATCCCAGAGACCTCCCACTTCGTAACACGCGAGATATGACGATAATATACGCGAGATAGGTATTACCAATCCAAGTACACATGCAAGTTAGGCACTCAATATCAAACAACGCAATATACGATGTGCGAGACGGAAACAATTCCACGTGCGAGATATAACCATCAAACGCCCAACGAGCATTCAACTACATAACCCAAGACACACTACGCGACATGGCAATCACCCTATCTGCGAGATACACATAACAAACGTAACCTCGACTACCATTTCAGACTCCGCGACACAGAAAGCGAGATGTGATGACGCCATGCGCGAGATACGTTAAAAAAACAGCAAACTCATCCTCCATTACATAACCCATGATACGCGAGACACATACTAAAACTAAACTCATGATACGCGAGATACATACTAAAACTACTGTAAACATGATGCATTACACCACCGAACCAAACAACGATATAATCTATAAACATGATGCACTGCCCAGGTATCAATTCCAGACAAGCATGCACGTACAGGAAAACAGAAAAACAAGGCAAGCCTGACACCACGCCTGAATCGACATGTTACGCCTACCTAAAACTAAAACCGGTCGTAGGTGCAACTAAAGCATAAATCTGTTTCTCCCTCTCAAACAACATACAATCGAGCTTACAAAACACGGCATCATACAATCACAGGCCGGATAATGTAAACCCAGTAGTTTGCCGATGACGCAATTCTCGAACAGAACAGCCTATAACGAACTTATCCAACAAGCAGTAGACAAAACTCGACTTACAGAAAAAGTAATAAATAACTGGCCCGTACCTTAACTGTAGTTTCGACTAACGAACTTTGCCGGAAATTGTGGTTCTTCGTTCACACGAGGAAATGAAAATGGAGTTAGGCGATCGCTTCGTACGACAGTTCTTCTAAACTCGCCGGAGTTTCTTCGGTAACAACGAGACCGTCGACGGAATTCTTTTAGGGTTTTACTTCTTTCTGACTTTCTTCTATAGTCTTTTGAGTTTCCAAACGTTATTGGGATTTGGGGGAAAGTGAAAATTAAATTAATAATAATCTACTTTCTCTTTATTTTAGTATTAGGGTTTTGGTCAAAAATTGGTTCCTTACTCGTAGTGAAAACAGTCTAATATTTAGGTACGGATGTATTGTCTATGTATTGTGTGATACTTTTCTCCCGTTATTATTCTTACTTGCTTTTATTAATTTTCTCTCAATTTTGCTTACAAGAGGAGATCCATTAGGTTTTAATGAGCTCATATAGTACCAACATTGAATATATGAAATATCGTACTACAAAACCGAAATTGTTTAGAGCTAGAATCTAAAAAATATAGAAACGAAGCAATTTTTTTTATTTTAATTAAGTACATATAAATGCATGCATACCATCCTAAGTAGGCCATGGCATAAGGTAAACTGAGAACTCCGGCGCCGATCATCACCGTAACACAGTGAAAGGTGGAGTACAACCACGTCGCTCGCCGATCCATATTTCCTTCCGGCCTCTCGTCGGATTCAACTTCTGAAATATAATTTGCTTTAAGACAATCAAAACGAAATTAAAATCGGAGAAAACATGTCTTTTGTACGTGTGTTTGTGGTTATACTTTTGGAAGTGTAGAGGGAGGTTAAGAATTGGCAACCATTTTTTTAGTGTTTTTTTTTGGGTTTTCTCCTGTTTGTGGGTTTTAATGGTGTATAAATAGTAGCGGAGGATGTAGTGTTTATTACTTTTATTTATTTATTTTAGAAAAAAATAAAACAAAGAAATATACATAAATCATTGAAGATCTAGCATAAGCTTTAAATAATCGTCTTATTTACAAATTAACGGATGCTCTTAGCCTCCAACTAGTATATAGGATTTATTTACCTTAAAAAAAATGAAGGTCATAAAAATGATTTTGAGTTGTTGATAGAATTTATTGGAATTGTAAATAATAAATCATTAAGTCAGAGGTGAATTTAATGTTGTTTATGATTTGTTGTTTTCATCGTTGATTTTTTAGCTATTACTACAATTTATTTTCTTAACACATTTTTCTTTTAAAACAGTTTAGGTTTAAGGGGGTTTAATGAGAGATTAAAAAATTATATTTTTAGGTAAACGTTAATTTTTCATAACTGATGTCCAGTTTACTTGTATCTAGACATAAAGTTTTGGGATAGAGACATAGATATAAGGCTAAGCTATAATTATTTTATAGCATTCTGAACTCTTATTACCTTTAACTTTTCCTATAGAATTTTCAAAAATAAATTGTTAAATTTTCAAAAACAATTAGTGCTTATTTATTATATGCTTCCGTTTTATTTTTGTTTTCTATTATTTATGGATTCAAATTAAACTTAAAATATTCAAATGTTATAATCAATATTGAAAATATTTGATTTAAATATAATTAGCATATAGATAATAATAAATATGAAACTCTCATTAGAATTGAAGTTTTTAGGTTTTTTTATAATAGATTTGAATTTAATTTTTAAGTTATGTTTGTAATTCTTGTTTAATTACAAGGATTGATCATTTTATAACATAATCTTACATAATCTTTAACTTTTAATATTTGTTGATCGAAGATCTTTTGTGCTAATAGTTGTTGTGAGGAGTTGAAGGTGGTTGTGGTGAAAGAATTTCCAGTTTTTTCAAGTAACAACTAGCAATCTGAACAACAAGGGAAATACATTTTATGAACAAAATTTTCTTAACAAAAGAATTTCATTTGCTGATACAGTTATCAACCACAAGATAAGGAAGAACTTAAAGACTTCATGAAGACTCAAACAAAATTACTCTCATTGGGAAGTTTAATCAAGGATACCTAAGAAACAGTTTCTAAATGATTTTATATGGAAGCGAAAACTCAATGACGAATGCAACCTTTTAATATAGGACTCGCGACATTTACTCATAGAAAAGTTTGGGTCAAGAATGTTTGGTACCTGGGTGAATCGGTAATAGGACTTATAAAGTGGACACCTGATTTTTATACTAAGGTGGAATGTCCAGTTAGCCTAGTTAGGGTTAAGCTTGAAAGAATCTGACAATACTTATTTGATGAACAAATTATCTTCTTTGTCAGGAATATGTAGTCCTCTTCAAATCAAAATTCTTGTAAAGAACAGAGCTTTTCATAATTCATGCATGGCATGGGTTGAAATGAATATAACGCAAAAGATTTAGTATAAGGTTTGGCTTGGTTTCGATGAAAATCAAGGATGTTGGATTCATTTAAGCTATAAGGAACTGTCTAAGTATTGTAATAACTGTTTTCATATTGGTCACGAGACTACTAACCGAAAGAATATGGAAGAGAAGGATCCCCAAAGGGGAGAAGAATACCTAACAATCCATGGTACATAAATGGATACTAAACTAGATTAATAATAAAAAGATTAGAATGATAACATAAAAGCTTGAAGTCTATTATTGTTTATCCTAATAATGTTACTAAAGACTCCCTCAACTGTAATATTAATCAGGTCATGGAACCATACTTAAGCAACAACAATAAAGATGAAACAGCTAGTCTAAGCATGAATGACAGTACTCCAAAAGATGAAGAGTTTATTCATGCAATCAAATCTCTAGAGAAAGGTTATAATCTAGAGTATGAAAACTTAAGCTCTGATATTAACACTCATAATAAAAAAATGAATTGGAAGCTTACCGTTAACACCTGACCACAAGATCAAAGATGCCAATACTGATTTCCAAAGAGTGCTGAATCAAAAGCTAAAAAAGAAAAAATGTAAGAAAAAAGTAAAAAATCTAACAATTAAATCTCTGATGTTTTCAAGGACAAACAAGATAAGCAAATCCAAATTACGAATATCTCATTAAAATCTTCTCGCGCCATCAAGTTAGAATAGAATGCATTACAAAAGGAAAGTTTAATAACAAGACATAATGATAATCGTGATAAAGTAATAGTCAAAGTTTATGTTGCGTTGTAGAGTTTCATATGTTTTATGTTCCAAGGAAATCAAATTTTTTGTTCTTTCTCTTCATTCGTAAAACCGAGCATTGTGTAAGGAATTCTATACAACTGGTTTGTTGTTTGACACTTGTGCTAAATCTCTAAGTCGTTTATGTGTCTTTTTCGAAGAGGTTTTAGTAATACATGATATTGAGTCCCTTCTTGCATTTTGTACCAATGATTTTCATGTTGTGATCTGGATATAGGTATGTCTCATCTTTGTCCATTATGATTTTATTTTCCAAAGCTTTAGGTGCTTCAAACACCATCACAACTTATCGTTCTTGTCTTGTTGAAGGATGATTTTCAACTACAACATATCTCGACTCATTTATAGATTTCTTATTTATAATCTCTAAAAGTTTGGTTCCATCAACATACTCTAGACTTCACCGTTTAGAATAAAACAATTCGGGTGCAATGTCTTATATCACTAATGGAACTTGCATAATTTATTTTTGTCCCTTTGTTCTCTGGAAGTCACATTTTTATTGTTGAACCTTAATTACATATCTAGTTTTTTCATAAGTTACCCTCAAGTTCTAAGTTAAATATGTGTATGGTTCCCCGTTGAAACGTTTCACCTTTCAGTTATTGTTATAATTATTATCGAAGCTCTCTCTTGACTTCCATTTTGAACTTTGGTTTTTATTATAATGTCTCGGTCTTGTAGAGATTTCTATTGTATTTTTTGTAAAATTTGGAGCTTCGTGGTGATATTTTGTGTTAACATGTGCAACGGAAAACGAATCAGTGTTGTTTACCACAGGATAGTAATGAGAATAGCTATTTGAAATTCCAAAAACTGTGCCATGCTGGATGGTCTTCAGTTATATTCAACATGTTGGACATTGAGATTGAATCGCGTATTCTAGCTCAAATGCTACTCACAAGAAGAGCCCCTGGGTATCTTAATGCCATGATTATCTGCTGCTACAAATTGATTTCATCAAACATGAAGGCAATTCACATTTTTAGAAAGTAGAATGCAACAGCAGATTGGATGGTGAAGCTCACTCTGAATCTAACAAGAATTTACAACTTGAAGGAAATGAAATTTACTTTCGATTTCGTTTCTGGGTATTCTCGATGAATTGGGTCGACTAAAGTGGAAGGTTTCAGGAAAAGATTTATGTTGTTTTTTGTTAAAGTTTTGCTTAAAATCGTATCTTCGGTGGTTTGAGAAGATTGGAATGGATGTGGAGTCGAAGATTAGATCTGATTAAGAGTTGAAGAAGAAGAGAAGAAGAATCTAGGGTTTGCTTTACATTGGAGGTTTCGATTGTAATGTTTGATATAAAGCTGATTCTTAGCGTGTAAAAATTAAATTGGTTTTAATAAAAGTCCAAATATTAAGGGAAAAGAAGTATATAAATGATTGTAATTATATGGATATACATATCTCGTAACATAAAAAATGACCGACTATATAAAATCTATAAAACTATTACCTATTTTATAAGGTTTATATTATAAAATGTAATCGAAAATTATTAATTTGTAAAGTTTTAAAATATCATTATTATCTATTTAATATTTATTATATTTTATTTAAATTTAATATCTTATATATCAAAGCTAAGTGTATAAATCTTTTTAGAAAAACATGTGACTTTTATATTTTTCACCGTTTAAATTTTAATTTTTTTTAAATCGTTAATATTTTCTTTTTCTTTATCGTATCTTTTTGTTATCAAACCAATGAATTTCACCGGAAATTTTACCTGAACTGGAATTGTGTTCATTAGAAATTGTATTTGGTCGTCGAACTGATATTATATTGTATTTTATAGAAATTCGTTCGAACCAGATTTATTGTTTAAGAATTTTGATATTTGTTCGAACGAGATATATTCACCATTATATACTTATAACATATCGACAAATATTTGGTTTCGCTTTATTAGTTGTGTGAGATACCGATTTCGGCTAAAGAAAGAGCTATCGATTTCGGCTAAAGAAATAGGTATCGATTTCGACGAACACATTTGAGATATTTTTCATATATTTTATTTTTATAGTATGGTATAAACTCATTGTAATCTGTATTTTCCTGAATTAGTATTTCTTTTTAGGTTATGATATATTTGGGAAGTTGATTTTAAGGTTTGTAGGTATGCGATACAGTGGGACAAGAAAATGCGAGATGTGTGTAGATTTTAACGCGAGACATTGAAAAAAAGATATACGTCTCATATGTGGAGAGATTCCGGCTTAAGTCTATTTGAAGCCTTAAATTATAAATTAGTTAATGGATGGAGTACTTACGGTTTATGTTTTTTATCATTAGAAAAATCAGCTTGCTAGTACTGGTTACATTGATGCTATTACAGGTGTTGAGCTAATTTTTTTTATCAATGTATTTGAACTCCAATGTTAGTTTTATGTCGTTATTCCTTAGAACATGGTTTTTACACTCATGTTCGTCTGGTTGGGGTTGGGGTTGTACTAGTTGTGAGGGTGATATGTTCTGGTTGGGGTTGGAGTTGTAGTGGTTATAGGATGGTATGTTCTTGTTGGAGGTTTTCTGGGGTATGAAGTCTTTCATTTTTGTTCTGTTGCTACAAATTATTTCCTCTTCTTAGGCCTTAGCTGTGGTACAAGATATGGGTTCCCAACATCTTTATCCCCATCAAATGCACTTATTTCCTCAGCTATTAGGATTAATTCATCTTCCAAAACATATAAAATGATAATAAAAAATTAGTAAAAGATGTGAGACTATGTTAAAATACAACATGAAATACTATTTCAAATAAACCACGCGAGACTAGTTCAAAACAACATGTGATCCTGTTGTAAAAACTACATACCAACATATATTAAATACTATAAAACAGGCGAGGCTATTGTAAGTAGCACTACATCTAATAAAACATGAGGTACCTCATCATCTCTAAGATGTTTTATCTTTTGTATTAAATCTAAGTTTTTTGAATTTGATTCCAATCCCCAATATATGTAGCATATTGAATCACGCGGGTCATTACTTTTCTTTGCGTAATGACTATATACTCCACGATAAATGAATGCATGAAAAATTATATCAGCATCAATACAGATACTATCAATATGTTAACCATTAAAAGTGTAATATCGAATAACTTTATCAGGATTTTCAAAGACACAAGTTCGATTTGACCCAAGTATATTCTCATTGATTTCTCCGGATCAACCATAGTTTTTTATTTTTTGAAGTTCTTCGACATAAAACACTTTTGTTGTACCCAGTACATCTCATGATACTGAATTGAACAGTGTAAAACACATAAAAATGATCAACAAAATAACCACATCTTTGGCCCATTGATCTTCCCTTGCACGAATGAATTTGTCTATTTCTTCCTATAAATCTCAACACAATGACAAGAAATAATTATTGAATACATTGTGGTACTATTTCAAGCAGAGCATGTGCAACTACTGCATACATACCATAGGAAAGCTGTAAACATACCATGCAAGACTTGAGAAAAATAATATAATGTGCTACTACATCTGATTAAACATGTGAGACTGTTGATACAATATTATACGTTGCATAACCAAATTTATCTACAACTGAAACAATGTGATACCAATAATAAAATCATACATTTATCAAATTACTTGATATTGTTTTTATTTGTTTTTGTCCATTTTTCTTGAATTTTTGTCCAGAAAGTCTGTTTTGATGATCTTGGACTCGATTATTTTCCCATCGATGTATCTAAGTGTGAAGCCTCATTTGCAGTTTAAAGGAATTTTTCATTTTTGTGCTTCAAACCAAAAATAGCATTCACATCTTTAATGGGGAGTTTTAAAAGTTTAGACCCAAACTGGAAAGCGTCTTCTTCTATTGAGTATTTATTTATTATCTCGGTTATTATTTTATAATCCTTTTTAATATGTAGATTCACATTCTGGAGATGTTACGAAGCCTTCAATATTGTATAGAATGGTATCTTATTTGCATCGTCGATGTGTTTTTCAGTGAGAATGCCACTCTTTTATTTCATCAATTTAATATGCTAACTAGACCAGATCTGAAAACATGTTTTAAGATTCATATCTCCTACAACAGAACGTAAGACCATGTATAAGAAAGAGGTGATACCACGTATAACAAAAAATGCAAGATGTATTGATAAATTATGTGAGTGTGTATATTATATATTAATATCATATGATACCAGTCGAAAGTGACATTTAAAAATACGCAAAACATATGTATGAATAGGCGATACATGTGTTGAACAAACCCTATAGGATAACATTCGACACTAGTTCAAAACACAGGTTACACCATGCAATAAAATGTGAGACATGCCACTAAAAGATGATGAATATATGAGACGTGGTGATATTTCACCTTCGCACTACCAAAACTAGAAATTATCACTTAAAACAGGAAACAATAGGACATCAGACAATAAATTCGAACCAAATTACTAAAATTTAAGACATGAAATATGACAATATGATATTCTCACACTCTGAAACCATTGTTTATCAAAATATGATAATATGAAGGTATATTTCATGAAGAACTCTAACTATCAACCTATTTATTATTCCTAACACTTAACCTAAACTATCATACTTACACAAAAGTAAAGAAAATGTACGTTCTTAATTATATATAGTTCAACCCAAAATTTAGAGAGTCATTAGGGATACATTATGATTCAATGGAGCGTGAACCTACAAATAGGAGCACTTATAGAGATAGGTTATAGAATTGAGCTTCAAATTTGACTTGAACAAAAAATCGAATTAAATTCACAGTTCATCTATGCTACGTTGATATTAGTAGTTCTTGGTTTCTGGGTTTAAGTAGTAGTAGGTGAAAGGTTTTGGTTTAAGTGAAGAAAAAAATAGTTATCTCCCAAAAACACCTTTTTCGGAGGGAACCCGTAGCCGGTACTCAGAGTGCAATGAGTGCGCACAGGGTAAACCCTCAGTCTGACGCGATAGCCTGCAAACCAACGCCAGAAGGTAAACCACACAAGGTGACAGACTCAGCCGAGAAAGCGTCTGTAGAGGGACTCGAACTCATGACCTTTTGGTCATAAGAATGCCATACTCAACCAACTCGGCTACCCAATTGGGGGCTCCCAAAAGCACCTTATTTATACTAATATGGGTATTTTTGTCCACTTTTATGGTCCATATATTTATTGGTAGTTTACCAAATTTATGTTTATGTGGGAATGGATAACTTGGTTGTTTATTCATGGCTATTGTAACCATTTTTTTGAATGAATTTCTTTTTATTGAATATGGTTTTGAATAATGGTATAAATAAGTAGACCGTTAATATTGCTCTATCACTTATTTAATTATTAAAAAAAATAAAAACTTATTAAAAGATATCAGATCTAATAAATTGTTGAAATATAATAAGAAGTTGAACTCCTACTTCAATACATAAATGAAAGGAGGAGAAGACTAGGATACCTCAGTAGCTTCATAACAAGCATAAGGAAGAACCATAAATTCCCCTAGTTATAAAAACTGGAGCATTACCACCAGCATGATAGAAACCCAGCTAACTATTGCCTCGGCCAGAGTACTGGGATTCCAGGTGTTCTTGGGGAAAAATTCGGAATTCCAACATGCCCAAACAGTCCAACCGGGGATTTTTCCTAATCAACAACAAATCTCGGCATCTTAGTCGTAGATGCCCCATAACAACTCTGAAGTATAAACGAGTTTTTACCAAACTTCGTCCAAGTAAAACCAACACAACAAAATGTTTCCCCCCTAATAAAATTAGAATTAGGGCTACTCACAAGCCCTAACATAATATAACCAGCCAAACTTCCAGAGGCAATACCAGACGCAACAAAACTCGTTTTTTCAAGGATACTAATCAATCATTTTGAAGTACAATACAAATATGTTGGGCGAGAAAGAGTAAAGACATGGGTACCAGTATGCATACCCAATTATGAACATTCTTTACATAGATTCGGAAATTTTTCCGATAAAGATTATACATTTGCCTTATAGAATTTATATAGTCTTATAGCACCACTATTTAAAAATCATAATATGGATAAGTACTTCGGTAAAAGAGAAAAATAATATCATATTCAAAAATTCAAAAATGAGATGCTATAGTATGAATCTAATGACAAGAGGAAGTGTAGGGATTTTTCCATGACGCGTAGAGGAAGCACCATGCATTGGTTTAATAATATCCTGAAAAAAATACATAAAAAGTAATAGGATGTCTAAGATAACTTTTGGGAAGCCTTTTGTAGGCTCAAGCGCAATTAAAGGCGACAAATACCATATATTTCATTGCAAGCAAAAACATAACAAAAGTCTTAGAGAGTACACTCATTAGTTCGTAGAAACCAAAGTCGAATTACAAGATTGCCATAATGAGATGGTTATAATTACATTCAATCTGGGAGTTATGTAAGGTTCTCTCTCTAGTACAATAAAGAAGAAAATATCTCTGAACTTTAAAGATATAGTGGCTCAAGTGGAGCGCTATCTTAAAATAAATGAAGTTGTCAGAGTAAAGAAAATATGGGACACGAAAACGCGGTGGTAGACCCTTTGTCGAGCAAGACTAATAAAATGGCTCAGTTAAATAAAAACAATGAAGCACCAATGAACAATTATGCATCAACTTCAGCCAAGCCAAGAAATAATCAAACTCAAGGGTACAAGAGAAAGTAAAAAAGTGCATACGACAATAGTAATATCAAAAGGACTGACTACCCCTCAAGAGAACCATTTATAAAGCTGACATAAACTTTAGCGGTAATCTATGAAAATACAAAAGATACTGTCAAGTACAACCGATAGGGGATGTTACATGGATCACGAGAGCATAAAGGTAGAAATAAGTACTATAAGTTTTATGGTGGTGTTGGTCATTATACTAGAGATTGTTGGGATTTTTAGGATCAAGTCCAATACTTAGTGAATAAATACAAACTTTGTGAGTTTGTTAATAAAAAATAAATATATGAACTTAAACAAGGTTCAGTAATACCATCAAACAAACTTCAGACCTAGCCGAAGAACATAGAGAACTAAATACAAGTACTATCATAATGTCCAAAGTAGAAGAAAAATACCTAAACATGGATCCAAACATGCAGTTGATTTGTATGATTACTGAAAGGGATCGATATTCTAGAGTTTCTAAAAAAATAAGGAAAAGATATGCAGATGAAATAGAGGTAGTGTATTAAGGGTAGACATTCACATATTTGTACTGAAATCCATGTCTGATGTATCATTCACAAATGATGATTTGAAAGGAGTGGCTTCCCCACACAACGATATAGTATTAATAAATATGGAGCTGACCGAAACAAATATATTATACATAAGGACTTACTTGAACATAGAAGGAGCACTAGTTTTGACCCTAACTCAAAGAATCTTCATAGAATTAAGCGGAGCAAATTCATTTGTACTACATGAGCTAACTTTAGATTTCATTCTAAAAAACAAGAGTATAAAAATAAGTCGTAATGTCTATTCATGATGATAAATGCGTCATCATTGTACAACATCATATTGGGGAAATATTTACTCGATCAGCTGCATGACATAGTATCTACGGTCCAACAATTCCTAAGATATCCAATCAATGAAAAATTAGCTACCATTAAAGAAAATTAAAAATATTATAATGAATGTTATGCATCATCCCTGACACTTAAAGGGTAATATTTAGTAAGAGAATGGGTCGTATTGGAACCCTAGTAAAGGTCCTCGACTGGTGCAGTCAGAGGAAAATATAAAAGATATAATGATGGAAGAAGGAAATACCTTGAAGATTGGGGGAGATATCCCAACCAATCTCATGTAAAAAAGTATTAACTTTTTGAAAAATAATTTTGATATGTTTGCATGAAGTACGCATGATGTAACTGGAGTCCCAACCAAATTCACGTGTCACAACTTATGTATCAATAACAACTTTCAGCATATTGTACAAAAGATAAGATCACACTTGCAACAAAAAAACAATGATAATTGTTGAAGAAGTGAATAGACTTACTTCCGTAGAATATATAACCGAGTCATATTAATATGAAAAAAATGTTTTTATGGTTGTTGTGGATTATTTCCAACTGAGGGTAATTTTTTCTAGAGTTTTGTGATGTTTCAAGGGTATTTAATGCTTAAGTAGCTTGTAGTGAGAGGTTTGAGCTGCCTAGTTGTATTAAATGTTCATTACCTTCATAAATGAAAGTGGTTGGGTATTTATACCCTTAATTATAGGCCACATGGGCTTTCAAGTCACACTTATGAATTCGGGTCGAGTTCAATGACCCATTAGTCTTTAAGCAAGTAGGTAATTAGCTTAGTCATGAAGTGATTTAGTTTTTAATACATTAGTCCTGTTCGGATGGTTCAGTGGGTGGTTTTTGTCCGAATTTCCCCTGTCTGATACCCATAGTGAGTGGTGAGAAAATCCGGACTCATCAGTAGCCCATTTTTTAGGTTATGTTCGAAGGCCTTTGACAAGATCTAAAAAATAGTTCATATGTCCCTGTAACTATGTCCGGACAGATTTCGAATTGTGTAATGACTTTATCCGGACTGATAAAACTCTCAGAAGCTGGACGGTTTTGCCAGAGATCGTGGGACATGTGTCCTTCTCTGATTTGCCTCACCGGCCGTTTTTCTCCTAGAATGTCGATTCCACTTACTTCAAAAAGTAACCTCTTAATTAATTTTGGTGACATCAGCGTCGTCTTTAATCATTACACCTATCTTTTCGTATTCTCCTAGGTATCAAAGCATCTTTTGTTCTTTTAGTATAAATTAGTCCACTTTTCACTGTTTTACCATCTTCATTATCTCTACTCAGTTAATCTTCAAAGCTTTCATCTCTAAAAAAATCCTTCTTTTGGTGTGAGTTTATGGTCACAGCAAGAAACGTCCTAGTAAAAGGTCGGTGGCTCAACTTGTCGGAGTTAGAAAAAGCTCAAAAATTTGAACGAGAAAGGCGTATTGCTGCAGGCCTCCCTGTTTCTCCTATTGACAAGTCTGTCACACCAAGTCCAGAACCTGATCGAGGTTCGTCTTCTGCTTAAAGCTCTAAACCCAGAAGGTTATTCCAGTCCAACCTTTCTCCAATCACTTCAGGCTCATCGGTCCAAGAATCAGATCCCGTTGTTGAACCAGAGCAGGTGGTTACAAGCTTGAAGAGACCTTCCCCATACATTGCCATGGGATCGGACACCGATATCTCCCCAGAGAAGCTGGTAGATCGACGAAGGGGTCATTTGGTGAGAGGGCAGGCTGCACCTACACAGCCTAAACCTGCCACATCTACGCCTTCTAAGTCTGGGGCTAAGAGTAAAACTACAGGGTCAGAAGCACCCATAAAAATCCCCAAGGGCAAGCTGTCTGGTCCGGAGGCAACCAGTTCAAGCCTTCGGAAAGAGACCTCCGGATCTGAGCCCCAGCCGGACTCCAGACCACAAGAGGAAAGTAACACACAACCATCCGGAGGACCTACCGAGCCAACCACCAGTTCTTCTCTCCCAAAAACAATCGATAATCCTTCCAGGGTAATGGAGGATGTAATGGAGGATAGTATCGAAGAAGCCCCCTTCGAGAGAGACGTCTCCGGGCAAACAAGTGAAGCTGCTGCTGCCAAGAAAAGTAAGGGAAATGAGAAGCTATGTTTAAAACACCCGGATCTGCCGGAGTGTCGTGTGGGTAAAGTGGGACCTTGCTTCTACAAAGTAAGTGTAAGGTACCTGCTCGCTATGCAGAAGATTAATTATGCTTTTATTCACACAGCCGAACTAGGCCGGATGCGGACAAAGTGGGGGATCCCTGAGAACGTTAAAGTAAGGATACCGGTGGATCCGGAGACAGTGATGGATTGCAAGCCGAGTGAGATAGTTTTCTTCACTGAGCGATTCAACTGGGGACTTAGGTTTCTCTTAGATCCGGAGATCGTTAGATACTTCCATCTCATAAAGCTCTACCCAAGCCAATTGAGCCCCAACACTTGGTATACGCTCATGGCATGTATTATGGCCTGCAGGCTCTCCGGAATCCCTCTTCCGATGGAGTAGTTTGCTGCAGTGGCCAGCCATTGCAGGAACCACCACATCCATTTCTATCATTTTAACATAGGTGATAATTATAAGGCGGTGGATGACTTACTTGAATCGGAGAAAAGGTGAAAGACTCAGTTTTTGTTCATCACTGGCGCCTGGGAGAATGGGAGGAAAATTAAGGCTGGTGTCAACCCAAGCATGCTCACCAGCAGATGGCGAAGCGATGGTAAAAACCTCGTCACATACTTCCATTTTTACTTATAACAAATTTGTTTGTCTAATTTCTATTCTTGTGCTTTTTGGTAGTGCCGCCTATGGATCTCAACGATTACTTAGAGGCTGGGCAGACTACTTGTGCCAAGCTAAATGCTTGGGCCGCTGATAAATGGGGAAAGCGATTCCACAACTGTTTTAATGGAGGAAATTTAACAAGATCCCATCTCTGGAATACAACCGGTCGGAGAGACTTGTTCTTGGAGGAATTAACCACTTCACCCCCTCCGGGGGTGATTCTTCAGAAGACAGAAGGAAAAGATGGAAAATTGGTCTTACCGATCAGAGCTAAATCCCCAAGCAAGATGAAGGGCAAGAAGGGAAAAGGCAAGCAAGGTGTGGTTGAGGGCAATCCTACCGAGGGGGATGAAGCTGTCCCAACAAACACAAAGGGGCAAGACCAAGGACAGATTGATATTGCTTTATTGCAAGTGGTGGAGCATGAAAGCACCAAGGAAGTAGTTGGGTCTCCAAAACCCTCAAAGGCTCCCAAAAAGGACAGAAAACGGGGAGCAGAAGGCGTAGATAGGGAGGCCAAGAAAAAGAAAACCTCCAAGGGAGATAAAGTCTCTCTCCGGACTCCGGAGCCTCTTCCTCCAGTTGACATAACTGACCCCACTCAAGCAGAAGAAATCCCCAGTGACTTTCACACCGGAGAGGGTGCCGGATGGGACATTAATATTGACGGTGTCAACATCACTGGGCTTCAAGGGAATTGTCTTTACTTTGAAGACTTTTCCAAAGATGATTTTGCTGGACCCTACCTCCCCCCAAGCTCTTCGAATATTGTCACTTTCAATGGCAGATCGTTTTCTGTTTCAAGTGAAAGAGACACTGTCACCCACTCCTTACTGAGCAATATTCAGCCAGTGCTTACCTTGGAGAAGCTAGTGCGAAATCAGTCGGCCATCATCAACACACTCAACTCCGATAAAGAGAAATTATCTAGCGACCTCTTTAGTGCCAACCGAAATGCTGAGGCATTGAAGAAAGAAAATGATCAGTTGAAGAAAAGTCAGGAGGAGTTGGCCACCATGCTGGGCACTTCGGAGGGAGTTGTCAAAGAACTCCAATTGAAGCAATCTGATCTGGAGAGAAACCTCTCTTCTTCAAAAGAGGAGGTGAAGGCCAAAGACAACATCATTTGGACCCTAACCAATGACAAGGTTTCGCTTGAAAACACCGTGTCCAAGGCTAAAACAGAAAAAGCCGACTTGTTAAGAGCAATCCAAGCTCGGATTGATGCTTATACCAACGAGGTGATAGACTCTCAGGAGGAAAGGTATGCCGAAGTCAAGTCAGACATGGTCCTGCTCTTTCATAAGAAATTTTTGAAGAGGACACTAGGAGATTTATGGCGATTCGTGGAATACGAAGACCTTCCCCACCATACCATGGCCGATGGCGATAAGTATAACTACTCCAGTGGCTGGGATGACACAAACGATGAAGAAGAAAAGACTGGGGAGAGTCCTGATGAAGAACAATGATGACCCAAAGAAGAAGAAGCCAAGTGAGGCTGAGCCATCTAAGAAAGCTCAGTCTTAAAGTATCAACTATCTTTTTAATTTTTTGTGATTGAACCAAAGTCCTTGGATGGCCAAGCCATTTTTTGTAACCATCTTCGGCCCTTGTCCGGATAAACCTTTCTGTTTTGAAAATTCAAAGTCCTTGGATGGCCAAGGAATTTCGTATATCTTAATGGGTAGTTTCATTTTACACAACTCTTGCATTGTTTCATAGTTTTTCAACTTTGGTGGCTAATGTTTAAACAACCCTTAGTTATTTTACAAGTATTTAAAGTGAGAGTGTTTAAATTCTCTGATGACAAATGTTTAAGTAGTCATGACTCCACAAATTCAATTCGGTCTGTCATTAATAAAACAATTCAAAGAAAACTATTAGTTGAAACACTCTAAATCTTTTAAGAAGGCATCATATTTTATAAAAAAGACCGGACACCTCATTAAAACCTCCCCGCGCCACCAGGGTAGGAAAGAGTATGCCTCCAAATATTTACATGAACTTTTAAACAAGTAAATATTTACATAGTTTTCATTCCAAGTACAACCGGAGGTGCTCAATGTTCCAAGGCTGATTCAAAATCCTTCCATCCTTATCTTGGAGCCGGTATGTCCCAGGCTTAAGCTTTTCACTGACCCCATAGGGTCTTCCCCAAGTTGGAGCTAACTTGTCGAACTGCTTCTCTTGGTATGTAGGAAGACTTTCCTCAATACTTTATCTCCTGGTTGAAAATCCCTTCTCTTAATTTTAGAAGCAAACATGTTTCTAATCAAACCTTGATAGTGTGTGGCTCTGAGGTGAGCCTTAACTCTTCTTTCTTCCATTAAGTCAAGCTGACCTCTAACCGCCACTCCGTTAGCATGTTCGGAAAAATTATGAACTCGAAATTAAGGAAGAGTAGCTTCTATGGGAGCTATGACATCCATCCCATATACTAAGGCAAAGGGAGACTCTTGTGTTGCAGCTCCGGGAGTGGTCCGGTAGGCCCATAAGACTTCTTGTAAATAGCTTGGCCATTTTCCAGTAGCTCCCTCTAAATTCTTTTTAAGACCGGACAATATGGTCCTGTTAGCCACTTCAACTTGACCGTTTTCCTGTGGGTGGAAAGGAGATGAGAAGCAGTGTTGAATGCCTCTAGAAGCGCAGAAATTCTCCATTTCCTTATTGTCGAATTGTGGCCCATTGTCTGTAGTTATCTTATGTGGAACCCCAAATCTGCAACAAATGTTAGACATGATGAATTTGATAACACCTTTCAAGGTAGTTCCTGCCAATGGGGCTGCTCGATCCCCTTCGAAAAGTAATCAATGGAAACAATTATAGTTTGCACCCCCCGGATGCCATGCCCCACTAAATCCAGCCCCCACCGAGCAAAAGGTATTGGCTCAGAAATTGACTCCAAAGGGACAGTTGGGGTATGAATTTTATTACTGTATCGTTGGCATGGATCACACTTCTTCACCAACTCCTTGGCATCTTGCATTATGGAAGGCCAGTAGTACCCAGCTAACAAAACTCTTCTAGTTAGAGCCCTGAATCCACAGTGTGCTGATCCTTCACCATCATGTAATTTGGAGAGCACTATTTGAGACTCCTCGATCCCCAAACATCACAAGAGGGGTTTGCTATAAGATGTTTTATAAAGAACATCTCTTATGATGACAAAACCACGACCCTTGTATTGTATTTTCCTTGCTATTGCTTTTTCCGGAGGCAAGATGCCATCAGAGAGATATTGAAGTAGTGGGAATCTCCAATCTTGGGGTTGTTTTATATGTATATTCAAACTTTCTTCCTCCTTTCCTGAATTGATTTGAATGGATGGGCATTCTTGCACATGTATCCAAGGGTAGAACTCAGAGTAGGCTACGGTTGCCAAGGAGTCCGCCAACATATTTTCTGTTCGGGATATGTGCTCATAAGTTATGCTTTTAAAATTGAGTGCCACTTCCTTGAGGATGAATAAATATTTAATCAGCTGCTCTTTTTTGGCTTCGAATTAACATTGTGCATGGTGGATAAGAAGCTGAGAGTCGCTCATTAACCTGACCCTTTTGGCTCCACAGATGAGAGCTAGCTTCAAACCAGTTATAGCAGCTTCATATTCGGACTCATTATTGGAAGCCCTGAAGGCAAAACATATAGCTTGGTACATTATGTCACCGTACAGAGAGGTTAAACATATCCCAGCACCACATCCCATGGTACTTGATCCACCATCAGTCTGGATGACCCATACGTTTTTTTATCTTTTACACCGGTTGCTTGTTTAGTATCCCTATCTGAATGGTATTCAACTAAGAAATCAGCCTTAGTTTGGGTTTTGACTGTTGTTCGAGGGGCAAAATCAATATCGTAGTCTCCCAGCTCTACTGACCACTTGGTCATTCTACTTGAAATGTCTCCCTTTTGGAGAACGTTTTTCAAGGGAAAAGACGTCCGGACAATGATAGAATGAGCCTGAAAATAGGGCCTCATTTTCCTCGCAGCAATCACCAGGGCTAGTGCTAATTTTTCAAGTTTTAAATACCATTTTTATGCATCTATCAATCTTTTGCTAATATAGTACACCGGACGAGGATAATTATCCACTTCCCTTACCAACACTGCATTATAGCACAATCAGAAACTGCTAAGTATACGTAGAGGGTCTTTCCGTCAATAGGTTTAAACAAAGTCTTGGGGGAAGACAAGTGCTTCTTAATCTCATCTAAGGCCTCATCACACTGTAGGGACCAGTTGAAATCTTTTCCACCTTTCAGAGTTCGAAAAAACGAGGCGCACCGGTCCGAAGACCTTGAAATAAAACGGTTTAGTGCAGTCAGCCTCCCGGTGAATCGTTGTACCTCTTTAATATTCCGAGGAGGCTCCATTTGTAGTAAAGCATTAAGTTGGTCTGGATCAGGCTGTATTCCTTTCTCACTTATCACAGACCCCAAGATTTTTCCGGACTGCACTCCAAAGACACACTTTTCTGGGTTCAATTTTAAATTTACTTTCACCACGTTGGCAAAAGTTTCCTGGAGATCTACCAAGCGTAGCTCTTCGTCCATACTTTTCACCATCATGTCATCGATGTAAACTTCAATGTTTCTTCTAATTTGATCAGGAAAAGCCTTGTTCACCAACCTCTAATAAGTAGCCCCAGCATTTTTAAACCCAAATGACATCACCTTGTAACAATGGAGGCCCATATCGGTAACAAATGTAGTATGTTCTTGATCCTTCAGATCTACTTGTATCTGATTATACCCGAAGAAGGCATCCATAAAGGACAATAGCTTTTTTCCAGATGTGGAGTCCACCAACTGATCAATTCGGGGGACTAGAAATAAATCCTTTGGGCAAGCTCGGTTGAGATCTGTGAAATCGATGCACATGCGCCACTTACCATTTTTATTTTTTACCAACACCGGATTGACTGTCCATAAAGGGTATTGAGATTCCCTTTATGTGCCCTATTTTAGTAAGCCGGTCAACCTCTTGAACCATGACATCAGCCTTTTCCTTTGAAAAGGCTCTCATCTTTTGTACAACAGGTGTTTTGTCCCTTCGGATGGATAATTGGTGTGAAATAATGTTTGCTGGTACTCCGGTTACATCAACATTGCACCAAGCAAAGACATGCTGATGGTCTTTCAAGAAATCTAACATTTTACCCTTCAATTCTGATGTCATCTTGGATCCTATCTTGACACTTTTTCCTTAATCCAGAGAGTGAGTTTCAACTTCTTCAATTGGTATTAACACACCATGGATATCTCTGGGGTCATCAATTTTACCCTCTCCCCCAGAGGGCCCCTCAAACTGCTATTCCTCATTGATCCGGACTGCCCCCAACGTCTGAGGGGCCAATGCTGTTGTATAACACTCTCTTGCTACCTTTTGGCTGTTTCGAACAACTCCCACTTGTCCTTGCACAACATACTTCAAGAATTGGTGGACTGTTGAAGCCACATCATGCATCCTTGAGAGCCAAGATCTCCCCAGAATAGCATTATAACAAATGGGACAATCCACCACAATAAATAGTATTCTAACCATCTTTTTAAAAGGGCCTTTGCCCAATAAAACCTCCTCCTCGAACTCCCCGATCACATCTGTTGAGCTTCTAGTGAAACCCACAATTGACATGTTCGAACGTTGAATTACTGCCGGTTTTTTTATTTTTTTGTAGGAAGTTAAAAAGAGAATATTGGCAGAACTTCTGGTGTCCACCAAAATTCGTCTTATGTCATTGCCCCCAATGGGTGCTCCTATGACAACAGCATCTTCATGAGGACCAGCAATATCCCTCAAGTCATCCTCATCGAAAACAATAAAGGGAAAAGGAATCTGTGATTGATAGGAAGTCATGCCTCCTTCTAGTTGGGTAGCTAAAGTATGAACGTGCCTCTTTCTCGAAGAAGCAGTTGGTGCAGTCATGGTGTCTCCCCCAAATATTGTAAGTGACTCAAAAAAGCTAATAAGTCCGGACACCGTCCTGCAATGCTCTGTGATAACACCCACTTTATTCCGGGTTGGATAAGGATCTAAATATTCTGACTCTACATCAAATCTTTTGATTATTACCATAGCCCCATCCGGAGCCGATGTGCCTGCATTGTTTGGACCAGCCCGATTAGCATTATCAGGCCTATTTCCACTTCTTCTTTTAACATACGCTCCCAACTTTCCTCTTTCAATCAAAATTTTCACTTCTTGTTTCAACGCAATACAATCTTTAGTGTTATGGCCAATATCATGTTGATACTGGCAGAAACAATTGTTACGGCTCTCCCTAGGAGATTATAATGTAGTCGGCCTTCGGTAGTGTACTTCGTCTTTTGTTTGTCATAAATGGTGGCTATATTTTCTTTCAACTCAGAAAACCACTCCGGTTGAACCGAAGGCCCCCGTTTATTTCTAGATTGCTGGCTCTAGGCTGGTGTAGTTGGATGAGACTAAGCTTTAGCTCTGTTATGACCCTGTCCGGCTTCCTTGGCCTTGTTTCCGAACTGGTTCTGGTTTTGATTTGGTGCAGCTGGAGCAGACCTCACCTGCCTGTGCACCATGGTTTTCTTTGTTTCATCTAAATTAATCCGTTTACCGACCTGATTCAGCAGACCTCCCTATGTCATGGCCTTCTTCCTGGTTACTGAATCAGCCAAGTTTCCAGGGTTCAAGCCCTGCCTCAGAGAAGCTATTGCTACTTGTTCAAAGCAATCAGCCAATCCATTCTAGGTATTTACAAAACGACTTATGTAATCTTTTAAGGATTTGTTTGGTTCTTGGGCACAATGGATAATTGTGTCCCCATTGTCTTTTACTTCCTTACTTCCAACAAACTGCCTCCGAAAAGCCACCCAAAAAGTGTCAAAATTTCTGATGCATCCATGTGGCAAACTATTATACCACTTCAGAGCACTCCATGTAAAATATTAGGAGAATTCTCTACAAAATAATTTGTCGTCATCATCAAAATTCATCATAATTTTTTTGAATTGCTCAAAGTGGTTATCCGGGTCTTTACTGCTATCATATTTTTCCATTTTTGTACTGTCAAACCTCTTAGGAAGGTTTCCGGATAGTATCTTGGAAAACAATAGAGATTGTCTCCAATTCTAGCCACGACTGAATACAGTATCTTCGTTAGGAGTTGCAAAGATACCTAGCTCGTCATGGAAGGCAAACGGATCCATTAACAAGCGGTCTACATGTCTCCGGCCATGATTGTGACTGTGAGACGATCCTTTACTTAGATGCCTCTTCAACCTTCCATTCCTGTCCTTTTTTCTTAAGTACTTTTTGACAAACTTTTAAATCTTTAAAGAATGGCCTTCATCGCTGCTGGATGACAATGACTCTTCAATTCCATCTTCATTTGAGGAGCTACTAGAAGACTCTGAGTCTGAATCTGAGCTCTTCATCGGTTTAGACCGGTGAGACTTTTTTGAGCTAGCATGAGTCTTCTTTGCACTCACATGGGTCTTTGATGGCTCATGCTCTATTGGATTGTCAGTATGATGAGCTGCTGACGCCTTAGAATTTTCTTTTGTGCCCATCTCTGCCCTCTTGGCAGCCCTCAAAACTTCTATTTCAACCTTCAACCTATCTCGCTCCTCAATCGTATATTCATCATTTCCCCCCATCACTTCTGCCAAAGCTGGTGGCACTTCTTGCACGTCCGGATTCATCCGAACTGGTTTTTCTTGATGGTTTTGAATGCTAGATTCAGAAACCTTCTCCTCGCACTGTGGTCGCCAATTTGGTGTGGATTATTTCCAACTGAGGGTAATTTTGTCTAGAGTTTTGTGATGTTTCAAGGATATTTAATGCTTAAGTAGCTTGTAATGAAAGGTTTGAGCTGCCTGGTTGTATTAAATGTTCATTACCCTCATAAATGAAAGTGTTGGGTATTTATACCCTTAATTATGGGCCACATGGGCTTTCGGGTCACACTTATGAATTCGGGTCGAGTTTAATGACCCATTAGTCTTTAAGCAAGTAGGTAATTAGCTTAGTCATGCAGTGATTTAGTTTTTAATACATTAGTCCTATTCGGATGGTTCAGTGGGTGGTTTTTGTCCGAATTTCCCCTATCCGGTTCCCACGGTGAGTGGTGAGAAAATCCGGACTCATCAATGGTCAAAAAGAAGAAGAGCGACAAGTTGAGGATGTTTGTAGACTTCACAAACCTTAATAAAGCATGCATGAATGACATTATCTTATTATCGAGGATTGACCAGTTAGTAGATGCGAGGTCCATAAATAAAATGCTACCTTTCATGAATGCGCTTGTAGGGTATAATCAAATTCAGATGCATGAAGAGAACTAAGAACACATAACATTAATCACTGAAAAGGCTATATTTTTATAACATAATGTCATTCGCACTAAAAAATGCTATAACAACTTGTCAAAGGCTAGCAAACAAGATCTTCACAAATCTATTGGGCCCAAAGATACATGCATATATTGATGACATGTTGGTGACAAACCTTTATAAAGAGAACCACCTTGTAGATTTGATCGAGAAATTTATAAATCTTGGAAATGTCAACCTCAAAATGAATCCAGAGAAATGCACATTCGATGTCAAATCTGGCAAGTTTTTGGTTTATGTGGCGAGTGAAAGAGGAATCAAAACATATTTGATTAAACTTGAAAATATAGCAGCAGTGGAACCACCAAAGAATACAAAGGAAATTCAAATCTTGACTTGAAGATTAGTAGCACTTAACAGACTCGAACTACGTAGTTAGTTCAGTGCTGATCAAGAGAATGAGTGAAGAGAGTCTAAAGTAGTATACTATGTAAATAAACCTTTATTACTATCTAATATCATATATTAACAATTATAAAAGCTTAATTTATAATTAGTAGTTGCAACGAGGAAATGAGACAATATTTCCAAGCGCAAATAATAAGATTTAATAGTTCATTCTTCTTAAGAATTATATTGCAAAATAATAATGTATTAATACGATTGACCAAATGGTTAGTGAAATTAGAGAATTATCCACTTTGAGACAAGAACATAATTCAAATGCTAAATATTGTTAGATTTTTTGATGAAGTTCTAGTCTGAGAGACCATTGTTTCTAAATGATCATTCTAAAGATACTTTGAGAGTTAGGACTGGTGGAGGAAGCAAATATCAATGCTCATAAGTAGGATTCCATCTCGTATCTCCAATAATGGATATCATAAATCAATCTGTCAAGTATGGAATTCAAATAAATTGTATAAGAGAGGGCTAACTCAGTCTCTACTTTGGTGTTTAGGCACAGATGAAGCAACTTTTGTTATAAAACAAGTACATGACGGAGAAGCAAATGATCATTGTGGATACAAGGCGTTATACCTAAGGATCCTTATCTAAGGCTATTATTAGACATAAAAGGTAAAGAGCAGAAATAAAAAAAGTAAAGCAATGTGACACATGCGAGCGATTTTTAGATTCCATACAAGTCCTAATAATATTATTGGAAACAATAACGAAAGCAATCACATTTGACACATGGGGTTTGGATATTGTGTAACCTTTACCAATAGCTTCAGATGAGAGGAAGTTTATACATGTTGTTGTAGATTACTTCTCCAAGTGTACGGAAGAACAACCATTAGTAAACATCACATAAAATGAGCTAATAGTTTTCTTAAAAGTCAATATATTTTACATGGTTAAAATTTCAATGGTCATTTATATGGATAATATAGCCTAATTCTAATATCACAAACTTACGAAGCATCTTCGCTTAGAAGGGAATAAAGAAAATATTGTATTCGCCTCTTCATCGTCAATACAACAGGAAATTTGAAATAACTAATATGAAAGTTACGGAATACATCAAGAAGATGTTAGAAGGAGCAAAAAGAACTTGGTCGAAGTTTAAAACTACACTAAGAATCGCAATAGAAGAAACACCATTTTTCCATGGTATATGGTATGATGGCACTAGTACCAGCTGAAATATGCATGCCATCTCATAAAATTGTAGCATATGATAAAGCAGGTAATGTACAAGGATGAAGTTTTAAGCTACATGTAATCTAAGAAAAAAGAGTCAAAGAACATATTCGTTCAGAAAATTACAAGGTACTAGTGAGGAATATATACAATAATGAGGTATGATTTAAGAGTTTTGAATTAGAACAATATATTACGAAGAGGTTTCCTTCATATAAAATAAAAAATATAAAAAATTGGCTCCAAACTAGGAGGATCCTTTCACGATCGAAGCTAAAGTGAAGCAATGAACTTACATATTACAGGATAAAGAAGGAAACCAAGTTCGGAAACCCTTGGAATATAGAGTACTTGAGATTTTATCTTAGTCCTTAAGACTTAAGATTATAACTTACTACTACATATAAAATGTATTAATTAAACCATGATAATGTAAACTTTCCTACCTCAGTGGTGTGATGAGGTATTAAAGAAGCATTCAACGTTAATAAAAAAGTTTCTACTTGCCAAAAAATAATTTTAATTTCATATTTTCAAGAAGACACATACTTCTAAGAACAAAAGTCAAACATTTAAAAAATAGGATTCCAAAGGAAACACCGAACGTTGTGTAACATGTTATAGAAAAAAATACAAGTCTCAGACGATTAAAAAGGAACTCCTTAGATAGTCAAGTATTCCATCTAGAATTGTAGGCTTCATAAATTCTATAATAATATTAATAATAATAATAATAATAATAATAAAGTCTTGGTTGATTAAAAAATAATCCTAAGATAAAAAACAAGATTGGCTGCTTCCAAAAAAATGAAAACCCTATCGGGAGTCTACACCCTTATTATGCTTGAAAATTGTTAGAAAACTCCAAAAAAGAACATAAGTATTCAACAATAAAGTCACAGTCTATTGAGATTGATCAATCAGTATAAACGAGAGAGAATGTTAAATGGTTAATAAAAACACAACGACTTATTAAACATAAATATAATAAAAGAGTACTCCAAAACTGAGTACGATTCTTTTTAAAAAGTACATAAAAAAATACATCAGTATGTTTTCAGCATCACACAAAAAATAGATTAATAAAATATTAAGTCTAAATTATTTTCAAACTAAATTACATCTTCAGTTAGGACAATACTAGTTACAATTTTGGTTGTTTGGCCATTAGTACTTTCAACATCATCAGTTCTAAACTCAACAACTTGAATATTAGTAGTCCAAGTAAGATTAATACCATTTTCTTCAGGAGAATTTGGAAACCTCGTTGCTAACTCGTCATTATTTATATTGTTTTCAATCTCTTGAAAAAGGTCGCATATGTAAGAAACTTTTTTTCTAAATCCCAACAAAGAAGGAGAGGTAAGATATTTATCACTTCATTCTATATCGTTCAACCATTTACTTTAAGGATGCAACCTATAATTAGTCTAACATGGCATTGGGCATCTCATTTAATATTTTATTTATGAATTCATCAAAACTGTTTTTTTGTAGGAAGCGCCAAAATATAGATGAATTATCGTATGCTCTTCACAAAACCTAGAAGATATTCTTAAGAAATATTCACCATCTCATTCACCATGTAATATTTTAATATTAATATGTAATTGATTTTCAACATATGTTTTGAATATCTAAAACATGTTGAATTCCTCATCTTTATGTTTAAATAGGTAAACATAAATACATCTAGAGCAATGATCTATGTATTTATAAAGGCATATTTATACGCTTTTATAAGACTTCTTATTTATTTTTTTATTCAACAAACAATTAACATTCTTTATACGAATTTATCTTACAATCTATAAGTGTAATTTTAACAATTCTATCAATCATGTTATGACACATATGTGCAAGTCTACCTTGCCACAATAAAAATAATTATGAATCAAAAATAAATATAATTGTTTACTTCATTAATAAGATAATAATTAGTATATAGTTTTACCATGTTGTTACAAGAGTATGATTTTTCAATAAAGGTACCACCTTTGGAGAAACCATAGTTGTAGATACATACACAAGTCAAATTCTGTCTTTGACCAATAGATCATTAAATAATAAATGTTGAATAATTTTCGGAACTTACAAAAACATTGCAAGAGTTATGTGTTTACCACTCATAATATAAACTCAACACTAACATATATTACCACATTGGACTTGTTTGTATTTCTGATATGTACATTTTTATCATGTTATTTCTCTATTCTAGTCTGAATAAGTATTTATCATGGGATAAAGATCAATGAACATATATCATACCACCACTCGAAGTCTTGTCTTCATCCGAATTGACCTTTGTCTGCATTGTAAAAATCTATTTGTCTATAAAATTTTGTGTTTGGTCATTTTTTAAGGTTTCTCTCATGAGAAAAATGACTCACTTTACCTCTTTAATAACCGACAAGGGTGTTTATAAAGCGATGGGTAAAGATAAACACTCCAAAGGTTCTTCCTAAAAAAACACCATAAATCCGAAAAGGAAAGTAAGCATTCTAAAGAGAGAAAACGTTCCAAGGGTTCTTCCTCAGGAATACATGCGACTCCATCTTCCACACCTCGTAGGACTCCTCGACCAAAACCTGAAGCACCTCCTCAAAAAATAACAAAGGTTGTTGTGGCTTCTATGACAAAACGGTGCCTCAAAACTATCGAGGAGACAGGATTGAAAGTTTCTTCTACAGAACATCACGTTGCAGAATCCGAAAATTGTGATATTAAGGAAGCTTTGTCTTTAGCCATTGGGGAAGAAGATCCAACAATTAATGTTCAAGATGATACTATAATCGCCAAGGGAACGTTAATACTAATTACCGAAGAAAATTGGACTAATGATCAAGTTATCGAGGGAAAAGAGCCAACTGTTGCTATTCTTCAACCAATCGAGGAGAAAAAGCTAATTGTTGATATTCTTCAAATATTCGAAGAGAAAAAACCAACTTTTTTTGTGCTTCAAATTAACGAGGAGAAAGTGTTAACTACTGTGTTAGGGTGGCGACCAAAGTCCCACATCCCACATCGGTTAAACATGGGAAGAAGGATTAATGGTATATAAGTGAGAACATATCTCAACTAGTATGAGGCCTTTTGGTAGTGGACCAAATGCAAAGCCGTGAGGGCCTTCGGGTGCCAAAGCGGACAATATCATACTAGTATTGAGATCGGTTGTTCTTACTTATATACGGAGGAGGAATATGCGGACCGGACCCCATATTCCCAACACGTGGTATCAGAGCGTCAGGCCCAGACGGAACGCGATGGTGGTGAAATTCTCGGAGGTCGAACATGATGAACCAGTAGCCATATGATCAAGGTGATCTATTCTAGAGATCCTAGTTCGGAGTGCCCGTGGCTCATCAAGCAGTGTGGCTTGATTGGAGTGGCGCTAAGGAACAAGACAGTGTGGTCTAAGAGGAGGTGAGCAGTAACATCTGTAGTGCCTCTATGGTCAGGTAGTCTCCAACCTGATTAGAGTGGGCGGATGAAAGTAAATTGAGAGGAGGCTAAGTGGTACTTTGTTCGAGAGGAGGATTTGTTAGGGTGGCGACCAAAGTCCCACATCCCACATCGGTTAAACATGGGAAAGATCATTGGTATATAAGTAAGAACATACCTCAACTAGTATGAGGCCTTTTGGTAGTGGACCAAATGCAAAGCCGTGAGGGCCTTCGGGTGCCAAAGCGGACAATATCATACTAGTATTGAGATCGATTGTTCTTACTTATATACGGAGGAGGAATATGCGGACCGGACCCCATATTCCCAACATACTGTTGCTCTTCAAATTTTCGAGGGGAGTTCTCATTCGAAGAAAAATATGAACTTAAAATAAGAAGTTCTGCTCCCTCCTCACATTGATGCTTTAGTTAGGAATAATATTCGGGCGGTCGAAAACAAGTACATTTTACCTTACACAAGATTCAATACAAATATTATGACATATTAGAAGAAGCGAAGGTAAGAGCCCGATGGGAACTTCCATCCAATATCTTTATTTGTTTTCCATATGTGGGGGTGACACCTTTGTTAGTCAAAGACCATGAATTAATTGTATACGCCAAATTAATGAATTGGGGATTGCTATTCCCCTTAGATTCTTTTTTTCGTCAAATATTTTTTCATGTTCGCTCTTTTCCTAACCCAAGCCGGACCCAACATGTGGTTCACTCTCATAGCTTGCATCATGGTTTCTAAAATTTTGGGGATACATTTCTCTCTGGAACTGCGTATTGGTCTTTCCGGTTTAACTAAAAATCCGTACTTCCCCTTCGATCTCTTAACCATTGGTCATAACCAAAACGTTGTCAAGGATTTTTTTGAAGCATACAAGAAATAGAAGCATAATTTTATTTTTATCTATGGAATTTGCGAGACGGGATCCGCGTCGATAATTGAAATTACCCATAAACTATCCCTCAAATGGACAATTTGATGTTTCTAAATTTTCTCCTTCAATTTTTCTTACGTCTGCTCTCCTGGTAACTTTTAAAAAAAAACACACAACCATGACTAGTGTGTCCAAGAAATATGTTGATTTTGTACCTTCAACAACGACAGTATTCACTGAGCTAAGAATGTGGTCCAAAGTTGTTTGGTCCAACAGATTCCATCTTTGCTTCACGTCAACTAACTTGGCCAATAGTCATCTATGGAGAGCCAACCCTTCAGATCGGTTATCGTTAGAATAAATCATGGTTCTTCCCACCCAACAAGAAATTTTGGACCCGTTGGAGGCTCGAGATGTCTTGGTCTATCTCCCTAAAAGAGCTAGAGTCAAAAATCATCGAGAGGAGCAATCCGGTGAATCTTTGGAGAAGGAAGAGATCTCTGAGATTTCTTGCGCATAAACTCAAGAAGCCAATACCAAGGTATAGGATGAAAAATCTGTTAAACTTGAAGGGTCTAAAAGACTTCCCTCACAAAATCCTCCCGAGAAGAACTATCAACGAAATTAAAAGGAATCTTGGAAGTGAACAAAGAAATTTCTGATGCGGTTGCTCCCCCGGAAGATAAATTTTTTGAACATGTTAAGTCATCACCAGAAGAGATACTCATTGACTCGGACTTTTCCCAACCTCCACAAAATTATCTGCTAATTCAGGATCATGAAAACAATGTTGCTCAAAAGACTAACTCCTCTACTGCTATTTATTTCGAAGTCGTCTCTTCTTCAAGCTCATTTGAGATACATACTGGGGTGTTTTCTCTTTCCATATTCGTAAACTACTTCGATCCTTGATTATGGTTGGGAAAAAGATGCAAAGTTATAAAGGATCGGAAAACATACTACAAGTCATAAGCTTTACTAGCAATGTCAAGAATCGATGAGCCTAAAAAGGAACTCTCTATCCTTCAAAAGAAAATTGATGTTATTTACGATAAACTGGTTTCTGCCGAGGATTATTTTATGCTTACTGACAAGTGTTGTCAAGAAGAAAGAGATCTTTATGGGAAACAAATACCGTTAAAGATAAGCTCATCGCAACTTATAAGGAGGAAAATGATAAGGTGTCGGAATATTTCGCAAGATGCCTTAAGGATTACGAAAGGGTTGTACATGATACGATGGGAAAACGTCTACAGATGGTAATACTGCATCTATTCCATACACAAATGTAAACGAAGATTATAAAGTTAATATTCGATGAGTTGTCCGATATGCCCAAAGAACTTCCCTTCTAAATTTTTCTTTAGTCTGTAAAGGATTGTTTGATTAGTAACTTCGACTTATACATTTTCTTGCGGGTGAAAATGAGCCGAAAAGCATTGTTGTATTCCTCGAGAGATGCAAAAATATTCAAAGTATTTATTATCAAATTGTGGTCCATTATCTGTAGTGATCTTCATTGGAAACCCAAAACGACAACAAATATTAGAACTGATAAACTTGATTACATCTTTGGCCTTTGGCCCAACTAATGATTATGCTTCTACCCATTTCGAGAAATAATCTACTGCCACAATTATTATTAGCCGTCCTCCGAGAACCATCGATAAAGTCCCAACAAGGTCAATACACAATCAAACAAATGACAATGCTTCAGATATGCTTCAAGAGGCACCCATGGTTTATGAATTATGTTAGCAAATTTTTGACAAGTATCACACATTTTGACCAATTCTTTCACATCGGAAGATATCGTAGGCCAATAATATCATGCCAACAATAATCTTCGTATTAAAGCTTTGTACCCACAATGTGCAAACCCTTATCCATTATGTAACTCTGCTAATATCATCTGTGATTCATCTTTCCCCAAACATCTGAGTAGAGGTCTGGTAAAATATTTCTTGTACAAGATTCCTCCAAGGAACATGTAGCTATGAAATTTAAAACAGATTTTCTTGGATAACAATTTGTCAATTGGTAATTCTTTGTTCTCTAAATAGTCTACGTAATGATCCTTGGATACTCCTCTTAATATAAAATAGTTGCTAAAGAGTCTGCCACGGTATTTTCCTCTCTTCGAATATGTTAATACATATTCGAAGGCTAAAGATAAATATTTTAATGCCTTCAAATATTTCACTAAATGATACTTTCTAGCCTCGGGCTGCCGACATACATGGTTTACGTGTAGTTGTGAATCATTTATCAGCCTTACCTTTTTAGCCCCACAAATTTGAACAAGCCTCGCTATTCGTTGCTTTAAACCCGAAATGGATAGCTTGATACATGGTAATTCCTTCTAGAGAAATTAATTGCACCCCTGACCCGCTTCCTATCATACGTGAACCCTCATCTACTCGGATTATCTACTCTCACTCGAAATTTTCATCTATTTTCATATATGATCTTTCAAAATAAAATTCTACCAAGAATCTGCCAAGGCTTATACTTTAATTGCAGCCTAGGCTCAAACTCAATATCAAAGTCTCCTAACTCAACCAACCACTTGGTCACTCTCCCCGATATATCAGGCTATTGAAGCATATTTTTTTAACGAAAAGGATGTTTGTACAATGATGGAATGGGATTAAAAATACGGTCTCATTTTTCGAGCAGCAATTACTAACGCAAGGGCCATTTTTTCTAACTTTAAATATTGTTTCTCACCATCCAACAAACATTTAGTGACTTAATACACTGTTCTTCTGAGGTTTTCTTCTTCTCAAATTAAAACAACACTTACAGCATATTTTGATACCGCCATATAAACAAATAATGTTTCCTCCGGGTATTGACAAGCTCTATTTAAGTCAGTAAAATCTACACACATTCGTCACTTGCCATATTTCTTTTTGACCAACACTAGATTTTCTGTCCACAACGGGTATTGAGATTCTTGAATATGTCATACTCTAGATAAATGATTAACGTATGCAATTATTGTCTTGGATTTTTCTTTAAAAAAAAGGTTTTCTTTCTAGTATGATTGGACGCACATTACTCTTGATTGCTAGCCTGTGGCAAATTATTTTAGCTGGTAGTCCAGTCTCATCCTCAGAAAACCAAGCAAACATATATAGTTTAGTGGATAAAAACTCAATTAAACTCTCTCTTAGACTCAGGGATAATTCCGTATTTATTTTTAAAAATTTACCATTTAGATACGTATAATCTTCATAACTTTCATCAATAACCAAAATACCAGGGGACTCCTTCAGATCATCAATAGAGGTAGGTTCCAAGGAAGTCCTCGCTAACTTTTATGTTTTTTCTGGTTTATTCCCTCGAATTTGCTTAAAAGACAAAGAAATTACTACTTCTAATGTTCCAATATTATTCCCCACAACATATTTTAAGCACCGATAGACATTAGAAATTACTGCATGCATCTTATATAACCAAGACCTTCTAAAAATAGCATTATAGGATGTTGGTGCATCTACTACAATAAACAATATAGCCACTTCTTCTTTAAATGGCCCTCGACCCAACTCCAACATACTTTCAAATTCTCCAACAACTTCTGGTGTCACCCCTGTAAAACCTACAATAGTTCAATTTAATCACCGGATTATAGGAGGGTTAATAATCTTCTTATAAGTACTCATGAATAAAATGTTGGCAGAGTTTCCTGTGTCATTCAAAACTCTCTGTACTTGATCACCAGCTATCCCAACTGTAATTACTACTGCATATTCATGTGGTCCTGTTACATCTCTCATATCATCATCTTTAAAGAAAATTATTAGAGAAGGATTCTGATAAAATGCGACAAAGCGCCTGATTCAAGTTGACTAGTAAGACTCATTATATGAATTTTTCGGGAGCTGTTCGAAATTCCTACAACAATATCACCCCCAAAGATTGCCAAAGATTCAAAAAATGCACATAAATCAGTAACCTTTCTCCTCAGAATAATATCTTCGACAATGCTAATGTTGTCTCTTCCCTATTTTCGATATTCTCCGAAATAACCAACGCACTTTCCTCTTTCTAAGTTTCAGCAGCTTCTTTAATCATCAGATTATTTTGAGAATGCTTATTTATAAACGTAGTTAGCTACCCATTTTCAATCAGTACTTGTCTTTGTTTTTTAGAGTTACGCGTTCCTTCGTACTATACCCGACATCTTCGTGATATTTGCAATATCTACTGTTTCTATTCTTCCTCCCGGTTTGTATCTGGAAAGGCTTACAAAATTGTACATGAGTCCGAGTTTTATTGACTATTGCTTATACACTTAGTTAAATTTGCAAAATGAGCTGCACGAATCCATTTATTTGACATCGATCTAGTATTTTGTTGCGCACTATATATTTGTTAGTTCACTATAGGCATCGAAGGAAATTGACTTGATACTTTTGGTTGGACATTTGTTTTAGGAGGCTGAACTACATTAAGAGATCTTTGGAACTGATTTTGTTCCAGCTAATCAAAAGAGCTTATTTCGAACGCTTGAGTCTCCTCCACTAGTATTCTTTTTTCAAATTGATCAAGCAAAGCCCCAAATTTCATTGCTTGTCTTTCTACCACAATATCCTTCAATATTCCTGGCAGTAGCCCCATACGAAAAGTTGTCAATAGTACGGAATCCTTGCAGTATTCCATATTAATCTTTAATTTGATAAAATGATTGGTATAATTTTTCAAACTTTCCCCAACGTTTTTCCTCCAGTATATTATAATATCTCCATTAGCCTGAAACTTTTTTCTTCCCACAAAAATTGTCTAAAAGTATTCTACAACATATAAAAAATATTAATATAACCCTACGAAGTTGATTATACCACTTTGAAGCAACACCCTATAATGTTTGGGAGAAAGCCCTATTAAGTAATTTATCATCTTCATCGAAATTAATCACAATTTTTTTCAATTGTTCAATATGACTATCAGGATCTTGGGTTTCATCAAACTTTTCCAAATTTAAAATATTAAAAGGCTTCCGTAGGTTTCCAGAGAGTATTTCCAAGGACAAAGGAGAATATCTCCAATTTTGATAAAGGAGAGTATTTTCGTTGCATAAAGACCTTTCTCTGATGGAATCATGAACTGTTTACTCACTCGATACTCAAAATATAGTTTCGTGATGGATTTTTAACATATGTAACCTGTTCTTTCTTCGCATGGTCATCTGACCTTTGAATTTTTTCCTTTGCACCCTTAGTCTGATGAGTCCCTCAATATTCTCTTCTATGCCTCTTCAAATATTTCTTTTTAGTACTCTTGTCCCGACGATAAACCCTTTCCGTAGAAGAATCGCTCGAATCATAGAGTGAATCATCACTAGATTCAAAAGATTCATAGAGATACCTATGCTTCATTTTCCTTCTCGTAGAATAACGACTATGCCTTCGATATTTGTCTCTCTTAATATTAATTTTACGGTTGTCATTTAACTCATATTTCTCAGTCACATTTCCCCTTTGAACCTCTGATCGGATATTTTTGAAAACCATCGCAGCATCTCTTTCAGAATTCATCTTTTTAATTTCTTCTAAAAGTTATTTTCTTCGAGCCACTAAGAAAGACTCTTCTAGTATCTCACTTGCATATCTTACATCAAATTATTATTCACACCTAACTCCCCTCAAATTTCCAATACTAAATTTTAAAAATCACAGAAAAAGTTTCGGAAACTAATCCAAGTACCAAACCGTTTCTCACAGACGGCACCAATGATCGTTCCAGAAATATTTGGATAAGGTTTGTGAGTAAAACAATGTTTGGAGGACCAAATTTTTTATATCAATTGTTATATATATATATATATATAGAGAGAGAGAGAGAGAGAGAAATAAGCTACACATTTTGGATAAAGAAAGTCAAGTAATCATTCTCTGATCAATTATTAATCATCATTCCCCAAAAGAGATGGTGTACTTTTATAGTATATTTGTCGGGTCCCACATGTTTAAACAAATTACTTATTGTTGGGTCCTCTTTTAAGTTTATTATTTATTCTAAATGGTCCTTTTATAGTACATAGTCCTAAAAGGCTTTCTTTATGTCTAATTACACCTTTAATTTACCAATGTCTTCTAATTACACGAATCTTCCCTTATCAAGACCAAAGCATACCGAGGTGAGATATGCGAGACTTCTAATTGTGTCTGGCAAAAAAAATCATAAAATATCATTCATGGATCTAGTTTTGTTCGTCTTAAAAAATACAAAGTCGATGAATATGCTAGATTTTAATAATTTGAAGAAATATTTGAATTCCATAAAGATTTTTTCTACATCACCACATGGAGAACCTTCATATATTTACTTATCGATGTTCAATATTGTTGTGATTGTTGTGTTGATGTGTGAAAATGATCAAAATTCAAAAGCCAATGTACTATATGAATCAATATTTCATAGATAAGGAAAGAATATACTTAAATTTAGAAAATCTTGCATTGAGATTAATGGTTGTAGCAAGGAAGATGCGTCTGTTTTCCAAATTCATGTTATTATAGTTCATATATTTTTCCTCTCATAATGTTTTACAAAACCAAATAATTTAGGTCATCTTACACGTTGGTCTACATAGTTAGGAGAGAATAAAATTCATCTTAAACCTCATATAATTATTAAGGTACAAGCGGTAATTCACTCCTTTAATGAATTCCAAGAGAAAAGTATTTGTGAGGAGGAAAAATGGAAGGAATGTGTGCCAACATGTTGTGAGTGGGTTATTCAAGCAGATGGAGCATCATAAGAAAAAATAAGAAGGAACTAGTATTATTTTACAAACCTCTTGTGGTGAAGCAGAGTACAAACCTTAATTAAGCAGACAATTAAGTTTGCATTTTAATTAACAAATAATGAAGCAGAGTATGAGGCTATTTTGGTGGGTATGTAAGTAGCTCGCATTTATGGTGCAAAAATTATCAAGATAATGTTTTATTCACAATTGGTAATAAGTTAGGCTAAATGACTATTTGATGCAAATCAAGAACATGTGGGGGTTACCTAGAGGTGTTAAGTAAATTAGAGGTATGTTTTTATAGTGTTACATTTGAACAAATACCTCGAGAATTGAACATAGAGACATATGTTTTGGATAATTTTGGTTGCTAAGAAGATAATTCTCTAATAATCACACAACAACATCCTTCTTACCAAATAAGGGTTAAAAATGTTGAGGGTCTTGGTGATAAATAGAAATGAAGATTGATATAAAAAAATGTCTGTCATATTTTAAATAACATAAAGTACTAGATGATAGATATTTAGCCTGAGTTTTAAGAATAAGGGAAAATTTTGGTTTATGACAAATTTCTTTGTCTAAAATTTATAACAAGGCCTTATTAAGATGCATGAATAAGTACGAGGCATTACTTATTTTGAGGTATTTCCATGAAGGGATGGTTGGAGCCCATTATGAATATAAGGATTTGATTATACGTTTTTTGTTGGCTTGATATTATGTGCCTCATTTAGCAATAGATTTTAAGCCTATGATTTAAAGGTTTTATCTTTATTAAATATTTTTAAATACAAGTCGTCTACAAGTGAGACTATGACATTAGTTTTGTCACTATGTCCTTTTGATAAGTGAGGAATTGATTTGGTGTGTCCTTTACATATGGAGACGGGAAAAAGAAAGTTTTTAATTATGTTATTAGATTATTTTACCAAGTGGGTTGAGGCCAAAATATTAGCAAGAACTCGAGCACAAGTAGCTTGTGAGTTTCTGAAAATTAATATTTTGTGTAGATTTATGGTACCTAATATATTGATAACATATAATGGTCTATAGTTCTAGAATGGTTTGGTCATAGTTTTATGTAGAAAATATGGGTTTAGGAACATTTTTTACCCCGTATTCCCCTCAAACTAACAATAAGGTTGAAGTTACTAATAGAATCATAATCAGTGGAATTAAAAGAAAACTTGAATTAGCAAATGGAAAGTGGCTAGATTTATTTAAATAAGTTTATAACTGTATATGAAAATCCAAAAGTAGTTACAAATGAAACTCCATTTTCCCCGGTCTACAATATGGAAGTAGTGGTACCAATAGAAATTATGATTCCAAATCATATAATTGACTTTTATTCATCAATGTAAATGATGATGAAATACAAATTGTTATTGATTTGATAGAAAAATGAGAAATCAAACGTAGGTACGAGTTGAACATTATAAAGGGTTCATAAAAAGTAAATTTGATGCAAAACTAAAATTTAAGAGTTTAAGAGAGGAGGATTTGGTTTTCAGAAACGTTTCTCAAGATAAAAAAGGAACCAATGATGGGAAATTGGCACCTAACAAGGACATACCTTTCAAGGTTGTTGCACAAGAACTTCATTGAGCTTATAGAATTTTCAATCTGAATGAGAATATCTTGAAATATCCTTGGAATATCCAACATTTGAAATTGTATAAAAGTCCGGTATAATCCGCTCGATGTACTCCTTTTTCCACCAAAATGGTGCGTATGGTTTTAGCAAAACACCACAAAAGCAGTTATTAATACAATTTTTTTACCACTAATATTTGATTTGTTAACTCGTATACATTTAAAATATAAGTGTAAGTTAAACTAGAAGAGTAGTAAATATGAGAAAAATACAAGGTTAATTAAAAACGAGTTTAGAATATAATATGAAGTCTTAAGAGGACAATAAAAATGATATTATATATGTGTACTATATTAATAAATGACAATTAAAGAATATTGTTAAAAATAAACATGGTTGGTAATTGTAAATAAACGACCATGAATTTTTAAGTTAAGGTCGTCATTTTATATGATGACGAGGTTACGCAAGGGTCGTAAACATCTGGACTATATATCAATCAATGAACATGGTTATAAGCCAAACTCATTATCGAATTAATAATGTGACCACGCAAGGGGTCGTAAACGTCCAAATAATATGTCAATTAGCAAATATTTCTATGAGCCAAAACTTGATATATTAAAATATCATATGGTCATGTAAGGGGCCATAAACTTCCGGACTATATGCCAATAATAAAAAATAAAAAATAATAAGTTATTCAAAAGTAAAATGAGAATAACACTATATGATCGTGTTAAATAGTTATGCAGTAATGACGAGTTGATAAAGCATAAATGAAAACTATAATTAAAAATATAGAAATTAAGTAAACCATAGATAATTAATGGGATGCCACCCGATAAAAAACAATGCTTTTCAAAATTACAATCATTTGGTAATATATATATATATATATATATATATGAAGTAGTTCAGAGTGTTGGAAAGATAGAGAAATTACTTATCTCGGGTTGGACACATTTTTTATGGGTGGATAATTTTGGGGAGTAACTCCAGTAGCAACATTAAGATTTATATTATCTTATTTATCTTGTTAACTTAAATTTACTTCGTCCTCAAAAGAGTTATTGGTATCCTCATATATTTTACTATTCAAAGAATAATCTGGTGAAAATGTTGGAACTTTATTATCATAAAATATTTTTATTGGAGATCCTAATTTTAGTCTCAGGTTTGCTTTCCAAATTTCAAGATTAATAGTTTCCTTTAACATGTTAAAGACCATTTTTGTTGCATTAAGTCCTTTATACTTGATAGATTTTATTACTTTGTTAATTTATTTTTATTTTTCAAGTGATATGTTTTGATTTTTTCATATAAGGTTAATGAGATATATGTCTTTGTTGTTGATAGAATTTTGAACAATGGTTAATAAAGCTTTGCATTCAGACATTTTTTTAAAAGATTCATTATCCTTATTAACAACCTCATATTTCTATTTTAGATCGTTAAACTCTCTTTTAAATTTGTCACCAAAATATAAAAGTAGAATTAATTGAGATGATAGATATTCAGTATCAGCAACAGATGTGGTTTTTCTAGTGAGGAAGACACAGTCGTAGTAAATTTAAAATTATAATTTATGGTTAATTATTGAAAATAAAATTATATAATAATATAATATAATCCATATGAAAGTGTAATCTTACTTCATGATAAATTTGAGTTTTACGCTTCAAAGTTTTTGAGGTAGTTTCAATAATTTGTTATTATATATAATCATTTAAAAATCGATATTCAGTTGTTTTAAACATTCATATATAAATGTTATTATATCTTGAACAAAGTTTCGATAGTTTGATATTTTATTTTAGTAAAACCTTCAATTACTGACTTTTTTTCACCGACTCTAAAACTAATTTTGTTTAAAAACGAATGGATATTTTCCAAACATTATAAAAATAGCTGAATTGTTTTTTAAGATTTTGTATTAGAAAGTAGAGTTGTTATTAAAATCATCTTTTGAATTTTTAAAAAACTGAAATTTAAAACGTCAATCTTTGTGTTTTTCTTTATACTATTATTCCACATCACTTTTATTAAAATATAAACAAAATTACACAAATGTAATTTGGAGTAATTATATAGTAGTCCGTTGAAATGACCAACTCAATACATTAAACTAGATCTAATTATTAGAAAAAACAATCATTATTAAACACTTGTATAGAGTTAAGACGGTACCACTTCGTTACATTACAAACTGTGTAACAAACTCAACTTTTAAATCAATCCAAAATTCCTAGCAATCACAATTTTATTCTTACCTCCACTTTCTTCTTATTCACCATGGATTCTGGTGTAGGGCAGAGCACGATTGCACTGGTCTATCACTCATGCTTTTTTTCACTCGATTTTTTAATTGAAATCGAGATTCAGAAAAGGGTTTGATCAATAGATTGACAGTCACCACCGCTTCTTCCTTGTCTTTGGTTACCGATACGGACGATGCGAATATGGAGACGAACTTGTGAAGCTGCTCAACAAGATTAAATTGTCAAGTATTAAGAATTTTATTTTATTTGGTCATGAAATCATCATGAAATTTATTGTTTGCTGATACATTTGAATGACTTTGTGAATTGGCTCTAATGGATTTTTTATTTTCACAAAAGATAAGATTTTTAACCCTTTCTTCTCGAATACAATAGATTTTCTATTGAATGACACGATGGAGCAATAAAGAATCAATAGATTTTCTTCATTTCTTTGGAATGACTATATATCATAAACAATATGCTTATTCCATTAAAACCACGGATAATCCATCTTCTTTTAGTCTATAGTCTTTGTTAGCTATCGAATGAGTTCATGCCATGAGCTTTGCCTCACTAATGAGAATCATATGAATTTTTTATCTACTCATTAAACTTTTGGTCTCCTAGATGCTCTGATTTCTTTCTGTTTTGCTACTTCTTGGATAATGTTAATTTTTGTCTAAATTTGTTCATCTTCTTCCCCTAGTTCCAAACCTCTTATACTGTACAGGTTTGAATCTGTTTGATTTTGATTAACTTGTACCTCAAAATAGATTAAGTGGTAACTGAAAACTCAAGCTTGAAGCTTGCAAGGATTGTTAGTAATTGAGAGATATTGTATCCTTTCAAATAATTAGAATTTTTGTAGTGTTTAACGAAGCCATTGAATCCAATATATACCTATAATAATTTCTTATTACAGGGAACTTGGGTTTCCTATTTTTGATGTTAGTCATTAGCATTCTAGTACTGATTGAATTCGGAGTCTTTAGTTTCTTGTAATGTATTTTTTGCTATCCAGTCAGTAACTAAATTTTACTCAGTAGATTTGAGATACTATCATTTAATGAGAGATTAGTTTTTTGAAAAACCTAATCAAATGAGTAAGTTTCCAAGAATCATTTCAATTAATAGTTTTGAATCGGTTTCTATATCTAAAAGGAGAATGCCTTCTTTTTTCACATTAATAGCCCATCCATTAAATTCATGCATTCAACAACAATATGGAGATTTTTACCGTAAAGCTTACCAAAAGCCTTAATGATGTTACTATGGTTATCTCTAATGAGACCTCTACCACTAGTCTTCCTATTGGAACAACAAACACCGTTAGTATTTAGATTTAATATATTGTATGTAGGAAGTTTCCATTTAAGAGTAAGAGTTCGTCTTGGTTTGTATAAACGTTGAACATAACCAAGCATTATAGTTGCCTTAGAGTCAAGGATCTAGATTGTTCTTTTAAGAAGAATTTCTCAATCTAAACTAGTTAGGATATAGTTAATATGGTCTATCATTGATTTAGAGATGATATGGTGCCTTTGATGTATTACTTTATTTCTTGTAGACCATATTACCTAACAAATAATTTGAGGGAAAATATCCCTAATGTGGATCTCCTTTTTAGAAGACGAAAACCATATCCTTATTATATGTGGTAAAGACATAGATTCCTTATTAAAATACCAAAAAGTATAGCGTAGTGACCCCATACTTGTCATGTTCATTAATACTAGGCAAATACATGTTGAATTGATTCTACATTCTTGCAGAATTGACACTTTAAATCCATTGAGAAGCTATTATATTGAATGACGGAATTTATTGGTAGCTATTTGTATATGATGCTCCATAGTATTATAGATCACTTTCTTGTGGTTATTAAGTTACATATCTTTTTTAAAAGGTTAGACTTATTAAGTTTAAGTATTATTTTATTCCAGGTAACTTTTGTGTTGTAGGTACCACGAATAGATAGAGATCATTAGATGATATCATTTAAAGTGTTGTGTAGCTTGATTATCCTAATTTTTGAGATATCAAAAGGTGTTACCCATTCTTTTAACTTTTCCAAGTTTCACTCCAAATTTGTCCAATATTTATTGTCTTCTTCAAAGTTTAACTGAATTAAAGTCTTGGGATAACACCAACTCTCAAGCCAGAAATCTATATCCTATTTTCCTATTTTCCACTAGATGGAGTTCTCTTATAGATTTCTAACATTCTTAAGTCTTCTCCATGTTTTAGAACGTCTTAGAGTGGCTTGAACTAGGATAGGATTATTTTTTCTGCAGTATATCGAATGCATATATTTGGCCCAGAGGGAGTCTTGAGCTCTGAATTTATACCATAACTTACAAGAGTAAGTTATTTGTAAATCATCCAGCTTTCAGAAATTCAACCCACCTTCTTCAAATGTTTTACACAAGTTATGTCAGTTGGTCCAATTTATCACAACTTTTCCATTAAATGAGCCTCAAAGATATTTGTTGCACATTACCTCTATTCTTTGAATCACAACTTTTGGTAGATAAAAAATTATGTATGATAGTTAGGAATGAAAGCTAAAATAGCCTGAATTAGAGTAAGTTTCCCTTTGAATAAAAGTAACTTGCATTAAATTTTTGTAGTTTTATTTCTAATCCTGGTAACCAGGTCATCGTAGTTACCAATTTTGTTCTTTTAGTGGATATTGATTCCTAAATATTTGATAGGTAATGAGCAATGGTTAAAGGCAATTATATATTCCAAAGACTTGTTCTTTGTTGATGACATCTTTTCTATCGTAATGAACTTTGTCTTTTCCTTTTTAATACACTGACCTGATCTGTTTTAATAGTAATGCAGGAAGTCACATATTGTCTTCACATTTTTAGAGGAACCATTGGTGAATATGATGAAATAATTAGCAAATGATAAACAAGGTGTGTTGATGCTTATTCTTGTTTTAAATTTTAGTTCATGTCTTTCATCCATCAACCTTTTCATTCCTCTAATCGGATACTTTTTAGCGATGATGAAGAGGATATGTGATAGAGGGTTATCTTGTCTAAGACCCTTATTAGCTTTAAAACCCCACGTAATTCCCCATAAACTACGACATATTACCTTATATTATTGATGCTTTTCAAGATCAGATTTAAGAAGGTCCTATTAAAGCCAAATGAACTCATAATTCTTAGTATAAATTGATATGAAAGCCTATCAAAGGCATTTGACAAATCAATTTTAATCATAAAATTGTATCCTCAGACCTTGTTGTTTATGTCATGAGTTAATTCTTCTGCAAGAAAAATATTATCATGAACACATCATATTTTCAAAAAACCATTTTGTTCAACAAAGATAATTTTAGGTAGTAGAGTAGATAACCTATTATTGATTATATTTAAGATAATTTTGTTGAACATACTACTAAAGCTTATAGGTCTGAACTCTTTCCATGACATGAGGCCTTTATTTTATAAAATAAGACATAAAGTAATAGCAAAGATGTCATTAATGATAAGTTGATCCTTAAATATACCCATTATGGCACCACAAACATCCTTAGAGATAATTTACCAACAATGCTTATAGAATTCTTTATGGGTTCGGTTTAAGGGTGATATACGTATATTTAAAAAAAATATAATAATTAATTTAATTATATTTGGTGTGGATGCTTTCTAATCGAATGGTATTTTGAGTAATTTATGAATTGGGTATTAAATTTTTAAGTAGAAGGTAGAAAAATAAGAGAGATGTGTGCTAGTAATTGTGTTTCTACAAAAAGGTCCAACCCATTTAATGTGGTTGGGTGGGGTATTTATACTTTTGTTTTAGGACCCATTGGTCTTTCGGGTCAGATCTTGGATTCGGGTCAGCCTTAAAGACTCTAAATCCCAAGACTAAAAAATGGTTTGGCACACAGTTGAGTCATAACCCACTTGAGCTCACTATTCATTCATCGAACTTTGTTGATTTTGCCTGAACTACCCCTTCAAATAGTCCTAAAGTTCACTTCCAATAATACATGAACCCATCATTAGCCCCTTTAGGTCTTTCAAAAAATTGGAAGAGCTAACCATTATAGGAAAAATCTGATCAGGGGCCGAAGTGATTCTTTATTTCCAGAAAAAATTCAAAGGTCATAACTTTAACAAGTAACTTCTGTTTACACGTGTCAGTCTCTAATTATACCTCTCAACCGTTTTTTCATAAGTACTTGCACCTATCCTTCAAAAAGTAATAAGTATATGGTTAATAACCCATACTTATTGTTCAAACAATTCATCTCCTCTAGGTAAAATACTCAAGTGGTTTTCTCAACTATATAAGTGTGCCTGTTTGACTATTTATATTCTTAAAGTGAGAAAAAAAATTCGAATTCAATTTCTAGGGAGATAAACTTCAAATTTTTAATTTGTTCTTAGTCTAATAGTTCTCAAAACTTTTATGTATACGACTAGAACTGCCTTGGTTAAAAGAGGCTGGGTGAATTTGTCCGAATTGGAAAAAGAGAAAACAAAAACAAGAATCACCATCGAACTACCTACTTCCAATGATGGTTTGATCATACAAACGACATCGTAGCCGGACTGAGTTCATCTTCTTCTAAGTAATCTGTAATTTCTAGAAAAACTTCTTTTATCCCAACTGAACCACTTTGTTTCATCTGTGCTAGATCTTGAACCATCAATTTAGATACCGGAAAATCTTTTTACCAAAGTCAAGACCATTACCAACAGCAAAAAACCATCGTTGTTTATTGCCATAGGATTCAGATGCAGAAAACGTCACACCACGAAGACTTACTAAGCTTTCCAAAGCCAATAATATAACTTCATCTACCAAGGATGTTGAAAAACCTACTAAAGGTTCTAGGATAGTAAAGCCTCATGTTTCGCTTACTATGGATCTAAATCTATCACTCCCACCCACTGAACCTTCTCTAATTGCTAAGGGCGATACTGGATTCAAATTGGTCGACCAACGATCACAAATAATAGAGGATAACATGGACAATAGTGGGGAAGATACCCCACTAGAGACATCCGGAAATATTGGTGACAACAAAGTGGTTTGGAAAATAAAAGAGAAAGTAAGGCTGCCAAATACTCTAATTTCTCCAAGGTTAGTGTTAAGTATTTACTGGCCCTTCAAAAACTTTCCTATGTGTATACCCATACTTCCAAAATGGACAGAGTAATAACAAAATGGGGCTTTCCAAAGTCTGTTAAAGTAAGGATTCCCATTACTCCAGAAACTCTAATATATTGTAAAGCCGAGGAAATAGTGGTGTAGACTGAAGTGCGTAATTGAGGCCTTCGGTTCTCTTTGGACCCAGAGATAGTAAGATATTTTCATCTGGTGAGGCTTTTCCCAAGTCAACTAAGCCCCAATGTTTGGTATACACGATTGGCCAACATTATCGCTTCAAGGTTATCAGAAACTTCGATGCCTATGGAGCAGTTTTGTTGTTGTGGCTAATTTGTGTCAAAATCACCACATCTATTTCTACCTCTATAACATGGGAAATGATTATAAGATGGTTAATGATTTACTTGAGGCATAGAAACCTTGGCTGACTCAATTTCTCTATATTATTGGGGTTTAGGAGAATAGTAAAAAGATAACATCCAAACGGAATCCAAGCCTATTGACTAGACATTGGAAACGTTCAGGTAATCACTGTTCGGATTCCCTTAATAATGTTTTGATACTATTTTTACATTGGACTTATCTTTTAATATTGGATTTATTTTGTAGTGTTTTCAAAGATGTTTTCAGACCATCTAGAAGATGGAAATACTAATTCACCAAACTAAATTAGTGGGCCAAAGAAAATTTGGGGTATTGCCTTCCATAACTGCTTCACTGAAGGGAACATGGTAAGGCCTCATTTATGGAGTACAAGATCAAATAGAGAGCTCACCTGGGAACAACTCATCACTTATCCCTCATTGGTAGTTATTCTCAAAAGAACCAAGGGACGGGATGGTAAAATTTACTTGTCGTCTAAGAGTAGAGCCCCTAGCCACTTAGATAAAATGAAGAAGAAGAAAAAGAAAGAGATTGACGCATCCCACCAGATTCCCGATGTGGGTAGTTCAAGAAATCCTGAAGATATTAATGCTGCTCTGTTAGAGGCAGTTACCGTTACAGTAGGCGAGGCAGAAGGGCCACAACATTCACCACAAATTAAGAAGAAAAAGGGTCAGAAAAGATGCAAGGAGGGGAGTGACAAAAGGGCACAAAAAAGAAAAAGGAAACCATGGGGTCACAGATAATACTCCGACCTGAGGTCGTTTCTCCTACCTCTCCTAATGAAATTTTTCCCTAAGAAAAGGTACATGTTGATCCATCCTCTCCAGTATTTCCCACAGCTAATCCACCTTCCGTTAAACATGATATCAATTTAAAGGACCTTGGCAACATGTATTTCAGTGAGTTTGACCATGATGATTTTGACCAAACCTTCCCCCAATCAACCACCATAGCTTATGTAGTGATTTGTAAAGGTTAATCTTTTGAAGTATCCTGTGAGCATGATTCCTTGGGTCATGCAGTCTTAGGCTCCATAAGGCCAATAAATGACTTGGAAAGACAAGTCAGAGCTTAGGCTAAGGACATTTTTCCCTTTAAAACTGACAATCAAAGCTTGAAAGATTCTCTCGTAGCCGAACAGAAGAAGGTTGAAACTTAGGGCAAAGAAAAAGAACAACTGAGTACCAACTTGAATCAGGTTAAGGTCGATCAAGAAGAATCCCGAACCAAGTATACCGAACTTCAAACAACTACTTCTAAGGAGATAAAGTCTTTAAAAGTTCAACACATCATTGATGAAAGTACCATCAATCAATTATCTGAAGCAAATAAGAAGTTAGAGAAATTTCTTAAAAAAGAAGAATGAGAGATTACTTCCCTAAAAGAGAATCAGACTCAAAAGATAGTAGTCGCAGTGGATAACTACGCTACTGGGGTATTGGATTCTATGGAAAAAAGGGATGAAAACATTAAATTAGACATGGTCTTGTTATTCCACGACACTTTTCCAAAGCAAATCTCTTGGGGATTATAGAGGTTTGTACCATACGAAGAAATACCCTTTCACAATCTGCCATATGGTGATAAACTCTGCGTTTCTTCACCAAGTGGATTTGATTCGGATAAAGATACTGATGAAAGCTCAGATGCTGATACTAAGGATCCAAATGAAGACGAAGGGAAATGGATAGTTCAAGAGAAAGGTGATGGTAAAGAGAGAACTAAAGAGAATGAGCCCTAAGGTTACTTTATTTTTTGAGTTTATGTTTTAAACCAAAGTCCTTGGACTAAAGTCCTTGAACGGTACAAGGAATTTTGTTGTGTTATTCAGATTTCATTTTATGAACTAAAGTCCTTGGACGACCAAGGCATGTTTTGTAAGATAGATCGAACCTCTTTGCTGATCCGACCAGTATTTAATGCCATTTTTTGCTTTGTTTATTTCATATTTGTCTTTATATTTTTTACACTTTCATTAAAATATGATCATACTTAAAGATGGTAAACACTAAAAATATATGAACCCAATCAAAGATTTAAAATGTAAAGTTTAAAGAGTCTTTAATACGTTTGAGTCATTCAAAAGCACTCCATTTGAAGGCTAAAGGTGTTTAATGAGTGTTTAATTTATCTGAACCATTCATAGGTCTTTCAAGGTATTTAAGGGTGTTTAACTCATTCAATCACTTCCATAACCACAACGGTTTCTTTTAAAAGGAAAAAGATAGTATATTGATTGAGATCCGGACACCTCATTAAAACCTCCCAGCGTCACTAGGGTATGAAAGAGTATGCTCCAAATATTTGGGTTGAAGTACAAAAAAGTTAATATTTACAAGATGATTTTATTCTAAATATAACCTTAGATGCTCAATATTCCAAGGATACTTTAAAAGGTTGCCTTCTTTGTCTTGAAGTCTGTATGATCATTGTTTGACTTTCTCACATACCATGTACGAGCCTTCCCAATTCAGAGCCAACTTTTCGAATTGTTTCTCCTTGGTATGTAAGAACATTTTTCTTAATACTTTGTACCCTACTTGAACATCTATTCTTTTAACTTTAGATGTAAACCTGCTTCTCATCAAACTCTGGTAGTGTGTTCTTCTCAAATGTTCTTTCACTCTTATTTCTTCAATTAAATCTAGGTAATTCCTCACAGCCATGTCTTTATCTTGTTCATAATAATTGTGTACTTTGAATGATGGAAAGGTAGCTTCTATAGGTGTGATTGTATCCGTCCCATAAACCATAGCAAAATGAGACTCCTGAGTGGTTGTATGAGGAGTGGTTTGGTAGGCCCGTAACACTTCTTGCAAATAGCTCGGCCATTTTCCTACAGCTCCTTCCATATTCTTTTTCAAACCCGTCAAAATTGTTCGATTAGCGAATTCAACTTGCCCATTAGCCTGATGATGGAAAGGAGAAGAGAAGTAGTGTTGAATTTCTCTTCAAGTACAAAATACCTTCATGTCTTTGTTGTTGAAATGAGGACCATTATATGTAGTGATATATTTGGGAATTTCAAATTGGCAGCATATGTTGGAGAGGATAAACTTTATCACTGCCTTTGATATTATTCTAGATAAAGGTGCAACTTCTATCCACTTAGAGAAATATTTTATTTCCATAATTATAGTTTGACAACCACCGGAGGCTATGGGAAGGGGCCCAACTAAATATCGTCCCCATCTATCAAAGGGTATAGGATCAGCTACTGATTCCATGGGGACTGCTGGCACATGAATCTCATTTCTATATTTTTGACAAGGATCACATCTTTTGACCAGATCCTTAGCATATGTCATTATAGTGGGCCAGTAGTATCATGCTAACAAAAATCTCCTGGTTAAAGTTTTATAACCACAATGTGATGACCTCTCTCCATCGTGTAATTCGGATAATTTTTTTTGAGATTCTTCAAAACCAATAAAGTGCAAGAGAATCCTGCTTAAATACATTTTATAAATAACTCCTCTTAATATCAGAAAACCACAAGCCTTGTATTTTACTTTCTTAGTCGAACTCTTATTACAAGGTAAAATTCCATCGGTAATAAACTATTAGATTTTATATCTCCAATACTTGGATTTCATGTCGGATGTGTTCATATTTTCTTCAAATTCACCCTTATTTTTTTGAATTGAGTCAATAAAAGGACAAATGATCCAAGGGTATGCTTCAGAGTAAGCTATACTGGCTAAGGAATCTGCCATAACACTTTCTGATCAGGGGATATATTCATATCGGATGGACTTAAAACTTGTGGCGATTTGTTTTAACACTTGTAGATACTTTATCAGATTATATTTTCTGGTTTCAGATTTCCCTTGAGCTTGATGAATAAGTAATTGAGAATCACTAATTAACCAGATCCTTTTTGTTCGACATAACTGATCTAAGCTTAAACCAGCTATGGTTGCATCATATTCTGAAACCAAAACATATAGCTTGGTACATTTTTTTACCATAAAGAGAATTTAAACGAATTCCAGCTCCACATACCATCGTACTAGACCTGCCATCCGTTCGGACTACCCATTCTTTATGAAATTTACTACCTTGAGCTTCTTTATGAGTTCTTTTAGTATGAAATTCTACAAAGAATTTAACTACAGCTTGAGCCTTGATTGCAGTTCGAGGTGCAAAGTCAATATCATAGTCTTCAAGGTCAACTGATCACTTAGTTATTTTTCCTCATATGTCAGCCTTTTATAACATGTTCTTTAAAGGAAAATACGTCCGAACAGTGATAAAGTGTGCTTCAAAGTAGGGTCTCATTTATCTAGCTGCTATCACCAGTGTTAAAGCTAATTTTTCTAACTTCAAGTCTTTTTTCTCAGCTTCTAATAAAATCTTGCTTATATAATACACCGGACAGGGGTAATTATCTACTTCTCTTACCAACACAACATTCACGGCATATTCTGATACTGCTAGATATACATATATAAAGTCTCTTTCATTGAATAGGCTTGAATAATGTATTTGGCAAAGACAAGTTTTTTATTTCAATGAAAGCTTAATCACACTATGGAGACTGGCTGAAGTATTTAGAATTCCTTAAAAGTTGGAAAAACTGAGCGCACTTGTCTGATGATCTCGAGATAAACCGATTTAAAGCAGCTAATCTTCCGGTTAGTATATGAACTTCATTAGTATTTTGAGGTGGATCCATAGCTAATAAAATATTTAACTGATAAGGATCAACATAAATCCTTTTTTTACTTATACTGTATCCCAAAAACTTACCAGATCGGACTCTGAATGTACATTTCTTAGGGTTTAACTTCAAGTTGGTAGCCTGTAGGTTAGAAAACGTTTCTTGGCAATCAGATATGTGATCTTCCTCCATAAGGCTTTTTCACCATCATGTCATCTATGTAAACCTCTACATTTGTGCCAATTTGGTTAGCAAACGCCTTATTCACCAATCGTTGATAAGTAGGTCCAACATTCTACAACCCAAATTGCATCATTTTACAGTAATGGAGCCCCATATCAGTAATAAAAGTAGTATGATCTGGATCATTTGGATCTATCTGTATTTGATTGTACCGAAATAAAGCGTCCATAAAAAATAATAATTTGTTCCCCGACGTAAAGTCTACTAGCTGGTCTATCTGGGTCACTAGGAAAGGATCTTTAAGACAAGCTCTATTAAGATCTGTGAAATCAATACACATACGCCATTTCCTATTTTTTTTTCTTGAACAATACTGGATTAGATATCCAAAGAGAGTACTCAGATTCCTTAATATGCCCATCTTGGTTAGCCGATCTATTTTTTGCACAATCAATTTGTATTTTTCTCTCGAAAAAGTCTTTCTTCTCTGTAGCAATGGCCCAACATGAGTTCACACTGATAGTTTGTGACTGATCACATTGGATGGAACTCCGTTCACATCTTCATTGCATCATGCAAACACATGTAGATTGTTAAATACAAAAAGACAATAATTTTTGTTTCAACCTTAATGGTAATTTGGCTCAAACCCTAACACTTTTGCCTTCTTCCAGGCAATGAATTTCAAATTCTTAAAGTGTAATTACAGCGGTAAGAGCCTCTCTCAGATCATCTATTTCATTTTGATTGGCAGAAGGCTCCACTACATGTTTTTATTTGTTAATTTTCACTACCTCCAATGACTTTAAGGCAAAAGCAGTGACATAACATTCACGAGTTACTTTCTGAATGCTTCAGACAACACCCACTTGACCTCCCACAACATATTCTAAACATTGGTGGACAATCGAAGCAATTACATGCATCTTGGAGCGCTAAGATCTACCGAATATGGCGTTGTAAGATAATGTACAATCAACCACAACGAAAAACACCCTTACCATTTTTTAAATGTTCCTTTACTCAATATCACTTCCTCTTCAAATTCCTCGATGAAATCAGCAGAACTCTCAGTAAGCCTACAATGGTTATGTTCGAACGTTGGATGACTAAAGGATTTTTTATTTGTCTATAAGTAGCCAGAAACATTCTATTTTCCAAACTACCCGTATTAACCAAGATCCGACGTATATCATTGCCCGCAATAGATGCCCATATCACAACAACATCCTCACGTAGGTCTGAAATATCTCTTAAATCATCTCCATCAAAGACAATGAATGGAGTAGGGTTTTAGTAAAAATGTATGGACATTTTCCCTCTAACTGAGTTTTCAAACTGTTAACATGTCTTTTCCTTGAAAAACTTGAGGGTGTTGTTACAGTGTCTCCCCCAAAAATAGTCAATGATTCGAAAACCTTGCGCAGATAAAAAACAATTACAACCTTATCTATTATTACCCCAACTTGATTCCGATCTGGATCAAGATATTCAGAGTCTACGTCAAATATCTCCACAATAATCATGGTATCATCTTGCTTGGATGCCCCCATATTTTGCTCTGGACCGGTTGGTGAGGCTGTTCAGGGTGCATTATTGTTGGGTTAAGAATTGGTATTATCTTGTCTACTGCCCCCTTTCCTTTTAACAAAGGCACCCAATTTTTCTCTCTCAATGAGATTATGTACTTATTGTTTTAAATCTATACAGTCATGTGTATCATAACCCACATCATTGTGGTATTTACAGAAACGAGTACGCCGACTCTCTCCAAGAGACTGAATTGGGGCTGGCCTTCTAAAATTCACAACATTTTTAGTTTTATCATATATTGTAGCTATACTTTCACCTAGTTTGGCAAACCATTCGGCCAAATACTATATCTTCATCAGGAGTAACAAAAATACATGATTTGGATTGGATAGCAAATTGATCACTCAATAGATTATCGATGTCATAATCTGTCGAACCGTTTATTTTTCCTTGATTTTTCCTTGATTTTTATTGTTCTTTATTTTTCCTCTCCTGTTATTTTTCCTTGAATGTTTCTTGGTTAGTCTCAATTTCGTTTTTTGATGGCTCTCGTCATTACTGATGAAAGAGACGTATCAGAATATTCAAATCCTTAAGTTTTATGTTTTTTAGAACATATTGTAAATTGTAATCAATATTGAGAATATTCAACATATATATATATATATATATATATATATATATATATGTTGAATATTCTCAATATTGATTATTTTAATTAACTAATTGGACCGTAACAATATGTTTGAATACTTTAAGTTTACACAAGATACATTTCAATTTAGGATTTCTCAAAAATTGTTCACTTGGATCACTCATGTCTACTGAAGTGTATACATCTGAATTGTGCATTACAAAACGTCGTTGTTCACATATAATGCCTAAATATGTTTTTGTGTCAGATGATGGTCAAGAATGAACCAAAAGGTTCCCAACATGACTTATGGTATGCATACTAGTTCGCAATAAACAGAATACTAACAACCGCCTTAATGAATCATGACTTCTCATGAAGTAAAACATGAAAGTACGACACGACCCTATGATCAACACGTGTTAATTTTTTACCGGTCCTAGTTTACTGAATTTGAGATTGTTTGATCACAAATTTAAAAAAATATAAATTATTGTATTATTTATATGAAAATCTATATTATGCTCCGAAGTAATAATACAATGTGAAATACTGAAAACTGATTTCAAATCAATTCTAAACTGAAATCAAAACTGTACAAAAAATAAAAAAATACTCTCACTGAATCTGAATACCCTATAGACTAAGAACGTCCACATAAATGATGTGTTCATGATAGACGTTGGACATCGAAATATTAGTAGAAAGATAGAAGAAAAAATATTTCTACTTTACTATAATCTCTACTCACTAAATGGATTTCTTTTATTTGCTCGATTTTTATTTCTTGATTATAATGGAATGTGGTTTTTCTATTAAATTTTCTTAATTGTAGAATTCTAAATTATAATGTACAATTTAATATTCACTTAACATATAAAGTCATGTGTTTAAACTATCTCTTTAATTATCCGAATTTATTTATGTAAGCACATGATGCTAGAAAATTAATATTGGATGACGTATAAGACATATATAATGGTCGATCCATTAAACAATTAAGTATTTATTTAAGTTCTTATAGATTATTTTTATACCTTATCCTAAATTGATTATGACCATACATCACGAATTTAACTGTTAAAACATATAAAATTTTACGTACCTCATAAATTTTCAAATTAATCATGAGAAGTTGATTGAGAAAACTTATCTCAAATCAAGTCAAGCAATTCAGAGGTTTGTTTTTTCTAAACTATAATACTTTAGCATGCTAGAAATGTATATATTTTTTATGATAAACTCACATAATAAGCAAAAGTGACGGTGATGATTCTTGGTTTTTTAATAATTATAACGTCTTACCTACATATTTCAGAGTTGATTTCTTGAATATAATTTTCTTAAGGACATGTAATATGTCATTGTAACGTATGATAATTAAAACGACAAATAATTTTATTCTTAATCCCCTCACACTTATTTTATGAAGTTCATAATACTTTACTAAGTTAATCTAAAAACAAAAAAATTACAACTTTGATAGATTATAACTAATGAGACGTTTAAACTTAATCGTACGGCTATTGACTATATTATATATATGAATATGATTGTTATAATAACTCTTCATGTGAAATGATTAATTTTTTTAACTTATCATTCTTAATTAATATAGTTATGAAGTTGTAATATATATATATCATGTTTTCTTAATATGGTCATTTATAAATACTTGATCCTAATATTCAATAAACGAAACTTAATTTCTGAAGTATGTATGATGTGAAATGATTATCTTGAAAGAGTCATTTGAAAAATTTGAAATAAATATTATCTTAAAATGTCATTCTTTTAACATTAAATGAAACCTATTTGGGGCAAGACCTTTTGAATGTCTTATTGATTCTAAGGTCGATTGATTCAATAGCTAGAGAGAGAGAGTAATAAATATTTATAGAGGGAGAAATGACAAGTGTCAAAGTCCAAGTCTTATCATTCATCACTTTTTCAAGTTAAAATACACTTATATATAAGAGTATCAAATATCAGAGACACACACTCCATTTATAGAATTTTTATCCACATTACATTAAAAAATAAAAACATATTTATCATATATTACATTTTTAGTCCTTTAAGTTTTTTTCTCGCACAAAACCTCACTTATACATTATTTGTAGATCTTTTAACCCTTCTAAATTAATTATTAAGGCTTGAATTATTTATACCCTTATGAGATATGACAAACTATTAGAACTTGGCAATGAAATCCTTATGTATTAAAATATATACACATTAAAAATAAAAGATATCAATGAACAAAGAGGTATATGTATATTTATCTATGAATATGAACGTGATGCAGACAGTTCGATGAATTGACAGTTTGGAGCTCCGGTGTCTGATTTTGACCCACATCACCTTGTTTCGAAGAAAACAACGTCAAACAACGCAACTCACCAGCTATGCTTGTGAGCTATGGGCCTTTTGGGCATTTGGGCTCATCTATCATCTTATTTTGCGTTTTTACTACTTTAGGCTATTTTAGTAATTTTCATATTTTTAGTTTTAGGGTTTCGCTTGAACCCTTATATAAACCTATCTTCTATACATTGTTGAGGCAGTTGTTTTTTTATTAATAAATTAGGGTTTTTATCCCTCTTTAGCTTCTCTTGCGTTTCACTCTGACTCGTAGTGGTATCAGACACAGGCAGTCCTGCGAGATGGTGCGAGGAAGAACCAGTGGTCGCGGTGGCGCTGCAGTGACTAGAGATACAAGTGATTTCGGTGATCGTGAAGTTGCTGACCTGCGCCGTCCGGTGGCCGATCCTACCCGTCAGATGGCTAATCTTAACGCCAGACAACAAGGCACGGAGGTTGAAGTTATCGATAACCCTTTTGGGGAGGGTTCGAACAGAATACTTCTCACGGCCGACGCTGGGAGCTTGGATTTAAGGTAGACATCCCGGAATTTGATGGTAGCCTTAAGGCAGAGGCGCTTATTGATTGGTTATCCCAGATTAAGGAAGTGCTGGACTTCAAGAAAGTTCCTGAGAAGAGAAGGGTCGCATTGGTCACCATCCACCTACGAGGTAGGGCACAGGCTTGGTGGCAGCAGGTGAAGAAGAACCGTGAGTGTGAAGGCAAGGATAAAGTCCGCAGTTGGGAGAATGTCAAAAAAAAAAATCCGCAAGGCTTTCAGTTCGAGCGGGAACTATACCAGCGACTCCAGAATCTTCGTCAGGGACCCCGATCTGTGGACGAGTATACAGAAGAATTCTATCAGCTGCTGGCTCGTGCGGATGTGACCGAGTCGTCGCATCAGCGGGTATCCCGCTATATTGGTGGGTTGTGCCTTCAGCTTTAAGATCTGTTGAATATGTTCGACCCGTGCTCTGTTTCCGAAGCCCATCGGCGTGCCCTCCAGGCAGAAAAGCAGTTGGCTCGCCGGACCCAGACTGGCGTACGGACCAGTGATCCTTCAGGGATTTCAATATTCAAACCAGTTCCCCGTCCAACCCCTGATCAGATCCATCCTGGACGCGGTGCGCCAAGCCGTTCTTCAAGCAATTTACGTTGCTATGGCTGTGGCGAGTTAGGGCATCGTCAGGTAGAGTGTCCAAATGTTGCGGGTGCTAGGGGTCTTTTCTCTCACGAGGCGTTTGAACTGAATCCCATTGCTCTTGATGGTCCTCCGAAATTTGATACCTATGATGATGACTTACCTGAGGCTGCGGAGGAAATTGTGACTGGTGATGTTAGAGCCGTATTGATGCTGCGTCGCACTTTCCTGTCTCCTCGCGTTCCTGATCAGAGTGGCTGGCTGCGGAATAACGTGTTCCAATCGACTTGCACGATCGGCGGGAAGGTGTGCACCTTCATCATTGATGCTGGTAGCTGCGAGAATGTCATCTCCGAGACAGCGGTTTTGAAGCTCGGCTTGAAGTCAGAATCGCACCCCAAGCCTTACAAGCTCGCCTGGCTAAGTAAAGGTACTGATATCACTGTAACTAAACGCGTGCTTGTGTCGTTTTCTGTGGGGCAAACATACCAGGATGAAGTGTTTTGTGATATTGTACCTATGGATGCTTATCACCTATTACTTGGCCGTCCTTGGCAGTATGATCTGTCTGTTGTGCATGATGGTCGTACAAATATGTATTCCTTCATCTTTCGGGGAAAAAAGATTGTTCTTGTGGCAGCGAAGCCTCGACCCCTAACCATTGGCTCTAATCCTTCCACAATGACTTTAATGTCCCGTGCTCCTTTTCAAACAACCATGGAAGAGGCTGTTGTGGTTTTCTTATTGTTTTGTGATCCTGTTGTGACTAATTCCCATGCGGACCCTAGCCCTGTCGTTCAGTCTCTTTTGCAGGAGTTTGCAGATGTGTTTCCTGAGAATTTGCCACCCGAGTTACCTCCTCTAAGGAATATTCAACATTAGATCGATCTGGTCCCTGGTGCTGCTCTCCCAAATCGGCCCCACTATCGAATGAGTCCGAATGAGCATGAAGAATTACATCGACAGGTGGAGGATTTGTTGGATAAGGGACATATTCGGGAAAGTCTCAGCCCATGTGCAGTTCCGGCATTACTGACACCAAAGAAAGATGGTTCTTGACGTATGTGTATGGACAGCCGAGCTATCAACAAGATCATTGTTCGCTACAGGTTTCCTATACCTCGCCTGGATAATCTGTTAGACCAGTTGGGTGGTGCTTCTGTGTTCAGCAAACTTGATTTGAAGAGTGGATACCATCAGATTCGGATTCGTCCTGGTGATGAGTGGAAGACGGCGTTTATGACGCGTGAGGGTTTGTTTGAGTGGATGGTGATGCCGTTTGGTCTGTCCAACGCGCCTAGCACATTCATGCGTATCATGAATCAGGCATTGAGGCCTTTCATCGATAAATTTTTTGTTGTTTACTTCGATGATATTCTGATCTATAGTACTAACCCTTCTGTGCATATATCCCATTTACGTGAGGTGTTATTGGTGTTGCGTCGGGACAACTTTTATACTGCTACTGCCAAATGCTCGTTTATGTCCCCAGCTATCCAATTTTTGGGGTATATTGTCTCTGTTGAAGGGTTACGAGCTGATCCGAGCAAAGTTGCTGCTGTGGACCAGTGGCCTCGACCTACTTCCATCATTGAGGTTCGCAGTTTTCATGGTTTAGCTTCGTTTTATCGGCGTTTCATTCCCCATTTCAGCAGTGTTATAGCCCCGATTACGGATTGCATGAAGGGCACAAAATTTGGTTGGTCTAAAGATGCTGATGCAGCATTTGCAGAAGTTAAACGGCGTCTCACCATAGCGCCTATTCTGGTGCTGCCCGACTTTTCCCAACCATTTGAGCTTCATTGTGACGCGTATAAATTTGGTATTGGGGCAGTTCTTTCCCAGTCAGGGCGTCCTGTGGCTTTCTTCAGTGAGAAATTGGCGAGTGCTAAGCTGCAATTTAGTACTTATGATATTGAATTTTATGCGATAGTTCAGGCTATCAAGAATTGTCGTCATTACTTATTTCAGCGTGAATTTGTGTTATATACTGATCATGATTCTTTGAAGTATCTTGGCAGTCAAGACAAAGTATCTCATAGACATGATTCTTGGATAGCTTACTTGCAGCAGTTCACTTTTTTCATCAAGCACAAGTCCGGTATTACGAATCGGGTTGCTGATGCTTTGAGCCGACGTCACACTCTGCTGACTGAGATGCGCGTTCAGGTTCCTGGCTTTGATTCTTTTGTTGACCTTTATGTTACTGACTCGTTCTTCTCTCGGGTTATTGAACTGATTCAGCAGGGTGAACATTCTGATTTTTTACTGGAGGATGGCTTTCTCTTTTGTGGAGTACAGTTGTGTATCCCTGACTGCAGCTTGCGTCTTCAGCTGATCAAGGAGTTGCATAATGAAGGTCATGTGGGCCGTGATCGAACGTACCAGTTGCTGTCCTCATCCTATTTTTGGCCTTCGATGTGGAAGGAAGTTGGTCGTTTTGTCTCCCGTTGTCGAGTTTGTCAGTTGGCCAAAGGAACATCCACAAATGCAGGTCTTTATTTGCCACTGCCGATTCCTGCTCAGCCCTGGACCGACATCAGTATGGATTTTGTTCTTGGTTTACCCCGGACTCAGCGTGGATTCGACTCTATTTTTGTGGTGGTTTTTCTAAAATGGTACACTTCATCCCATGTATAAAAACATCTGATGTAGTGTGTGTCGCACAGCTTTTCTTTCGAGAGATTTATCATATTCATGGCCTTCCCAGTACCATTGTTTCTGACCGTGACACCCGGTTTGTGAGTCATTTTTGGCGCAGCTTATGGCGTATGGTGAATACACAGCTCAACTTCAGTAGTGCTTACCACCCCCAGACGGATGGTCAGACAGAGGTGGTTAACCGATCCCTAGGTAACCTGTTGCGCAGTCTGGTGGGAGATCATCCGAAGGCATGGGATCAGCGCCTACCACAGGCGGAGTTCGCCCACAACCATGCCCTTAACCGGTCCACGGGTTTTTGTCCTTTCAAGGTGATGTATGGTATTGTGCCTCGGGGTCCAGTAGACTTGTTAGAACTACCTAGCAAGATTCGTCTTCATACAACTGCTGAGGAACTTGTCTCACAGATTCGCCAAACCCACCAGACGACTCACGATCAGCTAGTCTTGAGCACCGCCAAGTATAAGTCTAAGGCAGATTCTCATCATCGTCCTGTTCAGTTCGAAGTTGGTGACTATGTGTGGGCAGTTTTAACAAAAAATCATTACCCTACTAGTGAATACAACAAACTAGCCGCCCGGAAGATTGGCCCGGTGGAAATTGTGGAGATTGTGTGTGTGTGTGTGTGTGTGTGTGTGTGTGTGTGTGTGTGTGTGTGTGTGTGTGTGTGTGTGTGTGTGTGTGTGTGTGTGTGTGTGTGTGTGTGTGTGTGTGTGTGTGTGTGTGTGTGTGTGTGTGTGTGTGTGTGTGTGTGTGTGTGTGTGTGTGTGTGTGTGTGTGTGTGTGTGTGTGTGTGTGTGTGTGTGTGTGTGTTCAATAACGTAATCGACCGCACTATCTATTCATAAACATGTGATTATAACGTCCCTAACACCTAATCATGCTTAGGTCTAAAAATTTAAATTTACAAAATTGTTTCTTTTACTCATAAAATGAAATTAAGGGAAAGATTAAGGTTTTAGGAGACTCAATCACAGTTCTAAACATATGTCTCATATCTCGTAGAAATTAGACTCACTATAATACCAATTTTTGCATATAATAATAATACGTTAAGAAACTAAAACTTAGTGTCCTAAGAGTTGTTTCTTGAGATAAAAGATACCTGCAAGATAGATGAACAATAAACTTACATGCTTGTATTTTGTTTCTCTTGCGTTTGAAACACAATTATGGAAAAGAGGGTCCTGATTCGTGAGACAAAGTGGTTACATCTTCTTACAATTGACTAGTTGTGATGGATTTCATTTATGAAGGATAGGAATTGTGCCCTCTGAATGGATTGCACGACTACTACAAAACCAAATATTAGCTAGAAAAAAGACGAGATATACAATTGAAAGCAGAAACTCTTATGTTATTATTGAAATAACATATATGTGATTTAATCAAAAAAAGTTTTTAGTTTGTGATTTTTGTTATATAGTGAAAGATATTCACTAAATTGTTTAATTGGTCTCTAAATTACAACTCTGGTTCTAATTGTCCTTTTTTCATTTAGCCTCCAAATTTCCTAATTCTTTATAATCCTATGTATTATTATAATTTTCAGAAAAGAACAAATTTATTAGCTTTTAAAAATCCACTACTAAGTTGTTGGGCCAACAAATATTCTTACAAATATTAAATTTATTTAACAAGTAATCACACTTTTTATATTTTAACGAGACTAAATAATATATCTATGTATATTAATTATATATTTTTATTTAGTTAGTTAGTTATTTTTTATTTTTATTTTTAATTAACGAATATTATTATTGAAAATAACCGGCCCATTAGGAATACAACAATTAGGCTCCTTAGAAACAGGCCCAAAATTTATCCTTGGACTAAAAGCTCAATTGATTTTTAATATGAGCCAAAACTTTTGAATTAGGCCCGCCGGATCTCAGATCACTTGATAACCCGAGATATATAAGCATACGTAACACATGAAATCCTAGGGTTCAACACTCCCACATTAGACCTCGGCTAATTCACCTCCACCCTAAGCTAAATACGAACAGCTCTCACCAAGCTTCCAATACGAGTCTTTAATATAGGTTTAAAACATAATCTTGCTACAATAAGCTTCATTCCTTCATTGTCGACTCCTCTCATCCATGAAATCGAAAGATTAAGCTACTTTCGATCTATTATTTTCTCCTTTCTCACCAAATCAATGAACTCTTGAAAGATTAGTACACTGGAGCGGTCTGCCATATGCTTACGGAGATGTCACCCTTAGTAAAATTTATCTTTTGAAGCTTCTATCGATCGATTTGAGATATGACTTGAAGGATAGAGAATGAACTGGGTTCGGTTTCCTATAAAAAGTAGTGAATGATCTCTTTGGGTGTTGATTCCAGAGAATTCACTCCATTTCAGAAGAAACCCCCAAGTCTAGAAGATGAGATAGAGCTTAAGGAGGGATCTGCCTCAGGTTACAGAGATGAAACCCTCGTAGAAATATATCTTGAATAGCATCTAATTCGGTCTTGATAGATAGATGATAATATGTGTTTGGTTTCTTCCGAATAACTGATAAAGATCTCTCGCAGAGCTAATTCCAGGAAGGTGATGTCGATTTCAGAAAACCCTTCAGTCCATAAAGATCTCCATTTTGAGATTGAGACCGACCGAACATGAGGTATGCCAGATAGTCCATTACTTCTATCTCCATGTAATTCTATTTAGATATCACCAATTCACTGGATATAATCGATTATAAAGCTAGAAATAGGTTGTAACCCATCTCAAATTTGATGATAATCCAAGACCAGTCCATCAAGATCTTCTAAGATGACCTACTAGCAATAAACATCCCTATCATTCCACCATGGAAAGATAGTATCTTAACTGAGATAGGGATGCTACATTCGAATTCAAGGATATTACAGTATTCCGACGAATGAGTGTAGAGAGAACCAAACCTTTCAATGTCCAAGTGAGGCTCTTCATTGGGATAGACCCATCAATTGACCGCAGAAGATAAGATACGACCATAGATTCATAATTATGTCATTTAGAAATCTAGAGTTAGACAGAATTCAACGCGAATTTTGAGATAAATAAAAAACTTATATACATGAGCTTCAGACTATGCAGCTAGCAGTAAGCCTCACATCCACTTCAGCCCATGACGCTTCGAGTGATTTAATCTTCAGGTAAATTCAAGTAATAACCTAATATCTGCAAAAAATAAAGAGATTGTCTTTGGTCAAGCAATGCTTGCTGCCATTATAGTATCAAAATAATACTATCTTCAACTTAATCATCAAAATTTAAGTATCCCGGATTCAAGCTTTCCATGAAAGTTATGGCTTTCGTTGACATTAGACTTCAATTGTCAACGAAAATGGATAGTTACCTCCCATGTCAAAGATCATACATTATCGGTACTAGATGTTTCTCAATGCACACATAATGGAGTTACGTGACTGTAAAATCTTAAACATATATCATTGTAGTCAATATGACAACAAAAATTTAAAACAACCAACCCAAACGTGTTTGATGTAAAAATGATATACAATTACAAGAGAAACATGCTTTTAGTCATACATATATAAATGAATTAAACATGGTATAAACAATCACACATATATATATGGAATAAAAGAATCCTGAATTGGTTAGTTGCATTATTAAATAACATACTAGGAAACTACTATAAGCAATACAATCAAAAAAATTCAAGTATTGTCCATTCTCGTTATGATCACAACAGGGTTGGTCACTGTGAAACATGTACTTTACCACATATAATTTAAGTTCTCCCCGACTGACCCTAAACATTATGAAAAAAAAATCCCAAATTAATTTGAAATAGGGTTTTGTCCTGATTATTTCCAAATAAAACTTGTATTTTTAAATATGCAAATATATATATATATATATATATATATATATATATATATATATATGTGTGTGTGTGTGTGTGTGTGTATTTGTGTGTGTGTGTGTGTGTGTTTGTGTGTATGTATTCAATAACGTAATCGACCGCACCATCCATTCATAAACATGTGACTAAAACGTCCCTAACACCTAATCATGCTTAGGTCTAAAAATTTAAAATTTACAAAATTGTGACTTTTACTCATAAAATGAAATTAAGGGTAAATTAAGGTTTTAGGAGACTCAATCACAGTTTTAAACATATGTCCCATATCTCGTAGAAATCAGACTCACTATAATACCAATTTTTGCATATAATAATAATATGTTATGACACTAAAACTTCGTGTCCTAAGAGTTGTTTCTTGAGATAAAAGATACCTGCAAGATAGATGAACAATAAACTTACATGCTTGTATTTTATTTCTCCTGCGTTTGAAACACAATTATGGAAAAGAGGGTCCTGATTCGTGAGACAAAGTGGTTACATCTTCATACAATTGACTAGTTGTGATGGATTTCATTTATGAAGGATGGGAATTGTGCCCTCTGAATGGATTTCACGACTACTAGAAAACCAAATATTAGCTAGAAAAAATACGAGATATACAATTGAAAGCAGAAACTCTAATGTTATTATTGAAATAACGTATATGTGATTTAATCAAACAAAGTTTTTAGTTTGTGATTTTTGTTATATAGTGAAAGATATTCACTAAATTGCTTAATTGGTCTCTAAATTACAACTCTCGTTCTAATTGTCCTTTTTTTCATTTAGAAATATTAGCAAAAATGTGTCCATACCAATTTTAGTATCAGTCATCTTTATGTTTTCCTCCTTTATTAAAGGTTCTTGAATTGCTACTAGATTTATTTTCTCTTTAGACATTATAGACTTGAGTCGTCTTACAGTAGACTTTTTTCGAATCCCCCTTACGTTCCAATTCAGGATCTTAATCATCTTGAATTGGATTTTTTTTATCTTGTTTGTCCTTGAAAACATCAGAGATTCAATTGTTAGATTTTTAACTTTTTCTTACATCTTGCCTCTTTCAGCTTTCTATTTAGCACTTTGTGGAAATCGGTATTGGCCTCTTGGATCTTGTGGTCATGTGTTAACGATAAGCTTCCAAATCATTCTTTATTAGGAGTGTTAATCTGAGAGCTTAAGTTTTCATACTCTAGATTATAACCTTTCTCCAGAGATTTGATTGCATCAATAATCTCTTCATCTTTTGGAGTACTGTCATTCATGCTTAGACTAGCCGTTTCATCGTTATTGTTGCTGCTTAAGTATGGTTCCATGATCTGATTAGTATTACAGTTGAGGGAGTCTTTAGTAACATTATTAGGATAAACAATAATAGACTTCAAGCTTTTTTTGTCATCATTCCTAATCTCCCTATTATTTTTCTGTTTAGTATCCATTCCTGTACCATGGATTGTTAGATATTCCTCTCCCTTTTAGTGATCCTTCCCTTTCATCTTCTTGTAGTTAGTAGCCTCGTGACCAATATGAAAACAGTTATTATAATACTTAGGCAGATCTTTATAGCTTAAATGAATCCAATATCCTTGATTTTCACAATAACCAACCCAAACATTATACTCAATCTTTTGTGTTATATCCATTTAAACCCAGGCTAGGCATAAATTATGAAAAACTCTGTTCTTTTCAAGAATTTTGATTTAAAAAGGACTACATGTTGCTTCAATAACTAAGGAAATGATTTGTTCATCAAATAAATATTCTGGAATTCTTTTAAGCTTAACCCACACTGGGCTAACTGGACATTCCACCTTAGTATTGAAATCAGGTGTCCACTTTATAAGCCTCATTATTGATTCACCCACGTACCAACATTCTCGACCCAAACTTTACACAAATCTTCCTTCGATGCAAATTATATGAGTAAATGTCTGTACCAACATTCTCGACCCAAACTTTACACAAATCTTCCTTCGATGCAAATTATATGAGTAAATGTCGTGAGTCCCATATTGAAATGTTGCATTCATTATTGAGTTTTCGCCTCTATGTGAAATCATTTAGAACTTGTTTATTTGATATCCTTTTATTAAACTTTCCACTGAGAATATATTTTGTTTGAGTTTTCATGAAGTCCTGAACCTTTTGGTGAAATTGAATAACAATATGATTAGTCTTGTATTGGTTTAAGTTCTTCCTTTTTCTTATGCTTGATAAGATTTACTTCATTTTTTTAGATTGTTAGTTGTTGCTTGGGAACTGGAAATTATTCCATCGCAACAACCACCTTCAATTCCTCACAGCAACAATCAGCACAAAAGATCTTCAATTAGCACATACTGCAAGTCGAAGATTATGCTATAAAATGATCGATTCTTGTAATCAAAGAAGAATTACAAACCTAATTCAAAAATTAAATTCAAATCTACTATAAAGAAACACAAAAATTTCAATTCTATGAGAGTTTCATACTTCTTATTATCTATATACTAATTATATTTAAAACAGTTTCATATTTCTTATTACCTATACACTAATTATATTTAAAACAAATATTCTCGAGATTAATTATAAAGTTTGAATATTGAGCGTAATTTGAATCCATAAATTATAGAAAACAAAAATAAAACGGGAAGAATATAATAAATAAGTATTAATTGTTTCTAAAAATAACACTCAATTGTTTTTTTTGAGAAATTTATATAAAAAGTAATAGGTAATATTAATAAGAGTTCGGAATGCTATACAATAGTTGTGGCTTAGCCTTATATCTATATCCCTATTTCAAAATTTCATGTCTCGACACAAGCAAGCTTGAGTGGACATCATTTATGAAAAATTAACATTTACCTAAAACTATATTTTTTTACTCTTAAACCCCCTACATTTGTAAACGGTTTTAAAATTAAGAAAATCAATTGTAGTAATAGCTGAAAAATATTACTCTTTAGAGACATATGAAAACAACAAATCATAAACAACATTAAATTCACCTTTGACTTAATGATTTATTACTTAAAATACCACTAAATTCTAGCAACAACTCAAAATCATTTTTTCAACGTCTATTTTTTTTAGGTAAATAAAACTATTTAAAGCTTATGCTACCCCTTCAATCATTTATGTATAATTTCTCTATTTTTTTTTTAAATAAATAAAAGTAACAAACACTGCATCCCCACTACTATTTATACACCATTAAAACCTACAAACATGAAAAAACCCACAAACAAGAAAAAACCCAAAGAAAAATACTAACACAAAAATGGTTGACAATTCTCTTCCTCCTTCTGCACTTCCAAAGGTATAACCACAAACACACACACAAAAGACATGTTTTTTTCGATTTTAATTTCATTTTGATTGTCTTAAAACAAATTATATTTCAGGAAGTTGAATCCGACGAGAGATGGCCGGAAGGAAATATGGATCGGCGAGCGACGTGGTTGTACTCCACCTTTCACTGTGTTACGGCGATGATCGGCGCCGGAGTTCTCAGTTTACCTTATGCCATGGCCTACTTAGGATGGTATGCATGCATTTATGTACTTCATTTAATTATTATTATTTTGCTTCGTGTCTTTATTTTTTAGATTATAACTTAAAAAAATTTCGGGTTTTGTAGTACGATTTTTCATATATTCAATGTTGGTACTGTATGAGCAAAATATGAGAGAAAATTAATAAAAGCAAGTTAAAAAAATTATTTCATTATTAATTTATAATAATAACTGTGCCTCAATCCAACAAGTCAGGTTCAATTAAAAATGTTTTGAGAAAAATAATAGTAAATAGATAATTAAAACATAAAAAATTGATTGTAATTATTTTTCTCTTTTTCCTTCACACTTTAAGCATAGTCAAAAAGTTTAGATACCTTTTATTTTCTTTAAAAAAAGGGTTATTTGTTTTTATTATCATCATGTACACATTATAATCTATAGTTTTATAAAATTTTAAAATGAAATATCAGGGGACCAGGGATAATGGTGTTGGTACTGGGATGGTGCATAACATTGAACACACTCTGGCAAATGATACAACTTCATGAATGTATACCGGGTACACGATTCGACCGATATATAGATTTGGGTCGACATGCATTTGGGCAGAAATTAGGCCCCTGGATTGTTCTTCCTCAGCAATTGATTGTTCAAGTTGGGTCTGACATAGTGTACATGGTCACCGGAGGGACATGTTTGAAGCAATTCGTCGAAATTGTTTGTACTAAATGTACTCCCATTCGACAATCTTATTGGATCATGATTTTCGGAGGCCTTCATTTCTTTTTGTCACAGGTTCCTGATTTTAATTCGGTAGCTGCTGTCTCTTTCGCCGCAGCTGTTATGTCGTTGAGGTATCAGACTATTTTTGAAAGTTTTCCTTAATTTTGTTATCTTTGTAATTTAAATTGAAACAATAGATGGTAAAAAAATATCAAATTAAAAATCTTCCTTTTATAAATAATTTAATCGAATTTGTTGAAGAACTTGGTTAGGGTAATTATCGTTAGGATTTTGATAGATTCGGAGCAGAACATCAAAATTTATTGATTAGGTCCGAACAGTTAAATTTATCGGATCAGACCGTACGGGACTGATAAAATTTTGGTTTTTTACTTTTGAAACCAAACAAAAACTGCTAAGAAAGTTTTGACCCAATCAGACTTGATCGAACCGAAAAATTTTTGATTTTGATTTTTGGAACCAAACCAGGACTAGTAAGAATCAATTCGGTTAGATCAGTTTCACTTTGGGTTTTGATAAATCAACCCGGACTATTGATTCAATTCCATATCGATTTTTTTGATTTTAAATTGGTTTTACGAAGAATTTTATCCATTCGATTCCGATCCGGTTCTCACGGAACCCGGTCTTGAACTTAACTATTCATATTCTCACAGCTACTCGACAATAGCTTGGGTAGGATGTTTAAGCCATGGCAGGATTGACAACGTGAGCTACGTTTACAAAAGCACCGACCGCCTTGACTATATGTTCAGAGTCTGTAACGCGCTCGGCCAAATAGCGTTCGCGTTTGCAGGACAAGCTGTCGCGCTTGAAATCCAAGCCATGATTCCATCTACACCTGGAAAACCATCAAAGATCGCCATGTGGAAAGGTGCGGTGGCTGCCTATTTTGTCAACGCGATATGTTACTTTCCTGTCGCGTTGATTGGATACTGGGCATTTGGAAACGAAGTGGATGATAATGTCTTGATGGCTCTCAAAAGACCTGAGTGGCTCATTGCTGCTGCTAATTTGATGGTTGTTATCCATGTCATAGGCAGTTATCAGGTACCAAAACTTGACTTCCATATTTCTTAAGCTTCTACTAAAATTTACATATATGCCTGTAATAAAAAAAAACATGTAGGTTTATGCAATGCCAGTGTTTGCGTTGCTGGAAAACTTGATGATCAAGAAACTCAAATTCCGACAAGGGTTTCCTCTTAGGGTCCTCGCTCGATCTACCTATGTTGGTTAGTTTCTAAACTACGAAAAACATCTCTAATCGAACTATTTACTAAGAGTTTTTCGACATTGCAGCGTTTACACTTTTCGTTGGAGTAACATTCCCGTTCTTTGGAGATCTTCTTGGTTTCTTCGGTGGATTCGGTTTTGCGCCTACGTCCTTCTTTGTAAGTCCTCAAGAACTTGAATACTTTTGAGATAAACTAAAAATTTGATGAACTAACTTACTTGTATGTTACTTTATTATTTGTACAGCTTCCTAGTATTATGTGGATGATCATCAAGAAACCACAAAGATTCAGTTTAAATTGGTTTGTCAACTGGGTAATAAAAATATTACGTCAAAATTTATGGTTATCTTTGTGTTAGTTAAATGATACATTCTTTTAACAGATGAAACTTGTTGGTTTTTCAGGGCAGCATAACCATCGGAGTAATCATAATGTTGGTGTCGACGATTGGAGGTCTGAGGAATATCGTCACCGATGCTTCCAGCTATAGGTTCTACACTTGAAGTTCGATACGGTTTCTAGGGAGCTCCTAGAATTAGGCTGGTATATTTAGCTATTGTTAATGGATCAGTACAATTATGAACCTTTATCAAGGACACTATTATGTAGCTATACTATGTATGTCTTGTGGTTGGAAAGATTAGCAAGAATAAGATCATTATCTCTTGGGGTAAATAATAAATATATTTTCTGATTGGTGCCCATGATATTGAAGTTGTTGTATTGGAAACAATGTGTGAATCACCCCTACAGACACAAGGAGTCTGGCATTGTGTAAAATTATACAATGTTATGCTATTGAATTCATGAGTATCACCGTAAGAAACGTAGATGATATTATATGATCAGATGGAAGTGAGGAAGGATTGGATTCCAGAAACAATGAAAGGTACGCCGCTTGAGTTAGCAACCTATTCCACCATATTGCTAACACCCAAATATAATCATCAGCCAAAGATTTATTGTAGCTTTTTCCTTTTCTAAGAAAAACTTGTATAAACATGTTTTTCAATTTTTATAAACACATACTCTCAAATATCCATTATTTATTTTCTCATATAACAATATTGTCTTACAACAATCCAGGCGATGGGGAATGAAAAAAAAAATCATGGTTAGATGGAGATGGAGGACGTTTAGTAATATATATGTAATTTTTGTTTTGTCTATATTTTTTAAAGTTTATATTTAGATTAGATTTGTTTGGGTTTATGTTAAATTAAATTAGACAAAAGTAAAATATGTATGAGATATGCGCGTTGGATATAGGTTTGAGAAATGTTTTTATCATGGATGTGAGATATGTTTTCAATACTTAGATCGATGACGAGTTATGACAAGTTTTTTTTATTGTATATACCAAGTTTCGGAAATGAGGAGATTTACTAATATAAAAAATAATTCGGCATGTGTTTGTTTTTTATTTGACCAAAGCTATCGTATCATTTGATATGGGTTCAGTCGCGTAATGAGTTCGAGGGAAGCTAGGTGCTTTTTGATGTTTTGGAATGCCTTTTCGTATTCAGACATTGATCTGAACTGGAAAAATCCTTTGATTAATTTGAAGAACGAGACAAACTTGTCAGAGGATTAGAAGATGAACCGGTTGAAAGCAGCCAACTTGTTATTGATAATTCGTACCTAATTCATCAACTGCGATGGCTTTATCATCGCTAGATTCGGTAACTAGATTTGGTCTATCTTGATCCTTTTTTGCTCATCAAATTGTTTAAGAATATTTTTTTTATCAGACTATGAGTGTTCATTTCTGGTAAAAAACACCATAGGTCCTTCATGTTTCCCACTTGTAACAGATCAGTCTTTATTCTTTGTCTCTGTAATAAAGTGGTCCCCTACGTTTTAAAAACGTAACAAACATCAGAAGGTGAGGGACCTATATATTACAAATTAAAAATGTGAGGGACCTGTTTATTACAGATATGAGGGACCAGTTTATTACAAAAACGATATGTTTGTTACGTTTTTAAAACGTGGGGGCTATTTATATAAAAGTAAAGGAAGAGGATTAAAGTGAGACAATTGACAAACATAGAGGACCTGTCATGTTTTTTACCCGTTCATTTCTCTAGATTGAGTTTGATATTGACTGATGGGAGGATTCCAAAGTTTTCTTCGAAGTAAAAAAGGTGGTTTTGTTCCTCTGTGTCAGTGACTAGTAAGTTCTCGATATATGTGTGAACATTTTTCCCCATTTGAATGGAAAAATATTTATTTACCAGACGTCGACATGTTGCACATGCATTCTTTAAGCCGAAAAATATTATCGTATATCAATGGAGACCTCACTCGTTTATAAACGTCATATGTTCCTCATTATCGAGATGTATGTTGATTTTATTATAGCTTAAATAGACATCCATGAAAGACAATATTTTTTTGTCTAAAGTAGCATCCTCCAGATGGTTAATTCTTAAGACCATGAATTGATCTTTTAGGAATGCTCAATTGAGGTTGGTCATGTGCACGGATATCCTTTTTTGGCCATTTTTATTTAAACGAACTATATTAGCGTCCATACGGGCTATATAGCTTCAATGATGTGGCTAGCTTGGTTTAATTGTCTAACATTGGTGGTGATATCCTTGACTTTTTCATGAGAGAATGGTATGTGCATTTGTTTGATTTGCCAAATTTGACTCTCGAGATCTCGTTAGTGATGACTACATTATCTTCATGTGGCCTTAATACCATCATCAAGTCTTCATCATCGAAATTCATTTGAGAAGAGAACGTATGTAGAGATGGACTAAAGTCTGATTATCCTAGTAAATGTCGACGTTAAAGATGTAATGATTTATGGGAGTTATTGTGATATCTACGAAGGTGTCTTCTCCAGTAAGGCCCCCATTATTTACATGTTCGGATTAAGACCTATAGTTTCAGGTATGATGGCCTTTATCATTATGATGCTGATAGAATTTATTTTGATTTTGGGTTCCCTAAGTCCATACATTATTTTTGGTTCCCAGATTTGGACTGAGTTTCGGGCTCGTTCATAGATTGTGATTATGTCTTCGGTGAGCTCAGTGTATTAGGTATTAGAACCACTAAAAGTGCAAGACTCCTGACCTCTTACGGGTCTTCGGTTGTTGGTTTTAGATTTCATATTTTGAAAAAAAAGAACGTTATTAAGAGAATATGGTAACAGGTTTACCCGATTTAATTTGATTCATTGGGGAAATCTTAGATTAAAAGTAGGTTAGGTGATTTGAAGGATAAATGTTTAGCAATATCGGAATCATTTCTCACATCATCTCTTTTATTTTGATTTGTTGCTCTAACAGGCCACGCAATCATGGAAAATTTTGAGGCCGTTCTTGACGCTAACAAATATTTGAGTATAATCATGCAAGATTTTGTTAGGTTTCTGCTTTAATATGATGATATAGTCTTTGTCTTCACATATTATTTTACGGTCTGTAGGCATTCAAATATGTTAATCAACCCCGAAGGTAAAAAGTAGAACCATGTTAGGGTATTACTTTGGAAATCATGGATAAAAATCGATACATGTGCTCATTATCGTTGTCCAACTTGAGTATCAAGTTTTAGAATTTCTCAATATGGTGATCGGGTTTGCTCGTTCTGTCATACTAGTCTATAATTCATGGATAAATATTTTAGGCATATTACTTGCCAATATCTTTGGTGTCAGCGGTGACACTTTCATATGGCATCTTGAGTTGCGCTTCCTCACCAAGAAAATATATAGATCGATGAGGCCAGAATCAGAATTGTAGGAGGATTGTGTTATCGATTACATATAGACTACCAGTAAACAATGAGAGGGGCTCAATAATAGGAGGAATATTTTAACAGCACTGCAAGATATCCCAGTTGGCCCTTTCCTATTCTTATATTGGGCTCATCATGTGGTAGAGCATGATCATTTTGTTGGCGGATAAGAGATCATTTTTGTGTATGAGTTTGATGCTGGTGTTCGTTATTTCAGTTGATCCCTCCTCAGATCGAGCCCGAAAGGGCTTTCCTTGTAGAGTTTTCTCCCGCGGATGATGTTCTTTGCAATCACGACTTGGCGAGCGGTCTGTGGGTGGACGTTAACATTTGATGAAAACAATTTAAGAATTATTGTCTTCATCGAGGTTATCTTAGTTTTTAAGACGAAGGATTTCAAATCATAGTCCTTATCGTTCAACAATTCAAATGATATATATTGTTGGTGTTGTCGCTTTGATGACGGTGACCAATTTTTGTATAGCATAAGACTCACCTACATAAGTTTGATGCATGTGATTAACTGACTGCTTTATCGCAATGATAGAATTCACTCTGGTGGTGGTGTTATCTTGTGTGACATTGACGGCCAGAGTTTGCACCTATGAAACAATAATATTGTGTTATAACGGTGAAAGTATGACTTTTTGTTGTAGTATCAGGTGTAGAATTTTGCAATGATGTGACAGAAACTAGGGTTTGCGATGTGGTAGTAATATAGTTTTATGCTCTAAAAACGTTAAGGAGATGTTTCACTACAAAAAAATATTTGGGGTTTGCATTGCCGCGACAACAGTTGGATTTTCCGATGCATTTTTGGTTTCTATGGTTTGCAACTAGGGTTTTTGTTGTATGATTTTTGCTTGATTTTTGGAATAAAATTATATATTTCCTGGACTACTTTTTCCCAAACGGAACGATTAATTATGAATGCATAAAATTTTGTAAGGAACTCGTTAGCATTAGGATTATGTCTAAAACTGTCTATCTATATGTTTTTTTGTTTTTAAAGGGTTTATGACTCTCTTAAGTGTTGAAAAATTACATTTGCAATTATCATACACTTACCTTTTGGTTTGATTGAGAGGTTTTGAAACTCCCTAAAGTGCTTAGGATTATATTTTGAAACATCCACACTTTTGGTTGATTGAGGGATGTCTAAGACTCCCTAAATTACTTAGAATTATATTTAGAATCATCCAAAATTTAGTTTTTTATTTGTTTAAAGAGTGCAAAGACGCTTGGAGTGTTTAACAAGATAAATTATCTCAGACTTAAGATGAAAATGACCAAATATTTTATTGACAACGAATATCTCATTAAAATCTTCGCACGCCACCAAGTTAGAATAGAATGCATCCCAAAAGGAAAGTTTAATAACAAGAAATAATGATAATTGTGATAAAGTATTGAAGCTTATGTTGCGTTGTAGATTTTCATATGTTTTATGTTCCAAGGAAATTTTTTGTTCTTTCTCTTCATTCGTAAAACCGAGCATTGTGTAAGAAATTCTATACAACTGGTTTGTTCTTTGAAACTTGTGCTAAATCTCTAAGTCGTTTATGTGTCTTTTTCTAAGAGGTTTTAGTAATACATGAGAATGAGTCCCCTCTTGCATTTTGTACCGATGATTTGCATGTTGTAATCTGGATGTAGGCATTTCTCATCTTTGTCCATTATGATTTTATTTTCCAAAGATTTAGGTGCTTCAAACACCATCACAACTTATCGTTCTTGTCTTGTTGGAGGATGATTTTCAACTACAACATGTCTTGACTCATTTCTAGATTTATTATTTATAATCTCTAAAAGCTTGGTTCCATCAACATATTTTAGACTTCATCGTTTAAAATAAAACAATTCGCGTGTAATGTCCTATATCACTAATGGAACTTGCATAATTTATTTTTGTCCCTTTGTTCTCTGGAAGTCACATTTTTTTTTTAACCTTGATTACATATTTAGTTCTTTCATAAGTTACCCCCAAGTTCTAAGTTAAATATGTGTATGGTTCCCCGTTGAAACGTTTCGGCTTTCAGTTATTGTTATAATTATTGTCAAAGCTCTCTCTTGACTTCAATTTCGAACTTTGGTTTTTATTATAATGTCTCGGTCTTGCAGAGATTTCTATTGTATTTTTTCTCAAATTTGGAGCTTTGTGGTGATATTTTGTGTTAACATGTGCAACGGAAAGCGACTCATTAACGTTTACCAGCGGATAGTAATGAGAATAGCTATTTGAAATTTCAACAACGGTGTTATCTCCGTACATTGTGTGTTTTACAATCTCTTCCATCTTTATTTATCTTTCAACTTGAGTCATTAAAATTAGTTGTCTTTTCTATAATATATTATGCGAGAAATTTTAGCATAATCACTTATCTATAAACTGCATCTGCAACCAAATCATAGCAACCTTGCGATTCATTTTTTTTCCATACAAATTAAAATTATATGAAATAAATAAATAAAATATTTTATTCTTCCATGATGATAGTTCAAAGTATGTCATTGTTTTGTATAAAATTAATATATTATTTATGTTGTCAAAATAGTGTGGATTTATGTTTAATTCTGAAAAAATAAAACTTAAAAATTTATCAAATAGAAATTGATATATGTTCGGGGAATTTTCCAACTTTGCTTATGTTTTGATTTCACCAAAAATCCAAACTTACATCCTATTATTGCTGAGACCAGAGCCATGTTGGATGGTCTTCAGCTATATTCAACGTGTTGGACATTGAGACTGAATCGCGTATTCTAGCTTAAATGCTACTCATAAGAAGAGCCCATTGGTATCTTAATGTCATGGTTATCTGCTGCTACAAATTAATCTCATCAAACATGAAGGTAATTTACATTTTTAGAGAGTAGAATGCAGCAGCAGATTGGCTGGTGAAGTTCACTCTGAATCTAACAAGAATTTGCAACTTGAAAGAAACGAAATTCCTGATAGTTTGAGAGCCATAGCCTTTCTGGAAGGACTAGGGTTGGGCTATTTGAGAGGCAACCCATAAATATCGAAAAGAAAAAAGACCTGAGATATTGGAAAAGGAATGTACATGTCTGATTAATCGATGGTAGCTCCAGCTTGAAGTCTACTTTCGATTTTGTTTCTTGGTATTCCTGATGAATTGGGTCAACTAAAGTGGAAGGTTTCAGGAAGAGATTTATGTTTTTTTTGGTTAAGGTTTTGCTTAAAATCGTAGCTTGGGTAGTTTGAGAAGATTGGAATGGATGTGGAGTCGAATATTGGGTCTGATGAAGAGTTGAAGAAGAAGAGAAGAAGGATCTAGGGTTTGCTTTGAATTGGGGGTCTCGATTTTAATGTTTGATATAAAGCTGATTCTCAGCGTGTAAAAATTAAATTGAATTTAATAAAGGTCCAAATGTTAGGCAAAAAAAGTATATAAATGATCGTAATTATATAGATATATGTATCTCGTAACATAAAAAATGATAGATTATACAAAATCTATAAAATTATTACCTATTTTATAAGGTTTATATTATAAAATGTAAGCGAAAATGATTAATTTGTAAGGTTTTAAAATATCACGATTATCTATATAATATTTATTGTATTTTATTTAAATTTAATATCTAATTTCGAATAACATCTTAAATATCAAAGCTAACTGTATAAATCTTTTTAGAAAAACACGTGACTTTTTTATTCTTCACCGTTTAAAATTTAAATTTTGTAAAAAAAATCGGTAATACTTTCTTTCTGTTTACCATATCTTTTTTTGTCAAATCAATAAATTTCACCTGAAATTTTACAAGAACTGGAATTGTGTACGTTAGAAATTCGTTCGAACTGATATTATATTGTATTTTTATAGAAATTCGTTCGAACCAGATTTATTGTTTTAGAATTTGGATATTTGTTCGAACGAGATAGATTCACCATTATATACTTGTAACATATCGAAAAAGATTTGGTTTCGGTTTATTAGTTGTGTGAGATACCGATTCCGGCTAAAGAAAGAGCTATCGATTTCGGCTAAAGAAAGAGCTATTGATTTCGACGAACACATTTGAGATACTTTTCATATATTTTATTTTTATAGTATGATATAAACTCATTGTAATCTGTATTTTCCTGAATTAGTATTTCTTTTTAGGTTGTGATATATTTGGGAAGTCGATTTTACGGTTTTTAGGTATACGATACAGTGGGACAAGATGATGCGAGATGTGTGTAGATTTTAACGCGAGACGTTGAAAAAAAAACATATGTCTCATATGTGGAGAGAGTCTAGCTTAAGTCTATTTGAAGCCTTAAATAAAAAATTAATTAATGGACGGAGTACTTACGGTTTATGTTTTTTATCATTAGAAATCAGCTTGCTAGTACCGGTTACATTGATGCTATTACAGGTGTTGGGCTAATTTGTTTTATCAATGTGTTTGAACTCCAAGGTTAGTTTTATGTCGTTATTCCTTAGAACATGGTTTTTACACTCATGTTCGTCTGGTTGGGGTTGGGGTTGTACTAGTTGTGGGGGTGATATGTTCTGGTTGGGGTTGGAGTTGTAGTGGTTATGGAATGGTATGTTCTTGTTGGAGGTTTTCTGGGGTATGAAGTCTTTCTTTTTGGTTCTGTTGCTACAAATTATTTCCTCTTCTCATGCCTTAGATGTGGTACAAGATATGGGTTCTCAACATCTTTATCCCCATCAAATGCACTTATTTCCTCAGCTATTGGGATTAATTCATCTTCCAAAACATATAAAATTATAATAAAAAATTAGTAAAAAATGTGAGACTATGTCAAAATACTACATGAAAGACTATTTCAAATAAACCGCACGAGACTAGTTTAAAACAACATGTGAGCCTGCTGTAAAAACTACATACCAACATATATTAAATACTATATGCGAGCCTAGTTCAATAAAACAGGCGAGGCAATTGTAAGTAGTTCTACATCTAATACTAGTGCAACTAAAACATGAGGTACCTCATCATCTCTGAGATGTTTTATCTTTTGCATTAAATCTAAGTTTTTATTGAATTTGATTCCAATCCCCAATATATGTAGCATCTTGAATCACGCGGATCATTTCTTCTATTTGTGTAATGACTGTATACTCCACGATAAATGACTGCATGAAAAATTATATCAACATCAATACAGATACTACTAATATGTTAACCATTAAAAGTGTAATATCGAATAACTTTATCAGGTTTTTCGGAGACACAGGTTCGATTTGACCCAAGTATATTCTCATTTATTTCTCCCGATCAATCATAGTTTTTTATTTTTTGAAGGTCTTCGACATAAAAGACTATTGTTGTACCCAGTACATCACATGATACTGAATTGAGCAGTGTAAAATACATAAACATGATCAACAAAATAACCACATCTTTGGCCCATTGATCTTCCCTTGCATGAATGAATTTGTCTATTGCTTCCTATAAATCCCAACACAATGATAAGAAATAACTATTGAATACATTGTGGTACTATTTCAAGCAGAGCATGTGCAACTACTGCATACATACCATAGGAGAACTGTAAACATACCATGCAAGACTTGAGCAAAATAATATAACGTGCTACTACATCTGATCAAACATGTGAGACTATCGGTACAACATTATATGTTGCATAACCAAATTTATCTACAACTGAAACAATGTGATACCAATAAGAAAATCATACATTTATCAAATTATTTGATATTGTTTTTTATTTGTTTTTGTCCATCTTTCTTGTATTTATGTCCAGAAAGTCTGTTTTGATGATCTTGGACTCTATTTTTTTCCCATCGATGTATCTAAGTGTGAAGCCTCATTTGGAGTTTAAATGAATTTTTCGTTTTCGTGCTTCAAACCAAAAAGAGCATTCACATCTTTGATAAGGAGTTTTAAAAGTTTAGACTCAAACTGGAAAGCGTCTTCTTCTACTGAGTATTTATTTATTATATCGGTTATTATTTTATAATGCTTTTTAATATGTAGATTCTCATTTTTGAGATGCTACGAAGCCTTCAATATCGTATAGAATGGTATCTCATTTGCATCGTCAATGTGTTTATCAGTGAGAATACCACTCTTTTATTTCATCAATTTAATATGCTAACTAGACCATATCTTAAAAACATTCTTTAAGAGTCATATCTCCTACAACAGAACGTAAGACCATGTATAAGAAAGAGGTGATACCACGTATAACAAAAAAGGCAAGATATGTTGATAAAATATATGAGTCTGTATATTATATATTAATATCATATGATACCAGACGAAAGTGACATTTAAAAATACGCAAAACATATGTATGAATAGGTGATACATGTGTTGAACAAACCCTATATGATAACATTCGACACTAGTTCAAAACACAGGTTACACCATGTAATAAAATGTGAGACATGTCACTAAAAGATGATGAATATACGAGACGTGGTGATATTTCACCTTCGTGCTACCAAAACTAGATATTATCACTTAAAACAAGAAACATTAGGACATCAAACAATAAATTCGAACCAAATTACTAAAATTTAAGATATGAAATATGAAAATATGATATTCTCATACTCTCAAACCCTTGTTTATCAAAATATGATAATATGAAGGTATATTTCACGAAGAGCTATAACTAGAAACCTATTTATCATTCCTAACACTTAACCTAAACCATCATACTTACACAAAATTAAAGAAAGTGTATGTTCTTACTTATATATAGTTCAACCCAAAATTTAGAGATTCATTAGGGATACATTGTGCTTCAATGGAGCCTGAACCTACAAATAGGAGCAGTTATAAAGATAGGTTATAAAATTGAGCTTCAAATTTGACTTGAACAAAAAATCGAGTTAAATTCACAGTTCATCGATGATACGTTGATATTAGTATTTCTTGGTTTATGGGTTTAAGTAGTAGTAGGTGAAAGGTTTTGGTTCAAATGAAGAAAAAAATAGTTATCTCCCCAAAACACCTTATTTATACTTATTTATATTAATGAATTTTTTTTATTGAATATGGTTTTGAATAATGGTATAAATAAGTAGATCGTTAATATTGCTCTATCACTTATTTAATTATTCAAAAAAAACTTATTAAAAGATATCAGATCTAATACATTGTTGAAATATAATAAGAAGTTGAACTCATACTTCAATACATAAATGAAAGGAGAAGAAGACTAGGATACCTCAGTAGCTTCATGACAAGCATAAGCAAGAACCATAAATTCCTCTAGTTATGAAAACTGGAGCACCACCACCAGGATGATAGAAACCCAGATAACTATTGCCTCAGCTAGAGTACTGGGATTCCATGTGTTCTTGAGGAAAAATTCGGAATTCCAACATGCCCAAACAGTCCAACCGACAATTTTTCCTAATCAACAAAAAATATTGGCATCTCAGTCGTAGATTCCCCATAAGAACTCTGAAGTATAAACGGGATTTTACCAAACTTCGTCCAAGTAAAACCAGCACAACAAGATGTTTCCCCCCTAATAAAATTAGAATTAGGGCTACTCACAAGCCCTAACATGATATAACCAGCCAAACTTCCAGAGGCAATACCAGACGTAACAAAACTCGTTTTTCCAAGGATGCAAATCAATCATTGTGAAGTACAATGCAAATTCCTGTTGGGAGAGAAAGAGTAAAGACATGGGTAAAAGTATGCATACCCAATTATGAATAGTTTCTACATAGATGAGGAAATTTTCCCGATGAAGACTATACATTAGCCTTATAGAATTTATATAGTCTTATAGCACCACTATTTAAAAATCATAATATGGATAAGTACTTCAGTAAAAGAGAAAAATAATATCATATTCAAAAATTCAAAAATGAGATGTTATAGTATGAATCTAATGACAAGAGGAAGTGTAGGGATTTTTCCATGACGCGTAGAGGAAGCGCCATGCATTGGTTTAATAATATCTGGAAAAAAAAATACATAAAAAGTAATAAGATGTTTAAGACAACTTTTAGGAAGCCTTTTGTAGGCTCAAGCGCAATTAAAGGCGACAAATACCATATATTTTATTGCAAGAAAAAACATAACAAAAGTATTAGAGAGTACACTAATTAGTTCGTAGAAACCAAAATCGAATTACAAGATTGCCACAATGAGATGGTTATAATTGCATTCAATCAGGGAGTTATGTAAGGTTCCCTCTCTAATACAATAAAGAAGAAAATATCTATGTACTTTAAAGATATAGTTTCTCAAGTGGAGCGCTATCTTAAAATAAATGAAGTTGTCAGAGTCAAGAAAATATGGGACACCGAAACTCGGTGGTAGACCTTTTGTCAAGCAAGACTAATACAATGGCTCAGATAAATACAAACAATGAAGCACCAATGAACAATTATGCATCAGCTTCAGCCAAGCCAAGAAATAATCAGACTCAAGGGTACAAGAGAAAGTAAAAAGGTGCATATGACAATAGTAATATCAAAAGGATAGATTACCCCTCAAGAGAACAATTTATAAAGTTGGCATAAACTTTATCGGTAATCTATGAAAATACAAAAGATACTGTCAAGTACAACCGATAGAGAACGTTATATGGATCACGAGAGCATAAAGGTAGAAATAAGTACTATAAGTTTTATGGTGGTGTTTGTCAATATACTAGAGATTGTTGGGATTTTTAGGATCAAGTCCAATAATTAGTAAATGAATACAATTTTTGTGAGTTTGTTAATAAGAAATAAATATATGAACTTAAACAAGGTTCAGTTATACCATCAAACAAGCTTCAGACATAGCCGAAGAACATAGAGAACTAAAAACAAGTACTATCATAATGTCCAAAGTAAAAGAAAAATACCTAGACATGGATCCAAACATGCAGTTGATTTGTATGATTACTGAAATAGATCGATATTCTAGAGTTTCTAAAAAAATAAGGAAAAGGTATGCAGATGAAATAGAGGTAGTGTATTAAGGGTAGACATTCATATATTTGTACTGAAATCCATGTCTAATGTTATCATTCACAAATGATGATTTGAAATGAGTGGCTTCCCTATACAATAATATAGTATTAATAAATATGGAGCTGACCGAAATAAATATAGTATACATAAGGACTTACTTGAACATCGGAGGAGCACTAGTTTTGACCATAACTCAAAGAATCTTCATAGAATTAAACGGAGCAAATTCAGTTGTACTACATAAGCTAACTTTGGATTTCATTCTAAAAAATAAGAGTAAAAAAATAAACTGTAATGTCTATTCATGATGATAAATGCGTCATCATTGTACAACATCATATTGGGGAAATATTTACTCGATCAGCTGCATGCCATAGTATCTACGGTCTAACAATTCCTAAGATATCCAATCAACGAAAAAGTAGCTATCATTAAAGGATATTAATATAATGAATGTTATGCATCATCCCTGACACTTAAAGGGTAATATTTAGTAAGAGAATGGGTCGTATTGGAACCCCGGTAAACGTCCTCGACTGGTGCAGTCAGGGGAAGATATAGAAGATATAATGATGGAAGAAAGAAATACCTTGAAGATTGGGTGAGATATCCCAACCAATCTCATGTAAAAAAATATTAACTTTTTAAAAAATAATTTGGATATGTTTGCATGAAGTATGCATGACGTAACTGGAGTCCCAACCAAAGTCACAACTTATGTATCAGTAACAACTTTCAGCATATTGTACAAAAGATAAGATCACACTTTCAACAAAAAAACAAAGATAATTGTTGAAGAAGTGAATAGACTTACTTCCGTAAATATATAAACGAGTCATATTAATGTGGAAAAAAATATTGTTATGGTCAAGAAGAAGAAGAACGACAAATTGAGGATGTTTGTAGACTTCACAAACCTTAATAAAGCATGCATGAGTGACATTTTCCTATTATTGAGGATTGAACAGTTAGTAGATGCGAGGTCCATAAATAAAATGCTACATTTCATGCATGCGTTTGTAGGATATAATCAAATTCTGATGCATGAAGAGAACTAAGAACACATAACATTAATCACTGAAAAGGCTATATTTTCATAACATAATGTCAATCAGACAAAAAAATGCTATAACAACCTAGCAAAGGCTAGCAAACAAGATCTTCATAAATCTATTGGGCCCAAATATACATGCATATATTGATGACATGTTGGTGACAAACCTTCATGAATAGAACCACCTTGTAGATTTGATCGAGAAATTTATAAACCTTGGAAATGTTAACCTCAAAATGAATCCAGAGAAATGCACATTCGATGTAAAATCTGGCAAGTTCTTGGTTTATGTGGTGAGTGAAAGAAGAATCAAAACATATTTGATTAAACTTGCAAATATAGCAGCAGTGGAACCACCAAAGAATACAAAGAAAATTTAAATCTTGACTTGAAGATTAGTAGCACCTAACAGTCTCGAACTACATAGTTAGCTCAGTATTGATCAAGAGAATGAGGGAAGAGAGTCTAAAGTAGTATACTATGTAAATAAACCTTTATTACTAGCTAATATCATATATTAACAATTATAAAAGCTTAATTTATAATCAGTAGTTGCAACGAGGAAAATGAGACAATATTTCCAAGCGCAAATAATAAGAGTTAAAATTTCATTCTTCTTAAGAATTATATTACAAAATAATAATGTATTAATACGATTGACCAAATGGTTACTGAAATTATAGAATTATACACTTTGAGACAAGAACATAATTCAAATGCCAAATATTGTTAGATTTTTTGATGAAGTTCTAGTCTCAGAGACCATTGTTACTAACGATCATACTAAAGATACTTTGAGAGTTAGGACTGGTGGAGGAAGAAAATATCAAGGCTCATAAGTAGGAGTCCATCTCGTGTGTCAATTAATGGATATCATAAATCAATCTGTCAAGTTTGGAATTCAAATAAGTTGTATAAGAGAGGGCTAACTCAGTCTCTACTTTGGTGCTTAGGCACAGATGAAGCAACTTTTGTTATAAAAGAAGTACAGGATGGAGAAGGAAATGATCATTGTGGATACAAGGCGTTATACCTAAGGATCCTTAACTAAGGCTATTATTGGACAGAAAAGGTAAAGTGCACAAATAAAAAAAAGTAAAGCAATGTGACACATGCGAGCGATTTTTAGATTCTATACAAGTCCTAACAGTACTATTGGAAGCAATAACAAAAGCAATCACATTTGACACATGGGGTTTGGATATTGTGTAATCTTTACCAATAGCTTCAGGTGGAAGAAAGTTTATACATATTGTTGTAGATTACTTCTCCAAATGTATGGAAGAACAACCATTAGTATACATCACATAAAATGAGCTAATAGTTTTCTTAATAGTCAATATATTTTACATGGTTAAAAATTCAATGGTCATTTATATGGATAATATAGCCTAATTCTAATATTACAAACTTACGAAGTATCTTCTCTTAGAAGGGAATAAAGAAAATATTGTATTCGCCTCTTCATCCTCAATACAACAGGAAAGTTGAAATAACTAATATGAAAGTTACGAAATACATCAAGAAGATGCTAGAAGGAGCAAAATAAACTTGGTCAAAGTTTAAAACTACACTAAGAATCGCAATAGAAGAAACATCATTTTTCCATGGTATATGATATGAAAGCACTAGTACCAGCTGAAATATGCATTCCATCTCATAAAATTGTAACATATGATAAAGCAAGTAATGTACAAGGAAGAAGTTTTGACCTACATGTAATCGAAGAAAGAAGAGTCAAAGAACATATTCGTTCAGAACATTACAATGTACTAGTGAGGAATATATACAATAATGAGGTACGGGATAAGAGTTTTGAATTAGAACACGATATTTTACGAAGAGTTTTCCTTCATATAAAATATAAAATATAAAAAATTGGCTCCAAACTAGGAGGATCCTTTCACGATCGAAGCTAAAGTGAAGCAATGAACTTACATATTGCAGGATAAAGAAGGAAACCAAGTTCGGAAACCCTTGGAATATAGAGTACTTGAGACTTTATCTTAGTCCTTAAGACTTAAGATTATAACTTACTACTATATATAAAACGTATTTATTAAACCATGATAATGTACTATTTTCTACCTCGGTGGTGTGATAAGGTATTAAAGAAGCATTCAACGTTAATAAAAAACTTTCTACTTGACAAAAAATAATTTTAATTTCATATTTTCAAGAAAACACATAATTCTAAGAACAAAAGTTAAACATGTAAAAAATAGGATTCCAAAGGAAACACCGAAGGTTATGTAACATGTTATAGAAAAAATACAAGCCTCGGACGATTAAAAAAGAACTCCTTAGATAAAGTATTCCATCTAGAATTGTAGGCTTCATAAATTCTATAATAATAATAATAATAATAAAGTCTTGGTTGATTAAAAAATAATCCTAAGATCAAAAACAAGATTCGGCTGCTTCCAAAAAAATGAAAACCCTATCGGGAGTCTACACCCTTATTATGCTTACAAATTTTTAGAAAACTCAAAAAAAACATGAGTATTCAACAATAAAGTCATAGTCTATTGAGATTGATCAATCAGTATAAACGAGAGAGAATGTTCAATGGTTTACAAAAACACAACGACTTATTAAACATAAATATAATAAAAGAGTACTCCAAAACTGAGTACGATTCTTTGTAAAAAAGTACATCCAAAAAATACATCAGTTTGTTTTCAGCATCACGCAAAAAGATAGATTAATAAAATATTAAGTCTAAATTGTTTTCAAAATAAATTACATCTTCAGTTAGGACAATACTAGTTACAATGTTAGTTGTTTGGCCATTAGTACTTTCAACATCATCAGTTCTAAACTCAACAACTTGAATATTAGTAGTCCAAGTAAGATTAATACCATTTTCTTCAGGAGAATTTGGAAACATTGTTGCTAATTCGGCATTATTTATATTGTTTTCAATCTCTTGAAAAAGGTCGCATATGTAAGCAACTTTTTTTCTAAATCCCAATAAAGAAGGAGAGTTAAGATATTTGTCATTTCATTCTATATCGTTCAACCATTTACTTTAAGGATGCAACCTATAATTAGTCTAGCATGGCATTGGGCATCTCATTTAATATTTTATTTATGAATTCATCAAAACTGTTTTTTTTAGGAAGCGCCAAAATATAGATGAATTATCGCATGTTCTTCGCAAAACCTAGAAGATATTCTTAAAAAATATTCACCACCTCCTTCACTATGTAATATTTTAATATTAATGTGTAATTGATTTTCAACATATGTTTTGAATATCTAGAACATGTTGAATGCCTTATATTTATGTTTAAGTAGGTAAACATAAATAAATCTAGAGCAATGATCTATGTATTTATAAAGGCATCTTTATATGCTTTTATAAGCCTTCTTATTTATTTTTTTATTCAACAAAAAATTAACATTCTATATATGAATTTATATTACAAGTGTAATTTTAACAGTTCTATCAATCATGTTATGACACATATGTGCAAGTCTACCTTGCCACAATAAAAATAATTATGAATCAAAAGTAAATATAATTGGTTACTTCATTAATAAGATAATAATTAGTATATAGTTTTACCATGTTGTTATAAGAGTATCATTTTTCAATAAAGATACCACTTTTGGAGAAACCATGGTTGTAGATACATACACAAGCCAAATTCTGGCTTTTATCAATAGATCATTAAATAATAAATGTTTAATCATTTTCGGAATATACAAAAACATTGCAAGAGTTATCTGTTTACCACTCATAATATAAACTCAACACTAACACATATTACCACTTTGGACTTGTTTGTATTTATGATATGTACATTTTTTATCATGTTATTGCTTTATTCTAGTCTGAATAAATATTTATCATGGGATAAAGATCAATAAACATATATCATACCACCACTTGAAGTCTTTTCTTCATCCGAATTGACCTTTGTCTGCATTGTAAAAATCTATTTGTCTATAAAATTTTGTGTTTGGTCTTTTTTTAAGATTTCTCTCATGAGAAAAATGACTCACTTTGCCATAACATAAACAATTTTTTTGTTTCTTTTTACATGTATTCTTATTTTTTGTGCCAAATAAATTTTACCTAAATTTTTCTTCTTGTGTTTAGGATTTTTAAAATTTACGTTCTTAGAAGGTCTCATATTGATTCTTCTTACACATCTCTAATGCGCGCTTTTTTTTCAAATTTTAATTTTTTTAAGTATCCTCTTCTTATAACTCTTTGAATATGGAGATAACTTCTATATATTTGATCCTACTTGGAAATATTTAGGTAGTATTTTTACCGACATGTGGTTATTGACTATGTTTGTAATCATTTATATAAAGGAGAAATCGTTTTCCATCAAGAAATTTATAATCAAAATAATGAGAAATCAAAAACAATATACACATTTCTAGTCTATAGTGTTTATATTTTCGGCACCATTGTCTCGTTTATGTAAAGATCGAACAATAGGTCTGAAAGAGTGTTCAATATATGTTCTACATATAATATCATACTCTTATTGTTTGCATCTATTATTCTTGATCTCTTCAGTATCCTTATAGGTATGCTTCAGAAGCTTCTCCAATTTAGGATCAATGATATAGTGAAATTTTAATGATATACTACTTTTTATTTCCAGATATAAAAAAAGTTTTTTACTTATGATACAAGAAACTAAAAGTTATGTATTTTTATCTCTCACTCTAAATACCTATTTATATAATTAAAAACTTAGAAAAAATATATCTAATCTGAAACGTTTAGTTTTGAAATGATGTATTTTTGAAACATGTATATGTTTGTTGTCATCCCGACAAAACAATGATTAATGACTATTGTTAAACGACAACTAGCTTTTCCGCACTGATAATGCTTGTTGTTGTGACGGTTACATGCTCGTCACGATGAATTACGGCACTAAAAATATTTCAAAATATCTTTGATCATATCATTTAATTAAAATATTTCAATAACTTTTAGATCGAATATAATATAAAATTGAACAAAATATTATTGTTTCAAACAAAAATTTTGAATTTGATATAAAAAAAATTCTTATATCAACTTTGAATGAGTGACTTTGAATTATTTGCACACAAATTATTTCGTAATTATGTTTGAATAAAAATAATTTTAATGATCATCTAAATTAAATTTAAATTAAAATGAAAATCTAATTGCAAATAAAACACATAAAACTTACATTACAATAAATATAAATGAAAAACTAAATTAATAAGTAAAATTAAGGATGAGTTACAAAAAAACACTCACTCAACTTTTCCATTACTAAGTAGCATAAAAATGGTTTCTCAACCAAGGATAAAAATCGAAAGTAACATGTATTGTCTCGTATCTCTCTATTTCATCATGTCTTGTCTCTCGTCTCTCGTCTCTCCATTACATCATACCTTGTCTTGCATCTCTCCATTTCATCGTGTCTGGTCTCACATATATCTAGTAGTACATGACTTTCATCTCCTCGTTCCATGATGCATAGTTTCTCTAATAGTACATGTCTTGCATTTCTCCATTATATCATGCATTGTCTCGTATCTCTCTATTACATCATGTCTTGTCTCGTATCTCTCAATTTCCTCATACCTTGTCTCTCATCTATTCTCTTTTTCTTGTCTTGCATCTCTCCATTACACCATGCCTGATATTGCATCTCTCTCGTAGTACATAGCTTGCATATCTCAATTACATTATGCCTTGTTTTGAATTTGTTTTATTACATCATCTGAGACATGATAGTTCCATAAATATTTAGAGAAAATTTGTGAGTAAAAAAATGTTTGGAGGACTAAATTTGTGATATCAATTGTTATATATATATGTTTAAAGAGAGAAGCTCCACATTTTATAGAGAGAAAATCAAGTAATAATTCTTTGATTAATTATCAATCATCATTCCCCAAAAGAGGCGGTATGCTTCTGTAGTACATTTGTCGGGTCCCACATGTTTAAACAAATTACTTATTGTGGTCCCTCCCTTACGTTTATTATTTATTAGGAAATGGTCCTTTTATATTACATAGTTGCCAATTGTTCCTAAAAGGCTTTCTTTATGTATAATTACACATTTCATTTACCAATGTCTTCTAGTTACATGATTCTTCCCTTATTAGTAGCCCCCAATCCTTGTGAAAATGTTCGAACAAGGACTGTTATTGTGCTAATTTTCATCCTCTCCGGACTACTTGACACTCTCATTGTTGTCAATATTCCATGTAAAATAAACCTTCATCGAATTTGGTTAATCATTCTTGTTGGGCAAATAACTCTTCGAATTTTGCCAGTCGCTCTTCTTGGGCAAAGAATTCTTCTTCGATTTTTTAGTCAGCTGTTCTTCTTGAGCAAAGAACTCATCTTCAAATTTTAGATCAGTCTTTGTCATGTTTCAAAAACACTGAGTAGGAAAGATGTCATCGGATTTTGTTTACTTCTAGGTGTCCATATTAATCATTTCTCCCATAATCTTCTTTGGCAGTGATGCCATGATTCTCTGACACCATCAATAAAATGCTTCCTCCTCTATAAGGTGTCGATTGACATGTCCTTTGTATGAATTTTCTTCTAACACAAATTAGTGTAGGAGCGGTGCAATCTTCCCTAGGCACTTATTGCCCATATATTGGATATGTTTCCCCTAAGAAAATAGATGTCCTCGCCTCTGGGCATTACACCTTTCTAAGACCCAATCTTCTATTATAAAATCTCACTGCTTCTTATCAATGTCACATGTTTTTACATATTACGGTGCTTGACCTCCAACTGAGAGTTCTAGCGCAATCATTCCTCGGATATTTCTTCTCAATCCCCCAGTCACATTTGCCTATTAACCGACAAGGGTGTCTATAAAGCGATGGGTAAAGATAAACACTCCAAAGGTTCTTCCTCAAAAATAAAAAGACACCATAAATTCGAAAATAAAAGTAAGCATTCTAAAGAGAGAAAACGTTCCAATGGTTCTTCCTCTGGAATACCTGCCACTGCATCTTCCACACCTTGTGGGACTCCTCGACCAAAATCTGAAGCACCTCCTCGAAAAATAACAAAGACTTTCGTGGCTTCTATGACAAAACGGTCCCTCGAACCTATCCAGGAGACATGGTTGAAAGTTTCTTCTACAGAACATCACGTTGCAGAATCCAAAAATGGTGATATTAAGGAAGCTTTGTCTTTAGCCATTGGGGAAGAAGAGCCAACAATTAATGTTCAAGAGGATACTATAATCGCCAAGGGACCGTTAGTACTAATTACGGAAGAAAAATGGACTAATGATCAAGTTATCGAGGGAAAGAGCCAATTGTTGCTATTCTTCAACCAATCGAGGAGAAAAAGGAAATTGTTGATACTCTTCAAATATTCGAAGAGAAAAATCCAACTGTTTTTGTGCTTCAAATTAACGAGGAGAAAGTGATAACTACTGTTTCTCTTCAAATTTACGAGGGGAGTTCTCATTCAAAGAAAAATATGAACTTAAAATAAGAAGTTCTGCTCCCCCCTCACATTGATGCTTTAGTTGGGAATAATCTTCGGGCGGTCGAAAACAAGTACATTTTACCTCACACATGGTTCAATACAAATATTATGGCATATCTGAAGAAGCGAAGGTAAGAGCCCGATGGGAACTTCCATCCACTATCTTTATTTGTTTTCCAGATGTGGGGGTGACACCTTTGTTAGTCAAAGAACATGAATTAATTGTATACACCAAATTAATAAATTGGGGATTGCGATTCCCCTTGGATCCTTTTTTGTCGAATATTTTGCCATGTTCGATCTTTTTCTAACCCAAGCCGGATCCAACATGTGGTTCACTCTCATGGCTTGCATCATGGCTTCTAAAATTTCGGGGATAGGTTTCTCTCTGGAACTGCTTATTGGTATTTCCGGTTTAACTAAAAATTCATACTTCCCCTTCTATCCCTTAACCATTGGTCATAACCAAAAAGTTGTCAAGGATTTTCTTGAAGCATACAAGAAATAGAAGCATAATTTTAGTTTTATCTCTGGACTTTGCCAGACGGCATCCGAGGCGACAACTGAAATTACCCATAAACTATCCCTCAAATGGACAAATAGATGTTTCTAAATTTTCTCCTTCAATTTTTTTTACGTCTGCTCTCCTGGTACCTTTTAAAAAAACACACAACCATGACTAGTGTGTCTAAGAACTATGTTGATTTTGTGCCTTCAGCAACAACAGTATTCACTGAACTAAGAATGTGGTCCAAAGTTGTTTGGTCTAACAGATTCCATCTTTGCTTCACGCCAACTAACCTGGCCAATAGTCATCTATGGAGAGCCAACCCTTCGGATCGATTATCGTTAGAATAAATCATGGTTCTTCCCACCCAACAAGAATTTTTGGACCGATTGGAGGCTCGAGATTTCTTGGTCTCTCTCTCTCTCTCTCTAAAAGAGCTAGAGTCAAAAGTCATCGAGATGAGGAATTCGGTGAATCGTTTGAGGAGGAAGAGGTCTCTGAGCTTTCTGGCGCATAAAATCAGGAAGAAAATTCCAAGGCAGAGGATGACAAATCTGTTAAACTTGAAGGGTTTAAAAGACTCCTCTCACAAAATCCTCCCAAGAAGAACTGTCAACGAAAATTAAAAGGAATCTTGGAAGAGAACAAAGAAATTTCTGAGGTGGTTGCTCCCCCGCAAGATAAATTTGTTGAACATGTTAAGTCATCACCAAAAGAGAACCTCATTGAATCTGAATTTTCCCAACCTCCAAAAAATTATCTGCTCATTCAGGATCATGAAAATAATGTTTCTCAAAAGACTGACTCCTCTACTGCTATTTATTTCGAAACCGTCTCTTCTTCTAGCTCATTTGAGATACCTACTAGGGATGTTTTCTCTTTCCGTATTCGTAAACTACTTTGATCCTTAGTTATGGTTGGGAAAAAGATGCAAAGTTATAAAGGATCAGAAAAAATACTACAAGTCATAATCTTTACTAGCAATGTCAAGAATCGAGGAGCCTAAAAAGGAACTCTCTATCTTCCAAAAGGAAATTTATGTTATTTACGAGAAACTGGTTTATGCCGAGGATTATTTTATGCTTACTGACAAGTGTTGTCAAGAAGAAAGGGATCTTTATGGAAAACAAAATAAAGTTAAAGATAAGCTCCTCGCAACTTATAAGGAGGGAAATGATAACGTGTCGGAATATTTCGCAAGATGCCTAAAGGATTACGAAAGGGTTGTACATGATACGATGGGAAAACGTCTTCAGATGGTACTACTGCATCCATTTCATACACCAATGCAAACGGAGATTCTAAAGTTAATGTTCCATGAGTTGTCCGATATGCCCAAAGAACTTCCTGTAAATAATTTGGCCACTTTCCCGCCTTCCCTTATAAATTTTTCTTTAGCCTGTAAAGGATTGTTTGATTAGTAACTTCGACTTATGCATTTTCTTGCGGGTGAAAATGAGCCGAAAAGCATTGTTGTATTCCTCGAGAGATGAAAAAATATTCAAGTATTTATTATCAAATTGTGGTCCATTATCTGTAGTGATCTTCATAGGAAACCCAAAACAACAACAAATATTTGAACTGATAAACTTGATTACATATTTGGCCTTTGGCCCAGCTAATGATTTTGCTTCTACCCATTTTGAGAAATAATCTACTGCCACAATTATTATTAGCCGTCCTCTGAGAGTCATCGATAAAGTCTCAACAAGGTCAATAAATAATCAGACAAATGACAATGCTTCAGATATGCTTCAAGAGGCACCCATGGTTTATGAATTATGTTAGCAAATCTTTGACAAGTATCACAAATTTTGACCAATTCTTTCACATCGGAAGATATCGTAGGCCAATAATATCATGCCAAAAATAATCTTCGTATTAAAGCTTTGTACCCACAATGTGCAAACCCTTATCCATTATGTAACTCTGATAATATCATATGTGATTCATCTTTCCCCAAACATCGGAGTAAAGGTTTGCTAAAAGATTTCTTGTACAGGATTCCTCCAAGGACCATGTAGCTATGAAATTTAAAACAGATTTTCTTGGACAACAGTTTGTCAATTGGTAATTCATTGTTCTCTAAATAGTCTATGATGTCTAACCTCCAATCATTTTATTTACTAATTGACATTTGAAAAGCCTCATCCACTTTTCCACCAACTTGTTCTGAATTTTCAATAATTTAAGGGCTCTCCTGCGTAATAATCCTTGGATACTCCTCTGAATATAAAATAGTTGCTAAAGAGTCTGCCACAGTATTTTCCTCTCTTCGAATATGTTCATACATATTCGAAGGCTAAAGATAAATATTTTAATGCCTTCAAATATTTCACTAAATGATACTTTCTAGCATTTGGCTGCCGACATACATGGTTTTCGTGTAGTTATGAATCACTTATTAGCCTTACATTTTTAGCCCCACAAATTTGAACAAGCCTCAAACCTGCTAAATACACTTCATATTCTGCCTTGCTATTTGTTTCTTTAAACCCGAAAGGGATAGCTTAATACATGGTAATTCCTTCTAGAGAAATTAATTGCACCCCTGACCTGCTTCCTATCATACGTGAACCCTCATCTACTCGGATTATCCACTCTCACTCGAAATTTTCATCTATTTTCATATTTGATCTTTCAAAATAAAATTCTACCAAGAAATCTGTCAAGGCTTCTACTTTAATTACAGTCGTAGGCTCAAACTCAATATCAAAGTCTCCTAACTCAACCAACCACTTGGTCACTCTCCCCGATATATCAGACCGTTAAAGCATATGTTTTAACGGAAATGATGTTCGTACAATGATGGAATGGGCTAAAAAATACGGTCTCATTTTTCGAGCAGAAATTACTAATGCAAGGGCCATTTTTTCTAACTTTAAATATTGTTTCTCAGCATCCAACAAACATTTAGTGACTTAATACATTGTTCTTCTGAGGTTTTCTTCTTCTCAAATTAAAACAACACTTGCATCATATTTTGATACCGCCATATAAACAAATAATGTTTCCCCCGGGTATTGACAAGATCTATTTAAGTTAGTAAAATCTACACACATTCGCCACTTGCCATTTTTCTTTTTGACCAACATTAGATTTTATGTCCACAACGGGTATTGAGATTCTTGAATATGCCATACTCTAGATAAACGATCAACCTATGCAATTATTGTCTTGGATTTTTCTTAAGAAAAAGGCTTTCTTTTTTGTATGTTTGGACGCACATTACTCTTGATTGCTAGCTTGTGGCAAATTATTTCAGCGGGTAGTCTGGTCCCATCCTCAGAACACCAAGCAAACATATCTAACTTAGTGGATAAAAATGCAATTAAACTCTCTCATAATTTAGGGATAATTCCGTACTGATTTTTAAAAATTTACCATTTAGATACGTATAATCTTCATAACTTTTAGTAGGAACCAAAATATCGGGGGACTCCTTCGGATCATCAATAAGGGTAGGTTCCAAGGAAGTCCTCGCTAACTTTTATTCTTTTTCTAGTTTATTCCCTCGAATTTTCTTGGAAGATAAAGAAATACGATAACATTCTTTTGCAAATTTTTTACTACTTCTAACTGTTCCAATATTATTCCCCACAACATATTTTAAGCACTGATAGACATTAGAGATTACTGCATGCATCTTGTATAACCAAAACCTTCCAAAATAGCATTATAGGATGTTGGTGCATCTACTACAATAAACAATATAGCCACTTCTTCTTTAAATAGCCCTTGACCCAACTCCGACATACTTTCAAATTCTCTAACAACTTCTGGTGTTACCCCTGTAACCCACAATAGTTCAATCTAATCACTGGATTATATGAGGGTTAATAATCTTCTTATAAGTACTCATGAATAAAATGTTAGTAAAGTTTCCCGTGTCATTCAAAACTCTCTGTACTTGATCACCAGCTATCCCAACTGTAATTACTACTGCATATTCATGTGGTCCTGCTACATCTCTCATATCATCATCTTTAAAGCAAATTATTAGAGAAGGATTCTGATTAAATGCGACGAAGCGCCTGATTCAAGTTGACTAGTAAGACTCGTTATATGCATTTTTTCATGATATATTCAAATTTCCTACAATAATATCACCCCCAAAGATTACCAAAGATTCAAAAAATGCACATAAATCACTAACCTTTCTCATCAGAATAATATCTTCGACAATGCTAATGTTGTTTCTTCCCTATTTTTGATCAAAGTACTCAGTTCAGATATCAAAAGAATCAATATTCTCTGAAATAACCAACACACTTTCCTCCTTCTAAGTTTCAGCAGCTTCTTTAATCATCAGATGTTTTTGAGAATGCTTATTTATAAACGTAGTTAGCTTCCCATTTTCAATCAGTACTTGTCTTTATTTTTTTAGAGCTACGTGTTCCTTCGTACTATGCCCGACATCTTCATGATATTTGCAATTCTACTGTTTCTATTCTCCCTCTCGGTTTGTATCCGGAAAGGCTTACAAAATTATACAAGAGTCTGAGTTTTATCGACTATTGTTTCTATACACTCAGTTAAATCTGCAAAATGAGCTAAACGAATCCATTTATTTGACATCGGCATAGTATTTTGTTGCGCACTATATGTTTGTTAGTTCACTATAGGCCTCGAAGGAAACTGACTTGATACTTTTGGTTGCACATTTGTTTTAGGAGGCTGAACTACATTAAGAATCTTTGGAACATATTTTTGTTCCAGCTAATCAAAAGAGATTATTTTGAACGCTTGGGTCTCCTCCACTAGTATTCTTTTTTCAACTTGATCAAGCAAAGCCCCAAATTTCATTGCTTGTCTTTCTACCACAATAACCTTCAATATTCCTGGAAGTATGCCCATACGAAAAGATATTAATGCCACAGAATCCTTACAGTATTCCATATTAATCTTTAATTTGATAAAATGATTGGTATAATTTTTCAAACTTTCCCCAACTTTTTTCCTCCAATATATTATAATATCTCCATTAGCCTGCAACTTTTTGTTTCCCATAAAATATTATCTAAAAATATTCTAGAACATATAAAAAATATTCATATAACCATGTGAAGTCGATTATACCACTTTGAAGCAACACCCTTTAATGTTTGGGAGAAATCCCTGTTAAGTAATTTATCATCTTCATCGAAATTAATCACAATTTGTTTTTTCAATTGTTCAATATGACTATCAGGATCTTGGGTTCCATCAAACTTTTCCAACTTCAAAATATCAAAAAGCTTCGGTAGGTTGCCAGAGAGTACTTCCGAGGACAAAAGAGAATATCTCTAATTCTGACAAATGAAAATATTTCCATTGCATAAAGACCTTTCTCTGATAGAATCGTGAACTGGTTACTCACTCGATACTCAAAATATAGTTTCCTGATGGATTTTTAATATATGTAACCTGTTCTTTCTTCGCATGGTCCTCTGACCTTTGAATTTTTTCCTTTGCCCCTTAGTGTGATGAGTCCCTCAATATTCTCTTTTATGCCTCTTCAAATATTTCTTTTTAGTACTCTTGTCCCAACGATAAACTCTTTCCGGGGAAGACTCGCTCGAATCATAGAGTGAATAATTACTGGATTCAAAAGATTCATAGCGATACCTATGCTTTATTTTCCTTCTCGAAGAATAACGACTATGCCTTCGATATTTATCTCTCTTATTATCAATTTGACGATTGTCATTTAACTCATCTTTCACAGTCACATTTCCCCTTTGAACCTCTGATCGGATCTTTTTAAAAACCATCGCAGCGTCTCTTTCAGAATTCATCTTTTCAATTTCTTCTAAAAGTTATTTTCTTCGAGCCATTAAGACAGACTCTTCCAGTATCTCACTTGCATATTGATCGGCATGTTGTTGCTCAATTTCAACGTGATCTCTGATGAGGTTCCCTTCGATTTATTTTTCGGAAATCAAATTATTATTCACATCTAAATCCCCTCAAATTTCCAATACTAAATTTTTAAAATCACAAAAACGTTTCGGAAAACTAATCCGGGTACCAAACCGTTTCTCACAGACGGCGCCAATGATAGTTCCAGAAATATTTGGATAAGGTTTGTGAGTAAAATAATATTTGGAGGACCAAATTTGTGATATCAATTGTTATATATATATATATATATATATATAGAGAGAAATAAGCTGCACATTTTTTTATAAAGAAAGTCAAGTAATCATTCTCTGATCAATTATTAATCATTATTCCCCAAACGAGATGGTGTGCTTTTATAGTACATTTGTCGGGTCCCACTTGTTTAAACAAATTACTTATTGTTGGGCCCTTTTTAAGTTTATTATTTATTCAAAATGGTCCTTTTATAGTACATAGTCCTAAAAGGCTTTATCTATGTCTAATTACACTTTTAATTTACCAATGTCTTCTAATTACAGGATTCTTCCCTTATCAAGACCAAAGCATACCTAGGTGAGATATGCGAGACTTCTAATTGCGTCTGGCAAAAAAATTCAAAAAATATCATTCATTGATCTAGTTTTGTTCGTCTTAAAAAATACAAAATCGATGAATATGCTAGAGTTTAATGATTTGAAGAAATATTTGAATTCTATAAATATTTTGTCTACATCACCACATGGAGAACCTTCATATATTTACTTATCGGTGTTCAATATTGTTGTGAGTGTTGTGTTGGTGTGTGAAAATTATCAAAATTCAAAAGCCAATGTACTATATGAATCAACGTTTGATAGATGAGGAAATAATGTACTTAAATTTAGAAAATATTACATTAGGATTAATGGTTGTAGCAAGGAAGATGCGTCTGTTTTCCAAATTCATGTTATTATAGTTCACATATTATTTCCTCTCATAATGTTTTACAAAACCAAATACTTTAGGTCATCTTACACGTCGGTCTACATAGTTGGGAGAGAATAAAATTCATCTTAAACCTCGTATAACTATTAAGGGACAAGCGGTAATGGACTTCTTTAATGAATTCCAAGAGAAAAGTATTTGTGAGGAGGAAAATGGAAGGAAGGTGTGCCAACAGGTTGTGAGTGGGTTATTCAAACAGATGGAGCATCATAAAAAAAGGAAGGAACTAGTATTATTTTACAAAACTCTTGTGGTGAAGAAATTAAGCAGACATTTAAGTTTGCATTTTAATTAACAAATAATGAAGCAGAGTATGAGGCTATTTTGGTGGTTATGTAAGTAGCTCACATTTATGGTGCAAAAATTATTAAGATAATATTTTATTCACAATTGCTATTAAGTTAGGCTAAATGACTATTTGATGCAAAACAAGAACATGTGGGGGTTACCTAGAGGTGTTAAGTAAATTAGAGGTATGTTTTTAAAGTGTTATATTTGAACAAATACCTCGAGAATTGAACATAGAGACATATGTTTTGGATACTTTTGGTTGCTAAGAAGATAATTCTCTAATAATCACACAACAACATCCTTCTTACCAAATAAGGGTTAAAAAATTGAAGGTCTTGGTGATAAATAGAAATGAAGATTGATATAAAAAAATGTCTTTCATATTTTAAATAACATAAAGTACTAGAAGATAGATATTTAGCCCGGGTTTTAAGAACAAGGGAAAATTTTGGTTTATGACAAATTTCTTTGTCTAAAATTTATAACAAGACCTTATTAAGATGCATAAAAACACAAAATCAAACATGAATCAACTGAAATTAAGGTATTTCTTTTGTTTTTGGAAGTATTTTTAAAAAAAAATTAAGGATTTAATTATTAAAAAAATCATAATTTTAGGATGTTTGGAGGCCATTTTCCAACCGGAATTCGGCCGGAAAATGGCCGGCAACGGAGGCGGAGCGTATCATAGGTACTGGAGGTGCGTACCGACTGGTACGCTGCCTCTGTACTGATAGTACCATATTTTTTATTCTAACACTAAGTTTCTATATTTTAGTTCGTCGGGTAAATTAGAGAGAACTTGGAGGTTTTAGAGAGAAGTTAGAGAGTGTAAGAAAAAAAATGAGGTGGATGAAGGTTAGTAAAAAAACTTATATACCCATAAAAAATATATTTTTGTCAAAATTTGGATAAACTTATACCACTTTTGGTAAACTCAAAATTGGGTATACTAAAACCACATTTATTTATTTATTTATTTATTTATTTATTTATTTATTTATTTATTTATATATATATATATATAAATATATATATATATATATTACTTAAATATATTATTCAATGCGGTAATATTTATAACAATTTATAATAATTGTTACATATTTTTATTTACACATACCAATCATTTACATATTTTAGTTCTTAAATTTTTTTATTCAGTCATTGATTTTTAAATAATGAACAAATTATCTTTATCTAATTTTTAAACTATTGGGATAAAAATTTATTGAGCGAATTTTTTTTCACCACTGTCAAAATATAATACCGAATCAAATAAAAATTCAGAGTGTCATACCCGTTATTCATTTATTTTCAGTCTCCTATAACCGTGCCACGATTTAGTATAAAATTATCACATTTATGCCTATATCGTCTTAATATAGCGATCTGATTTTATAGATTTTACAAAAAGTCTTTACTGATTTCCTAAAATAATAATTGAATATTGCACCAAAAAGTAAATGTAGTGGTTAGTTAGTTGAGGGCAGCTATTATTACTCTTTTTAGGTGAACGAAGGAATAAGGTCATGTGTCAAATGAAATATGTCAATTTTCTTTTGGTATAAAAAACATTAAATTAATAAAAAATAAAATTTACCGAGTTGACCGGTGGTCCAAGGCCATATTACAGTTTGCTAGAAATTAAGTTACAAGTGTGATACAAGAAGGGAGATGCTAGTATTATAGAATCTGTATCTTATATCTCAAAGGATCCTGAAAGTAATGTTCGAGACTAAAGAGTGGGTGTTGTTGAAGATTCTCTCATTGCGTTCTTGCCAGATGTGGTAAGTTGTAGTGCAGAAGGCCGTACACCATATATGGGAGTTGGGGTTCAAAGATGGCCAGTTACATGCTTCCAATATCCATATGCTCCAAGTAGAGGGATGGCTTGGGATCTGGAGGTTGGCACAGATGTTGGCCCAGATGGAGGAGGCGAAAGGGCAGAGGTCATGATGTGGTCAATGTTTTCGGGCGAGTTTGAGCACAAGATGCAATATGGAGGGGAGTCAAGACCCCAGCTGATGAGCTTGTCACGTGTGGATAGCTTGTTTTGGATGGCCAACCAGGTGATGAAGGAGTGCCTAGGGATTGAGTAATTGTTCTATACGAGGGAACTCCAAATGACTTTCGCCTTGGAAGGACGGATAGCCGCGTAGGTGCTGCTGCTGGAGAATTGGGGTTTGGATTTATTGGGGATCCAGAGGAAGATATCTTCTTCAGAAGAGGGAGGGGGAAGATCCGATAAAGCATTTCTGATTTCTTCCAGGTGAGAGAGCAGGTGCCGATTTTGGGCTCTGACTTGGGTAGGTCAGTGCCAATAACCGTTTAAATTTAGGTCGGAGACAGTAGAGAGGTTGCGGATTCTAGAGAGGTTGGTGATACTTTGACCAAAACAGTTTACCAGGGAGGCCGGAAAAAGCTGGGGGTCATACCATATTGAGGTCTTTGAACCATTGTCGATGATAACCTTGTAAAGGCCAGCTGCGAGATTCCTAAGTTTAAGGATTTTTCGCCAGCCCCAGCTTGAGTTAGCCGGAATGGGGATGGTCCAAATATTTTTGTTTTTCATCTTTTCCTCAATGGTCCATTGAGTCCACAAAGAGTTGGGGTTCCTTGTGAGGATGGACCCGAAATATTTTATGGCGACAGCCTGATTCCAAGTTTTAAGGTTTGGGATCCCAAGGCCGCCTCCGATCTTGGCAAGGTAGTAGTGTCCCAAGCCACTTTGGAACCCGAGATCTTCATTTCTCGTCCTGACCACAATAAACGTCTCAAGAGCTGAGAAAGTTCTTTGAGAACTCGGACCGGAAGAATGAAAATAGAGGACCAGTAAATTTGGCATGCAAATAGGACAGATTTGATTAGCTGAAGATGGCCCGCGTAGGATAGGTGTTTGGTGGTCCAAGAGTTGATGATGTTGGTGATCTTGGTGAAGAGTGGTCTGCAATCATTGTAGGTGAGTCTTCCAGTGATGATGGGTACTCCTAGGTAACGGACTAGTAGGGATCCCTCATTGAAGCCTAGCAGGTGGAGGATGGCTAGGCGTTCACTCCCCGAGGCTCCGGAGAGAAAAACTTAGCTTTTGCTTGGATTTAGATCGAGGCATGAAAGCAATGCGAATTCTTGGAGGCCCTCGTGGATGCGCTTGACTGATTTGAGATTAGCCCGGCAGAAGATCATGAAGTCATCGGCAAAGCAAAGGTTGATGATTTTGAGGGAGTGACATTTCCAATGGAATCCGAAACTAGGGTCTTGACTTTTCTGCTGGAAGATGCGAGAGAGAACCTGCATAACAATAACGAAGAGGTATGGGGATAAGGGGTCTCCTTGGCGGAGGTGTCTTTTCCTAGCGAAAGGGGTGGTGGTGTTCCCATTTATGCTAATTGAGTAAGTAGGGGTGAAGATGCAGTGGATTATCCATCCAATCATTTCAATGGGGGAATCCATTGCATAAAGAGTGTCAAGGATTAGCTCCAAGCGGACACTATCGAAGGCTTTCATGAGGTCAATCTTAAGAGTGCATCTAGGGCCTTTGCGGTTGGTGTGGTAGCCGTGTAAGAGGTCTTGGGTGAGGAGGATATTGTCAGCTATGAAGCGGCCCGGAATGAAGGCTGATTGAGAGGGGTCTATGCGATAGGGGAGGGCGGGTTTGATTCTGTTGGCTATAATTTTCGAGATGATCTTGTAGATGACATTGCAGCAGGAGATGGGGCGGTAGTCGGAGGGGGAGGATGAATTTTAGGTTTTAGGGATTAGGGCAATGAGCGTTTTGTTCCAATCTGGGTCCAAATGTCCACAGATGAAGAAGCGCTTGACGGCAGCGCAGATATTCGGGCCCATAATGTCCTAGCAGGCTTTAAAGAAGCCCGCGCTTAGCCGTCCGGGCCAGGGGCTTTGTCACTATCTATGTCGAAGAGAGCAGCCTTGATTTCCGAGTCAGAACAGGCCTTAGTCATGTTGGTTTTGTCTAAGGGGGTGACGGTATGATTTATGAGGGACGAGACTTTGGTAAGGCCAGGGTAATCGGGGGTGCTAGCGGAGCCAAGAAGCTTATGGAAATGGGAGATGAAGGTGGTCGATATGGTTTTAGGGTTTGAACTGGAGCACCCATCAGGAGTGGTGATCGAGAGAATTTTGTTTCTGGCCCTGCAGGCCTTGATGCTGTTGTGGAAGAATTTCGAGTTTTTGTCACCTAGCTTGAGCTAGGTTACACGGGACTTTTTCTTGACGAAAGATTCCTCGACTCGGCTGAAGAAGATGTACCTTTTGGCAGCATCTTGCTCGATGAGGATTCGGTTTCGGTCAGAGGGGTTAGAGGCTAGAGCGATTTGGGCTTGGACTAATTCAGCTTGGACATTTTCCACCCGAAGGCTGATGTCATTGAATTCTCTTTCATTAAGGGACTTCCATGCACTTTCATAATTTAAATAAAAATTGGCATACTCTCATTTCTTAAAACTTGTTCATAAATAGTCATTTAGCAAAATATGCTAAATAATTTTTAATGCCCCATCCAAACCAGTCTTTATTGTGGCCCACCACAAAATTTAAGATCCAATGCGGTGGCGTTATGTATGCATCATTATTTCTTTCAATAAATTTTTTATTATATATAATCATTTAAAAATCGATATTCATTCTTTTTAAACATTCATATATAAATGTTATTATATCTTGAACAAGTTTTCGATAGTTCGATATTTTATTTAAGTAAAACCTTCAATTACTGAGGTTTTTCACCAACTCTAAAACTAATTTTGTATAAAAACTAATGGATATTTTCCAAACATTATAAAAATAGCTGAATTTTTTTGTAAGATTTTGTATTAGAAATTTGGGTTGCTATTAAAGTTATCTTTTAAATTTTTAAAAATTTGAAATTTAAATTTCAATCTTTGAGTTTTTTATTATTTTTTCAAGTCACTTATATTAAAATATAAACAAAATTACAAAAATGTAATTTTGAGTAATTATATATGGGTCACTAGTCCATTGAAATAACCAACCCAATACATTAAACTAGACCTAATTATTAGAAAAAACAATCATTATTAAACACTTGTCTAGAGTTAAGACGGTACCACTTCGTTACCCTACAAGCTCAACTTTTAAATCAATCCAAAATGCCTAGCAATCACAATATTATTCTTACCTCCATTTTACTTTTATTCACCATGGATTCCGGTGTAGGGCTTCGCACGATTTCCCTGGTCTATCAGTCATGTTTTTTTTTTCACTCGATTTTTTAATTGAAATCGAGATTGAGAAAAGGGATTGATCAATAGATTAGCAGTCACCACCGCTTCTTTATTGTCTTTGGTTACCGATACGGTCGTTTTATCGGGCTATGCGAATATGAAGACGAACTTGTGAAGTTGCTCAACAAGATTATATTGTCAGGTATTAAGACTGTTTGCTCGACAGTACATGGCTAATTCATGGTAACTAAACGAACCTTTTAACCCTAAAAAAATTAGTTATGCATGAGAATGGTGGGTGTAAATACAACAACTGCATCATGCAACAATTTCTCACCATCCGGAAATATGTGAAATATTCTTCCGTTGAAGGAGGTCTACACGCAATAATTTTTCCCTTTAATATGTGAGGGCCCAAACTCCTTTCATGACTTGCCTGACATTGCTCATGCATGTTAGATACTAGTTCTGCCAATCAGTTCCAGAGTATGGGCATCTAAAAAGCTCACATTGTAATATATCTCAATACTCTTTGAGCATCTGAAGCAGTTCGGGGATGTAAAATATCTCGTTAAATGCTAAGATATCTCATATACCAAAAACAAAAAAAAATACTTGGCCATGCAAGACATCATCTCGCACATCCTAGAGTTCAAATGTCGACGAAAATGGATAGTTACCTCCCATGTCAAAGATCATAAATTATCGGCACTAGATGTTTCTCAATGCACACATAATGCAGTTACGTGACTGTAAAATCTTAAGCATATATCATTGTAGTCAATATGACAACAAAATTTTAAAACAACCAACCCAAACGTGTTTGATATAAACATGATATACAATTACAAGAGAAACATGCTTTTAGTCATACATATATAACTGAATTGAACATGGTATAAACAATCATATATATATATATGGAATAAAAGAATCATGAATTGGTTAATTGCATTATAAATGACATACTAGGAAACTACCAAAAGCAAGACAATAAAAACAATTCAAGTATTGTCCATGCTCGTTATGATCATAACAGGGGTGGTCACTCCGAAACATGTACTTTACCGCATATATTTTAAGTTCTCCGCGACTGACCCTAAAACTTATGAAAAAATAAAAAAAATCCCAAATTAATTTGAAATAGGGTTTTGTCCTGATGTTTTCCAAATCAAACTTGTATTTTTAAATATGCATATATATATATATATATGTTCAATAACATAATCGACCGCACCATCCATTCATAAACATATGATTATAACGTCCCTAACACCTAATCATGCTTAGGTCTAAAAAATTAAAATTTACAAAATTGTGACTTTTATTCATAAAATGAAATTAAGGGTAAGATTAAGGCTTTAGAAGACTCAATCACAGTTCGATAAATTATTAATTATAAATTTATATATTAATTAATATTTTATTAAGTTATAGTAAAATACTTAGTTTACAAACACCTTTCAAGCTTCCACTTAATTATTGTACAGTATACAATGCGTGTATATCAAATGAAGGGCCCATTTTGAAAGAAACCTTCAATCTTCCACCTTATTATGCTTCTTGTGTTTAATGAAGGGCCCAATTTGAAAGAAACCTGCAATTTCAGCATGGTCTATGGATGTTCGTGCAAATACAATTGCAAACTGCTTTCGTCATTGTAAACTTCGATCAACATATAACGTGGTGAAAGCACTCAAGAACTTCAAAATTTGATCAAAGATTTGGGTTATCGCAATGCAATGGATGTCGAAGATGTTCTGAATCACCCAGAAGAAAATGTAGTTGCACAGTTGTTGACTGATGAAGGAATTATTGAAAGCGTTATTGCAATTAATAAATATGGTATCGATGAAGAAGATGATGAAATTTTAACAGTGGATCCCCTTCGCAAAAAGAAGCTATTAAAGCGGCAATCACATTGAACAATTTCTTGTTGAGCTATGAGAAAACAACACCTGAAGTTCTTACCATGCTAAGGAAAATTAGAGACGAAATTCAAGGAGAAATTGATTTCAACAAAAAACAATTGAGTTATTTTTCAAGAAACCTTCATAAATCATTCATGTAATATGCTATATATAAGGAATTATTAATTTATATTTTATATGGGATCTAAAGAAATTGTCAAAAATGTATTATCTTATAATTTTAGCGAATTATCAATTTAGCACCCTATCCCCGAGTCGGGACCGACCAAAAATATTATCTTAAAGAGTTTATTAAATAATCGAGTATTAATTTATGGGTTTCTACTATAGTAGCTAGAAAAAAAAAAGAGATATACAATTGAAAGCGGAAACTCTTCTGTTATTATTGAAATAACGTATATGTGATTTAATCAAACAAAGTTTTTAGTTTGTGATTTTTGTTATATAGTGAAGATATTCACTAAATTGCTTAATTGGTCTCTAAATTACAACAATGGTTCTAATTGTCTTTTTTTTCATTTAACCTCCAAGTTTCCTAATTCTTCATAATTCTATGTATTAACCATTAGTAATCACACTTTTTATATTTTAATGAGACTAAATAATATATCTATGTATATTAATTATGTATTTTTATTTTTTTATTTAGTTATTTTTTTATTTTATTTTTTTAATTAACAAATATTATTATTAAAAATAACCGGCCCATTAGGAATATAACAATTAGGCTCCTTAGAAACAGGCCCAAAACTATCCTTGGACTAAAAGCCCAATTGATCTTTAATATGGGCCAGAACTTTTGAATTAGGCCCGTCGGATCTCAGATCACTTGATAACCCGAGATATATAAGCATACGTAACACATGAAACCGTAGGTTTCAATACTCCCACATCACACCTCAGCTAATTCACCTCCACCCTAAGCTAAATACGAACAGCTCCCACCAAGCTTTCAATACGAGTCTTTAATATAGGTTAAAACATAATCTCGCTACAATAAGCTTCATTCCTTCATTATCGAATCCTCTCATCTACAAAATCGAAAGATTAAGCTACTGTTGATCTATTATTTTCTATTTTCTCACCAAATCAATGAAATCTTAAGAGATTATTATACTGGAAAGGTCTGTCATATGCTTGCGGGGATGTCACCCTTAGTAAAATTTATCTTTCAAAGCTTCTATCGATCAATTTGAGATATGGCTTGAAGGATAGAGAAGGAATTGGGTTCAGTTTCCTATAAAAATTAGTGAAGGATCTCTCTGGGTGCTGATTCCAGAGAATTCACTCTATTTCAAAAGAAACCCCCAATTCTAGAAGATGAGATAGAGCTTAAGGAGGGATCTGCCTCAGGTTACAGAGATGGCACCCTCAGAGAAATATATCTTGAATAGCTTCTAATTGGGGCTTGATAGCTAGATGATAATCTGTGTTTGGTTTCTTTTAAATAACTAATAAAGATCTCTCGCAGAGCTAATTCCAAGAAGGTGATGTCGATTTCAGAAAACCCTTTCGTCCATAAAGATCTGAATTTTGAGATTGAGACTGACCGAACATGAGGTATGCCAGATAGTCCAGTACTTCTATCTCCAGGTAATTCTATTTAGATATCACCAATTCAATGGATATAATTGATTATAAAGCTAGAAATAGGTTGTAACCCATCTCAAATTTGATGATAATCCAAGACTAGTCCATCAAGATCGTCTAAGATAACCTACTAGTTTTAAATATCACTACTATTTCATCATTGAGAGATAGTATCTTGACTGAGATAGGGATGCTACATTCAAGTTCAAGGAGATTACAGTATTCTGACGGATGAGTTCAGAGAGAACTAAACCTTTCCATGTCCAAGTGAGGCTCTTCATTGGGATAGACCCATCAATTGACTACAGAAGATAAGGTACGACCATAGATTCCTACATTATATCATTTAGGAATCTAGAGTTAGACAGAATTTAACGCGAATTTTGAGATAATTCAAAAACTGATATACATGAGCTTCAGACTATGTAGCTAGCAGTAAGCCTCACAGCCACTTCAGCCCATGACGCTTCTAGTGATTTAATCTTCAGGTAAATTCAAGTATTAACCTATTATCTGTAAAAAAGAAAGAGATTTCTTTTGGTTAAGCAATGTTTGCTGCCATTTTAGTATCAAAACAATACTATCTTCAACTTAATCATCAAAATTTAAGTACCCCGGATTCAAGCTTTCCATGAAAGTTATGCTTTTCAAGTGATTGGGAGCTTGATGAGTAGTAAACTCACTTTTCATTTCACAATTCGGGGTCCATTTCGCAAGCCAGTTGGCTGCTTGATTTTAAACTCTAGAAATATGATTTATAGTCATGGTAGACTTTATCAGTCTTCTGAAGCGGTGTAAAATAGGTTTAAAAGTGTCAGGATAGATACCATTAGACAGAAAATTTACTAATAAAAGAGAATGATATTAAATTTCTAAACTTTTCCTTCCTTTCTTGTTGCAGATAATCAGGTCGTCCAGCAAGACTTTCGCTTCAACCATGAGAGGATTTAGCTTTCCATAGAGGTTAGTCTTGCACATCTTAATTACACCATTGTGGTCTCGAATAATAATACCACCTCATGATTCTCTATTTGTCTAACACGACATATCGGTATTTAATTTTAAATAGTGAGTAGTAGAAGGCTTCTACTCAGGTATGTTGGCTTAGTTTTAGACTTGATGAAGTTTAAACATCCCAACTCTTTTGCAGCTTTATAATCATTCATCCAGTGTTAGGTCTAAAACTATTATTTTGATCATGCAGAAAATCATATAGTTTATATAATGGATAATAAAATCAACACGTTTTATCCTGTTATTGAATTTAGAATTATTTCTCTCTTTCCAAATATACCAAAAAATCAGAGACGTGATAATAGTTCTGGCATGCACATCTTGATCAGTAGACCATAACCAAGTTCTGATCATATATACAATAGTCATGAAATTATTAATTTTGATTTTGAAAATGTTAGCATAATAGCACTAAATCTTTCAAGCATAGTCACAATTTATAAAAAGATTCTTGAGAGTTTCAATGTTATTGAAAAACTGAAATTTTGATACCAACACCAATCTTCTTTTTTGTAAATTTTTATCTGTATGAATAAAAAAAATCGTAGCTTCCAAACAAGGAAGGAACATTTACAATGAGTAATCGTATTCTAGATTTTTCCATAAAGCTGGGAAACTGTTCTTCTTTCTTATTAAATACTAGGTATTTTTAGTGTTAAAAGTATAATTATTCATCCACATGATAATATCATCCTTTTCACAGTTAATACTAGTCAAATGAATCTTGTCAATAGAAGTTTTAGTGAGGAAACCCTTTAGACATTCATTATCCCAAGAGTTTTCTCTCCAAAACTCATTCACTTTCTTATGTCTAAACCACGAGTTATTATAGTTGTCATTAAGTACCATGAGAGGACGATGGTTATACCATTTTTCGAGCCAAAAATCAATTTCTCCTTTACCTACATACCATCTTATATTAGGTTCAGCAGTCTGTTTGATCTTAATAAGCCTCTTCCAAGTGTGAGAGCCCAACTTAGATTAGGTTACTTGAAGGGGATATATTCTCTTTCAATAGGTATTATGCATCAGATTGGACTAGAGGCTCTTGTTTGACCTGAAATTAAGCCAACATTTACACGAAAAAGAATAATGTAGATAAAAAATCTTATGAATGTTAAGACCTCCCTCATTAAAGGTTTTACATAAAACACTCCAAGAAGATCAATAAATTATTTTAATATCATTAGAAGAACCCTAGATAAATTTATTAAAAACCTTCTTTATTTTTGTTATGATGCAGATAGGCAGAGAACAACTTTGGATCCAATAATAGGGAAATGACCATGAGAGCGGAGTTGATCTGAACAAATCTTCCTCCAAAAGATAAGTTATTATTCTCCCAGTCTTTGAATTTGTTGTTGATCTTGCGAATTAGGTTGATATAATTGCAAGATCTGTTGTTATTGTTGAGAGTAACTCCTAGATAAGGTAGGAAGAGAACCCGGACTGAAACCTGATAAATTAGAAATCGCAGTAATCCTAGTGTTGTTAAGTCTAGCACGAAAAATAATTTTGGTCTTATCATTGTTAATTACTTTACCATACACTTTCTGATAGGTCTGAAGGAAATTTTCCAGGTTATTAATAGTAGCAGCCATACTATTAGCAAAAATGAGGATATCGTCAGCAAACCCTAAGCAAGGAATAAATATTTTACTTATAGAGGAGAAATGCATAGCTTTATTGTCATAGAATAACTTGTAGAGACCTCTTATAAGGACCTCCTCAACGAAAATAAAGAGACTAGTGAAGAGATGGTCTCCTTGTCTCAAATTCCTTTTAGTATTGAAACAATTATAAACCTTTCCATTAATAAGCAATGAAACAAAAACAGAACTAATCAGTTTGTGAATCAAATTGACAAAAACAGTAGAAAAACCAAAAGAGATCGACTTTAGTTTGAAAGGAGTGAGACATTTTATCGAAAGACTTAATCATGTCGACTTGAGTTATTATATTAGTAGTTTTCTTATTCTTATTTACGTCAAATATAAGCTCTTTAGCTATCAGAATATTGTCGTGAATAGAAGTGTTAGGAACAAAACATGTTTGAACCTTAGATATCACCTTAGGCATAATCTTAGTAAGCCTCTTATTTAAGATTTTAAACATTATTCTATTTAACAAAATACCAAGACCAATAGGTCTATAATCCTTCTAGTTCGTAGGATTAGTAGACTTAAGAATGAGGCAAATATCGTTTCCCGTAATACCTTTAGAAATTTTTTTACCAAGCATGAAGTCACATAGATACATGCATAGATCATCCTTAATAATACTCCAGCAAGTCTTGTAGTAACAAACATTAAACTCATCCATACCTATCGCACTCGAGGAATTAAGTTTAGTGATAATTTCATAGATTTCATCCTCTTTAGGCTTATCCATAAGATAAATATTATCTTCATTAGATATCAGATTAGGGATATTCTAAAAAAAAGGGTTATTCATAATACATTCCTCTTCCTCCTTGTTAGTATAAGGAATATCAGTTAGCATGTTCTTGAATTACTTGGCAGCAGAGTTCCCAATTTGGTATTTATCAGTTATCCAATTGTTCGCTTCCTTGATGTTATTAATTTTGTTTCTCTTTCTTTTCTTCTTGACATAGTTATAGTAGAATTTTGTATTTTTATCACCCCCGTTGAGGTATGTAGTATAGCATTTCTGAAACCAATAGGATTCTTTCATCTTAAGAGATAAAAGAAGGTCTGTATTAGCTTTAGATAAGTTCATTTTAGTTTCATTATTGTTGTTTTCCTGATGCATAACCTCCATGTTTTTCATATTTATTTCAGCATCTTGAACTTTATCAAAAATATTTCCAAAATGATTTTTGTTCCATTCTTTTAAAGCTTTCTTCAATCTGTTTTGTTTTTGCAAAAAAACAAAAAGAGGGAAACCCTTAAGATCTTTATTCCAATTAGTTTTAACAAAATACAAAAAAATCAGAGTTGAGTGTCCACATAACTAGAAATTTGAAACTTTTTTTGTAGTTAGTTTTTTCTTTACTAATGGTGATGCACATAGGGCTATGATTAGAGCATGTTCTAACCATGTACATCACTTTAGTATCATTGAAGGTGTTAGACCAGGCAGAATTATATTAAACTCTAACTAGTTTTTTTCCATTTAGAATTCTTGGTCCAAGTATACATAGAACCATAATAACTAGCGTCCTCCAAGCTGTAATCTTTTATCATATCATTAAAGACATTAATGTTGTCAATAAAAAAGTTAATGCAATATATTTTCTCATCTCGAGATGTAATAACATTAAAGTCTCTTATTAAGATCCAATCCTTATTAATATTATCATTAGAAGCTAAAATATCTCTCAAAGAGTTCCAATAATCAATCCTACTATATCTTTGGCACTTGGCATATATAATCGTTAAAAGAAAACAAGTATTATCAGTAGCTCTAGTTACTTCAGTGTCAAGTAATTATAAATGGTTAATATTAATCTTGTAGTCAATATTCCAGAAAAACCAAACCTTGTTAGAAATATTAGCAAAAACGTGTCCATACCAATTTTAGTATCAGTCATCTTTATGTTTTCCTCCTTTATTAAAGGTTCTTGAATTGCTACTAGATTTATTTTCTCTTTAGATATTATAGACTTGATCCTTCCATTTCATCTTCTTGCAGTTAGTAGCCTCGTGACCAATATGAAAACAATTATTATAATACTTAGACAGCTCTTTATAGCTTAAATGAATCCAACATCCTTGATTTTCACGGAAACCAACCCAAACATTATACTAAATTTTTTGCGTTATATCCATTTCAACCTAGGCTAGGCATAAATTATGAAAAACTCTGTTCTTTGTAAGAATTTTGATTTGAAGAGGACTACATGTTGCTTCAATGACCAAGGAAATGATTTATTCATCAAATAAATATTCTAGAATTCTTTCAAGCTTAACCCAGACTGGGCTAACTGGACATTCCACCTTAGTATTGAAATCAGGTGTACACTTTATAAGCCTCATTATTGATTCACCCACGTACCAACATTCTTGACCCAAAATTTACATAAATCTTCCTTCAATGCAAATTCTATGAGTAAATGTCGCGAGTCCCATATTGAAATGTTGCATTCATTATTGAGTTTTCGCTTCTATATAAAATCATTTAGAACTTGTTTCTTTGATATCACTTGATTAAACTTCCCAACGAGAGTATATTTTATTTGAGTCTTAATGAAGTCCTGAACCTTTTGGTGAAATTGAATAGCAATATGATTAGTCTTGTATTGAATATACTCTGGTTTAAGTTCTTCATTTTTCTTGTGCTTGATAAGATTTATTTCGTTTTTTTTCCCAGATTGCTAGTTGTTGCTTCAGAATTCGAAATTCTTCCATCACAACAACCACCTTCAACTCCCCACAACAACTATCGACACAAAAGATCTTCAATCATCAGATACTACAAGTCGAAGATTATGTTATAAAATGATCAATCCTTGTAATTAAACAAGAATTACAAACATAACTCAAAAGATTAAATTCAAATCTGTTATAAAGAAACACAAGAATTTCGATTCTCTTTCATACTTCTTATTATCTATATACTAATTATATTTTAAACAGTTTCATATTTCTTGTTACCTATATACTAATTATATTTAAAACAAATATTATCTATATTAATTGTAACATTTGAATATATCGAGTTTAATTTGAATCCATAAATTATATTAAAAAAAACAAAATTAAAACGGAAGAATATAATAAATAAGCATTACTTGTTTTAAAAAAATAACACACAACTTCTTTTTGAAAAATCTATATAAAAAGTAATAGGTAATACTAATAAGAGTTCAGAATGCTATAAAATATTTGTGGCTTAGCCTTATGTCTATGTCCTTGTTTCAAAATTTTATGTCTAGATACAAGCAAGCTGGAGTGGACATCATTTATGAAAAATTAACGTTTACCTAAAAATATAACTTTTTACTCTTAAACCCCCTACACTTAAATTGTTTTAAAAAGAAAAAATGCGTTAAGAAAATCAATGGTAGTAATAGCTGAAAAATATTACTCTTTAGATACGGATGAAAACAACAAATCATAAACAACATTAAATAAACCTTTGACTTAAATGATTTATTACTTAAAATACCACTTAAATTCTAGCAACAACTCAAAATCACTTTTTCAACGTCCATTTTTTTTAGGTAAATAAATCTTATATACTAGTTGGAGGCTACGAGCATCAAGTAATTTGTAAATAAGACTATTATTTAAAGCTTATGCTACCCCTTCAATCATGTATGAATAATTTTTTTATTTTTTTTAAATAAATAAAAGTAATAAACACTGCATCACACTACTATTTATACACCATTGAAACCCATAGAAGAAAAAAAACCCAAAGAAAAACACTAAAAAAAATGGTTGACAATTCTCTTCCTCCTTCTGCACTTCCAAAGGTATAACCACAAACACAAAAGATATGTTTTTTTCGATTTTAATTTTATTTGATTGTCTTAAAACAAATTATATTTCAGGAAGTTGAAGCCGACGAGAAATGGCCGGAAGGAAATATGGATCGGCGAGCGACGTGGTTGTACTCCACTTTTCACTGTGTTACGGCGATGATCGGCGCTGGAGTTCTCAGTTTACCTTATGCCATGGCCTACTTAGGATGGTATGCATGCATTTATGTACTTCATTTAATTATTATAATTTTTTTGCTCCGTGTCTTTATTTTTTAAATTATAACTTTAAAAAGTTTCGGGTTTTGTAGTACGATATTTCATATATTCAATGATGGTACTATATGAGCTCAGTAAAACCTAACAGATCTCCTCTTGTAAGCAAAATTTCAGAGAAAATTAATAAAAGCAAGTTAAACAAATTATTTCACTATCAATTTATAATAATAACTGTGCCACAATCCAACAAGTCAGGTTCAATTAAAAATGTTATTTTAAGCATAGTCAAAAAGTTTAAATACCTTTTCTTTTCTTTTTAAAAAAAGGTTATTTGTTTTTATTATCATTTAATTTTAATTTTATAAAATTTTAAAATAAAATATCAGGGGACCAGGGATAATGGTGTTGGTACTAGCATGGTGCATAACATTGAACACATTCTGGCAAATGATACAACTTCATGAATGTGTACCGGGTACACGCTTCGACCGATATATAGATTTGGGTCGACATGCGTTTGGGCAGAAATTAGGCCCCTGGATTGTTCTTCCCCAGCAATTGATTGTTCAAGTTGGGTGTGACATAGTGTACATGGTCACCGGAGGCAAATGTTTGAAGCAATTCGTTGAAATTGTTTGTACTAAATGTACTCCCATTCGACAATCTTATTGGATCATGATTTTCGGAGGCCTTCATTTCTTTTTGTCACAAGTTCCTGATTTTCATTCGGTCGCTGCTGTTTCTTTCGCCGCAGCGGTTATGTCATTGAGGTATGAGATTATTTTTGAAAGTTTTCATTAATTTTGTTATCTTTGTAATTTGAATTGAAACAATAGATGGTAAAAAAATATCAAATTAAAAATCTTTTTTTAATAAATAATTTGATCGAATTTGTTGATGAACTTGGCTAGGGTAATTATCGTTTAGATTTTGATAGAATCAGAGAAGAGCATCAAAATGTATGGACGAGGATCGGACAGTTAAATTTATGGGATCGGACCGGGACTGATAGTATTTTGGTTTTTTACTTTTGAAACCAAACATAAACCACTAACAGCATCCAAAGAGTTTAAAGTAAATTCAAAGACTATCTATAATTATTAGTTTAAATTATGGTGGTTAAATTTATTTGTTTTTCTCCCATTAATTTGTTTTTTTCTCGTGTTAGAAGAAAAACGTTAATATTTAAATTTAAATTAACTAAATCCAATCTATATTTACCTTAAAAATAGAGCATCTATTGGATACTCTAAAAACGTTTTGACGGAATCAGACTTGGCTGAACGGGTATAATGGATCAATAAGTTTAAATAGTCTGATTGGGTTAGATCAGTTTCAGTTTGGGCTTTGATAAATCAACCCGGACTATTAAGCCTATGGGTTTGGATCAAACCGAGCGATAAACTTTTCGTTTTTATTTAAATTGGAATCGGTAAAAATCGGTTTAATCTGGTTTCGACTTGGTATGTCTCGCTCCGGTTCGATTCACACTGGTTTGGGTCGGAAGGATTTTACCGGTTCGATTCCGATTTCGGTTTCCGGTTCTAAAAAACCATTAACGATCTTGAACTTAACTATTCGTATTCTCGCAGCTACTCGACAATAGCTTGGGTAGGATGTTTAAGCCATGGCAGGATTGACAACGTGAGCTACGCTTACAAAAGCACCGACCGCCTCGACTACATATTCAGAGTTTGTAACGCGCTCGGCCAAATAGCGTCCGCGTTTACAGGACAAGCTGTCGCGCTTGAAATCCAAGCCACGATTCCATCTACACCTGGAAAACCATCAAAGATCGCCATGTGGAAAGGCGCGGTGGCTGCCTATTTCGTCAACGCGATATGTTACTTTCCTGTCGCGTTGATTGGATACTGGGCATTTGGAAACGATGTTGACGATAATGTCTTGATGGCTCTTAAAAGACCTGAATGGCTCATTGCTGCTGCTAATTTGATGGTTGTTATCCATGTCATAGGCAGTTATCAGGTACCAAAACTTGACTTCCATATTTCTTAAGCTTGTACTAAAATTTACATATATGCCTGTAATAAAAAAAAAAAACATGTAGGTTTATGCAATGCCAGTGTTTGCGTTGCTGGAAAACTTGATGATCAAGAAACTCAAATTCCCACAGGGGTTTCCTCTTAGGGTCCTCGCTCGATCTACCTATGTTGGTTAGTTTCTAAACTACGAAAAACATCTCTAATCGAACTATTTTCTAAGAGTTTTTCGGCATTGCAGCGTTTACACTTTTCGTTGGAGTAACATTCCCGTTCTTTGGAGATCTTCTTGGGTTCTTCGGTGGATTCGGTTTTGCGCCTACGTCTTTCTTTGTAAGTCCTCAAGAACTTGAATACTTTTGAGATAAACTAAAAATTTGATGAACTAACTTACATGTATGTTACTTTATTATTTGTGCAGCTTCCTAGTATTATGTGGGTGATCATCAAGAAACCACAAAGATTCAGTTTAAATTGGTTTGTCAACTGGGTAATAAAAATATTATGTCAAAATTTATGGTTATCTTTGTGTTAGTTAAATGATACATTCTTTTAACAGATGAAACTTGTTGGTTTTTCAGGGCAGCATAACCATCGGAGTAACCATAATGTTGGTGTCGACGATTGGAGGTCTGAGGAATATCGTCACCGATGCTTCCAGCTATAGGTTCTACACTTGAAGTTCGATACGGTTTCTAGGGAGCTCCTACAATTAGGCTGGTATATTTAGCTATTGTTAATGGTTCAGTACAATTACGAACCTTTATCAAGGACACTATTATGTAGCTATACTATGTATGTCTTGTGGTTGGAAAGATTAGCAAGAATAAGATCATTATCTCTTTGGGTAAAAGATAAATATATTTTCTGATTGGTGCCCATGATATTGAATCACCCCTATAGACACAAGGAGTCTGGCATTGTGTAAAATTGTACAATGTTATGCTATTGAATTCATGAGTATTACCGTAAGAAACGTAGATGATATTATATGCTCAGATGGAGGTGAGGAAGGATTGGATTCCAGAAACGCCGCTTGAGTTAGCAACCTATTCCACCATATTGCTAACACCCAAATATAATCCTCAGCCAAAGATTTATTGTAGCCTTTTCCCTTTCTAAAAAAAACGAGTATAAAAATGTTTTTCAATTTTTATAAACACATACTCTCAAATATCCATTATTTCTTTTCTCATATAACAATATTGTCTCACAACAATCCAGACCATTTTGGCGATGGCGGAATGAAAAAACAACAATATCATGGCTAGATGGAGATGGAGGACGTTTGGTAATATATATGTAATTTTTGTTTTGTCTATATTTTTTAAAATTTATATTTAGATTAGATTTGTTTGGGTTTATGTTAAATTAAATTAGACAAAAGTAAAATATGTATGAAATATGCGTTTAGATATTGGTTTGAGAAATGTTTTTATCATCGATGTGAGATATGTTTTCGGTACTAGATCGAGGACGAGTTATGACAAGTTTTTTTATTACATATACCAAGTTTCGGAATAAGGAAAGGTTTACTAATATAAAACAATAATTTGGTATGCATTTGTTTTTTATTTGACCAAAGCTATCATATCATATAACATGGGTTCAGTTGCGTAATGACTTCGAGGGAAGCTAGCATTTTTTATGTTTTGGAATGCCTTTTCGTATTCAAACGTTCATTTGAACTGGCAAAATCCTTTGATTAATTTGAAGAATGAGACAAATTTGTGAGAGGATTGGAAGATGAACTAGTTGAAAGCAGTCAACTTGTCATTATAATTTGTACCTTATTCATCAACTGTGATGGTTTTATCATCGCTAGATTCGGTAGCTAGTTTGGTCTATCTTGATCTTTTCTTGCTCATCAAATTGCTTAAGATTTTTTTTTGATCGGACTATAATTGTTCATTTCTCTAGATTCAGTTTGATATTGACTGGTCTGAGGATTCCAAAAAATAAATCGAAGTCAAAAAGGTGGTTTTGTTCCTCTCTGCTAGTGACTAGCAAGTTCTCAATATATGTGTGAACATTTTTCCCCATTTGAATGGAAAAATATTTATTTACCAGACGCCGACCTGTTGCACATGCATTCTTTAAGCCGAAAATTATTATCGTATATCAATGGAGACCTCACTCGTTTATAAACGTCATATGTTCCTCGTTATCGAGATGCATGTTGATTTTATTGTAGCTTAAATAGACATCAATGAAAGACAACATTTTTTGTCTAAAGTAGTATCTTCCATATGGTTAATTCTCACCACCATGAATTGATCTTTTAGGAATGCTAAATTGAGGTTGGTGATGTGCACGGATATCCTTCATTTGTCATTTTTATTTTAACAAACTATATTAGCGTCCATACGAGATATAATGCTTCAATGATGTGGCCAACTTGGTTTAATTGTTCAACATTGGTGGTGATATCCTTGACTTTATCATGAGAGAATGGTATGCGCATTTGTTTTGATTTTCCAAATTTGACTCCCGAGATCTCGTTATTGATGACTACATTATCTCCATATAGCCTTAATACAATTATCAAGTCTTCATCGTCGAAATTCATTTGAGAATGGAACGTATGTAGAGATGGACTAAAGTCTCATTGTCCTATTAAATGTCGACGTTAAAGATGCAATGATTTATGGGAGTTATTGTGATACCCACGAAAGTGTCTTCTCCGGTAATGCCCCCATTAGTTACATGTTCTGATCGAGATCTATAGTTTCAGGTATGATAGCCTTTATCATTATGATGCGGATAGAATTTATTTTGATTTTGGGTTCCCTAAGTCCATACATTATTTTTGGTTTCCAGATTTGGATTGAGTTTCGGGCTCGTTCATAGATTGTGATTATATCTTCGGTGAGCTCAGTGTATTAGGTATTAGAACCACTATAAGTGCAAGACTCCTGACCTCTTGCGGGTCTTCGGTTGTTGGTTCTAGATTTCATACTTTGAAGAAAAGAACGTTGGTGAGAGAATATGGCAATGGGTTTACTTGATTTAATTTGATCCAGTGGGGAAATCTTAGATAAAGTAGGTTAGGTGATTTGAAGGCTAAATGTTTACCAATATCGGAATCCTTGCTCACATCATCTCTTCTATTTTGATTTGTTGCTCTAACATACCACACAATCATGGAAAAGTTTGAGGTCGTTCTTGACGCTAACAAATATTTGAGTATAATCATGCAAGATTTTGTTAGGTTTCTGCTTGAATATGATGATATAGTCTCTTTCTTCACATATTATTTTATGGTTTTTAGGAATTCAAATATGTTAATCAACCCCGAAGGTAAAAAGTAGAACCATGTTAGGGTATTACTTTGAAAAATCATGGATAAAAATCGACACATGTGCTCATTATCGTTGTCCAACTCGAGTATCAAGTTTTAGAATTTCTCAATATGGTGATCGGGTTTGCCTGTTCGGTCATACTAGTCTATCTTCCATGGATAAATATTTTAGGCATGCTACTTGCCAATTTATTTGGTGTCAGCGGTGACACTTTCATATGGCATCTTGAGTTGCACTTCCTCGCCAAAGAAAATCTATAGATCGATGAGGCCAGAATCAGAACTGTGGGAGGGTTGTGTTATCGGTTATTTATAGACTACCTGTAAACGATGAGGAGGGCTCAATAATAGGAGGAATTTTTTAAAGGCACTGCAAGATATCCTAGTTGGCCCTTTCCTATTCTTATATTGGGCTCATCATGTGGTAGAGCATGATCATTTTGTTGGCGGACAAGAGATCGGTTTCGTGTATGAGCTTGATGTTGGTGTTCGTTATTTCAGTTGATCCCTTCTCAGATCGAGCCCGGGAGGGCTTTCCTTGTAAAGTTTTCTCGCGCGGGTGATTTTCTTTGCAATCACGACTTGGCTAGCGGTCTGTCGGTGGACGTTAACATTTGGCTAGCGGTCTGTCTTCATCGAGGTTATCTTAGTTTCTAAGGCGATGGATTTCAAATCACAGTCCTTATCGTTCGACAATTCGAACGATATATATTGTTGGTGTTGTCGCTTTGATGACGGTGACCAATTTTTTATAGTATAAGACTCACCTACATAAAAATGATGCATGTGATTAAATGATTGCTTTATCGCGATGATAGAATTCACTCTGGTGGTGGTGTTATCTTGTGTGACATCGATGGCTAAAGTTTGCACCTATGAAACAATAATATTGTGTTATAACGGTGAAAGCATGACTTTTTGTTAATGTGGTATTTTGCAATGGTACGACAGAAACTAGGGTTTGCGATGTGGTAGTAATAGAATTTAATTCTCTAACAACGATAACGGGATGTTTCACTACAAAAAAGATATTTAGGGTTTGCATTGCCACAACAACAGTTGGATTTTGCGATGCATTTTTAGCTTTTATGGTTTGCAACTAGGGTTTTTGTTGTATGATTTTTGTTTGATTTTTGGAATAAAATGATATATTTCCTGGACTATTTTGTTCCAAACAGAACGTTCTGAATGCATAAAATTTTGTAAAGAACTCGTTAGCATTAGGATTATGTCTAAAACTGTCTATATATATATATGTGTGTGTGTTTTTGTTTTTTAAAGGGTTTATGACTCTCTGAAGTGTTGAAAATTACATTTGAAATTATCATACACTTACCTTTTTGTTTGATTGAGAGGTTTTGAAACTCCCTAAAGTGCTTAGGATTATATTTTGAAACATCCACACTTTTGGTTGATTGAGGGTTGTCTAAGACTCCCTAAAGTAATTAGAATTATATTTAGAACCATCCAAAATTTAGATTTTTATTTGTTTAAAGGGTGCAAAGACCTTTGGAGTGTTTAACAAGATAAATTATCTGAGCCTTAAGATGAAAATGACTAAATATTTTATTGACAACGAATATCTCATTAAAATCTTCTCACGCCACCAAGTTAGAATAGAATGCATCCCAAAAGGAAAGTTTAATAACAAGGCATAATGATAATTGTGATAAAGTAATAGTCAAGCTTATGTTGCGGTGTAGTGTTTCATATGTTTTATGTTCCAAGGAAGTCAAATTTTTTATTCTTTCTCATCCTTCGTAAAACCGAACATTATGTAAGGATTTCTATACAACTGGTTTGTTGTTTGACACTTGTGCTAAATCTCTAAGTCGTTTATGTGTTTTTTTTTGAGGTTTTAGTAATACATGAGATTGAGTCCCCTTTTGCATTTTATACCGATGATTTGCATCTTGTAATCTGGATTAGATAATACATGAGATTGCATGTTTGTAATCTGGATTAGATAATACATGAGATTGCATGTTTCAGTAAAACTATGAATGTATGATATTTGGAAATGAGAACCGAAACACCCAATCTGCTATAATATATTTTTGTTATAGTGGTTTCAAGGAATATATCAATCTTTTAGAATGTGTTTTCGCATGAATCTACACCTGTCTGTGCCTTCCAAGGGGTGAAAGTGAAATTTTAGATGTTTTTAACATTTGTTGAGAGGTTGAGAGGCTAGCAATGTTGTAATCAAACGGTATTGTAAAATACAGGTCCCAAAGATTTAGGGACCAAATACAAAAACTGCCACAAAAAACTCAAGTTACATTTGTAGTAATCACCAATTATAAAGACTCATGGATTTGAACCAAAGTTTTCATACAGTTTCAAAGTCTCTCAACTATCTTCAATGAACGATATTATGTATGACTTGTGGTTTAGCAAAGTACCAAGAAAGATCATTATCTAGTGATAGTTAACAAACTGCACAAGTTCAACTAAAATTATATAAAAAACTAACAAAATTTATTGGTTGTAGGATACAGCTAAAAGTTGAAAGTTGAACTAAAAAGTACACATGGGTGAACTATGAAGAAAAAAACGATAGTCTTAGATCAAGTTCATCTTTAAAGCAGTTCGTGTCTACCAAACTGCTCCGGTAAAGGATAAGTTTCCTAACATGGTGCAAATGATATTGAAGTTGCTGTACCGGTAATAATGTTTGAATCACCCCTGTAGACACAAGCAGTCTAGAATTATATAAAAACAACACAAAAGATCATTACTGTGTACACTAATTTTATGCAAAAAAATAAATGGACCTGCACAATAATAAGAGCGTCACTCCATCGTTTAATAATTCAAACTTATGCAATTGAATTTCATATCTTACCATAAGAGCAATAATTGATATTATTATGATTAGACAGAGGCAAGGAAGGATTGGATTCCAAAAACAATGAAAAGTACCCCGCTTGAAAGAGCAACCTGCGTCAACATAAATACAATTTCAGGTTACAAATTGTTAAACAAAAAAACGATTTATAATGCCGTAATTTAAAGTGCAAGGCAATTACTATTTTTTCAGATATCTGAGATGCCAAACTCTTTCCTCCTAGTACGGCAGCGGTTGTGCACAATGCTTGGGCACTGAACGATATATGAGAATTACATCAGAACAAAGTATATAGGTAAATATAAAGAAGAATATTTATAGAAAACACTTACATAATTCCACCTAAGACGACACCAAATGGATTCTCATCAGCAGCCAATCCAATGGTGGCAAGCTGAAAAGGCAATCATTTTCATGCATTATGATGAATGGAGATACAAAATAATCGACAACAGAAGAAGTTCAACATAGTAAATGTTTTTACCTGACTCTTATCACCCCACTCGCCAAAAAACGTTATTGAAAATGCCTGCGGAATGCGAAAATTGTAACTGGTTAATCGTACTGCAAGCTATACTGCACTTTAGGACAGTTTTAGAAGAAAGACTGTCACCTTTAAAAGAATGGGAGAGAAGAACTGCGAGAGAAATGGCCGGTTCTGTTTTTTCAAGTCATCATCATCCTATAACATCGTAAATGGTTTAGTGAAATGGCTAAAGCAACAGTAAAAATGTCATGAAGTACATAAGTTACTAGCGCAGCAGTACCTTGCTGCTGTCTTTTGTAGTTCCTCCATTAACCTTCCAGCTAGCATTCTAAGTGTATAAAAAAATGTGTTGACATCAATTAGTTCCTTATCCTATGAAAGAAAAAAGTATACGATGTTCGAGAGATACAAATAAGAAAACAGGGAACCAACCAGTTCTGCTTCAACTTCAGCCAATTCTTCTGTGTCCCTGTAAAAATATATAAGAATTTTACTCAACTAGAAAGAGGTTCTATCTTTTTCTTCAATGACCTCTAATGAAAAAAAAAACTTGCTCATCCAAATGCTAGAAAATAGAATATTAGTTTCGAAATTGATTATTACCCTCCTTCTGTGAATCCGTCCCATAAAGACCATAGTCCAAAGCCAAAGAATAAGACTGTTGTGATATGATGAGTCCATGTCCTAGACATCTGCATATTATAGTATATATATATATTAGAAGTATGGTCGACGTCTGTGTGAAATATGAAATCGCACCAGAAGCAAAATGGAAACGACAATGAACCACGGGGAACAAATAGAAAAAGAAAAACTAGAATAGCACCAAAAACATAGTTCTCGACTAAGAAACTATCTGCCGATCCAAGGATTATCTAGACACCTTAACTTACCAAATTTGGAGCAGCCCAACCGACAACAGCAGACAGAATAGTCATCACCTAATAACCAATCAAACAACAAAGCTTCAGAAACTTCAATACGAACGTATGTACATATTAAACTCACACCAAGGGAAGTCACTCACAATTAAAGCTCCAAGGCAACCAGTTAATACAAGTCTCCTTGGATGACGCATTGCCAAGATCTACAAGAAAGCAACACAACGTCCTTAAAGCTAAAACTTTTAACTCGAAATACATCGGTAAACTCCAAACTTGCTCATTAGATCATATAAATAGAATTGAAACAACAATATGCAATTCCGCTGATTATAACTTCTTGAGAAACAACTTGTCAGGTTATTATTTTTTTCGCGGCATACATGACCTTCAACAGAGCTCCAAACTCCAAAGACTTACATAGGAGTTTTGTATAGTAGCTTAACTTGTACAGTACTTATATTTCAGAATTTATAATAGTATGTATGTATGTATATAAAAATATAAATAAAACTAACTTTTTGAAGTGCACTATCCTAGATTGTTTACTTCAAACTGTACATAGCACCACTGTCTAGAGACTTATATCTATACTCTTAAGTACTACTTACACTAGAGAAGTAATGTTTTTGAGCGAATACTAAACAGTGACATAAATTTATTCTTCGCACACTTGTTTATCGAACAAACACTTTCGAATATATGTCTCTCTTTTTTGGGAAAAAAAATTAAAACTTTAAAAATGAATACTTTGATAAGCCTAATTCCAACCAATCAAGTCCACGAACCGGGTCTTCTTGTTTCTTTCTTCTATTTTTACAAGACACTACCAGTTCTATCGAAACTACAATTCTATCATAAAAACGTGCTCTTTATCATGATCATAAATCGAATCGAATAGACGATCCATGAAAAAGTATCGAAAATTAAATCTACGAATACATTGCTAGACTTACAGCAGCAGCGAAGAACGTCTTGTCTCCGATTTCGGATAGAACAGTCATAGCGAGCGACTTTGTGAAACCCTAAAGCGCGACCAAGAAACCATTATTTTTCCATCGATTAATCAAATCTAGGTTGGACGAAAGGGAATCGAAACAAGATTTTAGCTAGCACCCATTCGATGATATCAAAAGATATGTATACCTGTACGAGAGAGCTCATGTTTGCTGAGAAAGATGGAAACCCTAAATTGTAGGAGAAAGATGCGTCAGAGAGATCTCTGCTTCTCTTTCTCTCTAACTCTATCTCTCTCTCACACACACAAACAAAGCTCGTTCTTTGTTTCAGTGAGAAAGACTGATTCGGATTAAATACAGAGACGACTTTATAAATGTTATAAATAATTAAGCGTTGTAAGCACGCGCGTCTTCGTTTTGATTCGTTTTTTTTATTTTAGTTTGATGGACGGCTAGGATGCTATCGCTTTTACGAAGACAAGATTTTTATCTAATTGGTTTGATACCAATCGCTTCATCTAAAAAATGGATGGGCTAAATATGGGTAAGAAAAAACGTGGCCACCATGATTGTGATAATTCGACAAATATGAAACTGTAGTTAGGTCGACTTGAACCGTAGTTGTCATTTCAGAGGTGTTTTTCGTAAATTTTTTATTTAATTATAATATAATAACTCACCCAGCTAAATTAGACTTATTTTATGATTATAACTTTTATTATTATACACGATAAAATAATATTATATTAATGATGAAGATATTTGTTAAACCCATATTTTGCTTTAAAAAAAGGTTTTGGTCTTAATTTTGTTAACCATTTCAAAATTGTAGAGTATTTTTTTAATAAATAGTTAAAGATGATTTTGTTGTTTTTATTTAAAATTTTAAATTTTTGTCTTGTAGTGAATTGTGGGTATAGTTAACTAAATATAAGGAGAACACAAAATTACTCCTTCCAACAATCCTCTTATACTCAACAGTTAACCAAAAATTCAAAAATTCAAAAAAAATCAAAAACTCAAAAAAAAATCAAAAACTCCAAGAATCACTAATAAATTCTATAACCTCTCAGACCTCCATAAATCAACAAATTTGTTAAAAAAATCCAAATCATTGAATAATAGATTTAGAGCGTGAGAAGTTTGTTGAGGAGCATGGAACTGCAAACATGGTAGTTGTTCTAACCAATCTTTCGAAAAAAGTTTTCTTTTTTTAGTTGTTCTAATTTTAGAAAGTTTGACCCGAACTACCCCACTGGTGAAAGCCCCGTCACCCGGCAGGGATGAAGAACCTTCATATTTGTTGATGAAGGTTCACCGCCGTGGGTGGTCCCGGCAGTGTAATCGACTTCCACCCACCGGTTCAAATAGAAGATAACCGTCGGGGTTGAACTGCTACACCGGCAGTTGATACTCCTTGGTTTTATTCACACATGTGGAAGGATGATGTGCTCCATCCCCGTCGGTTGTTCTATTTTCAACCGGCAAATGACAACGCCACCGGCGGTTTTAGTATTTTCACCCGACGGGGTTTATTGACACCGCCGGTGTAGATGTAGTAACTGTCGGGTGAGTAGGGCATAACCGCCGGTTGGACAATTATCAATCGGCGGTCGACAACTTCCTCGGCGGTTGAGAAGGTTCCCGGCGGTATTTGGTTTTTCAGCCGGTAGGGGAGTCGACAATTTTGATTTGTGCCAATCTAATATAATCTACGATATTTTTTATGTAGGATGAAGAGTTAAAGGCTGAAGAGTTAAAGAATGAAGATTTAAAGGAGGAAGAACTAAACGATGAGTTGTATAGTTCGTGCAGGGTGAAGGAGGAGGAAATGTCGGTGCCTTGCTCAGTCGATTATAGCTACTTGTTCGACACCAAATGTCACTACTCTCAAGTGGAGTTGATTGAATGGATTAAACAGACCGCAACAGATAACGGGTTTGTGGTAATATTACGACAATGTGATAGACTTGATCGAAAAACTCCAAGAATTGAGTTTGTGTGTGAAAGATCTGGAGTTTACACAAAATTGGTACATCCGAAGCATCTAAAGAGGAAGTATACCGGCACGAAAAAATGCGGATGCCCTTTCATCTTTAAAGGAAAGAAGTTGGGTGATGATTTGTGGGGTTTAGAGGTCGAATGCGGCGTTCACAATCACGATACTACATTGTACAAAGAAGGTCATTCGTACTTGGGACGATTGAACAAAGAAGATATAGATTTCGTAGTTAGTTTTATAAAAATGGGATCCCGTCCTCGGGACATTCTTGGTGGGGTGAAGAAATTGAACCCTAAGAATTATTCTTCAATGTGCACCGTTTACAACGCTCAACTAAAACACTGCAAACTCGAGAAAGGCAGTCAGTCGCATTCTCGGAGCCACCTTTACGGGGAAGACTTTCTACATCGGATTCGCGTTTATGTCGGGAGAAAAAATTGAGATCTACAAATGGGTGTTAGAGTGCTTACATTTGTTGATGATAACTCACTCCATCGAATTACCATCCATCGTTTTGATGGATAGAGACTTGGCGTTTGTGAAGACGGTGAAGGATGTGTTCCCCAATGCAACACACATGTTGTGTCGATGGCACATCAACATGAACGTCCTAGGGTAAACGAAAAAAATCATAAAGGAGAAGAAAGTGTCCAACACATTCTTGAAAGTGTAGAATTAAATGATGTTGGCGGAAACGGAAGTAGCGTTCAACGACTATCGAGCCGAATTGCACCGTGACTTCAAAGGGTATCCGCAACCAATTGAGTATACCGAAAGTTGGTTAGGGTCGTACGGTGACAAGTTTGTGACGAGGAGAACCAACAAGTGGATGCATTTTGGTAACCATACCACAAACCGCGTGGAGAGCGCTCATTTGACCCTCAAATGTTTCATTGGTGCGAGCAAATGTAACTTTGAATCTTTTTTGTTGAAGTTGCATACTTTGATAAAATTGCAGCATGGGGACATAAAGGGTTCATTCGAAAAGATCCGTTTGTTAGCCCTACACAAATTCACAAACATTGTGTATGGAAAACTAAAAATCAATGTCTCACACTATGCGTTGGAGATTTTGTCCGGAGAAGTAGATTGTGCTCGCAACATGACAATCGCGGCATGCATACCATGCGGTTGTTCAGTACGAACTACGCACGGTATCCCTTGTGCGTACAAAATCTACGAGTTTGTTGCCAAAGGCTTAGAGGTGCCTCTACAGTTGTTTAACGAACATTGGAAGAATTTTGGAAATTCTCGTCTGTGCCAACATCACGACGATCAAGCAACTAAAAGCGAAGCTTAACAAACTAGTATACGATGTCATGGAATCCAAAGACGAAGCATGAATAGAGCACGTCTATAAAAAAAAATGGTTTGTCGCCGTCCATCCCGAAAAAACTACCATTTTGGAGCCATTAGTGAAGCAAAAATCGCGCGGTCGTCCACCTAAAAAACGCAAGTTGTCTAGTATCGTTGCTGATACATCCACTAAACGCGACAAACGTGAGCACGAGTATGTGCTTGAATCAGAAAATGCAAGTTCTTCGTCATTTGCAAAAAAATTCAAAGCTCTTCCCGCAACGTCAAGTAAAGGGAAAAAAGTACTGGGGACGAAACTTAGTTCTGAAAGCGCCACCGCTCGTAAGAAAGGTAGCGCAATTCTGACTCAAACAAGTGGAACAATGCTTTGTAGTGGAACGGTGGGTTGTAGGTCAAGCTCTACGCTGCCGGCAAAGGCAAGTTTTATAGACCCAAAAGGGTACTTAAAATAATTCCCCATCTACTTCAGACCATTTGTAGAGTCAATTAGCGATGTAAAATCTGATGGTCATTGCGGGTATCGCTCGATAGCGTATGCCTTGAACGGGCAACAAGATGGGTGGAGGTTGATAAGGGATGCCCTTTACAACGAGCTGATGGATTATGCATCCGTGTATGTTAAGATATTTACAAACATAGAGGAACTGGTTGGAGTTTTCATTTTGTATCTTTGGATTAGGGCGGAGGCCCCATGCGCGAGGATACATCCTTGTTGCTTAAAGTTGGGTTCACCAGAAGCAGAAGGTTAGGCATTACTGATTGTCTCTCGTTACAAAAGATACGAAGAACTAAAAAATGGTTGCCCCGATATAACCGATTTATCCGCTTTTGTTTGATTACTATGTGATTGTAATGCATGTAAACTTTGGATGCTTTTTTGTGGATGTTTATCTTAAAAACATTAAAACTTTAACTGCTCAATTTGTCGATTGCATTAAGACATTATATTTTAATCAAAAGAATTGCATAATTAGAAATACATAAGCAAATAACATCAATTGAAACACATAAGGGGAATCTTAATCTAAAATAATACACGTGCAGGAGTAACATAGTTGAAACATATACTACTCAAAACATAAGAACTTAAAGGCACAATGCAAGAAAGAGTTAAATGCTCAGTCGTCGAAATCGTATCCCATATTGTCATATGAATCGCCCCCCTCATTCCTATTTTTAATCTTATCCTCCAGATACACTACCATATCCCTACTGATGTAGTCTGCTACCGTCATGTTCCAGACCAAATATGCTTCTTTCTTAATTCTAGCAGGCATGAAACGCAAAGAAGTGAGTGGTTGGATGAAGAGGTACCTGCGTTTGATTTCGTCACGATTTTGCACTTCAAGATCTCCTGCTCATAAACGGCCATAGTTGAAGTACATCATACATAGGACACAGTCAAAGAACGCATCGCTACTATCTTCCCGCATCTCTCGGCGGGCAACCCTCACCGCCTTAAGCATGTGGTAGTCTTCATCAGCCGTAAACTCCATCTGTTATAGTCGTTGTATTTTTTTTAAGTAGCTGCTTGGTGTCTATTTTTTCAGACTGAAGTTTATGTCATGTTTATATAGTCTAATTACTCTTGGTGGGAGTTATTACGTTGGCGAGATTTATTATGTGGGGGGGGGAGTTTTTTTTGTTTATGAGAATTGGTGGGAGTTTTCCTAGTAATGCTTTTGGCGGGAGTTTTTTAGTTAATAATTTTATGTCTCTATCCTTATCTTTCGTCTTCCTCACTTTACATGTGTCACGTTTTCATTCGTCTAACTGGATTACGTTATCTGAAAACAAAATTGTCTATAAATAGATGTTGTATCCACGTTAAAGGGTAAACTAGTTGATAAATTAAGCAAAAATGTGTCAATAGGCTGAGTTGGAAGATGAATATCTAATGAAAGCATCAATCGAATTTGGGAACACAAACCAGGAAGAGGGGCGTAAATCATGTCCGTTCTAACATTATTGACATCCAGGTAGAGGAAATGTGTGAGTACCAAATTACGAAAGAAGAAAGGAAGTTGATGAAATGGAAGTCGCATGATAGATAAATTATGTTTGAGTTTGTGTATCAATTTGTTTGAGTTCGTGTTTTAGTTTAAGTTTGATTTTGTGTTTCAGTTTGTTTGAGTTTGTGTTTTAGTTTAAGTTTGTTTGAGTTTATGTTTCAATTTAAGTTTCAGTTTGTGTTTCAGTTTGTTTGAGTTCGTGTTTATGTTCGTGTTTATGTTCGAGTTTATGCTTGATTTTATGTTTATGTTTATGTTTCAGTTTATGCTTGAGATTAACGTATTTATGTTGTTTGAACGATAACAAGATACAAAGAAGAGACATTCTTATTGAAGCATAAAGTATCATACAAAAGATGCATTTTAAACAACAAATTATGTCCAACTTTTATTTGAGTTCAACCAACCAGCCGGTTGAAGCATTTTCAACCGGCAGTTGAAATACTACCCCGACAGGGGTAAAACATCACCGGCGGTGCTAAATTATCACACCGCCAGGGTAAGTGACCCATTAAAAAGTTTTTATCCAACTTACATTTTAGGTCAACCAACCAGCCGGTTGAAGCATTTTCAACCGACGGTTAAAACACTACCCTGGCGGGGTAAAATATCCCCGACGGTTGTAAATTATCATACCGTCGGGGTAAGTGCCCCATTTCAAAATTGTTGAGAACTTACATTTAAGGTCATCCAACCGCCGGGGTAAGTACTTCCAACCGTCGGGGTTAAAACATCCCCTGCGGTACTGAATTTTGGTACTACCGGTGGAACACCACATATTTCCCCCCTTTTATGTATTAAATTTAAGTTTAGGTTCCCGCCGGGTGATCTTTTTTCACCCTGCGGTTGGATAATTTTCAACCGTCAGGTGGGCATTAATTTTTCATACAAATTCCACTCGCCTTCACCCGGCGTGTCAATATTTTTCAACCGCTGGGGTGATAATTATGACCCGTCGGGGAAGTTGTCAACCGACGGTTGAAAAATCATCAACCGTCGGGGGAATGGTTTTCATTTAGAATGTTGAAGCACAAGTTGGTGACTTATTTAGATTATGCGTACTCCATGATATCAGATTGAATGATGGAAGTAATAATCATACTAACATATAAGGTTTAACAGACAACAAAGTGAGTGAAATAAACCACACATATATTAAACGATTTAGTGTTCAATCCTTAATCCAAAACAAAACATAATCCAAAACACAAAGTATCACCATCTAAACCAACATACATATGAAGAAGGCGACTAGCATAATCAAAATCCAAGGACTAATGATCTCTAGCACCTTCCTTGCAAACGATACGAGCTCGTCAGTGGAATCGTCTAACGGTCGAACACGATTAATCGTGTTCACCACATCAACCGCGAAGCTCTTAGTAAGAATCCGAGGTGTGATGTTAAACCAACCGTACCTCTTCACGTATTCTTTGTACTGGGGGATTATGTGTGACTACTCCCTTCCAAGGGCCTCGAGTACCTATCAATCACGTACAAGTGCTCCCTCCACTTTGTCCAATGCCTACCATGCAACGAATAACGAAAATGGTCTCCTCTTGAAGGACTGGTTCTAGCCACAAGGGGGTCCATCGACTTGTCTTGGATCCAACCAAACTGGGGCATCACTCGGTCCTGGTGATATACCTCGCTAACCAGCATAAGGCGAATAGGGTTTCGATACAACCTTATTGCCTGCTCCACCCACATTTCACGGACATCCTCTTAAGTTCGGAAAATCACCTAAAAACAAGCAATTACTCATACTTCATTTTGTATATAATAGACAAATATCAACAAACGTAAACAAGCTAACTTACATCCGTCTCTCCTTGCGCGGCGAGGATGTCATGCTAGTACGGCTTCCCGCGAGCTAGTGATACCGGGACCCTTTTAGGAAACCACACCAGCATTTTCGGATCGGTCGGGCTATAACCGCTATTCACGACAACCCGGAAGATAGGAAAGTGGTCATAGAACCAACATATTAACAAGGTCGAGAACCCAACCAAGCTCTTCAAGAAGTGATTTGAAATGCCTCTCAAGCTCTTGTACAACCACACGAGTGCACAAGTACCCCATGCGTACTCACCAAGCCTCGTCAAATCCTCAAGGTGATGGAGAAAATCGCATTGGATGTTCTTTTGGCTCATGTTGGTGAAGATGGTACACCCCATGAAGAATATGATGTATGCCCTAGCAGCTGCCTTCTTCATATTCGTAGTTAGGGCGACATTGGAATACAAATAATCATTCGTGGAGAACGTCGTCCTTAGCCATTGTTATTCGAATCCACTCTCGTCATGTGCCTCCATATCCTCACGCACAACATCTGCCGAAACTCCCAACAAATCTGCATAGCGTGCATATGTCGCATCTATCGACTCCGACCTAGAGACTTCGACAATTCTCCCCTCGACCGGGAGGCCAGTAATCACGTACACATCATCGAGTGCCAAGGTCATCTCCCTGAAGCAAAACTGGAAGGTGTTCGTCTCTTGGTGTAACCTCTCAATGAACACCTCGACCAACTGTACATGGTTGTTGAACTTCGGTAGATGGCGTATCAGTGGCCAAAACAGTGTCTCTTCTAATAAATCCCTCACCCTCAATTGTTTGCTAAGGTTCCACTGACCGAGCAGACTGTACTTCGACTGGACCGTGATACCATATTGTGACTGCAAAAAAAATCAAACATAAATATAATGTTAACAAAACAATTTAAGTAATAAAACATATAATTAATTCCGAAAATCAATAACTTAAGTCGTCCTTCAATGTGTAGTACGCCTTATGCTGCGTATAGTCCGTAAATAGAAGGATGTTATTTTGGGATAGAAATAGTTTTTTTCATCATTTCGGATCAGTTGGACGTCCTTCCGCATGGACATCTCTTCAAGGTGGTGGCATGGGGACCTCAGTTCCTCCTCCGTCTCCTCCTCGTCAATAAGCGCACTTCGTTGACTAGGGACCTCTCGTGGAGGAGAAGGCTATACTTCGCGCTCCCTTGTGACATCATATTTTTTATGTCGTAAGGAGCGTTCGGTATGGCCCGTGCGCACCCCATGTTCGGGCCGATCAACCTTTAACCGTCCACTACCTTCACCTTTTCTGGGCGGAGGGACTTCTCATTCTCGCCTTGCGATTTTATTCCCCTTCTCTTTCTCTGGTCTAGGTACTTCGTGCCTGCGGGAACAAATAAAACAATAAAAGTTAGACAGTTTATGAAAATTAACTAGGTCCCCGCACGGTGAACAATTTTCAACCGACGTGATATAATATTAATTTCATAATTCAATTTCGACCCCGCCGGGTGAACAATTTTCACCCCGCGGGGAGTTAATATTAATTTAAATTCTAATTTCAAACTCGTCGGGTCAATCCAGCCACACCCGGCAGGGCTTAAGAACATGAATGTTTCCAGGTTGGCTACCCTGCTAGGTTAACCCGTTTAAACCTGACAGGGATGAAGAAAATTCTGCAAAAAAAAAACATCCCCGCAGGTATGACTAGTTCTCACCCGGCGGGGAGAACACGAACAGGCCCATAAACGCCATTGGAGACCTCAAACCAAAAATCAAAATCTACCCTAAAACACCAAATCAGTCACACCAAATCTACCTTAGCATCGATATACAACTACAAACACCTAAATACACATGATTTGCCTATTCTAACAACCAATGTAATTCAAAATCTTGAAAACTTAAGAAAAACTAAATATAACAAAAACATTATTTAAAAGTAGAAACTTACTCTTTTCTTTTTCCCATTGTTGTTCTTGAGTGAGTATCGATCTACTGGAGTTCTTAAAGTTCGATTTTGGGGCTGATTTTGGAGGTTTGTAGAAGTAGAGAAATGAGAGGGAAACTTGGGGCTGGTTTAGATTTGTTTTTGTTTTGGGGATGGTTAGTGTTTAGGGTTATAAATTAGTAAAAATGAAGGGGCATTATGGGTATAAAGATGGGGCTACTTAAAATATGTGTGGGTATGGTTAAAACTGGGGCTACTTATCCAAAAGGGCCCTAATTTAGCCAAAACCTTAAAAAAAATTATGTTTACGGATCGGTTGGTGGATTAGCCTTTGACATAATATTGAGTACATATTTTCCATATTATAATTACAAATCCAAAATTTGTAACTAAGCAAAAAATTAAAACTCATAGTTTATCCAATTATGTTTTAACATCACTAATATATATATATATATATATATATATATATATATATGATAGAATATCTAATGATAAAGAAGGTGTTACCTACAGGTTAAAAATAATTTAAATAATTGTATTTTTGAAGATCTAAAAAATTAAAAATAGATGTTATTTACGTAAAAAGATTATGATGGCAAAAGTTAGACCAAAATTTAGCAAGAGATAGACTGAAATTTGGGTGAAAAATACTCCCGGACGAAGTTCTAAATCTTCCCAAAAAGGAAAAGGCATAGAAAGCATGCTAAGAGCGAATCCTTTAATGCTTTCAAACTTGATGTAAACGGATCATTACTTCATTATTCACAGTGCATTGCGTAATATATAAAAACAACTATATTCTCTTGTTTTAGCAAGAGAGTTTGAGGTAAGTCTGTAGTCTAATACTAGTGATGCATGCAATTTTATCTGCACTTAGCCTTGACCTTGCCAACTGTAATCTAAGGGGCACTTAGAGGAATTTGGCTAGACCGACAAAACTGGCTAAAAGCTACCATGTAACTTTACAAGGGAATCCAACTCCTCGATTTGTCCTATTAGTTAGATTAAAATACTATAACTCTAAGCGGCAAGGAAATTTTTCTGATGGTATGCCTCTAGGAATCTCTGGTACTTTCAATTTCATGATTGTATACCAGGTTGAGCACAACATTCTTATGCACCCGGTGTATTTGCATGTATCACTAGTAGTCTTCAATGCTTGACCTCCTAAATTTTCCCGGTATGTTTAGAAGACTCGTGGGTAGACTTATCTACTTGACTACCATCAGAAACGGATCTTGCATATGCGGTTGGTGTGATGTCCTTAGTAAATTTAAGCACTCTCCACGTATCCCTCATATCGAGGCTGAAAAAATGATGTGGTAACTTAAATTTTATGTATTATATATATATATATATATATATATATATATATATCTTCTTAGTTCTGCCTATGAAGATGCGGATTCAATCAATAACTGCGAGTACACCTTCCACTTTCCTTCGAATCTTCAAGCAGCAAATTCACTAACAAGAACCGTAAAAAAATCACTCTAGAGAACTGAAAATTTTCCTATAAAATTTAAATACAAAAATGTTTATAGAATTTAGAAGTTAGTGATGGATATAAATTTATTTAAACATTAAAAGGTTTTTTAGATATAAAAAATAAAAATGGAAACAAAAATATTATAATAATTTTTTGTATAAAATTGTGATTAATCTTATATAAAAAATAACATACTTATTCATACAAAAACATTATCTCTATATTTACTTTGGCCCATTACTTATTTTGAATAATTAATGTGTCGAACGTTTTTTTAAGTGTAATTATACCTTAAATATACTTTTCGTGTTTTATTACTATTCATGTATTACATATAAAGTATAACCTTATCAGGATTCTCCTTTAATATTTAAGTTGGCGTATAATAAAATTAATGATTATAGAATGGTCAAATATAACATCCGGATAATGTAATCGTCGAATCCTTCCTTACCCGTGTTTTCAGAATAATCACTGTCTTTTGCTAAAGTGTGTGCTTTTGATTTTTTTTACTGTCGTAACTCTGTCTTTATTAATCTTTATATTGAGGCTTCGTTTTTCATATCAAAGTAATTATGTCAACCATGTTTTCTAGACTCCAAAAATTCTTAAGGCTTGGTTATTTTGTCTTCTATACTCGAACTTTTATCAAAGACGTCTCCAACTTGGTTCGTATTTAATTGTTCATGTCTCGTTAAAATAATTTGCTGGCCAAAACCTCCATTGAGGATACAAAGCTCTATTTCTCCAAAAAGGAAATAATACAAATAACAATTAGCATATTTCTAGAATGTTACCATTTTTTTGACATGCTTCTATTCTTTGCTGGATATGGATGAGTAACCCTCTAGTCTTTATTGAAAGATGAAGTAAATATTATCTTTAGCTTTGTCATCCAGCTACATGTTTTATCTATGTTTTATATTCATACTTGAATTTGTTATGTTTCAAGTTGTCATATTTCAAGTCGGCGTGCTTTAGGTCAGCATGCTTCACGTTGGTATGATTTGTCTAATATATCTTAAGTCATTTGCCATCAATGCATCTCTACATCATCTTATTTATTGGTTGAGTTAACGAAGTCGATACTAAAGGAGATTATTACCATCAATTTTTTCTATCTTGGGAACATACTTATTTTGGCAACATATCCCGAGGAAGATGTATTTGCATCTTTTCATGTTGTAGGTGAGTGTACGTATATTCTGGAAATATAGTTACTTAGGCAACATATTTGTATTGTCTTTCTTGTTGTGAGGGTCGGTGCATATATTTGAAGCACAGTATGGCTAGTTGCATATCATGGTGGTGTTTCTACCTCATAGTTGGTTTCGATAACCAACATTGCAATTTGACTCGTAAGCCAAGGCTTTATGACCAATTGCACATCCTGGTATTTTTTTTTTATTTCAAGGTTGGTTTGGGTAACCAACGTTGTAATTTGACTCGTAAGCCAGGGCTCAGTATGGCTAGTTACATACCTCAATGATGTTACCATCTCAGCCTGGTTTTGTTACCGCTTCACTAGTTTGATCTCGTCGGTCAAGGCCTAGTAGGTCTACTCGCATATTATGTCGGTTCATAAACCGTAAGCGTGGTTTTTTAGCCCTGTTTGTTATCTTATCATTGTACACGACCACATCATTGTTTACATAAATATTGCATGTCGTTCTATCATGGAGATCAGTTGGCTTAAAACCTTTCTATCATAGAGATTACTTAACGTTCTACCATGGTGATCACTTAGCATATATCATGAAGATCATTTAGCTTAAATAATTTCTATTGTGGAGATCACTTGGTTTAAATATTTCTGTTGTGGAGATGAAGATCAATTGGCTTTTAGTTTTTTTTTTATAAAAGAGATTGAGATCACTTGACTTATAGTTTTTACCAATCGTGGAGACCGAAATCATTTGACTTATAGTCTTTTCCAATCATGGAGATGGGTTGACATATGTCATTTTTAGGCTTATTTCACGACCTCTTTTTTTGTTGATGATAAACTTTAGCTTAGTGCCTCATAAAATTATACACAATATTGTGTTATATTTATGTCAAGGGAGATTAAGCTCTTAATTGTATTATGAAAAGCGATAATTTCTTTTTAAATGTATGCATATGTTTAATGCTTGTTAAGTAGAGTTATAAGATGTATCTCTTTTTTATAGGTTGAATTTTTAAGTTCAAGTTATAAAATGAAAGCATTAACAGAGACTAAAAACTCTTTTTAAAATATCCATTAACGGATTAGATATTCACTTTGATGATGACGAGTTGCTATAATTTTGTTGTGGTGGTCTCTCGTTTGAAGTCGTTGCTCGTTTGAATATTTGATGTTGTATAGGAGATCTCAAGTTTGATTCTCGAAATTCCTTACAGTGTTGTTTAATGTTTTGTGCGTATTCTAGTGTGGGGATTATGGAGACAGATTGGCATTTAGTGTTTTCTGTAGGTTGAATTTTTAAAGAATTGACGGAAAATAAGTGTTGGTGAATGTGCGCTTTTTAAACCAGTACAAGATTTCCCCTCTTTCATCGGAGAAATTGGATGGTGTAATTCGATGGTGAGTAGTGGTAAAAATAACAAACTCAAGTTGGATGTAAATTGGATTTATATACCTTAACTAGAGCTCTATTGGCATCGACCCTTGATATTTGTTGGTTCAGAATTACAAAAATCATTTTAATGATCTTTCTCCAATCTAAATCCTAAATTTGCGGTCTTCATTTCAAGTTCGATCAGTTGGATGTCATTGATAACAAAAATTAAATCAAATGACAGTTACCATAAAGATCGAAAATTAAAACAACTAAAAAAATGTTTAAAATTAAAAGCGTAATTTTTTTACCGACGTCCGAATATAAACTTTTAAAATGAGGAAACGATTAGGACAATGATAAAAATGGAATGAGTATGAGAAAATTGTGTGGATAATTTAGATATTTTTAAGAGTGAATTTTCTAAGGATAATAAATAGTATTAGAAAGGCAAGAAAATTCAACAGTAAAATATGGAGTTCGTTCAATTTATACCGGTTTTAAAAGAGGAAGAGATGGAAAAAGAGAAAACAATTAAAAAAACCATTTTATAAAAAAACTCATATAATTAATAAAAAATATTAAAAGTATTAAATAATTAAATAATATGCGATAAATACTGTAATTTGTAAGTAAGTTTTGAATATTAGAAACACGGAAAAAATATACAATAAATTTAATAATTTTATATAATAAAATAAATAAATATTGACCAGTGATATAAAATGAGATGATTGATTTTAATTTCTCATAACATCGAACCAAATCTCAATATTTGAACCGTGTAAACCATAAGAAATTGTTTATTTATAAGGTATGGCTATATATACCCAAAACGAGTTTAAGTATACCCAATTTTGAGTATATCCAAAGGTGATCTAAGTATACCCATATTTTGACAAAAATACCCTTTTCTAGGTATATAAGGTTTTTTTTTTACTAATCTTATCCACCTCATTTTTTCTCTTACACTCTCTAACTTCTCTCTAAAACCTTCAAGTTCTCTCTAAAATCCGGCGAACTAAAATCCGGCGAACTAAAATCCGGCGAACTAAAATCCGGCGAACTAAAATATAAAAACTTAGTCTTAGTATCAGAATTTAGGGTTATGGTTGAATTAGGTAAAAAAATCAGAATTTTAGGGTGTTTGGAGGCCATTTTCGAAAACTGAGCGTACCATAGGTACAGGGGGGGCGTACCGGCCGGTACACCCCCTCTGTACCTATGGTACACTGTACCGATGGTACAGGGGGTACGCACCGGCTGGTACGCCCCCCCTGTACCATCGGTACAGAGGGTGTGTACCGACCGGTACACCCTCTCTGTACCTATGGTACAGTGTACCATAGGTACAGAGGGGGTGTACCGGTCGGTACACCCCCCGTACCTATGGTACACTCAGCCTTCGTTTGGAGGCCATTTTCCGGCCGAATTTTGGCCGGAAAATGGCCTCCAAACACCCTAAAATTATGATTTTTTTTACTAATTAAATTTTTAATTTTTTAAAAAAAAAACCTTCAAAAAACAAGTTTTGATTTTACGTTTTCATTAGAAGAAGTTTAAAAAAATTAAAAAGAGTTTGAATGTTCTTGAGGCAACTTTGAATGTTCAAGAACAATTTGAAGAATTTCACAAAATTGTAGTAATATGGGGTTTGATCTAGTAGAGAGTTGTGTTTTTTTGGGTATACATAACCAAATAGATTGTTTTGTGAATTGGGTGTATCTAGGATATACTTAGTATTTTTTTTTACTTAGTGGCAATTCAGATATTAAATGAAAGTACAAGGGTTTTTTCGTCCTAAAAAAGTCAAAAAAAAATCAACTGCGTTTTTTGGGTATACTTAAACCCGTTTTGGGTATATATAGCCATACCCTTATTTATATAAACTAAAAGTTTATTTTTAACCTATTCATCCGTAAAATCACACATTATAAATTTAATTTTGTCTACTCTACCCTCGTTATTCATTAAATTATTTTTGAATTATTATTTTAGTTTTAAATTTAAAATAAAATATTATAAATTAAATGTTAGCAACACAGTCATGTATTTAAAAATAGAGAAAGGACCCCCTAAGTATCTATTCACCAAATATTTTGTCATTTGGTAAAAAAAATGGATTCATACTTATTAAATACCCATCTCATTAAAATAACTCTCATGCAATATTCAATACTTTTTTAATACCCTAACTACCCTTTACCAACTATTTAAGACTTTTTTTTAGGAATGGCTGAATTTTTTAACCCAATCAGATATTTTAACGGGTTGTATTTGTAAGCAACCGTCTTTCCTTCCTCAAACCATAAGCACAAAAAAATATGTCTTATCCACACTCGTTTTTTCTTCATCTTCGCCTAACCAATCCCTCTATTCGAAACTCTTCGAGTTCACCGTCGAAAGCTCGATTCATATCTCTTTTTATTGGGTAATTGATTTGAAATCTTATATTCGATCAGCTGGTGCTATATACGATTCATCAGGAAGGTCAATGACAAGAAGGGTGCAGATTCTCAAGAGGAGACAATAAAAGCTTTTGATTTTATACTCAGTGATATATATATATATATATATAATTAAAACTACTTTTATTAATATAAAAAGTAGTACAATCAAGTTTGGGAACTTGTGTATTAAGATACAGATAAGTAATATATACCATAACAATGTTGATAAACTGACACTGGATTAATCCAGTCTTGAAAAGATTTTTTTTGGCTTTTATCTACATTTCTCCTCTTTAGAGATTTTTTTCCTTGTTTCTCTATCCTTCGATTCCATGAAGCTCTGCAATCAGCATCCTATCTTGCTGCTTTGTGTTTTGATGATTGAGGTTCATTTCTCCTCCTTAGAAGTCTTTCTCCTTGCTTGTCTGCCTTCGATTCCATGAGACTTTTCATTCCTCCATCCTATCTTGCTGCTTTGTGTCTTGATGATTGAATTCCCTGCAAGAATAAACTCTATGTTGGTCAGTTTAACACCTGCCACAGAATAGTTAGAATATTAGTTTAAAGTTCTAAGATAGCCCATATTCAAGCTTTCTAATAATAGAATAGTATTCAGAGGACTAGAAGAATTGTGTCATTGAAATGAGCAGTCTTTATTTTCTTTCAAAGCTAACTTAGTAATCCGATCTGCCGCACAACTCTCCTCTCTATAAATATGTTTAAGTACCATTTGAGAATGGAACAATCTTTTACAGCATATTATGACTTTAGATAGATACCAATGATATTTATCATAAGCAATCATGTTGAATAATGATAATGAATCTATCTCTACATCTACAACTTGCAAGTTATTAAGATTACAAAACCTTAGACCATTTAATAGAGTTATAGTTTCAGGAATTAAAGGTGATCATCTACCTATCAAATTACCTTGACCCATTACTAATTCACTATCTGAATTCCCAATGATGAAACCACTGCTAGACTCCCCCGTGTATAGAGAAGAGCCATCACAGTTGAGCTTAAATCTATTAGTAGAGGAAGGGTGCCACTTGATATACACACAGCTCTTGATATTTGGCAGATGATTAAAAATAGTGAATCTGTTTAGCTAGATAAAAATCATTTCTCCAATGTTTAGGTCTGATCAATGAAGATCTATCTAATGTGGAAATAAGATATGTTACATGGTTAATGATCGACCTATCTGCACCAATTAGACCTTCATGTTTTATTTTATTTCTAGCTATCCATATTGTCCAAACTATTAGTGAATGTAGAATAGTTCTAACATGTGTATGATTCAATGTATATAAGAACCACTTATTGATAACATGATTTACAGTCACATGCTTTCCTAATGAAATGTTAAAGATACTAGAGAAATGTAACCAAACTTTCCATGTAATTGGAAAGGAGACAAACAAGTGGTTTAATATTTCATATTCAGAACATAATTGACATTTAGACACTAAACTAATACCTCTAAGTTGTATGTTAGAATCTACTGAAATCAGATTATTTATAACTCTCCACAAAGTAATTGAATATTTTTTTGGTGAAATGTTATTCTAGATTTTGCTTTTAACTCTTATATCATTCCAAGTTAGTTTAAGATTGAATCTACCATCTGGAGAAAGTTTCCAGATGATGGAATCCTGATTATTTGGATTAATTGGAATTATAGATATTCTGTTAATTTCATATTAAAAAATAACATCATTCATAAGTTTATACATGTTCCATGAAGAGTTGTTCCAGTGTTCATTCACCTTTTTTGTGTGTACCAATTGCTTGGGACATTAGGTATTAGTTGAATTAAAGCCTTAGAATTATCCACTTATCTAAGTAGAAATCTATATTACCTTTACCAATAATCCAAAAGATGTTTTCATCAGCTTGAGACATGACTTTTAACATTCTTTTCCATACTTTAGAGTCTGATTGTTTAGTTAAGACTTGTAATGGGTGTAATTTTGAGAAATATATCTCATTCATTAAGTTAGCCCATAAAGTTTTGTTTATTCTAAAGTTAAACCACAATTTATATGAAAATGCTGATTGAATGTTTGAATGGTCTCTAATGTTTAGACCATTTTCACTAAAGGGCTTGCATAATTTAGGCCATTCAGTCCATATTATATTCCTGTTGTTTTCACTATGACCCCAAAAGAATTTATTAAGTAACTTGTTTATTCTGTTAATTATGGTCTTAGGGATTAAGATACACTGCATATAGTAAAGAGGATATGCTAGTAAAACTGATTTTATCAAAATCAGTCTACCACCAAAAGATAATGATTTAGAGTTCGAGTGATTTATGTTAGATCTTATCTTCTCTATGATTCCATCAAAATAACTGTTTTTGTTGGTTATGAAAATAGGTATACCTAAATGTTTGAAGGACAGATAGCTATGATTAAATCCTAGGATGTGTTCAAGGGTATTGTTACGTTGTTTGGTTAAGTTTGATGGAGATATACAAGTTGTATTTTGTAAATTAATTTGTTGACCAGATAATAGTTGATATTTGCTCATGAAACTACAAATCTTTCTTATATTCCTGATTGAGCCATTTAAAAATAGTCGTACATCATCTGCAAATGCGAAGCAGTTGATAATTAAGGAGCCTCTAGTTCTATAAGTAAGTTGAGGGTCTAAAGATATAGTTTTATTGATTCCCTTAATTAAAAATTCTTCTGCTAAAATTAAAAGAGAGGGGGATAGAGGATCCCCCTGTCTGATTCCATTTGAGGATTTGAAGAAACCATATGATATGCCATTTATAATAACAGAATAGAGAATGTTCTCAATGTTTTTTATAATTATATTGATTACTCTACTGTTAAAACCAAATAATTACATAACTTGATAGATGAATTTAAAACTCAGTTTGCCAAAATCCTTTTTCAAGTCAAGATTGATTATAATATTACTAACTCTTTGTTTCTTGTTGAGAACGTGTACCAATTCTTGGGTAATCAGAATGTTATCTTGGATATTTATATTGAGTTATATGCACCTTGTTCTTTTGAAATTAATTTAGGTAGTAATATTAATAATCTGTTATTTATAAGTTTTGAAATTATTCTGTTAAAAACAGAGCATAGACTTATTGGTCTAAAGTCTTACCAAGTTTTAGTAGGGTTTGTTTTAGATATAAGACAAATAGAGGTTGCAAACATGCCCTTTGGAAAGCTAGGGTTATTAAAATACACAATAATTGCATTAACTAGGTCTTCTTTAATGATTGACCAACATTCTTGATAGAATCTGGAGTTGAAGCCATCAACTCCAGAGACGCTACAACTATTTAGACTTTTAATAACTAGATATATCTCTTCTAATGTAGGCTCAGCTAATAAAGAACTATTATCCTGTTGATTTATTAATCTTGGGATTATATCAGATGAGAATTCAGGAACAATTTCATTAACTTTATTGTTTAATAACTCTTGAAAATAGTTAATAGTTGATTCTCCAATTAGTTTTTGATCATCTATTAGGTTATTATTATCAATGATCTCATTAATTATGTTCACGTTTCTTCTTTTCTTAACAAAGTTGTGAAATATTTTGGTATTGTTATTTCCATTTTTTAACCAAGTTGAACCACTCTTTTGTTACCAGAAAGTCTCTTCTCTGGCAAGCAAAACCAGATGTTTAACCTTTAACTCTAACAGTTTCTTATTGTTATCAATAGGGTAAGATAGTTATAGGATTCTTTCAGTTATGTCTATTTCATATTCAGTTTTTTCAATACAGTAAAAATATTACCAAAAACTTCTTTATTCAAGATTTTTAAATGGTTTTTAAGCCTCTTAAGTTTGAACCAGAATAAGTGTATAGGTGAGTTGGTAAAATGTGAAGTATCTAGTAACAAATCCCGATGACTTAAACACATATTTTGAAATCTATGATGGTTTATGTTCAGTTGACATAGTTGAGACATAAATTATTAAGGGTGAGTGATCTGACCCAGTTCTGGTCAGATGCCTCACCCTAGTTATATCAAAATAATCTCTCCAATGGTCATTATGTAAAACCCTATCTAAATGTTTCCACTTATGATTATTAGTCCAGGTGAAATTTGATCATGAGAATCCAGGGTCCTCAAGTTTACAGTCCAAAATCGTGTTATTAAAATCCTACATTCCATTCATGCATAGTGTTGCACAGTTTAATTGTTCACCTGCATTGGAGATGGTGTTAAAATCTCCAACAACAAGCCAAGGGTCATTAGTTTGAGACAAGTTTCTCAATTGGTCCCAAAAGGTCAGTCTCTGGATTCTATTACATTTTGCATACACTATGGTAACCAATAATTCTTTCAAATACGCAGAGTGGTGTACCATAGTGTGGACAAGTTGATCAGCATTTAAAATTATTTCAATTTTATATGATTTTCTCCAAAACAACCAAATTTTATTATTTATATTGCCAAAATAGTGTTCAAAACCAAGTTTCTTAGAAGTTTTTTCTATCTTATCAATAGATATCATAGGCTCTTGAAGCACTATGTGATCTATTGAGTATTTTTTAACAATGTATTTTATTCTTCTTAAGGTATTTTGATTCCCAACAGCTCTAGCATTCCAATTTAAAAATGAAATGGTTATTTTTAATGATTTTTGAGGATTTTACAAATCCTTTGAAGTTAAGTGGCTTGTTAATGAGATTGTTTTTAAAACTTTTGATCTATGTCCTATTTGTTTTCCTTAGACTTTTAGGTTATTTTATGTCTGTTTGTTTGGTAACTGGGGATTGAGGGAGACTTAACTTAGGTCTGTTACTAATGAGGTCACAAGATTCATTATCAGAGAGGTTCTCTTCATTCAAAATATTAAATATGTTACTTAAGTTGATAGATTGTATAACTTCAATAACATCACTTTCATTAAAATCAGGTGGATCATCTTTTTGATTAAAAACCATGTAATTTTCTTCAAATGTTTTCTCTTTGGATATGATAAGGTCTGGTCTATTGAAGGTATTTTCATTTTGGACTCTGGTTGTACTTACCAGAGGATTATTAATTTCTTTAGACATATTTTTATCATAATATGAGATGATATTTGAAGATTTTGGGTTAGGAGACGATTTATTATTAAATGGAATTATAACTGATTTTAACTTAGGAATCCATCTCTCATTGTTTAGTTTTGTCTGTTTAATAACTTTATGAGATTCTTTAAATTTTAATTATTCCATTTTGCAAGACTTCTCACTATGACCTAAATGTTTACAGTTTTTACAACAAGCAGTTATATAGGTGTATATGTTTAAACCTTTTTAGTTATTATCTACACTTAGTAAGACATTGTATTTATATTTATCTGTATAAAAAGAATAAAGTTGTTTACTCTTTTTTTCGACCTTATTCATAAATAATGATGTTCTGTTCTCCTAAGGTTTTCTTCATTGATAGATAATTTTGTCCATATCGTTTGAAACCGGTAAGAGTATGAATGCTATTACTAATAATAACATGTATAAGAAAACAATCGATTCTAGTTAATTATGATTTTCGCTTCTATTAAGAAAATTGCATCGCATGAACTTTTTTCATATAAATTTGTCAAGGTTTTTTTTTGGAAAATTATGCTTGTAACTTTACATAGCTCGGATTGTTGACATCGATTGTGCTATTTAATAACGAAGTACTTATTGATATGCTTGTGATTTTTTGTACTTTATATAATGAATTTTTGAGTAAGCTAAATGATAGGGTTGTCATTGTTTGTACAATAAACTTTGGAGTAAGCTAACATTGATTGTTATTCCTGGATGTATTACCATGAGCATATATTGCATTTGGTCCTATATGGACTAAGTACATGATATAATAGATTGGTCTCGCATTTGTGATTTTTGAGTAAACTATACCATGCTAGATTGGTCTTGCGATTTGTGAGTATAATATGTCATGCTAGATTGGTCTTGCATTTGAGATTTGTGAGTAAACTATATCATGCTAGATTGATCTTGTGATTTGTGAGTAAAACATGCGATGCTAGATTGGTATTTCGATTTGTGAGTAAAATAGGTCATGCTAGATTGGTCTTGCATTTGAGATATGTTAGTAATATAGGTCATGAGATTGCAATTTACGTGTACAAGATGTTGCGAGTCTTATCTTTAAGATGGATCATGCGATTTATGTGTAAGATAGGTCATTATATATATATATATATATATATATATATATATATATATATATATATATGTGTGTGTGTGTGTGTAAAATAGATCATGCAATTTAGGTGTAAAATGGATCATGCGATTTAGGTGTAAAATAGGTGATGAGATTTATGTGTAAAGTTGATAATGCGATTTGTGAGTACAACATACCATGCTAGATTGGTCTTGTATCTGAGATTTGTGAGTATACTAAACCATGCTAGATTGGGTTTGCATTTGAGATTTTTAAGTAAAATAGGTGATGTTAGATTGGTCTTGCGATTAGTAAGTAAAATAAGTAATGCTAGATTGGTCTTGCCTTTTTAACTTGTGAGTAAAATAGGTCATGAGATTGCGATTTATGTGTGAAATAGGTCGTGAGAGTTATGTGTACAATAGGTCGTGATATTTATGTGTTAAATAATTCGTGAGATTTATGTGTAAAATACATTATGTGATTTTTGAGTAAAATATACCGTGCTAGATTGGTCTTGCATTTGAGATTTGTGAGTAAACTATACCATGCTAGATTAATCTTGCGATTTGTGAGTAAACTAAGTCATGCTAGATTATGAGTAAACTATATCATGCTGGATTGTGAGTAAACTATATCATGCTAGATTGGTCTTGCATTTGCGATTTGTGAGTAAAATAATTCATGTTGGATTGGTTTTGTCACTTACATACTTACATTTATAGTACAATTTACTTGCAAACCCATAATCACTCATATTTATATCATACGTATAAAGCTTTGAAGGTAAGTCAACGATGTTTCTTTAATCATACTCATAACTTCAAGAATCCCATCTGTAAACACTTCACTCAATAATTACTCGTGTCAATAGATTTTAATGATATTTCACCCCACTAACACTACTGTCGGAACATGTTTGTTACTCAATGAATTAAAGGATTGTCGACCTTAGTTCTTTTAATAATCATATTTAAAAATAATTAAGTCAACAAACAGCTAACCAACAAGATTATCAAATTTATTATATATTCTTCTCTAAGCATCTCTAACTAGACATACGAACATGGAATCTATAATATATATTTTTTTTTTTTAACCAAATAAAATTTTGGATTCACATTAACAGGGAATTGTAAAACACATCAATAAAAAAGAAGAAGACTAAAAAGATATTGGCGTTAAACGCAAGCCTAATAAGAAACTAAACTACCAACATTGTTCGTAAATAAATGAAGTATGAAGCTACTTGACAGATTTGCCAGCCTTCAAGAAACGAGCGAAATGACCGACCAGAAACTGGAGACCTACCTTGTTGCTCCTCGACGCCGCCTTCATAATGTCAAGTTATTTGCAATAACAATAGCTAGTTAATCATTTCGTTAAACATGAATATTAATTGTTTTGTCTAAGAAATACATCAAAAAGTTTGTTGATGAACAACTTTACTCAAGTACAAGGGGTCCTAAAGAGACAGAATCAGACTTAGTGATAGTCTGTTGAAGCTAAATACATACTAAATAGTGAAAAACTAAGCTTTATGTAATAAAACTACTTGACTAAAATGTACTTTGTAAATGTAAATGGTAAAATTAGCCAGATCTATATAACTTTGGAAATCAAGTTTGTAATATTGTACCAAGACCACTGCATACACCTTAGAGGACAATAAGCATGTTAGTGAAATGGAAATCATTATGAGTACAATACACCTTAAATTCATATTTGAGAGCTATCTCAAATGGAAATCATTATGAGTTTAAATTATGTCTCACCTCTATCAAAATTTCCTTCTTTGAATAACCCCAAAATGGGTCAATATATACATCGACACTAGTTGCTTCTATCATTTCTGAAAGATTTGTTCATTCATACCTTGTCATGCTATAAACTAAAATAAAGACTGGTGTTATTCTAGGTCTTGGGAGAGATAAAGCAAAACGAGAAGTTAGATTACAAAAATAAAATATAATATATCAAGTAATAGCAGGGATAAGGAATGGTTTAACTTCAAATACAGAAATAAAGACTATAGGGTCGCCATATTCAGATAGTGGAAATGCAATTCTAATACAAGTCAAACCCTAAAAACTACGATGAAACGTAAAACCAAGCCAAACCATACCAACCTAAGGAACACCAACCTGTATATACCCGCAAAACAAGTACCCGTATTGGTTTTTTGAAGCGAGAAAAATGATCTCGGGATCGATTTGTCGTCACCAGTCAACGATTAGCAGCCTCTAACGTTATCAACCCAGAGATATTAACGGTGATGATTGTTGTTTGCCGGAGTCTCTAGGCGGTTGGTTTTTCTTTCAAAGGTTACGGGGTTTGAGAGCATCCTCAACAGACACACTATTTCACACTAGATAGCAAAAACACCTATTATCTTTTAAAAAGGTTTTTCTAATAGTTAATCTAAAAGATAGTCTAAATTTATAGATTTTATTTTGATAACTTATATTTAGCTGGGTGGTTACACAATCTGTATAATTCCTCCATATTTTTCTCACCACTTACAAAACTAAACAACTAACTTAATTATCACTAGTTTGTTGCATTATTTAATAGTCTATAGTTATAAAGTGCCATAATTTAATCTATATTTACCTAAATTATAGATTAGTTGTTGGGGATGCTCTGAGTTTGGGGTTTGAATGGTGAGAGAAATGTCTGGTTTAGAAGGTGAAAAAGGATCTTTCAACCTAAATGAGCATATTTATACTATGTAGGGTGTTTTTGTCTATTTTTTAGGTTTAGGTACCTCTTGGTACTATCCATGCTTTAGGTACTAGGTCGCAATGACATACTTGAGAGTGTATGTATAGATAGTTTTCCCTTAAAAATAATCATTATATATATTTTTCTCTGGATAAATCATACAACACTATTAATTTTTAACAAACTATTATGTTTTATTATATTTTTATTTCCTTTTTTTAAATCGATCAACTTTATATCAACAAAAAATTTATTATATTTTTTAATCCTACTAATCAAAAACATTTTATATCATGTATTTTGATGGACCCGTCTACTTAAATTTCTAACATAAAAGAAGATTATGCAGACAGCCTAATAAACCTTATTGCGGAAGAATCCAAATGAGATACTAGACACCCCATTCCACCTACTGACTTTTCAAAATATAAAAAAAAACTATTAACGATAAAAAAAGGGATACTGACACATTTTTCTCAACTAGCACCACTCATTTTGATTGAAAAACAACTATATATTCAATTTGTTCTAATACTCTTGTTAATCCTTTTGAACACCAGAAGTACTCAATCTATTGTTTTTTTGTACTATATTTCCTCTTTATTTACTAAATACTATTTTTAATTGCTCTTTTACCTTTGCAAATAAATCGTCAATATTAACTTCTTAGTCATTTGTTGGTCATTTTGTTCTGAACAACCAAAAAAATATTTTTCTAAACTTTCAAATGTATGACTTCTTTCACGTCAAATTAAACTTCAAATGAAAGTATAGAATTCTACCAACTTGTTTCAAATTTAGTTCTCCTAAAAATCTATAATTACCAATTATTTTTAAATAATTTGTACAAAGGTCGCTTGATTTTGTTCTACTTACCAGCATACAATTTTCTCCTGACGATTGAAAGTTTTTGAATGACTAAGTGATACCAGCACTTTAATTTGATGAGGGGTCATAAAAACTTTAAAAATAAATTACCACTCGATACATTCTTTTTGACAAATAGAAACTTAAAGAAAATAAATAGTCAAAAGCTAAAGCATCTCTAGAACAAAATTTGTCAACAAAAAATCAAGAAAATACAAAAACTTCAAATTATCAACAAACAATTCGGATAAAAAAAAATAACAAAATCAAGGGTAAAAGGAAAAGCTTGAGAAAAATTCACGTTGTCGTCCCTAAAATGATGAAGGCAAAGCTGACTAGAATATTTTTAGATAATGCTAAAAAACTTATAAGAGAAGGATATATATCAATGTTAACATGATACTTTCTCGTAACAATCTTTAGAGGGTGTTTATGGGACCTTACTAGAATCACCTCTCCTAAAAATATTAGAATATGTGTCACAATTCCACTTATCTTTCCAATCTTTCTTTTGAAGCATCTTTCCATACTAACGCGCATATCCCCGATGATACTATTAGTAATCAAGATGACTTCAATATCAAATGAAACAAAAGTTCATCGAAAAACTAGCGAAAATATTACCGAGAAGTTAGACGAATCTCAAAATTGATCTCTTACGGACGAAAAATACTTGAATTTTGTAATCTTATATTTGTGATGTTTAATTGTTCAAAACTTTTATTAATCCGCTTCCACTTACTATTATTGTTTAAACTTTATTCGCACTTTTAATTTTATACTTATTTTATGATTATTTTTCTTAGTACTTATGCTTACTTTATTCAAAGTTTTAATTTTACATCATTAAATTTTACATCATTAAATTTTACATCTTCATAATATATATATATATATATATATATATATATTATTTACTTTATTATTAGATTTATAAATAATGTTAATGACTCTTATATACTCATCAACCTTTTCATACTATAACCATATACTTCTCGCGACAATAATTATAATTGTCATAATATAGTTTGGTTATGTTTTTATTTCGACTATAATTTTTATTCTTTATTTAACTAATATTTTTTCTTTGATGAATTTTTTTTAAATATATTCCATGGATAAATACACTGACTTATTAAGAAGTATGTTTTATTCTTAATATACTCAATGAATTATACTTTTTAAACTTATCAATTTTTTATTATAATTTTTCTTTTACCATTTCAAAGGCTAAGACAATATCCAAATAATTTCTTGGTGATTTAATTCCAATTTTTTTTGAATAGACACATAAATATATTTTCCATTACAAATTTATTGGAAATATATATGAAGCCTTCACTTTAAATATCATTAAGTATGTTAAAAAGATAGCATAACATCTTAATCCTTTCAGATGTAATTGACATGTAACCATACTGCTTTAAGTATGGTGCATCATCATTTTCTCTTTAAAAGCTAGACTTGATTTATAACTATCATCGCAACTTGCGACCTTTACATTCTGGATTTTACAGCCTCAACATGGTACCTTGTGCTTTTTAGCTAGACTTGGCTTATAGTCATATTCGTGTTTATTGAATGTGTAACCTCTTACGTTTCTTAGCGAAGCTTAGCTTACCGTTATATTCTCTTTTTAGCATATTATTATCCATTGCATAAAATGGATATTTGTTGAAAACTCATTTGTCAATATAATTTATTTACACAAATTAATAATTATAAAATGAATATTCAGTAATTAATACCCATATCACATTCGACTTAAAACAATTCCTTCTTATAATCCATACGACAACATTTACTAATTTATATTTTGAAAAGAACTAATACGTACTATCCTTTAATTTTTTACAGTGCATCATCAAAAGATAATATTTACTATTAAAAATTGTATAGACTAATCTTTAAAATTTTGAAGAAACCTTCAGCTTAACATCATCCAAGTAGTGGGCGTGGTGTAATCTTTTATGACATAGAAGTCCACCGAGAATGAAATATGCGCGTAATTTGCAACTTCTCATATTTGGAAATCATCTGACAATAGAACTTCATCATTTAACATTTATAATTACCACACTTTATATGAACAAAACTTGTATCTTTCTTCTCTACTTCCACTCACTTATACTCCATATTATTCAATTTCTTCTAAAACTCACTCGATCAGTTAAACCTTTTATTCTTAACTATTTTTTTAAAACATTTACTTCTAACTTTATTCCATCGCATCAACACTTAGAGGTTTGTAATATATTTCTATCCGCACACCTCTTGAACACTATGATACTACATTTTCCGTAGCCAAAGATAAAGAATAATAATCTCTAGCCATCCGTTGAATTCTTTTGATTAATCAATTTTTTCCATTAATCACATACTTGATACAATGATGATAAAACAATGTCATTTCTTTCATAATGTATAACTAACTTTCCTTAAGATGGTGTTATGAGAACTTTAAGCATTAATAATCATAAACCTAGTTTTTTTGTTTCTCCTTTCCTGACGAACACATTCAAATTTACTTCTCGAATACAATCAATTGACCAATCAGTAAAACTAACTAGATTATTATTAGTCTTTTTGGATGGCATAATTTATATCATCCGAACATAACTCACTTTGTAAAAGACATTAGTTGAACTTCCATTATCAACCATTATCCTTCTTATTATCACTTTAGCTATTACGAGAGTTACTAGCAATACATCTTCATAAAGCGTTATAAAACCCCTTAAATCATCATTGGTAAATGCCAAAGTTAAAGTTGGGGTTCAATATAAATTCAGACATGACTCATCAACTAAATAAAACTCTAAATCCTTTCTATATATTTTCCTGGATGAATTAAGAATTCTTGAAAATGTACCCCCTCTAAAGATAATATATAATTCATGTTGCTTCTCTTTCTTTTGTCTCTTTGGACTTTCTATTTTTTATTTTCCTTATTTGTTCTTTTATTTATTCATTTAATGAATTTTAAGAATTCCATGTTATCAATAAACCTTTGAATTTTATCATTCAGCTGAAAACAATCCCCAATAATGATATGCACGACGAATTCTTTAGTTAACTGGTTTTCACATGACTTTGGGAGTTAGGTAGTTTAATTGATCCATTATCTTATCATACACAATTGTTATGGGTGCATTTAATTGGTTAATAGTCGGTTGGGTTATCATCGATAATGATGTAAATAATTAAGGAGTGAAAGTAATTATGAAAAGGGTTTTAATTTGAGTCTTTTGTACTTAAAGAATAGATTTAATACATAATGTAAATATTAAGGGCTGAAAGTGAAATTTGTGATAAATTGTAACTGAATCTGTTACTTATACTCATTTCCTATAAATAGAAGAGGGATTTTGGAAATAAAGGGTGATTAATAATTTTTACTTACAACTCTTCTTAATTTCATTCTTTTTATAAAAAACTTGTTATTTTCTCTCTCTAAAATCACTCTAGACATTTTATCTTTATCATGAAGAATTTATACTTAACATTGGTGACCATAGTGGGAGTGATGTGAGGTACCTAGATAACAAATCTAAAACCACAAAAACTTATGGTTGAATTTATGATGGATCCTGAAATCAAAACTGATCTCGCGCTCTTGATGGAAATGAAGCGCTTGGATGAGGCTTTCTTAGAGAAGAAAATCGAGATGAAATTCAGGGAAATGAATAACTTGAGCAATCCAATATGGAAGATCAGATGAACTAATTATTAGAAATGATAGCTATTTTGAACAATCAGCTTGATCAAATGCAGCAACAAATTTAATATGGTAGGTTGCGATCTGAGGTAAGACGAGTTGATAAGAAAAATAAGCTATAAAATTTGTATGATGAGTCGTATATTGTTCACCAAGTATGAAGCGATGGCAGAAAATAACATTTTCAGTCAGATAGAGAACATCACTTTAAAAAAAACAGAAAGATAAACATTAGTACATTTCGACCAGTGGAAGTGAGTCCTCTGGTTCGCATTGCAAAGATGATTTTTTAGAAAAGAAAGGGATTGGCGTTCGTCGAGGAAAGAAGGAAACCGACATCGTAAATCATTGCAGAAAGAGATCGAGGCGATTGGAGGTTTGATATAACAGAATTTTTACTAAAATGGACACTACCACAAGAGACAAAGTTAGCTCAGAGGTTGATATTTAGAGCCCATAGTTATACAATATTATATGTAGTTGTATATAAGATTTCTTTGAGTAGACCATTGTTACAATATTTAAGAAATAATGAGTCTCATAAATTTATCCGAACTACATGACAGGGAAGACTCTACTCATTGTGGATTTAATGTTTTGACAAGATTTGTTGGCTGGGTACTATTGGCCTTAAATAATGAATGATGCTAGAAATTTAGCACAAAGTTGGGATATTTGCTAAAGATTTGCAAATTTTATTCGTAAATCGTCACTACCGCTAATTTCAATTTCTGAAGCGGTTCCCTTTGATATATAGGGATTGGATTTAGTAGGAGCATTTCCTATGATTTCGGGAAGACGACAAACGATTATAATGGTAGTGGATTATTTTTCAAAATAGGCTGAAGGCAAACCATTTTTGGGAGAAAGAGCTAAAGATGTTATAAAGTTCAGTGTGTCTAATAGTTTTTGTTGATTTGGGGTTCCCCGAAGGATTACTACAGCAAATAGGCCACAATTTAATAAGAGAAAAATGACTTCTTTTTGTAATTCGAGGAGAATTACGCAGTGTTTTCAACATTCATCCACAAGCAAATGGTCAGGTGGAAGTTGCTAACAAATCTATTTTAGAAGGATTAAATAAGACTTAATTATTTTCAAGAGATATTATGGGCCTATAGAAAGACGCCTAAAAAGACAATTCAAGAGACTCCTTCTGCTTTAGTGTATGTGATAGATGTTGTAAGTCTCGCGGACTCAACCCTTTCATCTTATAGAATACTTAATTATTTTTAGGATGTTAACGAGTAGTCAATAAGAACATAGATTGACTTAATTGAGGAAAACAGGCTAAGGCACATCTAAATTTAATGCATTATCAAACTTTGATGAGGAGTCATTATAATTCGAAGGTGAAACGAAAAGACTAAAGTTTTGAGAAAAGTATTCTTGCATACAAAAGATAAAAGATTGGGAAAAGTGGCTCCAAACTAGGAAGGACCATACTCAGTGGTAGAGAGGATAAAACCAGGTATGTATCGTCTCTAAGATAAAGCAGTGAGACTATTGCAGTATCCTTGGAATATTGAGCATTTGAAGTTATATTATGAGTAATTTTTGGTACGTTTGTGATATTATTGTTGTTTTACTTGTATAGTTTCTATAATAGCATACTATTTCCTCTCTTGGTGGCTCGGGAAGGTTTTAATAAGGTGCCACATATATTTCCAAACTTATGAATAAAATTTATTTTGATTGGAATAAGTTTTCTTAAGTATTGATAAATTTATAATTGTGGGAATTACACAAGGACTGATCATCTTTGGGGTAATTTACAAGATGAAATTCAAGGTGCTAACGTTCATTAAAAGCATTCCTCAAAGTGTTAATTTGTGTGGTGATATAATTCGAGGTGCTAATGTTCATTAAAAGCATTGTTCGAAGTGTTAAATTGTGTAGTGATATAATTGGAGGTAATAACATTCATTAAAAGCATTGTTCGAAGTGTTAATTTATGTGATGATATAATTTGATGTGTTAACGTTTATAAAAGCATTGCTCGAAGTGTTAATTTGTGTGGTGATATAATTCGAGGTGTTAACGTTTATTAAAGCATTAATCTAAGTGTTAATATTGAGCAGTGATGAAATTCACGGTGCGAATTTCATATAGAAGCTAGATTAATTTTTTATAGGACTATTTTACTTCAAATAACAAAGGATAAAAATGGGAAAAGGGATATTTAGTATTGTTTAACAAAAAACGTTATGAGTGTCTAGCACCCACAATTACAACCACTTGTCCAACAAAACAAACGCAGAAAATAGTTCTGAGGATCATGCAGCAAAAGACAAACAACAAACAAAACATCAAACACCATTACTTCGACTCTTTCTATCCGCCTTGATCATCACTGGGTGCATTATCCGAGCTGCCATCCAATGAGTATTCTTCTTGACTTGAAGAACCTGATTTTCTATCTTTATTATCTTTTTATTCATATTCTTCTGATTTGATTGAGACTGTAACAAAGGCTTCTTTCGGATGTCGGTTCACTAGAATCAAATAGAAGAAATCTTCGAGATTTGCCCTTAGAAATCTGGCATGGAAGTCAAGAATTATTGAGATTTTGGCTTCTTCTGCAGAATTCTTCATGAAATTAAGACTGTCTATTGCACCGACATGTGCAACAACTTTGATGGCATCATATTTTTCTTCCTCGGCTTTGATTTTATATGACTCCTAGTCTTGAAGAGATTTTATTCTCTCAACTTCAATCTCTTAAAGAGTTTCTTCAAATCATCTTGCTTCAAATGATCTTCATCGATCTCAGCGTGGTGTTTCAATTTTAATTCCTCCAATTCAACCTGATGCTTTAACTCAAGTTCTTCCATTTATTTGTTATGAATCGACACCCAACATCATTTTATATGAATGGATACGTTGTAGAATTCCAACATATCTGCCTAAAAGACTTGGAATTCCTTGATGAGATTTCGATTACAGATATATGCCCATTTTTTTGTTGTGAGTAGATTTTTTCTTCCACCAGGATGACATCTTTTGTAAGATTCTCCAATTGGTTTTGATCAGATGTAACCTCCTGGCCTAATTGTTTGGCAGTACCTTCGAGGCATGAAAAATGTAGAAGTATATTTAATACTTCCTCAGAGGGCTCATCTGTAGGATATGGAAGCAAGTTATTATATAAATTTGGGGCAGCTGAGGAAGAAATCTGAGGTGAAGGTAAACTTTGATTTTGAGGTAAGTCAGATTGATTGACCACCACTTCTAATGCATTATCTGCATCAACTTATGTAATCTGGTTGCCAATTTGCACGATGTAGTCTTGAATTTCTTGAATTTGAGGGTCCATGTCATTGTACAGCTCTAGGTCTTGGTCTTCAACAACCGCGTTTTCTTTCTTTTGGTTTTCGTTTTTAGTAACTTCATTTTCTTTTTCAACCTTCTCGGGGTCAGATTTGGACAGTGCACATGAATCACATCTTCTGTCGCAGTTGCGAGAGCGAGTTTTTGAGGAGCTCTTCTTTTTTAGAAGCAATAAACTTCTTCATTTTCTTAGATGACTCAGTCTGTGCTTCTCCAGTATTATGAGGGTTATCTTCATTTTCTTTTTCTCTTCAGTTTATTTTGAGGATTATTTTTCTTTGGTTCTTTTGAAGAACCAGTTTGAGATTTTTTTATTTTTATCCTTCGGAGGTAAATGGATTTGAGCCCTATTCTAAACATGGAATATGGTGTGTTCATCAAGAGCAGCTAGTCTCTTCACAATATCTCATGCACCATGAGGTTCCATCAATTTGTCGACATGAACGACGAGTCCCGGGAGATTTTCCATAGATGGCTCTGGATAAAGTTCAAAGGTACGGATGTCTTATGAAATTCAATGGACCACTCATTTTCTTCCCATTCAGTTAGTCTTGCAAAGGTCTCATAGGCTGCAGCTTTGTGGATCTTGTATCGACTCGAAATGTTTATGAAGAAAAACAAAAGACTAAAGATTTGAAGAAAAACTATGTTCGAAGCGAAAAATAGTTGTATTACTTACTGCTGCTCTTCCATTTGATGCTTAACCTCGAGGGATTCTCGGTAGTAATTTCTTTCCCATTATCTTAAACACTAGAAATAAAGAAAAAAAAATTATGTTTTCACAGTTTATCAGCCTCGAGAAGATCGTCAATGAGCTTCGAGGAGTTTCTAAAGGTAAGGTAGTACGATATTTTTTTTAGAGAATACTTTCTATGACGAACTGTTCCGATTGGAAGAGGTATATGGGCCAGTCTTGATACCATTATACTTGATAGCAGAGTAAACCATAAGTTTGGACTTGCTTGCGTCAGACATAGATCAATTATCTTGAAGTAATATACCATGAATGGGTCCAACGGAAAGCAAAGAGCCCAATTTAGAATCTCATGGTAGACAACGAATTCTTATTCTCCATAAGAAAGTGGAGTCTCTCCCACCACTGGTACCCGAAGAGTGACATTATCAGGGATGCTCCACTATTTTTTGGAGAGTCTTGGTATCTGATTGGTTGAAATATTCATATTTCACATTATTGAGTGTAGTAGGGTATTCATGGAGAACGTTATTGAGATTCACTCTTATTTCTGCAGCGATGTCCTCGTGAAGAGTGATGGTTCCTCTTATCTTATTCTTCTTCTTTTTCTTTGAAGTATTACCCTCGGGTTATGATATAGTACTTTTTGTATTATAAATATTTATATCAGTCTTTGTCCTAGACTCTGACTCATCAATCTTCTTGGAGGCTTCGTCTCGAAGTTGTGGACGGGGGGGGGGGGCAATATTGGGTAGGTGTAGTTTAGTAGTATCAGGTGCACTTGAGTTGATTTGTTGATTAGTTTCCAAAGGAATCGCCTGTGACTCTTTTTTTATCACAGACGTTTCCTTCGGGAGGGGGTGGTGTGATAGCTCTCATAAAAGGATTTTGTGAAATTTTGACATCTTCGGAGTCCCTCATTGCTACGAATTGAATCTTTTGAGGAAGTTTTTTTTAAGGACACTCCAGAATTTATTCGAGGATATTTTTTTATTGATTTGATGAGATTGAGTGTCATGATAAAGTGCTTTTGTATTACTTCGAGGAGATGATTCTTTTGCGATTTAAGGAATTGTGAGAAAGCTTTAGGGGCTAGATCGGAAGGACTTTGGTTTCCAAGGGAGAGAATTTGATCAGGGTTGAAGGAATTGTACGAAATGTTATGGGTAGATAGCTTTGGAGAGTTGTCAACCACACATGCTTCTCGGTATTCAGCAGTCATGTCAGAAATGTTGAAGTGATCGTAAATACCAAAGATGGGTTTTTAATTAGGATTTGGATTTTTCATAAACTGATGCAATGATAGTTCTTCAAACTAAACATAAACATGTTAAATAGAAATCAAAGAAATTTGAATATGATTGAAGAATGATGAACACAATAATGATAGAAGAGGAGTAAAAATTCTTAGGTGACCCTCTACAAGTTATATGTGATAAGAAAAATTACTGTTGAGATAGTATATATAGAAGGAATTGTGAATAATGGATTAAGCTTCTAAGAGAAGGGAGCGGAAGGATCGACACACATCCATAGGTTGAAATATGAATCGACAGATAATGATTGCCTACTTTAGAGTAGGTCGACACGTATAAAGATTCAGAATTAAATAACATGCGCACTAGGAAACTTTTATAATATTCTATTATATTCTATGAGAATGCTTGGAAAGGCTATGCAAAGCTCTGAGGTAATTCTAGAAATGTCACTCAAGTTTCCGATGCAGTCATAGAAATGACACACAAGTTTCTGAAGAAAGATAAATATTATATTCAAATTATCTGAGTAGCTAACAAAACTAGGAACATGAGGAGTTTTTAGAGCAATGAATTGATATATAATAAGAGTTAGTTATTCCTCAAAAGTCTTCACAATGACTATGTAGGCTAGTGATAAGGATGTAAATAATTAAGGAGTGGAAGTAGTTATGAAAATGGTTTTAATTGGAGTCTTTTGTAGTTAGATAACATATTTAATACATAATGTAAATGCCAAAGGCTGAAAGTGTAATTTGTTATGACTTGCAACTGAATCTGTTACATATACCCATTTTCTATAAATAGAAGGGGGATTTTGGAAATAAACGGTGATCGACAATTTTTACTTACAACTCTTCTTAATTCTATTCTCTTTATAAAAGACTTGTTACTTTCTCTCTTTAAAATTACTCTAGACATTTTATATTTGTCACGAAGAATTTATACTTAACAATCATAATAAGAGAAGATGATATATTCATTGGATCTCTTATGACTTCTAAGATCCTATTATTTTTTCTGTCACCTTATTTTGCACTTTTTCTTATTTTTTTGTATTTTCCACCTTAATATACATCTTTGTTTTTTGCCAAAAGATCCCCCATACATCCTACAGAAACTTGACCAGATCTTTCAACAAACAACTATCACAAGGTAAATCTTTTTTAATTGCTACTAAAACCATATTATCATTACAACATTCCAATGTACTCATTATTCTATAAACTTCTGGATATAATATCTTAGATATTCTTTAGCATTTTGAAATAAAGTCATGATATGATCTCCTTCACATTTTAATGCCTTATACGAAATAAAATGATGCCAAAATAAAATCAATGATTCCTCAAAATTGTCAATTGACCCCGATGAAATATTATTAAAAGATGTCAGTGTCATTCCTTTGAAACTCATTAAAAAAACTAAACAAATTGAGATATCATATGGATTAAAACCTACCATAATATTTACGTAGCCCACCAGTCCTTGTGAAGATGTTTAAGCAAGGAATGTAGCTTGCAAACGCTTTGTATTTATCCGACACTATTTCTCTCATCAAACTTATGATATTTTTGCTAATTTTTTATCGGATTTTATTGATCTTAATATCGAATAATTATCTTAGTTATCTAACACGTGTTAGATGGTTTCTGTGACGGTTGACGCGTGTCTTCCAATAGTTTTTGGGTGTGATGTCAGAAAATCGCTGACACAGACATTACATCATGTTTTGGGTGTGCCATTAGTTGACGACTCACATTATCGACGCGTGCCTTTTACTTTGTCATGGAAGTGACCCGAAGCGGCACACTCCTACCCTAGGCATTCATTGCCTCTTATCCTAGGCGATTATTTTTCCTAGGAAAATATCTCTAGAAGCTTATAGGCTTGAAGGTTATTGAAGCCCAACACTCTTTTATAAATACCCATATGCTTGTTCATTATTTTCACTAAGAGCTTTTTAGAGAGAGATTTTGTTTTAAAAATTGTTAGAGAGAGAATTTTTTTGGGTTGCTTGTAAATTCGTAAGGAGTTCTTCAAAAGTTTTCTTTTGCAATTTATTCCTAGAGATTTTCTTATTTTATAGTGGTTCTCTATATGTAAAAAAGTCGACGAACGATAAGCTGCTGGATTATATATTGAACCAGAACAACAACCAATTTTTACTATATATTACGGTAGCTAGCCTTATCCGACACGATATATTTCTCGAATATTACTCATCAGCCCCAGTCAAAATTTCTCGGTAATCTTAAAGGCTTACTACAATACTCTAATGAATGATAAGCAAAAGGATGTTGGATCCTCGAAGGGAGATGATTCGAAGCGAAAATAAATCCCTAAACCTGTAGGAAAAGCTCATACCAGAAACCCATCAGATGTACTGAGTACTCCATCTGCTACATCGCAAACCACTCAATGTCCTACTCTCAAATCCCCTCCTCAGAGATTAAAACAATACTACTTCGACTGCGACTCCTGCAGGGAAAAAATCTCTCGAACCTATTCAAGAAGTGGAGTCTAGTGCCTCAAACGACGAGCCTGTAAATGAATACCAAAATATTTCTAACACTGCTCAATCCGAAGAAATTGCTATGAGGTACCACATTATGGTGAAGAAGAAGAGATAGTGGTTTTGAGCCCTCAAATCGCTAAAGAAAGCTCTCATCTGAAAAAGAAGTCCAAATCAAAGGAAGATTGTATTTAACTTCCTTCACATATATAGAAGCTCTCATTGGTAACAATCTCTGAGCTATTGAAAATAAAAAAAATTTAGCATTATATAAAGTTAAATATAAATATTATGATGTGTCAGAGGAGACTAAAGTGAGGGCCTGATAGAGATTCCCTAATTCGATCACCCTTCGATTTTTGACGGTTGGGGAAACCCTTTTATGAGTTCAAGATCATGAAATATTGTCTATTTAGAAATTTTGAATTGGGGGCTTCAATTTCCTCTAGATCCGAACTTTGTTCTCGAGCTGATCAAACTATGTTTAACCCAATATGGGCCCAGTATGTGGTTTACTTCGAGGGTTTGTATAATGGCCGCCAGGATATCCAAGGCTGGATATTCAATGGAACAATTCATCGGTCTTACTAGGGTAGCAAATAATCCCTAATTTACTTTATACTCTTTAGCACTTGGAAGTAGATTCAAAATCATGGACGATCTGCTTGAGGTTGTTAAGAAATAGAAATAATAGTTTTTCTTTATCTCTGGTCCTTAGGAGATTGATTCCGAAGCAACCCTCGAACAGCCACACAAATTGTCTTTAAAATGGATGAGCCGAGGTACTCCATTATTTGATTTTTATTTTTATTATATTACTCTTTTATTTATCTACTATTTCCTATTGTTAAACAAGAAATGAAAGTGGTGTCCAAATATTTTGAAGAGCATGTACCCGAGGCGACACGTATCTCTAATAAACTGAGTAATTGGGCTATGAAATCTTGATCTAATGAACTTCATCGTTACTTTACCCCAACCAACCTTACTAAAAGAAATCTTTGGAAGGTTGATTTATCCAAAAATATATATTTGCAAGAGCTCATGGTTCCTCCTACTCAAGAAGAAGTGTTTAAAAGATTGGAAGCTTCAGATTTACTTGTTTTTCTACTTGCAACAGCTAGATGTCCGAGCCATCAAAATTCTAAGAAAATCGTTGGAATTTTTTTGAACACAGATGCAACCCAAAATCATCTGGCCTGTTGGCCAATGATACTAATATTGGTATCGAGAAAACAAGTTGTGCGAGGAAATGTTCTTCTAAAACACCGTCTCATGGTGGTCTTCCCAAAAAGAAGTGTCAACAAAAAATGAAGGAAGATGTGCTACAAAAGGAAGAAAACAATGTTTCCTTTAAAAAAATGAAATTACTGGCCCAAACTTGCCTTCTCCGGAAAAAATTATCGTTGATTCGGACTCTCTCAAATTTCAAACAACGAATTGGTCGTTAAAGAAAGTGAAGGTAATATTTCTCAAAAGGATAATACCTTGAATACTGACTCGCTCGAAACTGGCTCCTCATCCGGGCATTCAAAATCCCTGACAATGATGTGTTCTCTCATTTGATCCGTAAACTTTTTTTTTCCGCACTTATCCATGGAAAGAAAGTACGGTCTTTGAGAGATTAAAAGAATCTGTATAAATAAGAAGCTATGTCGTTGAAATTAAAGGTCGAGGAACTTAAACAATAATTCACCACACTCCAAAAGCAAGTTGATGCAGTTTACGAGAAGCTTACTTGTACGGAAGATTATATCATGATTTTACAACAAGTGTTTCCAAGAAGAAAAATATATTTACTCTAAACAAAACACCAGGAATGATTCACTTAGCGCGACTTATAAGGAGGGGTATGAAAATACCAAGTCATACTTTGAACGGGTTGTCCATGACTTGGAGAAGGCCTTGAAAGAAAAACAGGCTCTCTAAATCCAAGCTGAAATTGATCGGGAAGCAATTTTTGAAGCCTATGTTGCCAATTATCTGTCTAAATGGATGCAACATAAAATTCAAGTTTTCTTTAGTTTTGGACATTCATGAACGTTTCTCTGACTTGAAGTTGGACAGTTTTTAGAATCTCATTCCCATCGAATATCGTCCTATAGGGGTTTATTTATACAATGATGATAGAAGTTCTTCAGAATCCTCCGACGATGATCCCTTCAGATATCCTTTAGAGTAAAGAAAGTTTCAAGCATTCTCATGCTCTGTATTTTTGTAAAGTTCTCGCTTTTGTTTGAGGAATTTTTTGTTAATGATGATCAAATTTTTCTTTTTAAATTATGACAGCTTTTGTTAGAACACCCTTTAAGTCCCAAATAAATAATTACATACCAACTTTTTATTCGAAGATCTATTTGGTCCAAAATTAATAATTAAAGCCCAACTTTTGTAGGAAAACTCTTTAGGTCCAAAATTAATCGTTAGAGAACAATTTTTGTTGGGAAACCCTTTAGGTCCAAAATTAATAGTTAGAGATCAACCTTTGTTGGAAGACCCTTTACGTCCAAAATTAATATTAAAAAATATAAGATTACAAAAGAACTTTATATATATATATATATATATGGATCGGCTAATTGTGCACCTCGTTCAAACCTTCATGTGCCACCAGGGTAGCAAATAGTATGCCACCGATATTTTACATGTTTTAACATACACTATTTTAGATTAATTCTAGATACAACTTGAGATGTTCCCAGATTTATTTTTTATGTTACCACATATGGGTTTTCCCAATTAGGTCCTAAAATTCTGAGGTGTTTTTCTTTCGTTTGGAGAAATATATTTCTTAAAACCAGGTATCATATTATAAACTCTATTCGTTTATCCTTTGAAGCATATCTACTTTTCATCAATATTTGGTAATGCAACAAATTTAACTGTCCCCGGTTTATTTTTTTCTTTAATTAAATCCAGTTCAATTCAATTCGCTTTCTTTTATCGTTAGTGACCTTGGAATACTCAGTAACACGATATGATGGAAAAATGGATTCGGAAGGTACTACCGCATCCATCCCATGTACTAATGCAAACGAATATTCTAAGGTTACAGATCGATATGCCCAAAGGACTTCTTGCAAATAATCTGTCCACTTCCCCGCATTCCATCCAAATTCTTTTTTAATCCATCAAGGATTGGCCTATTAGTAACCTCAACTTGTCCATTCTCCTGAGGAAAGAAGCCAAAAAACATTGTTGTATTCCTCGCGAAGAATAAAAAACCTTCATGTCTTTATTATCAAATCGTGGTTCATTATCTATAATAATCCACCTTAGAATCCCAAAATGACAACATATATTTGTGATGATGAGCTTAGTTACATCCATGGATCTTATTCCAGCTAGTGGCTCAGCCTCCACCCATTTTGAAAAATAATTTACTGCCACAATTATGTTATGTCGTCCTCCCGATGCCATTGGTAGTGGTCTGACGAGTTCGATACCCTATCGATCAATTGGTAATGCTTTGTATATAGATTTGAGAGGAACCCCTGATTTACGAATTATATTAGAAAATCTTTGGCAAATGTCACATTTTTTATCTAGTGGCATCAGAAGAGATCGTAGGCCAATAATATCCCGCCAAAAGTAATATTTATATCAAAGTTTTATACCAGCAATGACCAGACCCTTCTTTGTCGTGCAAATCTAATAATATCATCTATGACTCATCTATCCCCAAACATTGAAGTAATGATCTGCTAAAAGATTTTTTGTATAAGACTCCTCTGAGGACCAGATATTCATGAGATTTGAAAGCTACTTTCTTATACATCGATTTATCAACTGGCAACACATTATTGACTAAACATTCCATGATATCTAACCTCCAAACATTTTTGTAAGTAGTGGAAATTTGAAAAGCTTCACTAGTCCCTTCAATCTGTTCTGAACCTCTTATAATCACATGATTTTATTGTGTGATGATCTATGGATACCCATCCGAATACGCAGTTATAGACAACAAATTAGCTACTGAATTATTAACCTTATAAACATGTTCGTATCTTATTCTTTCAAAAACCATTTCCAAACCTTTTAATTCCTTAAGATATTTGACAAGATAATCTTTCCTTACCTCCGAGTGGCATGATGCATGATTTATCAAAAATTGTGAGTTAGTTACCAAACAAACTCTGCTAGCCCCACAGATGTAGGCAAGCCTTAAACCTCCCAAAGTTTCTTTGTATTTTTCCTTATTGTTCGATGTTTGGAAACTCAAGTGTATAGTTGGATATATTCCCATTCCATCCAGAGATATTAATTGGACACCACCCCCACAACCCGAAGCACTTGATCTCCTTTTGGCCTGAATTGTTTATTCTTCTTCTGATATTTTATCGTTGCACTTTATATCAGACTGTTCGGAATGAAACTCCACCAAGAAATCTGCCAAAGCTTGAGCTTTGCTTGCTGTTATGGGCTCGAAGTCTATGTCAAAATCACCTAGATCCACATACCATTTGGTCATTCTTCTAAATATATCAGGTCTTTACAACATAAAGTTTTAAGGAAAATAAGTTCGAATTACAACAGTATGAGCTTGAAAATAAGATCATATTTTCCGAGAAACAATAACCAAAGCTAAAGCCAAATTTCTAACTTCAAACATCTTTTTCAGCATCCAAAAGGCTCTTACTCACATAATACACTGGCTGAGGGTAACCGTCCACATCTTATACTAACCCAACACTGACAACATAATTCGATACTGCTAAGTAAATGAATAGTTTGCCTCATGGATTAGGCTTTAATAGAATTTTAAGGAAGAAAAATACTCTTTAATATGTTCAAAAGATCTTTTGCACTCTTGGGTCCAATTAAAGCAGTTTTCTTGTCTTGACACTTGGAAAAAATGAGCATATTTATTTGAAGACCAAAATATGTTTCCATTCAAAGTTTCCAATTGCCCCGCCAAGATTTGAACCTCTTTAATAGTTCGAGAAGGTGCCATGGTACTTTTAGAGCATTTACTTGTGCAATATCGGCTTCAAACCCTCGTTCGCTAACTATATACCCAAGAAAGTTTCCGGATCAAACTTTAAATGTATATTTTTCTGGTTTTAGTTTTAAATTGACCATTTTCAAGTTAACAAAGATTTCTTCAAAATCAGCAAAGTGATGTTCATCTTTCACACTCTTTACTAACATATCATCAATATATACTTCAACATTTTTCTCGATCTAAGCTTTAAAGTTTTATTTATTAAACATTGATAAGTCGCATAAGTATTTTTTAGTCCAAAAAGTATTACTTTGTAACAATGCAAACCTATTCCAGTATATCTTTTGGACATGCTCCATAAAAGAAAGCAAACAATTCCCTAATGTGGAATCCATAAACTGATCTATCCGTGGTACTGGGAAAATATATTTTGTACATGCTCTATTTTGGTCAGTAAAATCCACACACATTCACCATTTGACATTTTTATTTTTTTACCAAAACTAGATTAACAGTCCATAGTGGATACTAAGATTCTCGTATGTGCCCGACTTTAGATAAACGATATACCTCGACCATTATAGCCTCATATTTTTCCTGAGAAAAAAGCCTTCTATTTTGAATGATCAAACACATATTGCTTCTGATCGTCAATCTGTAACAGATAATTTCCGTAGGTACACAAGTCACGTCTTTGGTACACCATGCAAACATGTCTAACTTTGTAGATAAAAATTGAATTAAAATTTTCCATCATCTTTAGAGATAATTTTGTGTAAATTTTAAAAGTTTTCCAATTTAGAAAATATGATCCTCAAAACTCTCATCCTGGACAAAAAAACTGGGGGTCTCCTTCGGATCGTGAAAATGTTCGGATTCCGAGGAAGACCCTATTATTGCTATGTCTTTTTTGGTTCTCTCTCCCAGATTTGTTTAGATTCTAAAGAAATACGATAAAATTTCATTGCTATTTTTTGGCTATTACTGATTGTCTCTACGTTATTTCCCACAACATATTTCAAGCATTGATGTACAGTGAAAATTACCGCATGCATTCTGGATAACCAAGATCTTCCAAAATATCATTATACGATGTCGGCGTGTCTGCTAAAAATAATAATAAAATTACTTCTTTCTTGAACAGTCATTGGCCCAACTCCATAATGCTTTCAAATTATCTGACGACTTCAAAAGTTACTCTTGTAAACCTACAATGGACTGATCTGATCGATAAATTATTTGAGGATTAACAATCTTTTCATAAGTAGTCATAAATAAAATATCGACATGTACTTCTTTGACAGCTATTCCAATTGCAATTACCACAACATCTTTGTGTGGTCTTACCACCTCTCTCATATCATCGTCCTAAAAAATATATAGAATAAGGGTTTTGAGTATAGATTCGTCGAAGCGCCTGCTTCCAATTGAGTAGCTAAACTCACAATATGCCTTTTGCGAGAGTAGTTTGAAATTTCTGCAATTGTATCACCCCCGAAAATTTATATTTCAACAAATGCACATAAATCACTAACCTTTCTCTTTGAGTAAGTTCTTCAAGAATATATATATATATATATATATATATATATATATATATATATATATATATATATATATTATTTATGCTCTCTTTTAGATCCAAATACTCAGTGAAAACACCAAAAGAATCGATTTGTTTGAAATCACTAATGTGTTCTCTTGCTTTGAAGCTCCAACTGTTTCCCTGGCTATCAGATCTCGTTGAGAATGTTCCTTCACAAATATGGTCAACCTTTTGTTCTCAATCAAAGTTTGTATTTCCTTTTTCAATGCCACACATTCTTTCGTATCATGGCTGACATTATCATGATACTCGCAGTACTCTGTCCTTATTCTCTCTCAGAGTTTGAATTGGAAAAGGTTTACGGAATTGAACATGACTCTGATCCTTATCAAATATTGTTGTTATATATTTAGTTAATTCCACATAGTGGGTCGAACGAGTCCATTTGTTTGACATTAGCCTACTATTTTATTGTATATTACTTGGTTGTTGATGTATTCTAGGTTTTAGAGGTAACCGGGTTGATACATTTGGTTAAAAACTTGTTGTCAGAATAATAGTTACATTGAGATATCGTTGGAGCTGATGTTGTTCCAATGTAGCCATATATGCTTGTGCCTCTTCTATAAAAATTCTTTTTTCGCCTTCGTCTAATAAATCCCCAAAGTCATAGCCAACCTTTCTGCTACAGTTATATTTTAAAATTCCTGGGAGAAGCCCCATACGAAAATCTGCCAAAGCTACAAGGTCCTCACAATATTCCATACTAATTTTCACCTTGATAAAATGGTTCGTATAATCTTTCAAACTTTTGCCAATCTTTTATCTGTAGTAAATTATAGTGTCGTAATTAGCCCAAAACTTTTTACTTCCCACGAAGTGTTGTCGGAAGATATTCCAAAACATGTCGACAACCGGTTATACCACTTTGAGGCAACACCTTTAAATTTTTAGGAGAAAGTTCTTGAAATACTTGAAATGTCGTCATAAAATTCTTGAAATACTCGATGTGATCGTTCAAATCTCAAGTTCTATCGAACTTATCTAACTTTGAGATGTCGAATCACTTTGGAAGATTGTCTGAGAGGATTTCCGATGAAAGAGGAGAATATCTCCAATTATGCCTAGCCCAATAAACACTGCCCCTTGTACTTTCGCTATCCATTGTGTACAGACCTTCTTCGGATGGAATTGTGCATAAGTTACTTACTCGGTATTCAAAGTTTTGAATCCTTGCAGGAATTTGAAAATGTGTTGTAGCGTGTTCTTTTTTAGTAGGATCCTCAGACCCTTGCATTGTTTTATTTTTCTTCATATCTTTACTCTGACGATAAATTTGATGATCATTTCTATATTTCCTTGAATATCTTCTCTTATCATTTTTTTTCTTTCGACTAGACTTTTTTGGGGAGGATAATTTTCTTTAATCATAAAGTGAATAGTCGCTAGAATCAGATGATCCATAACGACCCTTGGATTTCATTTTCCTTCTCGGAGAGTAATGACTACGTCTTTGATACTCATCTTGTTTGTCATCAGTTCAATGGTCGTCATCCACCTCATCGTTTTCTGTTCCATGTTCCCTTTGAACCTATTATCTAGTCTTCTTGAAAGTCAATGCAACATCCCTCTAAGAATTCAATTTTTTAATTTCTTGTAAGAGTTCTTTTCTTCGAGCCACTAAAATGGATACTTCCAATAGCTTATTAAGATACATATCATTATACTTTTGATCTTCTTTTATGTTTTCTCTGGTGGGATGAACTTTTGACCTCCCTCCGGTTACAATATTATTAACGCCAACATTTGTCTCATCCTGGACCTCCTTGTACACTACTTTCAAAATATTCGACATTATGATAATGGTTTTGAGAACAATTGCGGATACCAATCATTCCCACAGATGACACTAATGATAGTGTACGATATTTTTCAAAGAGTGATTCTAGTGATAAATAAAGGTTTGGAGGAGTAATTTCTTAAAGAGAGAAACTCAATTTAATTAGAGAGAGAAACTAGCAGAATGTTTTTTTTCCAGAAGTTATAAATCACATTTCCCAATTAGAGGAGGTGTCCTTTTATAGTACATTCAATGGGTTTCACGCGTCTAATACATAACTAATTTTGGTCTTTTTCCTAAAATTATAATTACTTACAAAAGATCATTTAACATTACACAATAGTCTTTCTTCTATGAGGTTTTCTTTACCAAAATTACTCTTTTATTTTGCTGATCTCATTTTCCGTTTATATAATTTTTCCCTTATCAGTAACAAGCCTTTCAATAGTCACCATAATAGGAAATATCATTTTTTGGGAGTGATATAATTCCATAATCGTTGGAACAATTTAGTTTTATTCACTTTTATCTCTTATTTCGAAACAATTTTCTTAGTATTGAAATCTATATTGTTGGAAATAATCCATTGGATTTCATCAACTATATTTGGATGTAGCTTAATTTAAGAGATCTAGCCAATATCTGAAGGTAGGAAAACATTTCTAAGCTTGGAAAGATCATGTTTCCCATCATTTCAATACCGATCAATTGATTCTTCAATGTTTAGAAATGATGAGGAGAAATGGATGTAAGGTTTCTTATCACACCATATTTCCAGCTAAGATTTAATATTGCATGTACCAACTTTCCAAAATTTGAAATTTTTCCAGTTATCTATCTCATTCTTAATAATCTTATCCATATTTTAGAGTTGTTGTTAGGTTACTGAGATAATAATAGATGAGCATTGATAAAATAAAGAGAAGACATAAATTTAGCTCATAGTAAAAAGTTTTCTCTAAATTTGAACCAAAGTTTACAATAGAATTCTTTTTGCATCTAAACTAGACTTCTGATGTTGAGACCAGATTTATTATACGATTTACACCAAGAGCTCCATTTTTTTCAACTTCAAACAACCTTCTCCTCTATAAAGTCCCATAGAAACCTATTGCACGTCTTTTAAACTCGAATAATACTTGCCTTGGGAAGTAGATAACTTTGTAGATAATATATATCATTTCCATTAATACATATTGAATTAAGATAGCAAGCCTCTCTCCAAAAGATAAAGGTTTACCATCCCAATCTTGAATTCTTGATCTAACCTTATCCACTAGTTGATCATTTTTTATTTGAATGTATAGAGATCCGAAGATATTAAAATGCTAGTTTCTCATGTCAAAAAGCAGTCAGTCTTGTTTGAGTATTAATTCTCGATTGCATCTTTTTATAGGAGTTATAAAAATTATTTTCTCGTTATTGATCATCTGACTTGAGAATTATTCATAATGTTTCATGAAATTATAGATTTTAATAAGGTTATTTGAAGAACCATTAACAAAGATGAGGATCTCGTCGGCAAAATCAAGGCAATATATGGTAATGTTACTTCCCGATATATAGCGTAAGCCATTATAATTATCATAAAAAATCTTTAACCCCTTAATGACGTATTCTTCAACTGGAATGAATAATATATGAGATATAGAGTCTCATTATCTAACTCCATTTGTAGATTTAAAGTATCCATTTAGTTCAACATTGATAATTATAGATAATCCAAATGAGCTGATGTAATTCTTAATCCATCTTATCTATCTTTTATCAAAACCAAAAGCCTTCATGATATGAATTTGTTTTTTAGAATAAGAGTCTGCCAAATATTTTAGACATATCTATTTAACCATAAAATTACCACTTCTAACTTTAAATGTTAATATTGTAGCCAAGTTCTTGGGATAATAGTTGTTAATCTGTAATTAGGGATCTTTGATAAAATTCTGTTGAAAAGAGTACATTAACTTATAGGTTTGTATTCTTCATAAACTTAGGTGATTTTACTTTTGGGATTAAGAAAATTATTGTGGTAAAGATTCCTTGAGAGATTTGGTGGTCTTGAAAGAAGGAGATTAAAATAGCACAAAGGTCTTTGGAAATGATTAGCCAGCTGAATAGATATACTTTTGTATTGAAGCTATCATCACTAGAAACACTATTGGAGTTCATAATTTTCACCAAGGTAAATATTTATTTATTTAAAGGTATTAATAAAAGCATAACATTTTCATGGTCAGTCACCAATTTAGAAATTATATCTTGAGGATATTTTGACTCCATAAGTTGAAATTGAGCATTTAAAAGTAGTTTGAAATAGTTCTATACTGATTTTTCAATTGCAGATTGATATGTGATCCATTCATCTTCATCCAACATGCCATGCATTTTATTTATTTATTTTAACATGGATGGGGAATTATTTAGAGTTTATGTCACCATATTTTATCAAATTTACACAATTGTTTTGTTCTTAATATGTTTCTTCTCTAACCAGAAGTTGCAAGTGTATAACTTTAGTTTTAGAGTATCAGATTTTATCTTCTATGTTTTGACTTTGTTCAAAACAATTTTCAATATGATGCACTTCTTTTTCAAATTTAGCTATATCATAAAATATAATCCTAAATGTGTTTTAATTCTTAGCTTTTATATGTTTTAATATCCTGAGTTTATTTCAAAAGACAAAGATAGGAGAACCAAATATATATTTTTTCCAATTTTGTTCAATAATATTTAGAAATTCATGGTGTCGAGTCCACCTATTTTGAAATTTAAAGGAGGATTTGTGTTGGCCCTTTTCCAACTGAGATATAGATGCATAATGTAGAATGATCTGATACACTCATAGTTAAGTGATTGATTAGTAGTTTACAAATAACTTAAGCAATATTGAGTTATACTAGACTTGTAAAACTTGTAGCTTCTAGGAAGCAGTCCTAAATTGCATGGTTGAAGTTATCAATGCTTCTCAAACACAATGTAGAATAAACTAATTGTTCAAGTGAATTTGTGATACCATTAAAGTCTCTCATAACTATTCAAGGCTTAGAGCGGTCTGCTATTTTTCTTAATCCATCCAACATATCAACTCTTAGTTTTTAAGCAATTTTTGCGTATACAATTATCACTAAGAAATCTTTGTCAAAAGATAAATGACAAAATTTTAAGCGTAGGAATTGTCATGATTTATAACAATTTATAGTTTGAAATATTCTTTCAAAAATATCCATATCTTGTTGTTTAAGTTGGCCATATTAAATTGAAAATTAAGTTATTTGGAAAGTTTCTTTAACTTCTCACTTAGTATTATAAGTTCTTGTATTGTAATGAAATCAACTTCTATAGCCATTTTTAATGATTGAAGCCTTCTAATTGTTCACATATTCCCGACTCCCTTCACATTCCAATTAAGAATTATGAGTATTATATAATTAAAGTTCTGAAATGACCGAGATGACCTTGTGGAATTAAGGGATTTGTTGTGGTTTTCTTTATTTAATATAATGACATTTTATGAGTCCGGAATTATTCACCACTGCTCACTGAGAAAACCGGCCATGGGTAGTTCGAACAATAGGTGCCCAGGGAACCATCCGGACAGGATAAAAGTACTAAAACACTAAACATTTTTTGACTAAGCTAGTTACTAATCTACTTAAGAACTAATGGGTAAAAACTCGACCCGGTTTCACAACTTGACCCGAAAGCCCATAGGTCCATAATTATGGGTATAAATACCCAACCACTTTCATTAATGAGGGTAATGAACATTTAATACAAGCATGAAACTTAAATTTCTCACTACAAAACACCCAAACATTTAATACCTTTGAAATTATCTAAAACACCTGAAAAAATTACCCTCAGTTCAAAATAATCCACACCAAATTGGCGACCACAATGGGAGAAGAAGGTGTCTGAATCTAGCATTCAAAACCAGCAAGAAAAACCAGTTCGGATGAATCCGGACGAGCAAGCGGTACCACTACCTTTAGTAGAAGTGGTGGGAGAGAACGATGAGTACACGATCGAAGAACAAGACAGGTTGAAAGCTGAAATAAAAGCTTTGAGAGCTGCTAAAAAGGCGGAGCTAGGCTTGAAAGAAAAATTGAAAGTGTCACCCATTCACCACACTGACAATCCAAGGGAGAATGACCCATCATCAAAGACTCACTTGAGTACTAAAAATACCAATGTCAGCACAAAGAAATCTCACCAGTCTAAACCGGTGGAGAGCTCTGAGTCTGAGTCCTCTAGTAGCTCATCGAATAAGGATGGACTTGAGGAGTCTCTGTCATCCAACAGTGATGAGGGCAGATCCAAGAAGAAGCAAAAGTTGGTTAAGAAATATTCAAGAAAAAGGGACAGACATGGGAGTTTAAAAAGGCATCTGGGAAAAGGGTCGTCTGACAGCCACAACCATAGCCGAAGGCATGTGGATCAGCTGTTGATGGATTTCTTTGCTTTCCATGATGAGCCAGGTATTTTTGCAACACCTAATGAAGACACTGTCTTTAGTCGTGGCCAAAATTAGAGACAATATCCATTTTCCTCCAAAATACTGTCGGAAACCTTTCTAAGAGGTTTGATAGTACTAAGATGGAAAAGTATGATGGGAGCAACGATCCGGAAAATCATCTGGAACAGTTTAAAAAATTTATGATGAGTTTTGATAATGATGAAAAATTGCTCTGTAGAGCATTCTCTCAATATTTTACGGGGAGTGCTCTGAAATGGTACAATAGCCTACCGCAAGGGTGCATCAGAAACTTTGACACATTTTGGGTGGCCTTCCGGAGGCAGTTTGTTGGAAGTAAAGAGGTGAAGGGTAATGGAGACACTATTATCCATTGTGCCCAAGAGCCAAATGAATCATTAAAAAACTATATAAGCCGGTTCGTGAACACAATGAATGGGTTAGCTGATTGCTTTGAACAGGTAGTAATAGCTTCTCTGAGACAAGGATTAAACCCTGGGAATTAGACTGATTCGGTAACGAGGAAGAAGGCCATGACGTGGGGTGGTTTACTAAACCAGATGAGAAAGAAAATAAATGTAGATGAAACAAAAAAGACTATGGTGCACAGGCAAGTGAGGTCTGCCCCAGCTGCACCAAACCAGAATCAGTCCAGATACAAGGCTAAGGAAGCCAAACAGGGTCCTAACAGGGCCAAGCAGACTCAATCTTACCCAGCTCAAGCTCAGAGCTAGTAGTCTTGAAATAAACGAGGACCTTGGGTACAAACGGAGTGGTTTGCTGAATTGAAAGAGAATGTGGCAACCATCTATGACAAAACAAAAGATGAGGTACATTTTAGAAAGTCGGCAGCGCTTCAATCTCCTAAGGAAAGTCGTAATACTTGTTTCTGTCAATATCATCATGATATTAGCCATAACACAGAAGATTGCATCGCTTTGAAACAAAAGGTGCAGAATCTGATTGAAAGAGGAAAATTAGGGGCTTATGTCAAGAGAAGAAGTGGGAATAGGCCTAACAATGCTCATCGAACTGGTCCAACGAACAATGCAGGGACATCGGCTCCGGACAGGGCCATGGTAATGTTTGAAATATTTGATGTAGAATCAGAGTATTTGGATCCTGATCCAGCCCGGAATAAAGTGGGTGTTATAACGGAACATACCAAGATAGTATCTATGCTCATAAGCTTTTTTGAGTCGCTTACTATATTTGGGGAAGACACAATGACTGCGCCAACTCCTTCTTCAAGGAAGAAACATGTCCACACTCTGGCTACTCAGTTAGAGGGAGGCATGTCCTCCTATCAGTCCCAAATTCCTTTCCCCTTCATTGTTTTTATTGAAGATGACTTAAGGGACATAGCTGGTCCTCATGAGGATGTTGTGGTGATAGGAGCATCGATTGGGGGAAATAACATCAGGCGAATTTTGGTTGACACTGGCAGCTCAGCTAACATTCTCTTTTTAAGTTCTTATAAACAGATGAAAAATCCAGCAGTGATTCAGCATTCAAACAGGGTCATTGTGGGCTTCACGGGAAGCTCTGCGGACGTGGTGGGAGAGTTTGAGGAGAAGGTTTTGTTGGGCAAGGGCCCTTTCAAGAAAATGGTCAGGGTACTTTTCGTTATGGTAGATTGTCCCACTTGTTACAATGCGATCTTGGGAAGATCTTGGTTCTCCAGGATGCATTTTGTGGCTTCAACAGTTCACCAATGTTTAAAATATGCTATTCAAGGACAAGTGGGAGTTGTCCGGAGTAGCCAAAAAATAGTAAGGGAATGTTATGCAACTGCGCTTGCCCCTAAAACTTTGGGGGCAGTCCGGGTAAACGAAGATTAGCAGTTGTTGGGACCCTCTGGGGTGAGGGTGAAATTGATGAACCCAGAGAGACCCCATGTGTTTTGATACCAATTGAAGAAGTTGAAACCCACTATCTGGCTGAAGGAAGAAATGTTAAAATTGGATCTAAGATGACACCAAAATTGAAGAATAAAGTGTTGTCCTTTTTGGAAAACCACCAACATGTTTTTGCTTGGTATAATGCTGATGTGACCGAAGTGCCTGCGAATGCTATATCACACCAACTATCCATCCGGAGAGATGCTGCACCTGTTGTGCAGAGAAGAAGAGATTTCTCTACAGAAAAAGCTGATGTCATAGTTCAAGAGGTAGACCGGCTTACCAAAATGGGGCACATAAATGAGTATCAATACCCTTTATGGAGAGCCAATCCAGTGTTAGTAAAGAAGAAGAATGGAAAATGGCATATGTGTATCGACGTTACTGACCTTAATAGGGCCTGCCCAAAAGATTTGTATCCAGTCCTCCGGATAGATCAGTTGGTAGAATCCACATCTGGGAACAAGTTATTGTCCTTCGTGGATGTCTTGGCTATAATCAGATACAATTAGATCTGAAAGACCATGAACACACTACTTTTGTTACAGATAAGGGCCTCCATTGTTACAAGGTGATGCCTTTTGGGTTGAAGAATGCTGGGGCTGCCTATCAGAGGTTGATGAATAAAGCGTTTGCTGATAAGATTGGGCTAAATATGAAAGTATATATTGATGACATGATGGTAAAGATTGTGGAAGAATAATTACACTTAGCAGATCTTCAAGAAACTTTTGCCAACCTGGCAAAGGTTAATTTAAAATTAAATCCAGAAAAATGTGTCTTTGGAGTGCAGTCCGGAAAGTTTCTGGGTATGTGATAAGTGAGAAAAGGATACAGCATAATCCAGACTAGCTTGATGCCTTATTACAAATGGATCCTCTTCAGAATATTAAAGAAGTGCAAAGGTTGCTAGGAAGGTTAGCTGCTTTAAATCGTTTTATCTCAAGGTCTTCGGATAGGTGTGCCCCATTTTTCCAGACTTTAAAGGGTGCTAAGGACTTTAACTGGTCTCCACAGTGCGATCAGGCATTCAATGAAATAAAAAAGCATTAATCTTCCCCCAAAACTCTCTACATACCTGTTGATGGAGAAACACTGTATATATGTTTAGCATTGTCTGAATGTGCTATAAGTGCGGTGCTAGTAAGAGAGGTTGACAGTTATCCTCACCTGGTGTATTACATCAGCAAGAGCCTGATGGATGCTGATAAAAGGTACTTAAAACTTGAAAAAATAGCACTAGCTTTGGTAATTGCTGCTAGAAAAATGAGGCTCTATTTTCAGTCTCATTATATTGTCGTCCGGACGTTTTTTCCCTTGAAAAATGTCGTTCAGAAGGCAGACATATCAAGCAGGATGACCAAGTGGTCAGTAGAATTGAGTGATTATGATATCGATTTCGCCCCTCGGACTGTAATCAAAGCTCAATCTGTTGCTGATTTCCTGGTTGAGTTCGATTCAGACAGAAGTACTAAGCAAGCTGTAGAGGAGAAAACTAAGAAGGTATGGGTTGTCCGGACAGATGGTGGATAGAGTACCATGGGTTGTGGTGCTGGGATATGTTTAACCTCTCTGTATGACGATAAGTTATACCAGGCTATATGTTTTGCTTTTAGGGCTTCTAACAATGAGTTCGAATATGAAGCTGCTATAGCTGGTCTGAAATTAGCCTTTCTGTGTGGGGCTAAAAGAGTCAGGTTAATGAGTGATTCTCAGCTTCTAGTCCATCATGCCCAAGTTCAATATGAGGCCAAAAAAGAGCAGTTGATTAAATACTTGTTCATCCTTAATGAAGTGGCAGCTAACCTAATTAATGTTAGCTATGAGCACATACCTATATCAGAGAACACACTAGCAGACTCCTTGGAAACCATAGCATACTCTAAGTCCTACCCATGGATTTATGTGCAAGAATGTCCATCCATACAACCCAATCAGGGCAAGGAAGAGGAGGAAAGTTTGAGTATACAAGTGATTCAACCCAAATACTGGAGATATCCCCTTCTTCAATACATTGTTTATGGTATTTTGCCTCCGGAGAAAGTTGTGGAAAGGAAAATGAAACATAGGGCTCGTGGTTTTTTAATCATAAGAGACATCCTTTACAAGAAGTCATTTAGTAGACCTCTTTTTTGTTGTTTGGGGATTGAAGAGTCCCAAATTTTTCTATCCAAACTACATGATGGTGAAGGATCGCCACACTGTGGCTATAAAGCTTTAACCCGAATGGTTTAGTTGGCCGGATACTATTGGCCATCCATAATGGTGGATACCAAGGAATTGGTAAAGAAATTGACCCATGCCAAAGATATGGTAATGAAATTCATACCACAGCTGTCCCACTGGAGTCGATTTCTGAGCCAGTACCTTTTTCTCGTTGGGGACTGGATATAGTAGGGCCTCTACTGATGGCATCCGGAGGGTGCAAAACTATTATTGTAGCCATTGACTATTTTTCCAAGTGGATGGAAGCAGCCCCCCATGCCAAGAACTACTTCAAAAGCTGTTATAAAATTTATCATGTCCAACATTTGTTGCAGATTTGGGGTTCCACAAAAGATAACCACAGATAATAGGCCACAATTTGATAACAAGGATTTGGAGAGTTTCTGTGCCTCTAGGGGCATTCAACATTGCTTCTCTTCTCATTTCCACCCACAAGCGAATGGTCAAGTTGAAGTGGCAAACAAAACCATTCTGTTCGGTCTCAAAAATAATTTAGAAGGGGCTGCAGGAACGTGCCCAACCTATTTACAAGAAGTATTATGGGCGTACCAGACTACTCCTGGAGCTGCTACACAAGAATCTCCTTTTTCCTTGGTATATGGAATAGATGCAATTGCTCCTGTAGGGGAAATTCTTCCATCATACAGAATTCACAATTTTTCCGAACAGGTTAATGAAGTGGCAATCAGAAGTCAATTGGACTTAATAGAAGAAAAAAGGGTTAAGGCTCATCTTAGAGCCACCCATTATCAAGGCTTGATGAGGAGCAGGTTTGCTTCCAAAATCAAAAGAATGAATTTTCGACCAGGGGACAAAGTGTTGAGAAAAGTCTTCTTACATACTAAGGAGAAGCAGTTCGGCAAGCTAGCTCCAAACTTGGAAGGGCCCTATGAGGTCTCCAAAAAAATTAAGCATGGGACATACAGGCTTCAAGACAAAGATGGAAGAGTCTTAAACCACCCTTGGAATATTGAACACCTCCGGTTATATCTGGAGTGAAAGTTGTGTAAATATTTACTTGTTTAAAGTCTATGTAAATATTAGGGGGCATCCATGTAAATATTAGGGGGCAAACTCTTTCCTACCCTGGTGGCCCGATGAGGTTCTAATGAGGTGCCTTGGTTTTTCGATAAAATTTGATGCCTTCTTAAAATATTCAGAGTGGTATGATTTACAGTTTCTTTTAAGTCTTTTAAGGATTTTTGGCAGATCGGATTGATCTGGTGTAATGATGACCATTTAACGTTTGTCATCGGAGATTTTAAACACTCTCATCTTAAATACTTGTAAAATAAATAAGAGCTCTTTAAACATTAGCCATTGAAGTTAAGCAAATATGAAACAAAGCAAAAATTTAGCAAAGTAAACCTATCCGGCTAAAACCGAATGACGATATTAAAACATAAAATATGCATTGGCCATCCAAGGGCTTTGAGTTTAAAGAGAGGCCTAACCAGACTCAAACCGGACGCAGTTACAAAAATTCCTTGGCCATCCAAGGACTTTAGTATTTCATAAGGATAAGAAAAACAAAATTAGAAAAGATAGTTAAAACCTCAGGGTTAATTCCCCTTGGATGTTCCTGCATCGTCGTTTTTCTTGTGATATTTGGATTCTTCACTCGAACTCTCTCCCGTTCCTTCTTCTTCATCAGTAGTGAAATCTATTCCACTACTATAGCCATGTCGATCACCTTCTACCATAATTTGAAACAGGAGGTCCTCATACTCCACATATCTCCATAAATCTCCAAGGGTTCTCTTCAGAAATTTCTGGTGGACAAGAAGTATCATATCAGATTTGAACTCTGCATCTCTTACTTCCAGGGAGTCTATCACTTCATTGGTATACGCATCAATCTTGGCCTGGATTGTCTTTTCCTGTTCTTTCACCAAGTCCTCTTTCTCCTTGGTGACCCTTGACACAACCTCTTCGAGAGAAGTCTTATCACCGGACAAGGTTTGGATGGCATTGTCCTTGGTCTTCATGTCTCCCTTCAAGGTGGAAAGATCTCTTTCCAATCCGGAGCATTTGGTTCGGAGCTCTGTGTTAGCTGTCTCTAAAGTGACCAGCTTGGTTGCCAGATCTTCTTTCTTCTTCTTTAACCCCTCAAGTTCCTTCTTCAATGCTTCAATACTCTGGTTGGAATTAAGGAGGTTAGTGGACAAACTCTTCTTGTCGGTGTTGAGGGTGTTGATGAGGGCAGACTGACTTTTTACTTGCCTCTCCAAGTTGAGCACTGGCTGAATATGGCCCAACAGAGAGTGAGTCACCATATCGTTTTCCCCTGAGATAGTAAAAGACTTACCATTAAAAGTCACCATATTGGAGAAGCTTGGGGGAAGGTAGGGGCCAGTAAAGTCATCTTTTTCAAACTCTCTGAAATAAAGGCCAATGTTTTGGAGGCCACTGATGTCTACTCCTTCCAAATCTCCTCTGGTACCTTCTCCGGTGTGTAGATTGATGGGGATTTTCTCTGCCAGGGTGGTTTCAGTTGGATCAGCCGGAGGTAGAGGCTCCAAAGGGTGGAGGACTACTTCATCCCGCAAGTAGACCTTCTTCTTTAAGGAGTCCTCTCATCGCTGCTAGCTCCTCTCTTTCAATCCTTTTAGGAGGACTTGTTTGATTTTGGGGTTCACCTGCCTCCTTAATGGACTCATCCTCAACTACTTTAAGCAAAGTAGCATCAATCCCTCCTTGGACCTGCCCTCCTTGGCTCTCCAGAGAAATCTCCACTGCAGCGCCTCGAACAGCCTCTACTGCAGCCTTCTTTTTCTTGCCCTTCTTCCCTTTCATTTTGCTTGGGGCTTTGGCTCTCGAGAGCAAGGCTAATTTTCCATTCTTCGCCTCCGTTCTCTTAAGTATAATGGCCGGAGGAGGTGGTGTAGTCAACTCCTCCCAAGTGAGATCTCTCCCACCCGTAGTGTTCCAAAGGTGGGACCTCACCAAGTTGCCTGAGGTAAAGTAGTTGTGGAAGGCGTTCCCCAATGGTCAGCAGCCCAGGCATTTAATTTAGCACATGTGGTCTGCCCCTCCTCCACATAGTCAGAGAACTCCTTCGACAATACTGACATAAAAGAAGAAGTAAATTCAGTAATAATTTGTTTTTGTAAAATGAGAAAGACAAACAAAGTAAAATACTTACCTGAGCTCTTCCACCTGCTAGTGAGCATACTAGGATTGATGCCAACCTTGATTTTTCTCCCATTCTCCCACGTCCCGCTGATTAATAAGAACCGGATCTTCCAGTGTATCTCTGACTCAAGCAGGTCGTCCACCACTTTAACGTCATCTCTCATATTGTAGTGGTAGAATGGGATATGATGGTTTTTACAAAGGCTGCCACTACAGTGAAATGCTCCATTGGGAGAGGAATACCGGACAGCCTTGACGCCATAATGCAGGCGAGGAGAGTATACCAAGCATTTGGACTCAACTGGCTTGGACAGAGTTTAATCAGGTGGAAATACCTGACGATTTCTGGATCCAAGGGGAATCTGAGCCCCCAGTTGAACATCTCAGTATAGATGACGATCTCGTTGAGCTTCCAGTCCATCGGAGTCTCCGGTGTGACTAGTATCATCACCATAACTGATTCAGGGATCCCCCTCTTGGTTCAGATCCGGCCTAGCTCAACGGTGTGAGTGTAGACATAATTAATATTCTGCATGGCCAGCAGATACTTCACATTGGCTTTGTGAAAACAAGGTCCCACTTTTCCTTCCAGGCTCTCCGGCAGATCTGGATGGGTCATGCAGACTTTCTCCTTGCCTTTCCCTTTTTTGTCAGAGGCAGCATCTCCAGTTTGCCCGGAGGCTTCAGTTTCAAATGGGGCCTCTTCGACACTATCCTCCATCACCTCTTCCATCATTGTGGAAGGTTTATCAGTCGTTGTGGATGGAAGAGTGCTAGTTTGTGGCTCAGCAGTTTGTCCGGACGGTTGAGCGTCAGTCTCTTTTAAAGGTCTGGTGTCCGGTTGGGGGTCAGCTCCGGAGGACTTGGTATGAGAAGTGATTCTGGGTGCCTCGGATCCGGAGGGTTTGTCTCTTGGGGTTCTAATATATGCCTCCAATCCGGAGGCTTTATCTTTGGCTGCATACTTCGAGGGCCCCATTTTGGAGGACTTGGGTTGTGAGCGAGTTGCTTGGCCTTTTACCAGGCGCGTTGTCCGACGAGGGTTAGTTTTCTCTGAGTATTTCTCAATGTCTGACCCCATAACAATAAATGGAGAAGGCTTCCTAACACTCAATACTGCTTTCTCTTGCACGGTAGAAGGTTGAGACTCCTGAACCGAAGAGCCTCACGGGATTAGCGATGATAAGGAAATATATTCATTAGGGGCTTAAATGTAATTAATAAGGACTTGAATGATAAGTTCTATTAATATAGAATAAGATTAAAGTTTTATAAGAAGAATAGGGACTGAACTGTAAATAAATCTCTTATGTAACCGAATTTGTAACTAACTCACTAGGCCTATTTAAAGAGGTCGAAGATGCTGATTACACCTATGAAATAATTAGAGGAGAAAGATTATATTCACCATCTGAAAATCTCTGAGTCAATATTCTCAATCTTCTCAATTCAATTTCTATTCTCACCAAATTAGCGCCAGAAGGAGGGGGCGAAGATACCTTGATCGATAGATCAAAAATCGAGTCTCGAATTTATTCGTTTTCTGAAGTATTTCGTTTATATTTTTGTTGATCGGAGATGAATTCGGAGGAAGGAGATAATCCACCTATTCGAAAGGCTTTGGAGACGTTGAGATCTGATCTGCAAGAGAAAGAAGCAGGTAAGTCAATTCCGATTCAATCAAACCAATTTGATTTTGAAGGTAAAATGAATGAGTTGATAAGAAAAGTGGCGGAACTTGATGATTTTGCTAAAAAGAAACAAGATAATAATGGCGCTAGATTTAGATCTAAAATAGCAAGAGGTGATCGGGATGATCAGTCAGATTCATCAAATGACGACGGCGACGTTCAATATGTTCAACGTAAAATACATTTGTAGCGTAAGAATGAGCATAGTGGAATGAGAAAAAAAGAAAAGTTGCAGAAGCGACGGTATGTAGATTCTAGTGAAGAAGAGGATTTTGAAAATTCGGAGTCAGATGAAACACCAAGATATAAGCATTTTCGAAGTCATTCAAAAGGAGGAGGATATGAATTTCGGCCAGCTAAAATGTATAAGGAAGGAAGGCAAAAGAAGGAAAGACGAGTGTATTCTCCTCGGAAATTTGAAGGTGAACCAAGTTTGTATGCTACTGTGGGAATGAGGAACGAAGACCAGTTTGTTCAAGGAGTAGATTGGAGGGATTCACCGTTGATCAGTGAGATTAGATCTGTGCCACTTCCGAGGCGGTTCGACATTTCTAAAATTGACAAGTTTGATGGAACTCAAGATCCAGATGATCATATAGAGCAATTCAAAAACTATATGACTAATTTCGAAGACGATGATAAATCGGTTTGTAGAGCATTCTCTCAGACATTCAAAGGAACTGCACTAAAATGGTATAACAAGATTCCTAAGGAGTCCATTGCAAATTTTAGAGGCTTTTACACAGCTTTTCGAAGACAGTTTGTGGGAAGCAAAGAAATGAGAGCTAATGGAGATACGATAATACAATGTAAGCAAGCTGTGGGAGAAAAGTTGAAGGATTATACTAAAATATTTGTGTCAACAAAAGCAGGATTAGATGATTGTGAGGAAGTGGTAGCTATGGCAGCGTTCAGACAAGAATTGTTGCCAGGAGATTTAGCTGATGAAACGACAAGGCGTGGGGCATTAACGTTTGGAGCTCTCATGGCTCAGGTTGAAGATCAGATCAAAGTCGAAGAGTCTACTCGAGTTCGAGGAGGAAATAGTAGTGTTCATAAAGGAAATAATCAAGTGAGCTCTTCAAATAATAACTCGTCGCGGGCGATGGGTACTCAAAATGTTTCCAATCGAGGAGGTTCGAACTCATACCAAGGAGGATCTAATCAGCACAATTTTAATAATCAACACCAATTCAGACCAAGATCGAATATGTGGGTAAGGCCAGAATATTATGCGGATTTGACTGAAAGTGTGGCATCGATATATGAGAGAACCAAGGGAATAGTAAATTTTAGAAAGCTGGCAGCAATTAATAGGCCAAGAGAGGAACGCAATAACAAGTTCTGTAGGTATCATGATGATATTGGGCATGATACAAATGATTATATTGCTTTGAAGAAGGAAATGGAGGTTTTAATAGAGAATGGAAAATTGTTGGAGTATGTCAAAAGGAACGCTAAAGCCATAACTCAAAAAGTAGGCAATCCTAATTCTAAGCAGGAAAGTGCACTGATGATTTTAGATGCTGCAGATGATAAATTTGATGTGGCTTCAGAATATGTCGACCCAGACCCTAGTCGATTGTTGTTGATGTCAGTTGATGAGCCGATGTGTAAGGGACGTGTTCGAGATTTGTGTGCGTTCTTTGACTCATTGGCGATATAACACTAATAATTCGAGGAAAAGACATATAGTGAATTTAACGCATCAAATTGAAGGAGGAGCATTAGCACACCTATACAATAAGAAGGATGTCCCATTTATAATTTTCGATGGGGATGATTTGAGAGGAATTACTGGGCCACATGAAGATGCAGTGGTCATTGGAGCAGAAGTGTGTGGGGTGGAAATTCGACGAGTATTGATTGATACTGGAAGTTCTGCTAATGTGTTGTTCAAATCAACGTATGATAGATTAAATGCTCCGCCTCGGATAGAAAGGTCAGAAAGAACTATAATTGGGTTTACTGGTGCGACATCGAACGTAGTAGGGGAGTTTCAAGATGAAATTTCTCTGGGAAAAGGGTCTTTCAAAAAGAAAGTACAAGTACTTTTTATGGTGGTAGCTATTTTGGAAGGTCATGGCTGGCAAAAATGTATGCTATAGTTTCTACAGTTCACCAATGTTTGAAATATGTAGTCGGGGATCGAATTGGTGTAGTTCGAAGTGATCAAAAAGTGGCTAGAGAGTGTTACACTGCTGCATTTAGACTACGTGATAAAAATACCGATGATCCAATGGAGAAATAGCAGTTTGGGGGTTGCCTTCTAGTAGTGCAGATGAGGGAATTGATGATCCGAGGTCAACCCCGAGTTCTGTGGTGGTAAGTGAAGAAATAGAAGAATACGTTTTCAATAATGACAGAGTACTTCGAATTGGGACTTTATTTTCTTTATCAGTGCGAGAAAGGTTGTTGAATTTTTTGTCTAAAAACTTGGATGTGTTTGCTTGGACGTCTGAGGATGTGGTTGGGGTCCCAATTGACATTATATGTCATAGTTTGGCTGTGGATTCGAAGATCAAGCCGATAATACAAAAAAGGAGAGCTTTTTCGTTGGAAAAATCCGAGGCCATAGTTGTTGAAGTAGATAGATTGTATAAAATGGGGCATATTCGGGAGTCCAAATATCCGAAGTGGACAGCTAATCCTGTAGTAGTGAAACAGAAGAATGGGAAATGGAGAATTTGTGTAGACTTCACAGATTTGAACAGAGCCTGCCCAAAGGATCCTTTTCCAGTACCTCGAATTGATCAGTTAGTGGATTCTACTTCTGGAAATAAAATTTTAACATTTATGGATGCATTTTCAGGATAAAACCAAATTCGAATGAATCCATAGGATGAAGAAAGCACAACTTTTATCACTGATCGAGGTTTACATTGTTATAGAGTGATGCCGTTTGGATTGAAAAATGCTGGGTCTACATATCAAAGGTTGATGAACAAGGCATTTGCTTCACAAATAGGGAGGAATATCGAAGTATACATCGATGATATGCTGGTTAAGAGTAAAAGTGATGATGATCATATTGACGATTTAGAAGAGACGTTTTTGAATCTTAGAGCAATACAGTTGAAGTTGAACCCAGAAAAATGTACGTTTGGAGTCCGATCTGGTAAATTTCTGGGGTATGTGATAAGTGAAAGAGGAATTGAAGTGGATCCAGAATAGTTGAAGGCTTTGATATCAATGTCTTCACCTCGGAATATCAAAGAAGTGCAGATGTTAACAGGCAGGTTAGCAGCTTTGAACAGATTCATTTCTCGTTTTTCAGATAAATGTTTGCATTTCTTCCAGGTGTTGCGTCGACCGAATAATTTTGAGTGGACTTCAGATTGTGAAGAAGTTTTTATTAAGATAAAAAATCTTTTGTCCTCTCCTGAAATATTACCAAAGCCTCGAGAAGGTGAGCAACTGTTTTTGTATGTAGCAGTATCGCACTATGCAGTGAGTGCAGTTCTGATTAGTGAATATTTGGGAGTTTCGAAGCCCGTTTATTATGTCAGTAAAAGTTTGGTTGATGCTGAAAAACGTTACTTAAAGCTCGAAAAATTGGCATTGTGCATAGTAGTGGCGGCGAGAAAAATGCGTCCTTACTTCCAAGCACATACAATTGTGGTTCGAACTTCTTATCCATTAAAAAATGTGTTGCAAAAGCCAGATATCTCAGGAAGAATGACTAAGTGGTCTGTAGAGCTGGGAGATTTCGATGTGTTATTCTCTCCACGAACGGCTGTCAAAGCTCAGGCCTTAGCAGATTTCTTTGTTGAGTTTCATTCGAGTAGATCCAAAGAGAAAGAAGATGAAAAAATACACGTGAATCCGACGTGGACCGTACGAACTGATGAAGGGTCTAGTAATAAAGGGTCGAGTGCGGGGGTAGAATTGGTGGCCCCGACAGGGGAGTATATGTTTCAAGCTATAAGATTTGGATTTCATGCTTCGAATAATGAAGCTGAATATGAAGCAGTGTTAGCAGGATTGCGGTTAGCAAAAATTTGTGGAGCAATATTCGTGCACTTAGAGACAGGTTCGCAGTTAGTGGTTAACCATGTTAAAGGAGTATCAGAAGCTAAAAAAGATCGTTTGGTTTTGTATTTGCAAGAACTTCGAAGTGTGATGGCACAATTTGAAAATGTCGAGGTGGAGCATATTCGAAGAGGAAATAACACAATGGCTGATTCTTTGGCAACAATGGCTTACTCTGAAGAATATCCATGGATCGTGACACAACCACTGCCTTCGATTATATCAAGCTTTGAGCAATGTGAATTTGTTGAGGAGGTGGTAAATGATTCGATGCTCATTCGGGGTGATTGGAGAACTGACTTGTTAAATTTTCTTACAAAGTGAATACTACCACTTGACAAGCACTTGCTCAGGAAGATAAGGAGTAAAGCTCTTGGCTATGTGGTGTTGGATGGGATATTGTATAAGAAGTCAGTGTCGAGGCCTTTATTACGATGTTTGAGTAAGCAAGAATCTCAAAACATTTTATCTGAATTACATGATGGAGATGGATCAGCTCATTGTGGTTTCAAAGCTTTAACACGTAGGGTATTGTTGGCAGGATATTATTGGCCTACTATATTGCAGGATGCCAAGTTATTAGTTCGAAGTTGTGATACTTGTCAAAGGTATGCACATCTGATACATAAACCAGCGACACCTCTAATGATAATCTCTGAAGCGGTTCCTTTTGATAGATGGGGGATTGATTGGGTAGGACCATTGCCTATGGCTTCAGGTGGAAGACAAATGATTATTGTTGCAGTTGATTATTTTTCGAAGTGGGCAGAAGCAGAGCCTTTAGCTGGAACAAAAGCTAAAGATGTGATCAAGTTTATTTTAAGTAACATCTGCTACTGTTTTGGAGTTCCTCGAAAAATAACAACAGACAACGGTCCCCAATTTAATAACAAGGAAATGGACTCTTTTTGCTCCTCGAAAGGAATACAGCAATGCTTTTCTACTCCTTTCCACCCACAAGCAAATGGGCAAGTGGAAGTTACAAATAGATCAATTTTGGAGGGTTTGAAGAAAAATTTGGCGGGAGCCGCAGGGAAATGGCCAAATTATCTTCAAGAAGTGTTGTGGGCATATCGTACAACTCCTAGAGAGGCTACAAAAGAGACTCCTTTTTCTTTGGTGTATGGAATGGATGTTGTATGCCCTGCTGAATCTATATTACCTTCCTACAGGTTATTGCGTTATTCCGAAGTAGATAATAATGAAGCTAGAAGGGTTGAGCTTGATTTGTTAGAGGAAAAGAGGGTCAAAGCACATTTGAATGTGGTTCATTATCAAACCTTAATGAGAAGCATGTACGATGCTAAAGTTAAGAAGAGGGAGTTCAAAGTTGGCGATAAAGTGTTGCGGAAAGTATTTCTTCATACTAAGGATAAACACCTCGGAAAATTGGCTCCGAATTGGGAGGGTCCTTATGAAGTCAAAATGAAGGTCAAGCCAGGGTCATATAGGTTGTCTGATCGTGAGGGGGGGATGCTCAAACACCCTTGGAATATAGAACATTTGAAATTGTATTATGGTTAAAATTGAACTTAGAATTTTTGCAAGACAGACATACTCTTTCCTTATCTGTTGGCCCAGAAAGGTTTTAATGAGGTGTCTGGTTAAAATTGAATTTCATAATAAAATTTCTTTTGGCCATTGGTTGTTTAATATGATGAATGATTTGTTATTTTGGTAACTTGGCAAAGACTGATCATCTTTGAAAGTTGACCAAGAGTAATTTTCCAAAGCAACAGCTTTGAAGAAACAACCTATTTCGAGGTGCCACGTTTTATGAGTGCATCTAATTTTCGAGGTGCCACGTTTTATGAGTGAATCTAATTTTCGAGGTGCCACGTTTTATGAGTGCATCTAATTTTCGAGGTGCCACCTTTTATGAGTGCATCTAATTTTCGAGGTGCCACGTTTTATGAGTGCATCTAATTTTCGAGGTGCCACGTTTTATGAGTGCATCTAATTTTCGAGGTGCCACGTTTTATAAGTGTACCTGAACTTTGAAATATTAAGAGAGTTGCTTGTTTCATCGGATAAAACTTGAAGCTTACAAAAAGGAGACAACTACTTAATAAAAACACACAAAAAACAACAACAACAAACACATGACATAATCTACTGATTAGTCGTCTTCCGATGACCCTTCAGAATCGTCACCTTCTTCTGAAGAGCTTGATGCAACCTCGAATGCTTCCTTTGGGCGATCTTCCTCTGGAACTTGTTTCCAAAATTCTGTTAAATTTAACCTTGGATAAGCGGCATGGATTTCTCGAAGAAGATTGATAGCTGTTTGGGTTTGAGCCTTCTTGATACCATCAAGCATCACAGAACCAACAGCGGCTTCGGCTTTCTTGATGGCGACCTTCTTTTCCTGCTCGAATCCTGTTTGAAGCGTAGTCAATTGAGTTTGACAATTTGTCAGGCTTTCTTGAGTTTTCTTAACAAGTCCTTCAGCATCGGTAGATTTTTTCTTTTCCTTCGAAATGGCAGTAGAATGTTGAAGATTTATATTTTCAAGAGCCAGACGATGAGAAGTCTCCAAAGCTTCGATTTTTTCTTTATGCTCTTTAAGAAGTTTTCTTTTCTCAGCCTCGAAATTTTGAAGTGCTTCATCTTTCGAAGTTTTTTCAGATTCTTTTTCCTTTTTGCTCTTGATTAATTCTTGTGCAAGGATTTCCAATTGTGAATTTGAATTGTTTACTTCTTCACACAATTTTTTGGTTGCAGCACTTAAGTTAGTAAAAGGTCGAAGGATTGAAGTTACCTCATCGGATTTGTCAGGGTTGGGCAAGTTTGATGGGCGATGATGGACAGGAATAATCGCATTAGATGTTGAAGTTATGGAAGCCCCGGTAGAAGATGATGGAATGGTGTTGGTAGGCTGAGAATCTTCACCAGTGACTACAAAATCCCCGCTCGAGTTGAAATCTTCGAGGTTAAGATATTCGTTTTCTTGGCTATCTCCTAGTGCCAATCCACCTTGAGGATTTTCTTCAATGAAGGTTTTCTCATGCACCTCGGAAGCCAATACCTCTTCGAGCATTTCAGCTTCGTTCTTTTTCTTCGGGGTAGTGGACTTGCTCTTTTTCTTCTTTGGAGCATTATCTTCTTTCTTTTTCCTTTTCAGGACAGGTTCGTCTTCTTCGGATATTGGAGGAAGTTGAGATGCAGGCGCTTTTCGTTTCCCTGCAGGCTTCGAATTTTTGGAAGGGTTAGGCTTACTTGTGTTGGGCTTTTTGAGGGCTAGCTTTCCCTTCTTTTTTAGTGGCAGATGACTGTCAGATCGGTTCCTGGTGGGAAGGTAAGTTTTCCCATCTGGTGCAAGTATTCTTTTGACCGCTTCAATGGGATCTGGGGGGAGCATTGGGTCTTCAGGGAAGTTAGCTCCCAAGGTTATGCGCCAGAGATGGCTGTTGACGAAGTTGATTGGTTGAAAGGCTGAGTGAAATCCATTTCCCCAGGCTTTCTCTACACATTCAGCCATTCTCTTGAAGATGTCTTTTGCAGTCTTTCGACGACTTTTGAATCTCCTCGGAATTTCTGGAAAAAGAGTAAACAATTAGATAAGTAGGCTTGGTTATTTTGACTAGGCTTAACAAGTTGGGAAGAAAATATTAACAATAATAACAATGATCTACTTACTGTTATCTCTCCAGATGAGAGTAAGTTTTGAGGGGTTGTCATCGGAAATTTCTTTACCATTTTCCCAAGCTCCTGATAAAAAAACAAACCTTTGCTTCCAAAACTTATCAGCTTCGAGGAGGTCATCGATAATCTTCAGATCATCCTCCAAAGTTAGGTAGTAGAATGGTAAAACTGGCCCATTTCAGATTTTGGTCAACGAGATGAAGTCCTCTATTTCGAGGGGGATACTTCCTAGCCTCGACACCATAATAGCGGAGAATAAAGTGAACAGTTGGTTTGGAGTGACTTGTGTTGGGCACAACCCAAGAATTTTGAAGTACTTTACAATCATTGGATCGAGGGGAAATCGAGGTCCCCAGTTGAAAAGCTCAGGGTAAACTACCAATTCATTTTTCTGACAACTCAAAGGTGTTTCTCCTTCTACTGGTAGACGAAGAACAATGTTGTCTGTTAATTCCCATAGTTTCTTAAGTTCTTCTTTCTCTGATTTGAGGTAGTAAGTATATGGTACATTTTTTAGGGCAAGAATGTACCGAGGACAAAGTGGTTTTAGGTTTTCCTGAACCAAAGCGACAACATCTTTGGGGAGGGTAATAGGAGCTTTCTTTCCTCGAATTTTCTTTGAAGGGATTACTTCTTCTGCCTCGGATTCGCCTTCGGCATTGGATTCAGTGGCTTCAGAATCATTTTCCTTGTCATTTTCTTCATCAGTAGCTTCATCGCGAAGACTTTGAGTTTGAGTCTCAGTTTGAGTCACAAGAACTGGTTGACTATTCTCTGGTGTAACGTCAACCACTTCTTGTGGGGAGGAGAGGAGGTTTCTGCATCGTCACCCATTGCTAGAAAGGTTGATTTTTTGCGAAGTTTAACTTTAGTTGCTTCGGACTTTAGGATATGTGATTTGGGTTGTAGTTTTTTAGTTGCTTCGGATTGTAGGATAGGTGATTTGGGTTGTAGTTTTTTATAAGTTGGAGGTTTGTCAGAATTGACAGCCTTAGGTTTTCGATGTGGTCTTAGTGATGGAGAAGTGGGTTGATTTCGAGGAGGAGAAGATTGCTGGCTGGATTCTGGGTTTGATGCTAGGGGCGAAGATGAATTAACAAGGTTGGAATCGAAGTAACTGTATTTGAAGGTGGTAGAGGAGAATCGAGGACCGTTGTAGATTAGCCCAACAGCTCTGTATTCCTCAGCTCTTTCTCCAATACAGAGATAGTCGTAAGGACCAAACACTTGATTGCTAGGACCAGGGAAGAGAGATTTCTTTGGTTTTCTTCGTTTTTTGGGTTTAGATCTTTTGTATTTGGGATATCTTCTCATACAATAGACGTTGATCTGGGAAGTTGTTTTTTGTGACTGAAGAAATTGATGTTTCTGGGGAAGGTAGCTAATAGGGTTGAAGGTTGATGAAGAACTAGATGAAGATGGCTTAGGAAAGAGATGATTTTTCTAAAAAGTTCTCAGTAAGGTGAAGCTATGTATTTATACTTGGAAAAAGATGACGTTGAGAATTTGAAGAGGCAAAACCAGTGAACTGGTCTCATTGGGTGGAATGTGAAACGTGGAGAAAAACTTGCTGTGTCATAGACCTATCAAGAAGGGTCCAATCAATCTTTCAAGTAGGGGTCAGAAGATTCGAAGTAGAAGTAAAGTTGTATTTCTAGTCAGAAGATTCAAAGTAGAAGTAAAGTTGTATTTCTAGTCAGAAGATTCGAAGTGGAAGCAAAGTTGTATTTCAAGTTGGTAGATTCGAAGTGAGTGGGGAGCTTATTTGCACTCATTCTTATATTCGAAGTGAAGTTGCAAGTCACTGGGCTCAGTCATAATAAAGGGGCTGGATGAAAGAAGTTTTATTCACTTGGAGTAATGTTCGAAGACTGAATAGTTCTTATAAAATTGTCTTTATAAGAACTAAGGGGGCTACTGATAAGGAAATATATTCATTAGGGGCTTAAATGTAATTAATAAGGACTTGAATTATAAGTTCTATTAATATAGAATAAGATTAAAGTTTTATAAGAAGAATAGGGACTGAACTGTAAATAAATCTCTAATGTAACCCAATTTGTAACTAACTCACTAGGCTTATTTAAAGAGGTCGAAGAGGCTGATTACACATATGAAATAAATAGAGGAGAAAGATTATATTCACCATCTGAAAATCTCTGAGTCAATATTCTCAATCTTCTCAATTCAATTTCTATTCTCACCAAGCGAGAGGTTTGGTTGGAATAAACGTCTAGGTTTTGTGTTTTTAGCAGAGGGCGATCCTTGATCAGCTTCTGAGGATGGTGAATCAGGTTTACTTCTTGGAGAGACTGGAAGGCCAACATCGATACGTCTCTCACGCTCAACTTTTTGCGCTTTCTCTAGTTCAGAAAGATTTAGCCAACCACCTTTCACGAGAGCGTTTCTCGTTGTGAACATAAAACTACCCAAGAAAAGTTTTGAAAAGAAAGGTAAAAAGCTCTGAGAGAAGAAATTGCAAAATGATGAAGATGGTGAAACAGTAAAGGAAAATAATTTATACTAGTGAGGCAAAAAGTTACTCATACCTAAGAGAAAACGAAAAGACTTAGGTAATGATTGAAGGCGGCGCTGACGTAAGAAACATTAAATGCAGGAGTTGCTTTTCGGGCTTAGTGGCAGCGCCGTTCTAGGAAGAAAGCGACTGGTAAAACGAATCAAAGTGCGACACGTGTACCACGATCCAAAGAAAAACTCTTGGGATTTTGAGAAGAAATTAGTCCAGATAAACCTTGAACTGAGTACGTGAGCGATCCGGAAAATGTTGTTGTTGGCTAAGTGAGTTTTTTAGTCCTGCCAAAGATCTTTGACAAAACCTAAAAAAAGAGCTACTGATGAGTCCAGAATTATTCACCACTGCTCACTGAGAAAACCAGACATGGGTAGTTCGGACAATAGGTGCCCACTGAACCATCCGAACAGGAAAAAAGTACTAAAACACTAAACACCTTTTGACTAAGCTAGTTGCTAATCTACTTAAGAACTAATAGGTCTTTAAACTCGACCCGATTTCACAACTTGACTCGAAAGCCCATGGTTCCATAATTAAGGGTATAAATACTCAACCACTTTCATTAATGAAGGTAATAAACATTTAATACAACCATAATCTCACTACAAAACACCCAAACATTTAATACCTTTTAAATTCTCTAAAATACGTGACAGAATTACCCTCAATTCAAAATAATCCACACCAACATTAGCCTTTTTTGTACAACCTCTTTAAACTCTGTAATTTTCAATGTTTGCTAATGTAGGTCAAATTGGTAGACTTCAACTTGTGTTCTATATTTATTTAATATACTTTTGGATCAACAATAATTTGGACCAACATGCTAAATAAACATATTCAGTTATTATCTTAAGGAAGTCCAAATTAAAAGTAATTAACTTAATTATTTAATTATCTAAATTAGACCTATGGGTGAAAAGGAGTTATGGGCTCAAGTGTGGTAACCGAGTTGAATTTGGGCACTATGATAAAGAGGTCCTAAATCTCAACACTTAAGCCTGAATTAATAAACCAGGGATATAAATTGAACAATTAATTTATCGGATTATGGTCCCTGGACACAAAGAAGTAATTAATGATGGGCTTTACAATGTTGGACTTCACATTGTAAAGACTATAAGTAGTGGGTTAGGTTTAGAAATTTCATCATCTTAAACCCTAATTAGAAATACAATCGCTTCCTTAAGTGTCTGGAAACCTTTCCTTTTTTCACTAATTTGATTCTAGAGGTTTCTCAATTTCATAAACAGAATCACTGAAGAACGCAAAAGAACAAAAGAGAATACTAGATGGAAAGCAGCAAACAAATTCGTAAGTGTTCTTGGTTTTCTGTTTATTCATTAGGTGAATCTACAATAGGGTTTAATTATTTTTCTGCGATTTGTTATATAATATTTGATGCGATTTCGAATAATATATAACATTTGGTATCAGAGCTAAGTTAACCTTTTTGTGGATTTGATAGAATAATCCAATTGTATGAGGATATATATATTGATGAATGCATGTTTTTCTTCACTGTAAAAAATCCTTGCTATTGGGATTATGTGTTAATTGAGCTGGTTAGGGCATGGATTTAGGGATTGTATGAAAAGCATGTTATGTGATTTATTCGTATTAAAAAGCATATATATATATATATGTGTTTTTCCATGTTTTATATGAATAAATTGTAATTTTGATAGTTTAATGATCTTTTTGGTTAAATTAGGGTTTATTAATGTCTGATATTTCTTCTCTTGAAATTAATATCAAATCAACCATAATATAATAAATAAATCAAAACTAATTGGAAAGTGGATCATCGACGGCTTAACCCCTGAGTTTAACGTTGATCGAAGGATGTCCGGCGATGTTCATAATGGCCAGCGAACTGCTGACGATGTGGATGAACACCGCAACTTGTGAGGTAATTTAAAATCCGTTGTTGTCACAATGACAACATTAGGAGTGTTCTAAATAGTGATTTTTTAGAATATGAATATTGTGTGATGAATAATAAAAAAACACTATTCATCGAAAATACTATTCATCACATTATGAAATCTATTTTTTTCGGGTAGTGAATAGTAATTTTCATACGATGAACAATATTTTTTCGAAAACATTATATATCGAAAAAAATTATTTAATTAATTTAAAATATATGACATGCTTTATTTCACAAATATGGTGTGTTTTTCATGCTAATTGTTGTATTTTTAGGTGTGTTTGGCATGCTAATTGTTGTATGTTTATTTGTGAATGAAATTGTATATGCTTGAATAATTAAATGGTGATGCCTGACTTAGGTTTCGTAGACCGTTTAATCGACCCTCTCGAAGGTTTAAATTAATTTTTTTATGGATCCTAGGTTTCGAAAACTTCAGATTTTAATTTAAATTCAAATATTACCGGTCCTCCGGAAGGTTTACGTTTTGGTTTAAATAAATCATGAACAAGAGAAAATTACTGAAAATGGTCTTTGTTGTAATTATAACTTTAAGTAGATGAAATCGACCATCCAGAAGGTTTCATCGGTACTTATGATAGATTAAATTCATCATTGCACTTTTTTTATTTTAAGTAGGTGAAGTCAATCATCCGAAAGGTTTCACCGGTACTTAAAAAGATAGGGTTATTTTAATCTAAGTAAATGACATCGGCCCTTCAGAAGGTCTGGTTGGTACTTAGGAAATTAAAATAATGATCATGATACTTTTCTCAAACTCATAAAATTGCATGTTAGTATGATTTTCCCTCCCGTATCTATTATCAGAGAATTTTATGTTTTACATGTATTTGCCACGCTCATGCATATGTTTTAAGTTATATGTCAAGATGTTAAATGTGCTTTGTATTGTTTGTTCATGCTATAGTATCCACTGGCTACATTCTATTGGGGAACCATCCACCCATGTTGGATTGTTCGGACTTCCAATTGTCAAACGAATATCTGTTGTTGTTTTTATTTCTACATGATTATGACCATGCATTGTCAACTCTCAAACCATCCCCCCTTAGTCCGGAAAGTACACTGGAGGAAACTAAGAACGATGAAATATGGGAGAAGTCATATACGTTATGCATGGCTCTCTTGTAACAGGTGATATCAGTAGCATTGCGTAGGTCTATCGTTAAAGGTGTTAACCACTGCCTCAGTCTTTCTCGCAGAGGTCAAGAAAGCCTTTGCCAAAAATGATAAGGTAGAGATGCAGCGTCTGCTCATCGAGTTAGCTACCAAAAATTATACTTGCAAAGGTAAAATCCGGGAGCACATTCTGGGAATATCGATGATTGGCCAAAAATTAAAGGTAATCAGTTTAGACTTACATGAGTAATGGATAGTGGGGTTCACATTTCATTCGCTGTCAGACTGGTTTAAGTATTTCCAGTCCACCTATAACTGCATGTGGGAAAAGTAGAATATCAATGAGTTGATTTCCCACGCTGCATAGGAGGAGGAAAAACTTAAAGGTATAACGCCTGAGGTTAATGTTATTACATCTGCAAAAGGGGCAGGGCCTAAGCGGAAGGCAGATGGCAAAGGACCAGAGTAAAGGTCTAGTAAAAAAGAAAAGCACGAGGCCCTAGACAAGTTCACGACTTTTAGGACCAAAGTTGAAAAAAAAAACTCGATAAGAGCATTAAAACTGTTAGATCTGACTGTGGTAGTGAGTACTATGTCAGATATGACGGATCGAGTGAACAATATTCAAGACCCTTTGCACAATACCTAGAGAAGTGTAAATATTCCCTCACTACACTATCTCGGGTTCACCTAGCATGAATGGTGTATCTGAGACACAGAACCAAACACTAAAAGATATGGTTCAAAGCATGATAAGTCATTCATCTCTACTATTATCTCTCTGGGGGAAGCCATCAAATGTCCCGCTTATATACTCAACCGAGTACCCACTAAAGCTACTGTTAGAACCCCATATGAGCTCTTGAACGAGTGTAAACCCAATTTAAATCATAAACATGTGTGGGTTTTTCTAGCTTAGGCAAGGCTTTACAAATGTCAAGAAACAAAACTGGACCCAAAAACCGTTAGTTGTTTCTTCATAGGTTATTCCGAACATTCCAAAGGGTCTAAGTTTAATGATTCTCTCGCTGGTACAATATTTGAGACAGGAACGACCAAGTTTCTAGAGGATGTTGAGTTTGGGAGAAGAATAAATGGATATATGATGATTCTGAGAAAGAAACAATAGAGATTCATTAAGGTTTTAATGGGGATACTCAGGTATCAGAAGATTGAGATGTAATGTCAATCATTTTGGTCCCATTAGAACAAGCTAATCCTCAAATTGACACTGATGCTCCATTTGAGAATTCTAAACAGGATACATATATGATCCAAGTAAAACAAGATGAACCTCAGGATAATCTTCCACAAGAGAATCAAAATGACATCGTTCATAATGACCAAACCCTACCTCCTTAAGAAATGCAAGAAGAGGAAATCGTCCCTGTAAGAAGGTCCACGAGATAAAACAAATATTATTATAGCTCAAGAATTTATAGTATATCTTCAGGAGTATGATGAGTTATGTGTTGGAAATGTAGATGACCCCTCATCCTACAAACAGGCCATGGCAAGCTTTGACTCTCAAAAATTGATTGTCGTTATGAAAGAAGAGTATAAATTAACGCACGACAATGTAGTATGATATTTGTCCCATTACCTTAAGGGAAAAAAAAGGTAATTGGTTGTAAATGGGTTTACAAAACCAAATGCAATTCCATGAGTAGTGTGGAAAGACATAAAGTACGTTTTGTAGGGAAATATTATACTCAGCGTGAAGGGATTGATTTTAAAGAAAACTTCGCTCTCGTATTGACGAAAGATTCTTTTAGAACAATCATGGAATTAGTTGCACATTTCGACCTTGAGCTTCATCAGATGGATGTTAAAACCGCTTTTCTTTATGGTAATATTGAGGAAACGATCTATATGGTGCAACCATAACACTTTATGGAAAATAACTCAAAATATCTGGTTTGCGTGCTTAAGAAATCCATATATGGGCTTAAACAGGTCTCTCGTCAAATGCATCACAAATTCATTAAGGTGATAGTCGGTTATGACTTTGAGATCAACTCGGTTGAGGATTGTGTATATCACAAGTTCAATGGGAGTAATTTCATACTTTTTATATTATATATGGATGAGATATTGCTTGCCTCGAACAATAAGGCATTGTTACACACTACAAAAGGAATTCTATCAGACAAGTTTGATATGAATGATCTTGGAAATGTCAGTTTTGTTTTAGGAATCCAGATACATCGGGGTCACTCTCGTGATATTATTGGATTATCACAAAAGGCATACATTGAAAGTGTGTTACAACGTTACAGAATGGCAGATTGCAAACCCCTAAGCACCCATATAACAATGCGTGACAGACTTAGTTTGGGACAAAACTTCAGATTGAGGAAATGAAAACAGTCCCATATGCTTCGGCAGTTGGGAGTTTAATATATGCTTTGTATTAGGCCGGACATTGCCTTTATTGTAAATATGTTTGAGAGATATGTTAATAACTCAGACATGGATCACTGCAAAGCAGTTAAAAGGGTACGCTCATACCTGCAAGGAACAAAAGTGCACATGTTAGCATATGCGAAGTCGGATAAACTGAAGATCATTGACTATTCCGACTCAGATATTGGTGGATGCGTAGACACAGTAAAGAGCATACCAGGAAACATATTCGTTTAGGTTGGAGGTACAACCGGGTTGAATTTGGGCACCGTGATGAAGATGTCCCAAATCTCAACACTTAAACCTGAATTAATAAATCAGGGATATAAATTGAATTAACAATTTATCGAGTTATGGTCCCGGACACAAGGAAGTAATAAAGGATAAACTTTACAATGTTGGAGTTCACATTGTAAATACTATAAGTAAAGGGCTAGGTTTAGGAATTTCATCATCCTAAACAGTAATCAGAAATATAGACGCTTCTTTCAGTGTCCGAAAGCCTTTCCTTTCTTCCCTAATTTAATTTTGCAGGTTTCTCAATTTCATAGACAAAATCGCTGAAGAACGCAAATGTACAAAAACAAATACTAGAGGGAAACTTTTCTCGTAATGTTATTGATTTTCTGTTTATTCGTTAGGTAAATTTAGAAAAAGATTAAATTATTTTTCTGTGATTTGTTATATATTTTTTGATGCAGTTTGGAATAGTATATTACGCTTTTGAGACAATATTGATCTATTACTAAACTTGTAAAATCATCTCATATGATAATTTGTAATTTTAAATTTATAGGATCTAAAACCTTTATAATTTCGGTATTTATTTATCTTCCTTTATAATCTATTTTATATGATAATTGATAAATAACTAAAATGTAAAAAAATTCCGTTCTTTTTTACAAGCTAACGTTTAGTTGTTTATTTAATGCAATTTTTTAAATCGTGCAATTGCACCTTTTATTAGAAATCGAAAATGAGACAGTACAACAAATATCCCCAATTAAACCCTAAAAACACAATATCTCTTCTATCTTCTCTCTCACTTCTTTCTTCTCCAAGCTTTGACCTGTGCTCTCCATAACCAGCCTGCCACGCGATTCATCCAACCCCAAGCCCGAAATCCCCAACTCTGAATCTCCAAACACACTTTCTTCACACCGAGTTCCATAAAAACACCAATTACCAGCAGAAAAGCGAGCATGCAACCGAAATACCAGAAATTAGCCCTTACACAAGCAACGAAACCTTGATTCTTACCGGCAAACCAAACTCCATCAAATCAGGAACTTGGATCTTCGAAAAAACCCTCTATCGGCACCAGACTTCAGCTTATCATACATGCAGACAAGATCCGTTTTCATGGCAGCACAAGATCGGACATGCAATCCAGAAATCAGAGAGCAGCTCTATCACAACATCGAAACCATGGGACCACTCGAAACACGACAGCGAAACTCAGGTGAACCCATGGGACCACTCGAAACACGATAGCGAAACTCAGGTAAGTACCCACTCAGAAACTCTTTCATACACATGTTAGGCATCCGAACTCGTTCTTAAGTGACCTACCCCAAGCCCATCGAGAAAAATAATTGCCCTCAGCCTTGCTGGTGCTTCCTCTTTTCCAAAAACAGACTTACCGAATGCATAAGAGGCAGAATGAGCCAGCCAATATGCTGCCTCATTCTGCTCTATGAAGATATGCTTAATTCTCATAGTAGGAGCTATAATCTCGAGACAAAAGTCAATCTAAGCTTTCAAATACCATGGATATTTGTTAAATAAGATCATTTCACAAAGGACTTTAGAATCAATCTCAACATCGACCATATGAAATCCCTTAGAGCGACAAATTTGAATACCCTCCATAAAAGCCCTAGTTTCAGCAATGAGCGGACTCCCTTTGCTGTAGCAGTTCGTGAAACCTAAAACCATCTCACCTTCATTGCTCCTTAGGATGCCTCCACCTGTACATTCACTAGTGACCGAGCAAGCACCATCGGTGTTTAGCTTGTAACGACCCAATTTAGGACAAACCCACCTGAGAACCATAGGGATATGTTTCCTTTGGAGATGGTTCACACAACTTAGAGAGAGCCCAATACCCCTGTCACTGCCCCAGTGTTTTTTCTTAAGTAAAAAAGCACTGTCCAAATTAGAAAGAATGAAAATAACTCTGTCAATCATCTCCTCATCCCTCCAGTTCTTACCCTACATCTTTAGCTTATTCCTAGCCATCCAGATAACCCATAGAATTATCTTAGGAAGGATGTTTTTTACATGAACCTTGCTTTTAGTTGACCAGAACCATAATCTCACCAATTGAGAGATCGACATGTTTTGAGAGATGAAAATCCTGAAGTGACCAGCAAAATAAGACCAAACCTTCGGGGCTTTTTGACATTCCACAATTACATGATTCACACTTTCTATGTTATAACATTTCTGACATTTTGAAGCTAAATAGAACTGTTTGTTTTGCAAAATAGTATCAACAAGCATCGAGTTCTTGAAGATTCTCCAAAGCAAAAAGGAGTATTTTCGAGGTGTCACATTATTCTACACATTACTATAAAGGTACGAACTATGATCCTTTTTAAAGACCCCATTCCAAGTAAACTTAGAGCAAAACAACCCATTACTTAAAGACCAGGATTTAGAATCAGACATAGATTCATCCAAAGTAACCTTAAGGATATTCTGGACTTGATTTCGGTCCAGAACATTCTCAAGGTTGCTGATCATCCAGCTTCCATTTGACCAAAAATCCATGACCAGAGAATTCCCATAAAGCTTCCTGTTCTCATCCGTTTCAAAAACTTTAAATGCTTCACTAGAACATCATCTGTCCAGTATTAAGTCCAAACACCCAGCCTTAGCATGACAAAAAATATATTTTTCAGCCACATCTCTCACAGACCAGACCCTTCTCCAAACTTGAGAACTATTAGCTTGCAATCATCAACGAAGCTTAAGAAAGGTACGTTAAGACCACCTCTAGATTTAAATCTTGTAGTAGGATCAGTAGATGATAGATAGCAAAGACCTCTAATCAAATACTCCTAGGCAAGAATAAAAAGGGTTGGGGACAGTGGGTCACCCTGTCTCAGCCCTTTATTAGACTTAAAGTAGCCCTTCAAGGACCCATTAATTAGGACAGAGAAATAATAATTCTCAATGTTTCTCTCAATGATTTTTATGAATCCATTACTGAAAACAAAGGCTTGCATCACACTTAACAGGAAGGTATGGTCAAGCCTGCCAAACGCTTTATCCATATCGATCTTCAGCATAATGTTACCTCCCCTAGTCTTAGTCGAGAGATCCCCAGCAAATCCCTGAGCCAACATTATGTTTTCATGAATACTCCTACCTTTGGTAAATGCCCCCTGAACATCTGATACTAAACTATGAAGTATAGAAGAGAGCCTTTTGTTAATTAGCTTAGAAAGAATCGTACTAAAATAAGTAGTTAAGCTAATAGGTCTGTAGTCCTTCCATTCCCTAGGAGCGTCACCCTTAGGAATTAGACATAGGACAGTAGAACAGATACCCTGTGGGAACTCACCTCTCCTGATAAAATCATTCAGAGCCTCACAGAGATCCATCTTGATAATAGGCCAACAGAACTTATAAAATTGACAATTAAAACCATCAGCACCCGCAGTTGCAGTACGACACAGATATTTGATAACATCGTAGACTTCATTCTCAGAAGGCAGCTCTATAAGCCTGACATTGTCTTCCTCAGTCACTATCTTAGGAATGTAGTCCCCCATAATATTTAAACACCAAGGGTTAGGGTAGTCAGAGATTAGATTTTTGAAATGGTTCACACCTGACTCACTTATAACCTTATGATCCTGCTCCCACTTAGTGTAATCCTAGATTCTAATGATTTGAGACTTTTTTCTCTTCATTTTCACATAATTGTGAAAGAAGGAAGTATTTTTCACCATCCAAAGTCCACTTGGTACTAGCTTTCTGAGACCAGTAAGATTCCTCCCTATCCAGCAGCATCAAATGCTTTTCTTTAGCAATCACCAGTTTAGCCTTATCCTCCTCAGAGTTAGAACTGATTAGTTTAGCTCAAGGTTAGCAATATCCTCCTGAACTAGCTTTAAAGAGTCGAAAACATTCCCCAAAATAGTTATGTTCCACACTTTCAACTTAAATTTTAAGAGCTTAAGTTAAAACCAAAACCTCTTGATAGGAGGACCAGGAAGATATATATCCCAACACTCCTCCACAAATTTGTAGAACTCCTTGTGAAGGCACCACATATTCAGAAACTTGAAAGAGGACACCCTAGTATTTGATGAGGATGAGATAGTAAGCAGTAAAGGAGAATGGTCAGAGCATGTTTTAGGTAGATGGTGAATATAGGTGTTGTCAAAATAGTTCAACCATTACCCATTGTAGATTACCCTATCCAATCTCCTCCACTGCCTACCATTAGACCAGGTAAACATATTACCAGAAAAACCAACGTCCATAAGAGAACAATCCAACATGAAATCATTAAACTCATCCATATTAGTAGTACAGTTAGATGAGCAATTGAGCTGTTTATTAGGAGAGGCAATAGTATTGAAGTCTCCCAAAAACATACATTCCAGCTCCCCATTGTCAATAGCCCGTAAACTGTCCCACAGAAGCCTTCTCAAAGATCTAGAGCATTTCGCATACACCACTGTAACATAGAAGTCTTTAGGCATAAGACTATGAGTAACTCTGCCATGAAGAAATTGATCTTCATTAACAAGAATCTCCACCTCATACAACCTGGACCACATGATCCAAATTTTATTAGAGACATTGTAAGCAAAACCATGAAAACCTAATTTCTTAGATATTGTTAATGAATGGCTATGAAATCCAGGTTTTTGGATCTCTTTAAAGATTTGACCCTGGCTTGAGTTCTTTTATTCCCAATCCCACGAACATTCCAGTTAAGGATATTGATCATTTAATATGTTTGAGGTTTTTTGCGGAAAATTTATGTTGCACACACTTAGGAATGATAATCCATTTTGAACTAATCACTTTAATCTTTTTTCTTTTCTTAAAATCATTTCTCTTAATCCCACTGGAGCTATTTTTTTTATTTACCGGAGACGATAGGAGATTGACCATGGTTTCCTTTGTAGGAGAAGAATGATCAAGCAATGAGGAATCAAGAACATTATTGACAGAAGACCCTAATTCTACCATATGGATTGCTTCGATCATCTCAGAGCTATGTAAAGGTACATCATTTTGTAACAACTCATTCATTTTTTTAGTACAAACTTTTTCTCCGTATAAACTGTTAACGATAACTGACTTCAACTTTTTTCCATCCTTAACTATCTTGAACTCAGGGGCCAGATCAACTGGCTTAGTGAAGGCTGTGACTTGCTCTACCGGAATCTTTTGAGATACTTTTTTACAATCCAAATTGGCATGCCCTAGATGAGAACACACACTGCAGTAGTTACGAACTTTATTATAGACCAGTTTTTGCCAAAATGTATGGTGCCCAAAAGTAATCTTTATCTCTTTAGGAAGAGATTTCGAAACATCTAGTATGACCCACATTTTGCAATGATTTTGTCAAGCCCTGTTTCTGTTAGGCACCCAAACATCCAATGGAGTACTAATGAACTTAGCCACCTCTATAATTGTTGATTCGATATAAAGGAATTCTGGTAAATTAAGCAGATCTACGTAAACAAGAGTAGAAGGATTCTCCTTATTAGAATTAAACTCAAGAGACCAAACGAATAGCCTCATGATTTTATCACCAATCTGCCATAGGTTTCTTCTCCAAATGAGTTTCAGTTCCTCCAGTATAGAAAACTCAATAAATATATGACGATAATTCCAAGCAGAGACAGTGACTTCCCCTTTGAATCTAAACATATCAAGAAAAGCCTTGACTAAACCATATTTCGGTTTACCAGATGAGAATTTACCAACTATAATATGCTTAGATCTTGCATGTAGCTGACCGAAATCGGATACCTCAAAGTTGATTTCAACATGATCATGGTCCCACTAATATTTTATTATATTTTATTGTAACTTTTATTTTGAAAAGAGTTTCGAAAAACCATGTTACTTATTCATATCCGAATTTACTGCATCGTTCACGCACATAGTTATAAATATCAAATATTTACAAAATAAATACACAGAGAGAATAACATTTTGGCCTAACGAAACACGTTTCAGCACACAGACAGACAATCAATGTTTACATGAAGGAACAAATAAAAGATAGTCGTAGTAAATAGTTATAGTAGTTTTAACTTAAAAAGGTGATACTAATCAACGCTCCATTGTAGGTGTTACAATTGGTGGGTCAATCCTCTCTCTTTTCCATTTCTCAACGTTGCCTTCCCATCCTATAACAACCAACCTCGTAAATTTCGATTAGTTTTATTTTTTTATTTGGACTACACAAAATAAATATAGTTTTTAATAGTTGAACAATTGCATTTATATTACTTTTTTATTATTTATTTTATGTTAGGTAGTTCATGTATTAAAATATAAATTTAATTATTTAATTATCAACAAAACAAATATAGATGGAGACTAATTTTATTCAAACTAAATTAAATCGAAAAAAATTTAGTTGAAAAATAATTATCACGAAAACAAAAAATAAATAATAAAAGATAACCAATCGCTTTTTAATAAAAAAGCTACTTTTATGACAAATGACTAATTAATAGTTAAATATTTATTTTTTATTAAATTTATCTATTATATTATATTTTTATATTAAATGAGATTTGATATTTCACCAAAATTACTATATGTTTTTAGTACTGTCAACGGTTTTTCAGAATCGAGAGCCGGACTGGGACCGAACCGATAAGGATCAGATTGAGAATCAGACCGAACTTTAACGGTTTGGTTCACGGTTCCATTCTAAAAACCGAAAACTGATAAGAAACCGAAACAAAACACCGGTTAGGAACCGAACCGATAAAACTGATAAATTGATAAGATCAATATAGAATCGAACCGATAATCCGATAGAACCGATACGGAATCGAACCGATAATCCGATAGAATCGATAGGAAATCGTAGCAATAAAATCGTTACAAGGGATTATTTATTATTATTATTTATTATTTTATAAATTATAGTACTAAAATTAATAGTTAATTACGGATTTCTTAACAAAATTAAAGATTAACTTATAAATTTTAGTTTTTATATTATTTACTTCAATAAAATAAAAAATCAAATTTTAATTGCATTAATTTTTTTAAGTGGACCAAACCGAATCGGAACCGGAACGAATCGGACCGAACCGGACCAGACCGGACCGAACCAAACCGAAAGCTTAGTGGTTCGGTCCGGTTCCAAAAATTAAAACTGAAAATTTAGCGGTCCGGTCGGACCCGAACCGATAAGCTTAACGGTCCGATCCGATTCCCTCAAAACCCGAACCGGACCGGAACTATAACAGCCCTACATGTTTCTATGCTATTTTTTTATTAGTTCTCTAATCAACTATTTATATTCTAAGATTTATCTAATCAGATTTTGTCCCGCCAACTAAATTATTATAATATTAAAAATATTATTATTATTAAGACTTTTTCCAAAAATAATATATATATATAAACGCACCTAGTTGAGGATCAGCCCCACGAGAATGAAGTTCTCGGTACTCTTGTGTGAGAGCGCAAGCACAGCAGAAACAGTGAAGCAGCCCATCAGAACACGGTGTCTCCGGTAATGAGAACTGGTGTCTCAGTTTAGACCGATACCTGCTAGCGTACAGCCACCCACGTCCGATATTCCCCATGGCTATGGATATCAGACACGCGTCTCTACTTGCTACTCATCGAAATTATAATCACACGTAATTAAATATATGTACTGTTAAATATATTCGCTTTCGGATTTTGTATTTATTTTGGTCTGTATTTTTCCATATCCGATCAATTAATTAAATAATTAAATAAAAATAAAAATATCACTTACATGTGCGGCCTTGATCAAGAATCTCAGCTGTTCTTCCAAGTGTGATACAGGGGCACAAAAAGCTTAAGAAACCTTCAATTATTTTTCTCAAAAAGTTAATAATAATAATAATATTTATTATTATAATAATAAATTAAATATATAAACTTACAAATAGAAGGGGCATCACAGCAATCGTATAAATCAGTAGTCCATTGCCCAGGAACTGCTACTAATTTTTTCTCACTTTGATTAGGATCGCTCATTGTTATTTCGTCCTCTTAAATCTATGATTGTCAAATCGCATTAGTTCTTGATATATATATAGAGAGACATAATAGAAGATAAGATTTGACATGACGATTTCGTTAGATTTAGTAAAACACTCAATCTTTATTGTTTATTTAACATAAATTTCCAGGCAATACCATTTTATTGGTTTTAATATGTTTCTAGTTTGAAACTTGTCTAGAATTCTTCGATCTTCCATTAAAATATAATTGTGTAGAGTAAGTTTATACGTTTGACAAATGTAACAACATGTTTAAAGTTTGATTTCTGGCATGGACTATAAATATATGCTGGTTCCTTTAGATTACATATAATATAATTATGTTGAATTAAGTCGAGTATAATAGTAATAATAATAATAATTTACTAAAAGTTTTGAAATAATTGTTACATTGGATCCATGAAAAAAGTATATATTATCGTTAAAATTATTATTTTTATCAAATGATCTACTAAGTTAATCAAGATGTAATTAATAAATTAATTAGGTGTGATGGATACTATTTATTTTGTTCGTCCACCTTCCTCCTAGAAATCAAGTTTAACTTTGATATCATATTTGATAACAATTTTCTTTTATTTGGAATTTTTTTTGGGTATTTATATAATTTTATAATATAAATAGTTATTAATTTTTTTCCCCAAGAAAATGCATTTTTTATTGATGTTTAAAAGAAACTTTACAAATGTTAATACAGTTTATGAGTTAATAACTCATTTTGTACAGCTGAAGATTACATTTGCATAATCAAAGTTATGAGTTAATAACTCAGTTTATAAGCCAGTCTTCATCTGTTTACATCTTCTCCTTCAAACTTGTGTTGAATCTCTCCTCTTGCATCCTTCCATTCTCAACAAGCCTCTTCATCCATCATTCCATCCCCTTGCTGCTTATCCTGCAAAACAGAGCCATGTAGGTCAAGTTTTTCAACTTGCCAAACCAATTAGTCATCTTCAAAAAATCTAAAATAACCTAGATTCAATGATTCTAGCAATGTAACACAAGATACGAAAACATGATTCAGAGTTTCTAAATTCTGGCAACTAGTACATTTAGATGCTAAACAAAAACCAATCTGTTGAAGCTTAATGTCTACACTTAATAGGTTGTTCAGTACTCTCCAAAGGATGAAAGAACATTTCTTTGGTGAAATATTGTTCCAGATTTTATCTTTTATTTGTGAAGCTATGGTTTTAATTCTTACTTCATTAACAGTTTCCTTTAAGTTGAATTTCCCATCAATTGAAAGTTTCCAAATTATTGAATCAGATCTACATGTATTGAAATTTACTCTAATGATTTCATTCACATAATTAACAGCATGTTTAGAAGTTTATCAATGTTCCACACATTATCTATCCAGTATTCATTTACCTTTGTTTGTGTATAGTGATTAGAATTTATTGCTGTTAAAGTTATCAAGGGTTTAGAACTATACCTTTTTAATCAAATTCTTTACTCTTCTTAATATTTTCCTATTTCCAATTCCTCTTACTTGCTGATCTTCTCACATTAACATTAAAAGAATTTTTTTTAAGTTTTCTTTGCTTAGGTGAATTAGGTTCACTTAGACTAGGCCTTACTAATGGTAACTGCTCTGCTTCTACAATATCTTCTAAATCTTCTAACTCTTCATCAGTTAATACAGTAAATGAGTTATTTAATTTTATATTTTCAATTTCATTAACTATGTCTTCATTAGTAATTCTTACAGAATCTTCCATTTGATTAAAAAATTTAACATTGTTATTTTGATACTCTAGAATATCACTAAGTGAGCTCTTATTAGTATTTTCCCTTGACTCTTTTAATTGATTAACAATTTTCTCTATTCCATTTAAGTGATTAGAATCAAGTTGATTATTAAACTGACCATTATCTGTTTGTGCTATATCTTGATCTTGTAGTTTGTCATTATTAGTTGCTTCAAAAGGTTCCTTAATTGTTTGTTCTGTTTTATCTTCTTTATTTATTTCTGGTACATTTAAGTGTTGAATATCAGTTTGACTATTACTAGGTACTATAACCTTTTCAGATCCCTTTTCACACACTCTATCTTCTGTTAAAGTCTTAATCTTTTCAACTGTTTGAACTTGTTTTTTAGCTTCAGAATTCTCATTAAATTTTTCAATATTTATAACCTCAGTTCCTGTTTATTTTCCATTATTAATATCTATAACTTTTGGTATCCAAACTTCTTTTGAGGGAAGGTTGGATATATTTTTTATACGATCTTTGTAGCTTCTGTTTTTATTTACATTTTGTTCCAATTCTTCTTTTTTATATTGACTTTCTTTATGTCCTATATGTTTACAAGTTTTACAGTAGAATGGTTTTTTCAAATAACGAATATCTTGCCAAAAGCCATCCTCTTCACCAAAGCATATCCAAATGCTTTGAGGAAGAGGCTTAGAAACATCAACCATAACCCAAGCTTTACAGTAATTATACATAGCAATGTTATTTCTAGGGACCCATACTGCTAAAGGTAATCCGATTGCTTTAGCAATATGGCTAACATAATCAGAATTATATAAGATTTTAGGAAATTTAGGTAATGAAATCCAAAGAGGAGTCACAGGTGACTCCTTTTTGGGGTTAAAGTCCGGTGACCACTTAAGAATTCTAAAAGATAAATTTCCTATCGATCTAACAGGTTTACTCCAAAACGTTTTTACATCTTCCAATTGTTCAAATTCTATGAAGTAATGCCTATAGTCCCATTTAGATATGCTGAATGACCCTATAAACCTAAATGCAGCAATATATGCTTTGAACTAGCTGAGAGTAGGACTCCCAAACGAGAACTTAGCAATTAAAGTGTGCTTTGAGATGCTAGTTAAAGAAAACTTATCTGTACTCTGAAACTGCACTGACTTGTAGTCGTCGTGCTCCTCGTGTATGACTCCTTCATGAATGAACTCTCTGTTTCTTCCACCAACCACCTCCGCGAAAGTCTTCTTTCCTTCAGTGCTTTCAAAGGTTGGATTCATAACCATCTTCGGAGTATTTACGCCTTTCAGTTGAGGGAAATCATCTTGAACCTCATTTTGCTCATCTTTTAGATCGATAACCTTAGATCCAAAATATCCAAGATTTCCGATCAAGAAATCAAACCAGAACCGGCTTCTTAGTAAGAAGCGATTTTTACAGTAATGAGAGGATCTATTTTGAGGTAGTGTGTAATGGCTTTTTGGATTTTGATGGAGGAGAGAGCCGATTTCTAGGGTTTTCTGATTTGAAAGGAAAGAGGGCTAAAGGAAAGAGAGAGACAGGTTTTGAAATGAGTGGAGGAGGGCTCATATAAATATAAATATAAATAGTTATTAGAACTAATTCAGATATTTAAATACATGAAAATAATAAAAAGAATTAACAATTTATTATTAATATTAATGATAATAATAATATTGAATTTTGGATTGTTAGGTTGATTCGGAGTAAAAATTAGATTCGGAGTAAAATGACATGATCGTAATAAGTGACAACATAAATATTAAAGAAAAACGTAAAATAATGAGTTATTATAGGAATGATTATAAACTGACAGAGGATAATGATTTGTATTGCTCTAGTTATTTAGATTTGTCGTTACTATATCTTTAACTAAGTCTCTCAGATATTTGTATATTTGGATAAGCTAATGTGCATCAATTTGAATTGATAACATTTTTTTAGTATTTTTTAGTTTTTGTGAGAGTAACAAAAAAAGACTAACTCAGTGTTGTGTAAAGCGTGTTCAGCATTGGTTGAAGCGTTCTTTGTCTTTGCTAAGACGCTTATCGTTTATTCCTATTCATGTGTTTGTCTTTGGCGAAGCATCTGTGTTTTTTGATAGCTTTGCTTGTTTGGACTGTTAGAGATATTAAGCTCAAGTCCTTTAGTTCATATGTTCTATCTATAAATAAAAGCTTATACTATGTAATAAATACACTTTTAAATAATAAAAGCATACCCATTTTTCTTTGTCTTATCTTTTTTTACATGGACAACGCTTGGTCTTTGGATTTGTAGTTGCTTTAAAATCTTCAACTTATTATTGGCGACGCTTGAGTGACTCACATATTCCTTGTTGAAGGTTGTCTTGTATTTGTAGAGTATTATTTTTGCTTCGACTTTATTTGTTAGGTTATATTAGCATCATAGTCCTTAGGGAAGGATGAGAGAATGAATATAGTTTTTTTTTTTGTATTTTAAATGAGTTGATTCTTTTATGATTTTGTATTTGTTTTGATTTTAAATAACCCTCTCAGTCCTTGTAAAAATTGTAGTTAAGTACTAACAAATAATTTTTATTCTATTCAGGCTAAACAAACTGTTTCTAATCTTGGCGAATGATAATTTGAAGGAGAGTATTTTTGTACTTAATACACTTTACGAAAGTATAGTTATTTTATTTCTCAATAATCATACTCTTGAAGTTTAAGGGTTTTAATTTTTTTGCACATGCAACTTTACTGGCAGGAACTGATGTGTGTAATATAATCACTTATTTTCAAGATCCACATGCAAATATCTCATATTTATTTCATCTTGATCCTCATTACTTATAAATTATTTTAACCATTGGATAAGTTAATTGTACTGTTATATAATGTTGTTTTTTAATATCTACCTATTCATTTCTTATCTTTTTCTCATTTTTACGAGTTTATCCTTTTTTTGTTTTTATTTTTCAATTTTTTTAGCTAACCGCTTCTTTCTTTTTTAATATTTAATATACTTTGTAAAATAGAGAGAATAAAGAAAAATAATGGGCATCTGATAGTCCAGATGAGCAGATTAGTCACTCTGATTGTGGCACTGCCTCTGGTGGGAGGGGGTTTCTGAAACATTTTTCCTAGTTCATACTTGTGCTTCAAAGAGAAAATTATCCAAATTAAGAAATAAAAATATGTACCTTATCCTTTTCCTCTTTCTAATGTTTTTTATCCTTTTATTCTTGGTGGAACCGATTTTCCTTCTTAAGGTTGGTCTGCAAGGTTCCTCTTTGTCTGTGTACGACAGTCATGTCATAAAATCGGACAGTTGGACAGATGTTAATAAGTATTAATTTTTCTTCAATGTTTATTATTATTTTACACAACAGGAATGAGGTCTAAAACTTATTGATTGGTCAATTCTGAAGAATGGGACCGTTATATTTTCTGTGAATAGGCATACTTCATTTGATGCAAAAAAGGACGATGTGGGTTTATTCAATTTTATGCATGATCAAATTTTGTTTTCATGTTTCTCAATAACTTATGTTTTTTTCCAAGATACTCATATTTCCCTTCTCAACTTGCTCGAACTGTTGGAGCTTGCTAATGTATGTTATCATATTTATGAAGAATACTATATATCATTTTTCCACATATGAGTTTCTTGTTTGCCACAAAGTATTGGACCGTGTAACCACGACTTACTTCAATTTTACCATACATTGTTTTTTCTAAAAGTGTTACTAATTTTCATTGATTCTAATAAGATTTGGAAGAACAAGTTTGGTTTTGTCTCTCGTAATTAAGAGACAAGTTTGGTAATAAAACTTTTGTCTTGTTTGTTTTTTCATTCAATTTGATTTATTCTAATTCATTTATTTTCATCTCCTTTTGATAAGTTTCATATTTAGAAATAAGTGATGGATCATATTAAAGAGTTATATTCTCTTTTTATAGAAGAAGCCACATAGTTTTCGAACATATATTTCTCTTTCGATTCCTGAGCGTTTTGTTCATAGTGGGTTATGGTCAAGTTTGAATGTTAGAGGAATGTTTCATGTTTGTTCACTTACTAACGAAGGAACTGTTGATACGAATTCTCCATCAAAGGGAATTTGGAAGCCCTCTCCAAAGAAGAAAGGTGTTTGAAATAAACATGTTGGTAAAAAGTTATTAAGGGAACATAATAGAGCTGCTAATTTGCTAGCTTGCTGGACCCTAAAATATAAAATGAAGATTGATTACAAAAATTTTAAACCACCAACTCAGCAAGAAGCAATCACGTTCTTAGAAAGCTTACAAATAGGCTCTATTAGAACTCATAAATAACTCACCTCTATTTTGCACTCTCTGTTTTGCAGAAGTACATGAGAAAGAACACAAGATGGAAAACAATAATTAAGCAAGGAAGGATTGATGTTGTAGATTGTTTTTCAGAAAAGCCTTGGCTTATGCTCGAGGAAAAGAATAATAGGGAGGGACATGGAGAAGCAGTACAAAGAAATGGATCTGAAAGTTCAAAAGATATTGAGCTGGAGTATATCTTCTAAAGAATCAAAATAAAAAGGAATCTAATGGAGATTCAAGAATCAAACCAAAGGAAGATCAAAAGAGAAGAAGATGAAATTTGGTTTCTGAATCAAAATGAAGGAAAAAAAATACTTTGGCGCGATTCCAAATGTTGAATTTCTCTTAAGGACTATAGTTTGATGCATTTTTCAATTAAGTCTAATACTTTTTAAGAACTCCAAATTCTGCCGAAAATAATAAAGTTTCTTTAGATTTAAAAAAAAAACTATAATTTTATTAGAATATGGGCCTAAATGAAACAAGGCTAAAGTTTAGGTACAAGAGTAAATTGACCAATATACATATTTGAATCAAAATTTTAAGAGCGGCAAGAATTCCAGTGAAAGTTTTATTTACTCCTTCATTTTTAAAACAGATCCAAGTTCAATCTAAGCTAGAGAGAGATTCCCAAGAAAACTCAGCACGCGATAAACTATTGAATGAGAAAAAGGCATTGAATTCGAGAGAACATAGCTTGAGGCAGAGCTGATGATTTCTTGAAGCATAGTAGCCACAAATAAACTTTAGGATAAATCAGGTGTTCCGACAATTGGGGATAGCCTCAGAGAATAAGCCATGAATAGCTTGCAACATCAAAGGAGTTGGCTTCAAGGTAGATGAGCTTGATTGAGTTTCAACCCCGAAAGAACCTGCAAAATAGATCAATGGTGGCTTTTGTCAAGCATAGCTTACTGCCAAAGATTTAGTATCCAATCAAGCAAATATCAATCTTTAATGTTAAAGTAACCCAGATTTATGCTTTCAAGTACTGTAATTTCCTTTAGAGGTTTTGGTGTTTAAAAATCAGAAAACTGAGTTTTCATTTTACATTTCAAGGCTTATTTGGCTAGCCAATCAGCTTCCATATTTTGGATCATTGAAATATTGGTAATGTTCATGTTAGAAGAAATAAGCTTTCTAAAACAATGAAGAGTTTGATTTAAGTAGTAAGGATATTTGGCACTGGTGAGCATGTTAATTAGAACCTGAGAGTCTGTTTCAATCTCTATATTGGTCAAATTGTTCTTTTTGCAAAGTAATAACCCAGCAAGTAGAGCCCCCGATTCAACCATTAATGGAGTTAGTTTACCATAAAAATTAGTAGCCCCTAAAACAATGTTACCTTGGTGGTCTATGATGATGATGCCTCCTCCTAATTTACCATTTCTCTGACATGAAACATCAATGTTGAGTTTCAGATAGTTTAGTTTAGGATGAGTCCATTGATGGTAAGTAATATTATAGAATTGCAGTGCTTTTACAACCCAATTTTCTGGCTATAATAAGGTCTTTTCTCTAGTGTTTAGACCTGAGGAAGTTAGATCTATCCAAACTAATGATAATATTGTTTATATACCTGATAGCCAGCTTAGTGGTGTAAGACTTGCTGTTGATTTTAGTATCATTCATGTATTTATAAACAGTTCAAAGTATGATAATATGAGTAATAGTTCTGATATGAACCTTAGCATTAGTGGACAAAAACCACACTTTAAGCATATGTGCTATAGTCATAATTTTTTTAATTTTAATACTGAAAGAGGTAGCATAATGACACCAAATTCTCTAGGAAAGATCACATTCAATAAATAGATTCTTGAGGCTTCTAATATTGTTACAAAACTGGCATTTGGATGCAATACTGAAATGTTTATTTTGCATAATTGTATCAACCAGGATGAAATTATGTAAACGTTTCCAAGAAAGAAAAATAACTTTTTAGGGATTATAAAGTTCCACATTTTACCATAAATATCAGATATGTTGTGCTTAGCTCTCAATTGGTTACAGGTATACTTTGTGTTAAACTTAGTATCTTTTGAGATTTACCACATGGTAGTGTCCTCCTGGTTAGGGTTGATAAAAAGATCTATGATTTTATCAACAACATCTTCCTTAAGAAACCTTTTAAACTTGTTGTAGTCCCAGTCCATATATTTCCAATAATTTTTAATAAGTTGTTGTCAATAACCTGTATTGTCACAGTTATCATTAAGAGAGATAAGAGGAGGATCCCCATATCAGTTTTCAAGCCAGAATTCGATGTTTTTGTTGCCTAACTTCCAAGAAATGTTCAACAATATGCTTGATTTTAGTGATCATTCTCCAAATTCTATAACTTGGTTTAGTATAAGAACCCTGTATAGGATGAAACTTATTTCAATAGGTCTTGTGCATCAGGTTGGACCAAAAGATTTTATTGTTTCTGAAATTTAGCCACATTTTCCAAGAATATGAATCTTGCAGGTCACTAATAATGCACATATTTAAACCACCTTTTTTATATGGTTTGCAAATAGCTTTACAAGTAGTCCAGTGGATTATTTTTTCAGTTGAGGAAGAAACCCATAAGAATTTTTTGAAGATATTTTTAATTCTCTATATGACGACCTAGGGAATGGTAGAGCTTTGGATCCAGTAGTTGGGGATAGACATCTGTACAGATCCTATCAAGGTAAGTCTTCCAACAAATGCAAGATTTTTTTCTTCCCAATCTTTAACTCTATTGTTGATTTTGTTGATTAGATTGATGAAGTTACTGCATTTGTTGTTGTTGATTCTAGTGATCCCCGGGTAATCAGTTGGCAGAGATCTAAAGCTAAAGCGTGAAAGGTTAGTGATAGTTGCAAGTCTGATATTATTAATTCTAGTAGAAATGATGATCTTAGTTTTGTCTTTATTAATAGATAGGCCTGAAACCGTCTGGTACATTTAAAGAAATTTTCCCAAGTTTTTTATATAATTCACTAAGCTGTTTGTAAAAATTAGAATGTCATCAGCAAAGACAAGGCTAAGGATCAACATATTGCTTCTAGAATAATAGTGCATATCTTTGTTATCATTAAACATGTTATGTAACCCTCTGATGAATACTTATTCAGAAAGGATAAAGAGACTGGGGGAGAGTGGATCCCCCTATCTTAAGCCTCTATTAGTTTTGAAGAAATCATAAGCACTGCCGTTTATAAGCATTGATACAAACATAGAGCTTATCAGACTTTTGATTAAGTTCATAAAGCACTCAGAGAAACCAAAATATTTTAGGACTTTAAGGATGCAAGTGTGAGAGATCTTATCAAAAGATTTCGACATATCCACTTGGATAAGAATATTATTAGACTTCTTGTTTCTGTTAAGATCATAGATAAGTTCCGTGGCTATAAGGATGTGATCCTCGATAGCATTGTTAGGGACAAATGCCCATTAGTTTCTAGAGATGACTTTAGGGAGGAACACGAGTAAACTGTTGTTGGTAATCTTTGACATAATCCTATTGAGAAGACTGTACAGGCTTATTGGCATGAAGTATTTCCAAGTGGTAGGATTAGAAGTATTGGGAATTAAACAGACACCAGTAGCAAGGACACCTTTTGGGATTTTATGAACTTGAATGGAGTCTGTCATTGCTTAGCAAATATTTTTATTTTGATAACATTCCAACAAGTTTTATAAAAACAACCGTTGAATCCATCCATACCTGCAGCTTTACAAGAGTTTAAGTTGGTTATAATATCATGGATTTTATTTTCCCTAGGAGTAGCCATAAGGCTTATATTGTAAGTGTCATTAATAGTTTTAGGAATACACTTAAAAATACTGCTATTCATTTTATTCTCTTCATCTTCTTTGGAGGAGTAAGGAGACTCAACAAGAAGATTTTTGAAATACTTAGCAGCAGATTTTCCATTGAGATATTTGTCTATAAGCCACTCCTCTCCATATTTGACACTATTTATGTTATTCTTTTTCCTTTTCTTTTTTTACAAAGCCGTGGAATAACTTGGTATTTCTATCACCATCACTCCGCTAGTTGGTATAACATTTTTGGTACCAATAGTTCTCTTCCATTCTAAGAGTTAGAAGAAGGTCTACATTCGCTTTAGAGAGTCTACATTTCGAGTCAGGATTGTTGTGAGTTTGATGAATGATTTCAATCTCCTTAGCTTTGATTTCGGCTTCCTGCACTTTAACAAAGATGTTACCAAAATAGGACTTGTTCCATTCCTTTAATCCATGTTTAATACTGTTTAGTTTTTTCTAGAAAAGAAACATGAGATATCCCTCAATCCTTTTGTTCCAGGTTCTTTCCACAAAAGAAAGGAACTCGGGGTCTTGGGTCCACATATCAAGAAATTTAAATGTTTTATGAAATCTATTTTTGTTCTTACTAATGGTGATGCATAGAGGGCTAAGGTCTGAGCAAGTCCTAGTTATATGCATCACTTTAGTTTTATAAAATGTTTGGACCAGTTAGAGTTAACAAGAACTCTGTCTATAGAGCAAGTGAGACACCCTATCTATTCATCTGGAGAAGTAATGACATTGAAATCTCTGATGAAAGACCATAGCTTGTTCTCTAAAATGTCTGAAATGTGTTTCAGGTCTCTGCAAAGCTCCCTCTTCTTATATGACTGCACTTTACATATACTATAGTTAGCATCAAGTTTAGATTAAGATTAGATTCAGATATTTCTAAGTGAATGCATTGGTCATGATTTAAAATGACTTTTACAGAGAAATCTTTTTTCCAGAAGCACAAAATCTTATTTGACATGTTTTCTGTACAAAAATCAAAGCCTAGTTTGTTTCAGATTGAAATCATATTTTGAGTTATTTTCATAAGTTCTTGTATAGCAAGCATAAGGATTTTTTCTTTAGTGACAATGCTGTTGTTAGTTGTATAATATGTTGCTTTGTTTTTGTCAACAATAATAGAATTAAGCTTTATTGTTTTTGAGTTGTTTCCCTTCTTTGCAACAAATACGTTATCTTTCTCTTCTTCCTTGTTTGCAGTTTCTCCTCTGGCCAAAGGTTTATCAAATGTTTTTCCAGGATTTTTAGACCTTTCTTGAGATTTGTTGCAGGATAAGTAATCATGGCCAATGTGATTACAGTGATCGCAATATTTAGGAAGATCCTTATAACTTGCATTGATCCAGCATCCTTGAATTTCCCCAAAGCCAATACAAATATCACGGTGGATCTTTCTTGTCAAGTCAAGTTCAACCCAGATTAACCAAGAATTGTGATAAGCTTGATGCTTTCCGAGATCTTGATTTGTAAAGGATTTCCAATGTTTTAGCTATTGAAAGGATTATCTTTTTCTTATACATGAATTCGCAGAGATTTCCAAGTCTGATCCATACAAGATACAGTGGACATTCATGTTTTGTGTTGAATTGAGGAGTCCATTTGAGGAGGCACATGGTTGAGCAGTCCAGGTGTCATACAGGTTTCCTCCACACATTACATATGCCTTCTTTGCAGTTGAATTTGAGAAGTATATGTCACATACGCTTATATTTCACTGCATTTTTAGCTTTATTTTTTGCAAGAACCTTTCAACTATATGTCTTTTAGGAATTCATTGGTTACACTTCCCCACAATAGTGTATTTTCTGTGATTTTCTAGAGTTTCTTTGACATGTTGAGGGAATTGGACTGAAATATGGTTTGCTTTGTCCTGATATTCCATAAGTATACATTCGAATTCGTTATTTCGATTTTGAAGTATCTATGCATAAGACTTTATTGATCGTTGTGGTAGATTAGCAGTTTCTGTTACAACTTGAGATATTTATTTCTGATTTAAGCCTCATAATATTGGGAAACCTCCCATTGAAGACTTTTAGAGAAAATCAGAGACGAGATGAAGAGCACAACAAAAAAATCCTTAGAAAGAATGGAAGAAGCAGATGATCAGGCAACTAGAAGAGGGCTAAGGAGAAAAGCTTCAGAATTTTCAAAAACTTTATTTTTGGAAAGAAGAACCGAGCTTTTGATTCTAGCCCAGTGTTTCACCTTGTATTTAAATTTAAAAAAAAAGTTGAAGCAAATGTGTTGAAAACTTCAGCTTGTTATGGATCCAACAACAAATGTTTTTGTTCAAATTTGGAACCTTTTCTTTTTAATTACAGTAGTAAAATTCCAAATTGTGTTTAATTTCTTTGAAAAACTATTTCTAATAACATAGTTAAAATTAGTTTGACCACTGATTGTCCGAACCTAGTATTAATACGATATAAGTGAGAAAAAAAAACCGATATAAGAAAAGGTTACCCATATCTATATATGTGGTTAAATGGGCCAGATACTCACCAAATTCATTCATTATTCTAAAAGTTTTAATCGGTTCAAATAACCCTACCACATAAAAACTCTAATTTTAGCCAAAATACCTACACTTGCTACTCTTTTCTTTGATACTCTCTGCGACACTTTCACTTTACAATTGCAAGGTCAGCACTTGCCAAAAGATTTCGTAAATCCGATTCGAACTTTTCACAATCCGGAAAAGCCTCTGCTGTCCACCGAAATGAAGTTTTGAACCGTACGTCGTCCATCGACTATCATGTTTGGTGGCAGATAGTCCCTTGACTTTCAAATGTCCGTTGACAGTTCCTGGACTATCGCGTTTGGATAAAGTTAGTCCATCAGATCCTCTGATCCATGAGAGGCTACCACCTGTCACCATAGTCCTCGGATTTTTGTATCACCACTAGTCCCTTGAGTTTAGTTATCCGTAATATTCTACATTTTGGGTTTGACCTAAACTCAAGGGAATAGTGGTGATACAAAAATCTGAGGACTATAGTGACAGGTTGCAGCCTCTCATGGATCAGAGGATCTGGTGGACTAACTTTATCCAAACGTGATAGTCCAGGGACTGTCAACGGACATTTGAAAGTCAAGGGACTATCTGCCACCAAACGCGATAGTCAAGGGACGATGTACTGTTCAATGCCCCGAAATGAGAAGGACGCACAACTAATGCAGACACAACTTTATTAGACATTAAATACGAACAACCTTCAACTCCTAAAATCAATTCAACCATGGTCTTCTCGGCTTCATTCTCCCAAAATTTCTCACCCGTACTCTACACGATGGATACATATAAAAATTTATCAACACACATAAAACTTCAGTCACAATCAAACTACAAAACCCAAAATTCAAGTGTTTGGAATAGATAAGTATAAACTCAAAATTGAAATTAAACTAATTTACTACTTCAATTTCCTAATCGAGAAGTGGAACAGGGAATGTGAAGTCACTAAGCAGGCTTTGTATTAAAGTACGAAAGAGAATTGGCTGACTCTTCTTCTCTTGCGCGTCTTTAATGAAAGAGGGTGAGTGCTCCTCATAATATCATTGATTTGCTGATCATGATATACTTTTTCCGGCCCTGAACTCCCACCTTGATCAGCCAAAGATCAGGGATAACCCGACTTTTGTATCTGTCACAAGTTTTGCAAAGGAATCAGTAATCAAGAAATCCTATACTGATCTGTTCAAAAATACACAGAGAAAATATTTTATAGGATTGTCTCAAGTTCAGGTGATAAAGGTCAGATTGAAATTCAATTTGAGGCTGAAGATTTGGTGAAACTACGAGAGAATTCTAAGCATATGTTGGTTGGAAAATTTGCTACTAGGAAACCAAGTTACATTTATGTTAAGGCTTTCTTGGAGTTTTTTAATTTTAAGGGTGAATATAATGTTACTAGTTGGGACTTTAGACACATTTTCATTGAGTTTACGCTGATAGAGGACTTAAAAAAAATCTGGAGGAGGAATGTTTGGAAAACTGGGAAAAATCTACGAGGCTGCTAGAGTGGTCTCCTAAGTTCAATCCTAATGTCGAGAACCTTGCTACCCTTGTATATATTGATCTCTCAAATATCCCTAAATCTATGTACAGTGAAACAAACATTCTTGAAGTTGCAAAGGCCATTGGGTCTCCACTAAATATATGGGTACCAACTAACAACAGAGCAATGCATAATTTTTGCAGAATTTGGGTGGTTATGGATGTATCAAAGCCTTTTCCTAAGGGAATCAAGATCTCTTTTGGGGGTCACATTTTCTGGTAAGAATTTGTGTATAATAAATATCTTGAGTATTGAAAAGTTTGTTCTCACTTGGGGAACTCTGATAAAGATTGCAAGAAGCTCAATCAAAGGAACCCTGTTGATCAGGTTGTAACCTCCAATCCCATGAAGATGGATTCTTTGTTGCATGCATTTCAATTAAAAGTGTCTGGTAAAAAAACATAAATCAATCATAGTGGATAAAAAAATGATGATGCTGTTGATGTATCAAAACAAAGTTTACATGTTGAAAAGAATGAAGATATGGCTTTGGGCATTGAAAACAATGAGATCATTGAGGCTCTCTACATGCTGGAAATGGGTTCTATTAATCAGGAAGGCAGTACCTCAGTGTCTTCTCTGATGGCAATTACTTCCCCAACAAAGCAAACGACTGGCATTCTTCCTTCCTCTCCTGTTAACAAAATCAGTCAATAATTATGGTTTAAAGAGAACATAACAGAAGAAAATAAATAAGGTGAAAGTAGTAAATTCAAAGGGGATTATATCTTCTAAATGTGTGCAGCACAAAAATGCTGCCAAAACCTCTAAACAATCTAAATGACTATAGAAATTTTAAATTGGAATGTGCATGACATAGGAAATAAGGAACGCAAGCCAGAATAAATTCCATCAAGAGGTCAAAGAAACTGGATTTTTTAGCCCTTCAAGAACCTATGGTCAGTGTTTTAAAGCTAGAATCCATCGCTAGAAAGCTTGGGTTTCAAGGATTTAGTAACAATATCAGTAATAAGCTCTGGGTCATGTGGAATGGGTATTATCAGGTTGACATTATTGTTAATAAGATCAATTTCTTCACTTAAATATCAAGCACAGTTCCATTCCTAAAGCTTTCAAGGTTACAGTAATTTAAGCTAAATGCGCTAGAATTTTGAGGAGGTTGTTATGGGACAATCTAAGGAATTTTGAAGATGATGAGAGGGAATGGATTATCTTCGAGGATATTAATATTATTTCTTATCCTGATGAGCAGCTACATTGCACTACCAATTGCACTGCCAGCATGGATTATTTCAATAACTTTATACTAGATTGTAATGGATGCTGGTTTTTCAGGTAACAAGTTCACATGATCAAATGGTAGGTAGTGGAGAAAATAGTACAACGTTCTCTTTAACAACAAGTGGCTTAGCTATTTTGATGACACTAGTATTACCCATCTACCTAAAACGTGCTCACATCACTCTCCCCTACTTCTTACTATCTCTTCAAGCACTACAAAAATGATATCTTCTTTCAAGTTTCTGAATATGTGGTGCTTGCACAAGGATTTCTATAAGTTTGTTGAAGGTTTTTGGGCTATTGAGTATACTGGTTCTCCTATTCAAAGGTTCTGGTATAAGTTAAAACATCTTAAGGCTAACATAAAAGTGTGGAATAAGACTATTTTTGGAAATATTTTTGATTCCATAAAATATATTAAGGAGGAAATCAGTATTCTAGAAGCCAATCTCCTTAATTCTAACTTTTATCAAGAAAGATATCTACTGGATAAGGCAAAAAATAAGCATTTTTTTCTTTTTGCAAGTGAGGAGGAATTCTGGGTTCAGAAGATACATGCTAACTGGTCTAAAGATGGTGAAAGAAATACTTCTTTCTTTCACAATTTTGTGAAAAAAGGTATAACAGATCTAAAATCTCTCGTATATGGAATGAGACTACTTCGGTTGAGGATCCAAATATCATTGGGGAGTCTACAGTCAGTCACTTTAAAACTCTTATCTGTGACCTCCCCAATCCATGGAATTCTAACGTACTAAGTGACTGTATTCCTAATCTGGTTTTTGAGGCTAACAATGAGATGCCTATGAGGCTGCTTTTGGACTCAGAGATCTATGCAATCATAAAAGACTCGAGTCCTAATGTAGTAGCTGGACCTGATGGGTTTAATGGTAAGTTTTTATCTGTGTGAGCCTATCAGGGATATTTTCAGAAAATGTCCTTTTCCTAAGGGAATCTATGCAACTGTTCTTTGCCTGATCCCTAAGGTGGATTCTCCTAAAACGTGGAAAGACTTCAGAATTATTAGTCTCACCACCTATTTCAGTAGAATTGTCTCTAAAATTATCAACAACAGAGTTTCTACTCTCCTACCTAATCAGATTTCTGCTGAGCAAAGGGTCTTTGTGAAGGGTGGAAGCATTCATAATAATATCATGATTTCCCAAGAGCTCACTAGTGATCTAGCTAACAAGACTAGAGGGGGTAAAATTTTGCTAAAGGTGGACATGGATAAGGCTTTTGAGAGATTGGATCACACTTTCCTTTTAAGTGTTTTGGCTGCGTTTGGGATCAGGTCTAACTTCATTAGACTGATTGAAAGGAACACTGATAATTACTACTTCTCTAATCTGGTTGATGGTGTGTTATGGGGATTTTTTAAAGCTAATAAGGGATTAAGACATGGTTACCTACTGTCACCCAGTCTTTCAATCCTAGCAGAGGAATATCTTTTAAGGAGTTTAAAGGGATCATCTACTGAATTGACTTCAATAAGATATAAAAGTAGAGAAAGTTTAAACATACCGTATTTGTGATTTGTTGATGACATACTGTCCTTCTGCAATGGATCCACTGCCTCTGTTTCAAGGATTATAAAGCTGATCAGTCATTATGAAGAAACTTCAGGTCAATTAGTTAACAAAGAAAAGTCAAGAATGATTATCTCTAAAAATTTCTCACCTCAGCAAATTAGAAGACTGGAAATGCTTTTGGGCTTCAAACATAGCCATCCGTCATACAAGTACTTGGTTTCTATGATAAGCAATAGAATGAGGGTTAGTAATTTTCAAGATCTTATAGCTAAAATAAGGAATAAAATCTCTGATTGGGATCATAATGTCTTCTCTTTTGGGGGGAGATTTACACTTATTCAGTCTGTACTATCTACCTATCATATCTTCACTATTCAAAACACAACAATTCCTAACACTGTCATCAAAAGGTTGGACTGAACAATGCTATAATACATTGGTACAAATGGTCAAAGGAAAACACAACAAGTTCCTTTGGGGAACTAAGGAAAACAATGCTATAATACATTGGTACAAATGGTCAAAGTTGTGTAAGACTTATGAGGAATGAGGGTTAAATTTAACAAGACTGAAAGATTTGGTGAAAGTTTTCTCTCTAAAGCTATGGTTCAATCTGAGAAGTCAGGACTCTCTATGGTCAAAGATAACTAAATCTATATACTTCAATAACCAGCACTCTTTAACTGTTCCATTACCTTCTAACTGCTCTTATATATGGAAGATATTATGGAGGTCAGAGACAGGGCTGAGAATTTTATTATGTGGGAGGCTAAATCTGGTAATATTGATCTCCAACTTGATAAATGGTGTTCAACAGAACCTTTTATAAATTTTTCTAGTGATGAAGACATAACTACCTATGAAGGCTCTATGGTTAAAGACTATTGGGAGGATGGAAGGTGGAATATCTCAAAACCGGAGACTTTCTTGGATCCAAAATAAATCCAAAACATTCTCAAGGTCTTCATAGACTTCTCTAATGAAGACTCAATCAGTTGGTCTCTCAATGATAGTGGGTTGTTCAATTCTAAGGCTACATGGAAGGAAATTTGTAAAAAGGGTAATAAGTCAAACCTCTATGGAAAGACTTGGAATAATGTAACTCCTTGAAAATTTTCTTTCCTCTTTTGGAGAGTTCTCAAGAGTTGTTTGCCTATAGACTATGTTCTACAAAAGAGAAACATCCAATTAGTGTCAAAATGTCAAAAATGCAACAATACAGAAATCGTTAAGCATGTTTTTGTTGAGTGTCAGCAAGTTTGGGAAGTGTGGGTCTATTTTGCTGTCTATTTCAACATATACATCACCAAGAGTATGTCCTTCACTCACTTAGTAAGGACATGGTACTGGTCTTCAAGCAAGGAAATTCAATTACATTCAATCTTACCATCTATTATAGTATGGGTGATCTGGTTTGCCAGAAATAAAATGAAGATAGAAGGCAACTTTGGTTTATTTTGGGCTGGGGGTAGTTTTGTAAACTACTTTAGTAAGTCTGGGGTATTTTGTGTTTAGTGTGAGGAGTAGTGAGATAATCAAACAGCCTGTTTGTATTAAATATTGATCACCCTTCTTAATGAGAGTGGTTTGGGTATTTATACTTTTAATTAATGACCCGTGGGTTTATCGGGTCAAGTAGTGAATCCAGTCGAGTTTAAGGACTCATTAGTTTTTAAGTATATTAGCAAATAGCTTAGTCAAAAGGCGTTCACATTTGTACTGTTCGGATTTATAGTGGAGCGATATGGTCCAAATTACCCCTGTCCGGATTGATTGGTAGGCTATGACTCTAATATCCGAACTCATCAGTAGCCCCTTTTTTAGGCCTTGCAAAGTATCTTAGGAAGGGTTAAAAAATCTACCAAGTCAATATCAATTTTGTCTGATCTGCTTGCGTTGTCCGAACTGAGAAGCTTATTTTCAACACCAATCCAATTCGAATTTTATTATGACTGATTTTTCTTCCCAGAATTCTAACAGTTTTTTCTTGAATCGTGGGACACGTGTCAGTATTTGGTTTAACCTACCAGCCATTATGTTTCCTAGATCGCCGCACCCACTAGGTCTAGAAAGTTACCTAGATTTTGATTTTTCACACGTGTGTGCAACCTTTAATCATTGCAAAAAAACCCTTTTCAACTTCTCATTGGTAACTGTTGCTTTTTAATGTTATATATATATATACCTTTTTACTATTCCATTGTCTTTCACACTCAAAACTTTCTCAGAGAGACTAACATCTTCATCTTCAGACTTTTCTTGAGAGATTATATGTTCACAGCCAGAAACACTTTAGTTAAAGGTGACTGGTTGAATTTATCAGAGTTAGAGAGAGCAAGGAAGGTAGAGAGAGAAAATTGTATCTTCGTCAGCCTCCCCGTTTCTCCAGGCGAGAAAAACAATCAGCCAAACCAGGAAGCCGGCCAGGGGTCATCTTCCTCAAGAAACCCTAGGCCTAGAAAGCTCTCATTTAGACTAACCCTTTCACCCCTCCCTTCTAGTTCTTCCGTACAAGAATCCCAACACCCTATTCCTAAAGAATTTTTTTTTTCAAGCATCAGAAAACCCACACCATTCATAGCAATGGGTTCTAACACAGAAAGTAACCGGAGAAGATAACTCCTCGCCGGACAACTCGCCAGACCAAAACTCAGTCCACACCACCAACTTCAAAACCATCCGGATCAGAGGTAGCTAAAGAAGTTCCGCAGGCTAAGACCTCTAAATCACAACCTCTACCAGACATTAGGCCCTCAGAGACAACAAGTGCTCAACCATCCGAACAACTTTCGATGAAAGGAGCTGAAAAACCTTCCTAAAAAACAATTGAAAAACCTTCCACAGTGATGGAAGAGAATATGGAAGATATTATCGAAGAGGCCCCTTTTGAGACCGAGGCATCAGGTCAGACATGAGATGCTGCTTCTGACAAGAAAGGAAAGGGTAAAGTAAAAGTTTGCATGAATCATCTGGACTTGCTTCCGGAGTGCCTAGAGGGTAAGGTAGACCATTATTTCAAACATGTCAGCGTCAAAGATCTGCTAGCTTTGCAAAACATCAACTATGTCTACACCCATACTGCCAATTTAGGTCGAATCCGGACCCAATGGGGGATTCCAGAGTCTGTAAAAGTAAGGATACCAATTACTCCGGAGACCCCCATGAACTGCAAATTGAATAAGGTGGTAGTATACACCGAAGTGCTAAACTGGGGACTCTGGTTCCCTCTGGACCCATAAATCGTTAAGTATTTCCATTTGGTCAAATTTTGTCCTAGTCAGTTAAGCCCCAACGCCTGGTACACACTCCTCGCCTACATCATGGCATCCAGGCAGTCAGGACCAAAGATGTGATGTGATTCTAAGAAGGAAAGAAGCCAACGATGCCAAGCTGTTCTTACCTTCCAGGGCTAAGGCTCCCAGCAAAAATGAAGAACAAAAATAGGAAGGGTACAACAGAGTTGGCTCAAACAGCTACAGAAGGTACTGGTTTGGGGAACCATGGAGGCATTGATGTGGCTCTGCTCAAAGTAGTAGAGGTCAAAACAGTAAGGGAAGGTGGAGGGTCAAAGAACCCACCAAAGCCTCCCAAAAAGGACAGGAAGCGCAGGGCCAGCAATGATGAGAAAGCTGCCAAGAAGAAGAAGGTCACCTTGGGGGAAGTAATAATCCTTCGCCCTTCGGAAATCCAGCTCCTGCCGACCCTATTCTGCAAGAGGAGATCCCAACAGACCTTCAGTTTGGAGAGGTTGCTGGTGGAGGGAACGACGAAGTGGACCTCAGTGCCCTTCAAGACATTGGTTTGTACTTTAATGATTTTGAAAATGATGATTTTGCAGGTCCTTACCGTCCTTCCAGTTCCTCCAACATGGTGACCTATAATGGGAAATCATTCTCCATATCCGGAGAGCAAGATGCCTTAAGCCACGCCCTCCTTGGTTATATCCGACTAGTACTTAATCTGGAGAGGCAAGTGAAAAGTCAGACCAACCTTATCAACTCTCTCACTTCTGACAAACAATCTTTGTCAAGCAGTCTCTTAAGTGCTCAATAAAGCATAAAGGCACTGAATAAAGAGAAAGAGGATTTGGCAACCAAGCTAGCAACATTGGAAACAACCAAAAATGAGCTCCAAACCAAGTACTATGAATTAGAGACTTCCTCCTCACAAAACCTCACAACATTGAAGGAGGAGTTGAAGACTAAGGATGGGGCTATTCAGACCCTAACCAACGAGAAGATTAAGTTGGAAGGTATTGTTTCAGAGATAGCCAAGAAAAATGAGGTCCTGAAGAGCCAGCAAGAGAAAGCTGTCAAGGCAGGTATTGAGGAGTACGCCAATGGAGTAATAGACTCCTTAGAAAAAAAAGATGATGGGATTAAGTCTGACATGGTGCTGTTGTTCCATGAGACCTTCCCTGAGAGGACCTTTGGTCCCTTATAGAAGTATGTGGAGTACGAGGACATCCCATTTCATATATTGGCTGATAGGGACAAGCACAATTACTCTAGTGGATTCGACTCCACTGATGACGAAGAAGTTACGAGTGAGAGTTCAAGTGCTGAACTCAAAAGTCCCAAAAAAGGTGGTGGTGACGGATCTTCCGAAGGGAACAAGCCCTAGAGTTTTATCATATATCATTTTTTATTTTGTGAACAATCAAAGTCCTTGGATGGCCAAGGAACATTTTGTATTATTGTTCGGTTGAATTCGATTAGGTCCTTCGAACAACCAAAGTCCTTGGGTGGTCAAGCCATGTTTTGTATCATTGTTCGGTTTCAGTCCAAACAGATTTAATTTATCGAACTTTCTTTTTGTTTAATACTTTACTTTAAATATTTCATGGCTAATATTTAAGTAGCCCCTAGAATTTCAAAAGTATTAAAGTGAGAGTCTTTAATATCTCCAATGACATGTATTTAATAGTCACGACCAACCACCAGGTTTATCCAATCTACTAAAAATCTAAGGTATTGAACAAGTGATTTATACTTGAATTGAATTGTAGTAAAATCACTCCGAATTTTTGAAGAAGGCATTATATATTATTGAAGAAAAAATCGGACACCTCATTAAAACCTCCCCGCGCCACAAGGATAGGAAAGAGTATGCCCCCTAATATTTACATTGGTATTTAACTAGTAAATATTTACACAAAAACTTAATTCTAAAATATAACCTGAGATGCTCAACTTTCCAAAGGTGCTTTAATGCTCCTCCTTCTTTATGTTGAAGCATATATGTCCCAGGTTTGATTTTCTCATAGACCTCATAAGGGCCTTCCCAATTTGGAGCCAATTTCTTGAACTACTTTTCCTTGGTATGTAAGAAAAATTTTCTTAACACCTTATCTCCTGGTTGAAAATTTATTCTCTTGACCTTGTAGGCAAATCTGCTCCTTATCAAACCTTGGTAGTGAGCTGTTCTTAAGTGTGCTTTAACTCTTCTTTCTTCTATCAAGTCCAACTGATTTCTAATTGCTATCTCATTATCCTGTTCGAAATAGTTTTGGACTCTGTATGCTGGTAAGGTAGCTTCTATGGGAGTAATTGCATCCATCCCATACATCAAGGCAAAATGAGACTCATGTGTGGCAGCCCGATGAGTAGTTCAGTAGGCCCAAAATACCTCTTGTAAATAGCTTGGCCACTTGCCCGCATCACCTTCTAAATTCTTTTTTAATCCAGACAAAATGGTCCTGTTTGCAACTTCAACTTGGCCATTAGTTTGTGGATGGAAAGACGAAGAAAAACAATCTTGAATGCCTCTAGAGATACAGAAATCTTCGATATCTTTGTTATCAAATTGTGGGCCATTGTCTGTGGTAATCTTTTGAGGGACTCCAAATCTGCAGCATATATTGGATAAAATAAATTTAATGACAACCTTTGATGTGGTCTCTGCCAAGGGAGCTTCCTTTATACATTTTGAGAAGTAGTCAATAGCAACTATAATGGTTCTGCACCTCCCGTATGCCACAGGTAGAGGTCCAACTAAGTCCATCCCTCATATGGCAAAAGGTATTGGCTCATAAATAGACTTCATAGGTACTGCTGGCACATGAATTTCATTCCCATACCTTTGACATGGATCACATTTCTTCACCATTTTATTAGCATCTGCCATTATGGATGGCTAATAGTATCCAACTAATAAGACTCTACGGGTTAGCGCCCTGTACCCACAATGTGCTGAGCTGTCCCCATCATGCAGTTCAGACAGAACAACTTGGGATTTTTCAAACTCCAAACAACGTAGGAGAGGTCTACTGAAAGATTTCTTATAGAGAATTCCCCTTATCATCGAAAAACCACGTCCTTGTATTTAATGTTTTTTGCTACAGCTTTGTTCGAAGGAAAAACTCCATAAGAAATATATTGAAGGAGGGTATATCTCTATTCTTTAGGTTGAATCACATGTATGCTCATAATTTCTCCATCTTATTTGTTTTGAATTAACTGTATAGACGGGCATTCTTGTATGTGAATCCAAGGGTAATACGCCGAATATGCTATAGTTGCTAAAGAATCTACCAGTGTATTCACCGACCTGGGAATATGCTCATAACAAACACTTTTGAAATCTGCCGCTACTTCTTTCAAAATGAGTAAGTACTTGATCAGTTGCTCTTTCTTTGCCTCAGACTAACTTGAGCGTGTTGGGCGATAAATTGAGAGTCAATGATTAACCGAAATTTCTTAGACCCACGCAGGAGAGCCAATTTAAGACCAGCTATTGCTGCTTTATATTCGGACTCATTGTTAGAAGCCCTGAATCCAAAGCATATAACTTGATACATTTTATCACCATATAGAGAAGTTAAGCAAACTCCAGCTCCACAACCCATAGTGCTTGATCCACCATCAGTTCAGACCATCCATTCTTTCTTGGTTTTACCTTCTGAAGTTTGTTTAGAGTTCCTATCTGTATGGAATTTTACTAAGAAATCAGCCACTGATTGAGCCTTAATAGCTGTTCGAGGGGCAAAATCAATGTTGTAATCGCGCAATTCTACTGAACACTTGGTTATTCGGCTTGATATATCTGCCTTTTGAAGAACATTTTTTAGCGGGAAAGACGTCCGAACAATAATAGAATGAGATTGGAAATACAACCTCATCTTTCTTGTTGCAATCACTAAGGTTAGTGCCAACTTTTCCAACTTTAAATACATTTGTTCAGTGTCTAATAAAATTTTACTGATATAGTACACTGGACGAGGATAATTGTCCACTTCTCTTGCCAGGACAGCAAGTATAGCACATTCTGATACCGCTAGGTATACATAGATCTTTTCCCCTTGAATGGGCTTGAAAATAGACTTTGGTGAGGATAAGTGTTTCTTTATCTCAGCGAAGGTCTGGTTGCACTATGGGGACCAATTGAAATCTTTAGCATTTTTTAAGGTTTGAAAAAACAGAGCACACTTGTCTGATGACCTTGAAATAAATCTGTTTAAGGCAGCCAACCTTTCGGTGGGCTGGATACCTTTCTCACTTATTACATAACCCAGAAACATTCCATATCGGACCCTAAACACGTATTTCTCTGGATTTAATTTCAAATTCACAACTGCTAAATTAGCAAATGTTTCTTGAAGATCAACTATGTGCAAATCCTCTTCCAGGATTTTAACCATCATATCATCTATGTATACTTCCGTATTTCTGCCAATCTGATTAGGAAACGTTTTGTTCATCAATCTTTAATAAGTAGCCCCAACATTCTTCAACCCAAAGGGAATCACCTTGTAGCAATGAAAACCTCTGTCTGTTATAAAGGTAGTGTGATCTTGATCTTTTGGATCCACCTGTATCTGATTATACCCGGAGAAGGCATCCATGAAGGACAACAACTTGTTTCCAGACGTAGAGTCTACCAACTGATCTATCTGGGGGACAGGATAAAGATCATTAGGGAAAGCTCTGTTAAGGTCAGTGAAATTAATGTACATATGCCATTTCCCGTTCTTTTTCTTGACTAACATTGGATTGGCAGTTCATAAAGGATATTGAGATTCCTTTATGTGTCCCATCTTGGTGAGCCGATCGACCTCTTGAACTATCACATATGCTTTTTTCTTAGAAAAAGCTCTTCTTTTCTGTACAACATGTGCAACATCACTCCGGATGGACAACTTGTATGAAATAACGCTTGCGGGTGCTCCAGTTACATCACTATTGCACCAAGCAAACACATGCTGATTGTTTAACAAAAAAGACAGCAACTTCTTTTTTAACTCTGATGCCATTTTGGAACCAATCTTGATATTCTTACCCTGTGCAAGGGAGTGAGTTTCAACTTCTTCAATGGGTATTATAACACTAGAGCCTCTCTGGGGTCATTAATCTCACTTTTCTCAGAAGAAGGCTCTAGTAACTGCTAATCTTCATTAATCTGAACTGCCCCCAGACTCTTAGGAGCAAGAGCTGTTGCATAACACTCTCTGGCTATCTTCTGACTACTTCGGACAACACCTACTTGTCCTTGAACTGCATATTTTAAACACTGATGGACTATTGAGGCCACAACATGCATTCTGGAAAGCCAGGACCTCTCAAATATTGCATTGTATGATGTGGGACAGTCTACCACAACGAATAGTATACTCACCATCTTTTTAAAAGGCCCCTTCCCTAACAACACTTCTTCTTTAAATTCCCCGATTACATCCGCAGAGCTCCCTGTGAAGCCCACAATAGTTCTATTTGACTGTTGAATAACAGCCGGATTCCTCATCTGTTTGTAGGAGCTTAAGAATAGGATGTTTGTTGAACTACCTGTATCTATCAAAATTCAGCGTATATCATTTCCCCCAATAGATGCTCCTATAACCACCACATCCTCATGAGGCCCAACAATATTCCTCAAATCATCCTCATAAAAAACTATGAACATGAAATGGGATTATCACTGATAGGAAGACATTCCCCCTCCCAATTGAGTGGCCAAACTTTGGACATGTCTCTTCCTTGATGAATGGGTGGGTGCTGTTACAGTATCTCCTCCAAAGATAGTTAGCAATTCCAAGAAACTGATCAGTCCAGACACTGTCCTGGTTTGTTCTGTTATGACTCCCACCTTATTCAGAGTTGGATCAGGATCCAGGTATTCAGAATCCATATCGAATCTTTCAAGAATCACCATTGCCCCTTCTTGAGCAGATGTTCCTAGATTGTTTGTAGGGTCCGTCCGAGGAGCATTGCCAGGCCTGTTTCCACTTCTTCTTTTAACATATGCTCCCATTTTTCCTCTTTCAATAAGGTTCTGAACAACCTATTTTAATGTTATTCAGTCTTGAGTGTTATGGCCTATATCATTATGATGCTGGCAGAAACAAGTATTTCTGCTTTCCCTAGGAGACTGCAATGCCGCCGGTTTTCGGAAATGGACTTCTTCCTTAGTCTTATCATAGATTGTGGCTATATTTTCCCTTAATTATGCAAACCACTCATGCTGAACCGGTTGGAAACTTGTCTGGTTGGAGTGAGTCTGCTTAGACCGGTTGGAAACTTGTCTGGTCTTCGTAGCCTTGTAGCTGGATTGGTTACCGGCTGGAGGAACTGTTGTGGTGGACCTCACTTGATGATGCACCCTGTTTTTCTTTTTTTCTTCCACATTAATCTGCTTTCCCACTTGATTCAATAGGCCACCCAGGTCATAGCTTTTTTCATGGTTATAGAATCAACTAGGTTCCTAGGATTCAAACCTTGTCTTAGAGAAGCGATCTCCACCTGCTCAAGGAAATCTGCTAATCCGTTATTTGTATTCACAAATTGACTTATGCAGTTCTTTAGAGACTCGTTTGGCTCTTGGGCACAATGGATAATGGTATCCCCATTACCCTTCACCTATTTGCTTCCAAATAATTGCCTTCGGAAGGCAACCCAGAATGTATCAAAGTTTCTAATACACCCCTGAAGTAAGCTATTATACCATTTAAGAGCACTTTTTGTAAAAGTTTGGGACAAGGCTCTGCACAAGAGTTTGTCATCATCATGAAATTCTTGAATTGCTCCACATGGTTGTCCGGATCTAGACTTTCATCATACTTTTCCATTTTGGAGCTATCAAATCTTTTGGATAGGTTTCTGGACAATATTTTTGCAGATAAAGGTGACTGCCTCCAGTTCTTATTACGACTAAAGACTGTATCTTCATTAGGTGTTGCAAAAATACCTGGTTCGGTCTGAAAAGCAAAAGGATCTATCAACAAATGATCAGCATGCCCTCTGCCCAGATGCCTTTTGAGCCTACCATGCCTATCCCTATTTCTTGAATACTTTTAGATTAACTTCACCGTTTTTCTAGACCTCCCTTCATCATTGCTTGATGACAAAGATTCCTCAAGCTCAGCCTCATTCGAAGAGCTACTGGAGGACTCAGATTCTGAACTTTCAACGGGCTTAGACCGATGTGTCTTCTTAGAACTGAGATGAGTTTTTTTTTAATTAAGATGAGTCTTTAGTGATGGCTCATTCTCCCCAGGATTGTCAGTATGGTGAATAGCTGACGCCCCTGATTTCTCCCTGATCCTATTTTCTGCTTGTTTTATGGCCCTTACCGCTTCTATCTGTGCTCTCAGCTAATCTCGCTCCTCAACAGTGTATTCCTTATTCTCCCTGACCGTTTCAACCACAAGAGGTGGAGTAACTTTCTCGTTCGGATCCATCCGGACTGTTTTTCTTACTGGTTTTGAATGTAAAATTCAGGCACCTTCGTGCTCCCACTACGGTCGCCAATTTTGGTTTGGTTTATTTTGGGCTGGGGTAGTTTATTAAAGTATTTTAGTAATTTTGGGGTATTTTGTGTTTAGTGTGAGGAGTAGTGAGATAAGCAAGCAGCATGCTTGTATTAAATGTTGATCACCCTCATTAATGAGAGTGGTTGAGGTATTTATACTTTTAATTAATGACCCATTATCGGGTCAAGTAGTGAATCCGGGTCGAGTTTATGGACCCACTAGTTTTTAAGTAGATTAGCAAATAGCTTAGTCAAAAGGCGTTCACATTTGTCCTGTTCGGATTTATAGTGGAGCGATATGGTCCAAATTACCCATATCCGGATTAATTGGTAGGCTGTGACTGTAATATCCGAACTCATCAAGGCATATTATATATATCCTAGCTGAACTAGATAAAGCTCATCTATTCAAAAGGAAGTACTGGGACATAGATAGTAAAATAGGGCCATCTATTGGGTGTGTGAATCATCTAAGAATGCCTATAGCTCCAATACAGCTCAGATGGGTTTGTCCTAAGTTAGGTCGCTTTAAGCTAAACACTGATGGTGCTTGTAGTGAATCTGGGGAAAGCTATAATGGTGGATTAGTCAGAGACAACTCTTGAAAGATATTTTTGGGTATGGGAGAGTCTATGGTAAATGAAGCCTTATTATTGCTGAAACCAGAGCCATGTTGGACGGTTTTTACATTTGTTTTGCGAAAGGTATCAATATGCTTGATATTGAAACAGATTCACGAATCCTGGCTGAAATGATACTTTCTAGAAGATCTCCATGGTATCTTAAAGCTTCAATAAGCTATTGTCATAAACTGATCTCATCAAATATGAAACTAATTCATATTTTCAGAGAACAGAATGAAGTAACAGATTGGTTAGTTAAATCAACTCTCAAATCTAACAAAAACTTGGATTTTGAAGAAATTCGAGCTCATATTCGAATGTGAGCAATTGTTTTTCTCGAAGGATTGAGGTTGTGTTGTATACAAATCAACCCTAATTTTTAGCAATTGAAGTCATTCATATAGGTTGAGGGTAGAACTTACTCGTACTTGGAGAATCCTTTGCAAATCAGTGCTTTCCTCCTCGACCAGATTTGTTCTCTAGACTGGGTGTCGCTACTTTGGGATATTTGGGGCTGGTTTTTTGTTGATTAAGGGGGTTTTATGAAGAAAATGAGTGGAAGGCTTAAGCAAGCTGAGGCATCTTTAAAGGTTTTGACTGACTTTGGTTTTGACACTGATAGGTGAGAAAAAGGCAGACTGAAGAGAAGATAAGTAATTAGGGTTTTGTTTTCTATAATTTGGGGTTTTCATTTTGTTGAGTATCAAGCTGTTTACAGTGTGTATGTCAGTTTAAATTGTGTAATAAAAGTCTTAAGTTTGATTAAAAAAAGTTATTAAAACAAAAACAAAAGTACGAAGAGAATAAATAAGATAAAACAGCTTGCTCGAGATTGTGCGTACGAAGGACTTTAACATAAAGATTTTAAGGTTTTGAACTGCAACAGTAGAAACAGTGAAGTAAGAGTTTTGGTGGGGGTTTATAGATTTGGTATGGTTCTAGGTTTACTTTGGTAATACAAATATGGGAGACTTACATAATGGGTCTAAAATTTGGTTTTATTTACCCAATCATACCACCGCAGATCCATTCTGCAAATGGTTCCCGTCCATTTTTAAAAAGACTCAATTACCCTAAAACTAAAATAATTACAGCCTCAAATCGAAACATTCGTCTTTCTCCTCAAACTCTCTTTGTCACATTGTCAAACTCATTAAGCATAAAACTATATTTAAAAATTAAATTTGGACTAGTGGGTATAAAAAATTATATTTTGGTAGATATAGGTAAAACCTATTTGACGATGGACTTGTTGATAAATTGTACACGTTTTGGACCCCAATTGGTATAAACCCCTTAAAATATTATCAACACACGGAATCTTGTTGTTTCACTGGATGATGTTTACATTAATAAGGAGAGGGTACGTACCTTACAGATCTGTAGCGTTGGATTCGAAAATTTTGAAGTTTTCAAACTTACTACCCAGAGAGTTAGGGTTTAGTTCAAGAATGGTGGCTAAAATTTGGATAGAAACGGGTTATATATGAGTGGAAATTTGGTAATTATTGGAGGTCTTGTTTTAAAAAACGGATTTCATTATAGCCAGATCTCATTTAAAAAAACTGATCTCATTTTAGCTTAGCTCATATTGTTATTAAAACACGATTTTGTTACAAAAATGGTAAAATACTGTGGAATTTTAGTTTCATGACGAATATGAAAATAATAAAATTGTAGTAATATGAAAAACGTGATTTTTTTATTCGCTCAAAAATTATAATAATTTTCATTCGATTTTATTGATAATATGGAGATTTTGAAGAGTCGAGTTTATAATAGTTAGTAAATTTACTTTTTTCTTTGTAACATATGGAGGAGGACAAGTGTGGTTATTGTTTGATAAAAAATTATTAGAGGTATATTATAGTTTGTATATTATAATTTAGAGGGTTTGAACAGTAATTTGCTACTCGAGTATCTATTTTAGTGAAATATAGTCCATGGACTTTCAAAACTCCGTTGGTAGTCCATAAACTAACCAGTTTGGATCAAGTTAGTCCTCTACATATGTTAATTAATGTAAACCTTCCACGTGACACCATACTTAGGAGAAACCTGTATCACCTATGGTCCTTCGACTTTAACCTCGACTGCATTTGAACTTCGAACTAAAGTTGAGGGACCATTGGTGATACAAGATTTTGTTGAATATGGTGTTACGTGGCAGTTTTACATTAATCAACAGAAGTGGATGACTAACTTTATCCAAACTGGATAGTCCAGGGACTACCAGAATACTTTTGAAATTTTGTATGGACTATATGTCACTAAAATCGATAGTCCATTAAAGAATTTATGTTCAAACCCTGATTTAGAAGTTGTATAAGGTTATTATAGTTGGATTATAAGCTTTACATGTATTGTTATAGTTTGATAGTTATAAATCATAAAATAATTGTTATAGTTTAATTATAGTATAAATTTTTATAGTTTGATTATAGTATAAAAAAAAATTAGTTTGACTATTATAAGTAGTATAAGTTTAGTATAGTTTGATTATAAGTAATGCAAGTGTTGTTATAGTTTTATTATTATAAGCGATGAAAAACAATTGTCATAAGTGTTGGTTGATAGTGTATTTTAATTATAGTATAATTTTATACGTAAGTGTTGTTACATTATTAGATTGAAGGACACAAAATAATTATTGATTTAAATCTTTCATAATTTATACTCTTGCGAGCCAAGACTTGTATAAATATTCTCAATTTGACCAACCATATTACAGATTCATTAATAATGTTTTATTACGAATGTCAATTCAAGCAATTCTTCATCCTCGCCACCAACTTGAGCTTCATCCATAAAATTTTGTTGAATATCACTTAGATCATCGAACTCATCAATTTTTTCTTCAATTTCATATTCCATGTCTTGCGTCATATGTTCCACCGCAGTCTAGTCCTTGATTGCAGGACATACTTCAATTGCTTTACTAGTTAGTCTTGATCGTCTAGTCCTTGATTGCAGGACATACTCCAATTAAATTTAATGCAAAATTTCACTAGACATTTGTGAGAACATCATCTTCATGGCTATCAAGAGAAATATTTTAATTATTATACGTATTTTCAAATCTATTTTTTTAAGAAAACAATAGATAAAAGTGATTATACAGAATAGGTGTTATTTTCTCATTTATTTAAGACGTACATTTGTTTGTGGGAGTTAGAAAAACTTTAAAATTAAATATAATGTTTTTTTGTGTTTGCTTTTTTAATCTTTTGGTTAGCTTTGAGTCGTGGAGTTTAATGGATTTCCTTATTTAATATGAATGGTTTGTGAAATTGAATTTAAAATGTATTAATTTGTTAAGAATGATTTTTATGGGTTTTAGACTTGACCAACCATTTTTGTGATACATAACTGTGTTTGGTAATTAGTGCCAATAACTATAAATAACTAAATTAACAAAAGGTTTTTTAGGTTTTCAACTCGGTAACATTTTTATAAATATTGAAAAAATAATTTTATAATTATGTTTTGGTAAGAACGAAATTTTATGTAGCCGCTCCTATGGAATTATCCTATAAAATCCAGATGCGAGAGTTTGTCTCCACCATCTAAATAAAAATATTTTTTCACTCGTCCAATGGTATTAAGGATCCAGGTTAACTTATCCATATGTTTCTTATATTCACAATAAGATGTAACTTAAACACTTCTTCATAGTAGTCAAGTATGGAACTTTATCTTTTCCTTTTATCCGTGTAGATTTCTAGATAACTGAATCAATCGTAGGATATTTGAAGAATAAATATAGAATATGTTTGTAGTTTGGATTGAAGAAAACTCAATACTTGTATAACTTTCTTCGATATCTTTCACATACATATTTAATTATATTTGATTTGTACCTGTATTGAATTTCGTTATATTACTTTGACACTCAAAAGTACTCTTCATATGTATGCTGAAATTACAAGAATCAGGAGATTGTTTCTTGGAAATTTTATATGATGTATTCCCAAGCTCAGGATCCATCAAATATACCATAATATATATTTTTTTAAACGAGTCATCTTTGTTGCATAAAGTAGTCTCCATTGGGGAAAGTTCGAGACCGTAAAACGTTTTAGACTGAAAATACTTCAAGTGAAAGTTTCCATAAATTCACTATGTTAGACTTTGTAAGAACAACATCTTTTTATGTTCTAATTCCTCATATGATCATGTTCTAATATCAACATATTTGGATATGATCATGCAATAATATTAAAATGTTTGAATATAATAGAATCATTAATCTACCTACTCCTATATAGACTTTATTCGGGTTTTTCACTAGGATATACCAACACTAGGCAGCTCAACCTCCACCATATTAATATTATTCATCGTTTCAAAAATTAAGTCAATAATTTTAAAAACACAAAAAACATCAGATAATGGTACTTTAAAAATTTTGGCCCTTCATTTCTACCATTGAAATCCCATATGCTTTCAGTCACGCCAAGTGCGATTTTTATAGTTTGATTATAGTATAAATTTCTATAGTTTGATTATTATAAGTAGTATAAGTTTAGTATAGTTTGATTATAAGTAATGCAAGTGTTGTTATAGCTTGATTATTATAAGTGATGAAAAATAATTTTCATAAGTGTTGGTTGATTGTATATTTTAATTATAGTATAATTTTATACGTAAGTGTTGTTACATTATTAGATTGAATGGCACAAAATAATTATTGATTTAAATCTTTCATAATTTATACTCTTGCGAGCCAAAAGTTGTACAAATATTCTCAATTTGAACAACCATGTCAATTCAAGTAATTCTTCCTCCTCATCACCAACTTGAGTTTCATCCATAAAATCTTGTTGAATATTTACTTAGATCATCAAACTTATAATTGTTTTCTTCCATTTCATATTCCTTATCTTGCGTCATATGCTCCACCGCAGTCTAGTCCTTGATTGCTAGATATACTTCAATTGATTGATTAGTTAGTCTTGACCGTCTAGTTGTATATTGCAGTTTGGTCATACTAGATACATATTCACTTTCCACTATATATATAATTGTAGAATGAACCTCCTTAGATAAATTGGAAAGAGTAGGAAAAATGGTTTTTTGGACTTCCACCATATTAAGAGATCAGTTGGATTATCACCATTATACATACTAAAATCAAACTCATTTTGAAAATATTGGGTCAGTTCATTAACATCTTGATGAGTTGTTGTTGACGTCGTCGTTCTACTTTGCATAACAGTTCTGACGTAGTTATGACAAGTCTTAATTTTGATTTCCTTGTTACTACTACCTACTAAACTCACGAAAGAACAATAATTATCGTTCCTCTGTTTTGTAACATAATTAATATGTTTTTATACAAATAAAATTGAATATCTTCACAGTATTTACTGTGATTATAATCATAATCAATTTTGATATTAGTATAAATAGCTCAACATATACTTGAAATGAATTCAGTTTGAGACACGGATGAAAAGACACCCAATAACATAATTTTGTGGCTAGGAGGAAAATACTTGATAAATGTTTCTTCTATATTAGGCACCATTTCGCGATACACGTCTTTGTTTCTATGTAAATTTAAATGTTTGACAAGATTAACAATACATTCAATGGCCATATGAATGTTAGTACTATATAATGTAGAGAAAGCTTGAGTATACTCTTTAAACATGGCAAGGAAATTGGGGTCAGATTTGGTCGGTTCGGTCGATTTTTTATAAATATTTAAACCAAACCGAAATAATTCGGTTTGTACATTATTAAACCGATTTACTAGTAAAAAATCATTTTTTTTTTCATATTTTGATATTTTGGTTTCGGTTTGGTTTTTTGTTTTAATAGTGGTGCGATTCGGTTTGTTCAATTCGATTTAGTGCTGTATTTGTCGGTTTTTTCTGGTTTCGGTCTAGAAAATTTACTCTTATTTGCTAACTTAGTGCAAAATTATTAAAATACAAACACAGCTTAAGGTTATCACAAAACCTTAAATGTGTTCATAAACATGAATGAAAGAAACAAATATTAATAGAAAAACTAAAATTTGTTGATTTTAAGACATTAAACTTTCTATTATTTCCAGTGCAAAAGAGGAGAGAAATCAGCTTTACAATTTTCGTTCATAGTTACTTCCCTTGCAGCCAAACTTGATACTTCATTTTATTCACATATTTTCAAGATCCAAACAAAGCTTAAAAGTTTTTAGAAGTTGTATCATTTAAATGCAAACATAACTTAAATTACTGAAAGTCATTATTATTAAGTAGCTATAAAAAATAATACATATATAATATAGTCTTTAAGAAGTGATTTAAAATCCTTCACAAAGAGTGAAAAATCTAGTCAATCATTGGTGTAACATGGTGAAAAGAGTGATAAACTTATCAATCAAGCTCATTTATGATTTTCTTTTCATTGTACGGTCTGTCTAAGAAGAAACACACCATAATACATACATCATTATTTCACGAAACACACCATAATACATACATCATTATTTCACAAGCTTCTGCACAAGTAAAGATGCACACTACCAAAAAAGTAATATTTTTTCAAATTAATCATATTACATAAAATTATCTTAAATCAATTCATAACCAGAAAAGTCTCAGATTTAATCCATGATCAATCAAGGTCGTAAAATAATCAATCAAACAACAACAAAACCTAGTACAAAACCTAGTAAATGCAACAACACATAATAGGAGATATAATTATAATAGTAATAGAATAACAATCATGTATTAACAAACCTAGTTATAAATCTAAGTCACTCAAACAACTTTAGATACATTACACTTACGTAAACTTGAGTTGAACTTAACATATTATTAAAATTTGACACCTACGTCTCGAAACTGCTTATGAAATATATTTTTTACATCTACGGTTGAACTTTAGTCGACCCAAACATGTACGAATTACATTATATTTAAACATATACCTTTATCTTTAGTGTCATTCATATTGGATGACGTTTCTTTACTCGTATCTTTAGTTAATTCTATTAAATAAAAATAAAAAACATGTTAGTTTGTAAATCTATCAAACACACATATCTATCGAATAATAAATATATATACATGTCTCAATTGTTTCAAATTCTTCAACGTAATCTATTGCATCTCGAAGATTTATTTTAGTTGATGAAGACCGCAGCCAATTTTGTGAATAAATAAGGGATTCTATCATCTTCGGTTGTAATGCACTACGAAATGGATTAAGAACAAGAAATATGGATTCATAAACTACTATAGATACCGGAACTGCATGAACATGTCGAGCAACTACGGAAAGTACTCGAATTCTCGGAGAATTGGTATTTCACCATGCCAATATATCAAAATATTCTACATCTTCGCAACTCACTGATAAAACTTTTCTACTTCCGATTGATTTTGAAATAATCAACTTTTTCAAATATTACTTGAAATGTGACATTCTCACTACTCTTGGTTTAAAAAATTAAAACCAAATCTGAAATCTAGTTTTAAAAAACCACCCAAACCGATCCATTTCGATCTGGTTCGGTCGGTCGGTTCGATTTTTTCCGGTTATTGATCACCCCTAAAGGAAACGTATAAATTTAAAACAATTTGACCAATTTACATTAGTAAGAGGCTGGTAATGGTCCCTCGTGTTTTTAGAGTTTTAGTTATTATAAACCATTGTATCCTCTTGTCTAAACTTATAAGCATGTGCACGAAGATCATAAGTAGATTTTCATCTAGCTTCGACATCTAAAACTAGCTTGTTTATTTTATTTCTACTAGCATAAATAAGTTCTTTATATTCACATGTTATATTACCTCGGGTCATGACTAGTAGTACTTCCTTTCTATTAGTGATATAACAAAATATTAAGAAGAAAAGATAAAATGAAATTCTCCTAATAGAATAACAAATAAATAATTTTTAGTGAGAAATGTGTATTGATAAAAAAACATCTTAAAATTAGGTTATGAGACGCCTTATATAGGGAACATCCAAAATCTTATAAAATATTCTATAAATAAGATAAAAAAATATTAAAAAATAATCACATCAAACTCGGGTGCAAATCTAATTGATTTTTTATTTAAAAATAATTTCTTAAAATGAATGAAATATTAAAAAAACATAGAATTAAGGATTTGTAACCAGATTACTAACAAGTTAATTGTGGGCGTTCTCAACTACATCAGACTCTCTTTAACTTCCCACTTGAATCAAAATCAAATGGACATTGAAGACTTGCTTTCTTTGACAAATGCACCTCCAACTATCAGTTCACATGTCTCTACATCAGACTCTCTTTTAACCCATAAAAAATGATTTTAAAAAAAAAAACTAAATAAAATTTGGATATATATTTCAGTACCTTGTAAATTATATTATTAATTTTTGGTATCAGAAACGAGTTTTAGACCAATATGCAAGCCAATTTTGGCAATCAAATCATGTTTAAGCAAACTGAATAATTATAGAGTTTTGTATTGTTCCTCACCATGACAATGGCGTAAAAGAAGACACAATTTGCAAAATGCATTATATATACGTTTCGAATTAAAATATATTAACTTTACTAAATTTTCACAAGTCAAGTGCTAGGCATGTTTCACGAATCAAGTTTTGTCAATGTTCCACATGGTATATAGTTGTTTGCGAAATGTAATGCATTTTAGTTGTGAAACATAGTGTACTTGAATTAAGAAATATAACTAAAATATGTTTCGCAAAACGCAAGACATATTCTATTTGAATTAAAATATTTAGGTAACACATATCTTTCAAATATACTACGTTTTACAACAATAGTATATTTCACAAATATCCAAGGAATTCGTCGGATCTTGGTGAATTTATGCATGTGTTTCACCATACTATGGTGATTCAATTACAACATACCTCGTTGTCGGCAAATTTCAGCATATTTTGCTACCTATTTGGCGAATAAAATTCAATACTCTGCCAAAATCTTGGTGATATCGTTTTGGCCATTCTAACCACTAATCCATTAGCTTTTTGTTACTTTATATGTTGTTTTTGTATTGTAGTAGGAAATGTTTTGGTGAAATATTAGCGGTATACGTAAATTCTTATCACATTTCAACATAACCTACTAATATTATAATCTTTGATAAAACTTTATGAAATCTAGTTATAAATTTTTACGAAACCTTATATAACTAATTTACATAACGTGTAACAAATAGGTTGCAAAAATATTTATTGTTATGTTGAAAAATATGTTATATAAGACTTGTAAAACATAACACTCGCACAAACTTGTGAATTATGTTTGTTATTTTCTTATTGTATTAGGTACATTTTGGGGAAATATTTAATATTCATCATGTTTCTTACCTACGACTATTGTAAACTAGATTCGAGGACCGTTTGGATGAAAGAGGTCCGTAAAAAACTCAGTTACATAATCATACTTGAAACACACGATATGGGCTATAAAGGTAGAACTTTAAGATTTATTTACCAATACAAAATATCAGGCCACTCAAAACTTAGTTTTACCTTTAAGACCCAAATCATGTGTTCTGAGTATTATCACAAAGTCGAGTTGTTTACTAATCAATTTCACTCATGCGGTCATTAAATCTAGTTTTTAATAGTCATAGGTAAGAAAATGATGAGTGTAATCCTCTAACACTAATATGTCACCAACATTCATCTCCTACAACACGAAAATAATAAGCATAATCCACAAGTTTGCGCGATCTTATATTTTGCAATCTTATACATTGCGTTTTGCAACATAACAACAAAGTGTTTTGCGACGCATATATTGCTGGTTTTGCCAATTATTTAGTTTTGAATGTTTTAAACTAGGTTCCAAAATGATAACAATAAGCATCTAAGGTTAATATTTCATCCAAAAAATTTAATACAACACAATAACAACAAATAGATCAATAAAAAACAAATGGATCAGCCCTATACTGGGCCATTATCAGAGATTTGGAGTAATAATGTATATATTTTTACAAAACCAAATGGATAGTGAATTATATTTGTGGTGTACTATTCAAAATTTGTGAGTAGTATAAATGTTTCTAATTATCAAAATAGTGACGTTATATGCTCGGGATTTTGCCGCATCCAAATTCCATTGGTTGTGCAAAATTTGGGATAAATAAAATATTAAACATTAGGAGATTGTTCAATTTGTGAGTATAAATGTCAATCGATATCTTTCACATACATATTCTAATTATATTCGATTTGTACCTATATTTAATTTCTTTAAATTACTTTGACAATCCAAAGCACTCTTTATATGTATGCTAAAATTACAAAAATGAGGAGATTATTCCTTGGAAATTTTATATGAGGTATTCCCAAGCTTAGGATCCAGCCAAAATATATATTGTTTTCATATAAACGAGTCATGTTTGTTGCATAAGTCTCCATCGGGAAACTTCGAACCCGTAAAACTTTATAGACTGAAAATATTTCAAGTGAAAGTTTCCATAAATTCACTATGCTAAACTTTTTAAGAACAACATCTTTATATGTTCTAATTCCTCGTATGATCATGTTGTATTATCAACATATTTGGATATGATCATGTAGTAATATTAAAATGTTTGAATATAATAGAATCATTAATCTACCTACTCATATATAGACTTCATTCGGCTTTTTCACTAGGATATACCAACACTAGGAAGCTCAATCTCCACCATATTAATATTATTCGTCGTTTCAAAAATTAAGTCAATAATTTTTAAAACACAAAAAAATGTCACATAATGGTATTTTGAATTTTTTGGCCCTTCATTTCTACCATTGAAATCCCATATGCTTTCAGTCACGCCAAGTATGATTTTGTTTTTCTAACATTGGCACAAACTTGAAATTACTAGTATTCAGACACATTGGTTGTTCACGGTTCGGTTGAGTGATAAATATGTCAACCATGTTGGCATTCTTTCTATGATTATCAAAGACTTGTGAATGGAAATTGCATTTTCTACTAGTTTAGGATTATATACCAATTTTTGTCAGTATATTTGATGTCGTGGCTTAGACCCATAACTATCTAGAAGTAATGGACAAACATAATTAAACCTTATCTCTTAACCGAATATCGGATTCGGGTAAAACGATTACTCAAATTGAAGATTTTTGCGAGCCCATCGACTGTCCGGACGTGACGAAGGCCACAAAATCTGTCCCGAAGTTTGGGCTCTAAAAAACAATGTTTAGGACCGCGACTTGATGGTTTATCGTTTTTACTATATTTTGTTTTAATATTTTACATATGTACTAGTCAACTATATTTATGTTCAGATTTGAATAGACTATATATTCAGACATTTATTTTGTTGCCATCAGGTTTTTCAAGTGAATCCTATTTAAGACACTTTCAACCTAATTTGATGGAAAATTACTTTCTTTATTAAACTTCTTAGATCTTTAATCCCTAAAAGTTTAGGGTTTACTATCCATCAGTTTCTTCAAGAGAAACTACATCAACTGTCACTTCGCATATGTAGCAATTTCTAGAAAGATTATATTCATTTGAATCGCCTACTCTAGCATATATCCTACATGTTATAACTAAATTCTTATACGTAGCAATTTTTAGAAAGATTATATTCATTTTAACACATACTCTAGCATATATTATACATGTTATAACTAACGCCTGTGTAATTTCCCTACCGCATTACGAAAAAAGCCAAAACTATAGTATTAAACATGCAATACGGAAGCCTAAAAAATGGAAGCCATGTGGAAATACATATTGACCCATATTTGGATTTAAAAGTTAGATCCCACCGAAGTATCTTATACATAGATTTATCTCTTCTATTCTGCGTCCCACACAATCAAGCCAATGAAGAAGATGAGAAACAATTTTTTTTTTCTTTTGTGCATTATTCATGTAACAATATTATATATATACAATTATACAATTTGTTTCGTGTAACAGAATTTGGTTACATTAAGTAGTTACACTTATTGTTAATATTGTTACACTTCTCATTTTATTTAAAACTTGTATTGGGCTTAAGATATAAGAAGACCCAACTCATGTGTTCTTGGAATATGCTTGGGCTGAGACCAAGGTTTATGTGTCGACTTGATCTACTACTAGATCTGACACATAAAAGCTTTACTAACTGGTCTTCTTCCCAATTATTTGTAGACCAGAAATCCCTAGATCGACTTCATGATTTCCAGTTGCCACCTCCACCATCTCTTCTTCCTTTTGTGAAATCACCAACCCTTTCAATCCTTTGCCATATATCTTGACATCATCCCTTCAAACGAAGCGGATGAGGAGGAATTCCAAGGTCGAGTTTGTCCTTCAATAACATAAATCGTTATTGGGACAAGGGTTTAGTGAGAATATCAACCACCTGGTCGTGTTGAAGTGACGTATCGAATATCCAAGAGACCTTGAACCACATGATTGCGAAAAAAATAAAGACCATCTCCACATGCTTGGTCCGAGCATGTAAGACAGGGTTGGATACCAGTAAACTGGCTCTAAGCCTGATAACCGGAGGTCGATGAAAAGAAAAACCAATCTTCTAAAGAATTGAACACAACCATATGAGTTTTGAGGAGAGATTGACAAGCAACCGATACTCAGATATAGTACTAGATTGTGAGACAACACCTTGCTCTTATAAGACCATGAGACAAGAGAATCACTAAGAAAAACAAATTACCCTCCAACCGAACGAAGATCGTCCAGGGAGGCTACCCAGTAAAGCCAGTTAGTTGATGAGCATCACTAGGTTTAATGTGAAGTCCTAAGGAGGAAGTGCTAGATAAGTACCTTAATATTCTCCTAACATACTGTAAATGCATATTAGTAGGACATTTCTAGAACTGACTAAACTTGTTCACATCAGAAGCAATGTTAGGACGAGTTTGAAGTAAATATTGTAGAGATCCTAACATACTCTAATACCTTATAGGAGACAGAAGAGTCTCACCTTTGGATTTGGACACAAAAGGGCTAATGCACATAAGAGTGGAGCAGGATTTAGCAGTGGAGAGTCCATCTTTAGCAAGTAAGTCTCTTATATACAGTGACTGAGTCAAAAATATAACCCAGAATCATACCTATAGGTTTCAATTCCTAAAAATAATTTGCGACAGCTCATGTCCTTGAGAGCAAATTCGGAGTTATGTCTTTGAATAAATTTGGTAAAATATGAAGAGTTACTCCCTGTGACTATGATGTCGTCGACATATACCAACAAAATGATAGATACATCCTTAGTAAAAAAAACATAGATGAGTCTGCTCTTGAATTTTGAAAACCCCATAGAAGCAGAGTGTCCTTTTGCTTGAAATACCAGGCACAAGGAGCCTACTTGAGCCCATACAAAACCTTGTGTAACTTACACACATAATTAAGATACTTAGAAAAACCCTTCAGGCTGGACCTTGAAAACCTGTTCATTTAAGACTCTATTTAAGAAGGCTTTGTTAATATCCAACGACCTTATATCCCGGTCTCTAGACACAGCCAGAGTTAAGACAAGTCTTATGGTAAAAGCCTTGACGACAGGGCTAAATGTTTTTGTGAAATCAATACCAGGTTTTTGATGAAACCTCTTAGCAACAAGCCTGTTTTTAGAACACTAGACATACCTATTTGAATTATACTTCAATTTGTACACCCATTTGCAGCCCAAAAAACTCATGTTATTAGTGTATGGAACCAGAGACCAACTATGATTTGCCAGCAGAGCATCATACTCAGTCTTCATGGCCTGAGCCGACTGAGAAATATTAACAACCTTAAAAAAGTTAGTAAGTTCCTTGTCAGCAACAGTAGGTACAATGGTAACACATGAGTAAAGAGCCTTAGGGTTAGAAATGCGATATTTGGCTCTAGTGATCATGGAGTGGCTATTAGGCAAGGCTTGTGGTTGAGTTTGTTTGCTAATGGTGTCAAAGGGTAGTTCAATAACTAACTGATTTTCTTGTATTGATTGTGTGGAAGGAATTCTGCATAACAAAGGATTGTAATTGTCAAGTGAATCTTAGAGATTGGTTTGGTCTTGCAGTAAAGGGCTATGGTTACAAGCTAAGATTTGTTTTAGATGTTTGTTGGTTTGGTCTTGGTGCTGAGATATTATTGGCACACTCAATAGGATGGCCAGGTTGAGAGTTAGGTAATGTTGCATGTAGATTAGAAGTCTCATCTGAGGAACTGACTCTAGGGAATTTAGGTAACTAAAGAGAGCTAGACTTAGGAAGAGAATACTGTGAACCCAGAAAACCCAGGAAAACATTGGATTTCTTCTTCATTGAAGATGACATTCCTGGAAACATAAACTCTCTCATTAGTACTAAGACATTTGTATTCCTTATTAACATCACTATACCCCAGGAAAATACACTTGACAAAGTCAAACTGGAATTTATTTATTTGATAAGGCCTTAAACAAGGAAAACAAGCACACCAAAAGCTTCTTAGAAACCTATAATCGGGCTGAGACCCAAACAAGTTCCCAAAAGAAGATTTATCTCGTAGAACAACTGTAATGAGTGTATTAATTAGATAGATTTTTATAAGAAAAGCCTCTGACCAATAGTTATAGAGAAGATTGGATTGGGCCAAAATAGTTAGACAAGTCTCAGTGACATGTCTGTGCTTCCTTTCTGCTCTTCCATTCTGAGCTAAAGTGTAAGGGCAAGATGTTCTTAGCTGAATTCGTGACTCTTTTGCCAATGATATAAAAGTCTAAACTCACCCCCGTTCATATTGAAACTTCTTTATATTTCTGTCAAATTGATTCTCCATTAGAGTTTTGAACTCTTTGAAAATATTTAGAGCCTCACTTTTGTGTTTTAGGGGGTATAACCAGTTAAACCTAGTGCAATAATCCACAAACAATATATAAAATTTATACCTAGTCTTAGATTTTACATGAGTATGCCCCCACAAGTCATGATGGATTAGATTTAAGACATTGGTAGATTGAGAAGAGGAGTTAGAATAGGGAATTGATTGTGATTTGCCTAATTAACAGTCATCACAAAAAAAACTATTCATTATTATACATAGTAGGACGATTACAGTTTTTCATAATAATGAACAAGACTCTTGTATAAGGTTGACCTAATTTTGTATGCCAACCTTTCTGTAGGGAATTAGATGAACTAGGTAGAATAGAAACATGAGAATATCAAGGCTCTTGAGATGAGCTTTCCAACCTATACAAGCCATTCTCAACTCTCCCTGTAAGTGGAATTCTCCTTGTTGTCTTGTCCTTCACAAAACACTTAGAATTATGAAAAACAATAAAAATATTGTTATGTAAGGTTAGTTGAAAAACAAATATGAGGTTTTTACAGATTTTGGTACATGTAGGATGTTGTTTCACTGAATTTGTTTGTTAGTTTTGGTAGATAAACAAGTCTTACCTAGGTGTTTAATGCTTAATTTATTACTATTTCCTACTGCCACAGTCTTGTTACCTGTATATTCTGACTTCTGAGTGATCATCTTGGCTGAGTTAGTGACATGGTGGCTAGCACCACTATCTATTGATGCAGACAGTTCGGTGAATTGACAGTTCGGAGCTCTAGTGTCAGATTTTGACCCACAGCACCTTGTTTCGAAGGAAACGACGTCACGAACGCAAGTCACTAGCTTTTCTCGTGTGCTATGGGCTTTTTTGGGCATTCGGGCTCATCTATCATCTTGTTTTGCAATTTTAATACTTTAGGCTATTTTTGTAATTTTCATATTTTTAGTTTTAGGGTTTCGCTTGAACCCTTATATAAACCTATCTTCTATACACTGTTCTGGGAGTTGTTTTTGTTTAATAAAAAGTAGGGTTTTATCCCTTTAGGCTTCTCTGCGTTTCACTATATATCATAGTGGTATCAGACACAGGCAGTCCTGCGAGATGGTACGAGGAAGAACCAACGGTCGCGGTGGTGCTGCAGTGACTAGAGATACAAGTGATTTAGATGATCGTGAAGTTGCTGACCTACGCCGTCAGGTAGCCGATTTTACCCGTCAGACGGTTGATCTTAATGCCAGGGAACAAGGCACAGAGGTTAAGGGTATCGATAACCCTTTTGAGGAGGGGATCGACTAGAATACTTCTCACAACCGCCGTTGGGAGCTTGGATTCAAGATAGACATCCCGGACTTTGATGGCAGCCTTAAGGCAGAGGCACTTATCGATTGGTTATCCCAGATTGAAGAAGTCCTGGACTTCAAGGAAGTTCCTGAGGAGAGAAGGGTCGCATTAGTCACCATTCACCTACGCGGTAGGGCACATGCTTGGTGGCAGCAGGTGAAGCAGAACCGCACGCGTGAAGGCAAGGATAAAGTCCAGAGTTGGGAGAAATTCAAAAGAAAAATCCGCAAGGGTTTCCTTCCCTACAACTTCGAGCGGGAACTCTACCAGCGACTTCAGAATCTTCGTCAGGGACCCAAATCTGTGGATGAATATACCAAAGAATTCTATCAGCTGCTGGCTCGCACAGATGTGACCGAGTCGCCGCATCAGCGGGTATCCCGCTATATTGGCGGGTTACACCTTCAGCTTCAAGATGTACTGAATATGTTCGATCCATCCTCTGTTTCTGAAGCCCATCGGCGTGCCCTCCACGCAGAAAAGCAGTCGGCTCGTCGGACCCAGACGGGCGTAAGGACCGGTGCTCCTTCAGGGATTTCGACGTCCAAACCAGTTCTCCGCCCAACACCTGATCCAATCCCTCATGGGTGCGGTGCGCCAAGCCGTTCTTCAAGCAATTTACGGTGCTATGGCTGTGGCAAATTAGAGCATCATCAGGTAGAGTGTCCAAATACTGCGGGTGCTAGGGGTCTCTTCTCCCAGGAGGCGTTTGAACCGAATCCTATTGTTCTTGATGGCCCTCCGAAATTTGATACATATGATGATGACTTGCCTGAGGCCGCGGAAGAAATTGTGACTGGCGATGTTGGAGCAGTGTTGATGCTGCACCGCACTTTCCTGTCTCCTCGCGTTCCTGAGCAGAGTGACTGGCTGCGGAGTAACGTGTTCCAGCCGACTTGTACGATCGGCGGGTTGGTGTGTACCTTCATCATTGATGCTGGCAGCTGCGAGAATGTCGTCTCCGAAGCAGCGGTTTCGAAGCTAGGGTTGAGGGCAGAATCGCATCCCAAGCCTTACAAGCTCGGCTGGCTAAGTAAAGGTACTGATCTCACCGTCTCTAAGCGCGTGCTTGTTTCTTTTTCTGTGGGGCAAACATACCAGGATGAATTATTTTGTGATATTGTACCTATGGATGCTTGTCATCTACTGCTTGGCCGTCCTTGGCAGTATGATTTGTCTGTTATACATGATGGGCATGCAAATACCTACTCATTCCTCTTTCGAGGATATAAGATCGTTCTTATGCCAGCAAAGCCTCGACTCCAGAGCATTCACTTTACTCCTCCCACATCGACTTTGCTGTCTCGTGCTTCTTTTCAGACAGCCATGGAAGAGGCTGGCGTGGTTTTCCTATTGTTCTGTGACCCTGTTGTGCCTAATTCCGATACGGACCATAGCCCTGTCATTCAGTCTCTTTTGCAGGAGTTTGCAGATGTGTTTCCAGCGGATCTGCAACCCGAGTTACCTCCTCTGAGGGATATTCAACATCAGATCAACCTGGTCCCTCGTGCTGCTCTCCCAAATCGACCCCACTATCGAATGAGCCCAAAGGAGCATGAAGAATTACAACGACAAGTGGAGGATTTGTTGGATAAGGGACATATTCGGGAAAGTCTCAGCCCTTGTGCAGTTCCGGTATTACTGAAACCGAAGAAGGATGGTTTTTGGTGTATGTGTGTGGACAGCCGAGCTATTAACAAGATCACTGTTCGCTACAGGTTTCCTATACCTCGCCTGGATGATCTGTTAGACCAGTTGGGTGGTGCTTCTGTGTTCAGCAAGCTTGATTTGAAGAGTGGATACCATCAGATTTGGATTCGTCATGGTGATGAGTGGAAGACGGCGTTTAAGACGCGTGAGGGTTTGTTTGAGTGGATGGTGATTCTGTTTGGTCTGTCCAACGCGCCTAGCACGTTCATGTGTATCATGAATCAAGCCTTGAGGCCTTTCATCGGGTTACGAGCTGATCCGAGCAAAATTGCTGCTGTGGACCAGTGGCCTCGACCTACTTCCATCACTGAGGTTCGTAGTTTTCATGGTTTAGCATCGTTTTATCGGCGTTTTATTCCCCATTTCAGCGGTATTATGGCCCCGATTACGGATTGCATGAAGGGCACAAAATTTAGTTGGTCCGCAGATGCTGATGCAGCATTTGTAGAAGTTAAACGGCGTCTCACCACAGCGCCTATTTTGGTGCTGCCCGACTTTTCACAGCCATTCGAGCTTCATTGTGACGCATCTAAATTTGGTATTGGGGCAGTTCTCTCCCAGTCAGGGCGTCCTGTGACTTTCTTCAGTGAGAAATTGGCAAATGCCAAGCTGCGATTTAGTACTTATGATATTGAATTTTATGCGATAGTTCAGGCTATCAAACATTGGCGTCATTACTTGTTTCAGCATGAATTTGTGTTATATACTGATCATGATTCTTTGAAGTATCTTGGTAGTCAAGACAAAGTATCTCATAGACATGCTGCTTGGATAGCTTACTTGCAGCAGTTCACTTTTGTCATCAAGCACAAGGCCGGTATTACGAATCGGGTTGCTGATGCTTTGAGCCGACGTCACACTCTGTTGACTGAGATGCGCGTTCAGGTTCCTGGCTTTGATTCTTTTGTTGACCTTTATGTTACTGACTCATTCTTCTCTCGGGTTCTTGAACTGATTCAGCAGGGCGAACATTCTGATTTTTTATTGGAGGATGGCTTTCTCTTTCGTGGCGTACAGCTGTGTATCCCTGATTGTAGTTTGTATCCTTAGCTGATCAAGGAGCTGCATAATGAAGGTCATGTGGGCCGTGATCGAACATACCAGTTGCTGTCGTCATCCTATTTTTGGCCTTCGATGCGGAAGGAAGTTGGTCGTTTTGTCGCCCGTTGTCGAATTTGTCAGTTGGCCAAGGGAACATCCACAAATGCAGGTCTTTATTTACCCCTGCCGATTCCTGTTCAGCCCTGGACCGACATCAGTATGGATTTTGTTCTTGGTTTACCCCGGACTCAGCATGGATTCGACTCTATTTTTGTGGTGGTTGATCGTTTTTCTAAGATGGTACACTTCACCCCCTGTAGAAAAACATCTGATGCAGTGTGTGTCGCGTAGCTGTTCTTTCGAGAGATTTATCGTATACATGGCCTTTCCAGTACCATTGTTTCTGACCGTGACACCCGGTTTGTGAGTCATTTTTGGCGCAGCTTATGGCGTATGGTGAATACACAGCTCAACTTCAGTAGTGCTTACCACCCTCAAACGGATGGTCAGACAGAGGTGGTTAACCGATCCCTCGGTAACCTATTGCGCAGTCTGGTAGGAGATCATCCGAAGGCTTGGGATCAGCGCTTACCGCAGGCAGAGTTCGCCCACAATCATGCCCTTAACAGATCCACGTGTTTTTGTCCTTTTCAGGTGATGTATGGTATTGTGCCTCGGGGTCCAGTAGACTTGTTAGCACTGCCTAGCAAGATTCGTCCTCATACAACTGCTGAGGAACTTGTCTCACAGATTCGCCAAACCCACCAGCAGACTCATGATCAGTTGGTCTTGAGCACCGCCAAATATAAGTCTCAGGCAGATTCTCATCGTCGTCCTGTTCAGTTCGAAGTTGGTGACTATGTGTGGGCAGTTTTAACAAAGAATCGTTACCCTGCTGGTGAATACAATAAATTGGCCGCCCGGAAGATTGGTCTAGTAGAGATTGTGGAGCAGATCAATCCGAATGCTTATCGACTACGTTTTCCTAGCCATGTTCGCACGACTGATGTTTTCAATGTTAAGCATATGATTCCTTATGCAGGTGACTCTTCTGATGAGGAGACCGGTTCTGATTCGAGGGCGAATCTTCTCTACCCCGGCGGGAATGATGCAGACAGTTTGGAGCTCCGGTGTCAGATTTTGACCCACAGCACCTTGTTTCGAAGGAAACGACGTCACGAACGCAAGTCACCAGCTTCGCTCGTAAGCTATGGGATTTTTTGGGCATTCGGGCTCATCTATCATCTTGTTTTGCAAGTTTAATACTTTAGGCTATTTTTGTAATTTTCATATTTTTAGTTTTAGGGTTTCGCTTGAACCCTTATATAAACTTATCTTCTATACACTGTTCTGGGAGTTGTTTTTGTTTAATAAAAAGTAGGGTTTTATCACTTTAGGCTTCTCTGCGTTTCACTCTATATCATCTATGTACCAGCTTTTATCTCCACCTCTAGTATTCTGTGACACGGTTAACACACTCTGGTCTTGAACATTCATGTTCTGATTAGATAATAATTGACCCATCAACACTAGGATCATCTTCGAAATAACAATAAGCACCACCATGTCCATATTTTTCATAGATTTGGCATGTCGGTTTGTTGTTAGAGTTAAACTTGTCTCCTCTTTCTCTGAAAAAGCCTTTTCCCCTGTAATTATTAGAATAGTTAGGAAAGTACCTTCCTCTGAAGCCTCTACCTTGTCTTATGCTTACATTCCTTGTACTAGAGCTATAGTTGTTGTTCCCATGAGACCTAGAATCTAGCTTATTCACTGAGGTCAGGTTCATATTTGTCATAGATATATGTATTTTACCTACTTGATCCAGCCTATTTTTATAGGTTAGTAAATTAGTTTGTAAGTCAAGTCAATTTTTTACTTCCTTATCAGCTAGATGAACAACAATAGGCGTGTAATTAGTGTCCATCTCAGCCAATACCTGAGATACTAAATCATCCAATGTAACAGGAGACCCTGCTAGAGTCAAACCGTCATAAATATATTTTATTTTGGCAAGGTAATCCTTTATTGTTGAGCTCCATTTCATAGTCCTTTGAAACTCAACTTTAAAGAAATTCACTCTATAATTAGTTTGGGAGCCAGACAATCTGACAATGGCACCCCAAAGTCCTTTGGAGGTTTCATCCTCCATTACTTGAGATGCTACCTCTGCACTCATGGTGCTATAAACCCATCCTAACAGCAGGTAGTCTTTTGCTATCCAATTGTCATATTTATTATTTTCAACAACTAGTCCATCAAAACCACTGATTAGCTTGGGAGGATATAATTTCTCACCATTAGTGAATCCTCTCAGCTTGTTGCCTCTTATGATAGGCAACACCATACTCTTCCAAAAGAGAAAATTATTTGTCTAATCTTAGACTATTGAATGTACTTATTTGATTCATCTGATTGTTTTTGTTTGTTATCACGTTGTCCATTGGAGAAGAACCTTGATCAGCTGATCCTGAGCTAAAAGATGGGGAGTTTATCTCAACCATTAAAGGATCTAGATTGCTCTGATAACAAGCCAAGCCAACGAAGAAGATGAGAAACGAATTTTTTTATTATGTGTATTCTTCATGTAACCATATTACATATATATATTTATATATACAATACGTTTCGTGTAACAGAATTTGGTTACATTGAGTAGTTACACTTATTGTTAATATTGTTACATTTTTTTATTATATAAAACTTGTATTGGGCTTGAGATATAAAAAGGCCCAACTCATGTGTTCTTGGATTGTGCTTGGGTTGAGACCAAGGTTTATGTGTCGACTCAGTCCACTGTTATATCCGACACATAAAACATTTACTAACTCGTCTTCTTCCCAATCATTTGTAGACCAGAAAACCTTAGTTCGACTTCGTGATTTCCAGTTGCCGCCTCCATAATCTCTTCTTCCTTATCTGACTTCACCAACCCTTTCAATCATTTGCCACATATCTTGACTCACACCAAAATTTTGACCCAAAATGATTGTGATTTAATAAATACCATAGCATGTTTTGAATCATTTAGACTGAAATATTTTATGCCTTCAATCGTTTACACTCAAGTTTACATGCAATGACAGTTTTCATTTTGCGCTTATTAGATGTCTCTGTTTATTTAGTGGATATCTCGTCGAAACTAATTCGAAATTTTTGGTAACCTTAAAATCGAAGGCTCCTCGCACCTATCAAAAGTGGAGTACATTAGAGGACATATTATCCATACCATCATCAACCTTGGGAATTATCATGCTTGTTGGTGAGAAATACACAGGTTTGTCGTCGTCAGAGCTAATTAAAGAAGAATATAATACTTGAAGATCATAGCTACATGTTGCAGACAAAATTAATCCATATCAAACCTCATTTAATCCATTTCTAAATTTTAAATTAACTGCACCAAAATTTTCACCGTACAGCTCCAAACGAAAATGTGGGTGCCATATAGCCACATAGTTGGTGGAGAATCACCTACGCCAGAGTGTTCACTAAGAACCTGTAATGTTATGGTGGCAACCAAAGTCCCACATCCCTCATAGGTTAAACATGGGAAGAATCAATGGTATATAACTAAGAACATGTCTCAACACTCTAGTATGAGGCCTTTTGGAAGTGGACCAAAAGTAAATTTGTGTGGGCCTTCCGGCTGAAAGCGGACAATATCATACTAGTGTCGATATCGATTGTTCTTACTTATATACGGAAACGGAATATGTGGCACCTATATTCCCAACAAATGGTATCAGAGCGCCAGGCCCAGACGGAACGCGATGTGGGTGAAATTCTCACATGCCAAACATGATGAACCAACAAGCCTAGATCAAGATGAATGAGCTGCTCTAGAGATACTAGTTCAGACTGCCCATGGCTCATCAAAAGGAGTTAATTTATTGGAGTGCATCAAGACGGAGGTACTTGATTAGAGTGACGCCAAAGAACAAGACAATGTGGTCTAATAGGAGGTGAGTAGCTACATTTGTAGTGCCTATATGGTTCAGGTAGCCCCAACCTTATTAGAGTGTGAGGATGGAAGTCAATTGAGAAAAGGCTAGGTGGTACTTTGTTCAAGAAGAATATTTTGAGCTCCATTCCCAGACAAAATGCGATGGTGTTGAAATTCTCGGGAATCAAACATAATGAACCAGTAGCCATGCTCAAGGTGAATGATCTGCTTTAGAGATCCTATTTTGGAGTGCCCGTGGCTCATCAAACAGTGTGACTTAGTTGGAGTGTATCAACACAGAATTACTTGACTGAAGTGAGCAGTAGCAGTAACATCTGTAGCACCTCTATGATTCAGGTAGTCTGCCAACCTGATTAGATTGGGCGAATGGAATCAATTGAGAGGAGGAGGCTAAGGTGATACTTTGTTCGAGAGGAGGATTTGTTAGAGTGACGACTAAAGTCCCACATCCGATATTTTTTAGACATGGTAAGGATCAATGGTATATAAGTAAGAACATATACTAATTAGTATCATGCCTTTTGGAAGTGGACCAAAAGCAAAGTCGTGCGGATCTTCGAGCCCAAAAATAACATTATCATACTAGTGTGGAGATATGTTGTTCTTACTTATATACGGATCGAGACAGAATATGAAGTACCCATATTTCCAACATGTAAGCATTGTGCAAAACTGGACAAAATGGACTGCGTCACCAACAAAACTGCATTATTAACCTTCGTAGAGCTGGGCGTCAAACTTCAAATCATTAGTACTAAAACATAAGTTTAGAACATGGGAGACTATATGAGAATAGTTTGTAGTCATGTATTTTCCTGAGACTCGTTGAGAAATTTGTGATACAAGAAATAAAGACGTACATTGCACATCAACTAAAACTTCACTAAATGGTGAATCGATGTTATCAAGGGGGGACCTATGATAAGAAAGCCAATACAGGGTCGTTTTGGGCCGAAGATCCGTACAACTTTGCTTTTGGTCCACCTCCAAAATGCCTGATACTAATTAAGATATGTTCTTACTTATATACCATTGATCCTTACCATGTCTAACAAATGTGGGATGTGGGACTTTGGTCGTCACTCTAACAAATCCTCCTCTCGAACAAAGTATCACCTTAGACTCCTCCTCTCAATTGATTTTCATATGCCCAATCTAATCAGGTTGGCAGACAACTTGAATCATGGAGGCGCTACGGATGTTACTGCTCACCACTTATTAAGTATAACCTGAGATGCTCAACATTCCATGGGTGCTTTAGAGCTTTTCCTTCTTTGTCCTTGATCCTGTAGGTTCCTGGTTTAACCTTCTCACAAACCACATAAGGGCCTTCCCAATTCGGAGCCAGCTTACCAAACTGCTTTTCCTTGGTGTGTAAAAGGACTTTTCTTAAAACTTTGTCCCCTGTTTGAAAATCCCTTATTTTAACTTTGGATGTAAATCTTCTCCTCATAAAGCCTTGGTAGTGTGCTGTTCTCAGATGTGCTTTAACCCTTTTTTCTTATATCAAGTCTAACTGATTACTAACTGCTACATCATTAGCCTGTTCAGAATAGTTTTGGACTCTTCGTGATGGTAAAGTAGCCTCTATGGGAGTAATTGCATCCATCCTATATACCAAAGCAAAAGGAGACTCTTGTGTGGCAGCCCGATGAGTAGTTCGATAGACCCACAATACTTCTTGTAAATAACTTGGCCATTTTCCTACAGCTCCTTCCAAATTCTTCTTTAATTCGGACAAGATATTTCTATTTGCAACCTCAACCTGACCATTTTATTGAGGGTGGAAAGGAGAAGAAAAACAATATTGAATTCCTCTAGAGGTAAAAAATGCTTCCATGTCTTTATTATCATACTGTGGCCCTTTGTCTGTAGTAATATTCTGGGGAACCTCAAACCTACAGCATATGTTAGATAAGATAAATTTAATAACTGCCTTAGAACTGGTTCCAACCAAATGAGCTTCCTCTATCCACTTAGAGAAATAGTCAATATCAATTATGATTTTCCTACATCCACCGGATGCCATATGAAGAGTCCCACTAGATCCATACCCCATCTGGCAAAGGGTACTGGTTCAGATATGGACTCCATAGGTACTATTAGCACATGAATTTTATTCCTATATTTCTCACAATGATCAAATTTTTTCACCATTTCTTTAGCATCTGCCATTATGGTTGGCCAGTAGTATCCTGCTAACAAGACTCTCAGGGTCAAAGCCCTATAGCCACAGTGTGCAGAACCTTCCCCATCGTGTAGTTCAGATAATACAATTTGGGATTCTTCAAACCCTAAACAACGTAGGAGAGGCAAAAGCTGAAAGACTTTTTGTAAAGAACCTCTCTTAATTTTAAAAAAACCGCGAGCTTTGTACTTGATCTTTTTTACAGCTTTATCCGGGGGTAAAATGCCATCAGAGATATATTGGAGAAGAGCATATCTCCAATCTTTAGGTTGAATAACAAGTATGTTCATATTTTCTTCAACCTCTTTCTTCCGATCTGTCTGTACAAATGGACATTCTTGTATAAGAATCCATGGGTAGGATTCAGAATAGGCTATAGTTGCCAAGGAGTCTCCCAAAGTGTTTTCCAATCTAGCAGTGTGCTCATAGAAAATATTTTTAAAGTTTGCTTCCACTTTATTCAGCATAAGCAAATATTTAATCAATTGTTCCTTCTTTGCTTTAGACTGAACCTGAGCATGGTGGATGAGTAATTGAGAATCACTCATTAATCGGACTCTCTTAGCCCCACATAGAAGAGCCAACTTAAGACCAGCGATGGCTGCTTCATATTCGGATTCATTGTTAGAAGCTCTGAACCCAAAACATATAACCCGGTACATTCTGTCGCCATATGGAGAGGTTAGGAAGATTCCAGCTCCACAACCCATAGTACTTGATCCACCATCAATTCGAACTACCCATTCTTTTTTAGAACAATTTCCTAATTCCTGTCCGGAGGATCTATTAGCATGATATTCTACCAAGAAGTCAGCCACTGATTGGGCTTTAATTGTTGTTCGTGCGGCAAAGTCGATATTGTAATCACCCAACTCTACTGACCACTTGGCCATTCTGCTTGATACATCAGCCTTTTGAAGAACATTTTTCAAAGGCAAAGAGGTTCGAACAATAATGGAATGAGCTTGAAAGTATGGTCTCATTTTTCTTGTTGCAATTTCTAAGGCCAACCCCAATTTTTTTCAATTTCAAGTATCTTCTTTCAGCATCCAACAGACTCTTACTGATGTAGTACACCATAAAAGGGTAATTGTCAACCTCCATCACTAGCACAACACTTATTGCATATTCTGACACAATTAGATACACATTGAGCTTTTCTCCCCGAACAGGTTTGAAAAGAGTTTTGGATGAGGACAAATGTTTCTTTATTTCAATCAAAGCCTGGTCACACTACGGGGACCAATTGAAATGTTTAGTGTTCCTCAATACTTGGAACAATTGAGCGCACTTGTATGATGACCTTGAAATAAACCTATTCGACGCAACCAACCTTCCTGTAAGCCTTTGAACTTCTTTAACATTCTGAGGAGGGTCCATTGCTAGTAAGGCATTAAGCTAATCCGGATCAGGCTAGATTCCATTTTCACTTATTATGTAGCCCAAGAATTTTCCATATGGGACCCCGAATACACACTTCTCAAGGTTCAACTTTAAATTCACAGCTTCTAAATTGGAAAATGTCTCTTGAAGGTCAGATATATGTGAATCTTCCTCCAGAATTTTAAACATCATATCATCTATGTAGACTTCCATGTTTCTGCCAATCTGATTAGCAAAAGCTTTGTTCACCAGCCTTTGATAAGTGGCCCCAGCATTTTTCAACGCGAAGGGCATTACCTTATAAAAGTGAAGGCCTCTATCTGTAATGAAAGTAGTGTGATCTTGATCCTTCGGATCTACATGTATCTGGTTGCACCCTGAAAAAACATTCATAAAGGACAATAGTTTGTTTCCAGATGTAGAATCCACTAACTGATCTATCCGAGGAACGGGATAAAGATCCTTAGGGAATGTCCTATTGAGGTCAGTGAAATCAATACACATATGCCACTTGCCATTTTTTTTCTTGACTAACACAGGGTTGTCAGTCCACAAAGAGTATTGAGATTCTTTAATGTAACCCATCTTGGTTAACCGGTCAACTTCTTGGACAATCACATTTGCTTTTTCCTTGGAGAAAGACCTCATCTTTTGTACAATTGGTGCAATATCACTCCGGATTGACAACTTGTGTAAAATAATATCTGCTGGTACTCCGGTAACATCACTGTTGCACCATGCAAATACATGTTGATTATTCATTAAAAAAGATAACAACTGGTGCTTTAACTCCGGTGCTAGCTTAGATCCAATCTTAACATTTTTGCCCTCCGCGAGGAAGTGAGTTTCAACCTCTTCGATATGTATTATAACACTGGGAGCGTCCCTGTGATCATCAATCTCATTCTCCTTGGTAGAAGGCTCCAGTAGCTGCTAATCCTTATTAATTCTGACTGCCCCCAGAGTTTTAGGGGCAAGAGTTGTTGCATAGCATTCCCTGACTATCTTTTGACTGCTCCGGACAACACCTACTTGTCCCTGGATAGCATATTTCAAGCATTGTGGACTGTAAATGCCACAACATGCATTCTGGAAAACTAAGACCTCCCAAAAATTGCATTGTACAATGTTGGGCAATCCACCACAACAAACAGCACTCTTACCATATTTTTAAAGGTCCCCTTGCCCAATAATACTTCCTCTTCGAACTTCCTGATCACATCTTCGAACTCCCCGATCACATCTGCAGAACTTCCTGTGAAGCCTATAATGATTCTGTTCGATCGTTGAAAATTTCTGATTTGCTTGCAGGAGCTTAAGAACATGATGTTTGCCGAACTGCAGTGTCAATCAGAATTCGACATATATCGTTTTCCCCTATGACCATCGCGTCCTCATAAAGTAGCCCATAACAACCTCAATCGCTCGAAAAGACTAAAAATTGAAACGGATACTGCAAATCATACTTATTAATAACCTCGTTGGAACCAACACCAAACCTAAAAATGAAGACAACGAAAATAGTATCAGAGACTTGCGAGTGTAATGGTAGCTGACCAAGGCCTCGCCTTTTTTTGAATTGGTAAAATCAAACCGTAAAACTTGTATATACACTAACCTTAACAATCCTAAATCGTTTCGAATAGGACCATAAATATATAGAGGTGTGTGGGAGAAACTGGAAGAGGATGCTGAGGAAGGTTAGGTATGCCTGGCGGTGCAAGAATTGGGGCAGGAAGCAATCAAAATCGAGATGCAAGTTGTAGAGAGAACAATAGAATCGTAGAGATAAGGGAGAGTGAGTACAGGTGTATTAAAATGTAATCATGTCTTAATTGGTTGCTTGAAGATACTTTTAGAGATAAAAACACATAATTTGTTCTTGCGGTTTATTACTTATGACGCTTTTATCTTTGTGTTTCTGTTTTTTCTTTTTATATTTAAAATTTAGGATGATATCCTAAATTTAAAACTAAATGGAAACTGTACTACGTCGACCATAATTTTGGTTTTCACAAAATAATTCCAGAATTTTAAGTTTTTTAAATTATTTTATTTATGGATTTATACTATCCGTAAAATTTTAGTATATCAGCTATTTACGAGAAGTAAATATTTTTTAAGTTTGTTAATTAAGTTTATATTGAAAATATTTTGGTGGTTTTTTCAAAATTTTAAGAGATAAAATTAAAGTATTTTTGTAGAACCAAAGAATGGTATTTTTTTTTATCATTCGATCAAAATTATTAAACGGACGTGTAAACTATCAATAAAACTGTCAACCGTCTGTATGCATGTTCAAAAACGGATTATTTTTAAAAAGTAAAAAAAAACAGCTAAAAAATATTAAAATCAAATGAATTTTTAAAATAAGCCATTGATTCAGCTCACTAGTCACGATATAATGTAATAACCGAGCACTCTGCACTCTCCAAGTTTGTTCGATAATATATTATGACTACATTGGTTGACTAGTCAATCCAATTACACTAAAATATCTAACACATTTTTTTTTAATTTTTTAATTATTTAGGAGTTCATTAAAGTGTATCACAATGCTTCCGATTAGACTAATAAAAGCGATAGTCAAATATATTATTACATATGTCATAATACATCTAAGTTTGAGACATTTAAACAATATCTTACTCCGAACATTATACTAGTATATGATGCATCTACTAAATGAATGTTCTAAATTTTTACAATCTACTTGGATGAACTGAAAGAAATCATATATAATATATAATGATATAATTATAGTCATCTTTATTATTATTATTAAACGCAAATGGACGCATAAAAAATTATAATATTAATCAATAAAAATAACTTATCGTGATGGAAAACTCAAGAATTATATGATGTGTAATCATACATATCTATTATTAAGTAGTCTTCCTTAGTTGGAGACCAACTTATAAACGAATATGAAAAGTCGTTAAAAATAAGTTCATACAATATATATTTTTGCATTGATAAATTAAAATTTACATAATTAGCATCATACGTACATATTTTAGAACATAATATAAACTCCCATTAAAACTAATAATCATATAAACAAACAATTCCTATATTGATGGTGTGTTCCTGAATATTTTTTATACCAAAGCCTTGTTTAGATGATCATCCAACATAGAGTTTGATATGGTGTGCTATATACTTATTTGACTACCCAGAACTCTCACTTTAGCATATGGAAACTTGTACATTGTTGGACTTAATTGAGCTCATGTTACAGTTTGAATAATAAATTTCATAATTATCGTTACAATACAATAAAATGTTTTTTTATCACTTCCACGATTCATATTCACGTGACAAAATTATGCAACCAATGTCAGACTACCTTATGATCATTGGTTTATCCGAATTCTTATATGTCAACATGTGATGTTTTTTATTGTACATACCTAAAAACTCTTGTGTCTGCTTTCCAATATTTCATCCATGAGTTAGTTACGGATCTACCCAACATCGCGAAAACAAAAGCAATATGTGGTCTCATAAAAACTTGAGAATATATTAGATTCTTATTCACCGAAGTGTAAATATTTATAGTTTCTCAATCTCTTATTTTGCCTTTGGATATTGACTGAGACTAAACTTGTCTCCTTTTGTAATATAGGTATGTATCGATTTGTTGCTTATTATTCTTACCATTATAATTGTTGGGCTCTTCATATGTGGGAGTCTAGTTACCATATGGGTTTAGGCCAAATAAGGGTAACACATAGGATTTTGGTTTATATATAAATATAACTTTATACAGTGTTTTTTTAGATGAGCATCATATTATATAATGCAGTTTTGAGAGAAAAAAATAATTCAAGACAGAACTTTGTGCTTTCAATTAGACTATCTTCCGTGGTCTGACCGGCTTCGTTTTTTGTGAGCAGGCTCGTCTATTTGTCCTCTCCAATCTGACCAGAGGGATTATGATTTGGAATCTTTCTAAGTATATTTTTTATCAGCTTCTTCTAACTGCATTTTTGGGGATATTTCAGTGAGTTTTCTTATTTCGGTTTATTATCTTGTGTATTATGTATGAATTGTCATACGTTGGTGTAGTGTATGATCTAGAGCAAGAATTCCAGAATTTGATTGAAAGAGGAAAATTGGGAGCATATGTTTAAAGAAGAGGAGGTAACAGGCCTGATAATGCTCATCGGCCTGGCCCGAACAATGCAAGCACATCCACTCTGGAGGGAGCTATGGTGATAATCGAGAGATTCAATGTAGAGTCAGAGTACTTGGACCCTGATCCAACTCGAAACATAGTGGGTTCCATTGAGGAACGTTGTAAAATAGTGTCCGGGCTTATTAACTTTTTTGAGTCACTCACAATTTTCAGAGGGGATACCACGACAGCACCCATAGCTTCTTCAAGGAAGAGGCATGTTCATACTTTAGCTACCCAACTGGAGGGAGGTATGACTTTCTATCAATCGCAGATTCCATTTCCCTTTATTGTATTCGATGAGGATGACTTGAGAGATATAGCAGGTCCTCGTGAAGATGTTGTTGTCATAGGAGCATCCATTGGGGGCAATGACGTAAGACAAATTTTGGTGGATATTGGGAGTTCAGCCAATATCCTCTTTTTAACTTCCTACAAAAAGATAAAAAATCATGTGGTAATTCAGTGTTCGAACAGGTCAATTGTGGGTTTCATTGGAAGCTCAGCAGATGTGATCGGGGAGTTCGAAGAGGAAGTTCTGTTGGGCAAGGGCCCTTTTAAGAAGATGGTTAGAATACTGTTTGTTGTAGTGGATTGTCCCACTTGTTACAATGCTATTCTAGGGATGTCTTAGCTCTCTAGATGCATGCAGTGGCCTCGAAAGTCCACCAATGTTTGAAGTATGCTGTGCAAGGACAAGTGGGAGTTGTTCGGAGCAGCCAAAAGATTGCAAGAGAGTGTTATGCAACAGCATTGGCCCCTCGGACGTTGGGGGCGGTTCTTATCAATGAAGAATAGCAGTTTGAGGGGCTTTTTGGGGGTGAGGGTGAAATTGATGATCTGTGATACAAAAAAGAAGAGCTTCTTCTAAGGAAAAGGCTGATGTCATTGTTCAATAAGTCGACAGGCTTACTAAAATGGGGCATATAAAGGAGTCTCAGTATCCTTTATGGACAGCCAATCCGGTCTTGGTGAAAAAGAAAAATGGCAAGTGGCGTATGTGTATTGATTTTACAAATCTCAACAGGGCCTGCCCAAAGGATTTATACCATGTCCCCCGGATTGATCAGCTGGTGGATTCTACATCCGGGAATAAGCTACTATCTTTCATGGATTCCTTCTCCGGGTATAACTAGATTCAAATAGATCCGGAGGATCAGGAGCATACTATGTTTGTCACTGATAGGGGGCTTCATTGTTACAAGGTGATGCCATTTGGATTAAAAAATGCTGGGGCTACCTATCAGATGTTAGTAAACAAATACTTTGCTGATCAAATTGGAAAAAATATGGAAGTATACATCGATGACATGATGGTTAAAAGTATGGACGAAGAGCTACACTTGGCAAGCCTCCAGGAAACTTTTATCAACTTCGTAAAAGTAAATTTGAAACTAAATCGAGAAAAGTGTGTGTTCGGAGTACAGTCCGGAAAATTCCTAGGGTACATAATAAGTGAGCAAGGGATACAGCCTGATCCGGACCAGCTTAATGCTTTATTTCAAATGGAGCCTCCTCGGAATATTAAAGAAGTACAACGGTTGACTGGGAGGTTGGCTGCGTTAAATCGATTCATCTCAAGGTCTTCGGACAGATGTGCCCCATTTTTTCAAACTTTAAAAGATGCAAAGGGATTTGACTGGACTTCACAATGTGATGAGGCCTTCAATAAGATTAAGAAACATCTGTCCTCCCCTAAGACTCTATTTAAACTTGTTGATGGAGAGACACTCTTCGTATATTTGGCAGTTTCCAGTTGTGCCATCAGTGTTGTATTGGTAAGGGAGGTGGATAATTACCCCCGTCCAGTGTATTACATCAGCAAGAGCTTGATAGATGCAGAAAAACGCTATCTAAAGCTTGAAAAGTTAGCACTAGCCCTGGTAATTGCTGCTAGGAAGATGAGGCCTTATTTTCAGGCTCATCCTATTATTGTTCGGACATCCTATCCCCTGAAAAACGTTCTACAAAAGGCAGATATTTCGAGTAGAATGACTAAGTGGTCAGTGGAATTGGGGCCTTTCGATATTGATTTTTCTCCTCGAACAGCAATCAAAGCCCAAGTTGTGGCTGATTTCTTAGTTGAGTTCCACTCAGATAGGGATACAGAGTAAACAACTAAGATGAAAGATAAAAAGGCATGGGTCGTCCGGACGTATGGTGGATCAAGTACTATGGGATGTGGTGCATGGGTATGCTTGACCTCTCCGTATGGTGACAAAATGTACCAAGCTATATGTTTTTCTTTTAGGGCCTCCAGCAATGAGTCTCAATATGAAGCTGCTATAGCTGGTTTAAAGTTAGCTCTTATTTGTGGAGCCAAAAGGGTCAAGTTGATGAGTGATTCCGAGCTTCTTATCCATCATGCGCAAGGTTAATCTGAAGCCAAAAAGGAACAACTAATAAAATACTTACTTCTTCTTAAAGATGTGGCACTTAAGTTCAGGAGTATTGTTTATGAGCACATACCCCGAACATAAAATGAACTAGCAGACTCCTTGGCAACCATAGCCTATACTGAATCATACCCTTGGATCCATGTGTTGGAGTGTCCTTCCATTCAACTCAATATGGGTAAGGAGGAAGAAATATTTGATATACAAATGAAACAGCCCCAGGATTGGAGGTTTCCTCTCCTTCAATATCTCTCTGATGGAATCTTGCCTGCGGACAAGTCAATAGCAAGAAAAGTAAAGTACAAGGCTCGTGGTTTTATCATACTAAGAGATGTTCTTTATAAGAAGTCTTACAGTAAACCCCTCTTACGATGTTTGGGGGATGATGAATCTCAAATGGTGCTCTCCGAATTACATGATGGTGAGGGATCAGCTCACTGTGGATTCAGGGCTCTAACAACGAGAGTTTTGTTGGCTGGTTATTATTGGCCCACTATAATGCAAGATGCTAAAGAGCTGGTGAGAAGGTGTGACCCATGCCAGAGATATAGCAGCAAAATTCATGTTCCAGCCACCCCATTAGAGTCAATTTCTGAGCCTATACCCTTTGCTCGATGGGGGCTGGACTTGGTAGGACCTCTACCTATGGCGTCCAGAGGGCGCAGAACAATAATTGTGGCTATTGACTATTTTCGAAGTGGATCGAAGCATCCCCACTGGCAGGTACAACATCCAAAGCTGTCATAAAATTCATTTTATCCAATATCTGTTGCAGATTTGGCATTCCACAGAAGATAACGACAGGCAATGGGCCACAGTCCGACAACAAGGAAATGGAGAGTTTCTGTGCCTCTAGAGGTATACAACATTGTTTCTCTTCACCTTTCCACCCACAAGCAAATGTTCAGGTTGAAGTGGCTAACAGAACTATACTGTCCGGTTTGAAGAAAAATTTAGAAGGGACTGCTGGAAAATGGCCTAGTTATTTACAAGAGATTTTGTGGGCCTACCGGAATACACCTGGTGCTGCAACACAAGAGTCGCCTTTTGTCCTGGTCTATGGGATGGATGCCATAGCTCCCATAGAAGAAACTCTCCCTTCATTTCGAGTTCATAATTTCTCTGAACACGCTAATGAGGGGGCTATCCGAGGTCAACTTGATTTGATAGAGGAAAGAAGAGTTAAGGCACACCTTAGAGTTGTGCACTATCAAGGTTTGATGAGAAGCAGGTTTGCTTCCAAAGTTAAAAGAAGAGATTTTCAACCGGGGGTCAAGGTGTTAAGGAAAGTCTTCTTACACACTAAAGAGAAGCTGCTCGGCAAACTAGCCCCAACTTGGGAAGGACCCTATATGGTCATTAAAAGGCTTAAACCTGGAACATACTGGCTAGAAGACAAGGATGGGAGGGTTTTGAATCACCCTTGGAATATTGAGCACCTCCAGATGTACTTAGAATATAAACTACGTAAGTATTTACTTGTTTAAAAATCCATGTAAATATTTGGGGGCATACTCTTTCCTACCCTGGTGGCGCGGGGAGGTTTTAATGAGGTGTCCGGGCTCTTTTATAAAATTTGATGCCTTCTTAAAAATTCGGAGTGTTCTTATTTTGTTTCTTGTCAAATTTTTGTTTAAACACCGGCCGGATTGAATTAAAGGTGTGATGACTACTTAAACATTTATCATCGGAGAATTTAAACACTCTCACTTTAAGATGTTTATGAAATAACTAAGGGATGTTTAAAACATTAGCCATCAAAATTAAAAAACTATGAAAGAATGCAAGAATTGTGCAAGATGAACATACTCATTAAAACGACCGGAGTGCCTTGGCCATCCAAGGACTTTAAATTGTCAATCAAAGCAAAAAGATCTGTCCGATCAAACACCGGACACAGTTACAAAAATGCCTTGGCCTTCCAATGACTTTAGTTCAATCAAAACAAAAGGTAAAAGATACTTGTTTTCTTCTTCTTGGGGTCATCATTCTCCTCACCTGGACTCTCCCCGGTGTTCTCTTCTTCATCGGATGAGGATGCACTGGAGAAATCAAACCTGTCACCCTCAGCCATTGTATGAAAGGGAAGGTCTGGATACTCTACAAAAGTCCATAAGTCTCCCAGATTCCTTTTCGGAAATTCTCATGAAAAAGCAAGACCATGTCCGACTTCACCGTGGCATACATCTCTTCTTGACTGTCTATCATATTGTTGGCATAAACATCAATCTTGGCCTGGATTTTTGCCTGTTGCTCTCTTAGCAGATCAGTTTTTTCCTCTATAGCCTTGGACACCGAGTCCTAGAGTGCGATCTTGTCGTTGGTCAAAGTAAGAATGACTTGATCCTTGGTCTTCATCTCCTCTTTTGAAGAGGTGAGATCTTTCTCTAACCCGGATAGCTTTTCCCGGAGGCCTTTGATGGTATATTCTAAGGTAGCAACCTTTGTGGTCCAACCCTCCTGGCTCTTCTTTAACTCCTCATTTTCTCTCCTCAAATCATCAGCATTTTTGGTGGCAATGAGGAGGTCGTTGGATAGTTTCTCCTTGTTAGAATTAAGGGCAGTGATGATAGCTGCCTGACCTCGCACTTGCTTCTCCAGGACCAACACTGGCTGAATGGTACTCATTATAGAGTGAGTTATAGCCTCTCTTTCACTTGAAACGGTGAAATATTTACCATTAAAAGTAACGGTGTTCGAAGTGCTTGGAGGGAGATAGCGCCTAGCAAAGTCATCCCTGGGGAGATTTTCAAAGTAGTCACCAAGACCCTCAAGCCCTGTAATGTCGACACCGTCAATACTGAGGTCTCCTCCTTCAACCTCATTAGTTCGAAAGTCACCAGGGATCTCTTCTGCTATTGTTGGATTAGTAGGGTCAACAAGAAGGAGAGGCTCCGGAGGCCGGAGAGAAAGTTCATCACCCCTGGAGGTCTTTTTCTTCTTGGCCTCCCTCTCCTTGCTTTCTGCTCCCCGTTTCTGGTCTCTCTTAGGAACCCTTGGGGGTTTTGGAGATCCTGCATCTTCCCTAGCACTCTCATGCTCTACTACTTCTAGTAGAGCAGCATCAATCTGACTTGGAATTGGCCCCTCTTGGTTTATTGGAGCAGTTTCCTCCGCTCCGGCAGGGTTAGCCTCAACTGCACTCTTCTTGCCCTTCCCTTTTTTGCCTTTCATTTTACTTGGGGCCTTGGCTCGACCTGGCAAATACAGTGACCCGTCCGGTGCGTGTGTTCTTTTAAGGACTACATCCGGAGGGGGTGGAGTGGTAAGTTCTTCCCAGTTTAAGTCCCTCCGGCCAGTAGTGTTCTAGAGATGGGACCTTGCGAGATTGCCTCCGGTAGAGGCGTCATGAAAACGGTTTCCCCACTTTTCAGCAGCCCAAGTGTTAATCTTGGTACAAGTGGTCTGCCCGACCTTTAAACAATCATTGAAATCTTTAGGCAGCTCTGTCAAGAAAAAAGACAAGACCAGTCAGTTAAACAAATTTGATAAATATAAAAATGAGAAAGTAAGGTGGGATTCTTACGATCACTTCGCCATCTGCTGGTAAGGAGACTCGGGTTGACTCCGGCTTTGATCTTCCTCCCATTCTCCCAAGCGCCACTCACAAACAAGAAGTGAGTCCTCCAATTTCTCTCTGACTTGAGCAGGTCATCCACTGCCTTATAGTTATCACCCATGTTGAAGTGATAAAAGGGGATATGAGGGTTTCTGCAGAGGCTGGCCACAGCAGCGAATTCCTCCATCGGTAGAGGAATTCCGGAGAGTCTGGAAGCCATGATACAGGCCATGAGAGTGTACCAGGCATTAGGGCTCAGTTGACTTGGGCAGAGCTTTATGAGGTGGAGATATTTGACTATCTCCGGATCTAAGGGGAACCTTAGTCCCTAGTTAAAAAGTTCAGTGAAGATGACTACTTCATTAAGTTTGCAGTCCATTGGGGTTTCAGGGTCTATTGGGATACTTATTTTCACATTCTCCTAAATCCCCCACTTCGTTCGCATCCGACCCAGTTCGGCGTTATGGATGAAGGCATAATTAATTTTTTGCAAAGCAAGTAAGTATTTAACATTGACCTTGTGGAAACAAGGTCCAACGTTTCCCTTAAGGATCTCTGGCAGATCTGGGTGCCTAAGGCATAGTTTTTATTTGCCTTTATCCTTCTTGGCAGCACGAGCATCACTAGTCTATCCGGAGACTTCGGACTCAAATGGAGCCTCTTCGACAGAATCCTCCATTACTTCCTCCATTACCGAGGAGGGGTTTTCAGTTGTTTTTGGGTGAGGGGAGTTAGGAGTTTGTTCAGTTTGACCTCCGGACTGTTGGGTTTTGGTGATTTCCTGAACTCTGACCTCCGGCTGGGGCTCAGGTGTGGTGGTTTCCTTTCGGAGGCTTGGGCTAGGGGCCTCCGGTCCGGACAGCTTGTCCTTAGGAAATTTTATGGGTGCCTCTGACCCCGTGTTGCTGTCTTTGGCCCCCGATTTTGAAGGAGTACCCTTTGAAGCCTGCCATTTTACCAGGCGACCTCTTCTCCGATCAACTAGCTTATTGGGAGAGACATCTGCATCTAACCCCATGGCGATAAATGGGGAAGGCTTTTTCAAACTGGTAACTGCTTGCCCTGGTTCAACAGTGGGCCCTGATTCTTGAACCGACGAGCCTGAAACAATAGGAGAAAGGTTGGTTTGAAACAATCTCCTCGGTTTTACACTTCTGGTTTAGAAGGAGCCTTGGTCAGGCTCTGTGTTTGGGATTACTGGTTTGTCGATAGGGGAAGTAGGTAGGCCTGCAGCAATGCGCCTTTCCCGTTCAACTTTTTGTGCATTTTCTAACTCTGATAGATTAAGCCACCCGCCTTTGATTAAAGCGTTCCTAGTTGTGAACATAAAATCACAACCAAAAAGAAGTATTTGTGTTTGAGAGAGAAAGCTCTGAAATTTGGCAAAGTAAGTATGAAGATGATGGTAAAACAGTGAAGAAGTGATTAATTTAAAGTAAACACACAAAAAGAGGCTTTGATACCTAGGAGAATTCGAAAGGATTGCAATGATTAGGGAACGGCGCTGACGTCATCTTCATTAAAAGAATAGGTTGCTTTTCAGAGAAGGTGGGAGCGAAATTCTAGGTGAAAAACGGCTGAAATAACAAACCAGAGAGAGACACGTGTCCCACGAACTCTGAAAAGAAACTGTTTAATTTCAAGAACCTTTTTCAGTCCAGATAAAGCTATAGCATAATTCGAAGGGCCTGTCCGGATGTAACTGTCACTAGTAATAGACTATTTTTTAGGTCTTGCCAAAGGTTTTTGAACACCACCTTAAAAAGGGGCTACTGATGAGTCCGGATTCTGTCACCACCTCGTACAGGGTCAATTTGGACAATGTCCACCTAACCGGACAGGGGTAGTTCGGACACCATCATCCATTGAACTGTTTGAACAGAACTAAAGTACTTAAAACCTAATCACTTTTTGACTAAACTGCCTGTTCCCCTACTTAGAACTAATGGGTCCTTAAACTCGACCCGAGTCCATTAAACACGACCCGAAAGCCCATGTGGCCCAAATATAAGGGTATAAATACCCAACCACCAACATTAAATGAGGGTAATGAAAATTAAATACAACCAGGCAGCTTAATTCTCCCTCTACATTCTACCCAAACATTAAATACTCACAAAACTCCACAAAACTCTAAACAGAAATTACAAACTTACCATCAGACGAAAATAAACCACACCAAAGACGACAAAAGTTAGGTTATAAGTTGTTGATCTTAGAAATAACGATCCTTAAAAATTAGGATGAATATTTGAATCTAATATATCCAATACCCAAACTCTCTAGGAAATTTATAACGCAAAGAGTATTAGATGCTTGAGCTTGGTTGAAATCCAGGTTTTTCTGTCCTTTAGAGTTTGCTTTGCTATCCAATCTGTTACTTTGCTTTGCTCTCGAAATAAATGAGAGATAGACATATGAGAGATGATAAGTTTCATGCAATAGCTGATGAGAGGATCAAGAAACCAAGTATATTTCCCTCTAAGTAACATCTCGACTAGAATACTTGAATCTGTTTCTATGTCGAGATTAGTAATACTCTTTGATTTGCATATGAGTAAACCAACTAATAAATCTCTGTACTCAGTGACAATAGGTATATTTTTGCCATACAATCTATCAAAACACAGATAAATGTTTCCATTATGATCTCTGATTAGGCCACCTTAACAAGATTCCCTATTGGTAGAGCAAGCATCATCTAAAGTGAGTTTAAATCTGTTGGTTTTAGGGTTCATCTATTTTAAAGACAAAGGAATTCTTAGTTTATAAAGATGATTCACGGACCCAATATTGGCAGCTACATTATAATCTCTACCCCAGTGATCTTTCTTGAGTAATTTAGCGTTGTCCAGACCAATTAAAATTTAGATGAGGTGGTTTATCATTATGTTAGAGCTAGGATTCTGCTCTTAGTGTTTTTTTTTGTTTCGAGAAGACCAGATCACCCAGGATATAATGGAAGGGAGGATGGTTCTGAGATGGAATTCTTTTGTTGTTGACCAAAATGAGGATCTGATTAAGCAAGGGAAGGTCATGTTCTTGGTGATGTGAATGTTGAGGAGAGAGCTAAAATAGATACATATAGCCCACGAATTTTGTCACTGAACTAAAACATAATTGATGCTTCCAATGTTGCTACAAAACTGGCACTTGGAAGTAAGTTGATAATGTTTCTTTTGGAGGATGGAATCTGTGGGGAGCCAATTATAGAGAGCTCTGCATAAAATAAAGGAACATTTCCTAGGAGTAATCGAGCTCCAGGTCTTCTTATATAGATTAGAACATTTCCTTTAAGTTTGGTTGAGTTCCAGGTGTTTAGAGGTAAAATTACCATCCAATGATAGAGACCACATAATTGTAGCATTAGTGTTGAGGGTAATCTTCTGAATATTTGAAATTTTTGTACTTGTGACATTTTCTTCTAGTCTAGCTATATTTCATGTACCATTAATCCATAATTAGTTAACTTATATTCTTTCATACCAACTTTTATCGTCTGTTTCATTAAATTATATGAAAGGATTAGAAGAACACCAACGGTCCAACCATAAGTCTAACATGTCAATACTCATGTTCCAAAAGATGTACTTTTCTACTTTGTCTTTTACATTTCTGAATCTGGTCCAATTTTTTTATTTTCTATTAGGATTAGGAGCAGTTAGAGGATAATTCTTACTACGATAGATAGGAGACGTAATTTTATCCCATAGATGTTTTTGAGCTCTGAAGATCAGCCATAACTTGTATAAGAAATTTCTTGGAAATCATTAAGTTTCTTAACATTCAGCCTACCTTCCTCATAAGGTTTTCATAGTTTTGTCCAATTAGACCAGTTGATTGCTTGCTTATGTTTTTTTGTTACTTCAGGGAAAGTTTTTGTAAAGGTTTTCTATTATGTGGATTACTGCTTTTGGGACCATAGTTCTGAATGGTGCAAATATTGTAGGCAGATAGGATAGATTGGACTAGGGTTAGTCTACCACTAAAGAAGATAAGACTGATGTTCCATTCTATGATCTTGTTTCTGATCTTTGAAACCAGGTTCTCAAAGTTTTTGATTCTGTTAGTAGTACTAGCAGTGGATCCCAGATATTTGAAGGGCATATTACTATGCTTGAAATCCAATATATTTTCCAAACCATGAATCTTTTGAATATGATTTTTATTAGAGACAATAATTTTAAGATTTTTCATTGTTAATAAACTGACCTGATTTTTTTCTGGTAATGAGACATGAAGTTGTTGATGTGGTGGATAAAATATACATAACCATTGTTGAAGATCATAAAATCATTGGATATTGTTCAGCTAAAATAAATAGACTATGAGACAGGAGATCTCCTTGTCTAAAGCCATTAGTAAGTCTTAAATATCCTTTCATTTCTCTATTAACAATCATAGAAGATTGAACATTATTGATGCATTTATGCAATAAGTTGAGGAATAGAGAGTTGAACACAAAAGAAGCCATATTATTTAAGAGAAACATGTGAGAGAGCATGTCAAAGGCTTTAGCCATGTCAATTTTCAGTATAACATTACTTCCTCTGGACTTTAGGTTTAGATCATATCAGAGTTCCTGAGCAATTAAGATGTTTCATGGATACTCATTCCTTTACCAAAAGCACCATGTTCTTCTGAGATTATTTTAGGTAGAATAGAAGCCAGTCTGTTGTTAATTATCTTAGATATGATAGGCCTGAAATATTTCCACGTGTTAGGAGAATGAGACTTTGGGATTAAGAAAATTATAGTAGCATGTACACCTTTAGAAATTCAACTTCATTTGAAGATATCATCAATTGTTTCACAAATTTCTTTGAAACTGATAGACAAGCATGATTTGAAGAACTTGTCATTAAAGTCATCAAGACCTGCAACACAATTGGAGTTTAGTGATTTTATTACATTATAAATTTTAGTAGGGATATCCATCATCATAGCATTATATTCCTCCTTGATCCAGCTAGGAATAATATTATTGAGATTTTCATTGATATTTAGGTTAGGAGGATCAGTCAAACGATACTGGAGATAGTCCACTGTAGAACTGCTAGTGAGATTTTGATTTTCTAACCATTCAGTTCTATTACAAATGTGATTGATTATGTTCCTCTTGGCTCTCTTTTTTAACAAAAGTATGGAAGAAAGTTGTGTTTCCATCACTGTCTTTTAACCATATGAAGTGATTTTTTTGCTCACAGTAAGATTCTTCCATAGCAAGCACGATTAGGTGGGTATCTTTAGCCTTGTCCAATAAGCTTTTATCATCACTGGAATTAGATATTTGGTAGTTCACTTCTCTAAAGTTGATCTCCTTTTCAATTTGCTTGATAGCATTAAAATAAATTTCCAAAAACATCTTTGTTCCAGGTCTTAAAATCAGTTTTAAGCCTTCTGATTTTATACTAGAATCTTTGAATGGGGCTTTCCATCATATCCACAGCCCAGCTCTTCACAACCATTTCCTAAATACCTTGATGCATTACCCACATATTGAGAAACTTAAATGTAGATTTGATTTTCTCCAGACTAGAAGAAATAGAGATACTCGTTGGAGAGTGATCAAAGCAAGTTTTGGGAAGATGGATAACCTTTCTATTATCAAAGTAGTTGAGCCAAGAGTTGTTTTAGAGAACTCTGTCAATCATATTTCATTTTTAGCATTAGTCCATGTGAATTTAGGACCAAAGAAACCAGCATCATTGAGGGATTTAAGGCTCTCATAGTTTAAGGGATTTAAGCCTACTCATAGTTTAATTTTTGCCAAGCCCTCTTACATTCAAGTTCAAGATGAAGATAGTCAATTAAGGGAGGTTTAGGGTTTTACAACTTTTTTAAGGTGTAATAATTTCAAGGGGGAGGGCATTTAAGATTCCAGCCTTTGAATTTCCTGATTTTATTAGTTCTAGTTTTTTAAATTCTCTCTCACCGTCTTTTTTTTTACTTATAGGAGAGCAAGGAAGACTAGCAGTGTTTTATTTTGTTGGAGATGTAGATTCTTGAATGGGGTCTTCAAGGCTCTTATCAATCTGAAATAAGGATCTTCTTTGAATTTTATGCAAGGCTTCAATAATTTTGGGATCAATTCCCAGGTTAGAATTTAGACCACTGGTTCTTGTAGAAAAATCTTGAGGATCTTCAGGAGCAACTTAAGATATACCCAAGTTTGGATGATTAGAAAATTTCTCAGTATATAATACTTTAACTTGATGTTGATGGCTCTGATTATTGCTTCTTTTTCAGTAGCAGGTAATATGTTAGGTTGTTGATCAATAAGAGCTTTACTTTGAGAATTTAGGACCTTCTTGTATACTTTTTCAGAATGACCTATGTAATGGCGGACACTATAATAGTCAGGATGAGGACCATAAATCACATCAAGCCAGAATCCTTCATCTTCACCAAACTTGATCTAAAGTTTCATGACTAAAGGTTTAGAGATGTTAAGTTTCACCCAGAAACTAAAATAGTTATGCCTAGCTCGGTTATTGGGAGGAACTTAAACTCTTAAGTGTAGGCCAATAGCTTTAGAAATCTCACTAATTGTTCCTTCATTGAACATGAATTGAGGGGGATTAGGGAGACTTACCCAAACTGGTCTGATCGGGCATTCTTGAATGGAGTTAAAGTGAGGAGTCCACTTCTAGATCCTCATGGTTTTGTTTCCCACAACCCAAATATTTCGATACTAGATTATGTCTTTTCGATCAAATACGTGCCTGAAGTCCCAATGTGTTATGCTGAAATTTCTAGTAAACTTGATTTTCTAAGAAAAGCTTTAATGGTTTCTAAGCTTGACTTCCCAGTTGCGAATTTACAAATAATTGTATGCTTTAATGATCTTTGAAGGAGTTCTATGTCTTTGTGCTCAAAACTGATGATTGAATGAACAGACTTGTGAGTGAGTTAAACATTTTTATGATATAATTCGTGGGTTTTAGGTTTCATAATATCAGCATAACACATGGGATTATTGTTTGTCTATACTTCATAGCTTTTAGGGACTTTGTGGCTTCATTTTTCAAAATTTGGATTGAATCTTATGTTTGTAATATTAATTGTCATGGAATGGATAGGATTTTCATTATTTTTTGGATCAATTCTCATTTGTTGATCTTGATTTTTTTTATTGAGCAAAGGAAACTTTATTTTGAAGGTTGAGACTTTTTCAGACAAGGATTGGACGGAATCGATCAAGGGGTTAGGTGAAAGGATTTCACCTACCTCCATGGAGGGCTCCTGGCTTAATTAACAAGAATGAAGATGAATCTCAAGGAAAACTTGGCTAGGAAATGAAGAATCACAGGCTCTGTTATTGGAGTTAAGTGACTAATTGACTCGCGTACTTTAGAATTCATTATTGTTATTATTTAGTCTCATTATGGAATAATTAAATAAAATATGGATACCATCTTGAGTATAGTATATATAGAGAAAAATTTATTTAGTCCGACAACTTAGTCTTGGGCTCTAGAAGCCCAATAAGAGTTATGGTTCATAGCAGCGATAAGTCCATAGACTTTTAAAAGTATATAAAAGTTAGGAGCATTATTTAGAGATTATATAATTAGTATACGATCAATTGAATATATGAGGATAATTGAAGGACTGTTTTAAAATTAAAAAAACTATATTATCTCAATATAAATAGTCTACTAAATCTTAACTTAATTATGCAAAGTATTCTGCTGCATTTAGTCTTCTAATAAGATTGTTTTAAGACTTCAGTTGCAGACCCTTCGATAGTGAAAGGAATATGCCAAACTGTACGTAATACATTCTTTTTCTTTTATTATATCACTACATCTAGGATTGGGTTCCTCAATTAATCAATAGTATGGATACCTTTGAGTTTTGATTTTATTTTTATATTTGTAACTTTGTATCTTCCTTAGGTTATTTATGACATGAGATCAACTTTTTTTCCTAAAACTTTGCCACACTTTTGCCACATTCACATCAGCATAATTTCCAACCAAAAATTAAAAAAATTCCACTACACAAAGTATGGGATTATTAAACTATTATGTATACCCCACCATATTTTTCTATCTTCCACGTCACTATACACGCTATCATATTTTTTCATTTATTTTCTTTCTTCAATATATATTGATATTAAATTTATAGTTATTAAAATAAAAAAAAATTAATAAATTAATAAATGTTATATTATTTCATTAAAATTAAATTATAAAATAATTTAGGTTTGAATTACAAACAACTCAAAATTTTAATAAAAGTAATAATTTAAATTAAAGCTAAACAAAACACAATATTATTGATCACTGGAAAAGAAAACATACATAATTAATTGCAAACAAAAAAAATTATTGCAAGCACACAAGAAAAAAAATAATAAATATTGGTGATGTAGAGAAATTCAACCGAGGATTGTCTCGAACTTGTTCAAAATGTTTTTAACAAGATAATTCTTCAATGGAATATGTTTATGCCATATCATCTAGTATGGCTCTAGTTTAACCTTGGACATGCATATGTATTTGAGGACATATTTCAGTTTGAACAACGAACGATGAGCTCGGTCCAACATTTCTCGTCGGTTTGAAATCAACATTTCCCACCTTTGTGAATATGAATATTATTCATCATCAACTATCATGTTATGTAAAATAATGTATATCATCATTATCTTACCTAAATCTTTTAGATCTCACATCAATTTAGGACGACAAATAATTATGAATCGTGTATGTAGAACTACAAATGCGCGTTTTATATTTTTCCTGCATGACTCTCGTGTTGTGGCAAAAACCTAGCTTCATTGCCATAGGGAATTTGAATTGAATTGACGAACACGGGATATTGAGGATAGATTATGTCAGCAAAATAGTAAGCTATATTATCTTGATTATCATTCACATTGTAGTTCACTATCGGGGAAACACCATACCCAATGTTATCGAAAACCAGGGATCAATCTAGTACATTTATGTCATTCAAAACACTAGACATCCAAAAATAAACACATGCCAAATCCACAGGTTATGTGAAACCACTGCCTCAAGGATAATTTTTTCTTTTTCCTTGTGTCCATTAATAAATTTCTCCTGCCACGCTTTAGGAATTGTTTTTCCAATTCTAGTGCATGCAATCGATTCTTCTAAGCATTTTGAAGAAACTCTGGTTCTCACCAACTTATATAATCTCTCCAAATCGGCCACATTAGGACATCTTAAGTATTAATCTTCAAACAAGGTAATTATAACCTCACAAAAATATTTAACGCAATCAGTTGCAGTTATAACTCAAGTGTTAATATATTTATCATAAGCGTTCGCTGCAATTTTATAGGCAAATATGCGCATACCAGTTGTGCACTTCAGGTTACTTATCAAGCCAAGTTTAGTTGTATTAATACTCATTTGAGTAAAATATTTGTTGTAATTTGATTAGCTTTCTACAATTGGAGGAATAACTGCCTTTTATACGAAACCTTATTCTAAATTAGTTTTTAGTGTATAGGCACCGTTCGCCAAAATAGTCGGATATTCTCATCTGGTAGGAAGACATATGAAACCATGATCAGGCACAACTACGAGTGGAGAATTATTAGGAGAGAGTGAAATAATGTATAAGGTTTTATAGTATATAAAGAGATTGAAATCCCAAAACAATGTTAGATTTTTTTTTTCATTTAATAAATACACTATCATTAAAACCCCTCACCAGATTTTGGCATCGTCTGCGGGAACGAGTAAGATACGTTGTTCTCCGCATATTTTTGATGGTTTTAACTAGGTCACGAGTATAAACGAAAATTACGGGAGTCCCTTATAGTCATAGTGGACAAGGCAACCATGCTATCGTCCAGGGAATCCTGGAAAACTCATCAAGCAGCTAAAGAATGATAAGAGCTGAGCAAGAAGGTCATCTGGAAAAAATGATTATCAATCTCAGATAAACGCTGACGCAAACACCGGGGGAGCGGCTCAGGAAGAAAACCCTCTAAACTTAGGTATGTGTTTCACCCTCTCTAACATGCAGATTCTAGAAACTTATATAGAGAAGATCAAGCGTGAGCAGCACAAGGCTGCCCAGTGACAACAGGTTAGGGATGAAGAAGCTAAACAACCCTTCGATGCAATCGCCGACACTTTACGGTGTATTAGCGAGAAAAACCTTTATGAGGACGCAGTCAAGAACAATACTCACCAAGAAGCTGACAAGGTCGAGGGTACATGTAGAAGCGAGAGCAAAAAACAGAGGAAGAAAAGGGTGACGGACTCCAACCGGGACGACTTGTCCAATAATGGGGCACATCGCGATACCAAAATGGCTCGAGATGGTATAGTACGATCAGGTAAGGCCTACTATAAATGTTTATATTTTGCAGGAGTCTCCATTTGTCTACTACATTATGGAAGAAAAACTCCCCCGAAATTGTGGTCCACACAAAATAGACTCGTATGATAGATTGGAGGACCCCGAGCACCACCTGATATAGTTCAAAATATAATTATGACTTTCAATCTGGACAACGTTTTAAATATTTCTCCATGACATTTAAAGGAAACTCCATTAATTGGTTCAACAACCTCCAAAATAGATCGATTAAGGATTTTGAAGGCCTATAGGTCGTTTTCAAAAACCGTTTTATTGTAAACAAATAGCACAAACGTGGGGGCAATGCTTTTATATACTTGTACCAGCAAAAGGGTGAAACATTAAAAAATATGTATAAAGATTAATCTGGGAGATGAACTCTCTCTTACCCTGTACCGAGTTGGTGGCTGTAGCAGCTTTCAAGAGAGGATTGGAACGCGATGGGCCCCAAATGGACCTATTCATGCCCTAATTAAGTCGCCCATTTGATTACAATAACCGTGGTAGAAACTTTATGTGTCTCACTAAGAAGATAACTACCATCTATGGAAAACAAAAGGGAGGGCTAAGTATCAGGTCCCCAGAGATATGTTTGCAGCACCATACAAGACCATGGTCACCCAACTGATATATGTTGTCAATTGGAAGAAACAATTCAGAGGTTGATTCACAGCTGAGACCATGTTCAGTTCATTAAACAAAGATAGAGCGTTGTGATGGAGGACGAGAAATATGGCGCCCCAGCTAGCGAGGTACCTGACAAGTCCAAGGATAAGAAACATCGGCTTTGCATTATATTTTTGGGGGAACACCATCACAAGGAATGATCATACGATACAAAAATAATACCAGAATAATATGAACATCCATCTGGTGGGTAATGTTTCGTATCATACTACCAGGAGCCAGTCATCGACCTTACGTTCAATGATGATATTTGAGAGGTATCATTACCCCTCGTGAAGACGACCTGACAATTAACGCAACATCTCAATGGTGATGATTATTAGAGTACTTGTGGACAATGGTAGCTTGGACAATGTCATTTTCAAGGCAAACTATGAGAAGATTTTTGGGGGTACTTCCGTTTAAGGAAACAGAAAGGAAACTTGTTAGTTACGAGCGCAAATCAAGTCAATGCATGGAAAAGATCGAGCTCACAGTCACAATAGGGCATGGCAACACAAAAAAAGTGGTTCAAACTTTATTTATGATTGTTAAACCTCCAAGTTCATACAGACGATAATGGGATGACCATGGCTTCACAAGCTCGAAGCCACTGCATGCTCGTTTAGATAGTGTATCAAATACCTCGTTGTCAATCTTGTGGGGGTAATTAAAGGTAATTAGCGAATGACAAGACAATGTAATGCTATAACACTTGACATTTCTAAAGTGACCCAATAATAATTAATGAGCTCTGGGGTCTGGGATCATCACGGACAAACAGAACACACTCATTAAAATAAAATAAAAAACGACTCGGAGAGAACGAGAGGGAGTAGGACTCACTAGGAGAAGAAACCCGTGTAACGCTGGAAGAAGGCAAGGTCATCTGAGTAACTAACAAACTTGAACCACTATTTCAAGATAATCTAATAGTATTATTGCATAAAAATAAAAATGTGTTCGTATGTAACGCCAAAAAGGTTTTCGGAGTTGATCTGAAGGTCATTTTTGTTCATTAGCTATTAACAGTAATGTCTGACCGAGATGACTAGAACGACGAACTTTCTCCCCGAAAAAGTCAGAGATGATATTTAAAGAAGCCGATAAGATAATTAAACTTGGGAACACCATGGAGGCCCAATACCCAACTTGGACAGTGAACCTTGTATTCGTAAAAACGAAGAATGGGTAGTGACGTATGTGTGTCGATTTCACTGATCTCAACCGGGCGTGCCCCAATGATGTCTTCCCTCTCCACAAATTAATCAAATACTCGATGCAGTCTCGGGTAATACTTATTATCATTTATGGAGGCCTCCTCATGGTACAACCAAATACGTATGAACCCCACAGACGAGGAACACACCACATTTCAAACGGAGGGAGGCCTCTATTGTTACAAATTCATGCCATTTAGACTAAAAAATGCGAGTTCAACATACTGAAAGCTATTAAAAATAATATTTGAGCATCAAATTGGCCAACACATGGAAGCCTACATCGAGGACATGATTTTCAAAAGCAAATCCGAGGAATAGCAGCTTGAAGTCTTGGGGAGAATTTTTAAAACACTTCTGACGTATCGTCTCAAACTCAACCCTCTGAAATGTTCTTTCATTGTACGCAGAGGAATGTTTTTAGGTTTCATTGTCAGTAAAAAAGGGTCCAAGGCCAACCCCTCCCAACTAAAAGAGATGTTGACAATGGAACCTCCACGAAACATCAAGGAAGTACAACGGATAATTGGACAATGAAACCTCCACGAAATATCATAGAATCAGAAAAAAGCCAAGCGCTCTTCAAAGTTTTGAAATGGGCCAAAAAATTCAAATGGACAGACGAGTGTAACTTAACGTTTCAAGCATTTAAAGAATACTTGAAATCACCATAGGTGCTACGAGAAATCCCATAATTACAGTGGTTGACTTATGATTTTAGCAAAGGCTTAGTGAATGTCGTGACCAGGTACCTGAACTTAGAAAAACTAGCGCTCATTTTAGTAGTCGCGGCCAAGAAAATGCGCCCACACTTTCAGAGTCATACCATTATCATGTGCATATCATTCCTGTTGTGAAATGTACTCAAAACCCGGATATTTTAGGAAGGCTAATTAGATGGTTAGTTGATTTGGAAGCATACGAAATCATCTACGATCCAAGAACAACAATAAAGGAACATGTAGTGGTTAACTTTATCAACGAGTTTGTAGGATGTAGAGGGCGGACGAAGAAATGATCAAGTAGTGGAGGATAACCCCCTTTAGTTGTTGAGGTAGGTGGGGACTCAAATGCAACTGGTGGCGACGCCATAATTATATTAAGAACACCTTCAGAGAGGAAATACGGCAAACAATCAAATTTGGCTTCAAAGCGGCAAACAATAACATATAATATGAAGTAGTATTGAGGGGGGGGGGGGTCTGAAATTAGCCCATATCAACGGAGTCAAAAAATTACTCGTTTGATCGGACTCACAGCTGGTCACCGGTCAATCCAAATGATCTTTCAAGGCCAATAAGGAAAGCACGCATGGATACATTGATGCCTTAAAGGAATAGGAAAGCAAATTTCATCACGTCAAATACGCGCAGATACCTCGATCTGATAATTTAATTGGAGATTCACTCACCAAAGTAGATACCCAAGCAGACAACCCAATGGTCCTCACATAAGACACTTCGACGGTGGCAGCAAGTACAGATGCATTAGAGATACATGCAATAAGCACAATTATCGATTGGAGAAATGAGTACATCCCTTATCTCCAAAACCAAACCCTCCCCACCGACAAAGCAGAGGTCAGGTCCTACAGGTTCTTGCAATAAAATACACACTCTTAGATAATGTGTTATACATGAAAATTGTGACCTACCATTTTCGCGCTACATCAACAGAGAGGAGGAAAAAATAATTTTAACCAGACATGCACAAAGGAAAGGCTCACTCACACTTCAGATAGAGAAGCCTAATCAGAAGATTCATATTAGCAAGATTTTATTGGCCTAAACTTGTCATGGCTGTGCAAGCTTTGGTGAAAATCTACCATCCCTGCCAGCAGTTTGCAAACATGCAACATTTATCAAGAGAGCCCATAAGTGTTGTGCTTTCACAATGCCCTTTCGAAAAATATGGTATAGATTTAGTCGGGCCCCTACCAATAGCCACAGGTAAACGACAATTTCTAAGAATGACAGTTGACTACTTTACAAAGTGGGTCAAGGCTAAGGAATTTTCCAGGATAAGATCCCATAAGATTTGTGATTTTGTACAAAATCAAATTATATCTCAATTTGGATTACCACTAATCTTATTGCCGACAATGGGCCTCAATTTAAAAAATGCGATCGTTACAACATTTTGCATATGACGTGAAATTAGCCAGTATTACTTGACATCATACTACCTGCAAGCTAACAGACAGTTTGAGGTTACAAATAGAATTTTCCTAGTAGGGATAAAGAAGAAACTAGATAGCTCAAAGGGGAAATGACCTGATAAACTCGTGAAAGAGTTATGGACGTTTGAAGTACGCCTGATAACCAACCGAGGACACCCCATTCTCTTTAGTGTATAGAATATAAGTAGTGTTACCTATAAAGATTATAATCTCGAGCCATCGAGTAGCAAATTATTCTGAAAATGTAAATGACTAAGAGCGACAATCATCAATTGACCTAATAGAGGAAAAAAGGGACCAAACAAGGGTTTGGTCTGAGTATTAAAAATGTTTAATTAAAATCAGGTTCAATTCCAAACTAAAACCTTGAAGCTTTAAAATGGGTGACTTAGTATTAAATAAAATGACTAAGAGCGACAATCATCAATTGACCTAATAGAGGAAAAAAGGGACCAAACAAGGGTTTGGTCTGAGTATTAAAAATGTTTAATTAAAATCAGGTTCAATTCCAAACTAAAACCTTGAAGCTTTAAAATAGGTGACTTAGTATTAAATAAAATCTTCCACTGAGCTCAAGACAAGAATCCAGGATAGTTGACCCCCGATTGGGATGGTCCATACAGAGTAATTTCCAAAAGACATCACGGGGCATACAGATTGGAAGATTTGGATGGGATTGCATTAAAATATCTATGAAACTTTAATCATTTAGAAATGTATCATTATGCCACTTAGAACGAATGTGCAATATTTTCCCTTTAGGTGGCGTTTAAGGGTTTTTAATGAGGCATATTATAAGTCAAAGTCATTAATGAAGTCACCATTTTCCAAATATTTATCTTATAAACGTATCAAATAGTAACAAATAAAAATCTTCATAAAAGATAACAAAAGATAGCAATGGGGTCCACCAAAAATATACAAGTGAATAGGCAAAAATGAGACATGCCTAACCGGCTACGTAATAGGCCACAGTGAGCCCTGACTAAAAAAAGTCAATAAAAGTGAATTGGTCTGCAAACCAAGCTTATAAGGCTACGCTATGGGCATATATTATGCTTAAGTAATGAAAAAACTCCCATACCCCTCTATCTCACCCAAATATAAGAATTTGTATATGTGTCTTAAATAAATTGTTAAGTCACTTCAACATGCATAAACGTAAAACAAGTTTAAAGATATAGGTCCAAAATTTAACTATTTACAACATAACAAAATACAGGTCCACGGTGGAATACAATTATATAAAGAAATCAATCGCCCTTTGCACCAACATTACCTTCTTTATAAGCTCATTCCCCTCTAAAATAACATCCAAGGGCCCTTCTGTCTCAACCAAAGTAGCATCAATATTAGTTGAACCCCCAACAAGAACAGACACACCCTCACCAGTCTTTGTAATCTTTTCAACCACCTTCTCGACATCTTCTTCCTCCTCATCATCATATGTTATCCATGGTCTCTTGTTCTCTAACACCAATCCCATATATTTTCCCAAATCCAAATTAGGCTTTATTCTCCACAATTTGATAATGGTGTCTTTTCGAACCTTCTCCAGATTTCTTTGAGTAGCCCATAGTGTGCCCTCTTCCCATCAGCAAAGGCATTCTTAGCACGTTCACCGTACTGTTTTTTCGGTATGCTCCAGTTCTGACTATAGTTGAACATTATAGCTTACAGTGTTGGACTCTTCAACTTTAACTAGTAATCCAGAAATCTATGAAATTAATTTTGTAGACCGTTTGGCAAGAGTCTCATTATGTGCCACCAGCTCTGCAACCTTATTCTTTAAATTATCCCTTTCAAAGGTAAGAGAAGTCAACCAATTAACCTTGTCTGTCTTTTATCTTATCAATTTCTCACAACACAGGTTGGAAGTACCATAGGCTCGCTTGTAGCACAACAACTCAATATTAAGCGATTACCAGACCCAAATAATAAGGGCTCCAGTTTTGAGTCTTCCATAACCTTAGTATCAGCATGAGTCATCTTACGGTACGCCAACACCGTAGAATTATGATGACTCCACGATAAAGCAATCACGGAAGAATAATATAATAAGAAACAAGAAAATAATTTTAAGGTAATCAATAACTAAGGTGTTGGTGCAAAAGCTTATCTCCACAACTAGTTCCAATTGACGTTGTAGAATATCTGTCATAAACATATTATTGTAATACGTCATCTCAAGGTATTGCTTCAACTGATGAAACGTAAGCAGAGAAGGCTTCAACATACTAATTGATAGATGACATTTTCCCAACTCAGACATATAGGGTTGCTCTATAGACGAGATCCTACAGGTGGGACTGTACCCACATTTATAACATTGGTCACCTCGACATAAGGGTCGCCCCTTTTACCATCATCATCAGCAAGAGAATGATCCGATGGGTCAAAATTTGAGTATTTGGCATGAGGGTCTCTAAAACAGCACGAGTATGGTTAGTAGACATAAACGAAAGGGTCTGCTCCCGACAGCGGCAACGTTGTTCGAGCCATCTCCTACTCAACCTTTTGAAGACAATGGGTTTTCATGCATAGGTATGGGGCAGCACTCATAACCATGGCAAGTTTTTCAAAGCGAGTGTGTGACTGACCCTCGATCCTCTCTTATTGCTCGCCGATAGAGGCTTCGTTCTTCCTCAATACCCTTTTCTTCCTAACCAACGCATCAGTAGAAGGACTACTATGTCCCATTTTTTCTTCATCCTTTTTCCAAGAAGATAACATTATGCAGTCGCTAGAAACCATATGGTCAGATATAGTTGCAGTGCTCGTAATGTTAGAGGGGCGTGTGTCGTTAAAAATATGAGTCACCCTATTCTTTCTTTTCGGTTTAGGCACAATATATGTATCCAAAAAATATCACTTGTTCGTACTCATACCTTCAAATGCATCTTTGAAATATTTAGCAACCCTTTTGTGGGTTCGCCTTATACACTATTTCAACCAATATTGACCCTACTTGGTCAATAGTGGCCACATCGCTGGTAGTGTTAATAGGAACATCTCCATCTTGTGATACTATAACCTCAAGCATAGGCCACAGACTATCTAGAATAAAGTTGACAGGGTGAATAGACCAGGTTACTCGAGGTGCCACTCAGAGTACGCAGTAGGTGGAAAACTACTGGACTAACTTATCGCTCGCCGTAAAATTTCCTCCACAACTCCTGATATTTACCTGAATCTGCACCTTTGGCAGAATAAAACAACAAGAGGTTAAAAATCACCAATTTTAAAATTTTGGATCCGCTACATGTGTATATGTAACAGTAAGGGGTCTTCAACATCTTTTAGATATCAATGCTAGCTAAAAAATCCACTATGGAGATGCCGATGTTTAACAATTTTAAACTAACTATAATACTAATCAGCAATCGCCAACCGTTAGCTGTTAGTTGTATTGGGCAGTTCCTAATATATCTAAACAACTCGTTAATCAAGACCGACAAGGGTAATCGCAATCCCCAATAAAAATGATTGTGTAAAATCAGGTTTCCTCCTCCCTACCATGATGAGGATGTTCACCACACTTAGGAAGTCTAGTCGCTACCGAATCTGGAAAACCGTAAACTACCTAAATCTACGATGCCTTCTACGGTCATGCATTTATAAAATGGGGGAAAGCGATCAAAGTAATTGTATGAGAATCTTGTATCTTCCATTTTATCCACCGGTGGAAGGACTGAGAGAGTATTGGTTGGAGATTTAATCTTCTTCAGAGCTCATTCCCGAGGAATTTCTAGGGGAAAATAGATAAGTTGTTGTCATAAGATAGGAAACTCATAACACAATAATTTAGGGTTTCCATGAAAGAGTTCAGGGTATCTACAGGTCGCAGTAATACTATTAATCAAAACAACAACAATATATAACAAAGAAACAAAAGACTTCGATTCTTACCGTTGAATTATCTTTAGAAATGAAAGGACTGGGAATGAAGATTAAGAGGGAACGCGTTGGCTTTCTCTCTCCAAAAGTGATATAAACCAGAAAAAGTATTTAAAATAAACTAGAATGCAATTTATAATATCTTTGCAATAAAGGAAAAAGGGCCAAAAATATAAGCAGGCCCAAATTAAGGATGTGGGCCTTAAAGCAGCAAAATATTTACCAATCAAACGGTAAAATCATATGAAACGCTATTTTTTATAACACACGCAAGTAGAGGTTGCGGTTGTCGGACGTAGGTATGTGGTTTGCGACATATGGCGTCTGGTTACTGACATCAATAACAATACAATTGTTGTTACATATTAAAGATGATTTCCCAACTTGATGTGTGGCAACGGTAGGAGAAATAAATAAAACAATACCTCATCCTAGTCATATTTTAATCATTTTAAAAGACGGAGGCCTACGCCACTTTGTGTTTAAAAATATTAGAGGGGATTCATGATAAGGCATAACCTTTACATCCGATTATATCCATCGACCAGGAGGAGGTACCCTCGATCATATAGCATAGCTGAAGAGGCATCGGGTGGCAAGAGGCATGCACTGAGTGATACTCATCAACTACAATGGGGTATGTTTGATTATTTAGAGGACTTTGAGGGGCATCAGTAAACTATGCACAACTTCTAATATCGTCCGTATGAAGATCGAGCTACGTCTCGAGGAAGCCTCATGGTTCTGTTAACCGAAGGCACCGAATGATGATTGATTCTTAAGAAAATGAGGCCACTAAGGGTAGTAACAAGATGCGCAAGAAAAGTGGGAGCAAAACATGAACCCACGATTGGGCACAACTATGAGTGGAGAATTATTAGGAGAGAGTAGAATAATGTATACGGTTTTACAGTAAATAAATGGATTGGAACCCAAAAATAATGTAAGATTTTTCTAATTAAGAAATACAGTTGTGCATTTATTCCTTTCGATATCCATAGTTATTCACTATCACTAAAATTCCTCACCAATTTTGGGATGGAGATATTCAGAAGTTTTGGGAATGGTTTTGGACTCTCATGATTCGAATCACCATGACACTTATGTGTATTGTTATAGAACATAGTAAATTTGCGTGACATCCATCTTTTCTCCCTAAAGTGCCATAGTTGTTTGAAGTTATTCTTTTGTGATAAAATTTCCCACCATGATGTTGACAATGATAATGGTCAACTTTACTATGGTGCTATCATTATTTTGAGTTTTGATTTTTTTTCATAATCTCCATCATTGCATAGTCTGTTATTTTTTCTACGATGATTATCTTTGTTGTAACAACATCCATCTGTATTTTCCCTAGCGAATTTAAAACTTGAATTACAATTTTTAATGTTTTCATCATCTTTGCTCCGATCTAAATGCTTTCCCATGATGGTGCTAATATCTCATACCTATTTTCACCAAGTTTGGCTTATGGCTGCCCCATTTTGTTTTCTAAAGCAATCATGTAAACATGTTCTTTTGGATTTTTTTCCATATTGCTAGGCTATATCTTGTATGTTCTTGAAGCCAACATGTTATGAATTTGATACATTTGGATCTTGAGATTTCTCATCCAATCTTCCTTGTTTTGGACAAGAATTTCAAAGTTTCTAGTTATTGTTTCTCCTCCGCTGACACCGCATTCCAGCTTCTTTGATTCACACATCCAAATCTTATTGGACCTTTTCAAACTGTTTACAAAAACTTATGAAAACTTGATTAATATTTTTTCAATTATTTTTATTTTTTTCTTTTTAAAATATTTTAATACTTTTCACAATTTTTTTTATTTGTTTGGTGATCTTTTTGAGCTGTTATAACTGAATCGTGAATATTAATTAAAATTACATACATAACTTCATCAAAATAAATGAATATAGCTACACATATATATTACATATGTCCAGCGCCGGAGGTATGTAGGGGCTAGGAGGTGCTCCAGCCCCCTACTTCTACCTCCACTAATTTTAATAAATAGTAGTCAAATAACGTAAATAAATGAACAGTGAGAGTAAACAAGGAAAAAGTAGAAAAAAAAGATAGTGGTTCAAATTTTTTTAAAAGGTATTTATTTTTTAATTATTTTCATTTATTTTCTAAAATTATTATTAAATAAAATAGTATTTATTTTATCAATTATTTTAATTTAAGAGCTATATATAAATATTTGTGTATAATCGATTTATTTGATACTTAAAAGAAAGTTAATAGACTATATTTATATTTTATTAATTATCTTAATTTAAGAACTATATAAAAATATTTGTGTATGGTAGCGAGTAGGCCTATTTGATATTAAAAACAGAAGGTTATATTTAGATTTTATATTTAGAAAGATTTTTTTTAAATATATTAAACTATTATAATTATATTTTAAGATTTGTTATAAAATTTCGATCTTGGTAGGCTATTTTACTATGTATAATCTATTTTATTGTTTTAATATAATTTGTAGTTTTCAGTATAATTATATAAATCATAATATAATGTTTTATATATATATATGTAAAAGTAATTTGTACGATAAAATTCATTGAATTGATCGAAGTGAAATTTTCAAACAAAAAAAATTGTTTTCAATAAATTGTACTAATATTTATGAATATTTTTTAAAAAACTTCATCATTGGAAAAATCGTGTTTGCAAAATAGATGTTTGATAAAATGAGTGAATGATGTAATTTCTTCTAATGATATTTCTTATTGGGTTGTCAAAGTGAAGAAGATCGATTTAGTGTAACATGTAAACTATTACATGTAACGGAATATATTTTGGCTCCCTAAATTTAATTTCTGGTTCCACCACTACATATGTCTATATGCTTGTGTAGAGTATATTGCATAACAACCACGACGGCGACGGGCGAACTGGTTCATCATTAACCACTAATAACTTACTCCCTCTGTGTCTAACATGTGTCTTTCTAGAAGAAATATTTTGTCTCATAATATTTGTCTTTCCCATTTTTCAATGCTGATTACATATATTCTACTTTCAACCAATAAAATAGTTAGCCTATTGCACAAGTTATCAACTCTACCAATCAAATTTATTTTCTTTTATTCTTTCAAAATCATGATTACTTTAATATTGACGAAAAAACCTTAAACGACTGATATTATGAGACGGAAAGAGCATAATATAGAATATAGAATATGAATGATATTTATCTTTAAAAAAATAAATATATAAATCATGAATTAAATAATATATTTTAATCAAATATTAAAATTCAATGTTTAAGAGAAGGACAATGTACACTACAATAATGCACATTTAAAATATAAAATATAGACAACTTCTCCTCGATCTCATCCAATAAGCTATCAAACAACCCCAACAACATCAAAGCCAGCGTATCAATTATCAAACGAACGACAAAACCAAAAGTCAAAGTAAACTCCAGCCGAAAACAACAAGTGTAAAACCACGACTTTCCGGATAGGAAGCTGACTTTATACCACTAGCTAATATTAATATTAATATTTAATATCTATATTTCGGACTATCATTTCTTTTCAATAAATAGACGCTTAAATCAGTAGTGTATATCCACTTACCATTCTTTTATTTTTCAATCATTTAATTACAACCCTCTTTATATACTTAACTTTCATTCCCAAGTTTCGATCACAGAATTGTTTATATATTTAAAAAATGGGAAGAGTTACGGCGGAAACCTCTACCGAAAACCCTCCTCCTCCTCATCCTCCTCCACCACCGGAATATCAGCAGCAGCCATCACAAGAACCGGTTAATTCGTATCAATCTCAAGAAAATAATACTAGAGAAGTGCCACCAAGTTATTATAACAACAACAATGGTGGTGGTGGTGCAGCCAATGGGGTTCCCTTACAAGGAATGCCGATGATGGTACCGGTGCCGGGACAGCAAGTCAACGGTTCAGTTAATAAAACGGCCAACGATAGGCCTTGGACTACTGAGCTCTTCGCTTGCATGGATGACCCAACCCTTGGTATGATTTAAGTTTGATTTTTTGTATTTATCTAAAATTTAAAATTGAAATTTTTGTGGAAGTGATAAATCCTTGAAAATTTGGTCTCACTATTGCTTTCCTTCTTTTGCAGCTCTAACGACTCTATGCTTCCCATGTGTAACTTTTGGGCAGATCGCCGATACTTTAGACAATGGCCACACAAGTAAGCCCGGTTCACAATTTTGTACTTTTTCCACTTGGATAATCGGTTTGATTTTAAAAATATATATTTCCTGTTAAATATCATTTAAAAAAAAAATATTGTTTTAGAAAATTGATACGATAGTAATAAGTTTCTACCAAAGCCAATATAAATTAATAAAATACTTATAACTTTTTATCAATCACATTTTATGGATTTTTTATAATAAAAAGATGTTAGGGATATTTATTATTTTATGTAGAATTATTCTAATCGAAAAATAAAATAAATAAATAAATTATATTTTAGTATTTGAATCATCTAGATTTGTTACCAAGCTAAAATTCATGATTAATTAGTTTTTTATTTCAAAACAATCACTAATAAGTGATGCTATTTTTGTAAAAAATCGATTTGTACAAAAATTGATGATCATTTTTTTATCATTTTTTATATCTGTGATTAGTGATCATAATGATCATGGATATAAAAAATAACAAAAAAATTTGTTTTATTACATGTATAATTTTAACTTTAACGGCCCTCTTTCTACTTTCTCTAACTAATCATAATTTTGTAGTATTTGTTATAATATTTGGATTGTTTTGATTTTAAAATTTTAGACCGTATTTTTTTTTACAACACAAAAATGTTTAAATCAATTAATTTTGCATGTGAAAACTGATGCGGAATTGGATTTCGTTCATAAACTAAAAATATAAACTAAATAATATTTTTTTTAATTTTTAATTTATTTAGAAAAAGTCACATAAATAATCACTTTTAAAATAGCATTATCATATAAAAAATAAAATCCAAAGATTGTTATGAATGTTATATACGCTGGAAAAGTCAAATCCGATGCAAATGTAAATTTTAATCCTCCAAATTTAACGTTAGATAAGAAAAATTAATATAAAATCGAAAACTGTTAGATGGAGACAGATAAATCATTCTTATAACACTAATAAGATTTAAATATTTTAAATAGTCTCTAAAACTTTTACGAATAATATCTATTCGGACTGACTCAATAATTGAAAATTTTAATATAAAATAATATTTTCAGAATTAGATCGAGAAAAATTGCAATCAATGACGTGTTTTTTTTTTTGTGATTATCCTTATACCACCATATAAATTAGTTGTACTATTATACTTAAATTGAATGGCTATAAAATAAGGACGAAATATTTTAAATAAACAAAATAAAAGTTGGACCGCGTCATGTCACTTTTTCATAGATATTGAATACAAATTGAAAATTGCATGTTACGATTACCTAATTATATGATAATAATTATAAATGGAGTAATTGACTGAAAAATAATGTTGCAGCTTGTGTGACGAGTGCTATAATATACGCTGTATCGCCTTGTGTACTGTCACGCCTCTATCGGACCAAACTGAGACGGAGATTTGGGTTAATGGAGGCTCCGGCCCCTGACTGGATTGTTCACACGTTTTTCGAACCTTGTGCTCTTTGTCAAGAGTATCGGGAACTTAGGAACCGCGGGCTCGATCCTGCTTTAGGTAACATTTTTATATCTTTTTTTTATTAGAGTTTTTAATTTAGTGGATTAATTAAATATGCTTTTGGTTTTATTAAATGAGCAGGATTTCATGGGAATTCGATGGCACAAGGCAATCAGCAGAATGCAAATGTTGCCATGTCTGCTCCCCAGAATCAGATGATGAATCACAACTCTGCATTTTCAAATGCCCAAGTTTAAATTTGTTCTTCTTTGTTTATTTATCAAGTTTTTTTTTTGTTTTTTTATTACAAGATTTGTTTCCTGTTATTTCCCTATTGATGGAAGATTATATAGGTGAAAGATTTTAATGCTTGAACTGTTATGGTATTCGTTGGCTAGACAATTGTTTCTCTATGTAATTCTCAAAAGATACTAGTACAGTTTTATTGTGTTACTGGTTAAATCGATCATTTAATTAATAATAGAACGGTGACGATGCGAATTTCAGTGGCTAAGGATACAAAGAAGAAGAGAAAGTAAATAAAACTTATATATTTATATAAAATAAAGAGAAATACAATGAATAAAGTAAAATGATATGTTACAAATAAATTATTCTTAATAAAAGTTGTAACTCGAATGAGTATTATTCGAGGTTTAAAGAAAAGTTGTCGTTTTGTTTTAATGATATTTTTATGTTTGTGGAGGATTATTTGTGCAAATTATTTCACGTGAGACTGAATATCAGAGCAGAAAACACGTGTGAATAAATCATTAATGGTAGGAGCATGTAGACGGTTTTGGAAGGTGGAAGAACCTACTACAAAGAGAGCGGCTACTTCTGAGCGTTCCCCACTATATTAATATAAAACTATGCCCGTTGGTGTTGCTTGAGAAAACGAAAGTTAAAAATGGACTGTCATAGGCTGAGGACGGAGTAGGACGTAGTATGGCTGAAACCAGAACTGTCACAACAATTATGTTTAGGCGTATGAAATATCCTTCTAGAGCTAGCAAAGGAAAGTATGGTGAACTGAAGTGTCGGCCTACATCGAGAAAGAGAATATCAGCAAAGCCGTAACCCAAATTTGCTAAGGTAGTTGTTACTTCGAGAAGCGTAGTGTGGAAGATGACCTAACGATAGAGTTGTTGGAACATGTTTCTTTGTCAGCAGTGATGAAAGAGACTATGTGAAGTGTGATATTGGCTAAAGATGATATTGTGTTAGATATTTATCCGGATCTTACATCCTCTAATGTTGATCACACGATTATGTTTGATGATGATTCATTATTTATAGATGTAGTACTGGTGGGCCTGCTAGGAGTGCAGCAGTGATTGGCAAGGAGGAACCCGGAAAGTAGAAGAGGTTCTGAATTCTTTTGGTAAAAAAAAAGGTCTTGTTTGCGATGTTCTGTCGAGACTCTATTTGGAAAAAAAATAAGAGACGAGATGATTGCACAGAACAAAATAAAGGCAAAACATAGGATAAACATGATATTGGAGAAAAAAAATAAAGGTGATGGATGGTGAGGGACCTTATGATCTCAAGAAGCCTACGGGTGCAGGTTTTGGCAGGGTAGAAGCGGTAAGCCAACATCGTAGAGTTTCTTTAGCCGAGACTTTAAATATTGCTCAAGCGTCAATGTTCCCATCGAGGTGTGGTATAGATGTTGTTTAATCTACTGACATTGTTGGGCATGTCATGTTTTCTCTAGCGTAGATTCTAGAGTTTGTTAGTTGGTATGGAGTTAAACCTAGCGAGATGGATCTTCAGAAGGATTTGACACCTTCCGAGTTGGTAATAATAAATTTAATACCGTTGGTCAAGGTAAATTTGAGTTCATAATATTTTATTCCTATTTATATTGAATTTATTATTTAATTTATCCTCTCAAATCTATATGTAGACCGTTGTGAATACGCTGATTTTGTTACATTAAGGTGGTATGGTGTCGACCAACCTTGTAGTCGGTATTTGGGCTTTACTGGAAGATTTTGTTGAGCCCTTTGATCAAGATGTATGGCTAAGGAATGTATTGCAAGTAGAGAAATTGGCGAGAGAGAATTTACAGTTTCAATATCATTAAAGTCAAGTTATTGTGGTTGCATTGAGACGAAACTTGCAAGCTAAAGCCGAGGAATCCAAACGTCCAAAATAAGAGAGACAAAACAGTGTGACTGAGGCAGAGGGTCTGAGAGAGATATTGGTCGATGAACGAAAAAAATACACAATGGTAAGGACTAAGTTGCGGATGCGTTTATCGCATGCCTTAGGTTGACTACGTGAGCTTCAAGGCACCTTGGAAAAAAACGAGCAGCCCGAGCGATGAAGGAAGTGGAATTAGAAAAAAAAATGTTACATGATGTCGAAGAGTATTCTAGTATTCTAAAATTATACTCATTAATCTTATGCACCAGGAGTATCCTAATCTTAGATTAAATACGTTGTGAAGTTTGGTTATAAGAGCTGAAATGCCTTCTACTTATAATTGGAGTTGTACACCCGAGGAATAATCATATGATTTGGAGACCAAGGGCGGCCAACATGCGATCACAGAACCAAGAGGAGAAGAGGAGAAGTATTTATGTGGATCTTCAGTTGTAATAAGGTCAGTCGTTATGTTGTAGGGCCCAATGTCATTCCTACTAATGTTGTTTTACTAGTTTCAGGCCCTGGTCATAATCCTGAGCAAACTCATGTCGTTGTTATTGTCGTACCCGAAGGGTTGGAAGGATTATATAATCCCTACCTAAATGATATGGAAGGTGCCTCATGTGTTGAAGTTTCTTCCCGATTTTCTATTGAATAAGCAAATGATGCCCATGGTTCTTTCACTCATCCCTAAGGTTGTTACCATTTTTTTGTGTTTGTATGAATGTCATAAGGCAGTTTTGTGAGGCAAGTACCACGAGCTGGGGCACGTGTTTATGTTTTGTTCACTTTGAGTATATTTAATTAATTGATGTTATGTTTTTTGGACATGGTCAGTTTAGTCAAAGTGATATATTCTTCTTTAATTCATCATGTTATTTTTTAATATCCGATGTTTGTGTTGTAACATCTTGTGGGTAGTAGGTACCCTAATAATTCCACTGAAATGATCAATTCCAATAAGTATAGATAAAAAGATGACCACATGGGATCACTATTTCGAATATGTCTAGAAATAACCAAACATAATATGTGGAATATATGTGATGGTGCACCACTCCATTGGATTTATGTATCGAAAATATCTAAAGCGTAATAATTCTTGAAGGTGTATGGATCACAACATGTTTGTTGGAAATACATCTTATGTGCAGCGGCTGCAACCTTGTGTTGGCTCAATAAAGTTGATAAGGTTTCACCTTAAGCTTTATGATCACTCGTTAGAGCTATCGGGTGTTTGATCGAAGACTTATGGTGCATCAATGGAGCTAGGATTGTTGGTCGAAGCCTTATAATGGCTTAATGAAGCTAGAGTGTTCGACCGAAGCCCTATAATGGATCAACTTAGTCGGGTGTGTTTGGTCGAAGCCTTGGACTGGGCCCATATATCTCTCATGACTTGGTCGTAGCTTTTTCGTGGCCCAATGTGATTGTGAAGTCTTTGGAAGAAGTATTGTGTAATCCTAATAGGGCTATGAAGGCTCGAGCGAAGCCTAATATGAATGTGTTTGTACATAATTGAGAAATGTATGTTAATAAATAGATGGCACTCGTGTAATAGAATAAATAAACGTTTATTAAAGATGAATAACTCTTTAAATCCTTATCGTGTGATGTAGGAAAGAGTAAATCCCATATATAATAAATATTTAAGTGGTCAATGTTCCATGAGTTTCGGATTTACTTGTTATTGTTACCTAGGTTACAATACGTGTCTAGTTTTACCTTGACTTCAACCATATAACGTATTTTCCAAGTTGAGGCTAACTTTCGAAGGTGTATGTCCTTTTATGTATGAATAATCTCTGTAATACTTTTATCGCCAATTTTAAATATTGAAAAGCGGATGTTTGAATTGCAATGGCTGTGAATCAGAGTCTCGTAATGTTCATAGTGGAGGCAGGCCTGGACCCGTGTTCCTGCTATCGCGTCCACCTTCGTAATCTTAGCTGCAATTTTTCTCCCTTCATCATAGGTGGCTATCATATAAAAGTATAGTTGAGCATCACCGCCTCCATGACATATACTAGTGTGAACGTGGTTTACCAAGTGGTTACCTTGGGGTAGCTAGGTATAACCACAGTACTTCTTGTAAACAATCTTGCCACCTTCTGGCACTCTTCTGAGTGGTTTTTATGTTATCCGGAATCATAAGATTTATGGCTTCTACTTGGTCATTTTCTTGGGGTTTAAATGATGATGATAATTTTTTATTAATCGATCAACTCGCCAAAACCGTGCGAGCTATCGTTCTGGAACTGCATTCTGTTATCGGTGGTGATATCTTATAATACCCCATATCTATAAAAAAATGAATTACTGAAATTTATTGCTTAATTGACCATGATATTTGCTAATGCTTACACTTCGACCCATTTAGATAAGTAATCAACCGACATTAGTAAGCACGAGTAATCCTACGGTATCAAGTCCTTATCTATCAAAATTTAATGCTTCGAATTAGAAAAGCATTGACATTTATTGAGTGTTTTACCTTTATTTTTGCATATTGTACGATTGTGGGCCAATTGTACCTGTATAATAGGATTATACTTGGATATATTTTATTCCTGTAATGTGGAATTCATTTTCCGGTGTGAAGTTGTTGTAGTATGAAGTTATCTTCCTCAAATTTGAAACATCGAAGTTATTTTCCGGTATATTGAGTCGGTGATCCAAGTGAATCTTGTGGACTATGCCTTGACTTTTTAGGCCCTGCATTTTAGAACTAGTCTCTTTGTGAGGTATTGGATGATGAAGATCGATAGTCGTATATCTGATCATCGTCTTCCATTACCAGTACTCCAATTGTCGATACGTTAGATATGAATTTATTAGGTGGGCTGATGGAATATTTTTCTTAAATGTTGATGTTTGGTACATTTCCCACGTAAGTCGAGGATGCCAATGCATCGGCGACACGTCATCTTATGTTGTGGGGATATATTCAAATCTGTGTTTTTAAATAGTGATGTATGGCACCAAAGTTCTTTTAAATACTGGACGATGGTGTCTTTATTAGCACCAGCAAGTCCTAAGGCTTGATGAATAACCAATTGGGATTCGATGAATACATAAACTTTGTTGGTAGCACAAATATTTATAAGCCAGAGCCAAGCAATTGTTGCTTCGTATTCGGCTTTGTTATTAGTTGCTCGAAATCTAATCTTGACTGTTTGTTTCAAGATATCCCTCATTCGTGAGACTGATTAGACACATATTATCGAGCTTTAGATATTTCTTCATTTTTCATTCTACACATTTGACGTATATTATGGTTTGAATCTGTAGGGACTGGTAAATCCAGCTCGAACTCGGTAAAAAAATCTAATGATGTTTGCACTTTGATTGTCGTTCGTTGTTCGAATTTGATATCGTAGTCTCTTAGCTCCACTGAAAACTTGGTAAGTCTTCTTAAAATGTATAATTTTTTAGCAAGTTGCATATGGGGAATGACATCCAGAAAAAGATTGTATAAGCCTAAAAATATATGCGCATATTTCAGACTGCTACCACCATGGTAAGTGCCAATTTCTCTAATTTCATGTATCAGGTTTATGCATCGATTAAAGCCTAGTTTATGTTGGTAAAATCCACACACATTCTTTATGTTGGTAACGTGACTCTCTGATGTGACCGATTGTGGTGAGTTTCTCTACTTCGACAATGACGGCTTCCTTTTTTCCATAGAAAATACATTATCTTTTGTTTGACTGGTCAATAATCTATATGTATTGTGAGTTTATGGAAGGCTACTTTGTATGGTACTCTCGTTATATCATTGACACCCTAAGGAAACATGTCGATATTTTTGCCTAGGAAAGTCAGTAGTTTGAACCGTAGTGAGGTACTATGGCCTCATCCGAATTTTAGTGCATTTTTATCGTCTATCATGACATTGTCGGCGTCTTCTTCTTTCTCAATAATATTCTTGGGGGTGGTGGATCGTTCATGCTATCTATGACCACTGGGTCCCCGTCTGATTGTTATTTCTTTAAAGAGAGAGAAAGTTGGCATACCATTTCTGGGATATTTTCTGATTTTCATAGATGACCGCAAATTTCATTTTGATCGGATAACGCATAATTTTGTGTACAATGGAAACAACAATACACATTTAATCCAGCCATGATCAATCCAAGATGACGTTATTAGAGGATGGTACAACGACTATTATACATAGGCATTATACCTTTTTATGTACTCCTCTCTGTCGTGGAGGATGTCTAACATTAACTCTCATATGATATTGGTGTTAGCTTGTAACCAATCAAGATCCTCTTCAATAAGACTAACACGGGTGCACCCTCATCTTGTCATACAAGCTTTTGTATAGGATGTTGGCCAAGATTATTGTATTGATCATGACAAAAATAATTTCTATCCATGCCAAGTCGATCATGACTAATATCGCATCACTATATGAGGTTACGACACCTCTAAAGTCACTTCCGTAAAACCCAATATATGATATAGATTGCAGTAAAGGTATGAAGATGTGTGCCCATGGTAATGCATTTCAATACTAGTCACATTTTGATTCATAGATTTATATAATATTCGAGAGAATATATTTTTGTCAGCAATAAATCAAATGGTTTGTCATTTAGGGTATATATCCAAGTATTTATCATCTGAGATTTTGATGATTATATTATTTTGCGGGAGCTTATGGTTCCAATATTACACGTTCTACCTGCCTTTTTTTATCTCGCTAAAGGCTCTCGACTGACTGTGACACGTCTCGGTTTCTTAACATTTTTTTCTCTACATGAAATTGAGAGTTTCTCGTTGTCCACCAATTATTAGATTTGGTCTTGCAAAGCCCGATAGTCCTTGGTAGAGTGTTTGAAATTATCGTGGAACTTGCAATGCTTGCTCTTATCTTTATGTTTTATTGGTGCTAGCAGTTTCTCCAGTCTTTCGTAGTGGACCACATATTTAGTTCGGTCATAAATAGTTTCCAAGTTATTGGTTAGTTTGAAATGTGCTATGTGATGGGTGATTTATTCAGAAACTGACGCTTGTATTGTTATTGCCCCCTAATGATCTTACTTGGTAACTTCTATTTAGCATTTTTGGTTTTGGTGTTTGTTTGGCGTAGTTCATAAAATATCTTGCTATTGTATTGTGCTTACTTGTGCAACCATCAGGTTCTTGTTTCTTTGTCATGCTAAGATGGAATTGTACGCACTTGGATTAAAAAATTTATCACCCACTATGGCACTTGCGATCTCTATCACCTTGATGTGGATCTCTAATTACCTAAACAGGTGCTCAAAGTTGAATACTTTTTTATTTATTATATCTTATGATAGTGGCCCCAACAATACTCTTTGTCTGTATGTTGTGACTGACACCAAATTATTACAATAATGCAAATCTCGCTTTGTATCCACGAATTGTTTAGTTTCTTCTCTAAGTGTTCCATTCGATCGTTGTTTGTAATGGATGATATAGTCTATATCACTTTTCATGACCTTAAAGATGATAAAATTATTGCAGAAAATCAGGTACACCATCTTATAGTTTTTATACTTCCGAGCGGTAGACTGTTGAACCATTTTAAAGTGTTTATTTAAAATTTCATTTAAAAAACTATGCACTTCATTTTATCATTCATTCAAAAGCGTGTCATCTTGTTGTTCAACTGTTTGATGTGATGATCTAGATCTTCATCATCATTGTACTTGTTCATGTTGTGGCTATTATAGTTGGGTTGTAATTCCTTACAAAACTTTCCATGGTCAATGGGGGTTCATCACCTAATTGGTCGTTGTCATCACCAAGCATAAAACTATTATCATAATAGTTCGTGCACCCCATTAATGAGTAGGCCTGATAATTTTTAAGACAAAAAAAATCTTCAACAATTTACTCAATGTTTAGCGTCTATCGTAGGCTTTGTCAATTGTTCTTATGCGTTGTTGATTTCTTTTGAAGTGATGATAAATAAATTATTTCATTCAAACCATTTGAAATTAAAGGTGAAAATTCTTCACTTCGAATTGAATTTTTTTCATTAGAATACATGCTTTAAATTGATATTTATCCACAACTATCATGTGTGATGTATTAAATATTTGGTTTTGAGATGCTCAAATTTATAACAGTATTTCTCTTTTATATCATTAGAAAATTGGACAATTAAATTAGGAATAACGATATAGGGTGATACATGACATATTCTAGGGGTTCTGCTGAAAGGTAAATTATTGCTAAACATAGTTAATTATTTTATTAATTTATAATATTTATTACCATAGATGTCTAATCTATGTAGTTTATAAAAGTTATATTTTAGTTATTTTGTGGCTGTATGATGACATGTATATGTGCCACGACTTGTTGAGATCCCTACCATACATTATTCTTTGTTGAACTTCTTCATTATTCGGTGGAGTTTGATAACGTTTCTATTAAGTGTTCAAAAGGATTGTAAGCTATTGTTCATTACCGCTGGAGGTTTGGCGAGACATTGAACTACTGGAAGTTTGATTGAACTTTAGGTAGTTGCTACAAGCCTCCGGGTGAAGATGGATGCTCGGTTGCGACATGGATTGCATCTGCTGGAGGTTTGGGGATAGTTTGTAATGACTTATAATTCATAAAATTGAACCAATTCTAATTTTAATTTTCTAGCTACTTCTCCTCAAACTATTTGTTTTTTACTACTAGGATGAAGTCACTTTGATTGAATCGGTTGCAGTATTCATTGTGAAAAAATGAGGCTTTACTTGACGAGTATACTTTAGTTACCCGTTTATTAGGAACTACAAGAAGCTGAGTTTTCTTAAAGAAAGGTTGTTTTCTCAGGCTATTGCTCGAAATTATGGAGGTGAAAAGACCGAAGAATATATAAACAAAATTATATCAAGATTTAGGAATCAATATTTTTTTTTTGCTTAGTTTTGAAACAAAGTTTGGGGAGCGAGTGCGCTGGGTTGAGAGCTTGATAATTTTATAATGATGATCTTGAATTAGTTAGCTATTAATAAATTAAGCTTTAGGTATGTGGTAATACATCTAAGAAATTAGTCCATCTAACATATTCTTCACGGGATGTGACTGAAAAATCCACCTTTTGAGGTTAAGGTTTTATTTGCTACATTTCTGGTACAAATTAAATGAGACCCCCCCCCCCAAAGGAAGGCTATGCATGATTTCTCAATCTTCCTTCTACTACTCGACAGTCATCATGCATTCTCATATATGTTGCAACTGATTCGGTAAATTACGTGTTTGGTGTATGGAACTGAGGTTGTCAGCACGACTTGTAAACTCTTAAATTTGTATTTTGTTAGCCAGCTGCTGAAAATAAACATTCGGAACCGTCGGAGACTGAGGCGAGGCGTGATAGGTAGTCGGAGCTGGTGGTTGAACCGCTTTTACAGCCACGACCATAGACTCCACCGGCGGGATCGCTAGGAGCGGAAGAAAAAATTATAAAGCAAAAGAAGTAGGGAGTTGATATGAAGGCTCCTTAAGGACTAGATGTGTGACAATAAAGGTTTCAAGCATTGCTTAATCGTTGATTGGAATGTCCAGATCTATGCATAAATATGTCATCCGTTACTTTTTATGTCACTTGCTTTTTAAGCTTCTGTACAAAGACAAAAAAAATTGTTGGAACAAATGGGAACTATAATGCAAATGATAATACAAATTCTGGTTGGTTAAATCTCAGGGTTAAAAAAGAAATAATTTGTGAATAAAGATAATATATTGAAATAAATAAAAGGGTTTAGTACTATTTAGGCCCTAAAAGAAAAGGTGTTATCCACTTATTACCCATATTTTCAAGTATTTATGAGGAAGATACCTTTAACTCAACTATTTACCATCTAAGACCTAAAAATACCATAAATACCCTTAGTTAATTATATAAAACGTTTTCTATTTTTTACGTAAATCTTTTTCCTTTGTTTCATTCTCTCTCTAGTTTTACGATCATCTATATTAATATAACAATAATAGGTGATGATTCAACCTCCTTTCGATTCTTATTTTTCGTTTGTTTTTGTATAATTTGATTGTGTTTTTATTTGATTTCGACGTTTGATTTTGGATTTCTGTTTAGGTAAGTCGGTTTTTCTATTTTAGGTAAGTCGATTTTCTATTGTGATTTTTTATTTCTATTTTTCTTGGTTTTTGGTTTTCATTTGATATTACTTTGATTTTTGTAGTTGAAATGTTGTATTGCAGTAAAGTTTTGAACATATTTTGTGTATTTTTGTATTTTTAGAAACTTTTCTTCGAAAAAATGTTTCAGCTTAAACGAAGTAGATAAATTTTGGAAGATGTGAAATGTTTTACTATAAAAATTGATAAAAGCGAAACATGTGCATTTTTGAAATGATAGTTGCGCAACCTATTATGTTCTGATAGATACATAATGTTGTATTTTTTGTATTGATAGATGTGAAACATTTTTAATTTTTTGTACTGATAGATGTGAATCCTATTGTTTAATGGGAATATAAATGCAAAACCTATATATTTTTGTGTCTAACACATGCACTCGATGTCTAGAAGTTAATTGTGTATTTTTAAACTAAATGAAAGGCTTGCAATCTGTGATCTTGGTTTGTTTAATGATTTTAAAGATGTTGTTAAGTTTGCTTAAGTAGATAATGTAATGGTTCGGGGTAAAATCCGATTAAAATACTATTGTGGTGCCCTATAAATATTATATTAGGTTGTGATGGTGATTTACTTGTTTTGGTATCAGTTGTTGATACTTTAGGTATTTCAACTATTAATATTAATGTTGAAGGTGATGTTGTTGTTGGTGATAATGTTAGAGAAACTTCTCAAAGTATATTTGAAGCTCGAAATGAAGATATTGTTCGTGAAGAAATTTGTCAAAGTTATGGTGTCAATATTATTTTCACAAGAACAAAGCACTTGCTGTCGTTCGTTGGGTTAATGAAATTAGTGGTATTGGGCAAGTCTTTGAATATGGTACAATAGGTTTAAGATTAGTTGTTAGTCGTTTGGCTTTACAAAAAGGTTTTACTTTTGAATATTTGCATAATAATAAAAAAAGAGTAACTGTTTATTGCACAAAACAATATTCAAAGGGTTGTTCTTGGAGACTTTATTCTAAAAAAGATAGTTTACTGACTTTTTTAATATTAAGAAGTATGTCCAACATCATACACGTGGGATCTTTTTTTGCAAAGAAAATAGAATGTATTTGTCATCGGATTTGATTGCGGACGAAATACATGATTGTGGGAGGAATGTTTATGTTACAACTACAAACGTGAAATAATTTTCAAAAAATGACTACGGTTTAGATATCTCTTACCGTGTTTCAGTGCTCACTTCAGAAAAAGCTAAGATGGTTGTATATGGAGATAGTTTTAATTCATATAAACTACTTAAAAATTATTTTAAAAAATTGAAGATTCTTGATAGCAGCAGTGATTACATATTGGAGTATTCTTTGGAAACTAACGTTTTCAAGTGTTATTTCGTAGCATTCGGTTCTTGTCTCTATGATTTCAATTCTTGTCGTCAAGTTTTACTTATCATATTAGCCAACTACCAAGAATACCCTCAATCATATTTTTACCTTATCAGTTACCTATGATGAGATTCAGACCGGTGTTTCTATTCACATATGATAAGTTTTTAAAAAATAAAAAATGTTAATAAAATTGTTTTATATTTAATGAATGAAATAATAGCTTATTTTGATGTACCATTGAGTTATTAATATTTGTTTTGTGGCTTTTATCTGATTAGTATAACATATTCCACATAGCTGAATATGGATTTGAATTTGAAATGTAATTCGATTTATAATTTTTACATTAGTAGCTTTGGTATTTGTGAAGTTGATAAGGGAAAATTATAATGCACTGGATGTCGCATTACAGTTAAGATCTATACATTGCACGCTGTTTGTAATTCGTCTAGTTAAACTTCTTATCCAAAAAAATTTTAAAAAAAAATTCTATCTTATTTTGAAAATAAAATAAAAATAAATTCTCACTCCATTCCGTTCTATCTGACGTTTTAGATTTTCTTTCACATTCCAAATTATCTGTCAATATCAATAAAATAACTATTGTATCATTTATTTTATTATTTGGACTAGTATAATTTTATTTATCTTAATAAAAATGGTCAATGTGTATAATTCTGACATCAATTACTAGCTTGAAACTTCAAAAGATATGTTTATTAATTACCGTCAATTTTCTTTAAACGCATATTAAAAGGGAATATAACGAGTAGTGTTTATTCTGAATATGAAAGTAAAAATAGTTGTTAGGACACAGATGATAGGTATTTATTCGATAAGTGAATTTTTGTTTTAGATCCGGTCGAATATTCACGTTGGAAGATTATTCTCGACTGATATATCTAATGTTTTAAGGTAGGTTATAGCCGCGAGCTTGTTATTTATGAAGGGGGTTCCGATTCCCGGGTTTGTTACTAATAAATGGGGTTCTTGTTGCCGAGGTTGACACTCCTAAGAAAGTTTCAACTCCTGAGCTTTTTTATGAAATTGAAGGGTTTTGAGCAAGCTTGATTACTTATTTTCCAACCCAGCTTTACTCTCGACACAGTGTCATCTTTACTTTATATTGGTTATAGCTCACTAATAATTATTTTAACTAGAGACTCTTGGAATTTTTATACATCCATATATTTGGGTTGTGTTTTTTTCTTTTTATATCCAACACAAATAGTTAGTGATGAGTTGAGAAGACAAAGGGAGAGGATTTACCTCATATATACTAGAGGGACTAATCAATTTCAAACACCTAAAACAACATCTACGAGATTTTATTTGTAGACTTTGTTAGCCACCGCAAATCCCTCGTCGTATTTTGCTACCCACACAAATCTCTTAGAAAAGTTAGCATGCTAATCCATGTGAGCTTATTCGAATTGCACTGAGCCTCTACTGAACCCAATTGAGCATTCAATTGTCTGATTCCAAGCTCATTTGAGACTTACTGAGATTATTTGAGCAGTTTCGAGCATTCATTACCCCGTTTGAAATTCATCATCTGAACATTATAATCACTTAAGGTAACATATTATTTTTATCTTCTCCTCATTATTATGGATAAAATAAATAAATTTTACAAGCTACAATATTTTATTGGGTTGAAGTTCGCCAAAGAAATGGAGGATACCAAGTATTTATCGAGGGAGGTAGTCTAAGAGGTGTTAAACATCAAGACATGCTCCATAACTTCTCTCATTTCAAATGAAGAGGATAAAAAACAAAAAAATTAATAGTTGTTACCGAATCATGATTTTAGACATGCAGAGGTCTAAAAAAAAGTTTTCAAGATCGATTTTCATGACTGTAAATGAGACAGTGTTATGGAATTTAAAACTTAACCTCGACTTTCTAAAGTCTATATGAAGCCTCAGGTAGTTATCGACCCTTCAAACATAGCTTATTTATCATCAAATCTTGCTCCATAGAAGAAACAATATCAGCTCGTCCGACGCATATTTGATATTCACCCATTTGAGCAAGAGATAGAGAGAACTGAGGCGACCGAATGTAACAAACCTTTCGAGACCAAAAATATCATCATGATTATGAATCATTTTATTCTAAATTCCTTGAAAACATTAAATATCTTTATTTTGGTCCAACTGAACTTGAGAGATCCAGCTCAAATGGGACATCCTAGATTGACATAGTGTTTGCTTCTTATTTTATATGAGACATTAATTTTGACAGAGGTCACAAATGTCTTTTACATTGATGCCTTCGAGTGAAGGGTTCAATTCCCTATATACACCAAGTTTCTCCGGGTTTTTTAAATTATTGATATCTTCCCATGTCAAACAACTCCCAATATTTGGAGGAATGTGGTGGGGGACTATTCTCTATAAATGGCTGAAACCTCATCAATTTTTAACGTTAGAATAATGAAAAAGCATTTTAATTATGCAATAACAACAAAAAAACATAATGCTCAAACAATAACTTATAAATTATACAAGTAACACAATAATCAAAGTCAACTAAGTTGAAGACACGTGTTAGGGTGGCGACCAAAGTCCCACATCCCACATCCCATATCGGTTAAGCATGAGAATGATTAAGAATGATCAGTCGTATATAAGTAAGAACATATCTCAACTAGTATGAGACCTTTTAGAAATGGACCAAAAGCAAACCCATACAGATTTTCGTGCCCAAAGCGGAAAAGTACATAGTCGAGCATTGGAAAAAGAAGTATTTACCATCGAGACCATTTTTTCCGACTTCTATACTACAAAGAAGTTTCCTACCTTAGTTGATAGTTCTTCTAAGTCTAACCGTGTAGCTGCCAACTCTACAACTACCAATCATGCTAAGGCAAAACCAACAAAAGAGAGTAAGATGCCTCTATATCTTTTTCTTTTAGAAGACTATTTTTTAGTCTTTTCTCTCCAACACGACGACAAGCTCTTAGCAAATGGTTGAAGGTTAAGGGGACGACCCTCAACCTAAAAGACCAAAATGAAGATGTTTTTACTGAAAATAAAGTATCTCATCGTACCAAGCTCAGCGAGGTAAGGCGAATACGGTTGGAAGCTCAGCTGGCATCGCAAGATCAACTCGGAATGGTAGCTCAAGTGCTCATAAAAACCATAAACATAATCGGTGATCATCCAAAATATATGGCAGATGAGTCTAGATGTTAAGAAAGTAAAAATAAAAGTGAAGCAGACCCCTATGAATGCATATGATTTGGGCTAAGTGTTGCTTTGGTTGATTAGTTAACCAGAATAATTATTCTCGTGTTCGAGAAATCACTTACCAACACGTGTGTATGATAAGTATTTATGTCTCTAAGACTTAAAATTAGTGATTAATTATTAATGTTTAGATCTATTTTATTTTTCATACATACTTAGTACAACATGTTTGGTATTGTGACAACCCAATGTTTTTTTTATAAAATAAGACTTATCCCCTTAAATGTATTTTATTGCATTGGAAAATAAAAATAAAAATAATTAATACTAAATTAAATTGGAACGTCATTTTATTATAAAATTCTGACGCATAGATATATTAAAAATATTATATAATTTAATTAAAATTATAAAAAAAATATAGATAAGCTCAAGATAGAAAGTTGATAGATTTTTATTGTTTGATTCTTCTCTTTATTAAGAAAATATAGTAATGAAGTACATTTACTACAATATATTGGTTCTTTCCTTAATTATACAACACTACAACGGCTCGATTTATTAACATACATATGTTTAAGGCTGTTAAAGTGTAACTTTCGCAACCTTGATGATGTTGTAACTGATTTTTTTATGATGATAGTTATAGCCGACGGTGGTTTACGTCGAATGGTGGCTAAGATGCATAAAGATGATAAATGGATTCGAACATGATGGCTTCAACTGTATAGGTTGTTGTTGGTAATGCGAGGCTTCGAAGGAGTGGGTGAAATCCATCTGAATCAGTAATCCCTAGTCCATATGAAAGAATTGAGGAATGACTGCCTTAGTTAAAATCGATTATCTTAAATTGTTTGATTTATTTGTGCTTGCCGAAGATGAATATCTTCCATATTGATATCTTTTTTGTTATAAGATATATATTTGCAAAGTATATCAAGTGGTATCGCAACCTTGTTTCGCCGATTGTCTAAAAATATTTTAGCGCTTTGGTAGGTTGATTTCCATACTCTAGTCGGATTAATCTTAAATATGTCTCTAGATTAATTCGAATTGTTCTTGTTCCGGCCTACATTAAAAACCCCTTTTACCCAAAACTTCCCCCGAGGGAAAAACTTTATTTTACAAGGAGGAAAAGATTACTAGAACAAGTAACATGCTGCAAAAGTTTTAGACGTTAGTTTTTGTTTATTCGTCTGTACCTTACTCATGATTTTGCTTCAATATATACTTTATAAAATAAAATTTCTCTATGTTGTTTGTTGATGTATTATAGTATCCCCCCCTAGCACTTGGTGAAGGATAAAAGAATGACTATCAATGACAGATGATTTTTTTTTGCATTCAGGCAATATAAGTTGAGTAACCCCCCTAGTTCTTGGCGAATGGTGAAGAAAGGTAGATAATTTTGTTTTTTTAATTCGGGAAATACAAGTTGAGTAACCCCCCTAGTCATTTCTGAAACATTAGAAATGACTAAATGAGGATGTACCTTTCTATAGTTTGAATGTTAAGTATCCCTCTAGTCCTTGGTGAAGGATGATGAAAATACTGGATAGAAGCAGTCATCATATTGAATGTTTGAGACCGTAAGTAGCTCCCTTATTCTTTGTTAAAGCGCGAGGGAAGGATTAGAAATTATCAAGTGGTGATTTTGTTCTTAAATTTTGATTGTCAAAGGTGCTGCTGGTGCAAGTGACTTGTTGACTTGAGAAAAAACCGTCAATATTGAAGAATTATAGGTGAGATGAAATAAACAAAATGAAGATGGTAAATGTGTTCAAACTGAAAGAATCAGAAGGAATATGGTGCAATTTTTATTCATGTTCTAGAAGTGGAAGAGTTTGATGCAATATATGGAAAAAATAGGTGACGTCTTCTGACATAAAATGGTTCATGTGTTTCGGTTACTTGGATGATGTAGGTTAATTGTACTTAATCACGTCCACTGATCCATCATAATTCTACACCATTATATGAACATAGATTAAGGGTTAGATATACATTACCTTTGTCTTTTTAAATGCGAGAGCTTTTTCTTTATCCTCTCTACGATATTTATTTTGCAAACCTCTAAGAGCACCAATTTCTTTCTTTCATTTTTCTTCTTATAACTTCAAAATTATAGTATTCTTTCTTTTTTGTGCATATATATATACACTTCTTCTTTACTATTTTTTATTCTCGTAATGGGTCAAAATAAAATGAAAGTCATTCTTTCCGGTTTCGCCAATATACATCACTCCAACGATGATTCCAATGATGAAGTATTTATAGTGAATCGTCGGTAAAATATGATATTGGGGGTAGTACACGATGGTTTCCCTTTGAAATCTACTGTCATTCTCGATGCAACGCTACCCATATAAGAAATTAGGGTTTCTACTAAAGTTGTTATGTCAGGTATGAAAGTAGTGTTATATACAAATTTTGAGCCAGATCAACTGCATGTTGTGAGGTTTTATAAGTACGAATATGGGCATAAATTAATGCAAGCCAAAAGAAAAAAAGACTAATGGATTTCCTCAAGTTGTTAAGGTACGCTTTCCCAAAAAAGAAGAACCCATGTTGATGTGATAAAGAAAGAAATGATGTTTTTTACTTATGTTTTAGACTAGGGCTGGTTGAGGTTTTTTAGTGAGAAACTCAAATGGTATAATGATGGCTTATGGTAACATGTTATATAGGAAACAAACTCCCATTATTTCTGAAACTAGAGCTTTGCTTGATGGTTTAACTATGTGTAATAATCTTGGCTTTGTTTATGTTGATATTGACATTGATTCAAAAATTTTGTTTGACTCTTTAGCTAATGGCTTTGCTCATTGGTTCTTGTCCTCCATTGTATCTTATTGTCGTAAGCTATTAACTCCATTAATGTCTTTAAGGCTAATTTATAGAGAGAAAATCTTGCAGTCGGTTCTTAAAGAAAAATCAAATTTCAACTTAACTATAATAGATTTTTATGCTCAATTAATTCATAATTGCGGTAAACATGTTTTAAAACATGACCTACTTGTTTTTTATGTCTTAATTGGAAGTTTAACTCAAGAATAATCAATGCTGGTTCTAACTCAAGGATGAATATAGCTACCAATCCGATGAAGTCTTTCCAAGCTGTATTCCAGTCATTGATCAAGAACTATATAGTTGCTATTCAAATTACTTCGAGGCCAATTCTTGTGGTCAAATTTGTAATCTTACAAAATCTTGTAATTGTACTCAATTACGAGCGACACTAAAACTAGTCCTTCTGTAAATCTTTAGCTACATTAATTTTTTTTAATAAAAAATTATTTTAAAAAATAATAATATTTTACACGCAATCATAAAAACACTTTAACACCTCGTGTTGAGTGTGGAGTTCTATATATAGATTCTGTCGCATATGTAACTGCTACACTATATTATATTTATTATATCTGTACGTGTTTTGATTATAATTTTTTGACATCTGAACACATTTTTAAACTTTTTATAAGTTTCGATCATGGAATGTAAAATATCTTTCATAAATATGAAAACTCGAACAAACTACCAATCAAATTCATTATATTTTTAGGTTCAAATACAAAATAAGTTTTATCCGTACATAAACTTGTCCGTTTGATAAAATATTATAATAATAAAAAACAAATAAAATCGAATATAAATTCAAATAATTAGATAAAATGTACATGGCCGGAAAAACCTGAATGTTAAAGGTATATGCTCCAATAGTGGCATCCTAAACTCCAAAAACTACACAAACTCAAACCCGATTTGGATCATAACCCGTTACTCGTTCAAAACTCACCCAAATTCCCGGACTTTTGTCTCTTTCATTTCACTTGCAAAAACTACCGAACCATCAACCAACCATATCACTCATACGAACCCAACTCTCTCCTTCTCTCTCTAAAAATGGCGGAGCCCCTCGAGACGTACGCATGCGTCCCTGCCACCGAGCGTGGCCGCGGGATCCTCATCTCCGGCAATCCGAAAACTAACTCCATTTTGTATTGCAACGGCCGCACCGTCATGATACGTTGTCTCGATAGACCGCTCGAGGTGGCCGTTTACCGGGAACACGGGTACCCTGTCACGGTGGCTCGGTACTCACCCAACGGCGAGTGGATCGCATCTGCTGACGTGTCGGGTACCGTCAGGATCTGGGGTACCCACAACGACTTCGTCTTGAAAAACGAGTTTCGTGTCTTGGCGGGTCGGATCGACGATCTCCAGTGGTCACCTGACGTGCAGCGTATTGTTGCTTGTGGTGATGCTAAGGGCAAGTCGTTTGTTCGAGCTTTTGTGTGAGTCCTCCTCGATCAAAATTCTGTAAAAAAAGTTATGATCAAGATCTAAATTGGGTTAGAGTCAAGGTTTGATAGTTAATCTGTTGATTTGTTATGTTGCTAGTGTAATAAATAAAAGATCTACATTTCCTTTTTGACTCAGAACTTTAGTTTCTGTAACTAATTGGGTTTTGAGTTGATGGAATTTAGATTGCTTTTAGATGTACTTGTATCTTACATTGACATTGACACTGTTGGATTTGGAGTTTGCAGTCTTTATGATTTGTGTAGCTAGTTGTTTGTATTGTGATATGTGTTGTGTTCACCTTGTTTATGCAGGTGGGATTCAGGAAATACTGTAGGGGAGTTCGATGGGCATTCTCGAAGAGTTTTGTCTTGTGATTTTAAACCAACAAGACCATTCCGCATAGTCACTTGTGGAGAGGATTTCTTGGTTAATTTTTACGAAGGTCCACCTTTTAAGTTCCATTCTTCACACAGGTAAGCAAATTTACTGTTGAATGTTTGAGTTTTAAGATGAGTTGCTAGCATATTCTCACTTGAATGGTTGGGATGGTTATAGAACCCATAGGCGAGTGTAGACTTTTTAGGTTTATAACTCGGAGATGCTTGTGATTTTCCCCGTTTCTTGGTGGTTAGCTGACAGCGCTTTCAAGATTATATAGTTTTGTATTATGATTGAGCTGAAGTGTTTTAGTATGTTCCCACTTCAAACAAGTTGGTTATACGACCAATATGGTGATTTACACTTTTGGTTTTTTGCGTTAAAGATACTTCGCTAGTTGACCCTGCTTTGAAGTCTAGATAGACTACATGATTAAATCTAAATGTTTTAGTGTTTTCTTACTTCAAAGTTCTCTTGGATGCTTAAGTTGGTTATGGATCCAAGTTGCAGGGGTAGACTGTTCGGTTTCTGAGTCGAACATGGTTATGATTTTTCTAGCACCTAGGTTGTTAGCTGACGGTGCTTTAAAGATTAGATAGATTTGTAATTTATGCTGATGTCGGAGTTTCAATTTTTACTTTTTGATGTTTTATAAACCATGACTAATTATTCTACTATGCAGCATAGTTTTTCATTTATGGATCCTGCGAATTAACTAGATTTGGGACTTGTAGGGAGCACACAAATTTTGTCAATTGTGTTAGATACTGTCCAGATGGAAGCAAATTCATTACTGTCAGCTCAGATAAAAAGGGTGTGATATATGATGGAAAGACTGGAGAAAAAACTGGAGAATTGTCCTCCGAAGATGGTCATTCAGGAAGCATATATGCTCTTAGTTGGAGTCCTGACGGAAAACAGGTGACATCATAATCTTCTTGGGATTATGTTTTGCTTTAGGAAAGCCATCGTCTCTCAAAAGGAAATACAAGCAAAAATTACATAATATAAGTTAATTTAGTTGATGATCTTCTGCCTTATAAAGCAAGCGTTCAGATGGGGTGAGGTTACACTTTTTAATCTTAAGTAAATCAGGAGCTGATGATTAAACTTTAAATGGATGACTAACATAAATAAACTAAGATAAAAGACCGGACAAAGAAACAAATTTGAATCTATAAACTTTATGATTACTTTTATTTCAAAAAATTAACATTTCCTTAAGAGAGTTAAACATATTTCTTCAAAACCGGCTTAATTGTATAATCATCTAATTCTTAGAGGTTGGTCGGTGCCATTAGGTTTTTTTTGGCCTTACTGGTTTCTTCTCTATACAGGTTTTCATGAAAATAAGTTTCTACTTTTTTAGTTCTAGTTTTCAACTTCAAAAGTCGCCTTTTATTGTTAAGCACCAAGCAACCTATGACATTATAGAAATTAATTTTTATTCTTAGCTTATCTAAGCTAGCTTGCCATTAAGGTTTTTTTGGCTTTACTGGCCATACGGGTTTTCATGAAAAGAAATTTTTAATTTTTTCGTTCTAGTCTTTAACTTCAAAAGTTTTCTTTTATTGTTATGCACCAACCAACCAATGACATTTTCATAAAAACAAACTTTATTCTTAGCTTATCTAAAGCTAGCTTTTAGTTTATAAGTTGAACAACTAATAATCCCTAAATCTTGATATGATGCTAAAAGGTTCTTCTGTTTAGATTTTGACTGTATCTGCGGACAAGTCAGCAAAGATATGGAATATAGCCGGGGATGGTAGCCTTGGAGAGGTGACGAAGACATTATTACCTCCTGGATCGGGTGGAGTGGATGACATGTTAGTTGGAGGTCTTTGGATGAACGATCACATTGTTACTGTTTCCCTCGGAGGCACTATTACCTTATTTTCTGCAAGCAATCTTGAAAAAGAACCGTTAATACTAGCTGGACATTTGAAGAGTGTAACAGCGCTAACTGTTCTGAAAAATAACCCAAAGATGATTCTGACTAGCAGCTATGATGGGCTCATTGTCAAATGGATTCAAGGTTCTGGGTTCCGTGGAAAATTGCAGATGAAAGATAATATTAAAATCAAATGCTTAGCAGCTGTAGAAGACGAAATTATCATTTCTGGATTCGACAACAAGGTGAGTTTTATAGAGTGATTACCTATTAACTTTACAAACTTTTAATAGCCTTATATTTAAAGTATGTAGAAAATTTGTATTTTGGATCTTGGGAATTGGATAAAACACCAGGGCTACTAGTCCATTTTTCATATGCTTGGTAGCTAATATTTAGGTAGCAGCAGGCTTTATTGCATCTATGTATTTGTTTGGTGTACAAGTTATAAGCCAAAAAACTACCTTATAATAGGCAAATAGAAAACGGTATATATTGTTTGGTGCCTGATAAAAACATGTCAAGTTTTAAGTTTAGAAATGAGGGTAGAAAGTAAAAGAACATATATTTAACTTATCTTTTATGAAAACAATGTGTATAATGGTAGAGAAGAAGATCGGTGGAAAAACAAGTATTGAGGAAAAAAAAAGACAAATGACCTATCTTTCTTTTACTCTTGGCTCTTTTAATCTAAAATGCTAAAGGAAATTGTCTTTCTAAAACCTAAAAAGTCAGGCCAACCAAACAACTTTTTTGCTTATAAGCCTAAAAGCCAAAAAACCCGTTAGATAGTCGCATTGCTTTATTGCACCTATGTATTTTTATGCTGCTTTACGAGACTAACACTAGCATAGAACTAATAGGATACTGCTTGTTTGATCTATGCAGCTTAATTTTGTGTACATAACAGCAATTGATAGTTACAGACCTAATGTAGGTATGGACAGTTCCACTGCATGGTGATGAATTCGGAGATGCAGAGCATGTTGATATTGGTACCCAGCCTAAGGACTTAAGCCTCGCCTTCAATTCCCCTAAACTGGCTTTGATTTCGACTGAGACTGGAGCTGTCTTGCTTAATAATTTGAAAGTTGTATGTAATGTCAATCTCGGATTTGATGTTACGGCTGCTGTGATTGCACCTGATGGAAATGAAGCCATAATAGGTGGACAGGATGGTAAATTGCGCATATATTCTATTTCGGGTGAAACATTTACAGAAAAAGCTGTCCTTGAGAAGCATAGAGGCGCAATTACCGTGATACGCTACTCTCCTGATGTTTCTATGTTTGTTTCGGCTGATGCTAACCGAGAAGCTGTAGTTTGGGATCTTTCTTCCAGAGAGGTACGGCAAGGACTCAAGTATACATTTTTCGTCAGTTTTGTGTGATTCAACTGAGATGCATATTCAGATATCTACCAGTATTTTTTCTTTCTTTCTGTGTCCATCTATTTTAGCCTAATAAGCAAAAACCTAATGTGTTTGGTCTAATCATAGCATTAAAAAAATCTAGTTTTGAAAGCATTTTGGCTTAATATAAGCTCAAGGACGAAAATGCTAAATTCTTTTTATAGATTATTTTGATTTCTGTTTCTTGACTTGTTTTTTTATCTATTAGTAGTAGTCTCTTTTTTGTCAAAGCTTTTCAAATACATATTCTTTTAAAAAATTTGGTTTATATTTATGTTTTTATGTTGTCTTTCGGCTGAACGTCCAAGTATCAACTTTGTCTGATTTTTAATGTACCAAATAACCTTTTGCTCTTTTCTTTCTAGATTAAGATCTTTTATTTTTTATTGTAAGCCAACTTTTTTTGGCTTTTAATTTTGTGACTCTTTATATACTCAATCTAAGCTTTTGTCGGTTTCCGGATCCATGGTGTCTTCCGATCTCACTCTGATGTATTGAGTTTCAACTGTAAACCTAATTTTTTTCGTGTCCCATGCGACCATTGGCTTTATCTGTAAAGCTATATTTTTTTGGTTTATTTGCTAATTTTAGGCTAACCTTTTAGCTTACAAGCTTTGTACCAAACAACCCCTAAATTTTAAAGGTCATCTCAATCATTAACTTTTGATTTAAGCCTAGAGATTACATCAAAACTTTCCAGGAATGATTTGCCTTGGCTGTTTGTTTTGTTTCTTTATTACTAATTTACATGTAATTTCATGAATATCTGTTTCAGGTAAAACTGAATAACATGTTATTCCATACGGCTCGTATTAATTGCGTAGCCTGGTCGCCTGATAGCCGTTTTGTGGCCACTGGGTCGATAGACACTTGTGTCATCGTATATGAAATTGGGAAGCCACCTTCGAGCCGCATAACCTTTAAGAACGCTCATCTTAATGGAGTTAATGGCCTAGCTTTTGTGGACGAGACTACTGTTGCTAGTTCTGGGGAGGATGCCTGTGTTCGTTTATGGAATGTAACACCACAATGAAAATTGAGTACCTGACTCCAAAAAACGGCTTATACCTGTGGATTGTATACCTTTTGTTTTCTCGATTTTTGGTATTTTTTGGTTGTTTTGATCCAAAAAAAGGGTTATGTTTGTGATGATATCATACTTGGATGTATCGACTGAGTTTTGTGTGTGGTTATTGATCTGCGAGAAGTCTTTTCTGGTAATCAACATTTGCCATGCTTTTTTGTTCTACAAACACAATGTACTCATCCTATTTCCTTTTTAGGATATATAAACAAATTGATCTTCATGTGCCAAAATTGCAAACCTATTCTCTTGTTTGTCTTTGTAATTATACAATATTTTTTCTTAAAACTTTCATGTGTATTCTTCATGGCCCTTTTGGCTTAATAAGCTAACCTATAAGCTTAAAAAGTCGAAAAAGCTACACAGACGCTCTTACTAGCGTTTTTACTTCATAGATTTGTTTTAACCCAAGAATCTAAAGGTGGCTGTCTTTATTAAGCAACAAACAATCTAAATTTTACTACAATAGTGAATTATTTTTATATGCTTATTTGAAGATAGCTTTTGTTGCCGACTAAGCACCAAACACCCCTTATTACAATTTGCTTATATATCTAAGTGTACTATCCATGTTGTTTGGTTGATATATTTTTGAAATCTTTTGATTTCTTTATATACTTATTGTCGATAGTTTACATGTATCTTTGTTCGTTATCTGGTGGCGGTTGTTGCTGTTGTTGTTGTTGTTCAGTGCCGTGGTCGCCACCATTGAACTCCTGGACTTCAAGAATCTCGACTCTACGTTTCATCTTGCGCCTTAATTTGATAGCTACATCTGAAGCTCGAAATCTCCCGCAAGCAATCACTCTGCATTCTTGTTTGTCGATCATATGTGTCTCAATTTCTCCGATCATCGTTAAAAACACAACAAAAAAGTTCAATCAAACACAAAATGAAAAAACGAAAAGGGAACAAAGTAGAAAAAACTCCTAGGTTTTCTTTTGCTCTAAGTTAGGTTTTAGTTAATTTGATTACCTTTGATCCTGAGAATGATTCTTCTAGCTCTTCTGCAGCAAGCATTGCAATCTAAATTAATTCTCATCACCACACAACATAGCTGCTGTTACACACAAAATAGATTTTTAATTAAAGTTTATTAGCTTTTAAAACAAATAATTTAAATGAAAGTAATGTAATGTAAAAGTAATTGAACTTTGCCTTTTCTGACATGGACTCTGATAATTTAGAAAATAAAGAAGTGAAACAATTTATAGGGAGAATGTAAAGGATCAAATTGAAGGTGATAGAGATCCAACTCTTTTGAAATTCCTTTTCTTTTTCTGTATATTTGGTATATTTGATATTGGTTTTGGTTTGGACTATAAGATAGGGCACATTTTTGCATGGCATTATTGCCTTGTTATTATCCTTATCTTCATTATTAAGGTCTCTCCTTTCTTATGCCCCAATTTACATCTTCAACTAAATTTGTATGAGTTTATTATCTTATATTCTTGTTTCCTAAGGTTTCTTGTGTACAAAATCTAGACATTCATAATTTCTCAATCAACTTAGAGCTTTAAGTTTGGGGCTATTTGATATTGAGATGGGTCCTGAAACCAAATAGTGGGGTTTGTAGGATAATCGTAAATCATACATGTACCTTATAATAATTGTAAATCATACTAAATTATTTATTATTTGAAAATGAACGATACTCGTATCTTGGGTACAATGAATGAACGAATAAAAATAAATCAAATTGATATAACAGAGAGACACAGTTGCATTTAGTTTGGATCAAGTTCGTGTCGGATAGTTTTGGTTTGAATAAAAATAATTATACATACGATCTGATTCGATTCTAAGAAAATTTGTGATTTATATAATTTAAATTTGATAGATTATAAATATGGATAACATAAAACCATAGTTACATATAAAAGTTTTGTTGATTTGTTAAATTTAAAATAATATGTAAAATATGTTAAATCTGAAATTTTAAAATATTTATTTGATGTGAAAATTTTATCTGAATGTGAAAATGATAGGTAAACAAATTAGAAAAATATATAAAAAAGGTTATAGATAATAAAAATTAAACGTATAAAAAAATAAATAAAAACATAATATTTGTTAAATTTTAGAGAAAAGTACTAGTAAATACCCGCTCAAGTATCTAATTATCCGGTAGTACCCAAATTTTGGATAGTGTTACTTAGTACCTCGAGTTAAAAATTGGACAAAATTACCCCCGATTATATATATCCATTTTTCACTTCAAACCCACTTTTTTCCCTTTCCCATCACCCTAAACAAACCCAAACACGTCTAATTTTAGAAACCACCAGAAACTGTTTGATTTCGTGATACTCTTTCTCTCTCTCTCTCTCTCTCTCCAACCAGAAACCCCTACAGCTTCTCTCTGAAATCAGTCGTCGTTCGCACCTTCAACGGAATTGGACAGGTCACTGTATTTTACTCCGTCCAACGAGTAACGACCTCTTGTTTGACAACTTGTCGTCTAGTCGTCTCCGGCCGGTGAATAGTACAGTGTTTAGAAGTAACCAAGTAAGCATTATCGTGGAAATTGTATTATTATTTTTGCATTTTTGATGACTTCGAACCACTATTTTCTGTTATTTCACGATCGACGTTGCTTTTTATACCGGAATGAAGCATTTAGTGGCGATAGTTGGTCAGTTTCTGGGTTTATCGTCGAACCCATGGTAGAAGTTTGGTTGCATGTAATATTAATACTTTCTTGAGAACTGGGATGTATGTTAGATGTGCATTAGGTAGTTGATCGTTGATTTTGGTGTTGTTTCGATATTTCCCAGATCCCTGCAACGTGCATGTAAAAAATAGAACAGTTCGCAGCCTGTACGTGTGCACTGTAGTACAGTTCGCATCTTCATCACCTAGGATGCAAACAATTCGCAGCTTTATATATCTTTATATTTCATACCAATTCACAGCTTGATTGAATGTGTATGCCACACATTTCGCGGCTTATATTTACAAACAATTCGCAGGCTGGCCTGCAAATTGCTTGTAAATACTCTACTGATATATAGGCAATTCGCAGCTTGTCATGCGAGTCGTGTGACCCTTTAGCTGATAGATAGGAAGTTCGCAACTTGTGATTCGAGGTGTGTAACACTCCAACTGATTTGTGTTTGTGCAGGAAGTATGACAATAAAACCAAGCTATTACAGGTCAGGGTTGGTGAGCCTTCTGAAGATTTTAAAAGAGAACCGTATTACCCGTGCCCACATTGAAGCTGCAAGAAACACACCCTTCTACACGCTTTTGAAAACGAATTTCGACATCTGTAAGGAGGCAGAGCTGCCAAAGAAGAAATTCTACTTGCTCATTCAGTATGTTGTCGAGAGGTTCTCTGTTGATGAAGACGCCTTCCATATTGGGTCAAATTTAGTAAAACTAACTGCAGATGATGTGAAGGTCATATTCGGGATGAAGCATGGCACGAAGGAAATGTCGTTAACGAAAACCAGAGCATTTCACAACAAATACGCGCCCGACGAGGAGGACGAATCGAGGATGATGAAGAAATACTTCATGGGTAAAACTGCCAGGAAAGTAGGACCAACAAATACTAAAACAATAACGAATGTCATTTTAAAGGTAGTTGTAAAATCGACTTCATCTTATAAAGTAGGATGTTGTACTTTACTAACATAACATGTTATCGTGGGTTTTACAGGCAGGTATAGAAAAATCCATAAGCGAAGGGGGGGGGGCATGAGTTGGAAGACGTTGCAAGGCTGTTGATATTGTTTTTGTGCTCAACCCTATTATACTCCGTATCTGGAGATATCCTGGGTTGAAGCACATTTTATTTTATTCTAGACCTCAGCAAAATAAACAATTACGACTGGTCCGGATCAATACTGTTCAAGCTTCGACAGTCTATTAGGAGTTTCTTAGCTATCAAAAAACCCGATAGAGTTGTCGGCTGCGTCACCCTTTTAATTGTAAGATTGATCTATTCAGTATAAAAATTAGTTATGTACAGAGCATCTTGATGATAAAACTTGTCCCCATGCAGCCTTTCATCATGGAGCACACAACAGTCGTCCGAGAGGTAGCGAAGCCGACCTCGATATTAACGTTTTTCAAATGGTTGGGATTAGAGTGCCAATCAGCAACTGTGGCGCTGCTTATTAGAATACCCAACCTGAAAGATGATCAGGTATGAGCTTTATATAGGTATTGAATTGGGGTTGCAAACAGTTCGCAGCATATCATGCGTTTTGTTTGGTGTTATATTAGAACAATGTATCAAACATTTCGCAGCCTGGGCTGCGTTCTGTTTGGCACTATGTATAATTAAGCTATGGAACAATTCCCAGCTTATTTTTTACATACAATTCGCAGCTTATTATTTGCACACAATTCACATGCTAACCTGCGAGTTGTTTGCAACTCTAAAATGATAGAGTTTAACATAATTCACAGCATATAATGCGAATGGTTTGTAAAAAACAATATGTATGTCTACACCCTGATACTTTCCAAACAAACCGCTTGCAGCTATTTACTTTCACGTGCCTCTGTTGGTAGGTTTTCGAAGGTCCACTACGTCTTACTGAGGCTGGAAACGAAGCTTTCGGAGGAACAATAGATAGTGGAGATGCAGATGCTGAATCTATTTCACCGGAAAAAAGACCAAAGAAGAGGAAGAAAAGCACAGCCCCAAAACCAAGGAGACGAGCATCACAGAAACATAAAGAATCGAATCAGGTGATATCACCCAGACCCCAACAACCAAGACTCCCCCAGCCAAAGATTCCACCACCAAGACTCCCCCAGACAATAAATCCACCACCACCAATCGGCACATCCCAGTAGGAGCCCGACGACGAGCGAACAACTAGTATGAGTGAAATAATTGGTAATTTTGTCCTCAAACACAGAGCGACTACTCCAAAGAAGTCTGCAACTGTTGGTGAATCAAAGTGTTTGAAGACATACACCGACAAGAACAAGTACGAGACAAAGATAGAAAAACAGGCCAAAGAAGTAAGTATGAAATTGAGCCTTACATAATCGCTATAATCAGCACTTAATATGTTTATAAAACGTCTGCTATCATTTTTTCAGCTGGAAGAATTGAAACGGAAGATAGCGGAGCTTGAAGCACAACAACTCCACAATGCTATCTCTCAGCCAATTTTCCATATTGGAAGCCCAGAAGTTGAGAAGGTACCAGAATTTCCAGATAGAACAGCGTCCACTGAATTGCAGGCATCTGTGCCTGATGCTGATCAGCATGATGCTGATGGAGTACTGCCAGAAGAGAGGGATGATGATGGGAACCATTCACCCAAACCGGTACCATCTGGAAGGATGCAAGAAGAGTTGTTGGTGTCCACAGAGACGGACACCACGGAGAGACAAACAGACAAGTCTCCTCCTACACAGGAGGCAGCCACAGTTCTGACTCCTCCAACGGAGAAAGAAAGACACGAGTCTCATCCGAATGACCAACATCTCATGCTTCACGTGACAAAGGAGATATAAGATCGTGAAAAAGAAGTGGCAGACCCATACAGCCTCGAAGATGTAAGTGGATCAAAAGTTCACTAAGATTCAATTATCTTATTTATTGTTGTGATGAAATTGTTTCTATAATAATATTTACTGTTGTATAAATATTCAAACAAAGTCAATGTATGTATTTAAAACAGTCAGCGGGGTTTTCTAGTTGAATACATATTCAAACAATGCATCAAATGATATGATGCTATCAAACAAATATCAGGAATGTTGTGTAGTCCTGTCCAAACAATTCGCAACTTATTTATTGTTGTGATGAAATTGTTTCTATAATAATATTTACTGTTGTATACATATTCAAACAAAGTCAATGTATGTATTTAAAACAGTCAGCGGGGTTTTCTAGTTGAATACATATTCAAACAATGCATCAAATGATATGATGCTATCAAACAAATATCATGAATGTTGTGTAGTCATGTCCAAACAATTCGCATTGTATATTCCAAATTGTGTTATACTCTAGTTGGTTGGTTATTTTACATTTCGCCGCTTAAGATGCGAATTGTTTGAGATGGATCAAACAAATCTCAGGTTAGCATGCGAATCGTTCGCAACTATGATTATAGTATGCTTAACCCTTCCACCTTTTTATTTTGGAATTAGTATGAAACAAGAGGCCGACAAACAACAACAGCAACAACAACAAGTTCAACACCAACAACAGCAACAACAACAACAACAACAACAACAACAAGTTCAACAACAACAATAACAACAACAACAACAGCAACAACAACAAGTTCAACAACAACATCAACAAGAAAAACAACAACAAGAACAACAACAACAACAGAAACAAATAGCCTTGGCAAAGAGAGAAATGCTAAGACAAGAGATAGCGCCAGAAGAGTCAGAACGTGTCAATCCCTGTGAGAAGATGAAACTACTCAGCCACGAAGGACCATCCTTAGAAGACCAAACCAAATATGGAGATGCACCTCAAAGACCAACGGTGGTGTGCGCAAAGTCAAAATTGCTAAGCCAACGTGAAATTGTAGTACCAGTACCAAATCAACTGCAAGCTCCAGAGTCAAATGATAACACAGTAGGTTTACCCGGTGCTTCTGTTGATGGTATTTACACTCAAATTTCACAGACACTTTTAAATGAAATTGATAATTTATATTACGATTGTGTAATACAACGGTCTTTGGAGAACATATCGTAGGATGACTTTAATGATCTTTGCCGACACAATCCAGATCCTATGTCGAACCAGTTAACGACATTGGTTGTCGCTAACCGTGTGGTAAGGGCTATTTATAATGATTTCGCATCATATAATGAGAATAGTGTGGATATATTTTAAGTTTTACAAACAAATATCATGGTAGCATGCGAACTGTTCAGTGGAACCTCAAACAATTCGCATGCTATCCTGATAGATACCCTGTAATATATTTAGGTAGAACCAAACAATCTGCATGTTAGCATGCGAATTGTTTGGGGTCGTTAACATTATAATGACTTACACACTCTTTTTATTTTTGTTATTTAATAAGATCGAGTCAAGTAAAGAGACAGAGGAGCCTAATTTTAATCTACTGACACCAACACAGCATCCAGTGGCAGAGGAAGAGGAACAAATCATTTTAACATAACCTCAACCGCATACATCGGTTGGCCAAAGAAAACAAGAGTAACTGACTGTATCGATGTCACAGAATACCAAAAAATATAGTTAATTAAAGCCTACGAGCATGGAACCTCTGATCGAGTCGTATGGAATTTACCATCGTCCAAATTTTCCTACGGAATTAGAGTGCAAACGAGTGATGCGCTGGTGCTACCTCTAGAACTGGAGCTGGATGTAAAGGTATCCAATTGTCAACCAATTCTCTTTTTAATATTTCAAACATGTCTTGTATATTTAACATAAATAAACAACTCCTTTCATAGATTGTGGACGCTTGGATTCGAAAGATGCTTGTAGAAGTAAACTTCAAAGTTCCATGCAAAAAAGTTAAAGGAGTGTATCATGACTGCGTAATGATTTCGGGCATGACTACGGTAAGTTTAGCTAAGGTAAATTTCAAAGATTCGGAAAATTTTCTCATTGTAATGTACACTCGCTTGGATGCAGCATCAAATCGAATCAGGCTGGGAAGTAACTAATTTGGTCGACACAGTTTTTAGCAAAGCGCCTGAAAACCCCAACATCATCATCATTCCAATATGCACCGAGACAAAGGACCAAATAAACCATTGGACGTTTCTTGTCATTGATGTCAATGACAGGTCAGTAACAAACTACAACCCACTGCTGCCTAAACTTAAAGCGATAGACAACACCACAAGGACACCTATCAAGCTGGTAATATTCCCAACTATTCAATTACTTTTAAACACATTTTAATTATGCATGATCAAGATATGCTGCAAACTGTGATCAAGATATGTTGCGAAATGTGATCAAATCAGTTGTAATTCGCAGTGTATCCATAAATAGAATTCGCAACCTAGGTTGTGAAATATATTGGATGATGAACACTTCGTAAAATAAGTTGCGAAATGTTTGCAGACAAAATCGATTGGATACTAAACAATTCGCAACCTAGGCTGCGAATTGTTTGACATCTACATGTTGGTTTGGTGGTCAAACAATTCGCAATGTACAATGCGAATTGTTTGACAGCCACAGTTTAAGTTTTTGTGCTAAATTCTAACACTAATTATTATAACCAGATCAACTATTTACTGGACAAAAGATTCCTACCTCCTTCAAAGACAGGGTGGAAGGTGAAAAATGAAAGAAAAATTCCACAACAAAAATGTTGATTGGACATGGAAGCTATGTAATGATTAATATAGCCACACCACCTCATAAGCTTAGACTCCCTTCATCCCTATAAATAACACTAGTAACCAGAGGCTAATTTTAAAACAAACTCTATATTTTTTTAAACACACCTCTTGTTCTCTTCAAATTCCAACAATCATGTCATTTTTCACCACCACATACTCTGGTTCAGTAAGTTCTTTTGGTGACTCCTGGTCATCCTTAACCACCAACTGGAGCGATGACTTGATCATGCCGACAGCACCACCAAACAGCCCAGTCTATGTCCTTGATTTAAGCATATAGGACTACTTCTCTGCTGACTCTCAACCAGTGGAAGTGGTTCCAATGGTTGTTGCTGAACCTCAGACGGCAGAGGTTCCAAACAACAAAAAGAAGAGAGACGACGAAGCCGGTCTATCAAGGACCAAATTTCTATGCATGATGGACGTAGATAACGAAGAGGAAGAGGAAAATGAAAAGACCAATGATCAGCACGAAGAGGAGAAAGATGGCGAAGAATCCTCTAGTGATGACTGATAGAGTTTTTTTTTTTTTTGGAATGCAACTAACAAACACTAATAGGTTATAGTGATTTGTTTGAAAATTTGTTAGTGCATGAAGACTGTAATCCTCTTTTTGGAATCCATTTTTTGTACAAACTTTTAATCATATATACAATTCACATCCTATTACCACTTACAAACAATTCGCATCTTGACTTGAGATATTACTTGTTTATCAATATTACTGATTTACACACAATTTACATGCGGACTTGAGTATTATAGTGCTTTGTATTTCCATTCAATTCGCAGCATATCATGCGATTTACAACCAACTGAAAGTCCTGCTATTTGTATGAAACCACGATTCGCAGCTTATCATGCGATGTGTAAGCAAATATCAGGATTTCTGGTTGTTCTCAATTTGTATCATATCATGCGATATACAAGCAACCAGAAGTCCTGATATTTGTTTCGGTCATAATTCCCAGCATAGCATGTGATCCGTGGTTAACTAAAAAGTCCAGGTATTTGTTTGAAAACATAATTCGCAGCATATCATGCGCTTTGTGATATTTTGTTTGAAAAAACATTACGTTTGAGCTCAACACAATTCGCAGCATAAATACTGATAGTTGTTTGATATGATTTTACTAACGATCCGCATCCTGGTGAAATTTCACATAACTCGCATGGAAACATGATGGATGTTTGCAACATGATATCAAGATATTTTACACAATTCGCAATACCGGATGCGGATTTCATGCAACTCAAAACACTTAGCATTTCTTTACTGTAATAAAAACAAAACAAAAAAATATATATAGATGAACAAACAACTGTAAAACAATTGTGCTTAAACTGTGCTTAAACTGGAACATCACAAGTCCTCATGTTATGGCCTGATTTCGAACAACGGCCACACCTCAACTACTTGGTTGAGATTTCTCCTCTAGATGAGATTCACTTTTTCTTAGGCATTCCAGAGCGTCTCTTAATGTTCGGAGGCAGAATTTCAATAAACAAAGAATCGTTAGCGCTGGACCCTTCCCCGAAATCCGTTATAGCTGGTATGCTGAAAGAGTAACTTTCCCTGTAATTCTTAACCGTAAAGAAGAGCTCTATTACAGTAAAGGGATCTTGGTCAATATGGTGTATTGTGGCTAAAGCGCGAGGACATGGAAAAAATTATTGTTGCCATGATCCGCAAGAACATTTGAAATCCAACAGATTAACAACAGCCACAGGATTTGAAAATACTTCGAACATGGCGGAAGAAGACTTACTTACTACCCAAGTTCGGCACATGTCAACATTCTGCTTTAGCTTCTTCTCATATTCGGGGACCAAATTAGAACTCCAGCTTAGACCCTCTTCGTATCTTCGTGAAACTTGAGTCATAAGAAAGACTCTAACCCAGTCAATAAACTCAAAAATCGGTAGGCCGCAATATTTTTTGATCTGATTGTTAAACGATTTTGCTGCAGTAGAAGCCATAAAGGCGTATCGTTTCCCTTTTACGTAAGCTTGCGCATACTTTTCTGGGGGTAAATTAGCAAGAAAATCACTCATTTTGTCACCATTTTCACATAGAAAAACCGTTAGTATATCTTTAAAAAGCTCTCGATTGGGAGCATAAGCAAGACGATTGAAGAAACTCAACATCCTTTTTTTTATAGTCTCTGTTAGTATGTTCCAGTTTTGCTTTCAAATTTTACATGAGATGGAAATAACAGTACGCATGATAGCAATTTGGATACAAGACAGAAACAACATTAACGATACCAGAATGACGGTCTGAAATAAATATGATTTGGCGATCCAACAAATGTGGTTTCAAATACCCTAAAAACCACATCCAATTGTCCCAATCTTCAATGTTAACTATACCAAGAGCAACATGGAATAGTCCTAGAAAAAGACAGCTCAAATAAACAATACAACAACACTCAAACGTTTAAAAAATGTAAACAACTTGCATGATGTCTTGAGAATTGTTCTCAAAATGTACGATGCGAATTGTGTACAATCATAAGCTGCAAATTGTTCACAGTTTTATGGTTACATCGACTTATTCGCATCCTCTCTTGCGAAGTGTCATCAAATAAAAAGCACTGCTTAATTCGCAGCCTCTAATGTGATTCATTCTCAAACATTAGGATTCCATGACAATGGTGTGCAACTATAGGATGCGAAATGTTATACAAAATTTCAAACTAAAACATCATAAACATTCAGATTAAATAGTTAAATGTAACTAACTGTTGTTGCCGTCCTTTGCTACGATAGTAAGCAAGGTACCCTTATACTTGCCATATAAGTGGGTTCCATCGACAAACAACATTGGACGATACAAATGAAAACCATGAAGGGACGAATCGAATGCTACAAAACAACGTTTGAATCGGTTTCCAGCTGATAACTCTAACTGACAGTCTGAAGTAATATCGCGACTCTTTAATCGTTTGAAGTACCCGCTTAGTAAACTAAAAGAACTTGAATTATCTCCGAAAATTCCCCTCATTGCCTTCTCTAAAGCATTCCATGACAAATGGTAAGAGATGTCAAGACTGTAATTTTGTTTGACAGTCGATTGTATGGTTTTGGCTGTCAACGAATGGCAGGTCCGGAGAGAATCCTGAATTTCCTCTGCAATCAAATCTGATGTCAAATGCATATTTTGCTTATGCTTCTGGGAGAAAACGGGACTGCAAGTATGGTGCGGAACATACTTCTTGATCGTCATCAAGCCGGTGCTGGAATCAATAGATGCATAAAGCCTCCATTTGCATCCGCTTGTGAACTTATTTTCACAATAAGCAGTGATCTTGGTTGCTGTGTTGTGCAGGTATTTGAAAGTAAAACCATGCTCTAAAGCAAACTTTCACAAAGATAACCTGAGACCTGCAGCACCTTCTTCAAAAGCTTGACTCACTCTTGTAATAGCATCAGCCCAACCAACAGTAGCAAGTTGTTTTTTTCTCTGATCAGAATTAACTAAACTGTTACTACTTTACCCGCTAACTAGTTGATCAAGAGATAGTTCTCCCAAACTCAAGCTACGCTCTTTACGCTTTACACCACATTGTTACCACCAGAGCTCTTATCAACATAACTTTTTTAACCAAAACATTTATCACCAGAACCCTTATAAAAACGTGTTGTTCTATGAGAAAACTAACCCGTTTTAAACGCTCCAAATCAATATATAACACCAACCCAACAAAATCCTTCTGGTTATTAAAGAAACAATTATTGTGATCCCCGAAGGACTAGGTAATTAAGTAGTCATTTGTGATAAGCTCCTCCCATGTGTTCTCCACATAAGCTTGGATGCTTTGAAAGCTTTCAAACTCCGTGAAAGGCACAATTGCGGTTTGGTGACCATGTTTAAAAATAAAAACTCGTGATTTTGACATACCTTACCATGCATCGAACAAGGTATTAGTTATTAATCCCAAAAATGTAAATAAAAAACAAAAATAAAGTGCAAGTTATTTATTACTGTATCAAACAACTCGCATCCTATCTTGCGATTTGTGTATATCTATAAGCTGCAAACTGTGTACAATTCGCATCCTCTCCTGAGAATTGTTTGTAAATCAACTGGTACACTCACAATAATCAGAAATGTAAAACGTTCACAATTGTACCTGAGATTCGCTCTCAACTATTAATTCCCTGAGATTTGTCTGAAAGATGATAAGGTATGATATATCACACAATTCATACCATCTCATACGATTCATAAAGCAACTAAAAAAGTCATGATATTTGTTTGGAAATACAATACTTAAAAGTTCCACACAGTTCGCATCATATCATGCGAATCGTAAAAGTAACTAAAAGTCCTGATATTTGTTTGAAAATGAAATACTTAAAAGTTTTACACAGTGTGCATCATATCATGCGAATCGTAAAAGTAACTAAAAGTCCTGATATTTGTTTAAAAATGAAATACTTTATAGTACCACACAGTTCGCAACCTATCCTGAGTTTTATAAGCAACTAAAAGTCTTGATATATGTTTGAACATGCATTACATTGGAGTTCTATACAATTTACAGCATATTTGTAAGCAAAATTTGAAATTGTTTCATGTAATTCGCACGTAACCATGCGAATTGGTAACACAATTAGCATATTCCTCATTGAATACATCAAACAATTCGCATCTTGTGTCGAACGCCTGGACAACTAAAACTCATAGTCTACACATGTTTCACGTCCAAAATAAAAATCTAATACACTACAAAATTAGTATATAACATCAGAAATTAGAACATGAGTATATAACGACAAATATTAACAAAACAAGCACAAATCACTGGAACAAAAAGCAAAAAAAACAGAGAAAAGCTCGAAATTAGGCTATGGCGTCTAAAAACATTAGAATAAAACCTATTATAACTGAGAAAACAACAAATAACTTCGAAATCGGTAGGTAATTACGATTACCTGAAAGCAGCAAGACGATTACTTGTAAAACAACAAATTCCAAGAAGCAAGATCAGTTCCTATACGTAGAAAACAGTGGTTAGATAGGTTTTACACCACAACCTACATAAATAAATAGACCTTCTAACGCTCCAATCACCGGAATTGTGCTTTCAATCGTGCTTCGTGGTGGTTCGTTGGGTTAGGTGGTTAGAGCGGCTAACAAATTCAAATCTTCAGAAGCTATAAAAAATACAAAGAAAACAGAAAATTATGCTTATATAGTGGGTTAAGGGTAGTTAGGGTATTAAAATAATATTAGGTATTAAGTGACAATTAGGTAGTTGAGTTGGGTATTAAGTGACAATTGTGCAAACCTTGGGTACTATATGACAATTGAATAGTTGAATGGGTACTTTAGGTACAATTTCCCTAGATTTTATTTATAAAATTTGTAATTAGACAAGATATTTCAAAGATATATTGGAATTCCTGATATGCTAATGCGAGTGTACCCTATCATTTATATTTTTATTGGTAGTTTTTTAGTCATTGCGTGAGGAATAAAGGATTACTTTTATTTGTCTGAACCTTTTGATATTGACCGAAACATCTTTTAACTTCTGGCGAAGCAAGTTTTGGTTTTTGCTGAAGATTGCCTCATTGAGTTTACTATTTTATAAAGTTTTGTTTTCACATTAGACGCTATTACATTTTTAGATATTAAACTTTGTATTTTAGTCGTGCTTACCTAAGGCTTATTTATTCTAACTTACCATAGTCGTACTATCACCAGAGACATTTCCGGTTAGTTTTGTACAAAATTATTCCCGCCTCATTTAAATTTTTCGTCAGCCGAAACCTCTCTTGATGATAAAAAAACTACATTTTGCCAAAGAAAAAGAGTACACTAGCAGTCAATAAACAATTGGGGTATTATATATTCCTTATTTACAAACTTATTTTTATCACTATTAGTTTATTAATGCTTTGATTCTCTGTAGTTTGTAGTTTAGTAGCCACATAGTCTTTGACGAATGGTGAGGTGAGGACTATTTATTAATCAAATGCGTTAATAGTGTTTTAATGTCTTCGGATAGCTAGAGATGTGTTTGAGCCAAAATTATTATGAATGTAGCCCCCTAAACTTTGGGATGAGAAATAGACTACAGTAGTTGAGTATCTATTTCTGTAACTCTTTATTGCTGATGTTATTGGTTTATTTTTTCGACTTTGACTTCACTTTTTAAAATTATTGAGTAGCCCCCCTCATAGTCATTGATGAAAACGGAGGTAAGGGTTGAAAATCATATTAGAATATCCATGATTTTTTTGAACGACTGAGTTTTATAACATCTTCTGTTATTTCTTACCAAAGTATATATGGTATATTTACAGATAAATGATTTTTTTGCAATATGTTTAGATTTACTTTGTGTTCTCAAATGGTCGAGTTTTTGAAATTTGAGGGGTTTTTATGTTATTTCGTGATTATGTAAGTGGCTGGTGCAAGGTTACACGTGTAGCAAAGTTGCTTCTTTTAAGCATACATGTTCTTTTTATTTTTCATAATCATGACCCTTCATCCTTCTTTAAATCCAAACCATTAATCTCGCAAATCAATCTAAACCATAAAATAAGAAATATCGAGGGTTCAAATAAATTCATATATGTAGATATAAACACCCGTTTATCTCATCACTTTGATTTTTATATCTTGTTAGACCCTCGCTTCACTTTCTTTTCTCACTTCTTGGGTTTCTTGAATTGGTTGTTAACTTGTTATTTTTGTTACAAAAAACTTCCAATTTATCTTGTAAATGGGTAGAACGAGTGTAGATCATGAGTGCTTTCATAGTCAAAAGAATCATAATGACGGTTATTTTGGAGTTAATTATTTTAATGAAGAACAAATTTTTAAAATTTCACGCCATGTTCATCCTTGAGTCCAAAAGAAGACTAAACACGTTACAGTAAAGATCTTCATCTACGAAGTTTCTTTTCCATGTTGATAATTGAACCACTATTGAGGTTTCCAAGGAAGTTGACGTTATAGTGACTCATCTTAATGAGTCAATAATTACTTCAATTGTTAAAGTCATTGACCAAGAGGTTAGGTTGGAAGAAGATGTGATTGTTACTACCAAAAATTGTGTTGGCCCTTCAACGATCTAGATCCTCATATCATCATTGATGATGAACCTTCAAAAGTTGACGAGGATGTTATGCCAATTTATTCTATAATTATTAATGATGATACCTCAAAGGCTGCTAAAAATATTTTGTTAGTACCTTCCATCACAGATAAAAGTATTCTCGATACTGTGACTTTGGATCAAAATGGTGGTTCATCTTCAGCCCAAGCTGTCACATTAACACTGTATGTTTTCTTGTTAACGAAAATTCCTGAGATTCTTACTCACTTTGCTATGTTGGCTAGTTAAAGGACAATTATAATCTATATCTCTCCCGTAGACATGGATAAAAATCATTTAATTTGGTATTTAAAGTAAGATGAGGTTTCTTTATTTAATTAATTATATTTAGCCTCATATTTTATTTTGTAGCATATAAACTTATTATATACAGTTGTATGTTATTTCATGTTATCTTTAATGGTTTAAGAATGCTTCATCAAGCCAATGTTTATCCTTCATCTCATAATTTTGATCTTTGGACCCTTTTTTACGGTGTTGTTGAACTCATAGAGAAGACTTCATTGTGAGATATGATCTTAAAGCAAATGCTTAGAGTGAAAAACAGTTGAAGGCCAAACTTGAATTTTATCATGAAAATAAGAGGTTGTTGCACCTTAAGCTTCAATCCAAGGCTGAAGAATTGAAGAAAAAGTATTTTGTACTGTCTCAGTTGAGGAGTGCACTACTGCATACTAACGATACCCATTTGGTTAGCTGTCAATTCAGAATTTTTTTAACAACGTAAATTTTAAACAAGGTGAAGTTATTTTTCTTTGTAAAGAGAATCTGAATGCTTCTAAGGCTTCACTTACCATTGCTGAAGATATATGGTCATCCATTGATAAAGAAATATTATATACCAATGTTGAAGCTAAGGTTGTGAAATTAAGGTTGCATGAGAAATTAGTTACCTTGACGTGAACATATAACTTTTCTTGTTGAAAGTCAGGATCAAGTGAATGATTCCATCGCTTGCCAAGAATCAATACTTTCTTATACTCGTGGAGTTCTTATTAACGCTTGCTCCAGGTTAGTTCCAGACTTCCATGAAAAATATCCCAACATTTTAACGATCGGAGGACTCATATTGAGGTGACTAGTCATATGGCTCTCGTCCATTATCACATTGGACTAAATGTGGGCGCTTATATTGTTGATCACCTCGTGGAACATGAGAATAAGGAGACGAGAGCTTTGGGAATGGTGAAGTATGGTGATTGGAGTGGTACCAATATAGATACTGGTGAGACTAGTGATCTTCAGGCTACTAATACCATAACTGAAAATGTTGAGAGTACTGATGTTCAAAAAACTGATGATATGTTACCAATATATATTATTCTCTAAAAAATAATGTATAAACTTTAACACCTTTTATTTTTGGTATGGCTGAGAGAATAATATTATATCTGTTTTACGAAGACTAATTTTTTTATGAATGCTCTTATTTTTAATTTTTTAAATGAGTTTTTATATTTTTAATAAAACACTTAACGTTCGTTATTTTTTCTATTGATTTATCAATTATAATTAACCGATACTTTTTCAATGAACAATTTATGCTCTTTGCTTGAAATTTTCTAGAATTTTTCAAGCATATTAGGGTGCATGACTCTCATTAGGATTTTTTTTGTTTTTTTTCTTTTGTGGAAGCAGTTGAATCTTGTTTTTTTTGTCTAAGGATTGATTCTGGATCTTCCGAGATTTTTATTGCTATAGTCTTTATGGATCCTAGACTTTCTAATAAAGCACTTCATTGTCTGAGGATTGATCGTTGACCATCTGAGACTTATTACTTATAGACTTTTATAGACTTTATGAAGCTTTAATGTTCCTGGTAGAGCACTTTACTGTTTAAATACTTGTTTTAGGTTATCTGAGACTTGTAGTAGGCTTTATTAATTCTTAGAATTTCCTACAGAAATACCCTATTTTGGCATATTAGACTTTTATCGTTTAACTTATAATTTTGTATGCAAATAAAAAATAAGTGTTAGTTTGGTAAAATAAATGTTTAATTAATGTTGAATGTCTCTTATAAACCTTCACACGCCATTGAGGTAGGAAATAATACGTCCACATGATTAAATAAATATGTTTTACAAGAAGTAGTGAGTTATTAGCATTTAGTCTTAAGGAATGTGATAGAGGTTTGACTGCTCTATATTTTAGTGGTGCCTAACTTGATTTCCTTCTTCATCTTGTATTTTATAAGTTTCAGACTTCATATTGGCTTCGACCGTGAATGAGCTCTCGCCATTTTGAGCCAACTTATTGAGCCACTTTTCTTTGGTGTGAATGAACAAATATTCATAACATCTTATCTCATGGTTCAAAACTTCTAAAACACACTTTGGAATTGTATAAGTTAATTAATTCCTTTTAATGCTTTGGTCAAAGATGTGCTTTGACTATTAAATCTTCAATTACATATTGTTGTGTACTTTGGGATTGTGCGTTACTTGCTTCATTATATGCAACAATCATGTCGACTAACATACCTATTTGTGTTGGTACTACTGCCTTCATTCAATATACCAAGACAAATGGTGTTCTTTCTATTGCGGTTCTTGGTACGATTGGTACGACCATAAGACTTCTTGTAGGAAATCTGGCCAGGTTTCAGTTAATACTTCCAAAATATTCTTGATGTCAGCTATTATTGTCTTATTGGTCATTTTAAATTGACCATTGGTTTAAGGATGGAAGGAGGAAGACAATATTTTATTTATTCATTTATTAGCACAAAACCTTGTGATTTAATCATTATGAAACTGAGTTCCACTATCCGTAGTGATGACCCTTAGAATCTCATACATGTACCATATGTTTAATTTTGTTGTCGCGATATTATGCAATGGTTGTGCTTCCTCCAAATTTGAGAAGTAAACTACGATAACTGGTATGTACTTTCTTTCTCTAGGAGCTTATGGTAACGGTCCCAAAATATTCAAGCCCTATCCGTCGAATATGATTACTTTGGTTATTATCTATGGTAGCACTCCCAAAACTTGTATAAAATTTGCAAATAGCTAGCATATATCACACGGATTTACTTTTCTCTTTGCATTTTCCATTATAGTTGGGAAGTAGTAGCCTTGTAGTATGATTCTCCAGTAAAGTGTTCTATATCTATAATAAATGTTATTGTGTAATTCTTCCACAACGAAGATTACTTCATATATACCTAAGCACCAAAGATATGGCTTAGTTTTTATACAATGTATCCAAATTCCAAACTGTTGAATTCTTTTTTATATCTTCAGTGCTTCTCTTTTTCCCTAGGGAAGTACTCATTCTATCAAATTAGTCTTGCTTGGATTTCTCCAGTATCATTATTACTTTTTTTCACCTTATATTTCCATTACTCATGTGGTCGTTAATTGCGAGAGTAAATGGTTGGGTAACATAATATAATGCTTATTTTGAATAATTATTCTTGGCGCTAACAATGCACATGTCGAAGATACAAGTGCATCACTTACTAAGTTCTCAACTCTCGATACTTGTTTCAATTCCACATGATCAAATTGAGTAATTACCATTTTCAACTCTTTGAAATATTGAATTATGTTCTCCTTTTTTGCTTCGGCCTATCCTGAAGCTTGATTGACAACTAATTGTGAGTCGATTAGGAGTTGTACTTTTTTTATTCCATAAATATTTACAACACATGCTCTATTTTTTGTTCTTTTTATTCACCAACATATGATTAGATGTCCAAATTATATAATGTGACTTTCGTATGTGTCCCATGACAGTAAGTCTATTTAATTATTTAACGATCATTTTTTTTTAAGGGTAAGATCTCTTTTTCTGTATGATAGGGTGAAAGTTTTTGTTGATTCTAAAATAATGGAAAATGACTTTTTCTCATACTCTTGTTGATAAGGTCGGATAATTTTGACACTACTACTTACACATATCCAAAGGGAGGTTCAGACTTAACCAGTATCATGAGCAACCGAACAGAATAAAATTAGTGGAACATGACTTCGCTAGCTGCTGGTCAAATCATATCTTGGGCTAATGGGTTCTTAAACTTAACCCAAGCCCATAATCCGACCTGAAAGGCCCATGGATCATTAATTAAGTATAAATACTCCAACTACTTTCATTAATGAGGGTGATCAGAATTTAATAGTAGCACACACTTAAATTATCTCTTTCTACATTTCACCTTAAACATTAAATTCCCAAAACACTTATCAAAATTGCCCTCAGTCAGAAATAACCCACACCACATTGGCGACCACAATGAGAGCACGACGGTGCCTGAATTTCATATTTGAAACCAGTAAACAAGGTAGTTCGAATGGATCCGAATGCGTAGAATGTTCCACCTCCTGAGGTGGAAGTAGAAAAATAAAATAATGAATACACTATTGAGGAGCGCGATCAGTTGAGGGCTGAGATAGAGGCATTGAGAGTGCTAGAACAAGTATAAAAATGGGTTAAATAAAAATGTGGTGCGTCGATGCTTCACCATACTGACAATCCTAGAGAGAAAGAACAGTCCCTAAAGACTCATCTCAGCTCCAAGAAAATGCATCGATCTAAACATGTGGAGAGCTCCACTTCAGAATCCTCCAGCAGCTCATCTAATGATGCGAAGCTTTAAGAATGAGTTTCCTCCAACATTGATGAAGGACAATCGAAAAAGAAAATGAGGCATATTAAAAAGTATTCAAGAAAAAGAGATAGGCATGGCAGGCTCAAGAGACAACATGAGAAGATAAAGGGTTTAGCTGATCATCATATTGACCGCTTGCTGATTGATCCTTTTGCTTTCCAGTCCAAACCACGTATTTTTGCTACTCCAAATGAGGATACTGTGTTTAGTCGTAATAAGAATTGGAGGCAATCGCCTTTATCTGCAAAAATACTCCGGACATCTTTCCAAGAGATTTGAAAGCTCTAAGATGGAGAAATACGATGGGAGCAAAGATCCGGACAACCATCTTGAGCAGTTTAAGAATTTTATGATGAAATTTGATGATGACGAAAGAATGTTGTGTAGGTATTCTCCGAAACCTTCAAAGGAAGTGCCCTTAAGTGGTATAATATTCTCCCTCAGGGTTCTATAAAACATTTTGACATATTTTGGGTTGCCTTCCGGAGGCAGTTTGTTGGAAGCAAGGAGCTTAAGGGTAATGAAGATACCATCATCCATCGCGCTTAAGAACCAAATTAGTCTCTTAAAGAGTACATCAGCCGGTTTATGAATACTAAGGATGGGTCAGAAGACTGCTTTGAACAAGTTATGATTGCTTCCCTTAGACAAGGTTTGAATCCAGGAAAATTAGTTGGTTCAGTGACTCGGATAAGGCCATGACCTATGGGGGAGTTGTTGAATCAGGTTGCAAAACAAAATAATGTTGAAGAAACAAAGAAATCCATAATGCCTTGCTAGATTAGGTCCACCACTACATCTTCAACACCTTAAGCTGCTAATTAGTCCGGTTACAGATCAAAGGAAACTGGACAGGGATCTAACCGATCAAGGCAAAATCAGTCCAACCAGAACCAAAACCAACAAGTTAGAAATAAAAGGGGACCTTGGGTTCAGCCTGAGTGGCTTACTGAATTGGGAGAAAGTATGGCTACAATATACGATAAAACTAAAAATGAAGTACATTTTAGAAAACCAGCAGCATTGCAATCTTCCAGGAAAAACCATAGTACCCGTTTATGCAAGTACCATAATGACTTAGGGCATGATACCCATGATTGCATAGCTTTGAAGAAAAAGGTCCAAAACCTCATCGAAAGGGTTAAGTTGGGGGCTTATGTAAAAAAACGAGGGGGAAGCAGACCGGATAATACACAATCCAATGGCAACACTCCCTGAACTACTCCTTCAAGCAATCCTGGAACGTCTAGATAAAAATATATGATGGTGATTACTGAAAGGTTTGATATAGACTCCGAGTACCTTTATCCGGATCCGAGTCAGAATCAGATGGGGATAATAACAGACAAGACTACTACTATATATAGTTTGATTATATATTTTGAATCTTTAACCACCTTTAGGGGTGGGACACTATGACTGCACCTAGTTCTTCAAGGAAGAGGCATGTCCACAGTTTGACCACTCAGTTGGATGGAAGAATGTCCACACACTTGTACCAAACTCTAGCTTCTTTCATATTTTTCGATGAGGATGACCTAAGAGACATTTCAGGGACTCGTGAAGACGTCGTGGTGATAAGGGCATCGATATGGGGAAATGATATACGTCGAATCCGGATTGACACAGGTAGTTCGGCAGACATCTTGTTTTTAAGGTCCTAAAACAGATGAGAAACCTTTTGTTTATACAACATTTAAACATAACCATTGTGGGCTTCACACGGAGTTCTGCAGATGTGATTAGAGAATTCAAAGAGGAAGTATTGTTGGGCAAAAGACTTTTTAAGAAAATGGTAAGGGTATTGTTTGTTGTGGTGGATTGCCCAATATCTTATAATGCAATATTTGAGAGGTCTTGGATCTCCATAATGCATGTTGTGGCCTTTATGGTCCATCAATGTTTAAAATACACTGTCCATGGACAAATAGGTGTTGTCCTGAGCAGTCAAAAGGTAGTCATGGACTGTTATGCAATGGCTCTTGCCTCTAAGTCTGTACAGGCAGTCAAAATTAACAAATATTAGTAGCTATTGAATCATTCCACCGATGAGAATGAAATTGATGATCACAAGGAGGCTTCAAGTGTCATAATACATGTAGAGGAGGTTGAAATTTATTCCCTAGCTGAGGGAAAAGTATTAAAATTGGTACCAAGTTGGCACCAAGTTGGAAACACAGATTGTTGTCTTTTTTTATGAATAATCTACATGTATTCGTATGGTGAAATAATGATGTTACCAGAGTGTCAGCTGATATAATGTCATAAATTATCCATACAAACTGATGGTGGACCGGTTGTACAAAGAAGAAGGTCTTTCTCTAAATAAAAAGCAGATATGAATGTTTTAGAAGTTGATCGTCTGACCAAAATGGGCGACATATAAGAGTCTCAGCACCCTTTATGGACTGTCAACCCTGTTCTGGTCAAGAAAAAGAATGGAAAATGGCGCATGTGTATCAACTTCACTGATCTTAATAGGGCATGTCCCAAGGATCCTTATCATGTTCCTCAGATACATCAGTTAGTGGATTTCTACTTATGGGTAGAAACTATTATCTTTCATGGATGCATTTTCGGGGTACAACCAAATACAAGTAGATCCAAAAGGATCAAGATCACACCACTTTTATTACACACAGAGGTCTTCATTGTTATAATGTGATGCCGTTCATATTGAAAAATGTTGGGGCCACCTATCAAAGGTTAGTAAATAAAGCGTTTGCTAGTCAGATTGACAGGAATATGAGAGTTTATATAGATGATATGATGGTAAGATCTTTGAAGAACATGCGCACATATCTGACCTTCAAGAAACGTTTTCCAACTTAGAGGCTGTGAACTTGAAATTAAACCCTGAAAAGTGTGTTTTTTGGGTTCGGTCTGGAAAATTCTTGGGTTATATAATAAGTGAAAAAGTAATATAACCTGATCCGGATCATCTCAGTGATTTATTAGCTATGGATCCTCCTCGGAACACCAAACAAGTTTAAAGATTGAACAGACGATTGGCTGCATTGAACAGGTTTATTTCAAGACCATCAGACAAATGTGCTCTATTTTTCTAGGTGTTAAGAAATGCCAAAGACTATAATTGGTCTCCACAGTGCGATCAGGAATTTCTTGAAATCAAGAAATATTTATCTTCACCCAAGACTCTCTTTAAACCTGTTCAGGAGGAAAAGCTCTACATATACTTAGCTGTATCAGAATATGCTAAAAGTGTCGTGCTAGTAAGAGAAGTGTATAATTACCCTCGTCCGGTTTATTATATAGGAAAAAGTCTGTTGGATGCTGAAAGAATATATTTGAAGTTAGAAAGGTTGGTTTTGGCTTTGGTAATTTCTACAAGAAAAATGAGACCATACTTCCAAGCTCATTCTGTTATCGTTCGAACATCTTTTCCCTTTAGGAATGTTCTTCAGAAAGCTGATGTATCAGGCAGAATGACCAAGTGGTCAGTTGAGTTGGGTGATTATGATATTGATTTTGTGCCCGAAGGTCGATTAAAGCACAGTTAGTGGGCGATTTCTTGGTATAATTCCATGTTGATAGGTCCGCCGGACAGATGCGAGAAAACCAGTTTAAGAAAGAATGGGTAGTCCGAACCGATAGCGGGTCTAGTACTATGAGATGTGGGATTGGAATTTCTTTAACTACTATCTATGATGATATTATGTACCATGCTATATGTTTTGGTTTCAGAGCTTCTAACAATGAATCTGAATACGAAGCGACTATAGCTGGTCTTAAGCTAGCCCTTATATGTGGGGCCAAAAGAGTATGATTAATGAGTGACTTCCAACTGCTTATTCACCATGCTCAAGGGTAATATGAAGCAAAGAAAGAACAATTTATAAAATATTTGCTTATGTTGAAAGAAGTTGCTGCAAGCTTCAAGAGTATCCACTATGAACACATCCCTACATCGGAGAATATTGTGGCAGAATCTTTGGCAACCATATCTTGTTCTAAGTCTTACCATTGGATTCCGATGTTAGAATGTTCATCAATACAAGTGGGTCAAGAAAAAGGTAAAGAAAATGAAGAAAGTGTGAGCATGTTTGTCATTGAACCCAATGACTAGAGGTATGATATTTTTTAGTTTATTTCTGATGGGATTTTTCCTCCAGATAAAGCCATGACTAAGAAAATTAAATGTAAGACTCGTGGTTTCCAAGTATTAAGATAAATTCTTTACAATAAATCTTTCGGCAGACCCCTCTTGCGTTTCTTAGGATTTCCCAAATTGTGTTATCTGAACTGCATGGCGGGGAAGGTTCTGTACACTGTGGCTACAAATCCCTAACCAAAAAAGTCTTATTAGTACGGTACTATTAGCCAAACATAATTCCAAATTCCAGAGATATGGTAAAGAAGTGTGATCCTTGCCAGAGATATGAAAATAAAATTTATGTGCCAACAGTTTCTATGGAGTCCATATCCGAACCGATACCTTTTGATAGATGGGGGTTGAATCTGGTTGGACCTTTTCCCATGGCATCTGGTGGATGTCAAACTATCATAGTTTCTACTAACTATTTCTTTAAGTGGATAGAGGCATCTCCCTTAGCTGGAACCACTTCTAATAATATTTTTAAATTCATCTTATCTAATATATGTTGCAGATTTGGGGTTCCTTGGAAGATCACCACAGATAATGGGCCACAATTTGATAATAAAGACATGTAAATGTTTTGCGCCTCCAGAGGAATTCAACACTGTTTATCTTATCATTTTCCCACCCTCAATCCAATGGGAAAATTGAAGTTGCTAACCGGAAAATTTTATCTGGGCTGAAGAAAAATATGGAGGGAGCTGCAGGAAAGTGGCCAAGTTATCTACAAGAAGTGTTATGGGCTTACCGAACTACTCATCGGGTTGCTACACAAGAATCTCTTTTTGCCCTCGTTTATGGGATGGATGCAATCACACCCATAGAAGCTAATTTACCATCATACAGAATCCAAAATTATTTTGAACAAGCAAATGATATGGCAGTTAGGAATCAGTTGGATTTGATTGAAGAAAGAAGAGTTAAAGGGAATTTAAGAACAACACACTACCAGGGTTTGATAAGGAGCAGATTTGCCTCCAAAGTTAAAAAAATATTTAAAATGGGGGGACAAAGTCTTACGAAAAGTCTTTTTGCATATCAATAAGAAACAGTTCGGCAAGCTGCCTACAAACTGGGAAGGTCCTTATATGGTATGTGAGAAATTGAAACCAGGAACATTCAAACTTCAAGACAAAGAAGTTAGAACACTAAAGCACCCATGGAATGTTGAGCACCTCAGGTTATACTTTGAAAAAAAACTCTATTGTAAATATTTACTTTTCGAATGTCAATGTAAATATTATGAGTCGTACTCTTTCCTACCCTGATGGTGCGGGGATGTTTTAACGAGGTGTCCGAGTTTTTAAATAATATCTTATGCCTTCTTCAAAAGTCTGGTGCGAAATTCCTCTTGACTTAACCATAAGTGTAAGGTTCTCGGATATTAAATACTTATTAAACACCCCGACTCTCAAATGAAGTATTTGAGTTGATCAGATTTGTTAAACATTTGATGAAATTTAACATTTGTGACTGTAATTTTTTAATAGTTATTAAATGCTTATATAATGAATCAGAAATATTGAAAGTTATTTATACATTGGTTATGAAGATTCGTACAAAGAAAAATAGGATATTAAAGCTTGATCAGAAAAGACTCGATCCATAGTTCACAAATGCCTTGACCCTTCAAGGAATTTGGTTCATAAGATAGAAATTCAAAAAATGAAACAAATTCCTTGGTCGTCCAAGGACTTTAGTTGTAAAACACGAAATAACAACAAAACCTTAGGGTTTTTTCCCTTTAGTATCTTCATTACCTTTATCTGTCTTGGGACTTTTGAGTTCAACACTTGAACTCTCACCAGTTCCTTCATTATCTTTGGAGTCTTCTCCACTTGCGGAGTCGTGCTTGTCACCATCTTCCATTGTATGGAAAGAAAGGTCTTCGTATTCCAAAAATTTCCACAAAGGACCAAGGGTCCTTTTCGGGAAAGTCTCGTGGAATAGCAAGACCATGTAAGACTTAATCCCATCATCTCTTTTCTCCAACGAGTCCACCACTCCGGAAGCATACTTCTCTATTTCTGCAGCTTCTCCTCGGCTTACTTTTTTACTAGAGATGTAATCTCCCGTGTCTTCTTCTTTAAGAAGATTCTCCAAGTTGACTTTGTCTTTGGATAAAGTCTTGAGAGTACTATCTCTAGCATCTAATCGCTCCTTTAAAATTTTGACATCGTTAGAGGAAGAAGTTTCCAGTCCGGAATACTTGGTCTGAAGGTCTTTCTGAGCATCTTGTGACTTATGCAGTTTGGTGGCTAAATCCTTATTTTTCTTCTTTAAGGATTCGATGCTTTGTTGAGCGGTAGAGAGACTATTCGTCAAGCCCTGGTATTCTATAGTCATGGAGGTTATGGTAGTTGTTTGTTCCCTCACTTGCCTTTCTAGGTCAACCACCGGATTGATATAACCTAAAAGTGAATAACTCAGAGTGTCTTGTTCACTTGATATCACGTATGTCTCACCGTTATGAGTTACAGCGTTCGCCGAATTGGTGTGAGGATAAGGCCCTGCAAAATCATCCTTGTCCAGATCACTAAAATACATATTAATGTTATGAAATGCATCTATATTGACCTCTCCTTTAGCATTGGCCTATTTGGAATGAAGTTTATGTGGAATTTCATCTTGCAAAGTAGGATCGGCAGGAATAAGAGGAGGGAGTTCCGAAGGACGCAGAATTATCTCTGATCACAGGGTAATTTTCTTTCTCTTTGCAGCTTTTTCATCACTGCTTGTTTTGCGTCTCTTATCCTTCCTTGTGATTTGAGTTGGGTCAGCCGATCCACCAGCCTCTTTGATTATAACTTCAACTACCTCCAGCAAATCAGCACTGATTCCTCCATGATTTTCTAAATTGACCCATTTGGTGACTTGCTGGGATGGGTTCGTTGTGCTTTTATTCTTTTTCTTGTTCTTCATCTTGTTCAGGTGTCTAGGGGATTTGACCCTGGAAGGCAGATAAAGTTTGACATCCTTAGCCTCGGTTCTCTTCAGGATAACATCCGCAGAAGGAGGAGTGGTCAGTTGTTACCAAGTAAGGTCTTTATTCCTGAAGTGTTCCACAGGTCAGACCTTACGAAGTTCCATGAAGTGAAATAGTTGTGGAAACCATTCTCCTATATCTCCGATGCCCATGCATTTAGCTTAGCACATGTGTTTTGGCCTGAATCCAAATAATCCAAAACATTCTTCGGAAAAACTACAAAGAAACATAACCGTTAGTTCGGAATAACAACACAATGTCTAGAAATTAAGGAAAATAAATAAATAAATATTACCTATACTCTTCCAGCGACTGGTTAGTTGGTTTGGATTAGTAGCAACTCTTATCTTCTTCCTGTTCTCCCATGCGCCACTAATAAACAGAAATTGGGTCTTCCATGGATTTTCGGACTCCAACAAGTCATTTACCACTTTATAATCGTTCCCCATATTATAGTGGTAGAAGGGGATGTGGTGGTTCTTGCACAGACTCGCCACAGCAGCAAATTGCTCCATGGGTAGTGGAATTTTTGACAGCCTTGATGCCATTATATCGACCATCAAAGTGTACCATGCGTTCAGACTTAGCTGACTCATACATAGTTTTACCAGATGAAAGTACCTGACTGTTTCTGGATCCAAAGGGAACCGAAGTCCCCAATTTAGCACTTTAATGTATGCTACTAGCTCGTGAGACTTGTAGTCCATAGGAGTCTCTGGAGTGATTGAGATTCTCACTTTGATAGATTCAGGGAAGCCCCACTTTATCCGGATACGACTCAACTCAGCAGTATGGGTGTACACATAAGCTATGTTTTGGAGGGCTATCAGGTACTTCACGCTGACTTTCTGAAAATTTGGCCCCACTTTCCCTTCCAAGCACTCCGGAAGTGACTCAGTGTTGGGCATACCTACTTTAAATTTGCCCTTCTGATCTTCTGTAGTGTCTTGTGTTTCTCCAAACGTCTCAAAAAGAGTATCTTCTATATTATCCTCCATGGTCTCTTCCATTACGCTTGACTGTTGTTCGGATGGCTTAGTTTCTACCAAGGGCTTTATCGTCTCCGAACTAGCCGGTTTCGAAGAACTGGGAGTAGTTTTAGCTTTGGATTGACGAGTTATTTGGCGAGGGGTGTTTTTTTCACTAGAATTCTCAGCATCCGAACCCATTGCTAGGAAAGACAAAGGTTTCTTAACACTAGAAACTGCATTTTCTTTAGGTAAGGGGTTTTAGGACTCTTAAACAGAAGACCCTAACTGAAAAGGAGATAGGGTTGGGACAAAAGGTAATTTTCTGACATTTAATGTCTTCAATGATGATGAACCTTGGTCTGTGTTTGTTTTTGGTCGATCGATTTCTTCGCCGGGAGAGGCAAGGAGACCAGATGCAATTCTTGCGTCTCTTGCAACTTTTCTTACTTTCTTCAAATCATATAAATTCAGCCAACCTTCTTTTACCAATGTGTTCTGGCTGTGAACATAAATATACCCAGACACAGTTTAAGAATATTTATAAGCTTTCTCTCTCTAGAAATGTTTGTGTTTTTAGAAACAATACAAAAGTAAAATCGATTTATATAACAATGAAAATGTGGGAGTTTACCTAGGAGAAGACAAACCAATCAAAGTGATAATTTAGGGCTATAAAGTATGGGGGTTACAGCCTATGTAACTTTTAATCCAAGTAGTTGCATCAATCTAGGATAAAAAATGACTGAGAGGTCGAACCACAACTTGACACGTGTCCCACGTCGAAAAATGGATTTTGGAATTTTTTACGCTAAAGTTAGTCTCTTCGAGATCCGATCAGAATGACTCTTGAACTTCTTAATAGTAAGGTTAATTTATTCAGGTCGGATACAAAAGGCATATTGGAGGATCACTTTGAATATACATTGAGTCTTTTTTTTTAGAGTTAGCTCTTCCAAAGATTCTTTGCAAGACCTAAAGGGGCTACTGATAAGTTCGAATAATTTTAACACTACTACTTACACATATTAGAAGGGCGGTTTGGAATTAACTTGTATCATGAGCAACCTAACAGGATAAAATAAGTGGAACATGACTCAGCTAGGTTCTAGTCAAATCATATCTTAGGCTAATGAGTTCTTAAACTTAACCCAAGCCCACAATACGACCTAAAAGGCCCATGAATCATTAATTAAGTATAAGTACCCCAACTACTTTCATTAATGAGGGTGATCAGAATTTAATACTAGCACATACCTAAATTATCCCTCTACATTTCACCTTAAACATTAAATTCCCAAAACACTTTACAAAATTGCCCTCAATCAGAAATAATTCACACCAAATTGGCGACTACAGTGGGAGCACGACGGTGCCTGAATTTCATATTCGAAACCAGTCAACAAGGTAGTTCGGATGGATCTGAATGCATAGAATGTTCCACCTCTTGAGGTGGAAGTAGCAAAAGAAAACAATGAATACACTATTGAGGAGCGCAATCAGTTGAGGGCTGAGATAGAGGAGAGCGCTAAAACAAGCATAGAAAAGGGTTAAAGAAAAATTTGGTGCATCGGTACTTCACCATACTGAAAAATCCTAGAGAGAATGAACAGTCCCTAAAGACTCATCTCAACTCCAAGAAAATGCATCGATCTAAACATATGGAGAGCTCCACTTCGGAATCCTCCAGTAGCTCATCTAATGATACGGAGCTTGATGAGTCAGTTTCCTCCAGCAGTGATGAAGGACGGTCGAAAAATAAAATGAGGCTTACGAAAAAAGATTCGAGAAAAAGAGATATGCATGGCAGACTCAAGAGACACCATGGGAAGATAAATGGTTCAGATGATCAAATAATTTTGTCTACTTTAACGTATTGCTCTAGTTGAGCTAGTATATTTACAAGTTGACTATTTTCTTCATTATTGCGTTGGAAATGGAGCCTTCTCAAACTCATTGCATGAATGCAAATACAACCACTAGATTGTGACAATATGATAGTTTGAATTTTGTTTCGACAAAAAACTTGGTGTAATCTCCATCTTAATTGATCTCATTCGAACATAAAAAAATGGTTCTTAAATATCGTCTGAAACATCTTATATATTTTATGCATCCTTTTGGGAGATTGTAGAACCATTGCATTGTAAGTTTTTGGAGGGTCACGAAAAAGGCTCGATACTTTATCCCTTTATTAGCTTTATACAACAACACCTCACTGCTGAACTAATATATGTGATGCTCCATATCTCATTTACCATATACCTTGTCCATCTTGTATTTGTCAAACAACGGTGGCATTATGTTATACAAAATATACGGGCTAGTGAGGACTTTTCATCAAGATGATAATCATCATTTAATTCAAGGTATTCATGAATATGTATGCATGTTAAAACCTAAGCCCTTTAATTTTTTCTCTTAACGAAATTGTGTTGTTCCTTAACATAGTTGACCGATACTTTGGAAAATGTTGGTTTGCTTGTGAATTTTTCTTAATGTATCTTGATGAATACTGCAGATAAACCTGAAAGCATTGTTAGGGAGGTACACCATTCCACTGTTTTTATTGTCCCTTTGCCAGGTTTGGCTCATAGCCTGGTCACGCCCCTATGGATTTTAAGGCATCAAGATTATATAGGTGGGGAATTTCTGTTTGTTGTGTTGAGTCCCCGGTGGGAAAACTTAAGTTTGTTGTAAACTCGGTTGAAGTTTAGGGAATTCTTGGTACCCTGGCTGAGGCGGTGAGTATCTCAAATGTGTAGTCAACAATGGTGATTTGGTGTTTATATTTTGTGAGATTTATGGTTCTTTTTTTCTCCTCATGATCCAACCAGGTTTCCTAGCTTTTTTCAGTTATGCCATGATGTGAGATTTCAGATTCTTATTTTATTTCGACGATGTTACCATCGCTGATTGTTTTGGCTTGAAAAACCTTGATCTGAGTTTGCTCTGATATCTTTGTGAGATACTTATAAGGGATGCTTCTTGTTCCAGGCTTCACAAACAACCAGTCCTTCAACTTTATAGGACTCACATCGTCTTCTTTCTCTTCATTTGTGGTATGCATATCAGATTTGACTGTAAGAGCATAATAAATTAAGCTTTCCTACAATAATCAATAACTATTAGCTTTTCTTCCCTTAACTACTAAGCTAGTTATTCAATTTTAGTATGAAAAGCTGTAGGACCGGTCGGGGTCTTAGGTTGTTCATGATGATGCCAGCCAGTTCAACCATATTATATCCACCCATCTCGGAACCTCGTGTTCCAATTTTAAAAGAGAAAGTGAATGTGATTGTGGCGATATAAAAATAGATCTAACGCTCTCCAACATTACCGAACGAAATAAATTATGGAATTATAAGAATGGGTTAGTGAATCGGTCAACCCTAAAGCAGATCGTATCCCACGAACAACTATGAGTACATTACCATTGTAATGAGTAGTATGATTTCACACTTACTATGGAAAGTTTGTTGATTAGTAATACAAAAAATATTGAGATTGATATGATGTATGATACTTTATATTGGATTTATGTTGATTGGGTACTTCAAAGAATACTTATATATTTTTCGTTCTGTTGCCAAACACAATGTATGAAAATTTCCAAAGGTCTTCTATAATGTATGTATGTGTTTAATGTTAAAGATAAAATGATGGAAGTTTATTTTGATAATATATCCACTAATGTCACAAGTATTTATAGACTTAAACTTGCATAAATTATGGAATTTGAGGAAAAAATCATACTATATATTTATGTCATATACTTCAATTGGTTGCAAATGATAAAATAAAGACGATATTTCTTGAAATACTACTCATTAAATTGGATCCTAAAATGTGAATATAAAGAAATAGTTATGGGTAAAGGAAATAAATTCAAAAAAATAGTTAATGATGTTAATATTAGATGAAACTCTACTTATGATGTTCTTTTACATGTTTTTTTTCCGGAGGGAACCCGCAGCCGCTACTCAAAGTGCAATGAGTGCGCACAGGGTAAACCCTCAGTCTGACGCGATCGCCTGCAAACCAACGCCAGAAGGTAAACCACACAAGGTGACAGGCTCAGCCGAGAAAGTGCATGTAGAGGGACTCGAACTCATGACCTTTTGGTCATAAGAATGTCATACTCAACCAACTCGGCTACCCCCTTGGGGGCTCTTTTACATGCTTATTTGTTTAAGGATGAGGTAAACATAAAATTAATGACTATTACAAACCTTTTATGATCAAAATTGGAAATATTTTAATGATTTTTGATATATTTCCTAAACATTTTTAAATAGTGTACTCGTGTTTCTTCTACATAATATAGTTTTAACATTCATATAGCCATTGTAATATGCTGTCAATTTTGTCATGCATTTAAATGTAGAAAAAGGTAATGATGTTTATAGAGAAATGATCCTCACGATGGAAGGATTTTTTTAGAATATTTTATCATATCCTACATGCTTATGCTATTGGATTGCATTGTACATACATGTATCAAATTAAATTTGTTTTATCAATATGTTGAGTGTTTTTATGAGACTATCAAACTTAAAATGATTATAATTTCAAGAAATAGTATGCTGATATTGAATCTTATTTGCATATGATTTATAATTTTAAGCTGAAAAATACGGGAACAATAATCGTATTTCACCCCCGAGTTTATTTGGTAGTAACTCGAGAAGTAAAATCAGACATCATCACAACTACTTAAAAAAGATATGCAAAATATACCGGAACACCTAATCGAGAGGATACTGACTTAATCATATATTTGAAAACTCCATTCGATTCGATTATGTATAATGATACTGGTTTATTTTATGTCTTTGCATTTTTTTTCGGAGGGAACTCGCAGCCGCTACTCAGAGTGCAATAAGTGCGCACAGGGTAAACCCTCAGTCTGACGCGATAGCCTGCAAACCAACGCCAGAAGGTAAACCACACAAAGTGACAGGCTCAGCCGAGAAAGCGTTTGTAGAGGGACTCGAACTCATGGCCTTTGGTCACAAGCACACCATACTCAACCAACTCGGCTACCCCCTTGGGGCTTTTTATGTCTTAGTGTGGTTGAAGTACATGGTGATAAAGACCAAATTATCCGAAGGGCAGATCAGAAAAATATATTATTGAACTAAGGTTTATTTCATATATGCTGATATAATAAAGTGTAATAATTAAAGGGTTTTTTACATGGTAAGGACTTCAGATGTTTTTGGGCTTGGTTTACCAAATGGGCCCATGGACCAAGTAAGCCCACTGAACTCATTCCACTATATACATTTTTGATGACATTAAATGATATCTGGAGAAACATTCTTACTTCCTAACTACATGTTAGAGCGACTTTCTATAACATATTTCCAAGAAGCTTAATTATCTCTTTACAACTCATCCAAAATTTAATTACTTCTTATTTGACCAAAATACCCTTCAAAAATATTTGACATTATCAGCGGCGACCATAGTGGGAGACTAGTTAGGTACCCGGAGAACAACATTATAAACATTAAGCGTTAGTAATCTTATCTTCAAAATATACCAAAGGACAAACTTTGAGATACAGGTGGATCCTGCCCAGATGACCGAGGAAGTCATGATCGAAGAAGTGTATGGTCAAGTACTACATATGAATGACGAGAAGCAAGAACGATTTCTCATGTAAAAGAGCATGACTAGTTGCGAGGGGAGATTGAGGCATTAAGATCCCAAAAGAAAGCAATAATAAGCCCTCCAAGTAAGGTTCGACCGAAAGTCCAAAAACTCGAAGGATAAGAGGGTCTAACTAAGAGATTGTAGGCTTAGACGCTCAACATAATCCAGAACAGTACCAAATAGGTCGATCACACAAAGCCATTATACCCCGAAAAGGGAACGTAGGACCATGTATCGTTATAATAATTCAAAGTCTAGCAAATACTCTATGTCTGAGTCTGAGAAGTCTTCGTCCTCCCCGAATAGAGATCACCGTTTTAAAAAGAAAAAACATTATCATAATAAGTATTATTCAAAGAAACATTCCAATCGACATCAGAACCGAGAGCAGGTTCAAAGGTTGAGCAAACAATGCACTTCCTTGAATAAAGAAGAACCTCAAAAAGGTAAAAAAAGAATAGAAACCGAATGAAGGATAAGAGGTTCAAGGATCCATAGTGTTAATTATCAAACAAATAATTTGTTTGTTACTCAGTTTGAGCAGGGTATTTTTTTGGTAGCTAATGAGGGTCACCAGTATGGTCAGAGACATAATTTGAGGCAAACTTCCCTTTCAGCAGAAATATTCTCTGAAAATTTACCACAGCATTATGACATATCCAAGATGGAAAACTTTGATAGGAGTAAAGATTCGGATAACCACCTTGAGCATTTCAAGAACTTTATAGTGAATTACGACGACTTTTTATACCAGATTTCCTCTAAAAACTATAAGGATAACACTTTTAATTGGTATAATCGGCTTTCACAAGGGGTCTATCAAGCACTTTATAATGGTATAATCGATACCATAATTTAGTATAATTAGTTTATTGGGGGAGTTTGAAATATTACACAAAATGCTTCATACAAACTAAGAATAGCCTAGATGATTGCTTTGAGCAAATGGTTATAACTTTCTTCCGGTAAGGGCTTCTTCCTAGAGAATTTTTTGATAACGTAATGAGGAAAAAAACGATTTCATTCGGAGGTTTGTTATTAAAAGATGAGAAGAAAATAAAGGTGGAAAAATAGAACATATTAAAATTGATCCATTTACGGAATTAGATTCCACAAACTACCCCCTCGGGCTCTCACCAACAACAGGCCCAAACATTCCTTAATTTTGTTCCAAATGATACTAATCAGAATTTATCTCGACCTAGGGTAAACCAACACTTACAAGGTCAGCTGTACTGATCTAGGTTAAATCAATGGGTCCGACCCGACCATTTTACGGAGTTACCACAGAGTGTTGCTGCTATATTTGATTATGAAATGAATTTTGGTGAGGTTTGAAAGCCACTCCTAGTCCAGACTCGGAGGGAGAGGTTAAGGATATATGTGAATTGTTTGAGAAACTACCTATTTTCTGGTGGAGATAAAGTAGTAGGGCCTTCAGGTTGCTCAAGAAGCAAGTATATTGTGAGATTGACAACTCAGTTAGAAGGAAAAATATCTTCTCATCTTTACCAAGTTTCAATGCCATTTTTTGATAATCTGAGAGGTGTTGTCGGGCTAAATGAAAATGCTCTGGTGACCGCGGCGGCAATCAAGGAAACTGAAATCCAAAGAATTTTGATTGATACATATAGTTTAGTAAACATTTTGTTTATGTCTACCTACAAACAAATATTCTCTCGTTATACGCTAATCAAACAGAACGATATTCGAAGGCGATGCTCTACTTTCCTGATGACCCTTCAAGAGGGTGGCTAGAGAATATTATATTATCGCTCCGGTTCCCAAGATGCTCTAGAATCCGGAAACCAAAAAATAATAGTAATTATCTGAGTCCACTTTGGAATCAGACACTGTAAATGATCTGAGAGAGATTTCGAGTTTGCTAATACCTGATGATGATATTGAGGTATTTACTTTTCCAAATGGAAATGTGTGAGAATTGGAGCCCAACTACTATCTTTTTAATATGAGAATTTGCATATGTTTACCTGGTGTATATATGATGTAAAAAGCATCATTGCCAGTATTGTTTTCCAAAAACTAGCAATACGACCCAACGTATGCCGTGTTATACAAAAATGAAGAGTTTTATTTATTATTGAAAAGTATGAATCCATTATTGTATAGATGGATCAGTCAACACAATTAAGGAATATCTCGGAATCTCAATACCCTTTATGGATATCAAACCTGATACTCGCTAAAAATAAAAATAGGAAGTAAAGCATGTGTGTCGACTTCATTGATCTATATTGGGCATGCTCGAAGGATTTGTTCCATTTCTTTAGAAATGACCAACTGATATACTCGACATAGGTAGTAAGCTTTTGTCGTTCATGGATGTTTTGCGGGGTATAACCAGATACAAATGGATTTGAGGGACCAAAACAGCACCACATTCATAATATGTATGGACTTACACTACTACAAATTAATGTCATTTGGTTGAAGAATGTTAGGGCTACTTATCAATATTTGGTAAATAATGCCTTCACTATCTATATCAGAAAAAATGTTGAGGTTTATATTGATGATATGTTGGTAAGAGTATGATAGATGCGGATCATTTCTTCGATCTAGAGAAAAATTTCTAATCTAAAAGCCATCAACTTAAAACTGAATTCAGAAAAGTGTACATTTGGTGTGCGGTCTGAAAAAATATTGGGTTATATCATGAGTGAAAAAGGCATTCAAGTCGACCTGGTAAAGTTGGAAATTTTGATTACCATGTATCCTTCGAGGTTTGTTAAAGAAGTATAAATTATAACTGGAAGGTTAACAGCTTTAAACTGATTCATTTTATGGTCATCTTTCCAAATATTAAGAAATGTAAGCAAGTTCAATTTGACTTTAGATTGTGACTAAGCTTTTGCAAGAATAAAAGAACATGTATCATTTCCGAAAACATTAACCAAACCACATATGGGAGAAAAATTGTATATATACTTAATAATACCAGATTATATATTGAAGCATTCTTGGTTAGAGAAGTTGAGGGATATACGTGCCCTGTTTATCATATACGTACAATCTTATTAGATGCCAAAAAATTATAATTAAAGCTGGAAAAGTTAGCTTTGGCTCTAATAGTTACAACTTGAAAAATGAGGTCATATTTCCAAGATCATTCACTTACAGTTTGAACTTTTTTTATCACTTATAAGTGTATTGAAAAACCAGACCTCTCAGTTTATGTGTTTTAATAATCATGTCATCAATGCACGCTTTCAAATATTGCCCCAAATGATCTTGAAAAATGTGATTAACTAGCCTTTGATACGTTGATCCCGCATTCTTCAATCCAAAGGGCATGACCGTATAATAATCGAGGCCCCGCTTAGTTGGAAAAGTTGTGTGGTCCTGATCAGACAGGTGCATGCAAATCTGTTTATAGCCTGAATATACATCCATAAAAGAAAGAAATTTGCAACTTGAAGCTGAATCAATGAGCTGATCTATCCTTGGCGATGGGAAAGCATCCTTAGGATATGCTTGGTTCAAATCGGTAAAATCCACACACATTCTCCATTGCCCACTCTTCTTTTTAACTAAAACCGAATTAGCTATCCAAATCAGATACCTTGATTTTCAAATGTGCCCCAACTGAGTGAGCTTAGTGACCTCGACTAATATAGCGGCCTGCTTCTCAGCTGAAAATGCTCTACGTTTCTGCCGTACTGGTTTATCGCATGGATTGATAGCCAATTCATGGCTTATTAGTAGAGTTAGAAGATTACGAATTGAATTTGCTCCTCGAATAACAATCAAGGCACAATCTTTGGCATATTTTCTAGTTAAATTTCATTCTAATCGACTACAGTCTGAGCCAGATATTGATAAACCTATGAATGAATGGACAACTCAAACTGATAGAGGCTCAAGTATTTCGGGTTGTGGAGCAGGGGTTTACTTGGTATATTCATTTGAAGATTCAATTTATCAAGCAATATGCTTCGGTTTTAAAGCATCAAATAACGAAGCAGAGTATGAGGCGCCACTGGAAAGGCTAACGCTTGCAAAAAATTGTGGTACCAAGATATTTTGTCTAATAAATTATTCACAGTTTCTTATTAATCATGTCTTAGGTAACTAAAAAGCAAGAAAATATAATTTTATAAAATAGTTAAAGGCATTTAGAGAGACAACATCGTTTTAAGCACATCAAGTAACAACACATTCCTCGGGCTGAAAATTTGATGTCTGATTCCTTAGATATTATTGCGTATACTGAAGGATATCCATAGGTTATGATACAAAATCATCCCCCCCCCCCATAATGATAAGTTTTACGCACAAATCAGGCACCAAAGAAGCATTCCAAATCTTGACCACCACATATAAGGATTGAAGGTATAAGACTTTACCAATTGATAAAGAATTGGCGAAAAGACTAAGGTTTAAAGTAAATTATTTTCAGTCCTTTGGGATACCCTCTATAAGAAGTCCCTAAGTCAACCAGTATTATGATGCCTCAAAACTGATGAATTATAAATGCTACTATTACGCGATAGGAAGGGGTCTGTCTATTGTGGCTATAAAACTTTAACAAGAAGGGTTTTGTTGGTTGTATACTATTGGCCTTCTATTATGACATATGCTAAATAATTAATATGATGGTGTGATCTCTGCCAATGATTTGCAAACACAATACAAATGTCAGTGGTACCACTTGTGTCCGAGGCATTACCTTTCGATAGATTAACCCATGACATCCGAAGATTTTCAAACCATTATCGTGGTTGTTTATTATTTTTCTAAATGGTTGAAAACAAAAACTTTATCCGCAGTTACATCCAAAGTAGTTTTTAAGTTTAGCATTTCTAATATATGATGTAGATTTGGAATCCTAAGAACTATTACAACATATAATAGCCCTCAATTTGAAAACAGGGACATGGAAGAATTTTGTACTTTCTCGGGAATTCAACATTGTTACTCATCACCTTTTCACCCCCAATCCAATAAACAAGTAGTAGTAGTCACTTGAACCATCCTCGATGGCTTAAGACAAAATTTAGAAAGAATAACTGTAAAATGACCAAGTTATTTAAGAGAAGTGTTGTGGGCTTGTGATACTACACCCCAAACAACAACGCACAAATCCTCTTCTGTATTGGTTTATGGGATGGATACAGTAACACCAACTGTGTCTATTCTTCCATCTTTCCAAATAGTAAAATTTTCGAAGAGAATATCGATATGATGAGGAGAGCTGAGCTAGATTTAATAGAAAAAAGAGAAAAAGGGCATGTTATTACGGGACATGTTCTTCCCGTAGAAGGTATAGATTTCGATCTTATTGAGTGTTATGCTGAGAATGAGAGGGCCTAATTTTGTTCCGCTATGTTTTTCCTTAGATTTTTCTACCTAACAAAAAATACTAAGAAGCCAAATAATAAGGGTGTAAATTTTGTTCATCTTTCGTGGTTGCAGGAGACCTATTATGCCAGTCGATGTTATGATGATATTATGACTAATGAACGCGTCAGTCATGCTACCCGAGTTTATATATTATTGTCTTAGGCAGTACGATATTGGCAAACAAGACTGGCAATATGGTTTCTCTCGATTGTTTATAGTTCATTTAACATTATATTATGATAGATAAGTATAAATGGGGTGAGATGGTTTGGCCTGATTATACCATGACTTGAACATAGTTTGCTTTATAATACTAGTGGTATATGTAGGTTTATAAAGATATTGGAGGCTTGTATTTTTTATCACTCTCCTCAGATACCGACTCCGTTATACATGTATGTTATTACCTCACCGTATATTATTAGTAAAAATCATCATTAAACATCAATACAAGACGATATTAATTTATAAACATAACATTTAACATCAAACAATATTAAACATTAGTAGTCAACGTCATATCTTTCATTAAATTCAAGTGGTGTGCAATTAGCTTACACATTCACTTGTTCAGTAAGACGCCCATCCACATAAGTTATCACATATCTTATAATGAAATAAGTAATTTCAACTGACACAACTGAAACAATTGTCCAATTGATCATATATCTCTCTTGATACGGTCTGAAAACCGAACTGCCAGTCTGACGTACTGTATACCACACTAATAATAAAATGATGTAAAATTTTGGGGATGCATTCCGCGTACATATATATATTTTCGTTGTTATTATATTTTTTTAGTCGATCTACTTTTCTTTTTGTGGTGAGATATTTTGGTACTACTAATGGATTTAATTTTGAGGCAGTCGTGCTACCTATCATATTGAGTGTGTTAGCCCTCTTGGTTTTCTCAAGAATATGTCCGTAATAAAAAAAATTCACATTTAGTTGATCGGTCCGGATCAATTTTTTTTTACCTCTAGTAATAGCTGATTCTTTAGGCTTTACAGTGTGACTAGTTTCACGTTTTAAGATCTACATAACCCCATTAATAATATGATCTTAAATTTCTACTATGTAACCACGTATGAAACTATCTATAATGGATAATTTTTTTGACGAAACATTTTCACGCATAGTTCAATCTTTAGGAACGATATTTAATATTTTCCATAATATATCGCAATCGTCTGTATGAATGGATCTATGTTACCTTTCGATCAAAGTTATTTCACATCCACAATGCAGCGCGTGTGTTTTTCAAATAACACATCCACAATGTTACCTGATCTATGCTTCTATCTTTAGCCCGATTATAAGTCTTCTATATTATATTTGTGCCCAAAGTGGATAAATAACAATTTATTTGCGCAAACATCGTAATTTTATGTTTAGGTTCAAAACAAAACTTATTGTGCTCGAAATATTCAAAATAAAATCAAACAGCTTGTGAACTTTGTACCATAAAATTTTAAAGTTATATTGATTAAGACCAAGGTAACGTTTTAAGGACTTGTGAGCACTCTCACATATACAATTTTTTTCATTATAAATTTTCTTTAAAAAACAAATAACATTGAAAACAAAATTTTCACTTATCGCTTGATTGTTCTATTGCCCAAATGTTTAATCTCGTTGGTGAAGCAATTAAGAAATGTTTCCCCGTATGTTTTTTCCATGTCATAAAATAATCTATAATTTTTTGGTAGGAGGCGTATAATTCGTACAATGATGTTAGATTTTTATTATACTCTTCCTATGTGTTTAATTCGACAAAAAGGTTATAAAATTCGATAAAATCATCCATGAAACCTCTGGAAGACATCAATGTTTTAGTGTTTGCAAGTACGTTCTTGTTTATATACCATTTGCATAACATGTCAATTGCATCCCGAAATAGGTCTTCAATAGCTAGCATGAACATTAATTCCTTATCAGTCAAAATAGCACTTGGAAACACATATTTATTATCCATCATCACACTTAAATTCCATGTGTGGTTAGCTTATTTCCCAATACTCATAAACACAAAACTTACATAAAATGTAAGTTATATTGAAATTATACCAACAATCTCAAACAATAACATTCCATACCTAGTCCACTTATGAGTACAATCAATGATAAGTACATGTGGTATGTACATGACAAGTTAATAATTGTAGTATGCGTAAAAAAATTGGATTACAGACTAATTCCTCTCGTCCGCCTTAAGCATATTACTCGTGAATCTTGTCTAACTAGATGGATGGTTCGTGGTTGTGTTTCCTGTTTACAACGGTCAATCACCAATATTAAGCTAGTGCGTCAATTATAAACACTTTTAATTCAAAAGAACAATCACAATTTTTTGTTGTACACTTTCATTTCCTTATAATATCCGATTTAGTTTTCGATTTATAAATACCATACTTTTCACATTTGAAGACTATCATAGGATTTTACCCCTATAACCGGAGTCCTAAAGAGTAATAATGTTAATGAATCCTATATTGTTTTCTTTAGATTTTGCCAATACATCCAATTCAAATTTAGAATAATACGTGAGCGTGGTAAAGATGTGTGTATGGTAAAAATGTGTGTATGACCGGCCATCATAAATGATAGTTACCCGGGTTCTAACACTATCTAATCATACACTTGTTTGCTAATATATACATATAATAACACATATTTTGATCCATGTTTGGCCAATATAACCTCCTGTTACACCCGATTAGTGAAAACATCACACACTATGCAACTAGATCTACATGAAATCATATATTGGAGGTAACTAAACATATATAAAATCACATGTTGGATATGACATATGTGCATGTTCACTTGTGTGATTTAAACATTTAAAATTACGAAGTTTAGAATGTTTGTTATTTTAATAGCGATGTCTTCCTTTTCATCATAAAAACCGAACATGAGACAACTAAACTCATTGTTAGTTTAGATGTTTAAAATTTTTATGATCTTAAATTTTTTTTTAATAACACATGTCAGTATGAGATGTTTTTTTAGCCAAAAGAAAGACTATATTAATAAAATGAAATGTTTTACAAATAGAAGGACCTAAAGAAATAAGTCCAAAAAATGAAAATACAAAAAATGGCGCCTAAGTTTTCCGCCTAAACTAAGAACCCAAAATTTAAAAAGAAACACCCAAGGGTCAGCTCCCAAGACATAACTCCAAAACATCAATGACCATAACTCCAGCCCCTTCAATGCATCAGACTCCTTGTTTTCCCGGCTAATAGGGACACCCACCATTACTCCATGATAACAAGCACTCCACATTGCAAAGCCAAAGCATCAACACCACAACACCAAGTCTGCAAAACAAGACAAACTACAGCAGCATCCATACTTACTAGACAATATAACCTAAGCTCAAACTTTCAAGAAAAGTAAGAGCAAGAAAATCGGAAGGAGCATTATGCTGCTGAAAATAGAGTTTCTGCTTGCACTTCAGGGTCCATTTTGCTAGCCAATCGGCAGCTTGATTTTGGACCCTTGAAATGTGCAGAAAACACATATTACCATCCATAAGATTTCGACAGAAAGTGAGATTAGGGTCTTCAAACACAGAACTGGCACCACTAGCAAGTTGATTAATAAGCAGGAGAGAATCAGACTCAATATCAATGCTTAGCCAGTTATTCATGTGACAAACAGAGAGACCTTGAAGCAAAGCAAGAGTTTCAGCTTGAAGAGGAGACATTTTACCTAATAAATTACCGTAAGCTTGCAAAATGTCACCATCGCTGTTTCTGAAAATCATGCCCGATGCAGCCTCACCATTGCTAGCACAGGAGGCATCAACATTCAGCTTTAAACGAGGGTGAATAGGAGGAATCCATCTAAGGTATTGAGGCACACTTCTCTTTACACTAGTTCTACAGCCCAAGATCACACCAGCCTCCCTAACATTAGACCAATGCTTGTAACTAAGATTACCATTAACATCTGCACTTTTAACAACATTAATAATACAGTCAATAGCCCAAGAGACACTTAATAGGACCCCCTTATGCTTGAAAGTATTTCTAGCCTTCCACACCACCCAGCAAATCACTTGAGGCACAAGATGAGTAACATGAAATTTGGTTCTAGAAAACCAAAACCAGCACCTAAGAACATGAGACAAAACCATAGACCTTCTGATTCTAATTTTAAAAGTACTTGAAAACCAGTTCCAAATCTGCCAAGCAAACATGCAATTAACAAAAACAGGATTCTTATCCTCACTATTGTCACAAAACATACACTTTGAAGCTAGATACACATGCATTCTCATCATAACACTATCAAGGGGAATAAAATTATGAAGCAGTTTCCATGTCATGAAAGAAACTTTCCTAGGGATTTTAGAGTTCCAGATAATCTTAAAAAGAGCAGAGAAATTATGCTTAGCTCTTAAGCTTTCCCAGGTTTTCTTGAAGTAGAAATCCCCATTGTCAGAAAGCCTCCAGCTGATAGCATCATCTTTGTCAGTTATATGAAGCATGTTGATCAAAGCCAATATGTCAGGCCCAATGTTTTCCTGCACCTCATCCAAACACCAAGAATTATTTTGCCAAAAAGTATTAACATTCACATCAAGATACCAATATATATTGAGCTCAGAAGCAATAGCAGGCAAGCTATGCCAAGAATCCTTCCAAAAATCCACGTTACCTCTACCTAGAACCCAAGTGACATTCCTATCAACCTGATGTCTAATACCACAAAGCCTTTTCCAAAGTAATGAACCCTTAATGCTAGCATAAAGAGGGTGAGATCTTTTGCAGTAAATGTCATTCATGACGTTAGACCACAGACAGTTATTCTGTCTAAACCTGAACCAAAGCTTTTGGGAGAAAGAGTTCTGAATGTCAAGCAAACGCCTGACATTTAAACCTCCTTCACCAAAAGGCTTACAAATGAAAGGCCACGAAGACCAGTGAATTAATCTCTGATCCAGCTTAGTTCTCCAAAGAAATTTGTTCAACAACTGCTCAATCTTACAGATGACATTTCTAGGAAATTCACTGCATTGAATCCAATAGAAAACAATAGGCAGAATGACATTAGTAATAAGAGATAACCTGGCACCATAAGAAAGGATCTTGCTTTCCCATTCAATGATACGATCACTGATCTTGTTCAGGATGAGCTTATAATTAAGAGCCTTGTTGTTGTTAGATATGGTAACCCCCAGGTGTTGAAAGGGAACAAAATCCACCTCGAAACCAGTTTGCAATTTGAGGCTATGAACCTTAGCAGGATTAGATTTAGTAGAAACAATCAGCTTAGTTTTAGTTTTATTAATAGCTTGACCTGAGGTAATCTGATATAGATCAAGAAATTCACTGAGAATATCAATCGAATTAGAAGAATTGTTAGTAAAAATTAGGATATCATCTGCAAACATGATACAAGGAACAGAAAAAGAACATCTAGAAGCAAAACACATTGAAGGTTAACATTAAACAGACTACTCAGGCCCCTAGAAAGAAATTCTTCACCAAGAATAAACAGGCAAGGAGATAAAGGATCTCCTTGCCTTAAACCTCTTCTCATTTTGAAATAATCCACAGTTTCACCGTTAATAAGAATAGAAACATGAACATCAGAGATCACCTTCTTAATAAGATCAACCAGCTTAACATCAAAACCAAAAGAACTCAACACCTTAAGGATAAAGGAATGCGAGATTCTGTCGAAAGCCTTCGACATATCCAACTGAACAATAGTATTACCATGCTTAGGCTTTTTATTAATATCATAAAGCAGCTCTTTGGCCAACAGAATGTTATCCTAAATCAGTTTATTCTTAATAAAAGCAGACTGATGGCTAGAGACTATCTTAGGCAGGACAATTGAAAGTCTTCGATTGATAAGGGCATAGAAGATCCTATTGATGAAAGTACACAACCCTATAGGCCTGTAACTTGTCCACCAAGTAGGATTAGAAACTTTGGGAATAAGGCATATGCCAGTGGCAAAGAGGCCAAAAGGGATAAAATTACCATGAACATAAGAATTAAAAGCACAGCACAGATCTTTTTTAATAACATGCCAACAATGCTTAAAGAAAACAAGATTGAAGCCATCAATACCCGGAGAACTATCCTTTTTCATGTTACCAATAATGAGCCAAACTTCATCCTCAGTAATATCTTTAAGAAGCATGTTGTTGTCCTCAGCAGAAACTAAAGCAGGAATGCACTCAAAGTTCTTACAATCCAGTAACCTGTTCTCTTCTTCAAAACTTTTATAAGGATGAGAGGTTAGAGTACTTTTAAAGAAAGAAGCAGCAGAAATACCAATCTCCTTTCTATCAGTGATCCAAACATCCCCATCTTTTATACTCTTAATCTCATTTTTCCTTTTTTTCTTAGCAATGTAATTATAAAACATTTTAGAATTACCATCACCTTCCTGAAGCCAACTGTTATAGCACTTCTGCTTGAGAAAATAGGCTTCATTCCTAAGGGCCTTAAGATATATGCCATTGGCCAAAGCCAAATCTGCAGCAGACTGATTAGTATTATTAGTGTAATGAACAATTTCCAAAGCTTTAACCTTACTCTCAGCATCTTTGACACTGTCAAAGACATTGCCATACTTAGCCTTGCTCCAAAGCTTAAGACAGCCCTTAAGCCTTCTGAGCTTGTACCAAAATATGTTACTAGGATGACCATCCATAGGCTGATTCCAGTCCCGCTCTATAACACTTAGAAACGAATCAACATTACACCAAAAATTAAGAAATCGAAAGTTCTTTTTCATGTAAACATTTTCATTAGAGTTAACCATATTAATATTGATGAGCAATGGAGCATGGTCAGAACAAGTTCTGACCATGTGAAGAACCTGTGTATCAGCAAAAGTTGACAGCCATTTGTCATTAATCAAAGCACGATCAAGCCCTCTCCACTTATTACTCCTAGACCAAGTAAACCTCGAACCACAATATCCAGCATCACTCAAGTTGCAACCTCTTATAAAATCATTAAAATTGTCCATACTAACTTGGAAAGAAGAAGAACAGCCCAACTGCTCATCGTAAGTAGAAATGGTGTTGAAATCCCCAACACACATCCAAGGCTTATCAGAACCACAGACAGATTCAAGACACTTCCATAAATCCATCCTAAGAATGAGATTGCATTTAGCATAGACTGCAAAAAGGTAGACCACCTCAGTAGTTCCAAGAACTTCCATTTCCATATGTAAACACTGGTCCATATTAAGAATAACACTGATATTAATGTAGCCAGCCCAAAAAGCCCACACTTTATCAGAAACATTAGCAGCATAGTTAGTAAAACCCAACACCTCAGCAACAGATTTGATCTTATCACCCTTAGCCATAGGCTCCTGAATGAAAAGCACCTTCACACACTCCACATTGATCATTGACTTGAGTCTTCTCAATGTGTGATTGTTATTCACACCTCTACCATTCCAGCTAATCACTCTGATCATTATCAGAGTAAGATCTACGAACTTTGCCTCTAAAATTAAGAGACTTGATGGTTAACTTATCCTTGGACCTTTTTTTCTTTGCAGTATTCAACTTGGAAGAGATGATTTCACTAAAGCTATGCTGCGGAGACAACCTTGGAGTTGGAGAACAACTATCAATATGAGGATCAGGAGAACTACTATACTGATCATCATCAATTCTGTTCAAAGCATCAATAACCTCTTTTCCTTTGTCTTGAGAGACTTCCTGAATTGAAACGTTATCACGCTGGCCATTTTTGTTCATTTGAACATCATTATTATCATCTTGAACCATATTGCTATCATCATGAACGTTATCCTCTTGAACCATATTACTATCATTCACAGTATCTTCATTTTTGTTGCTATCATTACCAACTTCTAGCTCCTTCTGAGTGACTATAGACTTAAGCTTTCTCCTGTAAACCTGAACAATGCTTCTTGATATCGTGGTATTAACAGACGGCACATTTGAAACCTCCTCCTCTTCTCTTGCATATCATTCGATACCACAGTCTTGTTATTTTCTTGAGCAGACACAGGACCCTCAGTTTTCTTTGAGGCTTTCTTACAAACAGATTGATCATGTCCAATATGAAAAAACCCATGACAATAAGAAGGGACATTTTTATAACTCATAGTAATCCAATAACCATCATTACTACCGAAACCAACCCACATCCTTCTCTGCAACTTTTGAGAAATGTCAACCTCAACTTGAGCATAACATGCGTTCGAACATGCCCTATTCTTGTGTGGAACGACCACTTTGTACACTGGACCTATAACACTAGCCAAATCATAAACCAAACCAGAATCGTATAAACATTCTGGCAAATTCTCAAATCGAACCCACACTAAAACAGTAGGATCTTCAATCTTTTTATTGAAATTCTGAGTCCACTTCAAAACTCGCATAACAATATCATCGAAACGCCAAACGTTACGAGACCAGAACTTAGCAACGTCTTCTTTCAATTCAAACTCAAAGAAGATGTGATGCGAATCCCACATCTCGAAACAAAACCCTCCCCTGAATTTCAACGTGGAAAGAAAACTCTCAAGCTTCTGCTTTTTCGGCACACCATTGCTGAATTTGCCTATTAATGTAGTTCTGGATTTCCTAAAGAGCGATTTCTTCACCTCAGCACCATATTGAATCGATAGATGATCCCCTGCTTTCTTGGCAAACTCTGGATTCCACGACTTAAATTCATCTTCAGGCGAGAACAAATCCACAAATCTCTTACCTAACTGTTGTTGATTTTGATTTAAACCCTGATGAAGAACGGGGAATTCTTCTGAAGATCGAAGATTCATGATCGAGAAGATCACGAAATAGGCGCCACAACTTTCTTAAATACTCTGTTCTTGGAGTACATTCTTGGAGCTTTTTTATAAACCTGTTATATCGTCAAAAGAAAGGCAGGTCCTACCAAAATTTTATGTGATTTTGTTATGAGATGTTTTTAGTTTTTCAATATTTAACTAAACAAACTAAAAAAATATGAGATCCAAACCGGACCAAATTTATGATTAGGTTTGTTTGCCGGGCTAGGCTAAAATGAGACCCCAAATCTTTATAGTGAGACCCCTAATTCAAAAAATTTCTGCAATTGTGAAATTACCTAATTGCCCCCACATATAAAAACACTAATTTTTCCACCCACTCACTTCTCTCTCTTTTCCTCCTCTCTTTCCTACCAAAACTCTCTCCAAAATTCAAACAAAAACCCACAAACATTTAATTTCTGCAAACTCCCACCAACATTAAATACTCATTAATTATATAAACTTAAACCCAATTACTCCGAGCATGGATTTAAGCGACTTAAATGACGATTGGAGCTGCAACGCTGATGATTTCCTTTCGGAGGAGGAGGAGCCGCTTACTGATCACCTGGAGAGCGTTGCCGAGGTAAAAATCTATTTTTTTTCAACACAGTACGTAAATTCGCATGTTCGTGCCTTCGATTGTATACTTCCACGCATGAACATGCGTGGAAGATGACAAATCTTCGCATGAACATGCGAAGATGTTGTCAAATCTTCGCAAAATCATGCGAAGATTTGTCGAAATCGTTATGCAGCGATTTGGACAAATCTTCGCATGATTTTGCGAAGATTTGACAACATCTTCGCATGTTCATGCGAAGATGTGGCCAAATCTTTGCATAATAATTCGAATATTTGACAAAATTGGTTTTACATGCCTTTTGGGTTAGATTTTGGGTTCTTCTTGGTTTTACATGTTTTTTTGGTTCAATATTGGGTTTGTCTTGGTTTTACATGCCTTTTTTTTGTTGAATATGGGGTTTGTCTTTATTATTTGACTTGTAAATACATGTTTGTGTTTGTGTAGGATGCCGCCGAAGCACCATGTCACATGGCGGATTATAGTCAAATATTTAAGATGGATAGATTCTTAACGAAGGCGGAATTGATCGAATGGGTTGACAAAGAGAGCAAGAGTATAGGGTTTATTGTCGTGGTAGATAAAGATGACGATGGTAGTAAAAACGGTAAAACACCGCGGTTATATTTTAAGTGCGAGAGGCACGGTGTTTACAAGCCGAGGCCTAAACCGGGGATTGTGAAGAAACGACGAGATTGTTCATCCAAAAAATGCGGATGTCCGTTCATGCTTAGGGGCAATCCGGTGTTAGAAGAACCCGGCTATTGGAAATTGGTAGTTATAATTGGAAAACACAACCACCGACCCTTCTTGCATTTGGATGGTCATTCACGGGCGGCGAGGTTAAAGGCGGAAGAGGAGGAGTATGTTCGCAAACTCACAACAATCGGTTCTCGGCCAAGAGATATATACCGTGGATTGAAGTTAAGAGATCCGGAAAATGTATCTAGTATGCGTACCATCTACAACATGAGGCACAAACACCAATTGGTTGATAAAGCGGGCAAATCCCAAATGCAATACTTGTTTGGTAAGTTAAAGGAGCACGAGTACTATGTTTGGGAGCGCACGAACAAAGAAACCGACGAAATCCTAGAGTTGTTTTTCGCACATCCCACGAGCATTGATTTGTTGCGCACTTTTCCTCAAGTGCTTATAATGGATAGCACGTACAAGACTACAAGGTATAAACTTCCTTTGCTAGAAATAGTTGGCCAAACTTCGACGAAAAAGACCTTTTGTATAGCTTTTGTTTTTATGAGCTCGGAGAAAGAAGAGAACTACACGTGGGCAATGAGCGTTCTAAGGAGAGTGATGGTGACCAACATGTGCGCATTACCAAATATTATCGTCACGGATAGGGAGTTGGCTTTAATGAACGCTATCGATGAGGTATTCCCGGATGCAACTCATTTGTTATGCACTTGGCATATAAACAGGAACATTTGCTCATACTCTAAGAAAGTGTTGCCCAAAGCGGACATGGGGGAGGAGTTCTTAGAGTTTTATGTCGCGGTTCAACATTCGGCGACGATCGAAGAGTATAAAAAAAACCTTACCGACCTTCACAAAGCCTACGCATCTTGTCCTAAGGTTCTCGAGTACTTGATGAAACAATGGATAGACCCTTACGGACACAAATTCCTTAATGTCTACACTAACAAGATTAAACATTTGGGGAACCACACTAGCAACCGGTGAGTTATATTATCATTGATTTACATTACTATGTTTAACTAGTTGTTAGACCTGTAACTAATCTAAGTTTATGGTTTAGGGCGGAGAGTGCTCACTCTAGTCTAAAACGGGCTATCGGCACAAGCCTATGCACTTTTGAGCAATTTTGGGATAAAGTTCATGCGTTGCTTCGCATTCAACACTCTACCATCTTCGAAACGTTCGAACGGAGTTTGTTTCGTCCTAGACAAGCATCTAGGGGAGCTATCTTTCGCGACATCAAAGGTAAGCTTTCATGTACGGCCATTCAAATATTAGAAGAAACTATTAGAAAGGCCGGGGATTTGTGGTTCACTCCCGCAAAGTGTGGTTGTGTAATTAGGACAACACACAATTTGCCTTGCGCGTGTGAGTGTGATGTGATCGCGAAAGAAGGTCGGTCGATTCAAACGAGTGAATGTGATGTTTATTGGAGTACTTTAGCGATCAAGCCTAGGGAAAACGTTGGTACCGAAGATGAGCTTACGAGAAAGCTATCCTTAATTGATAGTACCATACGCGGTTACGGTCCACAAGTGCAAGATCACATCATAAATAGGATGATGCAAATCCTAGATCCCGCTACAAGCCATGTGTTGGAACCTAAGGAACCGGTTGTCACGAAGGGTCGGAAAAAAGCCGGTGTCGACAAGTCAACTAAGCGGAACCCATCCGGGTTTGAATACCCTAGTGTAGGCGCTAGTAGTACTCCCGCCACGATAGGTAGCACGGCCGCGTCGGCGGTTAAGGCATTTATAGGACGCAAATGCAAAGATAAAGCACAACCACCGAAAAAAGAGAAAGCGACTCGATCTAGAAAATCGAATAAAGGAAAAGGATTGAGCGCCTACGGGAGTTGTTTTCCCGAGTACTTGCACGAGTACTTGGCTACCGTTGAAGACGTTGCTCCGGACGGTAATTGCGGATTTAGGGCGGTAGCTTTGACGATTAAAGGCAATGCGGACGCATGGGAGGAAGTGAGAAGAGATTTGATGTTTGAACTTTCAAGTCAACGTGATCTTTGGGAAAGGGTTTTCGACGGTGCGGAACGTGTTGACAATCTATTGCGGAGATTGGATTGTTTCAAAATGTACGAGAGCGGAACTAGGCACTGGATGACATTACCCGACTATGGGTTGGTGATAGCCACCCGGTATCAATGTATAATATACCATGTCTCTCTCCAACTATCATACACGTATCTTCCTTTGCGTGGTGTGCCTCCAAGATCATGTCCTATTGTCGAAGTTGGCATTGGTTTCGTCCACGGTAATCATTTCGTGAAAGTAAGTAAACTAGTACATTCTTGATAGTTAGATTTCATTTTATCAAATAATCCACGACGTATTTAATGTTTCTATATAATTGAAATTTTTAGATTGTATTAGACGGACCGTTGCCGGATATATACCCAATGTGGTTTGCGTTCCGCACTTGCGCTGAAGTTACAAATTGGGCCATACCAATAGGCGCACGTCTCAACAAGTATCACCAAATTAAACCAGCACAACCTCCGACATTAAACGATGGGGATCATGAATGCTACGATTTGACCGGGGATGCATAATGCTTTGTTGTATTGTAATATTTTGTGTTACTTATTTTTTTTCAATCCTTTGGAGAGACATTTTGCCACCTCCTACTACTAGACTTGTGTTGTTTTGCATGATAATAATTTTAACTTTTACTTGTGCTTTGTAGATGTTATTGCAAAAAAATTGTTTTTTAAGCGGCCGTATGATTTTTTTTACCAAAACAGAGCCTCAATAGGTACCCTTTGGCCATTAATTTTGGAGGAAGGCCAAAATTATTTTATTTTATTTTTTGGATTTCCAACCTCAAATGTTGTTGAAACCATGTTTTGAAACCATTGGCGAGCCTTAAAGTTCGAAAAAAAAATTAAAAATGCCCCAAACCCCTTCTTTTCTTTCTGGGCAGTGCCTTTTTTGGCAAACGTTTTCGTGTGCATGTACAAAAGCACGCGAAACAGCGCGTGCAAATGTACATGCGCACGAAAACGTGTGCCAAAAAGGGTTCTGCCCAGAAAGAAAAGAAGGGGTTTGGGGCATTTTTAATTTTTTTTTTGAACTTTCATGCTCGCCAATGGTTTCAAAACATGGTTTCAACAACATTTGAGGTTGGAAATCCAAAAAATAAAATAAAATAATTTTGGCCTTCCTCCAAAATTAATGGCCAAAGGGTACCTATTGAGGACTAAATAATGCAAAAAACAAAATTCTACATAAACTGAAGCCGTAAGGTTTAATCATTCCAAAAACTAAAACTACTATTACGAGAATAAGTTTTAACAAAAAAACAAGAAGATGAACATTGGTTTGTGCAAAAAAAAAACATAGAATCAAGTTATCACGTACGGCCAAACATATACTGCCAATAAATAAATGGGGTAGATATTTTAGAGGTCTCGTTATAGCGAGACACCTAATAATAGAAGTTAGGCTATAATGAAACCCCTACTATTGCTCGCCCACCAAAATTGACTCGTCCGCTATAAATAAGACATAAAATCACGAAATCAAAATACACTTGCCAAACACTGAGCATTCAACATAAATAAAACTCGTTAACGTTTACTTATGGAGTTTACGGCGGACGAAGACTACCACATGCTTCAAGCTGTGAAGATTGCCCGCCAGATACTGGGGGAAGATAGCAGCGATGCGTTTTTCGAGCGTGTCCTATGTACGATGTACATGGGTTACGGCCGTTTGGGTACAAGAGGCATCGTTGTGCGCACTCGTGACCAGATCAAGGCCAGATATCTTTTTTGTCAGCCAATACAGCATCTGTTGTTCTTGCCATCGTTAATTAAACAAGAAGCTGCTACCGTCTGGAACCTGAGCACAATAGACTACATCACCAGGGATATGGTAGCATTTCTGGAGGATAAGATTATTGCAAGGGGTGGAATTGATGATGTTGAAAACAAACTTCGTTACGATTAATCATTCCACTTGATGATGGTTCTTTCCAGTATTTGTTAGAACTTGTTATTTCGTGAGTTGTTGTTATTTTAACTTGTGATGTTTCAATCCAGTATTTGTAATTTCATTAGTTGCTGTTTTAAATTTTGATCGAATGAATGTAAACATTCGATGTATTATGTTTCGATGTTCATTTCGTAAACAATAGCACTAAAACTTTAAAATACGTCGACTGCATAAAAACATTACATTTTAATCCAAAGCATTGCAAAATAAGAAATACATAGGCAAATAAGCCTCTGTTAACATCTCACACTTAGATTTATGGAGTCGGATAGTTCATTCCGCTCCCGACCTTATAATCATCGGAATCATAACTTCCTTCCGGGGTTGAACACGTTTCAACGGCGCTTGCAATTGCGTCGGCCATTTCTTGCTCCCTTTGCTGCGTCGCATGTGACACCATCTCCGGCGTAACTGGACCGTGGGAGCCCATGTTGAATACGTGTTGGACATGTAAACGGGTCTCGTAATCCAATGACTCAATCTGTACAGTCCTTGGCTTAAGATAAGCCAGCCTCTCGAACACTTCTTCGCTTCCGCGTGGTCGGGGCATTGAGCATCCTGGACAAGATGCCTCCCTACCATGGTTGAAGAACATCCTGCACAAAACCACATTGATGAAACCAGGAACCTCCTCTTGCATCGTACATCTGACGTAGTCAAATGCGACCAAGAGGCTTGCATCTTCGTGCACGCTCCACTCTGAATCACCCATTGTTGTAGCTTAAGATATTTTGTTTCATAGTCAAAATATGGTATTTATAGACTCCAAGTCGGTCTGTCGGTTCTAAAAAAATAAGCGGGAAGGGCGGTTTTTGTTCCCGCGTTAATTAACAAGCGGGAAAGTATGGGCGGGAAGTGCATTTAATGCGGTGGTTTTGGCGGCAATATTTTCATGAGTCTCGTTGTATCAAGACGTCTAATAATTTTAGTTTCTTAATAATGAAACCCCTATTACTGCACTCCTGCATTTGCGTACTTTTTTAACTGTGGCCTTCGGTTGTTTTAAGAATGCCACATTGGATAGTCTGGATACAGTGGATACAAAAAAATGAAAACAAAGTAAAATGGGCAGTCAAATAAGAACCAGTAGTACATGGTAAATGTAAAATAAAAAACATTCGGACATTAACTTAAACAAACAGTACATAAACTCCAATAAGCAAACAAATAAAAACATAAGTAATGCCGATTAGTCGAAGTCATATCCCAAGTTATCGTCAGAGTCAGTCCCCTCTTCCCTTTCAGCAATCCTTTTCTCAAGATACAGAACCATGTCGGTAGTGATGTAATCTACCACAGTCATGTTCCATACGGCGGCCGCTTCTTGCTTAATTTTAAATGGTTGGAAAAGCAAACGATCCATTGGTTTGCAATTAATGTACCTCTGTTTGATTTGTTCACGGTTACGCACAGCAAAACCTTCAGTTCCTAATCGGCCGTAGTTGTAGTACATGTTACACAAGACTAGCTCGAAAAACGCATCGCTACTGTCTTCGCCCAACTCACGCACGGCAAGTTTCACTGCCTGAAGCAAATGGTAGTCCTCATGAGGGGTGAACTCCATTTTTGCACTGTTTATGTTTGACGAGTGATAAGCATACGCTTATAAGCTAGTGGATGTTTGGGCGGGAAATGCAGTAAATGCGTGTGTTTTTGGCGGCAATATGTTCACGTGTCTCGTTATAGCGATACGTCTAATAATGGAACTTACGCTATAATGGGACCCCTATCTTAAAAGTCTTAGGTGTCGCACAATCATTCGTCAACATGGATTACGCTATCCTTATCTTACAAGTGTTCAAAAAGACGTTTTATAGGCAGTAACAATTATAGCAAATATAACAATTGCAAAATATGTGCCCATGGACTGAGTTGGAAGATCAATATCTGATGATGGAAGATCAACATCCAGTTTCTAGCCTCACCGAATTGGAACGTCGTGTTGCGTGTGACCGGTTCAACTGTCAACCCACGGATTTTTTAACAGAGGATCAGCTTGATTCGGTCCGCGGTGTCATTATTGACATTCGCCTAGACGAGATGCGTGACTAACAAGAATGTCATTATTGACATTGAGTTTATGTTTACGTGTCTGCTTCGGTTTATGTTCCAGCATCTGTTGTTGTTGGTGTTTAAAAAACGTTTGGGTTTATGTTTCAGTTTATGTTGCATTTGTTTTACATTCAGATACGTAACCCGAAACTTGGAGTTTCAAAGATGGAGTTTGAACAAACATTGGAAAGTTATATAAAAACAAAGTAACAAATTAACAAAACACATAATTAAAGATCAAACAAGTAGCACATCGCAAAAAATAATCCGGTCAAAAATAAACATCACATATAAATTCTAAAACTGTCAACAAAAAAAACATAAATGATAATCAGTCTCTGTACTCGTGAGATATGCGGTATATCTCATCCAAAGGATCCCGGAAGCTATCAAAAGTAACGCCGGGGTGTCTACGGTCGTACTCCTCCATCTCCAATATGCGCAAAGTCAGCTCGTGCAGTGTGGTCGCATGTGTGTGTGGTGTAGGGTTCACCCCAATCTCCACATCATCTCTGTCAGCCTCTGGATCAGATATGATGTACCATAAGTTCCCCGTAACCCACGAGGAGTAGACCACAGTGGTACCATCCTCCTGACCAGGAACATACCTCGCACCCCTGAGACTCTCGTGAATACAGTGTGACTCCCAGTTATCCCAACTGAATGCATCCCAGAGGTAGAGGGTGTTCGCACGACGATGCCTAGTAGAACCGGTGAGAAGAGGTCGCAATGGACCAGGAACCTGTATTTGAAACAATAAGGCTAAACTATGTACCACACATGCGCAATACAAACAATATTAATATTTAGAGTTACAAAATATTACCTGCTGAACGCGACCAAACTGTCTAGCCACCCGCAGCGGATAGTATGCCTCCACAATGTCCGCCGCCTTCAGCGTCGCATCTATCCAGGCTATATCAGGGCTACCTCGAGCAGTCCGCATGGTCGTATACGGCGTGAATGATACCTGTAAAATATTCAAATACCATTTATCATTATTAACTAAAATTATATATACGATAATTGAAATGAAACTAATTACAACTTACATCCTGCTCGGTGAAGCTATCCAGACAAACTCTAATACCCTCTCGAGTCTCCTGGCTCTGTCGAAACTTAGCAGGCGCATGAAGGCATATAGTAGGGCGTGAGCTACTATACCTCGGGTACTGATGAACTGCAAACGCCGAGAAATGGTCGTAAATCCACGTCTCTAACAGGGCCAAAAAACCCGATATACCCGAAGTAGAGTGTAGGCAACCTCTGCCTAGCTGGTAGTACAGCTGCGCCAGTATCATCTGCCCCCAGTTATACCTCGCAGAGCTGGTGTAATCGTCGATGAACTGCAAGTAGTCGAGGCTAATGTTGTTGCCCGACTTGTTGGCCAAAATGGTACAGCCGAAGAAGTGCAACAAATAGCCCCTCGTAGCTCTCTTAGCATCGAGCTCAGTGATCTCCTCATCATAATACTGATGGGTGCAGAATCTCCTCTTCAGCCATGCAAGGCGCACATGCCTCTTACCGCCGCCCTTGTTCTCCTTTATCTCCTCCTCAAGCTCCGCAGGGCTGCACCCAAGTAAGCGAGCGTATCTCGCAGTACGCTCATTAGCAGAGGGGTACTCATATATCTCACAACTGTGACCGGAAACTGAGAGCCCTGTTATCATGTGGACGTCATCCAGGGTGACGGTCATCTCCCCGAACGAGAAGTGGAAAGTGTTCGTCTCGGGATGCCATCTCTCAAGAAAGCCCTCAATCAAGTGGATGTTAGTCGACCACCTACCCAAGGCCTCGACCAAGGGCCAGAAACAGGTGCTCCTAACCTGTGTGAGTACCGTCTGCTGCCGGGGTTTCAAGTCCCAGCTGCTATGTGTGTTGTACATCGCATAACAGCGCAGTGTCTGTCGGGCCTGCATTTTTAAAAACATACAATAAATATAAACATATATGCAATATAATCCAATAACCATATAAACTCATCATATCATATAAACTCATTTTAACCTAAACTAATAAACTTTATAACACAAACCTAATTTCAATAACATATAAATTCTTAACATATAAATTCAGTACATTTATAACACAAAGGCATTCTAAAGTCATTCTAACATATAAATGAATTCTAACCTAACCTAAACTAAACCAATATCAAATCCAATCCAGTAACATATAAATTGATACTAACCTAAACTAATAAAATTTCTAACACAAACCAAAAATAATAATAATAACTTTAAAAACTAAATTAAAACTATAAAACTTACATCGCCTCTGAAGACGCTGTATGCCTCGTGCTCCCTATACGAATGAAACGTAGAGTATAGGTCTACAACGTGACCATTGTATCCACGGAAGCGCTGCTCCACAGATATGCGACGCTGCACAGGTGGCCGCTGAACTACCTCTAAGGTCCCTCTCCTACGGACCCGGACACTCCGAGAAGTCTCACCGTGATCGGGCTCCTCAGTCTCATGGTCCGTGTCGTAGTCTCTAGAGGTAACTGGAGGACGTGGGCGAGGAGGCATACTGCAAAAAGACAAAACCAAACAATTAGAAGAGTTGACATTTAAAAAAAAAAAAATTCATGAAATTGCGGAAATTCGCAATTTAATGAGTGGATTTGGAAAATCCACGCAGAAAATTGCGAATTTTCGACACAATCCACAAGACCGTGGATTTGGAAAATCCACGCATGTTTGTGCGTGGGTTTGCCGGATGCCCGCATGTTCGTGCGGGCATCCGGCAAACCCACGCACGAACATGCGTGGATTTGCCTGTTCGAGAAAAACACCCTCCCCAAACCCAGATCTGCCCCAAATCAGTCCTAAAACTATAACCCAACACCCTAAACTATCCTACTCTCCTAACTAACAACATACATGCTGATGGAGAGTGAAACGTAACAGAAGCTTAAAAGAGGGATAAAACCCTAATTTTGTTTTTTTATTTAATCAAAATAGTCTGACGACAAAATAAGGTATAGGATGCTTTATATAGCATCTATCCAAAACCCTAATATCAAATAAAGAAAATTACATAAATGTCTAGAAACTAAAATAAATAAATAAAATAACGTCTAAATATGAAAACTGATTTTCGAAGGCTTTAGAGGTCGAATTTGGGTATTAAACTTTGTGACAAGTCACAGTTTTGAAATCTTACGGTCTCGTCGAAATCTTCGATTTGAGTACCTATTTCACCTAATTCCGATACCTGACCAAGAAACCAGTTTATCCGCAAACTTCGCTAACTGTCTGCATCATTCCCTCCGGGATAGAAAAGATTCGCCCTCGAATCTGACTTATCTCTCCTGCGTCAAGACCAAGGTGCTCCAACCATAGTGAACTTCGCAGGCTAGAAGAAAACTTTCCAGCTTTCCATGGCGCTCCATTCATAGTTGATTCGAGGAATTCTTTGTCTTCGATAACGACACCAATCTCCGAGTCTCTTGAGCCGAGCAAACTCCTATCGTTTATATTAGACGATCCGATCAACGCAATCCGATCAGCTATGATTATTACTTTGCTAAGCACAGAAACCTGATTTGTAGCCATATAAACAGCTTGGGATACCGTCTCAAACACGGGATCACCAGCTTGCAAACTCTTACCAATCAGCCTGCCCATCAATACCTTCCTCGATCCTAGCGTTGCTACGTCATCATCGCCAGGGAAGACACTAACTATTTTAACAATTTCCTCTATACCCACATCCTCCGCACCGTCTAACAGTTCCAAAAGTTGTTTGACGTACTTAGACAAAACGCTTTGCATTTCCGTCGGGGTGGCCACAACTTTCTCACTTACCAGGATTTGCTGGCAGATAAGTATGCCTGTAGATATCACAATTATTTTCTGGATGTCAGCCTGAACACCCCTTAACCTAGAAAAGTTGAGTCGAAACGTTTCTGGCAGAATTTCTGGTGTAAGACCAGATAACCCGCTCACTAACTTCAACAAGCCAAGTCTCACCAACATATCAATTTTGTCACCCTTGCATTCTGTCTGTTCATCACCTGTGGAATTTGTAGCTGCCGGGGAGGAAGCAGGTGTTTGGTTCACATCAGTTCTGATCATAAAAGTACCACCAGTTTTTAGTGATGCAGAAGGTACAAGATCTTGCGAGAAACTCCCATTCCTTGGCAAAGCTGACATCAAACTTTTGTGTTTTTTCCACTCCTGTTCCTTGGAGTTAGATTCAGATGATAACCACCTCATTGTCGTTGGCAAAGATGTAATGGCTTCAGAGGGAGATCCATAACGGTTGGCGAAAGCTTTCCTTAAGTAATCATAACCAGCTGGCCCTTTCAACAAAGGCTCCAAACAGTTTATCCGAGCTTTGCTAATCTCACGCTTAAGATCCTGAATTTGCTCCAAGACAAAACGCAACCCCCTAATCATTACTATGACATGTGTATTATATGACTCGTCTCCAGTTTGACGTGTTTCAGCTAATGTCTTCAATATGGTCTGGTGATTAGCTTTCATTATATCATCACTTGCAGGAGCAGAAAGTTTCTGCAGAGTCACTAGTGCGAATTCTAGCATCTGTTTGAGAGAATTATCATCCATCTTACCAGAACTTAACAACTGACAAAGAATTTCCAGATCTATAGCTTCAGCTATCTCTGCTCTCCAGCTCTGAGGTGCCATCTCACAAAGTTCATTAACGACAACATTTTGAGTAGAGACAGGAATCTGCACAACTTCCGCTCTCTTCCATCCTAGAGAATTGTAGACAAGAACAACCACGCTTTTATTACTGGACAACTCAGCTTCGGATGAAGGACAGTAACTTATGTTAAGCAAAGGACACTGCAAAAAGTTAGTGCCTGGGTTTGCTGGTTGAACACTTGATATTGATTCCGACAAGAAAGCAAGTGAAGATGCGACCAACTTCTCGGCCTGAAGATAACCAATTGATAGTCGCAGTGCATAGTCAGCAGCGACGTGCTGTCTCTGAGTACCACTAACTGCATCATGGTGTTGAGCAATTGCCAAAGCATCAGCCAACGCGTTCGTGTTTGGTCCTGTATTACTCTTTCCCTTAAAGAACTCCAATTGCTTTGCCGCCATGTAGTAGCCACTCAGCATTCTGACATAACCTTTAAAGGCCGGTCTGCTTGTAAAGTATCCTGTCCAGTATGCATTTGGTTTGTCTGCATACGGGAAAGAGTCATCTGTTTTGAGCGGCCATTTCTCGTTTGCGGCATATTTTGCATCAGTATAGATAGATGGAGTAGAATATAGAGCATTAACACGACCATCCTGAATGACATAATGGATGAACTTGTCCATTTGTCTAAACCACGAATTTGCATATTGATAACGGAAGTCTGTTCCCATACACCACATAATATGGTTTGTCCTGGTCACATTAGCCTGTGCCATAGCAGCAGCTACAAAGTCATTCACTCGCTCTTGGACGTTATAATCAAACAAGAGAACATCGTCCTGAATAGGAGGAGAGCCATCGTTTATTTCAAATGTGAAACCATCAGGAGGGTCATAATGCCTTGGAAACACGCCAGTGAATATCTGTGAGGATGAACCAAGGGACTTGGAACCTCGCCATATAACCTCAAGTGTCTTCTCCCTCAGTCGCTTTGCACGGTCTTGGTAATCAATTCGAGCAAAATAGAGAGAATCGAATCCTAACTCTGCTCCAAGTAAGTAAGCCTGCACTGCAGAATGTCCAAAGGGATCAATTTGCCAACCAACTCTTGGAATTTGACCAAATTCTTGCTTGATAAACCAATGCCCTAGAGTTGTTTGATCAATTAAATCAATGTAATGTGGGGTCGCCTCATCATGCATATACATACCACCATTTATGAACTCAAGTTGACCCGAATTGACAAGCTCCTTGACTTTAACTTTCACTGAATCTTTCTGCTGTCTCCACCATCTTTGAAAGAAGGCCTTTGGTGATCCAGCAGCGTCGACATTATCAGGTAAACTTTTGTGTCCAATATCTTCCACAAGTTTAGTAGAAGCTGCTGTATCGTTCAAATCTTCCATCTTTACACCGGCATTCTCAACCTGTGGAGCAGCCAAACTTGAAATTCCATAAGGGAGATTTTGATTTAAAGCTTCCTCTGCAGATGATAGTTTAGGTTTTCCGAGCACTGGTGTATTGTCATCAGTAGCCAGAAGACTTGGAGTTGCAAGTGGAGACTCGTAGGCTGGTGACGAAGCTTCAGGAGGTCTAGATGGCGGCAAGAACAGTGTTGAATAATCTCCAAAATTATCCGCTGTCGTTGAAAATTTCGATTCCAATTTTTTGTCTTTTTTATTGGACCAAAATTTTTGTTTCAAAGATTTTAATTTTTTAATCTTAATTTTTGATTTTCGTCTAGGATTAGAGAAAGAATTATTGTTTACCTTGTCGAAAGAAGATGCGGTTTTTGCTGGTGTTATCCAAATATCAGCGTATACATTAGAAATCGGATCGTCTTCTTCCTCATCCCCGTATACATCATAAATCGGATCTCCTAATTCCGACCAAGTTTCATCAGAAATTTCACCTTCGTTGTCAGCCTCATACTCAGCAAAAAGTGGATGTTTGAGTATCGGCGACTCCTCCATGTCACCATCCAAGTCAGGAATGTTGACCTTCTGGGTCCGGCGAGCCAACTGGTGCGGCGACTCGGTCACATCTGTGCGAGCCAGCAGCTGATAAAATTCTTCGGTATATTCATCAACAGATCGGGGCCCCTGACGAAGATTCTGCAGTCGCTGGTAGAGTTCCCGCTCGAAGTTGTAGGGAAGGAAAGCCTTGCGGATTTTTCTTTTGAATTTTTCCCAACTCTGGACTTTATCCTTGCCTGCACGCGCGCGGTTCTGCTTCACCTGTTGCCACCAAGCCTGTGCCCTACCGCGTAGGTGGATGGCGACCAATGCAACTCTTCTCTCCTCCGGGACCTCCTTGAAGTCCAGGACTTCCTCAATCTGTGATAGCCAGTCGATAAGTGCCTCCGCCTTAAGGCTGCCATCGAAATCCGGGACGTCTATCTTGAACCCAAGCTCCCAGCGGCGTGGGTTAGAAGTAGTCTGGTCGCTCCCCTCCCCAAAAGGGTTAACCATACCTTCAACCTCCGTGCTTTGTTGCTTGGCGGTAAGAACAGCCATCTGCCGGGTCAGATCGGCTACCTGACGGCGTAGGTCAGCATCGTCACGATCATCTACATCACTAGTATATCGAGTCACTCTAGGGCCACCGCGACTGCTGATTCTTGCTCGGACCATCGCGCAGGACTGCCTGTGTCTGATACCACTATGATGGAGAGTGAAACGTAACAGAAGCTTAAAAGAGGGATAAAACCCTAATTTTGTTTTTTTATTTAATCAAAATAGTCTGACGACAAAATAAGGTATAGGATGCTTTATATAGCATCTATCCAAAACCCTAATATCAAATAAAGAAAATTACATAAATGTCTAGAAACTAAAATAAATAAATAAAATAACGTCTAAATATGAAAACTGATTTTCGAAGGCTTTAGAGGTCGAATTTGGGTATTAAACTTTGTGACAAGTCACAGTTTTGAAATCTTACGGTCTCGTCGAAATCTTCGATTTGAGTACCTATTTCACCTAATTCCGATACCTGACCAAGAAACCAGTTTATCCGCAAACTTCGCTAACTGTCTGCATCACATGCCCTTAAAATCAAACAAATCAACACCAAATACATAAAAATCGAATTTTTCTACCCGAATGGAAAACACTAAAAATCACTAGAAATAACAATGTAAAATGGAAAAAAAAAGCACCATGAAGTGTAGAATCCATACCTTAACAAGTTCGTGGAGTTGGATTTGAAGAAAAGTCGACGGAAAAAATTTGGGTTTTTTCAAGGAGAGAGAGTTAGGGTTTCGGGGGAGAAGAGGGGGAAGAAATTCTGAAACTTAGCTATTTATATCGATGGCATTTTGGTAAATAATTGGGGTCTCACTATAACCAACCCGGGTCTCACTATAACCGGGTCTCACTATAAAGATTTTGGGTCTCATTTTAGCCTAGCCCTTGTTTGCCATATAAAATGAAACTTAAAAACTTAAATTGAGATGATTCATAACTTTGGGGAGTTGAATGCAAACACTCTTGCAAGCAAAATTAACTCAATTTGGCCAACCAACTCGAACATCGTCTTCTCCGCCATTTCCTCCCTCTAATAGCCCCTGCCCGTCACACTCTTCTCTCTATCACTCTCTTTGGGAAGCAACAATGGCTTCTTCTACATTTCTGTCCAAGATCTCTCTCTCCAATGCCGCCACAACCACCATTTCCTTCTCATCCTCCGTCTCCTCCCCCACCTCCATCCCATGGCGGAGACGCACCATCACTCCATCCTCATCATTCTACATCAGACCTCGACGGAGGATCTTTACCGTCCAATCTAAGATCAGGGAAATTTTCATGCCTGCACTCTCCTCCACCATGACGGAAGGCAAGATCGTTTCGTGGATCAAATCGGAAGGCGATAAGCTAACTAAAGGAGAAAGTGTTGTCGTTGTCGAGTCCGATAAGGCCGACATGGACGTCGAGACGTTTTACGACGGAATCCTTGCTGCTATTGTTGTTGGTGAAGGGGAGACGGCTCCGGTCGGGTCTCCGATTGGATTGTTAGCCGAGACTGAAGAGGAAATTGAAGAGGCCAAAGCTAAGGCAGCCTCCAAATCATCGTCGTCTTCTCCTTCTGCTACTTCTGCTTCTCCACTTGAAGCTGTTACTCCCGCTTCTCCTCCTGTTACTTCGAATCCTGCTCCGGCGATATCGCAGCCGTCTTCAGCGTCGAAGGTTTCTACAGAGGGTCCGAGGAAAACTGTTGCGACACCGTTTGCTAAGAAGTTAGCAAAGCAGCACAAAGTGGATATCGGATCGGTTTCTGGAACGGGGCCACACGGCCGGGTTACCCCAGCTGACGTGGAGGCAGCAGCAGGGATTGCTCCTTCTAAGCCTGCTGCCGCTGCCGCTGCTGCTGCTCCATCTCCTGCTCCCGCTCCTCCTGCACCATCAGCCAAATCTGCAGCCGCGAATTTGCCGCCTCCTGTTCCAGGCTCATCGGTGGTATCTTTCACCACGATGCAATCTTCAGTATCTAAGAACATGATGGAGAGTCTTTCTGTTCCCACATTTCGCGTGGGGTATCCTATGAAGACTGATGCCCTCGATGCTCTTTATGAGAAGGTACGTTGATTTGAAACGGTCTAATCTTCCTGTGCTTTCCATTGTCAATAAAATCCGACTCTACATTGTCATGCTTGGGATTTACAGGTTAAGCCCAAGGGTGTGACAATGACTGCACTGTTGGCAAAAGCTGCTGCAATGGCCCTTGCCCAACATCCAGTTGTGAATTCAACTTGTAAAGATGGGAAGAATTTTCAATATAACAATAACATCAACATTGCAGTTGCTGTTGCGATCAATGGTGGGCTAATCACCCCTGTCCTCCAAGACGCAGATAAGGTGGGTGAAAGTGCTGAACTCTTACCGAGTAGTACTAAGTTATGCTCGAGTTTTTAAAGTTTCCTTCTTTAGTAATCGTGTTGTTTGCTGGTATAGGTGGATTTGTATCTGCTATCGAAAAAATGGAAGGAGCTTGTGGAGAAAGCCAGAGCTAAACAACTTCAGCCCCATGAATACAATTCAGGTCTTTTTCACTTTCTCATCAGATTTCATGAATTTGAATTTGTTGATGTAGAGTTCATATAATTTGGTGTAACTATACTTGATGCAGGAACTTTCACTCTATCCAATCTTGGTATGTTCGGCGTTGACAAATTTGATGCCATATTACCCCCAGGCCAGGTGACAAATGATTACAAGCCTATTAACTACAAAGGGGGATTGTTATCTACATAGTCAGTTACTGACAATTAGTATTGAGTTTCAGGGCGCTATTATGGCTGTTGGAGCATCAAAGCCTACTGTTGTCACTGACAAAGATGGATTCTTCAGTGTGAAAAGTCAAATGCTGGTAAGTTTTGTTTTTGTTCCTAGTATATGAGATTACTACGAGTTGGGAAACATAATATCTGATGAAATTAACTTGGGTTTGCTTGCATTACTGTTTCACTTGAATATACGGGATACAAATTTTATAAGATAAGATATTGTGCATTATTCACCGTCTTTAAATCTCTAGTTTCAATCGGTCATGTGAACATTTATCGTAATGGAATTTGCGTTTCTTGGGAAATTTCCTTGATTACTAAACGCAATGTACCTTTTGCAAAGTATTAATTGTCACTGAGATGCACAGCGCGTACGGATAGTATATGATCCGTCCCTCTTACGAAAATTGACCTAGTAGATAAAATGGTCAGAATAAGCATACTCTACTTTGTTTGTCAGGCGATTAGTATAGTATGTGTTCTAGTTCGTATTAAAGCTATGGAAAGTGTAGAAAGAAAGACAGTTGTCTGGGACCCTGGGTATATAAGATCTCAGGCACAGTCTACAGATGTTGTGTAATCATGCTTTGCAGGATTTAGCATTATGTCTTTCTTAGATTAAGATCTCAAAAGTGGGTTACTATAGTAGACGAAAATAGAAACACACACATATATATATATATATATATATATATATAGAGGACTGCATATGGCCACACAAGAGAAGATGAAAATAGGAAACAATTGTATCAAGATACAAGTGGAACTTTCATACAAAGACTGAGAGATCCTCTGTAATGATCTCTCATCTTATTGATAGGGAAAGTGGTACTATCTCATATGATACGATTCTGTCTGTTCCTAGTGAAAAAACCTTAGATTGTAGGTAGGCGTATTGCCTAGAGGAGTTGTGCCCAAATATAAGAGTTCTATCCTTATGAAGTTTCGTTGTATCTGTGTTAACGACCTTTTGATCAAATTACATAAGCAACATTTTTTATGCAGATCAGCGTAAACTCATGTATGTTAATCAATCTTTAGCTTTTTAGAAGGGAAAGGTGGAAATTCATTTTCGAATGCATATAAACAAATAGCGGTAAACTAGGGCTGTACATCGATTTGAGAGAAACCCTAGATGTTTCATCTGACCTGATGCCTGATGGTATCAAACTAGGTTGTATATTATATTGTAGGATCCACAGTGACAAAACTCTAAATGTTGCATTTGTGTTACATAAAAGTGCTGTTTTGTGATTTTTTTTCTTCTTTGGTTTGCAGGTGAATGTAACAGCTGATCATCGGATTATCTACGGTGCTGACTTGGCTGCCTTCCTTCAGACTTTCTCAAAGATTATTGAGAACCCAGAAGGGCTTACTTTATAGACTGAAGAAACGAAGTCAAAATTGAAAGTATCACATTCATTTGTTGTTAGCAATGGATAAATTTCGAGTAGCGAAGCGGTGTCACTTAATGTCTTTGAATTTTGTAGTTGGCCCATTTACACCTAAAAATTGTATTTCATTTGGTTGTCGTCTTTTGAGTGTCAAAATTGGGTGCATTATATTTATGTTATACAGGCTTTTAGCCAGGTTGCGGCCAATTCTTTTTCAGAACTCTGATGCTTTCTTATCCGAGCTAAATTAATCATCTGACACAACATAAATATGAATTACTAGATAAAATAAACTATATAGGATGATTTATTTACAAATAAAAATATGATTGGATTTATCAAAGGTTAGGTTATAATATATTTATAGCTTAAATTTGTTATCATTTATAAATGTATATCAAACGTCTAGTTCGAACTACTGTCCGGTCCTATCCAATAAATTTACTTTACATACACTAAGTTAGAGCTAATATAAGCATGTAAGAAATGCTATCATCTATTCATATAAGCTTGTAATGGTTACAAAGTCTAAATATAGAACTCTATGACAAAACAAAAAACAGAGCACATGAAGAATACACACAATGCTACAAAACTGTAAAACTTCGAACTGCAGCTTTGAAGAACGAAAGTGTAGCAAAATGGTCGGATCGCAGCAGAAACAGTATCCGAAATTATCTCTTCATTTAGAGAAAAAGATTAGGCTACCAGTCTAAGGATATATTCCTAGAAGTAAAGAGCTTATCAATGTACTCTATTACTACCCGCGAAACTTGTATATACCTTTTCATCTTCTTCTCTGCTGATTGATCTGCCACCCCAACACGACATTTAGCAAAGGTATTTTGAAACGAGCCATGCTACTTATGTTAAAAACAAGAAATGGAACTCACCAGTTTCACTGAGCCTAAACAATAGTTGATCTCTTGTTGGAAGAGTATACATGCCAGCATAGACTGCTGTCCTCACTGTCCATGTGTGGAATGGTGCACAAACTTGCGTATATGCTGTTGTGGCTGCGTCTTTCAAAGAATACTCCCTGTTTAGTTAGCGAAATTCATTCATTAAATCTTAAAATAAATCATCACAACCAGCTACTGTATTATTTCATCAAAAACTAATAACAGTTTTAGCAGATATAAAATCAATGTACATTACACAAGAGTCTCTACCCATGACGAAAAATCACGGGGTACTGCTCCTTAGATGAGCAGCACTTTATTACTTTGATAGGTTCCTTCTAAGCGTTTAATCACAATTTCGATTAGGGGTGGAAAAAAAGGTTTACTTCTTGGATCTTGTCAGACCCGTACCAAACCCGGACTAGTTGAGTCCGAATCCAAACCTGGTTTTGATTCATAGCACACAAAACCAACCTGGTTGATCGAATCCGACATGGTTTTGACTCATTCCTACTTTGTCAGGCCCGAATTATGAAATCCATAGCAGAATGATCAAGCCACACACTCCACACGAATTTCCAAAATCGGATGGTATTTCTTTGCCCCAACCCGGATTTCTGACATGAAAGTTTTGTCAGCACCCAGTAGATTTTGGATGGGACAAGATTCTGACACCCCTATCACTTTAGATCGGATAAACTCGACAAACACTACCTATTTCATATTCAGCATTCGGCAATGAGCCATTATAACCAAACTATTACAAATAGACTTGTCAATCATCATCTAGAAAAACCTTCTAACTGCTGACTATTCTTTTTGGTCATATAGAGGGCAGCAATTGAACTTACTCGGTTGATATAAATTGTTCGAAGATAGCTCTGACGAGGTCAAGACCTTGTCTAACTCGCCGAAGATTTCGAGTATGGCTCCCCGGAGATTTCACAGTGTTATTCTTGATGTCAACTTCAATTACAGCCGGTAAAGTCTTGTATCTTTTCGATGCTTCCATAAGATCTCTAACCTGGAAAAACCACACACACACCTAAAACATCATCAATCCAAATTTAAAATATAGTTTTAGAAAAACTTCTAATCCTTAAACAGTAAGTACAATACAAGATATGAAATCCAAGTCAATAACTCATTAGAAAGAGTTATTCCAACACAATCATAAATTTCAAATTTCAAATTTCAAATTTCAAATCCCAAATCAACCAAACAATATGATCAAAGAACATTGGATTGTGATCTCAACCCAACAGACACATAAATTTCAAATTTCAAATCCCAAAATCCCAGATCATGGTGTATAAGGAACGACACAAAATTTGAAACGGATATGGAAGAGATAAAGAGATTAAAAGGAAAATGAACCTTAGAGACGTACTCCAACTCGGCGAACCTGAAAGCGAGACCGAGACAGCCAAAGAGAATAGAAACAAAAGAACAGGCCTCACAAAACCTATCCAACCTAAGATCCTGTTCGTCGTTGTCATCTTCGTCTTTGATTACGCCATTCTTCTTCCTCGTCGGAGAATTAAAAAACTTATCCAGATCTTCAAAGGCGTCGGTTATCGCTGACAATGGCGGCTTTTGGACGTCACCGCGTTCCATTTACAAATCAACTTACGAATTTGCACAAAAAAAATGAAATGAAACAGGTGATTATTTGGATCAAACGATAGAATTGTGGTTTAGATTCGATATGGAAAGAAAGGAATTGATGTTCATTTGAACGGTGGAAAGGAAATGTACGAGAAGGAAGAAGAAGAGGTGTGAAAAGTCGCGGGAACGTGAAGGTGCCGCTCTCGCTACAGTTGCGGTCTTCCGATAGAAAAAACAGAGTATTGGTCCCCTTTTGTTTTGGCCCATTTCAGACCCAACGGGTTAAGGTTCCACATTAGATGGAGACAATTAAAGACTTTCTTCGTCCTCGTATTTCTTTTTATTTATATTTATCTCAGTTCATCCGAAATAAAGTATTTATTTTTCGGACAAGTGAATGTAGGTTTCAACCGAATTTACGTCCGCTTGACGGAATTGTCAGCGTTTCGGCGACACTTATTCAACGATAACCACCACCATTTCATAAATAAATATAAAATAGATAAACTATTAATCGAGTTATTAGGCCCTTATGATCCATTACTAGTCAATATTTAGCTATAAACAAAATAGCAAGACAAACACTTAGACTAATAACGATATATCTAAATCACTCTTTTACTATAAACATATACTTATGCTTTGCGAATTATAAACTGTTTATATTATAGTCGTGTTGTTTAATGATTTTTTATAATATTTTAAAAAAAATTATGTTCAGATTTGTCCGACTGTATCATCCTAACAAAATCAAATATTATTAATGGTATTGTTCGCGAGAACATAGTGATTCTCGGATAATATTTTTTTAAACAAAATCATCACTAGAAATTCACTAGATACGACTACTTTTTTTGAGTTATGTAGAACTCAATTGAGTTTAAGGCTCCGTCTGAGTCAAGGTACATAAACGTTCTAAGAACATATTTGATCTTATTTATACACAATAAAAATATGAGTGAAGATCTCATGCAACAAAGATATCAAGTTTTTGAGGTCTAGTTGAGAGTTTGAGTACAAGACCTCCATCACTAAGGTTTGAGGTTAGGTAAGTGAACACTTATGAAGAATAATTGGGGGTTAATTATGAGATATCAGGGTTACACCAAAAATACCAGACTGATCGATTTGATAATTGTCATAAAATAGGGCACTAGTCTCGAGACCATATTCATTCTTATTTTTCATTGTGCGAGAGCTTAAAATTTCTAGAACGTAGACGCCACCAATGCTCCCGCTCTCGGCATCAAGTTCGAGCAAGAAATCACTACCATTTGAATAGAGCTCCTACCCGAATATATGAGGTAAATCATCATTAGCCTCAAGTACCGGAAGAACGCCCTCAGATCCGACCTTCAGAGGTAGTTCAACAACAATATATGTGAACTCCTCCTAAATTTATGCAACCTGATCCTTAACATATGCAACCTCCTCCGCAACCTCAACATCACCATATGCAACCTCATTCGCAACCTAGTGAACAAGCTTTTCAACCTACTTCTCTAATTCATAACCTAGCTTTTGGATCAGCTTTAGAAGTTGGACAATATTTTTCGAACCTTTATGACCAAAATTTATATTGTCCAGATACATACTACCCAAGTTTTAATTAGTCGTATCCAGAAATCTAACAAGGCTCCAATCAGCATATGAGGCGGAATGATATTGTCGAGAATTTTTTCTACCTTCAGAGGCCTAACGTATCAAGGCCTTAACATTTTAACCTAAAAAACAACGTACGATGGGTATTTAAGATATGCATGAAGAAATGTCCAAAGACCAATATATAGATAATTAATTTCGACCCTAACTGGGATAAAGTTACGACCATAGCCGGAGGTGACAACTTGTCAGGTATCACTAAGACTTTAACGAATAAGTACACTTCTGAACATAAGTACCAGAAACAGTGACATACCTCTAATCATCTACACCGAGACCTTTATCCACTAATAATCTTAACTGACAATGATGTACAAGAATCGGCAGAGCCTCATCAAGATGATGTGCTCGTTACTACTTGCATTGTCAATGTTGAAGTGAGAAAAGTATTGGTTAACACTGACAACACAACCAATATAATGTTAAAAAACACAATTGATAATGGTAAGGTTGTTAAATATTTGGGTCTTTTTTGGGCTGATAATAATTACATAAACCAATCATTTGTAACCGAGTGTAAATCACAATATACTGTCAAGAATAGAGGAGGACTTAATTTACAAGTGGAAGAAAAATGGTGGACTTATGATGTAAAGAATAATAATGTAATTAAGGGGACCAATAATGTAAATATGGAGCCACCACAGTGACTATATAAGGAAAGATCCCTCTTTTGGGGGAAAATGACAGAATATAATAATACTTTATCTCTCTACTTTCTCTTTCTCCGTTTCCACATTTCTTTCTCTTAATTTACTAAGAAACCAAATTAGGTTCCGAACATTTCTGGAGCCATAATTAGCGCCATCTGTGGGAACAGCAAGTGATATCCGGAGGTATTTTTTCACCAAAATCACGATCCAACGAGAGATGAATATTAAAACGGCTGAAGAGCGGTAGGTAAGGATCCATGCAGGATAGTTTCATGTTCCGAGGACCGACACTCTGAGGAAAGATATCCCATTCACGACCATTACGGTTGAGGCTGAATTAAACGTTCGACTCTCATCATGACTTGGAAGCAATTGTTAGATGACATAACTAAGCTCAATACTGAGAAAGAAGCGACTTTGGCCGAAAGAAAGAGTAGGGAAGGAAACTGCATAGAGTGGTTGCTTGATGACGATAGGTAGGATTCTTCCAGTGAAAAGCGAAACAAGAAGGATGTCCGCAGTCGCTAAAGCATATAAATGAGACGGAGAGAAACATCAAGCGCCACTCCAGACAGGATTACAGTGACTCTACTGACTTTGCTTCAGATGAATCATTATCTCCAGAACGAGAAGTCCGATGTTGAAGGAAGGATAAAAGACGTACCAAAAAACCTGAAGCCCGATGCCTCAAGTCTCGCCTTGCCAGGGTGTCGAAACGTAATGAAAATAGTATTGATAAGAGAACCCCAAACTCCGTTGAAAAGGAATGAGTGATCATGGTTAGCAAAGTAGAGCAAGTTGTTGTACCCATAGTTGTCAGTGACGTGTGGTGATCCGTAGCAAAGAGAGCTAAAAGAGTCATAGCGGTGAGGCGATGACCACATGACATGCGACGATCCTTTACATGAATAATTTTTTTATAGCACATAACTGTAATTAAATAGTACTATTTAGACATTTAAACTAACAATAATAAATTAAACATCCAATTACATATTTTCTTAGAACATCTGAGTCAAATGACAAACACATAGATTAAAAGATCAAATGATAAAACATCAAATTACATAATTCTTAAAACATCTGAGTCAAATGACAAACATAGACTAAAAGAGATCTGATGAGTCCGAATTCGAAGAGCTCCCCGGAAGGGTAGTCCAAAGTAAACCACCCCGTAAATTCGGACAGACTCCATGAATTCAATTCGAACAGTACTGATTGAACCGGACAGATGATCTTGAACACTGCAAACATAAGGCAGTTCGGACTATGACTAAAGTACTAAAAAACCTAATCACTATCTGACTAAGCTACCTGTACATCTGCTTAAAACTCATGGGTCTTTAAACATGACCCGGGTCCCTTAAACTTGACCCGAAAGCCCATAAGGGCCCAAATTTCACACTATAAATGCCCAACCACCAGCATTAACTATGGGTAAGAAAAATTAACTGCTGCCAGGCTGCTTAATTCTCTCTCCACCCTTGAAACACTTTGAAACACCCTGAAATATCTTAAAACACCCTTAAACACCACCACACCACCGTGAAACACCCTTACGCCGCCTTAAAACTCCATTTAAAATTACCAGCCTACCCTCAGGCTACTTTTATCCACACCAAATTGGCGACCACAGTGGGAGGCGACGGTGCCTGAATCAGACATTCAAAACCAAGTAAAGGAATTCTGTCCGAATGAATCCGGATAATCCAGAGCTTCCACCAGCTTTGCTCGAAGTGGTGGAAGAGAACGATGAATATACTGTCCAGGAGCGTGACAGGTTGAGGGTTGAAATAGAAGCTCTGAAGGCTGAAAAGGCCAAGATGGGCATGAAGGAGAAATCCAAAGCATCAGTTGCTCATCGTTCTGATAACCCTCGAGAGCATGAGGCTTCAAAGACTCATGTGAGCACTAAAAAGACACATGCCAGTTCAAAAAAGTCTCACCGGTCCAAGCCTGTGGAGAGTTCTGACTCAAGTTCAGAATCTTCGGACAGCTCTTCGGACAGTGAGGGAAATGAAAAATCCTTGTCCTCCAGTAGTGATGAGGGGCGAACCAGGAAAAAACAGAAGCAAGTTAAAAAGTATTCCAGAAAAAGAGACCACCATGGAAGAATGAAAAGGCACATTGGGAAAGGATCATCTCACAGCCGGAGATATATAGACCGGATGCTGGTGGATCCATTTGCCTTCCATGATGAGCCAGGTATCTTTGCAACACCTAATGAGGATACCGTGTTCAGTCGTGGAAGGAATTGGAGGAAGTCTCCACTGTCTTCTAAAATCCTATCCGGAAACCTCCCCAAGAGGTTCGATAGCACCAAGATGGAGAAGTACGATGGCAGTACTGATCCAGACAATCATCTGGAGCAATTCAAGAACTTCATGATGAACTTTGATGATGATGATAAACTACTCTGCAGGGCATTCTCCCAGTCCTTTACGGGGAGTGCTCTGAAGTGGTACAACAGCCTTCCTCAGGGTTGTATCAGAGACTTTGATACCTTTTGGGTGGCCTTTCGAAGGCAATTTGTGGGAAGTAAGGAGCTCAGGGGTAATGGAGATACCATAATCCATTGTGCCCAAGAGCCAAATGAATCGTTGAAAGAATACATAAGTCGTTTTGTGAACACAAAGAACGGGCTGGCTGATTGCTTTGAACAAGTGGCAATAGCATCCCTGAGACAAGGTTTGAACCCGGGCAACCTGGCCGATTCAGTAACAAGGAAGAAAGCCATGACCTGGGGTGGATTGCTGAATCAAATCGGCAAGCAAATAAATGTTGATGAAACAAAAAAGACCAGGGTGCACAGGCAGGTGAGATCCACCCCGGTAACACCAACTCCCAATCAAAACCAGTCCGGCAACAAAGCTAGAGAAACCGGACAGGGGCATGGAAGAGGAAAAGCTCAGTCTCAACCAGCTGCTCCTGCACAAAGTCAGCAGTCTAGAAACAAAAGGGGGCCGTGGGTCCAACCGGAGTGGTTTGCAGAGCTCAAAGAAAGTGTGGCAACCATTTTCGAAAAAACCAAAGATGAAGTACACTACCGGAGACCGGCAACCTTGCAGTCTCCCAGAGAACATCGAAACAGTTCTTTTTGTCAATATCACAATGATATTGGCCATACTACTGATGATTGCATAGCCTTGAAACAAGAGGTTCAGAACCTGATTGAAAGAGGGAAATTGGGTGCATACGTTAAAAGAAGAAGAGGCAACAGGCCTGATAACACTCACCGGGCTAGTCCGGTTAATGCTGCCCCAGAAGGGGCTATGGTAATCGTTGAAAGGTTTGATGTGGAATCTGAATACTTGGACCCTGATCCAACAAGAAACAGAGTGGGTACAATAGAGGAGCGTTCCAGGTCGGTCTCCGGGCTCATTAAATTCTTTGAGTCCTTGACAATTTTCGGAGGGGACACTGTAACGGCTCCTACCACTTCATCAAGAAAAAGGCATGTTCATAATTTGGCTACCCAACTAGAAGGGGGCATGACCTCTTATCAATCGTCAAGTTTATTCCCATTCATTGTCTTTGATGGGGATGATTTGAGAGACATTGCTGGCCCTCATGAAGATGCTGTTGTCATAGGAGCATCGATAGGGGGCAATGAGATAAGGCGAATCCTGGTAGATACTGGGAGCTCTGCCAATATCCTTTTCTTAGATACTTACAAGAAAATGAAAAATCCAGCTGTGATTCAAAAGTCAGACCGATCGATTGTAGGCTTCACGGGCAGCTCAGCTGATGTAATCGGTGAGTTCGAAGAAGAAGTATTGTTGGGCAGAGGCCCTTTTAAGAAAACGGTCAGAATACTTTTCATTGTGGTGGACTGTCCCACTTGTTACAATGCTATTCTAGGGAGATCTTGGCTCTCTAGGATGCATGCAGTGGCCTCAACAGTCCATCAGTGTCTAAAATACGCTGTTCAGGGGCAGGTTGGGGTTGTCCGGAGCAGTCAAAAAGTTGCAAGAGAATGTTATGCCACTGCCTTGGCTCCACGAACGCTGGGGGCAGTCCGTATAACTGACCAATAGCAGTTTGAGGGCCTTTCTGGGGGTGAGGGTGAAATTGATGACCCCAGAGAGACCCCCGGAGTGTTGATCCCAGTTGAAGAGGTTGAGACACACTGCTTGGAAGAAGGGAAATTTGTCAAGATAGGGTCCAAAATGCCACAAGTGTTGAAAGAAGAGATGTTAAAATTCTTAAAAGACCATCATCATGTCTTTGCTTGGTGCAATGCTGATGTTACTGGAGTTCCATCAGAGGTGATTTCCCATCACCTATCTGTCCGGAGGGATGTGGCACCTGTGGTGCAAAAGAGGAGAGCTTTTTCAAAAGAAAAGGCTGATGTCATTGTACAAGAGGTTGACAGACTCACAAAGATGGGGCACATTAAAGAATCTCAGTATCCTTTGTGGACTGCCAATCCAGTCTTGGTAAAAAAGAAAAACGGTAAATGGCGAATGTGCATTGACTTCACAGATCTCAATCGAGCTTGCCCAAAAGACTTGTATCCGGTTCCCCGGATAGATCAGCTGGTAGATTCTACTTCTGGGAACAAGCTACTCTCCTTCATGGATGCTTTCTCCGGGTACAATCAGATCCAGGTGGATCCAAGGGATCAAGAGCATACCACTTTTGTTACGGATAGAGGTCTACACTGCTACAAGGTGATGCCTTTTGGTTTGAAAAATGCTGGGGCTACTTATCAAAGGTTAGTCAATAAGGCATTTGCTGATCAAATTAGAAGAAATATGGAGGTTTACATTGACGATATGATGGTGAAAAGTGTGGATGAGCAGCTGCACTTGTCCGACCTCCAGGAGACTTTTGCCAATCTGGCCAAAGTAAATTTAAAGTTAAATCCTGAAAAATGTGTGTTCGGAGTGCAGTCCGGGAAGTTCTTGGGGTATATTATAAGTGAGCATGGAATACAGCCTGACCCGGACCAACTCAATGCCTTGTTCCACATGGAGCCTCCACGAAACATTAAAGAAGTACAGCGGTTAACGGGGAGGTTAGCAGCTTTGAACAGATTCATCTCAAGGTCTTCGGACAGATGTGCTCCTTTCTTTCAAACTTTGAAGGGTGCAAAGGGGTTTGAGTGGACACCACAGTGTGATGAGGCATTCAATGAAATCAAAAAGCATCTGTCCTCCCCCAAGACCTTGTTCAAACCAGTCGATGGGGAGACTCTTTTTGTGTATCTGGCTGTTTCAAGCTGTGCCATCAGTGCTGTGCTAGTAAGGGAGGTTGATGGGTACCCTCACCCGGTATACTACATCAGCAAAAGCCTGATTGATGCTGAACGCCGTTACTTGAAACTTGAGAAACTAGCATTGGCCTTGGTGATAGCTGCAAGAAAGATGAGGCCTTATTTTCAGGCTCATCCTATCGTTGTCCGGACATCTTTCCCTTTAAAGAATGTCCTTCAAAAAGCAGACATTTCAAGCAGAATGACAAAGTGGTCAGTAGAGTTGGGGGACTTCGACATAGACTTTGCTCCTCGAACAGCAGTAAAAGCTCAAGCTGTGGCTAATTTTCTGGTCGAATTCCATTCTGATAGGGACTCAGAACAATCTGCTGATTCAAAAGACAAAAAAGTGTGGATTGTCCGAACAGATGGAGGATCCAGTTCCATAGGATCTGGGGCAGGAATATGTCTTACTTCCCCCTATGGGGACAACATGTTCCAAGCTATTTGTTTTGCTTTCAGAGCATCTAATAACGAGTCCGAATACGAAGCAGCTATAGCTGGGTTGAAATTGGCTTATATCTGTGGAGCAAAAAGGGTCAAGCTGCTAAGCGACTCCCAATTGCTTGTCCACCATGCCTTGGGCCTATCAGAAGCTAGAAAAGAACAATTGATTAAATATTTACTTCTCCTGAAAAATGAAGCAATGAAGTTTAAAGCTGTTATCTATGAACATATTCCCCGGGCAGAGAATGAGCTAGCAGACTCATTGGCAACAATAGCATACACGCAGTCCTATCCATGGATCCATGTGCTTGAAAGTCCTTCTATTCAACTTGATGAAGGGGAAAAAGAAGAAGTCTTTGAAATACAAGTAAATGAGCCTCAGGATTGGAGGTCTCCTCTTATACAATATCTGTCCGATGGCATCGTACCTTTGAATAAATCACAAGCCAGAACTCTAAAACACAAGGCTCGTGGTTTCATCATGATTAGAGAGGTCTTGTACAAGAAATCCTATAGCAAACCTCTCCTACGCTGTTTAGGAGATCATGAGTCACAAATGGTTCTCTCCGAATTGCATGATGGTGAGGGATCAGCCCATTGTGGATTTAGAGCATTAACAAGAAGAGTGCTTCTCTCCGGATATTATTGGCCTTCAATAATGAAAGATGCCAAGGAACTGGTAAGAAGGTGTGACCCATGCCAGAGGTACAGCAATGAAATTCATGTACCAGCCATTCCTATGGAATCAATTTCTGAGCCTATCCCTTTTGCTCGATGGGGATTAGACTTAGTTGGGCCTCTCCCTATGGCGTCCGGAGGGCGTAAAACCATAATCGTAGCCATTGACTACTTTTCGAAGTGGATAGAAGCAGCCCCCTTGGCAGGAACAACCTCAAAGGCTGTTATAAAATTCATTCTATCCAACATATGTTGCAGATTTGGTGTTCCCCAGAGAATAACAACAGACAATGGGCCACAGTTTGACAACAGAGAAATGGAGAGCTTCTGTGCCTCAAGGGGTATTCAGCACTGCTTTTCTTCACCATTCCACCCACAAACCAATGGGCAAGTTGAAGTGGCTAACAGAACAATACTGTCCGGTTTAAAGAAAAATTTGGAAGGGGCTGCTGGGAAGTGGCCTAGTTATTTACAAGAAGTCTTGTGGGCCTACCGGACAACGCCTGGGGCTGCCACACAAGAATCACCTTTTGCCTTGGTCTATGGGATGGATGCAGTAGATCCCATAGAAAAGACACTCCCCTCTTTTCGTGTTCATAACTTCTCCGGACGGGCTAATGAAATGGCAGTTAGAAATCAACTTGATTTAATTGAAGAAAGACGAGTAAAAGCTCATCTTAGAATGGCACACTATCAAGGCTTGATGAGAAGCAGGTTTGCTTCTAAAGTTAAAAGAAGGGATTTTCAACCAGGAGATAAGGTATTGAGGAAAGTTTTCTTGCATACCAAGGAAAAACTCTTCGGAAAGCTGGCCCCAACTTGGGAGGGTCCCTACACTGTGGTTGAAAGAATCAAGCCTGGCACATACTGGTTGGAAGACAAAGATGGCAGGGTTTTAACTCACCCTTGGAATATTGAACACCTTCGAATGTATTTGGAATAAAACTTATGTAAATATTTACTTGTTTAAATATCCATGTAAATATTTGGGGGCATACCACTACCTCTCTCCGGCGCCACGGAGAGCTTTAAATGAAACTTGGAACTTTCTTGAATTAATTTTCTAAGTTTTTGCAAATTCTGTTAATTGTCATACTATCCGGCCTGAAAGGTCTAAGGGCTACTTAAATTTTAGCCAGAGAAACTAAACACTCTCACAACACGATAACTCGAGGTTACTTAAACTCCAAGATATTTAAACAGACTATGGAATAAGAGAAGGGTTGTGCGAGATAAAACGTTCATTCAATAAACTTAAAGTTGCCTTGGCCTTCCAAGGACTTTTTAAACAAGTTTAAACACAGTACAAAAATCTGTCCGGTCAAAACGGACAGCATCACAAAAAAGGTGCCTTGGCCTTCCAAGGACTTTGGTTCGAACAAAAAGTAAACAGAATAAATTACCAACTAAGGTGGGGCCTTTGAAGATGGCTCACCCTCATCTGTTCCCTTGGTCTTGATATCGCTTTTTTCCTCAATGACCTTCTTGCCTTTGGGGTCAGCCTCTTCTTCACCCGGACTCTCTCCGGTTTCCTCCTCGTCACCAGATGAGGATATATCAGTGTACCCTTCATCAACCATGGTCCAATATGGGAGATCGTCATCATCCACATAATGCCATAAGTCCCCAAGTCTCCTCTTCGGGAACTTCTCGTGAAATAGGAGGACCATGTCGGACTTCACCTTTTCAATCAATAATTCCTCAATCCGTATCATCTCCCTGGCATAAGCATTGATTTTGGCCTTGATCATAGCTTCTTGATCCTTCACCAAAGCATCTTTCTCTTCAACAGCCTGAGTCACTGCATTCTCTAAAGCAAGTTTGTCAGTGGTCAGGTTGGTGACAATCTTCTCCTTTGCTGCAGTTTCTCCCCTTGATACTACCAAGTCCTTCTCCAATCCGGACAGCTTAGCCTGGAGATCTTTCACAGTCTTTTCTAAAGAAGCAACTTTTGTGTTGCTTTTCTCTTGATTTTCCTTTAGCTGTTCATTTGACTCCTTGAGCAAGTCAACCTTAGTAGTGGCAGTCCTGAGATTTTCGGACAGTGACTCCTTCTCAGACTTAAGTTCTTTGATGGACTCTGCCTGACTCCGGACTTGCCTTTCCAGGGTAAGTACGGGTTGTACGTTGCTCAGGAGGGAATGAGCTATAACGTCTCTCTCGCTGGAAACCAAGAAAGTCTTACCGTTGAAGTTTACTGTGTTGGAGCTGCTTGGGGGAACATATGGCCCAGCAAACTCATCTCTTGACAGACCAAGAAAGTAATCACCTAGAGGACCCAGGCCGGTGACATCCACTTCGTCCATATTGATCTCTCCCCTTTCAATCTCATCAGTATGGAGTTCCCTTGGAATCCCTTCGTTAAAATTCTCTGGGATCTCTTCAGCCAACGTTGGATCAATAGGGAAAGTGGGCTCCGGGTCCCGGGGAGCAAACTCTTCTTCTTGAGAAATCTTCTTCTTTTTGGCCTCCCTATCAACACTGTCACTCGTTTGCTTGCGAGTTCGTTTGGAGGCCCTTGAAGGTTTTGAGGGAGTCTCTCCGTGTTTCTTACTTTCCACTTCTACCACCTGAAGAAGGTTTGCATCAACTTGGGCCGGGACTGACACCTCTGTGTTAGTTGGAGCCTTTTTCTCCGTATCCGTTGCTATTTTCCTCCCTTTCTTCTTTTGGCCCTTCATTTTACTTGGGGCTTTGGCCCTGAGAGGAAGGAAAAGGGTCCCATCTAGCTCATGAGACCTTCTCAGCACTATGTCATCATCAGGAGGGGTGGAGAACTCCTCCCATGTTAAATCCCTTCGACCTGTGGTGTTCCACAGGTGAGATCTCGCCAAGTTCCCCGAAGTGAAAGCCTTGTGAAACCGGTTCTCCCAGTTCTCTGCGGCCCATGCATTTATTTTGCCACAGGTGTCCTGTCCGGCTTTCAGATAGTCTCCGAACTCTTTTGGCAGTTCTAATAAAACAAAAGAATAACTAGTTAGTGAAAGCTTAAAGAAGGGAAGATACGAACAGAAACTTAAGGAAAGAACTTACGATCGCTTCTCCATCTACTTCGAAGAAGGCTAGGATTCTCCCCAACCTTAATCTTCTTACCATTCTCCCATGAGCCACTTATAAACAAGAACTGGCTCCTCCATTTATTCTCCGACTCCAGGAGATCATCGACGGCTTTCAGATTGTTCCCCATATTAAAATGATAAAAAAGGAATTGGTGGTGTTTGCACAAGCTAGCAACAGCAGCAAACTCTTCCATGGGAAGAGGGATTCCGGACAGCCTAGACGCCATAATGCATGACATCAAGGTGTACCATCCGTTGGGGCTCAGCTGCGATGGACATAGCTTGACTAAATGGAAATAGCGCACTATCTCCGGATCCAATGGGAACCTGAGTCCCCAATTGAACAGCTCCGTAAAAAAGACAATCTCGTTTCTCTTGCAATCCATCGGGGTCTCCGGATCGATGGGAATTCGGATCTTTACGTTTTCAGGGATCCCCCACTTAGTGCGAAGCCGTCCCAAGTCTCTAGTATGAATAAACATGTACTTGGTTTTTAACAAAGACAAAAGATACTTAAATTCTACCTTGTGAAAGCAGGGTCCAACTTTCCCTTCAAGGCTCTCCGGCAGATCCGGACGGCTCAGGTACAAGTCCTCTTTGCCTTTCTTGGCAACAACTATAGCAGTTTCAGCTTGTCCGGAAGACTCGGACTCAAACCTGACCTCCTCAGTGGAGTCTTCCATCCTCTCCTCCATTACTGTTGGGGGAGCTTCTGCAGAAACAGCCCGGGGAGGGATGAAGCTTGGCATAGCTAATCCTCCGGACTGGCGGCTCGTTGTATGTTTCTGAGTTCTCACCTCAGTTTGAGCTTCTGAGGTCGAAGTTTCCTTAGGAGGTAGTGGACTGCTAGCCTCCGGACCAACCGGCCTCTCCCGGAGGGTCCTAACAGTTGTCCCGGACCCTGACTCACTGGTATTTTTTGAGGAGAGTCCCTTAACCAGTCTACTTGGTCTTTTCATGATCAGCTTGTCTGGAGAATGATCGGAGTCGGACCCCATAGCAATAAAAGTGGTTTTCTTCCTAACACTTGTAACAGTGACCCCGGTTCGACAGTGGGGATTGACTCTTGGACTGATGAGCCAGAAACTATTGGGGAGAGTGTTGATTGAAAGAGTTTTCTAGGTTTCGTACCTTTCGAAGACGACGAACCTCTATCAGATTCTTCGATTGAAGGGGCTGGATTTTCAGCAGGCGGCGCTGGAAGCCCTGCTGCAAGTCTCTTCTCTTTTTCAACCCTTTGAGCTTTCTCTAGTTCTGAAAGATTGAGCCAGCCACCCTTGATTAGAGCTGTTCTTGCTGTGAACATAAAACAACTAAGAGAAGTTTGAAGTTTTAGAGAGATGAAGTTTTGAGTGAAATGGCAAAGTAAAAGTGAAAATGAGACTGTGAAAGACAAATGGAATTTATAGTAAATGTAAAGAAGAGTTTGATTCCTAGGAGAATCCAAAAAGTTGGGCAATGATTAAAAACGGCGCTGACGTCATCAATAGCATTTAAAGAAGTAACTTGTTCGAGAAAGTGGTGCAACTTTCAAGGTGAGAAAACGGCTAAAAGTAACCAACCAGAGGGTGACACGTGTCCCACTACCTCTGGCAAAGAACCGTTTGGAATTCGTAACGGTTGGACTGTCCGGGCCTATCTCGATTCTCTTCGAATTGGAAAACCACTTCTTCAATCGGACTGTTTTTCAGTTCTTTAACAAGGACACTTGTTCAAATACCTAAAAAAGGGGCTCCTGATGAGTCCGAATTCGAAGAGCTCCCCGGAAGGGTAGTCCAAAGTAAACCACCCCGTAAATTCGGACAGACTCCATGAATTCAATTCGAACAGTACTGATTGAACCGGACAGATGATCTTGAACACTGCAAACATAAGGCAGTTCGGACTATGACTAAAGTACTAAAAAACCTAATCACTATCTGACTAAGCTACCTGTACATCTGCTTAAAACTCATGGGTCTTTAAACATGACCCGGGTCCCTTAAACTTGACCCGAAAGCCCATAAGGGCCCAAATTTGACACTATAAATGCCCAACCACCAGCATTAACTATGGGTAAGAAAAATTAACTGCTGCCAGGCTGCTTAATTCTCTCTCCACCCTTGAAACACTTTGAAACACCCTGAAATATCTTAAAACACCCTTAAACACCACCACACCACCGTGAAACACCCTTACGCCGCCTTAAAACTCCATTTAAAATTACCAGCCTACCCTCAGGCTACTTTTATCCACACCAAGATCATCGTCCGAAACAACATCTTCACATCTCTCATCTCCATCATGTTCTCCAATTATATCTTTAAACATCAGATCAAGACAGCGGGCAGCACAAAACGACCAAAATAAATATGGATACCTACCCTCGAGCAACTTACCTATTGGTAAGAGTAAAAGTTGAATAGAGAATACTAGTTTTCACAGAAAGAATTCTAAGTAGTAAAAGTTGTATTTCGCTTCTGAATATTTCATGGGTCATAACTAACTTCTTCAGCCTCTTTAAATAGACTGAGTGAGTTAGTTAGAGAAGTGGTTACATAAAGGAATATTTACAATTCAGCCCTTATATTTCTCCTAAAGCCTAATTTAACTCTATATTTACAGAACTTATCAATTTAGTCCTTATCAATTGCATTTAGGCCCCTGAAGAATATCTTTCCTTATCAGTAGCCCCCTAGTTCTTATACAGACATTTATAAGAACTATCCACTCTTCGAAGATTACTCTAAGTGAATCCATCCTCTTCATTACGATTAGGCCTAATGACTTGTAATCTTTCTTCGAATCAAAGAATAAGTACAAATAGATTTTTCTATTCACTTCGAATCTTCCAATTTAAGATATAACTATTCTTTCACTTCGAACTTTGTTACTTAGAGACATAATTTTGCTGATGCTTCGAATTTTCTGACACTACTTGATAGACTGACTAGACCCTACTTGGTAGATCTATGACACTACACATTTCCTCTACGTTTCACATTCCACCCAATGAGAGCAACTCACTGGTTTTGCCTCTTCAAATTCTCAACGTCTTTCCTTTTAACTATAAATACCCAGCTCTTCCTTCATTGATAACTTTTTAGAGAAATCACTTCTAAACCATCTTTAACCTGTTCTTCATCTTCATCCTGTTCTTCATCTTCATCCTGTTCTTCATACACCGTCAAGCCATCTTCAACCTGTTCTACATAAACCTTTAAATCACTTTATCCTTTTCATCCACTAAAGCACTTTCTCAGATCAATACCTATTGTATGAGAAGATATCCTAAATACAAAAGATCTAAACCCAGAAAACCAGTAAAATCAAAGAAACCTCTCTTCCCTGGTTCTAGCAATCATGTATTTGGTGCCTACGACTATCTTTGTATTTCACAAAGAGCTAAAGAATACAAGGCTGCTGGGTTAATCTACAACGGTCCTCATTCTTCTTCTACCACTTTTAAATACGGTAACTTCGACCCCAATCTTGCCACTTCGTCTTCACCCCTAGCTTCAAACCCAGAATCTAACCCAGAACCTTTTCCTCCTCGAAATCAACCTACTTCTCCACCGCTAAAACCTCATCGAAAATCTAAAGGTGTCACTTCTGACAAACCACCAACTGATAAGAAACCACAACCCAAATCACCTGTCCTACAACTCGAAGCAACTAAAAATCTCCAACCCAAATCACTTCCTCCTCAATTCGAAGCTGTTAAATGTACCAAAAAATCAACCTTTCTAGCAATGGGTGATGAAGCAGAAGCCTCTTCTCCTCCCCCACAAGAAGTGGTTGACACTACACCAGAAAGTAGTCAACCAATTCTTGTGACTCAAGCTGAAACTCAAATCCGAAGTCGTCTCGATGAAGCCACCGATGAGGACAACAACAAAAAGAATGATTCTGAAGCTACTGAATCTGATGCCGAAGAGGAATCCGAGGCTGACGGGGTGATTCCTCCGAGGAAAATTCGAGGAAAGAAACCTCTCATTACACTCCCCGAGGATGTTGCTGCTTTGGTTCAAGAAAATCTTCAATCACTTTCTCCTCGGTACATTCTTGCCCTAAAGAATGTACCCTATACTTACTACCTCGAATCAGAGAAAGAGGAACTCAGAAAACTATAGGGATTAACAAATAACATGACTCTTCGACTACCAGTGGAAGGAGAAACACCCCTGAGCTGTCAGAAGGACGAACTGGTAGTCTATCCTGAGCTCTTCAACTGGGGACTTCGATTTCCCCTTGATCCCATGATTGTGAGGTACTTCGAAATTCTCAAGTTGTGCCCAACACAGGTTACCCCAAACCAACTATTCACTTTATTCTCCGCCATTATGGTGTCGAGGCTAGGAGGCATCCCCCTCGAAATTGAGGACTTCATCTCACTGACCAAGATCTCAAATGGGCCAGTCTTACCATTCTACTACCTAACACTGGAGGATGATCTGAAGATTATCGATGACCTCCTCGAAGCTGACAAATTTTGGAAACAAAGGTTTGTCTTTCTATCAGGCGCTTGGGAAAATGGGAAAGAGATTTCCGATGACAACCCCTCAAAGCTTACTCTCACCTGGAGAGATAGTAGTAAGTGAATCATTATTGTATTGTTAACATTTCTAACTTATTAAACCTAGCCAGATTAATGAAGTCCTCTTATCTAACTGCTTGTTCTCTTTTCAGAAATTCCGAGGCGGTTCAAAGGTCGTCGAGCAACTGCAAAGGATATCTTCCAAAAAATGGTTGAATGGGCAGAGAAGGCCTGGGGAAATGGCTTTCACTCAGCCTTTTTACCAATCAACTTCGTCAACAGCCATCTGTGGCGCATCACCTTGGGAGCTGACTTTCCTGAAGATCCAATGACCCCCCCAGATCCCATCATAGCAGTCCAAAGAAGACTTGCACCAGATGGGAAAACCTATCTTCCCACCAGGAATTGAAGTGACAGCCATCTTCCATTAAAGAAAAAAGGAAAGCTAACCCACAAGAAAGCCAATACAAGCAATGCTAACCCTTCCAAAACTTCGAAGCGTGCAGTGAAGAGAAAAATGCCTGCATCTCAACCTCCCCCAATATCCGAGGAGGATGAACCTGTTCTGAAAAAGAAAAAAGACAATTCTCCAAAGAAGAAAAAGAGCAAGTCCGGCACGCCAAAGAAAAAGAACGAGGCTGACATACTCGAGGAGGTACTGGCTTCCGAGGTGCACGGGAAAACTTTCATTGAAGAAAACCCTGAAGGAGGACTGACACTAGGAGATAATCAAGTAGACGATTACCTTAACCTCGAAGATTTCAACTCAAGCGGGGATTTTGCATTCACTGGTAATGGCTCCCAACCTACCAATATTATTCCATCAACTTCTACTGGGGCTGCCATGGCTTCGACATCTAACGCAATTGTTCCCGTTCATCACCAACCATCAAACTTTCCTAATTCAGACAGATCCGAAGAGGTAACTTCAATCCTTCGACCTTTTGATAATTTAAGTGCTGCAGCCAATAAATTATGTGAAGAAGTAAAAAATTCACACACACAACTGGAGCTTCTTGCACAAGAATTGATCAAGAGCAAAAAAGAAACAGAGTCTGAAAAGGCTTCGAAAAATGAGGCACTTCAGAAATTCGAAGCTGAGAAAGGAAAGCTTCTTAAGGAACACAAAGAAAAAATCGAAGCTCTAGAGACTTCTCATCGACTAGCTCTTGAAGACATAAATTCCCAACATTCCACTTCTATCTCCGAGGCAAAGAAGAAATCTACCAATGCCGAGAAACTTGTTAAAGAATTCCAGGAAAAATTGAGTAACTGTCAAACTCAAATGACGACTCTTCGAACAGGATTCGAGGAAGAAAAGAAGGCTGCTGTTAAGAAAGCCGAAGCTGCTGTTGGTGCTGTGGTGCTTAATGGAATCAGAAAGGCTGAAATTGATACAGCTAACAATCTTCTTCGAGAAATCCATGCTGCCTATCCAAGGCTAAACTTAACAAAATTTTGGAAACAAGTCCCAGAGAAAGATCGTCCAAAAGAGGCATTCGAAGTACCTTCAAGTTCTTCGGAAGAAAGTGATGCTTCTGACGGGTCATCGGAAGAAGAAGATGCCTAATAGATTAAGCATGTCGTGCTTGTTTTTTTTGTGTGTATTTGGTTAAGTAATTCTCCCCCTTTTTGTAAACTTCGTGTTTTATCCGACGAACAAGCAACTTTTTTTGTTAATATTTTAAACTTCTGGTGTACTTATTTAAACTTGTCGTTTCGAAAATTAGATGCACTCATAAGACGTGGTACCTCGAAAATTAGATGCACTCATAAGACGTGGCACCTCGAAAATTAGATGCACTCATAAGACGTGGCACCTCGAAAATTAGATGCACTCCTAAGACGTGGCACCTCGAAAATTAGATGCACTCATAAGACGTGGCACCTCGAAAATTTGGTTGTTTCTTCAAAGCTATTGCTTCGGAAAATTATTCTTGGTCAACTTTCAAAGATGATCAATCTTTGCCAAGTTACCAAAATAATAAATCACCCATCATAGTAAACAACCAATGACCAAAAGAAATTTTATTAAAAAAATCAATATTTAACCAGACACCTCGTTAAAACCTTTCTGGGCCAACAGATAAGGAAAGAGTATGTCTGTTTTACAAAAATTCGAAGTTCGGTTTTACTCACAGTACAATTTCAAATGCTCTATATTCCAAGGATGTTTGAGCATCCTCCCCTCTAGATCAGACAACCTGTAGGAACCTGGCTTGACCTTCATTTTAACTTCGTAAGGACCCTCCCAATTCGGAGCCAATTTTCCGAGGCGCTTGTCCTTAGTATGAAGAAATACTTTTCGTAACACTCGATCGCCAATTTTGAATTCTCTCCTCTTAACTTTAGCATCGTACCTGCTTCTCATTAATGTTTGGTAATGGACCACATTTAAGTGCGCTTTGACCCTTTTTTCCTCTAACAAATCAAGCTCAAGCCTTCTAGCTTCATCATTATCTACGTCGGAATAACATAATAACCTGTAGGAAGGAAATGTAGATTCAGCAGGGCACACAGCGTCCATTCCATATACCAAAGAAAAAGGAGTCTCTTTTGTAGCCTCTCTAGGGGTTGTTCGATATGCCCACAATACTTCTTGAAGATAATTTGGCCATTTCCCTGCTGCTCCTGCCAAATTTTTCTTCAAGCCATCCAAAATAGATCTATTTGTGACTTCCACCTGTCCATTTGCTTGGGGGTGGAAGGGAGTAGAAAAGCATTGTTGTATCCCTTTCGAAGAGCAAAAAGAGTCCATTTCCTTGTTATTAAATTGAGGACCGTTGTCCGTCGTTATTTTTCGAGGAACTCCAAAACGGTAGCAGATGTTACTTTGAATAAACTTGATTACATCCTTAGCTTTTGTCCCAGCTAAAGGTTCTGCTTCTGCCCACTTCGAAAAATAATCGACCGCAACAATAATCATCTGTCTTCCACCAGAAGCCATAGGTAATGGTCCTACTAAATCAATCCCCCACCTATCGAAAGGAACCGCCTCTGAGATTGTCATTAGGGGTACTGCTGGTTTATGTATTAAATTTGCATACCTTTGGCAAGTATCACAGCTTCGAACTAACACTTTGGCATCCTGCAATATGGTAGGCCAATAATACCCTGCCAACAATACCCTACGCGTTAAAGCTTTGAATCCACAATGAGCTGATCCATCTCCATCATGCAGTTCAGATAGAATGTTTTGAGACTCTTGCTTACTTAAACATCGTAGCAAAGGTTTCGACGCAGATCTTTTGTACAATACCCCGTCCAATACTACATAGCCAAGAGCTTTATACTTTATTTTCTTGAGCAAGTGTTTATCTAGAGGTAGTATTCCCTTCGAAATAAAGTTTAACAAGTCAAACCTCCAATCACCTCGAGTGCACATCGGACCACTTACTACCTCATCAACAAACTCACACTGCTCAGAATTCGATATGATCGAGGGCGATGGTTGTGTCATGATCCATGGATATTCTTCAGAATAAGCCATTGTTGCTAAAGAATCAGCCATTGTGTTGTTACCTCTTCGAATATGCTCCACTTCGACATTTTCAAATTGTGCCATCATTCCTCGTAGTTCTTGCAAGTACAAAACCAAACGTTCCTTTTTAGCTTCAGAAACCCCTTTAACATGATTAACTACCAACTGCGAATCTGTTTCTAAGCGCACAAATGTTGCCCCACAAATATTTGCTAATCGCAACCCTGCTAGCACAGCTTCATATTCAGCTTCATTGTTCGAAGCATGAAATCCAAATTTAATAGCTTGAAACATAAATTCCCCTGTTGGTGCTACCAATTCAACTCCTGCACTTGACCTTTTGTTACTAGATCCCCCATATGTTCATACTGTCCACGTCGGATTCATGCTCTCTTTTTCACCTTTTTCCTCTTCAGGTCTACTCGAATGAAACTCAACCAAGAAGTCTGCTAAGGCTTGTGCTTTGATAGCCGTTCGAGGAGAGAATAACACATCGAAATCTCCTAATTCTACAGACCACTTAGTCATCCTTCCTGAAATGTCTGGCTTTTGTAACACATTTTTCAATGGGTATGAAGTTCGAACCACAATCGTATGTGCCTGGAAGTAAGGACACATTTTTCTCGTTGCCACTACTATACACAGTGCCAATTTTTCTAGCTTCAAATATCGTTTCTCAGCATCAACCAAACTTTTACTGACATAGTAGACAGGCTTCGAAACCCTCGTATCCTCACTGATCAGAACTGCACTTACTGCATAATCCGATACTGCTATATACAAAAATAGTTTCTCACCCTTTCGAGGCTTCGACAATATTTCAGGAGAAGACAAAATATTTTTGATCTTCACAAAAGCTTCTTCACAATCCGAAGTCCATTCAAAATTATTTGGTCGACGCAGCACCTGGAAAAAAGGCAAGCACTTATCTGAAAAACGAGAAATGAATCTGTTCAAAGCTGATAACCTGCCCGTTAACATTTGCACTTCTTTGATATTCCGAGGTGAAGACATTGATATCAGAGCCTTCAACTGTTCTGGGTCCACTTCGATTCCTCTTTCACTAATCATGTACCCCAAGAACTTACCAGATCGAACTCCAAATGTACATTTTTCTGGGTTCAGTTTCAATTGTATGGCTCTGAGATTCAAAAGCGTCTCCTCTAAATCATCAATGTGTTCATCATCACTTTTGCTCTTGACAAGCATATCATCGATGTACACTTCGATATTCCTTCCTATCTGTGAAGCAAACGCCTTATTCATCAGCCTCTGGTATGTTGACCCAGCATTTTTTAATCCGAACGGCATCACTCTATAACAGTGCAAACCTCGATCAGTGATGAAAGTTGTGCTTTCTTCATCATCCGGATTCATTCGAATCTGATTATACCCTGAAAAAGCATCCATAAATGTCAAGATTTTATTTCCCGAAGTGGAATCCACTAACTGGTCAATTCGAGGCACTGGAAAAGGATCTTTTGGACAGGCTCTATTTAGATCTGTGAAGTCTACGCACATTCGCCATTTTCCGCTCTTCTTTTTCACCACCACAGGATTAGCCGTCCACCTCGGATAATTGGACTCCCTGATATGCCCTATCTTATACAGTCGATCTACCTCAGCAACTATGGCCTCGGATTTTTCCAACGAAAAAGCTCTTCTTTTTTGAATTATCGGTTTGATCTTCGGATCCACCGCCAAGCTATGACATATGATATCACTTGGGACCCCCACTACGTCTTCGGACCTCCAAGCAAATACATCCAAATTCTCAGACAAAAAATTCAACAATTTTTCTCGCATTGATAAAGGCAACAGAGTCCCGATTCGAAGTACCCTGCCATTATTGAAAACAAACTCTTCTATTTCTTCATTTACCACCACAGAACTCGGGGTTGACCTCGGATTATCAATTCCCTCATCTGCACCCCCAGAAGACAACCCCCCAAACTGCTAATTCTCCATCGGATCATCAGTACCTTTACCACGTAGTCTAAACGCAGCAGCGTAACACTCTTTTGCCACCTTTTGATCACTTCGAACTACGCCGACTCGATCCTCGATCACATACTTCAAACATTGATGAACCGTAGAGACTACAGCATACATTTTAGCCAGCCACGACCTTCCAAAAATAGCGTTGTAACTCGATGGGCAATCCACCACCACAAAAAGTACTTGTACTTTCTTTTTGAAAGGCCCCTTTCCCAAAGAAATCTCACCCTCGAACTCCCCTATCACATTTGCTGTTGCGCCAGTAAACCCAATGATAGTTCTCTCTGACCTTTCTATTCGAGGCGGAGTGGTTAATCTATCATATGTTGACTTAAAAAGCACATTAGCAGAGCTCCCGGTATCAATCAACACTCGTCGAATCTCCACCCCGCACACTTCTGCTCCTATAACCACTGCATCTTCATGTGGCCGAGTAATCCCTCTCAAATCATCCCCATCGAAAATTATAAAGGGCACATCCTTCTTGTTTCTTAGGTGTGTCGTTTCTCCTCCCTCAATTTGACGCGTTAAATTCACTATATGTCTCTTCCTCGAATTATTAGTGTCGTTAGTCATTGAATCTCCCCCAAATATTGTTAGTGATTCAAAGAAGGCACACAAATCTCGAACACGTCCCTGACGCTTTGGCTCATCTATTGACATTAACAATAATCGACTAGGGTCTGGGTCGACATATTCCGAAGCCACATCAAACTCATCACCTGCAGTATCTAAAATCATCAGTGCAGTTTCCTGCTTAGAATTAGGATTACCAATTTTTGGAGCTGCAGCTTTAGCATTCTTTTTGACATATTCTAGCAACTTTCCATTTTCTATCAGAATCTGCATCTCTTTCTTCAAGGCAATACAATCGTTTGTATCATGCCCAATATCTTCATGATACCTGCAGAACTTGTTATTGCGCTCCTCTCTTGGCCTATTAATCGCTGGTGGCTTTCTGAAATTTACTGTTCCCCTGGTTTTCTCATATATTGAAGCCACACTTTCAGTCAAATCCGCATAATAGTCTGGTGTTACCCACACATTCGATCTGGATCTAAACTGTTGCTGATTATTAGAATTGTGTTGATTATATCCCCCTTGATACGAGTTCGAAGCTCCTCTGTTAGAAACATTTTGATTACTCCTCGGGCGCGATGAATTGTTATTCGAAGTGTTAGCTTGACCATTCCCTTTCTGAATAGTACTGCCTCCTCCTCGAACCCGCGTCGATTCTTCGACCTTAATCTGATCCTCAACCTGAGCCATGAGAGCTCCAAATGTTAACGCCCTACGCCTCGTAGTCTCATCGGCTAAATCTCCTGGCAACAATCCTTGTCTAAACGCCGCCATAGCCACACTTTCTTCACAATCATCTAGTTCAGCTTTGGTTGATACAAATCTCTTGGTATAATCCTTCAGCTTCTCTCCCACAGCCTGCTTGCATTGTATTATTGTATCTCCATTAGCTCTCATTTCTTTGCTTCCCACAAACTGTCTTCGGAAAGCTGTATAGAAGCCTCTAAAATTTGCAATTGACTCCTTAGGAATCTTGTTGTACCATTTCAGCGCAGTTCCCTTGAATGTCTGAGAGAATGCTCTACACACCAATTTATCGTCGTCTTCGAAATTAGTCATATAGTTTTTGAATTGTTCTATATGGTCATCGGGATCTTGAGTCCCATCAAACTTGTCAACTTTGGAAATATCAAACCGCCTCGGAAGCGGCACATATCTGATCTCCCTGATCAATGGTGAGTCCCTCCAGTCGACTCCTTGAACATATTGGTCCTCGTTTCTCATCCCCACAGTAGCATATAAACTTGACTCACCTTCATACTTTCGAGGCGAATATTTCCAAGGCGAATATTTCCGAGGTGAATATGCTCGCCTATCTTTCTTTTTCCTCCCTTCCTTATACACCTTAGCTGTCCGGAGTTCACGTTCTGCTCCTCTTGAATGGCCTCGAGAATATTCATACCTCGGTGTTTCATCTGACTCCGAATTTTCGGAATCCTCTTCATCACTAAAGTTCACATACTGTCGCTTCTGCAGTTTTCCTTTCCTTTTTATCCCACTGTACTCATTTTTTCGCTCAAAACGTGCTTTACGCTGTTCATACTGAACGTCGCCATCGTCCATCGACTGATCCGACTGATTATCTTGATCGCCTCTTGCTATTTTAGACCTAAGTCTAGTGCTATCATTACTTTCCTTCTTTTTCACCAATTCATCAAGCTCTGCCACCTTCCTTATCATCTCATTCATTTTTCCTTCGAAATCAAATTGGTTTGATTGAGTTGGAATCGATTTACCTGCCTCTTGCAGATCGGATTTCAATGTTTCCATAGCCTTTCGAACGGATGGATTGTCACCTTCTGCTGGATCCATCTTCAATCAGCGAAGAACTAAACAAAAATACTTCAGAAAAACTCGAACGAAAAACTTTAGAAAACGAAAACTCGAGACTCGATTTTTGATCTGTTGATCAAGGTATCTTCGCCCCCTCCTTCTAGCGCCAATTTGGTAAGAGTAAAAGTTGAATAGAGAATACTAGTTTTCACAAAAAGAATTCTAAGTAGTAAAAGTTGTATTTCGCTTCTGAATATTTCATGGGTCATAACTAACTTCTTCAGCCTCTTTAAATAGACTGAGTGAGTTAGTTAGAGAAGTGGTTACATAAATAAATATTTACAATTCAGCCCTTATATTTCTCCTAAAGCCTAATTTAACTCTATATTTACAGAACTTATCAATTTAGTCCTTATCAATTGCATTTAGGCCCCTGAAGAATATCTTTCCTTATCACCTATCACATAATAAACAACAAAAATAATAAGCATAAAAATAACCATGTACCGCTTAATAGTTAACATAAAACAAACTTTATCTCTAACAAAATTGGACATTTCATACTAAAACAAAATTTGCAGCAACAACTAATATATTATAAGAAATACCGTAACTATATTACAAACCAATAATACAAAGAAACTTGTGTATAATACATGTCATATACTTTGCTAGGAAATGTTTAATATATAACGGATATATTATAACCTGTACTAATATATAAAACTAATATATAAACCACTAATAAATACATAACACTAATATATAAACCACTAATACACGGGAACTAATATATAACCTTTGCTATTTTATAACATGTGTTAATATAAATCACTAATAGAGAAAAACTAATATACAACATGTGTATAATGTATTAATATATACCACTAATATATAACATATACTAATATATAATAACCTGTGCTATAAACCTGCACTAATATATAGCCCGTACTAATATATACTATGCGTCATAACCTTCAATAATAAATAACATGAATATATAACCCATCCTCGATTGATATATAAACTTGATACTTATATATATCATAAACTATTTGATCTGATACTAAAATGTTTGATTCACTAATATATAACCTATATATATATAGCTTTTAAGGGGGTAGCCGAGTTGGTTGAGTATGGTATGCTTGTGATCAAAGGGCATGAGTTTGAGTCCCTCTACATACGCTTTCTCGGCTGAGCCTGTCACCTTGTGTGGTTTGCCTTCTGGCGTTGGTTTGCAGGCTACCGCGCCAGACTGAGAGTTTATCCTGTGCAAACTCATTGCACTTTGAGTAGCGGCTGCGGGTTCCCTCCGAAAAAAAAACCTAATTCCCTCCGGAAAAAACCTATACATATTAATGTATATTAATGTATAACTTGTGCTATATTATAACATATGCTATTATATAACACTAATATATAAACCACTAATACAGGAAAACTAATATACAGCATGTACTATATTATAACATTACTAATATATACCATTAACATATAACCTATACTAATATATAATATGTATTATAACCTGTACTAATATATAATATGTGCTATAAACCTGGACTAATATATAGCTTATAGTAATATATAGTTTGTGTTATAACCTGCACCAATAGATAACATAAATATATAACATTCACTAATAAATTTGTGCTCGACTAATATATAAAATTCATACTTATACATAGAATAAACCATTTGATCTGATACTAAAATGTCTGATTCACTAATATATAAATCTGATTCTAGTTAATAGACCTCTGCTCGACTAATATATAATCCCGATACTTAATAGATGGCCCAACTAAAGTAGATACTTCTACAAAAACTACATGTAACTACATCTTTGTTTTTAAGATCAGCAGGAAATCCATAATCCCAATCAATGTCTTTTGGTTTTGTAGACGTAGACGAACCAACTTGCGTGTTAGAGGAACTAGTTGTCATTTCCTAATCAAATTAACAAGTTCGAATTAACAATTATTTTCAAGAAATGCAACATTACAAACAATGAACTAAAATAACTTGCGAAAGATAATGAACCCAAAGAACTTGCAAAAGATAATCACAATAAACAAAATCGGTTTATATGACTTTACATGCTACAAACAAAAATGGAAATAAAAAACAAACAGATTCCATGACTCACACCGCTGCAAGATCGTGCACACACTATATTTACGAAACAATAAAACTCATCATGGCTTTACAGGTTAAAAACTTCCCTAATATCTCTACTAGTTCAAATGTAATTCACTAATCCTTCACTAAATTATAGTTTGTTGGTTATTTTATTCCATTCAATGAAATGTGTACTATCTTAAGTCAATAACAGATCATATTAAGTGAGATTGACAACTACTTCATTAAAGGGTGGTTGGTTTTAATTCTTAGATTCATCATTTACGGATATTCTAATTCTACTCTTGAGGTTTGCTGATATATATTAGGGTAAAAAATATCACAGGTTCCTCATGTTTCCCGCTTGTAACAACTTCGTCCTTTTCCTTTGGGTCTATAATAAAGTGGTCCCCCGTGTTTCAAAACGTGGAACAAAACGATCCTTATTGACCTCAGCCCAAAATTTCTACAATTAATGCCATTTGACCAGCCACATCAGTGATCCACGTGAGACGCTGATGTGGCAGTAGTAAAAAAAGTAAAAACTTGTTTTACTTTTACCCAAACCTTTTAACCCTAATTCTACCCATAACCCGACCCAAACAACCCAAAAAACCCGATAGGCCCATCTATCTTATTTTAATCCAGCCTAGTTATCCTAAAGCCCTAACTTCTAACCCGATTACTAACCCTAAATCTCATCTCCTTCCCCTTTCTCATCTTAATCCAGCCAAGATCGACTCAGCCTAAAATTTCTAATTCCAACATAAACCAGAAACATAACCCTAAATCTCATCTCCTTCTCCTCTATCATATCTCATTCTAACCTAAGATAGTAACCACATAAACCAAACCATAATCGATATCGATAGCTACCTAGAATCATGTCTTATAGTACATCAAAAGGTTTTATCAATTCGATTGGAGATGGTTTATGTTATTGCGGCAACCCCAACATAACTCATACATCATGGAATTGCACTAATCCGCGTAGGAAGTTTAAATGTTGTATCAATTTTGGGGTAAGTGTATTTTCAAGATTTACATATGTGATTTACAATAATGTTTTGTTAATTTTTATACAATACTCTTTTATGCAGAGAAGTAGGCATTGTGGATATTTTAGGTGGGTTGATCCTCCTGTTGATGATAAGTCGAAGATTGTTATTAGTTTCATATTGAAGAAACTTGGGAGGATGGAAGCTAATTGTCGCTGGCAGAAGATTGCAATTAGGGTTCTTTTTGGTATGTTTGATTGTATTAGGGTTAGTGTTGCTGTGTTTGTAAATTGATAAATTCTGTTTGGAGACTCATATGTGTACTGGCTTTTTACAGTCTTTGTAATTTTGTATTTCTTTTGTGTACTGACTACATCGATTGTAATTTTTGGCAAATTAATTGAAAAATTATTGTTGCAGCTTGTTAATTTACTAGCTTATATATTCAATTGAACTGTAATTTTAATATATTAGCTACAACCTGTAATATAGATTTAACATAACCAAGAATATAGACCTGTAATATAGATGTAACATAACAAAAAATATGGAACATTCTTCATCTAAATCTTCGGGACTGGTCAAGTTGTCACTGCTATTGAACTCCTCTTCAGTACTCGTAGTACTATCAACGTCAATGCTGACATCAGAGAATTCACTGCCACTAGAACTTTCACTCAAATCCACTGGTTTGTAGCTGTCATCTTCACTTTCATTAACAACAGTATTTTCTTGCTGCTTCGTATTTGTATCGAACTACGACACATCAATGTCTGCGAAGAATGAATCATCTAGATCATCAAGTGAAACTTCTTCCCTTCCACCTACACCACCCCTGTCTTGTACTGTAGTATCTTCCCTTCCACCTAAACCATCCCTGTCTTCTACTGCATTAGCTTCCCCGCCCCCTACACCACCCATGTCTTCACTTGCATCACCAGTATCACCATCTATACCACCAGCAGCCCCATCTATACCTACACCACCCCTATCTTCACCTACATCACCAATAGCATCATTTATACCACCACCAGCCTCCTCTATACCTAAATCACCGTCTTCACCTACATCACCAATAACACCATCTATACCACCAACAACCCCATCTATACCTACACTACCCATGTCTTCACTTGCATCACTAACAACATCAACCTCATTTACACCTACATTATCCTCTATATCACTAACAGGCCCCTGCACAACCCTAGCTACAATATCCTCATCTACACTAGCAATATTATCTAAACCAAGTCCCTCAGTTACATCAACATGGACATTTTCATCACCAACTCTCTGATTCACACCTACAGCAGCCTCATTTTCACTAGTAGACTCCTCTACACCTACACCAGCACCTGTTCTACACTAACACCCTCCTCTACACCTACACCACTCCCTCATCTACCTTACACTAAAATCTTCATCTACTGCTACACCATCACCCTCATATTCATGGGCAAGTATTATACTTGTAATTCCATCAATATCGACTATATGAACTGTCCTGTTTTTCTTTATTTTTGTTGGAGTCAATATAACCTCCAGTGGTGGAGTCCTGTCTACATATATATTTACCTCCTTGTTTGGGCCAAGCCGCTGTGTTAACGTGAATACGTCTGCATCAGAGTCTATTAGCTTCAAAGAACAATCCAAACCAGTTACGTTGTAGGCAAACACATAATGCCCCCTCACCTTTTGCTTCTGTTAGATCAAGCATGGAATGCAGTTCCAACAGACTAAATGCGTCTGGGTTTACGTAGTCTACGGTTGCACATTTCCCTCCAACGTATTTTAACTTCCTTTATCCACAATTTTACCATTGTAGTATTAATGTACAATAAAAATGTGGTTGTTTGGACCTGAAATTAGATAATAAAAAAAGGAAACATAAGTTATCTAAATTAACCTAATACTGTCAACAACAACATCACCTACACCACATTAACCTAATATTGTCAACAACAACAATAAGTTAACCACATTAACCTAATAATGTCAACAGCAACACCAAACCAAGCACCAACCGATACATTACATTAAACTAATACTGTCAACAACAATATCATCTACACCAACAACCCTAAAACCAGTAAATAGCAACACCAAGCCCCAACCTTAAAATCATCCAGTAACATTTGTGTAGTTACTTCAGGCATACAAAACAGTGAGTAAAGGAAACCCTAAATCAACGAGTCCCTAAAACACAACAATCTAAAAATTCACTAACGAAAAACAACTAAAACGATAATCAACAGCAACCATAAAATCACATTACCCTAACACTTAAAAAAGTGAGTTCATAGGAACCTAAATCAATAATGTAGTCTTCAGGCATACAAAAACAGTGAGTTAAGAAAACCCTAAATCAACGAGTCACTAAAACACAACGAAGCACATTTAGGAAAAAACTTTAAAACGATAATCAACATCAACAATGATGACATGTAATCTAATAATGAAGTCACTTAAACCAACTCAAATAGAAAACAGAACTTACCCTCGTAACCATCTTTCGTCATTGTTGTACTTACTGTTGGAATAGGTAAAACAATGATTTCGAGCTTTTCGATTTGGATGTTAAAGTGGTTATACTTGGTTGTTCGAAGACTGCCAATAGTTTACTCGGCTGTTCGGTTTGGGTGTTACAATGGTAAGATTAAAGCAACAACAAATTCTATTTTGATTGAAGAAGGTTGAGGTAAACGATTTGGGGAAGAAATTTGGGCTTGGGTAATAGAATTGGGAAAAGAATGAAGAAATTAGGGATTCTATAAAGAAATGGTGAGTCGATTAGATTTTGGGTTAGAAGTTAGGACTGAGTTATTGGGTCATGTCATAAAAAATCAGGTTACTAATCGGGTTAGAAGTTAGGGTTGGGTTATTGGGTGAGGTCATAAAAAATTGGGTTAGTAATCGGGTTAAAAGTTAGGGCTTTATGGTTACTGGGCTGGATTGAAATAAGGTAGATGGGACTATCAGGTTTTTTGGGTTGGTTGGGCCGGGTTATGGATAGAATTAGGGTTAAAAGGTTTGGGCAAAAGTAAAACAGGTTTTTACGTTTTTACCGCTGCCACATCAGGTCCCACGTAGATCGCTGATGTGGTTGGTCAAAAGGAATTAATGGTAGAAATTTTGGGCTGAGGTCAATAAGGACCAATTTGTTCGATATTTTAAAACATGGGTGACCACTTTATTACAGACCCAAAAGAAAAGGACGAACTTGTTACAAGTGAGAAACGTGAGGGACGAGTGGTGTTTTTACCCTATATATATATTATATAAAACGTTAGGAAAATTCTGTTTAATAATAAGACTAAGTCCTCCTTGAACACTTGTATCATGAGCCAAAGGTTAGCCAATGACATGTAGAAAGTGTCAATAGCCTGTAGAAACTGTCAATAGTCTGTAGAAACTGTCAAATGGGTTTACACAAAAATAACACCACCGAAACAGAAACTGACTATCTATACCAAAATAACACCACCAAAACGGAAACCTGATCACCTAAATGCATACACACAAAACATCCTGCTGTACCTAATTAGCCTGGTAAATCCAAATTTTGGGTAAAACTATAAGTGTCAGTCAATTGTCAACCTAAATAACGGATCATAAACATCTAAATTATAATCTTAATTAAGAAATTAGTCAAGAGTCTTCACTGAAATTCTAAGAAACATCAAAGAATACTTGAGACTAATGAAAATGTTGTAAATTTATTGAAAGTATGACTTACAGTTCACTTCGGTGCAGGAAGAGTCGCCGTCGGGGATTTCTGCGTCGCCGTCGGGGGTTTCTGTCTCGCCGTCGGGTGTGTGCGACTACTTTCTTGGGGGAACACAGAAGGCTGCTGGAAGAGAGAACACGAAGTGCGTGGTTTATCCGTTTAGGTTTTTAATTAAAAAAATGATAATGACATGCTTAGCGTGGCGCGCCATGGCGAGCGCCTCGCCACACACCTTGTGGCGACCGTGGCACGCCATGGCGAGCACCACGCTAAGGGCGTCGCCACGCCCCACTCTAAGGCAATGAGGCCTCTCCTTGCCTCGCCACACCGCTGTGGCGACCGCCATAGTGCTACCTGATAACTATCATTGTACCACAGATGCAACTCCCATCAGGAAGTCAAACTTATGGGGGCAGGATCAGGATTCAGTTTGCCAATCCAAATGAGGAAGGATTGTATGCGATTCATACTGAAGGTCTCGAGAGTGGCGCTTTTGGTTTTGGGCATAATTGGAGATCGTCCCCACGATCTGACAAAATCCTATCAAGTCACCTCCGAAACGATTTGATATATCAAAGTTGGACTGATATGATGGGAATAAAGACCCATATAATCATTTAGAGGCATTTCAGAATTTCATGATGAGTTTTGATAATGACGACAAGTTGCTCTGTCGGGATTTTTCAATGACTTTTAAAGACCGAGCCTTGAAATGGTACAATCGATTGCCCCAAGGTTGTATAAAGAATTTTAATATATTTTGGGTATTGTTCAGACAATAATTCGTCGGAAGTAAAAATTTCTGAGCTAATGAAGACACAATTATAAAATGTCCTCAAAAGGTGGGAGAGAGTTTAAGAGACTATACCCAGTGCTTTGTAGATGCCAAAACCGATCTTGATTATTGTGAAGAAAGTTTGGCTTTAACAGGATATAGGTTGGGGCTACTTCCCGGTCCTATAAAGCAAGCAATAACTAAGAAGCAGGCATTCATTTTTTCCGCCCTACTAGCCCAAGTCAAAAATCAGATCTTAATCAAAGAAATCAAGACATTTGAATTAGCAGCGCAAGTACAACCAAGTGCGCAAGGTGCGTTCGTAACATACCAGCAGAATTTAATAAAGTTTAGCTCCGCCCCTCAGCCTCAACCAATAAGTAATCTATCACAAGCGGCGCAGTCTTTTCCTGCTAAGCTATCGAGGTCTCTGCTACAACGAGCTAAACCCAATGACTAGATAATCAACCGACCCATTTCAAATAAATGGATCTGACCCACACATTTTGATGATATTATCGAATGTGTATCGATCATTTTTGAAAAGACAAAAAAGAATGTGCATTTTCGCTATCCAGATTCCCCGAGAGAACCGTAATAACCGATATTATAGATATCACGAAGACGTAAGGCATGGCACAATAGATTGTATCGCCCTGAAAAAGGAAATACAGATGTTGATAGAAAACGGAAAGTTGACTAATTATGTAAAGAAACAGGTGCAACAAAACACGACTTCTAAGGAAATTGTAGCAGTACCAAAACCAGAGACAACATTGGCCATTTTTCAGAGGTTACCGACCTATTTTACATATCTACGGAGTATTTGGATCTTGATAAGGATCAAAACATAATTAGTGTAGTAAAGGAGGAAACTAAAAAATGCCAAAAGAAGGTTCGTAGCTTATGTGGATTTTTTGAATCTCTAACCATTTTTTGAGGTGAATCGATGATAGGAATCACCAACACTTCCCGATGAGACACATTGTGAGTTTAGATACACGGCTAGAAGGTAGGACATCACCTCACCTGTAAAGTAGCCCTTTATTTATACTTCGTTTCGACGAAGATGATATGAGAGACATTGCAAGACCGTATGAGGACGCGGTAGTTATTGTAGCTGCAATTGCGGGAGATGAAGTACGGAGAATTCTGGTTGACACCGGGAGTTCTGCTAACATAATTTTCTTAACCACCTACCAAATTTCAAAAATCCATCAGTCATTGACAGAACCATCGTGGGTTTATACGTTTGACAGCCAAGGTAGTTTGAGAATTTGAAGGGTTGGTGCAATTGGGTCGTGGTCTATTAAAAAAACGTATGGTCATGAATGCGTCGACCTTTCATAATGCAGTTTTTGGCAGGTCTTGGATATTTAAGACGCATGTGGTAACATCTACGGTTCACCAATATTTTAAAGTACGTCGTTGGAAATAATGTTGGTGTGGTTAGAAGTAGTTATAAGGCAGCAAAGGAATGTTACCGAGCTGCTCTGGCGACTAAAGACGACAAGGAAATGGTGCAAGCAAAAGATTAGCAATTAACGGGGCCGGCTTTGGGGTCAGAACCAGTAGACGATCCTAGAGAAGCCTCTAGTTTGTTGTCAAGAGATGAAAATTGTGAAAGTTATGAGTTCACCAAAGGAAGAGTTTTGAAGTTTGGAACGAATTTGTCCCCTAATTTTTGGGAAAGGTTAATTTCGTTTTTGAAGGAAAGGTTGGATCTTTTTTTTTTGGTGTTTGGAAGCGTGATAGGTATTCCAGACAGTTTAATTTTTTATAATTTGGCAGTAAGTCGAAATGTCCAACCCATTTCACAAAGGCACCGAGCTTTTTCTTCAGAAAAAACTGAGGCATTCATTTTTGAAATGGAAACAATGATTAAGGTTGGACTTATCAGAGAATCTTGATACTCGCAATGAACGTCAAATCCTATTTTAGTAAAAAGGATAAGTGGTAAATGGAGAATGTGTGTGGATTTTACCAACCTCAACAGGGCATTCCCTAAAGATCCTTTCCCAATGCCAAGAATCGATCAGTTGGTGGATTCCACGTCGGGAAATAAACTATTATCTTTTATGGATGCTTATGCCGGTTACAACCATATAAAATTGAATCATAGCGATAAAAAAACACGACTTTTATAATTGGAAGAGAATTGTACTGCTACAAAGTTATGTCTTTTGGTCTAAAGAATGCGGACGCGACATATCAAAGGTTGGTAAACAAGAGTTTTGAGGGTCAGATCGGGAGGAATGTTGATTTCTAAATTGAGGACATACTCGTCAAGAGCGGGACGAACGAGGACCATCTTGCCGATCTAGAATAAACTTTTGATAATTTAAGAAGAATAACTCTCAAGCTAAACCCAGAGAAGTGTTCATTTGGTGTCGGGTCAGGAAATGTTTTTGGGTTCTTGGTCAGCGAAAATGGAATTGAAGCCGACCCAATGCAATTGAGAGCTCTGAGTAGCATGGCACCCCCGAGGAACGTCAAAGAAGTAAAAATCTTGACTAGACAGTTAGCAACTTTAAATAGGTTTACATCTAGATCTTCTGACAAATGTGCATCATTTTTCTAGGTTATAAGAAATGCCAAGTCATTCGGTGTCGGACTACGCGGTAAGTTCCGCACTAATTCGCAAATCAGGCCTGACCCCAACGACAGTATAATTCGTCAGCAAAAGGTTGCTAGAAGCTGAAACAAGGTATTTGAAACTTGAAAAGCTCGCTCTGGCCATGGTAACTGCATCGCGTAAAATGCGTCATTATTTCCAAGGCTATACGATTGTGGTTCAAATGTCTTTTTCTCTGAAAAATATGTTGCATTAGTTGGATGTTTCAAGATGGATGTCCAAGTGGTCGGTAGAGCTGGGTGACTTCGAAATCAATTTCAAACCAAGAAATTCTATCAAGGGCCAAGTATTGGCAAATTTTCTAGTGGAATTCCATTCCAACCGACCATAAGAAGCAGAGGTCGAATAGAAGAATGAGTCCGATGAATAGATTGTCTAAACCTGACGGGAGATTAAGTGTTAGTGGATGTGAGGTAAGTGTTCCATTTACCACTCCCTTCAGAATAACTATGCATCAAGCAATCCAGTTTGGTTTTTCGGTCTCAAATAACGAAGCCGAATACGAGGCAACGTTAGTAGGTTTAAGGTTGGCTCAAGTCTGATGGGCCAAACGTGTTCGGTTAGTAAGCGATTCACAATTACTGATAAATCATACGCCACGACAGTCAGAAGTGAGAAAAGAGCATCGGATTCAATACTTGGCGGCCTTGCGAGTTCTTGCTGCATCTTTTGAGAAGGTCATCTATGAACATGTCCATAGAGCAGAAAATATGGTTGCCGATTCACTGGCAACCGCGGAATGCACCGATGTTTACATATGGATTGTGACACATGAAAGCCCGTCAATCATTAAAAGATCATAGTTCGAAAACTGACTTGAAATAGCTTGTCAGTTGTCAACAATAACTAACCTAGATTGGAGAAAAAACATTCATAATTTTTTAACAGATCACATGCTACTTGAGGATAAAATTTTGGCGAGAATAAGAAGAGTCTTGCTATAAGGTTTCTACTCTCCAACGATAGCGTTCGATGCTAAAAGCATGGTTAAAACATGATATACTTGTGAGAGGTTTGCAAACACGATTCACACCCCCGACTGCCCCACTAGAATCTATCTCAGAAGGACTCTCATTGGACAGATGGGGGATCGATTTGGTAGGATTACTTCCTACGACATATGGGGAAGGAAAATGATAATGTTCATTGTAGATTATTTTTCCAAGTGGGCCGAGGCCGAACCATTATATGGAACAAAGGTTAAAAAAGTGATCAAATTTATTTGGTTTAATATCTGTTGTCAGTATGGGATTCCGCAACGACTAACTATGGATAACGGTCCTTAGTTTAACAACAGCGAAATGAGAAATTTTTGTTTATCTCATAGAATCCAACAATGTTTTTCGGTGCCTTTCCACCCACAAGCTAATGGGCAGATCAAGGTTACAAACAGGACAATCGTTAACGTCCTCAAGAATAATTTGGAAGGGAAGGCCATAAAATAGTCAGACTACCTCCAGGAAGTTTTATGGGCATACCGAATAATTGCCTGGACGACAACCCAAGAATCGCCATACGCCTTGTTTACAGTATGAATGCGGTAACCCTTACAGAAACAAATTTTCCATCCTTCATGGCCAGGAATTATAGTGAAGACAGCAACTGCAAGGATCAGCTTTTAGTCCTTGATTTAGTTGAAGAAAGATAAAATCGAGCACACATAAATTCGTTACACTATCAAACGTTGATGCAAAGTTGGTATGCGTCTAAGGTTCGGCGAAGAGAATTTAAGGTCGGTGACTTGGTCTTGCAGAACATTTTTTACATACCAAACACAACACCCTCTGAAAGTTAGCTCCAAATTGGGAAGGACCTTACTAAGTGATAGAAAAGATAAAGCCAAGCACTTACAGAATGAAAGATAAACACGACCAACCTTTGCGACTCCTGTGGAACATCGAACATCTCATATTGTATTTAGACTAGTTTTTTATTCACCACCTATTTACTTATCGTCTTGTAAAAACTTTTGATCGATCACATACTCTTTCCTACCCTAGTGACGCGGGGATTTTTTAACGAGGTGTCTATGGAAACCGAGGTATTTAATTTCTCTTTAACCTTTATTAAAATGTGTGCAGGACAACCCGAATAGTAAACGTTCTTTATCAACTACGGTTGATCTACAATAAATTAAAATTTGAGCCCTAAAGAGCGTTTTAACTAACGAGTTGTTATATACTGTTCTTAGATTCGAAATTTTAAATTTTTCAACTACGATTGATCGATATTAGATTCCAAACCTTAATTTTTTTTCCAGTTACAACCGATCTATATTATATAGCTTGAACCTTAAACGTTCTTAGATTCCAAACCTTAATTTTTTTCCAGTTACAACCGATCTATATTATATAGCTTGAACCTTAAAGGTTTTTCAGTTACGACTAATCTACATTATTTAGCCCGAACCTTAAAGGTTTTTCAGTGACAACTCATCTACATTATTTAGCCCAAACCTTAAAGGTTTTTCAGTCACAACTGTTATACATTATTCTGCTCGAACCTTAAATATTTTTTCAGTTACAACTAACCTACATTGTTTAGCCGGAACCTTAAAGGTTTTTAAGTTACAACTGATCTACATAATTAGGTGATTATTAACCTTAAGGGTTTCTCAACAATAATTTGGTCTGCACAAATTTCTTGACATTTGTCTACATTTTAAGATATTTTTTGATAAATTCTGTCACCAGAGTCGGGAGATGCTTACTTCTTGTGTCTGGAAATGCAATAAAAATAGGAGGTTTCACCCAAATACACAAGACTTAAAGAACAAAAAAAACTACAACTAAAGCACGCCCGCGAGGGGCAGTATTCACAAAAAGTAGTCAAAATAACAACATATTAAAACAAATTAAACTACAGTATCATCGGGATGATCGTCAGAGGGTCTTACATCGCTGGGCTCATCATCTTCACACACAACTCCAACACAGCGATCTGCCTCTTGAACATCCAGTCACATCAAGCCTAGTGGTAACCGAGGATACTGGCTATGCAAGCTCAAGATATAAGCAACTTTCGCATCAGACACCTTCTGTTCCATAATCGTTTTACAAGAAGCAGGAAATTAACTGTTTTATTCCTTGCTCTTTTGCCAAAGTTCGCAAAGATCTGTGTTCTTTTTAGCAATCAACTGGTGGAGGAAATGATTTTGAATTATTTGCGGAGCCAAAGTACGAGCCGTACTATCTCGATCATTAATGATTTTCGTTAAGGAGCTATGCTGAGATTGATTGAGTTGATTTTGGTGGCTCTAGGTTGTCTGCCACTCTTTTATTTCTCCTAAAGATTTTGTATATCAGCCTCAGCGGACGTCGCCCGGATTTTGGCCTCTTTGGTTTCTTATCCTCTGACAGTTCACGACTAAGCTGTCCTGTTTTTCTTTCTTTCACTGCTAGAGGTGCTACCATATTGTATAAAGAAAGAGCTAGAAAATTTGAACTCAGCATTGGGAAGTCTTTCGCACCCCTTGGCATAGTGAATATGGGCAGGCGGACTTCATCGAACGAGGCACCTAAAACAATATTTGTATCTTTGGGAAAACTTGGGCAAGACTTTTCTGGAACGAACTCACTAACTTCTTCCTTGCCCGGATTTTTGGATTGCACCACTATCACATTTACGTTGCATGCAGAAGTCTGGTCTTCTATATGAAGTTATTCTTCAGGTCCTCTGATAGGTGCAACCATTTTGGCGCCTCTTTCATACTGTTCGTATAAAGTCGGGATGTTCATTTGTTCAACCATGGGAAGATTAGTCATCCCCTCCCCGACTTCTTGGTTATTATTTCTCTTCACTGCTTTGGAATTCTTGATTCCATCATCATCGGTCACAGATATCTTTCTTTTTTTCTCACAATTAGCGTTTCGTCTTCTTTCATTACTTCGGGATTTTCCAGTTTGTCGGATCTTTAAGGACCACGGTATGTTCTGCCTCCATAGAAACAACAAATTTATGCTCATTAACCTCAGTATCTTCCTTCCCTTCTTGTTTAGATAGTTCTTCGGATTTAGTGCGTTTGCGGGGCACTTGGTTATGTTTTGGAAGAAATAGATGGGTGTCAAAAGCATCAGCCTTTAACACCAAATCAACAAGATCGAGAGGTTCCAGTATTTTTTCACAAGTCAGTTGTTGGTTTGAGCACCGCTAGAGGTTGTTATTAATCAGGTTGGTATCTTTAAAGCAACAATGGAATGTCCGACCCCAATTCTTCCGGGCGTATACTTTGTGTTTCTGAAAAGTCGCCCTAGCCGATTTTATATGATCCTTTTTAGCAGTTGTACTTTCTCGTTCGACATCGGAAGTAATACATGTGTTTAAAAAAGTATGTATACTACGAACCTTCATGGACCCATTTACAGGTCAAGCACCTCGGGTTATCTGGTGAGTGAGGTCGACCATTTTCCCCACCAACAAAAACAAATCGATATTTCCACGTTTGTTGCCCTTTAACAAGTCGTTCATGATTTTCAGATTATTTGTCAAAGAAGAATAAAAGAAGGGACACTTAGGTGACTTAGAATGGTCGGTCATTGCCACATACTCCTCCATCGTCATTGGAACTTGAGCCAGTCTAGAGGCTATTATACACGACATCAACGTGTACCAAGCATTGGGAGTAAGCTCGGACGGGCAAAGTTCTAAAATTTAGAAGTACCTTATGATGTCGGGATCCAGTGGAAATCTAAGACCCTAGTTGAAGAGCCCGGTGAAAAAACTATCTCCCTCTGCTTTGTGGACAGTGGTGTCTCCCCAAGTTTTGGAAAGCGGATTGTCACGCATTCTGGAATTCCCCATGTGATTTTTAGCTCGAGAATTTCCTTGGGGACAGTAGTATAGATACTTTCCATTGAACAAAGTAATAATATTGTCCCTTAACAAGTCATTGTGGTAGGCAGTTAGAACTGCATCGATTTTGGGTGGAATGGGTTCCTTAAACACTACAACGTTGGCAGCACTTTCCCCTCCGACCATAACTTGTTTTCCATCTCAGTATTCCATCTTATTTTCTTCAAGGATAGTCCAATCCATAACACATTCGTTGAAAGTTTGGAGGTTATCAATGCCATCAAGGTTTGGGTTGAACCTTTGGAGAGCACTGGTACCCTCAACAGTACAAGTAGTTGTTTCGGTTGACCCGCCTCGGGGTTATAAGGCACATGCATAGTTGTTTCCAGAAGAGATGATTGAGAATCCTAAATTAAGCCCACTGCTCGATACTCAGTTGCCCTCTCTGTAATAGTCAAGTAGTCGATTATCCCGAAGACGGGTTTCTTTTTTTGTTTAGGTTTGCATTTACATCTCGAGGCGGGTCTTCTCATAAACAACGACCTTTTATCTCTTGAGAAAAAACTAAGACTACGAATCTCTCTCTAGAAATTGCTCTGATAGCAGATAATGAAAATGAGAGAGGTATTTTATAGATGAGTTTCTCTTTTGATGGATCATTTTATAGAGAAGAGCAATCGAAAAAAACCTTAGGAAGTCAAAGAGTCATTTGTCAGGTTCACGAGTAGACATGCTTTAAGTAATTGGATGACGTGTGTCCGTTTCAGAAAGTTTTTGTAGGGCTAGGAGGCTCGGAACATGACTAGTACCATGATTAGATGAAGAGATTGAGGCGCAAACGACGTCTAAATAAAATTAGAGACGTGGACAAGCGGAAAAAATAATTTGTACAACTAAACCGTTGGGCCATTAACAAGAGATAGATTGGGAATAGGGTCCATCATAGTCAAGCCCAAAGACGAACATCGTCATAAATATATAAAAAGCAAACAAAGTCAGAGGTAGCCAAGCTAGGGGCGAGCATAGCCCCATATCATTGATAAATAAGTTGGAAATGCTCGACCATGCCAATCACAGTTTAATGACAAAGAAGGTGCGCAATCAAATTTCAACAAATAATTACCGATGGGAAGCTTATGACGAGCTGAGAACGGGTAGTTGCAGGGTCATTTTTGTTCCCGATCTCGATACAAACTCAACCAAAACCGATCAAATCGAAATAATAAAGTATCCCGAACCAAAAGTTTGACAGTCCTCACACCCACATTTGTGAAGACTGGGGCTACTAATAAGGTTGTTAAAATTTTGGGTCCTTTTTGGCCTAATAATTGGTTTGGTTTATTTTGAGCTTAGGGTAATTTTGTAAAGTATTTTGAGTATTATGTGTTTGGTGTATTAAGTAGTGAGAGAATTGAGCAGCCTGGTTGTATTAAATGTTCATTACCCTCATTGATCAGAGTGGTTGGGGTATTTATACCCTTAATTAAGGACTCATGGGCTTACGGGTCAAGTTATAAAACCGGGTCAAGTTTAAGGACCCATTAATCTTTTAAGTAAATTATCACATATCTTAGTCAAAAGGTGTTTAAGTGTTTTTACTTTTGTTCTGTTCGGATGGTTAAGTGGCATGTTATTATCCGAATTGCCCTTGTCTGGATAATGCAGTGGGTTGTGTCTGGATAATCCGAACTCATCAGTAGCCCCTTTTTAGGCATTGCCAAATATCTTTGGTAGGACTAAAAATTCCACTAAGCCAGTAATGATTTTGTCTGATCTGCTTGTACGGTCCATACTAGGAAGTCTATTCTCATCATTAATTCAATTCGAAGTCTGTCCAAACTCATTTCTCTCTCCAGAATTCTAGAGTTTTCTTCTTGGATTGTGGGACACGTGTCACTATCTAGTTCGACCTACCAACCATTATTTTTCCTAGATCAACACACCCACTAAATCTAGAAAGTTACCTAGGAATCTAATCCTTCACACGTTTGCGTAGCCTTTAATCATTGCAAAAACCCTATTCAACTTTTCCTAGGTAACTGTTACTTTTTTACTATTATATAAACTCTCTTTCAATCTTTCATTGTATTCATAATTTAGAACTTTTCTAGAGAGACTTTCACTTCTACCTTCAACTTGTTCTTGAGAGGTTTTATTCACGGCCATAAACACACTTGTTAAATGAGGCTGGTTAAGCTTATCAGAGTTAGAAAAGGCGAAAAAAGTAGAGAGAGAGAATTGCATTGCTGCTGGTCTCTCAGTTTCTCCAAGTGAGAAATCTAGTGAACCGACTCAGGAAGCTGATCAAGGATCATCATCTTCCAGAAACCCCAGGCCGAGACAATTATTCAAACCTAGTCTTTCACCTCTTCCCCCAGGCTCTTCTGTTCAAGATTCTCAACCCTCTATCGTGAAAAAAAAGTTGCGAGTATCAGAAAACCTTCTCCCTTCACAGCCATGGGTTCTGACACTGAGAAGTCTTCGGAGAACTCAACCCCTTGATGGACAACTCATCTAACTAAAGCCCAAACTACTGATTCACTACCAAAGCCGTCCGGATCGGAGGCATCTAAAGCAACCCCAAGAGATAAGCCCTCCGGATCAGAGGCATCTAAAGTAGCCCCATGGGCCAAGCCCTCCGGATCCCAACCTCAACCGGACACCAGGCCTTCAAAATCAACAGGCGCTCATCCATCCGAACAGCCTTTGGTACATAAAGCTGATCCTCAACCATCCAAGGCAACTGATAAACCTTCCACAGTGATGTAAGAAGTAATGGAAGACAGTATCGAGGAGGCTCCCTTTGAAACTGAAGCATCAGGTCAAACGGGGGATGCTGCTTCTGACAAGAAGGGCAAAAGCAAAGTCAAGGTTTGTTTGAATCATTCGGAGCTTCCGGAGTGCCTAGAGGGCAAGGTATGCCCTTGCTTTAAAAATATGAGTGTTAAATACCTGTTGGCTCCATAAAATATAAACTACGTCTACACCCACACTGCTGAGTTGGGCATGATCCAGACGAAACGGGGGATTCCAGAGTCAGTGAAGGTAAGGATATCTGTCACTCCGGAGACTCCTATGGACTGCAAACTCAACGAGGTGGTTATTTTCACTAAGGTGCTAAACTGGGGACTTCATTTCCCATTGGACCTAGAAATCATCGCGTATTCCACCTGGTTAAAATCTGCCTAAGCCAGCTACGCCCAAATGCTTGGTATTCCCTCCTTGCTTGCATAATGGCATCATAGTTATAAAAAATCTCACTCCCAATGGAGCAATTTGCTGCTGTGGCAAGTCTATGCAAGAGTCACCAGATTCCATTCTACCATCATAATATGGGGAACAACTTCAAGGTGGTAGATGACTTGTTGGAGTCTGAGAAGAATTGGAGGACACAGTTTATGTTTGTCAGTGGGACATGGGAGAACAGTAGGAAGATCAAGGCCAACACCAATGCCAGCATGTTAACTAGCAGGTGGAAGAGCATTGATGAATTTTTTTCTATCTTTATTTTTCATACTTATCTTTTTAAATCATAAGTATTCCCCTTCTGATTAACTTGTCACTCCTTTTCAGTGTTGCCGAAGGAGTTCACCGGACACCTAGAGAAGGGGCAAACAACCTCTGCCAAGCTTAACGCATGGGTTGCGGAGCATTAGGGGAATGCCTTCCACAATTGATTCACCTCGGGAAATTTTGTGAGGTCTCATTTGTGGAACACCACAGGTCGGAGGGACCTCTCATGGGAAGAGCTAACTACACCGCCTCCTCCTGATGTAATTCTAAAACGAATGGAGACCAAAGATGGTAAATTGGTCTTACCATCCAAAGCAAAATCTCCCAGTAAAATGAAAGAGAAGAAGAAGAAAGTTGCAACAGAGCCGGTTCAAGCAGCCACATAAGGGGCTGGTTTGGGGAACCAAGGGGGAATTGACGATGACCTGCTTAAAGTGGTAGAGGCTGAAACTATAAGGGAGGTGGGAGAGTCACAAAACACACCAAAGCCTCCTAAAAAGGACCGGAAAAGAAGAGCCAACAGTGACGAAAAGACTGCAAAAAGAAGAGAGTCACCTTAGGAGAAGAAATAATTATTTGCCCTTCGGAGACTCCACCAGCCCATGTTGATCCTACTTTACAAGAGAAGATCCCAACAGGTCTGCAGTCCGGAGAGGTTGTTGGGGGAGGGACTGAAGAAGTGGATATTAGTGCCCTTCAAGACATTGATTTATACTTCAATGATTCTAAGAAGGATGATTTTGCAAGTCCCTACCGCCCCTCGAGCTCCGCTAACATGGTGACGTGTAATGGTAATATTTCTCCGTCTCCGGAGAGCAAGATATTGTAAGCCATTATCTTCTCGGTCACATCCAGCCAGTGCTTGACCTGGAGAGACAAGTGAAAAGTCAGACCACTCTCATCAATTCTCTCACCAATGACAACGAATCTCTATCAACCAACCTTCTTAATGCCAATCAGAATATAGAAGAACTGAAGAAGAAGATAAAAGCATTGAGGAAGGGCAAGAAAGATTTATCAACCAAGATGGCCACTTCGGAGACTGCCAGTACTGAGCTCCAAACTAAGTATTTCGGCTTGGAAAATGATCTCATAACATTAAAGGAGGACCTGAAGACCAATAATTGTGCCATTAAAACCCTATCCGGTGAGAAGACTTCCTTAGAAGGTACTATGTCAAAGATGGCCAAAGAGAAATAGGATTTGCTGAAGGAGCAGAAGCAAGCTATTTAGGCAGATATTGATAAATATATAAACTAAGTGATAGATTCCCTTGAGAAAAGATATGATGAAGTCAGGTCTGATATGGTACTGCTCTTCCATGAGACCTTTCGGAAGAGGACCATTGGTCCTCTATAGAAGTATGTGGAATACGAAGACCTTCCTCATTACACCATGGCAACTGGTGACAAGTACAACTACTCCAATGGAATTGATTCCACTAGTGATGATGAAGAGGGAACTGGTGAGAGTTCGAGTACTGGACTCAAAAGTCCCAATAAAGGTGGTGGTGGTGAAGGGACATCCGAAGGGAACAAGTCCTAAGGTTTAATCATATTTTTTTTTATCTTTTGTGATCAGTTAAAGTCCTTGGATGGCCAAGGCATATTTTGTAATGTTATCCGGTCAGAGTTCCCGATAAGTCTTTGAAATATTTACAGTCCTTGGATGGCCAAGGCATGTTTTGTTCTTCTTATTCGGTTAAATTCCAAATAGGTTTATTTATCAAATCTTCATTTATTTAACACTTTCTTTCCTTTAAATTTTAATGGCTAATGTTTAAATAGCCCCTAGTTTTTCAAAATCATTATAGTGAGAGTGTTTAATATCTCCGATGACATGTATTTAATGGTCATCACTCAACCACGTTTATCCGATCTATCAAAGATCCAAAGTATTGAACCAAAGAATTGAATTGTAGTTAAACCACACCGGATGTTTTAAGAAGACATCACATTTTATTGAATAAAAAAACGGACACCTCATTAAAACCTCCCCGCGCCACCAGGATAGGAAAGAGTATGCCCCCTAATATTGACATTGATATCTAACAAGTAAATATTTGCCCACAACTTTTATTCTAGCTATAACGTGAGATGTTCAATATTCCATGAGTACTTCAAAACCCTTCCTTCTTTGTCCTGAAGCCTATATGTCCCAGGCTTAAGATTTTCGGAGACCTCATAGGGGCCTTCCCAGTTCGGAGCCAGCTTACCGAACTGCTTCTCCTTGGTGTGTAAGAAAACCTTTCTCAGAACTTTATCTCCCATTTGAAAATCTCTTCTCTTGACCTTGGAAGCAAACCTGCTCCTCATCAAGCCTTGGTAGTAGGCTATTCTCAAGTGAGCTTTAACCCTTATTTCTTCTATTAAGTCCAACTGATTCCTAATTACTATCTCATTAGCTTGTTCAGAATAGTTATGAACCCTGTATGATGGTAGGGTAGCTTCAATGGAGGCAATGGCATCCATCCCATACACCAAAGCAAAAGGAGATTCTTGTGTAGCAGCCTGATGAGTAGTTCGGTATGCTCATAACACTTCTTGCAGATAGCTTGGCCACTTCCCTGCAGCTCACTCTAGATTCTTTTTTAATCCGGACAAAGTGATCCTGTTGGCAACTTCAACCTGGTCGTTTGCTTGGGGATGGAAAGGAGAAGAGAAACAGTGTTGAATGCCTCTAGAAGCACAAAAAATTCTCCATATCCTTGTTATCAAACTGTGGTAATATTTTGAGGAATCCCAAATCTGCAACATATATTGGATAATCTAAATTTAATGACAGCTTTTGAAGTGGTTCCTGCCAAAGGATATGCCTCTATCTATTTCGAAAAGTAATCAATAGCAACTAGAATAGTCCTGCACCCTCCGGACGCCATTGGCAGAGGCTGAACAAAAGGTATTGGCTCAGAAATAGACTCCATAGGTACTGCTGGCACATGAATTTCGTTGTCATACCTTTGACATGGATCATACTTCTTTACCATTTCTTTAGCATCTTCCATTATGGATGGCCAATAATACCCAGCCAACAATACCCTCCGGGTTAGTGCTCTGTAGCCACAATGCGCTGACCCTTCTCCATTGTGCAGTCCAAATAAAACGACTTGAGATTCTTCGACCCCCAAACAACACAGGAGAGCTCGACTGAAATATTTTTTATAGAGAACTTCCCTTATGATAAAAAAACCACGAGCCCTATGTTTAATTTTTCTTGCCATAGCTTTATCCAGAGGCAAAACCCTATCAGAAATGTATTGAAGAAGGGAAAATTTCCAATCTCTAGGTTGAACTACTTGTATACTCAAGCTTTCCTCATTTTCCTTGTTCTGATTTGATTGTATGGATGGGCATTCTTGTACATGAATCCAAGGATATGACTTAGAATATGCTATGGTTGCCAAGGAATCTGCTAGTGTATTTTATGATCTAAGAATATGCTCATAAGAAACAATTTTGAAGTTGGCTGCCACCTCTTTAAGGATGAGTAAGTATTTGATCAGCTGCTTCTTCTTGGCCTCAGAATGACCTTGAACATGATCGATAAGAAGCTTGGAATCACTCATCAACCAAACTCTTTTAGCCCCACATAGGAAAGCTAATTTGAGACCAACTATAGCCGCTTCATATTCGGACTCATTGTTAGAGGCCCTGAACCCAAATCATATATCCTGGTACATTTTATCACCATACGGAGAGGTTAGGAAAATTCCAGATCCACAACCCATTGTGCTTGATCCACCATCAGTCTGAACTACCCACTCTTTCTTGGTTTTTCCTTCTGAATTTTTTTTAGAACTCCTATCCAAATGGAATTCTACCAAGAAATCAGTAACAGATTGAGCTTTGATAGTAGTTCATGGGGAAAAATCAATGTCATAATCACCTTATTCTACTAACCACTTGGTCATCCTGCTTGATATATGTGCCTTCTGAAGAAAAATCTTCAATGGGAAATATGTTCGGACAATGATGAAATGAGACTAAAAATACGACCTCGTTTTTCTTGCAGCAATCACTAAGTCTAGTGCCACCTTTTCAAGCTTCAAGTACCTCTTCTCAGCATCTATCAGACTTTTGCTGATGTAGTACACCAGACGAGGGTAATTGTCCACCTCTCTTACCAATACTGCACTTCTAGCGCATTCCTGACACGACCAAGTATACATACAGTGTTTCTCTTTGTACGGGATTAAAAAGGGTCTTTGGTAAAGATAAGTGTTTCTTTATTTCATCAAAAGCTTGGCTGCATTGTGGAGACCAATAAAAGTCTTTAGCACTCTTTAAGGTTTGGAAAAACGGAGCACACTTTTCTGAAGACCTTGTAATAAAACGATTCAAGGCAGCCAACCTTCCAGTAAGCCTCCGGACTTCTTTAATATTCTGAGGAGGATCCATTTCTAATAGGGCATTCAACTGATCTGGATCGGGTTGTATCCCTTTCTCACTTATCACATACCCTAAAAAATTTCCGGATCGAACCCCAAAGACACATTTTTTTGGATTTAGTTGCAAATTCACCATTGTCAGATTGGCAAAAGTTTCCTGAAGGTCAATTATGTGCAAATCCTCTTCCAAGCTTTTAACCATCATATCATCTATGTACACCTCCATATTCCTGCCAATATGATTAGCAAATGTTTTGTTTACCAACCTTTGGTAAGTAGCCCCATCATTTTTCAACCCAAAAGGCATCACCTTATAGCAATGGAGACCCCTGTCTGTAACAAATGTAGTATGATCTTGGTTCTTCGGATCCACCTGTATCTGTTTGTAACCAGAGAAATAATCCATGAAGGACAGTAATTTGTTTCTAGACGTTGAGTCCCCCAATTGATCTATCTGGGGGACTGTATAAAGATCTTTTGGCCAAGCTCTGTTGAGGTCAGTAAAATCAATACACATACGCCATTTTCTGTTTCTTTTCTTGACTAACACCAGATTGGCAGTCCATAAAGGATACTGGGACTCCTTTATGTGCCCCATCTTGGTAAAACGATCAACTTCTTGGACTATTACATCATATTTATCCTTAGATAAGGCCCTCCTTTTCTGCACAACAGGTGTAACATCACTCTGAATCGATAGTTTATGTGAGATAACGCTTGGAGGTACTCCAGTTACATCACCATTGCACCAAGCGAAAACATGCTGATTGTCTAATAAAAAGGACAACAATTTCTTTAACTCTGGCGCCATCTTGGAACCAACCTTGATACTTCTACCATTTTCCAGAGAGTGGGTTTCAAACTCCTCCACTGGTATTATACCACTAGGGGCCTCTCTAGGGTCATCAATCTCACCCTTCCCCTCAGAAGGCCCTAATAATTGCTAATCTTCATTAATTCGAACTGCTCCCAAAGTTTTAGGAGTAAGTGCAGTTGCATAGCACTCCCTTGCTATATTTTGACTACTTCGGACAACACCCACTTGCCCTTGAACCGCATACTTCAAACACTGGTGGACTGTTGAGGCCACATCATGCATTTAGAGAGCCAGGACCTCCCAAAGATTGTATTATAACATGTGGGGTAATCTACCAAAAAACATAACACAATGACCAGCTTTTTAAAAGGTCCCTTGCCCAACAACACCTCTTACTCAAACTCCCCAATTACATCTGTAGAGATCTCCGTGAAACCCACAATGGTTCTATTTGACCGTTGAATAACGGCCGGATTTTTCATATGCTTGTAGGAACTTAAAAAGAGGATGTTTGCCAAACTGTCTGTGCCTATCAGAATTCGTCTGAGATTATTGCCCCCAATAGATGCTCCTATCACCACAACATCCTCATGCGGCCCAACAATATTCCTTAAATCATCCTCATCAAAAACTATGAATGGAAAATGGGGTTCGCATTGATAAGAAGATATGCCTCCTTCTAATTGAGTAGCCAGACTATGAACATACCTTTTTCTTGATGAAGGAGTGGGCGCTGTCATGGTATCCCCTCTGAATATAGTGAGTGACTCAAAGAAACTAATGAGTCCAGACACCGTCTTAGTTTGCTCTATTATGACCCTTATTTTATTCCGGGTTCGATCAGGATCCAGGTACTCCGAACCAACATCAAATCTTTCAAGGATCCCCATTGCCCCCTTCTGGAGCAGATGTTCCTACATTGTTCGTAGGGGTAGTTCGAGGAGCATTGTCAGGCCTGTTTCCACTTCTTCTTTTGACATAAGCTCCCAACTTACCTATTTCAATAGGATTCTGTACTTCCTGCTTCAGAGCAATGTAGTCTTGGGTATTGTGGCCAATATCATTATGATACTAGCAAAAACAAGTATTTCGACTGTCTCTGGGAGACTGCAGTGTTGTTGGTTTCCGAAAATTGACTTCATCCTTGGTCTTGTCATAAATTGTGGCCACATTCTCTTTTAATTCTGCAAACCACTCCAGTTGAATCCAATGACCTCTTTTACTCATTGACTGCTGGCTCTGAGATTGATTTTGGTTGGACTGAGCCTTTTTAGCCATGTTTGACCCCTGTCCGGTCTCCTTAGCCTTATATCCGGATTGGTTTTGAGCTGTTGTGGTGGACCTCACCTAATGGTGCACCCTGGTTTTCTTGGTTTCATCCACACTAATCTGCTTCCCTACGTGATTTAATAAGCCACCACAAGTCATGGCCTTCTTCATGGTCACCGAATCAGCCAGATTCCCAGGGTTCAACCCTTGTCTCAAGGAAGCAATTACCACCTGTTTGAAGCAATCTGCTAATCCGTTTTTGATATTTACGAACCGACTTATGTAATCTTTTAAGGACTCATTTGGATCTTGGGCACAATGGATAATAGTATCTCCATTGCCCTTCACCTCCTTACTTCCCACAAATTTCTTTCGGAAGGCAACCCAGAATGTATCAAAGTTTCTGATACACCCCTGGAGTAAGCTGTTGTACCACTTAAGAGCACTTCCCGTAAAATATTAGGAGAAGGCTCTACACAGAAGTTTGTCATCATCAACGAATTTCATCATGAAGTTCCTGAACTGCTCCAGATGATTGTCTGGATCCATACTTCCATCATACTTTTCCATTTTGGAGCTGTCAAACCTTTTAGGTAGGTTTTTGGACAGTATTTTGGCAGACAAAGGTGACAGTCTCCAATTCCTATTGCGACTGAAGACTGTGTCTTCATTAGGCGTTGCGAAAATACCTGGTTTGGTCTGAAAAGCAAAAGGATCGATCAATAACTGATCTACATGCCTGTGACTGTGACTATAAGATGACCTTTTTCCCAGATGCCTTTTAAGTCTCCCATGCCTATCTTCCTTTCTTGAATATTTTTTAACTAGTTTTTGTTTCTTCCTGGACCTCCCTTCATCATTTTTTGATGACAAAAATTCCTCAAGCTCAGCCACATTCGAAGAGTTGTTAGAGGACTCTGAATCTGAACTTTCAACCGGCTTAGACCGGTGAGTCTTCTTAGAACTGACATAGGTCTTTTTTGAACTCAAATGATTATTTGCTGATGGATTATTCTCCCTAGGATTGTCAGTATGATGAATGGTTAACGCCTTTGACTTCTCATTTATACATTTTTCTGCTTGTTTTATGGCCCTTAACGCCTCTATTTCTGCTCTCAACTTGTCTCGCTCTTCGATGGTGTATTCCTTGTTTTCCCTAATTACTTCCACCACAGGTGGTGGAGTTCCTTGCTCGTTCGGATCCATCCGAACTGGTCTGTTCTACTGGTTTTGAATGCAAGATTCAGGCACCCTCACTCTCCCATTGTGGTCGCAAATTTGGTTTGGTTTATTTTGGGCTAGGGGTAATTTTATAAAGTGTTTTGTAAAGTATTTTGAGTATTAAGTGTTAGGTGTACAAAGTAGTGAGAGAATTGAGTAGCCTGGTTGTATTAAATGTTCATTACCCTTATTAATGAGAGTGGTTGGGATCCATATGAACTGGTCTTCTCTACTGGTTTTGAATGCAAGATTCAGGCACCCTCGCTCTCCCACCGTGGTCGCCAATTTGGTTTGGTTTATTTTGGGCTGGGGGTAATTTTGTAAAGTGTTTTGTAAATTATTTTGAGTATTAAGTGTTTGGTGTACAAAGTAGTGAGAGAATTGAGGAGCCTAGTTGTATTAAATGTTTATTACCCTCATTAATGAGAGTGTTGGGTATTTATACCTTTAATTAAGGACCCATGGGCTTACGGGTCAAGTTTAAGGACCCATTAATCTTTTAAGTAGATTAGCACATAACTTAGTCCAAAGGTGTTGAAGTGTTTTTACTTTTGTTCTGTTCGGATGGTTCACTGGCATGTTATTGTCCAATTTCCCTTGTCCGGATAATGTAGTTGGCTGTGTCTGGATAATCTGAACTCATCAATAATAATTACATAAATCAATCATTTGTAACCAAGTGTAAATCAAAATATACGATCATGGAAATACGAGGACTTAATTTACAAGTGGAAGAAGAAGGGGGGACTTAGAATATAAAAGAATAATAATGTAATTATGAGGGACCAACAATGTAAAATATGGGCCCACCACAATTACTATATAAAGAAAGATCTCTCTTTTTAGGTAAAAACACAGAATATAATAATATTTGGTCTCTCTACTTTCTCTCTCTACGTTTCCATATTTATTTCTCTTAATTTACTAACAAACCAAATTAGGTTCCGAACATTTCTGGAACCATCAAATATAATAAAAAATCCACATACCTACCAAAGGTCTGACAAAACAATGGTTGGCTTCATATGAGAAGATGCCAAGATTTTGGGTGAGTTGAAGACCAATGTATATATAGGAAATGAAATTTAAAAGAAAACATTGAATAACTTATCTAAGGTAGTTGACAACCCTTCTGCTTATAATGTTATTTTAAGCCATTTGTGGCTTAACGAGATGCATGCAATCATTTCCAAAATACACAAATTCCTTCGTTATATAGTGGGAGCTAAAATTTGAGCCATAAAGGGGAAATGAAAACTCAACTCATGAGTTTTATACTGTCTTCATTATTTTAAAAACAAAATAACAATAAAAAAGGACCTCGATTGATGTTAAGGGATGATGACACATAGATTTTTGAGCTTACCAATGACAGGTGTTTGGAGGTCATTACCACTTTTGCAAGTTGTATCTAGACTGTTCTACTATTATTTTAAACCAACAACTTAGATGAGTTAGCTTGAATATCTGAAAATGTTACAGAAGTAACTCTGAATATTTACCAATCAATCCAAATGTTCGATCCAATAACAAAAAGACAATAGTTTTCCTTAGATAAACAATAGACGCTACTATAGTTGAGGTAGATCAGTTATAAAAAATCAACATATCTGAGAATCAACTTACTCAGTATGGATTTCTAAACCAATTCTAGTTAAGACGAAGAATGAGAAGGGGCACATGAGTGTAGAATTTAGTGAATTGAATAAATCATGCCCCAAAAGCCCATACATGTTGTGTATGAAAACATAATCAAAGATTCAAATGCATGCATCAAACCATGAATATTTTTTTTATTAACAAAGGCCTTCATTGCTATAAATTCATGTCGATATGGAAGTAGGATTTTGAGGATTAAATTGTAAATAACATAAATTTAAGGATTAAACTGTAAATAACGTAAGTTTAGTCCTTAAATTACATACAATATAATTTTTAGAGAACATTTGTAATTATGTATAATTATTAAAGACTAAATAGAAATTTGTCCTCTTTTGTAACAGATTTTACTTTTGAGGCTAAGTCTTGGCTCTTCTATATAAAGGGCAAGACTACTGTAATAAAGGGGTTGATTTTTTTATATATTGAACTCATTTGTACTTGAACTTTATCTCTCTAAAAACTCTTTAACTCTTTCTCTCTCTAGAATTCTCTTATAACAATTTACTAAGGTGAAATATTAACTCATCAAATTGGCGACTTCACTGGGGACTGAATAAAAAAAATCAGTGGCTTCTTCTGTTCAAAATTGATAAAATCTTGTTGTATTTTATGTTCAAAATTAATACGATGAATCCTAAGAACAATCCTACACTTTGATTAACGATGGAAACTCTAAAAGATGATTTATAGAGAGACGGAAGTAGACCTGATGGATCATCTCTGATCCAAACTCAATCTGATATTGAGGTACGAATGAACCAGCTTTTAGACAAGATTAATGCATTATATGAGAAGTATGAACGAAGAGAACAAGAGACCCACTCGGCGAAGCTTAAATCCAAGTTTAAACAAGAAATAAAAAAGACTGAGATGGGAGGTCAGTCAAATTGATCTTTTGATGATCAACGGGCTAAATCCGAGAACAAAAAAGCGTGCTTTATGTCTCCTAATGAGAGATATTCATCTCGTAAAGGAAAAAAAGATAAGCAGAAGTACGTAACCTCTAGTGACGAGGAGGTAGAAAGCTCAGCTTCGGGGTTTAAGAGATACAAGGGTTCTCTGAAACAGGAAACAAACAAAGATCAGTCGAGGAAACATAAAAAGGAAAGTAAATCTAAAAGAGATAATGTTCCTCATCCTACATGGTGCGAAGAAAACACTTCGAATCAGTATGCTGAAACTGCTCGAAATCTATATGTTACAATGGGAACAGATGACCAGTTTGTTCAAGGTGTCGACTGGAGAAATTCTCCGTTGACAATTGAAATTCGCTCCATGACGCTTTCGAACCGTTTTGACATTTCCAAGGTAGAGAAGTTTGATGGGATGCAAGATCCCGATGATCACATCGAATAGTTCAAGAACTATATGATGAATTTCAAAGATGACGACATTTTTGCAGACTTTTAAGGGAACAACTCTAAAGTGGTACAAATCGGATTTCGAGGGGGTCCATTTCGAATTTCATGGATTTTTATACTGCATTTCAAAAGCAGTTTATGGGGAGCAAAGAAATGAGAGAAAATTGTGATACCATTATTCAGTGCAAGCAGGCACCTGGAGAAAAGTTGAAAGATTATACAAAGAGATTTGTTTTGACCAAAGCTAGTTTGGACAACTATGAAGAGAATGTGGCGATGACAGTTTTTCGCTAAGGATTATTTCCAGGAGATCTGGCCAATGAGACGATGAAGAGAAGATGCTTAACTTTTAGAGCTTTGATGGCTCAAGTTGAGGATTGGATCAAAGTCGAGGATTCGACTAGAGTCTGAGGCGGACCAGTTAGCATTCCGAATAATTCGGGACAAGTGGCCAATAACCAGGGGCAGCCTTCGAATGGAAATTAAAATGGTTATCAATATTCAAGACAAAAGAACAACAATTTTCCTCTTTGTAGTGGTGGATATTCAAATCACACTCAATCTAACACTTATAACAGGCCTAGACCAAATCAATGGGTCAAACCAGAATATTGTGCTGATTTGACAGAGAATGTATCTATGATCTGAGATAAGATTAAGAGCTTCGTAAATTTTAGGAAGCCAGCTCCAATTAGTAGGCCAATGAAGGAAATGAATAACAAGTTTTACAGATATCATGAGGATATTAGGCATGATACAAATGATTGCACTGCTTTGAAGAAAGAGATTCAATTTTTTTATTGAAAATGGAAAGCTCCTGACTTATGTGAAGTCGCCAGGGAGCGGATTGAAAAATAATATTGCATGAACTTCGAAGGCTGCACCAGCTGAGAATTTGATGATTTTGGATTCACAGGCTGAACCTTTTGATGCTTCTTTTGAGTATGTGGAAAAAGATCCGAACATATTGCTTCTGATGATGGTCGAAGAGCCTATAGAGAAATGACATGTGCGGGAGCTATGCAAGCTTTTGAATCGTTAGCCCTTTTCGGAGGCGATTCGATGACTGGTAATTCGGATAGTTCGAGGAAGAGTCATGTTATACACTTGACAACTTAAATTGAAGGGAAAATGTCTACGCATTTGTATGGAAAGAAAGATATTCCATTCATTTTGTTTGATGAAGATGATCTACAAGGGCCTGCAGGACCACATGAAGATGGTGTGGTTATTGGAGCAAAGGTGGTTGGCGTCAAAATTCGACGTGTGCTGATTGAGACTGGTAGTTCTGCTAATGTCCTTTTTAAATCCACCTATGATAGAATGACAAATCCACTTTGCATTTCTCAATCAGATCGAACGGTTATTGGATTCACGGGTGTAACAGCTCGTGTTGTTGGAGAATTCGAGGGTGAACTGAGTTTGGAAAAAGGACTATTTAAGAAAAAGGTCGATGTACTTTTTATGGTGGTAAACTGTCCCACAAGTTACAATGCTATTTTTGGAAGATCACGGCTTTCAAGAATATATGGGGTTGTGTCTACAGTTCATCAGTGTTTTAAGTATGTGGTTGGAGATCGAGTTGGGGTCATTCGAGGCGATCAGAAGGTTGCTAGGGAATGCTACACCACTGCACTTCAGATCCGAGGATCCAACACTAGAGACTTAATACATGAATAGCAGTTAGAAGGGGTACCCTCGGATTTGGAAGAAAGGGTTGACGATCCAAGGGAAACCCTAGGGTTTTTAACGGTAAGTGAAGAGATTGAGGAGTTCACTTTTTCGGAAGGGAAGGTGCTTCGAATTAGAACCTTATTGACCCCACTTCTACATCAACAACTTCTGAATTTATTATCTTCTAATTTGGATGTCTTCGCTTGGAGGACATATGATGTAACAGGAGTACCAATTGAGGTAATTCGTCATAGCTTCGCTATTGTTGTAGAAAGAAGAAAATTTTCCTCGGAGAAGGCAAAAGTGATTGTTGCTGAAGTGGATCGATTATCTAAGGTCAGACACATAAGAGAGTCACAGTATCTTTTGTGGACGGCAAATCCGGTTGTGGTACAAAAGAAGAATGGGAAATGGAGAATGTGTGTGGATTTTATAGATTTGAATCGAGCTTGTCCCAAAGATCCATTTCCTGTTCCTCGAATAGATCAGTTGATTGACTCTACTTCAGGAAATAAAATTTTAACTTTCATAGATGTTTTTGCAGGATATAATCAAATCCAAATGGATCCAAAAGATCAAGAATAAACAACTTTCATACTGATATGGGCATGCACTGTTATAGGGTAATGCCCTTTGGATTGAATTTTTTTGGAGCCACTTATGAGAGATTGATGAATAAAGCTTTTGTTACTCAGATCAGAAGAACTATGGAGGTATATATAGATGACATGGTGGTAAAAATCTCAAAGGATGAAGTGCATCTTGATGATTTAGATGAAGTTTTTTTGACTCAAAGGGCAATCAGGTTAAAGTTAAATATTGAAAAATGCACCTTCAGAATTCGATCGGGAAAGTTTTTGGGTTTTTTCATCAGTGAAAAATGAATAGAATCTGACCCAGAACAATTGAAAGCTTTGATAACAATGAATTCGCCTCGGTCTATCAAAGAAGTGCAAATTCTGACAGGAAGGTTAACAACACGTAATCGATTTATTTCTAGATTTTCTGACAAATGCTTTCCTTTATTTCAAGTGTTACGAGGACTAAACAGGTTTGAATGGACATCGGAACGTGAAGCAGTATTCACAAACATTTAAGAATTTATTGTCATCACCAGAGATTTTGCCAAAGCCTCGAAATGGGGAGAAGTTATTTTTGTACATCGCGATATCGGATTTTGCACTGAGCGTAGTGTTAATCAATGAGGATTCAGGAGCTCCGAAGCCGGTGTATTACTTCAGTAAAATTTTGGTGGCCGTAGAAAAGAGATATATGAAATTATAAAAATTGGCATTAGCACTGGTGATTGCTACTAGGAAGATGCGTCCATATATTCAAGCTCGCACTATTGAAAAGTCCGAACTTCATTCCTTTTGAAAAATGTTTTATAACGACCTGACATTTCGGGGAGAATGACCAAGTGATCAGTGGAGTTGGAGGACTATGACATTTTGTTTACACCTCGAACAGCAATAAATGCGCAAGCATTGGCAGATTGTTTTGTAGGATTCCATTAAAACCAATCGGATGAGGAAGAAAGTAAGGAATACTCCAGTAAATTCGAGGTGGGTTGTCCGAACAGATGGAGGATCTAGTGTTTTAGGATACAGTGTTGGGGATCAGTTAATAGCTCCAACGGAAGAGAATGATTTAATCTATTAAATTTGGTTTCATGCTTCAAACAATGAAGCTGAATACAAAGTTGCTTTGGAAGGTTTAAGATTGGCAAAAATTTGTGGGGCAACTTTAGTGCGCTTGGAAACAGATTCTCAATTGTTAGCAAATTAGGTATCTGGATTGTGTGAACATATAGAGGATCTAGTTTTTCAGGATGCACTGCTGGGGTTCAGTTAATAGCTCCAACTGGAAAGACAATGATTCAATCTATTAAATTTGGTTTTCATGCTTCAAACAATGAAGCTGAATACAAAGCTGCTTTGGTAGGTTTAAGATTGGCAAAAGTTTGTGTAGAAACTTCAGTGCGCTTGGAAATGGATTATCAATTGTTAGCAAATCAGGTATCTAGATTTTCCAAAACAAGAAATGATCGTTTGATTTTATATCTCCGGGAACTTCAGAATTTAATTCTTTTGTTTGACAATGTTGTTGTGGAATATATTGGGCGAAGGAGTAACATGGTTGCTGATTCTTTGGAAAATTTCGCTTACAAGGAAGAATATCATTAGATTTTGTTACAAGAAAATCCTTCAATTGCTACTCAATCTAGCCAATGTGCATGTATAGAAGAATTTTTTGTTACATCTGATGTAATCTGAGGCGATTGGCGATTAGATATCCTTAGTTTTTTTTTACTCAAGGAATACTACCAGATGATTCACAATTGGCCAAAATATTGAGAAGTAAAGCCTTCAGATATATAGTATTGGATGGAATATTGTATAAAAAGGCATTGAGCAGGCCATTGTTGCGATGTTTAAGCAAACAAGAATCTCAAGAAGTATTATCAGAGTTGCATGATTGTGAAGGGTCAGCTCATTGTGGGTTCAAAGCCCTCTCACGTCGAGTTTTACTTGCACGGTTCTATTGGCCTACAATCATGAATGATGCTAAGAATTTAGTTCAAAGTTGTGATACTTGTCAGAGATTTGCCAATACCATTCACGGACCAGTAGTACCGCTTATGTCTATATCTGAGGCAATATCATTTGATAGATGGAGGATTGATCTGGTGGGACCTTTGCCGATGGCTTCTAGAGGAAGACAGATGATAATTGTAGCGGTGGATTATTTTACAAAGTAGGCAGAGGCAGAACTATTATCAAGGACAAAAGCAAAAGACATGATCATATTTATTGTTAACAGCATCTGTTGTCGTTCTGGAGTTCCTCGGAGGATTACAACAGATAATAGCCCTCAATTAATAACAAGGAGATGGTTTCATTTTGTACTTGCAAAGGAATTCAACAATGTTTTTCGACGCCTTTTCATCCTCAAGCTAATGGACAAGTAGAGGTAACAAACAGAACGATTTTAGATGGCTTGAAGAAGAATTTGACGGGGGCAGCAGGAAAATGGCCAAACTATTTGCAAGAGGTACTGTGGGCTTATCGGACAACTCCTAGAGAGGTTACAAAAGAAACTCATTTTGCTTTGGCATATGGAATGGATGCAGTCAGCCCCATAGAATCTACGATGTCATCTTTTAGAATAAGTCAATATTCTTAAAGATCTAATGATAAAGTTCGAAGGGAGAATTTAGATTTGATTTAGGAGAAAAGAGTTCGAGCTCATTTAAATGTAATTCATTATCAAACTCTTATGAGGAATAGATATGATTCGAAGGTGAAAAGAAGAGAGTTCAAAGAAGGTGATAAGGTGATGAGAGAAGTTTTCTTGCACACAAAGGAGAAAAGCCTTGGAAAAATAGCCCCGAACTGGGAAGGGCCTTATATGGTTGTTGAGAGGATAAAACCAGGGTTTTATTTCCTTTGCGATTTTCAGGGGAGGATGCTTCAGCACCTATGGAATATACAACACTTGAAGCTTTATTGGGAGTAAATTTGTCTTTGTATTTTGGAATTTTTACTTTCGAATGGCGCACTCTTTCCTATCGTGTTGGCCCAGGAAAGTTTTAACGAGGCGTTGTGTACATATTTAATATTATCAATAAAGTTCATTTTTGGCCAACGCTTCTTTACACATGCTTGAATAAAACTATCTTAACAACTTATCAAAAACTGATCATCTTTGAGTTTGGTTAAGAGTAGAATGTTCCGAAGTGTTTATAACAATTTTCGAATGGCGCACTCTTCCTTATCATGTTGGCCTAGGAAGGTTTTAACTAGGCGTTGTGTACAAATTCAATATTATCAATAAGGTTCGTTTTTTGCCAACGGTTCTGTACACATGTTTGAATAAAACTATCTTAACAACTTATCAAAAACTGATCATCTTTGAGGCTGGTTAAGAGTAGAATGTTCTGAAGTGTTTATAACACTTTTCAAAGAAACAACCATGTTTAATAATCACATTTACAATTTTTTCAACGTGAAAGCTTAGCAACACACTCAGAATTTTTCAAAGAGCTACCATGTTCACCAATTTTGTTAAGTTATTTGAGGCGGTAAGTTTATAGTTTATAATTGTATTCATTTTTTAAATTTAGCATCGAATAATATGTGAAGAGCATAATAAAACAAGGAAATTTATCGATTAGATTAATTTGTTGAAGTACAAAAAGCAATTTTTTGACTTGATAAACAAAAAAAAAATATGATGAAGTTAATCAGATGACTCTTCCTCCTCGGATGATTCTTCTTCATTTTCATCTTTGGATGACGAATCGAGGATAGGATCGAAAGCTTCACTTGGACGCTTATCGATGTGAATGTCGTTCCAGAAACTTGTGAGGTTGATTTTATGATAAGTAGCGTGAAGTTCTCGAAGAAAGAGAATGGTTGTTTATTCTTTTCCATTATTAATAGCAGTTATCATATCTTTTGAAAGTTCAACCTCGGTAGTAGTAACCGCAACAGCTTTTTCCACTTCAAAATATTTCTTTAGTTTAGCAATCTCCTCGGTCAGTTCTTTATTTTTTGTCTCACAGAGGTTAAGAGAATTTTACAGAGCTTTGGAGTTGGATATCTCGGTAGCCAGTTCAGTAGCATGATCAGTCTTGAGCTTATTCGTATCTTTTTCATGAGAAGTCGTCAGCAATTCTGTCTCAACTATGTGTGTGATTCGCAAATGATTTTTCATGTAGAGAGCACCTTTTATGAGTTCGGACCTTGCTACTTCATACATGTGAAATTGATCAATCACTTTGCTGTGCAAGTCTTCTCTTAATAATTTTCTCAGCTTCGTAAGATCTTTGTAATAGACCATATCTTTAGCCAATTGCTTTAGATGGTTTTGAGAAGCTTCGACTTGGGAAGCAAGTGATTTTTCTGCAATATCAAGATCGGTAAATGGTTGAAGTGCAACAGCAATTGCAGGATTTGGAGAAGGAATAGGAAATTCTGTTTCTCATGAACTAGGATGTTGAAGTATTCTTCTTTGATGATGATCACAGTGTTGTCTTTGGTTGTCTGTTCTTCAACCAAAGGTTTTTGTTGGTTTTCAACAGTGTTTTCATCTTCATCGACCAGTGTATACGAAGTGATTCTCACATATTTCTTTTTCTTTCCGTGGGAGCTGGAAGAACTTTTCTTTTTCTTCGAAGACGGTTCTTGATATTTCCCTTCTTCGATGGGTGAGATGGTTTTTTCTGCGTTTTTTCTTTTTCAAGGCTTTATCTTCGATGGAGTTGAAGGGCTAGCAACATATGCGTTAGCTGTATTTTTACCTTTCTTCTCTTTGATAGATTTTTTTTCTTTTTTGGTAAATGACTCTTTGATCTGTTGCGAATAGGAAGGAAGACGTTGCAATCAGGATGAACTAACCTTTTGCAGACAATCTTCGAATCAGGCTCTAACATCAAACTTTGGCAAGGCACCTTCTGAGATTGGGAACATGTGGTAGTTGATGAAATTGATGGGCTGGAAGGCAGTGTGGAACGCTTTATTCCATTCTTTTTTAGCCCAAGCAGCAAGTTTTTGGAAGATATCTTTAGCAGCTGGTTGACGCGCTGAATAACACCTCGAAATTTATTAAATAATCATGCAAGTAGAAAGTTAAGGAAAGAGAGGAAAAATATATAATCTATTTCATAATGTAAAAATTTCGAAGTGCTTACGATTGCTTCTATAGATGAGATTTAGCTTTGAAGGATTAGCATCGGAAATCTATGTGCCATTCTCCCATGCTCTTGATATAAAAATAAATTTTTGCTTCCAGAATTTATCAGCTTCTAAGAGGTCATCGATGATTTTAAGCTCATCTACCAGGGTGAGGTAGTAAAAGGGAAGCTTCAGATCTTTCGACAGTTGAGTTAAGAAGATGAAGTCCTTGATGCTGATGGGAATCTGAGAAAGTTTAGATGCCATAATCACTGACATAAGGGTGAGCAATTGATTCGGTATCACCTGAGTAGGGCACAAGTTGAGGATTTCGAAGTATTCCACGATCATAGGATCCAGTAGAAACCGAAGACCCCAATTGATGATTTCATGGTAGACTACTAGCTCGTCCTCCTTGCAATCTAAGGGAGTTTCTCATTCTTTAGGAAGTTGAAGAGTTATATTATCTCTCATTTCCTTATTGCTTTTTTAGAGCCGAAGCTTGGCTATCTTTGTAATAAATATATCGAACGTTTTTCAAAGCAATGATGTACTTAGCTTCAAGATCCCTAAAGTTTCTACCAATTGTAGCTCTTTCTTCTTCGGAAATAAAGCAAGTGTATGTTTCTTCCCGAGACTTATGGGTATTTGCTGAGTTCCCATCACCAGATTCATCTTCAAGATCGGTTTTGCTAGCCTCAGAATCAGCTTCGTTGGCCTTTGATGTTTCTTCTCGAGGATGTTGGGGTAATGGATTAACAGTTTTTGGTAAAGGGTTATTTGTTCGAGGAACTTCCTCAGTTACTTCTCTACGAGGAGGAGCTTTAGTATCTGGATTTGAAGGGGGAGGAGTTGGGTTAATTTCTGATTCGTCTCCCATGGCAATGAAAGTTCTTCTTCTTCTTCTAATTACTGAAGAATGATTCGAAGAGGGAATATTTGACTTTTGCCTTAAAGAAGATTCTCTACTAATCAAAGAAAAAATGTTACTTTGAGATGAAGAGGCTTGAGGTGTTTTAGGACCTTGGATTTTGGATGAGTAATGTTCTTCGAATAAAAAAGAAGGAGAAATATCAGGAGCTTTGGTTGGATCGAAATTACCGTAATAGATTGTTTTGGTGGTTGTTCCAACATGAGTGCTATTGATTAATCCTGCAGCTCTATATTCTTTCGCTCTTTGAGTAATGCAGAAGTAGTCGTACGATCCAAAGACTAAGTTGTTATCAAGTTTTGGAGATTTCGGTTTCTTGGGTATGTTAGCCTTGGATTTTCTGTTTTTTGAATTTTTTCTCATAAACCAGATGAAGGTTGATCGGAGAAGATGAAGGTTGATCGGAGAAGATGAAGGCTGATCGGAGAGTTTGGGTTTTTCTGATGAATATACTGGGAAAAAGGAGGAACACGATGAAGGTAGCCAAGTGCTTTGAATTTTCTCTAAACTGATTTGTGTTATGAGAATAAAAAAAACAAGGCTACTGATTGAATTTATAGAAAGAAAAGGAGAAATGTGAAGATTAAAGGACTTTGATAGCGATATGGTAGAATACAAAGCGCTGAGAGGATTAAGAGTTTAACATCTGTCAGGCTAGGTATCTGGCTATGGGTTTAAAAGTTATAAACTCATGATGGATTCGAACAGCTATATGAAATAGTTACTTTTGTATACTATTTGGATAAAAGTCGATGAGTATTTTTTGAAAGTTTTTAAAAGTTTAACTTCCACAATGATTCGAGGTGTTTTATTTTCATAGCGTTCCGAGGAGGCTTATTGGCCTTGAGAATTTATCAAATTTTAGTTACTTATAATTGGTATTTGTTTTTTACCCCGCTTCGAATGGTTGCTTCTTCTGGTCGCTTCAAATGGTTGCTTCTAATGGTTGCTTCGAATAGTTGCTTCTAATGGTTGCTTCGAATAGTTGCTTCTAGTGGTTGCTTCGAATGATTGCTTCGAGTTTATTTTACAACAACTGACATAAAATATGGAAGAATTCGAAGACATTTTAGTTCTCATTCATTTACTAACATGAGAACTATGGGGGCTTCTGATATGGAAGTAGGATTTTGAGGATTAAATTGTAAATAATATAAATTTAAGGGTTAAACTGTAAATAATGTAAGTTTAGTCCTTAAATTACATGTAATATAAATTTTAGAGAACATTTGTGATTATGTATAATTACTAAGGAGTAAATAACAATTTGTCCTCTTTTGTAACAGACTTTACTTTTGAGGCTAAATCTTGGCTCCTCTATATAAATAGCAAGACTACTCTAATAAAAGGGTTGAACACTTTTTCTATTGAACTCATTTTTACTTGAACTTTCTCTCTCTAAAAACTCTCTAACTCTTTCTCTCTCTAGACTTCTCTTATAACAATTTACTAAGGTGAAATATTAACTCATCACATGTCATTTGGATTAAAAAAAATCATGAGGTACTTATAAGAGATTTGTATATAAGGTTTTTGTTAGCCAGAGAGGTCGAAACATAAGTGTATATTGAAGAGTCTCAAAGATGACAAATATTTAGAGACTTGAAAGAGACATTAAAAATACCGCGGGCCATCAATTTGAAGTTAAATCTAGAGAAGTGTGACTTTGTGGTTTGTTTATGCAAGTTCTTATTGTAGATAGTCAGTGAAATATGTATATAAGCATATCCATCATAGTTTGCACTCTTATCATCAATGCACCCCCCAGGTTAATCAAGGATTTTAAATATTGGCTCGAAGGTTGCAGGTTGAATAGGTTTATATCTCGTTTCTCGGACAAGTGCCTTAATTTCTTCTAAGTATTGAAAAAGTTAATTTCTAAAAGTTTAGAGAATGTAACCAAGCTATTAATAAGATTAAATAATATTTGTCTTCTCTATATGATCTTTTAAATCTCATACCAGGTGAGACACTTTATATATACTTATTGGTTTCATATTACACCGTCAATGTCATGCTAATACAAGAGGTAAACATGTCTTTTTTACCAATTCACTATATAAGCAAGAGCTTTTTATTTGCTAGCTGAAATAACTAGCCCCTGCCTTAGTTGTGACAGACTGAATAATGAGACTTTACTTCTATGTTCATTCAATTTCTGTCTGAACTTATTTCCCCATATGGAACGTACCACAAAGACCAAATATCTCGGGCTTCCTAACTCGGTGGTTAATATAGTTGGGTACTATGATATATCTTATGAGCCAATGACAACCATAAAACCTCATGAACTAGTTGACTTCTTGATTGTTTCACTCATGATTATCTGAGCCTGGTAACCTTCACAGTGAACTCTTTAGCCTCATATACTTACTTACCCTTGAATGCATCACTCTCTTTAAATTTGTTTTTTAGAATGGTGTTCTCCTCTTCAACTTTTTTCTTCTCATTCCCTAATTTATTTTTATTATTTATATAATATTTGATCTCCTCTTGATGAGTATTCTTGAGTTAAATGGTAACCTTCTCCCAACCCTATTTCTTTATTTTTCATTAGTTTTTAAAATCAAACATCTATGTCCTAATCTCTGGAAAGCTCGGAAATATTTTTAGCCATATCCTAAGGATTCTTAAAAAGAGTCTTAAAAAGATTGGAAAACTTAGGTAAGACCACGATATTCTTCTTAGCTACGGTTTGGATAACCCTGAGCATATTGATCATCATTAAGATATAATAAAACTAAGTTCTTTAAATCCAGTGCAGACCATGCCTAACCATAATTAAGTAAAACACCAAGTATTTACCTCAACAGCTAGAGTGATCTTCAAGGCACAAACATCAACAAATACTATTTTTATGGAAGCAATGGAAAGCCTATTTACAGTATGTCCACACGTAGCCACGACATGGCTGAGGTCTTGAATCCTCAGGAGAATGGCTCTGGCAATTGGTAATTTTTGCTGACTCCCTCCTGCCCGTGGCTGAATTATGATACTATCGGGATCCCGAGAAAAGTCTTTCCTCCAACACCCTTTAAATCCTCAAAACCAACCCCATTTATGTATGAAGTAAATCTCCCAATAACATTTTCTTGGTTGGTGGGAAAGGCGACACCAACCGCAGGAATTGATTCGACTTGGTCCAATTTAGCCACGCTAACTTCGACCAAATTGGTATGGAGTAATAGAATACCCACAAGAATGGGCTTGTCAGAACTTTGGACTTTAAGTATTTTATATTTTGATCATAGGTTAAGAAAAGTGAGACTTATACTTTTAATTTTGATGGTGCTATGTCCTTTAGTATATCTGATGGCATTACAAGAACAATTAACTACTTGAAAGCTACCTCAACCATCATCCTCATGAAGAGATTTAATGTTGTTAAGTCATATATCAAGAAGTAAACTCTACCTCATCGCCACTATAAAATGTTTTTATTTTATTTATGCGTTTACCTACTTTTATAACCGTTAATCTAATAACAAAATAAAAAATATGTTTACCTAGATGAGAGGTAATTTTGATAAGTTGAATGGTAGGGCTCTAAAACTACTAAGATTACATCACCGCGTTCAGAAAACTTAAGGGGACAATGTAGTATGATCAATAGTAACACAAGTGAAAAAAATGGGTTTACGATAGAGTTTATTACAGGGTTGTTAAAGCTATGGTTTTCTTTGAAATGTTTGTAGTAAAAAATGAATATGATAGTGAGATTAGGTTTATATAAACTAACCTTTGACTATTCGTCTGCTTATCTTTAACAATTGTAGTGTGCATGGAGCCATAAAGTCACACGTTGGGATACTTAGAGTACTATAGTATCATCAACCATCATGAATTATGACAACGACCAGCTTAGCATCAACATGTGTCCACTATTTGGTAGCTTCTAGTCAACATACTTAAATGAGTAAAGTAATAAAAAAGCTACTAGAGTTCGGAACTTAAGTTAGCCATAGCAATTCAATATCTTTATTTGGTCCCAAACGGCCCGGTCATGAAGTATAATTTCAAAAGAATAAAAAACTATCTCACTAACAACGCTACCATAAAAGATGGTCCCCGACTTATATGGCCTAGTATCACAATTGGCGACTTGATTAGACTTCGACAACAATTCATAACTCTTCCTATGGGATTTGAGAAGTTGCCAGTAGCCAGCATGTTGACTACGGTCTCCGAATTGGTTTCAATATCCACGTCGGTGAAGCCATTCTGATGACAGATAGTAAGGCCGTCAAGAAGAGCCCTGATTTTAGCACGAAGAGGAAAAGTTTTCTATACAGACGACTATGACCAGAGACTAATGTGCCATCACTTTTCCTGGTAATAATGTTTCCACTGGCTTCACTATTGAAGATGGATGAACCATCAATATTGACTTTGATTATGTTGTTCTTAGGAAGTTGCCAGCAAAGAAACTTGGTGTGTCTGCTGATATTGAGGCGTTTGGAACATCCAAGCTCGCCAGAAATATTATTGAAAGGAACCCAATACTTATTGGAAAAAAAGTTAGCTATGTCTAAACTAATAATTATGTGGTTTATATAGTTACTAGTAGAGTGGGGCATTGAAAACCTGATTTTTCATCTTAGATTTGCTTCTCAACTTCCAAATAACCCAACAGGTTATAAGAAAGAGAATTGTAGTTATAGTGCCAATATTTTTTAAGTTTTTATTCAATAGCAAATTTAATACGAACATTATGGTTTCAATCTAAAAATGTAACTTTTTTCGATCAAATAATCCGAATAAAGTAAATTTGGTCTTCCTTAAAGTTTCCATAATTTTGGAAAATATTAATTTTGGTCCAATACCGGTAACACAAAAGTAAAAAAAATTATTTTTAAATGCTTGATGAAAAGATCTCTTAAAATAGGGTAGATATTCGCAAAAGAAAAATTCAGTTACCAAAACCTATGTATATAGAGTTTTTAAAGTGGCAAGAGGGTCCAAAACCAAATTTGAACACCAATTTGAAACCGTACTTTAAATATCTCGTTTATAAACCAAATCTCAATTTGGTACTAACATAGGAACATTACATATAACATAAGTGCTTGTGCTTATGACCATGCTTGATTAAAGTCAATTATTTATTCATACAACACACACACCTATCAGATAAACTATAGAAAACCCTAAACCTTATTACTAGTTACAAGCTCAACTACATTTTCATCATCTTTAACAATTCCATTGTGCATGAAGTCATAAAGTCACACGTTTGGGATATTTAGAGTAATATAGTATCACCAACCAACATGAATTATGACAACGACCAGCTTAGCATCAACACGTGTCCACTATTTAGTAGCTTCTAGTCAACATACTTAAATGAGTAAAGTCATCAAAAACTACTAGAGTTCGGAACTTAAGTTGGCTATAACAATTCAATATCTTTATTTGGTCCCAAACGGCCCGGTCATAGAGTATAATTTTAAGAGAATAAAAAAAAATATCTCACTAACAACGCTACCATAAAAGATTGTCCCCGACTTATATGGCCTAGTATCACCATTGGTGACTTGATTAGACTTAGACAACAATTCATAACTCTTCCAATGGGATTTGAGAAGTTGCCAACAACCAGCATGTTGACTACGTTCTTTGAATTGGTTTCAATATCCACGTCGGTGAAGTCATTCTGATGAGAGATAGTAAGGCCGTCAAGAAGAGCCCTGACTTCAGCACGAAGAGGAAAAAGTTTTCCATACAAACGACTATGACCAGAGACTAATGTGCCATCACATTTCGTGGTAATAATGTTTCCACTGGCTTCACCATTGAAGAGGGATGAGCCATCAGTATTGACTTTGATTATGTTGTTCTTAGGAGGTTGCCAGCAAAGAAACTTTGATTATGCTCATATTGAGGCGTTTGGAACATCCAAGATCGCCATAAACATTACTTAAAAGAACTCAATGCATGTTGGAAAAGAGGTGAGCTATGTCTAAACCAATAATTATGTGGTTTATATAGTTAGTAGCGAGCATTAGAAACTTGACTTTTCATCTTAGATTTGCTTCTCAATTCCAAATAACCCAGTATATTATAGGAAAGAGAATTGTAGCTATAATACCAATATTTTTTAACTTTTTTATTTAATAACAAATTAATACGAGCGTTTTCTTAAAAAAAATGTAATTTTTCTTTTATTTCGATAAAATAATCTAACTTTCCATAACTTTGGAGAATGTTAATTTTGGTCCAATAGTGGTAACACAAAAGACAAAAAATTATTTTTAAATGCTTGATGGAAAGATCTCTTAAAATAGGGTAGATATTGGCAAAAGAAAAATTCAGTTACCAAAAACTATGTATATAAAGTTTTTAAAGTGGCAAGAGGGTCCAAAACCAAATTTGAACACCAATTTGAAACCGTACTTTAAATATCTCGTTTATAAACCAAATCTCAATTTGGTACTAACATAGGAGCATTACATATAACATAAGTGCTTGTGCTTATGACAATGCTTGATTAAAGTCAATTATTTATTCATACAACACACACACCTATCAGATAAACTATAGAAAACCCTAAACCTTATTACTAGTTACAAGCTCAACTACATTTTCATCATCTTTATCATGAACTTGAACCGGTTTATAAGTATAAATCTTGGCACAATACAAGTAATACCCCAGATTAAACACTTGCAGACCGGTAATCACCCAATAGAAATACTCCAATTTCCCTTTATTCAAATCACGATCCGGTAACCAATTCGACCCGTTTGGACCCGCACTGAGTTTATGCACCAAAGACACTACAAAAGTACTAACGAAATTCCCGGCGGCGATTGCCGTCCAAAACAGAGCCATCGCCGTACTTCTCATACTCTCCGGCGCTTGATCGTAGAAAAACTCAAGATGTCCGATCGACATGAACGCCTCGGCGACACCATGTAGACTGTACTGCGGGACCAACCAGAACACGGAAATCGACACCGGAGCGGCCGCTTTACGGTGGATCTCGATGAACCCGGCGACGAATGTCGCGATTACCGAGATGGCGAATCCGATTCCCATTCGGGTTAGAAACGAGATTCCTCTGTCTAGACCTGTGAATTTTCGGGTCACGGGTACGATTACCCGATCGTAGACGGCGATGGTGGCGAGCATGGCGGACATTGTGAAAACCGACATTGAACCGGCGGGGATTTGAAAGGATTTGGTGATGTGGCGGTTCATGGTTTTGGCTTGTTGGAGAGAGAAAGTGTTTTGTTGTGCGTAGGCGGTGATTAGGAGGATACCGGCAGCCCAAATCGGACCCATTCGGATTATTGATTTCAGTTCTTCGACGCGGTGCACGGTGTTGAGCCGCCATAGATTGGGTGGTTGACCCGGTTTGATGTTATCTTCGGCGGTGACGAGAGCTGCTCTGTCCAGAAATCTGATTAAAAAAGAAAGATATATTATTTGGGCAAACTTTGATAAATTTCTATTGTAGGAGGACCAAGATTCAATTCAACTTTAAAACATTTGTTGGTCCACCGGTAAAATTAATTAAGGTAAGGACCATATAGTTTAGTTATTCGGTTATTAAAGGTCGGTCAAGCAGGACTTGATTCGTCGAAAGGAAAAATCAGGAAGGTCACGTGTCACTATTGTGTTTGGTCCCGCCAAAACAGCTTTGATGATAAAAACATGTACTAGACCGCTACGTGTATCCGATATTAAGATACGACCAAGTCGTATAAACACAAAGAAAAGTCTTTTGTCTAAGTAATGAAAGAGATAAGAGTAAATGGTCATTTTCAGATAGATCTAACAAATTATGGACCAAAGATTCTTTTTCTTTTTTTTTTTCTCCCAAAAAGGACAAATAATAGAGCCTACTGTTCCAAGCTTCTGTCGACCACCTGCATAGGCTAGCTATCTAAATTTGTAATCTTTCATCTCTTATCTTCATAAAATCTGAATTTCGGAACACAATTATTTCTTAGTATTTTTTTTTGGTTAAGATAATATATTTTAGTAGAAGACAATCGGATTCTTTTAAGACAGTATATTATTCGTACCCGTGACCCGAATTATTTAATACATAATACATATGATATAGTAGATCGTTAAAAGACAATGGTTTTTTAAGACGCCGTATATTAGTTCCTTAAATATGTAATTATATATATTAGTTAGCTTTCTAAATATGTAATTATTTAATATTTGTTGACAATGTCTTTATATAAAAGCTTTTTTTATTATTACGGGTAGTTGGGCATATATTTTGGTAAAAGAATAGTTACAATTTTTTTTTTGTTATTATTTACCGTCGCGAAATAGTTAATATGATTACAAAATGTATTTATTATGAATATTGATAAATGTTTTATTCTAGCAAAATGATATTTTCGTTTGTAAATTGATAAAATTTGATCGAAATTTACGAAAATTTATCGCTTTAAAGGTGAGCTAGTGTTTTCTTTATTAAGAGTTGTTGCAAAAAATAATAATCAGTTTATAATATAATCTAACAATTTTTATGAATAATTTCTGGGCATAGTAAATGATGTTATTTTTAGCCTTTTTTTTTGCAAAATAGTTATTATGGGTTATGTAGAATACATTTACTATGGACTTTTAAAATACTGTTTCGTTCCTTTGCCGTAATGTTATTTTTGTAAGCAAATTACAGAATTTAACGAAAAGATTTACGAATTTCGTTATTCGATAAAATAGTGATTTTTTATGGAACATAATTGTAAAGGGATTACAAAATTCGTCATTTGATGACAAAGTAGTAGTTTTTACCAAATTTAATTGTGATTTTTTTACAATCACATTAAAAACATCAACTATAAATAATTAAAAACATTTTATAATCATGATTTAAAAAAAAAACTAGTATGGATCATGTACAATACCTCAACTATAAATTTTTTCAAAGTACCATTTTGGACTTGCAATATACTGTTTTTTTTTTTTATAATCATTGGTTTTTTTTTTTATTTTATCTTTTGATTTTGAAATCTAAACTTCGTCTAACATCGGGCATTTACATAGAATCTAGTTAGTATTTGACTGACCCGACTAAATTTGATGTAAAGGTGAAGGTTTTATTATATATTACCTCATATTCTGGGTGTGGTGTAATATCCCTCCAGTCGAAATAGGAGCATCAAGATCATTATTTTTATATAGCAACTCATGATCATCCACCATATCTAAATTCCTCTTCCTAAACGCGGCCACAAAAGTTTGCACCAACCGGGTAAACGGACTTCCAACCGGATCCATATGACGGTAAAGTGGGTATCCGCCAATAAAAGTTAAAACCGAAAAGAACATGGCGATTGTCGGAATCCCAAGTCCCCAACCCCAACCAACATTGTCTTGAATATAAACCAAAACCGTAACCGCAACTAAAATCGACGCACCCATTGCGAAATAGTACCAATTAAAATAAGACCATGTTTTGGTAGATTGCTTAGGATCCGTTTCGTCGAATTGATCCGCCCCGAATGCAACACAACAGGGTCGGATCCCACCCGCCCCGATTGCGGTCAGCAGAAGAGAAACGTATAAGACAGCTAGTTGTCCTGTATTGGCTTGTTGGCAGATTTGATCAAGTTGACAAGGGGCTGGCCTTAGCTGTGGAAGGACTGCCGATAGTGTCAGACTTATCATACCCTGTCCAATTTTCATTTCAATCGAGTAATTAGTTTCTAAACATTTACTAACTAAAAAAAACAGTTAAATAAGTTTAAATCGGGTAAGTTTACCGGCTATGACTATTTGTTTAACATAGTTTTTCAAAGTTTAAAATAACTTTAAATTTTTTCATTTATGGATTTTGATAAATTTAGTTTTTTCGATTTATTAATTTACATAAATTTATTATTTTTTATAAAAAGTATTTTTTTTATCCTCGGGCAGATATTTCAAAGTCAAAATTATATATAAAAAAATCGTTATAGTGAGTAGGAAACGGTCACTAAAAACTAGTAAACATTAACATTTTGACTAAAAACCACGATTTCGTCGCCAGAATGAGTGAGGCGTATAAAAATGTTATAGATACTCATTTTTTTTTATTAATTATTTTTAGTTATCGTAGTGGGTCGCTTGTTTCAAAACAAGAACTTATCTAATTTTCGTATCAAAACACTTACTTTCTTGCACCGATAGTTACTATTGTTGGTGTCTTTTTTTATATTTATTTTGGTGACTGCTAAAGACGATAAATACAAAAAAAAAAAACCATTAAAAATAACAATTTTCAAACAAATATAACTCGGCTAACAGTTTTGAAACAAGTGACTAACTATGGTTCTAAATCTCAAAACGACGAGTGTTGGTCTCGTTTTGTATTTGTAGCCACTTTTATTTATCAACATATGCAATCATTTATAAATACTAGGAACCCGAAAAAAAAAAACTAAAAAAAACTGACCGTTTTGATGTAAAAATAATACCAATAACTTTCCTTATACACAGAGCAATTTTAGTAACTTATTAGACTTCTTAACCAATATTTTGATTAGTTTTAGCAAAATAAAATCAACCATTAAAAATAGATAGAGCCTTGTTTTGAGTTTCCCACATAAGACTATAAACTAAAAAGTAGTGATAGTTGTAGTAAAAGAGAGAAAGAGCATACAAATTGATAGATGATGGAAGAGAGAGTGATGACCCAAAATCTGCCAGCAAAAGCATCAGCAAGAAAAGCACCAAGCAAAGGAGTTAAGCTTGCAATTCCACCAAAATTAGTGAGAGTATTAGCTGCGTTTGTTATTGGCATATGTAGCTGTCCTGTCAAGTAGCTTATCATATTTGCATTGAAACCCACCACTGCCAATTTCTCACAAATCTCATTTGCTACACGCCCAAAAACAATATTTCATTTATAAATCAATATGAAGAAAGAAAGAAAGTAGATTATTCATTATTATGAAAATTAAGGTTACCAATGATGAAGGGCATTGTCACCAATCCTCCCTTTTTCCTTTTTCTATCTTCCATTTTGTTTTCCATGTTCTCTGTTTTGTGGTCTGGTGCTGTTTCAATACATATCCCTTGATGCCTTATTTATATACTTGTATGGTATGGTATGTAGTAGGGTCGGTTCGGGTCGGTCTTAAGAGATGATTATGTGTATGTAGTGTACTATTCGTTATACTGTGTGGATGTTAAAGACTTGCTATTTTGATAAATTTGGAGTTAAAAGGAATTTAATCAACTGAATTTCGAATATTGTCTTTTTCAAAATTTGTTTTAGGCAAATAAAAAGTTGGTTTTGTAGTTTATTTGTTGATACAGAAACATAAAATATTTAAAACAATATGTAAATATATTTTTTACTGTTTAATTTTATTTTTATTTTAAAATGATTATTTTTATTGTCTAGATGGTGCATTAAAAAAATAAACCAAAAAAAATGAAACATGTAATTCTTTTTAAAAAACAAAATATATATATATATATATATATATAATATTTATACATTTTGTTATTTTAAAAAGAATTATTGCTATAAAAGATGGTTTTTGCAAAGTAATTAAACCTTTTATTTTTTGCCAAACTATATCTAAAAGGATACTAGCTACTAGCATATGTCTTATACCTAAGACTGCTAACCCTTATAAGTGGAGTCAATATCGACCTATAAGCTTATACATCCCAACCAATAGAATAATGTCTAAATTAGTTAACAACAGACTATCCACAATTCTCCCTAAGCTTATATCTGAACTACAAGGTGCCTATGTGCTAGGTAGATCAATTCATGGCAATGCGCTTATTGCTAAGGAACTGATTCATGATATATGGAGAAGAACTAAGGCTGGTAATGCGGTAATCAAACTTGATATGTTTAAAGCCTTTGATAACTTAGCTCACAGTTTTGTTATCAGAGTATTCAAGGGTTTTGGCTTCAACTATCAAGTCACTAAGCTAATAAATAATATTATCAGACCAGTTAATAATTCTCTTCTTATGAATGACAGGTCTATTTGGTACTTTAACGCTAATAGAGGTGTGAGACAATGGGATCCCTTGTCTCCAAGCCTCTTTATATTAGCTGAGGAAGTACTGATAAGAGGGATCAACCATTTATTGGAAGAAAATAAAAGTATGAAATACTCAAATAGAGAAAGTATGAGTATACCTATACTAGTATTTACTAATGATGTATTAGTCTTCACTAATGGTTCTCAAGTTTCCCTTGAGAAGATTTCTCACTTTCTGCAGGTTTACCAGGAAGTTTCTGGTTAGTCAATCAATAAAAAGAAAACAGAGATAATCACTGCAACAAGCATGCTAATTGATAGAAGAAACAACCTAACTATACAGGCTAGCTACAATATTACTCTTCTCTTTACAACATTTTTTGGTGTAACACTTAGTCCCCATAATAAGGCTTCAAATTTTAATCCTTTATTAGAACAAAATTAGAGAAAGGATTTCTAATTAGGAAGGAAATATGATATCCTTTGGAGAGCGTCTTACTTTGATAAAATTTGTTCTCATGTCTATCCATCTCCACTGGTTACAGAGCTGCTGGCTCCCCTCAACAATCATATAAAAAATCGAAAGATTGATGAATAGATTCCTGTGGGGATCGAGCAGTGATGTTAATAAAACTCACTGGTCCTCTTGGCCCTCTGTTTGTAAATCATTTAAAGAGGGAGGTCTTAATATTAATAGTCTCCTTAATATCCAGAAGGCTTTTTCTTGTAAACTATAGTTATATATTTAGAGATAATACTTCTCTATGGGCTAAACTACTTAATAATATCTATTGTTCAGAGAAACATCCTTTGCAGGTTGATTGTAAATATGGCTCACAGACTAGGAAAAGGCTGGTCAAAATCAGAGAGTTTGCTGAATCTCATATGAAATAGATTTTGAGTTGTGGTAATATAGATATATGGTTAGATAGTTGGTTTGGTAGGACACCTCTTATTAAACTTAATCCTAATCAAAACAATAACTGGTTCAAGGGTAAAAAGGTTAGGACATTGTGGGAAGCTAATGGTTGGAACAATTCTAAGCTCAAGGAAATCCTGAATGACTATAACATGAACTTAGTTTATAATTTTAAAATCAATTGTACAAATAAAGACACTATATTATGGACTTTATCTAAGGAGGGTTTCTTTAATATAAAAGAAACTATCAAAGGCCTAAACCCTTCCCACAATAGCTCTACTCTATTTAGTTCTTTGGAACCAAATATCTCCAAGGAAGTGTTCTTTTCTTGCATGGAGACTTATACTTAATAAAATAACTACTGAATTTATCCTTCAATCTAAGAACATTACCCTGGCTTCTAAATGCCAATTTTTCTCTAATATTGAAACTACAAAACATCTATTTATCTACTGTTGGGACATCTAATCTTATTTTGCAGGAATGTTAACGGTAGACATTCAAAGATTTATGACAATCAAGCACATGTTCTTGACTTGGTTTTGGTCTGCTAATAACAAAACCCATGTAAAAACTATTTTGCCTACCCTAATAAGTTGTGTTATTTGGCAGCAGAGAAACAAAAATAAAAGGAACTCTGTTCACTTTTCTTCCTCTCCTGTAATTAATTACATTACAAATATGATGAATAATGTAGATTTTTCAAACTTGCTTAAAACTAAGCACTGTAAAGGATGTGAGGATGAAGCCTTGAAACTTGGCTGCATCAATCACCTTCCTACCAAAATGAAAATATCTTACCTCACTTGGAGTCCTCCTGTTGCAGGTCGCTTCAAACTTAACTTGGATGCCAGTTGCTCCACTAATGGAGAAGCGAGTGAAGCAGTAGTCATAAGGGACCACCAAAGCAAACTGGTGCTAGGCTATGGAAAAAATTATGGTCTCCTAACTCCTATACAAGCTGAATCAGGAGCACTCCTAAATGGGCTCCTCCTGTGTAAAATCAAAGATACAATAAAATCGATATTGAGACAGATTTTGAAATAATTGTTTCACTGCTATCTAACGTAAAATTTTCATTGAAGTAAGTTCTACTCTCAGCAATATCAAATCCTTAATCTCTTATAAAATGACAATTCATTACATCTTTTGTTAGGGTGGCGACCAAAGTACCACATCCCACATCGGTTAAACATGGGAAGGATCAGCGGTATATAAGTAAGAACATACCTCAACTAGTATGAGGCCTTTTGGTAGTGGACCAAATGCAAAGCCGTGAGGGCCTTTGGGTGCCAAAGCGGACAATATCATACTAGTGTTGAGATCGGTTGTGTTCTTACTTATATACGGAGGCGGAATATACGGACCGGACCCCTATATTCCCAACACGTGGTATCAGAGCGTCAGGCCCAGACGGAACGCGATAGTGGTAATATTCTCGGAGGTCGAACATGATGAACCAGTAGTCATGCTCAAGGTGAATGATCTACTCTCTACATCCTAGTTCGGAGCGTCCATGACTCATCAAGCGGTAGTACTCGATTGGAGTGGATAGTGGAGCTAGAGCGTCCATGACTCATCAAGCGATGGTACTTGATTGGAGTGGATAGTGGAGCTAGAGCGTCCATGACTCATCAAGCGGTGGTACTTGATTGGAGTGGATAGTGAAGCTAAGGAGCAAGACCAGGATGGTCGAGTGAGTAGATAGACTCGTTGTAAAAAGCTCTATTGCTCAGATGGAGCAATCTCTGATTAGAGTGAGCGGATGAAAGTCAATTGAGAGGAGGCTAAGTGGTACTTTGTTCGAGAGGAGTATTTGGTAGGGTGGCGACCAAAGTCCCACATCCCACATCGGTTAAACATGGGAAGGATCATCGGTATATAAGTAAGAACATACCTTAACTAGTATGAGGCCTTTTGGTAGTGGATCAAATGCAAAGCCGTGAGGGCATTCGGGTGCCAAAGCGGACAATATCATACTAGTGTTGAGATCGGTTGTGTTCTTACTTATATACGGAGGCGGAATATACAGACCGGACCCCTATATTCCCAACATCTTTAGAGAACATAATCGAGCATCCGATTTGCTAGCTCGATGGACTCAAATATGTAAGATGAAATTTGATTACAAAGATTTCAAGCACCAACAATGCTGGATGCTATTTTATTGCTGGAAAGTTTAAATATAGGTTATATTTGAATTGAAGACTAACTTACTTTTCTATTCGAAGTGATTTCAGGATATGTGAAGAAGTAGCTCATTCTGGGATCAGAGCTCATCATGGGAATCGAACAATAGCAGAGACTCTGTATCACAAACTAGCTCTTCAGAAAGGAAACCTCCATCGAAATTGTCTACTTGAATTAATTTCAGAATGTGTTAGCTCATTCTGGGAACGAAGCTCCTCATGGGAATCGAACGAAAGCTAGTACAAGTTTTCTCTTCTCAAAGGAAACCTCTATCAAAATTGTCTCTTTGAATTGATCTCAAAAGGTATTAGAAACTTCTGATGCATGCATACCCCCAGTTCACTGACGTCTTCATCTTTGATTGAATCGTCCTCTTCACTTAGTATTTGCGACTGAGAGACATAGATAGGGATAATTTTGGCCTCATAATTTCCTTGAAGAATAAAAAAATCGGAAGTCTACAGCTTATTGTAATGGCTGCCTAAAAGAGAAGGATATAGTGTTTCGATCTAAAATTAGGGTTTGAATATCAATTTGGGAACCTTAGGTCCAAATGAGTTTATTCAGTCTAAGGATTACTCTTAGTCCTTAACTTTTGTAACTCTTTCAATTTGAGTAATAAAGTCTTTTAGCTTTTAATATATATATTATTTTACATAACTATCTTTGAGATAAAACCATAACTACTTTCTAAAAGGAAGTGTAATTTAAAACGAGAAATATAATATATTAATCATAAATACAAAAAAAATATTAAAAAAAATTATTTCGATACAAATATAATATGAGTTGGTTTTTATACACATAATTAATTTCAATAACTAAATCATTATTTTTAACCCATTATTAAATATATAGTAATGTGGAAACAAAATAACTGAATTTTGATGGGAAACTTTTTCTCCAAGAAAAGAAAAGAGCTTTCTTGATATTTAAGAAAGTTCTATCCTCTACTTCAGCCCCTATCTTCCTAGTATTTTTCATCTTCCCTTTTTCTGGATTCAAATCTACTGATTTGAATAGAATACCCCGCACTTCAAGTTTCAATAAAAAACAGAAACAAAATTCAAAAGAATTTGAAGGAGCAAGAAAGCAACTCTATATCTTATGCTGATGTTCTTGAACAGCTGAACCAGAACATTGGATTTTGAACCAGAAAATGCAGTAAAAAAACAAGATCATATATCATTACAATACAACAATGATGTTCTTGAACAGCTGAAGAAACAATCTAAACATTCTCTTATAGGTAAGTTTACACAAGGACTGCCTAAAAGAAACCTTTCTAGTCATGTTGTCTTTGAATTTGACTCAAAACAGGATCTCTGCAAAATATGGCAAAGATCTCTCTGGACTATTGGCATCACTGTGATGAGATTGCTTAAATGGAATGGAGACTTCAGTCAGGAAAGCCCAATCACTCCGGTCTGGAAAAATACATTATCTTCCAGAAAACTTATACAACAAGAATATCGTCAAAACCATTCCTTATACTATTGGTGATCCTATGATTGTCAAAGTACCAGAAGAAAATAGAGCCTTCCAATCTTGCACAACATGGATCAAAATGGATATTACCAAAAAGCTATTGAATAACGTCTGGATTGGTTTTGGAGCAAATTATGATTACTGGGCTAGAATTACTAATCTGAACGTGCCTCTGTACTGTAATCATTGCCAACACCTGGGGTCACAGTAAGGATCAATGCAAAAAAAATCAGAAGAATGATACTATTGATTCAGAAAATGATCTGAGTAAGAACACAAACGAAGTGATTACCAGCAAACAAATTAAATCGATGGTTATAAATTATAAAGAAAGCATTCCTGATCAAGAAAATAAGGAAGGAAATAAAAAAGTACTATGAAAAAGAAGGATACTGATATAGAGGGTTTTATCACTCTAGAACATAGGGAAATAATAGAAGCTTTACAGACATTTTCTTATGGCTTCAATGCTGCTAACATTGTGGATTATGAAAACCTTGACACTGACAATTCTTCTTCAAAGGTTAACAACATTGTTAGTGTTTAGAAATTCCTCAAAATGAAAAACATCAGCAGAAAAATGATATCCAACTCTCCAGAATTCTATAGAGAAGAACAAGACAACAATTTCAGAGAAACAATTAAAGGAGATAAATCCCCACCAAAAGCTAAAAGCAATGATAGCTTAAAGAAAAAGAAAAACACATCTAGCTCTCAAGAATTCCAAAGAGATGAAGAAGAAAGTAGTTTCAGAGAAATCTTTGACAAAAAGATGAAAGTTGCTAAAGGAAAGATAAATCAAAGAGCAAAATCATAAAGGCTCTCAATTCACAGGAACAAGTGAATTTAAATTTTTACACTCTAATAATGATTAATATGATTAATTGGAATATAAGAGTTATAAAGAACAAGGCTTTTATTAGAAGACTCGATTACTTAACTAGGAAAAACAATGCTAAATGTGTATCCATTTAAGAGCCATTGATTAATAGTGATGGTATGGATAATATTGCGAGAAAGCTGGGTTTTACTAAATTTACACATAACACAACTAACAAAATTTGGCTATTCTGGCATGATGACCTTACTGTCGGGATCTTAAATGATCATAGCCAATGTATTCACACTGAAGTTAGCTTCAGGAATGACTCTAATTCGTTTTTGTTAACTGTGGTTTATACTAAATGTTAGAGAAACAATATAATTAACCTCTGGAACTTCTTGAAAACTATCTCTAAAACTACTCTGGATTGGATGATCTGTGAAGATTTCAATATTGTCTGTTCAATTGATGAGCAACTTGGTTGCACTACTTTCTTCCATAATGGTACTAATGAATTTAATAAGATGATTAGTGATTGGAGAATTGAGGATGCAGGTTATGTTGGGTCTAAATACACTTGGTCCAACAATGCTAAGTGGAAACGCCTAGACAGACTTTTCATTGGGCTAACTCTTTTGGTGAAACAAAAATCACTCATAATGCAAGAACTTGCTCTGATCACATGCCTTTAATTATATCAATCACTAATGATAATGTTAAGGTTAGGTCTATTTTTAAAGTTTAGGATATGTGAGTTCTTGATGAAGATTTCCTTCCCTTTGTGGAAAACAACTGGAATCAAGATCTAGAAGGTGATCATATGTTTAAATTCTGGAACAAGCTGATAAGGCTCAAGAAATGTCTCATCAACTGGAATAAAACATATATAGGTAACATCTTTAATAAAGTACAGGCACTTGAAGATGAAGTCCATCTGATGGAAGTTAATCATCAATTGCACAACAATAGTTACTCTAAGCACAATCTTACTAAAGCCAATGCTCTCCTAATCAAATCCCAAAGAATGGAAGATACGTTTTGTAGGCAGAAGTGTTACGCTAACTAGGCTGTTGAGGGTGATAAAAACAAAAAGTTCTTTCACAGTTATGTCAAAAGGAAAAGGAAAAGAAACAACATCAATGACATTACGAATGGAAGTACCTGGATTAGAGACAAGCACTCTATTGTTCTATCTGCAGTTGAGTTCTTTAAAGATGCTCTTACTGATCTTTCCTATAGCAGCAAGGAGGATGAAAAAAAACATGTTGGATCCTCTTTTCAATAGCATTCCTAACCTCATTACTAATGAATACAACATGATGCTTTGAAGCTTCCTAATGAAGATGAGATATTGAACATTTTAAACAACTTAAATCCTGCTAGTGCCTTTTGTATGGATAGCTTTAATCAATGATTTTATAAAAGTTGCTGGAAAATCATAAAGATTGATCTCATTAATGTTATGCACTCTTTTATCCTTCGTAAAAACATTTCCAATGGCATTTTAGCCACTGGAAATTTCTTAATTCCTAAGAATGTAGATCCCTTGCACTCGAAGGATTATATGCCTATTAGCCTCTGTTCCCTATTAAACAGAATTATGTCAAAGATTTTGAATAATAGAATCATGTTAATCCTTCATAAAATCAATTTTTCCAATCAAGGAGGTTTTGTTCATGGTAACTGCATTGAAGATAATATTCTCATAGGTAAAGAGCTCGTTTATGATCTTAACAGCAAGGTTAAAGACATGAACATTTTGATTCCGCTTGACATGTCTAAGGCATTTGACAAGTGGACTCATTGTTTCATTCTTAAATTCTTCAGCAAGTTTGGCTTCTCCAATAGATTCATTTGCCTTATAAAAAAGATAATAACTGTTGTTAATGTATCTATGTTAATCAATGGAGAAGTGATTGGTTTTTTTTAAAACCATGAAAGGGATTAGGCAAGGAGATCCAATATCTCCAAGCTTTTTTATCATAGCTGATGAGGTCTTACTAAGGGGACTTAATTCTCTGTTTGCTTCCCATAAAACTATGTATTACAAAGATAGAAGCACTCTGCCTATTAACAGCTTAGCTTTCACTGATGACATTATGTTATTCACTAACTATAAGGATTCTACTTTAGATTTTCTCTGTAAGTTTCTTCAAAGGTATCAAGCTATCTCGGGCCAGGTGATTAACAAGGAGAAAACGAAAGTCATAACTCTACTAGGATTCACCCTTCAAAGATTAGTATTATAACTAACAACACTGGTTTTGCTACTAGCTATCTGCCAACTGATTATCATGGGGTCACTATAAATACTAATAACAGAATTAGCAATTATAATAGTCTCTTGTGTAAATTTAATAACAGGATCAAATATTGGGACTCTGTGCATCTTTCATTCACTGGAAGGCTAACTCTAGTTATTTCCGCCCTTATGAACATCACGTTCTACTGGATGCAGAACAACATTCTTCTAAATGGAATCATTCATAAATTAGAAGCTTCTTTTAACAGATTCTTTTGGGGATCTTCTAGTTCAGAGAGAAAGATCCACTAGTGCAAGTGGAACTCTGTCTGAAAATCTTACAATGAAGAAGGTTTGAATTTCAAGAAATTAACTGACATTCAAGACTCTATTTCTTGTAAAATGTGTGCTAATTTGAGAGACAACAAAACGTTATGGTCTAACTTAATGCATGATATTTATTGTAGAGATTTACATCCCTTGCAGATTTCTTTATCTAAACCAGGTTCTATGATTTGGAAAAGGATGATCAAGATTAAAGGTTGTGCTGAACCACAAATCAGTTGAAGATTGGGCTCTGGTATAGTAGATTTCTAGTTAGACAATTAGACTAACAATCAACCACTCCTTACATTAGATGACAAAGAAAACAATCTTTGGTTAAGAGGTGAAAAAGTCACTAGCTACTGGTCTTTAGATTGTTGGAATCTCAATAGACTTTGTGATCTAATTCATCCTACTGATCTTGATAGAATAAAAAACTACTCTTTTAGAACTGGCAAGGATGATAATATGATATGGAATTTATCGAAAATTGGCAGATTCAATCTTAAAGATACTCGGGAAGCTATAAGACATAAGTATAGTGAATCTTCTATTTACAAAAAAATCTAGAATTCCTTTACACCTAAAAGTTTTATTTTCGTCAGTGGAAGCTCATTCATAACTTTACCTCTATTGATATAATAATGCAAAATAGAAACATTTTCATTGCATCCAAATGTCAATTCTGTATAAATATTGAATCATCTAACCATTTATTTGTATATTGTGAGTTTGCTTGGTCTATTTGGTCTTACTATGCAGAGATATTCAATTCATTCATCTCCAAATTCATGACAATTACATATATGACTAGAGTATGGTTTTGGTCAACTTGAAAGAAGACTCAGATGAGATAAATTATACCATCTATCATTTTGGGTATTATCTGGAAAGCTAGAAACTCTGCAAAGATTAAATGTATTAATAGATCTTTTAAGAATGTTATTGATGAGGTCAATAACATTCTTCATAGTCTAGATAATCTTAAAAACTCTTTAAAATAGTCACTGGTTTAGTAACCTTAAAGTTGTTAAGACCCTAGGTTGTTTCAATCATACTTTAGACACCAGAAAACAATTTTTATATCTTAAGTGGATTCATCCTGCTATAGGTAGACTTAAACTAAACTTTGACACAGCTTATCAATTCAATGGACAATCTAGCGGTTCTTTAATCATTAGAGACAGTTTGGCAGTCTAATCTATGACACTGGTTCTCTTTATGGTAAACTCAACCCTCTTTTAGCAGAGGCCAGAGCCCTCCTTGATGGACTGCTCATTTGTAAAGCTAATTATTGGAACCAGGTTGATTTAGAAACTGAATCTCAGATTCTGGTTGACTTTCTTGGAAATGGCAACATTCTCTGGTCCCTTGAGCCTACTCTTAATTGCATGAGGAAGTTAATCCATCCTTCAGTGTCATTAAAGCACATATTCAGAGACCATAACCAAGGGCTACTTAAACATTAGCCATGAAAAGTTTTAAGAAAAGAGAGTGTTAAATAAAAGAGGGTTTGATAAATAAACCTATTCGGACTTTACCCGAATAGGAAGAACAAAACATGTCTTGGCCATCCAAGGACTTTAAGTATTTCCAGGACTTATTCGGACTCTAACCGAATAATGTTATGAAATATGCCTTGGCCATCCAAGGACTTTAATTGATCACAAAAGTAAGAAAACAAAAAGATGTTTAAACCTTAGGGATTGTTCCCTTCGGATTTTCCTTCGTCACCTCCTTTATTGGGACTTTTGAGTTCGGCACTCGAACTCTCACCAGTTACTTCCTCTTCTTCAGTGGAGGAATCTATTCCACTGGTATAGTTGTACTTGTCACCATCATCCATAGTGTGAAATGGGATGTCGTCATATTCTACAAATTTCCATAAGGGACCAAGGGTCCTCTTCGGAAAAGTTTCATGGAAGAGCAGCACCATGTCAGACTTAACCTCAGCATATCTTGTCTCTAGGGTTTCTATCGCCTCGTTGGTATATTTATCAATACCTGCCTGGATAGCTTGCTCATGCTGCTTTACCAAGTCCTCTTTCTCCTTGGCCATCTTTGACACAGTATCTTCTAATGAAGTCTTCTCATCAGACAGGGTCTAGATGACACCATCTTTGGTCTTTAAGTCCTCCTTTGATGCTGTAAGGTCCTTTTCCAAGCCATACTACTTAACTTGGAGTTCAGTTCTGGCAGCCTCCAAAGTGGCCAACTTAGTTGTTAGATCCTCCTTGTTCTTCTTTAATTCCTCTATATTTTTCTTCAACTCCTCTATACTCTGGTTGGCATTGAGTAGGTTGGTTGATAAAGACTCTTTGTTAGACGTAAGGGAATTGATGAGAGTGGTCTGGTTTTTCACTCGTCTCTTCAGATTAAGCACTGGCTGGATGTGACCAAAAAGGGAATGAGCCACAACATCTTATTCTCCGGAGACGGAGAACGACTTACCGTTATAGGTCACCATGTTAGCACAGCTCGAAGGGCGGAAAGGACCTGCAAAGTCATCCTTCTCAGAATTATTGAAGTATAAATCAATGTCTTGAAAGGCACTAATGTCCACTCCTTCAATCCTTCCCCCAGTACCCTCTTCAGACTGCAGACCTGTTGGAATCTTCTCTTGCAGAGTGGGATCAAAAGGGGCCGGTAGAGGTTGAAGCTCCGAAGGACGAAGACGTGGAAGCTCCTTCTTTTGGCAGCCTTTTCGTCACTGCTTGCTCTTCTTTTCCGGTCCTTTTTTGGAGGCTTTGGTGGGTTTTGTGATTCTTCTGCCTCCCTAACAATCTCAGCCTCTACCACTTTGAGCAGGGCAACGTCTATTCCCCCTTGGTTCCCCAAACCAGTCCCCTCTGTGGCTGCTTGACATGCCTCTGTCGCAGTTTTCTTTTTCTTCCCTTTCATTTTGCTGGGAGCTTTGTCTCTAGAAAGAAAGACTAGTTTACCATCATTGGCTTCTGTTCATTTAAGGATTATTCCAGGAGGAGGAGGTGTAGTTAGCTCTTCCCCTGTGAGATCCCTCCGACCTGTGGTGTTGCACAGATGGGAACTCACCAGATTTCCTGCGGTGAAGCAATTGTGAGAGGCATTTCCCCGACGCTCCGCAGCCTATGCATTAAGTTTGGCACAGGTTGTTTGCCCCTCCTCCAGGTGTCGAGTGAACTCCTTCAGCAACACTGAAAAAATGAGTGACAAATAAATCAGGAGAGGAATATTTATGAGTTAAAAAGAAGAACATGAAAAATAAAGATAAAAAACTTACCAGCACTCTTCCATCTGCTAGTTAACATACTGGGATTGGTATTGGCCTTGATCTTTCTACCATTCTCCCATGACCCACTAATAAACAGGAACTGAGTCCTCCAGATCTTCTCAGACTCCAGTAAGTCGTCTACCATCTTGAAATCGTTCCCCATATTATGATGGTAGAATATAATGTGGTGATTCTTGCATAGACTTGCCACAGCGGCAAATTGCTCCACTGGAAGAGGGATTTTGGATAACCTTGATGCCATTATGCAAGCAATGAGAGAATACCAGGCGTTTGGGCTTAACTGGCTTGGGCAGAGCTTCACCAGGTGGAAATACCTGACAAGTTCTGGGTCAATAGGAACCGAAGTCCCTAGTTTAGTACCTTAGTGAAGATGACCACCTCATTGAGTTTACAGTCCACCGAAGTCTCCGGAGAGACAGGTATCCTTACTTTCATTGACTCTGGGATCCCCCACTTTGTCCGGATCCGGCCCAACTCAGCAGTGTGGGTGTAGACATAGTTTATATTCTGCAGGGCCAACAAAAATTTAATAGTGACATTTTTGAAGCAAGGGCCTACCTTGCCCTCTAAGCTTGCCAGAAGATCCGGATGAGTCAAACAAACCCTGACTTTGTTTTTCCCCTTCTTATCAGAGGCAGCATCCCCCGTTTGACCTGACGCTTCAGTTTCAAAGGGAGCCTCCTCAATACTGTCTTCTATTACTTCTTCCATCACTGTGGAAGATCTATCAATTTCCAGGGATGGATGGGGATCAACTTCTGGCACTAAAGGTTGTTCGGATGGATGAGATCCTGTTGTTACTAAAGGTCTGGTGTCCGGTTGAGATTGAGATTCGGAGGGCTTGGCCTTTGGGGCTACTTTAGATGCCTCCGATCCGGAAAGCTTATCTTTTGAGGTTGCTTTAGATGCCTCCAATCCGGGGGGCTTTGGCAATGAAATAGTTGTTTGGGATTTGGTTAGACGATTTTTCCGGCGAAAGGTTGATTTCTTCGAGGACTTCTTAATGTCAGAACCTATGGCTATGAAGGGGGAAGGTTTTCTGACACTCGAAACCGCCTTTTCTTTAGCAACAGAAGGTTGAGACTCTTGAACAGAAGAGCCTGAGGGAAGAGGAGAGAGGCTTCGTTTGAATAACCGTCTAGGCTTGGGATTTCTGGAAGAGGATGATCCTTGGTCATCTTCTTGAGTCGGTTCACCAGATTTCTCACTTGGGAAAAATGAGAGATCAGCAACAATGTGATTCTCCCTTTCAACTTTTTTGGCATTTTCTAGCTCTGATAAGTTTAGCCAGCCGCCTTTAACAAGTGCGTTTCTGGCTGTGATCATAAAACTTTTCAAGAACAAGTATGAAGATAAGAGTGAAAAGCTCTCTAGAAACGTTTTTGAGTGATGAAGACAAAAAAACAGGGAAAAATGAGTAACTGTTACCTAGGAGAAGTTGAAGAAGGTTTGGCAATGATTAAAGACGGCGCAAACGTGTGAAGGATTAAATGCATAGGTAACTTTCTAGACTTAGTGGGTGCGCCCATCTAGGAAAAAAAACGATTGGTAGGTCGAACCAGATTGTGACACGTGTCCCACGATCCAAGAAAAAAACTCTTAGAATTCTAGGAAAAGAAGTCAGTTCGGACAGACTTCGAACTGAGTTGATAATGAAAATAAAACCTCCCAGTACGAATTGCACATGCAGATCGGACAAAGTAACTATTGGCTAAGTAAATGTTTTAGTCCTACCAAATATATTTGACAAGGCCTAAAAAAAGGGCTACCGGTGAGTTCGGATTATCCAATCACAGCTTATTATGTTATCCGGACAAGGGCAATTTGGACAAAAATGTACCACTGAACTATCCGGACAAGACAAAAGTAAATAAACACCTAAACACTTTTTGACTAAGCTATGTGTTAATCAGCTTAAAAGATTAATGGGTCATTAAACTTGACACGGTTTCATAACTTGACCCGTAAGCTCATGGGTCCTTAATTAAGGGTATAAATATCCCAACTACTCTCATTAATGAGGGTAATCAACATTTTACCACCAGGCTTCTCAAATCTCTCACTACTTTATACAAAGCACTTAATACTCAAAATACTTTGCAAAACACTTTACAAAATTACCTCCAGCCCAAAATAAAACCAAACCATAACATACATGTAATACTTAAATAATAAAAAACCCAAATGTGTATTCTTTAACTTCACCATTATATCTTTAAACCTTTTCAAACTATCTTCTCATGTTTAGATATCTCTAATTATATCAAATAATATATTTAAATATAATCGCATTTTTGTGGATCATTTCACTCGATATATTTGGTTCCACCCGAATCAATTTTTATTAAATTTAAAGTCATCATGGAACGACACTTTGATAGCAATATTAAAATGCCATATTTCGACAATGATAGTGGATACATTGTTCTTGCATTTTTTTTCAAGATGTATTTATATTTTTACTACATCATCTAATATACATGAACACAATAAACTTTTGAATGTCGAAATATTCTTATTATAGGAAAAAACATTGGTAGAAAAATGTATTAAATAAAAATAAAAATTGCTCTTATAAATACATGGGGCATACCCCGAGGAGTGGCTAAGACTCGGAAAATAAAAAATCGAAGAAATTGATCTTAACTTGAGCAAAAAAGTACAACAAAGCAAAGAAAAGTACTAAAACCAATGAGCTCAATGAGACAAGTACCAGCTTCAAAGTGAACGAAGAGAACAGACCAACAAATTAAGTCAGAGGATAAAGGAATTGGATTGGCCTGATATGACCAAATGAACTAAGTAGCAGCATTTAAAGTCAGCAAATCTAGCAGACCGGTAGTGATAGAAGTCGGCGAGAATCTAAAAACGAAACAAATATAAGTTAGAGATTAAATGAGTTTGCAACCTTTGTACAATGAAATATGAGTTGTAGGTCAGAAAACATGCAGCAAGATATCGTAGAGGCAGGGGAAAGAGAGGAGCAAAAAATTATGGCATTCCTCTCACACCAGACATGGTAGACGATGGCGCCAAAGCAGGTACGCCAAAGGTTACGTAAACTGGATAAAGGCCAGTTAGACGCCTTATGGATCCAAGAGCCTCAATTATTATTGTGGCTTAAGGAAAAACCAAGTTTGGAGCTTGCGTAACCCAAAATGATCTAAGTTTAAATGCATTCATAAAGGATATGATTAAGGATTTCAGAGGAAGAATTGCATAAGACAAAATTTGGGGGAGTGTTTAAAACTCAACTCAAAAGCTTATCACTAGTGGAAAGTTTTCCTTAGAGAGCAAGCCAAATGATGAAAGAGTGGCGAGGGATATTAAATTTATGCCAAACTAACCATGCCCACCCAACATAAGAAATATGCGTGCGTATGGTGTTGTAGGTATCCTTGATTGTGAACTTGGTGGTTCCTCTCTTAGCAATCCAGAAGTGGGCGTTATTGGACGGGATGCAAGGAGAAGGGATAGAGAGGATGAGATGGTTGATCTCCTAGAAAGAACGATGGTTTCTAGCACTAGTAGACCTTAAGTCCGGTGACTAATTCTAAAGTCTATCTTGGATGATATCAGAGACCTTGAGGTTACTCACTATACGAGAATCCCGAATAATACTAAGCCTATAATGGTTGACTAGAGAGGTTGAGAGCAACCAGGGTCAAACCAGAAAGAGGTATTCTCCCCGTTACCAATCGCCACCCTATACAATTTGCTAGCAAACGGCCTAAGATTTAAAAAAATTCTCCAAATCTAGGAGGGAAAATAGTCAATCTGTAAAGACCAGAAGTTTTTGTCTTTAATTTTCTCAGAGTAAGTCCACTCGCACCAGATTGAGTTGTCATATTTTTATCTTATTATAAGAATTTGTTTGACAATAATTTTTTTTTATCTATCTCTTCTTTTAGATTATTAGACGATAGAATACAAAATATGCCAACAAATAATTTATTGTATCTATTAGAAAAAGTTAATAATATTATTTTTCCATATAAATGATAAAAAAATCAAACCCAATAAAAATGAATTATTTTATGTAAATTTTAAAAGTTTAAGTGGCTTGTTTAAACAAAATAATATATTTTGTGTCTATTTAAAGTTTTGGTATAATAAACTCAAATGATTTTTTTAGGAAATGTTTTGTTAATATAAAATTTTAATTTTTAACACCTTTTTGGCTTAGTAGATGATATCCAGATATTTTTCAAAAAGAATTTTAAAACTTTTAAATTAAAAATTCAATTTGAAAAATAATTAAATATTTTTAAATATGTAACGCATATATCCTAAAAACGAAACAAAAATAAATTGTATACCAACAACATATAATATAGAATGGAAAATGATTCACTTCAATAAATTGAATAAGATAATAAATAAAAACAAACAACCAACCAAATGATAACCAAATAATAAAAAAGATATAAGGTTGTGAAACTCAATTAAAAATCAATAAAATATAGAATAATAAATTAATTTAAATTAACATTAGAATAAATAACTCAGTGATTAGTATACATGAAAAATATTTAAATGATATAGATGCTTAAACTATTATTTATCTTGATATTTATTTTTTCCATCAAGCTTTCTTATTATTAATAAGCATTAATTTTACAAGGACTTAAATGGAGAACCCACATAAGTTTGAGGACCAAGAACAAAAAAAAACAAACATGTAACGATTCTAAATTTGAAATTACAGAGAAGAGAAGCAGGGAGGTGACTGTTAAGAGTGAGTAAACTTGATCCTTTATCCCACATCGCTTAGACTGAACAAGTACTTACAATATATAAGTGAATGAAATATCTCAACTAATGTGAGGCCTTTTGGGAGTGAACCAAGAGCAAAACCGTGCGGGACTAATCGCCCAAAACGGACAATATCACGTTAGTTTGCGGAGTGGTATCAAGAGCAAGGTTGAAACTTGTGTTCTAAGCGGTGCAATGGGTGTATTGAGTGAGGCGGAATGCATAGAGTGTATATGTCATTCCACGGATCAAGTTTAAGGGAGAGTGTTAAGAGTGAGTAAACTTGATCCTTTATCCCACATCGCTTAGACTGAACAAGTACTTACAATATGAATGAAATATCTCACATCGCTTAGACTGAACAAGTACTTACAATATGAATGAAATATCTCAACTAATGTGAGGCCTTTTGGGAGTGAACCAAGAGCAAAACCGTGCGGGACTAATCTCCCAAAGCGGACAATATTACATCACGTTAGTTGGTGGAGATATTTCTAACAGTGACTCCTCCATTTCCATGACCGACCACCTCTTGAAGAATCACAAAAGCTAATCAAATAATCTTAAATACCCAACACCCAAACTTTCCAGAAGAATTAGGGATTTCCTTAGATTTTTAATCGAAAGATTTCATGAAATTCAGAGCATGCTTGGAGAGCTAATCGGAAGCATTATTCTGCTCACAAAATATGTGTGTGATCCTCACGGAGGAGACAATCAAGCTTCTACATATGTTGAGCATCGCTTCTAGATACCCGGTGGATTTCCCATGGTGAAGAAGCTCAACCAAGTTTTTGAATCGATTTCTATGTCCAGGTTCAAAAGTCCAATAGAATGACAAATTTGTAGTCCATCCATCAAGGCCATGCAATCTGCAACGATTGGTTTGTTCTTGCCATAGAGCCTGCCAAATCCTTGAATGAACTCGCCACTGTGGTTCCTAACCAGACCACCACCGCTGGCTTCTCCAGAGTCTTCACAGGCTCCATCAGTATTCAGTTTGAAGTGATTTGATTTTGGGTTCTTCCACGTAAGAAAAATAGAAGACCTGATGTTTGTAAGATGATTCACACAACCAAGGTTTAGAGCATTCTTGTAATTATTGCTCCAATGCTTCCTTTTTAAGAGGTTAGCGTTGTCCAGTCCTGACAGAATGTATAACATATAGTCGATCATGACATTACTACTGATAATCTTGTTTCTAGATGTTTTCTCTTGTTTCTGGCTGTCTAGATTACCCAGATTATGTGGACCAGTACCAGACTCTAATCATGTGAGGGGGGACCATATTAGAAATAATTATGATACTGAAAAAAGAGCTAAAATAGTTTCACACGGTCCAAAATCATCTATGTCTAATAATCATCTATATAGAACAAAAATTCAAATTTCAACTTTTAAAATATATATATATATATATATATATATATATATATATAATCTATTTAAGATTTTAAATTGAGTAGTTAATGCTTCGGATTATAAAATTCAATGGAAATTTTTTTCTATATTACGTTTATAATTATTATTTTTATAAATTGTTTAAACTTGTTAGAAAGGTTTATTTCCTCCCAACTTTAAATTCTCTCATATCAACTTTTAAGTCCACCAATATTTTATCTAACCAAATTCGTCCTCAAATTCCTTTCAATTTTTTAAGAACACTAGTTCAATAAAATTCTTATTATCAGAGAAGAATCTTTCATTTCTTCTTTCTAAAACAAACTCTCATGCTCTTCATTTATATTTTTAATGATTTATTTTTTTTAATTGTTGTGTTTATTTTTTCTAGATTTTCATTTAGTTTGTAAAATCATTTAAATCCATCGTTAAATCGAATTTGGAATGATATATTTGTATTCATGTATTTGATTTGTATTAGAACATTGGTTTCATTCATGATTCGAAAATTCTCAAAAGGTTTCATTAAGAACATACTATTGGATTTCGCACCTGTTCTTCGACTCTAACGATGCGAATGGATTACATCGACAACGTAGTTGTTAGTGTTGTGTATGCCGACAACAACAAAATTAATATAACGCTGGCGAAATTCATTTACACCGCTAACGAATATCAGACAATAAATTAGTCAAATAACTAAAATGATAAAATACCAAAAAAAATTAAAACTATTCATAAAAAATAGCACACTAATTTAACCTTATCCAATAAATTATCTATAAAATTATCTATATCCCAAATTAAAGTAACTTCCACAACTTTTTCTAAGTAGAAATTCCCTGACTATCAAATTCACTTTTTGATTTCTTAAAACCATGAAAGTATTGAGTCATTTAAGGTAAAAGTAGATATATCTGCCATTAATATTGAAGCCTACCTAGAAATAGTAACCTATAATTTGGTCCGTTGCATAATAATAGAAGAGAATTATGGTTGATATTTTCACCTTCTACTATACGTCTCCAATAATTTGTCCACCATGAATCCAATTAAGCTCAAAGTAAATGGTTGTATTTAAAAAATCCAATATCAACTTTATTCTATCATAATAATAGTGATAAGAGTAAAAAGATAGAACTGACCAATAATGAGTTTCTTGAGTGAGTAAATTTGGGAAATACTTTCACTAGATGGACTCTTGTGGCACCATCAAAATAGCATCTAACCTACAAAATTGTGATAAATATACACGCACATAAAAAACATGTTAAAAACTATATGATGTTAACCCTATTAATAGTCACGCTATTTTTGGATCTAGTTTGGGATATGGAATAGATTTTGAAACTGGAATAATAGATTTTATGTTAGATTTTAAAGCAATGTAAGATTCAAACATGTCAGGATCTGGCAAAACTAGGCAAAGAATACGATGGATGATAATAATTTTTTTTGTTTATTACTCTAAACGTGTGAGATAACATCATAGGTGCTTCAGGAGATACAGATATGTTTCAATATTTGGGATAAGAAAACATAAGTTAATTTATAACTTTTATTTAATTAGATATTGAATTTCAATTTTAAAATACGAGATTAATATGTCCCTAGTAGTCTAAGTCAAGTATACGGGTTTTTTAAACACGATTTGATTATATTATTATTTATCTTCGGATAATTTATTTTAATAATTTTATATTGGATTATATTAACTTTTAACCATCTATTTTTTATTACTAGTTTTTTTTTTAAATTTTAAAATGATTAAAAATCACTATTAGTCTTTCATGTTTTGTATTTGTCTTAAACTAGTTTTTTATATTCACTTTTATCTTCCAATAGTCTCTTATATTTTAAAATTATATACTTTAGTCCACGTGTGTAATTAATTAGAATCAAAATGTAATTTTATTGAAACATGAAGGATTATTTGGTAAAAATGAAAAAAATAAGAAGTACAATTTGGTGACATGGGAAAATCCTAGAGGATTAAAATACAACATTGTTAAATATAAAAGATGCTTTTAACACAAAAGTGAACACCAGAGAATAAAAGTCCGAGATTAAAACATGAGGGACTAATGGTATTTTTTGACCTTTTAAAATGTATGATATTCGTTTCATGATTTGTCAAAATACAACTAATATGATACAAAATAGTGTCGAAAACAAATCGGATAACCAATATACTGTTCAAGTCCAAACATTTTAAAAGCTCTCGTGCGAGACAAAAAAACTAAACATAAAAAATACCTCCAAATTTGCATGGTGCTCTCCACCTGAAAATTGTGTATGGAATAACAATGCTTCTTATAAAAATTGAAAAAAACCACATGTTGCAAAAAAAAAAAAAACCACAATCGATTAAAAAGTCATACACAAATTAAATATCTAAAATACACATTAACAAAAAAAAAGAATTTAAAGCAAACGTATACTATTGATTTACCTTATTACTTTATTAACAAATAGAGTGGAAGATAAGAAAATCCAAAATGATGAACAAAGAACAATAATAATAATATATCTAAGCAATTATTTTTATATAATAACCTTAAACGGTTATTATAATTGTCGAGAATGAAGAGGTAAAGACAATTAACAATATTATTATATATTTTATAGGTATAATTGAGAGCATGTACGATATTTTTTGTTTTTTATAAGTTTAAAAAAATGATGAATCCTTGTTCTACTCTTTGAACCGGGCATGCAATATAATACGTCTTAAGATCAAAAGTTAAAAATTTCATAAAAGAATTTTATTTTTTAAATTAACCTCATATAGATTTTATTAGTGACATACACATTCCAGATCATTAAATTAAAATCCAACTATCAACACACAATTTTGATACGATATGTGGCATCTCATACTTATAAACTTTATATATATATATATATATATATATATATATATATATATATATATATAATTTTAATTCGAGATGTCTTAACATGACATTCTACAATACTTCATGGAGAGATGTATTTTATATTACAAAGGTGAAACATCTGGCCAGAACTGACTCATACCATTCACCTTTGTGTATCTCAATGTCATCTCCCACCAACAAGGCCAAACCTCCATTCAAATTTCAAAAATATGTGGTTACTTCACAATGACTTTCTCAAAACTGTTGAAACCAAGCAGAAAGAAAACATATATGAAAATCCTCTAACTATGTTTTGGGAATACTGAAAAGACTTAAACACAAATTAAAAAGTTGGAATAAAGAAGTCTTTGGTAACTTATTTGACAATATAGCAAATTCTAAAGACAATGTCAAGCATGATGAACACTATTTAGAAATCTCAAACAACATTGAAAATCAAATAAAAATATCAAAAGGTTAGGGTCATTCATTTAAATCTTCTAGGTAGAGAAAAAATATTATGGGAATAGAAGAGTTCTACAAATTTGGAAAATCTGGTGACATAATATCTAAAAGAATTCTAAAATAGAAGAATTCTAAAAGAATTCTAGAAGAGTTCTACAATTTTAATAGAATTCTGTCAAAGTTTATTAATAACAAATTGGCCTCTATCCTCCCTAAAATAATATCATTGGAGCAAGGAGGATTTGTTGAAAACATAAATATCAATGAAGATACTTTAATCACCTAAGAGCTAGTTTATGAAATTGACAAGAAAATTCGAGGTGGAAACATCATTCTAAAATTAGATACGGCAAAGAGATTTGATGAAATCTCTTTAAATTTTATATTTTCAAATGAAATTCTTTCATTTTAATAATAAAGTTATAGAGTTAATTAAAAAGGGATTACCAATGTCAAATTCTATATTCTAATCAATGGCTCTTCTTATGGATACTTAAAATCCAGCAATGGTGTAAGGCAGGGTGACCCTATATCACCCAACATTTTCATCATTGCTGAAGAATACCTTTTAAGGGGCCTTATAAAATGTTTTCCCATAAATGAATACATTATTCATCAAGAGGCCCAATCAACATCCCCTACCTTGCTTATGAAGATAACATGATTATTTTCATGAATGGATCATTAACAAATGTCAAGAAAAGTTGTAAGTTTCTTGATCATTATCAAGCAAATCTGGTCAGTTAATAAATTAACAAAAAAATTGTCTTTATATCATCTAAAAACATGAACCATAATAGAAAATATTAAACAAACCATTGGATTCACACACATTTATCTCTATTTTAAGTATTTAGGCATCAACATTCACCAAAGGAATATCACTAGATGCTTAGATGAATTGGTAACAAAAATAAGATAAAAAATCATAGAATGGGACAAAAATATCTATCTTTTGGAGGCAGATTTATACTGATTCAATATGTCCTTCTAGCAATTCTAGTTTACTACACTCAAAGTTGTTATATTCCAAAAACTGTAATTAGAAGATTTAATCTCTTAATGAATAAATTTCTTTGGGAGTCCAAAGAAAACCATCAAACTATCATCTAGTCTAAATGGTCCTTATTATGCAATCCATTTGATGAAAAATGTGAGAGCTTAAGAAAACTATATGACATTCAAAAACATTTCTCATATAAACTCTGGATGGCTTTCAGAGAAAACAAAACTTTATGGTCTAAGTTGATGCATCCAATTTATTGTCCATCTTCCCATCATCTTCAAATTAATAGCAAACCAAATGATTCTAAAATATGGAAAAGAATAATAAAAGTTAGAGAATTGCTGAACAATTTATAATCTAGAAAATAGGAAAAATGCCATATTGATTTTTGGCTTAAAAATAGAACAATACACATCCATTCATAACTCTATCATATAATGAGAATAAAAATTTGTTTAATGAGGACTTGATCTCTGAATCATGGAACTTAAATAAACTCAAAAAATAAATCATTCCCTCTTATATATATATATATATATATATATATATATATATAGAATTACCAAAATTAATATTACAGACTTTATGTATTATACACTTCTCTGGAGTGTATCTACTTATGGTTCTTTCTCTTAAAAAACTTGGCAATCAATTAAAGATAATCACCCAAAATCAACTATAGACAACAAAATTTGAAACAATATAACTCCTAAGTTGTGCTCTTTTATTCTTTGGAGACTTCTTAATGGTTGCATCTCTGTTGACACTATTATGCAAAATAATGTTTTTTCTTTGTCATCCAAATGCCAACATTGCAACAACACTCAATCAATCTCTTACTTGTTTATCTCTTGCCAAATTTCTTGGGAAGTATGATAATACTTTTTAGGATTATTTGGCATTCTCATTGACCAATTCATGTCTTTAAACCACATTATACATTAGTAGTTCATATCAATAAACAAAACTACACATATAGATCAATCCTCCTTCCTATAATTTTCTAGACATTATGGTCAGTAAGAAATAACTTAAATATAAAGGCAAAAACAGTTCTTCTAAACCATTAATAGACAAGGTTAATTACATACTTGTCAAATTAGATAGTTCAAATCCATTTAAACACACTCATTGGTCTGGAGATTTAAAAACAACCAAAGAACGTGGTTGTTTCAATCATCTCCCTATTCCCAAATCATAATATTTTGTTAAATGAAACCTACAACACTGAATCAATCTCTTACTTGTTTATCTCTTGCCAATTTTTTTGGGAAGTATGATAATACTTTTTAGGATTATTTGGCATTCTCATTGACCAATTCATGTCTCTAAACCACATTATAAATTACTAGTTCATGTCAATAAACAAAACCACACATATTGATCAATCCTCTCTCCCATAATCTTATAGATATTATGGTCAGCAAGAAATAACTTAAATATAAAGGCAAAATCAGTTCTTCTAAAACGATAATAGACAAGGTTAATTACACACTTGTTAAATTAGATAGTTCAAATCCATTTAAACACACTCATTGGGTTGGAGATTTAAAAACAACCAAAGAACGTGGCTGTTTCAATCATCTCCCTATTCCCAGATCATAATATTTTGTTAAATAGAACCTTCCGTCCGTGATGCTTCTTGTCTATCAAATGGAGAATTGAGTAGTGACATTATTCTAAGAAACTATCTTGGTAAACTAATTAAGTCAATATGTCATTTATATGGAAAAAATACTTCTCTTATTTCTTACTCCAGGGCATTGCTAGATGGACTAATCTTATGAGATTCCAATAATTTCAATCACGTTGACATAGACAAAGATTTTATGATCCTAGTAGAAATGTTAAACTCAGGCATGCCCCCTAGTGCCTCACTCCATTAATTGTTTGTTGTAGAAAATTAATCAAACCACAAAGGACTTCAAAACATATTCACCGAGAACAGAACTTGGTTGTTGACTGGGTCATCAAATGGGTCACTAGGACCAAGTCAAAGTGTCAATTTTCTCCAAGTCTAACTACAGTCCCACTTAAGGTTATTCTACTATTGAAAAGCTTAAACACAGGATACGTGAAACTAACAAAATGACTATAAATAGTGATGGATCATTGCATAATAAATTTTATATAACAGTCACTAATTTAACATTGGTAGGAGCAATCATGACCTTATTTCCAAGTTATTGTCTTACGATTTTGCGGTACACACATGTACTACAATGGTGAAAGTCTCAATACTCAAGCATTGAACTGTTGATTTATCATGGGAAACTACTCAATAAAGATGGAAAAATGTTAAAAATTTAGGTCAAAATTCACTGAGTACAGAAAACATCTATGTAAACTAAAATTTGAGACGTCAATAACGTCTTAAGCTGTAATACCTGCCAAATTAGCTCTATCAATGAATTTACATGTTTGTTGGAATTTTTTCTTTTTTTTACTATTAATTAGTTGGGTGCTAATAGATGTTTAAAAATCTTCATAACTTTTTTGGTTATTTAGAAAAAATCAATTAAATTAAAATATATGATAAAAAATTCCAAACTACTAAAAATTGTACCTAATCTTTTGAGTCGCAGATCTATTTTAAAAACCAAAATTAACTGAACCAGATAAATTGATAATCCAATGTAGAATTCTATAGTTAAATGGTCCAATCCAGTCCAAACATATAAATTTAACAATACAATTATACAGCGGAAACCGGACTGAACAAAAACCACCGGGAAACTTTAACATTACCCTCGTTAATTTTGCTTAACTTGCGCAAAATCAAATCGGGCATGAAATGACATATTATAAAATGGAGTAGGATAAGATTGAACTTTATCCCTATGTATTTGAACAGTTATATTTACTTACTTTAAAGCAGCAATTGAGTTTGCTTTTGAGTCAGTGTTTTGGAATTTTATGGTTCTATTATTGAACTTAGACGAGACTGGGAGCTCAGAAGAGGAGGCATGAGCAAGTGGGAGTGTAAACCAAAATTGAAATTTGGTTCAGAAATCTATTTCTCTAGACATTAATTGCTGGGAATTTGTGGTAGGGACACATAACCATAATAAAGATTTTTGTTAATGATTACTAATAAAATAGTAGAGCAGTATGATTCGTGTGTAAGATCCTTCCGATTTCATGAGCCGCTCACTCCGATAATTGGTATGAAAATGAAATGCTCCTAGTTTTCAAAGCTTCTACGGAATCATCCAGGTTTGAATATCGACATATCCAGGATGAGAAAGAATCATCCAGATTTATAGATTTATTCGATATCAAATGCGTATTCACGATTAAAATTTAGGGTGTGTCAAAAAAATATTTTAAGTAGTTCAGGATCTGAATCTTTGACCTCCAGATTAGAAACTGAACGCTTCTCCCACTATACCATAGTTTTCAATGACTTGCACCGTCTCATGGCGATAAACGAGCTGAGAGCCGCAGCAACGCTAGCCTTCCCCTTCATGGAAAATTCTATTTAAATATAAATATTTTAATATTAAAAGATATACACTAGTGAATATACACTTATAAACAACTGATAGTAGTTATATATTAGTTAAAGTATATAAAAAACAACAAATATACTTCTCAGAATATAATTATATACTCAATAGCTACTATTAGGTTTTTTCCAATTTTTTTTAGAGAATTCAAATTCAAATTTAATAGAAACGTGGGTGACGGTTGCTACTAAAAAGTACGTAAGAGTTATTATTTTTTAATTTAAATTTATAATAGAAATAAGAAAACTCGAGAGTTGATAAATGAGTTACGGTGAAATAAAAGATTTTTAAGTGATAAACGGATTTGAATTTTATTTAGTTTGCTTAGGTCTGATCGATAAGGCGCTGCTTTAACAGAACCTCATGGCGCCTCGCCACAGGGCTGCGGTCTTTTAAAATTGTGCACTATGTCAATCTTATTTTTAGAATTTTGGGTAGTCCATGGCATACATGGTCACCCTTTGGATCCGTCACTGCTCGATACACAGGAAAAGATCCGACTAAGAAAAATCAAAATTAATGAACGTGATATTTTGAAAAACCAAAATTATTAAATAATTACCCATCCAAATTAAAATTTTATATATAAATTTACGATATAATAAAATTATTAAATAATTACCATTTTAGATGAAAATATTTTATATATAAACTTATTATATAAATTAAATTAATAAATGCACTCATTAAAAAAGTTAAAACTATTTAAAAAAAATCGATATAACTTTTAAAATTCATTTTTTGGACTAATCAATTTTGAAATCTAAATTCAAAATAATTTATATTTAACTAATCTATTTTTAACATATAAAAAGTTTATTTGTTTTTTCTTAAATATTAAACCAAAATTTTATTTTAAATAAGAATGTTCTAAATTAGAGTTTTTAAGTTAAAGTAAATTGTTTGGTGTCTAAATTATAGCGAGTAAACAACGAAATGAAACTAAATAATGTTATATTCTTCGATGATTCTTTTTTTACCAAAGGACTATCGGAAAGGAGGATAGAATTTGTCATTTTTTGGTGAAAACATGATGAGATTTATTAGAATCAAACGGTTTTTGTTAAAAATAAAAATAAGAAACGAAATATATATAATTTGCGAAATGTAATATATATAAATTGTGAAACTTAGTATATGTAAATTGAAAAACATGGTCTAACTAAATTGTGAAACTAACAACTTAATGTAATATAGGTGTAAAATTTAAATCGCAAAACAATGTATATTAAAAATTACAAAATCTTAAACTTATGAAATCATAAGTTATGCAAACTTAAGAAATATAATGTATTTAGATTTGCAAAATATAAAAATTGTAAAATGTTAAATTAACTAAACTTGCAAAATTTATTATGTATAAATTTTTAATATGGTAATCAAACACAAGTTGCGAGCTAATTCAACATGATTGTGTGTTTTGAAGTTAATACAATTGTTTTAAAATTATTTTTTTAAGTTACGCGTTAGGGCGAGGGATTGCTTATTAGACGGATTAAGTGAATGAACTTGATCTGGGCGCATGTTTAAGAATGTGTTTCTTTCACACCTTTTGAATCGATAGAGTGTACTATTATAGAGATCGTGTGACACCTTAAAAAAAAGGTCTGTCTGATGGTCAGATACCTCAATCATTGTTTAGTTTAAATAAAATATACGGATTTCCCAAAAACATAGGATTTCTCTCATGATCATATACCTCTAACTTCTATAAATTTTTGCAATTACAATAGGAAAAAAGTCAATTAAAATTCTAATATCCCAAAGTAATATGTAGGAATATTATATTCCTTTAAGAGATAAAAATATAGTTATTACATCATCTCATGTAGATGTGAGAGTTGTAGAACATAGTATATTAAACTACAAAGCGTAATATAATTTTTTTTCAAATGAAAAAATTGTAAAACATAACATTATATATTCTAGCAAAATATTGTATGTTAAAATTACAAAATAAATCAAAATTTAATATTACGAAACATGGTATATTAAACTTGTAAAAAAATATAACACTAGATTAAATTGTAAAATATAGTGTATTTTGGGTTGCAGATATTTTATAGCATATGAAATATTGTTGGAGTTTCTCTATTACGATGGATATATACGTATTGATGCATTGACTATTGTCAAATGATAGTTTGATTAGTAAGTAATCACATAAATATGAATAAGACAAATTCTTCATAACACAACTTAAAAAAAATAGGCTACTGCTAATTGGAAAGTCATATCTAGACCTTGACAAAAGAAAGAAGATAGCTAAGGTAAAATAGAAGAAAATCGCATAGTCTTTATTTGAAAACCGTATAAAAAATTAAATATCAAAAGAATTGTTATGTCTACTTCATATAATTTTTTTCTTCGCATCTACAGAAGTAATCTAACTCTAAATTGGATTATTTTATGTATATATTTATATGTTCAAGGTTCACACGATATGAATCCTGACAAGTTGTACGACATCTATCTTTTTAAGACTGAATGTAGGGTTTTTTTATTCTTGAATCAAATATTATAAACATATGATTTTTTTAGTAAATAATCTACATAATGGATTAGTTTTTTATGGATCTTATAGATGGTGTGTTGGTTTAGGGTTTTAAATTCATATTGTATGATTTGTTAAGGATCACGTAATCTTATATTATGTTTTGAATTAATTACGTATGAATTTCAGACAAAATTTAAGGATTTTAGATGATTTGGATCGCGCTGCAGTGACGAAAAAAGCACTAATCGATATATGGAGAAAGCATTCCATGGGGATATTCCGACTCAGAAACCCCATATAATTATGTTTCTCAAAGTAGTTGACAATATTTTTTTCAAGATTAATAAGGTGAAAATTAAGATGTTGTTGACGCAAATATTCACCATGAAATTTCATACCAAAGGGATAGTAAGGTATCATATTCTCAAGATGTCAATAATCACCTCAAAATTAAAAGAACTTAAAATTGAGATTATCCTCAAAGTTGTGGAAGGGTTTTTGTTTTTTGTTTTTTCCTCAGCGTGAGAAGTGAATAGTTAGCGAATTGAACTCTCATCATATTCAACATAAGGAGAGGTTGAAACAAGAACATATTTATGTTTTTATCTCATTCAGGAGCAAAGAAACCAAATGAATCACCTCTTGATCGTCAATGTTTCTTTTGCAAGAATCCAAAACATCTCAAAATGGAGTGTGAAAAGAAACAAGTTTATATGAAAGAAAAAAATAATGTCACTACTCTAGTATGTTTAGAAATTGATTTAGTTTGATTTGTAAGAAACATATGGTGAGTTTATACTACTTCGACCACTCATTTTGTATTTTTTTACGAGGTACGTTAATGAGGTGAAACCTCACTGATGGTGGAAGATCTAATTATACAGAGGATGAAAATTTGTACTTAGTTTCATCAATTTTTATTTTTAGCTATTACTTTATAATGGGTATTTTTTGTATATGAAAGACGTATTATATGTATCTTTTTTTACAAAGAATTTTATTTTTTTCCTCTATTAGACACCTTTGGTTATTCATGTTTTTTTAGAATAATCAAATGACTTTTTCTTTATATAATAATTTGGTTGGTATTATGTATTTAGCAATAAATAAATAAATATTAAATACTATTGAGAATCACAAGAAGCAATGAACATACATGTACCTAATAAGTTAAATTATAGAACTGAAAATGCAATAAATATTTAGCACAAGTGCTTATGTAATATCTCTAATGAAATTATGGATATTCTTGTTCGTAAAGGTTTATTACACCTAGTAATATATTAGAACTTCTACATGTTTGAGGATTTCTATTTGAAGGTTTATAAGCCAAATCAAAATAAATTTGACCATAAGAAGGTTAATTGTTATTTAATTAGATATTTAAAGCATTCAAATGGCTTCAAGTGTTATGATTTATCCACTCAATGTATATATGAGACAGGATTAATAATAATTTTTTTTTCAGGATGTTAAGTTTGGAAGAATTGAAGAACACATATTAATTTTAAAGAAGATTTTTCATAGAGATTCATGAATGTTCTAACGAATATACTTAGATAATAGAGATTGGGTTACAATGTCGATCATTTTTGTACTATTAGAATATGAAGATACTCAAAATAGAACAAATATTTAATTTGAGGGTTTTAACCAAGATACTCATGTATGATTTGGTTCAATTAGAACATAAAAATACTCAAAACGACATCAATCTTTGACATATAAAACAAAGTGACATTAATCATAAAGATCAAACTCTACCTCATCAATATGTTTAAACTAAAGTTATAATGTCATTAAAAAGGTTCATTAGGGATATAAGAAATGTTATGTCTCTGGATTATGTAGTGTATATTCACGAACATGAAAAATCTTATTGTGTAACGGTAAACGATCATTCGCATTTTTGAAGCTGTGAAGAGTTTTGATTTTTAATTACGAATCAACACTATGAATGAAGAGTATAATTCAGTGCAAGATAACACCATTTGAGAGATTTTTCTATTACCTAAAGGGTAAAGGTCGACTAGATTCAAGTGTATTTACAAAGCCAAATGGGACTCTAAGGGTAGTATAAAGAGAGATAAAACCCTATTTGTGGTAAAAGGTTACAGTTAGAATGAAAGAATTTAATTTAAAGAGATCTTACCTCTAGATTTATCGACTGAATCTTTTAGGACAATCATGATATTAGTTGCACACTTTTTGGCATATATTTTCATCAAATGCATGTTAAGACCTATTTTCTTACTGACGAGATTGAGAAAACAATTTATATGGTGCAACCTGAGAACTTTGTAATTGCTAATTCAGAGTTGGTGGTATGCAAACTAAAAAAATCCATCTATGGACCTAAACCAGCTTCTTGAAAGTGGTATCATAATTTTCTTGAGGTAATGACCTCTTCTAGTTTTAAGACAAACTCGGTTGAGGACTATATGTATCAAAAGTTCAATGTTAATAAGGTCATATATTTTAGTATTGTTGGTTTATGATATACTTCTAACCACGAATAATACATAATTATTATATACTACTAATATATATTTGTTAAGATAGAAAAATATCTTTGTGATGCCGTTTTTGTATAAGGAATCTAGATTCATCGTGATTGTTCCCATGGAATCATGGTATAGTCATGAAAGACACATATAGATACTATATTGTAATGGTACGAAACGGTACATAGAATTCATTTCAATAACCTTATTGCAAAAGAAGACATGTTAAATCCAAGTTAGTGTCCAAATACAAAATATGTGATTGAGGAAAAATAAACGATCACATATCATTTGCTATTAGGAAGTCTAATGTACGCTTAAGTTTATACAAGACTAGATAATGTTTATGTTGTCAGATTGCTAGGAAGTTATATAAGTAACCTGAAGATATACGACTGGAAAGAAGTCAAAAGAGTTTTCATGTATCCATATTAAACAAAATGGCATATGTTGACATATAGAAAGTTAGATAATCTAGACATCATTGGGTATTTCGAGTTAAATTTTCTTGGTTGTGTGGACACTCTTAGAAGCACTTTATGCACTGCATTCCTATTATTTGGAGATAAAGTATCATGTAAAGTGTAAAGCAAACACTAATTGCATCATCTGTTATGACCTCAGGCTTTGTTGCATGCTTTGAAGTATCCAACAAGACATTATGGTTGCGGCATTTTGTTAGGGGACTACGCATTTCGTAATAAGGTATTCAAATGGTAACATGATCTCGACCAAGTCCCAGCATATATATATATATATCAAGTTTTGTAAGAGAGGAAGTTCAAAGTTTTCAAATAAGTATATAACACATCATAACAAACTCTATTGTGGAATATCCTCTCACTAAATCATTATTTCTATATAAAAATTAGTTATACGTATTTTACGATGGATATTATTTGTTTAGATGATCATTGATTTCAGTGGGAGTTTGAAATAAGTAGCTAGATATGTTTACTATTTGGTTGTGTACAGTTAATTTTGGCTGTAACTATATATAATATGTATGATTATTTAAGTTTTATTTAATTATCTTGCACATTAAGTAGATTTCCAACAAAATCGGGACCCGTTAAAAAGAGATATATGCAATTACACATCATATTATTTATATTCTACATACCATACATCCATGTATATTAATTATTAGCAATAATATGATTACTTTTGTGTCTATTTTTTATATTAATATAATAATATATTTAGTCTTTTGTCGTTTATAGTCATGTATAAGATGCTTCAGTTTTTATTTTATATGTGGAAAATATAATCATAGGAATTCTATTCAGTAAATGCATCATTTAGAAGCATATAATGTTCCAACTAGGATTTTTGAAGTTTTTCTATTAAGATGGATCATCGTATACTTATTGATACATAAGATATTATTGAATGTTATATATTTTATCTTTGCCGACCTCTTTTAAGATTTTATTGAATGTTATATATTTTACTGTACCAACGAGACCGGTCTTACAGAAGCCTCAAACTTAGCATACATCTATTTTACCATATAAGTTTTTAGGTAAGAATTTTTTATGGTCCGGATATGTAGGTGCCTCATTAAAACCTTCATACGTCGTCATGATAGGACATATTTCACCGCTCAACAATTAAAATATTTTAAAATTTTATATTTATATGGAAGAAGAATAATATTATTCTAAGTAAAGTTTTAAGTTTTCAATTTTTTATGGGTTTATGAGGGGCTTGTCTTGTCCATCAACCAGCTTATATGTACCTACCTTGATTTTGTCTACCACCGTATAAGAGTCTTCCCAGTTAGGACCGAGCTTACCATCCCTTGGGTCTTTGGTATACAGAAAAACCTTCCTTAACACCTTGTAACCCACTTAGAAGCTTCGGCTTCACACTTTCAGTTATACCTTCTCCTCACGAGTGTTTGATAGTGTTCGACCCTTAGGTGCACGTTTGTCATTTTCTCCTATATCATGCCAAGGCTCGGTCTTCAATGTTCAATATTACATTACTCATAATAGTTGATCACCATGTGGGAGGGTAGTACAATCTCTACTGGGACTACTATATCCATCCTGTGTACCAACAAAAGAAGAGTTTTACCGGTTATAATCAGAGCTCCAGTCTTGTAAGCCCACAACACCTCCTGAAGGAACTCATACCACTTGATAGTTGAACCTTGTATAGTTTTATTTAAACCATCAATTATGCTATGATTTGTTACTTACACTTGGTTATTAGCCCGAAGATGAAAAATAGTTACGAAGTTTTGTTGGATACCTTTACAAAACAAAAACAATCATATATGGATTCTGAAACTATATATCATTATTTATGGTAATTACCCTTGGTACGCCAAAATTATAACAGATATTATTTTAATGAATTTGATAATTTTCTTTGCTTGAATTTTAAATAGGCATTCTGCCTCAACCTACTTGGTAAAGTAAACAAACCCCAATATCAAACATTGTTGACCGCCTGAGGCCTTAGGGAGTGGGTTGATGAGGTCAAGAGCCCATCAGTCTAACGGAATAGGTCCATGTATAGTTTCCAAAGGGATTGTCAGTTTGAGTAGCACAAATTTAAAAACGTGGACTAGTGACACATATTTTTATTATCTATTTGGCTTATAAAGTGAGGGTTGGCAAAAACAAATCCAACCAATAGTGTTTTTCTTGCCAGGAAGAATAATACTCAAATGAAAAGCTTTTTACAATACTACAATAATACTACATTAATCAAATATAGTAGATTAATCAAATCAACTAGATGGCATGAAGAACCAAATGAGCCCCCAATGGGGTAGCTGAGTTGGTTGAGTATGGCATTCTTATGACCCAAAGGTCATGAGTTCGAGTTCCTCTACATACGCTTTCTCGGCTGAGCCTGTCACCTTGTGTGGTTTACCTTCTGGCGTTGGTTTGCAGGCTATCGCGTCAGACTGAGGGTTTACACTGTGCGCACTCATTGCACTCTGAGTAGCGGCTGCGGGTTCCCTCCGAAAAAAAAATGAAGAACCAAATGAGAAGCTTTTTAGAAGACTTGGATAATGATTAAAGCTGGTAAAGTAAAAAACATAAATACTCAAGAACATCAAATCTCCTAAGTATTACAACGACCCTAAGTATAAAGAATGTCAATAGACCAACCCCACCAAACTGAGCATTTCATTTCTAAACTATTGAATTTGTTGGTCGGGGTCTCTAGACCCGTCATACTTTTCAATTTTATAATTGTCAAATCACGTAGACGGTTCTACAACTAAGATCTCCAGAGCTAATGAAGATCTAGTCATACTTGGTCACTACAAATAAGAGTAATTATCATTGTGAACTAGGTTTAAAATTGATCCTTGATAACCTTTAGATAAAGTAGATTTGGATTTATGGGATAATAACTCCGTTGCCAATAGGTGCACAAAGAATTCGGTCCCAATCCATATGTTGTTCACCAAGTCGGGTAAGCGTCATGGGGTGGGGGTTGAAATTATGATTTAAAAGGTTGTTGTTGATATGGTTGGTAAGGAAATTTTATATTGAACGTTAGTTTCTTAAAAATGTTGTGTGGAAGCATATGTTGAGGATAAATTAGAGCTAGAGGTCAAACTCGAGACAACGACGCTAGATTGAGATCACACGGATATTCATCCTTATATTTTTAATCGGTGCCCAAAGATTGTGATGTCTTACATGTTTTCAGTCCTAACATCTTGAACGAGAACACCGATGCATCATTGGTTCGATATAATTAGTATCCTAAACAAGATCAATGAATCTGAAAACTAGATGGTGAAGATGTTTGGTGTTTATCCAGATGATGCATGTCCCTAACTCTATATCCTTTTTCGTGAGTATAAAGGGTGCAATACGATGGAGATAAGGTGAATCTAATACCATATGGACCTGTAAATAATCTTTATCAACATGCACTTAACTTTGAACCCCAACCTTGACGGTCATGCCCTTATGTTATCTATTTGACCATGCAAGGCAGAAACCTCTACAACATGAGCTCGACCCTCTACAGTCACTAGTCGGGGCCTAGCATGTACATCATGTATGATGAGCTTGACCCTCTACAGTCACTAGTCACTAGTCGACCCTCTACAGTCACTAGTCGGGACCATGATCGGTCTGATGATCGGTATCAGACCGATCATCAGATCCATGTAGACCCTCTATAGTCACTACGACCTCATACCTAGTCGGGGCCTAGCATTTACATCATGTTCCATTATTGAGAATACATAAATGGTCTTCAATGACTCTCTATAGTTTGTTATGAAAATAGGTTCTGGATACCAATCTTTTCCCACATACGACGTAAATGATGGTACTGGGTTGTGTTTGGACTACACTATGAGGTCCAGACTGGTCCAAACACCACACAAGTAAGAGTTACCAGAAAATGAATTATAGAGAAAGAAAGTCACTACTTTCTATCAATATTATACTAATTGTTCACCTTTCACAAAGTGGATAAAAAATCTATTTATAGCCATACAAATAAGCTTTTGGCATATGAAGTCCAATTTCAAAAGTCACTAATGGACTAATAAATACATGTATGGTTTGTTTGTTATTTGCTTATGGCTAATAACTATTTTATTAACAGGTTGAGACTCATGTAAGTATCCAATAACGATTCTTTTATCACATTTGATGTTATATTTAATTTTTTTATAATATAATTTTTTATAATATAAAAATCTTTTAATCCATATTTAATTTTAATTTACGGAAATTTATTTTACCGTCCAAATTATAGTTTTAGTGCCACTATATTTTCTATAACTTGATCACACTATATTTTTTCCTTTGTAAGCAATTTTTTTTAAAATCTCAATCACTAATTTCACCAAGGCTTAAAAATTATTTGTGGACAAAATTTATTATTTATTTGAAAAAAAAAACATGATAAGATTGAATATTTGTTATAGTCAGCAAACATTGTAATAACATTTTTAAATATTTAATTTTTAATTAATTTTTAATATTTATTTATTTTTTGAACATGTTTAAGATAAATTAGATATTAAATTTTCTAAATTTATATTAGAAAATTATATAAAATAAATAGTAACATAAACTGAAAATCAATAGACTTACATATATTTTTTATGACATTTATATAATTTATTAACAAAAAGAAAGCTTAATAACATAGAATAAAAATCGTTTTTCAGTCCACTTTTTAGTAATATATACCTTATACCTGTTAATTTTTATTTGGAAATATACAATTTTATTGCTAAATGACATTAAAATTTTGATAAAATAAAATGAAAATATACACTAGTAATTCAGTTTATTAAGAGCATTCGATTTCAAAAACATAAAGTTTTAAAAGGCCGACGTTAGACCAAATTCGTGCACAACATCCCCACAAGAAAACTACTAGCAATCAACATTCGCGTATAAATGAGAACAGAAACCATGTGCATTTATTTAATCATAAATATATTTCATTTTTCCCAAAACAAAACTTTACATGTAAACTAATCAAATTATGATGCCCACCAAATAGCGACTCCAACACATGCAATGGTCCTTAATTTGGCACGCCTGAAATAAACATCAGTGGCGGTCCACGTCTATAACCCTCTATTGAATTGGAGAGAACAATCTCATAACGTAAGATTAAAAGTTTAATGTAATAACGATTGATGATACAAAAAGTATAATCATTTGAGATATATTAAATCGTTAGAAAATAAATACAATAGATTTTATGTTTGATTATCTGCAAGTTCATGTCTTTAAAAAACAACTCCTTCAACTGTGAAAATGAAATTTCGATTACTTTAGATTAATAATTACTCTATGTATTGATCGTCTATCTATGTAGCCAAAACTAACATTACAAAATTGAGCCAGATTCTATTAGTATTTACATTTATTTTAAAAATCATTAAAATGATAAATTGCCGGTGTTTCGGCCCACCAAAGTGCCGCCTACCGATCAGATATGAAAAGATTCGGAGGTTTAGTGTTGTGTTATGAACATGTTGATTATAAAATATAATGCATAGGTTATTGAAAAGAAAATAGTATTTCACCGTAGATACAAAAAGTTTAAGCCTTAATAAATCTAAAAGATAATGTAAATTTTCTTTTATATTTTTTTTGGATTTTAACATAAAATATTTTGTTTTAAAAAGTAGATAAAGTAATTGATGCAAGATATTTTAAAAAAAGCAACATTAAAATAAGAATAAATAATCGCTTACATAAACTACGGAGTATTTTTATAATTATTGTGTCACTTGAGCTACCAAAATAAATAAATGTGGTCTAAAAATAGTGTATAAAGCAGCCAGAAACGTCATACAACAAAGAAACAATAACACCATACAATAAAAACATGTAGAAATTGTCAGAAAATTAGTGCACACTACAAACAACCACACTAAAAAACAAACGGATGAGTAAAATAAATGAGACGTGAGCAAATATGAAGTGATCATCGCCGATCGCATTAAAAGAGACCATAAGTAGCAGCTTCATCAATCGGTGTGAGAGAAAGATCTGTACCTGAAAAACAAATAAACATATACAAAAACAAGTTAGTTAATGGACCTTTGTGCCATGAAATCTATAACGGAGGTCTGAGAAAATATGGCAAGAAACTGTCAAAGCTAATAACGACGTGTCTTTGAAAATCTTTGCATTTTTCTCGCACCAGAGTCCATCTCAAAGTTCAAAAGGGTGGTAATACTTTGGTGGGTAGCATCCAGAACGCTCGAGAGGAAGATGATGCTTTTATGAGGGTTGACACTATAACCAGAGAGAATGGAGTATTTGTGAAGACATTTTCTGATGAAAGAGATAGATTTTGGGTTAGCGTGGCTGAAAATCATAAGGTCATCTGTGAATCACATATCTATGATATTTAGCTAATGGAGTTTCTAATGGAAGCTAAAAGAAGGGTCGAGGCTTTATGATGGGTAGAAATACATTGAATAATCCAGGTTATCATAAATGACGAGAAATCCATAGAGACAAGGATGTCCAAAATAAGGCACCAACGGACTTTGTCAAAATCTTTCATTAAGTCTATTTAATAATAACCCTTGTGCATTTTCTGTTGGTATTATAGCCATGAAGGACTTCTTGGGAAAAGTGAATAATTTTTTAGATACTTATGTCTATGATGAAGGCAGATTGAGAGGGTTTGATGAGTGAATAAAATGGGAGTTTAATCATATTGTCTAGGTTATTTGGAAATAAATTTATAGATCACATTACAACTAGTAATTGGTCTAAATCCGGAAAAAGATGAAGGGTTATCGGTATCGAGGATAAAGGCTATTAGGGTTAAGTTCCAGGCTGGGTCCATACGGTTCTTAGTGAAAACTTAATGGAGACCTTTCTAAAGGTCACTGTTTATAATGGTCCGAGAAGATTTGCAAAAGCTCAAGTTAAATCGATGATGACCACAACTTTGTTTCTATCGATGCTAAAGAGAGTATTCTTGATATTTTAGTATGTGATATGATGAGTTATATTATTGGATTTATCAGAAGGTTTTAGTTTGGTGGTGATGAAAGGATTGATTCGATTAAGGACATGGTACTGATGAGGGCATTTTTTCCCGTGGAGGTTGGTCAAGTGGTTGACGGATACGTTAGCCACTTTCTTGGGTGACGTATGGTGAATACCATGAGTGTTAGATATGTTAATGAATTTGTTCGATGTAATGCGGGGTTTTAACACTGTTGTGGAATAATTTAGTATTTTGGTCACCGAGCTTGAGCCAGGTTTCCCAGGATTTTTTTTAAAGAATGATTATCTAGTGCGGTTGATAAAAATAAAGTTCTTGGAGGCGAAAATTTATCCCTCAACAATGGAGGGGTTTTGAGGTTCACTCTTGAGGCTTTTCTGGGCTTGGAAAAGAAGGGTTTGGACCGCAAAGGTCCTCTCACTAATGTTTTTAAATTCACATTTATTTAGCGAAGAAAGGAGATGTTTGAGATATTTCAGCCTTAGAGGGATTATTGACATTGTAGAAACTTCAATGGGAAAGTTCCAACTTTCATATACAATCGTTTTATAATCCGGGTAGGATTACCACATGCTGAAGACACAAAAAAAAATTGTCGACAAACCTAGGGAAATGACTAAAAGGAGATGAGAGATCCCATGGGATGTTAACCAGACAATGGTTTATGTGGGAATAAACATGGTTGTTTGCTTGTTTAATAGACCAAGAAATTTGAAAGATTATGCTTCGCATGTCAATATGTTCGCATTCATTAGTTTAATCATTTATCAAAGCTATCCAGATATTCGAGTTGTCAGTACAGTCCTCCATCTTCCTAATGCTATTGAAGTCACCGATTACAAGCCAAGGTTTGGTTAAACAAGTGGATGATATGTTAGTATGGTATTTCGAGAGGTGGTAGTGTTTGATGGATTTATTGAACTCGTAAATCACTGTAAGAGCAAAGTTACTACTAGAGTAAATGTACATCATATTATAATCAAGGATTTATAGGTGGATTTATTTCTGGTTATGAAACAATTACTAGGATTCCAGGAAATAAATCCTGCCATAATGGTGAGATTGGTCTTGTAATGCCAGTAGGGCAGCATGGTTTTAAGTACCATCAATTTTACTTTTAATTGTATTGTTTTATATTAAACAAATTAGAGAGATGTGACTACTAACGACGTAGTCGGTTACGTCTGTTTGTTTCACGAGCTCATAGAACACAGACTTTCTAGAATGCAATATTCATATCAGATAAAATAAGATAACTTACCTGATTTTTTTCTTATCGAGGACCATGTTTTCCTCGTTACGTTTGGCATCATCTCCATGGGCGGAATTCTGACGGGGACGACTGATGGGGGATGCGACCTCAACTGCTATAGGGCCTAAATTGTTGTAGATGGTGATGTTTTGACCAATAGATGAGTAGTTGAGTCTACTGAGGTGGAAGTTGTCGCCTTTGTCAAGATCCCTCATGTAAGCAATATATTATGGGTCTTTATTACCCCTGGATAAAAAAAAATCGTTGCTAGTGGAAATACAGATAACCATTGAGGGGAATGTAGAAGTCAACTCATTGTCATGGTTGGTATTATGAAGGTATTTTGTTACAGGTTATTTTCTTGACTGGTGTGTAACGGTGTGTTTACCAGCTTGATCATTAGTGGGACAAGTATTTACGTTTGGGTTTGATGAAGAAAGGGAGGATCCAAGCAGGGCAGTGCAATTAGCAGACATGTGACCAAAACTTTCACATTTGCTACATATCATAAAAAGACCTTGGTATTTCACGCAGGGATGGTAGATTTCTCTAGATATTTGATTTTGATCTCGTTGGGAACGGGTCAAAGACATTCATTATAATACAGATTCTAGCACAACTTATCTTCATTTTTTAGTGTTATGGACGTCGACATAGATAGGGGTGCCCAGGTAACTACCAATAATTGTCATAGCTTTATTTTCCCAGAGTTCGTGACGGATATTGTGCAGCTTGAACCATAAGAGATGGATCTAACAGTTTTGGTACTCAGTGTTAGAGACTTCCCAACCGCCATCTTAGAGCGATTGCTAGGGGATCAGTGTTATTATGACTATTAATGATTGGTCGAAAAGGGGATGTAAAGCTAGTGGTAGATGGGCTAAAAAATTGTTGCATGACTGATTAGATTAGAGAACTTATAGATGGAGGGGAAGGCATTGGTTATAATTTTGCGGTCAATAGGAGGAAGCTTGTGCGAAATTATATCTTGTGCGATATGAATTACTACCTATCAAAGTTCTAGGACACGAACCCTACTATTCCGACCGGGAATAAATGTCCCAAGTGCATTTGGACCTAACAGAGGGGAGTGGTACGTAGATTGCATGCGAGTTAAGGGGTGGGCCAAAGGTGATCCAGGAGATTGGGAGAGCGATGGAGGAGCTCGATAGCGAGTTGGAGCATTTCTAGAGTTTGTTTATGAGAGTTGGCTGGTTAGGTTTAAGTAAAGAATCATACGATATTATTAGTAGGATGATTGTGTAGTTTGGTGGGTGCACACTGGGAAGATAATGGGATTGGTTTTTGAAGAAGTCATTCAAAAACTTATCAATGATGGATGAATTTATAGATGGGCGTGCATGTGGGCTTGGGTTAGTGACAAGTAGATTTGGTTTAGTAAAAGGTTGGGTCAACGATGGTTTGAAAATGGGTTTAGGGTTCGTGTCACGAGAACTTATGGTTTGTGAAAAATTGGGCAGTCATAAAAGGAGAGGTATTACATTAGCATATAATAATTTATCGAGGAAACTCTTAAGAGGGTGGCTTGATCTGATATATGGTGAAGTAGTGGTTTGGAGGGAGTATCTCGTGGGAGAGCAGTGATGGGAAGAGTATTCATTACTGTCTTGGCGTTGACAAACTGAGGAGATTAAATGGAACGAGTGTTACCACAGTTGCATACATCTAACACCTTGTAGTCTTCTTGGAAGAGACAAATATTCTTGGAGTCGATAGAAGAGATACGGTTAAGCCTAATGCTTGGGAGATCGAATGGTTGGTCGTCGTAGATAAAAAAACTCTACATCAGATCTTCATGCATCGATGGTTGCATATCGGAGGAGTTAAGTGAGAATATCACCATATTTTGGGCAATGAGCATGAATGGAGTAGGAATGGGGAGAAGCTCATCGGCTTGCATGTCGGCTTGAGACTGATGAGATGTAACTGTAGGGCTTTGTTTTTTTACTGACTAGTTGTTGTTTCTTTTGCTTTTTATATGACTTATTTTGGTGGATCGTGATCCTTTTCGAGTATTGAACATATCAAAAAAAGGTTCAAATGACAATTAAGTGAACGTGTGTTTAATTTCTGGCTTGTTAAAATAAAGAGAGGTTGTAGAAGTAAACAAAAAACTGGTGGTTTGATTAAAAGCTCACTTTTATATTGGTTTTGTGGTTTGATGTCAGGGATATCTGATGGGGAGAGAGCTTTGGTTGGGTGGAGCAAGTAGAGTTTTTTTGTCTAACTCGATGAAAAAAATATCTTGATGTGAATGTGTGGATTTGATACAATATACATTCAAGAAAAATATATGATGATTGTTCGATATGCAACCTATATTATTGGACTAACTTTGCTTGGAAAGTGACTCGATCATCACCAGAGAAGGAATGTTATCTCGAGACTTAAAGTTGATGAGTCCGGATTCTGTCACCACACTTTATGGGAACCGGACATGGTCAATTCGGACAATGTCCACCTCACTGGACAGGGGCAGTTCGGACAACTATCATCCACTCGACTATCCGAACAGAACTAAAGTACTTAAAACCTAATCACTTTTTGACTAAGCTGCCTATATACTTACTTAGAACTAATGGGTCTTTAAACTCGACTCGAATCCATTAAAGACGACATGAAAGCCCATGTGGCCCAAATATAAGGGTATAAATACCCAACCACCAACATTAAATGAGGGTAATGAGAATTAAATACAACTAGGCAGCTTAATTCTCGCTCTACATTCTACCCAAAACATTAAATACTCTCAAAATTCCACAAAACTCTAAACAAAAATTACAAACTTACCCTCAGACGAAAATAAACCACACCAAATTGGCGACCACAATGGGAGAACGACGGTGCCTGAATCTAGCATTCAAAACCATCAGAAAAATCAGTCTGAATGAATCCGGACGCACCGGAAGTACCACCAGCTTTGCTTGAAGTGGTGGGAGAAAATGATGAATATACCATCGAGGAGCGTGATAGGTTAAAGGGCGAGATAGAAGCTCTGAGGGCAGAGAGGGCAAAGATGGGCATAAAAGAGAAGTCAAAGGCATCAGTTGCACATCATACTGACAACCCTAGAGAGCATGAGCCTTCGAAGACCCATGTGAGTACGAAGAAGACTGATGCTAGCTCCAAAAAGTCTCACCGGTCCAAGCCGGTGGAGAGCTCTGATTCAGACTCAGAATCTTCTAGTAGCTCCTCGGGCGAAGATGGAGTTGAAGAGTCCTTGTCCTCCAGCAGTGATGAGGGCCGATCTAAAAAGAAACAAAAGTTGGTTAAAAAGTATTCAAGAAAAAGGGACAGGCATGGAAAGTTAAAGAGACATATAGGCAAAGGGTCATCTCATAGCCGGAGACACATAGACCGGATGCTTGTGGATCATTTTGCCTTCTATGATGAACCAGGTATCTTTGCAACTCCCAATGAGGATACCGTTTTCAGTCGTGGCCGGAATTTGAGACAATCTCCATTGTCATCCAAGATTCTGTCCGGAAACCCCCCTAAGAGGTTTGATAGTACAAAAATGGAGAGATACGATAGCAGCAAAGATCAGGACAATCACTTGGAACAATTAAAAAATTTCATGATGAATTTCGATGATGACGACAAGTTGCTTTGTAGAGCATTCTCCCAATCCTTTACGGGGAGTGCCCTGAAGTGGTATAACATCCTACCGGAGGCAGTTTGTTGGAAGTAAGGAGGTGAAGGGCAATGGGGACACAATTATCCATTGTGCCCAAGAACCGAACGAATCTTTGAAATAATATATAAGTCGCTTTATAAACACCAAAAATGGGTTGGCTGATTGCTTTGAGAAAGTAGCAATAGCATCTTTGAGGCAGGGCTTAAACACTAGAAATTTGGCTGATTCAGTGACCAGAAAAAAAGCCATGACTTGGGGAGGTCTACTGAATCAGGTTGGAAAGCAAATTAACGTTGATGAAACAAAGAAAACTAGGGTGCCAGGCAGGTGAGGTATGCTCCGGCTGCACCGAATCCAAACCAAAATCAGTCCCGGAACAAAGCAAGGGAGACCGGGCAGGGTCATAATAGAGCTAAAGCCCAGTCTCAGCCAGCTGCGCCTGCCCAGAGTCAGCAATCTAGAAACAAGCAAGGACCTTGGGTTCAACCAGAGTGGTTTGTTGAGTTAAAAGAGAATGTAGCCACCATTTATGACAAAACGAAAGAAGAAATACACTATAGAAGGCCGGCTGCGCTACAATCTCCGAGGGAGCATCGTAACAATTGTTGTGTCAGTATCATAATGATACTGGCCATACCACCAATGATTGTATTGCTTTAAAGCAAGAAGTCCAGAATTTAATATAGAGAGGAAATTTGGGAGGATATGTTAAAAGAAGATGAGGAAATAGGCCTGATAACGCTCATCGGGCTGGTCCAAACAATGTAGGCGCATCCTCTCCGGAGGGAGCTATTGTGATAATCGAGAGATTCGATGTAGAGTCAGAGTACTTGGACCCTGATCCAACTCGAAACAGAGTAGGTGCCATTGAGGAACGTTGCAAAATAGTGTCTTGGCTTATTAACTTTTTTGAATCACTCACAATTTTCAGAGGGGATACCATGACAGCACCCACTGCTTCTTCGAGGAAAAGGTATGTTCATACTTTAGCTACCCAGCTGGAGGGAGGCATGACTTCCTATAAATCGCAAATTCCATTCCCCTTCATTGTTTTCGATGAGGATGACTTGAGGGATATAGCAGGTCCTCATGAAGATGCTGTTGTCATAGGAGCATCCATTGGGGGCAATGACATAAGACAAATTTTGGTGGATACTGGGAGTTCAGCCAATATGCTCTTTTTAACTTCCTACAAAAAGATGAAGAATCCAGCAGTAATTCAGCGTTTGGACAGGTCAATTGTGGGTTTCATTGGAAGCTCAACAGATGTGATCGGGGAGTTCGAAGAGGAAGTTTTGTTGGGCAATGTCCCTTTTAAGAAGATGGTTAGAATACTTTTTATTGTGGTGGATTGTCCCACTTGTTATAATGCTATTTTAGGGAGGTCTTGGCTCTCTAGGATGCATGCAGTGGCCTCAACAGTCCACCAATGTTTGAAATATGCTGTGCAAGGACAAGTGGAAGTTGTTCGGAGCAGCCAAAAGGTAGCAAGAGAGTGTTATGCAACACCACTGCCTCCTCGGATGTTGGGGGCAGTTCGTATCAATGAGGAATAGCAGTTTGAGGGGCTTTCTGGGGGTGAGGGTGAAATTGATGACCCCAAAGATACCCTTGGAGTTTTAATACCGGTTGAAGAAGTTGAAACACATTCTTTGGAAGAGGGAAAAAATGTTAAGATATGGTCTAGAATGACATCCGAACTAAAGGGTAAGATGTTAAAGTTCTTAAAAGACCATCAGCATGTTTTTGCTTGGTGCAATGTTGATGTTACCGGGGTACCAGCCGATATTATATCACACCACCTATCCATCCGAAGAGACATAGCACATGTGGTACAAAAGAGAAGATATTTTTCTAAGGAAAAGGCTGATGTCATCGTTCAAGAAGTCGACAGGATTACTAAAATGGGGCACATAAAGGAGTCTCAGTATCCTTTATGGACATCCAATCCAGTCTTGGTGAAAATGAAAAATGGCAAGTGGCGTATGTACATTGACTTTACAGATCTCAATAGGGCTTGCCCAAAGGATTTATACCGGGTCCCCCGGATTGATCAGCTGGTGGATTCCACATCTGGGAAAAAGCTACTATCTTTCATGGATGCCTTCTCCGGGTACAATCAGATTCAAGTAGATCCGAAGGATCAAGAGCATACAACGTTTGTTACTAATAGGGGTCTTCATTGTTACAAGGTGATGCCATTTGGGTTAAAACAATGCTGGGGCTAATTATTAGAGGTTGGTAAATAAGGCTTTTGTTAATCAAATTCGAAGAAAAATGGAAGTATACGTTGACGACATGATGGTAAAAAGTATGGATGAAGAGCTACACTTGACAGATCTCCAAAACACTTTTGCTAACTTAGTAAAAGTAAATTTGAAGCTAAATCTAGAAAAGTGTGTGTTTGGAGTTCAGTCCGGAAAATTCTTGGGGTATGTAATAAGTGAACAAGGAATACAGCCTGATCCGGACCAGCTTAATTCTTTATTCCAAATGGAGCCTCCTCGGAATATTAAAGAAGTACAACGGTTGACTGGGAGGTTGGCTGCGTTAAATCGATTCATCTCGAGGTCTTTGGACAGATGTGCCCCGTTTTTTCAAACTTTAAAAGGTGCAAAGGGATTTGACTGGACTTCACAATGTGATGAGGCCTTCAATGAAATTAAAAAACATCTATCCTCCCCTAAGACTTTATTTAAACCTGTTGATGGGGAGACACTCTTCATATACTTGGCAGTTTCCAGTTGTGCTATCAGTGTCGTATTGGTGAGGGAGGTGGATAATTATCCCCGTCCGGTGTATTACATCAGCAAGAGCTTGGTAGATGCAGAAAAATGTTATCTGAAGCTTGAAAAATTAGCATTAGCCCTGGTGATTGCTGCAAGGAAGATGAGGCCTTATTTTCAGGCTCATCCTATTATTGTCCGAACGTCTTTTTCCTTAAAGAATTTTCTTCAAAAAGCAGATGTTTCAAGTAGAATGACTAAGTGGTCAGTGGAATTGGGGGACTTTGATATTAATTTTGCCCCCCGGACAGCGATCAAAGCCCAAGCTGTGGCTGATTTCTTAGTTGAATTCCATTCAGATAGGGATGCAGAGCAAACAACTGATACCAAAGATAAAAAAAGTCTGGGTCGTCCCAACTGATGGTGGATCAAGTACGATGGGATGTGGTGCAGGGGTATGCTTGAACTCTCTGTACGGTGACAAAATGTACCAGGCTATATGTTTTGCTTTTAGGGCTTCTAATAATGAGTCCGAATATGAAGCTGCTATAGCTGGTTTAAAGTTGACTTTTATTTGTGGAGCCAAAAGGGTCAAGTTGATAAGCGATTCCCAGCTTCTTATCCATCATGCACAAGGTCAATCCGAAGCCAAAAAGGAGCAACTGGTAAAATACTTAATTCTTCTTAAAAATGAGGCACTTAAGTTCAAGAGCATCGTTTATGAGCACATACCCCGAACAGAAAATGAACTGGCAGACTCCTTGGAAACCATAGCCTATACTGAATCCTACACTTGGATCCATGTGCTGGAGTGCCCTTCCATTCAATTCAGTATGTGTAATGAGGAAGAAAGTTTCTATATACGGACGAAACAGTCTCAAGATTAGAGGTTTCCTCTCCTTCAATATCTTTCAGATGGCATTTTGCCTCCGGACAAATCAATCGCAAGAAAAGTAAAGTATAAGGCTCGTGGTTTCATCATACTAAGAGATGTTCTTTATAAAAAGTCTTATAGTAAACCCCTCTTACGATGTTTGGGGGTTGATGAATCTCAAATAGTTCTCTCCGAATTACATGATGGTGAGGGATCAGCTCACTGTGGATTCAGGGCTCTAACAAGGAGAGTTTTGTTGGCTGGTTATTATTGGCCCTCTATAATACAAGATGCTAAGGAGCTGGTGAGGAAGTGTGACCCATGCCAGAGATATAGCAATGAAATTCATATCCCAGCCATCCCTTTAGAGTCAATTTCTGAGCCTATACCTTTTGCTCGATGGGGGTTGGATTTGGTGGGACCTCTACCCATGGCATCTGGAGGACGCATGACAATAATTATTTCTATTGACTATTTTTCGAAGTGGATCGAAGCAACTCCATTGGCAGGTACAACGTCAAAAGCTGTTATAAAATTCATTTTATCCAATATCTTTTGCAGATTTGGAATTCCACAGAAGATAACAACAGACAATAGGCCACAGTTCGACAATAAGGAAATGGAGAGTTTATGTTCCTTTAGAGGTATACAACATTGTTTCTCTTCACCTTTCCACCCACAAGAAAATGGTCAGGTTGAAGTGGCTAACAGGACTATACTGTCCGGTTTGAAGAAAAAATTAGAAGGGGCTGCTGGAAAATGGCCTAGTTATTTGCAAAATGTTTTGTGGGCTTACCGGACTACACCTGGGGCTGCAACGCAAGAGTCAAATTTTGCTTTGGTCTATGGGATGGATGCTATAACTCCCATAGAAGCAACTCTCCCTTCATTTCGAGTTCATAATTTCTCCGAACACACTAACGAATGGGCTATCAGAGGACTTGATAGAGGAAAGAAGAGTTAAGGCTCACCTTAGGGCTGTGCACTATCAAGGTCTGACGTGAAGCAGGTTTACTTCTAAAATCAAGAGAAGGGATTTTCAACCGGGGGATAAGGTGTTGAGAAACGTTTTCCTACACACTAAAGAGAGGCAGTTCGGTAAATTGGCTCCAACTTGGGAAGGACCCTATGTGATCATTGAAAAGCTTAAGCCTGGAACATACCGGCTCCAACACAAAGATAGAAGAATTTTGAACCACCCTTGGAATATTGAACACCTCCGGTTGTATATGGAATAGAAACTATGTAAATATTTACTTGTTTAAAAGTTCATGTAAATATTTGGGGGCATACTCTTTCCTACCCTGGTGGCGCGGGGAGGTTTTAATGAGGTGTCCGGGCTTTTTTATAAAATTTGATGCCTTCTTAAAAATTCGGAGTGTTTTTACTTAATAATTCATTGTCAAATTTTGATTTAAACACGGGCCGGCTTAAATTGAAGGAGTGATGACTACTTAAACATTTGTCATCGGAGAATTTAAACACTCTCACTTTAGAATGCTTATGAAATAACTAAGGGCCGTTTAAACATTAGCCACCAAAATTGGAAAACTATGAAAGAATGCAAGAATTGTGCAAAGTAAAGATACCCATTAAAACAACCGAAGTGCCTTGGCCATCCAAGGACTTTAAATTGTCAATCAAAGCAAAAAGATCTATCCGGTTAAACATCGGACACAGTTACAAAAATGCCTTGGCCTTCCAAGGACTTCAGTTCAATCAAAACAAAAGGTGAAAAAATAATTGATATTCTAAGACTTAACCTTTGAATATGGCTCAGCCTCACTCGTTTTCTTCTTCTTGAGGTCATCATTCTCCTCATTTGGGCTCTCTCCGGTGTTCTCTTCCTCATCGGATGAGTCAGCACTAGAATAATCATGCAAGTCTCCGTCAGCCATAGTGTGAAAGGGAAGGTCTTCGTACTCCACATAAGTCCATAAATCTCCCAGATTCCTCTTCGGGAACTTCTCATGAAAGAGTAAAACCATGTCCGACTTCACTTTGGCGTACATTTCCTCCTGAGTGTCTATCACATTGTTGGTATAAGCATCAATCTTGGCTTGGATTTTTGCCTCTTGCTCCCTTAGATGATCAGCTTTTTCTTCTGCAGCCTTAGACACCGAGTCCTCGAGCGCGATCTTGTCATTGGTCAAAGTATGAATGACTTGGTCCTTGGCCTTCACCTCCTCTTTCGAAGAGGAGAGATCTTTCTCTAACCCGGACTGCTTTGCCCAGAGGTCTTTGATAGTATCTTCTAAGGTAGCTACCTTTGTGGCCCAAACATCCTAGCTCTTCTTTAACTCCTCGTTTTCTCTCTTCAAAACATCAGCATTTTGGGTGGCAATGAGGAGGTCGTTGGACAGTTTCTCCTTGTCATAATTAAAGGCAGTAATGATAGCTGACTGACCTCGCACTTGTTTCTCCTGAACCAACATTGGTTGAATATTACTCAATATAGAGTGAGTTATAACATCTCTTTCACTTGAAACGGTGAAAGATTTACCATTGAAGGTAACAGTGTTCGAAGTGCTTGGAGGGAGGTAGGGTCCAACAAAGTTATCTCTTGGGAGGTTTACAAAGTAGTCACCAAGCCCCTCAAGCCCTGTAATGTCGACACCGTCAATACTGATGTCTCCTCCTCCAACCTCATCAGTTCGAAAGTCACCAGGGATCTCTTATGCTCTTGTTGGATCAGTAGGGTCAACAGGAGGGAGAGGATCCGGAGGTCGGAGAGAAAGTTCATCACCCCTTAAGGTCTTTTTCTTCTTGGCCTCCCTGTCCTTGCTTTCTGCTCCCCGTTTCATATCCCTCTTAGGAACCCTTGGGGGTTTTGGAGATCCTGTCTCTTCCCTAGTACTCTCATGCTCTACTACTTCTAGAAGAGCAGCATCGATCTGATTTGGAATTGGCCCCTCTTGGTTTGTTGGAGCAGTTTCCTCCGCTTCGGTAGGGTTAGCCTCAACCGCACTCTTCTTGTCCTTCCCTTATTTACCTTTCATCTTACTTGGGGCCTTGGCTCGACCAGGTAAATACAGTGACCCGTCCGGTGCGTGTGTTCTTTTAAGGACTACCTCCGGATGGGGTGGAGTGGTAAGTTCCTCCCAGGATAAGTCCCTCCGGTCTGTAGTGTTCCAGAGGTGGAACCTTGCAAGATTGCCTCCGGTGAAGGCGTTGTGGAAACGATTTCCCCACTTTTCAGCAGCCCAAGTGTTTATCTTGGTGCAAGTGGTCTGCCCGGCCTTTAAGTGATCATTGAAGTCTTTAGGCAATACTGTCAAGAAACAAAAAAAGACAAGTTAGATAAAAAAAAATTATAAAGAATGAAGATGTGAATTAGAGATGGGATACTTACCATCACTTCGCCATCTGCTGGTGAGGAGACTTGGGTTGGTACCGGCTTTAATCTTCCTCCCATTCTCTCAGGCACCACTCACAAACAAAAAGTGAGTCCTCCAATTTCTCTCTGACTCGAGCAGGTCATCCACTGCTTTATAGTTATCACCCATGTTGAAGTGATAGAAGTGAATATGGTGGTTTCTGCAGAGGCTGGCCACACCTGCGAATTCCTCCATTGGAAGAGGAATTCCGGAGAGCCTGGAAGCCATGATACAGGCCATGCGAGTGTACCAGGAATTAGGGCTCAGTTGACTTGGGCAAAGCTTGATGAGGTGGAAGTATCTGACTATCTTCGGATCTAAGGGAAACCTTAATCCCCAGTTAAAAAGTTCAGTGAAGATAACTATTTCACTAAGCTTGCAGTCCATCGGTGTTTCAGGGTCTATTGGGATCCTTATTTTTACATTCTCCGGAATCCCCCACTTTGTTCGCATCCGACCCAGTTCGGCTGTGTGGATGAAAGCATAATTAATTTTTTGCAAAGCAATTAAATACTTAACACTAACTTTGTGGAAACAAGGTCCCACTTTTCCCTCAAGGATCTCTGGCAGATCTGGATGCCTTAGGCACAGCTTTTCTTTGATTTTATCCTTCTTGGCAGCACCAGCATCACTCGTTTGTTCGGAGACTTCAGACTCAAACGGAGCCTCTTCAATAGAATCCTCCATTACTTCCTCCATTACCAAGGAGGGGTTTTCATTTGTTTTGGGGTGAGAGGAGTTAGAGATTGGCTCAGTATGCCCCCCGAATTGTTGGGTTTCTTTGGTTTCTTGTACTCTGGCCTCCGGCTGGGCCTCAGATGTAGTAGTTCCTTTCCGAAGACTTGAGCTAGATGCCTCCGGGCCGGACAGTTTATCTTTAGGAATTTTCATGGGTGCCTCTAACCCTGTGTTGCTATCATTGGCCCTTGACTTGGAGGGTGTACCTTTTTTAGCCTGCCCTTTTACCAGGCGACCCCTTCTACGATCAACTACCTTGTTTGGAGAGACATCTGCATCTGATCCCATGGCGATAAATGGAGAAGGCCTCTTAAAACTGGTAACTGCTTGCCCTGGTTCAACAGTGGGCTTTGATTCCTGGACCGACGAGTCTGAAACAATTGATGAAAGATTGGTTTGAAACAATCTCCTCGGTTTAACGCTTCTGGTTGAAGAAGAGCCCTAGTCAGGCTCTGTGTTTGGAATTTCTGGTTTGTCGACATGGGAAGTAGGAAGGCCTGCAGCAATGCGCCTTTCTCGTTCAACTTTTTGGGCATTTTCTAACTCTGATAGATTAAGCCACCCGCCTTTGATTAAAGCGTTCCTAGCTGTGAACATAAACTCACAACCGAAAAGAAGTATTTGTTTTTTAGAGAGAAAGCTCTGAGGTTTAGCAAAGTAAGGATGAAGAGGATGGTAAACCAGTAAAGGAATGATTAATTTATAGTAAACACACAAAAAGATGCTTTGATACCTAGGAGAATTCGAAAGGATTGCAATAATTAAGGAACAACGCTGATGTCATCTTCATTAAATGAAGAAGTTACTTTTTGGAGAAGGTGGGAGCGCCATTCTAGGTGAAAAAGCGGCTGATGTGACGAACCAGAGAGAGACACGTGTCCCATGAACTCTGGCAAGAAATCGTTTAGTTTTCAAGAACTTTTTTCAGTTCGGATAAAGCTATAACACAGTTCGAAGGACCTGTCCGGATGTAACTGTCACCAGCAACATGCTGTTTTTTAGGTCTTGCCAAAGGTTTTTGAACACCACCTAAAAAAGGGGCTACTGATGAGTCCGGATTCTGTCACCACACTTTATGGGAACCGGACAGGGTCAATTCGGACAATGTCCACCTCACCGGACAGGGGCAGTTCGGACAACTATCATCTACTGGACTATCCGAACAGAACTAAAGTACTTAAAACTTAATCACTTTTTGACTAAGTTGCCTATTTACTTACTTAGAACTAATGGGTCTTTAAACTCGACCCGAATCCATTAAACACGACCCAAAAGCCCATGTGGCCTAAATATAAGGGTATAAATACCCAACCACGAACATTAAATGAGAGTAATGAGAATTAAATACAACCAGACAGCTTAATTCTCCCTCTACATTCTACCCAAAACATTAAATACTCTCAAAATTCCACAAAACTCTAAACAAAAATTATAAACTTACCCTCAGACAAAAATAAACCACACCAAAAGTAAAGGTGGAAAAATAAGATATTATAAAGCTCCAAACTAATGATTACTGACTCGCTTTTGTATCTTGAAATGGAAAAGCCACTAGGTGTATTTAATATTTCTATGGTTTTGCACGTAGAGGTGATACATAGGATAATGTGTAAGAGAGAAAGAGAGAATTTGGAATCGTGCAAATTTTTTATTATATAAAATTGAAAGAGGAGAGAGAGTTGGCATACAACCAGTTATTAGACAAGATGTTATCTTACTTTACTGAGCGATCAACACAATGGAGAAGCAAACATACTAGCATAATAAATCAGATGGATTGGTTGAACTACATTCTCAAGTTGTCTCTAGGCAGTGGGTTTTCAATAAACATATGAGGGAGATAGTTATGACAACTGAGACGCTATTTAAAAAGTATCAAGCTCCATTGAACAAGAAAACATAAATTTATATATGAAACTTTGTATAAATTCATGGTTTGTATAGTGTTTTCTTCATCTTTAGACCCTAATGCATGAGGATGAAAAGTAAAAAATGGAAGAAAAAACTTGTGAAACTGTGGGATGATTGGAAAGTTTGGGTTTTATATTTAAAAGTTGAGTATTGAATCTATAGAAAAAATACTTTTTTATCTCTCTCGATATCATTGCATTTTTTAATAGAATATAAATTTTTTTTATCAATTTTTAAAATAATAATATTTATGGATTTTATGGTTCATAAGAATACATCCTTCTGGTTTGATCTCTGGTTGCTTAAGACTTCTCTTGCCTCTCACTACGATCACAATATCATCTATGACTTAAGGTTGGGTAAGAACATCATCCTCTCTCTCCCTCCTCCCCTCCCCCCCCAAGCGTCCTTCTTAAAAATATTCACTACTGGATTACTAAGGATGAATCCCCCAAATTCATGATCAAAGACACATACTTCACCATTTGAATTCACATCCCTATGTTGCTTGGCTGGGTTAGTATGACATAAATTTAACATTCCTCGTCCTTCTTTTATTCTTTGGTTTTTCATCCATAACAAGCTGACAATCCACGAGAAGCTTCTTTCTTAGGGTATTAATACTCCCCAACTCGTGTTCTCTACAATTTTGTCGATGAAACTATCATTCACATTCTCTATGATTGTAGTTTCACCAGAAGTATTTGGGATTTCACAACTTCTAAGACTGGGGTCCCCTTCAATCGTAATTCTAATCGTGTGCTTGGCTCCTCAAAGCTTCTAATTGCTCCTCCACCCAGCTCTCTCCATCTTTGGTGGGCCTTTTTCGGTGCTACTATTTACCATATATGTGGTGAAATGAACAACAGAATCTTTAGCTCTCCTCTGAGCCTGGCCTCTATTGTCTCGTATCGTTTGCTAGCTGATCGTCATTCTGGATTCTTTGGAACGAAGATCACATGACCTTTTCCAACCCCATATCCTTTAACTTATTTTTTTTCATTGTTTTCTTTTTCAGTCTCGAGTTAGCTTTCCTACACTGACCTCTACCTTGCTTCCTGCCTACGTTTTGGATTTTTACGAGTCTATGTTTATTGCCTTATTGTTTATGTTGATCTACCGCATGCCTAATTATTCGATCTTGTTTAGCCTTTTGACAAGTCTCATCATAATTATTTCTTTATTGTCTTCTTATGGATTGAATGCCAATCCGCAGGGTATGCCTTAGATTTTTGTACGAATACAATTGTTTTTTTAATGCATTTTTTTCAATAAAAAATATATCCAAAATTAAGTTTATTGTATGTTTAATACTCCCAAAATTATTTATTACTATATAGTATGCAAATAATTTTGTCAATTATTTTTAATAGATAATTTTTTAATAATCTGAATACTCTTGAGGATTATATAAAACTATTTTATATATGAAGTGAATATTTTACAACTTTTTCTTATTTTTCTTGTACTTTTAATTTCTCTCAAACAAGTTACAGAATAATACAATAATTAAATCAAATGAACTTATTTTTTTTCATTTCTATTTATTTTCTTTTTATTCTTATCGATTTCTCTTTTTTCTTCTTTTTTTGTTGTTGTTAAGGTTGAAGCGAATTTACTCTTAATGAAAACCATCATCTTAATACTTATACATGAATCAAATATTTTTCAAAGTTTATGATATATATAACACATCAATCTCATCAATCACTTTGAGATTAAAAATCAAGGACCAGGTTCATCCCATTTTTTGAGATTGATGTTTGCTTATGGAAGCTCAAAGATTTACTTGGTTTGTTTATTTTATTTTTCAGTCTTTAATATTGAAATTTGAATTTTAGATTTCTTGATTAAGTAATCTGGATTGGTTTCATTTCTCTTTATTATTAAATGATACCAACATATGTTTTTATTATTAATCATATTTGATTCAACATGTAAGTGAGAATTTATATTTTGCACTTCGCATTTAGCCTGCAAGTGCAATTTCTTTCGCATTTAGTATTTTTTTTTTCTTTAAATGGCGAACTGCAAAACATGAATAGATGCAAAATACGAAACAAGAGATAAAGGAAATGCGAAATGTGAAAAAAGTTTAATTTAAAAAAAAAATAAGAAGAGCAAAACATGAGTGAATATAAAATACTAAATAAGGGTTAGATTTTTTTTGTATACATCTGAACTACAAAACATGGATAAATATGAAGTGCGAAATAATGGTTAAAGTGAGTTCGAAATGCGAAACAAGGGTTAAATTTGAAGAAATATGCATAAGTGATAACTATAAAACATAGATAAATGTATGCAAAATAAGGATTAAAAGAAATGTGAAATATGAAATAAAGGTTAAATTTGAAAAAACAAAGTACCTACGTGTGAACTGCAAAACATGAGTAAATTTGAACGTGAAACAAGGGTTTAATTAGGTGTAAAACACAAAACAAATGTTAAATTTGAAAGAAAACAAATTGTCGAAATGCGAACAACGAAACATAGATTAATGTGAAATGTGAGACAAAAGTTAAAAGAAGTACGAAATACGAAACAATGATTAACGAAATATAATTTTGAGCAAGAAGTCTAACCAAAAGAAAATATTAGCCCAAAAAAAATGCATCTCTCTATTTTTTGGTATTTTACTATTTTATCCTTCTGACTTATAAAGATTCATTTTTTACTTTTATGAGAATATGTACACTTAGCTAGGCTAAGTTGCATCAACTCAAAAATATAAATTTTTTGCACACAAACATACTAGTTATATACAGATCCTAACTATTTTTTTTTCAAAAAACTCAAAATTTGTTAAGAATGCAAAAACCTCTCAAAACCTCTACAAATCTCCAAACCCTAAAAAATATTTATAAATGGAAAGATACAAAGAAGAATATTGTTGATGAGCTTCGAACTCCAAATGAGGTATTTCTTTCTAATCAATTTGATGCAAAGTTTCTATTTTTGTAGAGTTCATCCTGATTTGGTAAGAATTTTAACATTCTAGGCCCGCCAAGGGGGATGCTAGATCCCGCCAGAGACTAACTTTTACCTTAGGTTGTTGTGAGATAAGACTTAGTCCCTGGTGGTTTAAGCCAGTCCCACCCACCAGTACAGAAATAACCAACCGCTAGGGACTAAATTTTATGAACAAATTGTAGTGTAAAATTAGTCCATGTTTGGGTGGAGTAGCAAGCCCGTTGGTGTAGAGAGTTGGCTGTTTGTTGGTGTAGAGAGTTGGCTGTTTGTTGTTAGAATTAATCCCTGGCGGTTTAAAACTGATAGGACTGGCAGGGGTAGAAATGTGACCTCATCAGGTATGCTGCTCCTCTTCGTCGGAGGGCATGTTAAACAAAATTCATGAACATGGTTTCTTATTTGCTTCCCAACGCGGCGAGGGAGACTTTTTACACCCACCGAGGTGGAATTTTCTACCCACCGGTTTGTTGGGTTCCCACCGGTGGGGTAATACTACCTATTAAATTATGATATGATTTTCATGAGTACATTTTGGCAATGTAGAAATATGAGCTTTTGATTCTAGATTAATAAGGGAGGATACTTACTCCGTCAATTATATCATTTCTTCAACACGAAACCCCACCCATGCAACAAGAATTGGTCGATTGGGTTAAGCTTACCGCAAAGGACAACGGGTTGTAATTATATTATGACGTTGCAGTGATGCCAAAAGCATAAAAACTCCTAGAATAATTTTTATATGCGAGAGATCCAAAAAATACACAAAGTTGGTATAACCAAATTATCTTAAGCGGAATTTTACCGGGACTAAGAAATGAGGATACTCTTTCGTGCTTAGAGGAAATATAGTAAATGATTATTTATGGTCCTTAGAGGTCGTATATATAATCCACAATCATGAGATTACAATATTCAGTGAAGGTCATTCATACTTGGGACGATTGTCTAAAGAAGAGTTGGATTTTGTAGTTAGTTCTACAAAAATGGAACTACGTCCTCGTGATATTCTTGACGGAGTGAAAAAATCGAACCCTAATAATTTGTATTCCTTGCACACTGTGTACAATGCTCAAATAAAAAAATAGAAGATTAAGAAAGGCGATTGGTCGCAATTATAATACTTGTTAGGTGAAATGAAAATGTTCAATTATTACGAATGGAATAGATCGTGCGAAGATGGAAGCGGTATCATAAGTGAACCCTTCTTATCACACTCGGTTAGTTTGGATTTGTTACAAATGTCTCCAAATGTTGTAATAATGGATAACCCATAAAAAACCTATTGTGCTTGGTGAACAACACAATAGATTTAACAAAAACCTTATTCTAACGCAAATCAAACCAAACCATAACAATTGTTGTTTAAAACACAAATATAACTCTAGATTTAACTAGTTTAACACCCTAAATACTTTCATTATACCAAAATCAACTCAAAACCTATAAAAACAAAAAAAATAACGGAGGAATCTACTTACTATTTCCTTTATTCATTTGTTGTTGTTGTTCCGGTTCTTAAAATGTAAGAGTTTCTAGAGAGTTTTTGTTGTTTGAGTTCATGATTTTTTTAAAGAATAGAAGAGAATAGAAAGAAAAGATATGGGTAAGAAGAAGAGTTGGGTGGGTGTGAAGGGTTTTAAATTTTGAGGTTGGATTGGGGCTGGTTAGTGTTTTTTGTGTATAACTTAGTATTTTTCATAATGACAATTTTGATAGAAAGTCAGCCTGCTTATAATTTGTTTTAGGACTACTTAAAAATAGAGATGCTTAGCCTAATTGTCAACGTTTTAATCAAAGCCTTAAATGAAGTATAGTTTTGAGCAAGAAGTCTAAATAAAATAAAATAATATCAAAAATTAATATTTGTGAATATAGTATAGGTTTATTCGTTTAAAAAAAATAAAAATCAATAGGTATTTTCATCTATATTTTTTGAACTATAATTTAAAAAATTTAATTAAATAAAAAAATATCGTTAGGCATAAAAAAATGAGATGATTTTGATAAAAAAAATTGTTAAAATACTTTTCAACATGAAAAAAATGCTAACTCTTTTTAAACTTATTAAAATGTTTATTTTAAAAAAAATACATTTATCCAAAAGTTTTCGGGATCCAACAAACCTACCCGCTCCAAATCAGATGATCAAGATTTTAAATTGGAACATCCGGGGAATCAAGAATATATATTCTATTAGAAGACTCAAATCAATTATCAAGAATGATCATATCCAGTTAGTGGCTATTCAGGAGCCTTTAACCAAAGAAGATAATCTGCCTTCTATAGCTTCTAAAATGGGTTTGAAAAACTTTACCTCGAATTGCTTTAATAAGATATGGTTATGTTGGAATGATGATTTCACTATTAAAATTTTAAAAAATCATCATTAGTGTATGCATACTGAAATATCATATACTAATATTAACACATGCTTATTATTTACAATTGTTTATGTTAAGTGTCAAAGGTAGACATGAGATTTTGGACATGCTTAGAGCCTTCTCAACTAGAGCTGTTACCAGGTCGGGTCGGACCGGGTTTCGACTGGATCGAGATCGGCCCGTTAAACTACCGGGTCGGTTCATCCCGGACCGATAAACCAAGGGATCCAGTTTTGATGACCCGAGACCGGCCAGGTAAGGTAACGGACCGGTCTGGCCCGGACTGATATGCCAAAGAAGCCAGTTTTACGACCCGAGACCGACCTAGTAAGCTAATGGACCGGTCGAGATAGGGAAAGAGACTCACGAGAACATCGAGATCATCGTGAATCGGAGCATCGAAATCGTCTGATATACGGTTGAGGTTATCGGCGGACCAACGTAGAGTAACGGTACCGGTAAACATGGACCAGAACGCGAGAAAAAGGAGGAATCGTCGTCGTTGTTGGCAACGAATCGTCGTCCTTCATATTTTGAGGTTTGAAAAGGAGGAATCGGAAGAACTCGAAGCTCGAGAAACGGATGTGGGGATCGATCTTCTTCTTCATTCTTCATTTTTCCTTTTTGAGTGTGAGTGTTTTCTATTTGAGTGTGGATTCGTTCGTTCAATGATAGTGTGTTTGGGTTTGTGATATAATCAGATTTAAAAGTAAATCAGTGTCGAGTCTGTGTTAGGGTTTAGGTTAGGGAAAAAATTTCTTTATATACATCCCATATCGGTCTGGTAACCGAGCGGACCGGTCCAGACCGGTAAGAAATTCGGGCTAAACTTTTGGCCCCCAACCCGCCCCCTAAATTATTCGGACCGGTCTCGGGCCGATTTTATCGGACCGGTCCCGGGCGGGTTATCGGGTTGGGAGGCCCAATAACAGCTCTAATCTCAACTACTAAAAAGGAGTGGATCATCATGAGAGATTTTAATGTAGTTACTTCTCATGATGAATGACTAGGTTGTACTATGTTATGTCTTAATAATGTTGAGAATTTCAATGATATGATTAGAAATTTCCAACTTGAAGATGCAGGTTATAGTGGCTTTCAGTACACTTGGTCTAACGATTCCAAGTGGAAAATATTGGACATAATATTAATGAACTCTGCATGGTCTAATTATTTTAATGAAACTAAGTCTTTCACCTGGCCAGAACTTGTTCTGACCATGCTCCCTCAAACATAACTATTAGCAAGACCACTTTATGTAACAAAAAAAGTTTTAAATTTCAAAATATGTGGACCATGGATGAAGACTTTCTTAAAATGGTTGATAAAAGTTGGAATAAGCCTATAAGAGGTTTTCCTCTTTATATTTTATGGCAAAAGCTTTGAAGACTTAAATCTGATTTAAAATAATGGAATAATTCTCACTTTGGTAATATATTTGATAAAGTTCAGGCTTCTGAAGAGGAGGTTAAGAAGATGGAAATTAAGCACCAAGAAAACAATAATATTAGTTCTAAACTTGAACTTGCTAAGGCTAATGCTTCCCTTTGGCTTGCTCTTAACATGGAAGATAATTTCTGGCAGCAAAAGTGTTACTCTAACTGATTGAAAGATGGAGACAGTATTACGAAGGTTTTTCATAGTTTTGTCAACAAGAGAAGATGGAAAAATACTATTTGTAGTATTAAAGATGGTGATGATTGGATTCTATATAAGAACAAAATTGGTAGTTATGGTGTTTCCTATTTTAAAGAGATTTTAACTGACCAAACTTATTCAAGTAAGGAAGATAAAGCCTTTTATATGCACATAAATATTTTTAGAACATTCTTAGTTAGTTTCTGACGAAATACATATAGTGTTGTAGGGATGGATGGATTCAATATCCATTTCTGTAAGATATGTTGGTTGATTATCAAGAAGTACCTATGTCTTGCTATGGACTCCTCCATGAAAGGTCAAAAAGTTCTTCAGGATATTATGGCCACTGGTATTTGTTTGATCCCTAAATCTTCATATCCTACAAAATGGAAAGATTTTATGCACATCAGTCTTTGTAGCCAGCTTAATAGAATAATGTCCAAAATTATAAACAACAGACTTATCATCTTATTACCAAAAATTATTTTAAATGTTAAAGAGCTTATGTTTCTAACAAGGATATTCATGACAATATCCTAATTATTAAATAAATTTGATCTCAACAGAAAGAAAAGATATGGTAATATCATAAATCAAGTGGACATGTCAAAAGATTTTGACAAATTATCCCACAGTTTCTTATCTAAAGTGATTGTTTCTTTTGGCTTCTCTGCTAATTTTTCCAACCTCATTCATAAGCTTATAAGTTTTGTCTTTGTTGTAATTCTTATAAATGGTGAAGCTTTATATTACTTTAATACAAAAAGAGGTTTGAGACAAGGGGAACCTTTCTCTCATAGTCTCTTTATTATAACAGAGGAGGTTATGATAAAAGGTATTTACAAGTTGTTTGAACAAAACAAATCTATGGATTTCACTCATAGAAGTTATTTACTAATCCATGTTTTGGTCATTGCTAATGAAATTTTTCTTTTCACTAACAGTAAGGATAATACTATTGATAAGCTTGGAAAATTATTACAAAATTCTTACGATGTTTTAGGGCAGGTCATAAATGAAGAAAAGACTATTATGCCTTCAAGACTTTGCAGCACTAGAATCTCTGCACTAACCTCTCAAACTGATTTTAGTTCCAGCTACCTTCCTACTGAGTATCTTTGTATCACTATTAGCAACAACAACAAGACCAACAACTATAATGATCTCTTAAACAAAATCAACATCAAAATTTATGAATGGGAAAACAAAAACCTTTCTTATGTTGACAGGTTACTCTTTATTAACTCAGTTTTGATGGTTATTCTAATGTAATGGTTATAAAGGTGTTCTATTCATAATTGTATCATTTCTAGCATTGAAAAAACTTTCAATAAATATCTTTGGGTTCTACATTTAATGATAAAAGAATTTACTGGTCTAGCAGACCATTTGTAATTCTTTTAGAGAAGGGAGTTTGAATATCATAAAATTATCTGATATTCATGTTAACTCTTGCAAGATGTGGTTCAGTTTCAGAAAGAACAAAATTTTATGGGCTAATCTTATTCATAAACCATACTGCAAAAACTCTCATCCCTTGCTGGTCACTTATAAGAAATGTGGTTCTCAAATTTGGAAAATACTGGTCAAAATCAAGAACACAACTTAACCTAATATAATATGTTAAGAATAAATTTACTAACAAATTACCTAAACCATTCTTATATAAAAAGAGAGAAAAAGAGAAAGAAATATAGAGAGAAAAGAAAGAAAAATGGTAGTCGTATTATCGCATTAAATCTAATCCCTTTACATCTCATACTGAGCTTTTATTTATAGGAGTTATGTATGACATTTAGTCTCCTCCTTTTTATTTCTATTTATTACATAAATGAGTTCTATTTATTTATTTACTTATATTCGTTCAAAATACAAATAAATATACAATAATAAACGCCTAATTAAATTACAAATAAATTGTAATTTATCCGGATATTCTATACGGAATATTGCCTCATCAGGAGTCCCCCCTAGTCCTTCAGCTGGAGTGTAGTGAAAATTAAAGACTATATAATAGTCACATATAATATCCGGATAGTGTAATTTTCTCTACTTTTGAAGGGGCTTGTTTGCTTTTATTTTGTCAATTACGTAGCTATGTCTTCATTCATCATTTTTGCTAAGGTGTCGTTGATCATGTCGAATAAAATATATCAACCATATCGGCTAGACTCTGAAATGTCATAGGGCTTGGTTATATTAATTTTCCTAGCCGAGCTGTTGTCGGAGATGACTCCAACCTTGTTTGTACTAAATTGTTCATGCCTCGTTAAAAACCTTTACCGGCCAAAACCTCTTTTTAGAATAAAAATCTCTATTTTTCCAAAGGATGAAGTGAAGACCATATATGGATGTACTTGCTTTATGAAAGTATGTTGTAGATGTCGTGGTCCTTATGATGGAGAAATTACTGAATTTCGTAGGTGATTTTGCATAGATGGTAAGCATATAAGCAACATAGTGGTGTTCGTACGGTAATATGTTTGGTAGAAATTGGCGTAATGAGTTGATAAAGTGAAGATTTATGTGTTTGTTCAACTTTTTTGATGTCCGAGCATATCTTTACAAGATCGAGCACAGTGGGGCTCATTGCGTGACTAAAACGAATGTAAATTAGTCTTAGCCAGATTCACGTAGCGACCAATTCGACCAATTATGTAACCTAGTGGGCTTAGAGTGTTTTGATTAACTACTATCGTACTGGTGGTATTGAGCATAATATGGCCCGTTAACATAGCCAAAAAGGCATGGCTAATTAGCCCTTTTGTCATAATGTTTTAGATGGAGATGAATATATCTTGGTTTAAAGCCTTTGTGTTGTGGAGATGGAGATTACTTGGCTAGTAGCCCTTTTATCGTGAGTAGGAATATCATTTTGGATTATAGCCTTTTTTATTATGAAGATGGAGGTTATTTTGGCTCATAGCCTTTTCCAATATGGAGATGGAGATTATTCGGTCGATTAGCCCTTTTATAGAGATTGAGATTACTTGGCTCATAGTCATTTCTATCGTGGAGATGGAGATCTTTTTATTCGACGGTAGAAGAATTCTTAAACTGGAGACAAACTTTCAATGGTAGAAGATCTTTGCTTCAGTTGTAGATGTTTTTTATGTGTATCTTGCTAATTAAAAATAAGTATATTTTCTCGATTTTTGGAGAGTGGAAGAAGTGGAGAGCGGAGCAAGCGGCGGTAGAGAAAGAGATGTCGATGAAAGTGATTTTCTTGAGTGTTGGAGAGTGAAAGGAGTGAAGAGCGGAGCAAGCGGTGGTAGAGAAAGAGATGGCAATGAAAGTGAGGTTGTCTGCATATATAGACGCCATTGTTGAGCAAGCAGACAACCCATCGGCTCGGCACCCCTCGGCTCGGCTAGGAAGTAAATGACCTGTCGGCTTGGCTAGGAAGCAGGCGACCCCTCGGCTCGGCTAGAAAGCAAGCAACCTCCCGGCTCGGATAGGAAACAGACGACAACAGAGAGTAGGAAGCAGGCGACCTCTCGGCTCGGCTATGATGCAGATGACACCTCGGCTCGGCTCGGCTAGGAAGTAGATGACACCTCAGGTTGGCTATGTAACAGATAACAGCAGAGGGTAGGAAGCAGACGTGTCGGCTCGGCACCTCAGCTCGGCTAGGAAACAAATGGCATCTCGGCTCGGCTAGGAAGTAGATGGCATCTCGGCTTAGTTAGGAAGCAGATGACAGCTCAACTCAGCTAGGAAGCAGACGACAACAAAGGGTATGAAGTAGATGGCACCTCGGCTCCGCTAGGAAGCAGATGGCCCCTCGGCTCCGCTAGGAAGCAGATGGCCCCTCGGCTCCGCTAGGAAGCAGATAACACCTCGGCTCAGATTGTAAGAAAGGATGGAGAATGGATTTATCCTCACTGAGTTGGCGCCCAGGTGGAGACGATATTGTCGGTGAAAAAAGCTACGCTAGAGAGGGATCCGAGCTAATACAAAGAGTTCCTTGGAGGAGGAGATGCATCTCCATCGAGGAGGTCGTGACTGTGACGGAGAAGGTTGCTCCGGGAAAGAGTTTTCAGGTGAGAAGTTGCTTTCGATAGTCGTTATGGCGGCGCAGTGGGGGTCGTCTCGACACTTGACGGTGGCGGTGATTGTGTCAGGGGTTTTAATGATTGTGGATCCCAGTATCAGTGACACAATAGAATTTGAGACATTATTAACGTATACAAATAGGAGAAGCTGAAGCTGTATTTGTATTGATTGGGGGTCGTTCCATGGACTTTTCTGGTCACATATGAGACGTTTCAAACAGTGAATACGGATGAACGGATCAGAGCAAACCATTTTAGAAAATGTCGTCTAATTGTTCTTCTATGGATTTGATTCATCTGAAAATTTTCTGTAAAAAATGAAAACCTTTTATTTTTTAAATATGAGAATGATTTAGGTTTTTTTTAGTGAGAAACTTCGTTCCCACAGACGGCGCCAAATTTGTTAAGTATAAATTTCATAACAAATTACCTAAACCATTCTGATATAAAAAGAGAGAAAAAGAGAAAGAAATATAGAGAGGAAAGAAAGAAAAAGTGTAGTTGTATTATTGTATAAAATTTAATCCCTTTACATCTAATACTTAACTTGTATTTATAGGAGTTATGCATGACATTTAGTCTCCTCCTATTTATTTCTATTTATTACATTAACGATCTATTAATTTATTTACTTATATTCGTTACAGAATATAAGTAATAAATATACGATAATAAACGTCTAATTAAATTACAAATAAATTGTATTTTTATCCGGATATTCTATACGGAATATTGCCTCATCACATATGACTAGGTTATGATCATGTCAACTAATAGTGAGGTTCACGCTAGGACTATCATTTCTCCTATCATATTTTGGGTGATCTAGAAGGCCAGAAACAACATGAAATTCAAATGTAAGGCTTTAAACATTAATCAGTCTATCAACTATATTAAATACATTATTGTTAGTCTTGATATATCTACTACTTTCAATCTAAGCGCTATAAAAATGATAATTTTGCAGCTAACTAAATAGGTTTCCATCACTACATTAAATGTAAGAGTAATTTGACTTACGTTAAGTGGAATCCTCATGTTCAAGGCAGATTAAAACTTAACATTAATGTTTATTGTCTTCATAATGGTGACTCAAGCGATGTTATCCTTGTTAGAGATAGTTTTGGATACACTTTCCTTGGTTCTGGTAACACCTATGGTAAGTTATCCCCGTTGATGGTTGAAGCTCATGCGCTGCTTGATGGTCTTCTTATCGGAAAAAAAGAGCTGGTCTGATATTGATGTTGAAAGTGATTCCTTAACATTAGTTAATATGCTTGCTAATGGAAATTATTTATGGCCTATGAAAGCTATTCTTTCTTGTTGCATAAGCCTTATGCCCTATACTATGACTCTTTCTCACATTTTCAGGGACTATAATAAAAAAAACGGTTGGTTTGCTAAATGGACCCTGACATGTAAGATGAGATTAGAGTTTGATAACCTTGAGGATCCTTACATCTTAAATGCTATTACTCTGTTAGAGAGCATGAGGTTAGGCTACATCTGCAAAAATGATTAGTTTTACCTTGATTCCATATAACAGTTGTCAATTGTAGTATCTTTACTAACCTGAAGCAGCAAGCAATTACTTCACAATGGTTTCCCCATACTTTTGCACGTTAATATCTTGGATTGATTAGTTGTTCTTAGTCTCGTAAGAGCTCTGGTCATTTATGGATTTGAAGATTCCCCTTCCGGTGTTTGGTTTCTGCATTTCTCCGTTATTGAAATATTTGGTGCTCCACAATTCATAGTTAGTTATTCAGGTCATTCCCAGTTCATTTGATTCTCGACATTATCCCCATGAATTTCAATCAAGCTTCTCGCCAGTTTTCTACATTTCCGTGAAATTGGAAGCTTAGGTAATAAGATTTTCCTATATGGTGGTTCCACTCTTGTTAAAAGCTCTTATTCCGCTCTTGGTTCAATTCGCGGCTTGATCTTAAGCTTTTAATTTGTTGTACTCTTTATCTTCATGACTCCAAGAAGATTAATTCTCCCAACCTGAGAATGAAATTCTCTTCTTAAAGGAGTGCCAATGCGATCCTCTCCGGGTCTACTTGATGATTTATTCTCCGATTTGGGTCTTTCTTAATTGTCTGAATCTCTTCTTATCCCATTCGTGGTTGCCAATATTGAACTTTATTGATGGTATTTCTAGCCATGCTTGATTAAAGTCGGTGTCTTTTCTTTGGGTCTACTCATGGGGCGTCATTGATTGGATTCACTCGTTTTTGAGAGATTTTTAAATTGGGTAGCTTGGGGAAGGAGGCTTTTGTCCTAGCTCTTTGTTCCTGGCTTAAGCTCTTCAACCTAATAGAATGTGAATCCTAGCTTTGATACAGCTTTAGCTTATGGAATTTGAGCTAAATCATCTTCTTTTCGTTCTTGGTCGTCTGGAAATAGCTCTTCAAATCTGAAATAAAAATTGATTAGATGTTGGAATTCATATCGATAGTGATTGAATCAAATGGAGTTGTGGAAATATATTTGGAACCGTGAGGAAAATGAAGTTTATTTTTTAATTGGTATTATTTCTAATTTATATTTCTTTATCTTTTTGTCGATTGATTTATTCTAAACCTATTATTTTTTTAAGTAATGTATTCGTAATAGTTATTACGTAATAAATGATTTTTTTTTCTATTAAAAAAAAGATATTTAATATGACTTACTCTATAACTTAAGAAAAATAAGAGACAAAAGACTGTTTTGATTGAAAATATCCAATTATTGCGCCAAACAATTTCCATCACACTAAATCAATCATGTAATAATGGTGCCAAAACAGAACAACGGAAGAAGTGACTAGCACTAAACCCGAATACATACGAGTTGAATTCCGATACCGACAACAGTGGGATTTAAATTAACTCTCTTGACAAGTGACTAAAAAGCGGTCCATAGTAATCGTGCCGTGACTGTCATCTATTTTTGTTGGATAAAACTAATTTCCTAAATCGGATAAAGTTAATTTATTACTAGAATGAAATCGTGCGGTTTTCTTTGATACACAATATCCCATTAAATAGGAGCCATAATACAACATCAAATTATTGGATTTCGCGGTCGCCCACCATATCTCATTTGATTTCCATTACAGATTTAAGGTATCATGGTCTAGATAATCAGAAAGACGATCTGTTTAACTTCGGTTTCATGTCTCTTTAGCCTTCGAGTGTATAGAAACAAATCGTTACAAATATAATTGTTTCTGTTTGTTTATTTCGCTACTTGAAAATATCCGACTATTTATAACCAATTATTTTTATTTATTTTATTGTATTTTATAAAAGAAAGTATGTGAACTGGTTTTGGATAAGTTTTAAATCTTAAATGTTACAAAACAGATTTTTTATATTACTAAAATAATTCAAAAGTCTATTTTGATCATTGTAAATATTACAATGATCCTCTATTCGATTAAGGGGTGCATTCATTATTATTAGTTCGCATTTATTATTGATGTGGCGGAATTTTTTTAAATGATATGGATGAGGAGGTCATAAATATTTGAAGGATATTTTTTATTTAATGTATATACCATTTTTTGTTATTTAATTTAATTATTGATAATAATATATTTACTTGTTATTAGGGTCAAATGAATTTTTTGGACTTTGTTGTTGGTCTATATATATGGCTCGATTTATTAAGCCAACTAGTCAAAAGCCAGTCTATAACGTACAATGTTATTCGGAGACCTGTCCCAGAAGTGGGATGGGCGGAGTTAGTATGGAATAAATTCAACATTCCGCGCCATTCTTTTATTACTTGGCTTGCTATTCAGGGAAAGCTTGGCACCAGAGACAAGCTCCTCAATTGGGGTCTTAACACCCCTATTGGATGTTCCATATGCAACTCTGGTCTGGAATCTACATCTCATCTTCTCTATGAATGTAGTTTCACTCAGAGTATCTAGGCTAATATCAGTCATAAGATTGGAATTCTTTTCCAGTCCCACGTGCTGGCAATCTTGGATTGTTGAGGCGTCAAAATGGTCAAATTCTCGTAATCATATTATTTGGAGAACTTGTTTCAACGCGGTCATTTACCACGTTTGGAAAGAGAGGAATTCAAGAATATTTGGATCCCCTCCGGCTTTGGCTTCCTCAATTTCTTCCCATATCTTATCGGACCTCCGATATAGATTCTATGGTACCAAGATAGGCTGGCCGATGTAACTCAGTCTTCAACTTTACTTAATCCTTACTTTTGTTTCAGGTATCCTCTGTATGGACGGGAGCCAAGACTATAGACTGCAATACTCTTGGAGCTCTCAGCCTCTTAGTCTTCTCAGTATGATGACCTCCTTTGTTCCTGTCAGGCGACTCATTGCTGTGGATTCCCATTGATGTGCTGAGTCTGTTGTAGCTCTACTTCGTTATCTTATCTTAGTAGCTATCTACCTCATCTATTTTTAGTTTGTAGCCTTGTTTATCGACCCTCTTTTATCGATTGTATTTCCTCGGGGTATGCCCTAGGTTTTTGTATGAACAATTTTTACTTTATTTAATGTTTTTTCACACAAAAAAATCCAGTCTATAAATACTTTCTAAGAATGTATTTAAAGAGGATGAAACTTTCTCTCTCCAAATAAATAATTGAAGTAACTCAATTATCTCTCTATTTTTCTACTTTACATTTAATATTTTTCACATATTACTAAAAGACCCCGCGAACGTAAATTATCACCACCAAATTAGTGATTACACTCGAATCTATCGAGTAAGGTACCCGGATAGCAAAATTTAAAACCTGACATACAAGATTTACCTTCGAAGTCCTTCGGAGGATGGATAATGAAATGAAGGTATACCCTCCTCTAAATAATGAGAGAGTTGGGACCGGAGAGAAGCATGTTCACACATCACATGTAAATAAAGAAACTGAAGAAAGGTTTCTCTTGCAAGAGAGGTGAGATCAGTTGCGAGAAGAAATTGAAGCTTTGAGAGCCCAAAGGTAAGCTGAGAAAGATCTGTTGGGGAAAATTCCATCAGAGTATCAAATATCTGATAGGCTAGATGATATTCCATAACTTAATCTGAAGAGGTGCCAAAATGACCAATCTCTTAAAGCCCATCAAGCTTCAAAAAAGAGCATCAAGCTAGACATTAATTTAGCTCTTCAGAGTCTATTGAGCACTCTAAAACAGAGTTAGAAATTTCCTCATCCTCTTCGAGCATTGATCATTATCATAAAAAAATCCACTTAAAAAAGTATCGATCTAGGAAACATTCAAATAGACACCACGAGTCGAGTAAGCAGGATTCTTTAGGAAAGAAGAAGTATCAAAAGAATAAAGAGAAAAATGAAAAGGTCAACTGATCATGGCATAGACCGTTGGTTGAGTGATCAATTCAATGTTTAATCTGAGCCATGAATATTTGCCACCTCTAATGAAGATCACATGTTCAGTCGAGGACACAATTGGAGGCAATCCCATATATCTATGAAAATCATGTTTGGAGATTTACCTAGGCGCTTTGATATGTAAAAAATGAAAAAATATTATGGGAGCAAAGATCCAAATAACCATCTTGAGTAGTTCAAGAAATTTATGATGAGTTTTGATGATGATATTGACAAGTTACTATGTCGATCTTTTACTCAAACCTTCAAGGATAGTGCCTTAAAATGGTATAATATATTACCACAAAGGTGGATCAAGAACTTTGACATGATCTGGATGGCTTTCCGATGACAGTTTATGGAGAGAAATGAAATTAGAGAAAATGAAGAGATTATAATCTATTGTTTGGCAACACCCCACTAAACTTTAAAATATTATACCCAATATTTTGTGAAAACCAAAGATGGCTTGGTAGACTGCTTCAAAGAAGTAGCTATAGTTGTATTTAGACAAGGGTTTTTAGCTGGTGAGTTGGCTGATGCAGTTACCCGTAAACAAATGATGACTTGGGTTTGTTTTTTAAACCAAGTGGGAAAGCAAATCACAGTAGAGGAAGATAAGAGATTAAGACAACCACATCAACATAGACTTGCACCTTCCAACTCTCTTCAGACTATTGACCAGTCACAAGTTATTGTTACCAATCGTCTAAAGGGTTCCGAACAGGGTTCTTATCGGCCCATATCAAGCCAATCTATGTATGGATCACAATTCATGCGTAGAGGAAATCAATGAATTGCCTGGTTAATTTTCAGAACTAAGTGAAAATATTGCGACAATTTTTGACATATCAAAGAATTACGTACAGTTCCGAAGGTTCCCACCCATCCAGACTCCAAAAAAATATAAATACACACTTCTACAAGTATCAAAATGATGTAGGGCATTATACTAAAGATTGTATCGCTTTGAAGCAAGAAATGGATTCATTAATTCAAAGTGGAAAACTAACTACTTTTGTGAAATCACAAGTGGGTAACAGGTCGCTGCCAAGTATAAGTGGAGTGCAAGAAGCATTACATGTTGTTTGGAGGTAAGCTACAAAATCTCTCAAATAAGAAAATACGATGGTGATTATTGAAAAATTTGATGTAGATTTAGATTATTTAGATCCCGACTCGGATCATGATCAAGTGAATGTGATATGTTAAAAGAGAGGAAGAGTTTCCAAATTGTGTTATTCTTTGAGTCAATGACTTAAGAAATATTGTTGGGCCACATGAGGATATTGTGGTGATCGGAGCTACTATCGAGGGAGCAGAATCCAAAGGATTTTGATCGAAACTGGTAGCTCAGCTAATATCATATTTCTGTCCACCTATGAAATAATAAAGAATCCATCCCTTATTCTCTAATCGAACAGAACCATAGTGGGATCTATAGGCAACTCTACTGAAGCGGGCCCAATAATATAAAAAAGAAGAGTATTCTCTGCAGAAACATCCAAAGTTGTTGTCAAAGAAGTAGATATGCTAACAAAAGTATGGCATATTCGAGAATCTCAGTACTCGTTGTGGGCTGTAAGTCCAGTAATTATAAAGAAGAAAAATATTAAATAAAGAATGTGTATTGACTTCACATACTTAAACATGACTTGTCTTAAGGATCCATTCCATGTTCTTCAGATAGACCAGTTGATAGATTCTACTTCTGGCAACAAGCTATTATCTTTCATGGACGCATTTGTTGGATATAATTAAATACATATGGATTTGGAAGATCACGATCATACTGCATTCTTCACTGATAGGGGTTGCATTGTTATAAGGTAATGTCTTTCGGTTTAAAAAATGTTATAGCCATTTACCAGTGGTTAGTGAATAAAGCATTTTTCAATCATATTGGAAGAAATTTTTAGGTTTATATTGAAAATATGACGGTAGAGAGTTTGAGGGAAGAGGATCATTTGCTTGACCTCTAAGAAACTTTCTCCAACTTAGAAGTCATCAATTTGAAGCTGAATCCGGAGAAATGCACTTTTGGAGTACGACCCGGAATGTTTTTAAGGTATGTCATAAGTGAGAAAGAGATGCAGGCTTATCCAACACTGTTAAATGTATTGCTTGTTATGCACCCTCACAGATCGACAAAAGAAGCCTAAATTTTGACTAGAAGGCTATTAGCATTAAACAGGTTTATATCAAGGTCAGCGGACAAGTGTGCATAATTATTCCAAATATTGAGAAATGCCGAGGAATTTAACTTGACCCCGAACTTGATGAGACATTCGTAAAAATAAAGTGTTTATTTTCACCTAAAACTCTATCTAAACCAGTAATAGGAGAAACACTTTATATATACTTGGCAGTATCCGAGTACGCGGTAAGTACAATGTTAGTTCAGGAAGTTGAAAATTACCTTTGCCTTGTTTATTATGTTAGAAAAAGTCTGTTTGATGCTGAAAAGAGATATTAAAGTTGTAAAAAATAGCAGTAGCCTTGGTAATAGTAGCAAGCACATTTTGTTAGTGTTCGAACTTCTGTTCCACTTAAAAGCATGCTGCAAAATCCAATCGGGTCAGATGACTAAGTGCTCTGTAGAATTGGAGGATTAGGATATTGATCTCGAATTCCAATCAAGGTACAAGTTGTGGCAGATTTCTTAGTTAAGTTTCATTAGGAATGACCCTATGTGGAATCTTCTATCGAAAAGCCTGGGAAAGAGTGGGTAGTCCGAACAGATGGAAGATCCAGTATGATGAGATGTGGGGCATGAATTTACCTATTTTTCCCCTTCAGAGACTCAATGTACCAAGCTATACATTTTGGTTTCAAGGCCTAAAACAACAAAGTTGAGTACAAAGCAGCAATAGCTGGGTTAAGACTTGCCCAAATATGTGGTGCTAAAATAGTCTGATTAATAAGTGGCTCACGACTACTCATACATCAAGCTCATGGTCAATTTGAGGCAAGAAAATAACAATTAGTGAAGTATTTACAAGTCTTAAGGGAAACATCTACTTTCTACAAGTGTGTGAAATATGAACATGTGCCAAGGGCTGAAAATTCGATGGCTGATTCGTTAGCTACTACTGTATTTATTGAGGCATATCCTTGGATATTATTACAAAATTGACCTTCCATAACAACAGACCTGAGAGTGGAATCGACTATTGAGGAAAGTTTTCAAGTATCCACAGTAATAAGCCAAGATTTGAGTCATACAATCAAAGTCTTTATTACTAAAGGAAGTATTCCCAAAGATAAAACTTTAGCTAAGAAGTTGAAGTTGTAGGCACATGGCTTCTTGGTCTTCAGAGATGTCCTCTATAAAAAATATTTTAACATGCCTATTTTATGCTTCATTGGATCTGATGAGTCTCAAATAATCTTGTCTGAATTACATGATGTCAGAGGGTTCTGTCAATTGTGGTTATAAAGATTTGACCAGAAGGGTTAGTAGGTTATTACTGGTCGTCCATCATGTCAGATGTTAAAGAATGAGTTAAACGATGTGATCTATGCCAAAGATTTGAAAATATAATACATGTGCTGGTAGTCCTTATGGAAACCATAAGAAGCGGTACCCTTTAACAGATGGGGGCTTGATTTGGTGGGACTTCTACCAATATTATTTGGAGGGTGTGGAACCATTATACTAATTGTGGATTATTTCTCTAAGTGGGTAGAAGTTGTGCCTCTCTCCGAAACTACCTCTAAAACGGTGATCAAATATATCCTCTCCAACATATGTTGTATATTTGGAATTCTTAGAAATATTACGACAGATAACGGTCCTCAATTTGACAATATAAATATGGAAATTTTCAGTATTTCTATAGGAATTCGACATTGCTTTTCTTCATCTTTTCGCCGTCACACCAATGGGCAAATAAAGGTTGTTAACATAACTATTTTGATGGGTTTATAAAATAATTTAGATGGAATGGCAAGCAAATCTCCAAATCATCTGCAAGAAGTATTATGGGTCAGTCAGACTACTCATCATGCTACCACTCAATAATCTCATTTTTTATTTAATCTATGGGATGGATGCAGTAACACCAATAAAATTTACTCTTCATTTGTTTTCAAATTTAAAACTATTCGGAAGAGGATAATGACAAAGCATTAAAGGCTCAATTAGACTTGATTGAAGAAAAAAGAATCAAAGCACACTTAAGAACAATGCATTATCAAGGCTTGACGAGAAGCATGTATGTATCTGAAATTCGAAGAAGAGAGTTTAAAGTAGGGGATAGAGTTTTAAGGAAAATATTTGTACACACGAAAGACAGATAATTCCGGAAGCTAGCATCCAATTGGAAAGGACCGTCTACTATGAGTGAAAGAATTAAGCATGGAACTTATCGGTTTTTTTATCAAGAAAGAATTTATTTAAGACATTCATGGAATATCGAACACTTAAGGCTTTATCTTGAATAAACGTTTAAAATATTTACTTTACTTTTTTTAATGTAAATATTTGGGGGCATACTCTTTCCTACCGTAGTGGCTCAGGGAGTTTTTAATAAAATATCCAGATCATTATTAATCTACTATCTTTGCCTTGAAATTTTCTTGTAGTAAATTTGTGTACCTTCAAATGAATTACATTTAAATGGCTTGTATATTAAATTTGTATGCCTTTAAATGGATTACCTTCGAATTTCTTGTATATTAAATTTGTGTTCCTTCAAATAGATTACCTTTGAATGACTTGTATATTAAGTTTGTGTGCCTTTTAATGGATTACCTTTAAATGACTTGTTTATTAAATTTGTGTGTCTTCGAATGGATTACCTTGGAATGGCTTGTATATTAGATATATGTTCTTTCGAATGGATTATCTTTGAATGACTCGTATATTAAATTTGTGTACTTTCGAATAACTTGTATATTAAATTTTTGTGCCTTCGAATGGATTACCTTTGAATATCTTGTATATTAAATTTGTGTGCCTTCGAATTGATTACTTTCGAATGGCTTGTGTACTAAATTTATGTGGCTTCGAATGGATTACCTTTGAATTACTAACATATGAAATTTGTAAACCTTCGATTAGATTTCATTGAAATAGTTAAAATGGATTACTTTTGAATAAATTGGATTGAGGTATGAAAATAAGATAGAACAGTTGATTAATAAACAAGTACAAAATATTTTGGGTGACCCAAGAGCTTAATTAAATCTGAGTTAAACATTACCAAAATGCGTTGGTCATGTCAAAGACTTACACAAAGATGTCCAAACAATATCAACAAATGCTTTGTATCCGACAAGGACTTGCAAAATACAACAAGGTATAAATATATTAGCCTTTGCGTTTGTTCCCATCGATATTTTTTATTTCCTCTTCTTATGAACTCCCACTTCTGGAGTCCCTTTTATCACTATCATCAAAGTTATTATTAGGCGAATCCACAAATATTGGTAGTTGATAAACTATGGGCATATCATGAGGCCATAAACTTTTTGGAACCAGATCCCAGAAAGACCGAAGGACTAATGTAGGGTATGCCTTGTGAAACTGCAAAACCATGTCAGATTTGATTGAGGCATCCTTTGTGTTTAAGGCATCTAGGATTCCATTAGTATATGCGTCTAGTGCGTCATCTGTCTCTTGTGTAGCTTGAACCTTAAGAGAAACCACTTCGCCTTCGTAGTTTTTAACAAGGGCCTCATGATCACATTTCTCATTCAGTAAGCGTTCGATACTACCCTTATCAGTAGTCTACTGATTCTTCAGCGGTGAGATCTTTCCGGAGCTGGATGACTATAACCCTTCATAAGTAGTATTGTCATTGGCAAGTCCTTCTTGGATCAACTTGACTTCTTCGGCTAGACGGTCAGCTCGTGCTTTCTCCTCCTTGAGTGAGGCCTTCTAATTCTTATTTTCCTTCTAAAGAGAAGCAAATGCCTCCTTGTGAGATATCACTTCTGTTTTTCGCTCGACAATAGGCCTCACGAAACTCGGCATCGAATACCCTAGTGTGTCATTCTATATGTCTAATGTTGACGTAATCTTTATTTATCATTGTTTTTTAGTATGTACGTTGCTGGTGCACAAATTTCAGACGAAATCGAGTAACATCACTAGTTGCATACACAATATACGTCGCCGATGGTAACCTTAAATACCAATAAAAATTACAACATTTACATTTATATTCAATCGACATTACGGGATTTAGGCGTTGTCAGTGGATACACTTACACCACCAATGTGTAATTTTCACATCGGCAATGAGGAATTACCCCAGCGATGGTAAACATATTACGCCGACGATGTATACACCACAAAACTACCTTCATTTGTTAATTCTTTTTAAAAATAACACCGTTCGTTTTAGATTGTCATGCTGCCAACGTGAAATCAGCACCTTTAGTACCTAAATAACACCAACAGCGTTGTATTGACCTGACGGTGCTTTGTTTATACAGTGTCAGCCACATTTCATGATGGCAGTATGGGTGGTGTGAAAGTCCACCACTGGTGGAGTCTGGATGATACCAGTAGTGTAGAACTACTTATTGTCAGTATAAATAATATAACTCAACCAACATAAACTAACACGTACTGATATCACCGGACAAAAAATTAAAAAAACTCACATAAAAATTAGACAAACATATATTTAAATAACTTAAATTGAATTCAAATTCGGTAAACATCCATCTAATTACATTGTTCAGAACATCATCCAAATTCAGACCAACATCATGAAAAAATTATAGTTTAAAAACAATCACTAGATCGTGCAAAAACTATGTCGTGGAAAGAAGGTAGAAGATGAATAATATGATGAGGAGCCATAGGCTGGCAATCGTGCGAATTTGGTTCTTGAAGTTGACAAGTTCTCGTGGCTATCATCTATAGGCATTATACAGTTTATGAATTGTAGCACCTCTAACATGTTCCTTTCACCTTAAACATGCAGAGTGATATGGAACCAACCGAACTTCACTACATACAAAGTTCATGAAATATTGAACACTTAAGGTTTAGTTTGAGTAGTTGTATAATATGTTTATTCTAATTTTGTATGCATGTATAGGGATGTCAATGGGCCGTCCGTGGGCCGGATTCGGATCGGCCCGCCCGAGCCCGCGTTTTGGACACTTGAGCCCGAACATGACCCGACCCGCTCCCGGGCTTGTATTTTCAAACCCGAGCATGTTCGTTCGTGTCCGTCGGTCAACCCGGCCTGACCCGCGAATGACGATTTTAATATTTTTTAATTTATTTTAAATATATTAATTTACTTTTATATATATATATATATATATATATATATATATATATATATATATATATTATTGTTATTATATATATAAAATATTTATTTTTATATATTTTTATAATTTTCGGGCTGGAACGGGTCGGACAAACTAGAAACCCGAACCCGGCCCGACCCGGTTGCGGGTCATAATTTCTTAACCCGGACCCGGCCTATTCTATGTTCGGACCGGACAAAACCCGGCCGGGCCGGATGGGTTTGGGCCTGACAGCATCCAAATTTCTATCCCTATGCATGTAAATATTTGGAGAATATACTATATCCTACCATAGTGGCGCTGAGAGGTTTAATATAGATTCGAATCATTTTTAAACTATCACATTTTCCTTAAAAAAATTCTTATACTGATTACTCACTTAGATAGTTTTATATACCTTCGAATGGATTATCTTCGAATGGTTAGAGTATTTGCTTTATATATCGTTGAATGTCTTACCTTCGAATATTCAAAGTTTTTGTTTTATTTACTTTTGACTGAATTACCTTAGAATGAGCAGAGTATTTGATTTATTTACATTCAAAAGGAACCTTCGAATGGTCATAATATTTGTCTTATTTACTTTCGAATGGTCATTACTACATGAATCCATACAAATACCTAACTCATTAGCTATGGGGATATAATTGGCCTACAATATTTTTGGAACCAGCTCCCACAAATACCTAAGGACTAACGTAGGGAATGCCTTATGAAATTCTAAAACTATGTCGGGTTTCATTAAGTCATCCTATTTATCGAGGGATGCTTAGATCCTATCAGCAATACAACTAATGCATCTTTTATGTCTTGTGTAGCCCGAGCTTTGAGAGAAGCCATCTCATCATCGTATTTCTTAACAAAGGCTTTTTATCATCTTTTTCTTTCGATATGCATTTTATGGTACTTTTATCAGAGACCTGTTGATTTTTCAGTGATAAAATATTTCCGAAGTTGGATGATTGCAGTCCTTCATGAGCAGCTTTTTTATGTGCTAGCTCATCTTTGAGATACTTGACTTCATCAGCTAGACCATCAACTGATGTTTTTTTTCTTCAAGGGATATCTTCTAACTATTTTTATCTTTAAGAAAAATGATGGTCTTTTAATAGTCTTTTACATCCCTCTCCAACTAAACAATGAGTCTTAAAAATCTTAACACTAAAGACCCTAGTATATCATTTTCCTTTGACAGATCAAAAGGCACACCATCAAACACCACGTTTGTGGCATTATTTATAAATTTGATAAAACCTTTCTCAAAAGCCTAAAAGTTGAACCCCCCCCCCAAGGGCCCCATAAGATTGTCATCTCTATATGACTGCCCATCAAGTGTTGGGAGCAGTGGAGAAGAAGGTTTAAACATTGGGGGTGTTGAACGATCGATAACTGGAATTGCAAGAGGAATAATATCCAAATATAGGACAATCTCTGAATGATTCGTTGATCTTTTCCTCTTCTTGTCTCTGTTATCACTACTATGTTTGCTTCTCTTATGTGTATTTTTCCTATTTGACAAAGGAAGACATGCGGGTGCATCACCCTCTTCGATATTGGCAATAACTACGACTAGCAAAGATCCGTCAATTACGTTTGGTTGCCGCTCGATTCCAACTTCAATGGTTCTTCTTGTTGTGTCTTGCTTATTTATTTTATTTTATTTATTTCGATGGCTAGTGGCTCCGGTCATGGTTGGAAGGAATACATTTCCATCTACAGCTTCAATTCTTTTCAAGATAACCGATGATCGGGTAGGAGTAGGAGTAGTAAACTGCTCCCATATTAACACTCATTCAGAGCTAGTCCTCCAAAGATGACTTGAACCAAATTACTGGTAGTGAAGCATTGGTCAAAGTCATTAAATAACATCTCATCGGGCCATTGATTTAATTTCTTGAAAGTAAGCTTTGCATATTCCAGATGATGAAATAATGCGTTAATATAGTTATAAAAAGAAAGAGATTAGAGACAAGTTGTAATATATATATATATATATATAACAGTTGAATTCGAAGGGATACTTTTATTCTTCCAAAACCTGGTAAGACGGCACGGACTACCTTGAGAGGTAATCTTCTTACCATTTTCCCACCGTCTACTGATGAAGAGAAATTGCATCTTCCATAGTTTATCAACCTCTAAAAGATCATCAACCACTCTATACTCGTTCCCCATGTTAAAGAAGTAAAAAATAGATTTGGGGATTACGAGACAACCCCCACAATAGCAGCAAATTACTCCATCGGTATCAGAATTTCTGATAACCTAGATGTCATAATACATGACATCAAGGTTAAACAAGCATTCAGACTAGCCTGACTTGAACACAACCCTGCCAAATTGAATTAACTCATTATGTATGGGTCCAAGGAAAACCGAAATCCCCAATTTAGCACGTCCAGATAGACAACCAGCTCTCTTAGACCATTGTTCATCGGAGTCTCTCCTAGGATAGGCAATCTAACCTTTAATTCTTTTGGGCCCGTTTCTTACGAATAACCTTTAACTTATTTTCTTGAAAATAAACATAAGAAATTTTATAAAGTGGTCGAAGATATTTGACACTAACCTTTAGAAAGTTTGGTCACATGCATTTGACAAAGGAAACAGGGAGCGCTTCAACTTTTATTTCGGTGGACTTACATTTACCTTTTCCACCTTGTCTTTTCCCTTCGAAGTTCTCTTCCTATCTGACTTTGAAGTTTCTATAATCTCCTCGGTTGACCAATTGTCTCCAAATGAGATCCTTCCTTATCATCCTCCATGTTATCCTCCATGACCTTCGGACTAGATCATGAAGGTTTGAATTGTTGAGAAGTTGAGTTCTCCTATCTGTTTGATTTTTTGGGAAGAATTTGGTCGGATTCGGAGGGCTCTGCCTGTTAGGATGTAGTATCCCCTTATCTGCTCGAACGATATAAGGAAGGGTCATTATAAGGTTGTTTTTGTTGAACTCATCCTATATGTTGTGAAGTGTTTGTGTGACCTTTAGATTGTCTTATCAAGATATGAGGTGAATTTTCTTTTGATTTGGAACGCATTGCTATAAAATTCGAAGAACACTTGTGACTAGTAGCTCCTTGAGATTGAGATTGCCTTGATGAGCGGCTCTTTGAAGTAAATGACTGAGTGGTAAAAGAAGGCTCTGATGGGGTGTTGCGTCTGTTATATGAGAAAACTCCCCCGTAATCAATTGACTGAGTAACAATTACTATGCTCTCGAAGGTATGTAATCTAATGGGTCAAAAATCTTTTAGAGTGAAGTTATGCTCAATAGGTAAACAATTTGGAGGGTAGTTCGGGTAATCTTACGAAGGGTAATACTGACAAAATATGAACTGCATTCGAACAACATTTCCAACCTCTCCAAATGGACACCTCACTAAAAATGACTAACCAAGTAGCTAATTAGCCTACACTAATGACTCATTAAGTAATTGGCCCTGACCAATGACCCGTTTTGTTAACTCAAAGAATTAAGACCCTTAAACCCGGCCCATGACCCTAATCTAACTCTATGAATAATCTAAAAACATCATTAATGGGGGGATGAAGAACAACCTAAGAAAGAATCTAAGAACTTAAGAACTCTGGTTTTAAAACCCTTTTCTTGAGAATCTTCCAATTTTAACCAAGAACTAAATATGTTTATTACAGAATTACCCCGGAATATATTTTTAACTCATCAGTTTAGCAACCACAGTGGGAGCATGGACACCCAGATTGCGACAATCAAAGGTATCCAAAGATTCAAGAGGAGAATTGAATAATGGCTGAAGAAATGCATGTTGATCAACTTCTAATGAATGAAGAGGATCGGTCGGAGAGGCTCAGATAAGGGCTTCGTCCGAAAATGATGAAAAAGAAGAAAGAACTCAACTAAGAAATGATCTTGCCGAGTTAACAAAAGAGATCGAAGAAATGAAAATACATCGGTAAGCTGAAAGAGACCTAGTGAATCCAAAGGATAATCCGGTCGGATATCCAAAGCAAGTCTAGATAGATCATTCCCCTAAAAACATCAATTTTCGAGGAAAAAGCATCATGAAGAAAAGAGTTCTAGCTCTTCAGAATCCGGTAAGAGTTTATCTTCATCTAAATATTCATTTTATTCCTCCACTAACAGTGATTTTTATCAACAAAAGAAAATAGATAAATACTGAGATAAACGTCGGGGAAAGAAAATTGCTAGTAGAGACAAAAAATTGAAGGATCGGGAAATGTCGATGAAAAGACTTAAGAAAGTGAAGAGGTTGGATTAGAAAGAAAAGACAAAGGGTTCGGTTGATCACAGTATAGATCAGTTGCTGAGTGACTCGTTCAATGTACGATCTGAACCATGTATTTTTGTGGATTCTAATGAAATACATCAGTTTAGTGAGGGACGTAACTGGAGGCAATCACCAATATCAGCGAAGATTCTATCCAAGCACCTTCCACGGCGTCTAGATGTGTCTAAAATGGAAAAGTATGATTGGAGTAAAGACCCAGATAATCATCTGAAATAATTTAATTAATTTATGATGAGCTTCGATGATGATGACAAATTTTTGTCGGGATTTCTCTCAAACATTTAAAAATAGTGCTCTGAAATGGTACAATAGACTTCCAGATGGACCAATTAAGAATTTAGATATGTTCTGGATGGTCTTCCGACGACAGTTCGTACAAAGTAAGAAGTTAAGAAGAAATGGTTATACCATTATCGATTGTCACTAGATGGCATCGGAAACCATGAAACAATATGTTAGTCGGTTCGTGAATACTAAGAATGGCCTAGCTGATTGCTATGAGCAGGTGGCCATAGCTTCCCTCAGACAAGGTTATTAAAATGAGAGTTGGTTGACACGGTTACAAAGAAAAAGGTAGAAACGTGTGGTGGCCTATTAAATCAAGTTGGGAAAGAAATCACCGTAAAAGAAACAAAGCTGTTATGGCAGCCTCGACAGAGTAAACCCCGTGTAGGTGCTACGGATCAACAAGTTGTTAGTCAGTTTCATGTTTCTTCTAATTCTCGACCTCGGGAATCAGGTCAAGTATCAGGACGATCTAGATCGAACAAAACCTAGTAGTCCAGGCCAAGGAGGAACCAGTGGGTTCAACCTAGTTACTTTGCAAAGTTAATTGAAAACGTGGGGATAATATATGATAAAACCAAAAATCATGTACACTTTCGAAGACCTTTACATATCCAAACCCCAAAGGAGAACCAAAATACCTATTTTTATAAGTACCGTGAAGATACGGGTCATGATACAAAATATTATATAGCTCTTAAGCAAAAGATTTAGTTATTGATTGAAAATGGGAAATTGACAACCTTTGTAAAAAATCATAACTCAAATAGAAACCAGGTTTCAAACAGACCCAGCTCAAGCATTAAGAAAGAACAAGCTAGTGCACATGGTGTGCCATGATCCGCTTCAAATATCTCCAAGGGAGAACAAACCATGATAATTACATGACAGTTTCAAGATCTTTCTTATTTGGATTCAGAGTATTTAGATCCGGATCCTGATCGAAACCTTGTTAACATGGTGAGTAAGGGAAATGGGAGGGTTTCTCATTTTTGTAAGTTCTTCGAGTTATTGACAATATTCGGAGGGGATATGGCAATGGAACCTTTGAATTCTTCTAAAAAAAGGCATGTTAACACTTTGGATGTGTAATTAAAAGGGAAAATATCAGTTCATTTGTATCAAGGGCCTTCACCATTCATGGTCTTTGATTATGATGATCTGAGAGACGTCGCTGGACCAAATGAAAACAATGTGGTTATTGGGGCTTCTATTGATGGTACCGAGATTTGAAGAATTCTCATCGACACCAGTAGTTCAGGAAATGTGTTATTTTTTAGCCTAAAGACAAATGAAAAATCCCCTGGTAATCCAACCTTTGAACCGGACCATCATAGGGTTTACGGGTAGATCAGCAGACGTCATAGGAGAGTTTGATGGATAAACAACTCTTGGCATGGGGCATTTCCAGAAATCAATTCAAGTGTTTTTTGTAGTGGTAAATTTCCCAACTTGCTATAACACCATTTTTGTCAGGTCTTTGTTCTCAAGGATGCACGCCATTGCATCTACGGTTCATCAATGTCTGTAGTACTCTGTAGGGAATCAAGTGGGAGTGGTACGGAGAAATCAAAAAGTAGCTAGAGAATGTTATGTTGCGGCACTAGCTCCAAAAACTCTTAATTTACCAACCAATACACCCGAATAGCAGTCAAAAGAGTCCCCTTCAGATTACAATCATTTAGATGATCAAAGGGAGACTTCCAATACGATTATCCCGATTGAAGAAATAAAAATTCATTGTTTGGGGAACGAAAGAAATATTTGAATCGGTTCAAAATTATCAACAAATCTAAAAAATGAGTTACTAATTTTTTTATCTAAATATCATCATGTGTTTGCTTGGCGTAATGAAGATGTAACAGATGTACATGTTATTTGTCATAATTTGATATTACGATCAGATGTAGGTACGGTGATCCAAAAAAGAAGGGTATTTTCTAAGAAAACATCAGAAGCTATTGTAAAGAGTTTGATCGGTTAACCAAGATGGGTCACATAAAAGAGTCACAATACCCCTTGTGGACTGCTAATCTAGTTATGGTTAAAAAGAAAAACAGGAAATGGCGCATGTGTATCGATTTTACCGATCTAAATAAAGCTTGTCTCAAAGACCCATTCCTAATGCCTTGAATTAGTCAACTGGTGGATTCCACATCTGGAAATAAATTGTTATCTTTTATGGATGCTTTTGCAGGATATAATCAAATTCAGATGGATCCGAATAATCAAGATCATACTACATTTATTACTGACCGGGGGCTACATTTTTACGAAGTTATACCCTTCAGACTGAAAAATGCGGGTGCAACTTATCAACGTCTGGTTAACAAAACATTCGCCAGTCAGATCGGCTGAAATGTAGAGGTATACATAGATGATATGATGGAACAAAGTGTCAAATAGGAAGATCACTTATTCGATCTCAGAGAAACGTTTTCTAAGCTTTAAGCCATTAATTTGAAACTCAACCTGGAAAAATATACTTTCAGAGTTCGTTCTGGAAAAAATTTGGGTCATATAACCGGTGAGCGAGGGATTCAAGATGACCCGGCTCAGTTGAACGCTCTGTTAGCCATGGATCCACCCAGATCGACAAAAGAGGTGCAAATACTCACAGGAAGGTTAGCGGCGTTGAATAGATTTGTGTCTAGATCTTCGGATAAATGCTTTCAATTATTTCAAGTTTTTGGAAACGTAAAGGAGTTTAATTGGTCCTCGAATTGCGACAAAGCTTTCATCAAGATAAAGAGACATTTGTCCAACCCAAAAAAATTGTTCAAGCCAACAGAAGGGCAAAGACTTTACGTATAACTGGCGATTTCGAATTATGTTGTAACTGTAGTGTTAGTTCGGGAAGTGGATAGTAACCCCCGTCTGGTTTATTACATCACCAAAGCTTTACTTGATGCCGAAGAAAAGTATTTGAGGTTAGAAAAGTTGGCTTTGGCCTTAGTCATTGCATAAATGAAAATATGGCCCTACTTCCAGGGACATTCAATCATAGTTCGAACGTCTTTTCCTTTATAAGCCATGCTATAAAGTTGGAGTTTTTAGCCGAATGACCAAGTGGTCCATTAAATTAGGAAATTTCGACATCGATTTTGCTCCCCGGACTGCTTTCAAAGGTCAACCTGTAGCAGATTTCTTGGTAGGATTTCATTCTGATTGGAAAATGTTAAATGATTATATGGATTCACAAGGAAACGAATGGTGGTTCGAATTGATGGATGATCTAGTACTATGGGATGCGGGGACAGAATATGTTTAACTTCTACATTTGGGGATTCTACGTACCAAGCTATTCGGTTCGATTTCCAAGCATCCAATAATGAATCCGAATGCGAAGCAGCTATCGTTGGTTTAAAGGTCGCCCAAATTTGTGGAGCCAGAACTGTTCGATTAATGAGAGATTCATAACTGTTGGTTCACCAAGTTCAAGAGTTATGTGAAGCAAAGAAAGAGAAACTAGTAAAGTACCTCCAAGTATTGAAAGAAGTGTCAACGTATTTTGAAAATGTGAGGTACGAACATATACCCCAGGCCGAGAATTCGATGGCCGATTCTTTGGCTATTATTGCCTAAGCTGAAGCAGTTCTCTAGATTTTGGTACAAAAGTGTCCATCGATCACAACAACTTCTTCAAAGAAAGATCTTAGTACTGAAGAAAATTTTTAAATATCGGTTGTGTCCAATTCGGATTGGAGACATGAAATTCAACTTTTTATAACCAAAGGAATTTTTTTAGAGAGAAAATATCTAGCTAAAACATTGAAGTTGAAGGCGCATTAATTTGTAGTTTTGGGAGAAGTATTGTATAAAAAGTCCTTCTGGTAAACCATTGCTCTGACGCCTTGGATCAGATGAATCTCAATTTTTTTTATCAAAACTCCATGATGGAGAAGGATCAGCTCATTACGTTACAAAGCTCTAATCAAAAGGGTTTTGCTAGCAGGATACTATATGTCTACCATTATGGAAGATGCTAAAGAATTAGTGAGAAAATGTGATCATTGCCAGAAATTTGGAGATGCAATTTATGTCCCAGCTGGTCCAATGCAAAATATATCAAAAGCAACGTCTTTTGATAGGTGGGGACTTGATCTTGTAGGGTCATTACCAATGGCATTTGGAGGACGACAAACAATTATGGTCGCAGTAGATTACTTTACTAAATGTGTAGAAGTTGCACCAATTCCAGGGACTACTTCCAAGGTGATTATAAAGTTCATCTTAGCCCACATATGTTGCTGATTCGGAATACCCCAATGCATTACGACCGATAATGCTCCTCAATTTGAAACCCGAGAGATAGAAGAGTTTTGTGTTTCAAGATGGATTCGACATTGTTTCTCTTCTCCCTTTCATCCTCAAGCCAATGGTAAAGTATAAGTGGTTAATCGGACCATAATTAAAAGTCTAAAAATAATTTAGAGGGATCAACAGGTAAGTGGCTGAACTATTTACAGGAGGTATTATGGGCCTATAGGACTACTCTACACTCAACAACACACGAGTCTCCGTTTGCTTTGGTATACAGAATATACGATATTTATCCAATTGAATCCACTTTTCCTACCTTTAGAATTTCAAACTATTTCGAACAAGATAACAAATGACGGTACGAATTCAACTTAATCTCATTCAATAAAAAAAATGTTAATCTCATCTCAGAATGGTTCATTATCAAAGGTTAATGAGAAGCAGGTATGCTTCCAAAATCCCGAGAAGAGAGCGTAGTATTGAGGACCGAGTTTTAAGAAAAGCATTCTTGCATACCAAGGATAAGAGGCGAGGTAAATTGGCTATGAATTAGGAAGGTCCCTATACAATTGTTGAAAGGGTTAAGCAATGGACTTATCGGTTTGTTGATCAAGAGGGTGTTCCTTTAAGGCACCTGTAGAATATTGAAAACCTAAGGATGTACTTGGAGTAAATTTATAATTATTTACTTTAATTTTGTTTATGTAAATATATCAAATACGGGCATACTCTTTCTTACCATGGTGGCTCAGGGAGGTTTTAACAAGGTGCCCGACTTGTCAATCAACTTCTTTTTGTCCTTTAACATTATTTGTCTCTTCTAAAGTTTGTGTTCGCCTTCGAACGGATTACCTTTGAATGGCATAAAAAGTATGGCATAAGGATAAGTTCATCTTCTCCTTCGAATGGACTACCTTCAAATAACCTAAGTACAAGTTTATGCTGCCTTCGAATTGATCACCTTTGAATGGCTTAAAAGTATGTCACAAGTATAAGTTCATTTTTTCCTTTGAATGAACTACCTTAGAATGGCCCGAGTACAAGTTTATGCTGCCTTCGAATGGCTTAAAAGTATGGCATAAGTATAAGTTCATTTTTGTCTTCGAATCGATTACCTTCGAATGTCCTAAGTATAACTTCATGATGCCTTTACAGATTAATATTTTAAAAACAACTGACTACCTTCGAATGGACCTAGTACAAGTTTATGCTGCCTTCGAATGGATCACCTTCGAATGGCTTAAAAATATGACATAAGTATAAGTTCATTTTTTTCTTTGAATGGATTACCTTCGAATGGCCTAAGTATAAGTTCATGTTGCCTCTAAAGATTTATGTTTTTAGAAAAAATTGAAGATACCAAATTTTAAATGTAAATAAAAATTATCAATACCAAATATCTTGGCCATTAAAGGACTTTGTTCAAAAGTACATCACAAAATTCTTTGGCCATCCAAGGACTTTCCGACAATATACATAATACAAAATTTCCTTGCATCTGCCAAGGACTTAAAAAATCTTGAGAACTAGGAGTTGTTACTCTTTAGTTTATTCTTCTTTCGATCTCTCTCCTTTCCCATCTGAGCTCCCTTTATTTGATCCTACTTCATATTCTCCATCCTGTCTTCCGACGCTTCTTCAGAAACGACCATCTTATCAGCCAAAGAAATTCCCGGAGGTATGAATTTCTCTGGAACCAAGCCCCACAGTGATCTCAAGTTTAGATTTGTAAATTTTATATGCAAAAACAGTACCATATCTGATTTAATAGAGACATCCTGAGCATTCAGTGTGTCCAAAGTAGCATTTGCGTATGCCTCCATCGCATCGTCAGCTTCTTAGGTAGATTTGGCTTCTAATTCTTTATTCTAACTCTTTATTGTCTTTTCCAAAGATTTTTTATCAGCCATAGAATGATCCAAAGATTCTTGACGGGTCTTAATTGACCCTGCATCTTAGTTATCTTTTTAGAACTAGATTTCTTCCAATTTTTTGAGTGCGTTTTGAGCTTTGGTTACCTCATTTTTAGCCTTCTCCATTTATGACCCAAGGGTCTCAGATTCCTTGATTGCATCTTCAGCTCTAGTTTTTTATGCATCAAAGGCCTCCTGAAGCCTATTTTTCTCTTCTTCATAGTCCTGAATAATTCCCCAATGATTTCTGATTTCTCTTTCCAGCTCGACTACATGCCAAACACAACCTGTGATTAAGTATCCTACAACATCGTTTTCCTTTGAAATTTCAAAGGAGGTACCATCATATACCATGTTAGGACCAGTGCTTGGAAAGGCTTTATTAAAAGCCTTGTAGTCGAACCCGGTTAACTCATCAAGAGATTATTCGCCTTGGTAGCACCTTCACTTTCATAATTTAGAAATAAAAAAAGGGGATCTGGTGTAGGAATCAACGGTACCTGAACGTTCGGACGCAATGTAAAATCTGAACAGATTGTAACTTTGTTCTTCTATTTCTGCCTTTCTCTATTACTTTTTGTATTACACTTTTAAGTTTTCTTTGTTGCTCGACTATGCTATTTGGCACAACATCTTCTTCCACCGTAGCTGCCACATCATCCAACAATGATGCATCGATCCTTGGTGATTGTTCGTTGGTATTTTGCTTCATCGATACTTTGTGAAGCACTTTTCTTCTTCATTTTATCTATGTGATTGGGAGCGTTTCTCCTTGTTGGATGATGAACCTTCACATCGGCCTTCTCAATCCTACGTAAAATAGCAGTGGACGTAGAAAATGTGATGGATTATTTCCATGACAGTTCTCCCTTTGAACTGGTCCTCTAAAGGTGATTGCGGGTTAAATTCCCGACAATAAAACAATCATGAAAAAAATTGTTCCATTTCATATCAGCCCATATGTGCAACTTCCTGAAGGTATTGTGAGCAGCTTTCAAGTGACCGGTGAAACAATTCGAGAGAACTGCAAATAAAAGGAATTAGGTCGGTGTTCGAAGTAAACATAGACAAACTAAAATACCAAGTAGAATAGTTGGGTAAGATTACCTGGATATTTCCAAAATCTAATCAGCTTGCTTGGGTTTCCCTAAGATAAAGATAATTTTCGACCATTTTCCCATCGTCCACTAATAAACAAAAATTATGTCTTCAATATCCTATCTGACTCCAACAAATCATTCACAACTTTGAACTCATTTCCCATATTTAAATGGTAAAAAGGAATTTTGGAGTTACGACATAAACCAGCAATGGGTGCCATTTTCTCCATTGGCATAAGTGTTTGAGACAATCTTGATGCAATAATACAAGAGGCCAGAGTATACCATGCATTTGGACTAAGTTGACTTGGACATAACCTAACTAATTCGAAGTACCTAACAATTTCGGGATCTAAGGGAAACCTCAGACCCTAGTTCAACAATTCTGTAAACATCACTAACTCGTTTGAACCACAATTCATCGGAGTTTATCCACCCTTAGGCAACCTAACCCTAATCGTATAAAGAAATACCCATTTGGTACGAACTGCCTCTAGTTCTTTCTTATCGAAATAAACATAAGATATCTTATTTAACACTAAAAGATATTCTACGGTTACCTTTTTGAAATTAAGGCCAACTCGACCAACCAGAGAAATTGGCAAGTCTTCTGATTCTTCCTCAATCGTATTTTCTTTGTTTTGAGCTCTTCCCTTTGTTACGTTCCAATCAAGGAAAGGTTTAGAAGCTTCACATGTCTGACCGGACGTTTCCAACAAAGAATCTGCGCTCGAATCCTCAATTACTTCCTCCATTACCTTGGGATCTGATTCTAGTGGTCTGATGGGCTGGGTACCAGCATCATCATCTAAAGCAGATGAATTTTTATTTAGACTTGGAGATGAAGGGGAATCAATAAGTACCAGTGGTTTGACTGTCGGCCGAGCCCTTGTTGCTGATGACCTAGTTATTCGAGTTAAGATAACCTCTTCAGAATCTGATCCCATTGTTTTAAACATTGAAGGAATTGGGCGACTCAAAGATTTATGACAAGTAAGTGTTTTTGGTAGGTGATGAGGGGAAGTCGATGAGTGGGCAGTTGTAGATATTTCGGGGAGAAGGTTTTGAGTACCATGGATTTTTGTAGAATATTTTGGTAGAAAATTTCCAATACCTATGTGATACCCTCCATACTCTATGAGTCGAGTAGTGGCTATTGGAGGAGAAGAAGCAGGAAAAATGGCAGATATTCGGGATTTTTTCTTCTCTTTTTCTAATTCAGAGAGATTTAACCAACCACATTTGATCAAAGTTGTCCTCTCGGTAAACATGCAATTACAGTGACTTTCTTTTCTTTGCACAAGTAATTTAACCCTTTCAAAAACGTATAAGAATGACCAAATGAAAACTGATATATATATAGAGAAGTGGGGGAACATTTAAAAGTCACAAAACCTTATTAGAGAAATACTTAAGTACCCTAGTTACCTAGGTAAAGGTAAGCCTAATGACTATACTCCCTAGGGAAATTCAAACGTCGCACGTTAATTACTCTACTTTATCTAGGGCATAGTAGATGCAGACTTCGATGAGCAATTGACATGTGTAAAAGAAATGCGACGGAAACCAACGGTAATATCACAGAAGGTGTAGAGTTCTATAACGTTACTAATTTTGGCAAAAAAAATTGAGTTCCAATTTTGGCAAAAATTATGAATTCCTATGATCAAAACTTTTGAATTTTTTTTTTAAAATAGAACTTAAGAATTAGTCTTCAAAAATGAGTTTTTTTAAAAGACTAATGGGGGCTATATGATGGGTCAGAAATATTTTTATTATGAAATTATGTTCAATAGATAAAAAGATTCGGAGGGTCGTTCAGGTAATCTTACGAAGGACAGTACTGATAAAAGTGGAACCGCATTCGAATAGCCATTCTGACCTCTGCAAATGGACACCTCACTAAAGATGACTAAATAAGTAGTTAATTAGCCTACACTAATGACTCATTAAGTAATTGGGCTGATCCATGACTCGTTTGGTTAATTCAAAGAATTAAGACCCTGAAATCCATCCCATGGCCCTAATCTAACTCTATAAATACTTTCAAAAGCATCATTAATGGAGGATGGAGAAAAACTTAAGAAAGAATCTAACAACTTAAGAACTCTGGTTTTGGAGCCATGTCTTCAGAATCTTCCAAGTTTAACCAAGAACTAAATCTGCTTGTGACAAAAATTACCCCCAGAATATTTTTTTAAACTCATCAAAATCCAGCAGTAGCCATAATTTTCTATTTCTCTCCGTCTAGTTTAGCTGTGAACATACAAACACCGAGATGTTACCGAATTTGGAATTCGTGGTGGGTAAAATTGAGGAGGAGAAGAAAATATGACCTGTGATTTTCTTGATAATGATGATTAGTTGCAGCTTCTCTCTCTAAAAAGTGAAATTTCTGTCCCTAAAAGTTATTGAACTGAAAAAATAAAAATAAAACTATACGTCTACCTGATCTAGGGTAAAGCAAGATCATAGGTCTAATAAAGTAATGACACATACCACATAGTACAATTGGTTAACAACTATGAAGTTTGACGACAACCATATCTGAACGACGTCATCAGATAAGATTGGAATATATCTTTTAACTAATGTAAGAGAAACAGTGAAGATTTGTGTAGAGATGAAACAAACCCGGTTTGAATGATTTATTAGTTAACCCTCTCAAATGTCTTTAAGAAGACCAAAAGGGCTATTTGATGAGGTCAAAAATATTCTAAGACAAATTTAGAATTATGCCAATATTTATTTTTTGTACTTATTTTATTCTTTATTATGTCATTTGACCTAATGGGTATTAACTCATGGGCTTGACCAATAAACGTGATTCTATCCATTAGACTAAAGTTTGCCTATAAATAATTTCTGAAAAAACATTAATGAGGATCGGACTTTCACTCTCTAAATAATACCGGAAATAGTTCAATTATCTTTACACTCTCCACGTTAAATTTATTCCATCTCTTTACATTACAAAATTATCCTCCCTATAAAAATTTATCCACGCCAAGAACGCGTATCATCGAGTGGTTGGGTGAGATTTAATTTTACAGCAGTAGAGAAAGAAAAAGTATTTAAACAAAACAATAAAAAATTAGAGATAGTTTATATAGAGAGAAAACTCTCTTTATCATTGATTTCATCAAATCCATTTGAAAACTCCCCTTTACAAGAATTTATGCTTGTGGAATGAGAGTTTTCACTATTTCACAGCTTCACAAACCGTATTTTCAAACTCTGTAATTATTATTTTTCATCTTGCCAAAATCTTGAAGGAGTCTTTGCTCCCAAATGGTTGTATTTTCATTTGTCGTAACTATCGCCCACTGTTGACATCATCAGCATAAGTTACAGCAATTTTAAGCTCTATTTAGTATTCATTGGCTTCAATGGCATGTTCAATGCCACTATTATGGTTTCGAGAGTTATTACTAGCTTTATTTGGATAATCATTTCTCTTTTATTAATTGTTCATGGCTTTACGGGCTTTTTAGTGTCTTAAAAAGGTACCCATACTAAAGTTGTGAACTTTGGAAAATAATTGTTTTGAATATATCCTTTAGAAAGAGTTTGAATTTAATACACCACTTAAATAACTTCCAAAAATACCCTCCAATCAATTTCTATCACCACCAGGATTTATTAACTGTTGTTACACTAGTGAAATCAAAGATCTTCGTTCAACTGATTTTCAATTCTCATGGTCCAATAAGGAAATTAACAACCCTCTCTCCTCCAAAATTGGTAGGCTACTTTTCAATGTTCATTAGAATGATCGCTTTCTCAACTCCTTTGTTTACTATGATTTCCCTCGTACATCTGACCACACCCTCATCACGTGATACATTAACAACCCTAATTACCATGTATAAAAACCTTTTAAGTACTTTAATATATGGTAATCGCATCATAACTTCTCGTATATTATCACTGAAAGATGGAATACCCCTTACGAGGGTTCCATCATGTTTGTAATCTGTAGAAAACATAATCATATCCAAGAGGCGCTTTATGCTCTCAACAAAAGACTATTCAGTAACATTAGCAATATAGTTACCGACACCCAACCTTATTTCTCTGAGCCTAGTAGTACCTGACAATTGAAGCAGCTAACCTATTTTTTATTGAGGAAAAATATTTTCCTCAAAGAACCATGATTTCCTCAACAAAGTTGAAGAATATCCCTTCAAACAAAAATCCTGTAAAACCTACCTGAAGCTTGGAGACCAAAATTCAAAATTCTTTCACAACAATATAAAATCTCGTATTGTCATAAACAAAATTGTGTCTATAAACAACCTGGAAGGTATTAATAGTTCTAATGGCATACCTCCATCTTTCGTAATCATTTCACCAACCTCCTAGCTGGTAGAAATTGATAACCATTACATTAGGTGCTTCTGAAAAACAGTGCATGGTCATCCCCATCACTGACTTTGAAATCAAGTATATCTTGTTTAGTATTGACAAACAATAAGGCTCTCGGGCCTGGCAGTTTCAGTACGAGTTTTTTCAAACCCTGTTGGTCCATCATCGCCCCCGAGTTATGTAAACTTGTGCACCTTTTTTCGCAATAGCCAAACAGACCCCACTTGGAATAAACTTCCAGTGCTCTCATTCCTAAGACTTATAGCCCTTCCACCCCATCAGATTTTAGACCTATAGCTTGTTATAATATAACTTACAAAGTTATCTTAAAAAATCTCACTTTTAGGATCAATGACTCCTACTATCCCTCATGGACCCATACCAATCGGCCTTCATACCTGGTAATAGTATTTCTGATAACATCCTCCTAACTCAGACCTCATGTAGGGTTATTACACCAACAAGAAGGGTTTCGTGCTACTCTTAAGATTGACCTCATAAATGTTTTTGACAACTTCCATTGGTACCTCTTTCTGGACATTCTTTATCTTATTGATTTTCCTACAAGAATGATTGGCAGTGCATCACCATGCCCTCGTACTTAATTTGCACCAGTGACAATAGTTTTGGTTCCTTCCAAGAGACAAGAGGCTATTTCAAGATCATCATTTATTTCCTCTTTTTTATCCAAGTTATCTAGGTTCGCTCTAGAATACTCCGGGAAAAAAACCATCATCCATCATTTGGCTTCAACTGGAACTGTTAAAAGCTCACAATATCTGCTTTTGAGGTGACCCCGTGATTTTCTATCGCGCCAACATCAACCTTATGAAGAAAGGGTATCGATGAGTTTTCTAGTATCCCTGCTCTCAATCTCAACCCCACCAAAAGTAAGGTCTATATCTCGAGGGTCTCAGACTTTATATGCCTCTCTATTATCTCCTCGCTTGGGTTCGAGGAAGGATCCCTCTCGGTTTAGTACCTTGGGGTCCCTCTTATCACCTCTCGTCTCACTTACAATGATTGCATACCCCTCTTCACCAAAGTTACCAACATATTTCTTATGCACGAAGACTCTAGCTGATCAAAGTTTTTTTTTGCAAGCCAAGTCTAATGGTCATCAGTGTTCATACAACATGTTTGTGTCTTTAAGGAGCTCAACAAACTCTTCCACAGATTCTTGTGGTCTGATCCCAAAATGAAACTTTCGGGCTCTAAAGTCGCAGAGAACAAGGCCATCTTATCCTCATCTAAGGGCAACCTCGTGATTCTAGACCTTAAGGTCTGGAATCAGGCGGATGCCCTTAAGCATTTCCGGTCCATCTTGACCAATAACCCATCTTTAATCTATATCAGTTGGATTCTTACTGAGAAAATAAAAAATAAAAACATTTGAAGCACGACGATGCGCTTCTCCATGAGTTGTGGGTGGAGGAAAATCCTCAATCTTAGGTCTTTTTGCTTCTAAACTTTACAAAGTTGATATCGACAATGGTGTCTCCACATCCGTCTAATATGACCCTTTACTTTCGCTAACTCCCTTGTTGGCTATTATGGTCCTAGTATAATTTGGTATCCTAGAATCAGAAACAATAACATGGTGTCTGATATTGTTAGAGCCGACTCCTGGATCTGGTCCGCCCAAATCCGTTAAGGAGAAAGCCCTATCAATTTTATCTACTAGAAATCGGTAAAAATATCAATCTTTTTTCATATCCCTCTAATTTAAGGATATTAAGATCTGAATTCCTGACCAGAATCGTAATATATTTATCATATGAAGTATTTGCAACCACATATGGCCCTCCACATCGCAAGTCTCTTGGGCCAATCTTGTTTGAAAAAAGTATATCATTTCACTCACTCCTTTATCGTCTGGTTGTCCATCCAAAGTAAACTGACCACCCGAGACAAACTCCTTGCATAGGGATACACCACTACCCCTGAGTGTGTCTTATGTGTCAGCTCACCTGAGAATATTAGCCACATTCTGGTTGAGTTCCTTTACTCCCAAAACATTTGGAAGGCTTGCTCCAAAAAACTCAAGTTTTTACTCTTGAATATTGACCGACCCTCATGATTGTGTACCGCCAATGCATGTCCTTCTCCTCCTCTAACGACATTAGCCATATTTGGCAGGCCACTATGATCTTCATTGCCTCTCTATTCTAGGGTACAACAATATCCCACTGTATACTAACTCAACTTCTTTGTTTTTTTTAGGTTGTCTTTGTTCTAGATCTCACGACTTACACTCCCGGTTGGTTTGTTTGAACGTCTATGTGCTTCACTCTCATTTTTCATTTTTTTTATTTTGTTAGGCCGTTTATTTACAAGAAATTTCTCTATAACTTATAAAACTATTTATCTTGTTAAAGCTTTGTCAGGTATCCGATATATATGATATATATGTATGTAAGCAATTTATATTTTTTATATATTTAATTTTTACATAAATGAAAGTATTTGCATATTTATTTTATATTTTTTATTGAAGTTATTTGGAAATATATATATATATATATATATATATATATATATATATATATATATATATTTGTGTAAAAAACATTAAATAAAATAAAAGGGGTCATACAAATACCTAGGGCAAACCCCGAGGAGATACAATCGACAAGTGAAAGTCGAAATAACGGACTACCAGGTAGCCAAAAGTAGGTTGGAAAGAAAAACATAAGATAATATAGAATGGAGACATAGAGGTGATAATCTAGAATCATAAAAGCTACATGATCAGGATCATCGAGCCAACCCGATGAGAACTCCAAGGAAGTCCACTACAAGTCCGCAAGTGAAAGAAGTCAGCTGAAAAGGCAATACGCTAGAACCTGCAATAAAACTAGAATAAGTAAGAGATAAATTATTACAAAGGCCAACAAATCGTGGTACCATAGAATCTGAACCGAAGATCAAAAAACTTCGGTGAGAAACCATGGAGGCAGTGGATGGAGGGGAACCAAAAATTCTTGAATTCCTCTTCTTCCAGACTTGGTAAATAACTGCGCCAAAGGTGACGAATTTGAGAATGAGACCAGTTTGACGCCTCGTTAACCCAAGATTGCTAAATAGTGGGAAGGAAATAGAAACCAACTTTAGTGTTAGCATTGGTCCAAATACTCTGAGTGAAACTACAATCAAGGAGGAGATGATCTGTAGTTTCAGAAGTAGAGTTACATAAGACACAGTCAGATGGGGTATTGTAACCCCACCTGAGTAATTTATCCCTAGTGGAAAGTTTGTCTTGGACAGCAAGTCATAAGATAAAAGAAAGACGGGGAATATTGAATTTATTCCATACTAACCTGGCCCGCCCCACAATTGGGGCGGGCTGATGAATAGATTTATATGTATCCTTGATTGTGAAGTTGATGCAACCAGCTTTCACAATCCAATAAAGAATTTCCTTCAAAAAGATGTTGGGAGAGGAGAGGGAGAGAATGAGTCTGTTTATCTCCTTGAATTTGCGTTACTTCTAGCTCTTGCAGCTCTGACGTTTGAAGGCCAACTCCGATGACCATTGAAAATGATGTCTGAGACTTTGAGATTCTTCCCGAGTCTGGAATCATCAATGATATTGGAACCATAATGCATAGCAAGAGAGGTGGGGAGAAGCCATGGATCATACCAGAATGAAGTACTCGATCTATTTCCTATAGCCACCCTATACAAATTGCATGCCAATGGGCGGAGACAAAGATTTTCCTCCAAATCCACGAAGGGGATGATCCAATAGGGAGATCCCAGAAATTATTGTTTTTTATTTTTTTTTCAATATTAATCAAATCACTCCAGATCGAATGATTATTATTGCTGATAATATACCAAAGGTGCTTGAGGACAACTGCCTAATTCCATGTTTTTAGGTCTAGATTCCCAAGGCCACCCTTTTTGTAAGAGAGATAATGTTGGAACAGACTACTTTAGCCATGCGGGTTTTCATAGCTGAACCCAACCGGAGGAATCGACAGAGATATTGGGTAAGCTCATTTAATGATCATAGAAGAGAGGATAAAGATGGAGGACCAATAAACATGCCCAGTGAAAAGGACAGATTTGATGAGCTGTAGCCTACCCGCATAGGACAGATGCTTGGAAATCCAAGAGTCAATTCTGGCAGTAATCTTATGGAGAAGAGAACGACAATCCAAATGGGTAAGACGATCAGTAGGGAGAGGAATTCCCAGGTTATTTACTGGGAGAGAGCCTTCTAAGAAACCCATAATCGAAAGAAGCTCAGTGCGGAGAGGGTAATTGATACCCGAAAGGAATATGTGGCTTTTAGAAGAATTAACCTTTAAACGTGAAAGAGCATAAAAATCGTCCAAGGCCTCTTTGATAAGGAAAAGATAATTGACATCACCATGACTAAAAATCATAAGGTCATCTGCAAAGCAGAGATTCGTGATTTTGAGTTTGTGGCATTTCTAGTGGAATTTGATTTTTTTGTTATTACTCTTTTCCTTAAGGATACTGGAGAGAACTTGCATGACAAGGACAAAGAGAAAATGAGAAAGCGGGTCCCCTTGCCTGAGGCCCTTCCTATTTTGAAAATTACCGAAAGATTCACCATTGATATTAATGAAGTATGAGGGGGAAGAGATGCAATTGATGATCCAAGTGATCATCTTATCCGGGAAACTCATACTCACAAGAATGTTAAGGATGAGATGCCACCAAAAATTTTCAAAAGCCTTCTTATGGTCAATCTTAAGAGCAAACCTCTTACCATTACTATTAGTATGGTAGCCTTGAAGCAGTTCTTGGGAAAGAAGGATGTTGTCCGAGATGTTCCTACCCGAAATACAGGCCGATTGGGAGTTATCAATCAGGTAGGGGAGGAATCTTTAATTCTGTTTGCTAAGATTTTAGAGATAATTTTGTAAACAACATTACAAAGAGCAATCGTTTTACAGCAGCCTCGGAAGGGGAATCTTTTTGGGGATAGGAGCAATGGATGTGGTGTTCCAAGAGCAGTGAATGATTCCATATTGGAAAAATTCGAGAACACCATTACAGATATCCTCCCCAACTACATTCCAAGAGGATTTAAAAAAACAAGAGTTAAAACCATCAGGAGCAGAAGACTTATTACTATCAATGCTAAACATAGCGGATTTTATATCCTCACTAGTGATCTCACGGACCATAGAGACCTTATCGGAATCATTAAATTTAGTGGACAAAAGAGATGAAACTTTCTGCAACTCCGGATAACCAGCAGGATGCCGAGTACCAATGGAGTTTTCGGAGTAACTCACAAAAACCTTAGAGACACTAACGGAGGAAGAAACAGAGATCCTCTGGTCGTTATTAATAGAAATAATTTTATTACGGAAGAGACGAGTTTTAATATTGTTGCGAAAAAATTTGGTGTTTTTATCACCAAGTTTGATCCAGTTTTCTCTAGATTTTTGTTTGAGAAAAGATTCTTCGGCTCGACTTAGAAAGATGAAGGTTGAAGAAGCCTCGACTTATTTTTGAACCAGGATAGGGTTAAGAGGATCAGTAGCCAGATTAGATTGAGCAAAAAAGAGAGTGTTTTGAGCATTAGTAACTCTGATACTAATGTCGCTATACTCCTTTCGGTTGAGACAAGAAAGTTCATGTTGAAGACGATTGAGTTTGTCAGTGACACGACTCATACCGGAAGAAGTAATGGGAAGGTTCCAGCTATTGGACACAATGTTTTTGAACTGGGGATGGGATTGCCATATGTTAAAGAATTTAAAGGGTTTCTTCCTCCATTTCATAGGGAGAGCAAGGTTGAGGGTGACATTTGTATGGTCAGAGGACCGAAGAAAGCCAAAGTGAACGAACAACATTGGAAAGAGATCATCCCAGTAAGGGTTGACCAAGACACGATCGATTTTTGAGAGAATGGGATGGGAAGGTTGCTTATTGATCCAGGAGAATTGGAAGCCTGTAGATCTGAGAACACTGAGTTCACAGAAATAGCAGCAATTATTGAAATCGTCGATAGCCAAGGACCAATTGTCGGAGGAGCCTAATTGCTCCGCCGGATGACGGATGGCATTATAATCCCCTAGAGCGGCCCAATGAATGCTCTGATTGAGGCTGGAAATGTTAATCATATCATTCCAAAGAGGAGTACGATCCATAGCCCCATTGAACGCATAGATCGCAGTAAACCTGAAGGAGGAATTGATGTTGTGGCACTTGGCTGAACAATGGATGAATTGGGTAGATTGAGAAAGTCTAGAAACATAGATAACACTAGGATTCCAGATGATCCAAATTCTACCTAGGGGTGGGAAGAATGATTGGTGATAACATGTCAAAAGGGAGCCATATGTCTAAGGATTGAATCAACTTTAAAGACTTGGACTTTGGTCTCGACTAAAATTAACAGGGAGATACTTTTTCTAATAATAAAATCAGTAACATCTTTTTGTCTGACAAGATCATTAATACCCCTCACATTCCAAGTAGCAATATTCATAAGAAAACATACTTACAGTACATCAAACGATGGTCCTGTCGGAGGACTTACACTTTTTCCTTTGTCCTTGGCAACAGTGGAACGAATCTTTTTAGGAGGCGATTCAATCTTCTCTTCATTATACTCCTCCTTATCCTCTTGCAGGTGGGGGGGGGGGGCGAGCTAATGGCTGCCGACTAACTCTGGATCCATCTCTGATGGGTCCCTCTTCTCAGAAGATTGCAAAGGATACTCAAGGATGGGACCTTCTTGCGACCCTTAATTTTGAATATTATAATATAATGTCTCATCCTTAGGTCAAGAGCGAATCGTTTTTGGAGGTGAATCCAACGCCTCCCTCTATCAATCTCATTGACCTCTTCAAACGGGGCCGAGCGATGCCAACGACAACATGAGTGGCGACACGAACGTGAATACCATTACATGTGAAAGAAATAAAAGACGGAATCAACCAGAAAAAAAAAAGCGATACACGCTCATAAAATACTTTAAAAAATTCATAATAAAATCTAAGAAAAATCCAAACCGTCATGGATTTACTGAACTTATTCAATTGTTCGACCGAAAAATATATAATAGACTATACCGCATAATTAATAATTATACAAGCATTAACAACTGCAAAATCTAATTTATGCACATATATTATTTTAATAATGCAGAATAAACCGATGGCCCCAAATTTGCATTCACAATTGCAATTTCTAATTCATATCTTAGGCTTTGAACAGTACATCGTCCCTCGACTATCACTTATGGTGGCAAATAGTCCCTTGACTTTCAAATGTCCGTTGACAGTCTCTGGACTATCGCGTTTGGATAAAGTTAGTCCACCAGATCCTCTGATCCATGAGAGGTTGCCACGTGTCACCATAGTCCCCAGATTTTTGTATCACCACTAGTCCCTTGAGTTTAGTTTTCTGTAATTTTCTACATTTTGGGTTTGACCTAAACTCAAGGGACTAGTGGTGATACAAAAATCTGGGGACTATGGTGACAGGTGGCAGTCTCTCATGGATTAGAGGATCTGGTGGACTAATTTTATCCAAACGCAATAGTCCAGGGACTATCAACGGACATTTGAGAATCAAAGGACTATCTGCCACCAAACGCGATAGTTGAGGGACGATTTACTGTTCAATGCCTCATATCTTATAATAATGCTAAAAAGAATTGGTGGGCCCAAAACTTTATTATTATAAAGAATAGCATCAGAGTTAAATGGTTTAACTTGAAGCCCATGCATAACATGGCCCCAAAACTTTATTATTATAAAGAATAGGATCACATTTAAATGGTTTAACTTGAAACCCATGCATAACAGACCCATAGAGAATAGGGTTATCCCCGAATACCATCATATTCACTTCAAGCGTCGTAACGTTATGACATACCCTACAGAATGTCGACTTCAGCTTCTCTGGTGATCACCATCCGGCAAAATCACCATAACTAAACGTATCACCGTGACAATCGATATGGAAAGATTGGTAATAACCGAGAGAGAAACGAGAAAACTTTTTAAAGACCAGTGAAACCAAATCGACGATTGGGTAACCCGAGACAGGACAACACGAAAAGCTTTGATGGCTAAGAACAAAAAAAGTTTTGGATTCAAAAAAAGAAAAAAAAAAGTCTCTGCCGTGATTGTTGATCCATAAGATATCCTCCTCTGAGTGTTCGTCTAAGGTCGAGTCCGACGCAGGAGACAAAACAACATTGGCGAGAGGGTAAGAAGCACCATGGACACTAGGATCCACCAACGACTTAACTCCGACATCGAACATAGAAAAATAAAGAACGTTGCACGTCTCGGAAAGAAACCAGATCGATTTTAAAGGACCTTTGAAGCAAGGTAAACTGAGCGACGACACTGACAGGGAAAAAGCAAAGAGGGGAAAGCGACCGGAACATTTCCTCTGGGAAGCACCGCTCTTACTTTCAACCGAGGAAGACTCATTGGTCGGCAAAAGATCGGCAATAGCATAGAGATATAAAAACATTGAAAATAGCTTTCGATAGTAAAATAACCACCGAAAATAGAAGAATAGATGATGTAACGGGTTTGGGTTTCGGGTTAAAAGATCTAAAACCACCATAACAACCAGAAAAGCATGAATTTTCTATAAAAAAATAACCGTTGGAGGTTACCGTTGAAATTGAGATGATAGAGAGAAGGAGGAGCGTTTTTGTGTTATATATATATATATAATAAAAGCTCAATAACATAATTATCGAAATTGTAATTATTAGTACTTAACCTATTATATTATTTAAATTTAATAATACCTTATCTAATATTGACTAAATAAAGATTATAAAGCCGAGTTGGTTGAGTATGGCATTCTTATGAGTTCGAGTCTCTCTACGTACACTTTCTCGGTAGTGCCTTTCACTTTATGTGGTTTACCTTCTGGCGTTGGTTTGCAGGCTATCGCGTCAGACTGAGGGTTTACCTGCACTCATTGCACTTTGAGTAGCGGTTGCGGGTTCCCTCCGAAAAAAAAAAATAAAGATTAAGGTTTTCATGTTATAAGGGTTGATATCCGATCTTCAAAACTTGTGTACTAATTTTTGCTCACGTGATATAAAAGAAAAATCGGTGTTTATATTTGTTCCATAAAAAGAGAATTGCATTTTAAAAAAACGGTTTGAAATATTGTTAAGTTTTTATATTTTGAGTTTTTTAAGAATAAATTTATTGTTTTATTATATAAAAAACAATTACTGCCTGTAGGCGTAGGATAAAGAACATGTTATTTATTTGCGTCGGAAGGAGAATATAAATCCCCTTCAATTGCATAAGACGCTTGGTCTTTTTACTTGAACATATAATTAAAAGTGTTATATTTAAAAAGTTAATATATGAATTAGAGTTCAAGTGCAAAATTTATGATACAAATGTGTTTAAAACAATGACAAAAAAAATTAAGATGGGTCGAATGGGAACGACTTGATAAACTTATATCTTTTTCAACCAAATGAAAAAACCTATATTCTCTACGAAAGGAAATAAATGAGTTTATAAGGACCCTATTGGATTCATTATAACTGAAATGGGCCCAAAATACTTATAAGGCCGACTCTTTATTTGGCATCTTCGTTGCGTGCAAAAGAGTATGTCAGTAGGCCCAAACTAGAGCTGAAATTTAGCAACATTGGGTATAACAACTTCAAACCACCGGATGCTCCTTTTATTCAGACATCCTTTTTTGTTTAATGTTCGTTGCTTTGCGATCGAAAAAATTATTTTATTTTGTAATTTTGTTTACTTAATCGAAACCATAAAGTGACTTATTCATTGGTTAATTTTATTCGGTAAGAGTAAAGTTTTTTTATTTGATGTTGCAAAACACGTATGGATTGTTCAATGTTTTAGTGTGGTTAGTTTATTTATGCGACTATTATAGTCATAATACTTTATCAAACAAGTCGAAGAGCGCGAAGTACAAATTTGTTTAATTATATTGTGATTAACGGACTCTAGAGACGGTAAAGCAGTTGTAAGGCTCACTAAACTCAAAAAGAAAACACTTTGGTGGAAGAGATATATATTATATCTTCATTGGGTATATAAACATTCCGCTGCGTATAGGTTTTATTTGTTAGAATTTAATGACTATGTGTATGCGAGCACCGTTATGAGTTTAAAAGATGCAATAATTGATGTAGAAATATTCACATTTGTACCTAGATCTAGAGACATTATTTAGATATTTTTCAATAGAAACTTAGTTCAAGTTAAAGATGATTTTCAAATTTATTTGGTTCAAGGGTCAAGAGATAAGATTGAGTATCAATATCAATATTGTTTTATTATTGAGGATAATCTGAGGACTTCTACTAAACATATGACAACAAGGCAGACTGCATTCTTGAAAGAAGCTATCCAAGATGAGATACATTCTATCATGCATAATGATACATACAAATCATTAGAAAATAAATAGATTTTTAAAAGGAAAATGAAAGTAATTCGTACCATTGGAATGTATAAAGCCACATTGGTTATCCAATGTTTTAAACAAAAAGGAATTATTAATTTTTTTTATAATTATGCTCATATCCTTAGGATTTCCACTATTAAATTATTGATATCACTTGCATTTGTATATATCTTGTAGTTTAAATGAATACAAAAACTACATTCTTGAATGGTGATTTGAATGAGGAGATCTATATGAAACCAATAAATTATTGTAATTTAGTTTTGAGATAAAGGATTTGGAGAAGCTAATTCTCAATCTCGTTATATTGGGAAGGTATTAAATAAATTCAATTTTAAAGATTGTTCTCTTGTTAGCACTCTTCTAGACCCTAGTCTTAAGATTTTACCTAATAAGGGTGTTGCAGTATCTCAACTTGAATAATCAAGAGTCATTAGTTGTCTTATGTATGCCATGATTAGCATTAGGCCATATATTGCCTCTATTGTTGGAAAGCTTAGTATGTATACAAGAAATCCTAGTTCACATTAGGCCATATATTGCCTCTATGATTTGACTTATACTGAATTTTCTTCGGTTCTTGAAGGTAATTTGTATGTGATTTATATTTCCTATATGAAAAATCATCATTCCACAAGTTGATGGGTATTTTTTTCTTGGAGGAGGTGTTATATCTTGGTAATCAAATAAATAAAATTGTATCAACAATGGAAAGTGAGTGGCTAAGAAATATGATATATGAAATTCCATTGTGGTCTAAACCGATATTATGTTTGAAGATGAAATGAATGTAACATTTCCACACTTGTTGTTTATTTCGGTGTATATATATTTGTTATCTGCATCTCTTGTTTTATATTAGGGACTTAAAACCTACATTAATAAGATAAGATCAAACCGTTATTTTCTTCTCTATATAAGAGACTGTGCATTGATGTTTGAAGATGAAATGAATGTAACATTTCCACACTTGTTGTTTATTTCGGTGTATATATATTTGTTATTTGCATCTACATTTGGTATAGAGCCTGTGTTGTCAAAGGAGATCAATCGAAGGCAGTTGCAGTCATCAAATCGAAGGGTTAAGCGAAACGAACTACGACATATGGGCTGTCAATATGAAGATAATCTTGCGTTCGCTAGGACTATGTTTTGTGACCGAAGTGAAGACACAGACGATGACAAAGATCAAGGCTCCATGGCAGCCATTTCTCAAGCCGTGCCAGATGACGTGATGATGGTAATCGTGTAGAAGCAGACGGTAGAGGAGGCTTGGGACACACTCAGAGAGATGCGGGTTGCTGAAGATTGAGTCAAGAAGGCATGCGTATAGGTGTTGAAACGACGGTAATCGCGGATAAGCAGATGGCAAAGAAGTCTTGGGATGCACTCATGGAGATTCAGTTTGGTGAAGATCGCATAAAAAAGATACACGTATAGGTGCTGAAACGACAATTCAAGAGATTACACAGGTGGAGCAGAAGAAAAGTTACACAACACAAAGTAAGAATGTGACCAAAGAAGATTGGTCGCAGATGCGCCAACAAGATCTTCAAGAACTCTTCGGGAAAAAAGAGGAAGATCAGGAAGAAAAGAAAAAAAGAAGGTAACATATGTAATGGTCCACCTATGGAAAGAATAGGTCATAACAAACCACCACTAAAAATGAATTAATTTTGTATATGGATGCAAAAGACGAAGAAGACGGCAATCAAGTTCAATGTTTAGGGGGAGAATGTTAGATAAACATGTGTTAATATATCAATTATGAAAGTAGTTAATAAGATAAGATCAAACCGTTATTTTCTTGTAATAGTGAATTTGCATTGGCCAATGTATATAGTGTGTTTACAGAGGTAGGTCTATACACTTAGGTGTTAGACACAATATGTTTCGCGAGCGCATCACGCATGGTGTTATATGATTGGAAATTATGAAAATTCAATATAATTTAGCCAATTATTTAACCAAATGGTAAAGTAAAGATCTTGTGCATAAGTCAGGTATAGGGATGGGATTAAATTCCATATGAAATATTTTATGTTAAGATACCTAATTCCATTCTAATATGACATTAGGTGTTAAATGAAATGTGGAAAACTTAACATCTAGATATTGGAACACTATATCATCCCAATGTATGTGCTTAGACCTGCAAGTTGTGGAGGTTGAAGTTTATCTTTGTAATAGTTTTTTTTAAAAATACATATGCATGTACAAAAGAAAAATATCTACATATTTGAGCATGTAACCCGCTTCAAGAAGCTATGACTTAGCTTTGATATGCTTAAGAAGGATTAGGACACAAGACTAGTAAAAGATGGTGCCAAGTAAGAACATTTCTGAATATAATATTATGTGTATATTATCTTCATGTACTCATTATGAATAGTGATGGTTTAATCATTGGTGATAACTTGATATTCGAATATTTGAAATGTATAATATACCAATATGAAATTCAATTTTCATGATATTTTATATTACACTAATTTTTTTGTTCGTTATAATTTTATTTTAGTTAATCATGCATTCCACTCAAATAAAGGAGAATTATTAGATATTTTAGTGTAATTGGATTGACTAGTCAAGCAATACAGTCATAATATTTTATCGAATAAGTGAAATAGTGAGGAGTGCATATTTGTTAGATTATATTGTGATTAGCGGGAAGAAAGGACAGCAACTTCTTGCGGGGTCTAATGTGTAAAGCCCATGACTGACGTTACACTATTTCTAGAGTTTGAAAGATTTTTGGTCGAAATAAATGTTTATTTTTTTGTTCTAAAAACACATAAAAATAATTTTATAATTCAATATACATTCTAATTTTATTCGATTGAGATTTTCAAAGAATCACCGAAAATATTTCAATTTGAATTTTTTATCACAACATTCCAAAATTATCAGCATCTTAAATATGTTTTATACTGTGATTTATATCCAATTCAGCTCAGGAATTTTATAATTTATTTCCAATTTAAGTTTGAGAATACATAACATAATTTATTTTCAAATTATTTCGAAAGGTTGGTTGTGGTAGTTGCGGATTATAAAAAAATAAACGTTAGTTTTTTTATAGTTCATTTATATTATTTTGTTCATCTTGATGTAAGTCTTTCGATTTGGATTGAAAATCACCCAAAATCATAGTTTTTCCTTTTACAGTGTTTTAGGTCCAAAAAAAATAGAAATTTTCTTTTTTCATGTAGCTTTTAAAATAATGATTATAAGATACTTTGTCCAACATGATTTTCCTACACAAAGAAAGGAGATCAATAAAACTAAAAACTTAAAGTTTTGTTAGCAACTAGGTTTTCTTGGGCTTTAGCCTTAAAGCTTCGGCACAAGTTTATGCCAATAATATATGCAAATTCGGGAAATGTAATAAAAACAAAAAAATATTATGAAGAAATCGTACATCCATAAACAAACAAATCTGATTTTATAGATAGAAAAATTACAAAAAATTGTAAAGAACACAAAATACAAGCAAATACGCAACGTTATAATTTCTCAAAACAGATTCAAGATTTGAGTGGTACCTTATAGCCTTTAGTGTTTTCATTAGTTTCTTTCACGTGATGCTCTTCAAGAATTCATTAACTCTAAAATTAATTCATTTTTTAAGTGTTTTCTCTCATAAACATATGTTTTTCTCTCTAAAAAACTATGTTTCTAGCAAAAATATTTTTTCTCTCTAATTTTAATATTAAAGATTATTTTGCACAATGTTAGATCAATTATATATATATATATATACACACACGATCCAAAATGTATCAACCGGTCCAATTAATGTTTTCCAAAAGAATACAGTTCACATGTAACTCATACTTGAACAAGTCTCATGTAATAGGTGAACTTTGAAACTGAACATAAAAAATATCATTTTCTCTCATCCCGTCCTATTAATAAATATATTTAAAAATTTGATAAAATATTAAACGGGAAGGGACGGGTCATCACAATATTCAAAATATGGTTAAATCACGGTGGGTAACAATTATGGTGGGATGACACAATTATCATCTGTAGTTGTGATATGTAAAAAAATTAACTTAAATTATCATTTTTTACCAGAACAAATATCAATAGTTTTAAGTATTGGAAATGTATATTTATTTATATGGTTTAATTATAGATTTTATCACTTTATGTACATAAATAAAAAAAAATTAGATTAAATTTTAAAAGGTAATCTATCAATAATCATCCGGAATCAAAACTATTATCGTATAACAACCGTTGGGTTTTAGAAAGTACTGATAACCACATGGAGTTTTTTAAATACCTATAGTACCCTGTTTTGATCTGTTTATTTTTTTTTCATTCGATCAAGAGATTGTTTTGATTTGAGATCAATTTTTCTTTCTTTCTTTGATCAATATTTTATACAATTACGGATAGTTTGTATTCTTTTTCTGCATTTATCGATTTAAATATAATTTTTGTTTTTTGTTTTTGGTTTTTTTATTTGTGTCGAATTATTTTGTCGTTGTTTTTATAATTATATGGTTATTTTAGTTATGTCGATTCTTTGATTTTATATATTCACATAAATGTTTTAAAAATTAGCTGAACAGGAGTGACTTTTTTGGGATTACGGATTTTGTGTACAAAATTATATATAAATGGTTATGTAATTACATTATTGTGGCTGCGTAAATATATTGTGAAATTAAGTTATAATTGGTTGCGTAAAAAGGTTACAGAATTACATTGTAGGTAGTTGCGTAGAAGGGTTGGCAAAATTACATTGTATTTGACACTGCATTGAGTTGCGAAATTAAGAATAGTTCTGGTTGTGTAACTAGGAATTGTAATTGTTTTATGAAATTAGGTGTAGTTGAGTTGCATAATGACTATTTATTTTTTGGGTTTAGGTTGTGGGTTTAAGTGAAATTTTATTGTGAACATAAAAACAAAATATTTTATAGTTGAAATAGAAAAACTAAAAAAATAACAACAAAATTTATAAAAAAGAAAAAACTAAAAATAAACTTTAAAGTCATTTTTTCCACATATCAAAAGAATAGTTTTTTTTTCAGACTCTTCTTCCTCTTCTTCTTCAGAATCTTTTTACACTTGATTAAATTTCCTCTTCTTTTCCACGAGAATGACAAGGATCTTCATTTTGGTCATTTTCATCTCCATAATATTCAAAACATTCTAGAGAAAAATCTTCAACAGCAAAAGACAAAATTTCATCATCAGGATAAGATGGAGAGTATTCTTATGTGGTTGTTATTTTCTAGTTTTCTTGTCGTTCTGGTCATAAATCGTGATAGATCTTGAAAATAGAGTCATCATCATATGAGACAAACATTATAGTATTCATTTATAAATAACAAAGTCTTTTTGTACGAAAGCCTAATGAAACTGTAAACTAAATTTATAACTAATTTTTTTAGAATCATAATTAAAGTTTACTTTTTTGTGTCAACTAACCGTTATAGTTATTTCCACAGTAATGATTATTTATATGCTTTTATAAACTAACAATTAATTACTCAATCAAAAATTACAAACAAATCTAAATATTGACATGATAAAATAGGTTGGAATATGTTAATTTATATTAATAGTTTGGAATTGACATTTTTTTAGCTTTCAAAGTAACAATTGTTAGTTTGGTGCGAAATTAAGTTATAGTGGGTTGCGTAAAACGAGAGTTGTTTTTAAGAAAGTACTGGTGTAATTGGTTGCTAAATTATGTTATGATGGGTTGCGTAATTACGTTTTAATTGGTTGTGAAATAATAATTTTTGTTGTGTAAATAGACATCAGCTATGGAATTATACAATTCTAATTGGGGTGTGAAAATATTATTTAATTGGTTGCCGAGTTATGTTATAAATTTTTGCAGTTGGTAAATAATAATATATAAATAAATGATATAATAAAATTAATACGCAAAAAAGATTGTATTTTAGAGACAAGACATACAACTTTTATAAAATGATATAGTTACGAAATAAACTAAATATTTTATGCTCTTTTGTTTGATGCAAGATCTTCTTTTTTATTTAAGATGTCATTTTGAATGGTTTTTATAATAGGTTAATTTTTCTTTATCACTTTTCAGCACCATTTTTAAAACTAACATTAATTTGTTCGTTGAATGTTTATTCCATTTCTTCAATTCACTTAATAACGTCTTCGTTCAGATCCATATCTTTTTCTTGCAAAATAAAAAAAAGAAATAAAGGAGTGTCAAATTGTGGTTGTGTAATTACGTGCAATTGTGTTGTGAAAATACTTGTTTAGATGGGTTAAACATGGTTGCGTAATTGTGAATAACTTGTTTGCGTAACTGTGAGTAACTTAGGTGCGAAAAAAGGAATCATGTTCCACGTTGTAATAGATTCTTCCTAAGAATTATTTATTCATTTACTATCTGAGATGTATTTATAATTCATGATGTGGAGGCATAAGCGGAGCCAGGTGGGTGGCTGTGGAGTCTCAGGAACCCACCTGGTTCCTTAACTTTTATGTTTAGTACTTGAATTATTGCTCACTATTATTCTAAATATATATATATATATATAATACCATATTTATTTATTTTAATGTAAATGTATAATTTATTTCTTATTATATATAATATATTAATTAAAAATATAATATAAATTTATATATAGATTTGATATGGATTTTTATCATATATTATTTATTTTCGAATGTATAATACAAACCTATATTATTTTAATATAAATATATATGTTGATTTAAAAAATAATGTAAATTTATATAAATTTGATGATGTTTGTAAGAAAACCCTAATTATAAGATACAATCTTTATAAATCGATGATGTTTGTAAAAAAACTCTAACTATAAGATATAATCTTTTAGAACAATTGTTCTTTTATTATCAATTAAAAAACTCTTACTACAAGCTTCAAACACTAAGGTATGTATTACGTCTCTATGTTAGTCATTCTCAGCATTGAAGCTTTGCTACATGTCTTATATAACTATGCACTAGTTACAAAAATTAACATTGGTTGATCTATGTTTTTTCTTAAGACAGAGAGTTGTAGAGTTCAATTTCGAAGCAAATAGACCTGCATAAATCATAATTTTTATTTTGCTTTGCTAAGTTTAAATTTTATTGTTTAATGAGTTTTTTATGTTTGTATTTATAAGATCGTCCTCTACATTTTAATGGAAAACCACGTTTATCTTTTCAATCTTGGTTTGATTTATATCCAAGTTGGTTGGAATATAATGATAAAAAACTATGTCCATTATTGGCTTTGCTTTTACCCGTAGCAACGCCGAGTGTTGAACGAGTTTTCTCAGGTTTGAATTATGTGAAGAATGAGTTCAAAAATAGAATGAATGATTCATGGCTTAATGATTGTTCAGTGAAAAAATAGGTATTAGTAGCACAACTATCCTTCAATATTTTCAAGCTATGAGTTAGGGGAAAGTACAAGTAAAATTAACTTAGATTTATGTTTTTCTTTTAGCTTTTTTTAATGTCATTTTAATTATTTGTGTAATTTATAATTTTCATTATAAACCATATTTGTTACTAACCATTTTGTATCTTATTTTAATTTATTTTGATATATATATATATATATATATATATATATATATATATATATATATATATATATATATATATATATATATATATATATATATATATATACGATGAATTTACAAATAGCTCTAGGGTGATTTTGTGTTAGGCGAATATTTGGGGGTCCAAACAATAAAAACTGAATCCTTCGTGAAAGTGCATTTTTAGAGAGAGAAAGTGAGAGCTAGACTAAGTAGAGAGAGAAAGTAATATTATATTAATCAACCAGATTATCAACTCGTGTGAGGTCATTTTATAGTATAATAACGGGGCCCACACACTTTATATCCTACTTATTACACATTTAGTCCTTATATTTTTCCACTTATTCACAATAACTACTTCTATTGTAATTTTTACAATACTTCTCCAATAAAAACACTTCCTTACAATTTTTGTATAAGTCTTTTATTCTCCCTCATCAGTAGCCCCCGAGTCCTAATAAAAATATTTTTACTAGGACTGTGAAGACATCTTCGAACTTCATCTTGTCCGTTTCAATTCTCCTCGAAAATGCACCTCTTCGAATATCTTTTACTCTTTAACTGTCCTCGAATAATACCTCTTCGAATACAAAATGCCTCTTCGAATATCCTTCCTCTCCGAATAGCCTCTTATTGTCCTGGGCAATACTGATCAGTAGCCCCCCAATCCTTGCAATGTTTTAGCAAGGCTTGAACCATGCCTCTCATCACTATTGTTCATCGAAATTAATCGTCTCATTATAATATAGCCTATCATACTTGGCTAATAAATTGCAAAGATTGGACTCATCGATTTTTTCAGCATCAACTCGTATATCCCAATCAACAATCTCCCGCCTTTTTGATGACGTCATTAGTCGTAATTCCTTGTCACCAAATCTTTTTAGATATCTTATCCCTTTTCCCAATAATTTTCATCATTAGATTGCCTCTTCATCTTCTCCCTCATTTTTCAAATCAATATAATTGTGCCTATGTTACCCATAAAATCCCTAGGCAAACAAAGGAAAATGTCCTCAGGCTTATTTTACCCTAAAATCCCATCTTCCTCTATAAATACTCACCTTCTTCGTTTACACTCCAAAAATTTTGTTCTAAAATTTCTAGATAGAGAAAGCTGGCTTATAAACCTCGTCGGATTCCAGAGTGGCTATTAATCAGTAAAAAATTCCAAGAGAAAGTTGATGCTGGTGAATACGTTGAACCTCAACCCCAACCTTCTGTCACCATTTTCTACGGTTCTTGGCCTCCATCGGAAAACTCTCATGCTATCATACCCTTCGAAATTTCTCACCAAAACCAACATTCCGATCTGAGCCCCCTCAAATCCATGGGTAAAGACAGACACCATAAGAATTCTTCTGGTAAGAGGAAAATGCACCACAATGATGAAAAGAACTCTCAAGAACGCAAGCGTGCCAAAAAAAACTCCCTCGGAAACCCGAGATTTGAATTTGGCTTTAGTAGTTGAAAATCCTCCTTTGAAAATCTACGCTTCTGGATCAAGCATTCCAGCCACCCCTTTGAAAATCTACGCTTCTACCGAAGACGATCTTCACGCGATGCGAAACAAATCCTTGGCTAATAAGGGGAAAGAAATTGCCTCGGATAAACCTGAGCCAAAAACTCAACCAATTTCTACTGCATACCAGAGCAACTCAGTGGTCTTTACTTGACCTCTTCTAGTCAAATGACCACCGCTCCCCACAACAATGTCCGAAGAACAGGCTCGTCAGATCGCCCCAAAATCTAAGGGAGACATCACTTTTCCCTTAGAACTTGATGCCATTGCGGGCAACAACATTCGAGGAATAGAAAACAAGCATATGGTTGCACTTCACAACATTTCCTATAAATACTTTTCGCCTTCAGAAGAGACCATGCTGAGGACCCGATGGTGCATCCTCTCGTACATCAACATTAGATTCCCCTCGGAAGGTGAGACTCCTTTATCAGTTAGGGATGATGATTTAGTTGTTTATATGGAAATTATGAACTAGGGGTTAAGGTATCCCTTAGATCTATTTTTTATTGAATACTTTTCCAAAATCGACCTCTGCCCTTCACAAGCTGGTCCAAACATGTGATTCACACTCATGGCATGTATCATGGCTTCGAGGATTTCGGCAACGAATTTTCCTTAGAATAGCTCATCGGATTATCTGGCCTACCAAAGAATCCGTTTTTCCTGTTTTATTCATTAACTTTTGGTCGAGGACAAAAAGTATTGAAAGACTTGCTAGAAGCTGACAATAAGTGGAAGCAACAATTTGTCTACTTCTCTGGTCATTGGGGAGCTGGATCTGAATCAACTCCTTCAAATCAACACAAGTTGTCTCTCTTGTGGACCAACAAATGTAAGTCTATTAACTTCTTCTTTTACCTTTCCTTGGATAATGGTTTACTAACTTAAATTCTTTATAGTTATGACCGAAGTTTCAAAACCATACGCAGACTATGTAGAGAGTTCCACCACCGTCTTCACCAAACTCAGCGAGTGGGCCAAAGAAAATTGAGACAACAAATTCCACCTGTGCTTTATGAATAACAACTTTGCCAAAAGTCGACTCTAGAGGCTGAATCCCCTTGACCGGTTGACCCTGAAAGAATTAATGACCCATCTCTCTCAACAAGAAATCCTTGATCGAGTGAACAAGAAAGATATAGTCAACTATCTTCCAAATCGCTCTCGTGCCAAAAGTCACCTTGATGACTCCGACGAAGAAGTGTCCACAAAATACCTTCAGTCAGACTCTGAAGGATTAGCTGCTAATCAGGAGCCACCCTCTTCGGCAAACACTGTTGCACCCATTATGATTTCCCCTCCGAAGAAATATGTCCGCTCCAGCAAGAAAAAAGATTCCAATACTAAAGAAACCAAGAAAAAGGTTATTTTGGAACCCATCCAAGAAATATCTGAGGACGCTAAAACACAAGATGATGTCCAGGAAACTTTCCAAGGCACTGGGACCCAAGATGTGTCGACTGATCCTGAAAAAAGAGGCGAAAGAAAATTCAAGTCAAACACCCAATTCTCCTCTTACCCAAACTTCGAGTCCCTCTTCAATTAAGAATTCTCCTATATTAGCACCGCTTCCAATTCCCCGAAGCGATACTCCTCAAAATGTTGACCTCAATACTTTAACTGGTGAGTCTTCAGATTTTGACCCTGCAGCAATAGGCTCGCCTTCCAGCTCCTTCGAGATTCCTCAGTATGATGAATTTTCGCTAAGTGTTTGCAACCTACTACATGCTTCTGTCAACATAGGAAGAAGAATGCAACATCTGGAGGACCGAAAAACACCACTATAAGTTCAAGACTTCCCTTGCTTCCTCTCAACTTTAAGAGGCAAAGAAACAACACTCCATTTTAGAGAGTCAGGCGGATGCAATTTTGGAAATACTATCTGCCTTTGAAAGTTACGTCGTTATGCTCAAAAAATGCTGCCAAGAAGAGAGGGATCTCTATCAAAAGAAGACGGGGGCTCAAGAGAAACTTCTGACATAACTCAAGAAAGCTCACCAACTTGCATGCAACGGATTTAAGGATTGTTTTGCTGATTACGAGGTTGTTATGGAGGACAGGAAAAACTTCGTGAAGAGAATTGAAGATTTTCCTAAACAAGTTGAGGCTGAGAAAGAAAAAGCTGTGAATGCCTATGCGGCCAAGTGTGTGGACAATCTCAACACTCGAGATGCTACCACCCGAGCAGGGCTGATCACCCAAATTCATGCAGAGTACCCTGAGTTCGACTTGGGTAGTTTTTGGAAGCTCGTCTCCCCCGACCTTCGTCCTCTTAACATTGTTGTTAGTGATAGTGAGTCATCATATTCCGAGGAGAGCGACTCCTCGGAACATTCTGACTAGATAGACTTGTAATAATAATGGCAACTTGTTTGGACAAGTTGTGTATAAGTCGTTGTAAGGTAATTTTTGTAATCCGCCTGACTTGTTCTAAAGAACATCTTCCTCAAATTTTCTAGTATGCCACTTTTTGAAATACCAGTTTTATAACTTTTTAACTTCACATTTTTTATGTGAAAAAATAAGTGTATGCCAACTTGCGTTGAATAGTTGTTTTATGCCAACTTTGATCATAATAATCGTTGTATGATGCGCTAAGGCAAGCTTATAAATTTTCATAATTATTAATCCTAATAGTTCGACCAGAACTGTTATCTCATAAAGAATAATTCGAGGAAAAAATTTAATTGTATTGATCAGCTCATAATGACACCTCGTTAAAACCTTCATGTGCCTAACAGGGTAGGAAAGAGTATGTCCTTGCTGTTTTTGTAAACCTGAAAATACACACAAAAGATAATCATTACATGCTAACTTCTTCCTCATTCCAGGTACAATTTTAAATTTTCGATATTCCATGGATGCCTAAGATATCGCCCTTCCTTATCTTTTAATCTATACGTTCCCTGCTTTACTTTCTTTGTCACTTCATAAGGGCCCTCTGAATTTGGCCCCAGCTTTCCAAGACTTTTCTCTTTGGTGTGCAAAAAACCTTTTCGTAACACTTTGTCCCCCACCTTGAAATCTCTTTGCTTTACTCTCGAATCGTACCTACTCCTCATCAACGTTTGATAATGCAAGGACTTTAACTGCGCGCGTCGGCTTTTTTCTTCCACCAAATCTAATTCTAGGGCTCTGCTTTGATCGTTCAAATCTTCTGTATAGGCTTCCACACGACACGATGGGAAGACAATTTCCGAAGGGACAGCAGCATCCATACCGTACACTAAGGCAAATGGAGATGTGGCAGTGGAAGTTCGAGGCGTCGTTCTATAGTCCCACAATACTTCTTGGAAATAATCGAGCCATTTTCCAGCCTTTCCTTCCAAATTCTTTTTCAATCCATCCAAAATCGTTCGATTGGTTACTACCACCTGACCATTAGCCTGGGGATGGAACGGAGTAGAAAAACATTGTTGAATGCCCCTGGAAAGACAAAAGCTCTTCAACTCCTTATTATCGAGTTGAGGCCTATTTTCCGTTGTGATCTTTATCGGCACCCCAAAACGACAGCAAATATTCGAGACAATGAACTTGATAACATCTTTTGCTTTTGTTCCTGCTAAAGGTTCTGCTTCCACCCACTTGGAAAAATAATCAACTGCTACTATTATCGTTTACCTTCCACCAGATGCCATTGGTAAGGGCCCAACTAAATCAATGCCCCACCTATCAAACGGTACTGCTTCTAAAATACTCTCTAGGAGCACCCCTGGCTTGTGTATTATGTTGGCATATCTTTGACATGTATCGCACTGATTTACAAAATATTTTGCATGAGAAGAGATGGTCGGCCAATAATAACCAGCCAAAAAAACTCGTCGAATTAACGCTTTATATCCACAGTGGGCCGATCCTTCCCCATCATGTATTTCTGATAAGACAAAATGTGACTCATCTTTAGCCAAATATTTAAGTAATGGTCTGCTCAGGGATTTCTTGTATAAGACTCCTCCTAACATAATGTATCCATGAGACTTAAACCTGATCCTCCTAGCCTCAGACTTTTCTGTTGGTAAACTATCATTTTCCATGAAGTCCACGATTTCTGACCTCCAATCATTTGTGATCACATTGCGTACTTCGTCCACATTCATTGAGTGCTCTGGACTGCTTGTAATCGAAGGACATTCTTGAATTAGGACCCATAGATGACCTTCCGATCGTGAAGCCGTTGCTAATGAATCAGGGATGATGTTGGCCTCCCTTCGAAAATGCTCATATTGAACCTCATCAAAATCGGAAGCCAAGTCCTTCAACACTTTCAAATACTTTACTAACTTATCTTTTCTCACCTCTGACTCTCCCAAAGCTTGATTCATCACCAGCTGTGAATCACTGATCAATTTAACCTTTCTGGCTCCACATACTTGATCCAATCTTAACCGTGCCAATGCCGCTTCATACTCTGCCTCGTTATTAGTTGCCTTAAAACCGAAGTGAATAGCCTGAAACATGGCTATCCCCTCTGGGGAAATTAGTTGGACTCCTGCACCACTTCCAGAACAATTCGACCCCTCATTCGTTCGAACCAACCATTATGTCTTATCTGAATGGTCAACAATCTCCATGTTGTCTCTTTCTGAGTGGAATTCGACCAAAAAATCAGCCAAAACCTGAGCTTTTATTGTCGTCCGAGGCTCGAATGTTATGTCGAAATCTCCCAGTTCAACTGACCATTTTGTCATTCTCCCACATATATCCGGCCTCTGTAACAAACCTTTTAGGGGAATGTTGTTCGAACAACAATATGCTGGGCTTGGAAGTATGGTCTCATTTTCCGAGCAGCTGTTACCAATGCCAAAGCTAACTTTTCCAATTTAAGATATCGTTTCTCAGCATCTAACAAACTTTTGCTGACGTAATAAATTGGTTTCAACATATCGACCTCTTCCCGGAGTAAAACAGAACTGACTACACAATCTGATACCTACATATAGATGATTAACTTCTCTCCCACCAAAGGTTTGGAAAGTATCTTCGGGGATATCAAATATTCTTGAATCTGGCAAAAAGCGGCTAAACATTCCTCGGTCCAACTAAACTGTCTCACATTTCTTAATACCTTAAATAAAGGCGCACATTTATCCGATTAACGAGAAATAAACCTATTCAATGCTGCCAATCTCCCTGTTAGAATCTGGACTTCCTTCATATTCCGAGGTGGCGTCATAGTTGTCAAAGCCTTTATCTGTTCTGGATCAGCTTCTATGCCCCTTTCACTTATCGTGTAGCCAAGGAACTTCCCCGATCGTACCCCAAAAATTCACTTTTCTAGATTTAATTTCAAATTGACTTTACTCAGATTGTTAAAAGTTTCCTCCAAGTCAGAGAAATAATCTTCGTCCTGCAAACGTTTTACCAGCATATCATCGATGTAAGCTACCAATTTTCCCCTCAAAGGTTTCGTTGACCAAACGCTGATAAGTTGCCCTGCATTTTTCAGGCCAAATGACATGACCTTATATCAATATAATCCTCTCCCGGTGATAAATGATGTGATTTCTTCATCTTTTGCATCTAACCTGATTTGATTATATCTGGAATAAGCATCCATGAAAGACAATAATCGATTACCCAAAGTAGAGTCCACTAACTGATCAATTCGGGGTACCGAAAAGGATCCTTGGGACAAGCTCTATTCAGGTCCGTGAAATCCACGCACATCCTCCACTTTCCATCTTTTTCCTGACCAAGACTGGATTAGAGGCCCATACAGGGTACTGCGAATCTCGAATGTGGCATATGCTCAATAACCGTTCCACTTCCGATAGAATAGCTGCAGACTTTTCCTGAGAAACCGGTCTCCTTTTCTGGACAATAGGTCGAACATCATGTCGTACTGCAAGTTTATGACATATTATCTCTGGCGGTACTCCCGTAACATCTTGTGCACACCAAGCAAACATATTTAATTTCGTTGACAAAAACACAATTAATTTTTCTCTGAACTCAAAAGAAATTTTTACTCAAATCTTCAAAAAAATTCCCCCTTCAAACTTATGCTCCTCGTGATCTTCCTCCTAAACCAGAAATCCAGGGGCCTCCCTCGGATCATCACAGGGGATGATTTCCGAGGAAGTCCCCTTTAATTGCTATGCCTTTTCTGATACTTCTCCCCGAACTCCTTTCGAGGATAGAGCTATCTGATAACACTCTAGAACCATCTTCTGGCTGCTCCTGATCATCCCTATATTGTTTCTTACCACATATTTCAGACATTGGTGTACCGTCGAGATAACACCATGCATCCTGGACAGCCAAAAACGACCCAGAATTGTATTATACGACGTTGGTGCGTCTACAACTATAAACAACACTTCAACTTCCTTTTTAAACGGCCCACGACCTAACTCCACCACACACTGAAACTCTCCAACGACTATCGTTGTTGCACCTGTAAATCCCACTATAGTTCTGTCGGATCGTCGTATAACAGGCGGGTCAGAAATTCTCCTGTAGGTACTCATAAACAAAATATTCGCGGAACTTCTCGTGTCAATAAGTATCTTCTGAACTTGGTCTCCGGCTATACCCACAGCGATAACCACCGCATCTTCATGCGGGCCCGCTATATTCCTCATATCATCATCGTCAAAACATATGATGGGGGAGGGCAAGCGATGCATCTGCGCTGAAACCCCTGCTTCAATCTGTGTGGTCAAGTTCACCATATATCTTTTCCGCAAAATATTAGAATTCCCTGCGATGGTATATCCTCCGAAGATAGCTAGCGATTCGAAAAAAATCACACAGGTCATTTACTTTCCCCCTTGGAATAATCTCCTCTACCATGTTCACGTTATTTCTCCCTTCTTTGGGATCCAGATACTTTTGTTCAATATCGAAAACATCAACCTCTTCGGAAATCACCATCGTTGTATCAGCAATCTTTGGGACACCCTTTACCGCAGCATTTTTCTGGGAGTGCTTTTTCACAAATTCTAATAACATTCCATTCTCAATCAAATCTTGCACTTCTTTTTTCAAAGTGGTGCATTCTTTAGTGTCATGTCCAATGTCCTCATGGTACTTACAGAACCTGTTAACACTTCTGATTTCCCTCGGAGTTTGAATTGGAAAAGGTTTTCTGAACTGCACCGTTGATTTTGCCTTATCAAATATCGTAGCCACATTTTCCGTTAACTCCGCAAAATAGTCCGGACGAATCCATTTGTTCAAAATTGGCCTCGTGCCTTGGTTATAGTTTTGCTGGTTACTATAGATCTGCTGATTCGTTCTCGGCCTCGGCGGATACTGGCCCGCACTCTTGGCTGGAACACTAGTACGTGGCCCTTGATTATTAGACTTAGTCCTTTGAAATTGGTTCTGCTCCAACTGATCGCTTGATCCTTTCTCGGATGCCTGAGTCTCCTCCACTAAAATCCTCTTCTCAACTTGATCCAATAGTGCCCCAAAAGTCATTGCATTACTTTCTGCTATTGTATCCTTTAATATTCCGGGGAGAATCCCCATCCTGAATGCCGCAAGTGCCACAGAATCTTTACAATACTCCATGTCCATTTTTGTTTTAACGAATCGATTGGTGTAATTCTTCAAGCTCTCCCCAACTTTTTGCCTACAATAGATTATTGTGTCTCTATTAGCTCAAAACTTCTTGCTCCCCACAAAATGTTGTCTAAAGATATTCCAGAACATGTCGAAATTATTTATTGAGCCCTGCAGAAGCCGGTTATACCACTTGGAAGCCACCCCTTTGAAAGTCTGAGAAAACGCTCTACACAGCAATTTATCATCGTCATCGAAATTAATCATGAAATTCTTGAATTACTCGATGTGATTATCAGGATCCTGTGTCCCGTCAAACTTTTCTAGCTTCGAGATATCAAAATGTTTTGGGAGGTTGCCAGCTAGAATTTCCGAGGACAAAGGAGAAGCTCTCCAATTATGACCCGTCCTATAAACATTAGCTCTCAAATTTTCATTGCTTGGAAAATAGAGTCCTTCATTGGACGACAGAGTATACTAATGCTGCCATTTCGAATTCAGTTGGTCGACATGTTAGTTCCCAGAGAGAAAATTCATTTTATCATAGCCCTGCTCATTAGCACGAGCGTGATGGTTCTTTTCCCTCGGAGACTTTCTCTCCAAACTCCTTCCCCTCCGATGTTCCGCATGCCTTTGACCATATCTTTTCTTTCTGTGATTCCTCCTAGGAGACGATTCTGGTGAACTGTCACGAGAATAATCGCTTGAATCGGAAGATTCCAGGTGGCGTTTTCCTTTCCTCCTCGAAGAACGTCGCTCATGACCTCTATATATGTCATCTCTATTTCTAGGACGAAAGTTGGTTGCACGCTCTTCTTTTCCATTGTCAAGCTCCCTTCTCACCTCGGAACAAAGATTTGCCTGAACATTTTCTTTTTCTGCGCTCAATCTTTCAATCTCCAACAATAACTCATTTCTTCGAGCCAGCCGATCCGAGTCATCAAAGTTTTCTCCGACGCGCTGGCCATCATGCGTCTCATATTCCATATCATTCTGATAAGTGCTCCCCACAAGATTCTCCTCGCAGTCATTAACAAAATCATCCCCTTGCTCTTCCATGATTCCGCTCGGATTAGGAATAATTTCCAGAATGCGATTGTCGTCAGAACAATCTTCGTTTCCCACAAACGGCTCCACTGATGAATTAGAAAATAGCTCTAGGGTGATTTTGTGTTAGGCGAATATTTGGGGGTCCAAACAGTGATAACCGAATCCTTTCTGAAAGTGCCTTTTTAGAGAGAGAACGTGAGAGCTAGACTAAGTAGAGAGAGAAAGTAATATTATATTAATCAACTAGATTATCAACTCGTGTGAGTTCCTTTTATAGTATAATAACGGGCCCCACAGACTTTAATTCCTACTTATTACACATTTAATCTCTATATTTTTCCATTTATTCACAATAACTACTTCTATTATACTTTTTACAATACTTCCCCAATAAAAACACTTTGTTACAATTTTTCTATACGTCTTTTATTCTCCCTCATCAATATATATTGATTCGATAATTATCAAAACGTACAGGACACTATTACATACCGATTCTGGCTACGCCACTGTGTGGAGAATAGTGATTCTTTTTCAAAATAATTTATCTACATTACAAATTTAAAATACATGTAGATTACCATTGGAACTAACTGTTATTATTACTTGCATAAATATATACAACTAAGTTGTGAAAAAATAAAAAAAAAACAACCATAACCTTTAAATATGTGCACAAGTAGTTCGTAGGTTACTAATTATGTTTTTATTGTTAAGAATGTATACAAATCATCAAAACAAAACAAGACCATTTTAGGCCAAGCATATAACTACGAACCCAACAATTAAAAAATTAAAGATGAAAGAGAGTAATTTCATCGTGAAAATTTGTTTAGTAGGTTTTTTATGTTGAAATGCTTCAGAATCACTGAAATTTGTTACAATAATTTATAATTTGAGAGATTTTATCATTTTGATTTAGAGAAAGAAAATTGTGAATTAATGAAGAAAATGAGAGTTTTTATTTTTTCTATTTTTATACGCGATAGGTATTTTTATAAATTTTAAATAGCATATTGTTTTCGGTGAACTTAAAAATTCAAAAAACAATTCTCAAATTGTTATGATAACTTACCAATTCTAAGAGCATCTTCACTAAGAGTGTAGTTATAAAAAATTTAAATATAAAAAGAACTTTGCTAATCTATAATTTTATATTGCTATTTATTCCACCAAATGAGGCATAATTTTTAAATAGTTATTTTAAAACAAAAAACAGTATCACAAAATAAAAAGTATTATAAATATTGTGTAACTACCAAATGAGGTACGATTTGTTTATCAAATATATTTTTTACAATTTAGCGTGAAATAGATACACGGTTGGATATGTTCTAAATGTAATCTAGAAGTTAGAAACAAACGAGATCTAACTCAAAGAGCATGTACAGTGGACATGTTAACTCAAATGTCAAATATAAGTTTTAGTTATTTTATAAAACAAGTGCTCCAATCAGTATGTTAACTTATGTGGCATTATTTTTTGTTAACTCGTCGCTAAATACTCATAGTGAGTTAACATTTAATAAAATCATTTTGTGTTTGTTTTCACTTTTTTTTCTTCTTTTTCATTATTTACTCATAGCAGCCACTAACATGTAATTTTAACTTCAGCGATTTTACATACTCTCAACCATTACTTTTGTTTAAGAGAAAAGTACACATAAATACTCATTTAACTATCTCATTACCATCTGGTACCAAAAAATTGCATACTACAATGGATGCATGTGCGTTAAAATGGATAAAAGTACCCCCACTATTATAAATAAGTTGTTTTATGTTGAAAATCTGTTTTCCCATTTTGAACCAAGATATTTCAGTACCCATTCTCTTTCAAACTCACTAAACTCAGTTAAATCACTACAACCGACGAAATTAAAAACTCAGTAAACCCACCAAACTCGATACCCGGTAACCATCCTGGATACCTCAGACGACGTCTCCAACAACTATTTCTCAGACTGAGAAAGCACTCAAAACATCTTCGGCCGTTGTTTGTCGTCCAGGAATACTTATTCAAAGGTTCAATCGCAGTTAAGACCTCCATAAATTTTACAAGTACTAATCGTAACAGTAAAAAAAACTATATTTCCTTACTTCACTATCACCAAACTTTTGTATTTATAGGTTTGTATTGTTTGAGAGTGTATTTTGGTTACTTAAACTCATATAGATGTTAGGTATATCTTCGATCACTGCTAGCTTCTGTTTTGGTGGAGATAATATTTTCGGGCACTTTCTAGGGTTCTTATCTTGTGTTAGATTTTAATGTGTTTTGTTGTTTTTAGGCTATATTGTATGGTTTTGTTTGTGGGTTTAGTTGTTTGTGACTCAATTTTAGATTTTCTAAACGTGCATGTGAAAATAACACTAGTTTTGCATCTTCCTCCTCCGAAAATACACCAATCTCGCATCTTCTTTAGCTGTTGTACAAAGCAAAAGTGTGTTTGTATTGTGTTATGACACTCTGTGTTAGTTCAAAATAATCAGATGGTTGTGTTTGTGTAATTTGTCTTCCTTTAAAATTTTGTGGTGAATCTCCTCAAGGAGATGTATGGTTGAGTTTGTGGTGCATTGAAGTAACGTGGTTGAAGTTTCAAATAACTAGCATGGTTAATTTTTCAAAGAAGTAACATTGTTGATTTTTCAAACAAATAGCATTTTTTTCAAAGAAGTAACATGGTTGATATTTTAAAGAAGTAACATGTTTGATTCATATTTTTGTAGGAAATATGTCTCTAAAAGCATGTTTCTACAGATCGGGATCAGAACACATCAAAGGTGCAATAACCACACCCTAAAGCCTCATTTTACCTATGCAATGAGAAGTTCTTGATGAAATATCATTATCTGTTGATTGAAGAGATTATAAAGACGTACACGGTCAAGGAGGACGCTTTCCAAATTGGGTAAAAAATGGTCAAGCTAACGACCAACGATGTAAAGGTTGTTTTCGGGCTTAAACACAGCACTGAGGAAATGTCTTTAACCAAAGCAAGAGGATTCTTAATTTGATTTGAATAAGGTGCTGAAACGGAGTCCAAGATCATGCAAACACACATCTTGGCTGGAAGTTTAAGAAAAGTCGGCCCGACAAATAGCAAATTGGTATCAAATGCTATGATAAAGGTACCTCTACATCTAAGGTCTGTTATAAGTAGGATATTCAGTTGTACTAATTTAGTATATTAATTAACACTGAAATCACATGGTATGTGGTGTTTTACACGCAGGTATAGTCAAATTTATTAGGGAACGCGGGGAGAATGTTGTTAAGGACGTTGCTCGATTATTGATCTTGTTTCTTTGCTCTTCCATGTTCTACTCAGTATCAGGAGATATACATTATTTCGAAGACCTTGAAAAATAAACAACTAAGATTGGTTTGGATAAATATTTCATAAGCTTCTTAAGTCAATTAGAGTTTGTGTTGCTGTCGAAAAACCTGTTAACATTATCGGTTGTGTTGCACTTTTATTTGTAAGAATGTTGCTATGTAATTAAATATAAGTTTAAAGAATATGTCCAGATGCTAATAAATTTCGTGATGCATTTTTTCATCATGGAGAACACAACCATTGCGCAAGCATTTTCCAAGCTGAACATGATCCCAAGATGCTACAAATGGTGGGGATTGGAGGCCAAACCATCAACCATAGAGATGAGTCAAAATATTCACCAGCTGGAAGATGATGAGGTATCATATATATATTCTCGAATGCTATTATATTTTGTATAGAACTCACATAGTTGGGAACTGAAAGAAACACACATTATTTTAGTATAATAGGATTGACATAGTTTTAGTATGATAGAACTCGCATGGTTGGGAAACTAAACGAATCGCATGGTTTGTAAGAAACCAATAAGATTCCTAGTGATGAATGTTTTACTAGGTTGTTATTCATTAGATAGGTTTTGGAGGCTGAAGCAAGTGGGAACCTAGATTTTGTACCGGATGAAAGACCTAAGAAAAAAACTAAAATTGTAGCCCAAAAACAAAAAAAATGCCACCACATCCAAGACAACCCCTAACCACCCAACCCCGAACAAACCAACCCTCAACTATTCTTTCAACACCAAGCCGAACATCCCCGCCCAAAACTGAGGTGGAAGAAGATGAGTTCAATTTCACCATTAATAAATTTTTCATCCAACACAACCTTACTTCACCAAAGTCAAAGAAGACTGGAACAAACTCAAAAGCGTTGCAATGACATCCAAAGCTCATACCAACACTCGAACAAAGATTACAAAAACTTTCAAGATCCGTTTGTTTTACTTCAGAGAGCGAAAAAAAAATAGAACTTCCTACAAGAGGTCTATTGAAAACAAACGTATCTGGACTTTGCTTGAAACAAAAGACAGACAAGTAAGTACATGTCTTTCATCTGCTCTAGCTTGTTATATATGTTTTATTTGTTTCATCCTCACACATCTCAAACTAATATCTCTTGCATTATTGTGACAAATTGAACAGTTATAGCAAGGGTTAGCTCAGTTATGTCAGAGATTTAAACAACAAGATCTAGAAAAAAACACTTTATTTACCTTTTGTGGAATAGGAAGCCCTAACATAGCAACACCCACTATAAAATTTTACGAACGAGTCGCAAAAAAATCACTGGCCCACAAAGATTTTTCACTGGTACCAATTGAACAGGTAGTGGGTACAACTGAATCGCTTTTTATGGAGACATAAACTACAATGATGGTACTAACTCAACCAAAGACAGAAAAAACACCAGTAATACAACTTGAACATGAGGCAAATGCTACAACAATGGTATCACCTGAACATGTATTGGTTACAAATTAGTCTCCTCTAAAGGAGACAAAAATTAGACTACTGGTACCACCTGAAAAGGAGGCAGACGTTACAGCAGCGGTACTACCTGAACAAGTAGTGGGTCCAATTCGTCTCCTCTAAAGGAGACAAAAACTACACCACTGGTACCACAAATACAGGAGGCACAAACTACAGAAGCGGTACCACCTAAACAAGAAATGTTAAAAAATGAATCTACTCTATAGGAGGCATAAGTTCATGAAGATGTAAGTGAATCTTAAGCACATTAAGATTCAACTTTTTGAATATATATTATCATATACTGTTTTTATTCTAAAGTCATATTTTCTAGGGTTTGGATATGTTATTTTGTTATACTTGGATCTGTGATGCCTGAAATAACTCTTCTGGTTAATGTTTCAACGAAATCTCATGGTTAATGTTTCAAAGAACTCTTACGATTTAAATTTTAATAAAGTTGCATGGTTTGTATATCAAATGACTCGCATGGTTTACATATCAATTAACTCGCATAGTTTAAATATCAAATAACTCATATGTTTAAATACTTAGGAAATCGTATGTTTAATATACAAGAACTAACATGGTCTAATATCAAAGAAATTGCATGGTCAAAATATCAAAGCAATTTCATAGTTGAATTTCATGCTTTAGTATATAAGAATTCGCATGTTTAAAAATACATTGAACTCGAATGATCATCATATAAGGAATAACATATGCATCATATAATTGTAATCGTATGTTCATTGTGCAAGGTATCGCATGGCCAACAAAGTAGCCCCAAAATGCAACAATCCGAAAAAGAAGACCAAGGGAACCAACCGGAATCCCAGCACCATCAACCTTAAGAAAAAGAAGCCTAACACCATCACCAACAAAAATAGGATGACTAACAACATTAATCTCAAAACCACAAAGCTATCAATCCGAACAACAACAACCAGCCTTCCCAAAGAGAGAGCAACTCAACCAAACCGAAGCAGTACCATCAGTCCAACAGCCAGCTGAAGAGGATGCCCAATTCAAGCAACAAGCACAATCTTGCACAAAGGCAGAACTACTCACCCAGCGAGAAGTGGCAACATAAGTCCCATAGCCAGCCGAAGAGGAAGTCGAACACCAACAATCAAGCTACACAAAGTCAGAACAACCCACACAATGAGAAGTGGTAGCAGCAGTACCAGAGCCAGTAGAAAAGCGCGAAGGACAAGCTTCATCATCAACTGATACGTCGAACAAAATAGTATGTTTAAAACTACCATTCTTTGATGATTTATTGATACAATATGCACAGTCATTTTCTTACGAAGTTCGTCAGCTTGAGGAAAATGTTGTCATGCAATAGAGTTTGGATTCTATTACAGAGGATATGCTTGCTCGTAATTTAGGAGATATTGCTGCTGAAAAGGCTGTAAAGGAGACAATATCATGTTTAGTTACCGGTGATTTTATAAATGGATCTTTATATCATTAAACATTGAATATATAGAGAAATTTTATTATACTCGGAACTCACATGGCTCTAATATGCTTACAATCTCACGGTTATAATATGCTTGGAATATCATAGTTCTAATATAACACCCAGTTTTCTTTGTTCTACACCACAAATGAATAAGTAAAAGAGGATGATGCGTGGCTTCATTGCAAATCGATCAAACACAAAAATGAGAGGTTAATTTCCATGATAAGGAAACGAGTACAACAACAACATGCTGATCATTGAGGTCAATGAATACTAGAAAGTCCTTAAAATACAAAGAGCAGAAGAACAAAAAAATCCAGAAGTATGGTATTTACCATTATCATAGTTCTCCTACATATTGAACGTGAGTGTAAGTGAAGTGATGGCGCTAGCTAATGAACAGGACCTGAACTTCAAGGTAAAATATACAAGTGTTGCATTGCAACGCTGAATTTAAAGGTAGAATCGCATGTTAGTTGGGTTGGACTAGTCTATAATCAGTACTTATACTAGGAACTCACATGTGTAATGTTGGACTAGTGTAGCATTATTACATATACTAGGAAGTCGCATGTTTATTAATCTCTCGTATTTGGTTATACGCCTCCCACTTGTCATTTGATAGATTATCGATGTTTGGTTGTATAAGATGCTTAAAGAAGTCGATTGGCAAGTACTATTCGAAGGTTTCGAAGGTTCTTACAGTTGTAAATAAAATGTTATACAATTTTATGCCCATGTAACGTTAAGTGTAACTAAAATTAGTTATCGATTATTATAACAAAAATATTATAACATCAAATTCCGTTTTCAAAAAAACCAAAATCGAAAATCCCGATTTGCGATTCAGTTACGAGATACCCACTCAGATTTAGCTTTTTTTACAAAAAAAACAACTAATTCTGAGACAACCACTCGAAATTAATACTTTTTTTTTCAAAAAATAACCCCTGAGTTTAAGATGTCAATTCAGAATCATGTGTTATTTTTTTTAATACCCATTCGAAATCATGTATTATTTTTTCTAAAAAAATAAAATAATGGAAATCGATTTCATGAAACATCATAATATGTTTGGAATCGATTTCCAAAAAGGAAAAAAAATAAACAAACTTTTTGAAAATTCCATCAAATAATTTTCAGTAGGAAAAAAAGTTATGGAAATCAATAAAAAAAAATAGGTGTTTGAGTATAAAATTTTTAAAAACAGTATAAAAAAAACATATGATGTTTGTTTTTTAACATAATAAAAATAACAAAAATTATGAAAATTGTTTATCCAAATATTAATAATTTCTGTTTATTGTCTTTGTATATGTATACTTTGAGGTACAAAATAATTTTTTCCGGATAATTTATAACTGAATTTCGCAAAGCTAACACAACAATTTAGAAAATAATACAGTACATCAGAAGAATGTACGATTAATTATTTGTTTATGCTTCACAAAACATTAGATTCTTACAGGAGGTTTACAAAAAAATTATGTCCATCCTCAGAAAAAAAAACCTAATTAACATTTCTGTTCCTATACATAATTATCTATTATAAGATATAAAGCAATTTAATCCAGCAACGACGTCGTCGTCACGTGTCAAATCGAACGATATAAAACGTCTCGACAAACCGTTTTAGTTTTACTCTACCGGCAGAGATTCCGGCCATCGCGAAAAACCCGATATATCAGCCGTATCGCAAAAGGAATCCGTAAAATCGAACAACCCTTCAAACGGAAGGTACTCGGTGTCAAAACTCTCGCCGATAACCGACTCGAACGAGTCATAACTCGGTATCTGTTCCTCGAACCCCCATAGATCATTGACTCGGGGAGATTCAGACGAGTCAGGAGGTAACTCGGTTACCGGCGATTCCTTATCGGGCGTCACCGTCGACGGAGGCAACCCGAGTTCGTCATCGGAAGCTTCTAGAAGGTACCCGAGATCAGGTTGAGACTCGCCGGAAGTCGGAACATGCGCCGACGGAGATAGCTCGTCCTCGAACGCTTTCATGACGGTGACAAGGTCTTGACTCACCGGGTCAGGGTCCGAGTCATCGAGTATACTTAACAAATCTTCTCTTATTCGCTTAACGTCGGTAAAGTCGGATTCCGAGTCAGCGGAATCATCTCTAACTCGCTTTCGTTTATCTTCCATTGCGATATAAAATCAAAGAACAGCAAAATGAAGAACCCTAGTGAAGTTTGTGGTCTGAATCGAATCGATGTTTGATAGTATGTGTTGTTTGTTGTTTGTTGTTTGTTTAAGAAGAAAATCTGGTAGGAATATATAGTAGAGAAAAAAGGGAGAGTAGCTAGATGACAGGTACGAGGGCGCGTGAGAAATGAATAATTTTATTTTTGGATTATTTAGCTTTTTAAAGAAAAGGAAAAATAGGTAAAAATATTCTTAATTTAGTTTTATGGTTTGGAAATTTGTGCGTACGTTTCTTTCCACGTTTTTGACATTATCAATCGGTTTGAATTAAGTGTTGAAGTCCGCTCGTTAGTGGGGCCCAGATCCTCGGTCAATCACGGCCATTCAATATTTTCCTCGTTCTCTTTTTTATCGCCTTTCTGGATGGGTGTTACTTTTAGTTGGCACACCTCTATTTTCTAATCTTAAACGGTAAATTTTATGTTTTGAAAAACAGGTATTCTAAATTATGTTGTTAATGGGTCATCCTAGGTGTTATTAGTCTATCTTTATTATAGTAATAATAATGGTGAGTTATAATTCTACAAAGAAAAAATATAAATAACCCTTCAATGGATAATATATATTTTATAAAAAATACTTAATAACTGGTTCGATATCTCTTAATTATTAAAGTTAACTTTTTTTCATAATAAATAAAACTTTAAATAAGAAAATAAAAAAAGTTAAAATATTATCGTACCACCAATTGTTCAGCCTTATTTTATACGTAATAGTACCATACCAATAATTAACTAAAATAATTATTTTAATCTAACATAAATAAAAAAATTGAGTTTAACAAAACGGATATATCTAAATCCTCGTGTAATGTTTTTTAGTGTTTGGATACGTTTTGCATATTGGACGTGAGAATATATTATTATTGAGTTTTTTTATTTCATAATACAAAGATTTAGGAGGACCATTATAATAAATCGAGTCAGCTAACAATTTATCAACTTGAATGAAATATCGCGTTTTTCATCGTTTAAATATGACGATTTTTTTACAATAATGGTTTTCTCAATCTAGTGAATTTTATGTTTATCAAATTTACAAACACGTCATGGTTTCCATTTTATATTTGAATGCACAATACCATATCGTCGATTCTACTAGGATATCCAGAATAAGAGTAAGTATTGTGACAATGTTTCTTTCTGGGAATGAACCAAGTATAAAGAAAAATAGTCCGGTGAAATTGGAAATCTCGAAATATTTAAAATTATATTTCATTCTTCATCTTTCACTCTTTTGAGTTTAGGTAACGCGATTAAATTTTTTGTAAAAACATTGAATACAAAGTAAGTTGGCTGGCCTGATGAATCATGTGTAACTACGAATAACCAACTGTATCAGAAAGCATGGACACTATATAATTAGTGTTTTATTCCTTACTCTGACTATATGAAACAAACCGAGGTTTCTATCTTATTTAGTTTATTTCCTCAAGTTATATTTTATTATAAACATAAATTATATTTTATTGTAAACAAACAGGGAATTACCCTTATTATATTTTATAAATACATTTTAAATATACTACCTCATAAATGAGAGTTTTCTTTTGTACATAAAGTTTCAAAGAAAATTGAACTTATTAAATTTATAACATATTGTTTTTTGTTTTTTGTTTTTTAATTTTTTTTTTAAATAAAGCATGAATAAAGTTTACAGTATTACATAGAATTTTTAGAAATTAAATAGACCTAAAATCTATTGATTTGAATACATATCCGGTTAGAAAATACATATTTAGTCTACATGGATTTCAAAGGAAAATATAAAACATAAAATTACTAAAGTTTAAGACCAAAAATCTAAATTTTGGATCCAAAAAGCCCAAAATAAAAGGTAAAGGTCGTCTCAAACATAAAATACCATATGAAACTTTAGTTAGATTACTCTGCAATTTTTTCAGACCAAACTTGAAAAAAGATCCAAATGTACCCAAATGAGGTTAAGGATATAGTGTAGTAAAAATGGTATGAAAGAGCCATAGGTCTACCAATTAAGCATATGTCAATCTTTTGTTCCATAAACATCATTTTTTTCATGCATTACACTAACGCTTATATATGTTTGTTAACCCCTAATCAATAACAATTGTATACTTAAGAAGAATCACAAAGACAAGTCTACAAAAAAGAACAACATATTATAAATTTGATTGGCAAGTCTACGAAAAAGAAAACAACAACATATTATGTTGGATGATGATGATGTATAAAGATAATGTGCATTTTGCATATCACAATACGGTTTTATATAAGTAAATCATATATGGCCATCTACCAATTCTCGCCATAATCGAGGCTCTATAAATCTAAAGTATGGTATATATCGTGTCTTACTATACTATATTGTTCTCCGATTGTATTTTAAAAAATAATTCTTAAAACGTTTCAAACATCATCAAAATCCAACAACTTATTATGGAGGCACTTAGAAAAATATAATCTAATAGCTAGGTGGATGGACAAGATTAAAAAAATGAAAGTTAATAATGCACATACACATATATATATAACTATTCACTTAGAGAATTACTTACTCATCTACTTTTTTTGAAGTATTATATTTTCACCATTCAAAATAAAATTATTTATGATATAAAAATAAAACATACATATGGTATGTAATGCCACGTATAAGGTTACTAGATACTTTTCCTCATATAATAAAAAAACTACGTGTACACATAATGGAACATAATAAATATATTATCTTATATAAACATGTCATTCATACATTTATTTTAGCCCAAACATGAGATATTCATATTTTGATTTTATGGCGTAACATTGATTACTCACAATATAAGAGAATCAAGAACCAACAAGACTAATATTATCACATTGATTTATTTTAATAATAAAATATCGAGTATAATCTAAAAATAAAAATATAATAAACCTAAGCATGCCTATCATGACAGAATAAAACCATCAATAATGGATGTAAAAGACCTAAAAAATAAATCAACTGAGGTCGCGCTTAAAGAATTGGGAAAACAAATAATAAGAACAACAACACCACGAAACCAAAACACATATATGTGGTTAAAAGATAGAATTGATTCGGCTGAATCACATTACTACCAATTCAATTTGTTTCCTAGTCAATACTACTTAAAACTTACATGTATCAGTTCATTTTATTATGTAAAATAATATATATATATAAATGTGTTAATTTTTTCATGCATGTTTACTTTTGCATGGTATATACAAATGGCTATTTCGTTTGTTCATATTTCTCAAAATAAAGGTAATAAGGAAAATATTCTTAATTTTATCCTATAAGCTTCTTTATTATATAGAATGTAACTTATAATATAAAAGATTGCAATCAAACATATTTTCATTTCCTTTTCCAATAACATGGTTTCCAACTAAAACTCTCGCTTACATTTTGGGTTTCTAATATGTATGAATTATATTTTTCCTTTATAATTATTTTATGAATTTATCTTTTAGAAGATCTTGTGCATCAAAATAATAATAATAATATGATTTAAGATCATTAGTTTATAAAATCTCAATATTTATATCATATAATAATCATACCATAACAATAGAGTTATAGTAAGGATTTATGTATATGGTTATTGGAACCTCATGTGGACTTATAGCTGTTTGAGTAAATGATAATGATCAATCTTATCAATTAGAAGAATTTGAAATCTTTGGTATTGGTGTTGAAGTGTTATTTCATTTTGTATGTAGATTGGAACTCAGAAGCATAACATTTATGATAAAGTGTATTGAATGAGATCGACTTCTAGAGATTTCAGTCTAATTCTAAAAATCAAAATAATATTATTTATATACTTAAAATAAAAGTATATATAAAATATTTTATTAAATATTTTATCTTATGATTTTGTTTTTGTCAAACTTTGGTTGTCCATAGTTGAGAATAATTTTTCCATGTGTAACTATAAACTTCGTTCAGTCATTGTTATAACAACTATTTATATAGAGAGTCATCATTGAATATAAATGTAAGTTTGGTTATTATTACGAATTTTTTTATTAAACATAATTACGACTATGATTTACCATTATAAATCAAAATCTTATACAATATAATCACAAAACAAATTATAAAAAACAAAACAAAATTAGTATATACATTACCTCACTAATAAAATATGCTTGAAAAAATAAATAAATTGATAAGTAAATAAATAAACGAAATATTTGGTATTTTTTTTGTACATAATATGATATTTCTCTACAAGTTTCATCATATCTTTATATATATATATATATTAATACATAGGTCTAAATTAATTTTAAAAACTAATTTTATTCTTATTTAACAATTGTATAAATATAATATATACTATCATAATTCTATGTAACTGAAGACAACTAAATACAAGTAATTGATGAAATATATATATATATATATATATATATATATATATATATATAAGTAACATTTTTTTGTATAAAAAATAATATTTTAAAACAAAGGATAGTTTACAACTATGTTAGAAAATCCTATAGTAAAATACAGCTTTTAAGGACATCCTCAACATAAATAGTACACGAAGTAAACTAGGTTAAAAAAACAAAATAACAGTGTTCCAAAAGGGAAAAAAACAGACCAAGCATTCAATCTCGTCAAGAACCATCCACCGAATAGTAAGAGTGGGCACCTGAAAAGATACACAAAACAAATTAAAGAAAGTGAGATATATTTAGCACGACCATGTGGTCTTTGAGTCGTAGATACTATAGTTGAGGTATGAGAAGATGCAGTGGGATAATCAGAAGAGTCTGAAAAAATCCTAGAGTTTTTCTAATGCCAGATATGGTAAACCACCGCGCAAAAAACGACACAACAAAGATGATCCAGGCCGACGAGGAGGGCCAATAAGAGTACGTTTGGGGGAACTATCAATTCTCCCAAACTAGTTAGGAGTATGATCAATCCATAAAAATATGATTGGAGAATTCGGGAGAACACACAAGATACAGTTTGAGACTATGCTATAACCTTAGGAAAGATGCTTGTCTCTCATAGTGAGCTTCCCTTGGATGGTAAACAATACAATGAAGAAGTTGTTGGAAATAATGTGCTTATTCTAAACTAGATTGGCCCATAAAACTTGAGACGCAAAAGGATGAATGAAATAATATTTACTTGTAAAAGAGTTTTGACTCTGGTTATAGATCTAGAGTCTAACATCCTCCCTACCAGAGGGGCTGGGGAGGAGACTGATAGTGTTACTGATTTCGAGCAGATAAGATTGATAAGATCTTTTTCTGAAGCGGATATAAGTGGGCCAATCCAACAATATTTGTTGATTATGGCAGTTACCATGTTATTGTTACACGTTTTAGCATAATAGATAATATTATGACCAAAACATTCAACAAGAGAATTATGGAAAATCCGATGATCATACCAGATAGAGGTTGACAACCCATTGTCGATATCAGCCTTATAGATCTTAACGACCATGGGTCTTAAGGTGATAATTTTTTATCCTCCCCAACTAAGGGAAGAGCCAATGAGAGGTTCCATAGGCTTTTATCTTTCACCTTTTTAGTGAGAAATTAGTTACATAAAATTAAGGATGCGCTACCTATCAAGATGGACCATAAGTGTTTAATGATGATTGCCTCATTCAAGGTTTAAGATCTAGGATCCCAAGGTTATTTTCCGATGAAGGAAATGTAGTTTTAGACCATGTGACTTTGAACCTATAGGTATTCATCTCAGGTCTCGACCATAATAATCTATGAAAGAGTTGAGAAAGGTATTTAAGGACCTGGACATGAATGATGAAGATGGAGGAGTAGAAGACTTGTTCGGCGAATACAAAAAATTTGATAAGTTTAAGCCTACCCGTAATAGGAAATGAACTAGGAGGTCTATAATTTGATAAGGCTAGTTACTTTGTTGAAAAGAGGCCTAGATTCATTGTAGGAGAGGGGATACGTAATCAAAGGAACATCAAAATAACAAACAAAAATGAAACCTTCCTTAAAACCCAAAGAAGCGGTGTTAGAATGACATATTGAGCTTGAAAACCTAGAAAGGTAAATATGTCTCTTTAAAGGATTGAGACAGGGTCACAAGATGTTGGAGAACTCTTCAAGACCATCTTTAACAAGGCTAATAAAATAAGTTTTGGCATGACGTAAGATCATTAAGTCATTCACGAAGTATAGGTTAATAATATTGAGTTTGTGGCACTTCCAGAAAAAGCCAAAGGAATTGTGTGGGCTATTTTCCTTAAGAATACTTAAGAGTACTTGCATAATTATAACAAAGAGAAATGAGAAAAGAAGGTTCATTTGTCGAATAAATATTTCACCATGAAAATTAACTAATTATCTCTCTTAAGTAACTTATTATCTTTATCATGCCCCTCAAGATGAAACCTGATAGAGAATTCCAATCTTGTATTTAAGGTTAAGAAACTATTATCATAGAAGTGACTTGGTAAGAGCATATACTAGTTTATATTTAGAAGATACATGAAATATCAATCAATAGTTAAAATATGAAATTAAGTTAAGTAACCATATTTGTATTGGAGCAATACTGCCTCAGTGGAGGATCTGGAAACTGTTTGCTGTTTTTTAGCAATTGAAATTAAGAATGACAAGCTAATCTGATTATGACTTAATGCATTGAAAAAATGTTATGACACTGTCAAGGCTTTGAGTATCAATTTTAGGTATTTTTTAAATGATTGATGCACTTACAATAAGGTTTGACGTAGGTAGTGGTTATTATAGTTCATGTTTCACAAACTGTTTCGGCTTGTATTATAAATATTATGATGGTGTGGGAGATGGACCAATGATTGCATTCACGATCAATTGGTCATTTTGAATCTAGAAGATGTGAGCATGGTTGGATTTGATTGTATAATTTATTGTTAGAGTCTCTGATTTACATGGTTTGGAGATTTCTAGGTCATATCCGATTAAGAGAGTCTAAAATATTAGAATTGTATGAGGTGTAGTTGGTGAATGTGAGTTTTATAGGGGTTTGTTCCATAATATTAATGGTGATGAGGGTGTTGTAAGAGTTATTATGTTGAGAACAAAGAAGGGAGAATTAGCCATAGTTTCTTATTAAAGAGAAAAAAGTTTGAGACGAAGGATGAATATGTTACTTTTAATAAAATAGAAGAGATTGAAAAGAATAAAATTATACTAAAGAAAAACTGAAACTAAAAATAAATATTTAAAAATAAATATCACGACAAACAGCTTAAATAACTTGTCGTCGACAAGTATACAACATGAAAAGAGAAAGTAGAATGTAAATCTCATCTTATACCATAATATAATGAAATATTAAATTATTCTCATTGAATAATCGTATAAATACAAGATAGATTAGGACAATTACAAGTAAGTAATGACAAATAAATACACATAACCTATGACAACTACATATTTTTAACTGATGAGAAATAAATATAAGAAACTTACTATCTTTTATAAGTAACTTAGTATCCATATTATAAATATATATATATTTTTAAATATAATATGAGATAAAATATTGTTTAGGTGTGATCATAACAAGCTATAATATTTTCTAATATTTTAGGATCTTATTTTATTTATTGCAATGTTTTATTTTCTAACCAAACAAGTTGAAATAAGAAATTAAAATGAGATATTGAAGGCTTATTTGAAGAAATATGTGTGATAATCATGTAAATATATATATTTTGGGAGTGAAATTCATTTTATAATTCAATTGATCCAAGGTGGAAAATTTATTGTTTTAGATTAAAGGTTTGTGTATATGTACTTTTGTTAAAGTTATGAGGATGTAAAGCTTGTTTTTTTATGTTTGGTTCAAAAAAAATTATGTTAGAAATTTAAAATAGCATGAACAAAATTTATACCAACATTGTCAAAATTTCATCGAAAAATCGCCAAAAAATACGAGACTTGAGACATAGGTGCATTTACTTTCCAAAACAAATTCTTTCGATCTTCATATTGTTTAAAGTTTTTGATAAAATTTATGTCGGGGTTAAATAAACTTTTTGATTTATAAACAGACATCGGTAAATCAAAAAATGGATTAGCAACTATGATAAATAATTATTAGATAGTTTTTGTAGATTAAAGAGGATACTTATGCAAGTTCATCTCTCAAACGAGCTGAAATATGAAAATAAAATGAGATCTCGAAGACTAATTTGAAAAACACATGTGTGATAATCATGTAAATATTGTGAGAATGGAAGTCTTTTTATAATCAAACTGATTCAAGGTGTAAATTTTATTTTTTAGTTTTAAGTGATTTGTGTATATATACTTTTATTATGATGGATAGTTCATTTTGATGTTTGGTTCAGATTTTTTTTTATGTTAGAAATCTAGAATAGCATAAACAAAATTTACGTCTTGATGTTTTGTCAAAATCTCATTGAGAAATCGCCAGAAAATATGAGATTTGAGACATGTATTGCATATACTTTCTAAAACAATTTATTTCGATCTTCATATTTCTTAAAATTTTTAATAAGATTTATTTCAAGATTAAATGAATGTTTTGATTTATAAACAAGCAACGATAAATCAGAAATTGGATTGAGAAACTATGATAAATATTGATTAAAGAGGATTACTTATGCACGTTCATCTCTCAACCTAATAGTCTATTTTAGGACTTTTTAAAACCTTAAAAAAATAAACACATTTGATCGGAAATATATATTATGAAGAGCGACAATTATCTTAATAAGAACATGTTGTTACTAAATTCTTAATGACCATTTTTCAAGCATTGTAATTTTTTTGCATGACAAGTCTAGTATTCGCGGAAAAACTCTTTTGTCGCCGGAGTAAAACCACATGAATTTATTCCAATGGACAACCTATCAAGTTCGTCGTAAGAAGCCAATCCATTGTCACTACCACGACTTGAAATTTCAAGATCGTCAATTTCAAGATCGTTGGAGCAAATGCTTTGTTGTGACGAACACATGTTATGTTGTGACAATAACTTATAATTTTACATTTGGTTCTTTTGTTCCAAGCTATTTTGGCGAGCGTTACTTTTTGCAACGACGACTTGAGTCTTACTTGATTTATTTTTTCTTGGATAACCGCCTACCATTTTATCTTGTTCACTTATCTAATTTTAGATTGATTATGTCAATTCGTATTTATCTTCGAACTAGTTTTACGTATGTCATTTAATCAATATAACAACAATCTTTCACATAATTAAATTACGTCTATTAATTTATCATTAAGACAAACTTCCGTATATAAAATAAAATATTTATTCATTTAGATTTTATCTTGATTTACATAGAACAAAATTAAGTCAAAAGAATTGCAGCTATAACTATGAACCAAATGCATCACGACAATAATTGACGATTTCACTCGCATAATTATTTTACCAATTTGTTTGTTCACATATTCATTTAAGACTTTTTGATGTTACGTGTTATCTATTTAAAAAAACATGACTTAAGTCAAATTAGTTCTCTTATAAAAAAAATATCATCATATTTAAATTTTTATAGCTAATTTAGTTATTTTTAAATAATGTGTATATAAACCTAATTATATCATAAATATTTTAATTATTTAGTTCTAACGGTTTATATATACTGCTGAATTATTTTTTAAAGTACCCAATAATTAAAAATGACAGTAATTAAAGGTGGAATGAAAATTTATAAATGTTTAACTAAAGTTGTCCGATTTTAAAATGAAATAACAAAAAAAATTAATATAAGAATCTAGACACTTTAAAATAAATTCTCAAACCGTCACTCATCCATCCTTCCTTTTCTAGAGAAAAATGCGGGTTAGCAGCTATTGGAATTATTAAATATCTTCTATTGAGTCCTTTAATAAATTTATTTGCGTAGTTTAGGTAGCATTTCGGTTAGAGTGGACACCATTATTAATTACTTTAAGTTGGATTCGGGGAGGATTTAGGTAGGCCTTCCCAAACTCAAATGATGGATTGAATTTGGAGAATCGAAGCTGACAACTAATTAATAATCATGATTAAGAGCATTAACAATAAATTAACATAAACAACAAATTGAAGAAATATAATCCCACAGGTCTACTTTTAGTTATATAAAATTAAAAAAAATGTCTATATTAATTAATATATTTCAAATATTTATTTAAATGCGTAAAATAGTATTTTCTAACTTTTTATTTATTGGACTATTAAATAGATCAAAACTTATTTTGAACTGAAAAAGAAAATACTAATTAACTTCGAAACCGAATGCACCATACATAGTTCAAGACTAATAAAGTTAATATTGAGATTACAAGGATAAAATATGTGCGTATCTCCATGATTAAATTAATATATTGATATAATGCTGAATATATTAGTTAAACAAGATGATTATGATAATCGTCCGACGTTAAAATGTTTGACCTATTAATAGCACCTTGTTTATAATAGAATAGACGGGAAATACGTGGTATATTTTTTAAGAGAAATTAGATGCCACAATAGACACAGTTGATTAAAATAATTTAATTAAAATTTTTATTCCAGTTTTCAAATTTTTTTAAATATTAAATAAATAGATAAAATTGTGGTACAAATTCACACAAAAAGGATAATAATTTGGCAAAAAGAATTTTGGTTATAGATTAGAAACAAAATAAAAAACATTAGATTTTTCCGAATATAATAAAGGCCAACATCAAAATATATATATATAAAAAAAACATATCGTCGTAATGACGAGATAATGATATTAGAAGTTGAATATGTATTTAAATCTAAACTCATTTCAATTAATTATAATTGAAAAAAAATTATTGAAACAATTAATAAAAGATCGATTAATGAAAAGCATATGATGTACCACAACAAAGTATTTGGAAAACTGACACTACTTTTAAAAAGTTAAGGATTACGATAAATAAGATTCAAAAACTAACAGTATCAATTAGATTCATATATCAAACAGTTGATAATTTTACATGAAATTTCTAATGTTACGGGTTTTTTAGAGAATTTTAGAATATAGTTCATATTGCTAGAGATATTAGACCAAAGCTCATTAGCTTATATGTTTTATCTATAAATAAGAGCTTATACTCTTTGTAATTGGTACACTTTCTAAATAATACAAAACCTAGTTGTTTTCCTCTTTCTTTGTTTATTTTTTTACATGGTGTGTGCAGCCGCACTCAACATTCCTGATCGAGAGGCAAACGGTATCAGAGTTTGCTGAATTTTGGAGAGAATGTTCGAGACATCTAATCTTTCAATCTGAACGGTTGGATTATGATTTGGTGCTACGGTTCGAGAGATATTTATATTTGAACAATGCAATATTTTTGAAGGTAAAACCATTGATTCAATTTTGATTTTGATTTTGGTTTTGATTGGAACTTAAATTTGAATTTGGTATTTGAATTTAGTATTGAATTTAGTTTTGGATTTGGTATTTGGATTTAGTATTGAATTTAGTTTTGGATTTGATATTTGAATTTGGCATTCAGATTTTGTTTGGATTTTGTTTGGGTATTTGACATTGAGATTTCGTTTGGTGTTTAGATTTTGTTTGACGTTTGGACTTTGTCTGACGTTTGCTTAGATCGACGTTTGTTGTTTTGATTTCATTTTGGTTTTTAGATTTTGTTTGACATTAGGATTATGTCTGAAGTTTGCTTACATCGGTGTTTGTCATTTTGATTCGTTTGGTTTTTAGATTTTGTTTGGATTTGGATTTCGTTTGGAGTTTTGAGTTTTGAGTTTGGAGTTTGGAGTTTGCAGTTTGAAGTTTGGAAATAAGAAATTTGATATTTGAGATTGGAGATTGGAGATTGAAGATTGAAGATTGAAGATTGACGATTGACGATTGAAGATTAGATACTGACGTTCGAATTTGGGTTTTGGCGGTTGTTTTAATTTTGGCTTTCGATTATGGTTTTGGCGTTTGGTGTTCGAATTTGGATTCAATTTTGGTTTTAGATTCAATTTTGGTATTTAGTATTTCAATTTGGTTTTTCGTTGTTTGGATTTGTATTGGTATTTGAGTTTTTTTAATTGTTTGTAACAAACTCACATTATACTTATAAGCATTGCGAGTTTGAGAGAGGGTGTTAGAGATGGACACGGATAAAACGAGACCCCCTTTCTTTACAGTGAGACCCCTTTTTTGATTTTTTGTGAACTTGAAATTACCAAACTACCGCTACATATAAAAACCATCAGTACGTCTACCAACTCATTTTTTTCTTCTTCTCCTCTCACTCCTTACCACTTCTCTCTCCAAAATTAAAAAAAAATATTAAATCCCACAAACCGAAACTCCCACTCAAACATTTAATAAACCTTAATTCTTGAAAGTAAAAACCCAAAAACTCAAACTATGGATTTGAGTGACTATAACGACAATTTCAGCTGCAACATTGATTATTTCCTTTCGGACGAGGATGAGCCGTTTACTGACCATATGGAGAGTGTCCTTGAGGTAAACTTTATTTATTTATTTTTTGAACAGAACACATCATCGCACGAAATCGTGCTTGGAATTGTAGACTTCCACGCAAGAGCACGTGTGGAAGATACAAATCTCTGCATGATCGTGCAAAGATTGTACAAAATCTTCGCATGATTATGCAAAGATTGTGTCAAATATTTGCAAGGTCATGCCAAGATTTGACACAATCTTCGCACCAATGTGTGCGAATATTGTTCCAAATCTTGGCATGAAATTGCGAAGATTTGACCTGTCTTTGTTTTATATGCCTTTTTTTTTGCCGAATATTGCGTTTGTCTTCATTTTTTGAAGTGTGAATACATGTTTACAATTGATGGAGTTATTTTTGTTGTTGGTTATATGAAAGAATGGTGATTTTGTGTGAGTTAATTGATATTTTTTGTGTAGGAACCGAGATAAGCACCATGTAACATGGCCGATTATAACCAATTTTTTACCACGGATAATTTTTACACCAAGGCGGAATTGATAGCATGGGTTGATAAGGAAAGCAAGAGTATAGGATTAATTTTTGTGGTCGATAAAGATGACGATGGTACTAAAAACAGTAAAACTCCACGGCTATATTTCAAGTGCGAGAGGCACGGTGTTTACAAGCCGAGGCCGAAACCAGGGATTCTGAAGAAGCGACGAGATTGTTCATCCAAAAAATGTGGTTGTCCGTTCATGCTTAGGGGCAATTCGGTGTTAGAACTACTCGGTTATTGGAAATTGGTAGTTAGAATTGGAAAACACAACCACCAACCCTTCTTGCACTTGGATGGTCATTCACGGGACGCGAGGCTAAAAGCGGAAGAGGAGGAGTATGTTCGTTAACTCACAACAATCGGTTCTCGACCAAGAGATATATACCGTGGATTGAAGTTAAAAGATCCGGAAAATGTATCTAGTATGTGTACCATCTACAACATGCGACACAAGCATCAATTGGTTGATAAAGCGGGCAAATCCCAAATGCAATACTTGTTCGGTAAGTTGAAAGAGCACGAGTACTATGTTTGGGAGCGAACAAACAAAGATACTGACGAGATCCTTGAATTGTTTTTCGTACATCCTACAAGTATCGATTTGTTGCGCACTTTTCCTCAAGTGCTTATAATTGATAGCACGTACAAGACTACAAGGTATAAAATGCCTTTGCTAGAAGTAGTTGGCCAAACTTCGATGAAAAAGACCTTTTTTATATCTTTTGTTTTTTTGAGCTCGGAGAAAGAAGAGAACTACACATGGGCAATGAGCGTTCTAAGGAGAATGATGGTGAACAACATGTGCGCATTACCAATATTATCGTCACCGAGAAGGAGTTTCCTTTAATGAACGTTATCGATGAGGTATTTCCGGATGCAAGTCATATGTTATGTACTTGGAATATAAATAGTAACATTAGCTCCTACTCTAAGAAATTTTTGCCTAAAGCGGACATGGGTGAAGAGTTCTTAGAATTTTATGTTGCGGTTCAACATTCAGCGATGATCGAAGAGTATAACAAAAACCTCGCCGAGTTGCACCAAGCATACGCATATTGTCCCAAGGTTCTCGAGTACGTGATGAAACAATGGATAAACCCTTACGGGCACAAATTCCTTAATATTTACACAAACAAAATTAAACATTTGGGCAACCACACTAGCAACCGGTGAGGTATATTATCATATCTATACATTACTTTATTTAATTAATTGTTAGACTTGTAAATAATTTAAGTCACTCTAGTCTAAAACGGGCAATTGGCACAAGCTTATGCACGATTAAAGCAATTTCGGGATAAAGTTCATGCGTTGCTTCGCATTCAACACTCTACCATCTTCGAAACATTTGAATGAAGTTTGTTTCGTCCTAGACAAGAACCTTGGGGAGCTATCTTTAGCGACATCAAAGGTAAAATTTCATGTACGGCCGTAGAAATCTTAAAGAAAACTATTAAAAAGGGCGGGGATTTATGGTTCACTCCCGTAATGTGTGGTTGTGTTATTAGGACAACACACAATTTACCTTGTGCGTGCGAGTGTGCTACGATCGTGAGAGAAGGTAGGTCGATTCAAAAGAGTGAATGTGATGTTTATTGGAGTACTTTAGAGATCAAGCCTAAGGATAACGTTGGTTACGAAGATGAGCTTACAAGAAAGCTATCCTTAATAGATAGTACCATCAGTGGTTACGGTCCACAAATTCAAGATCACATAATAAATAGGAGGATGAAAATCCTAGATCCTGCTAGAAGCCATGTGTTGGAACCTAAGGAACCGGTTGTCACGAAAGGTCGGAAAAAATCCGGTCACGACAAGTCAACTAAGCGGAACCCATCAGAGTGGCAATACGGTGATAGTTTATGTGGTAGTACTCCCGGTACGATAGATAGCACGGTCCCGTCGACAGTTAAGGTACTTTTAGTACCAAAAGCCAAGTCCAAATCTAAAGCCCCACTGAAAAAGGAGAAAGGGACTCGATCTAAAAAATCGAATAAAGGAAAATGATTGAGCGTGTACGAGAGTTGTTTTCCCGAGTACTTGCACAACTACATAACTAGCGTTGAAGACGTTGCTCCTAATAGAAATTTTGGATTTAGGGCCATAGCTTTGACGATTAAAGACAATGTTGATTCATGGAATGAAGTGAAAAGGGATTTAATGTATGAAATTTCAAGTCAACGTGATCTTTGGGAGATGGTTTTTGATGGTGCACAACGTGTTGATAACCTATTGCAGAGATTGGATTGTTTCAAAATGTACGAGAGTGGTTGTAGGCACTGGATGACATTACCCGACTTCGGGTTGGTGATAGCCACTCGGTAGGAATGTATAGTATACCATGTATCTCTCCAACTATCATACACGTATCTTCATTTGCATGGTGTACCTCCAAGATCGTGTCCTATTGCAGAAGTTGGAATTGGTCTCGTACACGGTAATCATTTTTTGAAAGTAAGTAAACAAATATATTCTATGAATACTTCATTTTAATTTTATCTTTAATCCCGCTAGGTATTTAATTCTTCCATATTATGGAAATTTGCAAATTAATACCCATGCTGGTTTGCGTTCCGCACTACCGATGAGGTTACAAATTGGGCCATACCACTAGGCGAACGTCTCAACAAGTATCGCCATATTAAACCAGCACAACCACCAACATTATACGATGGGGATGATCAGTTCTGTGATTTGTGTGGGGATGCATAATGCAATGTAATAGTTTTATTATTTTGTGTTGTTTGTTTTCTTGTTTAATCCTTTCCAAACACATTTCGCTACCTCCGACTACTATTGATTTGGTATCCATTAATTTAGACTTTTATTTATGTTTGATCTTAGTTATACTTTATAGTTTGATATAAAAATTTGGTGGAAAATGGTTGAAAACAAATTTTTCTTAAAAATTCAAGTGCACTTTTTCGCATACGCACACCTGTGCATGTACAAATCCACGCATTGGTACGCCTGGATTTCTACATGCACAGACGTGTGTGTGCAAAAAAATTGACTGGAAACTTACAAAAATATGGGTTTAGGCTTACTTATTAATTGTTCAGTGAGCCTAAAGTGTAGGTAATGGTTATATAACATAATTTAAACAACATTTAGAGTAAAAAGACATTAAAAGAAGGATTTTTTTTTATTTCAACACTAAATCATGGTAAATGGATACCAAATAAGACAACTGAAAGGAAATACATAAAAAACTAAAACAACAAGTTAAAACATTAACTTAAACAAACAACACAAAATAAGTAAACTACAACATGCAAACAACCAAAGGAATCGTAATGCTCAATCATCGAAGTCATATCCCAAGTTTTTGTCAGAGTCAATCCCCTCTTCCCTTTCCATAATCCTATCCTGAAGATATGCTACCATATGCCTAGTGATGTAGTCTACCACCATCATGTTCCAGACGGCGGCTGCTTCTTGCTTAACTTTAAATGATAAAAACAACAAACGATCCATCGGTTGGCGAAAAAGGAACCTCTGCTTGATTTGTTCACGGTTGCGCACAACTAAACATCTTGTTCCTAAACGACCGTAGTTGTAGTACATCTTACACAGGACTCGCTCAAAAAACGTATCGCTAGTATATTCCCCCAACTCTCGGCGGGCAAGTTTCACCGCCTCAAGCAAATGGTAGTATTCATGAGGGGTAAACTCCATTTTTTAATCTGTTTATCTTTGATGAGTGTATAAGAATGTTTGATTGTTATCTTGTTAATGCTGTGCTTAACGTCTATTTATATGGGTTTGGATGTTTAGGTGGGATTTTTTTTAGGGTGGGAGTTTTTAATAAAGTGGAGTCCAATTTGGCGGGAATTCATTAGAGGTCTCGTTATAGTGAGACACCTAATAATGGAAATTCCGCTATAATGAGACCCTTGTTATTGCACTGCAACATGTTCGTACTTTTATGCTTTATAGGTGTCACACAATCATTCGTCAACTTGGATTACATTATCCTTATCTTACAGGTGTCGTTTATTAATTGGTCTACTTGGTCTACTTGGATTACGTTATCTGAATCATAGAAGGCCTTTAAGTAGACTTTTTTCGAGGCAGTAAAAAGTATAGCAAATATAAAATTGCAAAAATATGTCCATGGACTAAGTTGGAAGATCAATATCTGATGAGGGCATCAATCAAAGTTGGTAACACGAACCTCCAAGAGGGGCGTAAAACATACTGGGAGGCATTGCTATACCAGATGTATTTCCTATATGGAAGGGATGATGTCCAGACGCCTAGAATTTGTAGGCGTGTAGATGAGGTGAAAGCTAGGTGGTCAGTCCTAGTCACATATCGTATGCATCCAGTTTTTGAACTCAACGACTTGAAACGTCGTGTTGCCTGTAACCGGTTCAATTGCCAGGTCACAGATTCTCTAACAGAGGAGCAGCTAGATCAAGTCCTTTCTGATATTATTGACATCCGGGTAGAGGAAATGCGTGAATACTAGGATGCAAAAGAAGAAAAGAAGTTGATGAAATGGAGCTGGCCTGATAGGTAAACTCTGACTTGTACAAGTGGATGGCTTATGTTACAGTTCATGTTTTAGACTCTGTTTTAATTTGTGTTTCAGACTATGTTTTAGTTTTTGTTTCAGACTATGTTTGAGTTTGTTTTGAGTTTATGTTTGAGTTTGTGTTTCTGTTTATGTTTGAGTGTGTTTCAGCTTATGTGTCAGTTTATGTTGCAGTTTGTGCTACTTTGATGCTTCTTTTAAAGTTAGAGTTTGAACAAATGTCATTTCTGATTATATCTTTAAAATGTAACAAAATAGCAAACTTTTATCATTCAAATGTAACAAAATACCATAACACATAATTAAAAAATAACAGAATACCATAACACAAAATTTAAACTAGTCATTCGTATATAACACATAGAAAGTCATAAACTATCAACCATGAAAACATAAATAATAATCAACCCCTATACTCGTGAGCAAAACGGTAATACTCGTCCAGAGGCTCACGAATGTCCTCCAAACTAATTCTGGGGTGGCTCTGCTCGAACGCCTATAAATTGAGTAGGTGCGTAATCAGCTTGTGCAGTCTGATGGCATGTGTGGGTGCGGAGGGGTTCACCCCTACCTCTGCATTAGGTCGCTGAGTCTCTGGATTGGAAATGATGTACCACAAGTTCTTCGTAACCCATGAAGAGTAGATCAAAGTGTACCATCCTCCTGGCCAGGAATATACTCTCCACCTTTCAAACTCTGGTGAATACAGTGTGACTCCCAGTTGTCCCAAATGAATGCATCCCAGTTGTAGAGGGTGTTCCCACGGTGAATCCTACTAGAACCGGTAAGAATGGGACGCAGTGCACCAGGTACATGTATTTTAACAACTATTCTGTAACACACATGCGCAAAATAAACAATATTAATATCTCGTGTATCGTAAAATATTACCTGCTGAATGTGACCCAACTATCTAGCCACCCGTAGCGGATAGTATGCCTCGACAATGTCTGAGGCCTTTTGTGTCGCATCTATCCAAACTACATCAGAGTGACCTCGAGCATCCCACATGTTCGTATACGGAATGAATGATACCTACAAAAATATGAACAAATCATTTAACATTAGGAAATTATATTAAATTTAAATATCACGATAATTAAAAATGAAGCTAATTATAACTTACACCGTGCTCGGTAAAGGTAGCTAGGTAATCTCGAACACCGATTCAAGCCTGTTGGCTTTGTCGAAACGGTGGAGACGCATACTTGCACAAATTAGGATGTGCGATACTAAACCTCGGGTATTGATGAACTGAAAATGATGAGAAATGGTCGTAAATCCATGTCTCTTACAAGCCCAAAAATGCAGAAATACCGGAAGTAGCGTGTAGGTATCATCTGCCTAGCTGGTAGTAGAGCTGCGCGAGTATCATCTATCCCCAATTATACATGCCCGAGCTACTGTAATCATCTATGCACTGTAAGTAGTCGAGGCTAATGTTGTTGCCCGACTTGTTGGCCAATATGGTAAAGCCAAAGAAGTGCAACAAGTAAGCCCTAGTAGCTCGACGAACATCTGCATCAGTTATATCATCATCATAATACTGATCAGTGCATAATCTCCTCTTCAGTGATGCAAGGTGAACATGCCTCTTACCGCCACCTTTGTTCTCCCTAATCTCTGCCACAAGCTCCTGAACACTGCACCTAAGTAAGCGAGCGTATGTCGTATTACGCTCATCAGCGGTAGGGTACTCATATGTCTCACAATTGACACCCACAACTAATAGCCCTGGGATCATGTATACATCATCCAGTATGACGGTCATCTCCCCGAAAGAGAAATAAAATGTGTTCGTCTCAAAATGCCATCTCTCCAAAAATTCCTCTATCAACTGAACATTTGTAGCCCATCGAGTGAGAGCATCAACAATGGGTCCGAAACATGTGGCCATCACATGCTCATGTACTCGTGTCTGGCGGACTTTCAAATTTCAACCACAGTGTGTCTGGTACATAGCATAACACCGCATATGTACCCTCGGTTGCATAAAAAAATACAATATAAACATATATGCAATATAACATTTAAGATAAACCAATAACCAATATGTTCAATATATGCAATATAGCAACTAAGATAAACCAATAACCAATAACTTAAATCACAAGTATAACATATAAGATACACCAATAACCAATAAATCCAATAACAAATAAAACATATAAGATAAACCAATAACGAATAAGTTTAATAACAAATAAATTCATTCTAACCTAAACTAATAAATTCTATAAAAATATAATTTATAACACAAACCAATAACCAATCCAATGCAATAGACAATGTTTTAAACATAAACCTATAACTATAACATAAACCACATTGCATCTAATAATAATAACTTTAACAAATAAATTAAAACTAAAAAACTTACATCGCCTTTGAATACCCTATAACCCTCATGCTCTTTGTAGGCATAGAATTTCGAGTATAGGTCGATCACATGACAGTTATATTTATGGAAGCGCTGGTCCGTAGTGCGACGACAGCGAACAGGGGCGACCTGTAAGTCCCCTCTAGTATGGTGACGGACGCTCCGAGACGTCTCGCCTCGTACCATCTCCTCAGCCTCATCAGCCGTATCTAAGTCCGTAGTGGGAGAACGGGGGCGTCGAGGTATCCTACACGAGACAAATAATTTACTTAAACCGATTTCAAATTAAAAAAAATATGTGTAGGAAAAAAATGTATCATAACACACGAGAAAGTTCAACATAATCAAAATCGGGGGAAAAAGGCTCAATTATAGATCCACAAACTTAATTGCATGGATTTGGATAGATCTACGCATTGGAGATTTACCGGATCCACGTAGCGTGGATCTGTCCAAATCCACGCACTGTGGATTCGGCAAATCTTCGCGCCGTGGATTTGGCAAATCCTCGCACCGTGGATTTGGAAAATTCTCGCACCGTAGATTTGGCAAATCCTCCCACAATAGGGATGCTCCAACTTCCTAAACCTACCTTAAACTACCCCAAATCTGTAAAAAAAATCACCCCAAAACGAACCTGATCTCCTAACTAAACACATACATGTATTTATACTTCAAGAAAACACCTGTAGATACATAAAAATCTGATTTTTCTACCCGAAACTTAAACTCTAAATATCTATAAAACAAACCATGGAAATTTTAAAAAACATTACACCAACAAGTAGAGAATGCTTACCTTAACAAGTCTTGGGTGTTCGATTTGAAAAAATGTTGCTTAAAAATTTGAGGGTTTAGAGAGGTTTAGGGTTTGAAAGAGGAGAAAGAACTAAAATTTGGGGTTTTTTGTATTTATATCAGTGGCAATTTCGTAATTAATGGGGGTCTCGTTATAACCAAGCCGAGTCTCACTATAACCGGGTCTCGTTAAAGAAAAAACGGGTCTTTAATTAGCCTAGCCCGTTAGAGATATTAGACGAAATCCCATTAGCTTATATGTTTTATCTATAAATAAGATCCTATACTCTTTGTAATTGATAAACTTTCTAAACAATACAAAACTCTAGTTGTTTTCCTCTTTTATTTTGTTTATATTTTTCTACACATATGTCTTATCTCTTCAAACATTAATGTCAATAGTTTCCTAATCAATCTATCAAAAAGTAATCTGGTTATCTTATTATGTTATGCTTTATACTTAAGTCTTATGTCTAATTATAAAATACAATTAAGTCATTAGTAACAAAATATCTAGTCAGGTTTATTGCCTTACTTTCTTTTTTGTTAGCAAGAACACACCTCTGCAAAAATTTACATCAAATAAATGAAGTAATAGCAAGAACATGACGAGTCTTAAAGCTAGAAACAACACCCAAGAAGTGTGAGAAGGGTATTCTAGTAGAAACTTCAAATATTTAGGGAGTTATGAATCACGGTTGAACCGATGAAATGTCAAAGATGAAGAAGAAGATCAGTAAAAACAATAAATGATAGAATACAATAGAAGAAAATAATCAAATGAAGAAATCGTTACCTCTTTTATATATGGAATCAACAAAAAATATTCAATGAATTTTGACCAATATGATCTTTCGTCTGATTGAGAAGATCGTTTTACTTAAGATGGAAAAGCTAGGGTTGCGAATACAGTCAGGTTTGCCTTTGAGAAGATAAACTTGACTTCTCAGATTCTAGAAAATGAGCTGAAGCTAATAATAAGACTTAACTATTAGCTCGTTTTTTAATTAATTCAAATTCGAAGCTTCAATTTTGGAACTTGATTTATGTTTTGGGCAAAATGTTATACACATGTCGACATTGGTCCGGGCTTAGACTGTGTACTCTTGATTTCAATAAAATTATTTATTTAAAAATAAATAAAAAATGTGAAATGCGAACTAAAGATATTTTTCTAAAAATTTTAAATACAAATTATAAATAAAATATATATATGAATTAAAACAATAGTTAAAAAGAGTGCGAAATACGAATTAAGAGGAATTTATTTTAGCTAAATATGGATGGCAACCAAAAAGTTAATTGGTATAAAAAAATCATTCGTACATATGATTTTATTCATTTTAGAAAACAAAATCGGTAATACTTTTAAATATTTTTTCCAACCTACTATTTACGAGATACGAACTCTTAAAAATAATAATAATAATAATAATAATAATAATAATAATAATAAAAATAAAAATACATACATTAATATTTTTTTGTGTGATTGAAAATATTAAAAATATTAAAAAACATGTGGTAAATGATAATGAACGAACCTATATAAATATCTAAAAAATGGATAGTTTTAATCTTTTTTTTCAACAATAAAAGAAGTGATTTTGAACATTATAGTTTAGTAATTAATCTTTTGAACATCATAATTTTGTAGTTGGAGACGGCTGTAGTTAGTACCATATAGGTTTAGAATTATCTATCCAACTTATACAAACATAGAAAGATTAGATCCTTTCAAGTAATTTAAAAATAAAATATAATTATTTTTGGTAGTTTTATTAATTTGTCAAATTTAAAAACATTACTTTTTATTTTTAAAAATCTTTTTACATTAGATGATTATAAAACTATATCCTCAAACATGAAATCGTTATTTTGATGGTTTTATTATTAAAATAGCACCAAAACTGAGAAAAACTACAGTTATATATAAAGGATGCAATCGGTGACATAGGTAGATATGGTTCACCTTGTCTGCTACCATATATTTTTTAATTAAAGAAAAGTTGATCACAGCCATCGGATTATTGATCCGACGGTGTGATTAAAAATCTCAACCTAAGATAAGATGGCTAATTCACCTTAGACTTTCTTTATATATAATATGAAAACAACTATTTATTTTTTATAAAAGAATCGAATTGGTTTTTAGCTAAAGTAAAAAGTACGAAAAGAGTTTGATAGTAGGTTGGGTTTGGAGCCACCCACGTGACCCGATCTCATGTACATATTTAAAATTGTAAGTTAAATTCGAAGTTTTAGGTGCGGTTGGAACCCAAACTCTTTGAGCAAATCAGGACGGTTCATTCGGTTTACTTTTTTTTAATCCTTCATTCGGTTTACTTTTTTTTTTTATGGATTAAAAGTTAAAACAATTAACCCAAATAAGAATGACCGAAAATCTAGTTCAAAAGATTTAAATCCTACCATTAAAGAAGCACCGATAATTTGGGAGAAAATTATGTTTTTTTAGATAAAATTAAGGTTCTTTATTTATAAGGAGGAAATTATAACGAGGGAAGAGTTTTCAGTGGACACAAAATTTCAGCTCCAAAAATAACGAATTCGTTAGAATTAGCGGGCTAGTAGAGAAACCAGCTTTTTAAAATTTATTTTAAAAGAATTCAAATTCTAGCCATTCAGAGCTTGAAAATAGAAAGGATCAAGAGCATACTTTAAGCTGAGCTAGATATGAGGAATCAAAATCTGCTCTCGAGGTGTCTTTCAACATTGAGAATCTATAAAAAAAATCGCAGGAAGAGTACCAATCCAAGACTGGTGCTTGGCTCGGAAATCTTTTGGGAAGAAAGCTCTTATCAATGAAACTTGTTTCTACTTCTATAATCCATTTTTTTCGGAAAAATCGTGAAATCCAGTTCATGGTTCATGCTTGGAGGGATCTGAAACTAGTTTTGAAGGCAAAAAATTTCAACGATGGTTTAGTTTAGGCGCCAAATTTTGTAACTTTATTTTGACCAATTGGGTCAACCCTTTTTGCACTCTAAAGCCTTGTTGAGATTATTAATTAAATCGCTTTTAGTAGAAAAAAACTGAGCTAGATCTCATATCAAATGTATGACTGGATATGAAGAACTCCTTCTAATCAGGTACGGCTAGACTTGAATCACTATATCTCTTTGATGCAGATCCATAATTGAAATCCATTGTTGTCACTGGGATCTTATAGATGAAAACTTAGATAAACTTTGACTTGAATTTGAAAAAAGGAGGAAAACAAGAAACAAGAACGAGGAACCAATCGATTGAAGTAGGAAGCAACTGATAAATTCAAAGATAACCAAGAAATTTGATGTATCATAACTAATTATTCCAATTGGAAGTGCACGTCCTAGTGTCGCATCTAGTGGAACCTTTGGTTCACGAGCTGTCCCAAGGAATATAGAGATACGAATTGCTCAAGGCCACCTCCAGCTACTACTAATAAGAGGGAACAAAGTGGTCAATAGCCATTTTCTAGACAAACAAACCCAGTGGTAACTGGTACGCAGCATACCATACATTAAATTTTGGCAGTTTCCTCTGGTGTACCATCATCAAGTAGAGTTCGACATGTTAGGACTTTGGTAACATCAATTCCAACCATGAAAGTTCCAACCATAGACATCCGTCACTGGATATTCGAGCTCAACAACCATCAACGAATTATCGACGTAGATTGAGAATTTCTCCATCCAATCAATATAATTCTAGTGAATAAGATGGTGAGCAGCAGCAACAACAGGAAAATATTGACCTTCCGGCAATAAATAGAAATCACAATTCTAGCAGTGAGGTTCCAATCGAGGGAGGATGTATGATTTGCATAGCAGACTCGACGAGATTCTGAGGCCTAAAATTACTGATCCACACATCACTATGCCTTTGCTATGCATTGGCAAAATACATGCTTAAAAGATAAAGATACTAAAAGAGTATAAGATTAGTATAGTATTATGATAGCATAGAAATTAATATGGTCAATTTTCATCTTACATTTCAGAGTCCATCTAGCGAGCCAATCAGCCGCATAATTTTGTTCTCTGAATACCACATTCCCTGAAAATTTTACAATTGGGTTAAAAAAATCCAACTATTCTTATCCAAGACAATCAAAGGAAAAACAAAAGAAACTAGTTAACAAAAAAAGTACCAAACCACCCACAAACGAGTGTACCAAGAAACATTGTGCTCTTTTAACATCTAGTCCATCCGAAAATCCTAAGGATAAAAAGAAAAAAAAGGTTGGTGAAGATTGTACTCTCGAAAAATCTCTCATTGGAAATCAACTTGCTAATCAATCAATACCGAAATCCATGGATATTGGTTCAAGTGATCCATTTATTCTAACGCATCGTTGTAAGTTTTATTTTTTTAATTATAACAAATGTTTCCTTATCCTATTTGCTGATGTTAATATTAAAAATTCTTTCATAGTCAAGTATTACCATAGGTGATTTATCATTGATAGATCCATAATCATTAATTTGGCGCTTTATAGCCCAATATTCTAACACGTATTCACCAATCCTTTCAAATGTTGATCTTCTGCATCAACAAATGAAACTTAAAATGGAGGAAAACTATTTTGTAACTTATTTATAATATAATTTTATCTTTAAAAATAATTACTTATGTTTATGAATAAAATATTATTTTGAATCTCTTGAACACTATATAATATATTTTATAACTTATATTTACAATATAAACTATTTTATTTTATTAAATTTACTTAGGTTTATCAATAAACTATCTTGAACGCTGCATAGTTCAGCTTTGTCATTCTCGTTGGCAGAAAATCTACTCTTGACGAAATAAATCTCTTGAACACTACTTCAATCCCTTCAATTCAATTTGCCGAAAGGTCAATTCAATTACAAAAAACAATTATTAGAGAAAAATACTATCATTAATAATTTGAAAGTCGCTCAAAGTGAATGGCAAGAAGAAAAAATATTAAAAGTTGAAAATGATTTGAAATCAAAAGATGGTCAAATTACCACATTTCAATTTTCATAGAACCTTATGAAAGAAGAAATTTAACAACTCAAAATTGAAGTTGAAACTACTAATAAAGCTAAAGAAATCAATGTCTAAAAATTTAAGAAATGCTTAAATTGTTCATATTATTTGTATGAATTTATTCTACAATTTACATGTTCATTTTTACTTTTTACTATTAGTATATATATATTATGTCATTGCGATTATTTTGAATAAAAAATTGTATTAATCAAAGTTTTCAATATTACATATTTTACTATCTCATAATACGAGTAATATTTTTGTATAAAGATATCCGAGTTGAACATAATATGTTTAATGAATTCTCATACCGTTTAAATTCTAGTCTTATCAAACTCTAAAAACTAGGTTATTGGATATGTCCAAACATATGATATTAGCAAGAATAATTATTTTTTTCATTAATAAATATTGGTCTGTCGTTCCCACGATAACTACATTAAGTATATTTTAATTTCTCACTTTTATCTTTCATGAACTAACATTTTTTTCAAATATCTAATAGAAAATTTATCACGAGGTATCTATATTGATATGCATGTGTCATACCACCAACCTAATGTTTTATTCTCAATAACATTAATCTCATTTATCATTGTCACATTATCTTCATTAAGTGCATATACACTATTAATTTTGTTTCGAATATCGTATTTTGTCCATATTTTGAGCTCCAAAATCTCATTGGTGTACAATTCCAAAGCTCACAATAGTGCATTCAATAAATATATCTGACATATTATGATTTGTTTTTTTAAATTTCAATTTATTTCTTTTGCTCTTCAGTATCGACCATTTTTTCCGTCAAAGTTTAGCCAAATCATGATCAATTTTGATGACATCTCAATTTTGCTTCTATAATAGTAAATAGCTAATTTGTTAATATTAGCCAATTGAATGACATGAATAATTTTATTTGATGAGTGTAGTAAAAATTTGCTTCTTATTCGATAGATTTTGAGGGAAAGTATGATGTTGTATAGCGGGACTTTTACTAGCAAATACGTGTAGAGCTAAAAAATTAAAACTTCTCACAAATTTTAAACTCGTAGTCAACCAGGCTTTAGGCCAGTCAGAAGCAAAAAAGAAAAACCTAATCCTGTATCTACAAAAACTTCGACGTCATACAACTTAATTAAATGTGTTATTTTTAAACAAGTATATGCATTAGGTAATATAATTGTTGACACTTTAACATCTCCAACTTGTGAAAATTCAGCACCATGGATAATCCTACAAGAAAGAGTATCAATCAGCTTAATTCATGTCGATAGATTCAACTTTATAGGTCATAATAATCAAAGTAGATAAATAAGAAAAAGAAGATTGGAGAAGCCATGTTAAAAAATTATATAGTAGAAGGAAGGCTTCCTGAATAAAAAATTAAGGCAAGGTGCATAAAATAAAAATAAAAATATATGTTTAGATATTGATACCTTATACAAACAGGGACTCACTAAAACCTTGCACATATGTCTTGATCCCGATGAAGTAGTTTTTGTACTAGCAATACTTCATGATAGAGAGGAAAACGTCCATTGTGGATACAAGGCTTTGCGTATAATATTTTGGTCTAAGGTACTATTAACTTATAATTATGGATGATGCAAACAGTTTTGTCAAGAACTGTGCTAATTGCCAATGAATATCAAATTCAGTACAAATCGTGACTGCTTTATTGGAAACATTATCAGAGGAAATTTGTTTTTATACAAACGGTGCCTTGGTATTATAAGGCCTATTTCAAGAGTTTCATGAGGCAGGATAGTTTTGGTAGTAGTGGCAAACTACTTCTTTAAGTGGATAGAGGCGCAACCACTTGTAAAAATCACATACAATAAGGTCATTAACTTTCTCAAATCAAACATATGTTGTAAATTTGAGATACCAAAAGTCGTCATAACAGATATTAGAAACTTACTAACATGGTTATGCACAACAAGATATATAAAAAATAGCTTATTTTCTTATTTTAATCCATGAGAAAACGTTCAGGTGGAGGTTACCAACATAACAATGCTGGTATCAAAACAATGTTGGAGTGGTATGGAAGTGGCCTAATTTCATGTAGGAAATTTTAAGATCATATAAAACCACCCTCAGATGTACAACAGCTAAAACACCTTCTGCTTTGGTGTATGGAATGGAGGCATACCGAGACTATTATTCCTTCATAAAAAGTATCAACATATGAAGAAGGAAAAAACTCTAAAACAAAGAGTGTATAACTCGAAGTGATTGGATAAAAAATAGTAAAATCTCACTTAAGATTAGAACATTATAAAACTTTGATGACAACAAAAATAACTTCAAAGTACACTTGAGTTGCTTCGAGGTGGGAGATAAATTCCTTAGGATATTATTTTTTATACAAAAAATAAAAATCTCGACAAGCTAGGCCCAAAATGGAAAGGACCCTAAAAAATAATCAAAGGTCAAGTCGGAAACGTACAAATTTTTAGATGATCAAGGAAATCAACTTTAAAACCTGTGGAATATAGAGCATATGAAGCTATACGACTCATATTAGGATTCATGTACTAACTTTATTATTTTTGTAACATTTTATTAAACTCTTATTTATGATGTACTATTTTCTATCTAGATGACGCGATAAGGTTTTAAAGAGGCATCCATGATTAATAAAAGACTTTTCAATTTTTATATATTCTAAGATGATTTATCATAAAATAAACTCCATAAAGCTATTGACTTCATCAAACAAAAAAAAATCATACGAGGGGTGATTTCTAAAGTAATCTCCAAGACACTAAAAAATCTATACATTTATCAAACGCACAAGATAAGTTTGAGATGGTTCTAAAAGTATTCATCAATACTTGAGGGATTCTCAGTGCCTCTTAAAATAGATGATGATGATTCCAAAAGTAATAATTGCACTATAGGAAGTTCAAGGACCCATCCCTAAAACAAAACAAAATCACATGTTGGATAATTTAAAAAATAGTCTTAAAATACATCAAAGAGTCATGAACTTTTCAAACAGAACAAAAAACGAAAGAAATAATAGATATTTGTAGACCTAATCCAAATAGGGAGCCTATGAGTTCCTTCATACAAGTCTATGCTTTTGAAATTGATCAATCTGTTTGGAACAACAAGTATTGTGAAGGCGTTGTAAAAATACTATAAGATAGTAAATCAGAGTTAATATAATATAAATAAATAAAATTCATAAATAAAATGGCAGAGACTTACTTCAAACCTTAGTTTCTTCTACTTTCTTACTATATCTAAAAGTCAAGATGAGTTGGTAGCGTCCTTATGCAAGCTTAAGTAATAAAATGACCCAGAAACTTGCTCTAGAGGGAAGAAAATAAATGCAAAAGTTGGGCGTGTTTTAGTACAAATAGAAACAACTCCAAATTGGCTGCTATCAATATCAATAAGAGTTCATTAAGCTACACTAGAAGGATTTCCTAAAACATCAACAACCTTGGCAAGAAAACGTTATAAAACTCCAATGTTATTCGTAAAAATGGCAGAAAGAACATATAATTAATCAACCAATACATAAACAACATTATTAAACATTGACTCTTTATTAATAATATTTTTAATGCTTGTCTTTTTTGCCACATATCCTCTATTAGAATCTTCATTCTCATGCTTCAGTGTTAGAATTTCCTTCCAATAATACATGGACTTGGCAGCAACAACAAATAACTGGTCACATGCATGTTTGCGACTAACCTAAATGTTTACGCACAAAACATGCGACCGAATTTTATTCATCGCTCGAATCATGTAAATGTTACCCAAACAGAAAGTAAAGTTACGAAAGTTAACTCAATTTGATACAGGTTCTCCTCGTCCATGAAGGCATCCAAAGAGCAACCAATTCTTCATCTCCCATAATAATTTGGTGTTTGCTTAGTTTGCGGTAGAAATTTAAGTGTTTGGGCGGTAAGTACTTAGTGTTTAGAGGTAAATTCTTAGAGTTTAGAGATAAATTTGAGGTTTTAGGGTTAATTTTGTGACAATGACAATTAAGTAAATAAAATTTATGGAAAAAACTATTTTAGGATTTTTAAAATTTAATTTCAATAAAAAAATAGAAAGAGAAATCCAATGAAATGTGTTTAATTTCGCTACTCAGACAAAGTGAGTGCCCACATAATAACAGGTTCAACTAAAAAAATGTTTGTAAAGAGAATCGAACTCATAATTATTGGTCACAAAGTGAATGCCCACATAATAACAGGTTCACCTAAAAAAATGTTTGTAAAGAGAATCAAACTCATAATCATTGGTCAGAAACACTTGATTATCTTTTTTTTAAACATATCTTTTTTAAAATTTTATTAACTTATCATTTGTGTTTTTCAATTTAGAATTATTTTTAATAAAAATATTTCATCCATACTCCAATATTTGGATAAATTTTCCTATCATCTCACCTAATCAAGCCAGACACCTTTTAATATGGGTCAGATAATATGATGATTCATTGGTCAGTTGATATGATGTTAACTTTGACGCGTTATCGATTTGAAATCCTTGCCCGTATAATATTCCCACTATTTTAATTTCGTATACTATCTACAATCAAAGTTGTATTGTTCTACCTGTTTTCTATCTCTCATATAACTGGTCTTTTCGTACCAACAAATAGTTAAAGTTTTATTTCGTGACACTCCAACCACTACTATAAATATATGTTTTAAATTAATATATGCTTCCCCTGTAATAAACATATGGAAAGTTTCAAGTTTGTGTTGTCTTTATGATTTTTATATTTATTCTGAATTTGACTCGTTATATAGATTTTATAAGTCTCGGGGTTCAAAATTTTAAAATATCTAGGTTTTGTTATTGTTTTCAATAAGTATTATTTATTATTATGGTTTTTAATGATTAATTTTTTATTATCTATTTTCATAATAGATTGTCTATTGATTAAAAAATATTAGTTTTTTTTTTTCATTATGGTTTTTAATGATTAAACTTTTAATATCTATTTTCATAATAGATTGTCTATTGATTAAAAAATATTAGTTTAAACTAAAAATAATAATTATGTTTTAGTTTTTGGTTATTCATTTTGAATAATTAATCTCAGCACATATTTTTATTTATGAGATTATTTTTTATCAAAATAGATGGCCGAGTGGTTGATGGCTCCGGTTTTGAAAATCGGTATAGTTCGCAAACAATAATTATCGGGGGTTCGAATCTCTCTCTCTTTTTGCTCGATGAATGATTTTTTTATTTATTGGCTTGTCCTGGGTTTGAAGGATCGAATGGCTCAGCTATTCCACCGAACCGGAAAAATTTGAAATTTCTACTGAATTGAAAGGAAAAAGAAGACTTTTTTTATTTTTAACGAATCCTAAAACATTGAATCCTCTGGTTCAGTTAAGAGGGGTTTCCAAACAGGTTCAAAATCACGATCAATTCCTTTTTCAAATCCTTTCGTGAACGGATAGTTGATAAACTATCTATCACAAAAATGAATAGTTTCCTTTTTGTGTAATAATGAAAAAAATTAATAGAAAGAAGATAGTTTATACAGTTACGAGCATACTCGAAAAAAAGAGATTTATATAAAGTCGATAGATAACTATTACAACTCGAATACAAAACATTAAGCAAAGAAAGTTTGAATAATAGGGATCAAAGACATAAAAAAGAAAATGGAAACAGAAACATAAGGAAGAACAACACCAACCAAATAGCCAACAACCTCAGGATCGCAAACAACAACCATTGTGATCGCAAACTCTCAACAAAAGGATATCTTCATATGTATAAAAAAATAAAAATAAAACAAGTGTCAAAATTATATAGATCATCAAATTTTGGTGCCAAGAAATTTGAACCGGAGATTAGGATTGATCCAGTTAGATATCAATGAAGCACCGACCAAAGGAGAACAAAAAACTCTTGAGCTACACTTCTTCCCGATGTGCTAAATGATCGCGCCGAAACAAGAACGTCATGAATAATTGTTTCGAGATTGAGATCAAAATGACACCTCGCTAACCTAACCTAAGGTTTCCAGCAAGTAGTATTAAGCGAAAAACCCAACCTAAAACTATAGTAGTTCCAAATACCTGTAAAAACTCTAACAATTATAAAAATATTGTAAATAGTTTATAAATCCCCGTTATAAAAAACACAGTTTGGTGAAGTGTTTAAGTCCTACGCAAAAGTTTGTCCCGAATCGAAAGCTTACTAAAAATGACGAACCAAAAAATAAAAACATAACCACATTGTGACTAACATTATCTAAAATAAATTATAAACTCCCTAAAATCGAGAACTTTTTAACTAAAAAATTATCTGTAAATCCTAATTATCGTTTAAAACCTCACTTGTAATAAGCGTCACAACTATTTATATATATTATTACGAAACTTAATAGTTAGGTTGATTGTTCTTTTATGATAATAAATCCCAAGCCAACTATCTTGATTCTTGACCCCTTTTCTTAATCATTTATTTTTGGTTCTTCAACGTATAGAATAGTCTATATATTTTACATTCAGGCAATAATAATGTCGTGTTAACACAATATATAAGCAAACACACACCCACGTTAGTGTTTAGAAAATATATATTATGTATTCTTTTTATAACACAGTCTCAATTAATTAATATATTATAAACTGAGTAGTACTCATCGTTTAGTCTATTTTTCTTGTTTCGATTTGTATCCATTAATATATATATATATATATATATATATCCAGAACACGTATTGTTCACATAAAAAAAGACTTAAAACGCACGCAAAAAGAGATGAGCCCACTCTACTTCAAGTCTCAACCACAAATGTTGGTTTCAACTTTCAAGAATCGTGTAGTAATGGAAGGATCTTTCTTGTCTATTTTGCATTGATTTCCTATTTTATTTTGTTATGTTAATTTATGTGAATTTAATTGATCCATGAGGATATATTTTTATTTCATATTCTAAAAGCACAATTGGTTCGTATTTTGTTTTGTTATATTATGTTTTTGGTAGAAATAAATTTATTACGTATTTTGTTTTGTTATATTATGTTTTTGGTAGAAATAAATTTATTAAAAAAAACGTTCTTACAAATATCTAAAACATATCTTGAAGCCGGATAATAACAAAAAAATATTATAATTGGACAATAATAAAAGTACAAACAAAATTGAGAGATAACTGTCCGTAATTGATAATAATAAAAACAAGAAACTAAGACCATAAAAGGACCAACAAGAGTACAACCCACTATCAGAAGGAGAAAGATATAGCGTGGAAACCAGCAATGGAGCACCTGAACCCTGAAAATAAACCATAAGAAACCAAATTAAGTTAGAATAGGATTGTGATGAATAGATGAGTCAATCTTAGTTCCCGTAAAGTGGAAACGAAGATGAGCTAACATACGGTAGGCATTATTAGAGGCAATGCTCGGAGGAGAGCCGAAGATTTTGTTTTTTCTTTCACCCCATATATGGTAAATGGTGGCACCAAAGCAAGCCCGTCATAAATGACGGGAGCTAGAGGGGGCCGAATTGGATGCAACGTGAAGTCACTCAGTCCAATTAGAATTATTATTGAAAGGGATTCCAAGCTTTTCACAAGCAAAAACCCATAAGCCCCAAGAGAAACTACAATCATAAATGATATGATTAATATTTTCATCGGTAGAGTTGCAAAGAATGCATGAAGGGGATGTGAAAATACCCCAAGACGAAAGTTTGTCTCGGGTGGAAAACTTGCCATCAATGGCAAGCCAAAGGATAAAGGAATGACACTGAATATTAAATTTATTCCAAACTAACCCCACCCATCCAACATAGGGGACAGACGTACGAATGACGTTGTAAGTATTTTTGATTGAGAAATTGGGGTTCCCAACTCTACCGATCCAGTATGGGATATCGTCGAGGAGGACGCTTGGATGAGGCAAAAAGAGAACAATGTTGTGGATATCCATAAGGTTGTTTATGTTCATGGTACTAGCAGATCACCTATTATGAGGCTAAATCCATCGCCCCTCGGAGGTAAAGTTAGGGTAAAAAATGTTCTTAACAAATCTTGAGTCATTGATGATGGACGAACCATAATGAGTTGTTAGGGAGGTGGAGAGAAGCCATGAGTTAAACCAAAAGAATGTATTCCTGCCATTATCGACAGCCATCCTGAAAAAATTATTGGTCAGAGGCCTTATGGATAAAATTTCCTCCATGTCTAGGAGGAGAAGGTGGAGCCTAAAGTGGAGTTGATCATCGTTAGGAAGATCGGGCTCTTCTCATGGCTAATTTGAAGCCCAAAGAGCAGTAAATAGTCGTTAACACTTTCCTTGATTAGCAGTAGAGATTTGATGTCACGATGACATAAGATCATAAGATCATCAACGAAGCAAATGTTAACAATTTTAAGTTCGTGACACTTTCAGTGGAATTTAATATTGCGGTAATTGATTTTCTTTTTGAATATGCTGAAGAAGACTTTCATGACAAGGACGAAAAGGAAAAATGAGATGGATCACCTTGTCTGAATCATTTTTCCCAAGAATCACTAAGCGGGGGTCACCATTAACGTTGATAATATAAGAAGAAGTAACAATACATTGGATTATCCAAGCGATCATCTCCTCTTAGAAATCCATAATGACAAGAATGACAATGATAAGGTGTCATCTAACATTATCAAAAGCTTTTATTAAGTCTATTTTAAGGGCTACTTTATTTCCTTTGGAGTTAAGATAATACCCTTTGAGAATCTATTGGGAAAGAAAGATGTTGTCAGATATGTTTATACCAATGATGAAGGCTGACTAAGAATTATCAACTAGGTAAGAAAATAGTTTTTAATTATGTTGGCCGAGATTTTAGAATTGGTTTTGTAGGGAGATAATCTGAAGCATAGGTAGAATAGTAGAACTTCGGTATTAAGGAGATAATAGTGGCATTCTAAGAGGAGTCCATTTTATTTGAGTTGAAGAACTCGAAAACATCATTGCAGACATCCTCACTACGATAGATCAAGAGTGTTTGAAACAAGTGGAGTTAAATCCATCTGGGCCATATGATTTGTTGTTGTCTATGTTTAAGAGAGCATCTTTAATCTTCTCAAAATAAATCAGATGAATCATAGAGTACTTGTCAGATGAATTGACTTTGGTAGAGATGAGAGAGGAAATTGTAGAAAGCCTCGGGTACACGAGAGGGTGCCTGGTGCCCAACAGAGATTTCAAATGACTGACTAAGACATTAGTAATGCCAGAAAGATAAGTAAACAAATCACCTCAGTTATTCATGATAGAGGTAATATTATTACGTAGCTTACAAGTTTTGATGCCGTTGTGGAAGAATTTAGTATTCCTATCCACAAGTTTGAGCCAAAAATTTCTTGATTTCTGCTTAAAGAAGGATTATTTGCACGGGTGAGTAAGGAAAACAACGAAGAAACCTCAATCTCTTTGGTGATAAGGGAAATGTTAGAAGGGTCTTGGACGAGAAAGGATTGGGTAAAGAAAAGATATTTTTCAGCATTGGAAACTCTCAAATTGATATCTCTAAAGGCATTATGGTTGATATTTTTAATAAAAATCTAGATATGGTTAAGTTTAGTGACCAATTTCATACCATGTACAGGACAAAGAGAGTTCCAACTAGAGGTGACAATATTCTTGAAAGAATAATGAAATTTCCATATGTTGAAGAATATAAAGATCTTTTTTCTAGCCAATATGGGGCATGCCAAGGTTAAAGGTAACACTAGTATGGTCGGAGGAGTGGAGGATGCCATAGTGGACGGAAGAACCAGGGAAACTCTCATCCCAGTAATTGTTTACAAAGAAACGATCATTTTTGGAAAAGATAGGGGTTGAAGGACATTTTATGTGCCAAGTAAAGAAAGAGCGAGTGGATCAATGATCACTAAGTTTTCATTTGTAGCAACAATTGTCAAAATCATCAATTGCAAGGGACCGAGAATCAAAGGAACGAAATGCTTCTCCGATTTTTGGATAACATTAAAATCCCCAATGGCAACCCATGAAATACCTGATTCTTGCCATAGATGAAATGAACGATATTCGAGAGAGGATTATATCAGAACTATTATTAAAAATGTATATAGAAATAAAACAGAAAAATATTGAAAAATTAAGATGTTAAGCATAACAGTAGATGTGTTGAAAGGAGAATGCTAGAGTAGTGACATTGATAACAGTAGGGTTCTAGATGATTCAGATTCTACATAGGTGATGATGGTTGTGATTAGTGATGAAATGCCAGAAATAAGTTATATTGCTAATAATAAAGACAACTATATGAAAATAGACTTTAGTTTCAACCAAGATCATGATAGATATGTTGTTACTCATAATGAAATCATTCACATGTTTTTCCTAATATGGTCGTTAAACCCATGCACATTCCAAGAAGCGATAAACATAAAAGAATTACTTACAGAGGGTTAGGTAGTGTCCCTGTTGAAGGGAAAACGTATACAACAACTATAGGTCTCTCCATGATGGGAGGATCTACACAATGATGAATCCACATCTTCACCATTTTCATCGGTATCAGCCTTAGACGAAGGGATATAGAGCAGAGTTTTCTCTTTGAATGGATCAGACTCAATGAAGGTTACTGGAGAAGAGGGGAATGTGGATGAGAATGCCGGAAAATGAAGAGGTAGAGAACCTAGGAGAGAGGCAGAGCGTGCCTGAAAGTTATGGCCAAATGTAATTCAATGGGAGCATTAAGAGGGTAGACTTTGGTACTCGATTCTAATCGAGTTAATTTTACCCATGCACTCGAACTCAATCATGGTAGGTAAATGGTTCCCGTTTTGATCAAAACACATATAGGGGAGAATAAGAGTTTATCTATATGCTCCATTTGTCTATCATTATAGAGAAGGATACCCAAAACAGAATCAATGCAACTAAGGGCATTCGAGGTCCGAAGTTCGAAGGGGATCTTGAAGGTTTTAACCAAAATTAGAATCTCTTTAAGGGGATCTTTGGATAAATTATATAATGGTCCATATATCTTGAGTACCAAAATGAGACCACAAAAGTTCCAAGAGGACTTTTCCAAAATGTTCTTAGTACTAGCTTCTGAGCTAAACCTAAAAAATAAATATCATTCGGGGATGCATATGAATTTCTCTAGGCCAAGTCTTCCCCCAAATAGCGATAATATTGGCTTTAAGTTGAGAAAGATTGGGAGGATTCCCCAAGAAAATAACTAGATAAACACATACATTAGGAGTCTATGGTTCCAAGAATGACATCTTCCTCAATGATTAGTGTGTTAGCTTTGTAATTGTTATGGGGAGCCTTAAGGAAAAGAGGGTTAGTAGTCTTAGAGGAACCTACAACCGCATTAACACAAGATGAGATAAATGAGGAGGTAAACTTAACAGATTAGTTGGCACTATGAGATGAGGTATGAGAGTTGGAGGACGGAGAGAGGAGGGTGGTCTTGGTGGAGCTGGTGTCATTCAATGAAAGAGGGAGAGAGGTTAAAAGAGAAGGGTTTGAAAAAATTTAGGTTCCTAAGTTGGTTGGTAAAATTTTTATCTCTAATTTTCCTCCTATATTTACAACCATTTTTATGGGGAGATAAGGAAGATAAGCAGTGGGAGTTAATGGAGAGATGGTGGGAAACACCTAATCTATGAGTCAAATGCTAGCAAGAAGAAGGGTTTGAGAGAGGAGAAGCGAAGGATATGAATGAAGGTATGGAATTAATGGTGTATTGTAGAAAGTTTAAAACAAATAGGTTCAATAAATGGGAAAATATGTCATTTTAGGTATATTTAGGGGGAATACAGGGGGTTAGGTGGGCTGGAAATATTTGGGATAATGACTGAAAGATGAGATGAACTAAAAGGTCCAAAAGTTAGATCCATGGGAGTAGAAGAAGGAACACATGTGCTGGTTTGTGTGGCTAGTGGACCAGGAAGATACCTAGTGAGCAAGGCCTGAAATCGAGGCCCATTGATCGCGGGCTCATTGCAAGAGTGGTGTTGGCCCAAAAATTATAAGGATCTTTGGTTAAGATCGAGAGGCCAAAGAGAGCTAGGGTCGTACGAACTTGCAGGGAAATATCGTTGGTAAGAATTCTAGGATTTCCAGCAGTAATCGGCGACAATAGGAGGGCATGGGAGAGGAAGGCCTCAACAGCGACGAGGAAACCGGAATCAGAACTCCTACGACTCATGGAGTGGATGTTGAGAACCATAAGGTCAAAGGCTGAGTTCGGGGGAGGCAGAATGATGGTTAAAGGATGTGTCGAGATGGTGGCAGCGACGACTGAACACGACGGTGGGATAAAGAGCGTTTCTATAGTAGCCACTAAGTTGTGGTAGAAGGAACTAACAAGGGTGGAATTGAAACAACTTGGAGGGGGTTCGGGGGTTCTGTTTGACAGAGCCGGTCGAGGAGGCATGCTTGAAAATCATCGATGGATGAAGGAAGAGTGGTCTCTCAGAGGTAGAAAGTGCAATGCCATGAATGTTAGAGAACTTGTCTCCAAGACCTGGTTACATGTAGAATCTGGCCTCGGAGAGGGCAAACACAACATATGCTTTCTAGTCTGGAGTGATGCCTAGAGAGAGAGAGAAGCACTCTTAATGGGGGGCTAAAAGTAGCAAAAGACGCGAGGTGGTGAAACCAGAGGATTGGTTAAATATAAGTGAGAGATAGGAGAGATAGGGTTGGCTTCTGGACAAGGTGATAGTGTAACAAGGGCTGAGGAGAAGATAAGAGTTTTTTCCAGTGAGAATTGGCCTAGAGAGCCAGAGGGAATGTCGGGGTGGAGGAAAAACGAGATTGAGGAGCTCTAATGATTTATGATGAATATTATTCATATATATATATATATATATATATATATATATATTATTTTCATATTTTTAAAATATAAATTGACGTAAGATTTGGTTAACCTATTGATAACAATTCAAAACTAAAAATATTAACCAATAATAATTAGAAGTTTTGAGAAAATATGGATAATCATTTGGTTTTGAAATTAGATTATTCATAAATATTTGGGTTTTTTATACTTTCATTCGATCAAATATGTTTTTCGATTTGGGATCAATTTTTTTCTTCTTCTGTTTTTGATGAATATATTTTGCAATTATTGACCGTTTGTATTTTTTTTGTTCTTCTGTATTTATCGCTTCACATGTGATTTTTGATTTTTGCTTCTTGGTATTTTTTTATTGTTTCGAATTTTTTTGTTGTTGGTTTTATGATTATATAATTATTTTAGTTATGCAGATTTTTTGATTTCATACATTCACATAAATGTTTTGACAATTATATGAAAATAATGATTTTGGGATAATATATTTGGGTGCGAAATTAGTATTAATTGGTTGCAGAATTACGTTATATATGATTGCGTAAAAAGGTTTTAAAAATACGTTATATGTGGTTGTCTAAAAAGATTGCGAAATTACCTTATAGGAGGTGGTTTCGTAAAAATATTATGAATTCATGTTATATGTGGTTGCGTAAAAGGGTTGCAAAATTACTCTTGGAAATGTTTTTTTAGGTGACATATCTTTCAAAACAAAATTCCATTTAAAAAAAATATATCATCTATTTTGTTTTTAAGACAAACGAAACTAAATCCATAGAAACTTTGTTTGATTTTTTTTTATTATATTTGGTTGCGAAAATAGGAGTAATATGGTTACAAAATTAGTCTAAAAAAATTATGTTACATCTATGTAATTAAAAGTAATTTGGTTGCGAAAAACTAACTATCGTTTTAGTTGCGTAATTAAGAGTAATTTGATTACGAAAATAAAAATAAAATAACTAGTACAAAAAACCACTCATTAATTTCGTTTCATTTCCCTTTGAAAAATTAAAATATACATAGCATTAGAAAAAAATAGTTAATATTTAAAGATATAATATTTTAAATGTTAAAAATAATTAATGGTTAACAATGTACATAAAATCATTTTGCAAATTGTTATTAATAAACTTTCAAATCTAAACATTTATTAATTTTTATACTTTCTTTGAATGGTTATCGTTAAATTAAACACAAAATTTTAAATCAATTTATAAAATAAAAAAATAAAAAAATATATTACACTAACTTAGTTAGTCAATTATTTCATTTGGTCTATGATTAATTATTGTTTATTTTTTTAAAATATTGTTATATCTATTAAGTTATACATATGATATTTTTAAAACTAAAAAGAATATACAATTATTATTTGTTTTATTTGTTTTTTTATAAAATAAAATAAAATAATTAGTATAATTTTTAATATATGTTTTAAGAGCAAAAATAACCTCGGATCGAAATGAGAAGAGTAGAATGATGGGTTTGCAATTGTTTCTTTATCGTTTTAATATTTAAGGCTAATTATTATATATTTCCATAGCTTACATATTTAATTATCGTTTATTATTTAAAAGCTAAAAGTTGTCAATAAGATCGGCTACTTCGCCTGATCTTTCATCAACCTTGTGCAATTAGGTGCACTCCTCCGGTTCAAACGAAAAGTTAACCGAAGCAGGAAGAAAGGGTATTTCAGGCTGGTTTCTATTGCAGGAGCTTGGAAGTTTATGGCTAATGGCGAGGAGCTTAAGAATCTGGGGAAATGGTGAGTGATTTGGAGAATGGATTCGCATTCATTAAAGGTTCTGGTGAAGATCTGGTCTTGAAGCAGATTTACGGGTTGATTTGCTTGCCTAATTGAAGTGCTATGATGGGAATTTGGAAGAGTTTTTCCTAATCCTGAGAATTTTTCTTCTGGCTATGGAGATAGGAGCTTTGATGGCAAAGGAGAAGATGATTAGGGTTTGGAGTTGGGGAAGCGTAGAGGGGAAAGTGATCGATTAGTTCTGATGTAGGGATTAGTTTTGGCTTATTGCCTTCTTGTCCCCCATTTCTGTTCTAAGTCTTAATCGACTCCTGAATGTTTGTAAATTTTCAATTTAGTAATAAATGTCATTTGCTTAAAACAAAGTTGGCAATAAATATGTCATGTGTTTTTATTTTTATTTTTAATATATATATTTTTTTAAATTTAAATTTGTAAAAAGTTGTATTTATAAATGGTAAAAAATGCTTGAAAGTACAATTAATGTTTTTTAAAGAAAACAAAATTTAAAACTATGGATGATGTTTTTATTTTTTTGTTCAACCAGTTAATTTAGGTTTCGCATTTCATAATTTACATTTTGTATTATTCTTTAACCTCTGTTTTTGCATTTCGCATGTATGATTTTATTTTTCAAAAGTTATCCATGGTTTCAGAAATTCACATTTTTTGTGTAACCATGCATTCTCATTTTGTATATATGAAGAAAAAAAAACGAAACTTAATTATGGTTTTGTTTATATTTTCATTTTTCACATTTTCGTTTAGACCCGATTTCTCATTGCACACATGTTTACCCATAGTTTTGCATTTCATGTTACCTTTAACATGGCTTCGCATTGCATTTGGACGTTGTCATTTTTGTGTTTTCTTTCACAATTTTGATACTTAAGGTTTCATATTTTGCATTTGTTATACCAACCATCGTTTTTCCACATTTGCTATACCTAAAGGTTAAAAATAACAAAACAAATATGTAAATCTTGTTTGTAGCTATTCAAAAATAAACTTTTTCTTTTTTTTAATAGAAGGGGTTTTTTTTATATATTTTCAATTTTTAAGTATAATAATAATAATATGATATTGATTCTTTTTATCTTATAAAGTGAGCACATGAATAGACTTTTATCCGAATCAGAAACCATATTGACCAAACCAAGTTTAGAAATGGTGACATTTTTCATAATTGATCTTGAGAAAAGAAAAATAATCGGGCAAGAGAAACTGGAGGATGAAGCAGAAGAAGAAAAATCAGAAAGTGAATCAACTTTTTAGGATTTTGAAACTCGATTTGGGGTGAAAAAATGTGAGAAAAGAAAATGTAAAAGTGAAAAAAATAGAATTTTGGTAAAACATTATTGGCTTTTTTTTAGGAGGGAACCCGCAGCTGCTACTCGGAGTGCAATGAGTGCGCATATGTTAAACCCACACTCTGACGCGATAGCTTGCAAACCAACGCTAGAAGGTAAACCACACAAGGTGACAGGCTCAGTTGAGAAAGCGTATGTAGAGGGACTCAAACTCATGACCTTTGGTCATTAGCATGCCTTACTTAACCAACTCGGCTACCCCCTCTAGGGCAAAAAAAAAATTGGCTTTATATAGTCAATACGGGGATTTGGGCTATTACTAAAAAAAATAGATAGTAGGTGGTAATTAACAATAATATTTGGAGAATACATAGTAATATATGATCTAATGATATGTAAGTAGATAATATGTTTGTTTTTGCGTATCTATTGTTACTTCACCATGATATTTATGTATATTTTCACTTTATATAATATTATTTGTATTTTGATAAAATTTAAATATTATATTTATTTAAGAGTGATTATTTTTAAATTTTTACTGTTGGTGTTACTTTTTCCATTAACACATTTTTTATTTGTTAATTTTTATTTTAAAATTTTCTTCAAAACAAATTATAAATATGCATTTTGCTAAAATATTTACCATATTTTTATTTTATCTTATACTTTTCATAACCTACCAAAGAAATGTATTTGTAAATATTGTTTCTTAGAAATAATGGGTCTCTTTTGCATATAACCATCTTTAATAGATATGTAAGTTTATCAAAACCATATGTTTTAATTAGTTTTTTGAGTTTTTTGGTTATAAAATATATTAACTAAGTTTGGTTATTTGTATTATTTGGTTTTATTAATACATTTTACCCCATTTTAGTTTTAGTTTTAGTTGTTTGTGTTAATTGGTATGAATTTGATTATATATTGATTTAATTAAAATAAGTTCTAATAATTGGGTTGTCTTGTTTATTTTGTTACGTTAAACATAATCGAAGTTTGATTGGTTTGATTGGCTATGCTATTGTAATTGAGTTTTGATTTGTTTGTTATATGTAATCAATTTTTTGGTTGGTTATTTTTGTAATTGAATTTTGATTGGGTATGTTATTGTAATTGAGTTTTGATTGGTTTGACTATACGTAATTGATTTTTGATTGGTTTCGTTAATTTTATTTATTGTTATTGATATATTTTTGTATGTTTTTAGGATCAAACATCTATCTAGTGTTTTGTGTTATACGAAACACTAAGGAAATAAAACCTATATTACCAACTTCAGGCATTTGGTGAGATAAAAATGATATTATACGAATTCTATTTGATTACAGAACTTTCGATGTCGGGTGAGATTTTAGAATTTCTGATGTTTATGGATGCTCAAGATAGGTTCCAGTTTTTCTCCAACACATCCAGTATAGTTTAGAAACTATAATAAGAGTTGATGTAACCAAATAATAACAACAACGTTGTTCGTCTCCAATGGTTAGGGGAAACGTGTTTTGGTATGAGATATCAAAACATTAAGACCCTTACAAAAGTTTGGGTTACTTTTGCAATCTCGTCTTATCTACTGCATCTTATTTGGTTGTTGCTTATGTACGATCAAGATGAGAAATTTTATTTCAATAGATGATCTACACTTTTAGATCATATAAGAGAGTTTGGAATTATAACTAAAGTATGATGATATTAGCCCACATATACCATTCGCTTTAGAATAGTTTGCTTCATAACAAAAATAGATTTTACGACTCCATCGAAATGTTGGAATCATGGATCTACGATCATTATCACATGTTAGAATTTATGTTATACACTAAGTATTCTATCATCTTTTCGTATTTATGTGGATATTCACCGGTTAGTTTGCACCAATACACTATTTAAAAGTTTTGAGAACACAATGTAAGTTCAGTTCAAAATTTTAGATTTTTTACTTTTTTTTGTTTTTTTCTCTGAATTTAAAATATGCTAATATATTTTCTTTATATAAGGCTAAATTCTAACCGTATGAATATTTACGCATCCATATACTATTTTAGTCTATTGCTTGGATAAAGGCAATGTTGAATTTCGTTAACAACACCAAAGCTTATTATTCAATGTGTTGTTTGATAATTCGAACATATTCAGATTACAGGCCCAATCCAAATTAATAATTTTAACAGTGTCAGAGCAAAGTTTCCTTGGGACCGATATGTGTGGTGGAAACTAGAAACAACATACTTTGGACATGAGAACAAAGGTATTAGATACCGCATATGGGTTCAAATTTGAGCTATAAATTTTAATGGAGGACAAACTTATGATACGTAATATCCAATTATGGTTTGCGTGAACACAAACCAAATATTAGCTAAACCCTCATTCAAGGACGTTTATCACGATCATAGATGAGACTTGATATGATACTATTGACAAGAAGCCATATTATGTTAACATAATCCAGACAAATATAAATGATTCATATTTGAGTGTTTATGTATTGCGCACATGAATATAAGTGACTTTATTTAGCACTTTGTATTTTAAATATGTTTGATTATTTTTTATATTATTATGTTATGATCTTTTATATTATGACTATATTTGATTATTTTTCTATCTTTTGTATTATGACTATATTTAATTATGTTTCACTCTTTTGTACTAAATTATAACTATGTTTGTTTTTAAATTATTGGATTCCTGTTACACTAAGTGTATTTTAATTTTGTTATTTTAAATGTATTTGTTTTAAGTTTAATGATTTTAACTATGTATTTAAGTATGTTTTGAAGTAAGACCACTGTATGTCGTATTGGGTTAAACTAGGACCAAACATTTAGCTTATGTTAGCACGATCTTTACAAAGAAAATGCGAACATAAAAAAAAAATCCAGACTTTGTAAAGCTAGGAAAAATGATTATTGCATGTTATATGAAATTTTACCCTCAAATTTTAAACAAAACATGCAAACAACCTTATGTTTTACTTTCAATACAATGTTTTACCTAAATTTGTACGAAAACCTTGTGTTTTGCATATCATACAAACCTATGCAAAAAATAGACCTTAAAATCCAAATATAAGGTCTTTTTTACATGTTATGTGCAAAATATAGGTTAGATACGCACTGAACATGCAAAAGGCCTTATGTTTAATTTTTTAAAGAATTTTTTTATCCTAGATTCGCATGATATGTACAAGTAAGGTAGTGCATCATTCATAAAATTTTAAAACTTAAAAAACAAACCCACAAATTACATGAGTAAGACTACGATATCAATTAATCAAGTTAACAAAATAAAATAAAATAACAATATTTTTCATGAATAAGATTTATAGATTTTTAGTAAAATTAGCGATAAGTATTTTTTTCGTCCAACAAGATATGTGACTTTCTTCTTCTGTTTTGTAGTCTGGCTAAATGAAATATAATTCCCGCATTGTTCTATTTGAAAATATATACACCTATAAAACAAACTAAGAATTGAAGAAACATACGACCTGTAAATCAATTACTTAACGAAACATAACATAAATGTAATAACATATAAATAATTGATTTACTTATATGAACAAAATTATATACGTAAACTATCTAATACTAATTTATTAAATAAAGTCTAAATATGTTGGATAACTGCGTAAGGTAAATTTATTGCACATTTTAATAAATATACAGCACTAATGTGATGCCGGTATATAATGTATAAAAATGCTTGTCCAGATGAATTTTAAATCAACTTATCTCAAATAGTTATTTTTCTATAAACTTTTATATATCGTATGCTTTCATGTATAAAACTCGATTAAATCTATTTCGGTCATCAAATTCAACTTCCACATATTCATATTACTTATTGACACTATTAAACCCTTTAGATAAAATACGATCACTCTAATATTTATCTCGCACAACATATTCAATGCGAGAAAAATAAGGATTTAAATATTTTGGAATATGAATCACGTACAAATAAGCATCTTTGACCTTAATTAAGTATATTAAATACTTTTTGTCATTATGAGTGTTATTTTATTTTGTGGGAACTTTAGGTACAAAATATGGGCTTAACTTTATTCGTGTCATGCTATTTATTATGCCGAGCGTCGTAGCACTATCATTTTGGTCAATGGAATGCTCAAAATAGAATTCATCACATTTGGTCGATTGGTCTGATCCAATTATTTTTCTACCTCTAGTATTTATTTTTTCTTTAGGTCTAGCACATGACTTAATTAAGGATTAAGGATTCACATTACCATATTTATTATACGAGTCTTAATATCAGGCAAGTAACTACAGATAAACTTGAAGGTTATTCATATATTTTTGACAAAACATCTTCGAATATAGTTTCCAAACAATGAACGATGTTTAAAAGTTTTCAAAATATATCACATGAAGATAACCTAATGAGTATACCATCTTTATCCAACATGGCTAGTTCATATAGACAAGAAAATCCACATGATAATTTTAACAATACATCAACATACAACTTGTTCGACCTCTATAATTACTCTGTATGTAACTAGTGAACAATAAATTTAAGCCAACTCTTGATACTGAACCTCGAATATGCTAAAATATATAAATATTATTAACATGTTTGACACTAAAATTATTTTTATGGAAGAATTCCTCAATTTTTGAATGTTGAAATTTGACAAAAAATATTTAAAATCAGTTGACTCGAAATAATGTATTTATTTTAGTGAAAATAAGTTCAAAATTGAAAATCACTTACTGATTACTTGTTGTGTTTCCAAAATATTAAATCTTGTTCGTGAAGTGATGAATAATTATTTTTTGGTTCTATCCAAACAAAAATAACATAATGAGTGAACATTTGATATAAGTAAATACGTCTTTTATTATTGCTATTTTTGTGTTCAAATCTTCCTTGTTTTTTCATTAGACTATTTTCTTCAAAAACCCACAAATACGTCTAAATTTTACGCTTTTGCTACTAACGTTCTTCCAGTTGTAATAATATATTTATTTATGTCATTTGCATACGTGTGAAATACATTAGGAAATACATCATCAATATGCTAGCTCTCGATTAGTGAAGATAAAAATCATTCATACACATATATTATTTATCCCTGAAAGCAGAACACACAAAGTCTACATGTAGTTCTCTTGTTTCTCCAAACTCATATAAATGAAACCGATACAAAATGTTAGATTTTTTGAAGTCACACCAATAACTTTAAAAGATGAAAATTTGTACATCGTTGTCTTGTAAGTAATATCCATGCTAAGCACTCATAAGAATATGCACAACAACTAAATATTTATATGATGCACACAAAAAAAATTGGGTAATCATGTATGGTCCTTTTCTCGATGTCACTCTAAGTGAATGTTCTCCTTCATTTTTAATAACAAGTATTACATGTGGGACTAGGTTGCTTTTTTAACAAAACAATATTTTCTCTAGAACATTGTATATGTTTTGCATGTTAATAGATTGTTTGGGTTATAGTTCTTCAAGAACAAATATATATCCCGAAAATACATACCTGATAACGATAATTTATGAACCACCTCCTTTTTGTCTCGTTTTAGTTTGACAACTTATGAGTAACATTCAACGTACGTGTGTGTTAAGTGGTTGTATTCCCTGCATATAACGGCCAATCACCTATAATTAAAGCATGACCTTATAAGATATATTTTCAACTAAAATAAAAACTTTATTTTTTGTTGCTGACTATATTCTCTTCACAACACTTGCACTAATATTTTTTTAAAATATTATTGTTATTATGATGCTCGTGCCAATAAAACAAATGTGTGTAATCAACACATAAATATATTTTCTCATCGGGTTCCTACAAAAAATAATAATCTTTTATAATTAGAACAATATGAAACTCTTGAAAATAACCATAAGGTAACATAAATATTGTTATAAAAACTCACATAGTCGATAAATAATCTATATGAAAAATTGTATCAAACATGAAAAACTTCATAAGCAATTCACATGATGCTTATAAATTTCACTAAAATCATGCGAAGAGTCTTAAGCAATTTGCAGACTAAAAATCTCCATTAGTGATACAGAGTAAACACAGAGAAGCCAATATAGGGGAAACCCTAATTTTCTTTATCAAAATTCAACTCCATTACATTGTAAACAAAGTCTGTTTGAATAAGAGTTCGAATAAAAACCCTAATACGAAAATACCAAAAATGCCCTAAAGTAATAAAAATTCGAAATAAAATAGTAAACGACTCTGAATGCCCAAAAAACGTCATTTGTCACGAGCAAAGCTCGTGATTTGTAATTGTGGCGTCATTCCCTTCGCAATAAGGTGTTGTGGGTCAAAATCGGACACCGGGAGCTCCGAAACTGTCAATTCGCTGCATTCTTCGGGTGATCGTCTGTCTTCATAAATTCTAACGCTAATCTATCTGCATCATCCCCTCTGGGGTAGAGAAGATTCGCCCTCGAATCAGAACTAGTCTCCTCGTCAGAAGAGTCACCTGTATAAAGAATCAGATGCTTAACATTAAATACATCAGACGTACGAACATGGCTAGGAAAGCGCAACCGATAAGCATTCGGGTTGATCTTCTCCACAATCTCCACAAGACCAATCTTCCGAGCGGCCAGTTTGTTGTACTCACCGACATGGTAACGAGCCTTGGTTAGAACTGCCTACACATAGTCACCAACTTCGAACGCTACAGGAGGGCGATGATGATCCGCCTGAGACTTATACTTGGCGGTGCTCAAGACAAGCTGATCGTATGTCTTCTGGTGGGTTTGGCGAATCTGCGAGACAAGCTCCTCAACAGTTGTGTGAACACGAATTTTACTGGGCAGGGCGAGCAAGTCGACAGGACCCCGGAGCACAATACCATACATCACCTGGAAAGGACAAAGACCCGTCGAGCGGTTAAGGGCATGGTTGTTGGCAAACTCTGCCTGCAGTAGGCGCTGATCCCATGCCTTCGGGTGATCTCCTACCAGGCTGCGCAACAAGTTACCGAGGGAACGGTTAACCACTTCTGTCTGACCATCAGTCTGGGGGTGGTAGGCACTACTGAAACTGAGCTGCGTATTCACCATGCGCCATAAGCTGCGGCAGAAATGACTCACAAACCTGGTGTCACGGTCAGAAACGATGGTACTTGGGAGGCCATGAATGCGGTAAATCTCTCGAAAGAAAAGCTGCGTGACACACACTGCATCAGATGTCTTTCTACATGGGATGAAGTGTACCATCTTAGAAAAACGATCAACCACCACAAAAATAAAGTCGAATCCGCGCTGAGTCCAGGGTAATCCAAGAACAAAATCCATATAGATGTCGGTCCAGGGCTGAGTAGGAATTGGCAACGACAAATAAAGACTCGCATTCGTTGATGTTCCCTTGGCCAACTGACAAACTTAACAACGGAAGACATAACGACCAACTTCCTAACGCATCGAAGGCAAAAAATATGATGCGGACAGCAACTGGTATGTCCTATCACGGCCCACATGACCCTCGACATGCAGCTCTTTGATCAACTAAAGATGCAGGCTACAGTCAGGGATACACAACTGTACCCCGCGAAAGAGAAATCCATCATCCATTAAGAAATCAGATTGTGTCCCCTGCTGAATCAGTTCAATAACCCGAGAGAAGAACGAGTCAGTAGCATAAAGGTCAACAAAAGAATCAAAACCAGGAACCTGAACTCGCATTTCAGTCAGCAGGTTGTGACGACGGCTCAGAGCATCAGCAACCCGATTCGTAATACCGGCCTTGTGCTTGATGACAAAATTGAACTGCTGTAAGTAAGCTATCCAAGAAGCATGTCTATGAGAGACCTTTTCCTGGCTACCAAGTACTTCGAAGAGTCATGATCAGTATATAAAACAAATTCACGCTGAAACAAATAATGGCGCCAATGCTTGATAGCCTGAACCACAACATAGAATTCAATGTCATATGTACTAAATCGCAACTTAGAACTCACTAGTTTTTCACTAAAGAAAGCCACAGGACGCCCTGACTGGGAAAGAACTGCTCCAATACCAAATTTAGACGTATCACAATGAAGCTCAAATGGCTGGGAAAAGTCGAGCAGCACCAGAATAGGTGTAGTGGTGAGACGTCGTTTAATCTCTGTAAACGCCGCATCAGCATCCTCGGACCATTCAAATTTCGTGCCCTTCATGCAGTCCGTAATCGGGGCCATAACACTGCTGAAATGGGGAATGAAACGCCGATAAAAAGAAGCTAAACCATGAAAACTGCAAACCTCAGTGATGGAAGTAGGTCGAGGCCACTGGTCCACTGCAAAAACTTTGCTCGGATCAGCTCGTAACCCTTCAACAGAGACAATATACCCCAAAAATTGGACAGATGGCGACATAAACGAGCATTTGGCAGCAGCACCATGAAACTCGTCCCGACGCAGCACCAATAACACCTCACGTAAGTGGGACAAGTGTACAGAAGGTTTAGCGCTATAAATCAGAATATCATTGAAGTAAACAACAACAAATTTACCGAAAATGCCTCGATGCATGATTCATGACACGCATGAAAGTGCTCGACGTGTTAGACAGGCCAAACGGCATCACCAGCCACTCGAACAGTCCCTCACGCGTCTTAAACGCCGTCTTCCACTCATCACCAGGACGAAGCCGAATCTGATGGTATCCACTCTTCAAATCAAGCTTGCTGAGCACAGAATTACCACCCAACTGGTCTAAAAGATCATCCAGACGAGGTATAGGAAACCTGTAGCGAACATTGATCTTGTTAATAGCTCGGCTGTCCACACACATACACTAGGAACCATCTTTTTTCCGTGTCAGCAATGCCGGAACTGCACATGGACTGAGACTTTCTCGAACATGCCCCTTCTCCAATAAATCCTCCACCTGTTGACGTAATTCCTCATGATCCTTCGGGCTCATGCGATAGTGGGGCCGATTTGGGAGAACAGCACCAGGAACCAGGTCGATTTGATGTTGAATATCCCTCAGAGGAGGTAACTCAGGGGGAAAATTCTCAGGAAACACATATGCAAACTCCTGCAAAAGAGACTTAACTACAGGGGTAGGGTCTGCACGAGAATCAGTCACAACATGATCACAAAACAACAAGAAGACCGCACCAGCTTCTTCCATGGTCGCTTGAAAAGGAGCACGGGACATCAAGGTCGTTGTGGAAAGACCAGAGCCAATGCTGAGGGGCCGAGGCTTTGGCGGTACTAGAACAATCTGCTTACCCCTAAAAAAGAATGAATAAGTATTCGCACGACCATCATGCACAACAGACAAATCATACTGCCAAGGGCGGCCAAACAATAAGTGACAAGCGTCTATAGACACTACATCACAAAACACCTCATCCCGGTATGTCTGCCCTACTGAAAATGATACAAGCACACGTTGAAACACAGTGATATCAGTACCTTAACTCAGCCATGCCAGCTTGTATGGCTTGGGGTGCGACTCTGATTTCAACCCGAGCTTCGAGACCGCTGTCTCAGAAATTACATTCTCACAGCTACCAGCATCAATAATGAAGGTGCACACCTTACCGCCAATCGTACAAATGGACTGAAACACATGATTCCGCAGCCAATCACTCTGATCAGGAACACGAGGGGAAAGAAAAGTGCGTCGTACCATCATAACTGCACCAACATCACCAGTCACAACTTCCTCTGCAACCTCAGTCACATTATCATCATATGTATCAAACTTCGGGAGACCATCAGGAACAATGAGGGCCGGTTCAAACGCCTCGTGAGAGAAAATACCCCTAGCACCCGCAGCATTCGGACACTCTACCTGACGATGCCCTAACTCACCACAGCCAAAGCAACGTAACTTACCAACAGCACGGCTGGTCGCACCAATGGGAACAATACGAACGGTTGGACGTGAAACTGGTGCGGGCGCTGAGGTCCCTGTAGGAGCACCAGTTCGTATGCCAATCTGGGTCCGTCGAGCCAACTGTTTTTCTGCATGGAGGGCACGCCGATAAGCTTCCGAAACAGACAACGGGTCGAACATGTTCAACACATCCTGGAGTTGTGGGCGCAACCCCCCAATATAGCGGGATACCCGCTGATGTGTTGACTCGTTCACATCTGTACGAGCAAGTAACTGAAAGAACTCATCCGTATACTCGTCCACAGAGTGTGACCCCTGACGAAGATTCTGGAAACGCTGGAACAATTCTCGCTCGAAATTGCAAGACAAGAATGCCTTGCGGATTTTCTTCTTGAACTTCTACCAACTACGTACTTTTTTTTTGTCTTCACGCGCACAGATCTTTTTCACCTGCTGCCACCAAGCTTGTGCCTTGCCGCGCATGTGGATGGTAACCAAAGCTACCAGTCTTTCCTCATGAACTTCCTTGAAGTCCAGCACCTCCTCAACCTGGGATAACCAATCGACAAACTCCTCCGCCCGAAGGCCACCATCAAAGTTAGGAATGTTGACCTTAAATCCAAGCTCCCAGCGGCGGTCCGGATAAGCATTCCGTTCTGGCCTTTCTCCAAAATGGTTATCGGGACCTTCAGCCTCCACACCGGGTTGCCTGGCAGTAAGTTCAGCCATCTGACGGGCAAGATACTTCAGGTCAGCATTATCACGATCTCCGAAATCACTTGCATCTCCTTCCACAGCAACACTGCTGCGACCTCTGGTTCTTCCTCGCACCATCTCGTAGGACTGCCTGTGTCTGATACCAATATGATACAGAGTAAACGCAGAGAAGCCAATATAAGGGAAACCCTAATTTTCTTTATCAAAATTCAACTCCATTACATTGTAAACAAAGTCTGTTTGAATAAGAGTTCGAATAAAAACCCTAATACGAAAATACCAAAAATGCCATAAAGTAATAAAAATTCGAAATAAAATAGTATACGATTCCGAATCGGACACCGGGAGCTCCGAAACTGTCAATTCGTTGCATTCTTCGGGTGATCGCCTGTCTTCATAAATTCTAACGCTAATCTATCTGCATCAATTAGTCTCCCATGTTTTGTGTTTGTATTAAACTAGTTATCTATGTTCACTTGTGTCTCCTATTGGTCCCTTATGTTTTGGAAATTTTCAGTATTAGTCCCCCCGCACGTGTGAGTACTTAAAAGCTGATATGTGGCAGTTCAAACATCAATATTTTATCTCACTATTGTTCATCCAAAAATCTAAAACCTATATTCAAGAAATCAATAGTAGTCCTCCTAAATCCTTAATTTCATATCCACATCCTTCAGATTTTTGTGGACCAATAGTGAGAAAACATATTCATGTTTTGACTGCGACATGTTAGTGAGAGACAAAAGTAAATATAAAAGACTAGTTTAATACAAACTTGAAACATAGAGGACTAATGGTGATTTTTAGCCCAATTCGCATGGATTGTTAAAAAATGCATTGAAATACCGCACAGAACATACAATTTTTTTTTATTTTTATATGGTTTTTTTAAAATGCATAAACATGTGCACAAAGTTCGTGAAGAATTCTATTTTCCAGATTATTATGTTTCAATAAATAAATACGTTAGATGTGTTAGAATAATTTAAAAGTTTTAATAAGTTGATTTATTATAAATTTGTGTTAGAACAAGTTAATTATGAAAAAAAAATAGAGATTGTGGATTTAAAAAAAATAATTAATTTAAATTAAGTAAAAATAAGCTAAATTAATTTATATTTTAAAAAAATATTTATAATATAAATTTAACATATGATAATTTCATATGATAGAGTGTGCCAATTGTAGCCACTTATAACCACCAATTGTAACAATTTATAACATAAAGTTAAATTATGGTGATGATAAAAATTATTATTCAAAGACATTATCCGTTAAATTAAAACAAAATGTGTAATTTAGTAGCGCATTCGTTTGTTCAACAAGGAGCTGCTCTATATAAACTATCATATCTTCTGTAATGAAATCATTATTTTTAAATGAAACGTGTTAAACGCTTATTGCTTGACTTCGCACAATAGGCCGAACACATGAACTATTAGTATAGATTTCAAATGATTATGTATGTTGGAAACTTATTCAAGACTCTGTGGAGGTAAAAAATTAGCTCTAAAATACATGTACATGTAGTACACTGTATACACTAGTTCATAAAAAAAAACATCACTAGTGCCATCCAACCTTTTCTCTAAACATACTTAATGGTTTGAAGCAAGTGATTGTCTTTTTTAATGGTCCATTTCATATCTAAAATAGATCCTATTTTTAGTTATGTTATTTGGTAGATGAAGAAATAGGCCACGCTTGAATCGCAATATATAAAAAAGTGAATTATGAGGGTGGTGGAAAATCACATTTGGCAGATATTTATACTTTGTGGATTATTTTTATGAGATATTAAATGAGAAAATGTTTTAATAGAGATTTGGTTGAAAATTGATGTCAAATTAATACAAACATAACGTAATTAAGTTCCAATAACATGCGAAGTCAAATATTATATAATTAATGTTCGAGAGTGGAATAACATTATATAATGATGTGTAAAAGGTTTGAAAACAAAAATTATTATAATCACATGTCATCTTTGGTTAGATGGGTCGGTCCCTCTTTGTTACACACCAACGTGATGACCGACACAAATTGAATAAATTTGTTGAATATTCGTAGTACGAAACTGATCAAGAACTTGCATTTGCTTTGGCGATATGAAGCCGACTCTATACAGAGTATAATTCTATCCAAAACATAATAATCTATAAAATTAAGTTTAAAAATTACAAAAAACATTATAAATTTATAATAAATTAAAATAATTAATTTTATTGATATACTTATATGTACGAAATGATTATCGTCTATAAAACTATTTTAATCTTTAAAATATAGATATCAGTTTGTTGTAAATAATAATCAAATAAGTAAATTTAAAATAAAAATATAAAGTAAATAATTTTGTAAAAAGTATATAAAAAACTTAAATTTTATTATTGTTATTATTTTTATATATTGATTTATCTTTCGATAAAATTAATAAATGTTAAAAAATTTAAAAAAGAAGAACTTGTATTGTATTTGGGTAGAATTACATTAGATCCATGCTTATTGAGGAATACCTGTTACACACTAGAACAATGTCAAATGGTGTTTTAATTGAAGATAGCGCCTAAATTCATTCCCTGCAATTAGACATTTTAGGTCATGGAGACTAGATTGAAGCGTGATTCTGGTTTTTGTTTTTTTTCTTCTAAGAGTCCGATTTGTGGATTTTTTGGGTTAATTTGATTCCATATTTTGTATCTGATTAGCTTCCGAATCAAGTCGAAGTTTTATGGTGGTCTGATTCTTTCCTTGGTGAGGTTTTTGTTGGTAGTTTTAAATTTTCTCCTCCTCTCCTCCTCCTCTTCTTCTTCTCTTTCCAGTCTTAGTTTCTTTTTGTATTTAGTTTCACAGATTCCTCAATTAGCATTGTTGTGCAGCTGATATGCATAAAGTTTTTTTTCAAATATGTCTACATGTTAAAACCATTGTAGATATTTTTATGTAATCATTGATTGAGAATTACATAAGATTCGCAGAAGGATATCTTTTTATTTTAGCTTGTTATTGTAGTTATCTGGCGAAAACTACTGAGATACTGTCTAATTGCCGAATGAATCTGAGTTGATTTGGTAGCCGGTTAGCCCGTAGATCATGTTTGAACTTGCCTTTATATGTCCATTTGGCTAGCCAGTCTGTTATTTCATTTTGTTCTCAAAATATATGTGAGATTTTCATTCTTGGAACTATTAATTTCCTACAATAGTCAATTAAAGAAAAGAGATATCATAGAATATTAAGTTGGTTTAACATAGCTACTAGTATTAATGAGTCAGTTTCTGTATCAATATTTACAATATTTATATTATAGCATAAATATAAACTTTCTGATAGTGAACGACTCTCAGTTTTTATCATAGAATCTTCCAATAGTTGTGATAACTTTACCTTGAGTGTTTCTAATAATAACAACACCACTTGATTCTCCATCTTGTGAGCAATGATTCCAGTTTGTTATTATTGTTTTATGTGGTGTGTAAAGATGATTATAGCAGTTCATAGTGTAAGCATTGTCTAGACCAGAAGACCAATGATCATTTTTTAGAGATTTGTTATGTCCAACTTTTGAATGTGATAAATGACTTGTTGTATGATAGCCGAGACTGTGAAGGTTTGTTGATGGTATTTACTTCTGTTTTTCTGATTATATAGTGTCCACTATATGATCGAAGTAAAATAGTTCGAATATGAGTCTCTTTTGGAAAGGACAAGAACCATCACCAGATTATATGCTGCAGATTTATATGGTTGGCTAGTCTTACATTGAAGATACTTTCAACTTAGCTTTATACTTCCCATGTTAGTTTGCATTGAACTAAATAGTGGTTGATAGTTTCACAGTTGTAACAAAATAGACACTTTGAAACCAAATGTATGTTTCTATTTTGAATAACAGAGTCCACTGATTATTATTTGTGCAACAATTTCCAAAGAAATAAAGAACACGTTTTTGGAGATATATTGTTCCAAATTTGTTGGAAAAGCTTGAATTTGGTTCTCTGAAAATCAACTTGTTTCCATGTGTCTTTTATTGAGTATTTACCTTCCCGATTGATTGTCCAAATGATTAAGTCTTATTCTGCTTATTTATTATATAATATTTTGATTCTTGCTATGTTTGAAGGTAAGACTGATTGTATAAGTTTTCCAACATTCTATGTTCCATTTGTCCCGAATTCCCTAACCTTTTATACCATAGTTTGCAAGAGTAGGTTAGTTGAGAATCTATTAGACTTCTCATGTTAAGGCCTCCTTCATTGTATGGTTTACCTATGGATTTCTAGCTTTTCTAATGTATTAATTGATGATTATCTTTAGAGCCTCAAATAGTTTTTCTTAAAATTCCCTTAATTCTATGTATAACTGATTTTGGAATTATGAAGCTTTGAAGTTAATATACTGGAATAGCCAGTAGTACAGATTGTGTTAGTGTTAACCTGCCTCAAAATGAGAGAATAAGGCTGTCCCAGTCTTGAATTTTCTTTTTGATTTGGTAGACCAAATCCTTTAAATGTATAGCTTTGTTCATGGGATGAATACTTATGCCAAAATACTTCATTGGAAGACTGTTTGACTTGAAGCATGTTATTTGTTCAATGCATGATAACCTGGTTGGTAAGATGTTTTTTGAGGGTATAAGTATTATTTTCTCCTTGTTGATTAACTGACTTGAGTATTCCTAGTATACTTGCAGGGTATTGAGAACCTTGGAGATACTTGTTGATATTGCATTTAAGAATTTTGTTATGTCATCCACAAAAGTTAAACAAGGTACTGGAACTGAGCTTGCTAATTTGTATATTGTGACTCGACTAGTATTGTAGAGGTTTTTTAAGCTTATAATTAGAAATTTTTCCAAGAGGATGAAAATAATATGGATAAAGGATATGTTTGCCTTACACCTCTATTGGATTTCAAATATCATTTAGCTTCTCCATTTATAATTACTAAATACCAGACTGCTGAAATGAGATCCTTATAGGTAATTAGTTTACTTTGAAGAGGTGAGGTCATATTATTTAAGATTCTTGATAGTATTTTGTTAAATATTGAACATAGACTTATAGGTCTGAAGTCATTCCAAGTTTTTAGATAATTCTTTTTGGGTATTAGGCATATAGGTTTTTAGAAGACATCTTGGGGAATTGTATATCTATTAAAAAAGCACGAACTACCTCACATAGGTGTTTGTTTATAGTGATCCAGTATTTTTTAAAGAATGTAGAATTGAAACCATTCATGCATGCTACATTTGATGAATTTAGAGCATTTACTTATTTTTTGTATTTTATCACTAGAGGGAGGCAACATTAGCTAGCATTTTCTTCACTTGAGTTAGGCTTGAGATTATGTATGTTAGCTTAGGGATGTCTATGTTGGTTAGGACTTCTGATAGAAGATTAGAAAAGTGTTTAACAACTGATTTTTCCAACTCCTCTTGTTGCTCAATCCAAGTAGTTCCATCAACTACTTTTAATATCCTATTCTTTTTTCTTCTCTTATTTACATAATTCTGGAATGCTGCTGAATTTGTATCCCTATTTCTTGTCCAGTTGGCACTGCATTTTTGCTCATAGAATATCTCTTCTATGGCCAGGAGTTGGAGGTGATTTTCCTATGCTTTGGAAAGATATATTTTATTTTGAGTGGTGTTTGTTTGTTCAAAACATTTTTTTATATAATTACACCTCTTTTTCTGATTGTTTGATGGCACTAAATATGTCTCTAAATGTTTCCTTGTTCCATGTTTTCATCTTGACTTTTAGCCTTTTTAGTTTTTGCCATAGAACTTGTATAAGATGTTCATTCATTGTTTCTTCCAGTTAATATTTAGCATGTTGTAAAGTCTGGATGTAATAGTCACATGTTTTAGAACTTGAAAGGTGTCTTTGGTATCCTTGTGTTGTCTGATATAGTGATATAAAGTAGGCTATGATCAGATCCTGTCCTTGCCAAATGTTGAACCCATGTCTTTTCAAAGAAATTATTTCAGGCTGTATTATAAAAGACCTATCTAGTCTTTTCCATTTATGAGAGTTTGACCACATATATTTTGATCATAAAAAACCAGCATCCGTGAGAATACAATCATTTACAACATCATTATATTCATCAATTCTTCTCGGACACAATTTAGAACATGAAAGTTGTTTTGAATGGTTGGTGGTGGTGTTAAAATCACCAATCATTAACAATTTCATTGCCTAACTTGATTCTATTCTCATATTTTTTTTATAGATCCAGCCTTAATTTCGTGTGACATTTAGCATTTACTACCCAAACAATAAATTCTTTAGATTGAGCTATATGAGTTACCTTAACATGCATTGATTGCTCAAATTTTTTCTAGAATTTGAAGCTCAAAATCATATGTTCATAAGATCCATATCTTATTTGATATGTTTGCCATGCATTTTAGATATCCCAAGTAACTTGATAGTTTAGGTAAGTTTTTTCAGTTTATCATTGGCTCCTGGTAGCTAGGAATTTGATATTTTCATATATAGATATATGTTTCAGTCTTCTTCTTTGACTTGTTTCATATCCCTCTTACATTCCAGCTTAGTATTTTGATTGTCATTAGAGGAGGAGCCAGATTGGGGCTTGACTGACCCTTTGATTTGTATATATTTTGTTGTGTGTAAGTTTCTCAATGGCTTTGCTTTTTCTTTTATGAGGCTTTGTTTTTTCTTTTATGATTCTCTTGGTCAGGTAGTTCTTGTATATATGTTTCAGTCTTCTTCGTGTTGACTTGTTTTCCTGAATGGAGGCATGCTGAGAAGTAGGAAGGCTTCCTGTATATTGTTTCTTTGGAGAGAGTGGTCCCTAAGGTGAGTTTGTCTCTTGGTTGTCTGTTATCCTCAGTCATGTATCAATAGAATACAGTGCTTTTATGATCTTCTCTTTATGTAAAACTGGTTTACTGGTTGTTGGTAGTATCTTACTTTGCTGAGAGGGTAATAAAGGTTTTGTTTGAATGATGAAAATGTCATGGCTTTGTGTTAAACTTGTTGAATCTCTAATTTTATCAGCTTGATTAATTTTTTTTTGCTTGCTTTGAATTGTCTTTGCTAGAGTCGTCAGTGTATTGGGTGTTGCTCTGCTGTGCGCTATTCATGGTGCGACCGTAGAAAATAATTTATTTTGAAGATGGTGATGGTGCGAATACATTCCGTGCTTTTAACCAATGTTTTATGTATCTTCATTAGTAGTCCCTTTGACTATTAAAGATTTGATCTTTGGTTGTACTGGTATCCAAGTGTATGTAATCTCATCGGTGTCTCTGTGGTTTTGTTGAGTTGGATGGTTGAGATCTTCTTGCAGTTTGATGTTGTCTGAGGATTTTTTTGCAGTCCTTTAATTACGACCAATGTGGTAACAATAAAAGCAATATTCAGGTCTAAGATCATAGTGAATCTTTTGACAAAACCCATATTTTCTAGTGGTTTCTTATAAATATCTAAATCAATCAATACTTGACAACAATTATACATATTCGGGTTCTTTTTAGGAACCCAGACATCTATATGATTTCTTATTGTTTTAGCTATTTTCTGTATTGAATATTCATTGTACATCAGTGTACGAATGTTGGGAAACGATATCCAAACAGGGGATATCGATGGTTATCTTTTGGTTGTAAATTTTGGGCACCATTTCAACAAACGCACGGTATAGTTTCCAATCTTCCAAACATTGCAGTGCCCTATTCTTTTTATATCTTCTTTCATATCAATTTCTATCATAATATGTCTGATATCTCATGTTGCTATGCTATATGGGCCATTCATGCCAAATGTTTTGAAGAAATTCTGTATTTCAGGCATTGATGGCTTTCCTTGTGAATCAGTGTAGTCTTTGTTACTAATATGCATTTATCATTTGATTGAAAATGTACTAATATATAATCTCTCATGTCTTCCATTCTCACATTTAACGCAGTCCTTATTTTGATTTAGGGATGAGGGTTTCCGCATTGGATTTTTGGGGTTTTTGTTGTTGGTTCTTGTCTGGTTCTTGATTGTTTGGATTCATAAAGTTAGGGTTGTTTATTAGTTTCATGAACTGACTATTTGACTCTATGGTCGGATTATCAATTGATTAAGTATTTTTTAGAGGAAGGAAATCATATATTGTTGGAGTTGTTGATTTTGATTTGCCATGTTAATAGATGGCTGAATACTTGAGTTAGTGGTCTTGTTCAGATGATAGAGTTGTCATCCGCGAGGTAGCTGAGTATGAATGTGGATTTGTTGATTTTGATTTGCCATGTTAATTGATGGCTGAATAGTTGAGTTAGTGGTCTTGTTCCGATGGCAGAGTTGTCATCCGCGAGGTAGGTGAGTATGAATGTACTTTTTTCACCATTTGTTGCTTCATCTTCGGATAAAAACATGATAATGATTACAATGAATTTGGAAGAATATATGAAAACTTCGAGACTTCATTTAAAACGCCCAAACTTCATTCTCTGATTTTTGTTTTTAAATTATAATATAACATTTTAAAATTTAAAAAATGAAATAAAACAAATAATAAACGATAAAATAAAAAATAATAAAAATAAAAAATCATTTAAACTTTAAAAAAAATTAAAATTTTCGAAATAAATAAAGCTTGTCGATTGTGGACCCGAAATGAGCTTAATGCATTTGTGCAATCCAATATAATATATTACTCAGGGGCGGATCTAAGGGGTGGCCATGTATGCCATGGACCACCCTAAATTCTAAAAATAAGTTTAGTGTAGTGGTAAGAGTTTTCAGTTTTTAACCTTGAGGTCAAGAGTTCAAACCTTGGACCACCCTAAATTGTTCTTTTTTTTCCTTTCTTATTTTGCTCCCAACTAAACCCTAAATTGTTCTTTTTTTTCCTTTCTTATTTTGCTCCCAACTAAACCCTAAATCTACACAAATATAAAAAAAAAAAAAAGTTTTCTTTACCCTAAATTGTTCTTTTTTTTCCTTTCTTATTTTGCCCCAAACTAAACCCTAAATCTAAACAAATATAAAAAAATAAAAGTTTTCTTTCTTATTTTTCCCCCAACTAAACCCTAAATCTACACAAATATAAAAAAATAAAAGTTTTTTCTTTATTTATTTTCCTTCCTTATTTACCTTAAATCTACTCAAATACAAAATACGCAGAAGCCCTCTTTTGTCTCTCTCCTAAAATGCAACAGCCTTCTCTACCCTCTCCTTTTCAATCAAAATCACATATTTTCTTTTACAAACATAAAAGACGCAGCACTGAAGCAGTTGAATCCGCTTCTCTCTTTCTCTCTCCTCAAACGGAGCAGTCTCCTCTACCATCTCCTCCTCAATCAAAATCACCTATTTTCTCTTAAAAACATAAAAAACGCAGCACTGAAGCAGTGTAATCCATTGATTTTAGGTATGTAAATCTGCTTTTAGTATTTTCTACTGTGTTAAGAAATCAATTTGAGAATCGGGTATGTTAATGTGCTTTTAGTATTTCCTACAAAGTATGTTAAGAAATCAATTTGAGAATTAGTGGAATCCTTTGATTTATAAAGAGAATTTCAGGTTTTGAAATCAATTTCAAGAATAATTGTTTTTTACATGCCATAGATTGTGTAATGCAGGAGTTGAATGATCGATTTACACCCGAAAATGTTGAGTTGTTGAATTGTGTGGGATGTTTGAATCCTTGTTCTTCATTTCAAGGTTTTGACACTAACTCACTTGTGAGGTTGGCAAGATTATACCCAAATGACTTTGTGGATGTTAGTGATAAAGAGTTGTCTAGCCAACTTGAGACTTATATTGAGTGTGTGAGGATGGACGATAATTTTTCCGATTTGAAGAGTATCTCGGATCTATGTAGGACTCTTGTGCGTACAAAAAAACACAAAACGTTTAGATTTGTGTACAAGCTTTTAAAGCTAGCTTTGTCATTACCGGTGACCAGCGCAAGTGTTGAGCGAGTATTTTCTAGTATGAAATATGTGAAGAATGAGTTGAGAAATTGAATGTCCAATCCATGGCTTAATGATAGCCTAGTGACATTTGTGTAGAAAGAAGTGTTTGCTACAATCGATGATCGAGATATTATCAAGCGCTTTCAAGGCATGAGTAAGAGAAGAATGCGATTACGTTTAGACTAGAAATAGATTTTCATTTTTAGTCGTAATAGTTTATTAATGTATTTTGACTATATATTACTCGGATCTTTTTTATTTCAATGATATTTTTAGCACACCCTAAATTCTAATCCTGGATCCGCTCCTGAATACTCACTCATTTCATTATAAAATTGCATATAATATTACTAGTGGTATATTTAAATTATATATGAACTTCGTTGTCCGATACATCCACTAGTAAGATGGTTTATCAATTTCGTGTGTCCCAATTCGCGTCTGATTGGTCATATTATTTTATCGGCTCCACTATAAAATCTAGTAGTGATAAAACTAATATCACAAAAAACCCGGCTCGGTCATAGAATGTTTCATCATAATCTAAACCACCTTTTGATGGTGGTATATTTACGCTATCATGCAAGACACACATATTCAGTTGATTAATGCGTCTGTCAAGTTTTTACTTTATTTTATTTAATTATTCATCGTTAATAGCTTTTTTTACAGGATTATTGGCCAAATCAAATTGCGATAAAACTAATATTTTTATTTTGTGTATAGCAGCAATTCAGCCAATTTTTATTAATGAGCGCAATTGAGTGGATTTATTTATTTTATAATTATCAATATCTTACTTAATATTTACTTAATATTTAATAATACTTATTTTTTTTAAAAGATTAAATGACAAAAACGATTTTGTTAGTTTATTTATAGACAAGTAAAAAAACATATAAATTTATTATTTGGTTTTTATGATATTTTGATTTAACATTTTATTTTATTAAAAAATTAATATATATTTTTATAAAATAAAAATTATATAAAAATATATTAATAACTCACGTGAAAATGAGTAACAAAACATTAGACTTAAGAATATCATAAAGTATATGATCCCAAATAGCGTTAGTTTATACATATTTGTAAGAATAAACAATTAGGAAAGTGCTTGATAGAATAAATAAAAATGTTAAAGAACAAAGAGAGAAGTAGTCGCAGGAGGCGGCTAGGGTTTTGTGGTTATTAGAAAATGTTCCTTTTTGTATTGAACTGTAACTTAGAGGCATATACAAGGAAACTTAATACACTGAATATTCTAACACTCCCCCTCAAGTTGTGTAGTGGGATCACCAATACCCAACTTGGATAATACTGATTCGAATGTTCTTGCAGCAACCGCTTTTGTCAGAATGTCTGCCAGTTGGTCTTCGGATCTAACAAACGAAAGTTTAACTGTCCCATCTTCAATCGTTTCTTTTATGAAGTGCCTATCTATTTCAACGTGCTTTGTTCTATCGTGATGTACCGGGTTCTCTGAAATCTTAATCGCAACTTTATTATCGAACATTAACTGAGTTGGACACTTCAGGGGGGATCCGATTTCTTTCATTATCTTCTTTAACCAAAGCATCTCGGTAATCCCCTTAACGATTCCTCTAAATTCTGATTCAGCACTTGACAGTGTTACTACTTTATATTTTTTACTCCTCCAAGTCACCAAGTTACCTCCAATAAGAGTAAAGTAGCCAACAGTTGATCGTTTGTCGTTAGGATTCCCTCCCCAATCAGCATCTGTGAATACTTCAACATCAAGGTGTCCATTTTTCTTAAAAATTATGCCTCTTCCTGGTGTGCCTTTGAGATATCGAATAATCCTCATTACTCCCTCCATATGGTATTCTGAGGATGATACATGAACTGGCTAACTACTCCCACCGCGTATGCAATGTCGGGTCGAGTGTGAGCCAGGTAAATCAATTTTCCCACCAACCTTTGGTACATTTCTTTACTCGCTGGTCTGGCCCCTTCAATTATCTTTAGTTTGTGATTCACAACCATAGGAGTGCCATTTGGTTTGCAATCCACCATGCCAACTTCAGCTAATAAATCCAATATATATTTCCGTTGGGAGATATAAATCCCTCCACTTGACCTAAGAACCTCGATTCCTAGGAAATACTTCAATCCCCCATGGTCTTTCATTTCGAACTCCTTGAAGAGGTTTTTCCTAAGAGAGCTAATTTCTTTTTCGTCATTCCCCGTTATAATCATATCGTCGACATATATTATAAGACAAGTGACTAATTCTCCTCTCTTTTTTAAAACAAAGTATGATCCCCATTACTCTGTTTGTAGCTATACTGCTTCATTGCCATTGTAAATCTTCCAAACCAAGCACGAGGAGACTGTTTGAGCCCATATAATGCCTTTTTCAGTTTACATACCTCATTTTCTTGAAAACCATCAGAACCCTGGTGGGGGTTCCATATATACTTCTTCTTCCAAGTCTCCATGTAAGAAAGCATTTTTTACATCAAATTGATGAAGAGGCCAATCTTTATTCACTGCTATTAAAAGTAAAACTCTGATAGTGCCAATCTTTGCAACCGGAGAGAACGTTTCAGAGTAGTCTATACCATATGTTTGTGTATATCCTTTGGCAACCAATCTTGCCTTGTATCGCTCAATGGTGCCATCAGATTTATATTTTATATTAAACACCCATCTACACCCGACTGCTTTCTTCCCTTGTGGTAACACACAATTCTCTCATGTACCATTCCTTTTTAGAGCTTCCATTTTGGTATTCATTGCCTCATGCCATTCACTCATCTTCTTAGCTTCTTGAGCTGTTTTAGGGATTTTTTCAGAGAGAATAGTAGCTGAAAATGCCTTTGCAATCTTCGTCATTCCTTTCTTGTCCGTTTTTACCGGATATGTAGAAGCACGAGGAACGTGTTCTGGTGAATACCGGTCAGGAGGAACCCCTCTATTTTTTCTTGGGGGAAGAACCAGAGTTTGAGTTTCAAAAAATGAACTTCCTGAAATGTCATGGTCAGTAGCATTTTGTGAATTATGACATTGTAAATTGTTTATTTCTTGATGGACATTTTCTTCGGCTGATTCGCTGGTAGTATCCATGACATTTATTTCTTGTTGGGGATTGTCTTAGGGAGAATCATTGGTGGTAAGAGGCGTGTTCGGTGGCGCCATCTACCGACTCTGTCGGTACATTCTCAAAGTAACTTTCATATAGCAACCAACCGAGTGATTCACTTACTTTCTCCTCCTGAGCACGAGATTGGTGGTCAAAACATTAATCGGATTCTAAGAAGTCACAGTCCATGGTGACATGGATTCGACGAGTAACCGAATTGTAACACCGATAGCCCATTTGATGGATACCATACCCAACGAATACACACTTTTTAACACACGGATTAAGTTTGTTTCGACTAGTTTTAGGGATATGAACAAACACCGAACAAACGAAGACACGAGGTGGTAAGGTCATAACAGATGGAATTGTAACTTGGGTGGCAAGCACTTGTAATGGGCTAGACATCGGGTTGGTAGACGATTTGCAAGATACGTGGCTGTAGTAAGAGCTTCTGGCCAAAGAGAATGAGGAACTCTAGATTCAATCATAATAGCACGAGTTTTTTCAAGTAAAGTACGATTTTTTCGTTCTGAAGTACCATTTTGTTGAGGTGTGTTTGGACAAGTGGTTTGATGGATAAGTCAATTTGTTTTGAAAAAATTATGCATTGTTTGGTTGACAAACTCTGTTCCATTATCAGAACGGAGAATCTGTATTTTTTTTTCAAATTGAGTCAAAATGTTTTTGTAAAAACAAACAAATATTTATGGTACTTCCGATTTATGTTTCATGACGTATATCCAAGTCATTCTTGAGAAATCATCCACAAATAAAACAAAGTATCTGATTTGATTGTTAGTGGAATTTGGTGCTGGACCCCAAACATCAGAATGGATTAGCGAAAAAGCATAATCAACTCTAGTATTACTTTGATTAAATGAGACCCTACGATTTTTTGCAGGAATGCAGGTTTCACATTTCTTATGAATGGAATTATTCAAAAAAGACTAGGAAACAAACTTTTAAGATAGTTAAAAGAATGATGACCAAGTCGCTGGTGCCATAACCAAAGTTGCCTTTCGGTTGTTCCATGAGCAAGCATGACATGTCCCTTATGAACTACCTCATCAACATAATAGAGACCTTCTTGTTCAGTACCACGCCCAATGATCTCCTTCGTACGAATGTCTTGTAAAATGCAAAAAAATGGATACATAAGAACCACACAGTTGAGTTGTTTTGTCACTTGACTAACAGATAATAACTTTAAGGATAGTAAAGAAATGTAGAGGTAGTTTTTAATTTCCATTTTTTCCGAAAAAATAATTGAACCTCCCCCTTTGACTTCACAAATTGCTCCACTAGCAGTCTGAATATGAGACTTCTTTGGAGATGACATGTCACCAAAGTCTTTAGGATCATAAGATATGGTGTCCGTAGCCCCGCAATCAAAGATCCAATTCATTGATTTCTCAAACCCTTTACCTCCAAGTTTTTCATAGGAGTTCGCCACCATTCCTCCGAAACCAGTGCCACTTCCTTGCTCATTTTTAGTCGGATCTTCACCGCAACTTATAGATGAAGCCCGTTTGACATTAGATCTGAAATACTAGTTATTTTTCTCCTTATGACCATCCTCCCACCATTCTGGATAGCCAACCAGCTGGAAACATGTCTCTTTAGTGTGTTTCTTCATCCCACAATGAGTGCAATACAACTTGGATTTATCTTCTTTCTCTTTGGATCAGAATTTAAACCTCTCTGCAGAATTTTTAGCAGCCAAACCCATTCCAATTTCAATTGAGTCACTATCAGAAGAACTTGATTTTAGTATATTAAGTCTGGCTACTTCCCTTCGTATTGTAGCATATGCTGTTTCCACAGAAGGAAGAGGATCCTTTTTCAGGATATCTCTCTTGACTGGTTCCAGCTTGTCATTAATCGCCATAACAATTGATAGAGTCTTTGTTCTTGAGTCTTCTTATTGTAGATCTGAATGTCTTATGGGTCTTTCATAGTGTTCAGATCTCGCCTATCTATAAAAATCCAGATGTTCTGTAGTTTATTCCACAATTCTTCTAGTGTATCGGACCCTTGCCTTAATGAATTAGCCCTCTTATGAAGGTCAAAGACCTGTAACGAATCTGTACCAGAACCCTATGTGGTGGCTAACCCATCCTAGAGGGCTTTTGCAGTGGGATATTGCGAGATAATATTCACCAAGCTGGATTCAAGATTCTAGATAATCCATGTGAAAACACATTGATCATCTTGTTCCCACCTTGTATATGTGTTGTCAGTTTTGGATGGAGGTGTCAGCTCCCCTGTAATGTGAGAACCTCTCCCCCTTCCCTCAATTGATTTCTTCATCAGGTTTTCCCATAGGTCATATTTGTCACCACCGAGTTTAATCCCTAGGGATAAATTCTCGGGGTTAGTTGTTTGTTGTTGTGTTCCGAGACCATTTCTCAGAACGGCAGCAATCTGCATTGTTAATTCATCAAGGATTTGACTGACCACGACTTCATTGCCAGCCATCTTTATTGAGGATGTTCAAAATTCCCAGAATCACACGTGCTCTGATACCATGTTAAATAACAAAGAGTAAAGTAGCCGCATGAGGCGGCTAGGGTTTTGTGTTTATTAGAAAATGTTCATTTTTGTATTGAACTATTTTTTATAATGCAAACCCAAGTAAGGCTCTCAATATATAGAGAACTTAGAGGCCTATACAAGGAAACTTAATACACTGAATATTCTAACAAAAATGCTTATGGTTAATTGTATATGAGAAGTCATTGTGGGATTATTTTATAATTTAGAGAATTAGATTCATTTTATTCATATAAATCCAAGCTAATCTCATTCAAAATCTGTTTTTGACTCCGTTCTTTTTGACTTTCTTCTTATCTAATTTACACTCAACTTCTACTTAGTTACCAAAATATCATTAATGAAAGAAAAAAATTAACTTTACATTCTCTAACTTCACAACTTAATATCAAACATTCTGTGGGGAATCAAATCCTTTCAACTTTGTTGTTGATTTTTTTAAAACTTAAATTTCAACAAAACACAACCAAATAAAAGAAGATGTTAAGATAGACATGCAAGAATGAGTGTGCGTAGAAGATCTACAATCGTCTAGAAAAAAGGTAAACAATAAAAATAAAAATAAACTTTTTTTGGTTTTTGGTGTAGCTGCGCACCACCGGTTCATGGGGTGAATCGGTAGTACGTTACTTATTTGCACCGATCTGGGCCCCCACACGAACCGTTCACAACCTCTAAACTTATGGTGCAGAGGGTTAGAACCATTGTTTCTAAACGGTGATACCATTGATTCGAAACCCTAGTACCATAGTTAGAATGCAATTAATTTTTATAGGTGTTATTTTATGTTTTGGGTTTATGTCTTATTTATGTTTTGGGTTTTTATGAACGTTGGAGTTACAAGACGAAGATGATATATATGGATATGTAGAGGATTTCACTACTAATACATTCCTTTTTTATATAAAATAATATTATACGTGAGACATATTTGTTGAGTGGGTTAAAAAGACCGAGACACAAAACGAGTTGATTATCAACATAAAACATTGTGATACTCCGAATAGCAGAAAGAATCTTCATATATTCTTTGAATGTGAAAGATCAAGATGATATAATCGGGGTATCCATACAAAAAAAGTTATTGTTTCGCATATAAAAATATTAATATGCATGCATACATGTCCAACTAGTTTCAAAATTTGGCCGCTATTAACAAACCTACACCACTCTTAATCTGACGGCTCGTAAAAGCCTGATTGGTCTCATCCCTCGATCATTATGGGTCATGATTAGGGATAGCAATGGGCCGTCTGTAGGTCGGGTTCAGACCGTCCCGTCTGAGCCTGTTTTTTATCCTTGAGTCCAAACCATATTCGACCTGCTCCTGTGCTTATATTTTCAAACCAAAACCCGTCCGTTCATGTCCGTCGGTCAACTCGGTCTGACCAGCAGACATTATGTTTAATATTTTTAAAATATTTTTAATTTATTATATATATATATATATTAATTTATTATATATATATAAATTATTTTTATTGTATATATAAATATTATCTTTTATATATTCTTTAAAAAATTTGGCCCCGAACGGATGGGTCAAATTAGAATCCCGAGCCCGGCTGCAGCTTACGATTTCTTAACCCGAACCCGACCGGGTCGGGCTGGAGAATACCCGGATTGCTATCTCTAGTCATGATTGTAGGGAGAACGTTTCTTTGATTGTAAAGTGTGGCTTATTTTATTTCGTGACCGCGAAACGGTACAAAATCTTATACTCCTCTATGTGTCTTCTATTTTTTAGTTCCGTTTGCATTGGTTTCCTGGAGATTATTGCATGATTTTTGGTGTCGGTGACTGCATATGTTTCCTCTCGTTAATACTGGTTTATGGGATTTCACTTCAGGCTCATCCAAAAAATACACCTGCAATTTTCTTTTGTTTCTAAGTTCTTTCTACGCGGGTTCAGAAGAGCTTACAGTTGAGGCACTTCATTTGAACACAAGAGTGTGAAGAACAAATATATATTAGCTTTATTTTGGTGATACTAGTAGATATGAGTGAAAATGAATGAATATTTGTCTTGAGAAATCTCAAGAACTACTATATCCAAAATTTTGTAATCATAAATCTACTATCTCAGGTCTAAAGCACATACAACGACATGATACTTCATTTCAGTTTTGTAGTACCGTATTCTCTTCTGGTTATTATGAAATATGAGATATCTTTATATGTTTTCTCTCTATAAATGCGTTGTAGTTGCTAAGAAATATAAGTTGCTAAATAATATTTGGAAACGGGTGTAGATATCATCATCCAAGATGAAGAACAAGAAGAAAATAATCTTTAACTTTTTTTGTTATTAGATTGATCTTGAGCCTCACCCATTTTATAGCCAATGATAGATTTTGTTCTTTTTTCTTTTCCGATTTTGTCGAACCATTCTATCGTATTAATCGACTGTATTTTAGTTTGTGATTTTCCACCTTTTGGGATGTTCCATTTTTTTTTGTAAGATAAATTGTTGTCGTGACTTTTTTGTATTGTTGTCTCCACTTTTTTTGTTTTGTTTTCGCTTTAATCAGACAAATGTTGTGATTTCTTTCCATTTCAATTTTTTTTTAATTTTTTTTATCCGCAACTATTGTAAATTGTTTTTTACTTAATTCACAATATTTTATAAAGAAAATGGGTTATTTATCATTTACCTCTAAAAGTAAATATTAATCTATTTTTTAATCAACAACATCCTTTTATTAAGTTAGACCTACACAAGTGTGTAGATGGAAGTTACAAGGCTTAAAAAATTATAGCATGATATTACAAGGAGCTTATACTAAGTCCATTTATAGAAATCCATTACAATCCAAATCACTCAGATCCTTCATTTACGCAGAATTCCAGTTTTAGATCAAGAGATGTCGACTTTACAAAATTTTATGCCTCCAAGACGCAATCATGGAAGCTGTTGACTGCTTCCCTTCAGATGTACATCTGCTTATTCTTTATTGTAAATCCTGGAGGATAAGAACTCGAGATCGACTTGAGTGCAAGACCTAGAGTCTGCGATCAAAATATTAGATGGGATTTTGACGAGCTCGAGCCGATGACTTTAGAGTATGCCACTGAAGGTCAAGTAATTATCTTCTTCACTTGATGATTTCTTCTTTGATCCTTTTTATGTGATGGTGACTTCAAGTTCTTTGTTGAGAATCCAAACTCTGGACTTCGATAAACTTTCTCCCTTCAAGACTGCTTCTCTTTAGAGGTTCATCTTCTTATTGGTTAAGAACTCGAGATCAACTTGAAGGGAAATCCTGGAGTCTGAGATCGAAGACATTAGATGGGATTTTGACAAACTTTGATGCAAGCCACTGAAAGATAAGTAATTATTATTTTCTTTAGTTAATTTCTTATTTGATCCTTTTTATGAGCTGATAACTTCTAGTTCTTTGTTGTGAATCCAAACCTCTTGAGTGTTGCTTTTTATATTGGCCCAAATATTTAACATTCTCTAAAGGTATGACACGAGACTCAGACTTTGTATCTTTCTATCCCAACCCTAGCCACCGTATTTTGAGCTTGTGTCCTAGATATCCATGGATTCGGGTGAATGTTACCCTCACAATATAATTCCCGATGGTTTTTACTTGAATTCCAGATAGATGTTTACTATACCTAAAGATAATCATGTAAATTCCTTCATATCTTCCTCAATTAATGTATTTATTCTTAGATCTAAGAATTTGATGCAATTTTAAGTTTCTCATCTTCATTGATAGATTGGGTAGAGCTACAAATCAATATACACAACATCTTATTTGAAGAGTTCTTCAATGGAAAGGTTGAATAGTTCATTTCTACAATATCATGTACCAATTTTTTTAAATGTTCTCATTTGCTACTGAGTCGATCTCTTTGGTAGGAGAAAAAATATTTAACTAACTGATTTGAATTTTAAAATTGCATGGATCATTGCATCTTCATATTATGAATCTATCATTGCTTCCTGATTCAATTTCTTTGTATTTATTTGCAGTAATTTTGACATTTATAAAATTTATTTTACCTTATGAAACATTAGATAACAAAACCAACTGTTTATGAAAAAATTTAGAAGGCTAGTCATGATTAAGATCCCACTGATCTTTTTATTAGCATAAATATTAAGAGACATTAGAAATATCATAAGTATTTGTACGAACGTAACTCATACAAAATTTTCTTTCTCTTCGCATCTTTTAGCTTCTTCTTAAGTAATATTTTAAAATTCTGATCAACATCTGTTTTGTATCTTGTAGGTGAAGTAGTCAAACTATCTATGCTATCTTTATTAGAGGTTGGATGCTTAGAGGCTAAGTTGATATAGTCAGATGAGCTAATAAAATTGAAGCATGTTTCCAAATCTTCAATAGCCTCAATAACTTCAGCCTCAGATGGATGATACTTATCATTATTCTTCTTAATATTCAGGTTCTTTTATTGTCCTAAAACTATTAAAAATCTTGTCTGACTTTATCTTTGTTCAATACAGGGGATGGTGGAAGACTAATTACTGCTGCAAGCTCATATAATTCATCTTCACTATTAGCTATCTTGCTTACCATATGTGAACAAGGTATTTTCTTTTGCTATTTGTATTGCTTTTAAAAATTTTGAGTCATTGATCTGATTGGTGTCACTATTTGTTTCCTTTTAGGCATAAACTTCTTGACTTCATTGTTTCTGGATGAATTGAATTAATTTTATTCTGCATGTTTATTTCTTCTTAAGTTTTCTTTTTGTGTCTGCTTTTTGTGCTTTGCTTCTATTTCTGCCGCTTTTGAGTTGCTTTGTCCCTTGCTTGTTGCTTGAATCCCAGAATTGTCTCCCTTCACTATGATTACTTTAGCTTAGTTTTTATTAGAATCAGAATATTATCGTGATCATGTGGATGATCTAGATTTGTGAGGTCTCTTTTGTTGTTGCTGATTTTCCTACAGTCTTTTGGTTGATGACGCAGATATTAGCAATTAGGACAGTAATATGGTAAATTCTCATATATAATTTCTTGCCAATATCCATTGTTTACACCAAGGCTTATCCAGACTTTGGTGAAAAGATCTTTAGATATGTCTAATTACACCCATACTCTAGAACAATTGTGTTTAACCATGTTTCTTGAAAAAAAAACCCACATCGAATGAGGATTGTTTATTACTCTAGCCACTAATCTTATTATTCATTTTGTTTGTGTTATAATGTGGTAGCCACTTTAGGAGTCTCATTCATTTTTTATCGATTTGATAAACATTTGTCTTCCAATTTTTTTAGGTCTTCAATTATATCGAATTCAATAAAGATGTACCTATTATCCCCATGAAAAATGTTAAATTCTCCAAAAAACCCAAATGAATCAATGAATTTTAGAATAGATGAATGTTTAGGTTTTCCTCTCGAGAATTTTCCCACCATGGTATTCTTTGATTTTTGTTGCATATTTTCTTTGATAATAGATGCGAACTGAATATTTATATGGTCTATTTTATTTAGTTGATAATTGTCTGTCAATTCTTTTGATCTTAGATTTGTGATGTCTGTGTATGATTTTTTATTTGGGCATTGACCAACTTATAGGATGTGTGTCGTTCGAAAACGGGATTTGTCCATAGATTTTTTTTCTCTTGAAAAACAGTTTGTGACTTGTTTCTTAATAAAAAAAATCATCATCTGTGGATTCCAATTTATTTGTTATAAGTTTAGTTTGTTAATTTCTTTGTAATATCTATATTACTGAATTGAGTTGAATTTTAAAAATCTAAAAACAACTTTTGAAGCTTTTATAATTCATTCGTCTCTCTTTATAATTAAATAAATATTAATATATGATAACGAATTAATAAAATTATATATCGGTTATATAACATTTTCGACTTTATTAACTATAAATCACATAAGCCAAATGAAATATTTATATACTTACAGTATTTGAAGATGGTAACGTTTAAATTCATAAACATGATATTACATAGTTCAATTTATTGATTTATAGCTTAATTTTTATCTAATCAAGATTCAATTTGTTATCAAACTTTTAAAACACATGAAAATAATATATTATGTTAAGTTTAAATGAATGATTTTAAATATATTACCAATTATTTACATCCAATTTTATAAGATATATGAGACAACGATAACATTAATAATATTATAAAAAATTACATTATTATACATACGAATGATATGAATAGTATGAATTCATGAATTATATTAGGATCAATATATTACTCAAATTTAAAATAATAGAAAATAGTAGCATTAGGACAACCTAAATAATTAATGCAGAACCCACAACCGTTCGAGTGGGTGACAACCAAATCCACGAATTCCTTTTCTTCTTTAAGGGTGTTTTTTTTTTCATGTGTCTCTTCGATTGGAGAATAAATCCAAATTCGTTTAAAAGAAAATTTTGGAATCATTTATTTGATCATGCAATGTTTCCTTTTAACCCATTTGCATAATGCCGGTGGACCATAAGAGATGTGTAGTTTAAGGAGACTTTTAGAATGACATAAATTCAATTAACTAAATTTAAAATATCTGAAAATTTTGTGGTGTTTGATCCATTTTTTTGTTATATTTTTTCAAAATAGATAAAATTCATACAAAACATATCTTAATTTATTTTAGTTAGAACTACTTACATATTAAATTTATATCCTAAAGAATTCAGGATTTGGCACACATGTTAATCTGATTATGGGTAAAAATAATTATTATATTAATATTTCTATTTTTTTTAGTTTTTGTTCCAAAAAAATTTCATATTAGATGTTTTATTCACTTATATTTTATAAGTATATTTTCAGTTAAACGATGTGGAATAAGTAACCAAATTTACTCACTTTTAACACTTTCCCTTAAATTTGATCCGCGGAATTTATTTCGCCTCACTCAATACATCTAAAGCGGACAATATCACATTAGTTAGTGAGATATATTCTAACATGGTATCAGAGCAAAATGGATATGTTTGAGTGAAACACAAAAAGAGTGAGGAATGTGTGTTTGAGTAAAATAATTTGAGTGAAGAAAGAGTGAGGAATGCGTGTTTGAGTAAAACAAGAGTGTTTGAGTGAAGGAAGAGTGAGGAATGTGTGTTTGAGTAAAATAAGAGTGTTCAAGTGAAGAAAAAGTGAGGAAAGTGTGAAAAAAGAGTGAAGAAAGTATGAAAAATGACATTTGATTCGAACAATTCTAGTGCCCCATGTGTGTCCAAATTTAATGGACATTACGATCACTAGAGTTTACTAATGGAGAATCTCTTACGTTCAAAAGAGTACTGGTGTGTGATTCAAACAGGTCACGAGGAACCTGGAGAAGGTGGAGTGTTGATGACAGTGTAGCAAAGAATTATATGTTTCAGTCCATCGACAAGATTATTTTGAAGATCATCACTCAAAAGCAGACATCCAAACAATTTTGGAAAGCAATGAAAACCAAGTATCATGACAATGAAAGAGTGAAGCGTGCTCAACTCCAGGGGCTTCAAAGATTGTTTGAAACAGAGGAGATGAAGAGGGGTGAGACAATGACATATTATATTGGAATAGTCATGGTCATAGCAAATGACATGAGAAACTGTGGAGAATACCTGGAAGATGTAAAGATTGTTGAGAAAATTTTATGCACGATGACGAATGATTTCAATTATATTGTATGTTCAGTTGAAGAGTCAAAAGATATTGATCAAATGACAGTCGATGAGTTGCAAAGCCCATTACTTGTTCATGAACAGAAGCTATTGATGACTCCGAATTCGAAGTGCTCCCCGGAAGGGTAGTCCAAAGTAAATCTCCCCGGAACTTCGGACAGGACTTGTTGACCGGACAGATGATTTCGAACACTGAAAACTTAAGGCAGTTCGAACTATGACTAAAGTACTAAAAAACCTAAACATTATCTGACTAAGCTACCTGCACATCTGCTTAAAACTTATGGGTCTTTAAACATGACCCGGGTCCATTAAACTTGACCCGAAAGCCCATAAGGGCCCAAATTTCACACTATAAATGCCCAACCACCAGCATTAACTATGGGTAAGAAAAATTAACTGCTGCCAGGCTGCTTAATTCTCTCTCCACCCTTGAAACACCCTGAAATACTTTGGAACACCTTTAAACACCACCATACTACCGTGAAACACCCTTACACCGTCTTAAAACTCCACTTAAAATTACCAGCCTACCCTCAGGCTACTTTTATCCACACCAAATTGGCGACCACAGTGGGAGGAGACGGTGCCTGAATCAAGCATTCAAAACCAAGTAAGGAAATTCTGTCCGAATGAATCCGGATAATCCAGAGCTTCCACCAGCTTTGCTCGAAGTGGTGGAAGAGAACGATGAATATACTGTCCAAGAGCGTGATAGGTTGAGGGTTGAAATAGAAGCTCTGAGGGCTGAAAAGGCCAAGATGGGCATGAAGGAGAAATCCAAAGCGTCAGTTGCTCATCGCTCTGATAACCCTCGAGAGCATGAGGCTTCAAAAACTCATGTGAGCACTAAATAAACACATGCCAGTTCTAAAAAGTCTCACCGGTCCAAGCCTGTGGAGAGTTCTGACTCAAGCTCAGAATCTTCGGACAGCTCTTCGGACAGTGAGGGAAATGAAAAGTCCTTGTCCTCAAGTAGTGATGAGGGGTGAACCAGGAAAAAACAGAAGCAAGTCAAAAAGTATTCCAGAAAAAGAGATCACCATGGAAGAATGAAAAGGCACATTGGGAAAGGATCATCTCACAGCCGGAGGCATGTAGACCGGATGCTGGTGGATCCTTTTGCCTTCCATGATGAGCCAGGTATCTTTGCAACACCTAATGAGGATACTGCGTTCAGTCGTGGGAGGAATTGGAGGCAATCGCCATTGTCTTCCAAAATACTGTCCGGAAACCTCCCCAAGAGGTTTGATAGCACCAAGATGGAGAAGTACGATGGCAGTACTGATCCAGACAATCATCTGGAGCAATTCAAGAACTTCATGATGAACTTTGATGATGATGATAAACTACTCTGTAGGGCATTCTCCCAATCCTTCACGGGGAGTGCTCTGAAGTGGTACAACAGACTTCCTCAGGGTTGTATCAGAGACTTTGATACTTTTTGGGTGGCCTTTCGAAGACAATTTGTGGGGAGTAAGGAGCTAAAGGGTAATGGAGATACCATAATCCATTGTGCCCAGGAACCAAACGAATCATTAAAGGAGTACATAAGTCGTTTTGTGAACACAAAAAACGGGCTCGCTGACTGCTTTGAACAAGTGGCAATAGCCTCCCTGAGACAAGGTTTGAACCCGGGCAACCTGGCCGATTCAGTAACCAGGAAGAAGGCCATGACCTGGGGGGGATTGCTAAATCAAGTTGGCAAACAAATAAATGTTGATGAAACAAAGAAGACCAGGGTGCACAGACAGGTGAGATCCACCCCGGTGGCGCCAACTCCAAATCAAAACCAGTCCGGGAACAAAGCTAGAGAAACCGGACAGGGGCATGGAAGGGGAAAAGCTCAGTCTCAACCAGCTGCTCCTGCACAAAGCCAACAGTCTAGAAACAAAAGGGGACCATGGGTCCAACCGGAATGGTTTGCAGAACTCAAAGAAAGTGTGGCAACCATTTTCGACAAAACAAAAGATGAGGTACACTACCGGAGACCAGCGACCTTGCAGTCTCCCAGAGAACATCGAAACAGTTCTTTTTGTCAATATCACAATGATATTGGCCATACTACTGATGATTGCATAGCACTGAAACAAGAGGTTCAAAACCTGATCGAAAGAGGGAAATTGGGTGCATACGTTAAAAGAAGAGGAGGCAACAGGCCTGATAACACTCACCGGGCTGGTCCGGTTAATGCTGCCCCAGAGGGGGCTATGGTAATCATTGAAAGGTTTGATGTGGAATCCGAATACTTGGATCCTGACCCAACGAGAAACAGAGTGGGTGCAATAGAGGAGCGTTCCAGGTCGGTCTCCGGGCTCATTGAGTTTTTTGAATCCTTGACAATTTTCGGAGGGGACACTGTAACAGCTCCTACCACTTCATCAAGAAAAAGGCATGTTCATAATTTGGCTACCCAGCTAGAAGGGGGCATGACCTCATATCAATCGTCAAGTTTGTTCCCATTCATTGTCTTTGATGGGGATGATTTGAGAGACATTGCTGGCCCTCATGAAGATGCTGTTGTCATAGGAGCATCGATAGGGGGCAATGAGATAAGGCGAATCCTGGTAGATACTGGGAGCTCTGCCAATATCCTCTTCCTAGATACTTACAAGAAAATGAAAAATCCATCTATGATTCAAAAGTCAGACAGATCGATCGTAGGCTTCACAGGCAGCTCAGCTGATGTAATCGGTGAGTTCGAAGAAGAAGTTTTGTTGGGCAGAGGCCCTTTCAAGAAAACAGTGAGAATGCTTTTCATTGTGGTGGATTGTCCCACTTGCTACAATGCTATTCTAGGGAGATCTTGGCTCTCTAGGATGCATGCAGTGGCTTCGACAGTCCATCAGTGTCTAAAATACGCTGTTCAGGGGCAAGTTGGGGTTGTCCGGAGCAGTCAAAAAGTTGCAAGAGAATGCTATGCCACTGCCTTGGCTCCACGAACGCTGGGGGCAGTCCGAATAAATAACCAATAGCAGTTTGAGGGCCTTTCTGGGGGTGAGGGTGAAATTGATGACCCCAGAGAGACCCCCGGAGTGTTGATCCCGGTTGAGGAGGTTGAAACACATTGCTTGGAAGAAGGAAAAATTGTCAAGATAGGGTCCAAAATGCCACCAATGTTGAAAGAAGGTATGTTGAAGTTCTTAAAAGACCATCAGCATGTTTTTGCTTGGTGCAACGCTGATGTTACTGGAGTTCCATCAGAGGTGATTTCCCATCACTTATCTGTCCGAAGAGAAGCAACACCAGTAGTACAAAAGAGGAGAGCTTTCTCCAAAGAAAAGGCTGATGTCATTGTACAAGAGGTTGACAGACTCACAAAGATGGGGCACATTAAAGAATCTCAGTACCCTTTGTGGACTGCCAATCCAGTCTTGGTAAAAAAGAAAAACGGTAAATGGCGAATGTGCATTGACTTCACAGATCTCAATCGAGCTTGCCCAAAAGACTTGTATCCGGTTCCCCGGATAGATCAGTTAGTAGACTCTACTTCTGGGAACAAGCTGCTCTCCTTCATGGATGCTTTCTCCGGGTATAATCAGATCCAGGTGGATCCAAAAGATCAAGAGCATACCACTTTTGTTACTGATAGGGGTCTGCACTGCTATAAGGTGATGCCCTTTGGCTTGAAAAATGCTGGGGCTACTTATCAAAGGTTAGTCAATAAGGCATTTGCTGATCAAATTGGAAGAAATATGGAGGTTTACATTGACGATATGATGGTGAAAAGTGTGGATGAGCAGCTGCACTTGTCCGACCTCCAAGAGACTTTTTCCAACCTGGCCAAGGTGAATTTAAAGTTAAACCCTGAAAAGTGTGTCTTCGGAGTGCAGTCCCGGAAGTTCTTAGGGTATATTATAAGTGAGCATGGGATACAGCCCGACCCGGACCAACTCAATGCTTTGTTCCAAATGGAGCCTCCTCGAAACGTTAAAGAAGTACAGCGGTTAACGGGGAGGTTAGCAGCCTTGAACAGATTCATCTCCAGGTCTTCGGACAGATGTGCTCCATTCTTTCAAACCTTGAAGGGTGCGAAGGGGTTTGAATGGACACCACAGTGTGATGAGGCATTCGATGAGATTAAGAAGCATCTGTCCTCTCCCAAGACTTTGTTCAAACCAATCGATGGGGAGACTCTTTTTGTATATCTGGCTGTTTCAAGTTGTGCCATCAGTGCTGTGTTAGTAAGGGAGGTTGATGGGTATCCTCACCCAGTGTACTACATCAGCAAAAGCTTGATTGATGCTGAGCGGCGCTACTTAAAACTTGAGAAACTAGCATTGGCTCTGGTGATAGCTGCAAGAAAGATGAGGCCTTATTTTCAGGCTCATCCTATCATTGTCCGGACGTCTTTCCCTTTAAAGAATGTCCTTCAAAAAGCGGACATTTCAAGCAGAATGACAAAGTGGTCAGTAGAGTTGGGGGACTTCGACATAGATTTCGCTCCCCGGACAGCAGTAAAAGCTCAAGTTGTGGCTGATTTTCTGGTTGAGTTCCACTCTGATAGGGACTCAGAACAACCAGCTGATTCAAAAGACAAAAAAGTGTGGATTGTCCGAACAGACGGGGGATCCAGTGCCATAGGGTCTGGGGCAGGAATATGTCTCACTTCCCCCTATGGGGACAACATGTTCCAAGCTATTTGTTTTGCTTTCAGGGCATCCAATAATGAGTCCGAGTATGAAGCAGCTATAGCTGGGTTGAAATTGGCATACATCTGTGGAGCAAAAAGGGTCAAGCTGCTAAGTGACTCCCAATTGCTTGTTCACCATGCCTTGGGCCTATCAGAAGCTAGAAAAGAACAATTGATCAAGTATTTACTACTTTTGAAAAGTGAGGCCATGAAGTTTAAAGCCGTTGTCTATGAGCATATTCCCCAGGCAGAGAATGAGCTAGCAGACTCATTGGCAACAATAGCATATACGGAGTCCTATCCATGGATCCATGTGCTTGAAAGCCCTTCTATTCAACTTGATGAAGGTGAAAATGAGGAAGTCTTTGAAATACAAGTAAACCGACCTCAAGACTGGAGGTTTCCTCTTATGCAATATCTGTCTGATGGCATAGTGCCTTTGGATAAACCACAAGCCAGAACGTTAAAACACAGGGCTCATGGTTTTATCATGATTAGAGAGGTCTTGTACAAGAAATCCTATAGCAAACCTCTCCTACGCTGTTTAGGGGATCATGAGTCACAAATGGTTCTCTCCGAATTGCACGATGGTGAGGGGTCAACCCATTGTGGATTTAGAGCATTAACAAGAAGAGTGCTTCTCTCCGGATATTATTGGCCAACAATAATGAAAGATGCTAAGGAGCTGGTAAGAAGATGTGACCCATGCCAGAGGTACAGCAATCAAATTCATGTACCAGCCATTCCTTTGGAATCAATTTCTGAGCCCATCCCTTTTGCTCGATGGGGATTGGACTTAGTTGGGCCTCTCCCTGTGGCGCCCGGAGGGCGTAAAACCATAATCGTAGCCATTGACTACTTTTCAAAGTGGATAGAAGCAGCCCCCTTGGTAGGGACAACATCAAAGGCTGTTATAAAATTCATTCTATCCAACATATGTTGCAGATTTGGTGTCCCCCAGAGAATAACAACAGACAATGGGCCACAGTTTGACAACAGAGAAATGGAACGCTTCTGTGCCTCGAGGGGTATTCAGCACTGCTTTTCTTCACCTTTCCACCCACAAGCCAATGGGCAAGTTGAAGTAGCTAACAGGACAATACTGTCCGGTTTAAAGAAAAATTTGGAAGGGGCTGCTGGGAAGTGGCCTAGTTATTTACAAGAAGTCTTGTGGGCCTACCGAACAACGCCTGGGGCTGCAACACAAGAATCACCTTTTGCCTTGGTCTATGGGATGGATGCAGTAGCCCCCATAGAGAAGACACTCCCCTCCTTTCGAGTCCACAACTTCTCCGGACAGGCTAATGAAATGGCAGTTAGAAATCAACTTGATTTAATTGAAGAAAGGCGAGTAAAAGCTCATCTTAGAGTGGTACACTATCAGGGCTTGATGAGAAGCAGGTTTGCTTCTAAAGTTAAAAGAAGGGACTTTCAACCAGGAGATAAGGTGTTGAGGAAAGTTTTCTTACACACCAAGGAAAAGCTCTTCGGAAAGCTGGCCCCAACTTGGGAGGGTCCCTATACTGTGATTGAAAGAATCAAGCCTGGTACATACTGGTTAGAAGACAAAGATGGCAGGGTTTTAACTCACCCTTGGAATATTGAACACCTTCGAATGTACTTAGAATAAAACTTATATAAATATTTACTTGTTTAAAACATCCATGTAAATATTTGGGGGCATACTACTACCTCTCTCCGGCGCCACAGAGAGCTTTGAATGAAACTTGGAGCTTTCTTGAATAATTTTCTAAGTTTTTGCAAAATTCTGTTGATTGTCATACTATCCGGACTGAAAGGTCTAAGGGCTACTTAAATTCTAGCCAGAGAAACTAAACACTCTCACAACACAATAACTCAAGACTACTTAAACTCCAACTATTTAAACAGATTATGAAAGAAGAGAATGGTTGAGCAAAACAAAATATTCATTCAACAACTTAAAATTGCCTTGGCCTTCCAAGGACTTTTTAAACAAGTTTGGGTGCAGAACAAAAATCTGTCCGAATAATTCGGACAACATCACAAAAAAGGTGCCTTGGCCTTCCAAGGACTTTGGTTCAAGTAAAAGATAAACAAAACAAATTATAAATTAAGGTGGAGCCTTTGAAGATGGCTCACCCTCATCTGTTTTCTTGCTCTTGATATTGCTCTTTTCCTCAATGACCTTCTTGCCTTTGGGGTCAACCTCTTCTTCACCCGGACTCTCTCCGGTTTCCTCTTCGTCACCAGACGAGGATATATCAGTGTACCCTTCATCAACCATGGTCCAGTAGGGGAGATCATCGTCATCCACATAACGCCATAAGTCCCCTAGGCTCCTCTTTGGGAACTTCTCGTGAAACAGGAGGACCATATCGGACTTCACTTTCTCAACCATTAATTCTTCACTCCGTATCATCTCCCTGGCATAAGCGTTGATTTTGGCCTTGATCATGGCCTCTTGATCCTTCACCAAAGCATCTTTCTCCTCAACAGCCTGAGTCACTGCATTCTCTAAAGCAAGTTTGTCAGTGGTCAGGTTGGTGACAATCTTCTCCTTTGCCGCAGTTTCTCCCCTTGAGGCTGCCAAGTCCTTCTCCAATCCGGACAGCTTTGCCCGGAGATCTTTTACGGTCTCTTCTAAAGAAGCAACTTTTGTGTTGCTTTCATTTTGACTCTTCTTTAGCTGTTCGTTCGACTCCTTAAGCAGGTCAACCTTAGTAGTAGCAGTCCTGAGGTCATCGGACAGCTTCTCCTTCTCAGACTTGAGATCTTTAATGGTTTCTGCCTGACTCCGGACTTGCCTTTCCAGGGTGAGTACTGGTTGCACATTGCTAAGGAGGGAGTGGGCTATAACATCCCTCTCACTAGAAACCAAGAAAGTCTTACCATTGAAGTTTACTGTGTTAGAGCTACTGGGGGAACATATGGCCCTGCGAACTCATCTCTAGACAGGCCAAGGAAGTAGTCACCTAAAGGACCCAGACCGGTGACATCCACTTCATCCATGTTAATCTCTCCCCTATCAACTTCATCAGTGTGGAATTCCATTGGAATCCATTCATTAAGATTCCCTGGGATCTCCTCGGCTAATGTTGGGTCAGTTGGGAAAGTGGGCTCCGGATCCCGGAGAGCAAGCTCCTCTCCTTGGGAAATCTTTTTCTTTTTGACCTCCCTATCAGCACTATCACTCGCTTGCTTGCGAGTCCTTTTAGCAGCCCTTGTGGGTTTTGGGGACTTCACTCTTTGTTTCTCGCTCTCCTGTTCTACCACTTGTAGAAGGTTTGCGTCAACTTGAGCCTGGGCTGGCACCTCTGAGCCTGTTGGGACCTCTTTCTCAGCATCCTCTACTGCTTTCCTGCTCTTCTTCTTCTTGCCCTTCATTTTACTTGGGGCTTTGGCCCGGACAGGAAGGAAGAGGGTCCCATCCAATTCGTGAGACCTTCTCAGCACTACATCTTCATCAGGTGGGGTGGAGAACTCCTCCCAGGTAAGATCCCTTCGACCTGTGGTGTTCCACAGATGGGATCTCGCTAAATTCCCAGGGGTAAAAGCTTTGTGGAACCGGTTCTCCCAGTTCTCTGCGGCCCATGCGTTTATCTTGCCACAGGTGACCTGTCCGGTTTTTAGATAGTCTCCGAACTCCTTTGGCAGCTCTAATAAAACAAGAAAGCGACTGGTTAGCATGAACTAAATGAAAAGAGAAATTCGAACAGAAACTTAAAGTAAAACTTACGATCGCTCCTCCATCTGCTTCTAAGAAGGCTAGGATTCTCCCCGGTCTTGATCTTCTTACCATTCTCCCATGAGCCACTTACAAACAAGAACTGGCTCCTCCACTTGCTCTCCGACTCCAGGAGATCATCCACAGCTTTAAGATCGTTCCCCATGTTAAATTGATAGAAAGGGAACTGATGGTGTTTGCACAAACTAGCTACAGCAGCGAACTCTTCCATTGGAAGAGGAATTCCGGACAACCTAGATGCCATAATGCATGACATCAAGGTGTATCATCCGTTAAGGCTTAGCTGTGATTGACATAGCTTGACTAGGTGGAAATAGCGCACTATCTCTGGATCCAGTGGGAACCTAAGTCCCCAGTTGAATAGTTCCGTAAAGAAGACTATTTCGTTCCTTTTACAATCCATCGGGGTCTCCGGATCGATGGGAATTCGGATTTTTACGTTTTCAGGGATCCCCCACTTAGTGCGAAACCGTCCCAAATCTCTAGTATGGATAAACACATACTTGGTCTTTAAAAGAGATAAAAGGTACTTGAACTCTACCTTGTGAAAGCAGGGCCCTACTCTCCCTTCGAGGCTCTCCGGCAGATCCGGACGCCTCAGATACAAGTCCTCTTTGCCCTTCTTGGCAACAACTACAGCAGTTTCAGCTTGTCCGGAAGACTCGGACTCAAACCTAACCTCCTCAGTGGAGTCTTCCATCCTCTCCTCCATTATCGTTGGGGGAGCTTCTGCAGAAACAGCCCGGGGAGGGATGAAGCTTGGCCTAGCTAATCCTCCGGACTGTTGGCTCTTTGTATGTTTTTGAGTTCTCACCTTAGTTTGAGTTTCTGAGGTCGAAGTTTCCTTAGGAGGTAGTGGACTGCTAGCCTCCGGACCAACCGGCCTTTCCCGGAGAGTCCTAACAGTTGCCCCGGACCCTGACTCACTGGTATTTTTTGAAGAGAGTCCCTTAACCAATCTGCTTAGTCTTTTCATGATTAGTTTGTCTGGAGAATGATCGGAGTCGGACCCCATAGCAATGAAAGTGGTTTTCTTCCTGATACTTGTAACAGCGACCCCCGGTTCGACAGTGGGGATTGAATCTTGGACTGATGAGCCAGATACTATGGGGGAGAGTGTTGATTGAAAGAGTTTTCTAGATCTCGTACCTTTCGAAGAAGATGAACCTCTATCAGATTCTTCGATTGAAGGGGCTGGTTTCTCGACAGGCGACGCTGGAAGCCCTACTGTAAGTCTTTTCTCTTTTTCAACCCTTTGAGCTTTCTCCAATTCTGAGAGATTAAGCCACCCACCCTTGATTAGAGCTGTTCTTGCTGTGAACATAAAACAACTAAGGAAATCTTGAAATTTTAGAGAGATGAAGCTTTGAGTAAAATGGCAGAGTGAAAGTAATAGTGAGACTGTGAAAGATGAATAGAATTTATAGTAAATGTAAAAAAGGGTTTGATTCCTAGGAGAATCCGAAAAGTTGGGCAATGATTAAAAAACGGCGCTGACGTCATCAAAAGCATTTAAAGAGGTAACTTGTTCGAGATAGTGGTACAACTTTCGAGGTAAGAAAACGGTTAAAAGAAACCAACCAAAGTGTGACACGTGTCCCACTAACTCTGACACAGAACCGTTTGGAATTCGAAACGATTGCCTTATCCGGATCTGTCCTCAACTCTCTCCGAATTGGAAGACCACTTCCTTTATCGGACTGTTTTTCAGTTCTTTGACAAAGACACTTGTTCAAAAACCTAAAAAAGGGGCTCCTGATGAGTCTGAATTCGAAGTGCTCCCCGGAAGGGTAGTCCACAGTAAATCTCCCCGGAACTTCGGACAAGACTTGTTGATCGGACAGATGATTTCGAACACTGAAAACTTAAGGCAGTTCGAACTATGACTAAAGTACTAAAAAACCTAAACATTATCTGACTAAGCTACCTGCACATCTGCTTAAAACTTATGGGTCTTTAAACATGACCCGGGTCCATTAAACTTGACCCGAAAGCCCATAAGGGCCCAAATTTCACACTATAAATGCCCAACCACCAGCATTAACTATGGGTAAGAAAAATTAACTGCTGCCAGGCTGCTTAATTCTCTCTCCACTCTTGAAACACCCTGAAATACTTTGGAACACCTTTAAACACCACCATACTACCGTGAAACACCCTTACACCGCCTTAAAACTCCACTTAAAATTACCAGCCTACCCTCAGGCTACTTTTATCCACACCAGCTATGACGCAAGGTCTCTGAAGAACAAGTACTGAAAGTTGAGGGTGATCGCAACTATGGACAAGGCAGTGAAAGGAGCAATTTTGGCAGAGGGGGAAGTAATTTCTGAAGAGGCAAGAGAATAGGTGGAAGATGATAGACTATTAACAGAGCTCACATTGAGTGCATTAGGGTTCACAAGCTAGGGCACTATCAATATGAGTTACTAAATGGAGAAAAAAATAGCAAACTACGTCGAGTTCGATGAAGGAGAATAATGACTTTTAATGGCTCATATGAATATCAAAGAGGTTTAAGATAAATGAATTTGGTTTACCGATTCCAGTTGATCAAATCATATGACAGGTAACAAAGATTGGTTTGTTGAACTCAATGAAACCCTTAGACATAGATTAAAACTATAACTCACGAATGAATGTGATGGGAAATGGAAATGTGAAGTTTGAAGTTGAAGGGTTGACCAAAATATTAACAAATGTGTTCTTTGTTCCAAAATTTTCTAATAATCTACTGAGTGTTGGGAAACTTCAAGAAAGGGGTTTAATTATTTTGATCGACCAAGGAGCATGCAAAAGCTACGATTCTCGTAAAGGTTTGATTGTAAACTGTACAATGATAATAAACTGCATGTTCACTATATCTGCAATTAGAAAATCTGGTCCAAATAGATGTATGAAAGTAAAAGAGGATGAGTCATCGGGTTTATGACTCAAACGCTATGGGAATTTGAGTAACACATACATCAAGACTATGCAATAAAAGCAAATGGTAAATGGATTACCTCAAATGAAAGAGGCAACAAAAGTGTGTGAAGTATGCAATATTGGAAAGCAACATCGGGAAATTATGTCAAAAAATAATCAGTGGCGAGCAATAGATAAATTGAATCTTTTTCATGCAGACTTATGTGGGCCGATATCTCATGCTTCTCAAAGCGGAAAAAAGTATATATTCTTGTTGGTAGATGATTATAGTCACAAAATATGGATATATATTTTGTCAGAAAAGAATGATGCTTTTGTTGTATTTAAAAACTTCAAAATCCTTATTGAAAAAGAAGTTGGAAATTTTATATGTTGTTTGAGAACTGATAGAGTATGAGAATTTACTTTAAATAGCTTCAACCAATTTTGCAAACAAAATGGAGGCAGAAGATAACTAAATGTTGGCTACACTCCTCAGAAAAATGGAGTACCCGAGAGAATAAATCGCACAATCATGAACATGGATGTCTACTTGTTGAAAAGACCATGCCAAAGAATTTTTGGGCTGAGGCGGCTAAGTGGATGCGTCATGTGTTGAACAGAAGTGTGACAAATGTTGTAAGTGATATGGTTCCAGAAGAGTGTTGGAGTTAAATTAAACCAAGTGTGGACAATTTCAGAACTTTTGGTTGCATAGGTCATGTGCACATCCTTGAACGGTGTAGAATAAAGCTACTAACATGAGCCATAAGTGTGTTTTACTTGGAGTGAGTGAGGAGTCAAATGCATACTGACTTTATGATCCAACTTTATGGAAAATTATCATTTATCGGGATGTAATATTTGAAGAGGAAGAGAAGTGGGATTGAAATGCTTATGTGAAAAATTCTGATGCTACTCTTGAATAGAGAGAAAAATCCACCACTAGAGAGGAAAATGATAAAGAGGTCGAATTTATTCAGAAAGATGTCATTAGTGAAAATAATGTCATATCACCTCAACCTGAAACACATAAAAAAAGAACTCATAGAGCACTAATATGGATCCAAGATTATGAAAGTGGAAAAAAGGATTTCACATGAAGAGGTTGAAGTACAAATAGAATTGACACTATTTATATCTCATGCTAATCCGATGCATTTTAAAGAAGCTGTCAAATAAACAAAATAAAATGAAGCAGTGAAATATAAAATAGAAGTCATTGAGAAAAACAACACATTGGAACTTGTAACTCTCCCTGCTAATGCAAATAAAATCGGGTTAAATGGATTTTCAGAACTAAATTAAATGAATATGGGAATGTGGATAAATACATAGCAAGACTGGTGGTGATAGGATATGCACAATAAGAATGCATTGACTATGATGAAGTGTTTGCACCGGTCGCAAGATGGGAAACAATCAAAATTTTATTAGCTGTTGCTCCACAGATAGTTGGAAAGTATATCAATTAGATGTAAAAAGTGCCTTCTTATATGGAGAATTGAAGGAAGTTGTGTATATGGATCAACAAGAGGGTTTTGTAAGAAAAGGTGAAGAAGATAGAATATATCAACTCAAGAAAGCTTTGTATGGTTTGAAGCAAGCTCCTCGAGTTTGGTTTTGTCGGGTAGAGAGGTATTTCAATCAAGAAGGATTCAAAAGAAGTAGTCATGATCACACATTATTCATAAAGAGGGGATGAGTGAAGTATATTATGGTAAGTCTCTATGTAGATGATTTAATTTTAAGTGGAAAAAATGAATAGTTTATTGAATATTTTAAGTTGTCAATGACACAAGAATTTAAGATTACTGATCTTGGTTTGATAAGGTTCTTTCTTGGTGTTGAAATTCATCAAAGCCAAGAAGGGATTAACATAAGACATAAAAATTATGCTCATGAGGTACTGGAAAGGTTTGATATGAAAAACTCCCATTGTCCAAGGTCATAAACTCTCAAATGAAAGAGCTGGAAAACAAGTCGATGTTACTCTATACAAGCAGTTGGTGGGTTGTCTAATGTACCTCGCAGTAAAAAATGTGACATGATGTATGTGATCTGCTTATTGTCTCGGTTCATGGACAAACCAATGTAGGGATATATGCAAGCAACTTAAAGAGTTTTACGATACTTAAAAGGTGCAATGGAGTTTTGAATTATTTTATAAGAGAGGAACAAAGATGAAGGTGAAATCATACACAAACATTAATTATGCTGGTGATCTCGATAATAAAAAAAAGCACTTAAGGTTATGTTTTTATGTTTAATGAAGCTCCAATATGTTGGAGCTCAAGAAAACAAGAGGTAATTACTTTGTCTATAACCAAATCAGAGTACATAGCTGCAACATCTTGTCCTTGTCATTGTGTCTGGCTCAAAGAAATTATGGAATAAAACACATCTGAGCAATCCGAGTGCCTTGAAATCTATTGCGACAACACTTCGTTAGCTAAACGCTAGAAGAATCCAGTGATTCATAGTCACACATAGCATATCGATGTAAGGTATCATTATCTACGAGATATTACAAATCAAGAAGTTGCGAAGCTGGTTTATTGTGGAACAAAAGAACAAGTTGCACATATAATGATAGAGCTAGTGATGATGAAGACGTTTGTTAAGTGTCGAAGTTCACTTGGAGTGCAAGCACTAGAATATTAAACTGGTTGTTTTCGAGACATATCCACTTTGAGGGAGGGATTTATTGGAATTGATTTAACTTATTAATTGCTTTAATTATTTTATTTAATAATTAGACGTTATATGAATTAGTATTTTAGGTGTTAATATTATGGTCAATCAAAGATATCATTTATTGGTTAGAATATGAAATGCTTATTGTATGCTATTTAAAGCCATTTTGTGCTTCAGTTTAATTCATTGAGTTTTATTCTCTTTGCATATTACTCTTTCATATTCTAAGAATATACTATTTATTTTTCATATGTTTAACCGATGTTGGATTTTGGTCATACCTAACGAATCTTCATATTGAAGAAAGTACCACTTAACCTCATCTCAATTGAATTCCATCCCTTCTCTCTAATCAGATTGCTCCAAAGTTCCCCATTTGAGCTATAAATCTTCACAATGGAACTATCTGCTTAATCTTATTAGACCATGATGTGTGTTCCTTAACGTTACTCCAACCAAGTCGCACCGTCTTGATACACTCCAATTAAGTCACACTGCTAGATGGACCACATACACTTCAACCTAGGCAAGATTACGCTAAGCTTCCCCACTTGAGTCATCGAGCTTTACATCAGATCTATATGCTCACTCTTATCATACCACACTACATGTTCCCTAAAACCACTCCAACCAAGTCACACAGTCTTGATACATTATAATCAAATCACACCGTTTGATAAGCCAAAGGCACTCCAAACTAGGAAATATTAGTGATCTATAAAGTAGATCATTCAACTTGAGCTCGACTCTTGGTTCATCATGTTCGACATCCAAGAATTTCACATACATTGCGTTCCGTTTGGGCATGGATCTTTGATACTATTTTTTGGAAATAAGGGTACCACATATTCCGCTTCCATATATAAGTAAGAACAAATCGGTCTCTAACTAGGACAATGTTTTCCACTTTGGACTTTAAAATTCGCATGCCTTTGTTTTTCTCCACTACTAAAAAGCTTCATACTAGTTGCGATATGTACTTATATTTATACCATTGACCCTTTCTATGTTTAGTCGATGTAAAAATTTGATCGTGCATAATATATTTGGTTTTTGTGAGTTAAGACTTTCATTTGAATTCTCTAATTTGTAAATGTAAAAAAGTCAATAAGACAATTAATATCCATAAAAATAGAAAAAAAATTGATAATTTTTTCATAATTTTTATTTTTGTTGATAATGAGTTTTGTACAAGTTTATAGGTTTGAGTATAAAAAAAAGACGAGAGTAAAAAGACACGCAATAGAAGTGGCAATGACATATATCCAAAATTATTATCAAATGAAAAAAAAACAAAAAACATTCATATAATCATGTTAACATAATGAAAAATTTAGATTTTAAAATCAACTTGCTAATTGTTCACATGTTTAACTTCCGTCTTAGAGTGGTAGATAACACCGAAAAAATTCTACATGTGAAAAATTATATGACCACAAATATGCAATTCTAAAAAGATATTATATATATTTGAAGTCGATAAACTATATATCCAAACAAATGATAATAAAAAGAACAGACAATAAGTCAAAATCAATTATTAAAATTAAAATATACGAAAATATGTGTTTAAAGTTTAAAGTTTTATTTTTTATGTGTTTTAATTTATAAAATCAGTTAAATATATCCCATAAGTATTTTAATAAATATATAAAAAAAATTACAAAATAATATACTTAAATATATCATCCTTTTTCTTAGTAATCCAATACACTTTTCCAAAAAAATTTAGGAATTTCAACATGTGGCAATCTCACCTCAAATTCTCTTTCATTGTATCCAACAATTAAAATGTCCATATTGATGGCTCTGTCATGTCAATTAACCCCCAGGTTGAGGTGTATTCAAATTGCTCTCTCTTCCCTTAACAAAAGAGAATTCAACAATATTTGTGATTGTGTTTTTTAACATAAAAAATCTCATCCTTCAAGCCGAGCAAAAACTGGCCACTGACCTTGTCAACCTCTCTCTTATTATGGCTGAAATTTCAACTTCAAAGACTATGTATTCTTTAAAAGAGTGGAAAATTCCTTCTTTAAATAGAAGTCATGTGAGACACAACTTAAGTTAGGTGATTGTACCTCCAACTTCTTTCATAATAGCATTAAAACACGCATCGACTTGAATAAAAATATTTCTGATCAATGACCATCAAAGCCTCCCTTGATCCAATCCCAAGGGAGTAGCTGGCATTTTTATTACCCATTTATCTAGTCTCCTCGATGTTAAGAACACTCTATCATATCCAGGTCTTGCCAGAATAAAAAATCGCATTCTTTTTAAGCTTAACATGGCTGACAAAACTCATATGACCTGGTTTGTTACCGATGATGAGATCAAAACAGCTCTCTTTAGTATCGACATTAACAAAGCACATGGACCTGATGGGCTACTATCACCTCAGATTTCACTAAATTTGTTCATCATTTTTTTTCTTTTTGATCTCATGAAGCCCTGTTGGAATATGATGCTCATTACCCTTATTCCCAAGTGGGATAACCCTTATTCTTCTTCTGAATTTAGACCCATTGCATACTGTAATAATATATATAAAGTTATCTCCAAGATCATTACTAACATGATTATTGACTCCCTCCTTTCCCTCGTTGACCTTTACAATCGACCTTCATTCATAGACGTAGTGTCTATGATAATACCCTTATCTTCTAAGAGCTACTCCAACAGTTTCATACCAATCAAAAAGTCCATCGTGTGGCCCAAAAGGTTGACCTTATGGAATACTTTGACAATGTTTGTTGACATCTTCTATTGGATATCTTATTCGTCATGGAATTCTCCAATTGTATGATTGATTGGATTATCTAATGTATCTTCAACCTCTCATATTCGATAAACATCAATGACAATTATTTTAGCTCTTTTCATGTCAAAACAAGGCCTAGACAAGGGGACACATTTTCTTTTTCTTTGTTTTCATCGTCACCATGCAGGTTCTTTAAAACATTCTCAATGAGAAAAGTTAACATTGTTCCTTTAACTTCAATTGTAACTTATACAAATTCAAAATCATTAATCTATTTTCGCGGGTGACTTAATGATCTTTTTACATGCCAATAATAATTCTATCAATTTAGTAAAAAATTGCTTTGAGAAATTCGCAGTCTCTTAGTACTTTTAATTTAGTAATCGGTAAGGAGAATTTTAAGTTATGATCCCTAATCAGAACAACAATTTCACAACAAATAGAAATTACCACTTCATTCAGCCTTATGGGCTTCAATTACCTTGGACCAATCTAGTTTAGAACGAACATAATGTCTCCAAAAACTCCTTCATTGTATGGCTAGCTGTGTTTGGGAAGCTCACTATCAGAGACAAGTTACTTACCTAGGGTTCTAATACACCCCCCACTTTGTGTCTTCTATAATAGCTCCATAGAGTTCATCGATCACATTTTGATGGATTATCCATTCTCTCAACTCGTTTGGGGAGCTTGGTCCAAAAGCTTTATGTGCGGTGGTTTACCATTTTTACCTGCCTTGGTTATCTCTTGTGCACCGCTTTATGTGCGACGATCTACCACATTTGAGATTAGAAGAATTCTAAGATCTTCGTAAAAACCATGTCGTTGGACTCTGCATTATCCCACCGCATCTTCCCGGACTCCGCTAGAGATTTTACGATCCCAAAAACCTCTATTCGTGCTAAAACATTACTGATTTTAATTTTAGTTCTCTTGTAGATCTTCTATTGGCGTTTTTTAGTTCACGATTAGAGTCGTATGGACAACTGGAGTACTGTCGCTCTGTGTTGCTTTTTAACATTTATCGTATTTTCATGTTCAAGCAGCGGAGATAATGTATATAAAATCTATATGATTATACACTTATTTTATTATGTTTTTAAAAAATCTCTAATAAACATGCAACCAATTATTTTTTATAATATATTTTTTATTAAAAAATAAAAATCACAAGTATTTGTAAGAGATGGTTTTTATTTTCAAAATTTTAAAAATAATATTGGTATCTAAAATTTGGATATATATACATATCTATATATATTCGCTTTCGAAAAATAAATAAAAAGCTGATCGATTACTAAACTAAAGGGACTTTTTTTTTATTTGAAATTATTATTTTTGTAATTAACCACAACCAGAACTAAAATCAAAGTTTTGGATATTATAATTTGATGATAAAATTAAAGTAATTTCTCTATCTCCAGGAGTACAAAATTAACGTGTTAAAGCTCAGCCCAAATAATAAAAGCAAATTGAGATAGCTATCTAAAATATGAATACACAAGAAGTAATAATCAGATAAGAATTAAGTCGGTCGAGTGCCTTTTTAAATTATAATTTTGGTTGGTTGTATTGTATCTGTATTTGTATTTATATTGTTGGCGTTCTCAGAAATAATTAAATATTATCAAAGAGATATCGTGTCTAACGTAACGGGGCCCGCGAGTTCTACGGTTTCTCGTCAACTTGTAGCTGCTCTGCTGCTCTTGTCTGTCACGTACTGTTCCCTGGACGTATGCACGTGGCATTTATTTTATAAACACTTAAGCCCCTTCTACATTTGATGCGAATTACTGTAATATCAAAGTTATTTATTCTAAGGCATCGTTTACCGATGGTAAAAACTGTACTATCCGGCCTGTTAATTCAGATCATAAAACATGGGCACGTGTTGGAGATTTTTTTGTTAAATCTACGTATTTCCATATTTTGAAAAACCACGATTAATCCAAATTTATATAACTACTTTTTTTTAATAATAATTTTAATTTTTTTTAAAAAAATATCATTAATTTTTCAAAGAAATAGCATGAATAATTTTTCGAAGAAGTAACATGATTGATTTTTAAAAATATTTGTATGTATAATTTTATCAAAAAAATAGCATGATTGATTTTTTTAAAGAATTTGCATGTTTGATTTTTCAAAGAACTCGCGTGGTTGATATTTCAAAGAACTCGCATGGTTGTTTTTCTAAAAAAGTAGCACGGTTGTTTTTTCAAACAAATAACATTGTTAATTTTTCAAAAAACTCGCATGATTAATTTTCAAATATCTCGCATGGTTAAAAATATACATAACTCGCATGGTTGAATTCGCATGCTACTGGTGATTTTTTTAAAATAAAAAAAAATCATTAATGAGTATAGTTTTGTTCGTTCTAAAAAATAAATCCGATGGTACTTTCAAATTATTTCAAGCTCCGGTTTGGAAAAGTATGGATTTTTTAAAAAATAAAATAAAATAAAAAGGTAAGAAAGATAAATTTTGGTTCAAGAATTAAAAGCTGTCACGTGGGTGGTGATGGAACATGGATATTTGAGGTATTTTAAAAAAAATAGGTATTAAATGAGAGTTATTTAAATGAGACGAGTCTTAAACAATCATAAGTGATAGTTTTGGTATTACATGTCAATATAGTTGTGAGTAAATACCTTTTGTGTCATATCTCTAAAATCTGGCCAACGTGTGAAAGATAAAATTATATAAGATATAAACAACCACACCTAATTTATAAAACTAAACTTAAATAAATAACAAATTTAACAATGTTTATTACGATTAAACTTAATTAAACAATTTTTTAAAGCCGAGTATTATTTATGAAAATCAATTTAAAATTCAGAATCATAATTTAATGAAAGCAATGATATTTCAATTGTTTCAATTTGATGATATTGTTCACCAACCGATCACTGATCACAGTGAAAAGATTAATATAAAAAAGAAGAATTCAAAATCATACATCCTTAAAAACAGATTCCAAAATAAATCCATAGACATAAATGAATCGTAATGACAAGCACTATCGATATTCTTCATTGAACCAAGTTACTATTTGTCATCGAAATGATTATGCTTTCGTTGATGCAGAACTTAGCAACGAAATAATGAAGGGCCAACCGGATAATTCGACATCTTTGACAATTTTTGAAGTCTGTCAGGAATATTTATATCTCATTCAATAAAAATAATCACTCAAGGGACACCTTCGCGTGGATCTTTATTTATATCATAAAGCGACAATATGCCAAAACTTTGGTTCACATTTACATTAAATGAAGCCACCACCAAAATAAGTAGGCCAATCTAGAATAATCATGTTTAACACATGAACCTCTGCAAATATCTTTTTCAAAAATAGTTATGATAAGATCTGAATCATATCATCTCTTTCACCCTTTAAAATAATATTGACGAGTTTTAACAGATTCGAGTCCCCAATCATTAACGAACTAAAACCTGATGTCTATTTGAGACAATCTCTTCATGATAATAGACGTCTTTCGTCACACAACACTATTTTTTGGGGGTACTTAACTCACTAAGATCTACCCATACCATACATACCATACATTAGTGTTTGTTATGTAGTCAACAAATCGTGACAACCAGCGCGTATCCCAAGAATTTTTTACCACTTCAATTTTTTATCGCAAAGAAACAATATCTAGAGCCCATTATAATATAACTTAGGGAAGCATTAGAATAAGTAACACTTTGAATGAGACAAATAGTTTGTGTCGGGCTGGACCTACAAAGGGTCACGAGAATTGATTTTTTAACTTTTTATCCAAGAATTTGGATGTTATTTCATGGTATGCGTAAGATGTGATATGACTACCGATCTGAATAGAATGCCACAAGCTATTTATCAACAAAACCTATTAGCCAATAAGTCAGAAACACAAACCTTACTTTTGAAAAACTTGAGACTATCATTGTCGAGGTTTATAAAGTGAGTCAGACTTGCCACATAGGGGACGCCTTTTAGCCCATATGCACCATGAATTTGGTCTTTATTAAAAATTAAAAATAAAAAACATGAGTTGTGTGTGGACTTCACCAATCTCAATAAATCTTGTCCATACGATCTATTCCAAATTCTAAGAACTAACTAATTAGTGGATTCCACTTCGGAGAAGAATATGTTGTCGTTCATGAAAGCCTATTTGAGGTACAATCAAATTACAATGCATTTGGATGATAAAGAGCACAAAATATTTATGACCAAAAGAGGTCTGAACCATTACAATGGAACGTTATTTAGTCTAAAAGTATCAACGCTTGTGAATAAGATTTTCTCTAGTAAAGTTGAAGCATACATCGATGATATATTGGTTACAAGATAAGAAGAAACAAACCACCCAACAGATATTTAAGATACATTTGACAACCTTCAAATTATCATTCTTAAAATTCATTTAGAGAAAGCACATTCAGATTCTACTCTAAGAAAATTTAGTGCTACTTCGGCAGCAAAATACAAATCAAAGTAGACCTAACACAAATTTCTGATTTAACACATATAAAGCCACCTCAAACGATCAACGAGGTATAAATCCTCAAGGAATTGTTGGCTTGTTTCAATCGATTTATTTCCATATCATTGGACAAATAGACTTTCTTTTTCAGAGTACCAAATAGGATGGGACAGTTCAACTGAATTCCAAAATGCAACGTAACATTTATAAAAATAAAAAAACACCCAATGTCTCCTGAACTTCTGACATGATCGAACCTATATGAAACTCTTTATTTTTATTTGATAGTTTCTAATCATATTGTTAGTAAAATATTAGTAAAGGAAGAACGAGCCACCTCCCGAGCCATCTATTAACTTAAAATATCCCTCATCACTACTGAAACTAAGTACTTAAAAATAGCGACGCTAGATTGGGTCTGGTAGTGGTTGCGAAATAAACATATTTTTAAGACCACACGATTGTTCAAACTTATTATTTTTATTGAACATCCTCTAAAAGCTCGACATATCTAGTAGATTAACACAATGGTCTATAAAGCTGTGAGATTTCAACATCATATTCAAATATAAAAAAAATACCATCATAAAGTATGCTCTAACAAACGCCCTCATCGAACTTTACGTTGAAATGCCACCCCTAGAAAGACAAACCCAAACTAATATGGAGAATCCAAAATAATGGAGGCACAAACAATACAGGCTCATGAGGTAGTATTCAGATAACATCCTCTTTAATAGACACTTTACGCCAATCCATCAAATTTGGATTCCCAACCTTGAATAATTAGGCAAAAAATGAAACTAAAATTTTAGGTGTGCGACTTACGCATATTTATGGGGCATAACGAGTAAAATATTACCCACTGAATCTCAATTTTTAGCCAACCATATCACAAGAAGATACATATATGCTATATATAGAAAATTTACGTGTTGATGCCTCAAATTGTAAACAGGGACCCCGAGCAAATAATGCAATAGCTCACATCCTCGATTCTTTTGAGAGATCTGCATCCAAATTATGGATAGTCATACAAAAACAACCTACCATATTTGAGTAAAAATGAGCAATCTTTCTGAATTAGCTTTGAGAGACACAAGTATTGACAAGCTACCAGATTAGAAAATCGAAGTACAACATATCTTATGAAAGAGATGATTCTAAAAAACAAAACCGAGACTTGAGGTATCAAAATACTATATGGCCGTTATATGCTACTTGACTAAACTATTCATCCCTGAGGGTTTTCAAGACTTTTTCATTGGTGTTTAAGCTCAAACAAATTATACTTCGTATTTGAAGAACTCCAAAAGTAGAAAGAGATTTTCACTGTAAGTATAAATCCTTTTATAGACGAATCTTATCACCATGTTACTACTAGTCTACAATACATTGGATGCTAAGGAATTTGTACAACACTAGGGTACATGCCAGGGAGCAAACTGAAATAATGTCCCAACAGTTACTATGAAGTTAATATTTAAATTTGTTCCCTTCGACAATTGGGGCTCAAAAATTGTTGGACCCCTACAAAGGCCTTAGAAGGTTGATAATAACGTATGGTGGCAGTAGCTCAGTTCAACAAATTGGTGGATACAAAATGTTTGGAAAGAATACGAGTTAAAAAATTCATACACTACCTTATAACTAATATGTTTTAGAGGTGATGAGTCCTTACGGTCATAAAATTTGATAATTGGTTACAACTTCAAAACGAGAAAATAGTTTTGTTTTATAATATCATAAGCATTTAATATAACTTCTCGGCTCATTTCTACCGTTAAGAAAATAAAAAGGTTGAGATGGATAACCAAACCATCATGGGGGGGATACACTATCTCATCGAGAATTATGTAGGGAAGTGGCCTAGTTTCATTGAAAACATATTATGGTCATACCAAACCATCCAAATAAGCATTATCAAAATACTCTTTTTGCTATAATTTATAAAATTGAGATTATGGTCATATCAGAAATATTTTTGCCTTTTGTTTTATCACCAAGTATGTAAAAAAAAACAAACAAAAGGAACCATAGAGATAAACTATACTTTATAAAAGAAAACCGAATCAAAATACATCTTTTAATGGTGTTATCGAACGCTAATGCGAAATATGTAAGATTTTAAAATTCATTTTAATGAATTACAATTAAGGGATAAAGTCCTTAAAAGGATATTCATTTACATAAATTACAAATCCTTTGTAAAATTAGGGTCCAACTAGGAAGAAGCCTATACATTAACATCTAAAGTGAAGCCAAACAATTATAAGTTGATGGATGAATAGATCATCTTCCAACCCATGTAATATTAAGAATATGAAACTTAATGTTTCATAAGATTATATTCCTACTACAGTAGTGTAGATAAGTTTTAATGAGGTTATAAATTATTAATGAGTTCTGATGTCATCTTAATTTTTTCTCTCTTATATTAGTGTGTAATAATATTGAATAAACAATGGTTTTTGAACCATAAAATAAAATGTGTAATATTTTAATTATGTTAAATAACCAAATGTGCCAAGTGATCAAAGATTTATACCATCAGAATTTGCTAAGTAACCCGAGAGTCATAGCATCAAAATATGCAGAGTGACCTTAGAGGTAGAGCATTAAATGTAAAAGTAATCCAAAAGTCATAACATCAATTTTGAAAAAATGACTCGGGTGTCAAAAACACCAATGTGCATGGCTTACGAGCCAAGTTTTTGGAATTGAACACTAACTTTTATGTTTAGGACCAATTACCATGAAATGGATTCACCATAAGCATCATTATGTGAAGACGCGTGATACCAATTAAGAAACACATTGGTTCTTCCCATTAGAATACATATACCATTTTCAAATATAAAAACAATATAAGGATAATCCAAATTATTCGGAAGGTAACCAAGCTAAAAAAGTTGTTTTAAATTCACGAGCAACAAAAATACTTATCTGAATGAAACAAGTCAGTAAACAAGATGTATCATTATACATTTTACATGTAAATTCACTCTTGCAATTCATATCTACTCGAAACAAACAAAATTATGAAATTATCTCTTAAAAAGAGAAAACCAAGTATAATTGACATTAAATCTATAAGACTTGTTTAAATCATGAAATAAAAAAAAAATCTTTGGAAAGAGCAACCAACATTCATGATAAATTTTGGTTATATTAAGTAATATATAGTCGCAAATAATATTTTCCTATATTAAAAATATTATATTAAAATATAAGAAAGAACAACATTAATTTTTCTCGTCCTATGACTCAGAGGAGTAGTCTTTCCACCAATTTTAAGCTACTCTGTTAAGTTCTACGATATGAAAACTTCTACCTCTTTTAAAAATCATTTAGGACGCAATATCTATACCACACTATTGAATTTTTGGATGAAATAACGGGCATCTTTTTTACCTGTTAAGACGATTGTTTCACCCCTAATATTTCCATCCTACCAGGTAGAGTCCTCCAACACCTTTGTCAAGGATTAATCAACATGTATCAACCACTAATCACGAGATATTAACTTCCAATAAGGCCCAACTCTAGGTCCTAAAAGTTCGGGTGCAAGACATATATAAGTGATCATTTCATGTTTCTACCAAAGTTAATGGAGGCCATTAAGCATACCTCCCAAATTTCCCTTAGCTTGGCTTTATGAATTTTATATTACTTAGAAAATTCTATAGTAAAAATATATAATGTCTGCTTAGATTTTTTTTGCTACATGGAAAGCAAAATAAGGTTAACATTATAATTGAGAAATTTTATGATTGAGAATGTTTATTTTATCCAAAAGATCCTCCACATCTGTTTTTAGCTTCGGTACTGTATCAAAGGCAAAATGTCTTAAGTTTATTCAAGAATTCTCTTCTTAATAAAGTTTATTGTTGAACTTATATTTGTTCTCTTTCACCATTGTATCAAAAATATTGTAAATAGCATGTGAAAGTCTTAAGTTTATTAGAAATCTGTATTTACAACAACAACATAAAGGGTGACAATAACAAACTAAACTCACGACCTAGTTCCACTTTTTGAGCCACCAATTCTACTAAAAACAATCGTTCCCCATGTTTTTTTGGTGAACTGATGACAATATCTCAAAAACTACTTCTCTGAGACTTTATGGGGATCCTCGATGCAGAAAGTGCTTGTTGTAAACAATGACTCACATGTTGATATATAGCTAGAATGAACTTCAATTGCGGAAAAATGTGAACGTTTTAATTATCTTTCCGAGATGGTTGGGCATGATGGTGAATAATTATTTTATTCCTCTAGGAACAAATTTATGGAATATGGTTAAAAGTCCCAACCTTTGGGGAACGATAAATAACCCTACAATTATTTTATGCTATGTTTTTGGGTGTCCTCATAGATTAGGAAACACAATCTTGCCAGTTTCAAAACACTTTTCGTTCAGTCATTTTTGGTATTTTTGTAGTTAGTTAACTACCATGTGTTATATGCATGATCCACTTCATTACAATCCCCAACCTTCGGATAGGGTATATTTCGTTCTGACGTTTCCATTCGACGATTAGTTGTACATTTATTTCCGTATTTATTTTGGGTTTTGTCACAACTACGAGGTCTAAAATTATAGGCTCATTGTATTTTTCCTCTACTGCGACAAGATTTGGAGATACCCAACCTTCACGGAACACGATTCCTATAACATGAACAAAGGTTGCGACACCTTATGCATCAGTGAAAAATTACCAGCCTCGTTGGTCAAACTGACTTGGTTCATCATAAGATAACTATCACACTTAAGATAGAGAGTACCTTCAAACTGATAAAAAAACCTACATGTCTTCTAACTTAATGTGGATAACAAGAGCAGCGGTAGAGTTTATCATCATGTTTGCACCCAAAAGATACCCATAATACTATCTGTTTATCCTAGGTCAGTACCCAAATATGATAAAAAAACGATTTTTTCCCCGTCATCAAGAAATCATGCTCAAGAATTGGAAATGTTATTCCCCAAACTATGCTTATTGCCAAATAAATGGGGATATTATGTAAAAATAAAACATAAAATCATCGTATATACATGTAAAATTATACTCAGATACAAAGAAATAAACTTACTGGTAAATATCCAAGTAGTACCAATGGTTGTCTCCGGATAAAGACTCCGTGTATCCCAAACATCAGTGATGAAGATAACAATTTTTTTCATCCCTTCTCGAAGTATTAAAAATCTGTAACCAACTTGTAGTGGCTAGGGATAAACATGTAGTAGTACAGATCATCTTTATGCAAGTTTATGGTTTTAATAACCATTAAATCTTTAATAATAAAAGGAAACTTGGCTTTGCGACCATGATCGAGGCTCTTATTGTTCTCCAACCATTCGCTATCAAAAATATTTTATTTCATCACTAAAACATGAACACAAAATGCAAGAGGATGCACTTCTGTATCGAGCACGCAAGTGGAGAATACTATTTCATTACTGAAACAATCCATCAATATTTTACCTTTGATGGGAAGCTTAATCCTTACATATAAAAAGATGTTACACTACGATTACAAATTATCAAGCGACCGCTAGTTACCAACAAAAGCGCGTGCACGTTTATCTAAATATTTACTTTCACTAGATCCTCTACCGTAACAATTAGGGTAGCATCACAATCTGTTACATTTCATACTGAAACACCCGACCTATGGACACGCTCAACACTGATTTTATTTTTCTTTTTCTGAGTGCTCAGATTCCACATGTGTTGCTTTGGCTATGGAAAATTATAGACCATGTAGTAAGGAAGATAAGAAGTTCTTTTTACAATGAAGAATCGTAGAAATTATTTTAATTTAGAAGAATATCAATAATAGGAGAAAAGAATACATAGTAATAATATATTTCCATGTTATAGGAAATATTTCTCATCGAGACCATGCATATATCACTAAAATAAAGACTGGGAAAATCCAATCCACATAACGATTTAGACAATCAGTCTAAAGTTCATTTTTGCGTGAAAACGATGTGTCGAATTACCTCTAGATAACAATCAATCGACACGAGACTCTGTTTTCATTCCCTAGGTGAACCCCTTCACATGTAACTCTCTTGCAATTTTCAAAGTAATCTTTACTTTGCATCAAGTGCCTAAAAAAATCTAAAAACAATAGTATGACCATTTTTGTTTTTGTAAATTTTATTTTTACGCTTATAATACTTATTATGTGTTCACTTTAAAGTAATAAGAGAGTTATCCACTTAGGTAAATTACCAACAACGTATTTTACTTATGAAAAGTCTACCATCTACTTTAGCGTTTTGTTACGTACTTATATACTCTCTTTCTTTTTAGAAAAAATAAGTTTTTTCCTTAAATGAGGTTTGGGCCGATATAGAGTTTTTAACAAGGAATTAAGTAGGGTTAGCATCAAACCAAAATCGCCGAAGTTTTAGAAGTTTGGCTAGAGGTAACTAGGCTCGACATAGGGCAAAAGTAGCATTTCGTGAAGATCTGGTCCAATCAAAGGCTCTCATGGCTGCTTTCTTAGTTAAATTTTTTTTTTAAAAAAATAATATTGGCTTGCCATCTAAAATTTAACCAATGTGTTTTTGTCCTATTTTCTTTTCAAATCAAAGTACAAAGCTTCACTATTCAACCAAACACTCAAACCATATTTCTTAGGCTCGACGATGACAATATATAAGCGAGATAATAGTATGATTTAACATGGACTATTCTAAATTATTCTATACTCCTCCCTCACTTCTTTTGTAAGGATTCAAGGTGCTATTGCGAATGGTTAAATATGTAACTTAGATAAATCTAGTTTCCAAAAGGTACACTTGAGTGAATAAACGCTTGAGGAGTATTTATTACAATTCTATTCGTTTAAATTAGAAGTAATAAATCCTTATTATATAATAAATGTATTATCTCTTCTATAAAGTAATACTATTGTTTACAATTTTGTGCAACTAATTGTTAAAAAAAGTTGCAATTAAAAAAAATCAAATTTAGAAAACACAAAAACTTCCATAATAAAAAGTCTAATATCCTAATATTTTAAATATTTTAAATCTAAAACATCAAATATAATGGATGAAACAAACAAATAAATTATGCATATGCAGATTACGATGCCTCTTGAAGAGATATATTTACTTTCATCTTTTTTTCTCGGAAAAAAATAATATGAAAATTCATACAAAAAATAAATTTTAACCGTACAAATTACATGTTATTCTTTTCTAGACCCTTGAAGAAGAAGATTATGTTCTTCACCAAGGTTCTAGAAAAACACACTGAAATTCTTTCCATGACGTGTCAAATAGTTACATGAAATTTACTAGAGTATATTATTTCATATAATTTTTGTATAGACCTATGAAATATAGCTTATTTGATAAAACCAATTATTAATTTGATATCATTTGTTGTTTCCGTGTTTTATGACATACATGTTGGTGAAATATTACATACAGAGGATTATGCTCATCCTTTGTGACCTACAACTATTGTAATATAGATACGATAACCAAATGGATGAAAGAAGTAGGTAATAAACTCGATTTCATGATTTTAGTCAGATCGTACGATCCAGACAGTTAAGATAGAACTCATAGAATTTAAAATATCTAGCCATTATAATAAGTCTTAACGAAAAATAAAAAATATAATTAAAAAATATATATAAAAAAAGTTAACATTTTATAATTAGTAGGTCAACCGGTTGAATCTGATAATAGTTAGTTGTTAAGCATGCTTTCTAAAAACCATAATCATGTACCGTCCAATTATTAAAGATATATGTTCATAAAAAAGTTCTAAAAACAATTTAAAAAATATTTATAGAAACTCTAACGACCGCAACAGTACATCATCGTGATATATTTACTAGTCTAAAGAAGATCCCCCCGGATAATGTATCCAACATCCTTAAGTTATAACATCACCACAAAAATTAATTATTGATTGCAACGACGGTCAGTCACAAATGAAATTGTGTTGTCTAAATTAAAAACATACAATTAGATGTAATGGTATCCAACAACGAACGAAGGATCTGATATGATTACATACTTATATTTTGAACATCTAATGAGCATAGATTTATTATGGATATTCCGTAAGTACTTATGATAAATATTATCCACATACTTATCATGTAAAGTACGTATAAGAATATTATATATATATATATATATATATATATATATATATATATATATTATTGCTTAAATAATAGAGATTACTTTCACCAAGATGACATTTTGTGTTAGATTCTTATTCATCGAATGAAAAGAAAGATAATTGTGAATATGATTTAAGATGTTTAATAATAAAGAGAACGATAGTGACTTGTTTTGTGTTATACTAACCGATGACGAGTTTGCTTTGATGAATATTATAGAGAGAATGTTTTCGGTCGTAACTTACATGTTATGTGTATGACATATCAACAAGAACATATTAGCCAATACTGAAATATTATTCAAGGATAAAAAAATTTAGCATGGATAAAAGTAGTTGTTTTTAACATCACTAACAACATAAAGGAAAACTTAAAGAAAATGTAAGCATCATTCAATGAATTAGAAAAAAAGATCGATTCCATGATTGAGTTATGGATTAAACCATGTAGATGAAAATGTTCATGCATATACAAATAATGTCGTGCATTTTAACAACAGAACTACTAGTACGTGTTATATACATTACGTTAATTTAGACGAAATTTAGTTTTATAGAAAATTTATTATAAAAATATATTTGAAGGTCATACGTTAATATAAAAACTTTCTTCAATATGATAGGTTAGTAGAGAAATATTATTCAAGACTGTAATTTAATCTATAAAATTTTATTTAAGATCGTATGTTAGTAAAAAATATTCTTTAATATTTTACGTTAGTAAAAAATTATTATTTAACAATTTTTTTTATTATAGATCGTACGTTAATAAAAATATTTTATTCAAAATTGTACACTAGTAAAAATATTTCATTAAAAAAACATGTTACTAATAAAAGTTTTTTTAAAAAGGTACGTTAGCATAATAATATTATTTGAATGTGTACACTAACAAAAATAAGTATGAACTATTTTACAATACAATAATTTAATTAGAAAATATTATTAAAGATGGTATATTAGTTGGAAAATATAGTTTTAAAAAATATGTCATTAGACCTGTATTTTATAGAAAACAATTAATTTAAAATTGTATATTTCTAGTAAAATATTTTTAAAACCAATATGTTAATTGGTAAATATCATTCAAATGATATATTGGTAGAAAAATATTATTTAAAATAATACGTAAAACAACAACAACAATAATAATATAATATTATATGTTAATATAAAATTATTATTTAATGTCATATGTTACAAAATAAATTACGTCTATATTATACTGCACATGCATATCAATTGAAACATTATCGTGAGTTGCGTGAATAAATTTTAGAATTTATTTTGGAGATAATATTAAATAATTATAATCTTAATAAATGGTCATAGTTAAACTATCCATATGTGATTGTGTAATTCAAACAACACGCGTATTCATATGTACCCGTAAACTTGCAATAATTTAGCAAGACATTCCGTGGGTTCCTTTCCGTTATTGTCAAGTATTGGAAAATATTATCCATCATGCATTACACCAAAATTATGAGAAAATAAAATATTTTCAAACTTTTTTTTTTAAAATGAAAAAGCTAGTAGAGTTTGGTAATAGTAAAATATGTAAGAAGTTTATAATCGGGTTAGTCTGTTAACTTTTATGTCTACTGAACTAAGATGCAATATTTAATTTTTTTATTAAGTAATTTTGTTTGATTTTATCATTCACACGTGATTTTTTTTTTGCGATGGGTATAAATCTAGTGAAAGTAGTCATGGAGCACTAGATGATGAGATTAATTTGATAAAGGGAAATCGAAAAGGGAAAAATTTAAATTTTTTTGTAAAACATCTTGATCTACATGAAAGACACGAGATTTTCCATTGAGAGTAAAATTACAAAATCGACTTCTCTTTCCATTGCAAAAAATTCAAAATGTGTATTTGCAAAGAGTTATTTCGTAGATGAATCCCATATTGTGGGAGACATTTCATTATTACATTGAGTAATTAGTCTTAGTCATCTTTCTCTCTTTAGCTGAATTAGATTTGCATTTATTTTTTTTGAGTTTTTTTTATTTTTTATTTTCATTTGTTTTAATGACAACATTAAACAATGTTTGGTGGAATATGATTATTCTTACATAGAACAAAGAAAAATGTCATCCAATTTTTTAAGATAAAAGCATATAGACTTATGTTATTTATCTTGTTAATTATATTTCACCAAACAAGCTATCTTTTATTGCTGTGCTTGATTCATGCTATCATTTATTTTAGGAACATAGAAAAATCATTTCAACTATAGCATTGATACTTAAAGAAAGATCATCTTCTCACAGAGCATCTTCAGAAGAGTACTACAAGCACAAAGCAGAATTGCTTAATTTTGATGATGATGATACTTTTCAAGCTGCTCGATTAAAATATTAATTTGGTAGCTCTCAAGTTATCATAAATACAAGTACCACTTTTGGGATTTCAAAGAGTAGGTGAGATGCTATAACTTTGATAGTTTGGTTTGTGAGTGTTTTGTACTCATGTGTAATTTCTAATTGCAACAATGATATCATGTTGAACCAAAATTTATATTATAATATATTATCTATTTTTCAAATTATGAAATAAAGCTACAAATGTTACGAAGGGGTTGCATAACCATGCAATATTAATAACGGCTTTGCAACAGATTTGCAACGTTATTTACAACTATGTTTGAAAAATATTTACAACAAAATTTATAACAACTTTGCAACTAGAATAGTAGATTTAAAACTAAAATTAGCAATGATGTTGTTGCAACAATTTTTATGATTTTAAATTTATTTACAACAAAATCAATATATATTTACAACGATATTTTTATATTAGTTACAACATAATTTATTTTACTAGTAACAACATTCAAGTCACATTAAATATTGGTCCCGTATTCGTTAATAAATTTACGACGAAGTTTGCAACAATATTACCTATATTGTTCGATGGTGACCAAAGTCTCACATCCTACATCTCTTACATATGAAAATGATCAATAGTATATAAGTAAGAGCATACCCTACTTAGTATGAGGCTTTTTGAAAGTGGACCAAAAGCAAAGCCGTGCGAACCTTCAAGTGCCAAAGCGGACAATATCATACTAGTGTGGAGATCTGTTGTTCTTACTTATATACAGAGACAAAATATGTGGTACCCATATTCCCAACAAATGGTATCAAAGCTCCAGGCCCAGACAGAACGCGATGTGTTAGATAATTATTTATCAATTCTAATGGACTTTCGATATCAATATTAAGGATGATGATCAAGCTTTCTTTGTATTGAGATCGTTACCAGCTCCCTATGAAAAATTCGTAGATACCATAATGTATGGTAAGGATACGTTATTGCTAACAGATGTCAAAGGGGTACTGAAATCAAATGAGATGAGACAGTTGCAGCCAGACATTCAAAATGAAGAGGAAGGTCTTATAACTAGAGGAAGATCTAGAAGCAAAGCGAGTTCTTTAAGAAGGAAGAACTAGAGGTCCAAATTAAAGGTAAAGAACTCAAACTGTTGTGAATACGGTGAGCAGGGTCATTATAGGAGATATTGTCTGAAACTGAATGGTAAGAAGAGAAAGCAAAAGGAAAATGCAGCAAACATTGTTGAAGGTGTGAACAATTCCGACGATAGTGAAAACAGTGATAGAAGATATTTATTGTCCGTGAGTTCATACTGTGGGCAAAAATCTTGCGTACTCGATACTGGTGCTAAATATCACATGTGTTAGTTCAAACAGTGGTTTGATACTTACAAGCCAATGCAGAGAACTGTCTATTCAGGAGCAATCATTCGTTAAATGTTTGATGGGGTTGTTAGAATCTTGACGTGCTAGCATGTTTATGGGTTAAAGAGAAACCTGATTTTTCCTGGGACACTAGAATCTCGGGGTTACAAGTACCATGCAGAAGACGGTGTAATCAAAATGATAAAAGGCTCAATGGTGTGCATGAAAGGCAGTTTGCAGAAGTGTCTTTACATTTTCCAGTGAAGTGTTGTTATAGGCGATGCTGCAGTAGCATCATCATGGAGTAATAGCCAAAGTAGGCAAGATTAGAATAAATTGTGGCATTGGCGTCTAAGTCACATGAGTGATAGAGGATTAGCTGTTTTAGGAAAGAGAGATTTGTTGAAAGGGTACAAAGCAGAATCATTGAGATTTTATGAGCATTGTGTGTTTGGTAAACAAACTAGAATCAAATTCAGAAAATCGTTTGTTAGAAAGACTAAAGGGACAGTGGACTACATTCACTCAGATCTTTCGGGTCCAATCGAAATTCCATCAAAGAGCGGAGCCAGATACTACATGAGTTTGATTGATGATTATTCAAGGATGGCGTGAGTTTACTTTCTGAAAATGAAAGATGAGGCATATTCAACCTTTGTCAAATGGAAGACGATGATTGAGAAGCAAACGGGAAGAAAGATCAGTATATAAGTTAAGAATACATCTCCATTAGTGTGAGGCCTTTTGGAAGTGGACCAAAAAAAGCAAAGTCGTGCGGGCCAGTGGGCCCAAAGCGGACAATATCACACTACTGTGGAAATCATATTATTCTTACTTATATACAAATGCGGAATATGCGGACCCCATATTCCTTACAAATGATATCAGAGTAACATGCCCAAACGGAACACGATGTGGTGGGTGTGATGTGGGTAAAATTCTCAGATGCTGAACATCTTACTAGAAACCAGAAGTCATACTCAAGATGAATGATCTACTGGTTAGATGGAGCGCCTGGCGGCTCATCAAGAAGGTATCTTGATCAAGGAGCGGCGCAATGTCATCTATAGATGGAGTGCCTGTTAGCTCCCCAAACAGATGGCTTGAACAACGAGCGACACAATGTCATCTGATAGTGAGAAGATAGATCCGCCCTAAAGCTCTAGAGTTCAGGTGTCTCTCCACCTGACTAGAGTAGGCGGATGAAAGTCAATTGAGATGAGGCTATAATGGTACTTTGTTCGAGAGGATGATTTGTTAGGATATAGACCAAAGTCTCACATCCCACATTGGTTAAAATATGGAAATGATCTGTATGAGGCCTTTTGGAAGTGGACCAAAAGCCGTGCGGACCTTCAGGTGCCAAAGCAGACAATATAATACTAGCGTGGAGATTGGTTGTTCTTACTTATATACAGAGATGGAATATGCGGTACCTATATTCTCAACATATATTCATGCAAATCATATTTTTAATGTTTATCGGTTGTAGTTGTCTTTCGGTTGCAAACCTTTTTTTGTTAGTGACCGTGCAGATGCAACCAACAATTTCAAAAAATGATATTCAATAGTAAGGCGTATATTTTTTTGGGTAAGAAATGGATCAAATCTCCACGGTGATCTGACTGTGTAAACTCCAAACAATCTTGACCAATCTCAGCTAAATCTAGTCGAAATTATTATAATAATATATTTAAATATATTCATATTTTAATTAAATCCTATAAATCGTTACTTCGACTATAAACACCATACAATTTTGTTTTGAAAAACTATATATAGTCTTGAATTTAACCACTATTAAATTATTATAACTTTACTTTGATTACAACACAATATCACCAATTGTCCGAATTCTAAAAGAATAGAGAAATGTGCAAATTATTATGAAGTAATTCTAACAAAACTAAAATTTACTTATACTAAATTAGCAAAGTAGTAAAAGGATATTAGATCAATAAGCTTAGTCTACATAAATATTTTTTAACAAATAAATTACATAGGCATCCAAAATAAATTTTGTATCAAAATTATTTGGCTGTGACAAATAAGTCAAATGAATCTAACACTAGAGTACATAATAGCCAAATATATTTAATACTCATATATTTATATAAGCCAAAGGCATAGAATAGTTAAAAGTTTTACAAGTAGATGTCTTGAAGAACCATAAATACATATCAACCAATATTCGAAAACGTTAAGAGTGTCATTAGCCATCCAAATTTTCAAGTTTATTAACCACCCACAACATAAAAGCTACCAATAATATTCCACATGTATAAAAACTAAAAAGCCAAAAACTCTATTCATTTTCATTTCTTGAACCAACGCTCTTTTTTTCTAAACCGATATTCGCAAATCTTTTAGTTTAAATGTTTTTTTTAAATAAATTTTAATAAAATCTCAAGCATTTCAACATAAAACAACTACTAAATCAGGTTTTTATGAAAAAAATCACTCTATTTCGTGTTAAATGTTTCAATTGATGTGTTATTAATTATTTTTAACCTTGAAAACTCCGTATCTTTTAAATCATAATTTAATTTGTATTTTTTAAAAACACATATATTCATATATTCATATTGTTTAAAGACGAACAAAACTAAATCAATGAGTGATATTTTTTTAGAATTGTATTTTATTTTCACAACCAAATTAATCCAAATTACGCAACCGATATACAATCAAAATTTTCCTACCAGATTACTTCTATTTTCACAACCAAATACAGTAAAAAAATCAATAAACTTTTTTTTTCATGGATCTAGTTTTGTTGATCTTAAAAAAACAAAGCCAATGACATTTTCCGATTTTTTTGAGCTATAGTTTGAAAGATATGATTTAAAAAAAAACAAAAATAGTAACACAATTATTTTTTCACAACCAAAATCATATTTACGCAACACATAACTAAATGCGTTTCTTTTTTGCAATCATATCACTCTTAATTATGCAACTTGAGCACAATTGTTTTTTTCAACCAAATCACTCTTAATTACGCGACATAAACACTACTTTTTTTTTGTCTTTAAATAATACAATTAATATTTTTGAATTTTGTTGGAGCTACAGTTTGAAAGATATCTTATCTTAAAAATAACAAAAAAAATTTCCCACCCTAGTTTCACAACCAAATTATTGTTGTCTTCGCAACCAAATGCAGTAAAAGAAAATAAAAGTATACAAATTTTGGATTTAGTTCTGTTGGCCTAAAAAAACAAAACCGATAATATTTTCGATCCTTTTTTAAGCTTTGATTTGAAAGATATAATAACTTAAAATATCGAATAATTAAATAATTTTTACTATTGACAACGAAAAATATTCACGATAAAGAAATATGATGTAACAACTAACCTATTACTGTTATTTTTAATATCTATTTTTTAATTGTATTTTTTTCTCGTATTTAAAAATTCATCATTCAAAAATATTATCTAAATTATCAATTATTTTTATTTTATTTTAAAAAGATTATCATTATGTATATATTAATGTTTAACTTTTGTCTCAAGTTTAGTTAGTGTTTCTTTTTACCAAAATAATCAAATTTTATATATTTATTTTTCCAATATGAATAAACTGCTAGTCTCATATACCGTCTTTTTAGTTTCAAATCGATTTACATTTTAATTAACAATATCAAAAGCCAGTAGAAAAGGTTTTATAACAGTCAATAATCCCACCTAAAAAAAGATTGATTTCTGTATGATAACCATGGCATATTAGATGTACCTCAAATGATCATCATGCCATTTCAAAATAAATATAATAACGAAATGTGAAATTTGTAATTTAATTACTCGTAACGTTCGAACCGAAAATAGCGAACATATAATTACCACATCACATCACATGTGAAGGATTGATGGAGACCTCAATAAAATAGGACCATATATTATATAGCGGTGAGTATATTCATTTGATTTCTTTCAAAATGTCATAAGATATTTTAAAATATGATTGGTGGGTGGCGGTGTTTTCTGCACGTCATTTCATATGTTTCAGTTTTTATTTACATACTTTTGCGGAAGAGTATGCATTATTTTTATTTTATTTTATTATGGTATTATTGTTGTAATATCTTATTATATTATTAAAATATAATATTTATATATACCTCCTCAACCATCTCAATACGATTTAATATTAAACATATCCACCGATCAATACATATTCTAAAAATATATAAAAATATATCCTTTAGTATAAACAGGATGCTTTAAGTTGAAATCTATTTCTCCCATTTTCTGTCTTATTTTGAGCGAAAGCGTTTTAAATCCCTACGATTTACTTCTTGAATCCATTATATTCAGAAAATCCACAAAATTTGGATTCGACAAAAAACTCTGACGAGGCTTCAACCAATCTCCGACGAACCTTCTTCCACTATTAAGTGCGATTCATCTTCCAGGAAAAGTGATTTACACCATGATTCTATGTTTGGACGAACAGTAGAAAGAAAGTACAAGCATCATACCCGTTACATGTTTATGTGTTTTTTATGGTGCTTGGTGTTTATTGCAACTAGGTTTTGTATTTGATAGTGTTTGGTATTTATTGCAAGTATAATTTGTGTTTGGATGACAACTTGGTTGTTAGTTAAAATCAGAATGTTCATAGGTGCTTTCTACGGGTATCGTTGATTTCCTTCGTACTTTCTGGTTTGGTAGACATAGAATTTCAGAGTACTTTCTAGGGTTCTTAGGTGCATATAATGGTTATATTTTATAACTAGATAGAAATGTATTGTCTGGTATCTTAGTTTAATGTTTTCAGAATTTATTTTTGGGTTTTTTCAACGTGCATGTGAGATACGAACATAAAATCATATATTTTTCATATGGTATACGATAGAATCGCATCTTCTTTATTTGCCATACACAGGAAGGGCATGTTACATTTCTGGTTGTGCATTGCATGTTTGGTATACATAGACTCGCATGGTCGATAACAGTGGAATCACATGGTTGGTAGCATTAGACTCGCATGGTTGGTAAGAACTAGACTCGCATGGTCGGTTGCGCTAGACTCACATGGTTAGAATGGTTAGTATACCGATACTCGCATGGTTGCGACTTATATAATCAACCCGTGCCAAATCTTGTTTTTTCAAGAAAGGATGTATCTTAAGTCTTGCTTCCACAAATCTGGTTTTGTTAGCATCCTTACTCTGACGAGAGAGAAAAGTAATATTATTACAATCAAACACATATGAGACGTGAAGGAAACCCCATTCCATACAATCTTGAAGACTTCTTATGAGCTCCGCAATGATAATTTTTTTTTATGAAAAAACATTATCTGCTTATAACCGAGATTCTAAAGACATACTCGGTGGAAGATAAAAGCTTTCAGAATTGGGCCCAAGCTAGTAAAACTAACAACCAATAACGTCAAGATTGTTTTCGGAGCTGAAACCTAGCTGCGAGAAAATTCTTTTAAACCACACCGGTGGTGTCAAACTTTGCTACACCGATGGTGCGGAATCAGAATCAAGGATCATGAAAACATACTTCTTGAACGCATGTTCCAGAAAATTAGCAACAATAAAACTAAACCAATATGAAATAGTTTAATTAAGATATGTTTCCATCTTTAGATTTTTTGTTTGTTTATAGTAGAACTGCATTATCAACATACTTAGAATCGTATGTTTTTGTTTATAGTATAATAACATTACCATTATACATTGAATCACATGTTTTGTTTATAGTAGAAATGCATTATCAATATACGTAGAAACACAACTTCAGTAACACTAAACTCACATGTTTGTTTGTAGTAAAATCTCTTGTTTAGTTGCATCAGTAACACGAAATCACACGGTGTGTTGTGTTTTAAAGGAATCAATAGACAAAACCAGCATGCCAAGCGTGGATCATGCCGTGAAAGATGTGGTTATTTTATTAATCTTGTGAGTATCAGAAGATATACTGGGTTGGACAACGGTCTATTATGTCAAAGACCTTGAAAAAATAAACAACTATGATTGGTCCAGAGTAATAACGGAGAAGCTGCTTGGGTCAATTAAAACTTGTGTTCTTGACAAACCAGATAGAGTAATCCATTGTGTTGCACTTTTAATAGTAAGAATATTGCTACATAATTTTAAAAAAGATGTAATACTAATTTATTTTATGATGCAACCATTCATCATGAAGCACACAACTATTATGCAAGCACATGTGAGGCCTAACATGATCCTAATATGCTACAAATGGTGGGGATATGAGTCCAAATTATTAACCATGGACAAGATTTAAAAAAAAAAACCAACTCGAAGATAATAGGTATCGAATATAGAATATCTCTCGAATGTTATTCATTTAATAGAAACACATGGTCATAATCATTAGTCCATCATGGTGCTTATTGTGAAGGAATCGTAAGGTATGTAGCATAGAAATCGCATGATCATAGTTAGTATAATTAGAATCACATGTTTGTAGGATTCACATAGTGATCATCAGTAGAAACGTATGGTCATCAAACTAGGAATCGCAAGGTCAACGAGAATCCCATGGTCGGTTTGGTTAATGTTCTATTTTACCGTGAACCAGTGACGAATATTTTACTTGGTTGTTTATTATCTGATAAGTTTTGGAGGGTGATTTAACACTAATAGAGGCTGGAAGAAGAGCATTTGGTGGAGGTAAATGTAGTAGTAACCCAGATCTTGTATCAAACAAAAGGGCTAGCAAGATGACTAAATCCGTAGGAAAACACCAAACAGAAGGTCATCAAATCCTAGGTAGCCACCAACCACCCCAACCCGAGCAAATAAGCCCACAACCAGCAATGAAACACTAAACTGGACATCTTCAACTGAAACTCGAAGGGCTCAGAGATGACTTTGATTCTAAGTGCACCATAACTAATTTCATCCTCAAATAAAGGTAGACTACAACATTATCAATGAAGACTCCAATACCCTCAAAGAGCGCTGCAAATATATTTAGTGCTCGTACCAACATCAAAACAAATAATACAACCACCTTTAAAAGAAGTTCTATTTTATGCCAGAGACTGGAACGTAAAAGAAAAAACAATACATACAGGTGGTTTGTTGATGTCAATCATATGCAGCTTTCACTCGAAATACATAATAAAAAAGTAAGTAAGTTATGTATCTCTTATGGTCTCGCTTGTTATATATGCTCTATTTGTTGCAGTCTCACACGTTTTAGACTAATATATCTAGTATTGTTATGACAGATTGTAGAACAAGAGAAAGTGATAGTTGAGTTATATCAGCAATTAAAAAAAATGAGACCTTGAAAAAATAATTTCTCTAGCTTTTTGTGCTCCAGAACCAATTGAGCCACTAACACCGCCACTATAAGTCGATGAAGAAGTCAAACGAGTACCACTGGTAGATGAAAAAATACCAGCGGTACCACAATAACAAAAAATGGTAACAAATGAATCTCGTGTAAATGATACATTTATTAAACCAGGGGTACAAGTTCATGAAGACGTAAGTGGATCTTAAGTACATTATGATTCAACTTTGAATATATATTGTCATATATTGTAGCTTCCTAAAGGCATATATTATAGGGTTTTAGAATCAAGTATGGATTTCATGTTATTTATACTTGGATATAATGGTTTATTATACTTGGATATGATGGTCTAATACCCAAGAAATCGCATGTTTAATATAAAAGACATTATAAGGTTTATATACAAGAACTCACGTAGTTTAATATACAAGATGTTGCATGTTTAATTTACCAGTAATCACATGTTTAATATACATAGAATTGTATATTTTAATATAATTAGAATCACATGTTTAACATACATGGAATTGTATGTTTATTATATCTGGAATGACATGGTTTAATATAACATGAATCACATGGTTTAATATAGATGTACTCACATGTATAATATACAAGGAATCACATGGTTTAATGTAAATGTAATCACATTTTCAATATACAAGGAATCATATGGTTAACACTTGACCCCCCCCCCCCCCCCCCAATCCAGCAATTCAACGAACCAGACAAACTAAACCAACCAAAAACCACTGATAAGTATTATGTAAAACTCTCGTATTGTTGTTTTATAAATTGTGTATATAAATTTATTCACAAGTCTCGTATGATATTTATAGTACCAGACTTACATGTTTCATCATTCAAAGCTGAAGAAGAACAGCTTCATCAACCCGAATAATAAGAAACAAAACAACAAGAAGCCCAACATCCCACCACCAACAACAAGCACAACATCATCAACTCCCACACCAAGATAGACCACAACAACAATAAGAACCAACCTGCATAAATTTAGAAGAACTCACCCAAATGGAAACCAACACAAGCCGACCCACACGTAGCTTACCCAACACAAACAAAGAGAAGAATTAACACCATAAATGCACAAAAGAGAAGTATCACCATCAGTTAATATGCCAGAAAAAGAGTATGTATAAAAGTATAATATGTTGATAATTTTTATAGGCCCTACACATTCCTATTTTGATCAAATTGATCAGCTTAAGGCTCATGCTCTCATGGAACAAAATTTAGATGCTATCGCATTGGGGATACATGCTGAAGATTTAAGAGATGTTGCTACTGGCAAGGCTGTAAAAGAGACAACATCATTGGTAGTCACTTGTGAAGCTCTAAATGGATCTTTAGTAGATTAAAACTACACTTTTGAATATAAATTTTCATATGATATACGAATCATATGGTTTAATAAACTTTGAATCACATATTTATTATAATATGAATCACATGTATGTTATATTTGGAATCACATCGTGTTTGACATCCTACTTTCCATCTTCCAGACCACCAAAGAATTAATGTAAGCTCACACTCAGTGGCCTGATTGTGTATCCTAAGGTCAAGAAGAAGAGGTGACTTCCCCTGATTGGGAAATGAATACATAAACAAAGGAGATCATTTCTTTTTGTGAATAACACAAAGTCCTTCAGATAAAAAGATCCAAAAGTGTGGTATTTATCATTATCACAGTTCGCATGTAGTCTTTATAATTAGTCTCATATGGCTTTTATTTTATAGTAAAATCACATGTTCATTTGTATTAATCTCTCCTTGTTAGATTATCGACGTTTGGATTTATAAGATGCTTAAAGAAAAAATATTGCAAAGTACCTTTCAAAGGTTTTGAATGTGCTTATACTTGTAAATTCAACGCAATACAAAGTTTTGCTTATACAACGGTAAGTATAATTAAAATTAGGTTTTGAAGGTTTAGAAAAAAAATATTTGTAATACTTTATTTTAATGCAGATAACACTGACCAAGAAGGAGATCTCAAAAAAAGCATAGACAAAGTAATCAAACTGTGAAAAATAATACATATTATGCATTATTTCTAGTATGCCACATTAAAAAAGATACAATGAACCACTACACATTGGTGATTATTGACATGAAAAATGGAAAAACAACAAACTATAACCCACTCATTCCTCAAAGTAAATACGCAACAAACTACACAAGAATAACTGCTGAGCCACTTGTAAGTATTTAAAGTTATGCAATACTTCTTATTTGCTACCGGTCTTGGATATAACCTTTTAACTGGTCTCAATTCTTCTCAACAGTTGGCATACAACATTAAAAAACGTATATACATGTTTTAAAAAAGCCATATAAAGTAAAAAATACAAGAGATATCCCAAAATAAAAACAAGGCACCCTTGACCGTGGCGTTTTTTGTATGTTAATACGTCAAATATATAATCCAAAATGGCTATATTTCTAAAATATATAATGAAGACATGTCTTTAAACACAAGAGCTCAATTTTTTTATTTTTTTTATAAATTATGTAAACACAAACGTTCATTGTTAGCTATCTTGATTGACTATTTTTTTTATGTTATCTATTTTTTAAGTAACAAATTTTGTAAGTAAATGTGACTACCAGTACACTCACTTGTTTGTTACTACTAGACTCGCATTGTGTGCAAACCTGTACTCATATGGTTCCTAATACTAGACTCGCATTATGCTTAACAATAGATCTGCATGGTGCCTAACACTAGACTCGCATGGAATCCTATTGTGTGTAATACTAGACTCGCATCGTGCCTAACACTAGATTCGCATGGAATCTTATTGTGTGTAACCCTAAAGCTGAATGGTGCTTAACACTAGACTCGCATGGTGAGTTCCACTAGACTCACATGTCTATTATCATAAGAAATCCTATGTGTTTATACCAATGAATCACATGATCATATATTTACATTACAATGTTCTTGATGGTATTATTCATCTGCCATTGCTTAATTTTTTAGTTAAAACTAAGATATATTATGGTCACGCATGGTAATTAATAAAGAAAAAATGACCATCTTCCAGTCAATTTGTCAAATTAATATTTAAGCATGTTAATCATTTCCATTGGCTAACTTATTGCTTGATTTGACAAAGGTAGATGACTAATGATAACTAAAACAATAACTACAAAATACATATCGAGATTGTGTTAGAGTTGTTTCCTATAAATAAGGTCAACCAGATTCACTACGATATCATACACAAATAAAACTCACAAATAATATTCTTCAAAATTCTAAAGCATGACGCCTTTGAGCAACCTCACCTCCTCCGATGTGTATGGTTATTCATTTTTCTCAGATGATGGTTACTTAGAATCTTCAGACTACTTCTCACCGTTCAAAATTACAATAAATTTGGAGTACTCCGTTGAATCTTCTAGAGAGGATGAGATATTCTCCTTACAAGTTGAATATTATTCAATGGATTCATACTCTAGAGAGGAGGAAGTCCTCTATGATATTCCACAAAAAAGGAAGACAAACCAGTTAAAGGAGGAAGATGAGGCATAAGATGACGAGAATGAGGAAGAAGAAGAAAACAAAGAGACTAAGGAGGATGATGATAAAAAGTATGAAGAAAAAGATAAGTCTAACGAATAAGACTTTGGTTTTGATGTTTGAATGTTTTTTGCTTTTGATGTTTTTATTAAAATATTCAACCCTAAAATATTCTATTTTTTGTTGTTAGGGTTGAAACTTTGGACTATGTTAGGGTTGCCATTTTTGTGTTGATTTCTTATTTATTGTAGTGTAGATTCACCCATTTCATTAATATAACAAGGTCTTTTATCTAACTCGGTTTGTTTTCTATGTCCAATATGTCTTTAGTATAAGTACACAGTCTATGTTCGATTATAGTTGAAAGCGCATGTTTAGTATATAAGAAGTTGTATGCTTGATATATAAGGCAATGCATGTTTAATATAGCAGAAAATACATGTATAATATACAAGAAGTCACATGTTTAATCTACAAAGACAACGAATGTTTAATATACAAGAAAATGCATGTTCAGTATACAGGAAGGTGCATGTTTAATATACAAACACAAGACATATTTAGTATACAATATAACAAAATTTTAGTAAATAAGAAATCACACGTTTAATATAAAAAGATATTGCATGTTTATTGTACACTAAGTCACGTGTTTAATATAGAAGAACACGTAGGTTTAATATACCTGAAATTGCATGTTTTAATATAACTAGAATCACATGTTTTAACATAACTGAAACTCGTATGGTTTAGTATGTGAGGACTCACATCTTTTGACTCTCATGTTTTGTTATACTAGTATCGCATAATTGATTACAATAGGAAACATATGATCAATTACAATACATACAATCGCATGTTTAATTCAAGTAGAAATTATCGGAATCCCAATTAGAATATATCATATGTTTAATTCAACTAGACTCGCATATTTACATACTTTAAGCTTCACTTGGATGTTTCCAATATTGGTCTTGCATATAAGTATAAAAAGAAATACATTATATAGTATGAAAGAAAGAGTTTACAAACACCATGAGATAAAATACAAAACATGGAAACAAAAATATTTCAAACATTTAAACAACTTCCTCACAGGTTCTTTTATTATAGCCTAACTTCGAACAACGGTCACACTTCAACTGTGTGGTTGTTATTTCTCCTCTAGACATAATACACTTATTCCTAGGCCTTCCGTCTCGTCATTTCTGGTTGGGAGGCAGATTTTCTGGCGATTCATTAGAGCTTGATCCTTCATTAAAATTGGTTAAAGTACGTATGCTAAAAGAGTAAGTTGACCTGTAATTGTTAACAATGAAGAATGACTCTATTAATCCCAAGAATCACAAGAAAATTTGAAGTCCAATAAATTAACAACCATAATATGTTTAGAATATAATTCAAATATAGCTATCGAAAACTTACGGAGTACCCATGGCCGACTTGCTTCAAATTGAACTTTAACTTTTTTTTGTAGTCATGATATAATTTACTACTCCAGCTTACCCCCTGCGATAATGTCGAGTCATATGTAAGACTTTAATCTTTTCAACTAATACAAGAATTGGTAAACTACGCAGTTGTTTAATCTGATTGTTAAATGATTCAGTCGGAGAAGATGACATAACACCATATCGTTTCCCTTTAACAAATGCTTGAGCATATTTTTCCTGAGGTAAATTATCGAGAAACTTAATAACTCTTTCACCTCTTTCACTAATAAACTCATCAAGTTGTTCATTAAAAATATTTACAGTTTGAGCATAAACACATTGTCTAAACTTATGAATCGTCCTAGATTTAAATTTTCTTTTAGAATGACTAGAGGATACCTCAAATTTTGAACAAAATGGAAAATACAGTACGCATGATAGCAATTTGTATACAAGAAATAAACTACATTAATGATACCTAAATGGTAGTCCAAAATAAAAATGAATTGACGTTCCAACATATACGGTTTTAAACTCTTCAAAAACCATAACCAATTGTGAGTATCTTCACAACCAGCAATACCAAATGCAATAAGAAATATACCTAAAATAAAATAAATAAATTGGTTTTATATGTCTCACATGGTAAGTATAACTAGACTCGCACGAGCATTATTATAATAATCACATTGTCATCACACACAAGAATTTCATGGTCATTATCCAGAGAATCACATTGTGGGTATAACTAAACTCGTAGGTCATTAACATTAAAATTGCAAGTTGGGATGTCAGTCTATTGCATGTAGGCTCGCATGACCATATGGTCACGAATCGTATGTTATATGCATCAAATAAAAATCAGAACTATATGAAAGTTACCATTGTTACCATAATTTTCTATGGAAGATATCAATGCACCCATATGCTTGCCGATTAAAAACGTTCCATCGAAAAATAAAAATGGACAAATGAATGAAAACCTCGAAGACATAAACCGAATGTTATGAAACAATGATTGAAGTTATTTCCAAGAGTATATTCTAAATGGAAGTCGATTGTAATATCATTACTCTTTAATATTTTTGAAGTATCCATTGAGTAAATTAAAAAAAAACTAGAATTATATCCAAAACTTCCCCTCATTGCTTTCTCTAAAGCATTCCATGAGAGATGGTAAGAAATGTCTAAATCGTTCTCCAAACAATTTTACATTTTTTCGCTATCAGGGAGTTTCATTTCCTAATAGAATCATGAATTTCAGTAGCAATCAACTCCGATGTCAAATGTGTATGATGGGTAAAAAACCGGGGCTGTAAATATGTCGTTCAACAAATCGTTTAATGATCATGAAGCCGGTGGTTGAATCAAGTGATGGATAAAGTCTCCATTTACATCCTCTTGAGACTTTATTTCATAATACGCAGTTATCTTACATCTTGTTTTATGCATATATTTAAAACTAAAACCATGCTCTAAAGAATAACAACATAAAGATAACTTTAGAGCTACAACACATTAATAAAAAAACTTCACCAACACCTGTACTTGCATCATCCCAACCAGTAGTAGCAAGTTGTTTGTTATGATAAAAAAAACTTAAACCATTACTACACTCCCCACCAATTAATTGATTATTTGGGGCTTCTCCAAACTTATTCTAGGCTATTTACGCATTTCTACAACAACTTTATCAACACTTTTTAAATTCTCAACATAAAGATATACTACCAAACCCACAAAATCCATCTCATTATTGATAAGGAAATATATTCTTTAGGGACCTAAATGTAATTAATAAGGACTTAATTGATAAGTTCTATTAATATAGAGTTTAATTAAGCCTTATAAGAAATATAGGGACTGAACTGTAAATATCCCTTTATGTAACCGCTCTTGTAACTAACTTGCTAGGCATATTTAAAGAGGTCGAAGAGTCTAATTACACCTATGAAATAATCAGAGGCAAAAGTTTACTTTCACTACCTAAAAATCTCTTTGTTGATTCTTGATAAATATTCTCTCAATCTTCTTAATGCAACTTTTATTCTCACCAAATTGGCGCTAGAAAGAGGGGACGAAGATACCTTGGTCGATAGATCAAAAATCGAGTCTCGAATTTGTTCGTTTTCTGAAGAATCTTGTTTATATTTTTGCTGATCGGAGATGAATTCAGAAGAAGGAGATAATCCACCTGTTCGAAAAGCTTTGGAGACGTTGAAATCTGATCTGCAAGAGAAAGAGGCAGGTAAGTCAATTCCGATTCAATCAAACCAATTTGATTTCAAAGGTAAAATGAATGAGATGATAAGAAAAGTGGCGGAGCTTGATGAATTTATTAAAAAGAAGCAAGATAACAATGGCGCTAGACTTAGGTCTAAAATAGCAAGAGGTGATTGGGAAGATCAGTCGGATCCGTCAAATGACGACGGTGACGCTCAACATGTGCAGCGTAAAATACATTTTGAGCGTAAGAAAGAGCATAGTGGAATGAAAAGAAAAGAAAAATTGCAGAAGCAGCGGTATATAGATTCTAGTGAAGAGGAGGATTCTGAAAATTCGGAGTCAGATGAAACACTAGGATATGAGCATTCTCGAGGTCATTCAAGAGGAGGAGAATATGAGCTCCGGCCAACTAAAATGTATAAGCAAGGAAGGAAGATGATTGTGAGGAGGTGGTGGCTATGGCAGCGTTTAGACAAGGATTGTTGCCAGGAGATTTAGCTGATGAGACTACGAGGCGTAGGGCATTAACGTTTGGAGCTCTCATGGCTCAGGTTGAAGATCAGATCAAAGTTGAAGAGTCTACTCAGGTTCGGGGAGGAGGTAGTACTGTTCAGAAAGGGAATAGTCAAGTGAACACTTCGAATAATAACTCATCGCGCCCGAGGGGTAACCAAAATGTTTCTAATCGAGGAGGTTCGAACTTGTACCAAGGGGGTTCTTCAAGCTCATATCAAGGAGGTTCTAATCAGCACAATTCTAATAATCAACACCAATTCAGATCAAGATCGAATGTGTGGGTAAGACCAGAATATTATGCGGATTTGACTGAAAGTGTGGCTTCGATATATGAGAAAACCAGGGGAACAGTAAATTTCAGAAAGCCAGCAACGATTAATAGGCCAAGAGAGGAGCGCAATAACAGGTTCTGCAGGTATCATGATGATATTGGACATGATACAAATGATTGTATTGCTTTGAAGAAGGAGATGCAGATTTTGATAGAGAATGGAAAATTGTTAGAGTATGTCAAAAAGAATGCTAAAGCCATAACTCAAAAGGTGGGAAATCCTAATTCTAAGCAGGAAAGTGCACTGATGATTTTAGATACTGCAGGAGATGAATTTGATGTAGCTTCGGAATATGTCGACCCAGATCCTAGTCGATTGTTGCTAATGTCAGTTGATGAGCCGATGCGTAAGGGACATGTTCGAGATTTGTGTGCGTTCTTTGAGTCACTGACAATATTTGGGGGAGATTCAATGACTAATAACACTAATAATTCGAGGAAGAGACATATAGTGAATTTAACGCATCAAATTGAATGAGGAGCATCAGCATTCTTAAGCAACAAGAAGGATGTCCCATTCATAATTTTCGACGGGGATGATTTGAGAGGAATTACTGGGCCACATGAAGATGCGGTGGTCATTGGAGCAGAAGTATGTGGGGTGGAAATTCGACGAGTATTGATTGATACTGGAAGCTCTGCTAATGTGTTGTTCAAATCAACATACGATAGACTAACTGCTCCGCCTCGGATAGAAAGGTCAGAAAGGACTATAATTGGGTTTACTGGTGCGACAACGAATGTAGTAGGGGAGTTTGAAGGCGAAATTTCTTTGGGGAAAGGACCTTTCAAGAAGAAAGTGCAAGTACTTTTTATGGTGGTAGATTGTCCGTCGAGCTACAATGCCATCTTTGGTAGGTCATGGTTGGCAAAAATGTATGCTATAGTTTCTACAGTTCACCAATGTCTGAAATATGTGGTTGGGGATCGAATCGGTGTAGTTCGAAGTGATCAAAAGGTGGCTAGAGAGTGTTATGCTGCTGCGTTTAGACTATGTGGTAAAAGTACCGACGACCCAATGGATAAATAGCAGTTTGGGGGGTTGCCTTCTGGTGGTACAGATGAGGGAATTGATGATCCGAGGTCAACCCCGAGTTCTGTAGTGGTAAGTGAAGAAATAGAAGAATACGTCTTCAATGATGGTAAAGTACTTTGAATTGGGACTTTATTGTCTTTGTCAGTGCGAGAAAGATTGTTGAATTTTTTGTCTAAGAACCTGGATGTTTTTGCTTGGAGGTCCGAGGATGTAGTGGGGGTCCCAATTGATATTATATGTCATAGCTTGGCGGTGGATTCGAAGATCAAGCCAATAATACAAAAAAGGAGAGTTTTTTCGTGGGAAAAATCCGAGGCCATAGTTGCTGAGGTAGATAGACTGTATAAGATGGGGCATATCCGGGAGTCCAAATATCCGAAGTGGACAATTAATCCGGTAGTGGTAAAAAAGAAGAATGGAAAGTGGAGGATGTGTGTAGACTTCACAGATTTAAACAGAGCTTGCCCAAAGGATCCTTTTCCAGTACCTCGAATTGATCCACTAGTGGATTCTACTTCTGGAAACAAAATTCTAACATTTATGGATGCATTTGCAGGATATAATCAAATTCGAATGAATCCAGAGGATGAAGAGAGCACAACATTTATCACTGATCGAGGTTTACACTGTTATAGAGTGATGCCGTTTGGATTGAAAAATGCTGGGTCTACATATCAAAGGTTGATGAATAAAGCGTTTGCTTCACAAATAGGGAGGAATATCGAAGTGTACATCGATGATATGCTGGTTAAGAGTAAAAGTGATGATGAACACATTGATGACTTGGAAGAGACGTTTTTAAATCTCAGAGCCATACAGTTGAAGTTGAACCCAGAAAAATGTACATTTGGGGTCCGATCTGGTAAGTTTCTGGGGTATGTGATTAGTGAAAGAGGAATTGAAATGGATCCAGAACAATTGAAGGCCCTGATATCAATGTCTTCACCTCGGAATATCAAAGAAGTGCAAATGTTAACAGGCAGGTTAGCAACTCTAAACAGATTCATTTCTCGTTTTTCAGATAAGTGCTTGCCTTTCTTCCAGGTGCTGCGTCGACCAAATAAATTTGAATGGACTTCGTATTGTGAAGAAGCTTTTATTAAGATAAAAAATCTTTTGTCCTCTCCTGAAATATTATCAAAGCCTCGAGAAGATGAGCAATTATTTTTGTATATAGCGGTATCAGATTATGCAGTGAGTGCAGTTCTGGTTAGTGAAGATTCAAGAATTTCGAGGCCTGTCTATTATGTCAGTAAAAGTTTGGTTGATGCTGAAAAACGTTATTTGAAGCTCGAAAAATTGGCATTGTGCATAGTAGTGGCTGCGAGAAAAATGCGTCCCTACTTCCAAGCACATACAATTGTGGTTCGAACCTCTTATCCATTGAAAAACGTATTACAAAAACCAGATATCTCAGGAAGAATGACTAAGTGGTCTGTTGAATTGGGAGATTTCGATGTGTTATTCTCTCCGTGAACGGTTGTCAAAGCTCAGGCCTTAGCAGATTTCTTTGTTGAGTTTCATTTGAGTAGATCCGAAGAGAAAGAAGGTGAAAAAATGAACACAAATCTGACGTGGACAGTACGAACTGATGGAGGATCTAGTAATAAAGGGTCAAGTGCAGGAGTTGAATTGGTGGCACCAACAGGGGAATTTATGTTTCAAGCTATAAGATTTGGATTTCATGCTTCAAACAATGAAGCTGAATATGAAGCTATGCTAGCAGGATTGCGGTTAGCAAAAATTTGTGGAGCAATATTCGTGCGCTTAGAAACAGATTCGCAGTTGGTAGTTAACCATGTTAGAGGAATATCAGAGGCTAAAAAGGACCGTTTAGTTTTGTATCTGCAAGAACTTCGGAGTATGATGGCACAGTTTGAAAATATTGAGGTGGAGCGTATTCGAAGAGGTAATAATACAATGGCTGATTCTTTGGCAACAATGGCTTACTCTGAAGAATATCCATGGATCATGATGCAACCACTGCCTTCGATTACATCAAGCTCTGAGCAGTGTGAATTTGTTGAGGAGGTAATAAATGATTCGACGAGCATTCGAAGAGATTGGAGAACTGACTTATTAAACTTTCTTACAAAGGGAATACTACCTCTTGATAAGCACTCGCTCAAAAGAATAAGGAATAAAGCTCTTGGTTATGTAGTGTTGGATGGGATATTGTATAAGAGGTCTGTGTCGAGGCCCTTATTAAGATGTTTGAGCAAGCATAAATCTCAAAACATTCTATCTGAATTACACGATGGAGACGGGTCAGCTCATTGTGGTTTCAAAGCTTTAACACGTAGGGTATTGTTGGCAGGGTATTATTGGCCTACTATATTGCACGATGCCAAGTTATTGGTTCGAAGCTGTGATACTTGTCAAAGATATGCACATTTAATACATAAACCAGCAGTACCCCTGATGACAATCTCTGAGGCGGTTCATTTCGATAGATGGCTCTTCGAAAGGAATACAACAATGCTTCTCTACTCCTTTCCATCCACAAGCAAATGGGCAAGTGGAAGTTACAAATAGATCTATTTTGGAGGGTTTAAAGAAAAATTTGGCGGGAGCAGCAGGGAAATGGCCAAATTATCTTCAAGAAGTGTTGTGGGCATATCGAACAACCCCTAGAGAGGCCACAAAAGAGACTCCTTTTTCTTTAGTGTATGGAATGGATGCTGTGTGCCCTGCTGAATCTACATTGCCTTCCTACAGGTTATTGCGATATTCCAAAGTGGATAATGATGAAGCTAGAAGGGTTGAGCTTGATTTGTTAGAAGAAAAAAGGGTCAAAGCACATTTGAATGTGGTTCATTATCAAACCTTAATGAGAAGCAGGTACGATGCTAAAGTCAAGAAGAGAGAGTTTAAGGTTGGCGATAAAGTGTTGCGAAAAGTATTTCTTCATACTAAGGACAAGCACCTCGGAAAATTAGCTCCGAATTGGGAGGGTCCTTATGAAGTCAAAATGAAGGTCAAGCCAGGTTCCTACAGGTTGTCTGATCGTGAGGGGAGGATGCTCAAACACCCTTGGAATATAGAGCATTTGAAATTGTACTGTGAGTAAAATTGAACTTTGAATTTTTGCAAAACAGACATACTCTTTCCTTATCTGTTGGCCCAGAAAGGTTTTAATGAGGTGTCTGGCTAATATTGAATTTTATAATAAAATTTCTTTTGGCCATTGGTTGTTTAGTATGATGGGTGATTTATTATTTTGGTAACTTGGCAAAGACTGATCATCTTTGAAAGTTGACCAAGAATAATTTTCCAAAGCAATAGCTTTGAAGAAACAACCTAATTTTCGAGGTGCCACGTCTTATGAGTGCATCTAATTTTCGAGGTGCCACGTCTTATGAGTGCATCTAATTTTCGAGGTGCCACATCTTATGAGTGCATCTAATTTTCGAGGTGCCACGTCTTATGAGTGCATCTAATTTTTTGAAGTGCCAAGTTTAATAAGTACACCAGAAATTTGAAATATTAAGAAAATGCTTGTTTCATCGGATAAAACTTGAAGCTTACAAAAAGGAGAAAACTACTTAATTAAAACACAAAAAAAACAAGCGCAACATACATAATCAACTGTTTAGTCATCCTCTTCTTCCGATGATTCTTCAGAAGCATCATCTTCTTCTGAGGAGCTTGATGGCACCTCGAATGCTTCCTTTGGATGTTCTTCTTCTGGGATTTGCTTCCAACTGTTAAATTCAACCGTGGATAGGCATCGTGGATTTCTCAAAGAAGATTGATAGCTGTATCAGTTTGAGCTTTCTTGATACCATTAAGCATCACAGAACCAACAGCAGCCTCGGCTTTCTTGACGGCAGCCTTTTTTTCCTCCTCGAATCCTGTTTGAAGCGTAGTCAATTGAGTTTGAAAATCTTCCAGGTCTTTTTGAGTTTTCTTAACAAGATCTTCAGCATCGGTAGATTTTTTATTTTCCTCAGAAATGGCAGTAGAATGTTGAGATTTTAGATTTTTAAGGGGCAGACGATGAGAAGTCTCCAAAGTTTCGATTTTTTCTTTATGCTCTTTAAGAAGTTTTCCTTTTTCAGCCTCGAAATTTTGAAGTGCTTTATTTTTCGAAGCCTTTTTAGATTCTGTTTCTTTTTTGCTCTTGATTAATTCTTGTGCAAGGAGCTCCAATTGTGTATGAGAATTGTTCACTTCTTCACACAATTTTTTGGCTGCAGCACTCAAATTAGTAAAAGGTCAAAGGATTGAAGTTACCTCATCGGATCTGTCAGGGTTGGGCACATTTGAGGGGTGATGACGAACAGGAACGATTGCATTAGATGTTGAAGTTATGGCAGCCTCGGTAGAAGTTAATGGAATGGTGTTGATAGATCGAAAATCTTCACCAGTGATTGCAAAATCCCCGCTCGAGTTGAAATCTTCGAGGTTAAGATATTTATTTTCTTGGCTATCTCCTAATGCCAATCCCCCTTGAGGATTTTCTTCAATAAAGATTTTCTCATGCACCTCGGAAGCCAATACCTCTTCGAGCATGTCAGCTTCGGTCTTTTTCTTTGGAGTAGTGGACTTACTCTTTTTATTCTTTGGAGTGTTGTTTTCTTTCTTTTTCTTTTTCAGTGCAGGTTCGTCCTCTTCAGATATTGGAGGAAGTTGAGATGCAGGCGCTTTTCGTTTCCCTGCAGACTTCGAATTTTTGGAAGGGTTAGCCTTGCTTGTGTTGGGTTTTTTGAGGGTTAGTTTTCCCTTCTTCTTTAGTGGCAGGTGACTGTCAGATCGATTCCTAGTGGGAAGGTAGGTTTTCCATCTGGTGCGAGTATTCTTTGGACTGCTTCAATGGGAGCTGGGGGAAGCATCGGATCTTCAGGGAAGTCAGCTCCCAAGGTTATGCGCCAGAGATGGCTGTTGACGAAGTTGATTGGTTGAAAGGCTGAGTGAAAGACATTTCCCCAGGCTTTCTCTGCCCACTCAGCCATTTTCTGGAAGATATCCTTTGCAGTTTTTCGACGACTTTTGAATCTCCTCGGAATTTCTGGAAAACAAGTGAATAGTTAGATAAGTAGACTTGGTTAATTTGGCTAGGCTTAATAAGTTTTAAAAAAAAATATTAACAATGGTTTACTTACTACTATCTCTCCAGGTGAGAGTAAGTCTTTAGAGGTTGTCATCGGAAATTTCTTTACCATTTTCCCAAGCTCCTGATAAGAAGACAAACCTTTGCTTCCAAAATTTATCAGCTTCGAGGAGGTCGTCGATAATCTTCAGATCATCCTCCAGGGTTAGGTAGTAGAATGGTAAAACTGGCCCATTTGAGATTTTGGTCAGTGAGATGAAATCTTCTATTTTGAGGGGGAGGCCTCCTAGCCTCGACACCATGATAGCGGAGAATAAGGTGAACAGTTGGTTTGGAGTGACTTGTGTTGGGCACAACCCAAGAATTTCGAAGTACCTTACAATCATTTGATCGAGGGGAAATCGAAGTCCCCAGTTGAAAAGCTCAGGGTAAACTACCAGTTCATTCTTCTGACAGCTCAGAGGTGTTTATCCTTCTACTGGTAGTCGAAGCACAATGTTGTCTGTTAATCCCCATAGTTTCTTGAGTTCTTCTTTTTCTGATTCAAGGTAGTAAGTGTAGGGTACATTTTTTAGGGCGAGAATGTACCGAAGACAAAGTGATCGCAAGTTTTCCTGAACCAAGGCAGCAACATCTTCGGGAAGAGTAATAGGAGGTTTCTTTCCTCGAATTTTCTTTGGAGGGATTACCCCATCTGCCTCGGATTCCCCTTCGACATCGGATTCAGTTGCTTCAGAATCATTTTCTTTGTTATTTTCTTTGTTATTTTCTTCATCGGTAGCCTCATCGTGACGACTTCGAATTTGAGTCTCAGTTTGAGTCCCAAGAATTGGTTGACTATTCTCTGGTGTAGCGTCAACCACTTCTTGTGGGGGAGGAGAGGAGGTTTCTGCATCGTCACCCATTGCTAGAAAGGTTGATTTTTTGCTAGGTTTAACTTTAACTGCTTCGGATTGAAAGATAGGTGATTTGGGTTGAAGTTTTTTAGTTGCTTCGAATTGTAGGATAGGTGATTTGGGTTGTAGTTTTTTTAAAGTTGGTGGTTTGTCAGAAGTGACAACCTTAGATTTTCGATGAGGTCTTAATGATGGATAAGTGGGTTGATTTCGAGGAGGAAAAGGTTGTTGGCTAGATTCTGGGTTTGAAGCTAGAGGTGAAGATGAAGTAGCAAGGTTGTGATCGAAGTTACCGTATTTGAAGGTGGTAGAGGAAAAGTGAGGACCGTTGTAGATCAACCCAGCAGCTCTGTATTCTTCAGCTCTCTCCCCAATACAGAAATAATCGTAGGCACCAAATACTTGATTACTAGGGCTAGGGAAGAGAGATTTCTTTGGTTTTCTTGGTTTTCTGGGTTTAGATATTTTGTATTTGGGATATCTTCTCATACAATAGGTGCTGATCTGGGAAGTTGTTTATGTGACTGAACAAAATGGTGTTTCTGAGGAAGGTAGCTGGAGATGAAGATGAAGGTTGATGAAGAGCAAGATGAAGATGGCTTAAGAAAGAAGTGGTTTATCTAAAAAGTTCTCAGTGAAGTTGGAGCTAAGTATTTATAGTTGAAAGAAAATGACGTTGAGAATTTGAAGAGGCAAAACCAGTGAATTGTTCTCATTGGGTGGAATGTGAAACGTGGAGGAAAACGTGTTGTGTCATAGACCTATCAAGAAGGGTCTAGTCAGTCTTTCAAGTAGGGGTCAGAAAATTCAAAGCATAAGTAAAGTTATCTCTCTAGTCAGAAGATTCGAAGTGGAGGCAAGGTTGTATTTCGAGTTGGCAAATTTGAAGTAAGTGGGGAGTTTATTTGCACTTATTCTTAGATTCGAAGTGAGGTTGCAAGTCATTGGGCTTAATCATAATGAAGGGGCTGGATGAAGGAAGTTTTATTCACTTGGAGTAATGTTCGAAGATTGAATAGTTCTTATAAATTGTCTGTATAAGAACTAGGGGGGCTACTGATAAGGAAATATATTCTTTAGGGACCTAAATGTAATTAATAAGGACTTAATTGATAAGTTCTATTAATATAGAGTTTAATTAAGCCTTATAAGAAATATAGGGACTGAATTGTAAATATCCCTTTATGTAACCGCTCTTGTAACTAACTTGGTAGGCCTATTTAAAGAGGTCGAAGAGTCTAATTACACCTATGAAATAATTAGAGGCAAAAGTTTACTTTCACTACCTAAAAATCTCTTTGTTGATTCTTGATCAATATTCTCTCAATCTTCTTAATTCAACTTTTATTCTCACCAAATATTAAATAAGAAATTGTTGTTATCACCGTAATCGTAGTTACTACTGTACTTACCTCTAACCAACACATCCCATCTACTTTCGACATACTTTTGAATACTTTTAAAGTTTTCAAACTCGATAAGAGAAACAATTTCAGTTGGACCACCATGTTTAATCACACTCGTGGCTTAGACGTTTTGTTACATGCATTGAACAATTCTGAAATATTTAAGAGCAACATAAGAATCGTATAATAGAAATGTCTAATCTCGTATGAATATTTTTGCGAGACGTATGATATTTTCAAACATATCACATAGTATATACCAAAAAAATCACATGGTCCAACAAAGATATTCCCTACTAGACTCGCATGTCCACGTGCACATGGATCACATGTCCACATTCACATAGATCACATCTTCTTCCCCATTATGTTGCATCTTCAACAAACACATACCTGTAAACTCTAAAATCGACTCCATGTATATTTCACACCATAAACATAGATAATAACTAAATAATATATATTATACAATCAATTTATAACTTATTACAAAATGAAAACATATGAAAACCTATTATTATACAACGAGTTTCAAAAAATCAACAAAAATAGATGTATACTCCAATGACGAACATAACCAACCTACTCACCTTAATACTCCGGTGACCAAATGACACATGTTATAAAACTAATACATAATAAACAACTCACTTAAATTTTTTGGCACGATACTCTGATGAACCGGGTTTAATACTCCAATGACACAAACTAAAACTCCAAGAACTGGGTCAATCTCTTCTTCTCTTTTTTTAGTCGCGTCACGAAATAAAATCTATGGTTTGAAGTTGTATGGGAGCATATTACCTTGCCTACCAAGGAGATAACCTTGAGATTCTAGATCTAAAGTTCTAAAATCAAGCAGTCATCCTCAAACACCTATGAAACATTATAAGTGGAAGTAACTCTTCCATTTAGTGTGATGGAATGAAAACGGGAAAAAACAATAAACTATAGAACATAAAATTTGGAACGCCACCCTCACATAATTGAGAAAAAATCCTCTAATACAGACCTCTCGTAAGTAAATTATATAAACTGCCAATAAGAAATATGAAATATGCATATTTTTGGCATGACACGTGGTTTCTTCCCACCTCTCATGTATTCCACTATGGGAAAAATATCATCCATAACCCAAGGCTATATAATTATCTTAATGTATAGACATCATTCTGAAACGATGTTGGTGTTTGCCCTCCCAGATCAGGTTATGTAGACTAAGAACCCTTCACAATATCATAGATATTTATAGACTAATCCTTTCACTTCTCTCCCCGAATTGATTTAATTGGTGTACATTACTGGAATGCGAAAAGTGGTAATTTTACTGTTCACAATCAATGACACTTACCATACTTTCCGTAAGTTTAATCACATTATCAAGTGGGCTAGTTTGGTGTGACACAAATATAATATTCTATGTCAATTTGTTTATACTTTGGTTCACTATCATGGATAACTTGTCTACTCGAGATAAGTTAAACCACTTCTTGTGGGGGAGGAGAGGAGGTTTCTGCATCGTCACCCATTGCTAGAAAGGTTGATTTTTTGCTAGGTTTAACTTTAACTGCTTCGGATTGAAAGATAGGTGATTTGGGTTGAAGTTTTTTAGTTGCTTCAAATTGTAGGATAGGTGATTTGGGTTGTAGTTTTTTTAAAGTTGGTGGTTTGTCAGAAGTGACAACCTTAGATTTTCGATGAGGTCTTAATGATGGAGAAGTGGGTTGATTTCGAGGAGGAAAAAGTTGTTGGCTAGATTCTGGGTTTGAAGCTAGGGGTGAAGATGAAGTAGCAAGGTTGGGATCGAAGTTACCGTATTTGAAGGTGGTAGAGGAAAAGTGAGGACCGTTGTAGATCAACCCAGCAGCTCTGTATTCTTCAGCTCTCTCCCCAATACAGAGATAATCGTAGGCACCAAATACTTGATTACTAGGGCCAGGGAAGAGAGATTTCTTTGGTTTTCTTGGTTTTCTGGGTTTAGATCTTTTGTATTTGGGATATCTTCTCATACAATAGGTGCTGATCTAGGAAGTTGTTTCTGTGACTGAATAAAATGGTGTTTCTGAGGAAGGTAGCTGGAGATGAAGATGAAGGTTGATGAAGAGCGAGATGAAGATGGCTTAAGAAAGAAGTGGTTTATCTAAAAAGTTCTCAGTGAAGGTGCAGCTAAGTATTTATAGTTGAAAGAAAATGACGTTGAGAATTTGAAGAGGAAAAACCAGTAAATTGTTCTCATTGGGTGGAATGTGAAACGTGGAGGAAAACGTGTTGTGTCATAGACCTATCAAGAAGGGTCTAGTCAGTCTTTCAAGTAGGGGTCAGAAAATTCGAAGCATAAGTAAAGTTATCTCTCTAGTCAGAAGATTCGAAGTGGAGGCAAGGTTGTATTTCGAGTTGGCAAATTTGAAGTAAGTGGGGAGTTTATTTGCACTTATTCTTAGATTCGAAGTGAGGTTGCAAGTCATTGGGCTTAATCATAATGAAGGGGCTGGATGAAGGAAGTTTTATTCACTTGGAGTAATGTTCGAAGAGTGAATAGTTCTTATAAATTGTCTATATAAGAACTACAGGGTTACTGATAAGGAAATATATTCTTTAGGGACCTAAATGTAATTAATAAGGACTTAATTGATAAGTTCTATTAATATAGAGTTTAATTAAGCCTTATAAGAAATATAGGGACTGAATTGTAAATATCCCTTTATGTAACCGCTCTTGTAACTAACTTGCTAGGCCTATTTAAAGAGGTCGAAGAGTCTAATTACACCTATGAAATAATCAGAGGCAAAAGTTTACTTTCACTACCTAAAAATCTCTTTGTTGATTCTTGATCAATATTCTCTCAATCTTCTAAATTCAACTTTTATTCTCACCAAATATTAAATAAGAAATTGTTGTTATCACCGTAATCGTAGTTACTACTGTACTTACCTCTAACCAACACATCCCATCTACTTTCGACATACTTTTGAATACTTTCAAAGTTTTCAAACTCGATAAGAGAAACAATTTCAGTTGGACCACCATGTTTAATCACACTCGTGGCTTAGACGTTTTGTTACATGAATTGAACAATTCTGAAATATTTAAGAGCAACATAAGAATCGTATAATAGAAATGTCTAATCTCGTATGAATATTTTCAAACGTCTCGCATATGCGAGACGTATGATATTTTCAAACATATCACATAGTATATACCAAAAAAATCGCATGGTCCAACAAAGATATTCCCTACTAGACTCGCATGTCCACGTGCACATGGATCACATGTCCACATTCACATAGATCACATCTTCCCCATTATGTTGCATCTTCAACAAACACATACTTGTAAACTCTAAAATCGACTCCATGTATATTTCACACCATAAACATAGATAATAACTAAATAAAATATATTATACAATCAATTTATAACTTATTACAAAATGAAAACATATGAAAACCTATTATTATACAACCAGTTTCCAAAAATCGACAAAAATAGATGTATACTCCAATGACTAACATAACCAACCTACTCACCTTAATACTCCGGTGACCAAATGAAACATGTTATAAAACTAATACATAATAAACAACTCCCTTAAATTTTTTGGCACGATACTCTGATGAACCGGGTTTAATACTCCAATGACACAAACTAAAACTCCAAGAACTGGGTCAACCTCTTCGTCTCTTTTTTTAGTCGCGTCACGAAATAAAATCTATGGTTTGAAGTTGTATGGGAGCATATTACCTTGCCTACCAAGGAGATAACCTTGGGATTCTAGATCTAAAGTTCTAAAATCAAGCAGTCATCCTCAAACACCTATGAAACATTATAAGTGGAAGTAACTCTTCCATTTAGTGTGATGGAATGAAAACGGGAAAAAACAATAAACTATAGAACATAAAATTTGGAACGCCACCCTCACATAATTGAGAAAAAATCCTCTAATACAGACCTCTCGTAAGTAAATTATATAAATTGCCAATAAGAAATATGAAATATGCATATTTTTGGCATGACACGTGGTTTCTTCCCACCTCTCGTGTATTCCACTATGGGAAAAATATCATCCATAACCCAAGGCTATATAATTATCTTAATGTATAGACATCATTCTGAAACGATGTTGGTGTTTGCCCTCCCAGATCAGGTTATGTAGACTAAGAACCCTTCACAATATCATAGATATTTATAGACTCATCCTTTCACTTCTCTCCCCGAATTGATTTAATTGGTGTACATTACTGGAATGCGAAAAGTGGTAATATTACTTTTCACAATCAATGACACTTACCATACTTTCCGTAAGTTTAATCACATTATCAAGTGGGCTAGTTTGATGTGACACAAATATAACATTCTATGTCAATTTGTTTATACTTTGGTTCACTATCATGGATAACTTGTCTACTCGAGATAAGTTAATAATATGGGGCCTCAAATCCTCCTTTCCATCCCAAATGCATCTTTAGAAATTCCTGTATATAATGCACGAATAATATCCTCTATAAATGTGTATTTCTCGAACAATTTGGCATGTTGCTATCACTAAACTCGGCTTCATCCCAAATGATCAAATTTCGGCGAGTTAGGTTCAGATTGGTCATATTTGGAATTTTGTTTGGTCTATCGATCTACCACATATAAGAGGAAATAAAATATAGAATTTTAGGCTCTCGGCCTCTCTCGCTAACACACGCATACTCTCTAAAATTCAGTTTTGATTCCACATAACTAAAGTTACATGGTCGGGATAATCTATTCTCCCTATTGATAAATGTATGTAACTTACAATTTTCTCGATATGTGGACTATAAACGTTTGATTGGATGAGACATATACGACGCAGGCTTCTTCGAATTGGCATCTGAGGGTTACCACCACTTCTATTCCGTTATGACGTATTTTTCGTCTTTGCTTTCTCGTAGATCCTAATTTGGTTTACATACGACGAATTGGTTAAATCTGTTGTTGGCTTTCTGTCTTTTCACAGGAGTATGTCAGATATAATTGTACGAACATCTATTATGTTTTAAATTTATGCATTAAATAAAGATGATTATTAAAAAAAATATTTTTTTAATTAAATAAATAATTTCCATTTTTTATAAAATATATTTTATATAAAAAATATATTTTAATATATTTTATATAAAAAAATTATTTTAATATATTTTATTAAATTTATTATAATTTAAAATTAGTTTTAAAATAAATAATCGAATAAACAATACAATAGTAAGAATCATTTGTTTAAAAGATACATATTATATTTGTTATATTATTTTCATCAACTAATTTTGATGTTGACGAATTTCATTTGATATCAATTATTGAACAAAACTTAGATTTTATAATATGGTGGAAAATTTTAATTTTAATATTTGATATATTATGATCGATATTAAAAGTTTGGTCATCAACATAAATTACGCGATTTTGTCAATTTAATCAAATTTTGGAGATCTTACAAGTAATAAAAAAAATGAAAAATTTGGTGGATTCAAAAAATAAACGGTAAAAAACATGTAATTTGAGAAAAAAACATAAATTACGCGATTTGGTCAATTTAATCAAACTTTAGAGATCTTACAAGTAATAAAAAAAAATTGAAAAATTTGGTGGATTCAAAAAATAAACGGTAAAAAACATGTAATTTGAGAAAAAAATCAATATCATGGTTTCATCAAACAAAAGTTGTAATTTTTATGGATTAATGCATTAAATACAAAGTTGATGATAAAACAGATATTGTTTGAAGTGAACAAAAAATAATACGAGATTATTATATTGTTTATTTATAGTTTTTTTTTGTGTTAAAAAACATTAAATTGAAATTGAAAAGGTTCATACAATGGATATGGGGCATTCCCCTCCAAGTTCGTTTTACAAATGACTACAATTAGTCATTTGACATACTAGGAAAAACATAAACTGAACAATCGAGACAATAGATAATAAGATCTTGTCCTTGACATTTAGACCATTGATTAGCTCCATCAGCTAGACATCTGCATCAGCATCCACAAGCAGCATCTGTAAGGAAGTCAGGACACTAGCCGTCCACTACAAAGGTCCCTGCAACAAATAGTGTTATCAATAATAATTTTTAGAAAGTCCAGCCAGTCTTGGTTCCCTGGAATCTAAACCGAAGATCCGAGAAAATTCGATGGGAGACCAAAGAGGCGGGGGCCGGAGGGGAACCAAATGTTCTTTGATTCCTCTCCTTCCAAACATGGTAGATTACCGCAGCGAAGCATGATTGCCAAATGGAGAGGTTTCGAGATGGAGACCAATTTGATGCTTCACTGACCCAAGATTGCCAACAGGAGGCGCTCATGGGAAAGCCTAATCTAATACTAGCATTTACCCAAAGGCTCTGAACGAAAGTACAGTCATAGAGAAGATGAGGAGTAGTTTCGAAGTCAGAGCTGCAAAGTAGACAATGAGTTGGGATGTTGTAATCCCAACTGATTAGCTTGTCTTTGGTGACAAGCTTGCCCGAAATAGCTAACCAGAGAATGAATGAGTGTCGAGGGATATTGAATTTTCTCCAGACTAACCCTGCCCATCCTACTTTAGGATGGGTGATCCGAATAGCATGGTACGTGTTATTGATGGAGAACTTAGGACATTCTTTTTTGGCATTCCAAAAGGAGATATCTACTGATGATATGTTGGGAGGAGGGAGAGAGCAGATGAGCGATTGGATCTCCTGTAAACATGCTCGGCTTCTAGGATTCGCAGTTCTGGAATTTGACGGCCAGCTCCATCTTCCATTGTGAATTATATCCGCTACCTTAAGCTTCCGCCCAAGTCTGGAATCCTTGATAATGCTTTCTCCATAATGGGAGGCAAGGGACGAAGGAATGAGCCAAGCATCGTACCAGAATGAGGTGTCCTCACCATTTCCAATTGCTATCCTGCATAAATTACAAGCCAAGGGGCGAAGGCGAAGAATTTTCCGCCAAATCTAAGATAGCGAAGAACCCATCGGGAGGTTCCAAAAGATATTGTTTTTAATCTTTTCAGTTTTAATCCAGCAGCTCCAGATGGACTGTGAGTTGTTACTAACTCTTGACCATAGATGTTTTAGGACGGCCGCCTGATTCCAGATTTTGAGGTCCAAAATCCCAAGGCCGCCCTCCACAGTGGGCAAAGTTACTGTTTTCCAAGCAACTTTAGCACCATGGACTTTCAAAGCCGAACCAGACCAAAGAAATCGGCGAAGGTATTGAGTCAGTTCATTTAAAATTCTCGAAGGGAGGATGAAAATGGAGGACCAATAGACCTGACCGGCGAAGAGAACAGACTTAATGAGTTGAAGCCTACCAGCATAAGAGAGATGCTTAGTGGTCCACGAATCAATTCTAGAGGTAATTTTATGAATGAGAGGGCGACAATCTGAATGAGTAAGACCGCTAGTAATAAGGGGAACCCCCAAATATTTTACAGGAAGGGATCCTTCCGGGAAGTTCAGGATATTGCTGAGCTCGATACGTAGAGGATCAGCAATACCTGAAAAGAAAATGTGGCTTTTGGAGGGGTTCACTTTTAGACCAGAGAGAGTGTAAAACTCCTCGAGTCCATATTTAATAAGCTTGGGAGAGTTCACATCTCCATGGCAAAAGATCATAAGGTCATCAGCAAAACAAAGATTGATGATTTTGAGTTTTTGACATTTCCAATGAAACCGAAAGTTGCTATTTGTACTTTTCTCCTTCAGGATGCAGGATAGAACCTGCATGACAAGGACAAAGAGAAAAGGGGAGAGAGGGTCGCCTTGCCGGAGACCTTTTCGGCCTTTGAAGTTGCCATGGGGGTCTCCATTAATGTTAATGGAGTAGGAAGGGGAAGAAATACAAGCTATGATCCAGGTGATCATTTTAACAGGGAAGTGCATGGCAACAAGAATGTCAAGGATGAGATGCCAATTGACATTGTCAAAAGATTTCATTAAATCAATTTTGAGCGCGATTTTTTTGTCCTTAGCAAAGGTGTGATAACCCTTCAAAAGCTCTTGGGAGAGGAGGATATTGTCAGAAATATTTCTCCCCTTGACAAAAGCCGATTGTGAGTTATCAATCAAGTAAGGGAGAGTATCCTTAATACGGTTGGCTAAGATTTTGGAAATGATCTTGTAGCTTACATTACAAAGCGCTAAAGGACGGAAATCAGAAGGTTTTGAAGGAGCGTTAATTTTAGGGATGAGAGCAATAGATGTGGAACTCCAGGAGGCTGCCATAGAATTAGACTGAAAGAAATCAAGGACACCATTACAGATGTCATTTCCAACAATACTCCAATTTGACTTGAAGAAACAAGAATTGAAACCGTCGGGGCCCGAAGCTTTATTACTATCAATGCTGAATAAAGCCGATTTTATTTCTTCACGAGTTATCTCGCGAGTCATAGAATCAGAGTCCGAACTGGTAACTTTAGAGGTAAGAAGAGAAGAGATCGTCTCAAGGCCAGGGTATCCCACAGGATGCCTGGCTCCAAGAGAGTTTTCAAAGAATTTCACAAATACATTTGAGACACTAGCTGGATTAGAGACTGTTACTCCATTCTCATTACAGATAGAGATGATTTTATTTCGAAAAAGGCGGGCCTTAATGCTGTTATGGAAGAATTTGGAGTTTTTGTCTCCCAATTTGATACAATTCTCTCTGGATTTTTGCTTAAGAAACGATTCCTCTGCTCTACTAAGAAAGATATATGTAGCGGAGGCTTCACATTCTTCAGAGACCAAAGAGGGACAGAGAGGGTCTCTAGCAAGATTGGATTGAGCTTGAAAAAGCTTATCCTGAGCTTTAATTACACGGGAACCAATGTCACTAAATTCCTTTCGATTAAGGCCAATAAGGTCAGACTGAAGGCGTCTCAGCTTTTCAGAGACCAGATTCATCCCAGTGGAAGTAGCTGGGCTATTCCAACTGGATTTAACGATCTCTATGAAAAGCGGGTGAGATTGCCACATATTAAAAAATTTGAAAGGTTTTTTGCGCTTGGGTCGAGGAAAGCCAAGGTTAAGCAAGACAGTGGTGTGGTCAGAGGATCTAAGGTAACCGAAATGCGCGAAAGACATAGGGAAGTTATCATCCCAACTAGGATTAACAAGGACTCTATCAAGCTTAGACAAAATTGGGTTATTGGCCTGTTTATTAATCCAGGTGAATTGAAAACCAGTGGATCGAAGGTCACTGAGTTCACAATTGTAACAACAATTGTTAAAGTCCTCAATAGCAGTAGACCAATTTTCGGAGGACCCCACACGCTCATTTGGGTGACGAATAGCGTTTAAGTCTCCAAGAACAACCCAAGGACTACTAGAATTAGCCGAAGAAATGGTAGCTAAGTCATTCCAGAGGGGAATTCTATCAATGGCGTCATTAAAAGCATAAATTGCCGAGAATCTAAAGGTAGAGTTATAATTATGACACTTGGCAATACAGTGAATGAACTGCGAGGATTGGGATTCTCTAGAGATGGTAATGACACTAGGATTCCAGATAATCCCAATTCTTCCTAGGTGGTGGGAATCGTGGTTAGTGAGGACATGCCAGAAAGGAGCCATATTTCTCACAATGGAATCCACTCTATTCAATGCTACTTTAGTTTCAATAAGAATTAAAAGGGATATACTGTTACTAATTATGAAATCAGTAACATCTTTTTGTCTAACGGGATCGTTTAATACCCTAACGTTCCAAGAAGCAATATTCATAAAAGAGATTCTTACAGTGCTCTAGACGATGGTCCTGTCGGAGGACAACTCCTTTCTTCCCTTGGCCGTAGGCTCTGCTGGGTGGTGATCTTTTGATGGCGAATCTACCTCCTCACCACTTTCCAGCTCCATTCCTTCTGCAAGAGAATCCAGCTTCTTCCTGCTCGATAAGGATGACTCGATCTCAGATGGGTCAGACTCCTCTGATGTGGACACCTGAATGGGCACTCCTTTTTTGCAAAGTCGCAAAGGATGTCCAAAAACAGCACAAACCGAACACTGCGGGGGCAACCCTTGGTACTCAAACTTCACCGATATGAGTTTGCCACTAATCTTGAAGGATAGGGAAGAACGAATTTTCACGCCTGCAGAAATCATAATGCATATCCGAGCAAACCGAAGTTTCTCCATTCTTTCTGTTTGAAGGTCCACATATAGCGGGGTTCCCAAGACCGACCCAATTTTACTAAAACCCTCCGCTGTCCAGAGTTCCAAAGGAAGGTTGAATACTTTGACCCAGATGGGGATCTCCTTGAGAGGGTCTTTGATGAGAGTGGATAGAGGAGCCCAATTTTTTAGAATGATCAGATTTCCCCCAAAATGCCACGGTGCATGATCCAAGACCCTCTTTGCCATTTCTTCCGATTCGAATTTAAACAGGTAGTACCCTTCAGGGAGTGGCTTAAATTCCTTGATGCCAAATTTCCGCCAAAGAGATTCAACATTGGCTTTAAGAAGAGAGAAGTTTTGGGGATGAGAGAGGAAATAACCCGAGAGACAAGCCTTCCATAATTCCGGAGGGCCCATAGCCGATTCATTCAAAACATAATCCACTCCATCATGATCCATATGGTTAAGCCCAATAACCAAAGGGGATCGATTGTCTACGTGTCCCGCCACAACGCTGGCATAGGATGGGAATGATGGAGCGAGAGGTTTAGAGATTAAAGAGTTGGAATTCGAGGAAGGAAGGTTAGGTATTTTTGTCGGGGTTTTGTGGATTTGGGTCATTTGGGCCAATTTGTTCTTCATTCTTCTTCCTTTTGGGCCCTTTCCAGCGTTACCAAAATTTCGAATTAGGGAATAAGATTTATAAGTTGGGCCATTTCCAAGCAAACCTTTACCTTTATTCTCCGTAGGCCCATAATTAGAAATGATTTCCGTAGGCCCAATAAATTTGGAAACCCTGCCCGAAAGACCAGCAATATGTCCATCTGAATTCGCAATAGGACTAAGGCCCATTTCAAAAGGCTGCAGGCCCGACTGGTTATACCTCTTTTGCTGTCCTTGATTGGGACTAAAGGGCTGTTGGGCCAATTTCGTGCGCTGGCCCAAGACAAGTCCAGAATTCTGGTTCTTGAAAAGATATGGAGCTGGGCCCAGACTTGAAGATATGCACGGGTCAGACACTTGAGTTTGGGTAGGATCCATTGCCGGATTCACTTGACCCGTATGCTCGAAATTTCCCAAATCAGGAGAGGCAAAAACCACATCCCTCGAATTAGGGTTTACACCGTACAGAATCGTTTGTACAAGGCTCGTCTTCGACCTCGAATCTTCACCTGAAGTCCGGGAAGGGGAGGTTAGTCGTCGGTTCTTGGATTCGGTGTCTTGGGTTTGGACAAAGCTTCTCTCAGGCCACCGCCGATCTTCAAACCTCGAATGAAGAAAGTCGCCAGAACTCAGTGAGTGATAGAGCAGTCGCCGGTCAGTGGAGGCATGGTGGAGGCTTTCGGGTCTTCTCTCGATCGATTCAGAGGAGGCCGGTGAGGCGTGGCCATGGCGCACGCCAGAAACAGGGCTATCAGAAATACGACCTCGGTGGGGAAGAGTCTCGAGGAAGGAGGGAGGGAGAGCACTCGACAGGGGCGAAACAGATGAGTCAGGATTTTCGATAGCGGCAACCAAGTTACAGTAAACGTCGGTGGGTACATGAGTCAGTGATCCAGTAGCCTGGTTGTCAAAGGAGTTCGACAAGGGCAGTTGCTGCTTACTGGGAGCTTGAGCAATGGAGAAGGCGATTGATGGGATCACTCATTCAATCGAGACTGAAAGGGGGCCATATGGCTTGACTAACGGAGACTCCTCATTCTGGAATAGAATGAGGCCTTGGCCAGACTCCATATGGTGTCTGGCCAGTGCCAAGGAGTTCCTAACGAATGCTTCGTGATGGCTAGATATGTTGTGGAGGCTCAAAGGAGGGGCTACAGAGAGGGGGGTGATGGTGGTTAAAGAAGTTTGGGCAGGAGGCTGATCAGAGTGGGAGGCTGCGGTGAGGGGCAGCGGGGATGAAGGTAAAGAGGCTAATGAGGAGGAGAAACCGTCTGAGAGGACTGGAGAGAAACAGCCCAGTCTTCCATTGGGTTTGGCAGGTCGAAGGGAAGGCGATTGATCCATTTGGAAGAGATGGGGGCTGAGGTAAGATCTTTGTTTTGTGTTTAGGGTTAACGTGAGGAGGTTTAGTTGTTTAGGGAAGTTTAAATAGATTTCAATTTCTTGCTTGGTTTGTGGTTGTTGACATGGGGCAATGGGTTGATAGGTGTTGAGTGATTTAGGCCTTTCAGCATGGTCAGAAACAGAGCTTAAAATAAGCTTAGGATTAGATAGCTTACACAGGCTAAGGAAACAGCTAGGTGGAGGGTTTAGGTTCGAGGAAGGTTTAAGCTTCAAATTGGAAAAAGGAGAGGGAGGGTTTAAGACTAGGGAAAGCATACTTGCAGGTTTCCCAAAGAAGAGGAGAGAGGTTAAAGGGGATGTAAGTAGAAAAGCAAACCAGGACTTGGTTTAAGACTTTTTCTTTTGGTTCTAACGAGGGTTTTAGAAGTCCTTTCCTTACAGTGGATAAACAGCTAGAGTGCAAGGTTACTAGAGCTTTTTGGGTAACATTCTGGGTAGAGGATGGGGTACGGCTATGTTTCACTTCAGATGAAAACCTGCTTTCGAATAGATTTGACAAGATGTTTGGCAAGAAGAAGAAGTGAATGGGCATAAGGTTAGGATAGAAGAAGAGTTGTAGATATGCCCATTTGAGTCTACCAAGGGTCAGCTGTAAATAAGAGGGAGAGGTGCTGATTCCATACCTTTGCCCACCATACATAGGGAGCACACTTGAAGAGAGGATAATACTCAGGCTAGAAAAGAGGACTATGCATTGACTAATCCAATGGTCATAATCCAGCAGCTCCAGAGTAGAAGCAAGACCCAGATATGTCATTTGCCTCCATTTCCTACATTCAAGATAGAGTCCAGGATGTGTTTTCTTGCGTACAGAGGCTTCGGGACAAGCAACATCACCTTCAATCATGGAAGATTCAAGGAAAAACTTTGAGCCAAAATATTACCGTTGGATAATGTTGAGAGGAGAGAGGAGAGAGCAACATTTAGGCTTATCATAACTCTTTCATTACATCCGAAACTTTTATTTATAGTTACATATTGTTTGGAACTAACAACTATATATTTTTAGGTTTTTGAGAAAAATAATGTTTCTTTAAAAATATATAGGGTCAGTTGGACTATGGTGACATTAAAAAAGATTGAATTGTTCAAATTGACATCTTAACAAATTAAGTATGCTATAATTTTCTATTTTTTTTACACCCTACCTAAATGTTATTTTCTTGTAAAGTTAGATATGCTACCGTTGTTTTAAATGAAGTCTCTACTAATAATTTTGTTCGAGTTAGTTGTCTAATTTTTTTTAATTATGCTAGTGAAGTTCATTATACTAAGATTCTAGCTAATCCACTGCTCGAGAAAAAAAGAAATGACAAAAGGAAAATATGTATAGATTCACAGTTTTAACTACGTTTATCATAGTATTCATTTGCATTTCCAATCATTGATCAATTAACAACGATAACATAATTATTTTTTATGTTTGTTTATACATTATACAGTCAAATCAATGTGTATTCAACTAGCCCCCAAGGGGGTAGCCGAGTTGGTTGAGTAAGGCATGCTTGTGACCAAATGTCATGAGTTCGAATCCCTCTACATACGATTTCTCGGCTGAGCCTGTCACCTTGTGTGGTTTACCTTCTGGCGTTGGTTTGCAGGCTATTGCTGAGGGTTTACCCTGTGCGCACTCACTACACTCTGAATAGCGGCTGCGGGTTCCCTCTGAGAAAAAAAAGTGTACTCAACTACTTTGAACATACGTCATTCAATATAAAGTTTATCGTTTGTAAAGTTATGCCTTTTATATGAAAATTACAATTATAACTTATGAACGAATCTTCAACTATATATTTTATAACCAAAGTGGTAAAAACATAGAAGTGTATATGGATAAAATATCTATAAGGAATGATCACTAGGTTGATTATTTTAATGAGCTCGGTGAGGTACACACATCGAAAAAAATCAATTTAAAACTCAACTCGTTAATGCATTGGTGTGGAGTATTTTAAACGTAAGTTTTTTAGATTATTTATTAGTAATAAAAGAAACAAATTGAATGTTTAATAGTTACACGCTATAAATGACATGGTTGTACGTTATTTGGTTAAACAAATATAGTATTTCACCAGTCCTATAACAATATTTAGTAGGGTTGTATCTCATTTGCTATTTTTTTTATTTTATACAAATAATAGAAGCTCAAATATAATAAAACATTACGATGAAACTTTTGAATAAATATATATTTAAGATCATCAAAGATCCTATCATGACCAAAATAATATATGGTACTTTATTTGTATTTTATTGTTTCTTATTTTGTAATTAGTTTTTTTTTGTCCAAATTTGATCAATAAAATGAAAAATTCGATTAATATAAAGACATTAAAGTTAAAAAATTAAGGTATTTATTGAGAATATCATTAAAAATATATATGATCATAATTTTAAATTCACAAGATAGTTATCCAAAGTTTGTATTTAAATGAAGTTTTAAGACTATATATTTTAGTTATTTAACCAAGTATAATGCCACGCTAAGGAATCTTGACCTCAAATATGAGTCTCAAACAAACATTTATTAATGCAAACTAACGAGATTGATATATTTATCGTACATGTAAAAAGATAGTTGAATATAAACCAGATTCTTTGTCATTTTCTAATCACCCAATTATAAGACTTGGAGCCAAACATTTCAAAATCACTAAATGAGAAAATCCACGATTGTTGGGCTAAACTTGATTATTGGGATGATTTTTAATACGGAGATAAGATCAAAATAATCAAAACTACTACATTACTATTATTGAAATTAATGAACTAGATTACAAAAGTAACACACATAACTTATTAATCAACGCATTAAATGAGTGAAAGTCAAAGTATAGTTGTTCTATAACTTTAATATTAGTTCTTCTGATTACATTTAGAAATCGAAAAGTCATTATGATTAATGCTTAATTTTAAGTCTACTTTATAACTTATTATACTTTAGGGTTATTCCATATATATAAGCTTCACAATATTTGTAATCAGGTAAATATTATTATATTGTGAATTGTGTCCCTTGTTCTTAAACAAACTCTTGAGCTTATCAAGATATTATTATGGCGTATGAACAAAAAACGTATAGTCGTGGTTCTAACTAATCTTCATAGGTGAAGAGTTAAGATTAAAAAAAAATCTTATATGTTCTTGAGATTCCAAAACCAGTTTAGTTATCGAATTTCACCAAACTTATTGGTGGATTTCATATCAGTTGGTATCATGGTTTTGGTTCTAAGGAAAGTTTGACAGTGTTATTTTCCCCATTTTGTTCCATTCTAAAAAAAGAACATCATTCCTACTATAAAATTTATTATTTTTTATCTTCTTTCTTATCTTACTAAACAGATTGAGATATATGGAAAAATGTTGGTTTCCTCTCTCTATCAAACAACTAGGTTATTCAGTATTCGTTTTGTTTGTGAATTTCAACTAAGATCGTGATATTTTATAAAAACAAATTGTTTTTTTCTCTTTATCAAGAAACTAGGTTCCTTTGTATTCATTTCGTGATGTTAAATTGAGAATTTAAAGCAAAAAGGTAAAAAATAATTCTAGTAAAATAATCATTTGGAATATTATTTCTAACCATATATTTTTAACCTTTTCGTTTTTTAGTTTGGTTAGTTCTCATTTTTTGATCTATTACTAGATTATTTTGAATATGTTTATTGAAGTTCAATTATGAACTAAAGAAAATACAAACGAATGGGAAAATGAAAGAGTGTATGAGATCGTAAGAGGATAAAATCCAATAGAGTGATAACACTAGTGTGAGTGTATCAATTCTAGAGTAAAGCATGTGAGGGAGTATTATTTGAGAGGTTTCTAACATTGTTTTCAGATTTGGAATTTGTCCAAGCATCAAGAAAAAATAAAAAAACAAGGAAGTAAAAAATGAAGGTTTCAACGACATAAGGATCCAAACCTCAAAATGTATGTATTTAAGAAAAATGAAGCGTATGTTGAGGGATAAAGTGGACCATATTCATTAAATATTATACAAGTTAAATTAACAACTCATAGGAGATAAAAATAAAAAATATTTAATAGTCTGCAACGTGGGGATTTAAGAAAGCATAACATTGAAGAAGAAGTGAAAGTAGAGGAGTTTCATGAGCTATATCTAAACCAATACACATTTGAGCACCAATATGGGAATAAAGAAGTTAGGATTAGTAGACCTAGAATGGATAATGATTTAGGAAAAACAAAGATTAAAATATCATTGTTTGAAGGTAAGCATGATCCAGAAGCTTACTTGGAGTGAAAACTAAAACGGAGATGATGCTAGATTGTCACAACTACTTGAAACTAAAGAAGGTTACACTTGATACAATTAAATTTACTGATTACATCATATTTTGTTGAGATGAATTATTGATCAATAGAAAGAGAAATGAAGAACCATCAGTTGACACTTGAGATGAGATAAAAATTACAGTGAAGAGATATTTTTACCCAACCATTATTATAAAGGGTTGTATCAGAAATTGTAGAGGTTAAATCAAGGCTCAAAGAGTATGGATGAGTATCACAAAGAAATGAAGTTAACTATAATATGAGCTAACATTTAGAAAGATATGGAAGCTATAATTGTTAGATTTTGTATGGTTTAAATTATGATATTGTATATAGAATTTTGATGCAATATTATTTCGAGCTGACATATATGGTATATCAAGCTACTAATTAAAACGGAAAAATATATATGGGTACTAGTAGTTCGTAGAAGAAAACTCGAAAACTAGAAGAGTATCTCGAAACAAGCCAATATTTGAACGTAATAAAGATGCAAATATAAAGACCACCAATCATTTAGGTAAAAGTTAATTTTTTACTTCAAAATCACGTGAAGTAAAATGTAATAAATTATAGGGACAATAACATATAGTTAGACAGTGTATCAAAAAAATGGTGATATATATATGCTTAATGGGAGTTTGAGTTAGAAATAGAAGTCCATGATGATGCAGTACCACATTTGGAGGGAGATAATGAAGAACAAAATGTTATGATAGGATATTTGTTGGTAGTAAGTAGAGCTGTTAGTGTATAGGTTAAAAAAGAAGAAGGTAACCAAAGAGAGAACTTGTATCATGTTAGATGTTTTGTAAATAATAACATAGTCAATAGTTATTTGGTGGAGAAATTTGTCTTAACTACCTTAAAACATCCTCACACTTACCATCTTCAATGGCTGAATGATTATGGCATGATTAAGGTAACCAAAAAAAATTCTGTGGCATTATCTATTGAAAAATACAAAGACGAAGTGATTGACGATCTGGTTAGATGCATTCGTACCATTTATTATTGGGAATATTGTGGCAGTATGATCCGAGGGTTACACATGTTGGGTTCACAAATAAGTTTTCATTTACTCACAAAAGATAATTTATTAATTTGGTACCATTAACTCCAAAATAATTCATGGGGGAATAGTTAAATTTATGAAAATGAAATGAAAGAAAAAAAGAGGTCAAAATTGAAAAAAGAGAGGTAAAGTGAGGAGTTTTTCATGGTTACCTCGCTTCTACCATCATTTTTTGTGAGATTTTAGTAGCTTAGTTTCTCATCTTACCAAAGTTATCAAGAAAAATGTCCATTTATATAAATAAAAGAACAAAAGATGCATTCATTGTGATAAATAATATACATTTCCTTGTTATTTATAACTTCACTAAAACCTTTGAAATCGAGTAGGAAGCCTTGAGAACTGAAGGTTGAGCCATTTTTTATTCAACAAAGTTGGACAATTTCTTATTTTAGTGAAAAATTGAATGGGACATCTTTAAATTTTCCCACATATGTTAAAGAGATGTATGTGTTGGCCAGGGCCCTGGAATTTTGACAATACTATTTATGGCTAAAATAATTTTTAATCCACACAGATCACGAATCTTGAAACATTTGAAGGGACAATAAAGACTGAAAAAACTTCATTCAAAGTGGGTTAAATTTATTAAAACAGTTTTTCTATGTGATTATATACAAGTATGGTAAATATAATGTGGTGATTGTTGCATTGTCTCGCTGGTATGTGCTACTTTTTATTCTTTGAATTTATTAAGGTTTTATTTGTGTAATATTCTGATTTTTGTGATGTATTCAATGCATGTGGAAAATAAAATTTGATGTGTGTTATAGACATGTTGGGTTTCAATTTCGTGAAAATAAATTGAGTGTCTTTATGTTTTTTACTTGAATTAGTTGTGCGAAAATCTCATCATTGTGTCATTTCGGTGTAGCTAAGATTTGGAGATTTTACATGATCTTTTTTCCTCATTTGAAACATGACACCGTAAGACTAAGTAAGAGGTATATTATGTGTAAACAATCAAAATCTAAGTCGAAACCTGATAGACTGTATACTCCTTTATAGATACGTAGTGCTTATTGGACTAATATTTCTATAAATTTTGTTTTAAGATTACCTATGACTAAGAGGAGGACATACTTAGTTTTTATGGTGGTAGATCAATTTTATAAGATGGAACACATTATTGCATGTCATAAAACTGTTGATACAATATATATATAATTATTGTTTTACTCAAAAACATTATTAGGTTACATGGCATGCGTACGACCATTGTTTCTGATAGAGATGCAAAGTACTTTGGTTACTTCTAGAAGACTTTGTGAGCGAAATTGGGAACTAAGTTACAGTTTGATACTACTTGTCATCCATAAACAGAGGGTAACACTAAAGTAGTGAATATAACCTTGCCTTATTTATTACTCGTTCTCATTAAAATAATTTGAAAAAATAGGAATATTGTTTGCCACATATTAAATTTGCTTAGGATAGAAGTATACATTATGCAACAATTTATATTTCATTTGAAATTGTTTATTTCTATAACCCATTATATCATATGGATTACGTGAATGTATTATTTTCATGGGAAAAAGAATATTTTATGAAATTGATTTATAAAAATAAATGAATGAACATTGAAAGAATGATAAAAAATATATCGATCAAGCCAACGAAAGACGCAAGAAAATAATTATTGAATAAGGAGATTGGTTTTGGTTTCACTTAAACAAATATTGTTTTCTAAAGAAACGAAGTTAAAAAATGCTCATTCGGGATGACATCCTTTTCAAATCATAGAACGTATCAATAATAATGACTACAAGATTGACTTACGACGTAAGTATAGTGTTCGTACAAGCTTTAATATCGTTAATTTATCTTGTTTTGACATATATAATTATTTGAGGATAAATCATTCCCAACAAATGGAGAATGATTCAAACAAATAAGTTGGAAATGTTGACTATAAGTGTGGAAAGATAGTTGAATCTAAAACAAAGTATTTGTCATATTTTAACAGGCCAATTACAAGACTTAGATCCAAATATTTCAAAAAAAACATTAAACGAGATAATCCAATGATGTTGGGCTAATTCTGATTGTTGGGTTGATTTAAAAAATATGGAGATATTCTCAAACATGAATCGAAGCTACTAAAATATCTTTGTTATAATTAAAGTGCTAGATTGAAGAAATAGCATGCATAATCCATTAATCAAAACATTAATTGAAGGCAACTTAATGGTCTGGTTTTTTTACCTTTAATATTAATCATTTTGACTAACTTTAGAAATCTAAAATCCAGTATTATTAATGCTTGATTTTAAGTTCACTTTTTTACTTTAGATTGTTCCAAGTATATATATCAATATATAAGCTTCACAATCTTTGTAAGCAGAATATTTTGATATGAGAAATAATATGATATTTTGAGGCGTGTTCTCGTGGTTCTTAAATGAACTCTTGAACTTATCAAGATATTATTGTGTATTTCAAAAAGTAAGCTCGTATTCGTGGTTCTCATCTTGATAGATAAAGGGTCAAGATTCAAAAAACATTACATATAGGTTCTTGAAATTCCAAAACCAGTCTACTTATCGTGTTTTACCATATTTGTTGGTGGATTTATAATCATCTATACTCAAGTTATTATATATTTCACTAATGAATTGAATCTAGAATAACTAAGATATATAAGCCAAAGTGTTTCACCATGTGAGAACGAATCAACATGCAATGGTCCATACTGGATTTGAAATAATTTAGAGCTAAACAAATTTAGATGTGAAGTTTCTGTCATTGTTACAATATTTTAAGAAAATAATATTAAGTAATTTATCAAGTTAGCATTACATGCTACTAATAGCGAGACTGAATAATAATAAATTTTGGTTAGTTTCAAATTTATAAATATATATGGAGTAAGATACATTCAAATCTTTAGTAATTTACAAGTGGTAATAATATAAAAAAGAAAAATGTAAAATATTTTCACTAATCATAATTTATATCAAGATTGTATATCATGTCGAGTATAAAATGGTATTTGGAGTTAAAAAATAGTTGTGGATGCTTTGGTACTAAATGGTACCTCCAGTTTTTTTATCATGTCGAATAACAAATGTTATCTCGAAACAAATAGACAATCAATCATTAAATTTGATGAGTCCGGAATTATTCACCACTGCCTACTGAGAAAACCGGACAGGGGTAATTCGGAAAATAGGTGCCCACTGAACTATCCGGACGAGACAAAAGTACTAAAACACTAAACACCTTTTGACTAAGCTAGGTGCTAATCTACTTAAGAACTAATGGGTCTTTAAACTTGACCCGGTTTTAAAACTTGACCTGAAAGCCCATGGGTCCATAATTAAGGGTATAAATACCCAACCACTTTCATTAATGAGGGTAATGAACATTTAATACAACCAGACAGCTTAAATCTCTCACTACAAAACACCCAAACATTTAATACCCTTCAAATTCTCAAAAACACCTGACAAAATTACCCTAAATCCAAAATAATCCTCACCAAATTGGCGACCATAGTGGGAGAAAAGGTGTATGAATCTAGCAATCAAAACCAACAAGAAAAACTAGTTCAGATGAATCCGTACGAGCTAGCGGTACCACCACCTTTGGTAGAAATGTTGGGTGAAAACAATCAGTACACGATTGAAGAACGAGACAGGTTGAAAGTTGAAATAGAAGCCTTGAGAGCTGCTAAAAAGGCAGAGTTAGGCTTGAAAGGAAAATCGAAAGTGTCAACCATTCACCACAGTGACAATCCAAGGGAGAATGACCCATCAGCAAAGACTCACTTGAGTACTGAAAAGACCCATGTCAGCTCCAAGAAGTCTCATCGGTCTAAACCGGTGGAGAGCTCATAGTCTGAATCCTCTAGTAGCTCCTCGAATGAGGATGGACTTGAGGAGTCCCTGTCATCCAGCAGTGATGAGGGAAAATCCAAGAAGAAGCAAAAGTTGGTTAAAAAATATTCAAGAAAGAGGGACACGTATGGGAGGTTAAAAAGATATATGGGAAAAGGATCATCTCACAGCCACAGCCATAGCCGGAGGCATATGGATGAGCTTTTAATGGATCCCTTCGCTTTCCATGATGAGCCAGGTATTTTTGCAACACCTAATGAAGATACTATATTTAGTCGTGGCCGAAATTGGAGACAAACTCCATTGTTCTCCAAAATACTGTCTGGAAACCTTCCTAAGAGGTTTGATAGTACTAAGATAGAAACGTATGATGGGAGCAAAGATCCGGACAATCATCTGGAACAATTTAAAAATTTTATGATGAATTTTGACAATGATGAAAAATTGCTCTGTAGAGCCTTCTCTCAATCTTTTACGGGGAGTGCTCTGAAATGGTACAATAGCCTACCACAAGGGTGCATCAGAAGCTTTGACACGTTTTGGGTGGCCTTCCGGAGGCAGTTTATTGGAAGTAAGGAGGTGAAGGGTAATGAAGACACTATTATCCATTGTGCCCAAGAGCCAAATGAATCACTAAAAGACTATATAAGCCGGTTCATGAACACAAAGAATGGGTTAGCTGATTGCTTTGAACAGGTAGCAATAGCTTCTCTGAGACAAGGATTAAACCCTGGAAATCTGGCTGATTCGGTAACCAGGAAGAAGGCCATGACGTGGGGTGGTTTACTAAACCAGGTGGGAAAGCAAATCAATGTAGATGAAATAAAAAATACTAGAGTGCACAGGAAAGTGAGGTCTGCCCCAGCTGCACCAAACCAGAATCAGTCCGGATACAAGGCTAAGGAGGCCGGACAGGGTCTCAACACGGCCAAGAAGATTTAATCTCACCCATCTCCAGCTCAGAGCCAGTAGTCTAGAAATAAACAAGGACCTTGGGTCCAACCGGAGTGGTTTGCTGAATTAAAAGAGAATATGGCAACCATCTATGACAGAACAAAAGATGAGGTACATTTTAGGAAGCAGATAGCGCTTCAATCTCCTAAGGAAAGTTGTAATACTTGAATCTGTCAATTTCATCATGATATTGGCCTTAACACAAAAGATTGCATCGCTTTGAAACAAGAGGTGCAGAATCTGATTGAAAGAGGAAAATTAGCTGCTTATGTCAAGAGAAGAAATGGGAATAGGTTGATAATGCTCATCGGACTGGCCCAACAAACAATGCAGGGACATCGGCTCCAGACGAAGCCATGGTAATTTTTGAAAGATTTGATGTAGAGTCAGAGTATTTAGATCCTGATCCAGCCCGGAATAAGGTGGGTGGTTATAATAGAACATACCGAGACAGTATCTGGGCTCATAAGGTTTTTTGAGTCGCTTACTATATTTGGAGGAGACACAATCACTGCGCCAACTCCTTCTTCAAGGAAGAGGCATGTTCACACTTTGGCTACTCAGTTAGAGGGAGGCATGTCCTCCTATCAATCCCAAATTCCTTTTCCCTTCATTGTTTTTTATGAAGATGACTTAAGGGACATATCTGGTCCTCATGAAGATGATGTGGTGATAGGAGCATCGATTGGGGAAAATGACATCAGGCGAATTTTGGTTGACATTGGCAGCTCAGCCAACATTTTCTTTTTAAGTTCTTATAAACAAATGAAGAATCCGGCAGTGATTCAGCATTCGAACATGTCCATTTTGGGTTCACTGGAAGCTCTGCGGACGTGGTCGGGGAGTTTGAGGAGGAGGTTTTGTTGGGCAAGGGCCCTTTCAAGAAAACGGTCAGGGTACTTTTCGTTGTGGTAGATTGTCTTAAGGGTTACAATGCGATCTTGGGAAGATCTTGGCTCTCCAGGATGCATGATATGGCTTCAACAGTTCACCAATGTTTGAAATATGTTGTTCAAGGACAAGTGGGAGTTTTCCGGAGTAGCCAAAAAATAGTAAGGGAATGTTATGCAATTGCACTTGCCCCTAAAACTTTGGGGCAGTCCGGGTAAACGAATATTAGTAGTTGTTGGGGCCCTCTGGGGTGAGGGTGAAATTGATGACCCCAGAGAGACCCCTGGTGTTTTGATACCAATTGAAGAATTTGAAACGCACTCCCTGGATGAAGGAAGAAAAGTCAGAATTGGATCTAAGATGACACCAGAATTGAAGAATAAAGTGTTGTTCTTTTTGGCAAACCACCAACATGTTTTTTCTTGGTGTAATGCTGATGTAACCGGAGTGCCTGTAAATGTTATATCACAACAACTATCCATCCGGAGAGATGTAGCACCTGTTGTCCAGAGAATAAGAGCTTTCTTTAAAGAAAAAACTGATGTCATAGTTCAAGAGGTTGACCAACTTACCAAAATGGGGCACATAAAGGAGTCTCAATACCCTTTATGGACAGCCAATCCCCTGTTAGTAAAAAAGAAGAATGGGAAATGGCGTATGTGTATCGACCTTACTGACCTCAATAGGGCTTGCCCAAAAGATCTGTAGCCAGTCCCCCGGATAGATCAGTTGGTAGACTCCACATCTGGGAACAAGTTATTATCCTTCATGGATTCCTTTTCCGGTTATAATCAGATATAAGTGACTCTGAATGACTAGGAACACACTACTTTTGTTACATATAGAGGCCTTCATTGTTACAAGGTGATTCCTTTTGGGTTGAAGAATGGTGGGGCTACCTATCAAAGGTTGGTGAATAAAACGTTTGTTGATCAAATTGGGAGAAATATGGAAGTATATATTGCTGACATGATGGTAAAGAGTGTGGAATAAAAATTACACTTAGCAGATTTTCAAGAAACTTTTTCCCACCTAGCAAAGGTTAATTTAAAATTAAATCCAGAAAAATGTGTTTTTAGAGTGTGCAGTCCGGAAAGTTTTTGGGGTATGTGATAAGTGAGAAAGGGATACAACCTGATCCAGACCAGCTTGATGCCTTATTACAAATGGATCCTCCTCGGAATATTAAAGAAGTGCAAAGGCTGACAGACCAGCTTGAGGCCTTATTACAAATGGATCCTCCTCAGAATATTAAAAAAGTGCAAAGGCTTACAAGAAGGTTAGCTGCTTTAAATAGTTTTATCTCAAGGTCCTTGGATAGGTGTGCCCCATTTTTCCAGACTTTAAAGGATGCTAAAGACTTTAACTGGTCTCCACAGTGCGACCAAGCGCTCAATGAAATAAAAAAGCATTCATCTTGCCCCAAAATTCTCTACAAACCTATTGATGGAGAAACATTGTATATATATTTAGAAGTGTCCGAATGTGCTATAAGTGCGGTGCTAGTAAGTGAGGTGGACAGTTATCCTCGTCCTGTGTATTACATCAGCAAGATCCTGATGGATGCTGAAAAAAGCTACTTGAAACTTGAAAAACTAGCACTAGCTTTGGTAATTGCTGCCAGGAAAATGAAGCCCTATTTTCAGTCTCATTTTATTATCGTCCGGACGTCTTTTCCCTTAAAAAATGTTCTTCAGAAGGCAGACATATCAAGCAGGATTACCAAGTGTTCAGTAGAATTGGGTGATTATGATATTGATTTCGCCCCTCGGACTGCAATCAAAGCTCAATTTGTTGCTGATTTCCTGGTTGAATTCCATTCAGACATAAGTACTAAGCAAGCTATAGAGGAAAAAATTAAGAAGGTATGGGTTGTCCAAACAGATGGTGGATCAAGTACCATAGGTTGTGGTGCTGGGATATGTTTAACCTCTTAGTATGACGATAAGTTATACCAGGCTATATGTTTTGCTTTTAGGGCTTCTAACAATGAGTCCGAGTATGAAGCTGCTATAGCTGGTCTGAAATTAGCTTTTCTGTGTGGGGCTAAAAGAGTCAGGTTAATGAGTGATTCTTAGCTTCTTATCCATCATGCCCAAGGTCAATCTAAGGCAAAAAATGAGCAGTTGATTAAATACTTGTTCATCCTTAAAGAAGTGGCAGCTAACTTAAAAAATGTTAGCTATGACTATGAGCATATGCCTAGATCGGAGAACACACTAGCAGACTCCTTGGAAACCATAGCATACTCTAAGTCCTACCCATGGATTCATGTGCAAGAATTTCCATCAATACAACCCAATCAGGGCAAAGAGGAGGAAAATTTAAGTATACAAGTGGTTCAACCCAAAGACTGGAGATATCCCCTTTCTTCAATACATTTATGATGGCATTTTGCCTCCAAGGAAAGTTGTAGCAAGGAAAATGAAACATAAGGCTCGTTTTTTTTTAATCATAAGAGACATCCTTTACAAGAATTCATTTAGTAGACCTATCTTGCGTTGTTTGGGGATTGAAGAGTCCCAAATTATGCTATCCACACTACATGATGGTGAAGGATCAGCACACTGTGGCTATAGAGCTTTAACCTGAAGGGTTTTGTTGGTCGGATACTACTGGACATCCATAAAGGAAAATGCCAAGGAATTGGTAACGAAATGTGACCCGTGCCAAAGATATGGTAATGAAATTCATATCCCAGCTGTCGCACTAGAATCGATTTCTTAGCCAGTGCCTTTTGCTCGTTGGGGACTAGATTTAGTACGGCCTCTACCGATGGCATCCGGAGGGTGCAGAACTATTATTGTAGCCATTGATTATTTTTCCAAGTGGATGAAAGCAGCCCCCTAGCAGGAAATACTTCAAAAGCTGTTATAAAATTTATCTTGTCTAACATTTGTTGCAAATTTGGGTTCCACAAAAGATAACCACAGATAATGGGCCACAATTCGATAACAAGGATATGAAGAGTTTTTGTGCCTCTAGGGACATTCAACATTGCTTCTCTTCTCCTTTCCACCCACAAGCGAATGGTCAAGTTGAAGTGGCAAACATAACTATTCTCTTCGGTCTAAAAAAGAGTTTAGAAAGGAGATGTAGGAAAGTGGCCAAGCTATTTACAAGAAGTATTATGGGCGTACCAGACTACTCCTGGAGCTGCTACACAAGAATAAACGTTTGCCTTAGTATATGGGATAGATGCAATTGCTCCTGTAGAAGCAACTCTTCCATCATACAGAGTCCACAATTTTTCCGAACAGGCTAATGAAATGGCAATCAAAATTCAATTGGACTTAATAGAAGAAAAAAGAGTTAAGGCTCATCTTAGAGCCACCCATTATCAAGGCTTGATGAGGAGCATATTTTCTTCCAAAATCAAAAGAAGGTATTTTCAACCAGGGGACAAAGTATTGAGAAAAGTCTTCTTGCATACTAAGGAGAAGCAGTTCGGCAAGCCAGCTCCGAACAGGGAAGGGCCCTATGAGGTCTCCGAAAAACTTAAGTCTGGGACATAAAGGCTTCAAGACAAAGATGAAAGAATCTTAAACCACCCTTGGAATATTGAACACCTCCGGTTATATCTAGAATTTGTGTAAATATTTACTTGTTTAAAGTCTATGTAAATATTAGGGGGCATACTCTTTCCTATCGTGGTGGTGCGGGGAGGTTTTAATGAGGTGTCTAGGTTTTTTAATAAAATTTGATGCCTTCTTAAAATATTCAGAGTGGTTTGATTTACAGTTTCTTTAAAGTCTTCAAAGGATCTTTGGCAGATTAGATTGATCTGATGGAATGATGACCATTTAACATTTGTCATCGGAGATTTTAAACGCTCTCATCTTAAAAACTTGTAAAATAAATAAGGGTTATTTAAACATCAACCATTGAAATTAAGCAAATACGAAACAAAGCAAAAATTTAGCAAAGTAAACCTATCCGGCTAAAACCGGATGATGATATTAAAACATAAAATATGCCTTGGCCATCCACAGACTTTAAGTTTAAAGAAAGGCTTAACCGGACTCAAACGGACGCAGTTACAAAAATGCCTTGGCCAACCAAGGACTTTAGTATTTCATAAGGATAAGAAAAACAAAATAAGAAAAGATAGTTAAACCATCATGGCTAATTCCCCTTCGATGTTCATGCATTGTCTTTTTTCTTAGGATCTTTGGATTCGTCACTGGAACTCTCTCCGGTTCCTTCTTCATCATCAGTAGTGGAATCTATTCCACTATTATAGCCATGTCAATCACCTTCTAGCATAGTATGAACTGGGAGGTCCTCATACTCTACATATCTCCATAAATCTCCAAGGGTTCGCTTCGGAAATTTCCGGTGGATAAGAAGTACCATATCAGATTTGACCTTTGCATGTCTTACTTCCAGGGAGTCTATAACCTTATAGGTATACGCATCAATCTTGACCTGGAATGTCTTTTCCTGCTCTTTCACCAAGTCCTCTTTCTCCTTGGTGACCCTAGATACAACCTCTTCGAGAGAAGTCTTGTCAGTGGAGAAGGTTTGGATGGCATCGTCCTTGATCTTCATGTCTCCCTTTAAGGTGGAAAGATCTCTTTCCAATCTAGAGCATTTGGTTCGGAGCTCTATGTTAGATGTCTCCGAAATGACCAGCTTGGTTGCCAGATCTTATTTCTCCTTCTTCAACTCCTCAAGCTCCTTCTTCAATTCCTCAATACTCTGGTTGACATTAAGGAGGTCAGTGGACAAACTCTCCTTGCCAATGTTGAGGGTGTTGATGAGGGCTGACTGATTCTTTACTTGCCTATCCAAATTGAAAACTGGCTGAATATGGCCCAATAGAGAGTGAGTCACTGAATCGTTTTCCCCTGAGACAGTGAAAGACTTACCATTAAAAGTCACCATATTGGAGGATCTTGAGGGAATGTAGGGCCAGCAAAGTCGTCTTTTTCAAACTCTCTGAAATAAATGCCAATTTTCTGGAGGCCACTAATGTCTACTCCTTCCAAATCTCCTCTGGTACCCTCTACGGTGTGTAGATCGGTGAGGATTTGCTCTGCCAGGGCGGGGTCAGTTGGATCGGTTGGAGGTAGAGGCTCTGAAGAGCAGATGACTACTTCATCCCCCAAGGAGACCTTCTTCTTTTTAGCATTCCTCTCATCGCTGCTAGCTCCCCTCTTTCAATCCTTTTTAGGAGGCCTTGGTTGGTTTTGGGGTTAACCTGCCTCCTTAATGGACTCTTCATCAGCTACTTTAAGTAAAGTAGCATCAATCTCTCCTTCGGCCTGATCTCCTTGGCTCTCCGGAGCAATATCCTTTGCAGCACCCCGAACAGCCTCTACTGCAGCCTTATTTTTCTTGCCCTTTTTCCTTTCATTTTGCTTGGGGCTTTGGCTCTGGAGGGCAAGGCCAATTTACCGTTTTTCTCCTCCGTTCTCTTAAGTATAACGACCGAAGGAGGTGGTGTAGTCAACTCCTCCCAAGTGAGATATCTCCGGCCCGTTGTGTTCCAAAGGTGGGACCTCACCAAGTTGTCTGAGGTAAAGCAGTTGTGGAAAGCGTTCCCCTAACGATTAACAGCCCATTAATTTAATTTGGCACACGTGGTCTGCCAATCCTCCACATAGTATGAGAACTCCTTCAGAAATACTAACATAAAAGAAGAAGTAATTCAGGAATATTTTTTTTGTAAAATGAGAAACACAAACAATGTAAAATACTTACCTGAGATTTTCCATCTGCTGGTGAGCATACTAGAATTAACGCCAACCTTGATTTTTCTTCCATTCTCCTAAGTCCCACTAATGAATAGGAACTGAGTCTTCCAGTTTTTCTCTGACTCAAGCAGGTCGTCCACCACTTTAAATTTGTCTCCCATATTGTAGTGGTAGAATGAGATATGGTGGTTTTTACAAAGGTTGGCCACTGCAATAAACTGCTCTATTAAGAGAGGAATACCGGACAGCCTTGACGCCATAATGCAAGCGAGGAGAGTACACCAAGCATTGGGACTCAGCTGGCTTGGATAGAGTTTAATCAGGTGGAAATACTTGACGATATCTGACTCCAAGGGGAATCTGAGCCCCTAGTTGAACAGCTCAGTATAGATGACGATCTCGTTGAGCATGCAGTCCATCGGAGTCTCCGGTGTGACTTGTATCCTTACCTTAACTGATTCAGGGATCCCCCACTTCGTTTGGATCCGGCCCAGCTCAGCGGTGTGAGTATAGACATAATTAATATTTTGCATGGCCAGCAGATACTTCACGTTGACCTTGTGAAAACAAGGTCCCACTTTGCCTTCCAGACTCTCCGGCAGATCCGGATGGGTCATGCAGACTTTCTCCTTTCCTTTCCCTTTTTTTATCAGAGACATCATCTCCAGTTTGTGCGGAAGCTTCAGTTTCAAATTGAGCCTCTTTGACACTATCCTCAATCACCTCTTCCATCACTATGGAAGGTTTTAAGTAGTCATTGTAGATCAGAAAGTGCTAGTTTGTGGCTCAGCAGTTTGTTCGGACGGTTGAGCGCCAGTCTCTCTTAAGGGTCTGGTGTCCGGTTGGGGCTCAGCTCTAGAGGAATTGGTATGAGAAGTGATTCTGGTATCCTCGGATCCGGAGGGTTTGTCTCTTGCGGCTCTAATAGATGCCTCCGATCCGGAGGCTTTATCTTTGGCTCCAGACTTGGAGGGCACCGTTTTGGAGGACTTGGGTTGTGAGCCGGCTGATTGGCCTTTTACTAGGCGCGGTGTCTGGCGAGGGTTAGTTTTCTCTGGGCATTTCTCAATGTCTGACCCCATAGAAATAAATGGATAAAGCTTTCTAACACGGTAGAAGGCTGAGACTCCTGAACCAAGGAGCTTGACGGGATTGGCGAGAGGTTTGGTTGGAATAAACGTCTAGGTTTTGTGTTTTTGGCAGAAGATGATCCTTGATCAGCTTCTAAGGATGGTGAATCGGGTTTACTGCTTGAAGTGACTGAAAGGCCAGCAACGATACGTCTCTCACGCTCAACGTTTTGCGCTTTTTCTAGTTCAGAAATATTTAGCCAACCACCTTTCACGAGAGTGTTTCTCACCGTGAACATAAAACTAACCAAGAAAAGTTTTGAATTGAGAGGTAAAAAGCTCTGAGAAGAAGAAATTACAAAGTGATAAAGATGGTGAAACAATAAAGGAAAATAATTTATACCAGTGAGGCAAAAAGTTACTGATACCTAGGAGAAAACGAAAAGACTTAGGTAATGATTTAAAGCGGCGCTGACATAAGAAACATTAAATGCATGAGTTGCTTTTTGGGCTTAGTGAGAGCGTCGTTCTAAGAAGAAAACGGCTGGTAGAACGAATCAAAGTGTGACACGTGTCCCACGATCCCTTGAACTAAATACATGAGTGATCCGGAAAATGTTGTTGTTCGCTAAATGAGTTTTTTAGTCCTGCCAAAGATTTTTGACAAAACATAAAAATGGCTACTGATGAGTCCAGAATTATTCACCACTGCTCACTGAGAAAACCGGACAGGGGTAATTCGGACAATAGGTGCCCACTGAACTATCCGGACAGGACAAAAGTACTAAAACACTAAACACCTTTTGACTAAGTTAGGTGTTAATCTACTTAAGAACTAATGAGTCTTTAAACTTGACCCGATTTTACAACTTGACCTGAAAGCCCATGGGTCCATAATTAAGGGTATAAATACCCAACCACTTTCATTAATAGAGGGTAATGAACATTTAATACAACCAGACAGCTTAAATCTCTCACTACAAAACACCCAAACATTTATTACCCTTAAAATTCTCTAAAACACCTGACAAAATTACCCTCAGTCCAAAATAATCCTCACCAAAATTAACATATATTAAAATAAATATATCTTAAGATTTTTAATACTAATCACACCAAAAAAAAATATCCTCTTAATAATTTTTACTCTTGAAACATTTTCTCTCATTTTGTTTAGTTGGTTTCTCATAATCATAATTCTTTTTTTAATTATCCGTAAACAATTTTAAATACTTGTTATATCCCAAAATAATTTTCAAAATAGACTATAAGTAAACAACATTATGTAAAACAAATTAGAATATATAAGCAATACTTGTCTTAAGTTATTTTTATCAACCCAAAATGTTCTAGAAACAAATACTATGATATTAACCATCTCTATGTATTATAATTTCTCTAACATATAGAATTTTATTATACGTAGATCAAGTTAATTTTATAAGAGATTGAATTATCAATTGATGACCGTTGAATTAAAATATTTATAGTTTTGTTTTAAAATAAATTAATCACTTGTTATTTTTCTAGGTCTTTGTGATATTCAAATATGAAATCAATTACTACTATTAGTTGAAAAAAATGAAAATAAAATTAAGTTTTTGTTTTTTTACTATAAATAATAATGATTTAAAAAAACATTAAGTGAAATTACACTTTCAAACTCGTTCTCTTAAAAAATTATTAATTTTAAAACACCAAGGTAAAATAAAACTCAAATTTTCCCAATCAAAGAAAATTCGAAATGAAAGATTCGTAAACCTAATAAAATGTGCAATAGTTAGAATTTGTTCAAAAAGAAAAATCAAACTTACTTCTTTACTTAATTTATCATCCGATGTTCATTCAATTTTACAAACTTTGTTCTAAAGAGAACAATGATATATGCAACATATTGTTTAACATAATATCAACTGAACGGATGTTAAAAATGTGTGCTCAATAGTACATTTTGACCTTAAAACTTCATTAAACGGATGTTAAAAATATGTTTTCCATAGTACATTTTGAAAATAAATTATTTAATTCAACTAAATAAATTTATATATACTAATCCAAAGTTGATGATTTGCATATTTAAGAAATCTATTTACGAGTTTAAAAATGCATTCCATCAATAATATTCCAAAATTTTAAAAGATATTATCGTATTCGGTTTTGAGATAAACTCAATGGAGGATTATATATACCAAACTTGAATAATAATAAATTTATATTTCTTAGTATTATAGTTCAACGACATATTACTGGTCTTAAACGACAAATAATTGCTAAATAAGACCGAAACAATTATTTTAAAAAATTAATATGAAAGATTTTGGTGACATATAAAGTTTATCTCAATTAATGTTCTAAAATAGATATAAAATACTGAAAAGTTCATATATTTTAGAAGTTTAATTTGATATATATACAAGTTTGTATATTATTGATATATCATTAGGATGCTAAATATATACTTAAGCAAATCAATAATGTGACATTCGAAGACATTTAAACGGATTGTCCGATATTTGTAAAGAAATAAGTTTTAGATGTTAACGTATAAGGTTTTGGATAATTTAGAGATTGTTTGGACAATTTAAATTTTATAGATATTCGTCAATCCATTTTAGAACCAATTAGAATTTATCATGATGTGCAATTTTATGGAAAATCATCAAACAACACTTTGAGGAGTCTCCATTAAAGCAACCTAAATAAAATAATGTCTGAGAGTAGTTAATTGCATATTTTTGATTGATAAAAATTTATAACGAGACTGTAAATCGTATTATAAATTCAAATATTATTTTGTATATGATGATATAATTTTATAATTTTGAACTTAGTTAGTTATAAGCATATAAATAATAATTATAGTTTTATTAAATAATGATACGAAATTGTAAGATAAATATAGAGTACCTCGAAAACAAACTTTATGATAGTAGATCTATTATCCAAAAGTTTGGTTTTTAAAGTTTTTTACGAATATATTATTTGTACGTGTGTCATAATTTAGAAATTGAATTGATTCAATGAGAGTGGTTCCTATTCATTTCAGTTAATAAATATAAACATAATATTTTTGTATTGGTGTATATTTAAAATTCATATCATTCTATTAATGTATGGTAATTTTTATTGAATACATCAAAATAAATCTACTTAGGTTTAACGATATCATTAGTTTTGATGTGTTCATTAATTTTAATAATGTCAAAAATAATTAGCCATGTCTCATATCTTTGCTACGATAACAACAAAATATATTTATTTAATAAATGCATATTTTTGGTATCATAGTAATAAAAAGCACTTAGTTAATGAATATAATTATTTTTTTAAAAACGCATAAAGATTTTGATAAATTAATTATTATGAGAACAATTTACAATCAAATCCTAACTAAAAGATATATATTATTTTTATTTCTAATTTAATCAATAACCACTTTTATATATATATATATATATATATATATATATATTAATAGGGTAAATTACCAATAACTATCTAGCCAATAATTTAATTACATTATAGTTTGTAAAAATCCCAACTTATCAATACCTACATGATCTTAATTATTTACCAAAATTACCTTAATATACAAAAATTTAAACATATGTACCTTATATTTTTTTTGTTTTTTTGTTATGATTTAAATTTTTATTAGCCCGTGTATTTTAAACCGTTACTCGAAAAAATATATCAGAATATATCACTAGTTTTTTCATTCATTTTTTCATGAGCCCAGTTAACCTTGATCTCAATATAGCATCTAGGTCTCTCAACTATCATTTTTATTTTACTTTGGTCTAGTATCCAGGTCTCGCATATAGTATTTTCATTTTATTATGATTTTACATCTAGAATTTAGCATTTTTATGTTTTCATGGTCTCACAACTAACATCTAGTATCTAGGTCTCGCGTCTAACATTTCTATTTTGCATCTAACATCTAGGTCTTGTATCTAGTATTTATATTTTAACTTGAATATGTAGATGCAAGATGCAAGATACAAAACACAAGAAACATGACATATGGATTTATATTCCTCCCCAAAATATAGTAAAACCTATGTAAAACACAAAATTGTTTTCTTTCTTCAAAGAATATAATATCTGTTAAAAAACAAAGAGAGAAGCAGCCGCAGGAGGCGGCTAGGATTTTCTGTTTATTAGAAAATATTCCCTTTTGTACTGAACTGTTTTTTTATAATGCAAACCCAAGTAAGGCTCTCAATATATATAGAACTTAAAGACCTATACAAGGAAACTTATTACACTGAATATTCTCACACTCCCTCTCAAGTTGTGTAGTGGGATCACTAATACCTAACTTTGATAAAACTGATTCAAATGTTCTTGCACCAACCGTTTTTGTCAGGATGTCTGCCAATTGATCTTCGGATCTAACAAACGGAAGTTCGACTGTCCTATCTTCAAACTTTTCTTTTATGAAGTGCCTATCTATTTCAACGTGCTTTGTTCTATCGTGTTGTACCGGGTTCTCTGAAATCTTAATCACAGCTTTATCATCGCACATTAACTGAGTTGGACACTTTAGGAGGGATCTGATTTCTTTCATTATCTTCTTTAACCAAAGTATCTCGATAATCCCCGTAACGATTCCTCTAAATTCTGATTCAGCACTTGACAGTGAAACTACTTTCTGTTTCTTACTCCTCCAAGTCACCAAGTTACCTCCAAGAAGATTAAAGTAGCCAGCAGTTGATTGCTTGTCGTTAGGACTCCCTCCCCAATCAGCATCTGTGAATACTTCAACATCAAGGTGTCTATTTTTCTTAAAAATTATGTCTCTTCTTGGTGTGCCTTTGAGATATCGAATAATCCTCATTGCTGCCTCCATATGGTGTTCCTGAGGATGGTGCATGAACTGGCTAACTACTCCCACCGCGTATGCAATGTCGGGTCGAGTGTGAGCTAGGTAAATCAATTTTCCCACCGCCCTTCGGTACCTTTCTTTACTCGCTGGTCTGGCCCCTTCAATTATCTTTAGTTTGTGATTCACAACCATAGGAATGTCATTTGGTTTGCAATCCACCATGCCAACTTCAGCTAATAAATCCAATATATATTTCTGTTGGGAGATATAAATCCATTCTCTTGACCTAAGAACCTCGAATCCTAGGAAATACTTCAATCCCCCAAGGTCTTTCATTTCGAACTCTTTGAAGAGGTTTTTCCTAAGAGAGCTAATTTCTTCTTCGTCATTCCCCGTTATATTCATATCGTATACATATATTATAAGACAAGTGACTAATTATCCTCTCTTTTTGTAAAACAAGGTATGATCCCCATTACTCTGTTTGTAGCTATACTGCTTCATTACCATTGTAAATCTCCCAAACCAAGCACGAGGAGACTGTTTGAGCCCATATAATTCCTTTTTCAGTTTACATACCTCATTTTCTTGAAAACCATCAGAGAACCCTGGAGGGGGTTCCATATATACCTCTTCTTCCAAGTCTCCATGTAAGAAAGCATTCTTTACATCAAATTGATGAAGAGGCCAATCTTTATTCGCGGCTATCGAAAGTAAAACTCTGATAGTGTCAATCTTTGCAACCGAAGAGAACGTTTCAGAGTAGTCTATACCATATGTTTGTGTATATCCTTTGGCAACTAATCTTGCCTTGTGTCGCTCAATGGTGCCATCAAATTTATATTTTATATTAAACACCCATCTACACTCGACTGCTTTCCTCCCTTGTGGTAACACACAATTCTCCCATGTACCATTCCTTTCTAGAGCTTCCATTTTGGTATTCATTGCCTCATGCCATTCAGCCATCTTCTTAGCTTCTTGAGCTGTTTTAGGGATTTGTTCAGAGAGAATAGTAGCTGAAAATGCCTTTGCAATCTTTGTCATTCCTTTCTTGTCCGTTTTTACCGGATATGTAGTAGCATGAGGAATGTGTTCCGGTGAATACCGGTGAGGAGGAACCCCTCTATTTTTTTCTTGGGGGAAGAACCAGAGTTTGAGTTTCAACAAATGAACTTCCTGAAATATCATGGTTAGTAGCATATTGTGAGTTATGACATTGTAAATTGTTTACCTCTTGATGGACAGTTTCTTCGGCTGATTAGCTGGTAGTATCCATGGTATTTGTTTCTTGTTGGACATTGTCTTCGGGAGAATCATTGGTGGTAAGAACTACCTCGTCAGTCTCCTTGGTGTTGGAAGAGGAGTGTTCGGTGGCGCCATCTACCGACTCTATCGGCACATCCTTAAAGTAACTTTCATATAGCAACCAGTCGAGTGATTCACTTACTTTTTCCCCCTGAGCACGAGATTGTTGATCAAAAAAATAATCGGATTCTAAGAAGTCACAGTCCATGGTGACATGGATTCGACGAGTAACCGGATTGTAACACCGATAGCCTATTTGATGGACACCATACCTAACAAATACACACTTTTCAGCACACGGATTAAGTTTGTTTCGACTAGTTTTAAGGATATGAACAAACACCGAACAACCGAAGACAAGAGGTGGTAAGGTCATAACAGATGAAATTGTAACTTGGGTAGCAAACACTTGTAATGGAGTTTTATTTCATAGACATCGGGTTGGTAGACGATTTGCAAGATACGTGGCTGTAGCAAGAGCTTCTGGCCAAAGAGAAGGAGGAACTCTAGATTCAATCATAATAGCACGAGTTTTTTCAAGTAAAGTACGATTTTTTCGTTCTGAAGTGCCGTTTTGTTGAGGTGTGTATGGACAAGTGGTTTGATAGATAAGACCATTTGTTTTGAAAAAATTATGCATTGTTTGGTTGACAAACTCTATTCCATTATCAGAACGGAGAATCTGTATTTTTTCTCAAATTGAGTCAAAATCATTTTGTAAAAACAAACAAATATTTCTGGTACTTCCGATTTATGTTTCATGAAGTATATCCAAGTCATTCTTGAGAAATCATCCACAAATAAAAAAAAGTATCTGATTTGATTGTTAGTGGAATTTGATGCTAGACCCCAAACATCAGAATGGATTAGCGAAAAAGCATAATCAACTCTAGTATTACTTTGATTAAATGAGACCCTACGATTTTTTTACAAGAATGCAGGTTTCACATTTCTCATTAATAGAATTATTCAAAAAAAGACTAGGAAACAAACTTTTAAGATAGCTAAACGAAGGATGACCAAGTCACCGGTGCCACAACCAAAGTTTCCTTTCGGTTGTTTCGTGAACAAGCATGTCATGTCCCTTATGAACTACCTCATCAACATAATAGAGACCTCATTGTTCAGTACCACGCCCAATGATCTCCTTCATATGAATGTCCTGTAAAATGAAAAAAAATGGATACATAAGAACCACACAGTTGAGTTGCTTTGTCACTTTACTAACAGATAATAACTTTAAGGATAGTGAATGAATGTATAGGAAATTTTTAATTTCCATTTTTTCCAAAAAAATAATTGAACCTCCCTCTTTGACTTTACAAATTTCTCCACTAGCAGTCTCAATATGGGACTTCTTTGGAGATGACATGTCACCAAAGTCTTTAGGATCATAAGATATGATGTCCGTAGCCCCGCAATCAAAGATCCAATTCATTGATTTCTCAAACCCTTTACCTCTAAGTTTTTCATAGGTGTTCGCCGGCATTCCTCAAAAACCAGTGCCACTTCCTTGCTCATTTTTAGTTGGATCTTCACCGCCACTTGTAGACGAAGCCCGTTTGACATTAGATATGAAACGCTGGTTATTTTCTCCTTATGACCATCCTCCCACCATTCTGGATAGCCAACCAGCTGGAAACATGTCTCTTTAGTGTGTTTCTTCATCCCACAATGAGTGCAATACAACTTGGATTTATCTTTTTTCTCTTTGGATCAGAATTTAAACCTCTGTGCAGAATGTTTAGCAGCCAAACCCATTCCAATTTTAATCGAGTCACTATCAGAAGAACTTGATTTTAGTATATTCAACCGGGCCACTTCCCTTCGTATTGTAGCGTATGCTATTTCCACGGAAGGAAGAGGATCCTTTTTCAGGAAATCTCTCTTGACTGGTTCGAGCTTGTCATTAATCGTCATTAGAAATTGATAGTCTTTGTTCTTGAGTCTTCTTATTGTAGATCTGAATGTCTTCTGGGTCTTTCATAAGGTTTGAGACTCGCATATCTATAGACATCCAGATGTTTTGCAGTTTGTTCCACAAGTCTTCTAGTGTATCGGACCCTTGCCATAATGAATTAGCCCTCTTATAAAGGTCAAACACCAGTAACGAATCTGTACCGGAACCGTATGTGGTGGCTAACCCATCCCAGAGGGCTTTTGCAGTGGGATATTGCGAGACATTATTCACCAAGCTGGATTCAAGATTCTGGATAATCCATGTGAAAACACATTAATCATCTTGTTCCCACCTTGTATATGTGTTGTCAGTTTTGGATGGAGGTGTCGGCTTCCCTGTAATGTGAGAAACTCTCCCCCTTCCCCCAATTTCTTTCTTCATCAGGTTTGCCCATACGGCATATTTGTCACCACCGAGTTTAATCCATAGGGATAAATTCTCGGGGTTAGTTGTTTGTTGTTGTGTTCGAGACCATTTCTCAGAATGACAACAATCTGCAGTTGTTAATTCATCAGGGATTTGATTGACCACGACTTCATTTCCAACCATCTTTGTTGAGGATGTTCAGAATTCCCAGAATCACACGTGCTCTGATATCATGTTAAAAAACAAAGAGAGAAGTAGCCGCAGGAGGCGGCTAAGGTTTTGTGTTTATTAGAAAATATTCCCTTTTGTATTGAACTGTTTTTTTTATAATGAAAACCCAAGTAAGGCTCTCAATATATATAGAACTTAGAGGCCTATACAAGGAAACTTAATACACTGAATATTCTAACAATATCCTAAACCTAGAAACACATTTAGATTCTAATTGATATTCAAATGTTGATTTTAACGAAGATACCTATTTTAACAATTGCAGTTTCACAGAGAGCGAACATTATCAAGCTACACAAAATAATAGTAAAAATATTGTAGTAGACAATGGCAGTAAATAGACAAACCGACAACCAAGTCAAAATACTAAATCAGAGAGAAAATCAAAGACAAAAAAGGGAGTTTAGAGTTTTTAAATTGTAAACAAATTTCACGTGTTAGGATTTGAGAAAAAAAACATTTTATATATTTATTCAAATATAGTTGAATTATTATTAAAACGTTGGACATTATATAAAAATAACAATAATATTTAGATATTTGGTGTATATTAATACTAATTACATATTTAAAAATAATATATTTAATTTTAGATAGTTATTAACACTTAGCCCCTCTATATATATAGAATTTTGAATCGATCCAGATCATATTTATTATTATAAGTAATAGTCTCCAAGAAGGTTATTTATTTATTTATTTTAGATCATTATAACTATTAAGGTAAAAAATGTTAATATAAATAAGACTTGTCATACTATTTGGAGGATGTGAGTATTTATACTTTATTATTTATGTGGATTTATTACATTCTTTATCTAGCTTTACCCTCTTTCACCTACCAACCAAATATCATGGTTAACTAGTCTTGCAACTATTAGAAGCTCCTTAATTTCTCTCAAGCATTATTGGGCTAAAGGGAAGTAATCAGACATAGAGTTTTCAATGATGAACACAGTGGGAGGGTTTTTTGAGATGGTATCTGAAATTTATTTTCAATCCGAGTAAGCTTCAATTCCTTGAAGTGAATTATTTTGGTATATTAAATCCAGAAACAACTGATACATCTCTCACCCCCGAGAGTGAGGTCGTACAGAAATATCGAGTAATCCTATTAATCTGGCTCTATCATAAGCTCAGTTGGAAAAGCAAAGGCAAAAATTGCAAGCAGAGATCACATCGCTTCAGACCGAGAGAGAAACATTAATTGGGAGGATCGCCGACCCAATGGAGAGGATTGTTCCAACCAATATATGATGATATGAGGGCTACATTGAGATAAGAACTGAGACAGAGAGGGATGCCAACATGATCTTTACCAAACCTTATGAGCCCGATCAAAGAGATTAGTTTGAGCCAGGAATATCGAGTGAGACGTCATTACGTATCTCCAACAACTAGTGAGAGTGAGGATGATTCATATCCTCACAAACACAAGCACCACCATAGGAACCATGAAAGTACCAGACACATGCTCCACTCAGGATCCTGAAGGGAGAAGGATTATATGAGAAGGTCGCGAAGGGAACGGGGGATAGATAACGGGAGTACGACCCATAATAACCCGGTCACTAGGGTTGAACCAACAGAGAATAATCATTCAAACCGAAAAACACCCACGATCCCAAAACTATATTACCTCAAGGGGATCCGTAAGTTCTCCCATCGGCCCTAGATCCCAAGTAACTTTTTAAACCATTGGTCCCCAAAAGGGAACATAAACTTCATGTCCGCAGGTCGTCACCGTGGGGCAGTGCCCAACGGTATATCAGCAAGTCGGACATACGTTTCATATAAACCAAGAATTGATATTCAACATAGATTCATTATACCAAGTTTATCCATACTCGGCTCCCAACGATGGTTTAAACATTACCATGTATACTCAAGGGTACAATAGGAAACATTTCACCTTTGGTACTAAATATCGTAGCGGTTGAGTAGCCACATATATTCGATTTCCACAAGATAGAAATGTTTGATGGTATAGGTGATCTAAAGCATCAATTGAGCATCTTTCCAACATTTTGATGAGTTTCCCGGAGGATGACCGTTTGTAGTGTCGAGCTTTTCCGATGATTTTTAAAAGGAATACGTTGACATAGTAAAACTAGTTGGCTCCAAGGTCTATCACAATATTTGACCATATTTAGACCCTTTTCAGGCATCATCTCATGGGAAGTGAAGTGACAAAAGTTCAAGAGGAACATATAATGCAATGTAAGTAGTTGAACATGGAGAGTCCAAGAGATTATACTAAGCATTTTATGCACATAAAAAAAAGTCTCACTAATTTTCGTAAAGATGTAGCCATTTATTTGTACATGTAGGGACTTATTTCAGGGACTAATCTTTCTAATGAAGTTATGAAGAAAAATGCTATAATTGTTTATGCGTTGCTAGCGTAAATAGAATCACAAATTTGAATTGAGGAGACTATACATCTTCAATTGATTTCGGGCGACATACCTAGGTATAATTACCAGTCTCCAACCCTAATTCTTGTTAATACGATGGAAGCCTATATAGTACCTCAAGTGGTACAACAATCGTATGTCGCATGTTCACTCCCTTTACCCCTTCCACTCAGGCTCATTCAAGTAAAAAAAATCCACAATTAGAAGCCGACATATACCCTTTAAACCGGAAGTAGAGGGTCGACAAGAGGTCGTGATGACCCAAGGTATAAGTGAATAAGGTATAAGAAATTCACTGAGTTTAATGAAAATGTATCTTCAATTTACCAAAAGGCTAGAAGACATGTTCAACTTAGACCTCCTCCACCATTGACTAGGCTGATGGAGGTGTGGGGAAACAAGTTTTGTTAGTGTTACAATAATGTTGGGGACTTAACAAGAGATTGTATCATTTTGAGGAAAGAGATTTAAAGCTTAGTTGATAATGGAAAATTACTATAATAAGTTAGCAGAAACAGTTTTGAGGCTAAAAAAGCACCAATTGTAAGGCTAGGATAACCAAAACAAGTGGTTTAGAGGCTCAACTAACTGCCCCAAAACAAAAAATAACAATATGGTTATCGTCGGCCTTTATGACTTGGCGAATGAGTATTTGGACCAGGATCGGGATAGCCACGTGGTCGACATCTTCACGAGTGGAGAGTATCGCAATTTCGATCTCAACATGCATATTGTTGAAACCATCGTTAGATGAGATGATTTTAGTGTAGCTGTAAGAATTTTAACTATTTTGAGAGGTGATTTTATTTTTGAAATCACCAATTCGTCTAAAAAGAGACACGCAAGAGGCATGGAGACATAATTTCAAGGAAGGACATCATCGCACCTAAACCGAGCTCTATATACCTTGTATTCAAAGATGATGACTTTTGGGGCATTGCAGGCCCCCATGAGGACGCCATCTTGATAAAGACGTAATTCATATGAGATAATATCATGAAGGTTCTAAGAAGTATTGGTAGTTCAACTAATATTTTTTTCAAAGGTATATATAACCAAATGATATGGCCTCCAGCTTTGAGATATTATGATAGAATTGTTGTTGGTTCTACCAGGTTTAGCACTACTGTCCGGGTTAATCTCATGATGGTGGACCATCCAACTTTGTATAATACAATTTTGGTAGGTCTTTGCTGGATTGAATGCATTCCATCGCTCTACCATCCACTAATGTTTAAAGTTTATGGTTGGATACTGGTTTAACATAGGCGGAACAATCATAAAGTTGCAAGAGAATGATATACAACATTTTTGGCAAAAAAAACACTAAGAAATTAAAGTTAAAAAAGAGGATAAGAAAATAAAGCACAAAATAGAGGAATATCAGTTTTGTAGGGCCTCTGGTGGGGGTCAAAGTAGTTGATGATCTCAAAGAATCTCCTAGTTTTGTGGTACTAGTAGAAAATGTCGAAGTGTATTACTTTGAAGGAGGAAAAAGATTAAACATTGACATCAGTTTGTTTCAGCGCTTAAAGGACAAGTTGATCTGGTTTTTCATTAAGAATCTGGATGTTTTTGCATGGACAAGAAAATATTTGACAAGGGTTCCACCAAATATTATCTACCAAAACGTTTCGGCGAAACTAAATATCAGAACAATATAAAAAAAAGGTCTTTCTCCATCTAGAAGTTCGCGACCATAATTTCCCAAGTTGAAAGGTTAGCCAATATGGGGCACATTAGAGAATCACAGTATGCAACATGCACTGCCAACCCATTCTTAGTGAAAAAAAGGTAACCGATGGATGTGTGTAAATTTTACAGATCTCTAGAGGACATATCTGAAAGATCATTTTTTTATTCTAAGGATAAATCAGCTAGTGGATTCAACTTTAAAGAACAAGCTACTTTCCTTTATGGATGCATACTTTATGTGTAATAAGATCTAAATGCACCTCATGGACCAAGAAATCCTCATATTCGTTAAGTTTTGTGGCCTAAAGAATGTTAGAGCAATTTATCATAGGTTGGTTAATAAGGATTTTACCTCTGAGATTGGAAGAAATATCGAGGTGTATATAGACGACACGTTAGTCAATATTAGTGAGGATTATAGGTATATATACAACCTGTTTGAGGAGACATTAAATAATCTGAGAGTTGTGAACCTAAAACGGCCTTACTTGTTTTTTTTTATTTTATGCTCTTCAAACATATGTGCCACTTTCTTCCAAATTATGAGATAAATACTATTGTTTGGTAGACCAAGGAGTGTAACATGGATTTCAAGAGGATAAACCAACACTTGGCTTCCCAAGAAACATTTTCCAAGCTAAATATGGGGGTATGTTATATATATCTAGCGAAGCCTGGTTATGTGGTGCATGTCGTTTTGATAAGGGAAAATGGTAATTTTTTAAAGGTTGCCTATTACGTGAGCTAGATTCAACTACAGACAGAGACATGCTACCTACAACTATAAAACTTAGCGTTGGATTTGGTGGTCGCAACGAGGAATATGAGGTCCTAATTTTATGGCCATTCTATAGTGGTCTGAACTTATTTGTCCCTTCGAAACATCTTTTAAAATCCCGATATATCTTGTCGTTTAACAAAATGGTCAGTAGAATTGAAGGAGTTTGACATATTATACGAACCAAGAACGAATATCAACACACATGCCTTTGCTATTTCTTCACAAAATACTATATACATAGATACTCAAGCTATCAATCGATACTTCAGAAGCAAAGTGGGTTGGAAAAATCGATGAGGGTCCAAACATCACGGGATATGGAGCTGGAGTACAATTAATAACCCAGTTAGGGGAAATGATAAATCAAGATATCCGTTCCGGGTTCCAGTCTTCTAATAATGAGGATAAGTATGAGGTCGCAATTGTAGGGTTTTAGTTAGCATAAGTTTACGAGGCTAAGAGGGTTTGGTTAATTAATGACTCACAAGTTGTGAAAAATCATGCTCTGGTCAAGCAAGCTAAAAAAGAGCATCTGGTGAAATACTTAAATGTCTTGAATTTTTTACCATAATTGTTTGATAATTTAGTATGAGCATGTTCTGAGAGCCAAGAGTTCTTTATCAGATTCCTTAGCTTCGATAGCTTGCGCAAATAATAGTTAGTCATTGGTAACTTTACAAAAGAACACGTCAATAAACAAAGATCAAGGATTAATATCAGAGGATAATTTGATGTATGTATGAATGAGTGGGTGCTTGGCGGTCAGAGACTTTAAATGCCCTTGAAAGTGGTACCTACCCAGATAATAGGCCCACAACTCAGAAATAAAAAGTTCAAAGTTAAAATGTTTATCCATCTAGGAGGAACTTTATTCATGATAGACCTATGTTGTGCTACCTTAGACAAGAAGACTCAGATATGATTTTAAAGGAGCTCCATAGCGGGCAAGGTTCATCACATTACGGGTTCAAAACTCTTACCCGAACGGTTTTGCTAGCTGAATTTTACTAGCCTTCAATACTCGTCGATGCTAAGGAACTAGTAAAAAAGTATGATTCGTATCTGAACGTTTCCAATACGATTCGTTGCCTAGTTTTACTTAACGTTAATTTTGGCGGATTTTCCTTTTGATAGATGGGTAATCGACCTAAGTTAGACCTCTGCCCCGAGATATTGGAAATTGAAAATACATTATTATGACTGTAGAATATTTCTTAAAATGGGTAGAGGTTGAACCGCTCATAAGGATAATGGCAAAGAATGTGATTAAATTTATTTGAACAACATTTGTCACATGTTTGGTATGCGGAACTCGATAACTACATATAATGTCCTTCAGTTCTAAAATGCTAAGTTGAAGACTTTTTATAGAGAAAATAAGAATAGAACATCATTTTTCAAACATTTTCACCTATAAAAAATGAACAAGTGGAAGTGACTAACCAAAGGATACTGGAAGGTCTAAACAAAAAACATTGACGGAGCGGCTGGAAAATGGAAAACTTATCTTCATGAGGTCTTATAGGCTTACTTAATAACTACGTGAAAGGTTATAGGCAGTATCCTCTCGTACTTGTATATGGAATGGATACAGTGGTCCCGACGGACACTGCGATCTCGACTTTCAAAATCTCTAAATATGCCCCGGATTAGGAAACGAAGAGAGGAAAACGACCGAGATAGAATTCATTGGAGAAAAGAGGAAATAAGTGCATATAAAGATTCCACGCTATCAGTTCCTCATAAGAAGTTGGTATGCTTCTAAGGTCCAAAGGAGAGTATCTAAGGTTGGTGACAAGTCTTAAAGAAATGTCTTCCTACATACCAAAGGGAAGAGCTGGGGGAAACTTGCATTGAACTGGGAAAGTCCATAATCTATGACGGGATGAATCAAAGCGGAAACCTACAAACTGGTGGATGAAGACGGGATGAGCCTTCAACATCGTGGAATATTGAACACCTTCGAATTTATCATGTGTAAATATGTATTTGATTCACCTTGGTTTTTGAAGTAAGTATTTTATAAATTCTGAAGGAGCCGGTGGCATACTCGTTCCTACCCTGGTGGCGCATGAAGGTTTTAATGAGGTGTCTGTATAGTCAGCGCTCATCTATTAAATTTGTTGTCACTTTATTTCGTGTGTATTTGTTTATAACTCCTTTGATGTCCCAATCCCTTCGTAAAATATTCCAACTGGGATTGGTTGAAGCAGGGGTTCAATGAGTAACAAAATTGTAAAGGTTCCAACCATAATTGGTCGAAATATGAAATCAATAAAGGTGCACCAACCTAGGTTGATCACCTTCGTTGGAGTCTTGAGCAAAATGAGAAAGTAAAAAGTGGAACCTGATAAATATTGATTCTTTTGGTAAGAAAAAGTATAATAACAAGTGTAATTTTGAGTCGTTTAGAGAGATAATATAACTCAAGTATCTAGAATGTGAAAGTAATCAAGAGTGATAGTAATACAAATATCAATTCATGTTATTTCCAAGGTCAACCCCCTATTTATAGGGTGTAGGTGGTTACGTACAACATAATTAGTTAGAAACTAAGGATACTTCACCCCACCTCTTTACTTAATAGAAACACATTTTCTATAATTACACACTTAGTCCTTCACATTTACATTTGGTATTAAATCTATCCTTTAACTATAAAATACTCAATTAAATATACTTTGAGTAATTACTTCCACTCATCAGTGTTTTACATCCTTATGAGTATTCCCCTAGTTCTTGTAAAGAACTCTGAAGAAGGACTAATATTTGTTATATACAAGTCTATATTCAATTATTTATTATGAAATTTGTTTAAAAATATACTCCGAACTAGATCTGCATGCTGCTCGAATAATTCAAATTTCATATTCGTATTACGTTGTTTCGGGAAATTACATATCCTTTCAAGTTGTGAATCATTCTTCTTCAGTGAAAATAAACTCAATTATTTAGTTATGGTAATCTTTTGGGAGAATAAATATTACTTTCCTAGAAAAAAGTAGAAGGTAGTAGAACCTTCATGGCATGCGTACCATCTAATCATGACACGTTACACGTCTCTGCCTGCTCTAAGCTAGTATCCCGTTATCTGTCGATACATATATCTACCAAGTGGATGGATATAAACCTTTCAACTCCCTCTCTCAAAATCTCAGATCCATCTTTAACATTTCATCTATAAATACCACTTCATTTCTCACTTTTCTTATCACTATTAAATTTTAGAGATAGAGATCGAAAGTTGCATGAGTAATTTATTCCTCCACCGTTGTCGTCGTGTTCAACTTTTTCAGATAGAATCTGATCTTCTTTAAAACCCCCCATTTGTCCTGTTTATTTTATGTTTAGCCAACTATTGGGATTTGCTTACCATTACGCAGAGAGTTGCTGAAAGAGAAGCTTCCGAAATTGTCGATAACAAACCAAAGAAAATCACCAGAACCTTCACCTACGGTCCCTAGCCTCCTACCAAAAAGTCATCAACCTTCGTTTCCCTCGAAGGTTCCTCAAACAGTCCCTCTAATTTAGCCCTCAAAGCTTTCTCACAAAGACCTCCTCGAACCAATCGAAACCAATTACCTCGAATAAACAAAGAGGTATCTATTCGAAAAATAAAGAAGCATATTCTCATAAAAACTCATCTCCTCGAACAAGAAAAAAAACTTCTCCTTGGAAAATTCGATTTATCACTCTAGGAGACTTTAAAAATCTCAAACACTTCACTAAATCCTCCCACTAGAGCTACTACACCACCTCCTCTAGTGAAGGGAACATCTCTGACAAACAAAGGAGTGTCAATGGATCCATTCGGAAACAAACTAGCCAACCACTTGAAATATTCACAGTACTTCCTAAACTGCTCCTACCAATGTTGACCTTTTACAACTTCGAGAAGAAATATCCAACGAGGTCGCTGAATCAGAATCCAAAATAGATACTGATTCATACATTCAAAGGTGGGAAGTACTTCTCCTTATGATTCTGAGGGAGATGCCGCAAAGAAACAAGCTAAAAAAAACCCAAATAAACTATCACCCTCCCCGAAGACATTGCTGCAAATTTGAGTGTCAACCTCAAAGATGTCCTCCCGAATACCTTATTGCACCTAACAATATGTGATATGAGTATTTTAATCAATCTGAAATCAAAATCCTCAAAAAGTAGTGGGGTATTCCTGAAAGCGTTATCCTTCGATTATCTTTGGTAGGAGAGACCCCACTTTCGTGCGGCAATAAAAAGCTTGTAATCTACCCTAGAATTGTAAACCGAGGCCTTCATTTCTGTTGGACCCATTTGTGGTAGACTACTTCGAAATAATTTTCATCTTCCCAACCCAAGCAAGTCTGAACCTATGGTTTACTCTGATCTCCAACATTATGACATCAAAATGTTCCAAGATAGTTATACTAATAAAGCAATTCATTTCCCATACTGGTCTTTTGAAGAACCTTGTTCTTCATTTCTACTATATGACCCTCGGGAATTCATAAAAAATTATCTACAATCTTCTTGAGGTAGACAAACTGTGGAAGCATAAGTTCTCTTCATTTTTTATGCTTGGGAAAATGAAAAATATATCTCAGCTGATAATCCATCAAGGCTAAATCTCAAGTGGAATAGTACAAGTAAGTAACATGATTTTCTAATGAATTTCTCCTTCATTTATACCAAATGTTATTATTTTATGTTGAAATTTCAAGGCGATACAAGATTCATAAAGCTATTGTCGATGAGAAATTTGCCAAGCTAAGAAAATAGGAAGAACAAGTATGGTCCAACGAATTTCATAAGGCATTTGCTCCTCTATACATTATTCAGAGTTACTTGTGGCATGCCTCCCAAAATCCAACCACAAATTTCGAAGAAAGAGAAAGAATTTATGTGTCCTCCCCAAATCCGACCTCAAATTTCAAAGAGGGAGAAAAATAAAATAAAGACCATACCTCTACCTAGACCCTAAACTTTAAGAAATACATAATTATATTGTGGAAATGAGTAACATAAGCATCGAAGGTGCCCTAGAAAACATATTAGAAATGGTGTACGATCAACTTAAATTACCTCAAAACCAAATTCAAACTCATTCTCGGGTCACTCCCTCGAATTCCCCTTCCTTGTACGACTCGTATCTTCCATCTCTTCTAGGTGGACCATCCGAAGAAGTTCTGAATATACTCATCCCTTTTCAAACCTCAAAGGTGATGCCAAACAAGTATGTGAAGAATCCATCACTACTCGAAACCAACTAATAGAGCTTACAAAAGATGTGGTTTGATGGAAAAAAATAATATGCTCACACAAAAATTAGGCTGCTATCTTTACTAGAAACCTCATCGAGCAATTCTAAGCCTTTCAAATAGATAGGTCGGAATTCCACAGCATGGTCGTTCAAATAAAAAATCTCATAGCTTCGAATCATAAGAAAAAATTGGAGGAATTCAAGTTGAAACACCAAGCTGAAATCGATGAAGAGAATTTGAAGCACACAACACTGAAGAAACTGTATAAAAAGAGTGAAGATAGGAGAAAAAAGTCCTTCAAGACTTAGAATCGTACAAGATCAAATCTGAAGGGGGAAAAGATGTTGTTATCAATACTGTTGTGGATGCTAATGCACGCGACTACCTTGACGCTATGAATAATTCTAAAGAGGAGACCAAAATTTCAATGGTCCTCGAATTCCATCAAATATTTTCAAAGGCGGACCTGGCAGATTTCTGGCATTCAATACCAGTAAATCGATGCCTTAAAGAGGCCCTTTTCACAATTACAAGTGAATTAGAGGAGTTTGAATCCAAGGGAAATGGTGATATTCAATCAGTGTCTTCAGATGATGCGGGAAGTTCCTCGGAAGAAGACTCGAATAAAGGACACAGTAATACTCAAGGCCAATAAGAGCTTATATATATTTGTAATTTCGGTTGAATTGTATTTTTTTTGTTAATAACTATCATATGTCACTTTTTGCGCGCGCTCATTGTTTTGGGAAAATATGTGTAATCGTAAGTTCTATACGTGCTTTAAAAATGCTAAGTATGACTTTCATTTTTCAATTTATCCTTCAGGAATAAATCTAACTCCATATGTGCACCTCATATAATGTGTTGATAGATGTTAAAAGTTTGAATTATATCACCACTCACACTGAAACTTCGAAAAAGGCTTTAATAAACGTAGCACCTCGAATTATATCACCACTTATATTGGCATTTTGAAAAATGCTTTAGTAAATGTTAGCACCTCAAATTCTATCTCCACTCGCATTGGCACTTCGAAAAATGCTTTAATAAATGTTAATACTTCGAATTATATCACCGCTCATATTGACACTTCAAAAAATGTTTCAGTAAACGCTACCACCTCAAATTATATCGCCACTCACAATGGTACTTCGAAAAATTCTTTAATAAATGTAAGTACCTCGAATTATATGTTTGCAAATTACCGCAAGGGTGATCAATCCTTGTGTAATTTCCAAAATAATACTCTTATCATCATTTAGTAACCTTTTAACTTCGTTGTTCAAAGAAATTACCTCACAAACAAATGAACCTCTTTTGTCAACACATGGTATACTTAGAAACATTTGGCCAACCAAAAGAAATTGTATTTATAACTCTGGATATGTGGCACCTCCTGAAAACCTTCAAGGGCCACAAGGAGAGGAAATAGTATTCCATCGTACAAGCTATACAAGTAAGAAAACAAAAATATCATAAACGTGGAAATAATTACTCGCAATACAACTTTAAATTTTCAATATTCCAAGAGTGCTGCAAAAGTCTCCCCTCTTTATCCTGGAGGAGATATGTGACTGAATAATCTTCTCTACCACTAAATAAGATCATTTCCAATTTAGAGCCATTTTTTCAAAACTTTTATCCTTCATATGAAAAAGACCTTTCTCAAAACCTTGTCCCTAACCTTAAAATCTCTTCGTTTCACCCTCGAATTGTAGAGATCCGCATAAAATTTTGATAATGCATTAAGTTGAAATATGCTTTAACCTGCTTTTCCTCAATCATCCTTAGAATTGTTGAGTATCCTATAAGATGGAAGTGTTGACTCCACCAGACTTACTGCATCCATCCCAGATACTAACGCAAAATGAGTCTCTTGGGCTACACCTCGAGCAGTTGTTCTGTAAGCCCATAATACCTCTTGAATATAATTAGGTCATTTCCCAGCTGCACTTGTCAAGTTTTTATTCAAACCCTCCAAAATAGTTCTATTAGTAACTTCCACCTGGCCATTTGCTTGTGAGTGAAAATGTGTTGAAAAGCACTATATAGTTTCCCTCGAATTACAAAAAGAAGTCATCTCCCTTTTATTAAAATACTGCCCATTGTTTGTAGTAATTCTCCGAAGAACCCCAAATCTGCAACAAATATTAGACACGATGAATGTGACATATTTATCTCTTTTCCCTAACAATGGTTCGCCTTCAGCTCATTTTGAAAAATAATCCACTACTACTATAATTGTTTGTCGTCCTCCCGAAGACATAGGTAGTGGTCCTACTAAATTCAATCCATATCTATCAAAAAAGTCTACTTCGTAAACTAAAATTAAAGGTACAACTGGTTTATGAATATAATTTGCAAATCTTTAAAAACATCACAGCTTCATACTAAATTATTAGAATCATTCATTATCGAAGGCCAATAATATTATGGCAACAAAATCCTTTTTTTAAAGGTTTAAACCCACAATAAGTAGAGCCCTCCCCACCATGCAGCTTAGATAAAATTTCCTGAGATTTGTTCTTGCCCATGCATCGTAATAATTCCCTACTCAAAAGTTTCTTATAAATTATTCTATCTAATATCGTGTAATCATGCGCTCTAAATCTCAGCCTTTGAGCTAATTTTGTGTCAAGAGGCGATGTCATTTAAGTAAGAATTCTAGTAGATCAAATCGTCAATCTTCTCGGTCTTTCTCATCATTCACAAACAATCCTCAGAATATTTACATTCTTCCGACCTCGTTAATATAGATATACTTTCTTGTGATAAAATCCAAGGATATTTTTCAGTATATGCAATAGTTTCCAAAGAATCTACCACAATATTTCCCCACTCCCCCGGTTAATGTGTTCAACTGTCATTTTGTCAAACAAAATAGCTAAACCTCGTAGATCACACAGATATTAGACAAGTTATAATTTTGTTTAGCTTCGGATACCCCTGACATGTGATTGGCTACTATAGCTTCTCTAATTATACTCCCGTACTTGATCCCAATACACTGGAGCATCCATCTGTTTGAACTACCCATACCGCATTTGTTTGTAATGGATTCCTATGACTATCTTCATCTGAACGACTCGAATGGAATTCAACTAGAAAATCCGCTAAAGCTTGAGCCTTAATAGTCCTTCGAGATGTAAAATCGATATTGTAATTCCATAATTCAACAGATTATTTTATCATTTCGCTAGAATTTTCTGGTCTGTGTAACACATTTTTCAATGGAAACGATGTTCGAACCACGATCGAATGAGTCTAAAAATGAGGATGCATTTTCCTTGCAACAACTTCCAACCATCATATCAAAATCTGAACCTATTTAATTGACAGAAGAAGAGTCACTCACATCAAAAATTTCAATTAATTAGGATAAACTTATATTCCTTTTTCACTTATAATATACCCCAAAACATTTCCATATCTGAAACCCAAAGTACAGTTCTTCGGATTTAACTTTAAATGTACGACTCTCAAATTCGGGAAGGTCTCTTCCAAACCCCGAAGGTGTTCATCATCTGTAAAACTTGTAATAACATGTCATCAATAGAAACCTCCATATTCCTTACAATTTGAGTAACAAAATCTTTATTTACCAATCTTTGGTATGTAACTCCAACATTCTTTAAACCAAAATGCATGACCCGATAATAATGTATATAAACATAGTATTTTTCTGATCCTTTAGATTTATCTGAAACTGATTAATTCCTACACACATCCATAAAATAAAGGATTTTATTCCCTGATGTAGAATCAACAAGTTGGTCAATCCTCGGTGCATTGAATGGATCCTTTAAACACGTTTGATTAAGATATGTAAAGTTAAAACACATCCTATGTTTCCATTTTTATTATTCACTAACAATGGATTCGCAATCTACAATGGATAATACACTTCTCAGATTTATCCTACCCTTGATAATCGATCCACTTTTACTACAATTGCCAGATATTTTTCCACCAAAAAAGTCCTCAGCTTCTGAATAATTGGTCTAACGTTTGGGATCAAATCCAAACTATGACGTACCATCTCGTATGGAACCCCGACATCATCTTCAATTTTCCAAGCAAAAATCTCTAAATCGTTAAATTAGTACCGCAACAATTGATAACGCAACGTAGGTGACAACAATGTCCATATTTGAAAACTCTTCCCATTAGGAAACACATACACCTTTTGACGTAGGACATAAATAAACAGATAGAGTTGGAATCACTCCAACAACGAGCTTCGCGCTCAAGGCTTCACGCCTAATTTAGAGCTTCACGCTCAAGATTTCTACAGCTAGGTTTATTTCGCGGGATATAGTGAAACTCATTTTCTTTATTCAAATTCAACTGCTGATACAAAACGACTCTAGACCCTTTATATAGGAGATATATAGAATATATAAGGTCTACTATAACTCTCAAAAGATATATAATAAATACGCATACTAAGAGCTCCACTTAATTGTGACTCTTTAAAATTTCAAATCTATTAGGATTCTTTAGAGTAGTTTTAGGACTTCTAATCTTTCTATCCTGCATCAACTTTACATTTTCATCTACTATTAATGAACCCTGGGCCTCCCTCAGATCAACTATCCCATCACAATCTGAGAAAAACCGCCTTGATTGATATTCAATCATTTTATCACTAGCTGTAGGTTTTCTAGTATGCAAAGTCGTTGTATAACACTCTATGACCACATGTTGATCACTTCAAACCACCCTAACACAATCTCCAATTACATACTTCAAGCATCGATGAATTTTAGAAGCTACAACATACGTTCTAGACAATCATCCCAACAATAACGGTGTAGTTGGTCAGATAATCTACCACCATGAACAAAACATGAACTCTTTTCTTAAAATCACCATATCCCAACAATACTCCACCCTCAAATTCTCATATAACTTACATTGTTATCTCTATAAACACAACTATAGTACGCTTAGATAAGAAAATCACTAGTGGATTGTGCATCTTATCATATATTGACTTGAATAAAATATTTGTTGAACTACCAATATCAATGAGTATTCGTTAATTCTATGTTCATGTTATTTTTACCCAATCACCACCCCAACTTCATGAGGACCAACGATTCCTCTTAAATCATCATCAACATACAAAATGAAAGGTGTGGTATTCCTGTCATATAGATGAGTGGATATTTTTCCTTCTAATTGGGTTGCTAGACTCACTACATATTTTTTCCAAGAGCCATTAGTATTTTGAGCCATGGTATCTCTTCTAAAAATCGCTAAAGATTCAAAGTATTCATACAAACTTTGAAATCTTCCTGGCTTCACTGGTTCACTTACCACCAACACAATCTTCCGATCGGGGTCTAGATAAGGAGTGACATTTTAATCAATAGTGTTATTGTTAACATTTTTAGCTTTAGTTTTAGTTTTATTTATTTTAATTTTAGGTAGAAACAAATTTATGTTTGGAGAGAGAAACTAAAGAGAAGAGAGAGTAGGAAGAATAAGAAATATTTCCTAAAAAATAATGGTAACTTCACGGGGTAATCATATTTATATGAGACTTTTAGATCGAGGGTAAAAATATCAAAAACAATAACTTCACTAAGTAATTTAGGCTTTTTTTAGCAATTCCTAAAAATGTTAGGTACGGCCAATGTCCCACATCCCACATCGGTTATACATGTGAATGAAGAATAATATATAAGTCCATAATATATCTCTATTAATATGAGGCATTTAACTTGACCAAAAACATAATCGTGCGGGCTTTAGGGCCAAAGTGGACAATATCATGATAGTGTGGAAAACGATTGTTCTTACTTATATATGAAGGCAGAATATGCGGTATCCATATTCCCAAACAAAATTGAGTTTTTAAAATGTCAAGTGTTAAATTTTTACGATATCCGAAAGGTGCATGAAGATTATTGTCGAAGACTTCTGAATATAGTGTTTTTTTAAAGAACCTGATTTCACTACTGTCAATGATGTGGTCGTTGATGTGAGCGTGTTTGAAGATTAGGCAAGATATTAAACTGGTGCAGTTTCAGGTGTCAGGATGGTAGTGCAATTACTTGTTGCATTGTACGGTCGTACCACTACTTGTTTTGCAACGCTGTTTTTGTTCAGTTGTTTGAGAAAACAAGTTATAAGTTGCATAATGAGCTTAGTGGTTCATCTCACTCATCATTGGTTTTATATATAATGGAGAAGATATATGAATTCGCTACTAGAGCAAGAATATTTATTACAGAGATAAATCAAGAGCTTGGTGGTTCTTATTTATATATGGAGGCATAATATGTGGTATCCATATTCCTAACAAAAAATAGGGTTTTTAAAATGTTATTATGCTTTGTTGTTTATTTATTTTTTTGTCGAGGTAAATTATGAAAGTGTATCGTTTCGAATAATACAATAATTTTAACCGTGTATCGGTATGATCTTTTTTTAAATAAACTAAAAATTCCATATGAATTAAAAGTGATTGGTGTAGTTCAGGAGAATATTGAAACGTTCAAGATTTAAGTAACCCCAAAATTTAAGGAATATTTTTGTTGATTTTCTATGGGGTTAGATGCTCAACCAAAGACTTAGGTGCATAAATATATGCTAGAATATAAGTGTGAACTTAGCCAAAGACAAGTGTTAAGTTTTACGATATCAAAAAGGTGAATGAAGATTATTGTCGAAGACTTCTGAAAATACTTAAGTGTTATTTAAAGAACATTGGTGGAGTTTCAGGTATCAGGATGGTAGTGCCACTACTTGGTGTATTATACGGTCGTAAAACTGCTTGTTCTACAACACTGATTTTGTTCGGTTGTTTGAGAAAACAAGTTGTAAGTTGTATCGTGAGCTTAGTGGTTCAGCTCGCTCATCATTGGTTTTATATATAATGGAGAAGATATATAAATTTTTATTAGAGCAAGAATATTTATTGGAGAGATAAATCAAGAGCTTGTCTGATTTTAGAGAGAGATAGAGTAAGGATCAAAATAAATAATAAGAGAGACACGCTAAGATCCATAAGGTAGTTTGTAAGTTGGATGATCATTGTAATATAAGTAGACTTGATGTGTTAATTGTGTTTGAGAGAGTCTTCTTGTAACCTTCCTATATATAAAATGTGTGCATGTTGCGCGTCGATGCAAGAATTCTTCCAAAATCTGAACCACTGGCAAGCAGTGAATCATCCATTGGCCTAAAATTATGACCTACTATCGAATCATATAACTTAAGTCATGTGGTCTATGATAAATCTAATAGACCCTATAGTTTGATTACCATACATGTTTTCTTCTTTGACATAATATATATTTTAGTTGTTCTACCCTAGCAAGTGGTGCAGTGAGCCTGAATTTTCTAAAAAATAATTTGTAGGTGATATATACAAGGAACGACAAAGATCATTTTAGATCTTGATGATTGAGATTTTGAGTTCACTAGGAAACTAAGAAAAGTCATCAAGACGAGTTCTATGATGTTCAATCTTGAAAAATACAATGAAGAAAATGATTATAGCCTTTAGAAAATTAATATTTGGGGTTTCCTAGTACATAAAGGGTTGTGTACTGCCATTGATGAGAATATCAAAAAACCTGTTTGACGCCAAGGTTTTTTCCAGGGCCTATAGTGTTCTGATCTTGAGCTTTGAGGACGAGGTGCTTCAATAAATATCTGAAAAATGACGGTATTAGAGCTATAGAAACATGAAAAATTCCCTAGGGAACAAAACCTAGTGACGTTCTTTGTCAAGGGTAATGTTGATCGTGGTCATGGTAAATTTTATGAAATTAAAGATCCTAGTGACGTTCTTTATCGCAACCGGGTATTTTGTAACCACGGAAAAGTCTCAGAGTTACCAAAGCCTTACAATTTTAAATATACACCTTGAATTCCATAAATAGACCAGATGAAGAAGCAAAACACTTAAAGTCCAGTTTCTGAATTCCTTGAGATGTTTCACAGTTTGGATATTAATACATCTTTTGCTGATTTGTTAGAATATATGCCTAATACTCTAAGTTTTTCAAATATACTATTTCACAAAAAAGGAAGTTCGAAGGCTTCGAGATACTAACGCTTACAGTGGAGTGAAGTTATTTAATTCAAAAAAATTGCTACCAAAACTACAAGATCCATGAAGTTTTATTATGCCTTAAATGCCTTAAAAAATTGGTGATTTAAATCTTTAAAAATGTATATGTGATGTAGGCGTTAACATTATTTGGATACCTATGTCTATCTATAGGATATTAATAATATGTAGAATAATGGCTATAATTATTTCTCTACAATTAGCTTATAGGTCTTTTGCATATCATAAAGGCCTGATAGAAGATGTTTCGATAAAGGTTAAAAATATTATTTTTCAAATATATTTAATAATTTTAGACATGGGTAAAGATAGACTTAGACCTTTAATCCTAAAAAGATCGTTTCTAGTTGATGTTAGGACAATTATATATGTGGAGGCTAGAACATTGATTATCCGGATATGAGATAAGTGATAAGAGTTTAACATATTATATTTGTTGAAATTTCTAAACAATGTTGATGCTGATTTGATTCATATGGTAGATGAACCAAATGATAAATATGTATATAAAATATTTCCTCATCCTATTTTAAAACGTTCATTAGTCCATGATGTGCTTATCACAAGTGGTTTAAAATAAAAAGGTTACCAAATACATGAAAAATGAAAAAAGTCTACCATCTTAATCTAGGGATGTCCAAACTTCAAAGTTAAAAGATAAATTATCAAAAACAGAAATATATAAGTTAGAGTCCAAACATCCACCTTCAACTTTACTGAATGTCTATTTGAATGAACCTGTTTTTTTTTCATATTACTAATATTTGTTTGAGTGATGCAGATAAAGAGAAATTGTTAAAGCTGCAAAGATAACTCAAAAAAACCATAGGTTTGATGATAACAGATGTAAGAGAGATCAGATTTCCCAATCACCACATTAAGCTTTTGATGAAGGAAATCTACAATTCGCTAACTAATTATCATAGGTGCTTGAGTTCATTCAGGAAGAAAATGCAAGTTTTGGAAACTAATTATGGTCTAAATTAGGAAATAAGAAGATGTAATTTTGCTAAAATAACGTATTTTATAGAAAATGGGTTGTTCTGAGAATAAAAATCACATGAACTCATGTTACTATCAAAGAGTACTTGACGAAGATTGGTTTTCAAATACTTTTCAAGTTTCACAATGAGAAACCCAACAAGTCGAGTTACCGACTGAAACTAAGCATTAATTGGGAGGTAATCCAATATAAGTTTTATTTATTTATCTATCTATTTTTGCGGTACTTCTATTCTATTACGTACTTTTGTGCTTGTATTCTACATATGAGTCTGAACTTTATAACATTTTAATTTAATATATGTGAGTTTTCTTTTCTTTCATTTAAATTATGTTATGGTGGAACCAAAAACTTCAATAATCTAAGTCAAGTAGTTCATTTAGCTCTTGAATTTCAACTCCAAATATATTTGTTAGGCAGTATTGTTCCTTACTTAAGTTTTTTATGTTCTTAGTATTGCGAATAATATTACATTTTAAGTGTGGTGTATGAAATACGTGGGTTAGTTGAGAAAATTTCACAAATTTTGTTTTTTTATAATCATTTGATATTGTTTATTATATATTTTATAGCCTTAATACTTAATTCAAAATTGTGAATTTATTTCGAGCTAAAAAAAGTTAATAATTGCATGTTTATATTTTTATTTGATTAGGTCTTTAAATTTATTTTTGTCTAGAATTTATTAAAATTAATTATATTATAAATTTACTTTTAGTGTAACTTTTTACATATAATTTAATTAACTGATATAATAAAAATATATAATTAATAGTTGTCATATTTATATAAAAAATTTAAAAAAGATGAAAATTTAAAAAATAAAAAATATGTAAATAAATTAATGAAGAGATTGCATAAATTTTTACTCAAGAATCGGGTCTCATGCGTAATTTGGTGGAGATTCGTGTAAAAAATACTTTTTGTTAATTCTCGACATGTGGCTTGTCTAGTTTTGTAGTCTAATTAGTATGAGTGTGTAAGTCTTTAGGGGCCCTAAATACTCTGAACCAACTAAGAGGGATGTCATTGATTTAAAGATCATTAAATAAATTAGTATAAAGCTTAATAAAATTAGACATCGCACAAGTCATGTGTACTTATATATATAAATCATTTTGTAAGTTTATATGTCACTGTGATGCCTTATTACCTAATGACTTAGGCTAATTGGCTTAAGATTCATTATATATATTAATGAATAAATAAATTCACAACTATTAAAAAGAAAATTTTATAGAATTTTAGTTTATTAACGAATATATTAAAAAATATTCAAGTAAATAGTATATAATGTGTTAGAGATGTAAGGCCTAGGCTCATTAGCCAATATAATTTGTCTATAAATAAAAGCTTTATACTCTATGTATTGACACGCTTTCTAAATAATAAACGCTAGTTGTCTTTTTGTTTCTCTAGTCATCTTTCTTTATTTATCTTATTCTACATGGTATCTGAGTTTAGGTTTAGATCTTGAAGTTTTTGTGTCTTCCGCTATGTTGGCGTGAAGTTGTTTTAGCTGTCCGCCGGAAGAAAAAAAAGTGAATTTTTTCGGGTTTTGGATTTGGTGTGTGCAGCCACAATCAACAGACCTGATCGAGAGGTAAACGATGTCTATTTTTTCTGAATTTTAGACAGGGGGTTCGATACATCTAATCCTTCAAACTGACTGGTTGGATTATGATTCAGTGCTTCGGTTTGGGAGAAATCGCTACTCGGATAATGCATATTGTTTTTGGTAAAATCATAGATTCAATTTTGATTTTGATTTTTAATTTGATTGGAAATTAGATTTTAATTTGGATTTGATATTTGGATTTAGTATTGAATTTAGTTTTGGATTTGGTATTTGAATTTGGCATCCGAATTTCGGTTGGATTTGGATTGGGTATTCGAATTTGAGATTCATTTAGATTTTGTTTGGGGTTTGACATTTGGATTATGTCTGAAGTTTGCTTAGATCGGCGTATGTCGTTTTGATTTGTTTGGTGTTTAGATTTTGTTCTTCGTTTGGATTTGGATTTGGTATAGATTTAGTTTGGATTCGTTTGGACTTGTTTGGATTTGTTTGGATTCGCTTGCCTTTGTTTGGATTCGTTTGGAGTTTGGACATTGGAGTTTGGATTTTGAATAATGAAGAATGAAGAATGGAATTTAGAGTTTAGAGTTTGAATATTTGAGTTTGGAGATTGGAGATTGAAGATTAGATATTAGAGATTGGAGTTTGAAGATTGGAGTTTGGAGATTAGATATTGAAGTTTGAATATTGGAGTTTGGAGTTTGGAGTTTAGAGTTTAGAGTTTGGACATTGGAGTTTAATTTTGGATTTTGACGTTTCGATTTTGATTTTTTCGTTTTGTTTTGATTTTGCTTTCGATTATGGTTTTGAAGTTTGATGTTTCGTTTTTGCTGCAATTTTGGTTTTTATTTTGTGTAACAAACTCACAATACAAGAATAATCATTGCGAGTTTGAGAGAGGGTGTTAGAGATATAAGGCCTGGGCCCATTAACCCATATAGTTTGTCTATAATAAGAGCTCTATACTTTATGTAATGACACACTTTCTAAATAATAAACGTTAGTCGTCTTTTTATTTCTCTAGTCGTCTTTCTTTGTTTTACCTTTTTCTACATAATGAAGTTTAACTTTTGGAAAATAAATTGAAATATTTTTAGAATTCTTCAATATTTTATTCATAACATGGGGTTATGAATTTTTCACTTCGTTTCATTTGCTCTTTTTTTACAATTAGGAAATTTAGTTTTGCTTTATACTATAGGATAATATTATTTGATCATACTTATAAATGTGATATTTAGTTTTTGCTCAGGACTATCAAGTAAATAACTTCGGGCCATTTGATCAAATGATGTTTATCTTTGATTGTATATTAATTTTATACTAATTTGGTTTTTAGATAATGAATAAAATACTATTATATTGTTATTTTTATGTTTATTAGTAATTGAGATATAAAAAAGCAAAAAAATTTAAATTACAAAAGAAAGCTAGATTTGAAAAAAGAATAAAAAACTTAAAAACTTAAAGATAAAAAGAGAATTAAAAAATAAATTTATTGGATAGCTTAATAAATAAATCATAATATATTATTATCTAATTTAAAATAATATAATAATTCATTTATTTTATTTTACGAGATTTAAGATTTTATTTTTAAAAAGTATGATTTCATATAAAAATTTATAAGTTTTTCGATAAATGAAATACATACGCACCAAACACAAAAGATAACTAAACTATGTTCTCTGCTAATACTAATGTTATTTATTAAATGTAGAATCCAAAAACTTATGAGATAACTAAACATGTAGATATGAAGTTACAATTCACCCGGTGTGTTCGGAGAAAGAGCAAATAATAATGGAAAAAAATATTAGGTGCCAAAAATTATTCGGATACTCTTACCAAGGTATTAGAGATTTAAAAGTTTACGAACTAGATGAAGCTTGTTCAAATCTGAGATGCATATGAATCGGATGTTTCGAAAGAGTAGTTAGAACATCGGGATTATGGATTCGGTAGTCACTATAAGCCTAGGCGAAGAGTTGTTAAGTTTAGACTAAAAGTGATTGTTGCAGCTCAACCAAATACTTAAGGGACAAAAATTTACAAAAAAATCGACAACTTAAACTTTTTTATGTTGAATATCTACGTGGATGGATGTTCAACCAAATATTTAAGTTTAGAAACGTCTGGTGAAATCTAAAAATTAGTTTAGCGAAAGACAAGCGTTAATGTTTCTGTAAAATCTAAAAGCTCCCTGCCTATTATAACCCAGGTGATTTTAAATATATCTAAACATTAAAAAAACCGACTTTACTAATACGTTGGAGAATTATAATTTATGAATTAATCTTTCCGGTTAATCATGTAGCCATTAAAAATGTGTTCGAATAACCAACCTAGTTTTAAAAGGATGCAATCTTGACTAAAGTTCTAAATTTAATATTATACTTATCACATGTTTTTCCGGTCCGAACAACTATTTAGTGGTTTCATCCCAAACCTAAATTTAACTTGTCTAATAGTATAATTAAAAATGCAAATGATTAGTAGTTGAAATTTCACAAAAAAAAAATAGACAAATATAGGAAGTGTTTTCCACCTAATTTAATGTAGGGTGTAAAGTGTGTGCGGAAAAACGTAAAAATGGAAAAGAAGGTGGCTGGCCTAACCTATACCCAATCACTTTTGACCACGTAGTAAGCCACACTAAAATATAAAATATTTACAGAAATTGTTTTGTTAGGTATGTTTATAGAGTTAACTTTTGGGATTTGATAAAAGTATTTTGTACTCATAGGGCTGATTAAATAATTTATTTAATTAAACTGGTCGACCGATAAGAATATGTTAGAGTGGCGATCAAAGTCCCACATCCCACATCGGTTAAACATGGGAAGGATCAATGGTATATAAGTGAGAACATACCTCAACTAGTATGAGGCCTTTTGGTAGTGGACCAAATGCAAAGCCGTGAGGGCCTTCGGGTGCCAAAGTGGACAATATCATACTAGTGTTGAGATCGGTTGTGTTCCGTACTTATATACGGAGGCGGGATATGCGGACTGGACCCTCATATTTCCAACGCCGATGGTGGTAATATTCTCGGAGGTCGAACATGATGAACCAGTAACTATGCTCAAGGTGAATGATCTACTCTATACATCCTAGTTCGGAGCGTCCATGACTCATCAAGCAGTGGTATTTGATTGGAGTGGATAATGGAGCTAAGGAACAAGACCAGGATGGTCGAGTGAGTAAATAGATCCGCTGTAAAAAGCTCTATTGCTCAGATGGAGGAATCTCTGATTAGATTGAGCGGATGAAAGTCAATTAAGAGGAGGCTAAGTGGTACTTTGTTCGAGATGAGGAATTGTTAGAGTGGCGACCAAAGTCCCACATCCCACATCGGTTAAACATGGGAAGGATCAATGGTATATAAGTAAGAACATACCTCAACTAGTATGATGCCTTTTGGTAGTGGACCAAATGCAAAGCCGTGAGGGCCTTCGGGTGCCAAAGCGGACAATATTATACTAGTGTTGAGATCGGGTTGTTCCGTACTTATATACGGAGGCGGAATATGCGGATTCCCAATTCACAACACCCATATTCCCAACAAAATATTTTTTTGTTGTGAATGAAAACTTAAATCAATTAGAAAAATTCATACATGGTCCTAGAGTATACCCCGCGAGGTTATAACATCTAATCATCTAGATCAATAATTACTAGAAAGTCAAAATAGAGGTGTCTGAATTGAAGAGTACGACACCCGGATAAAACAACATAATCTCGTAACATGCAAATGACTAGGTGGCTGAGGTGGCTAAGTGGTGGCTCCATGAACATCCCATACGAAATCCACGCTCCAGTCCAAACAAAGAATACTTGTATCACAAGAAAGAGTAAGTTAGATTTAAATACACTAAATTTGCCAGCTAATCTTGGTACCATGAAATCTAAATCGGAGATCCGATAAGATATAATATGATATCGTTGAGGCCAAAGCCGGGGCAGATCCAAAAATTCTTGAATTCTGCTCTTTCCAAATGTGGTAGATAAGCGCATTGAAACAAGTTCGTCAAATACTCTGGTTTCGAGAATTAGACCATCTTGATGCCTCATCAATCCAAGATAGCCAGAACGAAGAGTGAAAAGAAAAAGTCTTCATCCTTCAGTGCAGTCTTGGCTCAAGTGGAGTCACATATTAAGGCTCAGATTGGTGTCGAACCAATAATATCGGTCACACCTCTAATAGTAAAACCAGACTCATATCTACATTGTGGCCGTTTATCAAGTATATCCTTAACAACAAAAAACTCACTACCCTTTAATTATCCCTCAACCTAGACTACCACAACCACAAGCTCTGGCCACGACAAGGAAAAACCAAACTTCCTTGAACCAAGACGGACCTCCGAGTAGAGGCAGGGATTATGGTATAAATAAATAGTTTTGTTATGAAAACTAAGTATAACTAACTGAAACAGTAACAACGATTTATGAGAAGGCTAAGAACTTTGTTCAATTTCGAAAGACATTCATGATAACAAATCCTCGGAAGGAAAGATAATATAGATTCTACAAGTATCATAAAGACATCAATCACTGGACCATATGTTGTATAACATTAAAATAAGAAGTTAATAGTTTAATTCATAACATCAAACTAATTGAGTTTATTAAGGCTCTGGTGACTCATACCCTGAAGGTATGCGAAGCCTGAACCAAAGTAATTCAATGAGAGGGTATGCGCTACCCGATATTTTATATTAGTACTTAAAACCAAATTCTAACAAAGAACCATTATTAGAGGTGATTATTTATCCTGAGTGACTAACACCTCCAATCATATTTGAAGCTTTAAAGCTCAATAACAAGAGAAAACCTCCCCTAATTTTTAATGTGCCCCTCATCTCCATCATATTTAATTATACAAAATTTAAAGGGATGATATCCCATATAAGAAAGTTGTAACGATCTGCGGTGATATAGTAAATAATGAGGTCAGGATAAACTTGATAGCGACAGGCAGTTTAGCCAATATCATTTTTAAATCCACCAATGATAAGATGAGGAACCCTCTGGACATCCAACCTTCGGCGAGAGTAGTGGTTGGGTTCACATGTGCAAGTACCTCGGTAATAGGACAATTTTAGGGTGAAGTAATTTTGAGTACAGACAGTATAAGAAGGTTCTATAATTCTGTTTATGGTTGTTGACAGTCCCACTTTTTGTAATGCAATTTTCGCAAGGGTGTGCTCGACGTGTCACATTCCATTTCCACTATTATACACTTATTCCTTTGCTACATCGTTGGATTAAGGTCGGGTAATAAACAAATAATCAAAAGATCACTCGGGAATTCTACGCAACATCTCTCGCTTAACAGTTAGAGGGGTCTCACATTCAGGTCAAAGTTATGGACGACCCAAGAGAGGCCTCGAGAATTATTATTCCAGATGAAGGAATTGAAATGTACGTGTTTGATGAAAGTAAAAATATAAAGATCAAAACTTTGATGTCATGTAATCTTTAAAGCGAATTGATAACTTTCTTACCTAATAACTTGGATGTATTTTCTTAGGAAGAATGAGAAGTGGCAAAATTTCCTTCTGATATTATTTGTCACAAACTATCGATCAAGACAAATATTAGGCTTATCAAACATAAGAGTTATAATTTCATCTGAAAATTTTAAAGTGGTAGTAGCCGAATTCGATCGACTCTTTAGGATGGGAAACATCATAGAATCTCAATACCTCATCTAGATAGTAAACTCGATCTTTATAAACAAAATTGGGAAGTGGAAGATATGTGTAGACATTACTAATTTGAACATGGCATGCTTTGAAAAACCCATTTCCGGTCTCAAAGGTCGATCTTGGTACATTCTAACTTAAGCAAAAAGCTTGTGTCCTTTATGGATTCCTACTCAAGCTACAACTGAATTTAGATACACCCAGATAATCAAGAGAGCACCGCTATCATAATCGATTAGAACTTCAATTTTTTCAAGATTTTATTTTCGGACCGACAAATATGGGAGCAACCTACCATAGGCGAATCAAAAAAAATCCAATCAAATAAGCTAAAATATGAAGGTATATATAGATGACATGCTCGTTAAGAGCCCTAATTCTTGAGACTACATATATGACTTTGTGAAACCTTTACGAGCTTAAAGGTTACTAATCTTATAGAGAACTACGACTATAAGGTCTATTTCGAGAAGTTTCTGTGCTATATTGGCAGAGAGATAGAGGGATGGAAGGTGATTCATCATAATTTGAGGCTTTAGTCTTCATGTTTCCGCGTGGATTTGTCAACCAAGTTCAAGTTTTGACCGAGAGACTAACGTCCTTCAACAGGTTAATTTCTTACTCTTTAAACACGTGTTTACCTTTATTTTAGGTGTTAAAGAAAGCCAACTGATAATATTTGTCATACCTAAAAGTTTTATATAAGCTTCTCATATGAGAGAGACTATTTATTTGCCTGATAATGTCCGAATATCATGTTAGTCCCTAATAAAGATATGTACTTAAAATCGTTCCTTTAACTTTTTATTATTGACATTTAAGTCCCTGAATTTCTAATTACTTATCAATAGCCCCCCTAGTTCTCATGCCAGTAAATGAATGAGAACTAAGTGTCTTCGAATCATGGCAAAAGAAACTTCAAAATCTGACAATTTAAAAACACTAACATCTTTCTCCTCGAATCTCGCTAAACGCAGATTTGACAATTAAAATCAACAACCTTTCTCCTCTAATTCCAACAGACGCGGTGACACATCGAAGTATGCTTTCATAAAATCATTCCTCAAGTTAACTTCGAAGTTGATATTTAAAACCTAAATGTTTAAATTTGTCATGATTACCTGCTAGGCTTACCGCTAGCATGACAAATGTCGAACACGTAACATTGTTATCGTTTCAAATTCGGTCCAATCACCAAAAACACCTTTTCCACTTCTACACTCATCTCCTTTTTCCTATAAACTCATCTACAATTTAATTTTTAGTTTCACAGCCCAAATTTCTTGAGAGACAAATAGAAAACCTCCAAACCTTTAACTACATTCACTGTCTTCGTCAAAACTTCTGGTTTGGAATGCTTATTGATAATGTGTGCCTCTTTCAAAGTTTGGCAGACGTAATTGTGTTACTCGAAGCTCCGACAGATTTTGGCATCCTAAAGCTGTAATAAGAATCGATTAGCCAACATTAGTTTTGTTTTTTTCCTCTTTCGGAGGTTTTTGCTAGCTTTGAGTCATTGAACTTTGGTTCACTTAAAAAAAATTCCTTTTAAAGATATATTAAATAGGTATCATTTATCCTCTTTAAAGCTCCGACTTCAAGCCTTCTTATAACATTAGCTCAATGATGCTTTGTTTTTTTTTTCTTTTTTTTTTTCGGAGGGAACCCGCAGCCGCTACTCAGAGTGCAATGAGTGCGCACAGGGTAAACCCTCAGTCTGACGCGATAGCCTGCAAACCAACGCCAGAAGGTAAACCACATAAAGTGACAGACTCAGCCGAGAAAGTGTATGTAGAGGGACTCGAACTCATGACCTTTTGGTCATAAGAATGCCATACTCAATGATGCTTTGTGTCTGGTTTATGATTGGATATTACTGCTTCCTTAACTACAACTCCATAAACCCTCAGTATTCTAAACTACTTATAAGCAACGGAATATAAGCCTGTAAGCTCTATCAATTATTTCCTTCAATGGTTTTGTTAAGTGGGTTTTATTTTGACCATTTGAAACATTCATTGGTGTATGTTATATGGGAAATAACTTATGGTTGACCTCTTAGAATTTTCAATAATATGTTTATGGTCGAATCCTTCTTAAGATTATAAAAGGTAGCATAGAATTTACCAATCCTCATAATTTTATTAATGTTTTAGTGACTCACCCCTTTTACCGATTATATGTTGATAACCTTGTACATGTTAATCACCAAATAAATGAAAAAAAGAAAATGTATATTAAATCGTCGACTATATCAGTATCTCATTAAAACCTTCCTGCCAAAACTAGGGTAGAGCAAAAGTGAACTACTGATCATTGCATCCGAATTATATATAAAGAGAATTAAAACAAAATACAAGTGTTATAAAGAGAATTAAAAAAAATACAAGTGTTATAAGTGTAGTAAAAATGAAGTTTCAAACGTTCCATGTTACATAAGTGGGGGAGGGTTTTCATTTCATTATCCACCATTTTATAGGTCTTTTGTTTAACTTTTTCGGGATCATATGCGATTTTTCCCAGTTTGGCATGAGTTTGTCGTCTTTGGGATCTTTAGTGTGTTTGGATACCTTTTTTAGGACCATGTCTCCTATCTTGAACTCGTAGAAGTGGGCACCTGAAGCATACATGTTTTTTATTAGATTCTCTTTTTCTCTATCATATCTAACTTCCCCCTCTTCCGATAAAGTTGCTTTTCTTTAAAATTATTAGTGATTCTAAAAAACGGTAAAACGGTTTGACGGGGATGACTACATCCATTCTATAAACGAATGAGAAAGATGTTTCACCAGTAGTCGTTGAAGATCGTTCTATACGTCCATAAGTCCTCCTACAAAAAGTTAAATAATTTCTTTGTGTTCTCGATAAGTTTTTTTCAACCAATCTAGCAAGATTCAGTTTGTTACTTATATTTAACCATTAGTATGAAGGTCTAAAGTGTGAGAAATACTTTACGGATTTCTTACTTAACTTATTGAACCATGAAATTAAATCATCCTGTAATAATGCGGAATAAATACTTACAAGATGTAGACCTTCTTTGATCTTCAGATTCCTGACTTGAAGCGGATGATCCGTGATCCTTTGCTAGGTTATCGATTCTTCTAAGAGATGGCAACCAAAACACACTTTTATAATTGATTCGAAGGAAGAATCAATTTGTTTTTTCTTAAAGGATTTTTCTCTCTGTATTTGATCTTGTGTCTTTTAAGAATGAGGAACTCATTCTTATATAGAACTGAAGTGAGAAAACGGTTCTTCTCTTTTAACCGTTTGTAACTTCCAGACGGTTACTTAATGAAGACCAGTCCTTATTAAATTTCCACCCTTAGGGACCATAACCCGGTATTATTTTGTTTTACAAAATAACCCCAAAACTTTTATATTTTGCTTAAGTTGTTTATTTCCGAATCCAATCCTTCACAGTATTCGGAATTAAACCTGGTATCTATACAATTACCTCCATGATACATATTTTATCTACTAGTCCATTCTTTTCTTTATGATTACTTTTATTGGACTAATATTAACGATAGTTCGATACATCGATAAAACATGTGACGGTCCAACTTAATGGAGAAATTCCAACAATCTCCCACTTGGATCATCATATGCTACTATAGGATGCATCCACTCAATGAACGTTCTTAATTTCTATCGTCACATAGATAACCTTAACAATCCCGTAAATGACCATTAACGACATAGGACTAAATTTATCATCAATGCATTTCAAGCCGTAAATAGATGCATCAGTAATCATGATATCGCAACAATCAACTACATGGATCTATCATGGTGCATAGCATAAGAATAATATGAAATGTAATATTACATATCTATTCTTAACTAGTCCCACTTAATTGGAGGTCTACTTACAGCAGAGTACGAGTAATCAAAGATAAGAGCACACTGAAAACTTATATATAAATATGTTTGCATTAATGACCTTAAGTTCGCGAATATCATAATACAAACAAATTTAATAGCTTATACAAACTCCCACTGACACTAACAATCCTCTAAGTACATAACACCCATGTTAATGGTGTGTTCAATAAAAACTTTAGGTACTAATGTCTTCGTAAGAGGATCTGCTAACATTGAGTTTGTCCCTATGTGCTCCACACTGATTTGACCACCCTGTACTCTCTCTTTAACAGACAGGAACTTGATATCTACATGTTTGGACTTAACCGAGCTCCTGTTACTGTTTGAATACTGAACTGCCGAGTTATTGTCACAATATAATCTAAGGGGTCTTTCTATCCCCTTTACGATTCGCAGTCCCGTGATAAAATTTCGCAGCCAAAGCGCCTGATTGGATGCCTCGAAACAAACAACAAATTCCGCAGCCATAGTGGAAGATGCAATGAGTGTTTGTTTAACACTTTTACATGATATTTCACCTCCCACTAAAAGGAATATAATGCCTGAGGTTGAACGACGAGAATCCTCACATCCAGCGAAATCCGAGTCGGAATACCCTATGACCTCCAGTTTATCCGACTTGTTATATGTTAATTTGTGATGTTTTGTTTGTTGCAAATACCGGAGAACTCTTTTGACTGATTTCCAGTGTTCCATCCCCGGATTACTTACGTATCTCCCTAACACGCCCACCACAAAAGCAATATATGGTCGTGTACAAACTTGAGCATACATCAGACTTCCAACCGCCGAAGCATATGGAACCTTTTGCATTTCCTCAATCTCAAGTTTTGTCTTTGGGCATTGCTTAAGGCTAAACCTTTCACCTTTTGATATAGGGGTTTCCTTTCCTTTGCTGTTAGCCATCCCGTAACGTTGTAACATACTCTCAATATACGCCTTTTGTGATAAACTCAAAATTCCATGGGATCGATTCCTATGAATTTGAATTCCTAACACAAATGATGCATCACCAAGATCTTTCATATCGAATTTGTCCGAAAGAAATTTCTTGGTCGTATGTAACAATTCCTTATCGTTCGTGGCCAATAATATGTCATCAACATACAACACTAGAAATATGAATTTGCTCCCACTGAAATTTGGATACACACAATCCACCACTGAATTTATCTCGAAACCAAATGAGACAATAACTTCAAGGAATTTGTGATACCACTGTCGAGACGCTTGCTTGAGACCATAAATAGATTTCTTCAGTTTACATACCATCGACTTTGGATCACTAGAGACAAAGTTTTCAGGTTGTAACATATAGATCGTTTCCTCAATGTCTCCATTAAGAAAAACGGTCTTTACATCCATTTGATGGAGGTCAAGGTCGAAGTGTGCAACTAATGTCATGATTGTGCGAAAAGAATCCTTCGAAGAAACTGGAGAGAAGGTTTCTTTAAAGTCAATCCCTTCACGTTGAGTAAAACCCTTAGCTACAAGTCGCGCTTTATGCCTCTCCACATTACCTTAGAATCCTGTTTGGTTTTAAAAATCTATTTACAACCAATCGGATTCTTTCCCTCAGGTAATGGAACAAGCTCCCATACCGCGTTATCTTGCATTGATTTAAACTCTTCGTTCATTGCTTTAATCCATAAGTGAGAATCATAACTTTTCATGGCTTCACGAACACTTAAAGGATCGTTTTCTGTTGAACCATAAAATTCTTCATGTTCTTGAAGATACACTATATAGTCTGAAGATATAGCGCTCTTTCTTTCTCTAGTAGATCTACGCAAAGGCATAATTTCTTCATTTTGCACTTAAACTTCTTGAGAAGGTAGAGTTTGTTCTTCTTGAACAACTTCATTTTGCTCCATTGGAACAACATCCATAGGAGGAAGATTAACATCATCTTGAGTATCAATATGTTCTAACGAATCTGAAGTGATGATTGGCCTTTTAATTACCATATTATCATCTGACACTATAGTATCATTGTTAGAACCTTCATGAATCTCTATTGATTCTTCCTCAAAATGAATGTTCGTTACTAAATTCTTCCCCCCAAACTCTATATCCTCAAAGAATTTCGATGTACCCGTCTCAAATATATTCTTTGTGGAATGATCATAAAACTTAAAACCCCTACTGTGCTCGGGATATCCGATGAAATAACTACTAACCATTTTGGAGTCCAATTTATTTTCATTCGGCCTATAAGGCTTCGCTTCAGCTGGACATCCCCAAACATGTAAATGTTTTAAACTAGGTTTACGCCCAGTCCAAAGTTCATACGGTGTCTTAGTAGTTGCTTCCGTCGGAACTCTATTAAGTAGGTAGGTCGCACATTTTATTGCTTCTCCCCAGAGTGATATAGGTAATGTTGAATGACTAATCATACTTCTTACCATATCCTTCAATGTACGGTTTCGTCTCTCAGATACTCCATTCTTGTTGGGCGAACCCGGCATTGTATACTGAGGGACTATGCCACACTCTTCTAGGAACTTTGCAAACAGTCTATGATGTTTTTCACCTGAACCATCATATCTCCCGTAGTATTCACCACCACGTTCCGATCTGACGCACTTAATGTCTTTAACAAGTTGTTTTTCAACTTCGGTCTTAAAGACTTTGAACTTGTCAATGGCCTCTGATTTTTCATGAATGAGATATAGATACCCATATCGTGAAAAGTCGTGAATGAAAGATACAAAATATCGTTAGCCGTTCCATGATGCTGTAGGGAATGGACCGCAGATGTCTGTATGTATCAAATCCAAGACCCCTTTCGCTCTGTATGCATCTAATCGTTTCACTTTGGTCTGTTTTCCTTTTATACATTCAACGCAAACGTTGAAGTCCGAAAAATCCATTTCACTTAATAAACCTTCTGAAACAAGCTTTTCAATTCTATTTCTAGAAATGTGACCTAATCGCTTGTGCCAAAGTTTTGCTGATTTTTCCATTTTACAATTTAGTTTTCCATGTACATTTACATTCATTATCTCTTTGTGATCCTTTATAGTATCCAATAAATACAAGTTATCATTTGCTATTAACTTTCCAGAACCAACAACATTACCATGTAAATAAAGACATAAACTTTCATTTCCAAATAGACAAGAATAACTTAATTTGTCCAACAACGGAAAGGAAATTAAGTTCCTTCGAAAAGAAGGTACATACAATACGTCTTTTAAATACAAAAAATGTCCACCGGTAAGCAACAAACGAAAATCACAAATAGAATGAACTAAACACGAACTACCATCAGCTGTATAGATGGATGTTTCACCATCACTCAGGCTTCGGTTTCTTATCATACCCTGCAAAGAAATACAAACATGAATCGTTGCTGCTGTATCAACCCACCAAGTATTTCTCGGCACTGAAACTAAATTGATCTGAGAACAGACCATAGAAGTGAAAATACCTTTAGCTTTCATCATAGCCCTCCATTTTTTACATTCTTTCTTAAAGTGTCCCGGTTTCTTACAATGGAAGCAACGCCCTTTACCAGACGTACCCTTATGCTTCTTTTGTCCCGAACCGGATGCATGTGCATCTGAACCTTCATACTTTCTCTTGATTCCCTTATCCACTTGAGCTTTCACCATTTGCATTTCTGGATGTTCTTGCTTCATCTTTTCCTCCTCTTGCGCTACCTGAGAGATGAGCTCGTTTAGAGTCCATTTCTCGCCCTGACAGTTATAAAAAGTTTCGAAGTTCTTATACTGAGGAGGGAAAGAGTGAGAAGCAAAGCTTACCACAACATCTTTCGGAAGGTCAATCTTAAGTGCTTTCAATTTGGAAGCGATGTTTGACATTTCCAAGATGTGCTCACGAACAGTCCCTTTGCCACGATATCTCATAGAGGCTAGCTTAATAAGCAGCGTCTTAATCTCTACTTTATCGTTCTTGGCAAAACATTTCTCTACCTCTTCGAGAAATATTTTCGCATTAGTGATCTCAGGTGGAACTGCACCACGGAATGCTAATGGAATTGCTTGCTTCATGATCCCTAGACTTATCCTGTTTGACTTTTCCCACGCCTCTGACTCTTTCTTCTCCATCGGAGAACTGTCATCAGTTAGAGGTTTAGGTTCATCGACTCTTAATGCTAAGTCGTAATCATGGCACATCAAGTGCAGCAACATATCTTCTTTCCACAGCTCAAAGTTGCTCCCATTAAGTATGGGTGCCTTTTTGTCTTCCGGGTTATAGGAATACGAATTTGCTAACATAACAAACAACAAACTATAATTAGCCAAAAACATCACTTAACATATAATCTCTATAGTATTTAACAAATAAACATAGCATAATAAAACATACTCTTACAACATCAATAAGATACCTTTGGGCAAGCATATTAATTTGTATATGTATGAGTTTGAGCATAATTAATGTTGATCCTACTATTGACTTAAGTAAGAAAATCTTCCTTTCGACCGATTTTCCTAGTTCAATTGTCTTAATGATCAATTCACAAATAACTATCTCGTGTCTAAGATTAACTATGTCAAACATTAACCTTCCTTTGGACCGATTAAAATTTACATACTTGTCAATCATAGACTTGTCAAAACTCTAAAATAATTAATTCAGCAATAGGGATCACTTTGGCGATATATTGAATCATTAATTATTTACCCAAGTTCGGACAATTAAAAACATGCTAATTATTTCGAAAAATACTATACGACTACCTTACTTAATGTCTAAACTATTTCGTAGTCTATGTATAATTTAATCAAATTAAATTTACACCTTAAATTTATTATATTATAATACATATGTAATTATATTAGAATATAATTCTTAATATATATTATAATATAATAATTATTTATATATATAATACTTATTCATATATATACTATAATATATATATATATATACAATAAACTTCAATGATATAATATAAGTATCCAATTACGTCAGTATAGATATAAACAGCTTCTTCCGTAACTAATGAAAATAATGGTTAATGCACGACTAACGGTATCGATGAGTGCACTTAATGGTGTTTCCGTATTTACTCTTGCACGTCTTTTAATGCACAATTAATAACTAAAGCGAAACTAGCGCAGGGCTAAACTAACGGAACTTAGCCACGTCTGCAACACCTACTTTTTAGCTAACCGTTACTTTAAAGCACACTTTTGCAGTTACAGGCACGTCTCAATCCTTTAAACTTTTGCAGTTACATGCACGTCTCAACCGCATTAGCGGTTAATCCGCAAAAAAAAACAGCCCGCACCGATTAATGTAATGAATAATTTTATAATTATATTAAATTTAATAATCTTACGCAATTATACCGTAACAACTTGCGCAATTTCCGTAAACGAAAGATATATATTTGCAATAATTAATATATATATATATACCTTAATTTTGCAATTCTATTCTAGTTTGAATAAATTACCCACAATCTTATTTTAATTGAGTATATGAGACTAGCATCTTCACTCCGTGGATAATTATATATAACAGAATATCATTAAATTCCATAAGCAATTCGAGGTATTACACCAAAAAATATGCAAATGGTTATTAAGTTATATATTTGCATTCAAAATCATAAATTTTGTGCCTTCAATTAATTTAAAAGGCATTTTCTTCTTCTTAGATTTTGAAACTCTAAACTTTACACATACTTTTATTTCCCTTTTAAATTTATAATCTGAAAAAACTAAGAATTTAACTTCATGGTGGCTCTGATACCACTTGTGAGAAATACTTTACGGATTTCTTACTTAACTTATTGAACCATGAAATTAAATCATCATGTAATAATGCGGAATAAATACTTACAGGATGTAGACATTCTTTGATCTTCAGATTCCTGACTTGAAGTGGATGATCCGTGATCCTTTGCTAGGTTATCGATTCTTCTAAGAGATGGCAACCAAAACACACTTTTATAATTGATTCGAAGGAAGAATCAATTTGTTTTTCCTGAAAGGATTTTTTTTCTCTCTGTATTTGATCTTGTGTCTTTTAAGAATGAGGAACTCATTCTTATATAGAACTGAAGTGAGAAAACGGTTCTTCTTTTTTAACCGTTTGTAACTTCCAGACTGTTACTTAATGAAGACCAGTCCTTATTAAATTGTCACCCTTAGGGACCATAACCCGGTATTATTTTGTTTTACAAAATAACCCCAAAACTTTTATGTTTTGCTTAAGTTGTTTATTTCCGAATCCAATCCTTCACAGTATTCGGAATTAAACCTGGTATCTATACAATTACCTCCATGATACATATTTTATCTACTAGTCCATTCTTTTCTTTATGATTACTTTTATTGGACTAATATTAACGATATTTCGATACATCGATAAAACATGTGACGGTCCAACTTAATGGAGAAATTCCAACATAAAGGTGTTGAAAAGTGTTGATGAATAACTCTTGTTCGGCAAAAAGAAACTACTTTTACATTCTAAAATTAAACGCCATTATCACTTGTAATTATCTTTGGTAAGCTTAAATGCGTGATACGTGTTTTGAATACGATGATTTCTTTTGTAAAGTCCTTTTTCTTCAAAAATTCCGATGAAAGTCCCTCGATTATGACAATTTCTTCAGGTTTCATGGACTAAATCTATCAAAATCGTCATGGTCGAGGAAATCTCATGAGGCATTTTGAACTCAAAGACTATATGGAAGAAATTAACATATTTGATGCACCTTTAAAATATTTTTTGAAGTCAAATAACTTTATGAAAGAAATCATCTTATTCAAAAGACCAATAATATATTTAATCCATATTTGGCATACCAAACCTGCACCAAATGTTAGTTTTAACGAAACTGAATACATCATTTTCCATTATTCTAAATAGTGGTTCTACTTCAACCCATTCTGATAAGTAGTAAAGTCCAACAATAATATCTTGATGTTTTCCAGACACTTTAGGAAGATATCCAACAAGATCTAGCCGTCATCTATCAAATGAAAAATCTTTTGATATAGTTTCTAGGGATAGTGCTAGACAGTGAATGATATTTATAGAAACTTTACATACGTCACACTTTTTGACTAACTATTGAGCATCGATTATGATCTTTTCCCAATAGTATACTGCAAAGAAAACTTTTCTCCTTAGCATCTTATATCTGCAATAGAAAACCTACTACATTATGACGCTTCTAAAGGATTATGAACGACTCGTCAAAGCCGAGAAAATGTAGAAGGGGACAAACCGGACCTTGCATATACAATGCTCCTCCCAACAATATATATTTGGAAGCCTAAAATTTCAAGTTACGAGCATCAGGTCTGTCTAATAAAACTGTTTTGTTCAAGAGGTACTCTCTTACTTCAGCCAGCCAATCATCACTCTATAGCACAGACCTCCAATATTGATTCTTCCAAATGTTCAGACTCTTTTTCAACTGAAGGTCTCTATTGAAGGACTACATAGATCTTCTTCACATATCCCATAGAGGATAACGAATCGGCCAACGAGTCATCACATTTGAGGACTTTCTCATAGTGGATAACTGGAAAGGTTTCTGCTAGTTGTTTCAGGACTTTAATATACTTGAACAAATGGTATTTTCGTGATATCTTATGACCAAGTATGTGATTGAGTAGAGGTTGAGAATAACTAAGTAACATTACCATCTTTGTTGTACATACAAAAATTATCCAACGACATGTGATAACAGTCTCATACTCTGCCTCATTGATAAATGCTTGGAAACAAAAAAGCATCGCTTAATGCATGGCTTCTCCTGAACGGGATATTAACTGAACTCTTTCCCTGCAGCCTGAGGACTAGACCAGGCATCATTCTGAAGTATCCATTATGGTAAAGGGCTCTTAGAAGAAGGACCATGTCTCTCAGCATGAATCTAATAAGCACTTTCAACCTCTTTGTTGATATTTGAGCGTATTTTATGGATTTTGGGGGAAGTTTGAAAGCTAAAGCTTCTAACTCTGATAGATAAACAATATATTTCCTTCTCACCATCCATGTAGACAATAAACTTACGAGACCGTACTCAAAATGTACATTTTTTAGGGGATTGTACTTGAGAATCATACCACATATGTTCTTGAATGTTTCAGCAAATCAATTATATGATTGGAATTCTCAAGGATATCAACCAACATGTCATCAATATAAAATTCGACACTATGTTATTTATGGTAAGAAAAATATTTGTTGACCAACCTCTAAGTTGCTTCTGTATTCTTTAACTCGGATGACATAACTATGTAACAAGGCAAACCTCGGTTGGTAATTAATATCGTGCCCTTTTGATCAGCTACACTCATCTAAATTTGGTTATACCTTAAATAGGTATTTGTAAATGTTAGAAGTTTATTACCAAATGTAGAGTGCACTAAATGATTGAACTTTGGGACCGGGAAGGGTCCTTAGGATATGTCTTGTTTAGATCCGTGAAAACTATACACAGTATTCACTTCCCATTTTTCTTCTGCATAAGAACCAGACTTCCAGTATATAAAAGATAGTGTTGAACTTTGGGACCGGGAAAGGTCCTTAGGATATCTCTTGTTCAGATCCGTGAAAACTATACACAGTATTCACTTCCTATTTTTCTTCTGCATAAGAACCGGACTTCCAGTATATAAAAGATAGAGAGACTCTTGGATGTGACCAACATTACATATTCGATCAACTTCAACCACTATAGGTTCTGCAATTTTAAAAGAGAACGCACGCCTCTTTTGCTTTATTGGTCTGATGTTGGGGCTAATGGATAGTTTCTGACAGACAATATGGGAAAGTAATCTTGTTACGCTCGTTATATTAAAAAAATATCCATGTTGTTTTATTACTAATTTTCAAACTCTTTCCTCATTCAAATTTGAAGGTTTTAGTGTTTTCTCCTAGTATCACCAACCTCGGGACATCTCATGGGTTTTCATGGCTTCGAACTCGACTAGAGACCCCCTCGATGATGATTTTTCAAAGATAGAGAGTTCGCATAACACTGATGGGTAACCTTTTGATTAATTCTTGTTAAGCATACACCTTCTCAATGGTCGATTGGAGGTGCTGTTGCCGCCGTTTGAAGAACAGCCACACTGGCTGATGAAGAAAGTGAAAGAAACGAGTTTTCAGGAGAGGTATAAAGAAGAAGGAGAAGAGAAGTCAGCTAGGGTTCACTCCTAAGTGAACTGACTTCTCTTCACATGTGAACTGGTCAGTTGGGCCGGTTTCGAAGGCCCATCGGGCTATCTGGTGGACAAGGGTCCATGACCCATTGCTTCTGGCTCTCCCTAACATATCACACCTTATTATATTCAGCTGGTCTTGTGTGATACCATTGTACAAAATGTAACCAATTGGTATTACTCTCTTATTTACATATGTGCCATTGTAACAATAAGATTCCCTCAAAGCTTGTACCAACTACCTATAAATAGGGTAGTGTTGTGAAGGTACAATTAAGGAATCAAAAATAACAAAAATAAAAGTTGTTACATTTTTTGGCTCTTTCCTTCTTCTTCCTCCATAGCTCTAACTTTAGCTTGGTATCAGAGCCTTCCTAGCCTTCAATGGCCAACACCGATTCATCACCTTTGAGCAGTGACTCACTTGGATCTGTTCTCCCTAGCAGTTTCTCCAGTAGCCAAAAGAATCTCAATCTGCACACAATGAACAGCAACAACAATCACAACATCAGGCTAGACAGAAACAACTATCTACTCTGGAGGACTATGGTATTACCTATACTCAAGGGAAACAAACTCGGAGGATACATTACAGGGGACAAACCCTGTCCAGTCAGGTTCATCACTGACTCAGAAGGAAATGTTGTTGAAAGTCCTGATTATGAGGACTGGGTTGCTAAAGATCAGCTACTCTTGGGCTGGCTTTACTCTACTATGAGCCCAGAAGTAGCAGCTCAACTAATGGAAGAGCAAACTTCAAGAGACCTCTGGAAAGCAGCAAGCAAACTCTCTAGCTCTCAAACAAGAGCCAGAGTCACATATTTCAAATCAGAGTTTCAAAGAACTCGTAAAGGTAATTTGTCAATGTTTGAGTATCTCAACAAAATGAAATTTATTGCTGATAACCTAATGCTTGCTGGTTGTGGTGTGTCAATGGATGATCTGGTCACCCAAGTTCTTGCTGGGTTGGACTCAGACTACACACCTATTGTGGTTAGTCTGACAGACAAGGAGGACTTAACTTGGTTAGATCTTCAAACTAGTCTCCTCACATTTGAGAGCAGACTAGAGCAACTTTCAAATTTACAGAACAATGTATCTAATCTTACTATAGCATCAGCCAACTTTACTCAAAAGACAGACTACAAACAGCAAAACAATGGCAGCTATAGCTCACGTGGTTACAATGGTGGAAATAGAGGACAGAACAGAGGATTCAGAGGCAGATCTAATTATTCAAGCAACAACAGAAGTAGGGGACACTACTATAGAGGCAGAGGAGGCAGATTTTCTCAGAACAAGCCAACATGCCAGATCTGTGGTAGATTCGGTCATTCTGCCCCTGTCTGCTACTACAGAGATGACCCCTCTGTTATGGGTTCTACACCTACTGACCAGACTAAGAGTGACACTGAACAAGCTGCCTACATCACTACTCAAGACAACACTGGTGACACTGCCTGGTTTGCTGACAGTGGAGCAAGCCATCATGTTACAGGAAATTCAGGTTTGCTGACTCAAAAATCAGAATACTCAGGTAATAAAGGGGTACTAGTTGGCAGTGGTCAAAAGTTGTCCATCAAACACATAGGGTGTGCTAATTTATAGTCATTAACCAAAACACCTTTTCCCTTATCTAATGTCCTGCATGTTCCTTCAATAAACAAAAATCTAGTGTCTGTCTCTCAACTTACTAATAACAATGCTGTTTTTGTTGAATTTCATGATGGTGTTTGTTTTGTGAAGGACAAGGGAACAGGGATTACTCTTCTCAGAGGGACATCTGAGAATGGACTCTACAGGTTGGAGAGCTACCCTAAGTTACAAGCAAACAGTTCTCTACATTATTCACCACTAGTCTATATCACTGAGTCTCAGTCTGTTTTTTCTAATTCCTTAAAGGATGGATGGCATAGGAAGCTTGGCCATCCATCACTAAACACTCTAAATCATGTTCTGACAAGTTGTAATTTGAAAAACATTGAGAAGAATACACTGAGTTTTTGTGAGGCTTGCCAATTGGGGAAGTCTCACAGCTTACCTTTCTCTCTATCTAGTTCACATGCTGATAACATCTTAGACCTCATACATACTGATGTATGGGGGTCCCTCTCCTGTTCCATCTATAGAAGGGTACAGATTCTATGTAATTTTCCTTGATGATCATTCTAGATATACCTGGTTCTACCCTATCAAAACTAAAAGTCAGGTCTTCACTGTTTTTCTAAACTTCAAAACACTAGTTGAAAAGCAATTCGAAAGGTCTATCAAAATGGTTCAAAGTGATTGGGGAGGGGAGTTCAGGCCACTTCTTTCCTTAGCACAGGAACAAGGGTTTATTCTCAGAAGGTCATGCCCTTACACATCAGCCTAAAATGGAAGGGCTGAGCGCAAGCACAGACACCTAGTTGAAAATGGGTTGACACTGCTAGCTCAGTCTTCCTTACCCTACAAATACTGGTCTCATTCATTTGACACAGCTATCTACCTTATCAATAGAATGCCTACTCCTGTTCTATCAAACAAATCCCCCTATGAAGTTGTATTTCATAAAAAACCTAATTATCTCACTCTTAAAACTTTTGGTTGTGCTTGCTACCCTTGTCTAAGGCCATATCAGTCACATAAGTTTCAATTTCACTCAGCTAAATGTGTCTTTCTTGGTCACAGTCAGTATCACAAGGGGTATATCTTCCTAGGGTCTAATGGGAGGACATATATTTCTAGAAGTGTAGTCTTTAATGAAACAAAGTTTCCATTCTCTAAGGGGTTTTTTTCTGCTCAAAACACTGAGTCTGTCCCTAATTATTCCTATGACTCTTGGTTGCCAAATTTGTCAGGTTTGCTTGCAACTAATTGTAACTCTCTACCTACAGCTACATCAGATGTTCCCTCTGGCCAGACAACTCCCTTGTCTCCTACTCCTACTCAAGGTAAATCTCCCTCTCAAACTATATCTATGCACTCACAGTCTGTGTCACCTAGTCAGCCAAACTCAAAGTCTACCCCTTGCCTTACATTGAACAATCAACAAATGTCCTATGCTAGTGGTCATCCTGAAAATAGCAAAACCTCACACACATATCAATGTCTCAATCCTAACCTTTCTGTTTGCCTACCCATTCCCTCTCCTACATCTACACAGTCTCTCCATCACAACACTCACATCATGAAAACTAGGTCTCAGGATGGCACACTAAAACCTCAAACTCCCTATGTTGGACACTTAACTACTACTGCTATGTCAACTTCTGAACCTACCAGGTACTCTGAGGCTGTTTCTAATCCTGAGTGGGTCTCTGCCATGAACAATGAATACAAGGCACTAATGGCTAACAAGACTTGGTCCCTGGTCCCATGGTCTTCTAATATGAATGTTGTTGGGTGCAAGTGGGTTTTTAAGCTAAAGCACAATCTAGATGGGTCTGTTCAAAGGCATAAGGCCAGGTTGGTAGCAAAAGGGTTTCATCAAACCCCATGTATTGATTTCTCTGAAACTTGCAGTCCATACATTAAACCCTCTACTGTCAGGCTTATCCTAGCTCTTGCTGTATCTAAAGATTGGGAGGTTCGTCAACTTGACATTAACAATGCATTTTTAAATGGTTTTCTGGCTGAAGATGTGTACATGACTCAAACTGAGGGGTTTCAAGACTCTGTGCACCCTTGTGAAGAATAAACTTCATCCCATAGAGGAACCCCAATCCCACATTGCCAAGATTGAACATAAAAGAGTGTATATAAGTGTGGACCAACCTCAACTAGCACGAGGACTTTTGGGAGTACACCCAAGAGCAAACCCGTGCGCGCCTACGAGCGCAAAGCGGACAATATCTTGCTAGTCTGTGAGGTCCGTCACACGCTCACACACCAATTCTAACATGGTATCAGAGCCATAAATGGCTTAACCACTGAATTTCCGGCAAATTACTGGGATAAAGTTTAAGGGGGAATGTGAAGAATAAACTTCATCCCATAGAGGAACCCCAATCCCACATTTCCAAGATTGAACATAAAAGAGTGTATATAAGTGTGGACCAACCTCAACTAGCAAGAGGCCTTTTGGGAGTACACCCAAGAGCAAACCCGTGCGCGCCTACGAGCGCAAAGCGGACAATATCTTGCTAGTTCGTGAGGTCCGTCACACTCTCACACACCAATTCTAACAAGTTTACACACATGTTAATCTGTTTACATGTTTACACGCGGGTGATATATATATATATCAGTTTTGTGTGATTTCTATCTGTTTTGTCTGTAAATCTTCTTTGTCCGGTCAGTTTAGTGATAATCTGTTTTTCAGTTTCATTACTTCATTTATATCATTTATTCGGTCCGATCATCGGCCAATCATACTGTTTACTCATGTCTTGCTAAATTGAGACATGAGACGCTCATACTAACTGCATAATCACTGTCCAATTTTGCATCCAATTAGCCTTACTATTGTTATTGCAAATTATACATGCTTTTATTACATATGTATAAGTTTTGTAGCTATCATTTTTCCATGATTGCAGGTTTGTATAGGTTTCATATCTACCAGTGTATCTTGGCTATACATCAACATAGGTTTCACATCAATCAGTGTGTCAATGGTTATACATTAACATAGGTTTCGCATCTTTCGATTTACCTCATGTGTTAACATTTTCAAAGGTTGGCATCTATCAGTTCTACAATGGTTTCGCATTTGCATGCATTTCATATATATATCTCTTATGTAACTTCCAATGATTTTGCATCTATCATAGCTGACATATTTTCTCATTTTATTGCTTTTACAGGAAAAATGGCACCAAAAACATGTTTTTATAGGTCATGCCTCTTTACACCGATAAAACAGATGCAAGAAGCAAAAGTAAGGCCATAAAATATAGAAGCAGCAAAATGACGCCCTTTTATTCAACTTTAAAGGCAACATATGATCTTAGAAAGAATAAAACTCCTCACAAAAAGTATTGGAATGTAATTGAACGGATAATAAAGATATATGATAACGAAAGTGAAGTATTCAAATTAGGCCAAAAGTTTCTACGGCTTACAACACATGACGTCAAGATCATATTTGGTTTAAAACATAGATAAAAGTTATGCCACTACAAGCCAAATATTTTGAACCAAAATATTCTGAAGTAGAAGATGAAGAATAATCAAGAATAACAAAAACATACTTTTCTGATGAGACATCAAGAAAATTTGATAAAAGCCGAGCAAGACCAACCACTAAAAAAATGATAAAGATATAATGTTTTCTCATTGACATAGGTTTCAAATTTGCACAAGTTTCCCATCTACTACCTCTGCCTTGTTTTACATTTGCATAGGTTTATCATCTACCACTTCTACTTTTGTTTAATATTTGCATAAAGTTCTGCATCTATCATTTCTACTCTGCTTTTACATCTGGATAGGTTTCGTATCTATCACATTAGTCGTGTTTTAGATTATCCTAGGTTTCACATATATCAATATTAATCCAGGTTTCACATTTATCATTTTAGCATTTGTATAGGTTCTGCATCTAGCTTTTTAACTCTGCTTTCACATTTGAATAGGTGATGCGTCTATCAATTAGCCATGTTTCATATTAACATAGGTTTCACATTTATCACTTTTAACTAATTCTTTTGCATATTGATAGAATTATATAAGTAAAGCAGCAAAAATACTTGGAGAATAGGCGATAGAATATGTTAAGACACTTTTCATAATGCTAGCCTGTTCTACCTTGTTTTTCTCTACATCTTGAGATGTACTAGCATCTACAATGGTGTATTATGTAGAACACATAGACAAAATAAACAACTAAAATTAGGCTGAAGCAATCTGGGACAAGTTGATGAATTCAATAACATTTTTTTATGAAACTAAACTTGGAAAAGAAGTTGGTTTTGTTCTTTAACTACTTAGTATTTTTCTTTCTCTATTTTAAATATTATGTAGTAAAAAATGGTATCTAAAATATTGTTAATATATAGCCATTCATCACAGAACACACAACAATATATCTAAAAGAAAAAATTGAAGATAAGATACCTAGATGCTTCAAAAAGCTAGGTAGTGAGGGCAAAACAACATTAGATTTGATTGAAGCCATAACAAAGATAACATATGAATAGGTATATTTACACATTGTTTTTTGGTCCAGTTTCACATTTTACATAATATATGTCTTTACTATAATATTTATAAAATATGTAGGTTCTAGAAGAAGAATTGAAACTAACATAAGAAGAAAAATAACAATTTGGAGAAGAGTTCCAAATACCAGAAGAAAATAATATTGTTCTTTAACAAGATGATGATGTTCCACAACTGGAATCATAACAAGTAAACCTCAACGATAATGACGATGGTCTGTATTGAGATACGCACCAAGCTTTAGTTGCAAGAGATTCTACTGATAGCAAAAGAATAATAGACCAACACATTGATCAACCACGTCCAAAAGTTACAAGAACAAAAAAGACTGCAACACGAAGAAGAAAACTAATAAATAATATGGAAAAGAAAACTTTACCAATCGAAACTGTTCATCTGAACAAACAGAATATGGTAAAAAATGACGTGCTTCTATTGCAAAATAGGAAAATTCAATATCGCATATTCTTATGAATCTAAGGAGACCTGAAAATAAAATAAAAGAAAAGTCTTCAATCAAAATTGCAGACATAATGTACCATCTCAAAACAGAAAACAAAAGGTTAAAAAAATTACATGCAAGAGAAAAGGTAAAAATCTCCAGTTTTATCATATTTACTATAGGTTCCGCATCTAGCATCCACAATGTCATAATATGTTTCACATCTATCATATTAAATTTATGTTTCACATCTATCATATTTACTAAAGGTTGTGCATCTATCATTTTGATTCACGTTTCACATCTATTTTATTTATTTAGGTTCCGCATCTATCTTTTAAATTCACGTTTCACATCTATTATATATATTTAGGTTCCACATCTATCATTTTAATTTAGGTTTCACATCTATCATTTTCATTTAGGTTTCACATATATCGTTTTAATCCACATTTTACATCTATCATATATATTAAGATTGCGCATCTATCATAAATACTCTCATGAAAATGTTTCACATTTATCTCGTTTATTTACATTTCACATCTTCATATTTCTTAATGTCGCGCATCTATCATCCATCATCTTTATAAAAGGGTTTCACATCTTTAACATAAGTTATTATTATGTATAGAAATAACAACACATCCCCAGCTCCAACCCCAACAACAACATGAGCAGACCTTGTCTTTAACCAGAGCTTTGACTTATCAACAGTAGAAAGAATAGAACAAACTGAAATCAATCGTAGAAGATTTCAAAAAGAAATTGATGAACTAAAAAGGAAACTCAATGAAAAAGAGAAGATCATTACACAAGTGAAAGCTGATGCAAAGATAAACATAGAGGTCAAGCTGTAAAAAACACTTCAACTGTCTATGTTGAACCTAAACATAGAGTATGAAGTTAAAAAAACAACTAAAAACAACTAAAAACTTATGTAATAAAAACAATTGAATGATCAAGCCCAACACCCACCTTATAACAAAATATGTATTACAAATACAAACAGAATAATCAAAAAATTGGGGTAAAGAAACATGCTTCTATTATTAGTGATGGCGTCGAAAACCCAGACACAACACCTAATATTTTAGTTGAAGAAAATGATCCACCTCCACCACAAGAGAACAGTGAAGTTGGTGTGGAACAACATATTCCTATTATTATTGTTGTTGTTGAAGATGAGCATGTTACTGTTGTTGATGTTGGAGTTGATACTGCTACCGTTACATATAAGAGTATTGCTGATGTTGGAAATGAGCATGTTACTCATGCTGATGTTGTGTTTAAAAACCAAAAGGTCCCCCAGTTAATGTTGTTGTTGATACATCTAACATTATATTTATTGTGGACAATGAGCATGTTACTTTTATTAAAGTTAGGGTTGAAAAGAAAGATGATCCCCTTGTTGCTGTTGATCTTGTTACATCTAAGGTTGCTATTGAAGAAAAGCATGCTCATTTTGGAGATGTTGGGGTTAAAACTAAAAATTATCCACTTGTTGATGGTGCTATTATGGAAGAACATGATCCACATATTGTTGTTGTTGTAGAGGCTGTTATAGAATAACAATATCAATATACTAACATTTGTCTACATATAGCTAAAGAATATGTTGTTAAAGTATTTGAAGTGACCAAGAATATTGATGAAGTATCCGAAGAGACCAAGAGTGTTGATGTGGATAAAGAGGTGATATAGATAACCCAAAATTAACAAAAACTGTTTTAAAAAACCTATGTATTTTGAGATATATTTTGTTATATATTATCTTCTTTTTTTGCTTAAATAAACGTATTTATATATTTAATATATGTATCCCATACTTGCATGGTGATTTTGAATTATATAATATTTTGCGTCTATCAAAAACATATTGTTCGCATCTATCATTTGGCTAAGGTTTCGCATCTATCATTCAGAATGCATCATATTTATTTTTGTTTTGAAACTATTGTTTTTACATGTATTTTGCATCTAACGTGAAGTTCGTGACTTAGATCAAGCTAGTGAGAACGAAATTATAAGGATTGAAAATGATATACACAAGAGACAAGTAAGTGAATTACTTTTTCTCTCTTTTCTAAATTGGCACTAGTTTCACATCTATCATTATTGCATTGTATTTGCATCTATCATATTTGTACTAGTTTCGCATCTATCATGTTTGTAGTTTCGCATCATTATTACATATAAAATCTAACATCTATCATTTACATAAATGCAAAGGTTTTGCATCTATCGTATCATTTATGGCTCTGTTTCGCATCTAGCAAAAATATAAATAAATCGTTTCACACCTATCTTATTTTTTGTAGACAAGGTTTGCATCAATATTTGATTCTGTATAACGTGTTTCTCATCTTCTGTTCTAATTATTTTTTATCCAGTTAATATTTAGAGAATTTTTATGCCTTGGTAATTAATGTAGTCTCCCAAACTCCCACCTATTTGGTCCAATCAAACTTTAAACTAGTAACTTACATTTGATTGGTTATTTACTTATATTATTTGACAAAAGTCGATACTCTTAATTGCATTGCATTAACTACAAACCTCACCAATAACAAGCAAGATATAATTACTTTGATCTTCTAAACATTTCAACTTCTAAAATTTTCACCTTTTAAAATTTTACAGCTACTCATATAAAGTTCACTTCATATTTTTAGCTCTCATACACACACAAAAAATTGTTTTTTTATAAAATACCATCTCTAAATTATTCTTCAGATTATGACTCGGTTTATAATGATTTCAATTCACCCCTTCGTTCCCCTGAAGCAATCGAAAACTGAAAAAAAAAAACCACGACAGAGAAGTTCTCTTCATATTCTTCTGATAATGGTTTCAGTTCTTTTTATGATGCAAAACTATTATGAAGATGAACATTCTGAAGATGACGAAGATCCAAATGAGGATTCTATTACTATCCTCTTAAAAAGAAAGAAGAAACCTTGACCAGAAGGAGCATGAATATGAAGACTCTAAAGACAAAGATTCGGAAGACGAAGAATAAGATTCACGGGAACAAGATTCAAAGAAAGAAGACTCTGAAGATGACGAAAAAGACTCTGACTAAGGGTATAAGGAAATTTCTGGTTTTACTTTTTGTTGTTTTTATATTTCTGCATGTTTATGTTTTTTCTTTTTGTTGACTATAATGTTTATCTATTTAACTGACTAAAAAGAGTTTGAATCTGAGTCTGACCAAAGAGACTCTATTTTTAATGTTTGTTTCAAGCTTGTTTGCGTTGTTTTGAACTTTCCATGTATTTCGCTTGTTTCATAATGAATTTTATCCTTTTATTTATCTATTTGTACTGATAAGAATATGAAATGTTGAGGGACTAAATATAATACAATTAAGGTTATATGTGATAAATTGTGTAGTTGAAATGAGAGTATTTAAACTACTTGTAAATACAAGGGGTTGAAGTGCAATTTGCCCATTTTTGTAACATATTCAGTTAAACTAAATCTGGTGTACCTATAAATAAAGGATGATGAAATAAATAAAGGGTGAAACTTTTTCATTAGACAAAGCTGACTTTTTCTCTCTTATTTTTTCTCTATACAATTAAACTCTCTCTTTTACTTTCTCTCTCAAGAAAAAAGATTCATACTTAACAAATTGGCGACCATATAGGGAGTTATATTCGATTGGTACCATGATTTCACGTCAAAAACCAGAAATTGTAGAATTCTTGCTCAGTTATATCACTCTAGATCGATATGGAACCAGGAAATGACAATGATCCAACAATTCAAAAAGCAATCGAAACTTTGAGATTTGATCTCCTTATGGAAGAAAGTAGAGAAGAAGATCAAATTCTAATACAGCAAGGTCATTCAAATATTGAGGTTCGAATGGGATAATTGTTGGACAAAATAACAACATTGAATTACAAGTGTGTTCAAAGAGAATAGCATATTCAGTCAGGAACGCTACAATGTGAAGTATGACAAGTTGAAGAGAAATACGAACTGGAAAATCAATTTGCTCGATCGTATACAGCTCATCAGATTCGAGGCGATCAGAGGAAAGCATGTTTTGAATATGACAAAAAACATCGAACTTCTCGAAAAGAAAGAAAGATAAGTATATGTATATCACATCTAGTGATAATGAATCTGACAGCTGAGAATCTGAGGAAGGCTGATTCAAGTAGAGAAAATACTGGGAATCTTCGAAAGAAGAAATAAGCTAGCATCGAAAATCGCGCAAGGATAAACCTCATTATATATGAGAGATACATAATGATGTGAAGGAAACACATCAAACCAGTATACAGGTGTAGCTAATCAGAATTTGTATGTATTTATGGGAACAATAGGAGATCACCAGTACGTACAAGAAGTAAACTGGATAAATTATCCTTTAACAACTGATATTAGGTACATTACTCTTCCGAAGCAATTTAATAGTTCTAAGGTTGAAAAAATTGATGGGATACAGGATCTCGATGATCACATCGAACGATTCAAGAACCATATGATGAATTTCGAAGATGATGATAGGCTAGTATTACATTGAAATGATATAACAGGATTCCGAGAGGATCTATCGCCAACTTCAGGGATTTCTATACAAGTTTTCGACGATAATTTGTGGGGAGCAAAGAGATGCGAGAAAATGGAGACATTATAATACAGTGTAAACAAAATGTAGGTGAGAATTGAAAGATTATACAAATTGTTTTGTTTTAACAAAAGCAGAGTAGGATGATTGCGAAGAGTTAGTTGTTATGGCAGCTTTCAGACGAGGTTTATTGCCAGGTGATTTAGCAAATGAAACAACAAAAATAAGAGCATTAAATTTTGGAACACTTATGGCTCAAGTCAATGACCAAGTTAAAGTGAAAGAGTCAACTAGGATTCCATGAGGGGCTGGATCTAGTCAAAATAATTCAGGTAATGTGTAAAATAATCAAGAACACTCTTTGGATTATCATCCACCTCGTCCAATGAATAATAAAAATGTGCATCCTCGAATTGGAGGGTTTCCAACTCAAACTACAGATTATCAATTTCAAAGACTAAGGCCAAACCATTGGATAAGGCCATAATATTATGCTGATTTAAATGAGAATGTTGCTGCTATTTACATAAAGTCCAAAGGTTATGTAAGCTCTAAAAATCTAGGTCTAATAAACAGACCAATAGAAGAGAACAATAACAGATTTTGCAAGTATCATAATGATATTGGATACAAAACTGCAAATTGTATAGCTTTAAAGAATAAGATACATATTTTAATAGAAAATGGAAAGTTAGTTGCTTTTGTTAAAGGGCAAAGTAGTGGATCGAAAACTTTGAGCACATCGACACCACAAACTGAAAATATGATTCGAAATAAGAAAGTGAATTGATGATTCTAGATTCTAAATGCGATGAGTTTGATGCAGCCTCAGAATATTTGGACACAAATCCAGATCGATTAATCTTGATGGCTCTGGATGAACTGGTTGAGCAAGGATGAGTTCAAAGCTTATGTGAGTATCTTGAATCCTTAGCAATCTTTAGGGGAGATTTTATGATTGATAATACTAATAGTTCCATGAAAAGGCACGTTGTCAGTTTAGCAACTCAACTAGAAGAAATAATGTTTACTCATTTATATGGCAAACATGATAGTCTTTTATTTTGTTTGATGAGAATCATTTGAGGGAAATACCTGGCCCTCATGAGGATACAGTGGTTTAGGGGAAGAAATATTTGGAGTTGAAATTTAACATGTTTTGATAGATACATGGAGTTCTGCGAATGTGTTATTCAAATCTACGTATGATAGGATGCGTAATCCACTTCAGATTTTTTGATCTGATCATACTGTAATTGGATTTATAGGGGTAACAGCTCAGTTAATTAGGAAATTTGAAGGTAAAGTGTGTTTGGGAAAAGGCACGTTTAAAAAGAAATTTTGAGTATTGTTCATGGTGGTTGAATGTCCAACCAGCTACAATGCTATTTTTGGAAGATCTTGGCTTTCAAGAATGTATGTTTTAGTGTCTATTATTCATCAATGTTTAAAATATGTCATTGGAGATCGTGTTGGTGTGGTTAGGAGTGACCAAAAAGTGGCCGAAGAATGTTATGTAACAACAGTTCGGGTTCGAGGTTCTAATTATGAGGATCAGATGAGTGAATAGCAACCAAAGGGGTTGACCTCGGATGAAGAAAGAATAGATGAACCGAGGGAAACTCCGGGTCCTTTAACAGTGACTGAGAATATCGAAGAGCATATCTTTTCTAATGGGAAGATTTATGAATAGGAACTTTATTGTCTTCTACTTTGCTTGATCAGTTGTTACAATTTTGGTTTGATAATTTGTATGTTTTTGCTTGGAAAACAAAGGATATGATAGGAGTTCCATTTAAAATAATATGTCACAGCTACCTATAGATTTGAGGATAAAGCCTGTTATGCAAAAGAGACGGGCTTTTTATGTGGAAAAGTTAGAGGTTATTGTTCAAGAGGTGGATCGTCTCTCTAAGGTCGGACATAATAGAGAGGCGCAATGTTATAGGGTAGTACTACATTAATTACTGATCGAGGACTACATTGTTATAGGGTTATGTCATTTTGGTTTAAGAATGTCGGAGCGACATATCAAAGGTTGGTGAATAAGGATTTTGCTTCTCAGATTGGAATGAATATGTAGGTATCCATTGATGATATACTGGTTAAAATCTCCACATATGTTGAACACCTCAAAGATTTAGAGGAGACCTTTTATATTTGAGGGTCATTCGTTTGAAGCTGAATCCTGAAAATGTATTTTTGGTGTCCGATTGGGGAAATTTTTATGATATATCATTAGTGAAAAGGGATATAGCATATCCGAAGCAGTCGAAGGCTTTAGTTTCGATGACATCGCCTCGAACTATAAAGGAGGTGCAAGTCTTGACATGAAGGTTAGTTTCCCTTAATAGATTTATTTCAAGGTTTTCTGATAAATGTTTTCTTTTTTTTCAAGCATTACGAAGACCCAAAGAGTTTGAATGGATGCTAGATTTTGAATCAACTTTTTAAAAGATTAAATAACTTTTGTTATCACCAAAGATTTTTTCTAAGCCTCAAATTGGAGAGAAACTGTTTTTATATATAGCAATGTCTAATTTTGTTGGAAGCACTGTTTTGATATGTGAAGACAATAGAGTTTCAAAAAAAGTCTATTATGTCAGTAAAAGTTTGTTAGCATCAGAGAAAATGTATTGGAACTTGATATATTTGTTTTTGATTTAGTGGTAGCTCCTAGGAAAATGCACCCTTAATTTCAAACTCACACAATTGTGGTTCGAACTTCTTTACCACTAAAGAATGTGTTACAACGACCGAAATGTTTTGGTAGAATAACCAAATGGTCAGTAGAATTGAGAGATTTTGACATCATTTTTTCTCCTCGAACAGCTATTAAAGCTCAAGCTTTAGCTGATTTTCTGGTCGAGTTTCATTTGAGTCAATCAGGCGAGGGGACAGATAAAGAGGTCTTTCCATAAACTTCAATGTTGATGGTTTGAAAGATGGTGGATCTAGCATATTGGGATGTAGTTCATGGGTTCAATTATTTGCTTCTATTGGGAGGAAATGTATCAGGCTATTTAATTTGGTTTTCACACATCAAACAATGAGGATGAGTTTAAGTCTTGCAAATATATGTGGAGCAACAATAGTTTGTTTGGAAACAGATTCGCAGCTATTGGAAAATCATTTGGCATGTGTATCTGAGGCCAAGAAAGATCAATTAATCATGTATCTATGCAAGCTTTGAAATTTGACTCTTTTGTTTGACAAAGTGATTGTAGACCATATTAACCGAGGAGATAACACTTTTGTTGATTCTTTAGCAATAATTTCTTATACAAAATAATATGCATGGATACTGCTACAGGAGAGTCCTTCAATTTTAACACGGTCAGAACAATGTAAATATAATGAGGAAGTATTTGCCACTCCAAACATAATTCGAAGTGAATGGATGTCTGATATCCTTAATTTTTTACTAAGAGGTATGTTACCTCAAGATGCAAAGTTGGCTAAAGAGTTAAGGTATAAGGCCCATGGTTATGTTGTATTGGATGGAGTGTTATACAAAAATATCTTTAAGTAAACCATTGTTGTGTTGTTTAGAAAATCAAGAATCTCAAGAGATTTTATCTGAGCTGCGTGATGGTGAAGGTTCAGTTCACTCTGGTTTCAAGTCTTTAACACGTCGTGCTTTTTTGGCATGTTACTATTGGCCTTCAATTATGAATGATGTTAAGGTCTTGGTTCGAGGCTGTGATACTTGTCAACGCTTTGTTAATTCTATTCACAAACCAGTAGTACTGCTCATTTCCATATTAGAAGCTATCCCTTTCGATAGATGGGGAATAGATTTGGTAGGGCCATTGCATATGGCCTCTGGAGGACGTCAGATGATTATAGTAGCGGTGGATTACTTTTCAAAGTGGGCTGAAGTTGAACCATTATCTGGTAAAAAAACCAAGGATGTTATTAAGTTCAGTTTGAATAATATATGTTGTCGCTTTATAGTGGCTCAGAAAATCACCACAGATAATGGTGCTCAATTTAACAACAGAGAAATGACTTATTTTTGCGCCTTGAGGGGAATCACATAGTGTTTTTCTACACCTTTTCATCCCCAAGAAAATGGTCAAGTTGAAGTGACTAATAGATTTATTCTGGAGGATTTGAAGAAAAATTTAGCATGCACTGCAAGGAAATAACCTAACTATTTGCAAGAGGTGTTGTGGGTTTATTGTACAACTCCTAGGGAAGCTACTCACAAAACACCTTTTGCCTTGGTTTATGGTATGGATGTTGTTAGCCTTGCAGAGTCTACTTTACATTGTTTATAGAGTACTTCAATATTTTGAAGAGGTAAAAGAAGAGGAAAAAATAACGGACACGGACTTGATCGAAGAGAAAAAAGTTATAGCTCATTTGAATATAAATCATAATCAAACTTTGATAAGGAGTCGATATAATTTGAAGGTGAGAATGATGGGTTTTAAAGTAGGTGACAAATTCTTAAGGAAATGTTTCCTCCATACAAAGGACAAACGACTTGGAAAGATGGCCCCAAATTGGGAGGGTCCTTATATGGTGATGGAGAAAATAAAGCCAGACACATATCGCATTTGTGATGAACAGGGCAGATTACTTCAGCATCCTTAGAATATAGAACATCTGAAGTTATATTGGGAATGATTTTTTCTTTTTTAAGACATTTTTTAATAATTAACATACTATTTCCTATCCTGTTGGCCCAAAGAGGTTTTAATAAGGTGTCATGTACATATTCGAGGTTATTAATAAAAATCTTATTTGTCCAATGGTTGTTTTAAATACAATTACTTAAATTATCTTGGTAAATAGTCGTAATAAATCATCTTTGAAGTTTTTGACCAAGATTAATTGTTCTGATTCGAAGTGTTATATGCAAGAGGCAACCATTTTCGAAGTTTTACGTTCTCTAAACGCACTAATTATATTCAAGGTTCTACGTTCTCTAAATGCACTAACTATTTCGAGATGTTACGTTCTCTAAACGCACAAATTATAATTAAGGTGCTACGTTCTTTAAACGCACTAATTATATCCAATGTGCTACATTCTCTAAACGCACTAGTTATATCCAAGTTGCTAAAATTTTATAAGTGCACTATTTTTATTTGGCAAGTTACAAATATATATAACGTCTATTGGAATTTGAGGTTATTATGACTTCTTCATGAAATTAAAAGTATTCATGATAAGATAAAAATTAGCAAATAAATGTGAAAAGTAGAAGAGTAGTTTTTCATTAAAGTCAAAATCAGATCTTACAAAAAAGATACTTTTAAAAGCCAAGAAGTTGAGCATTCACACAAATAAGTTATCAATAATAAAGATGACTTCATAACATAAATAAAAAAAAGAAATAACAAATAATCATCCTCATCAGAGTTCTCTTCGGATGAATCTTCTTCTTGTTCACTGGCATTTTCATTTTCTTTTGACTCTGTCTCTTCAGAAGAATCTGTAAGAACATGGTCGAAGGCTTCACTAGGATGATTATCTATGATGATCAATTCTCAAAATCTTGACGGATTTGTTTTTGGGAACGCTGCACGAAAGTCGCGGAGCAAAAATGATTGGTTGTTGCTCCTAAGCATTTTTATTGTAGTTATGGTGTCTATTCCACACTAAGTCTTAGCAATTTCTACAGTGGCTTATTTTTCTTCTTCAAAAGACTTCTTAAGTGCAGTTATATCATCAGTTATCTTCTTCGCTCCTGTTCAGAGAATCTTGAAGAGAGAAGTATTTTTTTATGTTCATTGGTTATCTTTGTGGCATGTTTAGCTTTAAGTTCATCCATCTCAGCCTGATGTGAAATCTTGAGCTCTTTCGTTTGTTGTTCATGCACCGAGCATAGATAACGTTTGAGGTGGATGACTCATTTAATATATTGCGACCTGTCAGCCTCGAACACATGAAATTTATCATCGATTTGTTTTCCAAATATTTCTCTCATTCTTTTCTCTGTAGCTGTATCTTTTTTTTTATCGGACCATATCTTTAGCCATGGTTTCCAAATGATTTCGAGCATAATTTACTTTTATGCACAATATTTTTGTTGTTATTTCAAGATTGGAAAAAGGTTGTAGTGCAAGTAAAACGTCTTTGGATGAATCTTGGATATGAATGAACCTTTGGTTATTATAAGGCATGAGAGAAGATAAGAAATCCAGGGGAATGTCTAAATTCATAACTTTAGGAAAAAGAAGAGCAATAACCTGGTGGTCAATTTGTTGAAGCTGTTCTTGGATCTGTTAGACCCTCGAATCCATATCTTTCTAGAAGTCTTAAAGCTCCTCCGCACTAATGGGATTATCAGGAATAAAATTCTTATCTCTTTGGTGATCTTCCACTGCAATTTCTTCAGCTTTGTCAGGAGGCACTTCTGAAACAGCTTTTTCAAAATTATTTTATGCTCTCTTAACTAGTGAAGTTTTTTATATACTTTTATTCTTTGGGGTAGTAGTTTTCTTTCTTTTTGAATAATGTACAACCTTGATTCCTTCTTCAATTGTTGGAAGACTAGCTCCAGTTTCCTTCCTTTTGGTCTTTTTCTCCTTCTTTTGTGACTTCGGATTAGTTGAAGGGCTAGCACCATATGTACTACCTCTTTTTTCTTTGTTCCTTTCTTTTTCAAGGTCAGGCGACTTTCAGATCTATTTCGCACAGGAAAAGTAAACTTACCATCAGGTGTTATTAACCTATTCACAACAAGTTGTGGGTTTGGTGGCTCTATTAAATTTTCGGGGAGGCCGGCACCCAGGGAGAACCTCCACATATTACTATTGATAAAGTTTATGGATGGAAAAGCTGAGTGGAACCCATTGCCTCATTGATTTTATGCCCAAATGGTCAACTTGGCATAAATGTATTTCGGATCTTTCTTGCGACTATTGTACCTCTTCAAAATTCCTAAGTGCAGTAGCAATATATGTGAAAATATAATTTAAATTATAAAAGATCAAAAGTAAAGATGATAAAAACTCATTGTTGCTTCTCCGGACAACGTTAAGTTTGGAAGGGTTCGCCTCAGATATTGTTTTCCTATTCTCCTAAGCTTCAGATGTAAAGACAAACCTTTGCTTCCAGAATTTTTCAACTTCAAGTAGATCGTCGATTATTTTGAAGTCATCCACCAGTGTCAGATAGTAGAAGAGCAATACAGGTCCCTCCGAAAAACCAGTCATAGCGATGAAGTCTTTTATGGAGAGAGGGGTTTGGCTTAGTCTAAAAGCTATAATCAATAACATAAGTGTGAATCACAAATTCGGTGTTTCTTGTGTAGGTCAGAGGTCTAAGAGTTCAGATTACTCCACTATCATCGGATCTAGTGGGAACCGAAGACCTCGATTGATGATCTCAGGATAGACAACCAATTCATCTGCTCTACAATCAAGTAGAGTCTCCCTCTCTTTTGGAAGTCGAAGTGTTATGCTGTCTGGCATTCCTTATTATTTTTTCAGACGAACAACTTGATCTTCACTATAATAAATATATGACACATTTTTCAGTGCCATGATGTATTCAGGGAGGAGAGGTTTTAAATTCACACTTATTAAGGCAACAACATCCTTAGGAAGTTCAGCTGGAGCCTTTTCTTTTTTCTCAGTTGCCCGTTTCCTCGAAGCATCGCCTTCAGTATCAGATGCAACACCACTTCTTTTAGCCTCGACATTTGGCATAGTTATCTCTGAATTAGCTTTAGGATTCGGGTTTTTCTTGAGTATTCGAGAGAGTTCTGTGTGATTCTACGTTGGTCTCAATAATCTCCTTCAAGGGAGGAGATGGTGGTATAAAGTTATTTGTGATGTTTTTTAGCAGTGTTTTGTGAAGTGCTGTCAGCCTCAAGGTCTCTCATGATTATGGATTCTTTTTTAATATGAATACTTTGGGAGAGATGAGCTTTTGGTTGAATTCGAGAAGTCTATTTGCGTAATATCCGAGGTGGATCAAAATTTATGGGTGATGAAATGTTTACTAGTCTTCTTAGAGTATATATGTTTTTAATTTTCTGAAGAAAAGAAGATGTGGAGCCAAAAATGCTCTAGAAGAATTTTGAGGCACTAATTCTGAGAAAAATGCTGGTAAAATTTATTGAAGTTGTAGGGGTGAAGACGATTTTCGGAGATTTTGGTGAATGGTTTCTTTCGGGGTTTGATGAAATTTGAAACTCATGGGAACTTTGATTGGGATTAAAATTACCATAAACAGTAGTACTAGTTGAAAATTGAGGAAAATTGTCTATTACCCCTATAACTTTATATCCAATATCCCTCTCGCTGATATACAAGTAACTGTAGATGCTAAAAATAGATTTTTTGATATCTGGGGATTTTTTCATAAACTAAAATGAAGAATAATCTTCAAGATTAGTTCATAAATTTTGAAGGTTGGCTGGGAAAGATGATTTTGTTGGCAAAGGTAGCCAATAAATTAGGTTTTCAGATGAAGATAACCAAGAAATTAAGTCTTAGATGAAGATAGTTGGGGATTTTATCAGGAAAAAGCAAATGTCGAGTAGTAAATGGTATTTTTGTTTCACAAATAATAAGTGGGAGAAGTATTTATAAAAGAGAGGAGAAATAGAAAATGGTAAGATAAATGGAAAAGGTGGTAATGATTATTAGGTAGAAATAGGTAATATCAAATGGTTGCTTGTAAAGAGATAATGTGACACATGTTAACTGTCAAACCTAATGGCAGGCCTAGTGGGTCATCGCATGTGTACAAGACCATTCCATACGTTTCTAACTATTATGAAAATGCCAACTAATGATTTTATGTATGAATATTTAAAGCACGAACAAAGGGTCAAGCCAACTTCAAGGAAAACATGAGTACAAGTTTATTCGAGGAATAGAAGTATATGATCTGGCATTCTTAAATTGGTTGATAAAATTTTTATATTCAAGGCCAAATCTGAATGTGTTTTTATTCGAGGACAACGACTGTTGAGGAAAATCCTTTTGACAAGGAGATGAGAAGTTCTAACCGAAGCAAATTAAATTTTGGTAAGAAACAATTTTCACCTACTATGATTTCTGATGATTACTAGTTCTTATTCACTGACCTTCATAAGAACTATGGGTTTACTGATAAGGATATGAAATTTTGAGGGCCTAAATGTAATATAATTAAGGTTATATGTGATAAATTGTATAGTTAAAATATATTATTTAAACTACTTGTAAATATAAAAGGTTGAAGTGCAATTTACCAATTTTTATAACAACTTCAGTTAAACTAAGTTTGGTGCGCCTATAAATAAAGAATGAGGTAATGAATAAATGGTGAAATTTTTTTATAAGACAAAAACTGACTTTTCTCTCTCTTACTTCTCTTTTTACAATTAGACTCTGTTTTTTACTTTGTCTCTCAAGAAACAAGATTCATATTTAACAATATACATTTTTATTTATCCTTTTATTTCTTTTCTCCCATCTATCCAAACCATGTATTCTACTTATCATAGGTTTTGCGTCTATCACCACAAAAAATGTAGCTAGTTATGAGTTGGTTTAGCAACTATCAAACCAATATATTTAGTTATCCATGATTTCGCATCTATCACAATATAATCTATTTTATTATCTAAGGTTATGCATCTATCATAATGTTCGGTATTTGGTTATCCAAGGTTGCGCATCTATCAAACCCATAAATTTGGTTATCAACTGTTTCACATCTATGACAAACAAATGAATTTCATTCGACCACATTTGGCATCTAGAAAATCAATAAATTTGTTTATACCTATTTTTGCATCTATTAAGTACATCTACTTTTCTTATAAAAGTTTTCGCATCAATCAAATCCATCTGTAATAAAATATTTCGCATATACCAATTCCATCTAGAATAAAGCATTTCCAATCTATTTTTATTATGACAAAAAAGTAAAAAGCTAAAAGTATCACAATATACATTGATCTTACATAACCACTACATATGATCGTCTATTATGATCAGATTTACAACAATGAGAACGTGTTATAGTTCGAATACTTAGTTCTCCTCTAGATGAAATTTGTTTCTTCTTAGGTCGTCCAGCTCTCCTTTTTAAAATTGGTGGAAGTACATCTGGAGAAGTTGTTGAAGTATATGTTTGACTAAAAGTAGTTAATGGTACTATACCATATGAATATGTTGCCTTATAAGAGCTTATAAAATAACATAGCTTAACATATTTCATAGGATCCACATCTATATAAAATAACGCAGCTAATGTATGAGACCAAGAGAAACAATCTCGTTGCATTTTACCACAAGAAAAAGTGTGTACACTAAGATCAAAAACCATAACTGGATCACAAAATGCTTCATGCAAAAGAGGAGTAGTTGAATAAACTATCCATGGATGACCTTCTTCCATATTAGCTGTAAACGTTTTATCAAATTCAGGACACAAGTCGTTAGTCCAACGTTCAGTATCAGCAAAACATCTCCAAATTTGACTCATTTGTAAAACTGTAATCCTATCAATTAAGTCCATTATAGGCAAACCAAAAAACTGTTTGATTTGATTGTTAAAAGACTCAGGTAGAGTATAAAGCAATGGAACCATGCCTCTTGCCTTTGAAAAAAGCACAATCATATTTGTCATGAGGTAAATTATCACAAAAACTTACAATCTTCTCACCTTCTTTTCTAAGAAATTTATCCATATATTAAATAAACAAATTCTGGCTAGAATCATATGCGCATATTTGAAATAGTTGAAGCATAGTATCCTAAAATGTTATCGATGTACCAGTTAAATAATACGTCAAATTATTTAAGATATGATAAAGACAATATGCATGATACAAATCTGGAAATATAGCAGAAAGAACACTAATAATACCTAGATGGCGATCATTAACAAATGTGATTTGCCGATCCGACAAATGGGGTATCAGCATCTCCAAAAACAATAACCAATTCTCAGTATCATTAACACATGTGTTTTACTTATAATATAGGTTTCACATCTATCGTATTAAGACCTATTTGTTCATACCTATTTTTGCATCTATCAAGTCCATCTACTTTGGTTACAAAAGTTTTCGTATCAATCAAATCCATCTGTAATAAAACTTTTCGCATATACCAATTCCATCTATAATAAAGCGTTTCCAAACTATCTTTATTATGACAAAAAAGTCAGAAAAACTAAAAGTATCATAATATACATTGATCTTTCATAACCTCTACACATGATCGTCTATTATGATCAGATTTACAACAATGAGAACATGTTATAGTTTGAATACTTAGTTCTCTAGATGGAATTTGTTTCTTATAAGGTCGTCCAGCTCTCTTTTTTAAAATTAGTGGAAGTACATCTGGAGAAGTTGTTGAAGTATATGTTTGACTAAAAGTAGTAAATGGTACTATACCATATGAATATGTTTCCTTATAACAGCTTACAAAATAACATAGCTCAACATATTTCATAGGATCCACATCTATATAAAATAACGCAGCTAATGAATGAGAGCAAGAGAAACAATCTCGTTTCCTTTTACCACAAGAAAAAGTGTGTACACTAAGATCAAAAACTATAACATGATCACAAAACACTTCATGCAAAAGAGGAGTAGATGAATAAACTATCCATAAACGACCTTCTTCCATATTAGTTTTAAACGTTTTATCAAATTCAGGAAACAAGTCGTTAGTCCAACGTTCAGCATCAGCAAAACATCTCAAAATTTGACTCATTTGTAAAACTTTAATCCTATCAATTAAGTCCAGTATAGGCAAACCAAAAAACTGTTTGATTTGATTGTTAAAAGACTCAGGTAGAGTATAAAGCAATGGAACCATGCCTCTTGCCTTTGGAAAAGCACAATAATATTTGTCATGAGGTAAATTATCACAAAAACTTACAACCTTCTCACCTCCTTGTCTAAGAAATTTATCCATATATTAAACAAACAAATTCTGGCTAGCATCATATGCGCATATTTGAAATAGTTGAAGCATAGTATCCTAAAATGTTATCGATGTACCAGTTAAACAATACCTCAATTATTTAAGATATGATAAAGACAATATGCATGATACAAATCTGGAAATATAGTAGAGATCATTAACAAATGTGATTTGCCGATCCGACAAATGGGGTATCGGTATCTCCAAAAACAATAACCAATTCTCAGTATCATTAACAAATATGTTTTATTTATATCGTAGGTTTCACATCTATCGTATTAAGACCTATTTGTTTTGCATCTATTATTTTATTGACACAATAAGGCTTCACATTTATCACGTTAAGTATACAAGTTTTCGCATCTAGTATTTTTTATTTCATGCCTGGTTTCGCAGATTTATATATAACATAAGAAAAATAACATGTTTTCTAATATAAAACAGTAGATAACAAAAACTCACTATTGTTACCATCAATAAATAAAACTTGACGACGAGAATTAAAACCATAGAGACAAGAATTGAATGCTACAAAACAACGCTTGAAGACATTGGTTTCCAAAGAATACTCAAGTATGTAATCACTCTTGCTATCAGGAATCTTCAATGTTTTAAAATAATTATTAAGTAGTTTATATGAAGTAGAACTATCTCCATATACAACCCTCTTAACTTTCTCTAAAGTAAGACATGAAACATAGTAAGAAATATCTAAACCGTAGTCATTTTTTCAAAATAGTTTCACGCTTGTAGCTGTAACATCAACTCTCCTCCTAACACAATCACATATTTCGTTCACAATAAAATCCAATGAAAAATGCTTTCTATTTATTGCTCTAAAACTAGTCCCACGTGTGTTTGGACATACTTCTTAATAATAAAAACGCCAGTAGACCTCTCTTGTTTAGCATAAAGTCTGAAAGGACAACCCTTTAAATCTTTTTTCGTGCACTAAACAATTACTCTTTGTTTATTATTATGCAATATTTAAAAGTAAAACCTTTATGTAAGGAAAACCGACTAACAACTAATCTTAAACCTACTGCACCCTTTTCAAAGACCTGCCCAACACCACTAATTTCATTAACCCAACTAACAGTAGCAAGTGCTTTGTTATTGTGACAAATAATATTAACACCACAGGTTTGACCAGTTTCTCCACAAACAATATCTTCATTTGAAGCTTCAAATATACTTTTAGTATTTCTCTTATATTATGACTAACAACAATATTACCTTCAATTTAATAGTAACAGTTGAAGCAACCAAAGTATCAATAACTAGTACCAATGCAATTAAATCACCATCACAACCTAAGATAACATTTTCTAGATCACCACAATAGTATCTTAATCTGAATTTACCCCGAACCAACGTACCATATGTACTTAAAATAAATTTAACAATATCTTCATAATCAGCAAACACACCAAGATCACAAATTCTTGTCATTTAGTTTAAAAATACACAATCCACTTCTAGACATCGTGTAGCTGCATTAGACATAAAAATATACATGTTTTTGAATTTATCATTATAGTAAAAAATCCAACTGTTTCGCAACTATCAGTAAAAATGAATATAAATGTTTCGCAACTAGCTGGTAAAGAGGTTTAACATCTATCTGTACAAGTAATATATATTTTGCATGTATCATAGAAAAAAATACAAATGTTTCGCAACAAGTAGTATATATGTTTCGCATCTACAATATAAAAGAACAATAATGTTTCGCATATATCAGAAACATGTTTTGCATATACCATTCTAGAAGAATTAACATGTTTCACAACTATCAGTGCGTACATAACAACATGTTTCGCATATTCAACCTGCAATTTTTCGTTTTAAAACCTGAACCCTTATTCGAACATAAATTTCCAGAAACACACAAACACACTAAAATCGACGAAAACCTAACTGAAATACAACAATTACACTATATTTAGCAACGTAATACCATATAAATACAAAAAATCAGAAGAAGAAAAAACATATCTCGAGTTCCCTAATATTTCGAAATAAAAAATCGAGTTACCACAAACACAAATCGACATATCTAAACAGATATCCAAAATCAAACTTCAAAATCAAGTAAAAACACAATCAAAATCATACGAAAACAAAAGAAAAACAAGAAATCAATTACAAAATTGAATCATCATCTATAATGTTAGGTAGCGTTCTATTCACGTGAAGAGAGAGCGAGAGAGAAAAAAGTTAAAAAGAGTGAAGCATGGGTCTTAAAATATTTTATATAGTTAATTGAGGGTATTTATGATATTATTGGGTCTTAGATAGTAAATATTTGAGTGAAATCCATCTCTAAAAATACATAAAAATATTAATCTGGTAACATATAGTTTTTATAAATAATCATAATTAAATAATCTTTACTTTAATTCATAAAAATTATATTTATATTTTTATTAATAAATTTTATGTAATCCGCAACAACGGACAATTAATACTAATACAAAATAAATGTAATTCATATGTGTCAGGTCTGACCGCCCGTTAGGAGCCCATCAAATCAAGTTTCAATTAATGGGCTCCTAACGGGCTTAGTTATTGAGCCGAACAGGAGGATTTGAACCTGTGAGTGATATTAATTTAACGGGCTCAGCTCAGTAAGACGGGTTACTAATTTCTGACTTGTTTATTAATTATTGGGCTTTTAAATAGACAATAAAATTCCGATCTAAAACCTAAATCATTACGGTCTCAAAATCTTCGGAGTGTAGATCGGTGTCAGCCATTCTTCGCTTGTTTATAATAGATCGTCATAATGTAAGAATGATATGGTAAATAAAATATTATTTAATATTTATTTTAATATGGTCACTTAAGCCGTTTAAAAAGTTACGGTACAAATCTATATTTAATAAATTTTGAAAGAAACCATTTTTCTAAAAAAGTGTTTTTTAAAATTCAAACGAAATTCTAAATGACTTATTATTCACTAATTCTGGCTTTTTACCATAGATGCAATGGCTATAGGGAAAAAAGTTAAAAGCATTAGAAATCAAATTGCAACCATTTCATCCCATCTTTCTTCGTCAACAATTCCAGACAAGAATCAATTTGCACCAAAGAAAGAAAACAAAAACTCAAATCAATCAACAAACACTTTTTCATTAAGAACATCAAATGTGGAAAGAGAATAACATTCTCTAAGGAGCAACCCTATCTATGGTCATACTCCAACTACAATTATGGATAGTATGAAAATAAAACAGCCTCAACAAGAAAGAGCTCCTCACAAATTATTCGCGGATATTATCAAGAACCCAAACAACGAAGACAACTTGGCTTACACCGAATTATATCATAAAGAAGATCATTTGGCGTTATTGTTCACTTCAAAAGACAAAAAGAATGTTATGGTTGATTCAAAATCTACGTTAATTGGAAATTTCACAAAAATGGAAACCACAACTACAAGTTGTTTAGATATTCTTGAACTCATTTAACCTCGTAGGTGAAGTTAATCTATCGGATTTGGATTCGAGGTACATATTGATAGAATTTGACAATCAGGAAGATATTTGCAGACTATGGAGACATAATGTTTGGTTTGTGGAAGAACACTCAGTGAGACTCTTGAAATAGAGCCCTTAGTTCAACCTCAAGATCAAAGCCCATATTACCCCAGCCTCGTTAACTTTTCCAAACATTCTAAAATATATGTTCACTGAACTATTATTGCAAACATTAGAACTATTATTGCTTTTATAGGTAAACCTTTAAAGTATGGGTACCTAACAAACACAAATCAAAACACAATTGCTTTAAATCTTGGATTGAACTCGATGTATCTAAGGAACCTATACACAAAACCTGGATATGATTTGATGGAAATGATGGCTGTTATATAGATATTCACTATGAAAACTACCCTCTCTACTGTCAAGAATGTCTGATATAGGACATGGTCAAGCAGAATGTATACAACTTTTGTTCCCAAAAGAGGAACTGAAGAATAAGAGTCATAAATTACAGTCAAATACACTTCAAAAATCTTCAAATCAAATACCAGCATGGGTACCAAAAGTAAAATCGATCATTATAAAAGATAGTACTGTGAACCAATATTCAAGTAGTGGAAAAGAATCCGAGCATAAAATGAAGAAAACTGATCAACAAGATCATGAAGGAAATAATCAGATGCTATCAATGATTTCCAGCTCTCCTGAGGTTCAACCCAAACTTATTCAAGAAACATCACTTAGCATACAAAAGTCTATAGGCTCACAAGAAAGAGCAGACACGAACAATATTGTTAGAAAGGACTCTGAAATCATTGAAGCTTCTAATTATATTGAGTTAGGTACTATCTTTTCTGCTTTAAATGATTATGTAAACCTGGATGAATACCAACATTCACCTAATCTTAATTTAATAGGTAGTCTTCATTTATCTATGATACTTAGAAAACTAAATAATGGTAAAGAATTTTAAAACTATCTAAATCAAAAAACTTAAGAAATCCAAATCAAAATCAACTAAATGTATTATATCAATAAAAATCCCTCCACTTTAAAGGACCAATAAGGTCTAAAATTGGAAACCTTAAATGTCTATAAACATCCTTAATTGGCATTTTAGAGGTTTAGGTAATTAAACTACAAAAAGAACACTAAAATATATAATAAGAACTTGAAATATCTTATTTATAGTTATTCAAATACCAATGATTAATGTTGGTAATCTGTAAGTTTCTAAAATCCTTAGACTAAAAGATAGTGCTGTTAATTTTAATAACAAATATCGTTGTTTTGGGAAAAACAAATTAGTGTTGATATTATTGAGAACCAGGAACAACTGATCTATCTTAAAGTTAAACATAATACTTTGGATAAGCAATTTGTTATAACCATTGTATATGTTAAATCCATAAGAACTCAAAAAACATACATGTGGAACAGTTTGAGGAATTCACCTAACAATTCAATTGAATGGTTGGTGATGGTTAGACTTCAACGCTATCTCCAATGCTCAAGAGAAACTATCCAGTTCAGCTTTATGTTAGACAATTGAATGGTTGGTGATGGGAGACTTCAACGCTATCTCCAATGCTCAAGAGAAACTATCCAGTTCAGTTTTATGTTAGAAAAGTCTTCATGAATTCAACTATGTTATTCTTGATTGTAATATTGAGGATGCGGGTTATACAAGCTCTAAGTACGCATTGACAAACAATAGGAATTAAAAGAGGTTGGATATGGGTATGTATAATACTGTTTGGCCAAAATATTTTGATGAAACTAAAGTCAAACATATGGTAAGTACTATGTTTGATTATACTTCTATATGTATCACATTGGTTGTTGGAGGAAATAAAATAAAATCAACTTTCAAAGTTCAAAATATGTGGGTATTACACCTTAAATTTCTTAGTTTGGTTGAAAAACATTGATATGTTAATATGGTTGGACCTCCTATAAATCATTTTTGGAACAAACTAAAGAGACTAAAACATAAGCTCAAATTTTGGAATTAAAGTTGTTTCGGAATTGTATTTGATGAGATATTACAATTTGAGGAATAATTAATTTTTTTACACAAAAGTTATAAAGAATCAAGGAATATAGATGATAAAGTAAGGTTATTTAAGGCTCAAGTAAACCATCTTTAACCTTTTGCTATGGAATAAGCTTATTGGAAGCAAAGAAGTACACCAATTGGCTTAAGGGTGGGGACAAAAAATTTGCTTCATCTCACCAATATGTTAAAAGGAAAAGAATAAAGAATGCAATAAAAGAATCGTGGATGGCAGCTCATGGATTGATGATCAAGGGCTTCTAGGTAACTCTCTAGTTAACTATTTCAAATCTATCATAGATGCTCATAAATATCAAAATAAAAAATTTGAATTACAAAACTACATTCCTTAGATTCTCAATGATGAGGATAACAGATTGATCATGAGGTTACCTACTAAAAATGAAACACATGAAATAATTAAAGGTTTTAGTCTAACAAATGTACATGACATTGATGGATTTAATGGAAAGCTTTTCAAATCATGCTGGAATATTATATCAAATGGCTTATGTTATGTTATTATTGCTTTTTTTGTTGGCCAACCTATCCTTAATCGCATATTTGCTACTGAAATAAGTTTATATCCTAAGATTAATGATCCCCAAATATGGAAAGACTATATCACAATTATCCTTTGTACATTTCTAAATAGAAAAATATCCAAAATACTTAATGATGGAATTTCACTCTTACTTCCAAAGATTATCTCTGAAAAATAGGGTGTTTTTTTCCATGGTAGAAACATACACTAAAAAATCCTTGTAGCACAAGAAATGACCCATGACTTAGACAAAAAAATTAGTGGCAGTAATATCTTAATCACAATGGACATGTCTAAAGCTTTTGATAGGCTTTCTATCAAGTTCGTCTATAAGATCATGGAGCTACTTGGCTTTTACCCAAAGTTTATAGACATAATAAATAAAATCATTAATTCAATCAAAATTTTGATTATAATTAATAGAGAAATTGGTGGAGGGGATAGTCGAAATAGAATTGATGGCTGCAAGAAATTAATATAACATATATAAACTCTAACCTTAGGTTAGAAAGAAAAGAGACTTAGAGAAAAATAATCTCAAATATTATTCATAAAATATAAGAAAATTGATTTTGGGGCTTCTAAACAGTCGAATTTAGGGTCCGACTTAGTAACTTTTCCACGCTTTTGACACTTGTTGGGCTCGTTATGACCTTCGATTTGAGTACCAATATCGTCAAGTTCCGATCCGAGTGAAAAACATGACATGTTTCTGGAACAAAATCAGTATCCCCGATATGAGAAAAAATGTCCCTCAAATTTTGATCATTACCAAGATCAACATTTAATTAATAAAATCTTAATATAAACTATTCCCACGAAAAAACATGTTTAATTGTGTTGAGATAGTCATACCATCAAGAACAAGTAGAACATTTTCATCATAATGAGAAGTCGGAATAACAATTTCTGATTTCTCAATTACTCTAATATTTGGTGTGTTTATGTGAATTATGAACTGCTTCGTTTTTTACAATTCAACAATAACCAATCAAACGTGGAACTGCTTCCCCAACTCTCAATATTTTTTACTCAAATAGTTTACAAGCCTTTTTCATTCTTTCTGATATTGCAAGATCCACAATTAGTAGCTTGCTTTTTCTAACTTGAGCATTTTTATCTTGTATTTTCTCTTTCCCGTTTTCAGTGGAAAGCACTAAACTCTTCAAAAAATCAGAGATTATTTCAGATTTTTTATCATTCAAAGTCTCCACAACCACATTATATTTATCATGAACTTCCACACTAAGCTTTTCGCTTGCCATTTGATGTAGTCCAGAAAGTCCAAACAAAAACCTTTTTTTATTTTATTTAAATATCTTATGTTATTTTAGTCAAATCTAATTATATTAAGATTTTATTTTATTTTATTTTAAATATTATTTATTTCTTTGTAGTCCAATTTAAGGTTTTGAGAAGTTGTTATATAAATCCTTACATAACTTAAATTTTAATTAAGTTTTTGGAATAATATATTTTTTTTATCTCTGAAAAGTTCAGTCTTTGTTACCCTTATATATAGGTTTCATCATGTTGCCCTTGAATTAAGGTTTCATATATTATTTCTTCTTCTTCTATTTCCGCTGCGTTATCAGTTTGGTATCAGAGCCTCAGTTCCTGCTACGGGGCAAGCATGTTTCTGAATTCTGATTTCACCCCCTTCAGGTTCTAATGGAGAGAACAAAATTTATGGTCATAAAGATCTCGAAGATTGTTTCGTATGAGTGGACACACCAGGAATTTCAATGACGATTGTATTGACATGTTACTAGAGGAGTTTAAATTGGTTACCAATCGTCGGATCAAGGTAAAACTTGCTTATCGAGATGTTGTCTCAGGCTATGAAGTGATTTTTGGAACCAAATTGTTTCGTCAACTGGAAATGGGGTGTTGTTTTCAGGCTATAAAAAGGCTTTCGAATTAATTTTTTCATCAACTAGACGGCTTCAATATGACTTCGAATAAGGAACACTTGAGAAGAATTTATCTTATTCAGATAAGGTTAACAATTATAATTCCCAATGTAACAATTGAAAAGAATAAAATAAAATAATTTTGATTGTTGATGGTGATGGTGCTATGAATTCGAGGATGAATTCTCGTCAACCGGGGGAAGATGATGTATCCCAGAAAGTCTAAACAAAAACCTTTTAAATTTTATTTTATTTTATTCAAATATCTTATGTTATTTAAACCAAATCTAGTTATATTAAGATTTTATTTAATTTAATTTTAAAATATTATTTTATTTCCTTGTATTCTAATTTAGGGTTTTGAGAAGTTTTTATATAAAGCCTCATATACCTTAAGTTTTAATTAAATTTTTGGAATAATATATTTTTATCTCTGAAAATTTCAATCTTTGTTACCCTTATATTAGGGTTTCATCATGTCACCCTTGAATTAGGGTTTCATCTATCGTTGCTTTTTCTTCTATTTCTGATGTGTTATCACCATTGCACCAATAAGTTCAGCATTATCTAAAATTCCTCCAACGCGTACATCTTGGAAAACATGATGAAATAAATATTAAAAAATGATCATTCGGACAATGGAAAGCAAAGTTAATGTCTCTTAAAGTTTTCAACCATACTAGTGTTTTGGAAAACATAATATAATTAAACTCCAAAGCACGGTAGATTAAATTATAAAACATGCTATAATTAAATTATATATATATATATATATATATATATATATATATATATATATATATATATGAAAGTTGCACAATATTGAATTTTCAAATAATTTCCTATTAAATCTTGGTGTTTCACAAAATATAATTAGTATGAGGTGAAAAATAAAGTACTGTAACTTTATACTCAGTTTTCCGAATGAGATTTTTTTATTCCATCTTGTTTTTTGAGATCAGCGTATTCGTATACAATTTTTAAAATACTGTATTATTTATTTGTGAAATATGGTATGATTAAGTTGTAAAACATGATATAGTTAATTTACAAAATATGGTGTGCCTAAATTGTGACACATGGTAAATTGTGTAATTTTGAAACATGATATGTTAAATCTCAGTATTTCGCATTACACAAATATTATATGATGAAAACTCTGAGAGACAATACTTTTGTGCTCCGTTGTCCAAATGAGGTTTTACTCTATTCCATCTAATATTTTGAGTTAAATATGTTGGTGTATAATATGTGAAACATGGTATAATTTATTTGTAAATTACGATATAATTATTTAGAAAATAATATATAATTATATGTTATATATTGTATGTTTAAATTGTGAAAGATTATGTAATTAAGTTACAAAATATGGTATAATTAAGTTGAGAAATATAAAAATTTGTGTAATTTAGAACTGTAAAACATGGCATGTTAAATCTTGGTGTTTCATAAAATACATGTAGTAACTGCTGAAAATTTTGAGAAGTCACAACTTTACACTCGGTTGTTCGAATATTTTTTTTCATTCAAATTTTCAAGATCTACACATCAATATACAATTTACAAATGTGGTATAAGTTATTCTAAAATGTGAGATAATTATTTTGTGAAATGTGGTATAATTTACCTATGGCTAGCAAACTTAATGAAAATAATTTGCATGTGCCTAACGAATTTTGTCATATTCTTCGCCCTTGGAGGAGAACATGAGCCAAAGCTAGCATGTTTTGGATTGATTATATGATTCGATGATCGTAGTTGTTCGTGTATGGATTCTGAAATATATATTTGATACTAAACAACATTAATTTACCTTAAAACGTACCAAAAAATAAATCCAAAATTGATTTATGATTTTCTTTTTTAACTTTAATTTATATGATAAAGAGAAAGAAAGAAGAGTTACATTGGAAAAAATTAAATTTATTAAGAAAGTTTTGGTAAATTGATTTTAGAAAAATTTAATTTTGAAGTTGTATGAGTTTTCGAATTTGAAACTATGTTTAGTGGCAATGGATGTATATAACTAAAATATAAATACTTTTGGGGTTATCATTTAGTGATATTTTTATAAATATTGAACAAAACGGATTTGTAACTCGCTTAGTAATTTTAGAATTTTTGCTTTCATTCGTTTTGTTTTATTACAAATGATTATTTTTTCATATGCGTTTTTACTTATAATTTTAATTATCTATCTACTATTCTCTATAGCCGTTCTTTTTTATGTTTTTTTTTTATTTTTGTTGTCGAAACATAGCTAATTAATAATTCATTTTGATCGTGATTAAAAATTAAAAATAATTGAGTCTAACAAAAAAACATTTACCAAAATGAAGTAAAATATAACTAAGATACTAAAATATGAAAATACATGTGCTTAATATAAGCCAACAATAGATTGTCAAACATCATCGGCTCATTAGCCAATAATATTTATTGGCAATGCATTATTCCATGAGTTTTGACCCGATTGCATAACGTCAAATGGGTCATCTAATTTTGAAGTCAACGTTAGTAATGCAATTTTATTATAGATTCTATTTTTTTTTTAAATTGCATATTTTTTTAGTATTTCTTAGATAAATTTTACCCTATCGCATGATCATTGGAGACAATCTTAAAATGTAGAGTCTAACTATAGCTTATTAGTTATAGGTAGGGTTTGGAACTCTTCTTATTAACCTCATTCTAGTTTTTAAAGATTAAACAATATATATAGTTAGAAGATATGAACAAGAAAAAGTTGCGTCAATTTTTGTTATCAATAATACAATATTGAAAATAACAAAATGATGTACATGTTCAAAAGAATCGTATGTATCTCTCGTGTGTTTTTATCCAGCATAATCTCTCCTACTTGTTGGGAATACGTAGGTCGCATATTTTCTATATATATAAGTATGGACTAACCTGATCTCTACACTAGTATGACATTCTCTGTTTTAGTATGTACGTCCAGGGGACTTTATTTTTCACCACTCTTAAAAGACCTTGTGCCAGTTGATGTATGTTCTTATATAAAAATTATATTTCTCATATTTGACCGATGTGGGACATCGGTCATATTCTAACAATTTTTATCTCAAATAAAATACCACTTTAGCATCATGTCAATTAACTTTCATTTGTTCACTCTAATCATGTCATAATGCATGAGCCAATATAGCTTAACAATGTATCTATCTGCCTTATACATGTATGGTCCAACATGTTAGACATTCGTATCAAACTTTATGGTCTTAAATATCTAATTGCAATTCTTGGGATTATGTTTGTTATCGTATACTTCGTCTTTGTATATAAGTATGGACTAACTTGATCTTTATACTAGTGTGATATTTTTCGAGTAGGGTGTTCTAATCCTATTAGGCTTTTCGTCTTGTATTTATATATATATATTCAGCTATCTTATTATGATTTTTTATTGTTGTATTCTTTTAAACACTATTTTATAAAACTGGTGAAAAATTATAGTTATTCTCATGTGGGTGAAATTCTCATGTATCAAACTTGATGGATCAATCATGCTAAGGTGGATAAATCATTGGTTAATCTATATAACTTACTCGATGTAACTTAATTAAAGTGTGTAGATGAAATTAAATTGAGAGGAGACTAAAACCGTACTTTGTTTGAGAGAAGGATTGTAATAATACGATCAAAATCACATATATCTTGATAATTATCTAAATCATCATACTTGACTCTCATTTTTTATCTTTAATCTCGCATTTGGATTATACATACTATATGGCTAAAATCTTATGCTATAAGTTGATGTATATTATGGATTTTAGATTTGATTATATTTTAAAAAATATATTTTTTAAACAATTATAATTTTGCAATAATTTTTATTAGAACTTTTTTTTATAGTTTTGGAGAACACGTTACTAAAAATAAAAGTTTTATAATATAAGATTTTGATAAAATATTTACTAAACTGGCGTTATTTTAAAGAAACAAATTTTTGATATACGACAAATGAAGAAGAGATCTCCTATTTATTTCATGCTAAAATGTGAACATGTGTTTGTTCATAATTACCAAAGTAAGAAAGTTGTTTTTCTTATAATATGGAGTGCACTAATAACTTTACAAATATTTGAAGAAATCAAGTTATATATGAACCAACATTATAGATTTTATGATTTTAAAAAGGCATAAGCTATGTTGGTTAATGTAAACCATAAGGTATATTGGCAAATTTTAATGTAAAAGTTTATCTATAGCGAAATATAAGTTGCATTACTTCAAAAAAAGATATTTATCATAACCTGATAATGTACAAATTATTGTTGCATAAAGTATGTAGAGATCTCTAATACTTTATGTGATAACTCATTTGATGAGGGGGTATATGCTAACTTATAAGTTCGAGGGTATCCGAGCAACGCGAATTACTTGAAGAGCAGAATTGACACCAAACCAAATTAATTATAAGATATACTCAAGCTGTGAGCAAGGATGATAACGAGCTCAACAATGTTGAGCCATGTCCAAGGGATCGGCACCTGTCAGAAGGTGAAAACACTGATGAGCTAAGTTAGACCAAGAAAACGCCTCATCGAGCAAGAAATAAGAGGGATGAAGACACAGATCCCTGATAAGGCAAAGAAAAGCCAGACAAGGTATGTAACCGAGCAGACGGGTAGAAAATGGAATGACGCTCAGTCTATGACGCTAATAAAACCAATCGATGTCCATTTGTAAAGGAGACAGTCGAAGCAACGGTTTAAAGTAACGTTCACTGAATCAGTCAACCCACTAACATAATGGCCATTAATTAGGTCTCACAATGTAAACTAAGTCCTACGTGTAGTTAGTAGAGTTAAGTATTGTAGTAACGACTTGTAAGCGATAATAAGTGGCATAAATAAGCAAATAATCTTTATCTTAAATTTATCAATTTATATTATATATATATATATACGAGACATGTTTTATGATATTATTTCAAAAAACAATATGAGTTTTCATATACGTTGGTTACAGCTTCAATTGGCCGATGTACGATTTTATACATCATTTTGACACAATTTTCCTAAGATTATTGTTGCTTGTGAACATTCTAAAAAATTTAATACATATTCATTGTAATAAGACAAAATCTAAAGCAAAATTATGTAAAAAAAACTTTTTTAATGTATAAAATATAGTGGTATTATTATGAAAAATGGCGAGTGATTTTCTATGCTTGTACATAGATTACATCAAAATTCTTAATCAATTTCTAAAGATATGTTAATCTCTAAAAATTAATCGGCCATGATAAATTGTTAAATCGTATCATTAACATGCTAAATAGTTATATATATTTTTTTGTTATTATTCGCATATTTTTTTATTATTGATTTACCGGATTGGCTAATTCAAAAATCTATTATATGACTTATATAAATATTTCACTAATTAAAATTTTCAAATCTACATATCTCTTATACAACCGTCAAATGTTTTACTCTAAAAACATAAAAATTCAAAGTATTAGGGGTGTCGATCAAAAAATGATTAGCATATGAAAATAATCTCTAAAATAAAAAAAAACTTACTACATCTAAATAGATCAATTATTGAGATGCCAAATAATACCAATTATTTGGATACAATGATGTCGAGCCACTAAACATGTCTTATGTAAAAGTTTGTTAGAGAAATGATCGTCACATTAAAAAATACTTTTTATATCTTGGTTTTTATCTTTCATATCAAAATAGAAATTTTAAAAAATTAAAATTATAAAATAAATAACAAATCGATTACATATTTAATTTGTTAAAATACAAATATTCTTATACACAATTATCTAAATGTGTATTATTGTTCCAATTTTTGTATAATTGGCAGAGTTGGAACGGATATCATCGATCACATCATGACTTAATCAGTAATGATCAGTTTCTTAACTTTAGTTATCTTAAAACATGACAAAAATAGTATATATATATATATATATATATATATGTTAAAAGTTACGCCTGAAAAGTTCACTCATATAATTACACATAAAATAACAAGTTTACATATAATAACTGAATAAGAATAACATATTCAAGAGACAAAATATATTTACGTCAACAAAATATTTATAAATAACAAATCTAACTATAATTTCACTTCTTTCAAACATCAACGTTAATATTCTTCATAATGGTAAAAATGTCAATATTTGATGTTTAGTCATATTATAAACTACATAATTAAACATCGACGATAAACTTATACATTCAATCTAAAGTATTGACATCCAATACTTGGATAAAACATAAGAATAAAACCATCAGAGGCTTTTAATGAATTTTATAACCTCACAAAGGGTAATATTGTTTATTTTTTCCACAAACACTTATCGTCCAGAATCTTTCCATTATCTTGACTATCATATAGGTCGGAGTTCATACGACCTAATATCATAATAACTAATTTTATGAACATCGTTTACACAAGTGATATAATATACCAATATGTTAGTATAATATTCTAATAATTATATTATTTTTCGAAATTATAAAAAACATTATGCTATATTGAGTATGTTGTGAAACACAACTGGTAAAGTGATGCAGATAGTTTAGCGCTGGAATTTATGAAGACTGGCGATCACCCGAAGAATGCGGTGAATTGACAGTTGGGGAAGGATGATGTAGCGAAGATTGCGGATAAACTGGTTTCTTGGTCAGGTATCGGAATTAGGTGAAATAGGTACTCAAATCGAAGATTTCGACGAGACCGTAAGATTTCAAAACTGTGACTTGTCACAAAGTTTAATACCCAAATTCGACCTCTAAAGCCTTCGAAAATCAGTTTTCATATTTAGACGTTATTTTATTCATTTATTTTAGTTTCTAGACATTTATGTAATTTTCTTTATTTGATATTAGGGTTTTGGATAGATGCTATATAAAGCATCCTATACCTTATTTTGTCGTCAGACTATTTTGATTAAATAAAAAAAACAAAATTAGGGTTTTATCCCTTTTAGGCTTCTGCTACGTTTCACTCTTCATCATAGTGGTATCAGACACAGGCAGTCCTGCGCGATGGTCCGAGCAAGAATCAGCGGTCGCGGTGGCCCTAGAGTGACTCGATATACTAGTGATGTAGATGATCGTGACGATGCTGACCTACGCCGTCAGGTAGCCGATCTGACCCGGCAGATGGCTGTTCTTACCGCCAAGCAACAAAGCACGGAGGTTGAAGGTATGGTTAACCCTTTTGGGGAGGGGAGCGACCAGACTACTTCTAACCCACGCCGCTGGGAGCTTGGGTTCAAGATAGACGTCTCGGATTTCGATGGCAGCCTTAAGGCGGAGGCACTTATCGACTGGCTATCACAGATTGAGGAAGTCCTGGACTTCAAGGAGGTCCCGGAGGAAAGAAGAGTTGCATTGGTCGCCATCCACCTACGCGGTAGGGCACAGGCTTGGTGGCAGCAGGTGAAGCAGAACCGTGCGCGTGCAGGTAAGGATAAAGTCCAGAGTTGGGATAAATTCAAACGAAAAATCCGCAAGGCTTTCCTTCCCTACAACTTCGAGCGGGAACTCTACCAGCGACTGCAGAATCTTCGTCAGGGACCCAGATCTGTTGATGAATATACCGAAGAATTTTATCAGCTGCTGGCTCGCACAGATGTGACCGAGTCGCCGCACCAGCGGGTCTCCCGCTACATTGGCGGGCTACGCCTCCAACTTCAAGACACGCTGAATATGTTCGATCCAGCCTCTGTTTCCGAAGCCCATCGGCGTGCCCTCCAGGCAGAAAAACAGTCGGCTCACCGACCCCAGACTGGCGTAAGGACCGGTGCTCCTTCAGGGATCCCTGTGTCCAAACCAGCTTTCCGCCCGACACCTGATCCGATCCCTCCTGGGCGTGGAGCACCAAGCCATTCTTCAAGCAATTTACACTGCTATGGCTGTGGCGAGTTAGGGCATCGTCAGGTCGAGTGTCCAAATGCTGCGGGTGCTAGGGGTCTTTTCTCTCAGGAAGCGTTTGAACCGAATCCCATTGTGCTTGATGGTCCTCCAAAGTTTGATACATATGATGATGATATGGCGGAGGTTACGGCGGAGGTTGTGACAGTTGATGTGTTTGCAGATGTGTTTCCCGTTGCTAGTCCTGTTGTGACTAATGTGTTTGCAGATGTGTTTCCTATTGCTGGCCATGTTAGGACTGATGTGTTTGCTGAGGTGTTTCCTATTGCTGGCCATGTTAGGACTGATGTGTTTGCAGAGGTGTTTCCTATTGCTAGCCATATTGGGACTGATGTGTTTGATGTGTTTCCCGTTGCTAGCCCTGTTGGGACTGATGTGTTTGCAGATGTGTTTCCCGTTGCTAGCCCTGTTGTGACTAATGTGTTTGCAGATGTGTTTCCTATTGCTAGCCCTGTTGGGACTGATGTGTTTGCAGAAGTGTTTCCTATTGCTGGCCATGTTGGGACTGATGTGTTTGCAGATGTGTTTCCTGTTGCTAGCCCTGTTGGGACTGATGTGTTTGCAGATATGTTTCATGTTTCTGACCGTGACACCAGCCTGGTGGGAGATCGCCCGAAGGCATGGGATCAGCGCCTACCGCAGGCAGAGTTTGCCCACAATCATGCCCTTCACCGCTCGACGGGTCTTTGTCCTTTCCAGGTGATGTATGGTGTGGTGCCCCGGGGTCTTGTCGACTTACTCGTCCTGCCCAGTAAAATTCGTGTTCACACAACTCCTGAGGAGCTTGTATCGCAGATTCGCCAAAACCACCAGACGACTTACAATCCACTTGTCTTGAGCACCGTCAAGTATAAGTCTGAGGCGGATTCTTATCGTCGTCCTGTTCAGTTCGAAGTTGGTGATTATGTGTGGGCAGTTTTAACCAAAAATCGGTACCCTGCTAGTGATTACAACAAACTGGCCGTCCGGAAGAGTGGCCCGGTGGAGATTGTGGAGCAGATCAACCCGAATGCTTATCGACTGCGTTTGCCTAGCCATCTTCGTACGTCTGATGTCTTTAATGTTAAGCATCTGATTCCTTATGCAGCTGACTCTTCTGACGAGGAGACTGGTTCTGATTCGAGGACGAATCTTTTCGACCCCGGCGGGAATGATGCAGATAGTTTAGCGCTGGAATTTATGAAGACTGGCGATCACCCGAAGAATGCGGTGAATTGACAGTTGGGGAAGGATGATGTAGCGAAGATTGCGGATAAACTGGTTTCTTGGTCAGGTATCGGAATTAGGTGAAATAGGTACTCAAATCGAAGATTTCGACGAGACCGTAAGATTTCAAAACTGTGACTTGTCACAAAGTTTAATACCCAAATTCGACCTCTAAAGCCTTCGAAAATCAGTTTTCATATTTAGACGTTATTTTATTTATTTATTTTAGTTTCTAGACATTTATGTAATTTTCTTTATTTGATATTAGGGTTTTGGATAGATGCTATATAAAGCATCCTATACCTTATTTTGTCGTCAGACTATTTTGATTAAATAAAAAAAACAAAATTAGGGTTTTATCCCTTTTAGGCTTCTGCTACGTTTCACTCTTCATCATAAAGTCCTTACTATGCTACTAAACACAATCGTTGGAATGTGCTCTCAACTTTTCTAAGTGTTTTTCATAATGTATCGAGTGACATAGCATAGAGATAAATTAGAATATCATTATGCAACTTTAAGAGATGTCTAAAAATATTTTACTATGTGGATCTAGTACACACTAGTTTACGTCCATCCATGGTGAAACTTTGATATTTACATTTTTATTATATTCAACCATGTTGATATTTCCTTGATATTTTTATAATATGACTATAGTCTAATCTATATAAGTATTATCATAAGTCATTATCTATAAGTTTATTATCATATTACATCATTTTGATTCCATCAATTTCAGGCATTCCAGACAACTCGTGTATACTTCAAACAATACAACCATTTATCTTATATCACTTATGTTATATTTAACGCGATATGATTTGTTAGCATCATATGAATGACTATCATTGAAACATTACATTTACTACGTAAAATTATATGTGTCAATATCTTTTTTTGTGTAATTAATTAATATTTTAATAAAAAAAATTATTACATATTATTCAAATAAGCGTCGCATTTTGCCAAAGAGAACAAAATTAAATTGATACGTGCCTATAAAAAACTTCAGTTTTAAATATATAATCTTTACTTTAAATAAATAAAACATTATTATATGTCATAATTAAAATAAGATAACTCATCTAGTTTTTTTTTGTATAACCCATCTAGTTAGATAAATCTTTAGTGTAAATATAGATTTAATGGTTATACGTATTAAAGTTTTAACCTATCTTACTATAACATAGACAAACTATTTAATCATCTTTATCAATAATATATATATATATATATATATATATATATATATATATATATATATCAACACTTGATTCAAGTTAAGACGGCATTGGATATCAAGATGGCAAGAAGCAGTCTCGTTCAAGGAATCAAGGATTAGGAGCAATGAAGCACAAATGACTTGTCTAGATCAAGGAACCAAGGATTTGGAGCACTCAAGCCAAACAAAATCAATTTTTTTTATTACTGATTCTTGCATTACAACATTTTAAGGCAATCTCAAACTGTAACATCTAGTCTCTCTATATTAGATGTATCAAACTCTTCTTGTATTCTTCTTTGTTAATAATAAAAGAAGTTTTAGATTTATATATATATATATATATCAACACTACATTAAATATGTCTTTGAAGATTTTTTTATCAATAATGATAGATATTCCAACGTACGCTTTAAATTATCGAAATTCAAATGTATAGATGAATACTATTTCGTCTAAAATATTATATAGGTTTCAAATAAAAGTATTTCATATTTTATTATCAATGAATAATGACTTAGTGGATATTTATTTTTGAATTATAAAATTTGTTAGACTAATTTATTAGTTAGTTTGGTTAATAAATAAATAAAATATTTTTAAAATTTTAATTTTTAATTTAATAGTATTTAAGAGTTAAATGGAGTATTGATATAAAAACGAACTAAATTGGAGTAAAAATAAATTCACCACATTTTCAGAGAAAAGATGCAAGAAGCCAACTGGTTTGCTAGGTGGACTAAAAAATGTAAGATGTAATTGGACTGCACAAACTTTCAGGCCCCCTCATCAGTTAGAATCCATTGTATTCTCAGAGAGCCTTGGCATGGATAACATTCGTGTTGATTAAGCTTTGTATTTCAATAACCTATTTTCCTCTGTTGTTATTACAAACTTCAACAGAGTTCTGACAACCAAGTGTAGAACTTTCAGTTTACCTTTTGCAGATTTGCATCTCTTCTATTGTCTAGCATCCTACCTTGCTCAGCTTCGTGGAAATCATTCCCCCTCTGTTCGAAGCGTCTGTCTTGCTGTTATTTCTAGAAATTCTCAAACTTTCTTACAATCTTTGACTCGTCTTCAAATTTTTCTCGAATCAATAAAAAATTTAGGACAAAATTGAAGCTGTTTCCCAACCCTTCGTCGACTATCGGCTCCTTTTTCGCTAGTCTGTCAACTGAAAATTCATTGAATTTTAATTTTCTCACCGCATTTTCATTGGAAAGACTTCATTAGGTTCAAATTTGGACCTAATTTGTACTTATTTTCGTTTAATAAAGGTTCAAGTTAGCTTCAAAAAAAGATAACTTGAATATTATAATGTATTAATTGCTCTAATAGACTTTTAAATTTCACAATCGTCGACTCAATATACCCTTATAAGTGGCTTTATTCTTTTCTTATGTTGGTTGTGTGGATCTTCATTCTTTCTTCTATTGTAAGTATTTTTTTTATCTTTTTATTTCGTGTTCTCACTTTTTTTATGGTCGGATGATTTAGGTTCCAGATTCATCTCTAATTGATTAAGCCGACGACATTTCTTGTCCAACTCAATCAGGCTCTAAATTAGGTTGATTATTGGTGGAACTGAGGTTGATTTTTGGAAAGTCAGTTCAACCTCAATGATTTTTTTCGTTATTTTCCATGATACACTATCTCACCTCTCGACTTCATTCTGGTACCTTAACTTACTTCAGTTGGTTATGTTTTCTTCTTCATGTGTAAGCTCATTTTAACCCTTCATTTTGATTAAAGTCTTGGTTGGATTTTAAACCACGACTGCAAGTTGAGTCCAATAAGTGTTACTCCCTTTGTTTCATAATATATGTCGTTTAAGGTTTTTTCACCAATATTAAGAAATGTAATAATGACTTTAAAAAAATGATTTGTGGAGTTAATAACTTTTGGAGTGAGTAAAGTACTTCATTGGTTGGAAGTGGAATATATGTAATTAATGATGTATTGGAAAACGAGAAAAACATTTATTATGAAACAAAAAAGTTCTTCTAAAGAGTCACATATTATGAAACAGAGGGAGTAGCAAATGTTAATAAATTATTGATATTTTAGAGCTGATGTATATTGTTTTGTGGTCTCTCGTTGTTAAAATTTAGGAATATTTCTACTCTCTTCTACATCGAACAATATATAATATATAGCTGTTCTCATGTGTTGGTTTTGCATAGCAACTTGAGGGTCTTTTGATGTTTGGTTATCTTATTTGAAGGTTATCAACATCAGGAAATTTGGATCATTGTAATCTTCTAAGCTACTAAGCATATTTTGTCTGTTTTTGTTATCTTATCATGTTTGGAGGTTCTTTTAACAGCACTTGCGATTTGTTGAAGAAAAGTATGATTTTAAGTTATTTTCATTTTCTAGTATAATTGATCATTCAAATTCTGAAATTATGGGTTGGGTGTGTTTGTCAAAAATCTAAAAAAGTTGACAAACAATACATCACCCTCACTGTGGTATCTTTTTTAAAAATAATTGTCCATGGTTGGTTCGTTGACAGTGGATAACTATATACTTTTATTAGGTCATTGTAGACGCAATTTTATCGATATTAGTCTTTATAAATTTGAGTTTTATTCTGATACATTTGGTTTTATTACGTCGTGAAAGAATGTTTGAATGATTTTATACAACTTTATTATTTATTTAATATTTTTATAAAACCGATTTTGTTTACCACAAACTCAATAAAAATCCAAGCCAAAAAATAAAATCTATATTCTAAGTCATGGCATCATAAAATTATGTATTTTTGACAAAATTTATATAAAATTTAAAAAAATTATTAACAGGTTGACTATATATAAAAAATTAGTATATAAATAATTAAGTACTAAATTTTATCCATAGATAATAAATAGTATGTAACCTACATTATTATTTATTATCTTAATACATATACATATTAAAAATATAAATTAATAATTATATTATTACATCACTACTTATTATAATATATAATATATTTCGAAATTTATATTAAGCAAATAAAGATAAGAGTAATCTACGGTAAAAACAACTAAAATTGGAGTTAGATAGTGTTAGAGAGAGATTTCTCTTATAATCGAAGATTGTTTCCTTCGGAAACACAAGATCAGACATAACTGGATTTGTCGGCCAGTCACAAAATTTCGAACCTCTTTTAAGCCGCCACTCGATGATTTGTCAATCAAAAGATAATAAAAGCAAAAATCTCAGTTTACTGGAACTAATAACGTTGATTTGAGAAATAGACATCAAACAAGAAGAATCAATTAGACATCATTCTCAACAAGTAAGTGTAACTCAATCAAAATCTTATTTTGATGCTACTAGGTTAATACAAAAAAATATTATACATAAAAACATTAAAATTCAAGAAAATGGTGACTTCAAATCGATACAGTTTTTGAAATAAGATAAAGAAAATTTGTTAACAAATGCTAATAGTAAAATTTTCTAATAGAAGGCCTATTGTGGATATGATAAAAATTATTCGATTCATTTGGATTTAAAGAGAAGTTAAGTATGCCCTTCGTGATCCAAGACACATCATGATTGAACTGGATCCTCTGGAGGATGTTAGAAAATTATTAAGATGTAATGTATTGACCATAGGTCTACATACGTTACGAATATCGAAATGGACACCTTATTTTCATCTCAAAATCGAATCACCTATAACTCCAGTGTGGATTACTCTTCAAAACATACCTGATTATATTTATAATAAAGATACTATAAAATTTATAACTAAAGTCATTGGATATCCATTAGCTGTATGGGTTCCTACAAAAATAGAAGAATGTTAAATTGTTGTAAGGCTTGGATTAAAATTGATATATCAAAGTTTCTTCAATCTAAAATATGAATATGTTTTGGTGAGGCTGAAGGACTTTGGCAAGAGATAAGATATGATGCAATGCCTAATTACTGCACATGGTGTTTTCATATGGGTTAAAAGAAATTATAATGCATAAAAAAACTTACCTCCAAAGGAAAGCCAGGAAGTCAATGGCCAAAATGAAAAGTTTTTCTTTTTTGGAGAACCTTCTAGCTCAATTGGTCAATGGATTTCTAAGGTAAAATCAATGATTATTAAGGAGGATAACCAAATCAGTTTGGAAAATAAAGAAATAAAGACTAAATTCATTAACAAAGATAATGGAATTATAGTTAAGGCTATAAATATACATGAATCATATAATAGCTCTGAAAATTTATGGAGGATTATGATTTATCAAATAAGTTTTATTGAAGTATGAGAGCTACATTTAAAGTGAAATAAAGATACGAAATGCGATAACCTAGTAAACCATCAACTAGCAAAGATAAGCAAAAAAAAGAACATAAACACAATTTACCATAAAAAAACATGATTGAGATTACAAATGAAGATATTATCAAAGCTCTTCAAACTACAGAAACAAGAGCCATTTAGCAAAAAATAATCGAGACACCTCAAATACATATTTTATTTCACAAAAGCAAAAATTTATAGGTAGCTCTCTAGATTTGAGAAATATAAAGGATGAGGCCATTTAAGAAAATATTGAGTAAGGAAATGAGAAAACCAAAGCTGAAACCACCTAAAGGATTGATAACCAGCAAAGCATTCTATTTCAAAAGTCTTTTCATGGCTTCATCTAGCTATGATAAATGACCGTTTTAATATCAAGTTGGAATATAAGATGGATTTGAAATAAGAGATAAAAAAGAATAGTCGAAGCTATAATTCGAAAGGAAAATATTGATTATTCAGCAATTCAAGAGCCTCTAATAGTTGCTGCTAATATTGACAAGATAAAGAAATTGCTTGGATTTCATGTTGGTACAAATAACATATCAAATAAGATTTGGCTTTCTTGGAATAATGATTTTTTAGTTGACATCAATGAAAACCAAGACCAAATAATTTAGTTCAAAGTTAAAATTAATTATGTGGATAAATATTTATTTGTATCTGTCGTTTATGAAAAATTTAAAAGGAAGTTAAGAATACATTTATGGGAAACTTAAGCGAAATAGCTGACTTATCTAGGGGGTGGATACTTATCTATGGAGTGGGTAGTTATGGGTGAAACTTAAGCGAAATAACATGTTCAAATATTTATCTGAGAAACATGGATGATTTTAACAATGTAATCAATGATTTTCAACCTGCGGATGTATGTTTCAATGGCTTTGAATATACATGGTCAAACAATTGCAAATGGAAGCGATTAAATAGAGTGTTATACAACACTGAATGTATAAACTATTTTGAAAACATTGTTGTCAATCATCTTCCGAGAACATGTTATGACCATACTCTGTTACGTATTAGAATATCTGATTCCCTCAATAAGCCTAAAACCTCGTTTAAATTCCAGAATATGTGGACTCTCCATCATGAATTTTAAAACATTATTGAAAAAAGTTGGAATGAAGTCTCTATAGTTCCCCAATTCAAGTCTTTTGGAAGAAGCTTAAAAGATTTAAAACTACTCGCAAAACATGAAAAAAAAAAATTGGCAATGTGTTTTGTGCCATTCAACAATCAGATGAGGAGATATAGTTCCTAGAAAACTACTTTAGAGAATCTAAGAAAATTGAGGATAAAATCAAATTAAATAAATCTCAGGCTATCTATCTTCAGCTATTAGCTAGAGAAAAGGCTTATTAATAACAACAATCTTATACTAATTGGTTAAGATAAGGTGAAAAGAACACAACAAATTTTCAAAAATTTGTAAATAAGAAAAGGAAAAAGAGCAGGATTTACAAAATATATGATGGGAATAAGAGGATTTAAATTCAACAAGATATAGTTATATCTGCAAATGATTAATTCAAGTCATTATTAGTTGAGCAACAAAATCCCAAAGAACTATAAGAACTTCAAGATATTATTCATAAAGTAGTTACTGAGTTAGATAATATGAAGTTAGTAGTTATTTCTACAGAAGAAGAGATAATGAATGATGTCAAATCTTTCAGTTCTAATAGTACAACATGAGTGGATTGTTTAAACTCAAAAAATTTCCAACATTATTGACATATTATTATAGAAGATATTTGTGCGGTAGTTGTAGCATTCTTTAATGGTCATATTATTCCTCATCGAATTTATGCTACACCAATATGTTTAATTCCAAAAAATGAATCACCTAAAACTTGGAGAGACTTTGGACCAATAAGTCTATGCAATGTTTTAAGGGCATGTATATCCAGGATAATATTCAAGAGTGGAACTTCATGAATCAAACATGTTTCAAACATGGAGAACTTTTGATAAGAAATCTAGGAATTTTTATTCATACAATATATAAAGATTCTCATTTTGAAGAGATTTTAAATGAAATAAGATCAAATATTGAAGATTGGAACAACAATGTTTTAGCATTTTGTGGTAGATTAACACTTATACAATATGTTCTTCTGGCTAAACCAACTTACCATCTTTAAAACTGCACAATTCCTAAAAATGTTATCACTAGAATTGAGAAACTTTGCAGCAGATTCCTTTGGAGATATACAGATAGTAATAAATCAATTTCATGGTCTAACTATAATTACTTGTGCAAACCTTATAAAGAAGGTCATTTAAATTTAAGAATATTTGGTGAAATGCATACAACCTTATCGTGTAAGTTATGTTACAAGTTCATAGGAAATAATAATTTATGGTATAAAGTTATACATTCTACCTATTTTTTTACATACCATCCTCTACAAGTTCAAGTCTTAATGGATTGCTTAAGAATCTTGAAAAAAACTTCTAAACATTTAACACACTGCTGAAGAATTTATATACTGGAAAATATGCAAAGGTGAAATGTATTTTTGGCTTGATAAATGGTGTGGTACTCCGCCATTTATTACTCTAAAGGATGATGGTGCTAACAGTTGGTATGTCAAATAAAATGTTAACAACTTCCAGAAATCAAAACACATGGAATTTAGATAAATTAGAAGATTTTGTTCTTCCATCTGACATTGAAATAATAAAGCCTATGTCAATGAATAAATATGAGGATGATAAAATCATCTGGACTACATCTACAACTGATGAGTATAACACAATGAGACTTGGAACAAGATAAGGGACAAAAGTTCTAAATCTAAGTTACACAAGAGGATCTAGAATAACATTACTCCAAATAAGTATTTTTTTTTCTTCTTTGGAGATTGTTAAACAATAAGATAGTTGTAGATATTATCTTACAAAATAGAAAATCCAACTTGGTTTCAAAATATCAATTTTACAACGATATAGAGTATGCCAATCACTTATTTGTACAATGCTCTACTTCATGGGAAGTAAGACAATATTTTAGTAGTCTATCCAATTTTATTATATGCAAATATATGACACTAAAGTATATTATTAGGAGCTTGTACTGGTCTACCAATCAAGAATTACACATTCATATTATACTGCCCCTTAACATATGTTGGGTGATTTGGTTTTCAAAAAACAAAATAAAATATCAAGAAAAGCACATTAATTTTAAAGTTATCATAAATCAAATCAAGAATATTATATTAAGGCTTGATTGTGCTAACCTACTTAAGATAATTCTTTGGAGTAAATATTTAAATTTTGCATAGATCTAGGTTGTTTTAATCATCTAAACTATCATAGAAGGATAATTGCCACGAAATGAAAACCCCCCACTAGAAACAAAATAAAGTTGAACACAGATGGTTCATATTCATTACTAGGTGAGGCTTGTGGTGGTGGTTTGTTAAGGAACAAGAATGGTGATATTCTGGTTGCATATGGTAGAGTCTTATAATTGCGCAGTGCATGACACTTCTTGATGGTCTAATTCTATGTATAAAATGCAAATCTACAACCTTAATATAGAGACCGACTCATATAACTTAACTACAATGCTGATGAAAGGCAAAACACCATGATATTTGGCTCTGATATTAAAATATTGCAGAAAACTAATCTCTTCAAGACTGTCCCTAGTTCATATATAGGGAACAAAATATGACAGCTGACTGGTTGGCGAAATGGACACACAACTGCAGAATAAAACAGGGCTACAATTCTAATCAAATTTCATACAAATTAAGAACAATAACATTACTGCAAAGCTTAGAAGTAGGTTATATGCGTATTGAAGATTAACATGGATTTGTTATCTCAGATCATATAATTTAGATAGTAATATCTTGTTTTTACTAACAATCTTGAAGATGAGTTTGATTTTCAGAAATCAAATTCAACAGAATATTCTAATGAATAAGAATTAGAGATGTTCGCAATCTTCTAATTCATTATCACAATTTTACATTCAATTCCAATACCTTATAAATAACACTCTGTTACTAACATCATTTACAAGCAGGTACTAAAACCTAACTTTTATGCAATTGCTAGATCTGTTAGTTATGCATGAACAAATCATCAAAAAACTTGTTATGAAACAACACCAATATTCACTATGAACAAGAATGTTGTGAAAGAAAAACTCACGATCAGAATATGCTGAAATTTGAAAATACTGGAAGCCATGATTAGGGATAAGCTCGGAATATAGAAAAGATGAATTCAAACTTAATTAGTCGTACCGGGATTGAGATTTAATTTAATCATTTAAATCAATAATCAAAATCAGCTCAAATAAACTTTTGATGTACTTACAAATTTAATGTAAATCTCGAGATAAATGAAAATAGACACCAAATAACACCATGAATGAAATTTATCTCTACTCAGGGTTTTGACTGTATACAGAATGTCCTAAAAAAAGAAAAATACTGTAATAAATTTGTGTTCGATCGCGAATAATATTGTATTTACGTAAACAAAATTTAACATCAAATTACATTAGATATTAAATATTATTAGTCAAGGTCATATCCTCCGTTGAATTCAAGAGTTGTGTAGTTCATTAATGCATCTACTTGTGCAACAAGGTGCTCGTCTACATAAGTTATCATATATCTCGTAACGAAATCATTACTTTTCAAATGAAACATGATGAACGTCTCTTTCCTGATTTCATACAACTAGTCGAACATCTGAATTATTGGATCAGATTTCAAATGATTATACCTGGTGATAATTCTTCACGACTGTGTGGAGGTGGAGATGAAGATCATGGATGCATGTAAACGTTATACATTGTACACAAAAGTTCATAAAAAAAACTTTGATAGTCTTATATGACCTTGTTCTTTGAACAAACTTGACGGTTTGAAGTAAGTGACTATATGCTTTAATGGTTCATTATATATCTAAGATAAATCACGATTTTTTTGTTATGGTAATTCGTAGATGAAGAAATATATCCTGATTGAATAGAAATATATAGACAAGTGAATTTTGAGGGCGACGATAAATCCTAATTATCAGGAATTTCTATTTGCGGGGAACTATTTACCAAGATTTTTAGGGAGAAACAGTTTATTATAACATTTTATGGGAAATTAATGCCAACTTAATGCAAACAACGTATCATGTGAAGTCAAATATTACACAATTAAGTTCATAAGTATACTATCATAATATAATGATGCATAAAAAAGTTTAAAAATGAGAAATAATATGACCAGGGGACGTCTTTGGTTAGATCGATCAGTATTTCCTCTTTGTTACGCACCGATGAGATGGATGAATTTATTTTGGTAAATTTATTGAATCTTCTATGATACAGATTTGACCAAACACTGCTTCTGCGGTATGAAACTTAATTTATATGGAGTATAATTCTAAAAACGGTCCATCCAAAAGCATAAAACCCTATAAAATTATATTTGAGAATTAGATAAATATTAAGAACTTAAAATAAATTAAAATAAATAATATCATTGATATACTTATGTATACAAAATGAATATTATGGACAGAATAAATTCCAACATTTAGATTAGGTGCAGGACGAGATGGGCAACTACGTAATGGTCGATACGTTAAACATTGGCGGAGGTATAAATGGTACGCAACATATTGATATCGAATAATTATCACTAATCCGATGTTGGGCCATATCATCCAATAACGGTTATCTGGATAATTTGTGAACCAAGCTAACCTATGTAGTATTCCATCTAAACATGTCCTAAACCATAAACATCTAACCAAAAATATCGGTTGTTTATTTAATTTCGAGATCAAATTACGTCATAGAGAAACTCATTTGTCCTCTTGATAACCGTATTTTTCGTCTGGCACAACATCTTTCACATTAGTAATAAAATAATATAAACAATTTGGGATACATCTCTCATACATATTATATATTTTTTTGTTAGTAGATATTTTTTGCGGACCTAATTTTCTTTTATTGCTAGAAGCATTTGGTACTATCAATAAGTTTAATTTTGAGGCAGTTGTGCTCCCTATCGTACTGGGTGTGCTAGTATTTTAGGTTTTCCCAACGACATGTTCGCAATAGATCTTTCCCGTTTAGTCAACCAGTCATAAGCATGTTTTTTTCTACCTTTAGTGATAATAGGTTATTTATGCTCTACAATGTGATTCGTTTCAGGATTTAGGATTTTTAGAACCCTATTAATAATATGATCTTGAATTTGTTATCTGTAACCACGTAGGGAACTATCTATGCTAGATAGTATTTTTGATAGAGCATCTTCACAAGTAGTTGCATCTTTAGGAACGATATTTAATGTTTTTCAAAATATAGCGCATTCGTCCTTGGGAATTTATTCATGTTCTCTTTCCATCATATTTATTTCACGTGCGCAAGGTAACTCGTGTGTTTTCCTAATAACACATCCTCACGCTACCTAGTATAGGCCTATATATCTAGTTTGGTCGTAAAAAATCTCGATTATATTTATGCCCATAGTGGATAAATAACTATTTATTTGCGCAAACATTGTAATTCTATGTTTATGTTCAGTACGAAACTTACTTCACTCAAAAGATTCAAACAAAGCTGAGTGTTGAAGATCAAGGAGCTTGTGAATTTTATACCATAAAGTTCTAAAATTACACTGATTAGTACCAATATTGCATTTTAAGGATGAGTGAGCACTTTCACACCTAGTCTAACCGGATGAGTGGTTCGTGGTTGTATTTCTCGTTTTCAACAATAAGTCGCTAATAAGCACCTAGTACATCAACTAGAAACGTATTTTAATTCAAAGGACCAATCACACTTTTTATTATACACTTTATTTTCCTTATAGTTTCCGGTTTAGCTTTCACTTTATAAATACTATAGCTCTAGCATTTATAGATTATCCTAAGAGTTTTCTTTCATTTATTTAGATCTAAAATAATAATAATGTTGATTAGTCCTATATTTTTTCCTTCGGATTTAACCCATACATCCAAATCAGGTTTAGTATAATACGTATGTGTGGTAAAAATGTGTGTAATTGGCCATCACTAATATTGGTTTCCTAGGTTCCTATAACATATAATCATACATTTAGGCATACTTATATATAGATAATAATACATAACTTTGCACCCACATTTTGACAATATAACTATCCGTCCTGCCCAGCGGGAGACAAACCTAAAAAAACACGTGTGTAATTAAAAATATACAAAAATTGCACACTATGTACAACTATTCTTTTGGTTGAATGGCAAACATGTAATTAGCTAGGTTAGTTGGAGGTATGTTTGATTTTTTAACTTTTAATAAAACAAAATATAAACATGTGTAATCTATAACAAAAAGAGGATGAGATCCAGCCATGTCCATCACTAAATACCAAAAAAACAATCCTACTCAATATCTCAAATATTATTTATTATTATAACACCTACATAATTATATTAATTATCACCTAGTATCCAACATTTTTTTAAAGTCCAAATACCTTTAATGGTTATATAAGACTAATTTTATATTGTGAAACAATATTTTTTCAAAGAAACGATTTATATTTCTTTTTTTTCTTCTCTTTTTTTCTCTTAAATCCAAAATCAAGCGACGAAACAAGATTTACTTAATACCTAAACCAAAGATAAAAAACGAGTTATGGAGCGACTAAACCGAAGGGACCAGCTAGTTTCTTTTTCTTTCTTTTTTCTAGTTTCTATCTTTTTCTTTTCTTCATATACCATTGTGATTTATTTTTTCTAATTTTATTGTTAATTTTTTATGAATTATGTAAAAAGTTAGATTTATGAAGGTTTTGTCATTGTTGATGAAGTTCTAAATAATTCTTAAATATGAACAACACATTTTTTGGATATAATATAATCAAAATGTGAAACTTTAGGTAATTGAACTGTAATTTTGAAATACGAAATCATGGTTAAATTTGTATTATATTTTTGCCCAAATAAGAAATGCAAAACGAGAAAAAGAAATATGAAACCATGGTTAATTTTTATTTTTGTTTACATAAGTGTGAAATGTGAAACCATAAACTAAAATATGAGATATAAAATTCAAAATCAAGAGTAAATTTGAAAAAAAACATAAGTGTGAAATTTGAAATAAAATACTAAATATGATATGCAAAATGCAAAATGGGGGTTAAATTTGAATTTTTATAATTTACCTAAGTGTGAAATGCATAATTAGAAACAAAAATATAAAATGGAAAACACGAAACAAAAATGAAAAACGTGAAGATAAATGTGATCTCACGGTTAAATTTGATTTTTTACCTAAATGTGAAATAAAAAACAAGTGTTATGCAAAATACGAAACCATGGTAATTAAACTTGTGAAAAAAAACAAAAAATGTGTACATATATCTAGTTTTTTCATCTTAGAAAACAAAACCAATAGAAGTTCCACTATTTTTTCCAAGTTACGGATTGGAAGATATGTAATTTTTAAAAAATTTAAATCACAAAAAAATAAGGTTACACGTGTTTAATGTTCTTGTATAAGTGCTACTATTCTTGGTAGGAAACAAATGACACAGATGCTCATTAATAACTTGTATTTTTTGGATAGTAATTCATAATTAAATTTTAGAATGAATCCTTATATGGTAATAGCGAAAAATGGTTATATTCTAATATTGAATCTATAAGACATGCATTTACTTTACTTTTTCTTGTAAATATAGTTTTAAATCAAATAAAAGTATTGTCATATGTATGAACAGGGTATACTCAAAAATAGTATTTAGCCTAAGATAGTAATACAAAAATTCTCGTTGGACCCAAATAATGTGAACCATGAAAAATAAAATACCATTAGACACACATAAAGGTAGGGTAATGAATAGAAATATCGTTGTTTAATGTAAGAATATTGACAAAAGATAGAGGCATGTTAAAAAATGCAAGAATAACACAATAAAGTGTATGATGTTAGTAAAAAACTTTAGTCCTTTCAGCAACAACACCTTTCATAAATGAAGGGGGGAAATGAGTGAAACTGCAAAAGTGTGAGCGGGAGAAAAACCACAAAATTGAGTCATACCAGATTGAGTTGTCATTAACTTCTCGAATTTAATCTAGTCACACAAGATTGAGTTTTCATTAACTTCTTGGATTTAATTTAGTCACACCAGATTGAGTTGTTATTTTTACTAAATATGGACCAAAATTGTTTGAAGATAATCGTCTGATTTCACTTGTTTAGGTATAAAATCTCAAGGCCGACCTCAGAAAAGGGCAAGTTAATTGTTGACCAAACCACTTTTGCACATGAAACCTTCATCTCATGGCCAGAGCATAAGAAATGACATAGAGACTAAGAGAGTTCTTTAAGAACTCTAGCCGGGAGAATAAAGATAAAAGACTAATAAATCTTCCCAACAAATTACACATATTTAATGAGTTGAAGTCTACCCGTATAAGAGGTGTTTAGAAGTCCAAAAAGCAATACGAGTAGTAATTTTGGCCAGAAGGAGATGACAATCGTTATGGGAAAGACGACCCGTGAGAATATGCCCTCCAAGGTATTTACCCAAGAGAGAAATTACACTGAAACGAAGGATATTGATCAACTCAATTCGACCCTATAGAAAAATATGTTACTCTTTTCGGAGCTAATTTTAAGGCATATGAGATCGAATAATTCCTTAAGACCATCTTTTATGAGGTTTGAGTTTATGTCACCACAAAAAAATATCATATGATCATATATGAAGTAGAGGTTGACAACTTTAAACTTACGAATGAGATTTAAAGTTTGCATAATTGGTTTTCTCTTTAAGGATATTGGAAAAAACTTGCATGACCATGACAAATAAGAAAGAGGACAAATGATCCCCTTGTCTAAGACCCATTATGCCTTTGAAATCTTCATGTGGATCTCCATTAATATTAATACTATAGGGTGGGGTGAAGATACATTGAATAATCCAAGTGATCATTTGGACCATAAAATTTATGGCCACCAAGATGTCGAAAATAAGGTACTACTGAAAGTTGTCAAAACCTTTCATCAAATCTATTAAAGAAAGACCATTGGTTCCTTAATATTGGTTTGACAACCCTTTCATAGCTCCTGAGAGAGAAAGATGTTGTATGTAATGTTACTAGGCAAACACAAAAGTTGATTGAGAATTTTCAATCAGATAAAGAAAATGTCGTTGATCATTCGACCGGAATCTTGGAGATAATCGACCACATTGCAATACGCAGTTGGCCTGAAATCCTCGACGAGAAAAATCGACGATGGTGCCATTCCAAAAAGTTTCACGACGACCAATATTAGAAACATTAAAATCTCATTGCATATATCTTTATGCATGATGTTTCAAATATATTTTAAAAAAATCACAACTAAACCCCAAAAATTATTATAATCGGCATTTTTCTGAAAACTTGAAGTATTTATTTTCTTTAAAACATCTTAATATTATAGGTCCGCACTAAGAAATAAAAAATCCAATTGAAGGTATGTATATGTAATTTTGTAAGTTCCACACAATACAAATGAAAACCCAGAATTGAGAATTTGTATATATAATTTTGTAAGTTTAATTAACATGTTTCGGATTATTTTTATCTGGTTTAGTTTTTTTGGATTGTTGTAAGTAATAATAGGTTGCTTAAATTTTATAGACATTATAATGTTTCGGATTATTTTTATTTGGTTTAGTTTTTTTGGATTGTTGTAAGTAATAATAGGTTGCTTAAATTTTATATACATTATAATGTATATTGGTTTGTTTTAGAAAAAAAGCATATATATATATATATATAATAGGAATTAAACAACTTATTTTAAGTTTCAAAAATTAAAAGAAACTAAATCGAACAACTCGACTCTAAAACATATTAAATAAATTTATAAATTTATTTCTACAATACTCAACCTCGACTCTAAAACATATTTAAAAATTTATAAATTTATTTATACAATGATCAACCTTAGGTTCTAATTTGTATTAATTGGATCCACAATGTTGAGATAGCATAAGAAAAAGGGAATTGCTAAAAAAAAGCCAAAATCACTCCGCGAAGTCGCTTATAATATTTTTTAAAAACTACTCCATGAAGTTATTTTGTTTGACGATTTTACCTTTACGAAATCTTATAAATAGTCAAATTTACTCCGCGAAGTTATCATAATTTCAAAAAACAAAACCCCAATTCTCTAACTTTTCTCTACCTTCTTTCAAAAAACTTAACAAAATTACAACTAAAATTATAACTACAATTAAAACAAAAATTAATACTAAATCTAACCTAAATTAACGCGAACTTAAATCTAACCTAAAATAAATCTAACTTTATCCCTTCAATCTAACCTAAACTACCTAAACCCTCAGTAACAAAACCCAAACCCATCTCTTCTCTCTCTTCACCTCCAAACCTAGCCCAAACCCTCAGTAACCGAACAAACCCACCATCCACCGAAGCTGACTTCGTCACCGGAACGCACCACCACCCACCGGCGAGGAAATCCGCCGAATCGGAATCGAAACAATCTACTGTAAGTTGATCTCGTTGTTGTTAGATAGTTTAGTTAGGCTACTAGTGTAGTTTTAAGGGTTTTAGGGCTGTTGGAAGGATCTGGCAGAAGCTTGAAGCTTCTGTCATGGCGAAAGTGTTCTTCGCCACACGGGGGCGAAGAACAGGGTCCCTACGCCACACGATGGCGTAGGATTGGTTTCCCACGCCAGAGCGATGGCGTGGGATCCTGGGTGTACGCCTGTTGTAGACATAAAATTAGAATCCACGCCGTCACTCTGCCGTAGGAAACCAATCCTACGCCACACGCGTGGCGTAGTGACCCTGCCCCATGCCATCACTGTGGCGTAGGTATAAGGGTGTACGCCTCAGTTATGGCGTATACCTTTATACCCACGCCACAGTGATGGCGTTGGCTGCTCCGGTCACCGGAATGGCCCGGGACCGGTTTAATACTGTTTGTTGGTGTCTATTATATGTGTTTATGCTCTTTTTGTTAGAAAAACAGATTTCCAAGTGAGTTTTAGTATTTTCAAGTACGCCTTCACATTTGCGTTTCTATTTTCATGTTATGGCTTTAGGTATGGACTTTTGTTTGAACGAAGACCATCGGTTGCTTCAGGCCGTGAAGTTTGTTAAGCTAACAATGTCCGATGATACGACCGATGATTTTTTCGATCGAATGCTTTGTAGGATGTTTTATGATTATGAACGATTGGAGTTTCCAAATCCGCCACCACGCAGTCGTAAAGAAGTCAAAAGCAGGTACAATCATGCGAAATTTGAACCACTTCAGCTTTTGTCTAACTTGCCTTACAAAGCTCAACAAGTAGCACTTGCTGAGTGGAACCTGTTTAGGGCAGATTTCGTTACTGGATATATGTTAGAATATCTCGAAAGTAGGGTTGCTGATATTTAAGATGACATTGCGAACTTCGGAATTATTCCAGAGAACAGAATATACGATTTCGACTAAGAAATTATATTTTCACTATGTAATATTGTTAATCTCACCTTGCTGTGCGTTCTTTTTATTTATATTATGTATCAAACGTATCATTTTGGGTTTCGGATTGTATGATACTGTTTTCTATATTTTTGGTGCTCTCGTTGATGGTTGATGTACGATACTATTTTCTGTATTTTGATGTTTCGGTTCATGTATGATACTTTTTCCTTTTTGTTTGATATTATAATATTGTATTTTTTATCTTGCTATAACAAATTAGAGTAGGTACCCCGGTGGGAAAAAACAAATGGAGTGAAGGTTTTCCGCCTCAAAAAGTTTTACGCGGGAACAAAAACACCATTTCCCGCTAATTATTTTAGAATCGAACCACCGACTTCGAGTCTATAAATACTAGAATCTGACTATGAAACTAAACATTTAATTTATAACAATGGGTGATTCTGGCTGGAACATGCACGAAGATGCAAACCTCCTAAGCGCATTTGACTTCGTCAGAGGTACGATGCAAGAGGAGATTCCTGGTTTTATCGATGCGGTTTTGTGCAGAATGTTCTTCAACCACGGTAGGGAGGGATCGTGTTCAGGATGGTTAATGCCCCGACCACGCGGACGCGAAGAAGGGTTCGATGGGTTAGCTTATCTTAAAACAGTGACTATACAGATTGAGTCACTGGCTTACGAAGTCCGAAGCAAAGTCTGAAATGTATTCAACATGAGATTCTAAAGTACAATTACGCAGGAGATGGTGTCACATGCGATGCAGCAAATGGAGCAAGAAATAGTTGACGCAATAGCCAGCGTCGTTGATACTAACTCAACTCCCGAATGAAGTAGTGAGGAAGAGGAATATTCATTCGAGAAAGGCTTTGAGTATAGATGGAACTATCCGTCTTCATATAACTAAGTGTGCAATGCTAACTCAGGGTTAGTTTATCTATCATTTGTTTTAAGTTATTTGCTTATGTATTTCTAATTATGCAATGCTTTTGATTAAAGTGTAACGTCTTAATGCAATCGACATATAAAGAAGTTTAAGTGTTATTGTTTTTAAGATAAACATCCAAACAAAAAATATCCAAAGTTTACATTCATTACAATTGTCTAGTTAATCTATTCTCGGTGTTCTCTCTCTTCTCCCCATCTCCTTACACGCTATGTTAATCGAAAAACCTAACGACTTTCCTGTGGTTTTTACCCACTCGGTCATCGAGTCTAAGCTATACTCTTCGTGAGTGGTGAAATGATGAGCGTAGTCCGAAACAAGCAAAATTTCATATTTTGTAACATCTTGCAATACATAAGAAGTAGTTAAACCAATTGAACCAACATTCCGGATTATTTAACAGGATTTCGCCATGAGTGTGGCGCCGGACATCTTGATTACGCCACACGTGTTGCGAAATAAAGGGTGACCACGCCATCATTTGGCGTGGTGATGATAACATGCACCACACTCATGGCGTACGACCCACCAACCACGCCAACGCGTGGCGAGGAACACAAAAAACGGGTTTTTTCAAAACATCTGATTTTCGCAAAAATAAGAGGGGAGTAAGAAATGTAACTCCTCGACGTCCATAGTGCTCTGGATGGGAAGTGGTTCCGACTCTCCTCCTACAATGTTTTGAAGGTCTGGAGGTTTTTAAAAAAATGGGTAAATGGGTTGTTGAGTTTGGAGGTTTCATGTAGTTTGGAGAAGATGATTATGGTGGATGTTTGAAATTGTGTTTGCAACTTCATAGAGTAGTTAGAAGTGCCTAATGGCGTGGGTTGTAATTAATTAGACTTTCAAAGGTTTTTTGGGTTTTTTGCCTAGTGGCAAATTTGTAAATATTGACAAATAGAAACAAACGACTTCACGGAGTAGTTTTAGCCGTTTTTTAGCAATTCCCTAAGGAAAATGGCCAATCCCACTCCTCCATATCCGTAAGTAGAGGTCCTATAAGTTAAACACTACAGTTTCTTTATTTTTAGTATAGCTTGTGTTATGGATTTATGTATTTGATAGTAATATATAATATATTTTTTCTCTTTTCTTAAAAAAGTGAATCTTGTTATTAAAAATCCATAATGACAAAGTTTGTACAAAAGTCTAAGCATATTTAAAACAAGATATTGGTCTAGAACGAAATTGAAAAATAAATACTATTTAAACAAATAAAAATAAAAATTGTTCATTTGTTTTTTATGCAATTTGATTTTTGTATAAGGAGATGTTCTTTTGCTAATTTGAATATCAAGATCATGATGGTTTTAATCAACTCTTGATTAAATTTCCATCCTATTGATCCATATGTAGAATCAGTTTGTCTAGAGCCTTCATAGTGTTCACAAATCTTTATCATCTTGAATCTTTAAATAAGGTGATTTCGGTTAATATATTCATGCAAACAAAGAAGCATGTAATACATTGAGATTGTTTGTACTCTCATTTTGAAAAATTGCTAAAAATCATTTGAAAGTAAAAGGGAAAATTGCAAATGTTTAGACTTTCCCAAAATAATATGGCTTTTAATTGGGTCGTAGCGTCATTAAGAGTTAAGTTAGAGTTAGATTTATATTTATATTTAATTGAGTAGTTTGCGAGCCAATCAGCTGCAAATTTTTCCTCCTCATAAATGAGCTTAAGAGTCATTGAAAATGATAATTTTTTCCTACAGCATGATACTAAAGGTGATATGAACTAGGGAGCATTGCCATTTGCTAAGTAATCAAACAAATATTCATACACAAAGTTAATCCATCTATGAGGGCTCTAGTTTCAGTAATAATGGAAGACTGTTTTTCATATGTTCTACAACCATAGTATAGCATGAGACCATTAGAGTTTCTAATTAGGAAACCAACACTTGACTCACCATTTCGAATACAAGCACCATCAGAATTGAGTTTCAATCTATTTCCTATAGGAGGATACCATTTGATACATAGGGGAGTCCTATTAGAGTAATGATTCAAGCAGTTAAGATGATAACTTATTTTGTAATCATTACTCTATATTTTCTTTGTTAAGAGGTCACAAAAATATAAATTGAATAACATATGCAGAATTGTTTCCTAATATCATTTGAAGACATTTAATTATTCTTAAATATAGATTTATTTCTAGCATTCCAAATATTCCAACAGATTAATGAATGGAGAATAGTTCTAATACGTGTTAATTTGTTTATTTAGGAAAACTACATATTAATTAAATGAAAGATTCCCATGTGTTTACCAATAATAATGTCAAACAAACGCAAAAAAATATGTCAAAACTTCCCAAGTTGTTTGACAATACACAAAAAAATGGTCCACGGTTTTAATGTTATTACAAAATTGACATCTAGATACTAAATTGAACTTTTTTTTGAAGTATAGTATCAACATATATAAGATCTTTTAATATTCTATAAAGTGTAAAAGAACAATTTTTTGGATTTATTGAATTCCAAATCTTTGTGTGGATTACTAAGGACGGTTTTTTTATTCTCAACTTATCAAATGTATCTTTAAAGTCAAAAAGATGAGATTGATTAACATTCCATTTTATGGCGTTTGGTTTATCATCATGTAAAGAGAACTTTGAGATTCTGTCAATATCTGTAAGAGTTGCATTTTGTATGAGTTTATTAATATTCCAAGTGTTATTCTCCCAAAATTTGTTAATTTTGTCACTTTTATAGCAGTGGTTATCTTCTTTGAGATTAAGAATAATAAGAGGATTGGTATGACATCATTTCTCAAGCCAAAAGTCTAAGTTTTCATTGTCAATTTGCTAAAAGATGAATGTTTCAGCAATCTGTTTAATTTTGATCATTATTTTCCAGGTTCTTTAGGTTTTATATGAATTTTTAAATGATGTTTATTGGGACAGTAAGTTGAATGCATAAGTTTTGACCATAAGGATTGATTGTTTCTAAATTCTAATCATAGTTTTCATTTAGAAAGTATTCTGAACTTCTGTAAGATTTCTAAAGTTTAAACCAGTTTCATCATAAGAACAGCGGATATTAGTCCAATTATACCAATTAAACCATTTCTTCTTCCTTTGATCCTCAAATGAATTCATTTTGTAGTCTATTTATTATGTCAATTATACATTCAGAGATACCGTAATTTTGGATATAGTAAGAAGGGATGGCCATTTGTACATATTGTCATTCCACTAAAAGTCCCATTCAAGAATTTTCTTTCTGGTTTTATTAGTGATATCATCAAAGTAATAGATTTTGTTACTAGGATGGATGGTAATACCAAGGTATTTGATTGGCAAGTTTGAGTGATTAAAACTAATAAGGTAATTAATCTTATTATATGTAGTTTTGTCTCTAAATTTAGATTATATGAATACGGATTTGCTTTTTTTTATTAATTGGCCAAATGTTTTTTTGTTAATGATTGAGAAAGTTCCAATTGATCCATTTATAAATATTATTATATCATCAGCATAAGCTAGACAAGGAATTGGGATGTTACTTGTTGATTGATAATACATTGTTTGATTTCCAGCAAAACGTTTTTTAATTTCGCTTATAACGTACTCTTCAACAATGATTAATAAAGGATCACTATGTCTTACACCATTAGAATAGATGAAGAAACCATGAAGAGTGACATTGATGATAATAGAGTATTGAGGATTGACTAAGCTTTTTTTAATGAGTTTAATAAACTTATTGTTAAAGCCAAAGCAATACATTATTTTGAGTCAGAAGGTGATTTGCAATATGTCAACGGCTTTTTACATATCTATCTTAAATATTATATTTCCACCCCTAGACTTTTTATTTAAATCATGAATCAATTCATGAGAAATTAGGATATGCTCATGAATGTTCATATTAGATATAAAGCCTTCATTCTCATCAGAGATGATTTTAGAGAGGAGACTAGACAATCTATTGTTAATCAATTTAGATAAGATTTTGTTCAGGACATTGCACATGCTAATGGGACTGAAACCACTTCAAGTTTTGGGGATTCTTTTTATAAATCATGCAAAATGCAGTTATATAGACACCTTTTGGGCAGAATGGCCATTAAAGTATTCAATAACTACATTATATAGATCCTTTTTAATTATGTTCCAGCAAGTGATGTAAAACTTTGTGTTAAAATCATCAACACCAGCCACACCATAAGGGATGAGTGATTGAATGGTTTACAAAATTTCCTCTTAAGTTGGAGAGAAAGTAAAAAACATATTGTGTTGATCATTAATTATATTTTGAATGAAGTTTTAAAAATTAGTCAAAATATTTTGATTAAATTGAGAGTTCATAATATTTTTAAAGTGGTCAACAACTAAATTACCTAAGGATTCAAGGTCATCAATCCAAGTATAATCATTTCATATATCATTGATCGTGTTTTTTCTTTTGCTTCCGTTAACAAAGTTAAACATGAGGTGTTATTGTCTCTATTTTTGTCCCAAGATGTGGATTTGCTAGAATTCTTGAAATCACTTGCGGGTTTTTCTATTTCTTGAGATGCATCTTCTTGAACATACATTTTTTCTCTGAATCAAGATTTGATTATGGATCCATTATCTTGGCTGAGTATTCTCTAGATGATTTCAAGTTGTGGAATAATGTGAGGGTTAGAAAGAGAGGTGTATAATCAGTCTTGAGTACAAGACTAGAGAAATAGATGGTTTCAATTAGATATTTTAACCATCTTGCTTACTTTATTGAGAGAGTTCGAAATCCATTTTCAAAATATAATCCAGTATTAATATATATAAAAACATATTTATAAAGAACACTTCCCAACTTTAAGAGCAAATCCAATATACGATACCAATACACCAATGTGGCTAAAGTCTCACCCATGCAAAGCAGCAATCAGGATAAGTCTTATGTGGAAGTGACATGAACAAAACAAAATGAGGTCATTCATGATAATGTAAGGATCAAAGACAATAGAGATTACAAGAACATTCAATTCGATGAAAAAAATAAGTTCATTCTTCATTCTTTATATAAATTTACATTCATTGCTAAATTTGCATTTGGTAGGCCTAAAATGCATACTGTCCAAAATTTCCTCGATAGCTTTCATTTTCAATCTGCTTTTAATCTCTCATATTGGAATCCAAGGCACGTTCTTATTGAACTAGATCTCTTAGATGGTATCAAAAAAACTTTTGGAAACGTAAGTTTGGACCATAGGTGAACACTCTCTTAGACTATCGAAATGAACTCCTCAATTCAATCCTAGGATTGAATCTCCTTTAACCCATGTTTGGCTTACTTTCCCAAACATTTCTAAATAATATATAACCATAATATAATATACAATATAGATAAGTCTTTAGGAACACCTTTATCCATATGGGTCCTTGTTAAAAACGAAGCCAATTTCAACTACTGCAAAGCATGGATTGAAATGGATCTATATAAACCTCTAAATCAGAAGGATTGGATTGGGTTTTTTTTTCCAATTATGGTTTCTAGATTGATATAATAGATGGTAATATGCCCTTATACTATCTAGATTATAAACTTCTAGGTTATAATTCATCATCCTATAAGAAATCCTTAAGAAACTAATCATCATATACGAAATCTTTAAGTAATATTAAACTAGACACTAACTCTAAATATACTAACTTAGACAAGAATAATCTGAACCAAAATGAAAAATGGGTTATCAAAGTAAAATCTTTAATTATATCTGAAAACGTCAATAGTAAATAGGGATTTCACAATCTGTTACAATCCCATTAAACAATGATGATAATTTGAAGGTCCAAATAATTAATACAAGTTCAGTATTAGCGGATGAACTTCTCTTCAAAAACGTCTGCTATTTATACACATTTTACATAGTGTAACAACCAAGATAATCCAATGATTTCTACCAACAAGTTTGAACTACCCAACTTTGATAGATTCATTAGAAGAAATGAATTATGAAATAATATGAGCTCTTTAAACTATAGAACTAAGTAATATTTTTTCTTCAAACAAGGATTTTGAATACCATGATATAGAATCAAATTCACCTTAACAAACTACTACTGGTAGTCTCCTTATATCACCCGCAAAAGCCATTAATGGAGAAGATATTAAGAAAATTCTTAGTAAAAAAATAAAGAAAATAAATACCAAGCCACTTAAAGGATTTCTTACCACCAAACTCTTCACTTTAAAGGTCCATCTAAACCCTTAAATCCTAATCATAAATGACATTTTCAATTTTCAATTGGAATATTATAGGTATTAACAAAAAAAGTTCAAGAACAATACTCAAATATATTTCCAAGTTATAAATGTTGAATTCATTAATCTTCAGGAGCCTATGTTATCAATGGAAAATTAGAGAAGGTAAGGAAATTAGGATTCTAATATGGTATTTCCAACTCTAGCAATACAATTTGGTTATTTGGAAAAATTATTTTCTGGTGGATACTCTATCTAATAATGAATAATTCATCTATCTTAAAGTTAGCCATCCTGATCTCAACAAGGATTTTACGGTCATTGTTGTTTATGCCAAATATGTTAGAACTCAAAGGTTGATCTTATGGGATAACTTAAGAGGCTTAGTTGATAGTTTAACAGAATGATTAGTCATGGGTGACTTTAATACCATAACTAACCCTCAAGAACATCTATATTGCCCTACATTCGGTCTTAAAAGTCTTGATGAATGTAATAACACTATCCTAGATTACCATTTGGAATATGTTGAATTTATAGGCTCTACTTTCACTTGGACAAACAATAAAAGTGGAAGAGATTGGATATGGTTTTATATAATACTGCATGGAGAGATTACTTTGTAGATACTAAAGTTAAACATCTTGCCAGAATTGGGTGTAACCCTTTTTCTTTGTGTATATCTATCTCATTTAACATATTTAAAACTAAATCCTCTTTTAAATTCTTAAATATGTGGATAATGCACCCAGATTTCCTTGATATGGTTGACCAAAGTTAGAAAGAAAACTTCTCTAAACCTCCTTTACAAGTCTTATGGTATAAACTCGAAAGACTTAAATACATGGACCTGGGAGATCTTTGGAATTTTTTTCAATGAAATTTCATAATCTAAAGAAGAGGTTAAGTTTTTAAAAATAAGATTTGAGGAATCTAAGAATTTGGATGATAAAATTATTCTTTCTAAAGCTCAGGCTACTCATCTCCTCCTATTAACTAGGGAAGAATCTTATTGGGAGCATAAATCATGTTCTAATGGGCCCAAAAATGGTGACAAAAAATTATCTTATTTTCATAATTACGTTAAGAAAAGAAAAAAGAAACATAAGATATACAACATTTGGTCTTGTGATTCGTGGATAGAAGATCATCATTCCCTATGGAAATCTTTTGAAGCTCACTTCAAATAACTACTAACATCTCAGTCTATTACTAAGAAGGCTGGAAATCTTAGAAATATTATCCTTAAACTCATTACTAAACAGGAAAACTAGAACCTTACTGCCCTTTTATCTGAAAAATGAAATTCTTAACTCAAATCAAATATTTATCACCTAATAGCGTTGCTAGTATTGATTGATTTAATGTTAAGTTCTATCAATCCTGCTGGTCCATTATTTCTAAAGATTATGTGGTCCTATTGTAGATTACTTCAAAGGTCATTATACTCCCCAAGGTATTTATGCTACTGTCATAAGTTTCATGTCTAAAATAGATTCACCAAAGACTTGGAATGATTTTAGACCTATAAGTCTCTATACTGTTTTCAACAAACAATTATCTAAAATTATTAATGAGAGACTAGCTAACAACCTCCATAAGATCATATCCTTATAACAAGGTGGTTTTATAAAAGGTATCGATATTCATGAGAATATCACGCTCACTCAAGAACTAACATATAAGATTGGTAATAAAATCAAAGGAAGTAATATTCTATTCAAAGTAGATATGGCCAAAGCCTTTGATAGGATTTCTTTCAACTTTATACTTCAAGTTATGGAAGCATTTGGCTTTCAAAAAAGCTTCTTAGATTTAATTAAAAAGGCATTAGCTCAATCTATTTCTCAATTATAACAAATAGTGAGCTTCATGGTTATTTTAAATCTCTTAATGATATTAGGCAAGGAAGTCTGATCTTTTCTAGCATATTTATCATTTCTGAAGAATACCTTATATGTGGTCTCGAGATGAGTTTTTATGAGAATAAAGTCAAGAAGTGCAATAGTTGTACCTATCTTAACTTTTACAGATGATTTTATTGTCTTTGCTAATGGTTCAACCCTTAACATCAAAAGACGCTCCCTATTCCTGAAACATTATCATGATATCTTTGGCCAAGTCATTAATAAATAAATAAACAACCTTCATCACACCTTCAAGAATGGCACATAATATAATTAAATACATTAAAACTCAAACTGGTTTCAAACACGGTTGCATGCCCTTCAAATATCTAGGTATTATTATCTATAATAATAATAATAAGATAAGTCACTTTGAAGATTTGTTTAATAAACTTAAGAGACAAAATTCAAGTTTGGGACTGTAAAATCTTGTCCTTTAGAGGAAGATTAACCATAATTCAATCAGTTTTGATGGTTATCCCATCATACGACATTCCAAGTTGTCTTCTACCTAAAATTGTTATCTTAGGAATATAAAATATTTTCAATAGATTTCTATGTGGCTCAACTGATCATAATCAAGATTTAAACTAGACAAACTTATCTACTATTTGTAAACGATACAATGAAAACGGTTTAAATATTAGGAAAATTGAATATTTGCAAAATACATTCTAATGTAAACTCTAGTTTAAACTTAGAGGGCATAAATGTTTATGTTCAAAATTTATGAACATAATATATTGTTCAATTCTGCATCCTCCTCGGATTCAAAGGTCTTCTGAAGGTTCTAAAACTTTGAAAATAATCATTATTAATAGGAGTTCTAGTAAAGAATTTATCTTTTAAGTGTAGGCAAAGGTAATAGAGATTTCTGGTTAGAAAAATGGAGTGGTATTCATCCATTTATTACTTTATCTGATAACACTAATAATATTTGGTACCTAATAGACAATATCAACAATTATTGGCATAAAGAGGCCTTGAATTTAGCTACCCATATACCTATTATCTTATTATCTGATATTGAGAAAATTATAAAGTTAACTCTTCGATAATTTAGAGATGACTCAATCAAATCGTCAGTCTCTCCTACTGAATACTTTATCACAAAAAATACTAGAGAAAAAGGTAATCCATTTCATTCTTTTCAAAAAGATTTGGAATAACATTACTTCAAATAAGTATTTATTCACTTTTGGGGGGCTGTTAAATGGTTGGATCTCTGTAGATACCATCCTTCAAAAATAAGTTTCAATCATGCATCAAAATGTAAATTTTATGATGTTATTGAGACCATGAACCACTTGTTTGTTCATTTCTCTATAACTTGGGATGTTTGGAAATTTCTAGTTGGCCATTTTGCCCTTCTAATTGGCGGACATATGATCATTTACCATATGGTCAGATGTTGGTTCTGCTCTACTTCTAAATATATCCATATTAGAACTATCACTCCCTCACTCACTTGCTTCGGTATATGGTATTTTAGAAACAAATTTAAATTCCAAATTCAAACTATTTCTACTAAAAATATTTTGGACTACATCTCTTATATTATTTCTAGAGTTAATAATGCCTACCTTCTCAAGAAACCTCCTTAGCAAGGTAATTTTAAGGCTTCTATTGTTCTTGGATGTATCAATCATTTAAATAAATCATGTAATATCTATGCTCTAAAATGGAAAATCCATCTATTGATAGATATAAATTTATCGTTGATGGTTCATGCTTAATGAATATGGAATCTATAGGTCTCAATAGAAATAACGAAGGTGAAATGATAGTTGTTTTTGGTAGATTATATGGTAAAAAATACCCCATTATAGCTGAATGTCGAGCCCTTCTAAGTGGTCTATTATTATGCAAACATAAACGGATTAACTACTTAGATATTAAAACTGACTCAACTATCCTATTAGAAATACTATCAAAAGTGAAAACTCATTGGTATTTGTCTCCAATTATTGATTGGTGTATGAATCTTATTAAGCCTAGCACAAAACTGTTAGACATATACATGGAGTAAAATAATGTTGCTGATTGACTCGCTAAATGGACTTTAAAATGTAAAATGAAACTAAACACTACTCATAATCGGCTTGGAGCCATTACATTTCTGGAAAATCTTGAAGTTGGCTACTTAAGACTTAAGAACTAATAGGATAGATCTATAACCTTTATCTCACAACAGATATGTCTGTTCAATTACTAACTACTTTTATTTTATATATTTCATAAATTATAAATACTTCCATATGCTCACAATATGATATCCTCAAACGAATTAGTTATCTAAGCTATAAAAACTTATTGTACTTGATTTTTCACTTTGTCACTAATATTCCTTCAAGAAGGTCTACGTAGCTAACTTGCTTAAATTATTGGTTTTACAGCAACAAACTTTCAATTCCTTTACAACTCATATATGGGTATCACTACGAATGTATTGGAGAGCTGCTGATTGTTATCATATGAGATATTTTCAAAATCAAAGAAACTAAATAAAAGAGTTATGCTTGTTCTTCAAGTTCATCAGCTAATTTCTTGGAAGAGAATAACACATAAACCACCATAAAATCGAATCGATTAAATTTAAAGCTACATTTCTATACCTGGACCTACAAAGTTAGAAGTTCAATCAAGAGAAAAAAAACAAATCACTTGTTGAAATTATGAAAATATTGGCGTGTTTCATTTTAGTTTTCAGTTATTTACTGTCTAACAAAATTTTAGAATTTGTGAGTTTGATTACTCATTGGCTTAGTATATTGAGAGAGGTTAGATTATAGAGAGATAAATAGACTTTAGAGAGAGAAAATCAGATTTCCAAAATGATCTATCTCAAAAAGCCAACCCCTTTATTAGATCAGCTTTGACCTTTATATAGAGGCACAATAACTTAGCTCTCAACTGAAAACAGTTACATAAAAGGGATAACTACACGCTAGTCCCTCACTAAAATACATAGTTCTAAATTCTTCCTCTTACTTTACAATCTATTATAAGAAGTTTTATTCTTTACATTTTAGTCCTCAAAGTTCTGTTTCCTTATCAGTAGCCCTCTTAGTTCTCATGTAAGTAAATGAATTAGAACTAACTAAGCTCGAACATATTCAGAAGTGAAGAAATCTCCTTATACATAATCCAAAGTGCTTTGAATATGTTGTTATACCATAATTTATGTCAAACGTATCGAATATATTCATAGACAAATAAAGCCGCCTTAGCCACAATTCGAATTGCTTCAGAGATGTTGTTTCACTTTAATTTCTGTTTTATACATCGAATTATTTTAATAAAAAATATTTTCCTCATATCAAGATTCGAAGCATAAACAAAGTACAGAGTGGCACTCTAGATACCACGACTATCTTTTGGCAAATAATAAAACCCTAGGCGGTATGTCTGCCACTAGGCTCATAGCGTGACAAGTGTCGGATCCTTATCTACGTAACCGCTTCAAATTCTTCCCAATAATTATCCACCTCTTCTACTTCTCAATACTTATTTTCTCTTCTTATAAATAATACTACGACCCATTGTTTGTTTCACATAGAAAAATCCTTGAGAGAGAAACTGCAAAAGTTCAAAATTCCTTTGCTGTCTTCAACAGCTTCTTCAATCTATTTGCTATCTTTACCAAAAAAATTCAAACTTTTCGTTCAATCTTAAAATTGTTTATGATAAAACATCCAAAAACCAGAAGATCTAAATCCATAATTCCTAAAAAACCAAAATCTTCAAATCAGATAACGTCTTTGGAGCTTACGACTACCTCTGTATTAGTGAAAGGGCATATGAATACTAAGCAGCTAGATTAATGAACAACGCTCATCTTGGTCTGTCTTCGAAGACAATATACTACGGTAACTTCGATCCTTCCAAAACTCCTGTTTTTTCACTTTCTCCTCTCATGGAAGAAATCCAATCATCAAAAACTCAAACACCAAAAACACCTTAAATCTCACCCTCCCTTATTAGATCATCATCTCAAATTAATCGTAAAGTAAGCAAATCATCCTCGAAAAAATCCGAAGAGACTCTTTCCTCACCAACCTTCCAAAAACTTATCCTCCTCGAACTCCGAGAAAAAAAAAACTTTTATAGACATGGGAGATGATCCCTACGTCACCTCGAATCCACCAACCACTTATACTCCCCTGAGGGAGATTGTTGAAACGAAGACATCGTCTCAACAAAATCCCTCAAGCGATTTTCCTCGACTGATGGATGAGGCATCTGAAGGAGAAACTAATTCTGACGCTACACAATCAAATAATGAAGCTAAAACAGATGAAGAAGCTACGAAGGAATCAGAAAATGTTGCAAAAGAAAAATCTCGAACCGCGCCTTTTTCCATTCACTTCTAATTTGACGATCAGTACAAGATCGATCAGATTGACCACCAGCATCATTTTGGTTATTCTTTTGTCTCACTTTGGATTTCAGCATAGTTGACTGAATCTCTTGCTCTCTTTGGTCATATTTCTCGTTCAGAGCATTTATCTTATCCAGAAGCTGATTCATTTGCAACTCTATCTCAGATTGAGTATGATGAATCAGAGTAGATGCTACTTGTCTATCATCTGTCCTTTGTAAATCCTTTTTCAGTGTTTCAAAATCGAATTAGCGGGTCGTTTTCTGGATTCATTGTAAAGTTTTAAGATTGTTTTTCAAGATTTAAAAAATTCGAACTAGTAAACTAGACACCAATCGTTGATCAGGTTCCCAGTGGAGTCGCCAATTTGGTGAGTTTGATTACTTAGAATACCTTAGTAAATTGAGAAAAGTCGGATTATTGAGAGAGAAATAGGTTTTAGAGAGATAAAATTAGATTTCCAAAATGATCTATCTCAAAAAACCAATCCATTTATTAGATCAGCCTTGGCCTTTATATAGAGGCGCAAGGACTTAGCTCTCAACTGAATATAGTTACATAAAAAAGGATAATTACATGTTAGTCCCTGACTAAAATACATAGTTCTAAATTCCTCCTCTAACTCTACAATATGTTATAAAAAGTTTTATTCTTTACAGTTCAGTCCTTAAAGTTTCATTTCCTTATCAAGAATCATTTGAGCTTTAATCTTTTGATCCAAAATTATCATTGGGCCTATATATGTAATTTACCCGATTCTTATATTAAAAACAATAATAAATATATGAAACTTATATCTTTCTAATATTAAAAACATTAAAGAATTTACAATGCATACTTTTTAATATATTGACGTACTGTAATTACTTTAGTAAAAACAATATTATTTATGCGCTATTTGAACTTTTTTCAAATGGACTAGTTTCCTTTGTCTTTTTTATGGTTGTTATTCAGGACAAATTATTTATTTAATTTTTTTTATTAGTTATGGATCATTGTTTTTTTTAATATACAACTCTGGTTTATAAAATATCAATCATAATATATTTTTTTATGAAGGTAGCTTGGTATATAGTATTTAAAGCTTTACAAACTTCAAACTTAGGTTAACTTTAAATTACACTAATTCGTTCTTTTGAATTATAAAAGCATCAATCTTTAAACCACTATATTTGACAATCTTGTTTTTATGCGATCCTTTACCGCATATTGCGAGGGCAAAATACACTAATTTTTAGTTCTCCTCCAACCCTTGTTTTTAAGGTATTGTATTTTATGCTTTGGAACTTTCGGTTTAGATTCATTTGGTATTAAAGTTAACCCAATACAAGTTTATTAGTTATGGACTAAATTGTTTTTGGATTTTTTAATATACAACTCCGGTTTATAAAATATCAGTCATGAAAGTAGTTTGGTATAGAGTACTTAAAGCTTTACAAACTCTAAACTTAAGTTAATTTTAAATTACACTAATTGGTTATTTTGAATCATGAAGGCATCAAAGTGGTCATCATCTTGAAACCACTATATTTGACGATCTTGTTTTTACGCGATCCTTTACCGCATTTTGCGGGAGTGAACTACGAGAATTTTTAGTTCTCCTCTAACCTTTGTTTTTTAGGTATTGAATTTTATGTTTTGAAACTATCAGTTTAAATTCCTTTGGTACTAAAGTTAACTGATCATTGTAATCTATAATTAAATTCTAACTTAATCTTGTTGGTTACATGGTATGCAATCACTTCTCCTCTCATGTTATAGTTATCGTAAATGTTCCCAGACTATGGTGTCTGATTATGTTTATTTAAAATAATTTTCCGATTTACTTATGTCTACATTTTGACTTTGATTTTTGAATTTTGAATTTTGAATTTTGCCGTAAATTTTGGCCAATTATCTATTTTAGAAACTATTTTTAGGGGTTTTCAAACCATTTTACCTTAAATATTTATACAAATTATTTATTTTATTTAGTGCATTGGAAAAGAATGTATGACTTTAAGTTTGTGATAAATGAATATTTATTTATATTTATATTCAATAAAGTATCTAATTATCCTAATCTAATTATCGTACTGTAATATATGTATATATATACATATATATTATTATGATAATTAGACGATTGGTTGAATATATATATAATAGATTTATTTCATTTATTTAAATTAAATAATGTTTTATTTTTTTAATGTCAGATAAAAAATTTAAAAAACATCGTTTTTAATATTAATTTTTAGTTTTGATCTTCTAACCCTCGTAATCTTAAATTTCATTTTTGTTATATGGTAAATGAATCAATACAAATATATGCTTATATAGAAATATAAATAAGATTTAATATAAAATAATACATTTTTTATTAGGTTTTTATTTTTATTTTAAAGGGGCCAGAGAAGATTACCAATCTATTTATTTTAAAATTAGGTATATGACAACTATAAATATATTTTGTTTATATAATGTATATATGTTAATTGCAAACCACTTTTATATTTAAATTGTTATGGTCATGGAGAGTAACCCTAAACTATTTATTATTTTAGGAACACGTCTCTAAACTTATAATTTAGTTTTAAGTTGTTAATATTCAAATTTAATCATTCACAAAATTTGAATACGATCCAATACCCAAAAAAATATATCAATCAGAGGTTCTCATGTATTATTCTCATATTTATTCATGTGATTGCTTATTCATCGGATTATTATCTGTAATAACCAACATATCAGTAAGAATATGATGATCTATTCTAATATAGAAGTACTAATAATCTCCTATTTGGATCATCATGCATCCATCTAATGAAGCTTCTTTAATTCTATCGTCGCATAGATAAACTGAATAATTATGTACAAAACTATTAACGACAAGAGACTAAATATATATTTATTGTATTAATGTGAATGAACGTAATAATAATCATATCATCATCAATAATAAACTACATAGATTTATCATGATGTGTAGTATAATGATAATATATAGTGTATCACATATCTATTATTAACTTGTGTTTACTTATAAATATATATATATATATATATATATATATATATATATATATATATAAAGACAAGTAAATAAACTAAATGACCCGACTTTTTATATACGTTTGCCTCGGAAATTCAAGTGTATACAACTAAAATGACAAACATATCTCAAAACCTATTATAAACTCCCACTAAATTCAATGATCCTTTTAACAAACTACACACATCCTAATGGTGTGCTCCTAAAAAATGCACATACCAATACTTTAATAAGAGGGCTATTCATCATGGAGTTTGTCTTGATGTGCTCTATGTTTATTTGACCATCATATGCTTTTCTCTAGCATACATGAAATTGATATTTATTTTGTTGGACTTATTCAAACTTCCATTATTGTTAGAATATTAAAGTGCATAATTGTTATCATAATATAGTTCCATTAGATTTTATATACCTTATATAATGCGTAGTCCCGCCAAACATTCATCAGCTATAGTGTCTTATTAGAAACCTTAAAGCATGCAACAAATTTTGCTACCATAGTGGAGGGTCTCACTAGTGTTTGCTTAAAATATCTCCACAATATTGCACCTCTAACTAATATGAATATGCTACCAAAAGTTCTTTGAAGTGTTTCCACACAACCATTAAAAATGAGTCAAAATATTCAATGATCTTAAGATGATCCGATTTTCCATATGTCAATATATGTCTTCTTATTTGTTGTGAATACCAGAGAATCTATTACGTGATTTCTTATATACCTTCTTAACAACCCAACAGCAAAATCAATGCTGGGCCTTGTACGAACATGAACATACATTAGACTCTTGATTAACAAAGTATATGTTATCTTTTAAATTTCCTGAATCTTTAACTTTTCCTTGGATATTAACTTGGACTTAATTTGTATTTTCTTACAATAAGAGTACTCAAGGGCTTGTAATGTTTTTTATTATGTAACGTTGCAAGATAATTTCAATATATATATATATATATATATATATATATATATATATATTGTGACCATCTTAGGATTCCATGAGAATGATCCCAATGAATCTAGATTCTCATTACAAAAGCTATATCACCAAGTTTTTTCATATCAAATTTCTACAATAGAAATTTATTGGTAGTAAGTAACAATTCCTTATTGTTCATGGAAAGAAGTATGTCATCAACATATAATACTAAAATATGAACTAAATTTGACTTAACTTTCATACATACAATCATTAATCGAGTTCATCTCGAAACAAAATGAGATTACTATTTTGAGAAACTTATGGTACCACTACCGAGAATCTTGTTTGAGCCTATAAATATATTTATTAATTTTGTATACCATCAACTTTTCATCTATGATTACAAATTTCAGAGGTTGTACCTTATTGATCATTTCCTTAATATCATCATTATGAACATTTGTCCTTACATCTATTTGATGAAGCTCTGGGTCAACGTGCGTAACTAATGTAATGATTATCGTAAGCCATTCATTTGATAAAACAATAAAGAATATCTCTTTAAAGTAAATCCATTCATATTAAGTATAATCATATTCACAAGTTTCACTTTACGTCTCTTCACATTACCTTTGTAATATTATTTGGTTTTATAAATTTAATTACAACCAATCGACTTATTTTCTTTAGATAATGGGACAAGCTCTCGAACTGCATTATCTTACAATTACTTATGTTTTTCTGTTATAATGTTAATCCACAACTAAAAGTAAAAAATCTTAATGGATTTACGGAAACATAATGAATCATTTACCGCTACGTTACATGAACCTTCGTGTTCTTGAAGATACACTATATAATATGAAGATATAACATTATTATTTTTCTCAAGTAGATTTATTTATGGGAATTATTACTTCATTTTACACTTCTTGAGGAGGTATGGTCTTCTTTAAAAACCATATTTTGTTCCTCACGTAGTATACAAATATCATCTTGAGTATCTTCATGTTTTAATGAGACTGAAAAGATTGATAATAAAACCAAATCATTTGATATTTAGTATATTTGTTTGAACTTTATGAAAATCTATGAATTCTTCTTAAATATAAATATGTGTTCTTAAACTTTACCCCAAACTCAACATATTCAAAGAAAGTTGTTGTTCATGTCTCAAATATATTTTATTTAAAAGATCATAAAATTAAAACCCTGGAATTTTTTAAACATCTAATGAAATCATAGTTAACTGTATTGGAATCCAATTATTTTCATTCAACCCATAAGGCTTCTCTTTAGATGGGTGTCCTGAAACATGCAAATGCTTTAAACTAGAGTTGCACCTAATCCAAAGCTCATGTAGGATCTTAAGTGATTGGTTTTATAGGAACTATATTTAGAATGTATGCAACTAACCGTCACCCCATATGAATAATGATAGATGTGACTGACTAATCAAACTTCTCACCATATCGTTAAACATATAGTTTTTTCTATATGATACTTCATTCATTTCGGCCGAACCCAATTTTATATACTGAGGAAATATATGGTGCCCTTATGAGTATTTTTCAAATAGTACATATATTTTTCATTTGAACCGTTGTATCTGACATAATATTCACCATCGCAGTCATATTTGACGCATTAATATTCATACCAAGTTATTTTTCAACTTTGGTTTCAAAAATTATAAACTTGTCTAGGCTTCTGATTCTTGATAAATAATGAATAGATACCATACCGGAAGAATCCTTATATAAGATATATAAAATAATGTTTCTCGTTCAAATAAACCTTAGGAATCGATCCACGTATATCGGTATATATCAGCTCTAAGATTTATTTTGGTCTGTATGCACATAACCTTTTAAATTTGGTATATTTTCTCTTGATACATCGACGCAAAAAATTGAGTTTGAATAATTAAAAGAACCTAATAAACCTTCAGAATCAAGCTTATACATTTTTGTCTTAGAGATGTGGCCTAATATTATACATGTATGGTCATTGCTTCTTTGTGATGCGCAATAGTATTTAATATATAAAATTTATCATTCATTGTTAAATATCAAGCATTTTTATAAATTATCATATAAATAACGAGTCATTTGATTATTCTCAAAATAAAATATCTATAGGTGTCTAATATATAAAATAGATCAAATTCCTTCTGAAAGAGGTACATATAAAACATATTTCAAATATAAAAACTGCCAAGTAGAAAGTAACAACTGAAAAATCACAAATGACATAAACTAAGAATAAATTATCCTATGTTTCATAGATTGATATTTTAAAATCAACGAGGCTTTGATTTCTTATTATACTTTGCATAGAAATACAAATAAGGATGGTCGCAACGTATCAACCCATCATGTACAGCTTGTAAATGAAACTAAATTGAATTCTGAACATACCAGAGTTATGAGGTTACCTTTATATTTTATATAAGTTTAATATTTTCATATTCTATTTTGGAATGCCCCATATTCTTGCCAAAAAATATCGCTTTGCAATAAATGATTCACTAGGTTTCTTTACTTATGAAACGGGAGCCTTATCAACTTCTTCATCAGATTCTCTCTTTTTTATTTTCCCTTGTTAAGAACTCACCATATGCATCTCACGACATTCTAGTTTCAGATTTCCTGCTTATGAGTATATTATTAATCAATTCTTTAATTTACCACCTCTCACGCTAGCATTTATAAGAATTTGAAAAGTTCTTAAACTACTAGAAAAGGAGTGAAATACAAACTCTACAATAAACTCTTCAGGAAGATTAATCTTAAGTGTATTTAAATTTGAGACGATCAAGGATATCACGATAATACATTACCTTTTTTATTTTATTATGAAACTTCATAGCGAATAACTCCAACAAAAAACATTTAAATCTCCACCTTATTATTATTGGAAAAAAGTTTCTCAACTTCTATGAAACAATTCATTTGTATGGATTATATTAGGCAGAGAATTCCAAATGTATTCCATGTTTCATAATGTTCAAGCATAGCCTATTTAATTTTCACACGTCTGAGAACTATCTTTAATGAAGGACTTGAGCTTTTACCTTTAATACCAAGTCAAAATCATGGAAATTATAATATAATTTTAGTAAAAATACAATTCTAGTGTAAAATGAATTAAAGGTATCATTATTGAAGGATGAATCACAATAGCACCATAACAAACAACATATAAGCATGACATCATTTATATAGACACTTATAATACTATTTAAATATGGATGCAACATGTAAAACATAAATTTTCATTGTTAATATGATACCTTATCAAAAACATATTAACATGCAACTTTATGAGTTTGAGATTGTTGATCCAATTTTAATCGACTTAATTCGGCAACACCCTCATTAGGGCTGGTTTTACTATTTTGATCAAATACTTAATGACCAATTAACAGTAGACAATCTCTTTTTCAAGATCAATTATGTCAAACATTAACTTTCTTTGGGGTCAGTGATGCATGAAATTACCTACATATAGGGTTTTCATCTATTATTTACATAGTTATTCATATGATTTCTTACTAATCGGATTGTTACCGATAATATCCAATGCATTATTAAGAAAATGATGATCAGTTATAATCGAGAAGTTTCTGAAACAAAAGCATATGTCCAGATATACAAAAATAAGATTTAGATAAAAACACTCGGTCACTCTCTTATGACACAACCATTTCCAAAGCATAACAATTTACGAAATAAGATTTTGTATGAGTTCTGACATACAATATCTCTCAAATAACACTTGGCATACACGGCATGCTAGATGAAAATTTACCAAATAGTAAATATCGCACTGATCCTAACATATATATATATATATATAGAGAGAGAGATAAATATGTACCTTGATCAACGAGACCCATCACAACATTCGTACAAGTTTATATGAGCATGACTGAAGTAACTACAAATTAAATCTCAGGATGATATTGAAGGGTCTTAGACGATCAAGTACTAACCGAGATAAGGTTTTAGATGGATCTTTATGGAAACTTATTTGAAGCTCTGACAAGATTGTACAACCTTACAACACACGATGAACGTCATATATAATATTGTGTACGTATCATATATATATTAATATAGTTCTCATTGTTATATTATAAATAAATCATACACCTTTTATATAAAAGGTAAGTAAAATGTACAAGAAATATAGTTTATTATAATGTATCAATCTTTTAGTCATTCTCCAGTTCCGAGTTCAGTATTTAATTTTGGCATTGTATTTTTAAAGATGTTTTTTTCATTATTTTGGATTTTTTTGTAGAACTTTTAAGGAATCCTAGTTTATCAAAAATATACAAACATAAGTTAAACCAATGATAACAATTAGATCAGAAATAATTAAAGTTCGATCTCATAGCCAAGCTCATCATTCCTCAACGTTTGAGGTACTTAATTAAGTACGAGAGACAATCTCTGAACATGAAAATGAGGGAATAATCCAAGATCATACTGAACTACAACCAAATCACGCACGATCATGTCTGATATAATTAATTTAATACATTAATAATTTACATGCTTGAATTGTAGTTGGAGGAACTATGAGAAGAACATATCATAACGAATATAAAATAAAGAAAAAAATGCCCAATTAGCAAACGTATCTAAAAATCTTAGATTTATGAATGGCAACGTGATCCTATAATCAAAGTCGAAAAGATTTCACGATGATATAAACATAAAAGATAAATTATGAATGAGATAGGGTGAGAAGTCTACTGTCTTCTTATGAATACGAAGGAAAAATGTCTAGCACCAACATTATCTCAAACACTATCAAGGTAAAAGGTAAAAAATAATATTAATGCAATAATCTTTACGACATGTTGTATTGGAACATGAATCTTTTGAATGACTAAAGGCCCTATAAAACTGACAAACGTGTGGCATGATTTTCGAATGAGTTGTGATGGATAGATAAATGTGTACTAAAAGTTCTCAAATATATTTGGATGAAAAGGAAACCAAATCCTCTAATTTATGATATTATAGAAAATATACCTTATCCTCTATTACGTTCGTTGAAATATCTATAACCGAGGTAAACAGAGAACGACATGAAGGCGTATGAATTATTAATTGTGGAGTAAATTCATATATTAATCTTGAGGGTATATATAATTTATAGTTGACAAAAAATTAAAATAACGGATCTGGTGTAAGGTTAACAATGTTATCCGATTTAAGATTCATATACTCAAAGCCCCCAAGGTAGATGTGATACTAGTATAGGAAGACATGTTGCATGGATTAGTAAGATAATATTCACGATGGTCATACGCCATGTGATAACAAGATTGCTACAACCTTTGGACCAATCCTCAACCAAGGCCAACTAAGAGTAGAATATTCGTTCGCAATATGTTAACCAATAATCCTCCAAAGATGAGTATTCATATTTAATTTTTTCAGAAAATTACTGCCAATAGTCGGGTGTTGAGAGGTCATAATCATTTATATTAACAAACGAGTCAGATGCCCGATTATATTGAAAATCAACATAAAAATAACTTAGTTTGAGATCAGTGATATTTAAGGCCTCTCTAATTTTACAATTTTCCCTTATAACTGAACAAAAAATATATAATAAAAAAAAATAAAAGATGAAAAGATGAAAAAAATACATGCATAAGAGTTAAATAAATGAGGAAGCTCGAAGTTTAATATCTAGAAAAAAAAAGTAAAGACGAAAGCGGTGAACAATGTAAGAACATAAATAATAAACAAAAATCAAAATAAGATGAAAATATGAACATGAGAATAAAAATAACAATATAAAAATCAAATATAAAAATCAATGAGAGAGACTAATGCAATTACGGTAGAAACTAAAATAGGAAAAATAAAGGCAATATATGTTTTATATAGCATTTCAAGTTCAATCCCATTCGTTGATTAAAAAAAAGACAAAAGATCGTAAGTCTACATGGGCTATCAAAGCACGAGACACAAAGTATTGTGATCTAAACAGAACCATTATATGCACCCTCGTATATAATTCATTTATTGGTACGTCACACAACCATAACACCACCTCAAGTTATCAAAAAAGAACAACCAAAGTCTACCTCATGATAAGCCTTTTAAATCCTTGAACAAGTCATTTGCATTAATTATAAGGACTAAGAGGAGCCCTCAGAATATATTACACAAGGACATGTAAAATTATATAAAAAAATAAGGCTTCAGATAATAACTCTCAAAATTTATTCTACAACACAATCATTTCCAAGGAAATCTATTTAGAAGTTATGACCTTGTATAAGGTATGACAAACAAGGTCTTTTCAGGGATATACCTCGTACATAACCTTCGAAATGAAATTCAAACACACATATACCTCGAATTTACCATAATAGACAATCAAATATCGATGGGTAGTTCATGGTTGACGAGGTCCAACAATATTTGTACGATCCCATCTAAGCATGACACCACTTCAAATTAGCTCACAAGATGACCTTGATAACGTTTCAAAGGAGACACTCTCCTTCTTAAGTGGTACATTGTTGGTACCTAAAAAGAAATATGAAGACTATAAAAAAAAGTATTCAAATAACCATAGAATCAAAATATGGTTGTTAGTTTCTATATCTTCAAAGATTACGACAAGATACATTCATTTTTCTATCACACGCGATATTTGGAAAGCTGTATCTAAACATAAACTACACATATACATAAATTTTATATATAACCAATACACATCTAACCACACAATTTGACCACCTAGGAAAACCTAAACTATAAATGCCTATAAATTTTATCTTTAACTAGCGCAAATATGAGCATTAAATTTTACAGAGAGTTGGTAAAAATTCATATAAATTTTAGGTGGTGAATATATTTCTAATTACAATTTATCAAAACCTAAATTTTAAAAAAAAATTAAGACCAGTTCATACATTTTGGATGATTTTTTTAAAATCCATTTTTATGCTCGCAATTTTTGCTATGGTAGAATTTTTAAGATTTGAATTTGAGAATATTGACTTCGATCTATAGAGATTTGGTTCATGTTTTTTAAAGAAAATGATTTTTGATTGAATGCGTAATTTTAATTTTGAACCTAAAAGAACAAACAAAAACTCTACTTATTATATATACAAATTTAATAAAACCATTTTAATTACTAATAGTTCAAATAATCAAAATATATTTTTTAAATATTTCAATTAATTATACTGTCAAGCTATTTTCACCCAAATTCAATCTAACCGGCTCAAAATCCTCATTTGACTCCCCTTTGAATATTTCCATATCCAATCTACGGCCAAGTTCTATTTATTTACAAAAATAATTAATAAAAACATTAAGTTTATCCTAATCCTACCACATCAACGCAACTTCTATATTTAACCACACTTAAAAAAATTCAACAGTTTCATTTTTTTTTTGTTTAACTTGTTCTTTATTTTATTCTTGAACTTGTTCTTGAAAAAAAATCACAAAACTTTATTATCAAACAACCATTTTCTTGAGATATTCAATAATTTTATTTAGTTAAGATCAAACGACCATTTTCTTGACAATTTATACCTTTCAAACATTTTCTTAAACCTTGTTCTTGAAAAAACTTTTTTTCATAAAATCTTAAATTTTAATACAAACACAACCAAACTGAATGAGATACGCATCTACTAGAATATGTGAAGATAAGGAATGAAGATGGAGTGTTTATGAAGGAGCTACATTCATGAAAAAAAGTAAACAACCATAAACTTTTTTTTTAATTTTTTAGACTTGGTGCAGTTACACATCACCAGTCACGGGGTTGAACCGGTGATGTGTAGCTTTGTTGAGGCTGTTTTTACCCCAATAAAGTATCGGTTCTAACCGATTGAACCATTGATTTAAACATTTAGTACCACCGGTTATAATGCAGTTTGTTTTTTTAAACGATTTGATCATGTACAAAATAGGGCATATATTTTGTCGAAACATTTGTTACTTTCAAATGAAATGAGTTATACGTATCATTTCTAATGGGATATCAAACACACGATACATCAATTCAGTTATAAGATAATTATTCATTGTAGATACTTCTTCACGACTACGTGAAGATGATATTGGTTTTCATCATCCACCCTTTACATGTACCCATACACGTAGTATATTGTACGTAAAATTTCATTGATAAATACATCGGTAGTCTAATCAGAGCTTGTCAACTTCACATACTTGATGATCCGGAGAATATGAGACTCTTCATATACAGTTTATCCCATATCAAACAAAGTTATCTAAGTAGATGAATTTGTGTGTTCAAAGTTAAGTTATTAGGGATCTTTATATCGAAAACTGAATGATAAAATTAGTTGGTAACAAATATGCGGGATCTTGTTTTTTACGGGTACATTTCCGTGGAACTAGTTTTTTGGCGGGTTATATTTTTGCACCAAACCATTAATCAAAATCAACTTTGGTGCAAAAATTGTGCACTATGGTGCACGGTGCATCAAATCATCTGTGCAATTTCTATGCAATAATTATGCATATTTAGTTCACTATCGATGTAACACAACATCCATCATCAATGCATGGATATAGCATTTATGGTGCAACTAAGCACCATCTGGGAATTGGACAATTGGTGCAAGTATGTTTAGTCGATGAAGCATATATGCACCATCAGTGCAACTTGATACATACCATTGGTGCCAATATGAGGCTCCAATACATCGATGTTCCATACCATATACACCATCGGTGTAGACTAGTGTGCAAGATAGGTGCATAGACATGGCACCTATGGTGCATGTTTCTTTGGTAACACTTGTGAATTTTTTTTATACAACAAATATGTTAAAAATAATTTTTTTACTAATAATTTATTTGTTTATTTTGTTTGTGAATTCAAAACTTAAGTAATTTACTAACAACTGAATGATTTGTAAGTTGATAAAATAATTTTTATATCGTTTTTATAAACTTATGTGTTGGAATTACTTTTAACGTTACATAATTGGTGGTCGAGTAAACATAAGCAACATGAATGTTTTATAAAAAAAATATTCAATAACATTACATATTCTGAAAATATATAATCAAACCATCCATGGTACAATATATAGCATCAAGAAAACGTAACCAACATAAGTGCTAAAATGAAAAACAATAGTCTTGTATATAAACAAAAATATTAAGCAATCATAACCAAAATAAGTATTTTAACAAGAAAAATGAGCTAAAGAGAAGTGAGTTGCAACACTTATTTCTTGAAGAACCTCGAACCTTCCAAGTCATCTCGTGCTGATGGTGTTGATCGTACATACAGGCTGAAGAACTCTATCATTATCGGATTGCACAAGTAGGGTGATGACATACCATCCAAAGCGAGCAATATAATCAGCAAACCTACTCGTCATCGATCTCCCATACGTAAAAATAGGAACTGTCAAGTGATCTTTGAAAAGTAAAAGTGACGCCAATATTACCAAATTGTCTCACGCTAAAGGTAACGAGAGAGATCTCTTTTTTATATAAAAGCTTTAGTAACATGGGAGGTATCGGTGCATCCTAAATTTGTCTAAAATATCGCATGACTCTATCATGCATATAAACTTCTACAATGATCATCATTCATATGAGATATTCTAGTAGAAGGATATCCTACACAAGAAACCGAGCTCTCATGTGCTCGTACGACTCGAAGATGACCTGTAAAACAAAATAATACAATATGCTATAAAAATTGCTAAATATGTTATAGAAAATGTTAAGTTAAACGTGTTAAATATTGGTTACATATATAATAATATAAGATTGTGCACTTACATCCTTCTTATTTAGACCTGCAAGAACACTGCGGACGTTGAATTTGGGTCGTACGTTAGAGTCTATAATTCCCTTGGTCAACCAACTAACAATCTTTGGGTTTTTTACGACATAAGATAGGTTTTGTAGAGATTTTAAAGTTGGAAATTAATTGTATATCCAACATTCTAACATGGCCACGTAACCGTATAAGTTATGCTTTACAGATTTAAAGTATCCCCCATAGCACGATAAAGGAAATCCAAAGCACTAGCCCTCCAAACTACATCTCACAACCCATAATCCATATTCTCCAAACCCTAAAGATAGTCAGCCTTCACGCTTTTCTAACTGGTATCCGAAAATATAATGCACCCGAATAAAAACATAAGGTATGCGTGTGATACCTGGAGGATAGTCTATTGGTTGATCAAGTGAAGAAACTATTACTCAATATATATTTTTCGAAGCCATTTTAATTTAAAGCACCGTCCTCGTGTAGACTCGAACTTGGAATGGACCTCATCATCTATGAGTCCCAACAACCTCACACAATAGACATATGTCTCCTCTTTTGTAGCTATAACCATGTCTAGTGTTCTACCAACAACCGGGAGGCTTGTAATGACATTGACTCGTCTAGAATAAGTGCCATCTCCTCGAAACTGAACTAAAAATGTTGGTTTTTTGGTGTCAACGTTCAACAAATACCTCATCCAACACTGGATGAGTGTAATGTTATGGCAAGTGAGCTATGAGAGGTCCGAATGGAGTACCTCTGAGATAACCTACTACTTCAAGTTAGAATGTCAAGTCCCGCATGCGCAATACATATAATATGTATGGATTCATAGAGAATTAGGAGGTTGTACACAAAAATATTTCGTAAGAAAATAACATTTTATAAACAGTATAAATATAAGTTAAACTTTTAATTTAATTATATAAACTTACACTTTTGATGAAAGTGTTGATTGCCTCGTGATCTTTGTAGTTATGAAACAGACATCAAACAACCTCATATGTTCTTCTCTCTGAGCTACGATGATCTCCTCATCTTCAAGTAACTCGTGATCTATATCACCGATGTTGGCGCAATCGGTAGCCACATTGCGAACAAGTCATACATATTCTGCTTCAACAAACTTCACAAGGGAAATATGTTTCTCGTAATGCTTATGTCTAGAGCTGCCAGCAGTGCGGGTGGTGCTCATTCTGCGTATCAAATGACTTGAGCTAATAAATAATAAAAATTAGATAAATGAAACTAAAATAAACACGAAAAACAAGTATTAGTAACTAAATTCTACAACAAACAAATATTAAAGCTAAATAAGCATAAAAACAAGTTTAATATGTAAGCAAACTTCAAAAAGGACTTCATCTCGGAAAATTCAGAAAGCATTCGGAAAATCCGGTCATGCACCATAGAGCAACGGTACACACATATGGTGCAGGTACTGAGCACCGAAGGTACGCAGGCGCAACACCACCAGTGCTATTCATCTTCTTGATAATTTTGACGAGGAAGATGAACACTCTACCTACCCATTCAACCTTCAAAACCTCAAAAACCCCGAATTCTATCCTAAAACACTCTAAAAACATAAACCCTAAAATAACTTATAAATTACGCACAAATCACAACAACAAACATAAAATACACTAATTACTCAATAAATTAAATTAAATTAAAAAAATAAAATAAAAAATGTTTATTTTTGTGGAAGATGAAAAATATCAGATTTCTTCACCGTGGAGAAGAAGGAGCTTGACGGAAAAAGAAGATGACACCGAAAAAATAGTTATGTCGCCCGAGGTGGGCAAAATGACAAAAAACTGTAAAAAAAAGATAAAAAATTAAAAACTAATTTTTTTATTTAAAAACAAATGAGTAGTCTTTAACAAAAAAAAATTATCTACAATTAAATAAAATTAATTCACATTCGAAGGAATTTATAAATAGGGGGTTAAATCTCCTTAGATAAAATAACATGAACCCTTAATTATATTAAGACTATTTTTTATCCAAATAATCGCTTTTTAAAAAAGAAAAAAAGGGTACTTATTCTTTGTTTATGTGATCACGTGAGTTGGTGGGTGAAATACGTGGTGTGTCACTCACGTGAGGATATCAGGTTTGTTCTATTTTAATTGGTCTTGGACTCTTGGACGTGTACGGGGCAGCCTGCTACAATTAAATGCTGCTCCTCTCTTTACAAACACGGTCACGTGAAGGTTTCGATAAAGTAATTGCCGTTTAATAGCCTTACAAAATAATACTGCTTTTTAATTGGTAGTATTATATGATACCTGCTGTCCTCCTTCTATTCACCTTCTTTTTTCCTTTTTTAATATACTCCTATCTTTTTAATAGTTTTATTACTTTTATCAGTTACCATAAATTAGAATAGATTTTTTCGAGATGGTAATGTTTTTCTTAAACATAGTTTAGAATCGCGATTTTTTATTTTTTAATGTCTACTGTTTTGAGTGTAATCTTTGTTGTTAATAATTTTGTTTGATAGTTCAAACATACTGTTTTTGTTTTTAAAATAGTCAAATAAGGTTTACTATTTGGAAGTTTACTATGATAGGGGGAATTTAATTAACATTGAAGCCGATGGTTGCTAAATGCATCCGCATGGATAATGGTAATACTAGTGTCTAACTACAACTTTGTTTCGTGTTGTTGGTTAATATTTTATTGAAAAATTATGGATACTAGATTGTGGATGACTGGTTTTGTCATAGGTGATAGGATGCCTAATGTGCACAGGGAAGTGAAGATGGCCGTGGTTTTTATGGCTAATTTTCGGGATGGATATAAGGTTTGGTGAATGTGAGGAAATGTTGTATCGTCCACCCAAGATGACCCATTTTAAAAGATTGAGTAAAGCTGGAGTTGGCCATGTACGAAGATAATGTATTTTTTAAAATCTGAGTTGTTTTAGAATAGTTTCCGGCTTATGTTTTTTTTCGAGGTAAATTGAGTCTTGAGAGTTCGTGCTAAAAACTTATCTACTAAAAACTAAAATGGACGAAAATAAAACTATACAGAAAATGCTAAAATAGATGGTGCATTCCGTCTAACGCGTGAATACGGAGTGGAAAGATAAGTCACGAAGGAACAAAAAAAAGATCCGTATTACCACACTTTGATAAAGTTGTCACCATTAAGCTAACACCACATTTGGATAAATTTGTCCCACCAAAGGATTAAAAGAATATATATATATATATATATATATATATATATATATATATATATATATATATATATATATAAAGATATCATATAGTCACAAAAGACTCTTTAAATATCAAAATTCGTTTATGTCTTTCATTGATAGAAGATGACCTCTATATAAAGAGAAATTACAATAGTAAACATTTAAAACTAGCCTACAAGTAGGCATAACCTTTAGACTCTCAAAACAAACTAGTGCAAAGCTCAACGTATAAATAAATAAGAAAATAAATGCAATTGTAATTGTGGACGAAAATACTCTTTAACTTTTTTAGATGAGCAAACCTAATGAATATTGACGTGCATAAGAAGCCCAAATCATTAAAACCACGAATTCCACTTTGGAGAGCTTGATCCTTGCTTAAAACTCATTTTGGGTAAGAGAAAGTAATGTAACACTCAACTCATTCTCCTTAACTTGTTCTGCTTTTATATCTTGTGTTTCTGCTCTTGTATCAGTCCCTCCGACTTCGAAAAGATTTGACCTCAAATCCAGCGATTCTTCATCTTCAAGATATGGAGAAAGATCCCCAACGTTGAATGTAGCTGAAACTCCATAATCACGTGGAAGTTCAAGTTTGTAAGCGTTCTCAGCATACTTTTCAAGTATCTTGAATAGACATTCTGTTCTTGGCATGGGCTTCGACTTGCGCTTGCATAGAAACCACTATTTTCTCAAATGTAACCAGACAAGGTCGCATGGTTCAAAAGACTTAGCTCGTGAGTTCTTATTGGATTTCTTCTTGTACCTTGCATTAGCCTTCTCAATCTCAGCCCGAACATTCTCGTGCAACTTCTTCGTTGTGTTTACTTTTTATTTTGCTTTCTGCTTGAAACTCCAAAGGTAATGGAATCAGATCACTATGAGTAAGAGGATTAAGACTGTCACTCTTTTTATCCATTAGCAAAACAAAAACCCATTTTCTCTTTCCAATCTTTTTCACAATTTGAGATATACCCATAAACATAGCCTCTTTGCACTTCTTTTTCTCTATAATTTTATTACATATAATGGGTGATAAGGGTGCCAACATGATATGTTTCTTATCGTTATGAAAATAATAAGTGTTCTTGTGCCCATAATGTACAACCCTTATATCAAATTATCATGGTATGCCAAGTAATAGATGAGAAACATCCATTTAAATAACATCACAAATTACCTCAGCATGGTAGTTTTTTCCAATAGAAAAAGAAATCATCACTTGTTTAGAAACCTACAACTTGCTCCCATCACTCAAACCATTTCAGCTTGTAAGGATGATGATGATTTGTTGTTGGTAAGCTTAGCTTCTCCACAATTATACTAGATGCCACGTTAGTACAACTCCCAATATCAATAATTAGATTGCATACCTTCATTTTAATCGTACAACAAATCTCAAATATATTCTCCTGTTGTTCTTTTTCCACAATAGGAACCTAATATAACACTCTTGGGTTACCAATAAATCTCCATGACAAGTTTGTTCAATGATCTCATCATTTTCATAAACAAACTTATCAACAACTTCCAAATTAATAGAATTTTATTTCAGTTCTTCTTCAATCTCCTCAATCTTTTGACTTGTCATAACTCTTCAATTAGGACATCCAACCTGAAAATGCCCAAATCCTTGGCACTTGAAGCACTTCTTCTTCATTGAACAATAAGAAGAAGTACTTTGTTGTATTATGAAAATCTTCCTTTTTGTTGCTGCTATCAACTTCGCCTTCAATAACACATTTTGGATTAAAAGAAGAATCAGAATTGTAAGGTTTGGTATATTGATTCTTACCTGATCTAAACAGCTTCTCTACCTTCATAGCAAGCTTCTTTGCGTCATCAAGACTCCAGTAAGGTTGCAGCTCTACCTTATATGAAATTACATCATTTAAACCATGTAGAAAGCGTACAATAGTCATTTCTTGATGTTCTTGAATATCACATCATAGTTGCAAAAGATCAAACTCCCTTGTATACTTTTCAACAGTCTTATTCTCTTGTTGTAGGTGTCTAAGCTTTAGATACAGATCTTGTTTGGTTTTAATTATCAAGAAGAAATATCCTCTTCATAATTTGTTTCAACTTCTCCTAAGACCTGATTTTGGTTTTGCCTTCTCCCAAACCCTGCGACTTAAGAGTATCCTACAAAATACTAGCATAACCCTTCGGCCTCAAGGTTGCTACTTTATACTTTTTCTCATTTTCATATGTGTTGTATTCAAACGTCATTTATATTGATCTTAACCAATCTATAAAATTATCTGGATTTGGATTACCTTCAAAATCAAGAAAATCAACTTTGAACTCATCTCGATAATGTGCTGCCATTGTGGACGGTTGTCTCTCATTCTCTCACGTTCAGACCTGATACTATGGGAATAATCAAAATCATGTGAAACATGTTTATCTTCATCAGAATACGAATGGCTATCTTCCACCCTTTGACTATTTAGTTGCGCTTGCACATTCATGTCATTAAAAGCTTGAAGCATTTGCTTATTTGTTGCTATAATTCTTCCATCTCTCTATTAATACGCTCAAAATATACTTGGTCGAGAGTCAATCTTCTTGGTAGATTCATTTTATCAAAAACAAAGGTATAAACCTTTCCTCCACTAACCTAAATTTTCTCTGATACCACTTGATACGTTTCGTTAAACGCGTAAGTACAGAGTAAAGGTAAAAGTTGCAACATAATAAATAGGAAGATTTGGATCACCACACTTTGATAAAGTTTCCCCCACAAAGTTATAAAGAAACCAGTTGAGCTAACACCACACCTAGATAAAGTTTCCACCAATAGATAATGAAGAAACTCGAAATCCACCACCAATGGCTCTTCCAAAGACCAAATGATAAATGAACAAATCTAAAAAGATCACAAAGTCACAAAAGACTTTTAAGTATCAAATTCATTTTTTACCTTTCAATGATAGAAGATAACCTCTATATAAAGATGAATTACAACCATAAACATTTAAAGCTAGTGTACAAGTAGACATAACCTTTAGACTCCTAAAACAAACTAGTACAAAGCTCAATTTCGAAATAAATAAGAAAATAAATACAGTTGTAATTATTGACGAAATCACTCTTCAGCTTCTTTAGATGGGCAAACCTAATGTATATGGATGTGCATAAGAAGCCAAAATCATTAAACCCACGAATTTCATTTTGGGTTAGAGAAACTAACGTAACACTCAACTCATTCTCCTTAACTTGTTCCACATTTGTATCTTGTATTTTCGTTCCCGTATCAAAAAAGAAAAGATGAACACATAAACATTATAGCTATAAAAGGTGGTATAAAGATAAATTATACATCAAACAATAAACTAAGTATTATTTGGTGATCCATTTCGTTGAGGAAGTTAATTGGGTGGGTTAGAACCACTGGAATATAAACTAGATAGTATTGTTAAAAGATTATATTGATTTTCATACAATTGGATGAAGTTTTGTAAGAGAATGGAAAAAGTGATGGAGTAGTGGAAAAGTGTAGCAATATGAAAAAGATAATAAACTATAAATAACTTGTCAACATATATATTGTTACATGATCACATCAACATAATTGGATCCGTCGAAGAATTTTTTATGTAAGAATCGTTGAATCTTTTTTAGTGAAGTTTATGTTGCAACTTAGTAACAGAGACGACTGTTGGATTTTAAGGGCTGAGACAAATTGTCAAGATGATGACTATTGAATCGAATGAGATACATATTGCAGAAACAGGATATTCCGAAGCAAAATAGTCCAAAGCGAACACATCTAAAGCAGAGACACAACGAATTGGACCGTAACACCATAATGTACCAAAGTTGAGTATTCTACTTGTTATATCTCATATATTTAATTGACTCTTTTATTTTGGTCTTCATATTTTTATTAGATTTCATATTAATAGGATTTCTAATATTATTTAGTTTTTATATTAATTAGCTTTTCTATGTTAAAGAGTTATGAGTTATTTCAGTCTTGATTAATGGGCTTAAATCTCGAGTGTCCGATGAAAAATTGAAATTTTCTATAAACCTAAAAATAGTAGAAAATATTGTTATTGCAAAAAGCGATGCGACATGGTAGTTTCATGAGCGATATATTTTTTGAGTGAGAGAAATAATTCTAAGTCTTTTGAGAGATGAACACTAAATAGAATGTTCTATGAATCACATCATCTTTTATAACAAATAGTGGTTGAGTCATTTGTGTTCGAGAGTCTTTTTGTAACATATTGTTTATGAAAGAGTGTTTGTCGCCCGCGAATGTAGGATTATTTCCACAATCTGAACCACATTAAATTTTTCTTGTGTGCTTGGTTTCATTATATTTTCTTTTATTTGTTGTTAAATTCTTGAACATGGTAAAGTATTTTTCGAAGGTTCGTCAATCATAAAATATTTCTTGCCTCAAACGATCAGTCAATTTTTTTCTAACAAGTGGTACGGTGAGTGTGGAGTAATAGTAGAATAAATAGATCATCATCGATATAAAGGCTGGAGAAGTAGATGTCACCTCGAAGTTGAAAGCCACGAAAGACAAGCTTAATGAAGTTTAGTCTAGAAAATAATTAACAGATTTAATGATTTCAACCTCTGGAAAATTGGGGTTAAGGCTTACCTAGTATTGAAGGGATTGGTTGGTGCTATTGACGATAAATCTGCACAGGTTGATGTCATGGTACTATCTGAATCTCATAGCACCCTCATATTGAGCTTGTAACATGAAATACTACGAGAGATATTGAAAGAGCCTACGAAGATGAAAATATGGAATCCACTGGATGTGATTTACATGAAGAAGTCATTTGCAAACATATTATATAAAAAATAACTCTACACGTAACTGGATAATAGCACAAAGATCTAAAGGAACCTAGATGGTTATAACTGAATCATACCTGACTTGAATGCAGTTGGTGTGAAGGTGGATGATGAGGCTCAAACAATCATCATTTTAAGTTCTGTGTCAAATAAATATAAATACTTTTTAGGCATCATGCTTTACGGGAAAGACTCCCTTATGATTACGATGATGGGTGTCTGATAATTGTGATTACACTGATGGGTTAATGACTTTTTATTCTTGCAAGTATAACAGTAAATGGGTGTTAGATTCGGGTTTTTCATTCCCCATGACTTCCAATAAGAATTGGTTTGAAGAACCGAGAATAATTGATGGTGGAAGGGTCATCCTCGGTAATAACAAATCTTACGATGTGAAAGGGATTTGAACAGTTTGGCTCAAGTTGTTTACATAACTTGAGAGAGTAATTAACAAGGTAAGGTGTGTACCCAAATTTAAATTTAACCTTATTTAGATTGAGATGTTAGAGGATGAAGGGTTCACCTATATGGATGGAGATTGTATACTAAGCTCTTGCAAGACTCCCTTGTTGTTATGAAAGCCAATAACACTAATGGTGTGTTAGTTTTTGAGGGTATTGTATTTATAGAGGGTATATCTAGTGCGGTAAACGTTTTTACCAGTTTGTGACTCAATGAACTAAGTAAACAAAGGTTTGTTAGATTTTACCATTGTTCAATAATTGAGATTTTGTAAAAGTTGGTTTTTGGGTAAGAGCAAGAAGGTGAAGTTTCTACCCAACAACCAAAAATCTAATGAAGTAATTGATTATGTTCATTTAGACCTTTAGGGTCCGACACGGGAACCTTACCATAGGTGATGCAAGATACGTTACATTGTAATTGATGAATATTTCAGGAAAGTATGGGTTCTAATTTGAAGACCAAAAATGAAGCGTTTGCTACCTTTTAGAACTAGAAAACTTTGATAATTAATGAAATCAAAAAAGTGTTTAAGAACCTTCATAGTGAACATGGCTTTAGATATGTGAATTAGGAGTTCACTAGCTATTGTACAAAGTTTGGAATTGTTAGACAATAGACTGTAAGTGGAACTTCCAGATATAACAGGTTTGCTGAAAGAATGAATCGAACCCTGCTGGAATAGGTTAGATGTATGCTTCATAAATCAGAATGGGTCAAAGGTTCTTAGGGGAAACCGTGACAACAACTGCATATATCATCAACAAAAATCCATCAAGGACACTTAAGTTTATTTGTCCTTAAGAGGCATGGGCTATAGAGAAACCTAAGTTGGAACATTTGAGAATGTTTGGATGTGTTGCTTGTGCATATGTAAAGCAAGATAAGTTTAGGCCAATTGTACTGAAATGTTTGTTCCTCAGCTATCCAGAATGAGTAAAATAGTATACATTATGGTGCCTTAAACTTGGACGTTCTTAAACTTTTATAAGTAGGACATGGTTTTTAATTAGAAGGATATTTCATTGAAGAAGGTGGTGGAGACCCAACCTAGTACTATAAGGAAGAGATGTGAAGTTAATGATGGATTTGATCTACAAAATGAAGTTAGAGACGCTTCCAACGAAGAATATTTGAGCTGTGTTCGTTTTGGGTCGTATAGAAAAAGTTACACCATTACATGAGTCTGAAGCAGGCCAATGGTCTGGTTTTTTGTGGCCTTCGTATAAGCACATGAGAGAGCAACGTGACGGTGATGGATAAAACAAGGAGACCAAGAAAATAACCACAGAGTTATGGGTTTGCTGATATGATTGGTTATGTTTTATCAATTAGATTATATAGATATTTTCTTGAACCCGAAACATATCATAAGTCTATCAAGAAAAATGATAAAGAGAAGTGGATTACGAACATGAAATAAGAACTGAGATATTTCAAGAAGATGAACACCTGGAATCTTGTGAAGCAGTCGAAGGGTAAGAAGTTGGTTGAGAGTAAGTGGATATTCAAGGGAAAGTTATGTACTCTTAGTGTTGAGTTACCCAGATACAAGGTTATGCTCGTGGCTAAGGGTTTTACGCAAAATGAGGGTCTTGATTTCAATGAGATATTTTTTTCGATTTTGAAACAAACCTTCATCAGGGTTTTGGTATCATCTTTTACTAGATTTGATCATGAGCAAGATCAAATGAATATTATTACTATATTTTTTATGATAAATTAGAAGAGACAATTGACATGTATAGTTGTCGGATCTTCCTCTGCTCCCATAAAAGTAAAGATTTAAGGGTCTAAAAAACCCAAAAGTTTTTATGCCATGGCCATCATAATTATTTTGGTTGTTTATGCTCTGAAGTATAAAGATTGAGAGGTACATGTATATCAATCCCAAAGATTTGTCACAACTTCCGGCTGAATGGAAAATTCCCATCAACATATATGTTCATCTGCCAGATATGAAAAGAAACTTCTATGGATGTTGTGGATAACAAATTGGTGGTCTTTACCAGGTTTTCTAATATAAGCATTTCAGCCTAATTTGCTGATATATTTCAATATCCTTAGCATGTATCCTTCCCAGTTGGGTTTGAACAAATGAAGTATTCTGATTGGATCAATATTTGTTTCCATACTATCGGTGGGTGACTTCAATGTCGAGGATTTTATCACCATAAAGCCATCAGTGTAATGTGCAATGTCCATTCTTTTTACCTGACGATGAATAAAAATCATAAGATTGTCTGAAACCTTTATGATTTGAAAAAAAAACATAGAAGATGAAGTTTGTTTATGTTAGTGGAAACTGAGAAACATGTAAGATGAACTAGAGTACTTTACGTCATATCAATGAAGAAATCAAAGTAAGTGTCGTCAATTATGGTTATACTCTTCAGTTCAATTTAAGTTATAGATGATTTTGTTGACTTTATTTTTTATGGGGTACCCATCTTCTTATGTAAATTTTTTTAGGAAGTACGAGAATAGATTGCTTAGAGCGATTGACAACTTTGCAGAGCTTGTTTATTATGCCAACAAGGATTGATCACAATAATAATAACTAGTTTTGACTTTAAATAATTATATAGACAATGGGTTTTGGACAAGACTAACATAATATAAAGCCGTAAATAATTTAGAAGTGTCAATAAAACCAGTATACAGGGTGCGACGATCAACAGACAGGGACAAGTAGATTAAATAGAAGGTAATACATATTGCACCACCTTCAAAGTCTCAATGGTACGTGGTTTTATATTTAAGGTAAAAAGGCTACATTTGGGAACACTCCTTTGAAGATTTCTCGTGCCATTTTTTTTAGCATTCTTCTTTATAGAATGTGAAAGAAGACTACATTATAGAAAGTTAAGGTTTTTTATGTTCCTTCTTAGAAAATATGGAGGCCAAGGTGGCTAATCCAAAGGATATATCCAATTTGAAGGCTATTATGGTCAATCCAAAAGCTAATGTATCTTATATCAATCCTTTTTCTTTTACAACTTTGGGTTCTAAGGCTACTAAGCCTAAGACCAAGAAGGCTCATAATAAACTTTTATGTTCTAAATTTTGATTAAAGCTCCTCATCTAATTTCCCAAAAAGGGAATTTTATCACTAAAAGTGCACCATACGTTATAGAAAAACTCATTATTCGGCTAAAAAAAATATAAAATAGTATAAACTTATGTTACAAGTAGGAGAGAATGAAGGCTGAAAACCCTAACTACAAAGATTTACCGATCCATATAAAAACTAACATGGAGACCAAAATACTGCAGAGGCTGAGAGGATGAATCGAGGATGACAATGCTTTATTTGAGGGAAGAAGGTACAAAAATTGAGAAATGTTGTATTAATATAATATAAAACAACGTTACAAGTTGTGGTGAAAAGTAAAATAAAGCATGTTTTATTTCCTCCACCAACTATGGCTGATGAATTTATTTTTTATGTTGTTCTTCCCGAGATGGTGATTGATCATTCAATGACACCAAAAGTTGTGAAGCCAATAGCCCCAACGGGGATGGTCGATGTTGAGAAATTATATGAAGAACTTGATATGAAAATGTGTTTATTTTAGTTAATAGGACTTTTCCATTAAGAAAGTATTAAAAATATTTGGTCACTTAATCGCTTCAGCTCGTTCAAGAGGAATAACATACTCATCTTCTTTGTTTGGAATTTACAAAAGATATACAGAGATCAATATTGATGTAAAGGTTTATGCCTTCTATTTTTTTCTCTCGTATCTCTTTTATTTGACTTTTTGGCTTTATTTTATGATAATTTCATATATATTTTTAAAACTTATGCATTGGCACATTAAGCATGTAAATCTTGTGATCGTGTAGTTCCAGATCTATGGTATTTTCTTGAAACAATGATTGAAACGTTTGGAGAAGCCGAGAACTGAAAGCCACGTATGCCGAGAGCATTGAAAGTGAATGCTTAGATCAAGGCAAAGGGAAAATGTATATAATGTATTGATTGTATTAAGAAAATTATTTCCATGACTTAAAAGAATTTACAACTACCCCAAAAGTTTGGAAGAAACCTGAAGCATCCTCAGGATATTCATACCATAGCTATGGCGAATAATGTTATTTGCCATGATAAGATGATATACCGGGATGGTGTCGCTTTTGACGAGGATAATATATAGAGGGAATTTGGCCTTTTGAACCATGAATATGAACATATTGAAAAATAAATATGTTGTGCAAAGTGTTACTTGTAATGTGATTTAACTTTCTTAGGTAATTTGGTGTTTAAGTTCTATGAAAAGTTTCCAAATTTAGAGCTAAAGTATTTCTTGAATTATGTCCCTTATGTAAAGGAATTGTATGGAGATCTATAGTTAAACAAAGCAAAAGAGAAGTGTAGATTATTGAGGTGGATAAAAAGGGTAAACGTGGTGTTGTTCTCTCTCAAGTCAAGACCGAGGTTGTGGATTGTACCCTTCTGTCAACCGAGATTTGAGCTATTTTAATATTCCTATTAAAAGTGATACCTAAATATCGTTGATTCCTTTATTCCAATGCCAAAAATTTCAATGATCATCATCTTGCAATCGAGACCAAAAGTATTGTTGTGTTTCCTTGTGATTTATGTTAAAGGAACCATAGTCGTTTTACCTAACGAAGGATCCGAGCCTAATTGTTTAAATTTTTTACTTTTGTAATTGATATGCTTAATTTCATTTAAGGCAATGATTTTCAACCAAAGTTTTCGGATGACCAAATTTTTTTAATACATGAATGTTGTTTCCTTCATTTATTATTTTTTTTCTGAACTTTGAATTAGACTTTCTCATTGACTTCATATTTTTTTCTTAAAATTCTTATAAGTGTAGGATTAAGGTTGCACATAGTTATTTTACTTTGCTTTATAAAAAAAATGTAATTTTAAAGATTGGAGCATGAATCCATATTAATAGTCTCAGATTATGGAGGAAGATTTGTTGATCTATTAAAGTCTTCGTGTTTTAAGATCTCGGTAAATTCTTAGATGAAAAGATAAGAAATGCAGCATTTGTGGCTTCATATGAAGACTCATTGATTTGAAAGATTAATTAATTCATCAAAGAATATGGAAATTCTCGGCATAGAGAAATGATGATGCACTGCTAGTAGATATGGATGAAGAATTTTTGAGGTGCGAGAGTTCTTAATTCATGAAAGACTCAAGCAAGCCTCAATAATAAGGAAAATCATTATATTACCATGACTCTGTTAATCCAACCATAATGATGATTATTGAATACAAATATTGTTGTATTTTTACTTGAGCACGTGGAATATTTAGTGTGTTACATTAAGTTTATAATCATACAAACACTAGATATTTTTTGAGAGTATGTGGAGTTTTTAATGTTTATGACTATATTGATAATCATCCAGACACTTAGATTGATTATATGGGTACAAAGGCTTTCTAGAGTATTTAGGAATTTGTTTAGAATCATCCAAATACTTTGTTAAATATGGAAAAAGGATTTTATCTATGTCAGGTACCTTATTAAAATATTATCATACAATATAAATATGAACTAACAGAAATAACATAAAAACATATATAAGTGATAGTTGAAGCTATATAATATTTTATGATGTTATAGTTTCATATATTATGTATTATGTCAATTAACTTATTAAAATATTCACACGCCACCACATTAGGAAATACTATACCTTAAAAACAAAAAATAACATGAAAGCATGTATAAGTGATAAGTGAAGCTATATAATATTTTATGAAGTTAGAGCTTCATATATTATGTGTTATATGGATGTTGAAGAGTTTATCCTTCTCATCCAGTAACCTGTATGTTCCAATATTATCCTTAGTTGTTATTATGTATGGACGCTTCCAATTTGACCTGCGCGTACCGATAGCTCTGTCCTTGTGGATGAGCACACGTTTGAGAATTTTATGTCCAACTTCAAAGCATTGAAATCGGACTATAAATTATATTTTTTTTATATTAGGATTTTGCAGTACTCTGCTTTTAACTGATCTTTCATATTCTTTTCTTTGATTACATCTAACTTGGATCTCATGTCTTTCATATTTTTCCTACATTACATGTAGATATTCACAATAAATGTATGGTTTTTTCTGCTAGTACCACTGCCTCAAATCCATAGACTATAGTGAAGGGTGTCTCGGTAGTTATAGTTTTTAAAGTGGTCATGTATGACCAAAATACTTCATAGAGGAAGTCTGACCACTTTCTATATACACCTTTCAAGATTCTATTAGTAACCTTCTATTTGACCATTTTGCTACAGGTGGAAAGAAGAATATAAATTTTATTTTAAACCTCGGGTTACACAGAAGCGCGTCAAACGATTGTTTTCGAATCATAGACCACTGTTAGTAGTCATGAATTTTGATATTCCATATCTGCAACAAATGTTGATATTCATGAAGCTGGTAAATATCTTTTCTCTGATATTTTTTATAAGGGCTCAGCTTCTACCCATATTAAAAAATAGTCTACTACCATCATGAGGTATCATATTACTCTTGAGGATTTATTTAGAGGCCCTACAAATTCAAGGCCATATGTATTAAAATATAATTACCTTTGAGGTGGTTTAGAAGAACATTTAGGATTTAGATAGAATTAGCAAAGTGCTGGCAGATGTCACAAGTCTTGACAAAGTATTTTGCATCGATCAAGATAGTGAGCCAATGATATCCTACCATCATCTAGACACAATAAGCATTGGTTTCTTTATGATGGAGTTATTATATAAAAAAAGACGGATTTCTCTAGAACCCAAGACAATAAAATAAGAATTTAGTAAGATTATACTTGTATAACATATATGTTAACCAGACACATCTGGTCATTTGAATTTTGATGCATATAGCCTTGGTTTTATCCTTAAGATTTTTTCCTTTTCCAAGATATGTTTTGATAACCGATCTCTAACTATCCTTATCTTCAATGAGCATTACTTTTGAATACCAAAATGTTAGCAAAAATCTATTTTGCAAAGTGACGGAAGGCTTCTCTTGAAGAATTAGTCATGGCACTGAAGTTATGCATGTTAAAGTTGCAAGAGCGTATATTGTTGCATTTTCTACCCTCAACACTTTGTCAAACGTGACTAGATCAAATAAAACTTTTTAGAGGCAAAGTTCTTTCGGGTAATGAATCAAATTATATTTTTGGGCTTCTGTTTGGCTTAAGACCTGGTTGAATACGAGCTAATAATATGTTAGGAATTTTACCTTTTGGGTCCCGTAGATATGGGAAACCTATTGGAGGCAACAAAGTCAAACTGATGATCTAGTTCAATGTTTCGGTCGAAAGGTATATCTATTTCACCCCTTGCACCAACGCCCTAGTTTTTGTTTTCCCCACCAGTGCAAACTTCCATGTTGGTTCAGGATGGTCTGCCAAAGGTAGGGCCTCTCTAATTCGAAACAATTAAAAAATATGTCAATTGCTGAGTTTTATTAGGAGTACATAACTCGAATCTTATGCCAATTTTTCGTAAGTCAACTAACCATTTGGTCAGTCTGCCAGATATTCATATAGTTTTTGCAATACATTCCTAAGTGTAAATAATGTTCAGATTACTATAGTAGGTAATGTAAGTGGGGTATCATCTTCATAACCGCTACTATCGAGGTCATGGAATTTTTTCATAATTGTAGGTATTGTGTCTCAACTTCCATTATAGACTTATTAATATAATATTTAGTTCATGATCTATTTGCATCTTTCTTAACTAGTATTGCGTTAACACATAATCAAACACAACTAAGTACATAAATAAATACTAATTGGAATTTGACTTCGTTGGCACCTCTGGTGAAGTTATGAATTCTTTAATCTTGTTAAGCGTTTTATCAAATGCATGAGCCTAATTGAATCAACCAACCCGTTGAGTATCTAGAAGAATCGTTGGGATTCAGTAGAAGAGTGAGAGATAAATCGATTCAAATAATTTAATATTCTTGGCATGATCTGGACTTCTTTGATATTACTCGGTGGCTTCATTGCAGCCACGTTTGATAGCTATGTAGGGTATAATTTTATCTATTTTTTTACAAATAAGGTACCCCATAAATTACCCTTACCTAACTCTGAATGTATATTTATCGGGATTCAACTTTAGTTTGATCTTGCGAAGATATACAAACATTTCAATAAGATCTGCAATGTGATTTGCATCCTAGATTCTTGTGACCAACATGTCATCAATGTAGGCTTGTAGATTACATCTGAGATGGTTTAAAAAAGTCTTGTTAACCAACCTCTAGGTTGTATTCGTGATGTTCTTGAGCAAGAAACGCGTAGATTTATAACAATAAGATCCATGCTTCATGATGAATGTGGTATTATTATAGTTTTCCTCATTCATTTAGATTTGGTAATAAACCGAGTATGCATCCATGAAGGGAAACATCTTGTTCCTCAAAGTTGCATCCACTAATTGATCAATACATTGAACAAAAAAATATATTATTTGGACATGCCTTGTTGAGATTAGTGAAGTCCACACACTTCCTATCATTTCCCTTCTTCGTTTTGGTTGACACTAAGTTGGTTGTACATACATGATAAAGCATTTATCAGGTGTGGCCTACTTTGATGAGCTTCTTCATCTAAACTATTATCACTTTATTATTTTCGATTTGACGGTCTGAAACTTGATGTCTATGGACAACTTATGACATATTAATTCGGTATGGATAAAAACGATAATTTTATTGGAACTCGAAGTTACCTGAGCCGACCTGATGAGTTGGGTATCCAATTTTTTTTTACGTGAGATGTGTTGTAGGTTTTAAAATATATCACTCGTCGGGTTCCGGGATGGATTATTATCTTTTTGTAAAAAATCGACGGGATCCAATCCTAATCCATCCCAACTGAGATTTGCTATTCTAATAATAATAATAATATATTATTATTATTATTATTCAAACATCTTAAATTTCATTCTAGTAATTAAATTAGTTATTGGTAGTTTGTAATTTTTGTATACATAAGTTTTTTTTTATAGATTTGTTAGTATTCACATTTAATTGGACTTATAATCGTATAGAATTAATTTATTCTATATTAAATAAATAAAGAATTAAAATATAATAAACTATTTTTTTTTGCATATTTGAGTCAAAAAATTGTTAACAAATCTATACATGTAAATAACAAATATATTTTTAGAAATATTAAATACATATAATATTTTTTCAAAATAAATATATTTTATCGATTTGTCATCAATTTTATCGTATATAAAAAATTCTTTTTTTATTTTTTTGCTGAATTGTTATTTATAGAAATTTGTTTTATTGAAAAAATAACGATTACGGGGTATCCGCATATTTGCATGTTGTTATCCAAATCCGATGGGATTAGACGTAGAAAAACATATTTTTATCGAACGGTTATCTGAACTCGTTAGATTTTTAAAAAAAATGATGGAATGAGTTATCGGTTTTACTATACCCACATTTAACCTGATCCATTGTCATCCTAAGGCAGGGTCACTAATGTAGCTAAGAATGCCGACAGACTGGTTTCTTGTTCAGGTATCAGAATTGGATCAAACATGTACTCAAATCAAAGATTTTGATGAGACTATCAGATTTTAAAAATGTGACTTGTCATTAAGTTTGAAACCAAATCCAATCCCTAAAACCTTCAAAACCTTGTTTTTATATCTAATCGTTATTTAAATATTTAATCGTTATTTTTATATATTTATTTTATTTTAAAATACTTATGTGATTTCCCTTTTTTGGATTAGATTTTCTGCTATATAAAGCATCATATACCTTATTTAATTGTCAGAATTTGATTAATAAAAAATTGAGATTATTTCTCTGAGTCTATTTTATCTCTCTAACTTAGGGTTAGAGTTTCATATCTACTATTTTTGTTTCTTTTTTTAGTTTTGGCATCTGTTGATTCTGTTTTGATTATCCGCCTCCATTAGATGGTATCAGAGCCTCAAATCTCCTACTACGTGGGTTAAGGAGATATGCCGCCTAAGAGAACCGTTCGGGGGAAGTCCAATATTCCAATCGCAGAACCATTCGGTCGGGAGGAGATGGAAAATCGATTTTGCCAAATAGGTGAGCGGATGAATTTGTTGCCTTGTGATCGTGTAACATTTTTAATTTAAATAATATTTAAAAAATAAAAATAAGAAGAAATAATTGAAAGTTACTTTTTCAAATTACACTTAAATTTATTGGATAATAAAATATATATATTAAGAATCAGTCTATATATTTGTATTTTGGAGGATATTTTTAAGGGTGAATTATTTATAATTTCTAGCAAAGTTTTTTATTACCACATAATATCTAAAATCATTAAACTACTAATAACTAACTGGACTCAGGTGAAAAACCACAAGTAACCATCTTTTCTTTCGATGAAGCAAACTTTCGATTTTTTAAAATCGTATCTTTCAAACCGTAGTTGGTGAAGAAAAACTAAAAGTAACATCAATTTTGTTTTTTTTAAACGAACAACACTAAATCCATAAATGATAAAAAAAATCCGTCAGATCCAGTAACCCTCATCTCCCATTTTTATCATCAAGTAGTACATATCTGGCATCTTTTTGCTTCATTATGTTTAGTCTCATATTTATCCACTCTCATAATGCATGATCTCGTATGATTTAATAATGTATGGTCTCTCAACTTTACCATGCCAGATCTCGGATGAATTAAAAATACATGGTCTCTCAACTGTATCATTTTTGGGCTCGCGTGATTTAATAATGTATGGTCTCTTAACTTTATCATGTTTGGTCTCACATGATTTAATATTCTTGGTCTCTTAACTTTATCATGCATGATATCCCATGATTTAATAATGCATGCTCACTCAACTTTATCATGTATGGTCTCGCATGAATTAATAATGCATGGTCTATCCATTTCATCATGTTTGGTCTAACATCTTTCTATTTTATCATGCAAGACCAAGACAAAATGAGGTACGAGATGCGAGACGAGCCAAAATTAATGCGAGACCAGGGTTACTAGGTCTGAAAAAAAAAGAAAAGAAAATATAATTGATGGTACTTTCATATTTTTTTATGAGCTCCGGTTTATAAGATATAGCTTTTTTAAATAAAAAAAAAATTCAATAAAAAATAAAAAATATTTTTTTTAATAAAAAGAGAAGTTATTACATAATTGGTGATGAAATATAGAGAGACATGGGTCAAACATGAGGACTATAACATAAAATTCTCTCGTAATTGTATCAAAACTCATATCTTATGTAATAGAAAAATATTAGTCTCAAATAGCCATAAATACTTTGGCAACTCTTCTGCAAGGGTTGACATTGTTTTCATGAGCTCTTTCTTTAATATTTTTTTGCTCTAATTACCCACATGGTTATGTGTGAGGAGATAAAAACATACTCCGGTATCGATAACAACAAATCTGCATGGCATGATGGCTTCAATTCATGGGATTTTACTTTTTTTTATAGAAAATTGTTGGTAATAATCTATGTGATGGGGTCCTAAAAATCTTCCATTATGGGCAGATGGATCATTCATGAAATTTTACTTTAATTGCCCACATTCTTAAAAATGACCATTATTCATGGCTGCGGATTTCAGACCTATTGCATGTTGTAACATGGTCTATAAGGTTATCTCCAAAATATTGGCTAACATAATCAATGACTCATTTCCTTATATAGTAGACAAATCTCAATTTATTTTTGTTTCCGGACGAAACATCTCTGACAACATCCTTCTCCCTCAAGAATTCCTTAACGTATAATAAATTAATTTTAAAGGTCTCAAGTTCACACATAAAATCGACCTTCTGTTTTTTTTGACAACGTCCGATGGTACTTGAGATCCTTGACGTAATGAATTTTTTGGACTAAATGATTACTTGGCTTATTCAATATATCTCCGCCCTTCTATAAAGTAAAAATGAATGGTAATCCCCAAATAATATTTAATAGTAAAAAGTATCTCCAACAATAAGACCCTCTATTTAATTTATTATTAGTCTTAATTATGCATGTCAAATCCAATATTCCAAAGCAGTGGGTAATAAATTCAAATTCAATTGAAATGTCAAAAAATTATAATTGTTAACCTATGTTTCACCAATGATTTAATGAATTTTTTTGGGAGATGTTAAATTCCTCAAACTCATTAAGAGAAGTATTAATGAATTATTTGATCTCTCAATTCTCCAAGTCAGTCATAATAAAGTTTCATCTTTCGCTCTAGGGTGGGACCCACCCACATGGACGATCTTATCAACATCTTCAGGTATAAATTTGGTTCTCTCGCACTAAAATGTATGGTTGTCCTCCTTTTCATGGCTCAATTTTTTTAACGATTGTTACATCATTCTCGATAACATTATTGTTCGTATTGGGTATTGGATTTCAACACACCTTTTATATGTTGGTAGACTTAAACTCATTAAGTTTGTCTTCTTTGCTGGTCAAGTATATCAGTATTTCATTTTATTTTTACATATGGGAGTCCTAAAAAAAGACGAGTCAATCTCTTGAGTACTTTCTTTGGTCTGTCCATAAGATAAAGGCTTCAGTGGCTGCATGGACTTCTCTCACCTTACGGTATTAGGATTCTAAATCTTAAAACCTAGAATGAGACGATTATCCTCAAATATATATGGTCCACTATTAGTTGTAACATAAATTATATATAATGTGATTAGATACCAATTGAAAAGATTAGTAATTGTTTTTTAGAATTTAAATCTCGGTTCTTCTTCTTTTGGGGCTTGGAGGAAAATAATTCATCTTAGGACTCAAAATTACAAAATGTATATGGTGACTCGTATGGTGAGTTTTCCTCTTTCTGGTATTACCCGTGGTTGTTCCCTATCTTTCTGGTTAACCATTATGGATAGTGTTATTATTGGATCGAATCGGTATAGATTTGGACAGGACCGAGACCGGCTTAGTAAGTTACCGGATGGGTCTAGCCCGGACCGCTAAGCGAAGTGAGCCAAATATTATAGCCTGAGACTGACCCGTTAAGAGTTGGTCTAGTCCAGTCCGACTCTTAACGATCGGGTTTGTTAGTTTATCATAAATTTCTTATGGCTTTAGTTAAATCATACGTAGATTAGAATATATATATATTATCATACTAGTTACCGGGCCGACCCGTCAAGATCGGTAAAAGAGTCGGTCCATGATTTCAGCTCACAACCCGGTCTCTAAACAACCTAGACCGATCTCGGGCGGGTCTTACGGGATCGATTCTGAGCGGCCCTTACCGGACCAGTTCTGAGCGGCCTTTACCGGACAAGTCCCGGGGGGTTAACGGGTTAGAGGACCCACTAACAGTTCTAATTATAGACCAATTATTATTTGTGATTCTAGGCTTGGCAATAATCTCAAGGTTTCCAACATCATTCTTGATAACCATTAGAGGTGGCATGCCTAATTAGGTCGGGTAGTGTTAGAAACCATGAAAACCTTTAGAAGATAACCAACCTTATTCTCTTGTTCTCACTTCATATATCAATTGTAACGATGCCGATTGTTAGACCATCAAAAGTAGAAAAATAAATTTCACCATCAAAGATACTTAAAATGCCATCTGTAGTATACTCTCTGTGTTAAGTGAGCTATTATTTTATAACGCGAGTACAATCTTTTTTGTTACTCGTTTATCCTACATCTCGCCATTATTAAACTGTTTACGAAAATATGCTTATTAGTCGAAGACTAAATTTTCATACCAAATATATCTAATATTATTCATATACTAAATCAATTAATAATATTGGTCTTCCAACCTCTAGAATTTCGTACAATATATTTTTTATATTCCATTCAAAATTAATTTTCCCATAATTTCCCATAATTTTTTTGACCGACTTAACTTATATTATTTCCACTTAAACTTATCATTTTTATTGTATTTTTATATATATTTAAAGTAATAAACTATCTTAATCTTCTTCTGATTATATATATATATATATATATAGGTTTTTTGGGTGATTTTATCTTAAAAAAGTTAAAATATATAATTATAATGTAAGCATTTATTTTTAAAATAAAAATAAAAATTTAATTCAGTAACACAGTAACTCTAGATTTCAAATGCATTAAATGTGGAAATCCGTAGCAGCGAGCGAATTCAATAACAGCTGGCTTAAAAACTTTAGAATAACCACAACATGCAAAACATTATATACATATAGAGTCTACACAATCACCTGATTATCAATCTTTTATTAATCATCTGACTATCAAACATTATATATTTTCGAGAACAAATTTCTATAAAATTCACCATCCATCCACAGTTAATGCGTGATTCAATATAGTAGTATTGTTTTGGTAAGTATCATTAATATATAGTAGTACCATATTAGATATTGACCCTGACGATAATACCAGGGAGTTAATATGGATACCTATTTTTTACTCCTCCATATTAATTATAATAAACAGAAACGGTTAAAATATTAAATTTTCGTTACTTTTTATTATTAACTCAGTCTTCAAAATTGACTGACTGGGTTGGGTTAAGCAGAAACTGGCGTAGAAAAACAGGGAAGAGTAGTTAGACTCAGATAGAGACGTGTGTAGTATTACTATATTTCAAGAGAGAGAAAGCTTCACCTACAGTGAAAAGGAAGAGAAAGAGAGTGAGATACAGACACCGAAATCATCAGGTAACTTTTTTTTATTATATAATTTTTGTGATTCCCGATAGATCTAAGATAACAAAACTGTTTTTGATTTTTGTTGTATTTGTTGTCTGTTCGTGAGTTATTTCTATGGAGATTTGCGTCTGATCAGTCGTTTTTTTTTTACTTGTTTTGTTTTACCTTTACCGATCTAGTATTTGTCAGTTTCTATAGCGTCGTGAGAAATTTGTAGCCATAGATTTGTAATCCGTTCGTTTCAATCTCTTTCTGGGTTTTGTTTATATATTGACCAGCTGTCTCACTTTGTTATTCCTTTTTTGGTTCTTGTTGAAGGAAGCAAGAACAAGAGTGAGTGAGTGAGGTCTCTCGATAGAGATAGAGAGCAAGAAGAGGGTTGAGAGCAGATATATGTCGGCTGTTTCTGATTTGGTTGTGATTGGAGCTACGCTACAGCTCTCTTTAGTTTCTTCTTCATTTGCTATCGCTTGTGTGTTTATCTGGTTTTCTCTAGCTTGGTTGAATCCCGTGTTACTGTCCATTTCGATGCCTTTAAGGCCTAATAGGTACGTGGGTTCTGGTTCTGGGTTGTGTTTCTTTTTTTACTTTTGTTGGTGGGTTCTTACTGATTTGTTGATGGTGGTGTTGTTTGTTTATGTGCAGGGTTAGTTCTGAAATCGAGTACTTTAGACATTTTCATAGTAAACAACGAGTTTTCGAGCTTTTCTTGTTTTTGAGAGTGGTTTTACTCACTTAAGCGTTTGGATTCCTGAGAAATTTTGATCTTTTTGTTTGTTTAAACTTTTGATTGTTTGTTTCTTTACTTTTGAGAGTGAGAGAGTTCATTTTTTTGCCTACTATCTGTTTGTGAAAATGCCTCAACCAAGGAAACCTACCTCCAACCCAAGGGATAAACGATACAAGAAACCCAAACCAACAACCACCCATCAGTCGGCTTTAAGTGGACATTCCAAAAAGGTGCGGATCATAGTCAGAGATCCATACGCAACGGAGGATTCAGATGAAGAATCAATTGGTCGAGAGACAAAGCGGTACGTCCATGAGATATTTCTTAACTATTTTGGTGCTAGTCAATCTTCAGAGCCTGAAAGTTCTTGTCAAGATAGTAACTGTGGAGTCAAAACCACTAGTGTGAAAAAACCCCTGAAAAGAAAAGCTTTATCCAAACCAGTTGGTGTTAGACAAAGGAAATGGGGGAAATGGGCTGCTGAAATCCGACACCCTATTAGCAAAAACAGAATTTGGCTCGGTACTTATAATACAGTAAATGAAGCTGAAAATGCTTATTTAGCTAAAAAGCTCGAGTTTGATGCTTTATTAAAAGGTGTTACATTTATTGACGTGAGGAACAGCAACAAATTGTCTTCTTCAGTAGCAGCAGCTTCAGTGGTTTCTTCTACGGTGTCTGAAAACATTGTGTCTGAGTCAGTGATGGACACTAATGCTTCGGATTCTATCAAACAAGAAATGACTATCCAAACCATTGACGAGACCAATACTACTTCTGGTTCTATCAAGCAAGAAGTGAATACTACTTCTGGTTCTATCAAACAAGAAGTGAATATCCAAACCATTGATGAGTGGTCGTCCATTGGTGAGCCGATAAACCAAGACAAGTTCCCATTTGATTTCACTGATTTGCTGACCCCTGATCTCGGAGATCCACTATTCGGTCTTGGAGATGAGCTTGATAATCTGTTTGGTGAAAATTTTAGCAATTTTGACGATGTTAACTTATTCGGGGCCGGAGGTGGTGAAGGTGGTTTTACTGAATTGCCGGATTTTGATTTTGGGGATGATGACCTGAAGCTTGATGATGAAAAGTTTGATCAGTTTGCCCCGTTCAACATAGCATGCCTATAAGTTTTGCAGCTAGAATTTTGCGAGTTTATTATTATTTATTAATCCTTTATTACCTATAATTATAAATTATCTCGTGAGCTGAAATGGTGAAAGAGCTTCCCTTTGGGTTTTCTTGTGCTATCAGAGCGTTCCAAAAGGGTTCTCAATTTTGTTTAAAGGAGAGATTATGAAGTTTTGAGTTGTATTGTTTGTTTTTACTAAATTGTCTGTATTGCTTTTGCTCAAGTTATAAGAAATTATAGTATGTTCTTTTTGCTCTTATTTTGGTTATTAGTCATTCATAACATTTTTTTGCTGGTTGGTTCATGTATTTAGATTCAAAATCTAACATGTGCTGATTTTTTTTTAATGTAGACTGATTTTGCAGTATAGAAGACTTGTTTTTAATCATTTATTTTAGAAAAGTCAAAAATAGTCAAGAAAATTCTATTTTGATTAATGAGTAAAAAACATACTCAATTGGTTTATTATTATAATAATAATGATGGTAGTTCATAACATTTTCATTAACTTATTCTTTATTCTTTGAAAGAGATGTATTACTTTTTAAATAGCATTTCCAATCTGTCTGTTTGCAGTTGTATCAAGTTTTATGAGCTTTTTATTTATTCATAATATACAGTTGAATTAAGCTCCTTTTTATAATTAAAAAGTATAAATGAAAAATAATAAAATAAATTAATCGTCATAATTTTTACGCATTTCTATAAATACTCTTTTCATCTCAAAATTTTGATTAGAACTAAAATTTAGCCTTTCACCTTGCAATCTATTCGGTGTTATTAAATCTCTTTTTCCAAAAGCTTAGATTCGTAAATTTAGCAACAGTTTTTTTTTTTTATTTAATAAAATATTTTATCGAATGAATAAAGACATGAATTTAAGGATTATAAGTAAAAGGTAATATTTTAACCCATGCTTTTTCAAATTTACAAAAATAAAAAGGGCCCTAAATAAAAATGAAAATTTTAAAAGACTCTCCAACTACAGAAATCAACATTTTGAAATAATGCACGATTGAATTTTCAACTTTCACGAGCTTCGACTTTTGAGGAAGATCTGAAATCAACATTCAAGGGAAGTCTTCAGTAAGCTTTCTTCATTCCAGATTTACTTGAAAAATTAGAAACAACTTTCATCTTGAAATAATGCTCAATCCATATCGACAAACTAATCTTTGCGGAGCATATCGACAAACTAATCTTTGACAGTTTTAGTCCAGTCCAATTCAAGAATTGCTAGAGACTAGAAGAAACTCTGCAAATCATAAGCATTGTTCCAAATTTAGTAGCTTTAAAGTAGAAAGATGAATGATATTCAATAAGCAAAACCTTTGGAAAATAGAGAAATCAATAAGTTCTCATTATAGAATTAACAAGGAAGGGTTAGAAAGAGTTTCCGATGTAGCCCAATCCCTAGCTTTCGAGATGGATTATAGCACTTAAGTAGGCACAAGCATTAAGAGAGTTGAAACTCAATATTAGTTGACACTTCTGCGTCCACTTTTCCAACCAGTCTGCAGCATTATTTTGGGCTCTCTTGATATGCTTTATTATCATTGTAGGGTTAATTAAGCTTCTGCAACATTTCAGAATTCTTCCAACAAGATTAGTGAATTTTCCAGCAACCAACATATTGACCAGGATCTCAGAGTCGATTTCTATATCTACGTTGATTAATCCATTCAGATGATAATTTAAGAGGCCACCGAGAAGGGCTTCATATACTCCAAACCAACAGAAATGAGAGAGAGAGAGAATAAAGCAAATATGGACCTCATTGGTAGTAGTCCAGAACCATGTCCTACGTATGTGAGGAACTGTCATGAATCTGTCGACTTTTACTTTGAAAATTATAGAATAATGGCTTCATATACTCCAAACCAACTTGCACTTAATGAACATATGATTAATAGTTTATTGACTGCAACAAAACTGACATTTTGAGGCTAATATGATATGCCTTTTTTACAGGATGTTATCAGTTAGGAGCCAATTATGGAGGAGCCTCCAAGTCAGGTATGAACATTTTCTAGGAGTTATGTTATTCCATAGCTTTCCAAACAGTCTGGAATGATTGTGTTTAGGCCTAATTAAGCTCCACGTTTCTTTCATGTTAAAATTACCATATTTATAGAGCATCCAAAAGAGAGATTCAGCAGAGTAGTCATTAATAATGTGCTTATCAATGTTAACTATGTCATTTTGGGAAAGAACAATTCTCACTTTATCTTCGTTCCATCTATTCTGGTTCAAGTAGTTAATAACTTTGTCAACCCTTAGTTATTAGAAATGTCTTCCAGCTTGTATAGAGAAGAGTCTCTGATCCAAGAGTCAATCCAAAACTCCATGTCACCAGGACCAATAGTCCACTTAACCTTGAATTCTATTTTGTCTTTGATTGAAGCAAGTATTCTCCAAATTTTTGAACTATTCATTTATTGTGACGTTAAAGTTGAACAATAATATAGACAAATGATCAGCCTTGACCACCAAAGAGACTTGTATAATAATATTTTTGACATAAAATATAAGTAAGTATGAAGGATCAATGAGTTGCACTAAGTTATATATCATAAGAAGGTTCGGTATAATTTAACCTAAAGGTTGAATTTATTCTCAAATATTTGAAACACAAAATTCAGAAGGTTTGTGAGAGGTTTGAGAATTAGCTCGACCAATAAAGTTTCTTTTACACATTTCTTTGGGTTCTCATCTTAGTTTATTTTCAGTTGGTAGCCACACTTGATTGATTTATACAACTACAATCATCACAACTTATCTTTATTCAGAAGGTACATTATATTACCAATATTAAGTGATGGTAAGAATTTTTACATATATTAATGATTCTTGCATGGAGAAATTACAAAATGGATAAGTTATGTATAATACAATAATTATATGTCATTCATGTCACATCTCTCAAGAGGAGGTTGAAAAGCTACTTTCATGAGATATTGTAGACCCTTTTGACGATTCTTAATGTTCATACATCTGATGAATCATAGAAGAACAAACAAAGTAAATGAAATTAGGTGCATAGATAGAAACAAAATTTGTAGAAAAATTCAAAAAATTACATGTAAAATCATTCATATGTAGGGATGGCCAAGATAACATACATTGTTCATTCATGAACATCTACAACTATTTATTCTCAAAATGGGCATTTGAACACTGATATCTAAAGGAATTGATCATCATCACGGTTATAATATGATCAATTATGAAATATCAAATCCTTACTTTTGAATCTGAATGATACGTTTATGATTCTTCCCTATAACCAAATTATTCATTGATTACTTCTTCATGAACTAAATATTCTTAAAATTAATATAAAAATATATACAAAATATTTTACACCAAATATGTTTCATTTTATATGAAAAAATCGACCTTTTAAGAGAATCTTTATTTTAGTCAAACAAAAGATTTTTTCCAAGACAATCATAATATCGCTTACACACTTCATCATTAAGCTTAATTAAATGAACATTAAGATCTCATAGTTTTGAATGATAACATTTAAAAACACTATATATATATATATATATATATTATAACTCAAACGTTTGTAACAACCATATGAAGGTTTCAACGGTTTGTAACAATTGGAAACTCATTTGTGTTATGTCAATTTAAGTATCTTATTATGAATATCATAATATTTGCATCCTAATCTTTTTTAGTTTTGATATTAACTTTATATAATATTATGAACTTCACAACTTCAGTTGATGTGAATTCAATTTAATGTCATATATCGATAACATATTCATTGTCGTAAATTATATTGATCTATTGTATGCCACCAACAAATTTCTAATGAATAAATTAAGTTTGGAATTTATATTTGAGACATCTTATGTATCAGGAACAAAGATCCATCATGATTACTCTAGATGATTTTATACATTTATGGTACGAAAATGACAAGTCTTTAATATTATTGAGATAAATTAAGATAAATTTTATCGGTCATCATCTCAAGATGAATTCATGAATTTAATATATATAAAGATTTCATATGTTTTAACAATTAAGAATTTGATGTATGTTGAGGTTTGTTCATGATATAGTATAACATCCATTAAGAGAATCCTAAATGAATATTTAAATATTCCAGGGATGAACGATGGTACACTTGGACATAGTCATCCGGTGTCCAGTGAAAAAACATCATCTATTGACATATAGAAAATTATATAATTAATAATATTATTTAACTGAAGTGACTTTCTGGGTTAAATGGATATCATATTAAAGTGTGTGATTTATATCTTTATATTTTAGAAAAATAAAATTTATAGCACATCCAATGACATACAATAGTTTCTTATAGTCAAGGAAATGAGAAAATAGCAAATAGGAACAAACTTTGATGTGCACAAACATTTTATCTTTCTACTTCTCATCATCCTTTTCTAAGATTTCAACATCCCAAATATCTTATGAACACATAATTTACGTGTACCTTCTTAGTCTAGAGGGTATTCATATTTAGTGGAAGTTTGTTTGTAAGTTAACCTTTAGTTTAAGTTCAGATTGTATTGTGTTTAGTTTCCAGTTCGTATACGATTCGGGACAATACAATACTTAATTTACTCTTATATTTGATATATTTTGTAAAAATTAGTGATCTCAATCCAGTACAGTAGGACCAACTAGAAAGTGACATGTAATGATTAAGGATTGTATCATTTCAATGTTGCACTGCATGAGAAGTCAAATTTCATTAAGGTGGTAGTTGACAACATGATTATTAAGGGAACTGTTGTGCATATGTAAGTCGCGGTGATACCTCCTTAGTTATTTTCTGCCAACCATCTACTAATAATATGTCCTAGGTCACCTATAAAACAATAATATTATATATCAGACAATATGGTTGATGTATTTCGATACATGAAATAATACAAGTGAGAGATTTTAAAGATATCATGAATTGGAATGTCTCGTCCATAAAAATTTAAAGTATTCACACTTTTGTAATTCTAAGTTTAATTAATTAAATATATTCAACAATTTATATATTGGATCTACTAAATAATTAAGGGAGCTTTATGGAATATTTAATATAGATACTAGTTAGATTGATGTTGTATCATAAATGATATGTCCATAAATTTAGTGCCATAAATATTATACCATAAGTGTGCAACACGAGATTTACGAGAGTGAAGTAATCTTGGGCCTTATAGGTTACGTTAGTGGAAGAAATATCCGATTTAGAACCTACAATTGAATCTAACACACACATACACACACATAAACAAACAAACACACACACACACACACACACACAACTAAATTTTATATCGCTTCACAAATGCAATCCATTAAGTGCTATTAGCTCCCCCTTTCAAGGGCTAAACAAGAGGTTGTTCGTGATATATTTAATTGAATCACTCAATACTTTTATCATATATATCAAAATACATCAATCTCTCTATGAGTTTGATTTCTAATAAACAAAAAAAAAAATACTTACTTGGTATATTTGATATGTTATCGTTCTAGTAGATGCTTAAGTGAAGATATGCTAACGTTTTTACTCTTGAATCTTTTCTATAGTAGAGTCCATTCAATCTTGTAGAAATCTTCACCGAAAATCATTAAAATATTTATGGAGAAATATAATAAAGATGGAAGATAAAGTAAATTTAGCTTAGGGTTTATGTGAATCTTTGAACAAAAAAGTGGTAGATGTATCTCAGTTGTGGTGAATGAACCTATAACTTTAAGGTCATTTATTTATAGATAATGCAATTAAGTTAAAACTCAAGCCCAATTTCACTACAACCTCTATAACCCGCTTTGTATTAAGGACAATAAATCTATTAATTGATTTATATAAATTAAGTCTCTAACTTATCAATTCAGTCTCATGTGTTGATATTTGGGCCCAATCCTTCGTAGAGCCCAAATGCAACCCGATTTATAAACTTATATAAATTACCCCTGTACTGGCTTTCACCCATAAGTCTAATTCATGTCTAATATATATTAATCAAAATTAATATAATTATTTTGGTTACTTGTTAATCGGAATGACTTTTGAAAATGACCAAATATATAATTAACATATCGATCCATAATTTTTTTCAACAATCTCTCACTTGAATTGTCATATTCTACTCAAATATATATATATATATATATATTTATTTACTTTTACAAATGTCATGAGTCCGTACATGATCAATAAACGATAAATGACTAAAGACTTCTTCCTCGTAATGTGAACAATCAAACACAACAATAATCACATTATCAGAATCAATCAAGTAAAATATAAGTTATATTGTATGATATAAAAATAATATAAAGTGTAATCTTATATATATATATATATATATATATATATATATATTCTTAACTGGTCCTAGCTTAGTGAAGATCTACTCGAAAGTTATAGATAATAAATATCAATTGACTCATATATTGCAATAAACCAAAATGTATATATTAAAATCATAAATATAAATTATTTTTTATTACATAACTCTGACTTAAATCTATGATCCTCTAAATCAAATATATCTATGTTATAGGTGTATTCCAGATTAGCATTAGACAATATTGCATTTGTAAAAAGATCTACAACCATGAAGTTTGTGCCAATGTGCTCTATAGTTATTTAATCTATATGAATTCTATTATTAATAGATAAAGACCTTATATATATGAGTTTGGACTTAGAAAATCTCTTGTTACTGTTAGAATATTATACTGCAAAATTGTTATCATAATACAATCTCATGGGACCTTGTATCCCTTGGAAAATACTTTATACGATGATATCATTTCATAGCCAAAATGCCTAGTTCGATACCTCAAAACATAAAATAAATTATGCTGACATAATGTATGATTCAATCAGTGTTTTCTCTATAATTTTCCATGATATTGCACATCCAGCGAATAAGAAAATGTTTAATGGTGATCTTCATGCATCCACAAAAAATTGAAGTCAGAATACCCAACGATTTGTAGTCTTTCTAACTTCCAATATGTCAGCATGTGCCCCTTTGTTTGTTATAAATATCGGGATACCCTTTTAAGTCTATTCCGGTGGTCCATGTCTGGGTTGTTTACATACCTTCCCAACATATTGGATGCAAATACAATGTACGGCTGTGTAAAACATTAAGCGTACATTCAAATCAGAACTGTTAAATCATAATGCATCATTTTTATATCCTCAATCTCGAGTGTTTCATAAGGGTACTCAAGGGTCTGTAGTTTGTCAATGTGTATATTGCAACACGTTCTTATTATACATATTTTGTAATCATCCAAGAGTTCTATGAGAGCGATCTCGGTTAATCTGGATTCGTAACATAAAAATTACTTCACCAAGATCTTTCATATCAAATTTGTCCGATAGAAATATTTTTGTACAGTGTAATAATTCCTTATGTTCAAGGAAAACATTATGCCATCCATATATAATGCTAAAAATATGAAATTAATCTCACTGAACTTGTGGTATACACACAATTCTCAATTGAGATGACCTTGAAGCCAACAAATACTATTCTCAAGGAACTTGTAGTACCACAGGCAAGAAGCCTGATTGAGCTCACAAATGGATTTCTTAAGCTTGCATAATATCTACTTTGAGTTACCTATTTCAAAGTATTTTTCTTGCACTATATAGATTGTGTCATCAATATAATCTTTTAATAAAATAAGTCTTTACATACATTTTGTGAAGCTCATGAGCAAAGTGTGAAATTAGTGCTATGATTCTTTTAAATGAGTCATTCGTTGATACAAAAAGAAAGTTTTTTTTAAAATAAATTACTTCACGTTAAATATAATATTTCGCTACAAAGCGTCCTTTATGTCTATTTACATTACCCTGGGAATTTTGTTTGATTTTATAAACCCACTTACAAGAAACCATAGTTTTCTCTTCAGGTAATAGGACAAGTTCCCACACCGTATTATCTTGCATAGTTTTTTACTGTTCCTTTATAGAAACAACCCACATATGAGAGTTAGAGCTTTCATGGTTGGTTTGTAAAATGACGCATCATTTACAGTCCTAACACACGACGTTTGAAGATATACTATAAAGTCTAAAGGTATAACATTTTTCCTTTCTCTTGTGGACCTTTTTAAAGGTACTATTATTTATTGTTGCACTTCTTGAGAAGGTAGAGTTTAATCTTCTTGATTTTTTTTTCTACTTTTGGAAGATTATATTGAGTGTCTTCTTATTCTAACTAAACTATTATCGTATCAAGGTCGAAACCCTTAAGGTGAACATCAATGTTATTTTGAGTATCCTCTTGTTCTAACAGGGTCGAAATGATTGGAATTAAATCTCAGTATTTTGATACTTGAGTATCTCCATTAGAACCTTCATGAATCTTTTCAGATTCTTCCTCAAAATTAATATTTGTTCTTGAATTCTTCCCCCTAAAGTGAACATCCTCAATAAACTTTATTGTTCCCGTTTCAAAAATATTACCAGTAAAAAAAATCATATAACTTATAACCCCTTCAATATTCAAAATAACCAATGAAGAAGCTACTAACTATTTTTTGGTCTAATTTTTTTTCTCAGGGGCATACACGAATTTGGCTCAGACGGACACCTCCATATATGTAGATACTTTAAACTAGGGTTGCGTCCTGTCCATAGCTCATATGGTGTTAAAATGGTTTTCTTGCTGTGATCTCTGTGGAGAGTGTAAGCTTCACATTTGATGGTTTCCCCCTAGAGTGATAATGATAGAGATAAGTTACTTATGATAATTCTAACCATATCATTTAGTGTATGGCTCTGACTCTCAGATATGTCATTCATGTTGGACGAACCTGATATTGTATACTGAATGACTATGACATACTCATCTAGATGTCTTGCAAATGATCCTTGACGTTATTCACCCGATCCGCCATATCTTCCATAATATTCACATGCAAGGTCATATCTAATGTTCTTAATGCGCTGACCTAGTTGCTTTTCAACTTCGGTCTTAAAATTAATGAACTTGTGTAGACGCTCAGACTTTTCATGAAGAAGGTATATATATGTGAAACAAGAGAAGTCATCTATGAATGATATGAAGTATCGTTTCGTGTTCCATGATTCCTTTGAAAACAGTCAACATATATCGCTATGAATCAGTTTCAAGACTATTGTCGCTTTATTTTCCCATATCTTTTTAGTTTTGGTATGTTTTCCCTTAATACACTCGATATATGTACCGAAATCCGTGTAACCTTGGGGATATAATAAACCTTCAGTGACAAGCTTATCTATCCTAACTTTGGACATATGACCTTAACGCTTGTGCCATACTTTGGATGGTTTTTCAATTTTATTAATCTAATATTTTATTATTTGTGTGTTAATGGGTACATTATGATTATCAACACTATAAAATAAATACAGATTATCATCCATTATTAAACTATAGTAAGAACAACCATATCATTGAATAAAAAAGTTAACCTATTATTTTAAAAAAGACAAGAATATCCATCACTATCTAGAGTTAGGAAATAAATCAAGTTCCTTAAAAAAGAAGGTACATATATAATGTTTTCCAATAAAAATAAATGTTTTCCAATAAAAATAAATGTTTTGTATAATATTTTGAAATGAATTCACACAATTCCAAACCTTAACACGAGTTCCCTTCAGATATAAAGATGATATTTCATCCTTATTTAGCCTCATACTCATTTTCGAACCCTACAAGAAAATACAGACATGGGTTGTTGCAACCGTATTAAATTACCATATAATTTTTGTAACATAAAATAAAATTAATTTTTGAACATACCAAAATTATGAGATTACCTTTACTTTTTAAATAAGTCCGATGTTTCTCACAATTATTTTTGAAATGTCCTTTCTTTTTGCAAAATTAATGACCTTCGATAAACTTATTTGGTTTATGTTTCTTACCATAATCGAACGTAGATACCTTGCCATCAAATATGTGCTTTTGACGTGCCCTATTATTGGATCTTACCATGCTCACCTTATCAGATTCTCCTTTTAGCCGCTCCTCCTCTTGTGCGACGTGTGCAATCAGTTCTCTGATTGTCTACTTTTCTCCCATGAAGTTATAGGTGGACTGAAAAATACTTGTACTTAGTCAGGAGAGACTGAAAGCTAAATTCTAACACATAATCCTCTCAAGGTCTACCTTGATTTACCTTAACTTGGTGACAATCATAAGAATCTATAAAATGTACTATTAGACAACACATTTTCCATTATACCATTTGGTGGATATCTCATTCATGAGATGTTGCATTTCTAATTTATCATTTTTGGAAAATGATTTCTCAACCACTTTGAGATTTTGGTAATCTCCTTCGAGACATCCCCACGGAAACTAGCTAGTATACCTTGGCACATAAGACTTAAACACAATCCATTGGATCTTTTCCAGTTCTCCAAATCTTTTTGGTCCTCAGGTGTAATTTCATAAGTAAGATGAGATGGTTTGGGCACCATCTGTGCTTGATCATAATCATGGCACTTTAGGTACATCTTAATATCCTTCTTCCATTTGATGAAATCCAATCCATCAGGCATTTGAGGTTTAGACCCCATCATATTGTGACCAACCACACTAAATGTTTAATAATTTAACACACGAAACATAACTTATAATAATTGACATATAATATTTAAATATGCGTAAACGTGGTATATATATGTAATACACAATATACAATGATAATAAGATTTATTTGAGAAAACATACTAACACATATTTATGAGTTTAAAAAAATCACAATTTACATAATATTTAAATTTGTCAAGCAATACAATAAGATTATTTTGAATTGATTTTACCTATTTTAAATAAAATAAACTCAATTATTAAATTCTCAGTAAATTTTCTCCAGTTCATGATTAACCATGCCAAGCATTGAATTTGGACTGAAAATACTTGAAATTAAATTAATCCCTAGAATATTTCAAACCATAGAATTCTAAATCCACCAATTAAACTTTATTTGAGCCGATTTAATTAATTTTATTCACCTGCCAGAAATATGAAAACTTAGTTAGGTATATCAACATAAACATTTAAACACATAATTCAAACCACATATACATACAATTTTAGCATGTCCAAACACAAATCATGTGGTCAATGCCATATAAAGTGAAAGAAGGCCTTAATTTTTCATTTTTTTTAAGTTTTTATAAAATTAAAAAAATTAAAAAAATATTTTTTGAAAAAAACAAACACTTCGCTGGAGTGATTGACTTTTCAGTGAAGTGAACTGTTGGACCGTTCTTAAGCCAGTGTGGCGTTGTTGCTCGCTTATTCCCCCACAATTACAACGTGTTACTGGCCATAATGAAGGTGGTCGGACAAACTTCAGTCGATAGTAACAACTGGGGTTACTCCTCCAATTAGGAAGGTCCTATTTTTTTTGTTTAATTAAGTGTTGTTTGGGAGAAAAAGTTTCAGCAATCAAATAAACCCTAAATTAAAAAAAAATAGTTTCAATTATATATATATATATATATATATATATATATATATATATATATATATATATATATATATATATATATTATTCTTCGATAAAAACACATTTATAATCATATTTTTATTACGAATAAATGAATCACCAACATAGTTTTTCACAAAGATCCTAAACCTTAACCATGAGAATCAACACAAAATCTCAATCGGTATGTTATTTACAATAGAAAATATGGTTTCAATTGATTTATTAAATATATATGAATAAAAAATACATACGGTTTGAAAATCAGAAAAGATATGAACCTCATACAAATAAGAGACCATATTGAATCGCTTAAAAGTTTTATCACATACATTAAAACGAACAGACCCATTTGTGAGTTTCGGTTCTACAAGATTGGAGGGACTCCTCTCTGTAATAGAGTCCCTCCAATCTTGTAGAACATTTCAATGATAAATCACGAAAGTATTTTTGTAGAGAAATAATAGAGATGGAAAAAGGAATGAAATTTAGTTTAGGGTTTATTTGAATCTTCTAACACAAAAATGACAGACTTATCTAGGTTATGGTGAATGAATCCATAACTTAGGCATTTATTTATTGATAATGTAACTGAGCTAATATCCATTCCCAATTGCAGTACAATCTCTACAACCCGATTTATATTTGAGACCACGACTCTCTTAATTAATTTTTACTAAGTCCTTGAACTTATTAGTTTAGTCGCAAATGTTGGTAGTTAGACTCAATCCTGAATTCAACCCGATTTCTAAACTTACACATCGGTAATGGTTTTCACCTATAAATTCAATTCACAATCAATATATATTATATAATAAATTTAATTAATTTGATTACTTGTTAATTGGACTGATTAATTCGATCAACAATTTTTTCCAACAATTCGTGCACCACAAAATGACCCCAACCTTCAGACCGTATCCATAAATCCAACACAATATTATAATTTCAACTTCAATGTTTTCGTTGCAAACACCAACAATTCCACTTTCAAATAAGATCTTATCCAATAAAAAATTACTATAAATAAATTCTAGTGTCGTTCTTTTAAATGTCGTTCTTTTAAATAAGAGCTCGGATAGAAAATGACTATAATAATCATTTATGTTCGTAAATAATTGTAAATATTTGGTTAGATCCCTTCTACCTATTTTTTTTATTTGTTCAATAATTTTTAACATAACATTTTAAATTTATAAAATTCAAAAGCTATGTATATTATATAAAATTAAAACTCGTCTCAATACGAGAGATTTTATCAAGAGGAGATTGTAGAGTTTTGAGTTGTTTATACTCAATTCTCTATCTGGGTTTGGTTTGTTATGTCTTATGTGAAATTGCATTAAGCTTTGTGTCTATTGTATGTTGCCTACTCATCATGCATAGCAATTCTTTGTGAGCTGGTTCATGCATTTAGATTCCTTCTAGCTACCGATGTCGTATTCAAAATCTAAGTCTCTAGGACTTACTAGTATTTTTCAATATAAACCCATCGTACGAAACCAACCTAGTTGATATGACTAATCAAATAATTACATACTCGTTTGTCTTTATGTCAAATTATATTGTTTGGTGTGCAAGTAAAAGATAGTGTGACTAAAATTCTTCTAATAAAACAGGCTCAATTATTGAGTTTCATCTAATTATTGTCTTTCATGAGATTTTCATGAACTTGTTTCGTTTAGATTTGGAAGGAAGCTAAATAATACAGTACCAATAAAAATATAATTATTAAATTCTACATCAGGTTAACGTTTTCTAGTCTACTTTAGTTTTCTAGTTTTATTGTATAACAAAGTTATATTTTAAATTAATTATTAATATATTTGTAACTTTTATTTCAAATGATATGGTAAATATGATTCAGAGTGAAACGCAGATAAACCTAGAGGGATAAAATCCTAATTTTTTTATTAATCAAAAACAATTTCCCGAAAAGTGTATAGAAGATAGGTTTATATAAGGGTTCAAGCGAAATCCTAGAACTAAAAATATAAAAATTACAAAAATAGCTTAAAGTATTAAAATTTCAAAACAAGAGGATAGATAAGCCCGAATGCCCAAAAAAGCCCATAGCTCACGAGCAAAGCTCGTGACTTGCGTTCGTGACGTCGTTTCCTTCGAAACAAGGTGCTGTGGGTCAAGATCTGACACCGGAGCTCCAAACCGTCAATTCACCGGACTGTCTGCATCATTCCTGCCGGGAAGAGAAGATTCGCCCTCGAATCAGAACCGGTCTCCCCATCAGAAGGGTCGCCTGCATAAGGAATCGCTGACGAAGATGCTGGAGTCGCTGGTAGAGTTCCCGCTCGAAGTTGTAAGGAAGGAAAGCCTGGCGGATTTTTCTTTTGAATTTCTCCCAGCTGCGGACTTTATCCTTGCCTTCACGCGCACGATTCTTCTTCACCTGCTGCCACCAAGCCTGTGCCCTACCGCGTAGGTGAATAGTGACTAATGCGACCCTTATCTCCTCAGGAACTTCCTTGAAGTCCAGGGCTTCTTCAATCCGGGATAACCAATCGATAAGTGCCTCTGCCTTAAGGCTGCCATCAAAGTCCGAGATGTCTATCTTGAAACCAAGCTCCCAGCGTCGGTCGTGAGAAGTATTCGGGTCGATCCCTTCCCCAAAAAGGTTATCGATACCCTCAACCTATGTGCCTTGTTGCCTGGCGTTAAGATCAGCCATCTGACGGGTAAGATCGGCTACCTGACGGCGTAGGTCAGCAACTTCACGATCATCTAAATCACCTGTGTCTCCAGTCACTGCAGCGCCACCGCGACCGCTGGTTCTTCCTCGCACCATCTCGCAGGACTGCCTGTGTCTGATACCACTATGATATAGAGTGAAACGCAGAGAAGCCTAAAGGGATAAAACCCTAATTTTTTTATTAATCAAAAACAATTTCCCGAACAGTGTATAGAAGATAGGTTTATATAAGGGTTCAAGCGAAACCCTAGAACTAAAAATATAAAAATTACGAAAATAGCCTAAAGTATTAAAATTGCAAAACAAGAGGATAGATGAGCCCTAATGCCCAAAAAAGCCCATAGCTCACGAGCAAAGCTGGTGACTTGCGTTCGTGACGTCGTTTCCTTCGAAACAAGGTGATGTGGGTCAAAATCTGACACCGGAGCTCCAAACTGTCAATTCACCGGACTGTCTGCATCAAAATACTATAGATCAAATTATGTATAAATTTTGATACAAAAATTTATATAAGGTTGAAATTTGACAAGATACAATAATAAAAAAAAATAAAAAAAAATTGGAATGAAAAATATAAAAAAAATTAAAATATATAGAACAATTAGAATTTATTAAAAAACTTTAAGTCAACGAAAAGTTTAATTAAACAAAATTATGGATATATTCATTTATTTTGGCTTGATTATCACAGTAATACCGACGATATAGATCATTGTAGATAGTGACACATGTAAAATACGACATAACTGTCACGAAACATATGGTTTGTTGTAAAAATAAATAAGCAAGGCTATTATTTACGACTGTATTGGCGATTTGGTGTACAAGAATCGTCGGGGCAACGATTTTTTTTGAAAAAAATAGTTTTATGTCCAAATAATTTTGGATAAAAATAAGCAAGAATCATCGTGACAAAAATTGTTGTGCAAAAATGTTATTTGTTACTGCATCAATATGATATATTAAAATATATTAAATGAATATCTAGATGAGAATCTGAGATGGAGATCTCGATGAAGAGGTATATATGGAACATATATATGGAACATTCGAACCTTGTGATCACAAAATAAATTGGATGTACATAAGTTTGCTACAATTGAGCCCCTTTAGTAAAACAACATACCAGTCTACATTTCAGATTTTTTGATCTCTGCTTAACTGTATGTTTTATCAATTTGTTTATATAATATGTTTATATTTAACACATTTAGAATGGTTGCTCATATGCTATATGTATGTCATGTCGGGTGTTGTGCTATATGTTTATGGGTTTACACTTATGTAACCTCATTTTGTGCGCATTAAGAAGCATATAGTGACGATAAATGTATGACCTCATGATATGACGTAATTGCCCATTGTTACTGACACTTGGAGTCTAAGATGTACGAAGTGATGTCCTGCATGTGTAGAGATTGTTATGTTTCAGGTACATGGAGTTTTATTAACATCCATATCTCTTTGGGTATCTAAGCACTTGACAAGATATTTCACATCTCTGAACTACTTTAGATGCTCAAGGAGTATTGGGATATAATGCATTAATGTCTAATATGCTACATATGTATGATGTAATAGGGTTCGTATAATTATAATGCGAGCACTTCAAATGTCTATTCTCTGGAACTGATGATAGACATGGTATCCGACCTGTGCGGGAAAAGCCAAGTGAGTCATAAAATGAAAGGAGTTTGAAGTCTCACACCTTAAGGAACGATTTTTGTGTGCGTAGGTCGCCCTTACAGAAGACTACCTCACATATTTCATGTTGGTGAACACCTTTTACATGACGTAGTTGCTATAATTACACACATCATATTCATGCATAACTAGTTTTTTAATGTTGAAAGATTTGTTTAGATACCATGAATCAATCAGGTATGACCCTTACGGAAGGCTTGAATAATTTCAGATATGACCTAAAACCAATTCTGTTTAACTTTAAAGTATTGTATCTAGAGGTAATATATATCACATTGAAATATATCGTCCATGGTAATTATTATGACGAGTGTGGTATATATGAATTCCCTTTCACACCTTCCCACCTGATAAAATTTGGTCGTTTAGTATTATTTATGCGATGATTAAGTTTAACTATCGTGTTTAAATATATAGTTGTATATTAAATAACTTATTTTAAATTATTTAAATATAATGGAAATCATGATATGTTTATTCGATAAGAACGCATTGATATTTATCAGATTATGGTAAGAGACTACTCTTCTTTAAATATGTTAAAAGTCTATCCATATACTGTGATGATACCCAGGGGATATTCTTTAAATATATTATGGTAGATTTTATAAAGAGAACATTAGACCTTAATAAATTTCACTGCTAAATTTTAGTTCTTTTTCTTGTTTCAGTTTTTCCAAATTGGTTGAATATGAAATTGTTACATATTAAGATTTTCTTACAGATAAGGATAATGATAAAATTTATAAGAAAATAATTTATAAGTCAACTTATAGGGATAATTCACTTTTAGATTTAATATTTGATCGGCTCTTGACTACGATTGTCAATATTTACAACAGAATTCGTATTTTCCAATCTTAGTTTAATTGTGATGAGATTATTAACTATTTTTAATATTAAAAGGTCGAAAATAATGTGGAATAATAATAATAATTTAGTATTGACTATTAAATAGGCTTACAAATTAAAGCTCTCTAAATAAAACACATTAAGTAATAAAAACAATTATTACACAAAGTCCAAACTTTAAGTAGGCTTTGTCCATACTTTAATTTATATTTAGTTCTTAGAGATATTTATGGATTGATATGCCTTTAACCATCATAATTTCTCTTCATTCAGAAGATACATTAAATTTCCAAATTAAGTGATTAGTAAAGCATATTTAGAGATAATAATGATTCATTATTGTCTTAGAGTTCTTATAGATCTTTGATATTCATTTAGAGGATACATTAAATCACCAACATTAAATAATCGTAAAACATCTTTAATATATAGATAAATTGCAAAATAGAGACAATAATGATTCATTATTGTCTTAGAGTTCTTATAGATCTTTCATACATTAAATCACCAATATTAAATAATGGTAAAACATCTTTACATATAATGATGATTAATATATATAGAAATTGAAAAATAGATTAATTGTACAGTCCACGTTTTCGCTAAGGGTTGTAGTTAATGAATTTTGCAATGATGTTATGCATATTTATATATCACACAACAACAAAATATTAATACTATGACAATAATTACATATTTATCAAAAGTATTCATGTTATATCTCTCAAAAGGAAATGGACAAAGTAGTTGATAAAATAATTCTGAATACTTTAAATATTATGAATATTCATACATATGATGGACACGTCAAATAGGAATAAACCGAATGTGGGAAACTATATGTGTAAGAGAAATGGAACTCTTTAAACAAAATTAGGCATTTATCAAGAATACATTCATATTCATAGATAACTATACATAAAATATACCGTTTATAATTTTTTTTGTTATTTCATACACACACTTCAATATATATGGAGTTCATTTACAAAATTCAAGTCTTTTAATGAATTAAAGTACCATTTAATTAAATAATATAATTAAGTTTCTCATATTTGATCCCGATGGTTGCCACTGAAGGGAAGTATGAAAATTCAGTGAATGATATCATAACCTAAATTTTGTTTATATAATTAAATGTGCAATGATTCCTTATTAAAAAAATTATTTGGAAGAAATTATTAAAATTTATACATTAAACATTAAACATTGTTTAAGAATTTTGTGTATTTGAGGATGTTCAGTGCAAGCGAAGCACTATGGGCCTAACATTAGAAACTAGAATTTAGTACAATAATAATTATCTTCTTTTCGCGTATATTCTATGCTATAACAATTTAATTTAGAAACCCACTATCCAATTCATAAAATAGAGAAGACAATAATTCTTTGAGGATGTTTCATTTGGGGGGAAGTATATAGTGAACAACCTTATTTTTCGATAAAAATAATAAATGATTTGTTTAGATTTAAACGATAAAGATTTGATCATTTTATAATAATCATCTCCTTATTTCCCTCTACAAATCAACGATACATTCCTACTTAAGATTAATCAGTTCTAGTTGTTCATGATGGATAAACTCAAGATCCTCAAGAAATTGTGCAAAGTTAAGTTAGTATAGTGGCTTATAGAAGAATTCAACTTTTTCAATATCATAAAGGTATTCTACAAGAATATTAAGATTCTTTATGGTATAATAGAAAAATCTTATATTTCTTAAAGTCATAAACAGTTCCACAAGAATATTAAGATTATTTATGATTTATAGAAGAATCCACTTACAACTTCTGTAATATGATAAAAAGTTCTGCAAGAATATTAAAACTCTTTGCAAATGGCATTATTAAGAAAACTTGATATATACAACTTAATAAATCTATTAACTAAGAATGAAGAGTTGCAAAATATAATCGGCCAACATAAAGATTAATAGGTTTTTAACAATCATATTGGGATTTAATAAAGTCAACAGTCTGTAAAAATTAGAAAATAAATTATGATATTAAGTTTAAGTGTCTCATTAGTTGTAACCTATGAAAGTTGCAATCACTTTGTATTTTAAAATTAACTTAGTAGAGAATTATGAATTTTATTAAATCAGTAAGACTAACTACATGCTTAAAGTTATTTGTCATATTAATTAGCATAAGTTACATTGACATGCTGTATACCAACAATAAATTTATATTCAGGAAATTAAGTTTGAAATATCTAGGAGAAACATATTATGTATTAAAGAACCAAGAATCATCAAGATCCCTCTTCGTAATTTTGTGAGTTTATCACACACTACATATATTAATAGCATGCTAAATAATTATGGTGCATCAGCGATAAACCTCTCATATGCTTGAGTTGATTTGAGATAAGTTATCTCAGTCAACATCTCCATACTAATTTGAAATTTTATGACGTACAAAAGATTTCATATATTTTAAAAAATGAATTATTGATATGTCATGGTTAATTTAGGATAAGGTGTTAGATAAATCTTAAGTAAATATTTAATTGTTCAAAAATAGACTATTGTACATGTGATATAGGCCATCCAATCTTAAATATCCAGCATCACATAATGACATAAAGAAAGTCAAACAATTAAGGAGATCATTTAAGTTTATGCTTTTATAGTTTAAGTGGATATTAAATCGTAAAATATCATTAAGACTTTATAAAAATCAAATTTGCAGCACCTTTAATAATATTAAATAAATAAAATACATTTAATTACTTATTATCAAAGAAATAAAGATATATAAAGTAAAACAAACTTCTTTAATTCAGTTGAAATTATAGTAAAGTAGAAATATTTTATCTTTCTATTTTACATCTTCTTCTCTTGAGATTTGAAATGCCTAGAGTCTTTCATGAACACAACATTTATGTGTGTATTTTTAGTCTAGAGTGGTAGTGTTGTTTTGATTTCTATAGAGTTTTGATATCAGTTCATAATTGATTTCAAATATGTTTTCAATATTTTAGATTATATTATTACTTAAGATCAAATTTATACATTTTAAGACTAATAATAAGATTTGTTTTTTAATTTTTCTCTGAAGCAATCTCAAATTTAGTAAAGTAGGGTCAATTGAAAGTTGACATGTATTGATTATAAGGTCGTACCACACTTCATGTTGTACTCCATGATAATTAAGGATTGACGAAGACGGTGGTTAGCAATGTATTTATTGTACAACTGTTATGCGTACCATAAGTCATGTTGGAACCTCCTTGGTGCATTGCCAACTATCATAAAAAATGAATAGACATTCAATTATTATCCATGAACAACAATATTATATAATGCACAATTTGGATGTGTACATTTCAATACGCATGAATGATCCAAGTGAGACATTGTACAAAAATCCTAAATTGGAATGTCTTATCATTTTTAAATTAAGAATATTCAAGCCTATTTTTACAAGTCTAATTAATTAAAGTAATCAATATTAGGAATATTTGACTTATGAATAATAATAATTACTAGTCTCACGGTGAATAAATAAATAAAGTATAGATATCGGTTATGGTAGAGTTTATTTAGAAGGAATGTTATTTAGTACAATAATTCACATATGGCCAAAAACATCGGCGAGTCTATCATATTATTGCAATTATATAATTTAGAAAGTAATTGAGAAAAGAAATAAAATCGTACAGTTAACTGAATATAAAGAGATAATTGAGGGAGTATTATACAATTAAGATAATTAGATTATCTCGCTCTCGCTCTCTCTCCCCATCAAGGGGCATATTAATTTATACTCATTCGAGAATAGTTTCAGTGCGCCGCTCACCTGCATGTTGGAAGAACCATCACCCACCTCTATTTTCTCTTAATTAGATTATTCTAAAACTTTCGTTGCAGACTCTCCGATAGTGAAAGAGAATATGTTAAACGGTATGTCATATATTCTATTTCTCGTTATATCTCTGGATTATCAAATGTCTAACACCCTTGATTTTGAATATGATTTTACATTAAATAGTGAGATATATTATTATGCGCATAAATCATATCTTAATAATAAAGTAAGATATACCATTTTGTCACGTGAAAAGATTATTATAAATTTATTAAATGAATTAATAATAAAATTAACTTTAAAAAATAAATTTTAAATGGAAAAATTAAGAATAAAAAAATTATACTATTAATATAATGTAACTTAGACTTAAAAATTATTTCAATGTAATATCAAGCGTTTTAAAATGAAATCATGTTACATTTCATGTATCCATGTATCGCTAGAAATAAAACATCATGAATTGTGATTGCGGTGATAATCCAAACCATCGACGTGACATATCACGTTGAAATATTTCATGGCTTGAAATATGGACCAATTATTGCAACAAGAAGTATACCTTGTACAAAGATCCAGATGTAACGAGCCAAAATAGGTAACTTAACATGGAGACAGTTAACTAAGCATGACTCGCCACAACGATATGGATATGAGACCATTATGTAAAATATTTCTATATTTGTAACGACAACGAAATTGGCTCCACGGGATGCCGAGTCTTGATTTCCAATATACTGTTAACATTATTCAGCTCATCATCAATAAGTCTTCCCTTTAAGGAGAATATATTTTCTTCATTATCAATAAATAAACTTCTTTTTTTCAACTCACCGAAGACCCATAAGCATTCACTTGATACTACGAACATTAATCCAGTTTATGTACTCCATAAACTTTCAAACTGATACTGCCTTAGTCATTATATCTTCCGGATTATCACGTGGATACACTTTCTTCACATCCAAAAATTTGTTTGATATTATATCACAAATAATTTTAATATTAAACTATAAAAACAAACTTATATTTTATATAATAAATAAACTTCAAATAAATATTTAGGGATATTAAACAGATTTAATTGAATAACTATTCAAAATACTATAGGGTTTGGTTAAACTAATATCCAAAATGATAAGTTCCCTTATAAATTAAAAAAGTTCTCTCATTTTATTTTAAAAATATATATAGTTCAAAAACTATTTTCCAACCTATATACTAAGTTCTCCCATTTTTAAAAACCTATCTATCTCTATATTCTTCTATCTTCTTCTTCTCTCCTCTTCAAGAACAAAAAAATAACAAAAGTCTATGCCTCTTAAGTACAACAATTTTATCAATGGACAAAAGAAAAATATAATCTTTCTTCTTATTCTTGATTTAAATCACTTTTAGTTTTGAATTTATTTTTGGGTAGAGTCGAGATTTAAGTCATTTAATATGTCGATATAAGTTAAATGTAAGGTTATAATCGATTTGGAAATGATATGGTGGTATGGTTTTGTTAATTTTATGTTAGATTTAGGTTTTTTTTGTAGGATTCTATAGTCTTTTTTCGCGAATATCAATCACTAGAATTTGCATATGTTCTTAAGAACCGGCAGAATGAATCTTCGTACTGACAGTGTTGTTGGCATTGTACCACCGGTATAAATTTTTGACATATGCAGTATAAATACGATGTATCACCAACATGGTTCAATAGAATTGACGGTGCCAAACATATTTCTTTGGCACCTATAGTGTCATCAATATCATATTGGTGGTACATCGTATCTATACCACCGACACTCTTTAATTGTATTGCAAGAAACATAATGGTAAGCCTGAAAAAAACTTGAGAGTTGTAAACGAGGCTAAAAAAAGGACGATCTAAACGTACACGCACCTCACAAATCGAGGAAGCCCGTACAAGTTCCTCTACAACTCAAGTAAGGGAGCATGTGCATACTGAGCATACCGAGAGGTCTTTGCGGATATACAAGTATCAATCCATAAGAGAACAACAAAAGAATGGGGGTGGATCACCTAGTCGCTGTGAAGAATCACCAGACAATGATATATCTTTAGAGGAAAATGAGCCTAACATTCTTACTCAAATACCAAGTAGTACTCCTCACCTCAAGAATATGTTCTTGTCTCAAAACCATATCATAATATTTTTTTAATACAAGCTTCATGAGATGTAATACAGCTACATCATGAATGTAAGTTTAATCATATATTTTAATTTATCTTTTTAAATTTGGTTTATATCGATTAATAAATTATAACAATATTTTTAGTTTGATTTTATTTACAAACTTGCTCGTTTAATTGGAACCCATGGATCTACTTGTTGATATGGCTTGGGGTACGTGTACGTTAGAATGGGTATATAAGGGTATGGAATAAGTGCGAGGTCGCCGATGATTACTCTTTACGGCTTCGTTGGTTTGTTAGATTGTTGGATCTAGACCATTACTCTAGTTTTCACCATCAACTAAACAACTAATATAACATATCTAATCCAAATCTTGTTAGCTGGTTGCCAAAGAATCTTACATTCACAAATGTTTGACTAAAAACCTCATATTGCACCGTCCTTGCTAGTCTCAAGTTGTAAGTACTCTTTAATTTTATCTTGAACTTTTATCAAACCTCAAATGTATCTTAGTTTGTTATGTGTTTATTTGCAGATATATTGTATACATATGCATATATCAGAGAGTGGTTTCTGGACCAAGAGATGATGTACTATTATAATCCTATTCAAATTATCTTCACGATTGAATGATGTATACCGTATTGAGGTATATGATAGTTTGGTTAGGTCAAGGAAAAACCACTAGATCCTCAAGAACCTAGAGAGGTCATTAAGAAAGAGGAACATTACCAATATAATTTTAACCCCCGGTGTTAGGAAATATTCCATAACCATTTATTTATTTATTGTGGATCGTATGACACGTCATGTTACACAGCTCAGTATGATACATATGTGAAAATGTATGTGCTTTTCATCACTTCTCATGTTCTTGATGAACGTAAAAAAATAGAGGCGAATTATACGAAAAATAGTGTTCAACCTCTTGACAACATGGAGGAAAAGGTTAGGAATTTTGTGAAATGAGTTGTGTAAATTATCGTTATTTGGCTCATTGTCCTCTTATGTATTTTAATACTATGTATATTTTCTTAGAAACCATGGATGGATTTTGTTATAAATTTTAAGTACATTTTGAAGTATCATATGTTGGACGATGTTCTTTTTGTATGAGATGTTCTATTTGATGTTATATTTTTAACATTAAATGTTATAATTTTTTATGTTATGTTATTTTTGTATGTATAATGTTATGTTGTGTTACTTTATTAGCCACACAAACGTGTGATGATACTTAAATATTTGACAATTTTATTTCAAAGTTACAGACCTATATTGGCGGTGCAGGTCTGTTATACCGTCGATATATAAATTTCGTACTAGTGGTATAGTTTTTTTACCAATAATATAACGATTCCATACCATTGATATGGACAATCTTCCTTTTTTGGGTTCTCTTAGTTTTTTTTAAACTAGATATCGGCGATACTATTTTTGTACTATCGGCAAGATATTACAGCATCGGTATAGAATATTTGTATCGGTGGTGCGACTATTATATCAACATTATATCAACTATCTACCATCGGTATAATGGAGTTGCTCAAATTTTAGCTTATAAACAATATCGATAGTATATGGTATTTATACCATCGGTACACACCGTTAGTATGAACATTTTATATCGGGTGTGCACTATCTTACTAGCAATATATAAATTCTATTTTGTCGGTACAACCGAAGGACTTTATAATTTTTATGAAGTAAATTTGTAGATCACAATACCGATGGTATTGGATAGTCATACCGTCGGTATAATTATTACATCGTTGGTATGTAAATTCCATACCGATAATGTATTATCGTACCGACGGTATATAAATTTGATTTTTTTATATCCAAAGCACTTTAGAATTATTTGAAGTATTTATTTAGGTTACAAGACCGATGGTATAGAGCATCCAAACCGTTCGTATAATTATCACAGCGCCGGTATAGAAATTCCACATTGGTTGTGTACTATCTCATCGACTGTATTAAAAATCTACATTGTCGGTAAATCTAAATCATTTTAGAATTTTTTTTCCACACCCTCATTTTATTGTTTTATTTATAGGTTTAATTAGGAATTTTTCATATATTTAGCGCAACAACAACATAAAAGTAATACATTAAATAACTATGTTTTAAGTGGAAACTAACGTACATAAATTACAATGACAAATAGTTTCGAAAATAGAGCACATATATTAAACGAGTGTGTCTAAATCGATTATTTTAAACTATATTTTATAATATCTTCATATCTCTTGTAACGAGATTGAATCGGTCCTTTAACTTCTATTGTATGCAATTTTAGGCACCAAAGATGTATCCTTGCATACGTGACATCAATCGATATGGAAAGCTACATAAGAAAATATACAAAAAAATACAATGTAAATAACAAATAGATATTATCAATTAAATCGAATATTAATTGAAATGAAATAATTACATTGACATAGTGGTTGGTATTAACCTAATCCAACCCGATATCCACCCTTTCTCGTACAGAGGGGGTGCATTTTGTAATGCTAGAAAAGTAAAACTAACACCTGTCGTTCCCGACTAGCATATAATATGGACAATGCAGTTAAATGTTGACGTGATTCCGATTACCATCTTTGACATTTCCATTTGATTCTCTATAGTAACAGTATCACCAGGTTACTTTACAGGTTCAGTAGTTTTTATTAAATCTTACATACCACTAAATATTTTCACGTAAATGGACGCAATATTCATAAACTCGTTGTATATGGAATTCCGAATCAACTTCCATCCATCTTCTTATTCGTTCAAGCCAAACACAGTTGACAGATACCCGCAATGCAATCAGATTTAACGTCGTTGACCGTAGTTATAGAAAGTCTATACAAAATATAGAAAATTTTCAAGTAACTTTACGGATCAAACAACATTACTTTAGAAGGCACCGTACTGTTGGAGCTACAACTAAGTGTTCCACTTGATAGTGCATGCAGGTTTGAATTCGTCTACTTTCAAAGGTTCTATTTTCAAAATGCAGGTTTGAATTCGTCTACTTTCAAAGGTTCTATTTTCAAAATGCAGGTTTGAATTCGTCTACTTTCAAAGGTTCTATTTTCAAAAAACTGGAAAATATCTAATAAACGTTATCATTGATAAGTTAGGTTTAGTTGGTTATCTTATTTTGAATTTTAACTTAGATCAATGAATTTGATATTTTACATTTTAAATTTTTGCTATTTAAAATTCAAACAGAGTTGATTATGATATTTTTTAAATTTTAAAAACAAAAAATTAGCGAAACCCAATACTAAATATGGCATAATCAAATTTAATGCAGATGTTTAAGAGTACTATAAATTACAGGTTAGCTAATAACTTCCAATTTTTCAGTCATATTATAAGTTTTGAGACTGTTGAAGTGTTAGAGTTCTGTATATTGTATACTGTACACTTTGTACAGTAGTCAAAAGACTTTTTAAATAGTGTCTCGATACGCGGGTTGACTTCAACGCCTATGATTCCATTAACATTAATTAAATATCTACTTTGTTATACTATGTCTTTGGTAGCTCAGATCTTGTCGTTTATTTCTCAATAAAGTTTTATAATGGCTCAAAGTTATGGGGGCCCTTAATATGGAGTAATTTAATTCCAGATAATATAAATATTACACCGTCCCATACGAATGGGTCGGATTCGGTTTCGGGTAGATCTCATGATGACCTAATTTAGATAGAAATCAGAAACCGTTTTAAGTCGGATATCCATTACCATTTTTTAAACTCAAATTTAATTATAAACTTTTCGGATTAATTCATCCGTTCGACTTTTTCTATACACAATCGAAACTTAATATTGTTTTAGCCCCGCCAAACTCTTGACCAAAACTTCGTTTATTTTCAAATTTTATCAGCCACACAAAATTGTAGAATGAAAATTAAATTAACATTCTTCACAATTTGTTTTTACCTAGTAATAGAGATCTAACCTGAAAATTGAACTATTCATACACTATTCATCATAATTGTTTTTTTTTTCTATGAACTAGCGAAGCCAGTAAAGAAGGGAAATAGGCTTCAAGTTTAAAACTAAGCATTAGTTTACTGGATATGGCAAGACATGAATCAGAGAATTCCTTCGATCAACAATGGCTTGCAGAAGAAAGAACAAGAATTCGAATGGATTGCGAGTTCCTGGTATGAAGAGAAGAGATATTCCAACAACCGTAAGGAAAATTAAACCGACTAAACGATTCAAGGCTTGAAAGAAGACTGGATAAGTCTCTGCAGTTGGTTGATGAGAATACGATGTCTTTACCATAGCTCAGGAGCATAAACAGAGTGATTACTCCGCCAAGAAGCGCCACCGCGAGAAGGAGATGCAACCAGAGAGCAATATGTTTGTGATGATTGCACATATAAAATCATTCATCTCAATGAATATGAAGTGCTCGATAAAATGTCTCCAGCCCTTTGAACTTGTATTTAATAAATTGGCCACAGAAGAGACAATCATTGAGGAGACAATCATCAATTCAGGTTAAACTAATTCTTTGATAATTCAATACTTTCGCTGAGAGGAAGAATCAGAACTTCCAGAGCCTTAAAAATCATTGATTTGATGACCTAAGATGAACCTAGAATTTATAAAATAGATATACACAATGTTTTCAGATTTTCTGGATCACCATATCTAATAGATTTGAGAGGATTAGTAGAAACGTAACTATAACAGATGAACTGGAAAGGAACTCAACAATGAATTAATGATTTAATCTTATGTAACCAATGCCTTCACTTTCAAGTAGAGTGATAACTTTCAACTAGGGAGGGGCTTCAAATGATATATGGCCCATTTTCACCTTACACTTGAGAATCCACCTAAATAGCCAATCAACAACTTAGTTTTGTTCTATGAAGATATGATGGAGGACCATAGAAGGAGCAATCAAATGTCTGATAGGTTTTGGAATAGTTTCCAAAGGCCATGGGGTTTTGCCTGAGGAGAGAAAAGAAGTTAATATCTCATTGTCAGTTTCAATATTGACATTTACTAAACTTTTAATTTTGCAGATTTGGAGACCATCATCGAGGGCGTTGGCTTCAGCCATAATCGGAGAAAGATCGCCATAGAGATTGTTGTAATAGTGGAGAATATTACCATTGCAGTCCCTTATTATGAATCCTCCACTGGAATCTCCCGAGTCTAGGTATTAGGCATTAATATTTAATTTGTATCTACTAGGGAGGGGAAGAGACCAGGTAAGATGTGTGGCTTTCTTGATATTTTTAAGATGATTATAACATCCCATTTCAGATGGTGCATACTTGACATTATACCAATACTTGTGATTGAATAGGGTAGATTTATCAAGGCTAGTGATGATATATTTAATATAGTTAATTGAAAAGATAGAAGAATTAAACTGCCTTGAATTTTACCTTGTTCCTGGATTGCAAGATTACCCAGTTAATGATAGCTGGTAAGATTGTTTTAATGTGAACCTTATTTTGAGATGACCAGAACCAGTTTCTAGTCATGTGAGCCAGAGTCATGAACTAACCAATTATGATCTTAAACGAAGCTCCAAGGTAAGATGAAATAGACCAATCATAATTACAAGAGTCAAATAGGCTTGAGAAAACTCCAACATGTTAAGTCTAACAATCATGAAGCAATGAATTACATTAGCATTGCGTGGTGTAGTTCCAACATAGATCATAAATACGAAAATATTCACGATGAGATATAGGAATGATTTTCTAAGAACTACACAGTGAGGATTAAGGTGTTTCTTAACAAGCTAGCCTCTATGAAGTATCATGTCAAAAGGATAGTTCTTGAGCATATCTTGGAAATGTAAAATAACGCTTTTAAGCTGAAAATATAAAAGATTGACCTTCCGGAAGATATTATGGTAAAGTTTGATTTTTAGTATTTCCCTTCTTAATATACAAAAATTCTTATAACTATCAGTGCAAGATATAAAATCTTATCGAGCTCATTTCTGAAGCAACACAAAAGGAGGAAGATATGAAGCAATAATGTCTAGAAATGCAAAAGATGAATGCTCATATGGATACGGAAATTAAGAGAAAGAAGGAAGGTTCAGATGAATATGCATCTGATTCGGGACAAGAAACATAAGGAGACATTCGGTAAAATACATTGATTCCACTGTAAGAAATCAGAGCACTTTAAGAAAGAATGCGCAAAAACTAGAGTTATGCTGATAAGTGAAATACATTTTGTATGGTGTGTTCTGAAATAAATTTTGTGTCAGTGCCGAGAAATACATGATGGATTGATAAAACTCCAATCACTCACGTTTGTATTTCTTTACGGGGTATGATCAGAAATCGAAGCTTGATCGATGGTAAAACATCCATCCATACAACTGATGGCAGTTCGTGTTTGGTTCATTCTATTTGCTATTTTTTGCTTATTGCTTACTAGTAGACATTCTTATATTTAAAATACGTATTTTATGTAACTTCTTTTAGAATGAATTTGATTTCATTTCTATTGTTTGATAAACTAAGTTATTCTTATCTATTTGGAAATAAAAGTTTATATCTTTATTTACATGGTAACATTTTTTTTAAAGTTAATAGTGAAACATATATTTGTTGAATACTTTAAAAGATTACAAAGAGATAATGAATTTAAATATATATGGAAAACTAAATTATAAACAAAATAAATCAGCGAAACTTTGGCACAAGCGATTAGGTCATATTTTTAAAAATAGAATTGAAAAGCTTGTTGCAGAAGGTTTATAAGTGGGTTGGAGTTTTAGGAATTCAAATTTTTTGTTGAATGTATAAAATTTAAACAAAACCAAAGTGGAAATATTAGATTCATACAAAGCAAAATGAGTCTTGGACTTGATACATATATATATCTGCAAACATTTCCCTATAACATCATGGGTCGTCTACAAAATTCCTAAAAACGTTCGGGATAGTCCCTCAGTACACGATGATGAGTTCGTCCATCATGAATGGAGTATCTCAGATACAAAACAATACGTTGAAGGATATAATAAAAAGCATGATTAGTCATTCGACATTACCTAAATCACTTTGGACTGGGCGTAAACCTAGTATAAAGAATGCATATATTTTAGGATGTCCACTTGAAGTGAAGTCTTATAGGTCGAATAAAGATATATTGGATTCTAAAATGGCTAGTAGTTATTTTCATTAGATATCCCAAGAATAGTAAGGGTTTTAGATTTTATGACCCTTCCAGTAAGAATATGTTTTGAGACGAGAATTTAAGATTCTTTGAGAGTGTTCAGTTTAAAAAGAAGAACTTAAGAATAAATTTTCAGTCTGAGGAATAATCTATAGAGATTTATAAAGGTTTTGACAAAGATAAGTAAGTCATCAAGCTAACATATCAGCCCACCTAAAGGCTGTTGAGGATTGATGATCAAAGATACAGTGGTCATAAAGCCAAGATATCGGCCTAAATGAAGGTTCTTGATGAATTGATTCTCATGATTCAAATGATTTATTTGAATGTTAGTCATTGAAGTCTTGTTAGAATATTAAATAATTCAAGATGAATATTATCTTCCATATATTAAACAAAATGAAATTGTTCAAATAAGTTCAAACTTTACCCCCTTAAGAAAGTACATAGTGAAGAAATTATGGCCCCCAAGGGGTAGCCGAGTTGGTTGAGTATGGCATTCTTATGACCAAAAGGTCATGAGTTCGAGTCCCTCTACATACGCTTTCTCGGCTGAGCCTGCCACCTTGTGTGGTTTACCTTCTGGCGTTGGTTTGCAGGCTATCGCGCCAGACTGAGGGTTTACCCTGTGCGCACTCATTGCACTTTGAGTAGCGGCTGCGGGTTCCCTCCGAAAAAAAAAAAAAAAAGAAAAAAAAAATAGTGAAGAAATTATGCTTTTGCATAGATCTACTAGAGAAAGGAATAATATTATATATTCAGATTATATAGTGTATTTTTAAAAAAATGAGTAATTTTGTAGAACAATAGACTAGGATCCCTTAAAGTTTTATGAAGCCATGAAAAGTTATGATTATCAGTTGTGGATTAAAAAAATAAATAAAGAGTTTAAATCGATACAATATTACATAGTATGGGACCTTATTCCATTACCTAAAGAAAATAAGTTGATTGGTTATAAAATTATTTTTAGAACCAAACGGAATTGTAAGGGTAATGTGAAGAGACATAAAACACGAATTGTAATTAAGAGTTTTACTCAACGCGAAAGGATTTATTTTTAAGAAACCTTCTTTCCAGTCTCATGAAAGGATTCTTTTTGGTTAATCATGGAATTAGTTGTGTATTTTGATCTTGAACTCTATCAAATAAATGTAAAGATTTCTTTTTTTTAATAAAAACATTGGGGAAATAATATATATGGTAAAATCAGAAAACCTTATTTTCGGTGATCCAAAATTGACAATATACAAACTAATGAAACCTATTTATGCAATTAGTCAAACTTCATGACAATGGTACCATAAATTCCTTGAAGTCATTATCTCATTTGGTCTCAAAATAAATTTAGTGGAAGATTGTGTATCAAAATTTTAATGTGACTAAATTCATATTTCTAGTGCGATTTATTGATGACATTTATTGGCAACAAATGATAAAAAAAATTGTTATATGCAACCACTAAATTTCTTTGGGATAAATTTGATATAAAAGATCTTGGTGATGCGTCTTTTGTGTTAGGGATTCAAATTCATAGGAATCGACCCCGTGAAATCTTTAGTTTATCACAAGAGGCGTATATTGAGAGTATGTTACAACGTTACGGTATGGTTAACAACAAACAAAATGAAACCTGAATATCGAAAGGTAAAAATTTTAGCCTTGAGAAATGTCGAAAGAGAAAACTTGAGATTAAAGACATAAAAAAGGTTTCATATGCTTCAAAGGTTGGAATTATAATGTATGCTCAAGTTTGTACACGACCAAATATTATTTTTGTGATGGGTGTGTGATGTAGTTGCACGAGCCTATGACTATATGGCCTTTTTGGACAAACAAAAACGGGCTTTATTTGGGGCCCATGTATCCGAGTTAGGCCCTGCGACCACTTAAATCGAACGCGTCGAGAAGTCCAACGATTTTTGAAAGCATCACGGGAAAAGCTCGATGATGAAGTTCAGGCCCAAAATCCATTGTTTAAGCCCCATTTTTCCTATCTTTATGAATTTTCTGCATTATCTTATTTTTGTTGGATTTTATTGAAATACTTAATCAGCTCCAATCACTTTGAAATTGGGTTGGACTTTATTTAATTGCATAAGGAAAAAGCCGTAATTTTGGGCTAGGGTTTCGAGCATTTTTATAAAAGGTTCTCAAACCCTAGTTTTACCTCAGACTTTTTTTGAATAGAATTTGAGTTTTCTCTGAAGTCTATTTTACTCTGACCTAGGGTTAGAGCTATCTATCTTTCTGTTTTTCGTCTTTTTTTCTGTATTTTCCGCCGCCTGTTCCATCTCGTAGCTTGGCGCTGCTAGTGCGTTATGGATATATTTAAGTATCCGATGATTGGATAAAATGAAGGTTATGTGGTATTCCGACTAGGTTTGGTTGTAATTGTTTTTCACGTAACTACAAATCATGTAGGTGCAAGATACACCTTATTGATTATACTGTGACAATATTCCAGTAGATCAGTATTCAAACAATTAAAAGAGCTCAGTTAAGTCCAAACATATAAATATCAAGTTCATGTCTATTAAAAAGAGAGTTCAAAATGGTCAAATCAATGTGGAGAAAATATGGACAAACTTGATGTTAGCAAATATTCTTACAAATGTATTAGTGCCTAAGGATTTTATTAACCACACCATTAATATGAGTGTTGTGTATTTGGAGGATTGTTAGTTTCATGAGAGTTTGTATTTAGTTATTCAATGTGTTTGTATTATGATAACTATGCACGTAAGTTCATTAATACAGACCAGTTAAGAATAGATATGTAAGATTATATTCCATACTATTCTTATGCTATGCACATGATAATTATATGTAATTGATTGTCGCGATGTAGTGATTAGTGATGCACCTGTTTGTGTCTTTTAATGCACTAACGATGAATTTAATCATATGTCGTTAATGGTTGTTTATAAAAATTTTGAGTTTATTTATGCGATGATAGAAATTAAGAACATTCATTAAGCAAATACATCCTATAGTTGGATATTGTTGGAATTTCTCCATTGAGTTGGATCGTCACATGTTTTATCATTGTATCAGAATATCGTCAATATTGATTCAATAAATATAATCATATCGAAAGTAACAAACCATTGGATCAAATATGTATCATAGAGGTAATTATATAGATACTGGGTTTACTTCTAAATAATGTGAAAGACTGAATTCAAAAATACATAATTTAAGTAAAATGTAAATTTTTGGTATTATTTTGTGAGAAGAAAATAAATTCGGGTTATCGTCCCAAAAACCGTAATTTAACAAGGTGTAGTTTTCATTTAACTTATAGTTTTAATGTTGAATTAATTATTCAATATTTAAATATTATAAAATTAATTCATGATTGTGAATTAATGAAGTAACGAGATGTGATTGTCAATGAAAATGAATTAATAAGCAGTGAAAGTTACAAACAGTTAAGACACAAAACTACTTTCCACCATTCAAAATCATTACGATATTTTACGTTCTTGAGTTTTTTTTAAAAATGGATACATTTTTGTTAAATCAATTTGACCATTATCCTTCAAGATCAAATAAAAGATATGTTCTTATTTTAAAAAAAATTGATAATCAATAATCAAACATCAAGTTCACGTAAGAATTATCGAACTTCTTCTACAATTTAAAAACTAAGAATGACCGTTACTGATGAGTTCAGAGACTTCAGACACAACCCACCACTTAATCCGGATAGGGTAATTCGGACCATATCACTCCACTGAAAAATCCGAACAGGAAAAATATAAAACACCTTTTGACTAAGCTATTTGCTAATCTATTTAAAGACTAATGGGTCTTTAAACTTGACCCGCTTTCACAACTTGACCCGGTAAGCCTATGGGTCATTAATTAAAGAGTATAAATACCCCAACCACTCTCATTAATGAGGGTGATCAATATTTAATACAAACAGACTGCTTAATTATCTCACTACTCCTCACACTAAACACAAAATACCTCAAACTTACCAAAACACTTTACCAAACTACCCCCAGCCCAAAATAAACCAAACCAAATTGACGACCACAGTGGGAGCACGAAGGTGCCTGAATTTTACATTCAAAACCAGTAAAAAGAACCAGTTCGGATGGATCCGAACGACCAAGGTACTCCACCTCCTGTGGTGGAAACGATCAGGGAAAACAAGGAATACACTGTTGAGGAGCGAGGCAAGTTGAGATCAGAGATAGAAGCACTAAGGGCCATAAAACAAGCAGAAAAGGGGATCAAGGAGAAATCAAGGGTGTCAGCTATTCATCATACTGACAATCCGGGGGAGAATGATCCATCAATAAAGACTCATCTTAGTTAAAAAAAATACTCATCTCAGCTTTAAGAAGGCACATCGATCTAAGCCTGTTGAAAGTTCAGATTCAGAGTCTTCCAGTAGCTCTTCGAATGAGGCTGAGCTTAAAGAATATTTGTCAACAAGAAGTGATGAAGGGATATCTAGAAAAAAGATAAAGTTAATAAAAAAATATTCAAGAAAGAGGGATAGCCATGGTAGGCTTAAAAGGAATCTGGGCAAAAGGTCGTCCCACATGCATGCTAATTAGTTGTTGATAGATCATTTTGCTTTTTAGACCGAACCATGCATTTTCGCAACACCTTACGAAGATACATTCTTTAGTCGTAATAAAAACTGGAGGCAGTCACCTTTGTCTGCCAAAATACTGTGCGGAAACCTACCCAAAAGGTTTGACAACTCTAAAATGGAAAAGTATGATGGAAGTCGAGATCCGGACAACCATTTGGAGAAATTCAAGAACTTCATGATGAATTTCGATGATGATGACAAACTCTTATGCAGAGCCTTCTCCCAAACTTTCACGGGAAGTGCTCTTAAGTGGTATAATAGCTTGCCTCAAGGGTGTATTAAAAACTTTATACATTCTGGGTTGCCTTCCGAAGGAAATTTGTTGGAAGTAAAAAGGTGAAGGGAAATGAGATACCATTATCAAGTGTACCCAAGAACCAAATGAGTCTTTAAAAGACTACATAAGTCGATTTGTGAATGCAAAGAACGGATTAGCAGATTGCTTCGAACATGTGGCAATTGCTTCTCTGAGATAGGGGTTGAATCCTGGGAACCTGGCTGATTCTGTAACCAGGAAAAAAACTATGACCTGGGGTGGCCTGTTGAATCAAGTAGGAAAACAGATTAATGTGGAAGAAATAAAGAAGACCAAGGTGCACCGTCAGGTAAGGTCTACCACAACAACTCCTTCGGCCGCTAACCAGTCCGGATACAAGGCTAAGGAGACCGGACAATGATCCAACTGGACTAAACAAACTCACTCCAACCGAAATCAGGCTCAGAGCCAACAATCAAGAGGTAAAAGAGGTCCTTGGGTTCAACCGGAGTGGTTTACATAGTTAAGGGAGAATATGGCCGCAATCCTTGATAAGACTAAGGACGAAGTCTATTTTCGAAAGCCGACAGCCTTGTAGTCTCCCAGAGAGAGCTGAAATACTTATTTTTGCCAATATCACAATGATATAGGCCATAACACTCAAGACTACATAACATCGAAACAGGTAGTGCAGAACCTTATTGGAAAAGGCAAACTGGGAGCTTATGCCAAAAGAAAAAGTGGAAACAGGCCTGACAATGCCACTCGGATGGGCCCTACGAACAATGATGGAACATCTACTCAAGAATGGGCAATATTGATTATTGAAAGATTCGATGTTGATTCTGAGTACCTGGATCCTGATCCAACTCGGAATAAGGTGGGGGTCATAACTGAACAAACCAGGTCGGTGTCCAGACTGATCAGAATTTTTGAATCATTGACCATATTTGGAGGAGATACTATGACAACACCCACCCCTTCATCAATAAAGAGGCATTTACATAGTTTGGCCATTCAATTGGAGGGGGGAATGTCTTCCCATCAGTGCCAAACCCCTTTCCCATTTATAGGTTTTGATGAGGATGATTTGAGGAATATTGCTGGGCCTCATGAGGATGCAGTGGTTATAGGAGCATCTATTGGGGGAAATTATATACGCCGGATTTTGATGAATACGGGCAGTTCGGCAATATCCTATTCTTAAGCTCCTATAAACAGATGAGGAATCTGGCTGTTATTCAACGCTCAAACAAAACTATTTTAGGCTTCACAGGAAGCCCTACAGATGTAATTGGGGAATTTGAAGAAGAAGTGTTGTTGGGGAATGGGCCTTTTAAAAAGATGGTGAGGGTATTATTCGTTGTGGTAGACTGCCCCACATCATACAATGCGATTTTTGGGAGGTCCTGGCTTTCCATAATGCATGCTGTGGCCTCAACAGTCCATCAATGTTTAAAGTATGCAGTTCAAGGACAAGTAGGTGTTGTCCGAAGTAGTCAAAAGATAGCCAGGGAGTGCTATGCAACTACTCTTGCTCCTAAAACTTTGGGGAAAGCTCGGATTAATGAAGATTAGCAGTTATTGGAGCCTTCTGAGGGGGGGAGTGAGATTGATAACCCTGTAGAGGCTCCTAGTATTATAATAACAGTTGAGGAAGTTGAAACCCACTCTCGTGCAGAGGGTATAAATATCAAGATTGGTTCCAAGATGACACCGAAGTTGAAAAAGAAATTGTTGTCCTTTTTGCTAAACAATCAACATGTCTTTTCTTGGTGCAATAGTGTTGTAACCGGAGTACCCGCAAGGATTATCTCACACAAATTATCCATCCAGAGTGATGTTGCACCTGTTGTACAGGAAATAAGAGCTTTTTCTAAGGAAAAAGCAGATGTGATAGTCCAAGAGGTTGATCGGCTTACTAAGATGGGACACACAAAATAATCCCAGTATCCTTTATGGACTATCAATCCGGTGTTAGTCAAGAAAAAGAACAGGAAATGGAGTAGGTGCATTGATTTTACTGACCTCAACAGAGCTTTCCCAAAAGATCTCTATCCAGTCCCCCATATAGATCAGTTGGTAGACTCTACATCTGGAAACAAGTTGCTGTCCTTCATGGATGCTTTCTTTGGGTACAACCAGATATAAGTGGATCCGAAGGATCAAGATCACACTACCTTTATAACAGATAAAGGTCTCCATTGCTACAAGGTAATGCATTTTGGGTTAAAAAATGCTGGAGCTACTTATCAGAGGTTGGTGAACAAAGCTTTCGCTGATCAGATTGGCAGAAATATAAAAGTTTACATAGATGACATGATGGTTAAAAGGTTGGAGGAGGATTTCCACATAATTGATCTTTTGGAAACACTTAGTAATTTAGCAACTGTGAATTTGAAGTTAAATCCAGAAAAATGTGTGTTTGGGGTCCGATCTGGAAAGTTTATGGGTTATATGATAAGTGAGAAAGGTATCCAGCCCGATCCGGATCAACTTAATGCCCTATTGGAAATGGATCCTCCTCGGAATGTTAAAGAAGTCCAAAGGCTCACCGGAAGGCTGGCTGCCTTAAACCGGTTTATTTCAAGGTCTTCAGATAAGTGTGCTCCGTTTTTCCAAGCCTTGAAGGATGCTAATACTTTAATGGGTCTCCATAGTGTAACCAAGCTTTTGCTGAGATAAAGAAACACTTATCCTCACCAAAGACTCTTTTTAAACCTGTTCAAGAAGAAACACTTTATATATACTTGGTTGTGTCAGAATGTGCAATGAGTGCAGTACTGGTAAGGGAATTACCCGCGTCCGGTATACTATATCAGCAAAAGTTTTATAGATGCTGAGAAGAGGTATTTAAATCTTAAAAACTTGGCACTAGCCTTGGTGATTGCAGCAAGGAAGATAAGGTCATATTTTCATTCTCATTCCATTGTTATCCGGATGTCTTTCCCACTAAAGAATATTCTTCAGAAGACCAAGTTGTCGGTAGAATTGGGCGATTATGATATCGATTATGCCCCCCGAACAACTATCAAAGCTCCATCAGTGGCTGATTTCATGGTAGAATTCCATGCGGACATGAACTTTAAAAAAACTTCAAGAGATAAAACCAAGAAAGTGTGAGTGGTCCAAACAGATGGTGGTTCAAGCACAATGGGTTGTGGAGCTGGAATTTTCCTAAACTCCCCGTATGGTGATAAGATCTACCAAGCTATATGCTTTGGGTTCAGGGCCTCTAACAATGAGTCTGAATATAAAGCAACTATAGCTGGTCTTAAATTGGCTTTCTTATGTGGGGCTAAGAGAGTTCGGTTGATAGTGACTCTCAGCTGCTCATCCATCACGCTCAAGGTTAGTCTGAGGCCAAGAAGGAGCAACTGATCAAGTACTTACTCGTCTTGAAAAAAGTGGCAGAAGACTTCAAAAGTGTTTGTTATGAGCATATTCCCAGATCGGATAATACACTGGCAGATTATTTAGCAATTATAACATATTTTGAGTCATACCCTTAGATTCACATACAAGAATTCTCGTCCATACAGCCAGCTTAAAACAAAGAAGATGGGGAAAGTATGAGCATACTTGTGATTCAGCCGAAAGACTTGAGATATACCCTTCTTCAATGTATTTCTGATGGGGTTTTTCATCCAGACAAAGATATGGCAAGAAAAAATAAACACAAGGCACGTGGTTTCTTGATGATAAGGGGAGTTCTCTATAAAAAATATTTCAAGTCGTTTGGGGGTTGAAGAATCTCAAGTCGTTTTGTCCGAACTACACGATGGGGAAGGCTCAGCATATTGTGGGTATATAACGCTAACCCGAAGAGTCTTATTAGTTGGGTACTATTGACCATCCATAATGTCAGATGCTAAAGAAATGGTAAAGAAATGTGATCCATGTCAAAGGTATGGCAATGAAATTCATGTGCCAACAGTACCTATGGAGTCCATTTCTGAGCCAATACATTTTGCTAGGTGGAGAATGGACTTGGTTGGACCTCTACCTTTGGCGTCCGAGGGGTGCAGAACAATTATAGTTGTTATTGAATAATTCTCAAAATGGATAGAAGCAGCCCCCTTGGCAGGGACCACATCAAAGGCTGTCATTAAGTTTATCTTATCCAACATATGCTGCAGATTTTGGGTCCCTCAAAAGTTTATTACAGACAATGAGCCACAGTTTGATAACAAAGATATGGAGAATTTTTGTGCTTCAAAAGGTATTCAACATTTTTTTTCTTCTCCTTTCCATCCACAAGCAAACGGCCAGGTTGAAGTTGCCAATAGGGTCATTTTGTCTGGATTAAAAAAGAATTTAGAAGGTGCTGCGGGAAAGTGGCCAAGTTATTTGCAAGAAGTACTGTGGGCCTACTGAACTACTCCTCGGGCTGCTACACAAGAGTCTCCTTTGGCCTTGGTATACGAGATCGATGCAATTACCCCCATATAAGATACCTTACCATCGTATAGAGTCCACAGCTATTCCGAACAAGCTAATGAGATAGAAACTAGGAATCAGTTGGACTTAATAGAAGAAAGAAGGGTTAAAACGCACTTAAGAATAGTTCACTACCAAGGGTTGATGAGGAGCAGATTTACCTCCAAGGTCAAGAGAAGAGATTCTCAACCAAAAGATAAGGTATTAAGAAAAATTTTCTTACATACCAAGGAGAAGCAGTTCGGTAAGTTGGATCCAAACTGGGAATACCCCTATGAGGTCTTTGAAAAGCTCAAACGTGGGACATATAGACTTCAAGATAAAGAATGGAGAGTTTTGAAGCACCCATGAAATATTGAACATCTCAGGTTATATTTAGAGTAAAGCTTTTGTGTAAATATTTACTTGTTAAATACCAATGTAAATATTATGGGGCATACTATTTCCTACTCTGGTGGCGTGGGAAGGTTTTAATGAGGTGTCTGGTATTGTATAATATATGATGCCTTCTTAAGAATTTGGAGTGATTATACTACAATTAAATTCAAGTATAAATCACGTGTTCAATACCTTAGGTCTTTAGTGGATCGGATAAACTTGATGGTTGGTGATGACTATTAAATATATGTTATCGGAGATATTAAACACTCTCATTTTAATACTTCTGAAATGCTAGGGGTTACTTAAACATTAGCCATGAAAACGTTTAAGGAAAGGTATTAAACAAAATAGAAAGTTTGATAAATTAAACCTGTTCGAACTTCAACCGAACAGTAATACAAAACATGCCTTGGTCATCCAAGGACTTTGGCCGTTCAAAAGACTTATGCGGACTTCAACCAAATAGTAATAAAAAATATTCCTTGGCCATCCAAGGACTTTGATTGTTCACAAAGATAAAAAAAAATAAAACATGGTAAAACCTTAAGGATTGTTCACTTCGGACGTTCCTTCACCACCACCATCACCTTTTTAAGACTTTTGAGTTCGACACTCGAACTCTCACCCGTTCCTTCTTCATCATCGGTTGTGGAATCTATTCCACTTGAGTAGTTGCGTTTGTCACCATATGCTAGAGTATGAAATGGGATGTCCTCGTACTCTACATACTTCCATAGGGGACCAAGGGTCCTCTTAGGAAAGGTCTCATGGAACAACAACACCATGTTAGACTTGACCCTGTCATCTATTTTTTCTAAGGAGACTATTACTTCATTAGCATACTCCTCGATAACTGCTTTGATAGCCTGTTCCTGCTGGCTCTTCAAGACCTCTTTTTCCCTGGTCATCTCCAAAACAATGCTCTCTAATTTAGTATTCTCATTGGTTAGGGTTTGAATGGTACCATCCTTAGTTTTCAACTCCTCATTCAATGCTGTAAGGTTTTTGAGAAAAAGGTTTCTAAGTCAGAATAATTAGTCTGGAGCTCAGTTCTGGCTGCTTCCGACGTGGCTAGCTTAGTTGCTGAATCCTCTTTCTCCTTCTTTAGTACCTCAATCTCCTTATTCAGTTCCTCTATACTTTGCTGAGCGCTTAGGAGACTGCTTGACATAGATTGGTTGTCAGAAGTGAGGGAGTTGATAATGTTGGTCTGACTTTTCACCTGCCTTTCCAGATCAAATATTGGTCGGATATGACAGAGGAGGGAGTGGCTCAAGACATTTTTCTCTCCGGATACGGAGAGGGATTTCCTGTTAAAGGTCACCATGTTGGAGGAACTAGGGGACAATAAGGACCTGCAAAATCATCCTTCTCGAAATCATTAAAGTACAAGCTAATGTCTTGAAGAGCACTGATGTCCACTTCATCATTCCCTCCTCCATCAATCTCTCCGGACTGAAGGTCTTTTGGGATCTCTTCTTGCAAAGTAGGATCAGCAGGGGCTGGTGAAGGTTGGATTTCTGAAGGACGAAGAATTATTTCTTCACCCAGGGGGACCTTCTTCTTCTTGGCATCTTTCTCATCACTGTTGGCCCCGCATTTTCTGTCATTCTTAGGGGGCTTCCATGGCCCTCCAGCTTCCCTCACTGTTTCAACCTCTACTGGTTTGAGCAGAGCTGCATCAATACCCCCTTGGTTCCCCGAACCAGTCTATTTTGTAGCTGTTTGAGCCAGCTCTGTTTCAGCCTTCCTATTTTTATTCTTCATTTTGCTGGGAGCCTTAGCCCTGGAAGGTAAGAACAACTTGCCATCTTTGGCCTCTGTCCTTTTGAGAATCACGTCAAGAGGAGGAAAGGTGGTTAGCTCTTCCTATGAAAGGTCTCTCCGTCCTGTGGTGTTCCACAGGTGACACCTCACAAAATTTCCTGATGTAAAGCAACTGTGGAAGGCATTCCCCCCCCCCCCAGTTTTCCGAATCCCATTCATTGAGTTTTGCACAGGTCTTTTGCCCCTTATCCAAATGACCGGTGAACTCCTTTGGTAGAACTAAAGAGGATTAACATACTAGTCAAAATAAGAAAACTTATAATTTAAGAAGAAAAACTTGTAGGACAAGGAGAAGAAATGAAATTACCAGTGCTTTTCCACCTACTAGTCAGCATGCTAGGGTTGGTGTTGGCCTTAATATTCCTGTCATTTTCCCCCGTTCCACTAACAAATAGGAACTGTGTCCTCTAATTCTTTTCGGTCTCCAGCAGGTCGTCCACAACCTTAAAGTCATTCCCCATGTTGTAGTGGTATAATGGAATCTGATGGTTTTTGCACAAGTTTGTTATAGCAACAAACTTCTCCATCGGAAGTAGGATCTTCGACAACCTTGATGCCATGATACAGGAAATGAGTGTGTACCAGGCGTTAGGGCTTAGTTGGTTGGGACATAGTTTGACTAAATGAAAGTACCTAACAATTTTTGGGTCCAGTGGGAACCAGAGTCCCCAGCTTAGTACTTCGGTGTACACTGCCACCTCATTCAGTTTGCAGTCCATAGGGGTCTCCAGAGTAATCGGTATTATTACCTTTACAGAATCCGAAATCCCCTATTTGGTTCGAATTCATCTCAACTCAGCAGTGTGGGAGTATACATAGTGGATGTTTTGCAAGGCCATCAAGTATTTTACACTAACATGTTTGAAACAACGACCTACCTTGCCCTCTAAGCACTCCGGAAGAGAGTCTGGATGAGTCATACAGACTTTTACCTTACTCTTACCTTCCTTATTAGAAGCAGCATCTCCCGTTTGACCTGATGCGTCGGTCTCGAAGGGGGCCTCTTCGATACTGTCTTCCATAATCTCTTCCATCACTGCGGAAGGTTTGTCAGTTGCTTTAGAAGAAGGTAGTTCAGCTTCTTGTGTTGAAAGTTGTTCGGGTGGTTGAACACTTGTTGCCTCTGAAGGCCTGGTGTCTGGTAGAGGTTGTGATCCAGAGGGCTTGGCCCGCGGAGGTGCTTTAACTACCTCCGATCCGGAGGGTTTTGACACTAATGGTGTGGACTGGGTTTTGGTTTGGCGAGTCGTCCGCCGAGGGGTTATCTTCTCCTAAGACTTTTCTGTATCAGAACCCATAGCTATAAATGGAGAGGGTTTTCTGATACTCGAAACAGCTTTTTCCTTAGACACAGGAGGTTGAGATTCTTGAACAGAAGAACCAGAAGGGAGGGGTGAAAGGTTTGGTTTGAATGAAAGCTGTTTGGGTCTAGGGTTTTTGGAAGATGATGACCCTTGATCGGCGTCCTGAGTTGGCTGAATGGTTTTCTCACCTGGAGAAACTAGGAGGCCGACGGAGATACGGTTCTCTCTTTCTACTTTCCTCGCTCTCTCTAACTCTAACAAATTCAACCAGCCACCTTTAACTAAAGCGTTTCTGGCTGTGAACATAAAATATCCCAAGAACAATTTGAAGGTAAATATGAATTTCACTTAGGAAATCTTTGAGTGTAGAAGACAATGAAATAGTAAAAAAGTATTTATATAACAGTAAAAAGCAGCAGTTACCAACGAGAAGTTGAAAAAGGTTTTTGCAATGATTAAAGGTTGCGCAAACGTGTGAAAAATTGAAACCTAGGTAACTTTCTAGACCCAGTGGGTGCGCCGATCTACGAAGAATAACGGTTGGTGGGTCGAACCAAATGCTCACATGTGTCCCACAATCCAAAGAGAAACTCTTAGAATTCTGGGAAAAGAAACCAGTCCTGACAAAGTTCGAACTAGGTTGGTGTTAAAAATAAAATTCTTAGTTCAGACAACGCAAGCAGATCGGATGAATTTGATATTGGATTGGTAGATCTTTTAGCCTTACCAAAGATATTTTGCAAGGCCTAAAAAAGGGCTACTGATGAGTTCAGATACGTCAGACACAACCCACCACTTAATCCAGACATGGGTAATTCAGACCATATCACTCCCCTGAAAAGTCCGAACAGGACAAATGTAAAACACCTTTTGACTAAGCTATTTGCTAATCTACTTAAAGACTAATAGGTCCTTAAACTTGACCTATTTTCACAACTTGACCCGGTAAGCCCATGAGTCATTAATTAAATAGTATAAATACCCCAACCACTCTCATTAATGAGGGTGATCAACATATAATACAAACAAGTTGCTTAATTATCTCACTATTCCTCACACTAAACACAAAATACCTCAAACTTACCAAAACACTTTACCAAACTACCCCTAGCCCAAAATAAATCAAACCAATTTGGCGACCACAGTGGGAGCACGAAGGTGCCTGAATTTTAAATTCAAAACCAGTAAAAATGACCAGTTCAGATGGATTCGAATGACCACGGTACTCCACCTCATGTGGTGGAAACGGTTAGGGAAAGCAAGGAATACACTGTTGAGGAGCGAGACAGGTTGAGATCAGAGATAGAAACACTAAGGGCCATAAAATGATAGTGTTTGAAATAAATTGCTTTGGATTGATGTTTTATTGGATGCTTCTATCCAATAAATGATAGTGTTTGAAATGAAGAAGATTGCTAGTTGAATGATGATGCAAAAGACAATAAAGCACTTATATATAATAATGAGGCTCAAACTCATCAACGATCATATAAAAGTGATATGCGGATGTTAAGTTGTTCTGCATATCATCAAACTAAAAATATTCATCACATGTCTTGAAATATTTTTTTATAAAATTTTCACCACTTATCGGGGGATACATGAGATAAAATTGTTAAAGATATGATTGATAATAATTTAACATTTGAAAAGAAAACTATATTTTCATATTTAAAGGTTCATTCAATTTGTAAGTGTAATTGTTGTTCACTTATCCTATCTATATTTTATTTGTCATCAATTTCACCTACACGATGTAAACAAATTATTATTGATAATTGTTTATGTATATAATTTCAAGTCTTTAGATATAGGCTAATCATGTTGTTTAGTGATATTTTATATTAATGGATGTTTATCTCAAATTTCATGTCAACCCATTAAGTTTTTTCTTCAAAAATAATATAGCCCTTTAGATAATGACTATTTTACATTGAAAATTTAATCGTCGGGTGTGATTTCAAATTATATCTTAAGGTTGATACGTCAAGAATTTAGCTTCATACGCTAAATATGTTGGGAAAATAAACATTTTTTTGGGAAATAGCTTATAAACTGTCTTGTGGTAAGAAACGTTTTGGGGGAATACACAATTTTCCTACAATCAGACCAAAAGAAAAATAAAATACAAAACAACAGTGAAATAAAACATGCAAATTGTTAACGGAATTCAGCAAACTATGCCTACGTCTTCGGACCCGTTGCAGATCAATTTTATTAGAAATGATTCAATGACTATGTCTTTTTCGATACACTCACCAAACCTAGCTATTGATTTTAAAAAGATTTTAACGCAAAAAGAAGAAGAAACGATTACAGTCCTTAATGAGTAATTTATGACTCACTAAATTACTTCACTGTCTTTTTAAACTCGAAACTTCTTCAAATCTCTTTAAGAAGTCTAATAATCTCCCACTTGAAGACTGGTTTCAATTGGTCTTCACACCTTGATCTATGCAACAGATCTTTCTGGGTTTGTTACTCTTGCAGACCAATTGAAGCTGAACACAACTTTAATTTTTCAATGGCTACTGTCTTTGTCAACATATCAACTAGATTCTTGTTTCCTTGGATCTTTTCCAGTATTAGAACCTCATATTTCAATAAAGATCTGATGAAATGATAATGAAGACTGATATGCTTGGTTCTCGAATGAAATGTTGAATTCTTTGCCAACTGAATTGCACTTTGACTATCACTATGCATAATGTTAGTTTTCCGTATGAATCCAAACTCGGTTAACAAATCTTGAAGCCATATCATCTCTTTACTTGGCGCGGTCACTACTACATACTTAGCCTTCGTAGTGGATAAAGTGACAATTTTCTGTAAATTTTCCAATTAACAGCTGTAGTTCCAACAATAAATATATAAACGATGGTGTTTTTTCGATGATCAACTTCACCTCCGAGATTTGCATCTACATAGTCTTGTACCATTAACTCACCCTTAACAAAGTACAAGCACTTTCCAGTGGTGCCTAGTAGGTATCTTACAATCTACTTTACAACTTCCCAATGAATTTTCTATGGGTTTTACATAAACTTGCCCCCAACTCCCACTGCATGACTAATGTCTGGTCACGTACAGACCATTGCATACATCAAAATCCCAATAGCTAAGGTGTAAGGAACTTTAGCCATGAATTCTTTCTCTTCATCCGTCTGAGAGGATTGATCCTTGGATAAACAAATGTGACCTGCCAAAGGTGTATTAATTGGCTTGGCATCACCCATGTTAAATCCATGAAAAAATACGGTCGATATACTTTGACTAAGATAACTATACACATTTTAAATGTTTATCTCTTGTGATTTGTATTCCAAGGATCTTCTTCACCGAACCCAAGTCCTTTATGTCAAATTCTTTTGACAATTGATGTTTTAATATTCCAATATTATATGTATATATATATATATGAACCTACTACTTAAATATTATCAAAATAGAGTAGCAAAATGATAACACTTGACTTACATATTTTGAAATAGAAACAACGGTCAACATTACACTTCTGGAAACTCTCTTTATGCACAAAACCGTTAAAATCTAAAATAGAAACATGGTCAAAACAGTGCTCAGTATTACATCTTTTAAAATAGAAATAATCATCAAAATCTTCGATTTGAGTACATGTTTGGCCCAATTACAATACCTGAGCGAGAAACCAATTTGTCCGCATTCTTCGCTATATCATCATTCTCATGTTGGGAAGAATTTGACGTTGAATTTAAAACGACGAAATATTGAAAGAACTGCCTCCTCAAAAAGCAATTTCAGTTGTCTTTCAGCCTCACCAACCCATTTACTAACCACATCAATACCCTTACACGTGTAAAAACTCACTGTTTGATACAATTGCTTCACAACTCGTAGAGTATTAGCTGCATCTAAAAGAAAAGCTACAAAGACTATCTTCAACAAGGAGCAAAAAAACTTTCCAGCATCTACCATTATGGACATGAAACACGATTCAAGAATCTAAGAAACTTGGGAGATGTTATTTATGATAAAAAAATGTGCATGTCTCTCTATAACCTTGTTCATCACATCCAAACCCTTATAGAAATAAACAAGTCCTCTTTGTTGAATATCAAATGGGTTCTCAATTTGATGTGACAGTACATATTAGATTGTTTTATGTGTGTTACTTGATCAATGCATCAATGATTTCAATTAGGACCCAAGAACGATGAGATGCTGCTTACATATATCATGTATCGAGCTTGATAAATCCATAACTTATTCACTTCTTTGACAGTCATGTATTCTTTATCATCCGGTGAATAACCTTCACCTAGCACACAGAGTGTTTGTCCCGTCTCATATTTACAACTATAAACCCTACCAAAAGTATCAAAGACACTACAATCTGGCTCGAGCAAATGAATCAAGATCTTCTCACGACCTCTCCCAGATTCTAATTGAAAATCATAATTTTCATCTATGAAAACAATACTTTTTTTTTTATATTTTTGCTTTCCTTTTTATTTTTAATCCTAGATCCTATTTTATTTTTTGGCTTCATAGGGTCAGAAAAATAATTATCAACCAAATATTTAACAATTCCTCTAGTAGAAATTGAGACAAAATGTCTTTTATTATTGTTTACCTTACTGGAATTACGATTGATTTTTTTTGGTGTTACCCAATCGTCTTCGTCTATAACACGGATTATACCCTCATCATCGTATACATCATAAATCAAATCTCCTCATTCCGGTCAAGTTTCTTCAAAAATTTCACCCTGGTAGTCACCTCATACTCATCAAAGAGTGGATAATCAAGTATCAACAAACTCTCAATGTCACCAACAACTACTTGATGAATCTTCTTCCTATTTGTTTTTTTTATAAATTTTAGTTATGAATGTGGTTGGGTCTGTGAAAAATATTCTTGCCTTTGAATTTCCGATTGGAGTTTGGAATCTCGTAATGGTCATTCTCTTTATATCTTCTATCAAATTTCTTCATTTAATGTCGCAGCGAATTCATTCACTCACCTATATGGCCGAATCGGTTTTCCATTTCCTCCTGACCGAATGGTTCTCTGATTAGAATAGTGGACTTCTCACGAGCGGTTATCTTAGGCGGCATATCTCTTTAACCCACGTCGTAGGAGCTCTATCGCTCTAATACCAACTGAAGGAGGGGACAGTCAAAATAGAATTCGACGGCTGCACACAATCAAAAAACAAAACGAGAAACAGTGGATATTAACCCAAACCCTATGTTAAAGAGTAAAATAGACTCAGAGAAAATAATCTCAATTTTATTCATCAAAGTATGACGCCAAAGTAGGATATAATAGCTTTATATAGGAACTACCCAAAACCCTAATCCCAAAAAAAGAAATTATATAAATATCTCAAAATAAAACAAATATATAAAAATAACGCTTATATATTAAAAATGGTTTTTGAAGGTTTTATGAGTAAAATTTGGGTATCAAACTTTATGGGAAAGAACAATTTTGAAATCTGACGGGCTCATAGAAATCTTTGATTTGGGTACCTATTTGATCCAATTCCGATACCTGTGCGAGAAACATTCCGATACCTGTGCGAGAAACCAGTCTGTTTGCATTCTTCACTACATCACATAGCAACTCATCGTCTCATTCTGAAGTGACATTTGCTTATGTTTTATTCTTATGGTCATTTGGTTCTCTCTTGCACTAATATTTATAGTGCCCTGTCTTCCTACAGTTCCAACACTCGATGTTTCTCAACCCATGAGAATTTTTAGGATTCATAGACTTGGATTTCCTGTCTCTTGATCTACCTCGGTAGCTCAATTTACCGTGTCTATACCTTCGGGTTGAATTTATTCCTCTCATTCGAATCTCGTCACTGAGAGCTAGGTCACGAACATCATCAAATTTCAACTTATTGCTTCGTGACGAGCTACTCACGCCCGTGAAATGCATAGGTTTATTAACGAGATCGTAACCATATAATAATTAACCATTCAAGTACATATACAAGAATAAAATAAATATGATCTATTTGGCATACCAGTATACCAAAAATATATATGTATGACATATGTTGTAAGATATGTCATTTTATTTTTTTGTATAAGCTTCTAAACTTATTTCTTCAATGGATTTGTGTCAACATTTCTTTTTGGACCAACATAGGCTTAGTCCTTATGAGTCCCAAAAAAAATTGGAGGTCAAATCAAAGGCGCACATTAGCTCATAACCCACATAAGGATATATTCCCTTAGTATCAGTTGGTTTCTAGAGTTAAGAGCATGTGTACTGCACACCTTGTAACATAACTTAAATACCCGAGCTTTATAAACTCATATGTCATGATTATACTAGCACTTATAAATAAATGGGCATGAACTCACGAGTCTAGTCCTTGCAATCTCCAGACATAGAAGGATCGTAGATTTTCTTCTTCTTATAAACTCAGAAACATATCTTGGTATCATACCATTTTTTGCAAATTGATTTTTAAAAACAAATAAATAAATAAAACAAAGTTTGATCTAATAAATTGAAAATGTAATTTATAGGCACAAGAACAACTACAAAAATGTATCTTATCTTTTGTCTACTTGTTCACATCATTATCCGTCATCTTGTTTAAATGCGTGATTGGTCCTTTGACTATGATGATTTCTTCCGTACAGTTTTTTAACTTCAAAATATCCGTCGTAGGTCTCTCGACTATGGCGTTCTTTCATATAATCATTTGACTTCAAAATGTACGGTGAGAGTCCTTTTACTATGACGATCTTGATAAATTTAGTCTTTGAAGCCTCATGCATTAATGACTAGATTTATCAAAATCGTCAGAATCGAGAACACTCACCGTATATTTTGTTATAGTCGAAAGACGCTCACCGAACATTTTGAAGTCAAATAACTATATGGAAAAAATCAACATAGTTGAGAGACACTCACCAATTGTTTTGAAATAAAAAACTATACGAAAATAATCGCCACAGTAAAAAAACTAATCAAACATTTTAGCCTAGATTCTTATATCATTTTAATTCTATTGCATATGGAGGATTATTAACATATTCACTAAAACCCTAGTCTCTGTTGATTGAAGCAATTAATCGTCATAAAGAAGAAAATATAAAGTTGATAAATTGCTAAACATAATTCCAAATTGCTTGAATTGCTTGAAACGATTAATCACAAGAAAAAATTCAAAAAATATTAAATTTGGATGGAAATCGTGAATTATGATGCCAAATGAATGATTTTTTTAATCTTAAGAAATGAAACCCTAGGTTTTTGTTATCTATTAGTTATTCCTAAAGTGTGATGTAATTTTAGAAACTCATCAAATTTTTTATCAATAAAAATTACTACGGTAAAATATTCAAAAACAACAATTCTATAACATACAAGTACCGTAATTTACCCAAATTATAGCAAATGATGAAAATAAAAGAAAACCACATTTGAACCCATTCAGGCAGGTCTCATAATGTTCCACAGCCTAAAACCCGTACTTAAACTAAGATAGTATCAGTGTCATATATTCAGCGATTCCAAGTTGATTTCACATTTTTGGATCAGTACACTGTACTACAATATTAGGTACTTCATATCTACGATGCCTTGGTTATTGCTTGATAACTATAGAAAGTTTAAAACAAAAGTATACATGCAAAGCAGAATAGTATTGGTTTTCCGGACATGGATCCAAAGTACAAGATAACAGAAGAGAGATGATGTATAGTCTCGTAGTAAAAGAGAAGTTCAAAGAAATCCTTTTTGTTGGAAAGTTTTGATGCAATCATCAAACATTTGAGGCAGAGAGATAAACGCAGACAATCCCAAGTTTCTTAGTTTAGTTGTGTCCATGCTATGAGGGATATTGTCTCCTTCCTGCTTCGAACATCTAAACAAAAATATAACCATATCTAGTTAGGTAAAAACACACGAAAACAAGTATATTATTATATCAGCACATAAAAAATCGATCGATTCCGATAAACCATCACTAGTACTTGAGATTTATAGGGGATTGAATTCGTTAGATTAAAAGCACTAGTCATTTGGGCGCTGTTCCTAATTTATCGATTGTTTCAATCGGGGTAATTAGCATCAATTAAAAATTTGTAACATATATACTGGTCGGTTTGGCTTGGAGTTGAAGATAAGTTCCAACATATCATATTTGATGCGACCCCAATACACAACATGTCGTCATAGACACGGCATGAGCTTTGTAAGATCATATCTACTTTGAATGTTTTCGGCAGACTCACTTGTTTTCATAAGGGTACGAAGGATATTTAGCCCTGAGCATTTCAATAACCTCTGACCAGTGAGCCACAGAGCTAGAGCACACAAGCCTGCCTGATGCTTTAGGTTCCTCCATAGCCAAAATATGAGCAGCCACCACATCAAATATGTGCACAAATCCTACTGTTGTATTCGGATATTCTCCCCTCAAACCTGTTTTTAATAATCCGTTTTTAAATCCAAATTACTTGGAATTTCACAAATGGTATAAATCGAGATAATATATTACCAAATCTTTTTATGTGTGTTTTGGACAAATATATGCATGGGGCGAATTCAAACCTTTAACAACGGCGAGAATCAGCAAAAGTGTACTAGTCGGTTGCGGTGAAAGCAGTGGACCAACAACAAAAGAAGGGTTAACAACCACAAGTTCTATTCCCTTTTCTTTTGCTATTCTCCATGCCTCTTGCTCACCTCTTGTCTTTGCATACGCATACCAAAGCTACACAATAACAAATTCGTATAAAAAATGGTAGGTAGGATTGTATATGCCTCTTGCTCATCTCTTGTCTTTGCATAGATGAAAACATAATACAAGGACTTAATTGTTAGGCAGGATTGTGATCCGATTGGACTGGACTAGACTATTTTCATTTTAATTATGTCTTTTGCCGATGTCAAACACTAATTAGTAGTCCAATAGTATATTTGGTATCATCACACTACTAATTGATCCTGGTGTAAAATAAATTTTGATAAGTCACTGAGAGCTCCTTTGGTAAATAAGATTAGAAGTAGCAAAATTCTGGTGATGGTTTAATTCGGATCCTTCAAACTTATTCAGTAACAAATAGTCTAGTAGATCCGGACCCGGATTTTAGACACATGTTTGTGCAAATCCAAACTTACTTGACCATATTCAACCTAGTTTCAACCTATTTTTTTGGGTTTTACTTTTTATAGAGTTTTAATTTCCTAAAAACTTTTATTCTACATGCTCTGGATCACCCTCCAATGTCGAAATCTGACCGGTTTGTCCGACTGATCGATCCCGGATTTGAAATTGGATGATTTATTTGGTCCGAGCTTATATTTTAGACATAAATTTTCTGGCCTGTATCCAACTTTTTCCAAACCGGACCAAATTGCTTGATCGGGTGGGACAAAAGTTTGCGACCCTTGATAAGATTGTCACAAGATTATACTAGCCTAAACATGTGCTGGGCACCTACACTTCAATATTGCGGTTAATGGTTCCTGAGAATCCAGAACCAGACTGGTAAGAAACGGACCGAATTTCAATGGTTCGGTTTGCGGGTCCATCTTAAAAACCTAGACCAATAAAGAACAAAACCGATAAATCCGTAAACCCGATAAATCTGTAAAACCGATAAATTTGTAAAACCGAATTTGGAACCGAACCATAAAACTATTCTAACCCTATCGAACCGAATCAAAAATATTTTATCATGTTCGATGCACCAGTAGACTAACGAGGATTAACGACACTTACATTGTAGCGTTTGCAGTATTCAGGATCGCTCCAATGAGACTCGTTCAGAGGAGAATCCTTTCCAACATCGAATCGATATCTAATCGAGGAGCAAGAAGACGTGAGCACTACCCGTTTCACGCTACTTGATTTCGCGCACGAGCTCATCACATTCAAGGTGCCTTTTACAATCGGATCAACCAAAGTTGTCTGAACATTATCATCGTACGGAACGAGAACAGGAGCCGCGGTGTGGAAAACGCCATCGACACCTTCAATTGCTTCATCGAAACTTCCTTCGACGAGTAAATCAGCTTTTAGTATCTTTAATCTCTCTCTCGCTCCGCTCAGTTCCTGCAAAAACCCTACTTTGCTCGCATCTCCTGTACATTTTCCTCAAAAGTCTGAATCATTGTTTGAGTACTACTACTAAATTTGTAAAATTTGAATCATAAACTACAACTTATATAAGAATAAGATTTCAATATAGTAGATAATCTGGAAAACAAAAAATGTAACCTGGGTTTCTCACGGTTGTCCTAACAGTATCTCCTTTCTCTAACAAGGACTTCACAAGGTAAGCCGCTATAAATCCTGTTCCGCCTGTTACACAGTACTCTGGCATCTTAGTTCTTTATGTTTCGCTTGATGTTTGGTCTTGGATGGTGATTCATTATATATATACATAGAGACTGACGTTGATCTAAAGAGAATGTCACGTGGTGCGCATTTCAGACCTGACTACTCACAGAGATTAAAGATAAATAGCTGAAACTAGATAGGTTGCTCATTGAACTAATAAGGTGAGATTTATCTTCTAGAGAAATCCCATTCACCAATTTAAATAAAAGAAATGATAAGTTCTTTTAGTATAAAGGGTCGGTTATCGATAATAGTTGTATAAAATCAAAGTTATTATTGTTTGACGTAAAAAAATACAAATTACGGATACATATTTATGTCAGAATCTATACTAAAAATACTCATTCGATTATTATTTTTCTTTTTTATAGCAAAACCGAACTTTTATTAATAACCAAATTGAAAAGTTACACAAATTGAGAACAAATTGAAAGACTATTAAAAACTGAAGGGCCTAAAGAAAAAAGCCCAACAGAATAGCCCCAAATTAAGAAAACCCTAGATCGTACTCTTTCCATCAGCTTCACACAAACAAAAACAACTCCATCTGCCTCCTTTCGAAACCCTAAATCAGAGCTCACCAAATGAACTCCATCTGCCTCCCTTCAAAACACTAAATCAGAGCTCGCCAAATCACAAAATCCAGACTCCATCTCATAACCCTAAATCAGAACTCATCTTTTGTACCTTGGTGATGCTCTCTCCTAGTACACCTCTCGCCAGAGAGGCCGGAACGGAGATGGTGCACCTGAAGGCAGAAGAACCCAGCAACCACCAAATAAAACCACCAAATCACAATTCCAGAAACCATTCACAAACTCCCACTCGAAGAGAGCTTCAAACGACAACCAGATCCACCCAATTCACAAACAGAAGGCCACGACTTCTACACCTTGGTGAAGCTCTCTCCCAGTACGCCTCTCACCAGAGAGGCCGTAACGGGGACGGTGCTCCTGAGGGCAGAAGAAACCACCAGATCCAGACGCTTTCGAAAGATGCAAGATCAGAACTTCAACAACAAGGAGCCAATAAGAATTCCTCTCTCCAGAAATTACACCAAAATCGGACATTCCAGATCGGCGAAAACTTCACTGCAAAGCCAAATAGATCGAGAACCTTCAGGAGGGAAATGAGATCGAAGAGCCATCTCGAGACCCACCAAAACCCTCACCAAAATCGTATCAATCCAGATCTGACAAAAACTTCACTGCTAACAAAAGCCAACCAAATCGAGTTCAATCCCTAGAAAAGAGTCGATAAGACCTTAAAATCACATTCCAAAAGCAGAGGCGATGCTCAACCCGGGTCTATATAGCCAACCCCAAGACTTTCGAGGGTGACTATAGCGGCAGATGGTTAGGCGCATCTTGGTTGGTGAACGAGCAATCAGTACCCTCACGAAGAACCCACTTGGAAAGCCAATCCGCAGCGACGTTCTGCGTTTGAGAAATATGGCGAAGACACATTGCTGGATGGAGAAGACTTTTGCAAATCGCAATCATCGAGTTACTATGGGAAGAACCAGAAGCCATGTTGTTGATAAGAGTCAAACAGTCTGACTCTATATCAACAGCATGCCAACCCTTCATTTTGCAAAGCATCAGAGCTTTCAAGAGAGCCTTCGTCTCAGCTTGTAGGGGATTAAGTTTCCCAAACAAGAATCCAGCACCAACGACGATATTACTCGAATCATTCCTTACAAGCAATCCACCAGATGCCTCTCTAACAAAACTACTGGCTCCATCAACATTGAGTTTGAGCCTTCCAGCAACAGGAGCGCTCCAGGCAAGGTATTTAGCTTTAACTCTACTAATAGATAAACATCCAATTAGCGCACCTGCATCTTTCACACCTGACCAATGCTTAGATTTAAGAGAGCACTTAGAGTCTATAGCTAGGATGACCTTATTAATACGGTAAACAGCACTAGAAAAAGAAGCCGTAGAATTTTTAAATTTACTATGATTTCTATTTACCCACACTACCCAACAGATGATCTGGGGGACAATGTGAGTAATATGAAAACTACCACAGGAAGACCAGAACCAGCAATAGATCATATGACTCAAGGACATATATCTCCTAACAGGGACTCTGAATATAAGACCATAGTAGTTCCATAGGGACCAGGCAAACCTACAGTTGACAAACAAATGATTTTTGTCTTCACAATTGAGACAAAACTGACATTTAGAGACAAGAACCAGATGCCTTTTGGAAAGAATTTGATCAATAGGGGCAAATTTTTTTAATAATTTCCAAGTAAGAAAAGAAAATTTAGAGGGAATGGAATTATGCCAGATTTTCTTAAAAATAGATAGTTTAGTGTTTCTAGGTCTTATGAAATCCCAAGTAGTTTTAGTATGAAAATCATTATTTTTAGATAAGCCCCATTCAATCTTATCATCCCTACTTTGGTTAATATTAATACTAGAGATTCTAGCAATTCTGTCCTGAGAAAGAAATGCAGACAGAGTGTCAGTGTCCCATGCATTAATCTTCCAAAAAGACTTAACCTTAGCAGGAAAATACCAACTGTTTGAATTAGAATCTTTAGCAATAGGACCCATCCCATGCCAGGAGTCCCTCCAAAAATTGATCTCACCCTTGCCAAGACACCAACTTATATATTGATCAGCAAGATCCTTGACAGAAAACAATCTTTTCCAAACAATTGAATCAGTAACCTTGCATTTAGAAATGATAGGATGAGTGTTAGCACAGTAATTACTAAACATAAGATCAGACCAAATAGACTCTCTCTTTCTAAAGAGAAACCATAACTTGAAAGAAAAAGTGAGTTGAATATCAAGCAATTGCTTAATGTTCAACCCACCTTCATCATAAGGCTTGCAAAGGTTGCCCCAAGCAGACCAATGAATAGAAGGCTCATAGAATTTAGACCTCCAAAGGAATTTATTAAGACAAAGTTCAATCTTATGAATAATATTTCTGGGAATCAGGCTGTTTTGCATCCAAAAATAAATAATAGGGTAGAGAACACTCTTAATTAGAGACAGCCTACCCCCATAAGACAAATTTTTCAAATCCCAGTCATGAATCTTATTATGAATTTTAGTTAGAAGAGGGAAATAATTCTTTCCTTTGTTGTTTGCAGAAATGGTAACTCCCAAATAAGTGAAAGGAGGACATTCCAAATTGAAGCCAGTAGCAGACTTGATCCTTGTAGCTGTAGCATTGGAGCAGCTCAAAGAGGTAATCACCTTTGTCTTAGCTTTGTTAATTAATTGCCCAGACTCATTCTGATACTTGTCAAGCAGGTTTCCCAGGCAACTAATAGAAGAAGCAGAGCTGTTAGAAAAGATAACAATATCATCAGCAAAAGCTAAAGCAGGTAATATAAATCCTGACTTTAAATAATAACGCATGCTATTATTAGAGTTATATAGGTTAGAAAGGCCCCTAAGAAGAGCTTCCTCAGCTAGAATAAATAGGCAAGGAGATAGAGGATCTCCCTGCCTTAACCCACATTTTTGGGGAAAATAACCAGCACTAGCCCCATTGATCAAAACAGAGAGCATGAACTTAGAAATCATACTATAGATAAGGGCCACAATATTATCAGAGAAGCCAAAACACCTCAGAGTGTTCATGACAAAAGTGTGAGACAATCTGTCAAAAGCTTTTGTAATGTCAATCTGAAGAATGATATTGCCTTTAGAAGGCATTCTTTTAATATTATGCAACATCTCCTTAATAATCAAAATATTGTCATGAATAGCCCTATTCTTAACAAAGGCACTTTGACCTCTAGAGATAAGGCTAGGGAGAATATAAGAAACTCTAGAATTGATAAGACCAGAAATAACTCTGTTAAAGATAGAACAAAGACTTATAGGCCTATAGTTACTCCAAGAAGTAGGATTTGGACCCTTAGGGATTAAACAAATCCCAGTGGCAAACACCCCACTGGGAATACCATCACCCTTAAGATAAGAATTAAGAGCACTACACAAGTCTTTATTAATGATTTTCCAACAAACTTTAAGGAAATGACAATTAAAACCGTCAATTCCAGGAGCGCTATCATTCTTCATAGCCTGCACAATACTCCAGACCTCATCACTATTAGTCTGCCTCATAATATCATCATTGTCCCTGTCAGAAACAATCTTAGGTATATTATTGAGAATAGAATCATTAGGGATACTAGAATAGCTATTAGAAGAACAGTTAGAAAGAGTGTCCTTGAAAAAAGAAACAGCAAAATTAGCTATATCAATATGATCAGTTAACCAATTGTCATTATCCTTAATGTCATGAATAACGTTCTTTTTCCTCTTTTTGTTCACATAGTTATGATATAGCTTAGAGTTACCATCACTGTCGTTAAGCCAAGAATTATAGCATTTTTTCCTCCAGTAACATTCCTCATCCTTTAGAGCCAGAATAAGAATACTATTGGCCTTAGCAATATTAGCTTTAGAAACAGAACTGTTAACCTGCTGATGATTGATTTCACAATTATTAACCTCAATAGTAGCAGCCTTAACTTTACTAAAAATGTTCCCAAAAATAGAAAGATTCCAAGCTTTAAGACATGTCCTTAGTCTCTTAAGCTTATACCAAAAGATGACATTAGCATTTCCATTGCAGTGCTTGTCCCAGTTCAACTTAACACAACTAAGAAAATCAGGATGATTAGTCCATGCATTAATAAACCTAAAACAACCTTTACTGTATGATCTGTTAAAACTATTAGAGACTGAAATTAAGAGAGGGGCATGGTCAGAACAAGTTCTGACCATGTGGGAAACCTGAATATGCCAAGTATTAGCAGCTTTCTGATTGACTAACACCCTGTCTAAACGTTTCCAGATTCTATTGTTGCTCCACGTATATCTAGAGCCACTATAATCTTGCTCATCGAGATTGCACAGTCTGATGAAGTTGTTGAAGTCCTCAGCACTACCATCATCAAAAGTAGAAGAACCCAATTGATCTTCAGGACAAGTTATAGTGTTGAAATCTCCAGCAATTATCCAGGACTTCTCATCACAGGTAAGATTACAAAGCTGACTCCAAAGTAACTTTCGTTGAGCTCTCTGATTCTTTGCATAAACAGAAGTAAAGTAACACGTGAAAGTAGAAAAATTGATTTCAAGATGCAAAAATTGATCATGGTTAGAAATAACAGTAACATTAATGTCATTTGGCCAGAAAAGCCAAACTTTATTAGAACTATTAGCAGCAAAGTTGACAAAGCCAATTCTCCTAGCAATTATCTCTATCTTATCATATCTAGCCATAGGTTCTTGGATAGCAATTATCTTAACATTTTCATTGTTTATAATAAATTTTAGCCTATCAATAGTAGGGTTATTATGGATACCGCGAGCATTCCAACTAATGGACTTAAACATTATCAGATACGGATCTATTATGAAGCGTTTCTATTTTCCTCAAAGAGTTGATAGATAACCTTTTTGAATTGCTGTTCTTATTTGTAGACTTAATCCTACTAGAAATAACAGAGTCAAAATCAAGATCAGGATTATTGGAGCTAGCCCTTGGGGATGGATTATAGCTACCAATATTATCACCACGAGGAGAAGCCTGCTGATTACTATGGCTTATAGAGTTAGCCTCCTCCTCAAGATTCTGAAGCGCACTAATAAGATCAGAGTTATTATTGGAGACAAAATTCTCTTTAACAGGGCTTGCAAGACTCGTCGAGGGACAAGAAACAAAAGGCCTATCCTTAGCTGTAACAATAGACTTTAGTTTTCTTTAGTAGACTTGAGTGAATGTTTGAACTTTAACAGATTTAGGAACTTGTTCTAATGTAACCTTTTCTTGTAAAGATTCAGATTGAACACCATCTTTGGCAATGTTATCAGAACTTTTTTGTACCTCCGTAGGAAGGAGCGTTCTTGTAACTGATGACAGGTTTGACAATAGGAAGGAGCGTTCTTGTAACTGACTCCTAACCAGCAACCATCACAATCACCAAATCCAACCCACAGTTTTCTTTTTAATAACCTGGAAACGTCAATCTCAACCAAAGCGAAATAGGCATTCACTTTGGCTCTGTTAATTTCAGGCACCACCACTTGGTGAACAACACCCAAAGAAGCCGTTAATTCATGTATTACAGATTTGTTATACAGAAAATCAGGCATATTTTCAAATCTTACCCAGATCAAGGCCACAGGGCACTCGTAATTCTTGCTGCTTTGAGAACACCACTTGATAACGCGCATCACCTTACCATCCACAGACCAAAAGCACTTCGACCAAACCCTGTCAACATCTTCCATCAGAGTAAACTCAACGAGAATTTGTCTCGAATCAAGTGTAGCATACGTAAACATCCCCTTGAACTTGAAAGAATCAAGAAAGGCCTGAAATGCCGATCTCTTGGGAATGCCTTGACTAAATTTGGCGATGATTGTCGTTCTAGATTGAGCCAATAGATAAGCTTTAATTTGTGTAGTAAACTGAACCACATTGTGGTCTTCATAAGAAGCAACGTATTCCGGACGAAACGCAGCAACATCAGGCCCAGTTTTCAAAAGATCAGCATACATCTTTTTGAAATCGGAGGGAGCCTTGTTAGAATCTTGATATGGTAGACTCATCGCCTGCTTGTTAGGCAAGGGAGGGAAATAACCAATACTTAATGAATTGATTTCCATCAATCCTAATGCAACATCCAGAGCCTGAGAAGGCCCAGCCACAGAAGTCCCAATCCACCAGAATTGACGAGAACAAGACTTAAACCAGCAAAGATGAATCCTTGGAGAACAAGGAAGAGGCCAACAAGGAAGATTTCTTAGAGGTTAAGAAATATCTTCATTTTTTGGAGCATTCTTGGAGATCTTCATTCTTCATCGTCAATACCCATATCATCAAATACCCATTCGATTATAAATTTAACATTTTAAACGTTTGAAATACTTTTTTTCACTTTCTATTTTTATAAGTCGCGGTTTTGGCTTTTTTTAAAGCAAAATTTATATTACCAAAACAGATAGTCCTACAAATAAGAGGACTTAAATGAGAGATTTTACTAGCTAAGAGCTTTAGAGGCTAATTACAGTTCCAACTATTCAAGATGGCGCCTATAATTCTCTCTTTTGCAAAAATTCAAAATTTTGAAATCCAAAATTTTGAAACAGCTTCCCCAATCCAATCTTCATGAGATATGCTTTAACACAAACACAATTTCATCAAAACGAAATCGGAAAATTCAACGAAAAATAGAGCTTCAAACTCACGGCTTCAACAATAACAATCTGTTGTATCAAAATAGCAGATTCAGCATCCCGAAACAAAGAATCGAATCAGAGATTTTATACCTAAACCATCCAACACATTCATCGAACCAGCAACTACTGCAACTCCAAATCATCAACTTCAAACTCCATCAATGCTTCATGCTTCAAAACCCCCGATCGCCAACTCCAACAACTGCTTCAGAATCAACATTCTTCCAATATCCAGAAATAAAGAAACTAATAGCAGCATATGGAAGAGATAGATTACTTAGTTTTCAGACGAGCTGATGTAACCCAACCCAATACTTTCAAGATGGACTATTGCTAGAAGGTTATTAAACTGAAGATTATCCTTGTTAAACAAGGTCCATTTTGCAGTCCAATCAGCATCTTGATTTTGAATGCGAGAAATAAACCTAATGGTCATGGTAGGAGTGATTAACTACCTACAGGTTGATAAGATAGAAGAGAGAAACCAAGGATACTTCCCTTCATCTAACATGCTGATAAGGGAAAGACAATCTGATTCGATATCAACATCGCACCAGTTACTCTTTTTACAATGAAGTAAATCTTCAAGTAGAGTTCTGATTTCAGCAGCTATATGAGTGAGCTTCCCAAAGGTTTTGGAAAGTCCTTCCACCACTTCACCTTTGCTATTTTTATATTTTCTTTTGAACGTTTCATTCATTTTTTCAAAACCCAGCCGTAAAATTGAACTTCAAAGCAAGTCTGATAATCCTCTAAATATTATTTTGACGTTTGTTACGAAACCAAATTTGAAAACCGGTGTTATTGACTACGTTGTTTCTTCCAACCATTTTATGATAACTTCATTTTTAATTTTAAATGATTGAAAATGTTGTTCGTTAACTGTTTATGTATGAATGTATAAATGGTTAGTTTTAGATTTTATGATTTTGGGATTTCAAGATGAAATAACTTAGGTTTATGGTTTCTAAATACCATATTGGTAGGAAGGTTTGAAATGTTGAACTAACTAATTGACATAATGTTTTTAGCATGCAATTTTTGGGATTTTTTATGTATTAGTTCAAATTTGGCTTGCTCATGTTTTAATTTGAAGTATAGTTTGCAATTTACGTACCAGTTCCTTATATTTGTTTGATAACTAATTCAGGATTTTTATTATAATGATTCAGTTTATATTTTAACTAAAGTTCGTGATTTACGAATTCTATCTTAGTTGTGGTTTTCGATTCAAATTTTTATTTTTGTTGTAGTTCGCGATTCACGCTCTATATTTTACAATTATCGCGATTTCTTGTTATGCTAATGATTAAAACTTGTATTTGTTAAAGGAAGTATGGGCAACATTTGCCTTTTTAGATCATGTCTATTTCACTTACGAAGGAGATATATGACAAAAAAAAGAACATCACACTAAAACAACAAAAAAACACTCGGTCCTATTGTCTTCTAAGAGGTATACACAATCTACTAAAAATAAAGAAGGAAAAATATCTACCATAAAGCATTAGGACTTCAAAGACATATGACAATGAAGAAAAATCTTTCAAATGGGATTCTAAAATCGTACAACTTACAACCAAAGATGTAAAAACTATGTTTAGGTTAAGCATGATAACGAGAAAATGTCATTAAAAGGTCAAAGAATGTTACAACCAAGATATAATAAGGTAACATAATCAAGATTTGTCAAAGAATACGTGAAAAAAGGAAGACAAACTATTAAAGAAGTAAAAATTATAAATTTGAAGAGAAAGATATGAATCCATATTTTATATATAGATTGCATTTAAGGGTACCTATTCATTCACAATTCATATTTATATTAATATCTTCGTTTGCGTTTCACGCTTGTAAGTTATTCTTCATCTTTATATTTTTATTTAATTAGTGAACTAATGCTTCAATTGGTTATCCTATGTCTTAGAATTGAATAACAAAATCAATTGAAAAATAAAGAGAGGAAAAAGCAAAAGATGATACACTTATGATATTGTTATCTTGCTTAACATTATTCTTCTCAAAATCTATAAATGTATTAGGCGTGACGATGATAACCTACATCGAAAAAGCAATAAAAGAGAAACTTATACATTAAATACACAATAATTTTGACATTAGACCTAACAAAATTGTAGGATGTGTCATGCCATACTTGAGGAAAGAATGGTCAACAAACAAAAACCTGATCTTATATATATATATATATAATTATTCCTTTTGAAACACACAATACTTGGAGAAGGAGCGGCCAACGAAGCTTTGATCCTATTTTTTTTTAAATTGGCTAGGAATGGAAACATAAAGAGAATGTGATTTGACAAAATAAATTGAAAATATTGATGATGATCAATTATTTACTTGGAACTTTATATTTAGGTCTAATTCACGATTCTTGTCTAATAAGAATTAATGATTCGTATTTAGTATGCTTGCACATTTGCATTATTAAACATTCACGATCCACATCTTTTAGGAGTTTGAGATTCTGAGTTTCCATTTTTCACATTTGCATTGTTAATTATTCATGGTGTGCATCATTAAGAGTTTACGTTTTGTGTTTACTAAACTTATAGATTTGCATATCAGTCGTTTATGATTTACAACTAATAAGCATTTTTAGTTCGTGATTAATACCGACCCATGTTATCGTAGGTTTGGATGAATGATTGACTTTAACTTATACTGAAATAGTAGAATTTTAGGATGAGGAATCAGAAAAGAAAAAAGAGTTCAAAATAATAAGTAAAAGTAGAAGAAGAAAATAATGTTAGTAATAAAGATAATGTAGATAGTTTAGAGGAAGATAAATATGATCAAACATATAATGTACAAGCATATGGTGCCTCTGACGAAGATGATCTAATAAATAAATTTAGATTGAAGACACAACGGAAAAAATATACTAAACCTCCAAACAATCTTACTTCAAATCAAATAAGTCATGATGCACATCTAAGGAAATATATTTCCAATAAAAGATCTCTTGTTACACATGGAAGGAAGTCTAAACCAACACAAATAGCTAATAAACATAGAGTTGTTGGGACTTCATTACAGAAAGTTGTTTTGAAAGCAAGTAGAAAATATCGCAAGACAAGAATTCATTCATAAATATTAAAGTTACTGTAGAAACCGGTAATTGGGTCAATACTGAATGTCAAGCTTGCAAATATAGTTTACAAGTAAAGAGTAGCAAATAGACGTATGAATATATCACTAAAGAGAATTAAGGTAAGCCTCAAGTTAATGCACTTTGCATTTATAAAATGTGTCTTTATTCACATTTAGAATTTTGATTTGCGTTTGTATCATATTTTGGTTTGTGATTCGCGTTTATACAATACACGTGTTCGGAATTCACGATATTAAAAATTCATTATTCACGATTCACTTTCTTGTTAGGTCTTTGGCCACAAGTTGTTAGGTCTTTAGACACGATTCCCGATTCACGTCAGAAATAATTTACATTTACGATTCATGATTCTCGTAAGCATATTTTACGATTCGTTAATTTAATATACCATTTTTCTTGGAAAAACATAAGACGTAGAGAGAAAATCTAAAGGGTGAGGTGAATCATCTTACAAACTCAAAGAGGAGTTACAATAGTCAAATTTGGAGAAAGATTTACTTATTACAACAATGAGAGAAAACTTTGCTCAATATATGCTAAACTAAACTCTTAGGTTGCCTATATTTCAAACAACTATAACTTTAAATCAATCACCCTCCAAAAGATGAGACATGGAATTTATGTTATCCTCATGAATCATACTATCCTATTTCCTATAATTGTATTGGTTCTTTTTACTTTGTTTTTTGTTGCCATAGAAATTCCTTCCAATCAAGAAGGAATCAATTTTAAAATATTAAAAAAATTGTTAAATCCGTCTATAAACCTTTTACATGAGAATGCAAATAAGTTTTTTGATTGATATGAAGTTTTTACAAATGTGTTGAAACACATCGCCAAATGTAATCAATCACCTTACCAAAAGAATCTATTGAAGATGCATCAATTCAGGTAGATGGACAAATCCAAGTTGAGGAAGAAAAAATTCAAAAAAAAGATGCACAAATTCAGGACTAATGATACACAAGTTGAAATAATTAACATGTGTTTTAGCTTTTAACTTCATCCACGTTCACAATTGTATAGTGCATTTATTCATGAATCGAGATTATATATTTCATTTTTTTTCCAATTGTAGATATCATTTATTCGTGAGATGTATTTGTATATTTTATATTTGTTATTCAAATTGTTTTCTTAAAAAATTCACGATGTTGTGGTCTAGGGTGCTGTACTAGATGTAGTCCACGTTCAAAAGGAACATGAGAATGTACAAGTTGAAAATTCAAATAAGTTGCATGACCAAGAAGATATGGTCTAGGAAGAGTTGGATGTTGATGCTATTGAACGTGATGCACCACATAAAAAGGATGTGGTCCAAGAGAAGATGCATGTTGAAAACTAGAAGCATAATATGTACAGTTCTAAACCAAGAGAATAAATTGAAGGATGTACCGCAAGTTTTGAACCATGAGGTACCACAGGATACACAACATGGAAATTCTTATGGTCAAAACAACGAGAAAGATTTGAAGGTGAATGTCACATAATTTTAGTAGGAAAATTATTTTTTATGTAAAAAACTTAACTGTGTATTCTTGGGTTGTAAAAACTTTTTATCTAATTTAGATCTATGTGTTCCTTCTCTTATTTTATAACCTTTCTCAATTTGCACTCTTTTTTCATCTTCACTCGAGATTCGTACTTCATTAAAATATCTTTCGTTCGTGATACGTATCTTCTTCATTTTCTATTTACACGTGGTTATACTTTTTATTCGCGATATTCACTTATATTAATTTTTTTCTTTTATGTTTTTTGTAATGATTGATAAAAGAAATAAACTAGAAATTTTTTGACACTAACATATTTTGGTAGTGCCGGCTGGTGATGATATATATATTGGGAAATTAATAACCCAATAAAAACGTTAATTAACATAAAATAATATCGTAAATTAGCAAATACTTAAAAAGGCACCAAACAAGATGATCCAGTGTTATGGCTAGTTCCTAATTCGTTGATACAAAATTTTATTAGTGATTTGATATACGTGACCAATGATAACCAACTTGACTATAAAGTCAACAATATTCATTGAACTACTCGATTTTACATAAAAATTGGTAGATTGTCTTTATTCACAAATGGTTATTGTCATTTAATTCTCGATTCTCAATTAATGTCATTCACATTTGGTTATTTCTACTTTGATGAGGCGCAATTTGGAAAATTATTAGGCTAGCTAATGGTCTGGTCTAATTAGTATTTACTATTATAGATAGAAGGCAATAAAAAGAGTCTTAAATGTGTTTTGAGCCAATAAAAACATCTAAGTCTATAAGGGTCACTATAAAAACCCCATGTCATCTCATTTGAGGGGCACTATCTATTTCTTACTATTTACATGTTGTCAACTACTTTCTCTATCTAGACCATCTCTCTAGTCATACCTCTTAATAGTCCGGTGAGTCGGATCCGTGCTACTCAAAACATCCTACACAACTTCGAAGTGTCGATCTCTGACCTCTCACTCATTAGTGAAGTTTGAGTAATCCAAAACACAATACACAAAATCTAGACCCATCACACTTGATTCATAATTCTTATTTAACACCTTTCACATTTGGTTTTTGTTACTTCATTCACCATTCTCATTTAATGTCATTCATATTGGGTTATTGTCAATTAATTCAAAATTATCATTTAACTTCACATTTGGTTATTGTCACTTCATTCACAATTCACATTTAACATTGATAAGAGGAAGAAATATTTGGAGGAATTGGCTAAAATTGGGTAAATGAAGGAGGTAGTTAGATTTTATAAAAGTTCTGTAAAGAAACCCAACAAATGTGTAACATTGATGGGCCTTACGTAATGAATGATAATTATGTTCAAGAGTAGTAAAGTAGCAGTGGAGGAGGGGAAATATCATAAAAAGGGGTAATCCTGTAGTTTATGGACCCATCACTTGTACTATATAAAGCAACACCATTTTTTGAGAAAGATGATCAATTATTATTCAATCATTACATCATAATTCTTTCTGCTGCTTTCTCTCTATACTTTTCATATGCTATTCTCTCTTTAAATATTCTCTTACGAACATTGGTTAGACAAACAACCAATCTAAGTATTCTTTTGAACTATCGTTGGTGCTGTATGTGGGAACAATTGTTACTTGAAATCGTTCTTCCAAAACCACTATAGAATTAACGAATATCTTGAGAGAAATGTTACATAACTTGACACTGAAGATTTTTTGGTCGGAATTACATATGAAGGCCTATTGTCAAATAAAAATTGATGAAGGAACAAGATAACAACGATCAATATGTCGATGAGCTACTCGAAGAGTCTGTTTTAGTGTCTCGTAGGAAAGAACTTCTAGAAGACATAGAAAGGTTAAACGTAGAAAAAAGGCATTTCTAAGTTCGAAGAGAATTAGGTCGGAGGTTTGAAGATAGCAGGTGAGGGAAAAAGATGAATTAGAGGATACTTATAGGACTAATGACAAACATGAACAACATCATAGTCAAAATTGTTACTCTTCAAAGAGAAAAATTAAACCTAGGCGTCGGTACGAGTCAACTAAGTCTAGTGACTACTTCCTTTATGACTTGGACGATTATTCTACTTCTTTGGAAATGAGTAACCGATGCAAAAAAAATTATAAAATAAAAAAAATCGAATTGGCATAGAGATAGCCAATGAACGTCTCGATGAAACAAAGTTTCAAGGAAAGGAAAAAATATCCAAGAAAAAAGAAAGCTCGGGAAGTCACAATCTTGAATATCGTGTGAGTAGCCAATTCACATACCCGTCTGAGGAAGGTTTGTACAATGCTATGAACGAAGGTCCTTAGGGCAGTATGTATAAGGTATGATATAATTGGAGGTCATCTCCCCTCTTTGCGGAAATCTTGTCCGGACATATTCCAAAACGCTTTGACATCTCAAATCTAGAGAAGTTCGATGGGACACAAGATCCAGATAGTCATATTGAGCAAGTAAATAATTTTATGATCAAGTATGATGAAAATGATAAATTGATGTGCATGGCTTTTTCCCAAAGTCGTAAGGGCGTCACTTTGAAGTGGTATAACAGGTTACCTTAGGGTTGCTTTCTGCTAGTAATTTGTGGGAAGCAAAAAATTCCGAGTAAACGATGATACTATAATTTTTTATAGGAAAAATATTAGGGAAAGCTTGAAAGATTATACTAACCGTTTTATCAAAACCAAGACTGATATGGATAGTTGTGAGGACTAAGTGTGTTTAACAGCTTTTCGAATGAGACTTATCCATGGGATTATGAAGGATAATGCTTCAGAAAACAAGCTATGACATTTAGGATATTGCTGGATCAGGTTGAGAATAGAATTTTGGTGGAAGAAACCCAGGCATTGGAGATGGCTTCTATGGCAAAAACTGAACAAAATCAATTCCAACAATCTCAGATGGTGACATATAATCTACCAGCATAATTTCCTTAACTTATCATCCGAAAATTGATGTCCGACCTAAAGCCCCAACCCAGTTACCTCCGAGACCGAAGGTGAATTCACAAGTGGAAAATGTGCAACAAAGTGTTAGGCCGATTTCAAACAAGTGGGTCTGACCAACTTATTTTGTTGAATTAACATAGTGTGTAGCAAATTGTTTTGATAGGGCTCAAAGTGTCAGGGTTGTAGCAACATGATTATATTGGGTATGATACCAAAGATTTTACGGTATTAAAAAAAAGGAAATACAAGTGTTGTCTGGAAATGGGAAGTTGATAATATTTGTTAAGAAAAATTATCTTACAACTCCAAAGCAAGAAAATACTTTGATGATTTCAGGGCGTATTGATTATTTTGACGTTTCTTTATAGTATATAGATCCAAAACCAGGCAAGAATCAGATCATATTGATGAAGGAACCAATTATGAATGGAAATGTTAGTAAATTGTTTGCTTTCTTTGAATCATTGACAATTTTTGAAGGTGAGACTATTTCAGGTACATCAAGTTATTCTTGGAAAAATGAATATCGTATGTTTGGTAACCTACTTAGAGACAGGTGCCTCACCGCATATTTATAGGATTCTATCTCCATTACTTTGTTTTGAGAATGATGATACGAGGGATGTGGTCGACTGGCATGACGATGTTGTAGTAGTCGTGGCAGAAATTGCAGGGGATGAGATACAAAGAATTTTGATAGACACTGATAGCTCTGCCAATATAATATTCATGAAAAATTACAAAAAGATAGAGAACCCACCAAAAATTCTTTGGTCGAATCGAACAATAATAGGATTCATAGGATTGACTATCGAAGTGGTTGGGGAATTTTAAGGAAAAGTAGAGTTGGGTCATGTACCATTTAAGAAATAGGTGACAGTGTTGTTCATTGTAGTAGATTCGCCAACTTCATATAATGCAATCTTTGGAAGATCTTAGTTGTCTAAAATGCATGCACTCGCATCAACTGTTCACTAATGCCTAAAATATGTTGTGGGAATTAATGTAGGGACAATGAGGAGCTGTTTGAAAATGACGAGAGAGTGTTACCGAACAACATTGGCCCCAAAGCAGATAAAAGGGGCTGAATCAAAGAAAACATATAAATTAGTGGGGTTTTCCTTGGGATCCAATCTCGTGGATGATCAGGGGAGACCTCCGGGTTTATGGTCCCTGAAAAAGGTTTTGCAGATCATGTTTTTTCGAACGGAAGAAGTCTGAAGATTGGTTCAAATTTATCTCCGGAGGTGAGGGAAATGTTAGTTAAATTTTTATCAACAAAGGTACATATTTTTGCATGATGTACAGAAGATGTAATGGGGGTACCTGCAAATATTATTTGTCTTTAGTTAGCAATACAAAGCGGTGTACGCCCAGTTATCCGAAAACGAAGATTTTTTTCTCAAAAATTTTTTTGAGGCCATCTTGGCTGAGGTGGATCAATTGTCTATGGTCGGCCATATGCGAGAATCGCAGTATCCATTGTGGACCGCCAATCCAGTTTTAGTAAAAAATAAAAATGATAAATGGTGAATGTAGACTGATTTAAAAGCTTGTCGGAAAGATCCATTTCTAAGGCCTCAAATAGATCAGTTAGTGGATTCTACGTCAGGAAATCGATTACTTTCGTTCATGGACGCATACATTGGGTGCAATCAAATCAAGATGGATCCAAACGAACAAAAAAACACTTTATTTATCACCGGAAGGGGCCTGCAATGTTATAAGGTAATGCTTTTTGGGTTAAAAATGCTGGAGAAACTTACCGGCACTTAGTAAACAAAACTTTTGAGGCTCAGATCGTACAAAATGTTGAAGTATATATTGATGATATGCTTGTAAAACGTGCAAGGGATGAAGACCACTTTGCAGATTTAGAGGAAACTGTAGGCAACCTCAAGAGGATAAACTTGAAGTTAAATATGGAGAAGTGTATATTTGGGGTACGATCAGGAGAATTTCTTGGGTACATAGTTAGTGAGCATGGAATATAGGTTGATCATGTACAGTTAAATACTTTAAACACAATGACATCGCTTCAGATGATCAAGGATGTGCAAATTCTGACAGGGAGATTGGCAGCTTTAAACAGATTTATATTCAGGGTTTCGGATAAATGCGCCATTTTTCCAAGTATTGAGACAAGAAAATTTCTCTAACTGGACTCAAGAATGCTTTGAATTATTTAAACAAATCAAAGAATATTTGTCCTCCCAAAAATCTAGAAAAAGCCTAATCAGGGGAAAAATTGTACATTTACGTAGTGGTATCAGATTATGTTGTGAGCGTTGTTTTGATTCGAGAAGTAGATAAGTGCCCTCGACCAGTATCCTATGTGAGTAAAAGTATTTTAGATGCAGAAAAAATATTATTTGAAATTAGAGAAGTTGGCTCTCACTTTGGTTACTACTGCTCAGAAGATGAGACATTATTTTCAAGCTCATTCTATTATTGTACGAACATCTTTTCTATTGAAGAGTGTGCTACAAACTCTTAATGTATGGAGAAAAATAACTAAATGACCAGTGGAATTGGGAGATTTTTACATCAAATTTGAACCCCGAACTGCAATTAAAGCACAAATCTTAGCTGATTTCTTGGTTGACTTTCATTCCGATCGGTTAGAGATAGAAATAGATGAAGAAAGTTTCGAGGCACAATGGACAATCCAAACAGATGGAGGTTCAAGTGTATCAGGATGTGGGGCGGGAGTGCAGTTGGTCTCTCCAGATCATATTGCAATGTATCAAACTATTCGGTTCAGGTTAAAAGCATCAAATAATGAGGCAAAATATGAAGCCTTGCTCACATCTGTAGAGCTAAAACATTTAGGCTAATGAGTAACTCACAACTTCTTATCAATCACGCATCTCGTTAATCTTAGGCTAGAAAAGATTATTTAGTGAAGTATTCGAGAGAAAAAGCTTTAGCGGTTGTCTTCGAAAGTATCAAATATGAACATGTTCATAGGACTAGTAATTTTGTGGTTGATTCTCTAGCTACTACTTTGTATTCTGAGGAGCATCCTTGGATCCTCACACAAGAAAATCCTTCGATATTGAAGGGGTTCAAGCGGGTGGAAGAGTTAGTTGAAACTTTTTAAATTTCTACAAGTACGAAAAATATTGGAGGTACGACATCAAAGAGTTTTTGGTAATTGATATCTTACCTATTGGCAAAGTAGTAGCAAAGAAAATATGGTTCAAGGAACTTGGTTATGTAGTACTTGGGGACATCTTATACAAAAAAATATTTTAGCATGACTTTACTTCGATGTTTTGGGAAACATGAATAAAAAATTATATTGCCTGAGTTACATGATGGAAAAGAATATGTGCATTATGGATACAAAAATTTGATACGAAGAGTTCTTTTGGTAGGACATTATTGGCTTAAAATTGCTTCAGTATCCAATGAATTAGTTAAGAGATGTGATACTTTTCAAAGATTTACGAACACAATCCACACACTAGGAGTACCTCTTGAATCAATATTTCAAGCCTTACCTTTTGATCGATGATGTATTGATCTGGTCAGACCTTTACCGATGAAATATGAAGGACGACAAATGATAATAGTTGTGGTAGAATATTATTCTAAGTGGGTGGAAGCTGAGCTATTGATAGGATCAAAAGCCAAAGATATGATCAAGTTTATTGTCTTTAATATTTGTTGCTACTTCGATGTTCTGAGGAGAATGACGATGGACAATGGGCCACAGTTTGACAATAAAGACATGATAGGTTTTTTTTTCTTCTGAAGGTATACAATAATGTTTCTCAACATAATTCCTTCAACAAGAAAACGGTCAATTTGAGGTAAATAATCGGACAATTCTTAATAGGCTCAAAATAACTTGGAAAATATAGCTGGAAAGTGACCAGATTATTTATAGAAAGTCATATGGTCATATCAAACCAGAAATCACACTGCAACTCATGAATCTCCATTTGCATTAGTTTATGGGATGGACACTATCGTATCATTTGAAGCATTTTTCACCTCGTATCGAATCAATGAATATTCCAAGATGCTAACAAAAGAGAAAAACCTACAGAATTAGACTAAATTGAACAAAAAAATGAGGGCACAACTGAATTCTTTGCACTATCAAACTCCGGTGAGAAGCATGTATGCTTCCAAAGTTCGACAAATAGAATTTAAAATAAATGAGAAGGTTTTGAGGAAAGTAGTTTTGCATACAAATTAAAAAAGGTTTGGAAAGTTATGACCTAATTGGGAAGGCCCATACATGGTAATTGATAAGGTAAAACCGGAGACATATCGACTCAAAATACTTCACCAGAGCAGGGTCCAACGGGAATTGAAGACCCTAGCTGAGGATTTTTTTATTAGACAATCAACTCGTTGTCCCAAACTGATAAATGAGTCTTCCAGCCTCAAGAAATTGGATATGGCTGGAGTCTGGAATCCCTTATCGGTGTCAAATTTTGACGGACGGTTGAAAGTATTTGTATATAATTATGTGCAATACCATAAGATATTAACAATCGACCCCACAAATTATTCCCCAAAATAGCCTCGATGTTCGAGGGCATTTTGATATCATATTTTTTCTTCGTTTTTGACTTAGTCTTATGGGGAGCAGAGGAACTTATTTTAGCTTCACCCTAGGGGTGGCACCTGGATCTGCGTGGAAGGTTCAACATCAAAAGTCGAGGCAGGATAGGTTGAACATCCACAATGGCTACTTCTTCGTCTTGATAATCTTCAGGCTCATCCACTAAATGCATTTCTCTAACTTCATTGAAGAGTTCGAGAAGCAACACTCTTGAGGGTTTTGTTGAAGGAGCACTATTTGTTATCGATGTCAGTTGAGGGTATGTTGTTGGAATATTTTGTGAAAGCTTTCAAGGAATAACCTCGGGTGTGTTTTAAGGGGTGCTTTAGGGTATTTATAGGTTTAGAAGTTTTAGATGTAAGAGGATCTTCGAAGATCTTTTCCTCTTCGAATGATCATTTTTTGTTTTCTCAGCTGCTTGGTGTTTATCGCCCATTGGAACGAATGTTGAAGCGTAATTTGGTTTCTTTGAAAGGCTAGGGTCACGTTTGTCGAGCGCCATACAAATTTGACTGGGGGGCTGAGTGGTTGAAGGATTGGATAGAGCACCAATATATGAAGTCCCTGCCAACTCAGAATGTTATTTTTATTAGAGGCTACTGACTGTAGCAGGAGGTTTTAAGAATTTGCAACGGTTTGGGATCCTCATCTAAGCCAAAAACATTTCTCTATTTGACTCTCTTACTTATGTTAAACCAGTCCCAGATCTTGTATCTCTCAAGTTGGTGGGGATGTTTGAGTATGAAAAGTGGAAGAAAGTGTTTAGGAAAATGATAAACTATTTCTCTCTCTAACCAAATATTTTTCTCTCTATATCTCTAGAAGCTATAAAAATGAGTGACTTTGAAATGACAAATGAGTCAGGTATTTATAGATAGAATTTTGGGCTTAAAACGATTGCAAGGGCCGAAGTAGATGAAAGGTTTTCCTTAGCTGGCAAATGCTTAGGAAAGATAAAGAATTTTGTGGAAGATATTCATTTTACTTATGATTTGAAGTACACGTGTGCTGAGAAGTGTAAGTAATCTGACATACGTAACCGCCTAAAAATCTATTTGGAAGCCATGCACGCCTATGTCAGAAACCGAGTGACACATGGATTTAGAGTAGAGCATGCTTGGTGCTGTCAAAAATTGTTTTGACATGTGGAATTGGAATGAAGCACGCGTTGTACTGTTAGAAATTGTTGTGACACGTAGATCTAAAGAAAAACATGAAGTGCGTAATCACGACTCAAACAATCTGATCAATGATGTCACCATTGCAATGAGAAATATAGGGCAAAATACGTTGGATATCTCGAGGTGCTTTCATCGTTCTAATGAGAAATATAGGGCAAAAGACGTCGAATATCTCCAAGGTGCTTTCATCGTTCCGAAGAGAAATATAGGGTAAATGAGGTCGGATATCCCCATGATTTTTTCATTGTCCCGATGAGAATTAAATGGTAAACAAAGACGAATATCTTCGAGGCGTTTTTATCAAATCATTCCTTACTCAAAAAGATTTACAAGGACTAGGGGGCTACTGATAAGGGGAATAAATGTTTTGAAGAACTAGCTAAATTTGTTAAATAAAGGAGATAATTAGATTTTATAGAAGTTTTGTAAAGAAGCCCAAAAAATGTGTAACATTAATCTGGGGCTTATGTAATAAATGATAATTGAGTAGTGGGGTGAAATACCCTAAAAGAGGGTAATCATGTAATATATGGACCCACTACTTGTACTATATAAAGCAACACCCCGTTTTAAAAAAAGATCAATCAATATTCAATCATTACATCATAATTCTTTTTGCCACTATCACTCTTTAATTTTCATGTGCCATTATCTCTCTAAATATTATCTTACGAACATTGTTTAGACAAACAACCCATCTAAAAAATCTTTGGAACTATCAAACATCATTCACAATTGTAATATGTTTTTATTCGTGATTTGTATATAATTTTATATATTCGTTCGCATTTCTGCTGTAAATTAAATGAGAATGAAGAATGAATTAACAAAAAACAAATATGAAAGACGTTAAATAAAAATTGTGAATCAAGTGTGACGAGTCTAGATTTTGTTTGGTCTTTGTTGCTTGTTAGAGACTTCCACACGACTCTGCGAAGGTGGAGAGAGAGATCTTATACGACTGTACATGTAGTACATTCTACATAAAATTCCATATAAAAATAATTTGTGCTCTCAGCAGATCTTGTTCTTTAAACAAACTTGACAGTTGTAACAAATCGTTGTCTTCATCAACGGTCCATTACATACCTACGATAGTTCAATTTTTTCTACAATACAATATTTGGTAAATGAATAAATATGACATACTTTAATACTTATTTAAAAAGAAGTGATCAATATATGGACGAGAAACAAATTTGGTAGGTAATTTAACTTGGCGACTCACCTAGTGGGTCTTTCCGAGGACTCACCTGGTGATGGATATGATGCTAGTGATGAAGAAGACTCCAAGGATGGGAGTTCAGAATAAGAATAAGAAAAAGAAAATGATGATGTGAGCGAGCCTAAAGGAGAATATATTTATATCATGTTGCATTGTGCAAGTCCTTGTTGAATATAAGACATTTTGTAGTAGGGTCGGAAACTTTTTGTAAGTCTTTGGTAATGCCAAATCATTTTTGTTAGTTTTCAACTCAGATTAAGTCAAATCCTTGGGTTTCCCGAGGTGTTTTGCAATTGCTATTTATCTTATTTCCTTATGTCTTTTTGTTTCTATTATTTAATCAATTTTATTCAAAATAAAAAAAAAGTGACTCCACAAGCCATTCGAATGTAATCCATTCAAAGACATATAAAATTGAAGTACACAAGCCATTCAAAGGTAATCCATTCGAAGGCATATAAAATTCAACATACACAAGCCATTCGAAGGTATATAAAATTAAAGTACACAAGCCATTCAGAGGCATATAAAATTCAATATACACAAGCCATTCAAAGGTATATAAAATTGAAGTACACAAGCCATTCAGAGGCATATAAAATTCAACATACATAAGCCATTCGAAGGAAATCCATTCGAAATCATACCAAATTTAACATACACAAGACATTCAAAGGTAATCCATTCGAAGGCATACCAAATCCAACACACACAAGCCACTTCGTGGGAAAACGTATATTAAGGAAAATGTAGTATATTAATAATGATTCGGACACATCGTTAAAACTTCCTTGAGCTACCATGGTGGGAAAGAGTGTGCCCCATATGTTTACATTGATTAAAAACAAAGTAAATATTTACAAAACGTATGTCCTCAAGAAACAACCTTAAGTGTTCGAAGTTCTATGGGTTCTTCAAATGACTGCATTCTTGATCAACTAATTGATATTCCCCCCTCCCTTTTCAATCCTTTCACATAGAATGTATGGTTCTTCCCAATTTGGCGCCAACTTTCCGAGCCTCCTATCTTTAGTGCGTAAAAATAATTTTCTTCAAACATTATCCCCTACTTTGATTTATCTTCGTTGTATATTATATGCATACATTATCCTCATTAACCCTTGATAATGCACCTTTCTTAAATGGGTTTTGATTCCATTTTATTTGATCAAATCTAGTTTAGCTATTACTACAATTTCATTATTCTCTTCAGAATAATATTGAGCCCTAAAAGAAGGGAGATTGGATTTTACCGGTGTTATCGTATCCATCATATAGACCAAAGAAAAAAAGAGATTCTTGTGTTGGAGTATGCAGAGTAGTTCGATAGGCCCACAAAACTTGTTGTAAGTAATCTGGTCATTTGCTTGCCGCCCCTCTATTTTTTTAGGCCCATAAAAATAGTTATGTCTAACACCTCTATATTATTGTTAGCTCGGGGATGAAAAGGTGAAGAGAAACAATGGCGAATCCCTCTTGCTGTACAAAATATTTATTTATCTGTTGTCAAATTGGGGACCATTATATGTTGTAATACTTATAGGAATTCCAAATCTGCAACATATATGAGAATATATAAACTTGATTACTACTTTGGAAGTAGATTCGGAGAGAGGTGCAACCTCCACCCAATTAGAGAAATAATCCAATGCCAATATAATGGTTTGAAGCCCTATAGTAGCCATTTATAGGGGTCCAACCAAATCAAGCTCCCCATCTATCAAAGGGTACAACTTCAAGTATTGATTTCATAGGCATTGCTCGTACATGTATTGCAATTCTAAATATTTGGCATGGATCACATCATTTAACAAGACCCTTCTAATCAAAGCTTTGTAGCCATAATGGGCAGAGCCTTCCTCATAATCTAATTAATATAAAATTACTTGAAACTCATCGAATATGAGGTAGCGCAGTAAAGGCTTGTTAAAAGATTTCTTGTAAATGACCCCTCTAAAAAAAATCACGTGCTTTAAAATTTAGTTTCTTAGCTAGGATTTTGTCTTTAGGAAGGCTTCCTTCAATAATGAATTCTTTGGTCTCATACCTCCAATATTGGCTGGTTATTATAGATATTTGAAAACTCTCCTCAATTTCAACTCCCATTTCGAGGGTTGTTGTTATGGAAGGAAATTCATTTACCAAAATCCGAGGATATACCTCAGAGTACGTGAAAGTGGCTAAAGAGTCAGCCATTGAATTTTAAGCTCTTAGCACATGCTCATACTTTACACGTTTTATACATGTGGAAGTTTGTCTTAATACATGCAAATATTTTACTAACTGTTATTTCTTTGTTTCTAATTGTCTCCGAGCTTGATGTATGAGCAACTATGAATCATTTAGCAATCAGATTCTTTTGGTACCGCATATTTGAGTAAGCCTTAAGCCAACTATTGTTGCTTCATACTCAGCTTCATTGTTCGAGGCATTGAAACTGAAATGTATATCCTGGTACATTGAGTCTTCAAAAGGAGAGAGTAGACAAATTCATACTCTACAACCATCGTGCTAGATCTTTTGCAGGCTTATTGATAAAAAATTCTTTGCAGGGTCGACCTGAATGGAAATCAACCAAGAAGTCATTTATAACTTGTGCTTTGACTGTTGTTCGAGGAGAAAAATTGATATCACAACCCCTAATTCTACAGACCACTTGAGGGGAAAAGAAGTTCGAACCGTGATGAAGTGTGCCTGAAAATAGGGCTTCATTTCCGTGGTTGTTATTACTAAGGCCAAAGCTATATTTTCCAACTTCAGATATATTTTCTCAGCATCTAACAGAATCTTACTAAATATAAAAAACGGGACGAGGGTAATTGTCAACTTCCCGAACTAACACCGCACTTACAACAAGATCGAATACTTCAAGGTATACATAAAGTCTTTCTCCGATGAACGGCTTAAACTGAGTTTTAGGAGAATATACATGTTTCTTGATTTCGAGGAACTCCCAATCACAGCTTGGTGACCAATTAAATTTCTTGGCATTTCTCAATACTTGGAAGAATTGTGCACATTTATCAAATGACCTCGAAACAAACCTATTCAACGTTGCCAGCCTTTCAGTTAACACTTGAACTTATTTTGTGGATCAAGGAGGGTACATAGCCAATAATACATCTAATTATGCTAGATAAACTTGAATATCTTTCTCATTAATTATGTACCCTAAAGAATTTCTGCATCGTACTCTAAAAGTGCACTTATCTAGATTTAACTTCAAATTGATGGATTCCAGGTTAGAGAAAGTTTATTTGACTTGGACTCTTTACCATCATGTCATCAATATAAAATTCCACATTTCTCCCGATTTAACAGGAAAAAACTTTATTGACTAAGAGTTGGTAAGTAGTCACAACACTGTTTAGGACGAAAGGTATTACCTTGTAACAGTGTAGCCTCATGTCAGTGATGAATGTCGTATGATCCTGATATTTCAGATCCATTTGTATATGATTGTACCCAACAAATGCATCAAAAAAAGACAACGTTTTATTTTTATAAGTGGAATCCACCAACTCATCTATCCAACGGACATGAAAAGGGTCTTTGGGACAGGCCCTGTTGAGATATGTAAAATCAATACACATTCGCCATTCGTCATTTTTATTTTTTACGAGAACATGATTTGTTGTCCATAGCATGTATTGAGATTCCCGAATATCACCCACCTTTGTTAACCTATCTTCCTTTTTAACAATAGCGTCAAATTTTTCTTTAGAGGAAACTTTTTTTCTTTGTATCACTGGGTCTGCATTTGATCACACATATAACTTATGACAAATGATGCTAGCTGGTACACATGTTACATCTTCATTACACAAAGAAATGTTTTGAAAATTCTTACATAAGAAAGATAACAACTTTTCTTTCTATTCAGATGGCGATTTGTTTCTAATTCTGACATTTTCCCATCTGCCAAATTGTGTACTTCCACCTCTTCATTTGGAATAACTGTGTTAGGAGTCTCTCTTAGATAATCTATTTTGCTTGGATCCAAAGAGGACTTTAATAATTTCTATCCCCTTTTAGTGGTTTTATTCTCCAAAGACTTTGGAGCTAGAATAGTGACATAACATTCTTTAGTTACATTATGACTGCTCCAAACCATTCCTACTTGGCCTCCAACAACGTATTTCAAGCACTTGTGAACTGTTGATGCAACAACATGCATCATTCATAGCCAAGATCTTCCAAATATAATATTATAAGGGATCAGACAGTCTACCACCATATATAGAACTCTTACAATTTTTTAAATGGTTATTTGCCAAGAATTACTTTTCCTTCAAACAGCCCAATAACACCACTAGGTTTGCTTGTAAATCCTACTATGGTTCTGCTTGATTAGAGAATAATGGATAGATTCTTCATTAACTTGTAGGTGGACAAAAACAGATATTAACTAAGCTACCGGTATCGATCATGCATCATTCATAGCCAAGATCTTCCAAATATAATATTATAAGGGATCAGACAATCTACCACCATATATAGAACTCTTACAATTTTTTTAAATAGTCATTTTCCAAGAATTACTTCTCCTTCAAACAGCCCAATAATACCACTAGATTTGCTTGTAAATCCTACTATGGTTCTGCTTGATTAGAGAATAACGGATGGATTCTTCATTAACTTGTAGGTGGACAAAAACAGATATTAGCTAAGCTACCGGTATCGATCAAGATGCGTCAGAATTCAGTTCCTTCGATAGATGCCTATATGACCACAACATCCTCGTGTAGCCCATCAACATTTTTTTAAATCATCTTCACCAAAAATATAAATAGAGCAGGATTTTGATACAAGTGGAAAAATATTTTTCCTTCTAATTGTGTGGTCAAGCTAAACACACACCTTTTCCTAGAATAACTTGAAGGTGTTGTCATTGTGTCTCCTCTGAAAATAGTTAACTATTCGAAGAATTAACACAACTTGGATGCCCTTCCAACATTTTCAAATACCACATTCAATCGACCCTGATCCAGATCAGGATCCAATTATTTCGAATCTACATCAAATTTCTCAATAATCACCATTGTACTTTTCTGTTTAGTAGCTTTTGAGGCTTGTCTTCGAAAAACTGGTGAAACTGCTTGCACCCTGCTCGTACTTTCATGTGATATATTACTCATATGTCTTTTACTTTTGAGATTTGAAAAAGGTAGTTAGCTTCTCATTTTCAATTAATGATTTTATCTCATGCTTCAAAGAAATGCAATCCTTAGTATCGTGTCCTACATCATTATTATACTTACAGATCGTGTGTTTCAATTTTCCCTCGGAGTTTGGATAAGTGCAAGCCTTAAGCATTTCACAAATTCTTTAACCTATCATAAATGATCGCAATATTTCCAATCAGTTCTGCAAAATAACTAGGATAAACCCATTGATTCCCTCTTGGTCTAAATTGTTGCCCTTGATTAGACTGGCTCATTCTAGGTCATTGAGAACTCTATCTGGAGTCTCTCAGACGATTTCTAATGGTAGCTTGCGACTAGCTACTAGCTTGTGGAAGAGGGATTGAAGGTGCATGCCTATATTGATGAGGCTGTCTCAATATTTTAGTTTCGTCCACAATCATTTGCTTTCTTACTTGGTTTATTAAACCACTCCAAGTCATGGATTTCTTACAGGTTACCGTATCAACCGACTCACCAGCGAGCAACCCTAATCTGAGTGCAGTTTTAGCCACATGTTCGAAGCATTCTACCAATCCATCTTTGGTATTCACAAAACATTGGGATTAATCTTTCAAAGATTCATTAGGGTGTTTCCAACAATGAATTATGGTATCCTTGTTTCCTCTAAGTTCTTTACTTCCCACAAATTATCTTCAAAAGGCCATCCAAAACATATCAAATTTCTTGATTGACCCTTGCGGTGATCTCTTAAACCACTTTAAGGTGTTGTCCTTGAAAGTTTAGAACTGGCTCTACACAATATCTTGCCTTTACCATTAAAACTTATCATGAAATTATTAACTGCTCAAGATGTTTATCAGAGCTTGGCTCGCATCATCGTTTCTCCATTTATGAGATGTCAAAACTCCTATTTACATGTTCGGAGAGGATTTTTAAAGACAAGGACAAGTGCCTCCAATTATGTCATTGAGTGAACACGTGATCCTCATCAGAAGTAGTAAAAATCTCTCGCTCGGATTGAATTATGAATTGATCACTCAACAAGCGATATATGTTATTGTCAGCTGACCCATTCATCTAACCATAATATTATATCTTTTTTCTCTTGCCCTTTCGACTTCTATTATTTCCCGAAGAATTCTCCTTACTCGTCTTATGGTTTTTTCAATGTTTTTTAAACTGAAGTTTTCCTGTCTTTTTTTTGCGATAATTGTCACTGCTCGAAAAAGATGAGGAAATATTTGATTTTGTTGTAGAGCCCTCAGTAGACTCCAAAGTGCTGGAATATTGTTTAACTCGAAACGTTTTCTTAAGATTCGGAATATGTTAGGGATTTTTATCTGGCTCATCAACTTTTGGATACTCTGATGGAATCTTTCCCACCGAATCCCTCTTAACCTGTCTCTGGGCTCTCAACACTTCAATTTTTCCTCGTAATTGATCTCGCTCCGCTTACATGAGAAGTATTTCTTCAGTATCATTATTCACGGGAGACGTGTGTACATGCTCTTCGTCAACTCTAACCTCTTCATTTTCAAGACGGGGTCTATCTTCATATCATGATTCATGTTCCAAAGAAATTTGAAGGTAAACTTTGTATTTTATTTTTTGGATTTCATTATTTGGGTACCTTGCTCTAGTCTCCCACTATGGTTGCCAATCTGATATAGTTTAAATTGATTCAGAGGTTATTTAGGTAATTATGTGGGTGGTATGATAAGTTGAAGGTTGAATCTAGAGAGATAATTGAGTTAATATATTCAATTGTTTTGAGAGATAAAGTTCAATCCTCTTAAATGTTGTTCCTCACAGAATTTATAGGATGACTTTGGGTTAATGGCCCTACGGGCTAGGAAATGGATATGTGCCAAACCTAAAAACCAAGAAAGCGCATTAACCATTATAAATTTATACATTTTGCCAAGGATAATAAGTAAGGAAGTGGCAAGCACATAGCTGAGTCAAAAGGTAAAAATGCATCGTTAATATATCATTAATCTTAGGTCTAAATTTCCACCTTGAAGATATCTGATCCTATCACTACTACTACATTCAAATATTTTCGATCCCATCAAAGTGAACTAAACCTTCAACAATTAGATTATCAGTTCAGTTAGAATCTTGTTCTTAGAGAGAGAAAGTAAAAGAGATAACTGAATTATAGAGAGAGAAAGTAGTTTTGAGAATTCATCGTCTCACTCTTTAGCTATGTTGAAATAATCTGCCATGTTCATCACAAAGGGTGATATGTGCCTGGCCTTACCCGCTCCATTACCATATAAAGACCCCCCCCCCCCCCAATTTGGGGCCATCTTTCCAAGTCACTTGTCCTTTGTATGGAGGAATACTTTCCTTAAGACTTTGTCACCTACTTTAAAATCCCTCATTCTCACCTTCGAATTATATCGAATCGTTATCAAAGTTTAATAATAAGTCATATTCAAATGAGCTCTAACTCTTTTTTCTCTGATCAAGTCTAGGTCCGTTCTTTTTGCATCGTCATTTACCTTTTTAGAAAAGTGAAGTACTCAATAAGAAGGTAAGTAGACTCTGCAGGGCTAACAACATCCATACCATACACCAAGATAAAATGTGTTTCTTGAGTAGCTTCTCTAGGAGTTGTATGATAAGCCCACAACACCTCTTGTAAATAGTTAGGTCATTTCCCTGCAACACCTGCTAACGTTGTCTTCAAACCCTCCATAATAGATCTATTAGTTACCTCCACTTGATAGTTTTCTTGGGGATAGAAATGTGTATAAAAACATTGCATAACATCCATTGAAGCGCAAAAAGAAGTCATTTCTATGTTGTTAAATCGAGGACCATTTTCTGTGGTGATTTTCCAAGAAACTCCAAAGCAACAACAAATATTATTCAAATTGAACTTAATAACATCCTTGGCTTTTGTACCAGATAATGGTTCAGCTTCAGCCCGCTTCGAAATGTAATCTACCACCACTATAATCATCTGACATCCTCTAGAGGGCATATGCAATAGCCCTATCAAATATATTCCCCATCTATCAAAATGGATAGCTTTGGGTATGGAAGTGAGTGGAACTGCTGGTTTATGAGTAGAAGTGGCAAAGTATTGACAAATATCTCAACCTCGAACTAAGACCTTAGCATCATTCATAATTGAAGGACAATAATAACCTGCCAACCAAACCCTACGTGTCAAAGACTTAAACTCACGGTTAGTTGAACCTTCACCATCATGCAACTTAGATAAAATCTCTAGAGATTTTTTCCTACCCAAACAACGGAGCAATGGTCTAATTAAATATTTGTTGTTCACGAATCCGTCTAATACAACGTAACCATTGGCCTTATACCTTAACGTTTTAGCCAGCTGTGCATCTTGAGGTAACAAACATCTTATTAAAAACTTAAGGATATCAGACCTCCAATCACTTGGAATTATCTCTGGAGTAAAAAATACTTCCTCAACATATTTACATTGTTCTGAACGTGTTAAAATTGAAGGACTCTTATGTAGCAGTATCCATGGATATTCTTCTGTATAAGAAATTGTTGTTAAATAATAAAAAATTGTATTATCTCCTTGGTTAATATGCTCTACAATCACTTTGTCACACAAATTAGTAAAATTTCGAAGCTCCCGCAGATACAAAATCAATTTATCTTTCTTGGCTTCAGATACACATGTGAATCTATTTTCAAACTAACTGTTTTTGCTCCACATATATTTGCAATACTTAATCTAGCTAACGCAACCTCATACTCGGCCTTATTATTCGATGAGTGAAAACCAAACTGAATAGCCTAATGCATTGCCTCCCTAGAGGAGCGACTAATTGAACCCCTGCAATACATCCCAGTATGCTAGAAACATTATTAATTCAAACTACCCATATCAAAGTTTCTAGACCTCTTTATCTATCCCCTCATCTGATTGGCTCGAATGAAATGCGACTAGAAAATCAGCTAAGTCTTGAGCTTTAATAGTCGTTCGAGGAGAAATATTGATGCTAAAATGTCTCAGTTATATTAATCATTTGTTCATTCGACCAGAAATGTCTGACCGTTTTAACACATTCTTTAGTGGAAAAGAAGTTCGAACCACAATGATGTGAGCTTAAAAATAAGGGCGCGTTTTCCTAGAAGCCACCACTAAAACCAAAGCCATTTTTTCAAGTTTCAAATAACTTTTTTCCAATGCCAACAAACTTTTACGGACATAATGGAATAGCTTTGAAACTCCCTTGTCTTCATATATCAAAACAACACTCACAACGAAATCAGACAATATTATATATAAAAATAGTTTTTCTCGAGTTTGAGGCTTAGACAAAATCTCTAGTGACAACAAAAGTTCTTTAATCTTTGAAAAAGCTACTTCATAATCTGGTATTCATTCAAAATATTTGGATCTTTGTAACACTTGGAAAAAAGGAAAACATTTGTAAAAAAATCTTGAAATAAACAGATTAAGGGCAGCTAACCTTTATGTTAAAACTTGCACCTCCTTTATAGTTCGCGGGGATGTTATCGAAACCAAAGGCTTCGGTTGTTCAGGATCTTCCTTTATCCCTTTTTCACTAATGATATGCCCTAAAACTTTCCCTGATTGGACACAAAAAGTACATTTTTTAGGATTCAAGTTCAAATGAATGACCATTAAATTAAGAAAGGTCTCCTCTAAATCTTTCATGTGTTCACCATCTGTCGAAATTTTAACAAATGTATCATCAATATATACCTCTATATTCCTTCCAATATGAGGAGAAAAAGCCTTATTCACCAATCTTTGATATGTCGCTCCAGAATTCTTCAAACCAAATGGCATAACTCTATAACAATGTAATCCTCGATTAGTAATGAATAAAGTACTTTCCTGATCTTTTAGATCCATTTAAATTTGATTATAACCTACAAAGGCATCCATAAAAGAGAGAATTTTATTCTCTGGAGTAGAATCAACCAGCTAATCTATTCGAGGGATATGCAATGGATCTTTAGGGAGTGCTCGATTTAAATCTCTAAAGTTAATACACATTCACCACTTTCCGTTCTTCTTTTTTACTAACACTGGATTTCATATAAAATTTTATTATATCCTCTTGTTTCCAAGCAAAAACATCCAAATTATCAAACAAAAACTGCAACAACTGATAACGCAAAGCAAGAGATAACAATGTTCATATTAGTAAAAATTTCCCATTAGAAAAATATACTACTGAATATCCTCACTCAATGTTAAAGAACCCAGAGTATCCCTCATCATCTATCCCCTCTTCATCTGAAGTTAACCCTCTTAGTTTCTATTCAGCCATATGATCCTCAGAATTAGAACGTCGAACCCGAAGTGTTGTTGCATAACATTCTTTGGCAATTTTTTCGTCGCTTCGAAGCACTCCAAAATGATCTACAATGACATATTTCAAACATTGATGAGCAGTAGACACAATATCATACATCCTTTAAACCAAGATCTCCCAAAAATAGCATTGTAGCTGATTAAACATTCAACCACCATGAACAGGACTTCGAATTTATTTTTAAAAGATCATTTTCCCAAACACACTTCACCTTCAATTTCATAAATTACTTGAGCTTTTAACCATGCAACACCAATTTAAGTACGATAAAACCAACAAATTTGAGGTGGATTACGCATCTTATCATACGTAGACTTGAATAGCACATTTGCAGAACTCCATGTTTCCATCAGAACACATCGAATTTCAGTTCTAGATATATATGCCCCTATAACCACTGCATCCTCATGAGAACCAGCTACTCCCCTCAAATTATCTTAATCGAACAGAATAAAAGGAGTATCATGTTTGCCATCTAAATGAGTAGACATCCTTCCTTCTACTGAGTTGCTAAACTGGTAATGTGCCTTTTCGTGGAACTATTAGTATTACCAGACATAGAATCTCTCCCAAAGACTGCTAAAGATTCAAAATACTCACATAAAGTTCGAACTCTTCCTTGCTCTACTAGTTCATCCACAACCATCAAAATTAATAGATCTGGATTTGTGTCCACATATTCTGATGCCACATCAAACTCATCACATTTAAAATCTAAAATCATCAATGCACTTTCTTGCTTCAAATTTGGATTAACAGTTTCTTGTGTTGATCAGCTTGGAGTTTCCACTCCACTGCTTTGCCCTTTAACAAAAGCTGTCAATTTTCCATTCTCTATTAGAACATGTATCTCATTCTTTAAAGCTATAAAATCTGCAGTGTCATGCCCAATATCATTATGACTTACAAAAAGTATTATTGTGTTCTTCTCTAGGCCTGTTTATTAGAGCTGGCTTTTTAAAAATTACATGACCTTTAGACTTCTCATAAATAACAACAACATTTCCAGTCAAGTCAGCATAATACTCTGGCCTTATCCACTGATTTGGTCTTGGCCTGTAATGTTGATTGTTTGTTGTTACTTGAAAAGAAACCCTTTTTGTTCAAGGAGGTAAATTGTTATTTTCCCTTGAACATGAAGGTGTGTGATAGATTTTTCTATTCATATTCAGGTCCACCTCGAACTCTGGTGGACTCCTCTAATTTAATCTGATCTTCCACTTGAGCCATTAAGGCCTCAAAAGTTAATGCTCTCTTTTTTGTCGTTTCGTTTGCCAAATATACTGGTAACAACCCTTGTCGAAATACAACCATAGCAACCAACTCATCACAATTATCCAATCCTGCTTTTGTTAACACAAAACGCTTCGTATAATCTTTCAATTTCTCTCCCACATATTTTTTAAATTGTATTAATTTATATCCATTTACACGCATCTCTTTACTTCCCAAAAAATATCATCGGAAAGCTCTATAAAAATCCTTAAAGTTGGTTACAGATCTCTTCGGAATTCTATTATACCACTTCAATGCAGTACCCTTGAAGGTCTGAGAAAAAGCTATGCATACCAGCCTGTCATCACCTTCGAATTTCATCATATAGTTCTTGAATTGTTCAATGTGATCATTAGGATCCTCCATCCCGTCAAATTTTTCAACCATAGAGATATTAAAGCGCTTTGGAAGAGTAATGGACCTAATCTCAGCTGTTAAAGGAGAATTTATCCAGTATACTCCTTGTGTGTACTGTTCATCTCCTCTTGTTCACATAATAGCATACAAATTTTGATGAGCTACACTCGTGTATTGTTTAGATGTATTCCCTTCACACCATTCAGTTTCTCTCAAATAATGAGGTCCATTGTCTCTCTTTGATTTATATTCCTTACGCAATTTTTGATGCCGACTTCTTTCTACTTTTGAAGATCCCAGATACCACTTTTGTATATTACTAGACGTGATATACCCGTGTTTATCTCTTTTTTTTCTTTTCTCAAAGTACGATGTTCTTTATCAGATTTAAAATGTGCTTTCTTCCGATCATTTCGAATCTGATGAGCTGTATACGATCGATCTGATTGATTTTCCAACTCGTATTTCTCTTCAGCTTGTGGTACCTCAGATTTTAGCGTACCTGACTGAAAATGTTGTTCTCTTTGAACATATTTAGCATTCAATGCTGTTATTTTGTTGAACAACTGATTCATCCGATTTTCAATGTTAGAATGACCTTGCTGAATCAGAATTTGATCATCCTCTTTACTTTCTTCCTACGTAAATCAGATCTTTAAGTTTCAATAGCTTTTTCCACTGTTGGATTCTCTTAATTTCTTGGTTCCATATCGATCTAAAACGATATAACTGAACAAGAATTCCATAATTTTTGGTTTTCTGTTGTGAAATCAAGGTACCAATCGAATAGAACTCCCATTATTGTCGTCAATTTATTGAGTTAGAGTCTTGTTCTTAGTGAGAGAAAGTAAAAGAGAGCTCTGAATTGTAGAGAGAGAAAGTAGTTTTAAGAATCATAAGTTAACTAATAAAAAATGTCTTACTTTATTCATCGTCTAACTCCATATTTATAGGAGTGTGAGACTTCTATAAATGAATCAGTTATACAAATAGATAAACTGCACTATATTTATAAAAAGTTTAAATATCCACTTTCAACTATACAATTTATCACATACAATCTTAGTTTTATTACATTTAATATTAAATATGCAACTAAATTATCCATTCCACTTTTAGAAATATGACCTAAGCGTTTGTGCCAAAGATTTGTTAAATTTCAAATTTTATTAATTAGTTTATTTGGTACTTATGTGTTCATTGTTTCATTGCGATGTTAATTGTATCTAATAAATACAACTATCATTCATATATAAACAACTAGTGTCAACCATAACCATTTGATTATTTAAAAATATACAAGAATAACCAAAGTTGTCCAAAACATGAAAATGAAATTCCTTTTAAATGAATGTACATACAATATGTATTTCAAAATATAAAAATTAACCAATGGATATTAACAAACAAAAATCACAAATAGCCCTCCATGGTATAGATGGATCTTTCAACATTATCAAGGCTTTAGCTTATTGTTGTACCCTGAAAAGCATGATAACTCAGTTAACTAACTGTCCATTTCTGACGTGTACAATTATAAACAGTTTGAAAACTTTTATACCTTAGAGGAAGTGACTGAAACACGAACCCAATCACACATTCCTCAGGGAGATCAATTATAATAACCATTAACTTAATGCTAATCATATAAATTTCAATAATGTACTCATTGATGGTCATTTTCTTTTTATATTTAATTGTGGATAATTCATGCATAAGCCTCTATATTTCCCCCTTCTCATTTTGATAAAATGTTTCTCTACCTCAATGAGAAACTTAAAAATACTTGTGATCTTATATGGGACAACCTCACAGAATGATGCATTTATCCCTTGCCTCACTATTACCAAGCATAACCTATTTTATTTATCTCATGCCTCACATTCTCGTGTCTCATTCAGAGTACTTACTTCAGTGAGATATATGGGTTTTGGAACCATCAATACTCAATCATAATCATGACATTTTTGATGTAGTTACATATCTTCTTTCCATTGGTAAAAATCGAACTTCTCCAAAATTGGATATTTGTTTCCCAACTGTTGAAGCTACCAACAATTAGTACAACAATGCATATCACATACCACATAAGATACACTGTTATTTGACATACAATTCTTTAAACAATAGTGTTTGAATATGACATATTACATAACATAACATACATCGCTAATAAGATACATTTAAGCAGACATATTAACATGGATTTGTATGAGTTTGATAAAAATCATTGTTGATCTAATTGTAATTAACTTAATTTAAGTAAACCCTTCTTTGGATTGGTTACCCTATTTTAGTAAAACCATTAATGTTCAATTCACCATTGACATTCTCTTGTTCATGATTAAACTTTCCAAACATTAACCTTCTTTTGCACCGGTTAATGCTTGCAATAATATAATCATGGACTCTCAAGATCTTAAAATTCTTAATTTACCAGCTAAATATGACTTTAATGATATGTTGTCATATTAATTCACTCACCGCGCTCAAGAAAACCTTAGTTTTACAATTCATATAACATTTAAACACCAAACTATAACCACACAAATAAAACAAAAAGTCAAAATATATCATGTGGTCATAGGTCTAAAGAAAGACCCCTAAATGTGCACCTAATATGCGCAAATGCAATGAAGCCTTTTTGCTACAACAACCTGACATTGTCGCGACAAATATCGTCGTTGCTACAGAAAAACAGTCAGTTGTCACAAAACTGCTACCTGCTACCAGTTTTACCACGACAACAATAAGAGTTGATGCGACAAAACAATGCTGTTATGCATTTTCGCTCAGTGTTGGGTCTGTCGGATGCAATTTCAACCTTTTTCAACGACAAATAAAACTTACAATTGAGTAAAGTATTCCAAATTTGGCTCTACAGACATAAACCATAACATGTTTTATCTAATCTAATCAAATAATACAACAAAAACTCTTAATCATGCCTTATCCATCTCAACAAAAATTAATTCTCCAATAGTGAAAATTTTGTACTGAAAATTATATTCACATATTTCTTGTCAAAGAAATAAAAAAAATATATTATCAAAATAATGGTACAGTCCATTGATATATATATATGCACTTTTCAAATGTATTTTTCTATTACACCTTTCACATTTGTTTTTTCTATTTTGAATTATTAAAAATTTACAAAATTACTAATATCTGAATTAAATATGTTTGTGACTAAACAATTTTTTTTAATTTGACCTCTGTTGAATTTTTGAAAGAATGTTCGTAACATTAGATATGTTTTTTTTGTCGGTCAATCCGTAAAATTCACAACCACCAACACCGAAAATGTAATACACCATTTTATGTTATAGACATCAAATAAATTTGACTTGTTTTAAAAAATTTATCATCGAAAGTTGGCGCTAATATTTTTGATTTGCTTTAAAATTTCATATTTTATTAGCTTTAGGAATCAAAGGCCTCCTAATCATAAAATGATCTAGTTCTAAAATCACATGAAAATTTTATTCTTTACCAAAAAAATTAAAATATTTTTGATTTAATAAGAGCTTTTAATTTGCGACTAATTTATTTTTTCAAAACTAATCCAAAATATTTTATCTACTTATCATATATTAATCATAAAATCATAAAATGACGTTTGCCTTTATAATAATTCTTAGTTTCCTTTCCTCCATTTCCAATGTGATTGCAACACCTTAACGTAGCTACAATCTACAAGATAAAAGGTTCCGTGCGTCAACATCCTACTAGTGGCTCTAATTTTGCATCTTATGGCAACTCCAGTCAACAACAACAAACCAAATCGTCCAAGAATGTAATCTTCACCTCATCCGTTAGAATCGATTTGATGGCTTAAAATTTTTATTTGACGCAAGCAAAGCTAAAATCCTATCTATTTCAATCTGAAATCGAGAAGCAAGCTCAACCTAAATTTGAAATAAAAAAACACAACAAAATTTATTCTTTTTCACTTGTATTTAACTTTTTTTAATTTAAAAAACGTAAACATTATATTAAACTGATAACTCTATTATATATATATATATATATTCTCTAATTATCAATCCGTATTTATTAAAATTTATTTTCAAATTTACAGCTTTGACAACGTCTCTTGACAGTTGGAGTTCTCATTTAAATTATCACAGGTACCCATTTATTTCTAGCAGATCCAGACCTGTTTACCAACACTAATCTTCTAGTTATCGCATTGACTCTCTATTTCTCCTCAGCAGTACCCTTATCAAACTCAAACAAAACTAATATCGTTTTGATTCTAACCTGAAATCGAGAAGCAAACTGCCACTTCAAAATTGATTTCTCCGTTGAATTGCTAGAATATAAAGGATTTAAAAGTAAAATAAAAAATGGTGTCTTAAGCTTTCAGAACTTTGTTTTTTCATTCTGGACTTTGGTCCTAGTCTTTTGAGTCAGGCCCATAATTTCTAGATTAATACGTTACACCTTTCACTGTATCCAACTTTTTTGGATTTAAGAAAAACGAGAACATTATATTAAACAGATAACTGTCGATACACAGTGTTGAATAATTCAAATATCAATTGATATTTCAAATAATTTATAATTACATTATACATATCTATCTATAAATACTTATAAATTATAAATTATAAACTATAAGGTATCTAAGGAGATGAAAACTTTTTCTTCAAGAACCATTGGTTCTTCATCTTATTCCCTTTGCCATTAATGGTGGTTTCTTCTCTATAAGCAGCTTCTTCTTCCCTGCTCTCTTCTTAGCATTGTTGTTTTTATCTCTGTCATGGAGATATATAAAAATGCTATTTTCGAAGAAGATTTTTCAGTTCTATGCTCAAGAAACAAGGATCAAAGAGAAATTAGAAAAACCAGTAAATCTTTTGTTGAGGCAGTAAAAGCATCAATGGAGGAACCAAAGAACAAAATGGAACCGGAATCTGTTTGTTATAATGGAAATCACATCTCAATACAATATTCTAGTAAAGTTAAGGTGATCTTGACTAAATCCTCAAAAGTTACGTTGATTGGGAAGTTCTCATCTGGTATTCCTAAAAACATTGTTATAGATAATATTCTGACTTCTTTAAAGTTAATGGGTGGTTATAATACCTTCAAATGAGATTCTCGACATATTATCTTGGAGTTTGATCTCATGGAAAATGTTGTCAATATATGGGCAAGAAGTGTTTGGAATCTGGGAAACATCACGATGCGTGTGTTGCGTTGGACACCAGACTTCAATGTAAAATATGAAAGTCCTCTTGCCCTGGTTTGGGTCAGACTTGAACGAGTTCCTGAATTGCTTTATGATGTTCAAGTTATAACTGATATTGCTGCTACTCTTGATTTCCCTTACAAAGTTCAATTTGCGGAGAAAAATAGGGTTTACAATAATGTTGTTTATGTTTTGGTGGAAATGGATGTTGCGTTAAAGATTCATCCGAGAATTTGGGTTGGATTTGGGAAGAATGATGGGTGCTGGTTAAATGTTTCTTACAAAAATCTTTATAAATACTGCTCTGCTTGTTATCATTTAGGGCATAATCAAGATGATTGTGTGAAAATTCAGAAAGTTAAGAGCAAGGAAAAGAATCAGGGAATTGTCAGAAATGAAACTTCCGCTTTATTAATATCTAAAGATAATGTTTACAAAAATGAAAATACTAAAAAAGATAGTTAAAAAGATACAAACTTGATTTATGTTCCTAAACTAAATTCTATTGTTGTGGAAAGGAATCCTTCAACTTCTATATTGAATGTTCCACTTCTATGTTGAATGTTGATGATGGGAAAAGCAAAGAGGCTCCGAGCTTCAATGAAGATCATGTTCAAGATCTTCAAGCTTTCAAGAATGATTTCGATTCTCAATGAACGGATCAAGATTCAAAGGATCCTCCAGAAGAAAAGGAAGTTATTGATGCTTTAAAAAATCTAAACAAAGTTATGGACTGAAAACTTTCTCAAGAATCCAGTAACCTCTATTCAAGAAATTACTCTCCAATGAAATGAAATATAGGCAGTGAATGTACCAGTCCTGTTAAGATGATAAGTTTAGACTCTCCAACTGATCAGGGATTTAATAATATCCTGAAAAAAAGCTAAAGTTTGTTAATAAAGGTAAGGCCAAGTAAAAGGGTTTTGAAATCTTTGCATTTCTCAGGGATAAAGAAGACATACAAATCTGTCTCTGATAATGATTAAAGTCTTAAACTGGAATATTCGAGGTATTAATAATAATCCTAATGTTGGAGGTTGAAAGACATTATTTTTAAGGAAAATGTGAAGTTATTAGTTATTCAGGAGCCTATGATCAAAGTTGAGGTTAAAAGGTATGTTGCTGCTAAGCTTGGTTATCCTAATTTATGTGCTAATTTTACTAATAAGATTTGGGTCTTTTGGTCTGAAGATATCAATATTAGCATCCTTGCTAATAATGATCGGTATATCCATATGGATGTTTGCTATCATGGTATTCCTAGCAACATTGCTTTAATTGTTGTTTATGCTAAGTGTAATAGGTTTTTAAGGAGGAATCTCTGGACTGAGCTTAAAATAATTTCTACTGAAAATCGTATATGGCTTACCATGGGGGACTTCAACTTTGTGGCTTCTGCTGAGGAGCAAAATGGTTGCACTGCTCTGTGTCAAAACAACATTGATGAATTTGTTGATGCTATTACTGACTTCCATCTTGAAGATGCTGGTGTTGTGGGCTCCAAATTCACCTGGAATAAAAATTTGAAATGGAAGCGTTTAGATCGGGTGATGTTCAACACTAACTGGGCTGACATCTTTATTTATACTCAGGTTATCAACATGGTCAGAACTTGTTTAACCATGCTTATCTTCTTATTAATGCATCTATTACTAACTATAATTTTTGAATAATAAGAAAAGCTTTAAGTTTTTAAGCATGTGGGTATCTGATGACTCTATCTTAAGTATAGTTGAACATAATTGGAACCTCAATATTATGGCTCCTACAAAGGATATATTTTGGTTCAAGCTGAAAAGGTTGAAGAACTGTTTAAGAAATTGGAATAAAAGCCAATTTGGTAATATTTTCAATAACATAAAGGAAGCTAAGGATAAGGTGAAAAGAATGGAGATTATTCATCAAACTGAAAACAATAGTTCTCCTAATGCTGATCTTAAGAAGGCTTTTGCTTTTCATCTTGAGGCTCTTAGAATTGAAGAGACTTTTTGGAGACAGAAATGTTATAATTTCTGGTTAAGGGAGGCTGATAATAATACTAAAGTTTATCATGCATATGTGAGTAATAAAAGAAGGAAAATACTATAAAATGAATAAAAATTGGAGATTGTTGGGTTTATAATGACAGTGATATAGGAAATTTGCCTGTAAACTATTTTTCTACTTATCTGTCTTCTAGTCCTTATTGGAGTAATGAAAATGAGGTTGAAATGCTATCTGATCTCATCTTTGATGTTATTCCAAAACTGGTTTCTGATGAGGAGAATGAGTGCCTCATGAAGAATGTAAAGGAGGAGGAAATACGGGATACTATTAGCACTATGAAAAGAGATAGTGCAGCAGGTTTGGATGGTTACAACATCACTTTTTATATAACTTGTTGGAATATTATAAAAAATGGTCTTTGCAATGCTATAAATAAAGATAAAACAAAGGTTAATACCTCAAAGAAGCTGCACCAATGCAGAATTAACAGTTTTGAGAGCTCTATTGGATTCACTACTGAGAATCTGCTTACTTGCTACCTTGGGATCACCCTGCAAAATAACAACAAAGCTCAGAACTTTAATCATTTAATGGATAAGATCAATGGAAAAATCATGGAATGGAACTCAAAGAATCTATCTTTTGGGGGAATATTATCTCTACTTTCTACTATACTAATCGGCATTACATATTATAGGATGGAAAACTCTATGTTACCAAATTCCGTGATTAAAAGATTGGAATTTTTTTTAATAAATTTCTTTGGAGAACTAACATAAATGAAAAAAGTATTCACTAGGCATCTTGGGATAAAATTTGTTTTCCCTTTGCTGAGGGTGGATTGAATATCAGGGAATTAGCTGATATTCAAGCCACTTACTCTCAAAGTCTTTGGTTCACCTATAGGAAGAAAAATTCTTTTTAGGCTTTATTTATGCATGATATTTATAACAGGAATATCCATCCTTTAAAAGTTAACTGGCCTGGAAACGCCTGACTGGTATCAAAGGAGAGGCTGAAAGAAATGTTAAATGGCTTCTTGGCAGGGGAGAAATGGACTTCTGGACTGAGAATTGACATGATCTGCCACCCATTCTCGATCATCGTTTGCCAACCAACAAGTGGTTTTTGGAGGCAACGGTTAACTCCTTTTGGAAGGAAGATACTTGGGACTTTGAATCACTGAATGACTTTATTCTTGAAAACAGAAAAGAGCAAATTAATAAGTGCAAAATCAACAATGCTAAAGATGATGAGATGATATGGATGTTGCTTCTTGATCATCTCTTCAACTTTAAGTTCACTTAGAATTCTGTGAGAAGTTCAAAATGCACTTCTACATTCAACAAGAAGATATGGTCAACTATAACTCCCAGGAAGTTTGCTTTTTTACTTTGGAGACTCATGCATAATTACATCCCAATTGACTCTGTTATTCAAAATAGACACTTTCACTTAGCATCAAAGTGTTTATTTTGTAATAACTGTGAAAATTTAAATTATCTGTTTGTCAGTTGTCATTATTCTTGGAATTTATGGGGTCATTATAGAAATTTGTTTAATATTAAAGTGAAAAGATACATGCAAATTAAGCATGTTGTTTATAATTGGTTTTGGTTCTCAAACCATAAAATTCGTATCACCCATTGCATACCAGCTGTAATCTGTTGGGTGATATGGAAAAGTCGCAATAGTGCGAAGTATAAAGATACTGCTATCAATATTTATACCTCAATTATTATGATCAATAAAATCATTTTGGGCCTAGACATCTCTAAAGTGCTTACAAGAAAACACTGGTTGAATGCCAGTGATAATGGTCTGTCTTTAGGATGTCTATCCCAGGAAAATATCATTTGAAAAATTACTTATCTGAATTGGTTGCCTCCTGTAAATGGCAGGATGAAAATGAATGTCGATGCCGTCTGAAACAAGAGCTCTATTGGAAGTGCTTTTGATCTACAAGGAGAAAAGATGGGTAAGTAAGGATATTGAAACTGATTGTTCCCATATGTGGATATGTAGAAGTATGATTCTACCTTCAATGTCTTTATCTTTTGTTTCAAGAGACCAAAACCGGACAGTGGATTGGCTCATGACATAGACATTGAAATGCAAAGAGAAGTTAAGCTTCTCTCATTTCAATGCCCCAAATTCCTCCTCTCGGTTGTGTTTCTGGAAAACATGAGCCTTGGTTATGTTTGTACATCGTAATCCCTCGATACTGTTGGTGTGTGATTTTCTTCGCAGATTGAAGATCGGGAATGTTGATTAAAGGAGTAATTTCTGGAGTTTGAAGAGTCGATTGCACTTGGGAAGTGAAGACTGAGATTCAATTCTTAAAGGTGTTGGGTTCTAGAAAGGATTTCTGCATTTGGTTGATGGATTTCCTAGAGATAGGTGGTGTGAGACTGGGAATTGAATTTCGTTTGCTGGAGATCAGAATTGGAAGCTATGGTGGCTCAAGGTTTCTTTTAGGGTTTTGCAAATTTGGATTTGAGGATGGAGTATTTGGAGAAAGCTTGGTGGATCAAAGTTTTGATTCAGAATTGGCTGTGAATTTCGCTTCTTCTTCTAAAGCTGTCCTCCCTCACTCTGGTGAAGTGGAGAAACTTTGGAAAGTCTGGTTATGGTGGTTAACAGCTTCACGAAGATGTCTTTAGACTAAAAGTCAATTCGGTGTTATTGCCTTTTAGTCCCTCATTTTGTATGTTTAGCTAATTAGCTCTGTAACACTTTGTAAATCTTTTATTTTGATAATATAGTTATATTTTATACTAAAACAAAATTTAAAAATTAAAAGTTAACCTCTCTTGATTAAAATTGATTTTCAAATTTACCAATCTTGATAATATATTGAAGTTAACCTCTCTTGATTTTCAAAAAGTTAACCTCACTCTCTTGATTTTCAAAAGTTAACTTCTCTTGATAATATATTCTATTTATCAATCCATATTTATTAAAGTTGATTTTCAAATTTACAGTCTTGAGAGTTTGGAGTTCTATTCTAAAAATATTTAACAGCAAACGACGTCGTTTTATAACATTAAATCTGCAAAATTTCGCCGTTGCCGGGGATCGAACCCGGGTCACCCGCGTGACAGGCGGGAATACTTACCACTATACTACAACGACTTCGGGACTAAAAAGTCAAATAATCCTTTAAGACTTGATCCGACACATACCACCCAGCGGCACACCCCTATTGAAGACTAAATTCGTTCCAAATTTGTAGCTTAAATATGAGCAATACAATTTTTAGAGCTGAATTATCTTCTGAATAGTTCTTTTAATTGAGGAAGCAAAGCAGCATAATCAGGCCTAAAAAAAGACAGTCGCAAAACATTTAACAATCAAGAAAAGTGCCTAACGATTTTATTAAATATCATCGAGAAGGGTCCAAAGAGCTCACCTTTCAGCGCGGTAGTCCGCCAAGATTTCGAGAAACATTTTATATTTACCTTCTTGATCTAGTAAGTCTCCTTGAATTCATTCAAATAGGCGTCGGCATACAGCGAATAGGCAATCAATGTAAGAAAGAGGTACAACCAAAACTAAGTAACTAAGTAATTTTGTAATAAAACTAAGTAACTAACTAATTCAACTGGTGTCATATCCTCGGAAAGTAATTTATTCAGATTTTGACACATGGATTTTTCCTGTGAGCTACAACCAAAAGATTCAAACCATCTAGTTGATTGCTAGAGAGAGCAAGATCAACTATGCTGCCTCTGAAATTACACAACCAATCGTAAACAGAAGAATTGACAGGGTTTCTTGATATATCAACAACGGATAAGGGCCGGCCGTGAATTAATGTTCAAATGAGATTGAGGACTAAAGCCTGAGAAATTCATGTACTTTATTTTATTCAAGGAATTGTAACTGAGATCAAGTGATTTTAAGCTGGAAACATTGGCAAACTGATAGGACAAGGTTCCACCAAGAGCTGCTCTTGAGAAATTCATGTCTTTATTTTAGTCAAGCATTTGTCTAAAACTACAAGATGGTTTCGTGGTGTAGTTGGTTATCACGTCAGTCTAACACACTGAAGGTCTCCGGTTCGAACCCGGGCGAAGCCAAAATTCTAGTTTTTGTAACATTTTGATAAGTCAGAAACACAATAAACTGTATTTTAAGGCTTGCTTGATGCATCTACCTCCTCTGATCCTTAGGGAGCAGTCTCGTTTGGCCCAAGAAGAGAGATGACCATACTCATCTTTAAGCTCCCTTTTAATTTCAACTAGTGTCTGTCTTTTGCTCGCCTTTTTTCGTCACCAAAAATCTATTTAAGATGCATAAACTACTTCACAAAAAATGTTACGTGTTATGTTCTTCTTCTGCCCTATTGAGTAATGATCTGAGTTCAATTGAAACTAAGTCATATAATGATTTTATTGTTGAACACTTTGGTTTACCCACATAGGTCTCTGGGAAAATGAGAGTAAGTTTCAGTTTACCACCCAACTCTCATGGATATATAGTACTAAAAAGGCTTTGCACACTATGAATCATAATAAAGAAGAAAGGAAGAAACAATTGAGGTACCTGTCCCTGATGCATTAGCCTAAACATACATGCCAAACTGAATTTCGTGAGATGAAGCACGAAGTGAGAATGGTGTTGTTTGAAGCATCTGGCAAAAGTCCAACAAGCTCCTTAAGCAAATCCCGCTGATCCACAAAAAGCCCACAGACCTGCAAAAAGGTGCCACTGCCAGTGCGCTGAATGTTGTCCCGATTAACAAAATTCCATGCGAATCACAAACAGGCCACAAAATTCCAAGTGAAAAAAGACTAGACAATTGAATAGTTTTTCTACTCGAACAATCACACAGGCAGTACCAGTCTGAAAGACATAGTCGCAAAGCAATATAACAGTGACGAAGATTGTCTAACTTTCACTAAAACATTGTCCAGAAAACCTTCGCACAGAGCAGAACTAGGAGATTCTTAATCTTCGTTAAAGCTTTTGCAGCTAGTGGGTCAGTTTTTTCTGTAACAAAATTAACAATACAAGTTAAACTTCCAAGTGATTCGCACCGCCTAGTAGACCACAAAGATACCAATATTTTGACAAGATAACGAATTCAAGCATCAACCACAATAGTACTTGCCTCATTCCTGGATGAGGTGTCCATCGCCACAGGAGGTGTGGAGGTAGAGGAAGGGCATGCAAACTCATCCAGCCAGGACAAAACCTAAGAGCTGACGATCATCATCACTTCAAAACGCTAAGAGCTTGCAATTCCTTCAAAAGGGTATTTAGAAAGTATACAGAAATCGGCAACAAACAAACACGAAAGACACAATAAAAGAAGTGATTGTGTTTGTACTCAGCGATCATCTTCATACCCTCAATCGTAATCTTTGGTCGCTCAGCCCCACAGCCACCGCGACTCCGTAACCCAGCCTGTCGGTATCATGATCTTGAACATCATAAATCTTATCACCACCTTCAAATTTCGGTCTGTTTTTGGTCGCATTCGAAATCTTCCTAATCCTGTGCTGTGGTATATTTTAATTTTATTACCGACCCGTCGGAGCCGCTAATCGAGTGGTTTTATTGAACATCATAATATTTTTTTAGCTTTAAATGATTAAAAATGTTATTTGTTCTCGATTCATGTATTATTAGTTAGTTTTACGCTATAAATATCACGATTTTGGAGTTTCAAAATGAAATAATGTAGCTTTATGGTTTCGAAATGTCATATTGATAGGGAGGTTTGAAATGTGACATGATGTTTTTAGCATAAGTTTTTGGGATTTTTGATGTATTAGTTCAAATTTGGGTTGTTTTTATGGCTCGTGTTTCAATTTTAAGTATAGTTCGCGATTTGCGTAATAGTCCATATATATTTGTTTGATACCTGATTCACGATTTGAATTATATGATTCACGTTTCTATTTTAGCTATAGTTCGTGATTCACAATTCATATTTTAGTTGTGGTTTACAATTCACGATTTTTATTTTAGTTGTAGTTCGCGATTCACACCTTATATTAATACAATTATTTGCGATTGTTGGTTATGCTAATGATTATAACTTGTATTTGTTGCAGAAAATATGGGCAATACTTGCCTTTTTTATTATGTCTATTTTCACTTACTAAGGAGTTACATGACAAAAAAAGAACATCACACTAAAACAACAAAAAACACTTGGTTGTATTGTCTTCTAAAAGGCATACACAATATACTAAAAACGAAGAGGAAAAAATATATACCATTGAGGATTGAGACTTCATAGACATTAAGCAATGAAGAAAAAGATTTCAAATGAGATTCCATATTCGTACAACTTAAAACCAAAATATAGATGAATGGTCAAAGAATGTTACAACCAAGATACAACGAGGTAACATAATCAAGAATTATCAAATAATACACGAAAAAAGGAAGACAAGCGATTCAAGAACAAAAAATTACAAATTTGAGAAGAAATATATGAATTCAAATTTTATATTTAGATTGCATTTATATCAAGACAAGCGATTCAGATTTTCCATTTTACATATTTGAATTTTTAATCATTCGTGATTAGCATCTATTAAGCATTCAAAATTTATGTCTAGTAATCTTGCACATTTGCATTATCAATCGTCCATGATTCACAATCAATATGCATTTTTATTTCGTGATTAATATCAATTCCAATCTTTGTAGGTTTTGGGTGAGGGATAGGCTCTAAGGTATGTTGAAACATAAGCATTTGAGGGTGAGGAATCAGAAAAGGAATGGAGTTAAAAAAGTAGAAGTATAAAAATAAAATAATAACACTAACGAAGGTAATATATCTAATTTAGAGGAAGATGAAGATGGTCCAACATATAACGTACAAGTATATGGTGCCTTAGATGGAGATGAGGTGATAAATAAATTTAGATTTAAACCACAGTGGAAAAAAATTACTACACGTTCAAGGAAGGTTACTTCAAAGCAAAGAAGTCCTGATGCACATTCAAGGAAATCTATATCCAGCAAAATAGCTCTTGTTGCACATCCATGAAAGTCTAAATCGACATAAATAACTAATAAACAAAGAGTTGTTGAGACTTCATTACTAATGAATATGAATCTTGCGAATAAGGTCTACAATTTTAGAGTAGCAGATATATGCTTGTAGGTATCACTCAAATGAATTAAGGTAAGCCTCAATCTAATGCACTTCACATTTATAAATATGTCTCCACTCATATTTAAGAGGTACTACAAGATGCACACCATGATAAAATTCATGTTTAAAACAATAAGGAGGATTTAAAGGTGAATGACACACAAGTTTTGTAAAAAAGATTTGATTATGTAAAAACGTTAATTGTGTAGTCTTGGGATGGTGTAAAAACTTATTATTTAATTTAGACTTATGGCTTCCTTCTCTTATTTTGTAACCCATCTCAATTCACACTTTCTTCTCTTATTCATTCATGATTCATACTTTATTATTATCTATTTCATTCACGACTCATAATTCTACTCTTTTTTATTTGTGATACACACTTTGTTATACGTTTCATTCACGATTCGTAGTTTTATTACTTTTTTCTATTACATTTTTATAATGATTGACAAAATAAATAAATTGTAAAACTTTTGAAGCTAATATATTTGGGTAGTGCTTGTGTGTGAGGAAATATATTAGGGCGTTAATGACTAAACAAAAATGATAATTAATGTAAAAGAATACCACAAATTAGCAAAGATTCAAAAAGACACAAAACAAGTTGATCTTGTGGTATGATCATTTCCCACTTTTCTTACAATTTTTTTATTAACGATTTGATATATGCACCAATAAAGAACAATTTGACTATAAGGCAAACAATATTCATCCAACAATTTTATATTTTACTTATAAATTGGTATATTATCTTCATTCACATTTGGTTATTGTCACTTAATTTTAGATTCTCATTTAATTTCATTCACATTTGGTTATCTTCACGTTCATAAAGGTCAATTTGGTAAATTATTAGGCCAGTTAGTGGTTCGGCCTAATTAATATGTACTATTATGATTAAAGGGCCATAAAAAAAATTTGAATGTATTTTGGACCAATAAAGCCACCTAGACCCATATGGGTCACTATAAATAGCTCATGTCACCTCACTTGAGAGGACCATTCATTGTTTACTATTCACATATTGTCAACTAATTTCTCTCTCTAGACCAACTCTTTACTTATACCCCTTCATATTCTAGTGATTCCGACCCATGTTAGTTAGAAACATCCTACAAAATGCCAAATTGTATATCTTAGACCTCTCACTCATCAATAAAATTAGAGTTATCCAAAGCACAATAGACAAAATCTGGACTCATCAGTGGCGACCATAATGAAAGCTTTCCTTTAAATGGTAACCAAAAGAAATTTTCAAAACCAAATATCCAAACTAAGTCCTATTATCTAAATAAAGTTATTACAATATGAAAATCCCAAAATTAACCGCTACAACTTTTGTCCCGAGGAATAAGGTTGGACGATTATTGAATAAATATTATGATATGCTCGATCTTGGTGCAGCCTCAGGGGGAAGAGCAAAGGTCTTAGTTCGGGTCTTAAAACACTGTGTGAAAGTTCGAGAGGGAGACATGGAACAGAATCCTTGTACCATCAGGCTAAAGGGATATAGTGATTTCTATACAAACGAAAGTCTGAACAAGGTCGTCCTTCGACGAGATATTAGAGGATGAAACATATGCGCTCACTAGGCTTTGCAGTCCGACTCATCCATGGAACTATTGAAGATATGATTTATGGATGAAACGACGTTATTTATCAGAACTGATAAGTGATTTTGAGGGGCCTTATGCCCTTGACGAACGTTGGAACCATTACAAAAATACAAGAAACATGAGTAGCACGCAAAACCACAAGACTTTAGAGGTCTAAAAGGAACGACCGATGGAGATTCGTGACATATCACACAATAACCTTACCCAAATCTTGACCTTCCATGTGCATCATATTTCTTTTTTCTTTAAAACTGAAAAAAGGACTGCAGAGATTTAGACTTTTGGACCAAGCTGTTGACAGGGATAAATTCATTTTTAAAAACTTATCTACATACACATTTGGTTCGAGAGAGTCATCTATCATAACTCACTCATCTTAGGGGCAGGTTTTTCTTATTTCTCTATGAGGGGTCGATCGGTTCATTTTTCAGTTTCTTGTTTTTCGCGTGTATCTGTTTTGGGAGAAAAGATTGGCCAATAGGAGTGTCATCACCGTTACTACATCCTAGCCTGTCAGCAAGTTTCTTGGTTGAATAAACGTGTTTATGTTCCACCAATCCACAATCTCATCAGGGAAAAATTATGAGTGGTAAAACAATGGTGGAATTTATTGTCTAATTGTTTACAGTCCAAGAGTGGAGTCAGGGGAAGATGGGCTCAATGTTGTCGGTGAGGTTTGAGTATTCTAGAGTAGTCAATTATTACAAATCAACATAATGAAAAGGAAATAAGAAGTGTTAAAGAAATACATAAATTAAATCAAGACTAAGAGTTCGAACTCATGTACTTACTTTTTATTTTCCAAGACCTACTAAGGAGACTCAAATATTTCTCAAAGATTAGCTCATAATTCTCTCATGCATCGCTGACAAAGAGAAAATAGCGCTTCCACTCCATCTTAAACTCTAGCAAACGGTTAGCTATCTTATAACGATTCAGTAAGGAAATGAAGTAAGTCGAAAATATCAAATTTGGATTTATGATGCTGAGTGACATAATCTCTTCCATTTCAAAATTAATGTTTGACCACCTCGAGGAGTGATACAAGACAAAATGGTACACGTGTATTGGGGCTGGACTACTTGTGGTGTATGTCCAATTGATTAAATAATCTAATGATATACGCGTGAAAAGGGAACCAAAATCCTCAATCGAAACCCTCATGGAACATCACTAACTCATCTTCCCTCGCAGCAAGAGGGTCTCACCGATCTAGGGTAACCAAATTCCTACGTTCAAGGGTATGGTCCACTCATCTTGCCCCGGACCGGTTTATTTTTGTTGGTTGGTGGTTGTTTTACTCGTTTGCGCTATTATTTCTCTTAAAAAGGTTCGTTATTGAAAATTGGTATTTTGTACCAACCTTGACATTTTGTACGTTTATTATTTCAGGTTATAGATCCTGGTGGCGCTTCCGGGTCCGCGGATGGCTCCCGGACGAAGAGAATATAGAAGCGGACTAGGGTACGGGAAGCTGGCCAGTCAGTTTTAGTTGTCGATCCAACAGTTACGATAGAGGAGCTACCTATAGTTTCTGGACCGCATGCTTCCAGATCAAGTTTCCCTTCTGCTTCTCGCGGACGACGCCATCCTCCCTCACCTAGAGGGCAGCCTAGAGCTCCTCCTCCATCTGGACTCCACCACTATTTGGCGAGGCGTTCCTCTTCCACACTGCATACCACCTTTGGATGAGAGAGGTAATATTTAAATTTGCATATGCCATTTTAATTTGGTTTAATTTTAACGTATACTAATATATTTAACTAATGTTTTAAGGAGCACGAGATGCGACTATATGCCCATTATCCTAGCCATAGAGCTTGGAGTTTGGCTGACTAGAGTAGGATACACACCGTAGTTGATGCCACTCCTTTCGGTCGACTGATAGAGACGTTCTATCACATGCACACACACTCCAATATGTCGAAGGTTGTTATGGAGCGGTGGCATATGGAAAAAATAAGTTTCCATTTTTCCTTCGGCGAGATGAAGATCACACTTGACGACGTGCACACCATATTGGGACTCCCAGTTTATGGTTCACTTGCTGTATTTCCTATTACATCGGACAAGTCTATGGCCATGCATGAGTGTGCTGAGTTGCTTATAATGGACGAGGTAGACTTCGTAATGGAGGTTGAGAAATGCAAGGGCGTCGGTTTGGGGTTCAAATTTCTCAGGAGTAGGTTTAATGGGCCTGAGTTCTGCGATGACAATACTGATCTCACTGATCTTAGGGTAGATGCGGCTGCACGTGCCTACATATTACATATGTTCGGCACCGTCATATTCCCTGACCAGAGCAACATGTACGTCAATTTCAAATATTTGTTTCTGTTGCGCGATTTGACTTCGAAGGCTGTCGGTAACTACTCATTGGGGGAGTGTTGTACTTCCTTAATTGTATCACCATCTGGGTGAGGCCTCGCTCCACGACACCTAAACTATGTCCGGATGTATCGGTTTGCTGGACACGTGAATACGGGATCATTTTGTCATGCTACGCCCTGTTACTTGTTCCACTTACACCGAGCGCCATCCCACTATTGCTAGATGGGATGCAGCTACCGCAGTATCTGACTCTCAGAAAAATTTAAAATTCCGGATCATCGTCAACAACCTGTAGGAGACAAATGTAAGTCAATTTATTGAGTGCGATAGTTGAATAAGGTAGAATCGCTTTAGAGTTTGTTGTGTGCTATGCTAGTCTGGTGTAGTGGCATTTATATGTTTTTTTTCGTATTGCTTTGTATTGCATGTACTTTTCGATCCTTATCGTGCGATACACGATTATTTTTGGTTCCAAACTATAGCATGGTTTTGAGATATCATATGCGGTGTAGAGTACTCGCAGGTATACTATCCGGAGCGGGTTTTGAGGCAGTTTGGCCGTGTCTAGAGGCTTATCCCCCATCATTTGGTGCAGATGCAGTCGAAGTCGAGAAGAAAACCAATGTCGATGGTGTATGCTTTTGATAAGGCTAATTGGGAGATTTGGTGGTATAACATTTTAGATGCAGTATTCAGGGGAGACTTGGTGAGAGACATGATGGATTCTTCTAGTATTCCAGATTACCTTATACTCCATCAAAAGATTAGCTGGTCAATCTCATCAATACTGCAATCTACTTGCTCGATGACTATGTTTACGAGGATTGGAAAGGAGCTATCATTTGACATTTACGTGCCAATATGCGTAGGATCCCCTTGTTTCCTGCAGTTGGTGAGTTTGACCATGATTTCGATCGTTTGGCTGGGGCGTACGAGGATGCTGTGTCTACTGCTAGGAGACTTTCTTAGACGTTAAGTTTTATGTTTTGGATTGTATGATACCATTTACGATATTTTGTGGGTCTAGTGTTCGTTTTTTGGTCTGTTGTTAGTGACTTTGATGGTTCAGGGTTTTTGTATGATAATTTATGCTTCTATATTGATGTCTTATTTTTCTCTCTTGTTATAGTTCAAACAACATGAAATAAGTTAAACATAAACTCAAACATAAACTCGAACACATACTCAAACATAAACTCGAACATATAGTCAAATATAAACTCAAACATAAACTGAAACATAAATTGAAACATAAACAATTACTTGTACTAATCATAATTTATCTATTATGCCAGTTCTATTTCATCAACTTCATTTCTTCTTTCGCAATCTGGTAGACACGCATTTTCTTTTCCTTGATGGCAATAATGTCAGAACGGACTTGATCCAGCTGCTCCTCTGTTAAAGTATCCGTGATTAGGAAGTTGAACCGGTTACACGCAACATGACGTTCCCAGTCATTGAGGTTAGAAACTATAGTACAAAAAAATTGACTAGGACTAACCACATAGCTTTCACCTCGTCTAGACTCCTTGAAATTCTAAGCGACTGGACACCATTCCCGACGTATAAAAAATACATCTGGCATAGCATTGCCTCCCAGTATTGTTTACCCCACTCTTTTTGGTTTGTTTTACCAACTTCGATTGATGCTTTCATCAGATATTCATCTTCCAACTCAATCCATAGACACATTTTTGCTTAATTTATTTGTAGTTTATCCTTTAATGGGGATAGAACGTCTATTTATTGACAATTTCGTCTTTAGATAATGTAATCGAGATAGACCAATAAATATGTGACACATGTAAAGTAAGGATAATGTAAGATAAGGAAATGGTCAAATTCCTAAATTACTCCGTGTAGTTTCATAAATGATTAAATTCAACCGAGACCCAATGTCTACTCCTGCCAAAAGCAACTCTTATTAACAAAACAACTCCTGCCAAAACCGACTCTCCTTAACAAAAAAACTCCCGCCAACATAATAACTCCCGAGCAGAGTAACTGGCCTATATAAACATGACACAAAATCCAATCTGGGAAAATAGAAACCAAGCATCTACTTACAAAGAAAAACACAAAGACTTTAACAGATGGAGTTTACAGCTGACGGAGACTACCATATGCTTAAGGTGGTGAGGGTTGCCCGCCGAGAGATGGGGGAAGATAGTAGAGATACGTTCTTTGACCGTGTCCTATGTATGATGTATTTCAACTACGGCCGTTTAGGAACATGAGATCTTGTTGCGCGAAGTCGTGACGGAATCAGACGTAGGTACCTTTTTGTCCAACCGCTACAGCTTTTGCTTTTCATGTCGGCTAGAATTAAGAAAGAAGCGCCTTTGGTCTGGAACATGACGGTAGTAGACTACATCAGTAGGGATATGGTGGTGCATCTGGAGGATAGGATTGCAAAAATGAATGAAGGGGACGATTCGCATGACAATATGGGATACGATTTTTACGACCAAGCATTTAGCTTTCTTTGTTTATGTTTTTGAGTTGTTATGTTTCGAATAGTCTATGTTTCAACTATCTTACTTCTGTACGCACCTATTTGAAGTTTTCCACGTTTGTTATTTTATATTAAGGTTTCCTTTAACTGTTGTTTTGAACACTACATTTGTTATTCTATGGAACATTATTTTCGATTGCAGTAGAATACATTCAAAATTATTCGTTGAAGTTGTATTAATAATAAACAATTAAAATTATGACGTTTTTAATTTTATATAAATGTAATTAGATGCATCCTTAATTTAATTAAGGGCGTATTTAATTTAATTAATTACGTCGCTAGTTTCATTAAATTATCACATTTATTTAGTTATGTTCCGCCACACACTGGCATACATAATGGCCATTTCGCCAACCAGTGGTGGCAATAGGCCAAGGTCTTGGCTTCGCTACTGTCTTTGGACAAGTTGAAGCAAGTTTTGGGTCACTTCGCCACCACTTTGACGTAACAACTGATTCCCACGCCAGAGGTTGGCGTGAGATGTCATATCCACGCCAACGGTTGGCGTGGGAGTCAGCCGTTACGTTAAAGTGGTGGCAAACTGAGCCAACCCTTGTAATTTTCGGAAAAAAACCCTGAACTTGTTAGACCACTAAAATTGGTTTAATCAAAGTAGTTTAATGGTTCGTTAAAGCAATAAGAAGTTAGTTTACAACACAAAAACAACAAAAATAAACACACACTAAATTCGATTTCAATCTAAAATTACAACACGAACTCAATCAAAAGTCTTTCGTTAAGTCAACTAAGGGTTCCTCAAATTCAACAGAATGTGTCGGCGTGGGATCTTAGAGTCTTGAAAATACACAGACTCTATCTAACAAGGAGATCAACCAACAAGTAGCGCCTCATCTCGCCGTGCGCATCCACGTTGGATCTATAGTCGGTATAGGTGATCCTTTAACCAAATCGACCTACAAATTGACATTGAATCTTAGTGCACGATTAGAAAATAAATGATTAAATACATGCGAAACTAAAAATTCTTTACTCACGTAAACAAAATGGTTTTTATTGATGAATGCCATAGCAATCTCCTTTAAAGAACCATCCATCGGTGGTGCATTTTTCAACGGTAAGTAAGTCGTACATCCACTGCGAGCGAGGCAATAGAAAACACATTTGAATGTCGTCACGACTAGTTTTCCGCAACTAGGAAATGACATCCAATTTTTGCGGATGGTGCATTCTCTTTATTAAAAGTCAAACGATGTATCTCCTTATCGACTTCTCTTTCATCGTCGTAATATTCTACACATTTATAAAACTTGTGATCGCTCTTTAGCTCATGAACCATGGCTTCTCTAACCAATAGCCATCCAGTTTCGTACCCGACCATACCATGTGCGATGGCTCTAAAACCACAATTACCGTCGGGTATAACGTTTGTAATTCGGCTTGTGAAAGGACGCATAAATTGAGGTATGTCTTTTGAAAATCTCGAGTCCGACACATTTGGTAATCTCACCGGGATTGGTTTAACCAGGAATGACGGTATAGTGGTTGATGAGTCCGGATAACTTTACCACTATTTCCTGAGATTTCTGGACAAGGACAATTCGGATATAAACTGCCAATTGAACTATCTGGAGAGGACAAAAGTATAAAATAATTAAACACCTTTTGACTAAGCTATATGCTAATCAGCTTATTAAGTAAATGGGTCCTTAAACTTGACCTGGTTTAATGATTTGACCCGAAAGCCCATGGGTCCATAATTAAGGGTATAAAAACCACAACTACTTTCATTAATGAGGGTAATGAACATTTAATACAACAAGGCAGCTTAAATCTCTCACTACAAAACACCCAAACATTTAATCCTCTTAAAAAATTTCCAAAACACTTGACAAAATTACCCTCAGCTTAAAAGAAACCTCACCAAATTGGCGACCACAATGGAAGGAGAAGGTTCCTAAATCTAGCATTCAAAACCAGCAAGAAAAACCAGTTCGGATGAATCCGGACGAGCAAGTAATTTCACTACCTTTGGTGGAGGTGGTGTGAGAAAATAATGAGTACACGACCGAAGAGCGAGACAAGTTGAAATCTAAAATAGAAGCATTGAGGGCCACTAGAAAGGCAGAGATGGGTTTAAAGAAAAAGTCAAAAACGTCAGCCATTCACCATATTGACAACCTAAGGGAGAACGACCCATCAGCAAAGACTCATTTGAGCACAAAAAAGACTCATGTCAGTTCCAAGAAATCGCATCGGTCCAAGTCGGTGGAGAGCTCAGAATCTGAGTCCTTGAGTAGCTCCTCGAATGAGGATGAGCTTGAGGAGTCTTTGTCATCAAGCAGTGATGAAGGAAGACCCAGGAAGAAACAAAAGCTAGTTAAAAAATATTTAAGAAAGAGGGATAAATATGGGAGACTATAGAGACAAATGGGAAAAAGGTCGTCTCATAGCCACAGCCATAGTCACAGGCATGTGGATCAGCTGCTGATGGATCCTTTTGCTTTCCATAATAAGCCATGTATTTTTGCAACACCTAATGAAGATACAATTTTTAGTCGTAGTCGGAATTGGAGGCAATCGCCATTGTCATCCAAAATATTGTCTGGAAACCTTCCTAAGAGGTTTGACAGTACTAAAATGGAGAAGTATGATGGGAGTAAAGATCTGGACAACCATCTGGAACAGTTTAAAAATTTTATGATGAATTTTGATGATGATGACAAACTTCTTTGTAGAGCCTTCTCCCAATCTTTTACGCGAAGTGCTTTTAAATGGCACAACAACTTGCCACAAGGTTGTATCAGAAACTTTGATACGTTTTAGGTGGCCTTCCGAAGGCAGTTTGTGGGAAGTAAGGAGGTGAAGGGCAATGTCGATACTATTATCCATTGTGCCCAAGAGCCAAATGAGTCGCTGAAATACTATATAAGCCGGTTCATAAATACTAAGAATAGGTTAACTAATTGCTTCGAACAGGTAGCAATAGCTTCTTTGAGACAAGGGTTAAACCCTGGGAATCTAGCTTATTCAGTAACAAGGAAGAAGGCGATGACTTGGGGCGGTTTGCTGAATCAGGTGGGAAAGAAAATAAATGTGGATGAAACAAAGAAGACTATGGTACACAGGAAAGTGAGGTCTGCCCCAGCTGTTCCAAACCAGAACCAGTCTGGATACAAGGCCAAAGAAACCGGACATGGGCCCAATAAGGCCAAACAGACTCAATCCGACCCAAATGCAGCTCAGAGCCATCAGTCTAGAATAAACGAGGACCTTGGGTCCAATCGGAGTGGCTTGCTGAATTAAAGGAGAATGTGGCAACCATTTATGACAAAACTAAAGATGAGGTTAATTTTAGGAAGCCAGCAACACTTCAATCTCGTAGGGAAAGTCGTAATAGTTGTTTTTGCCAATATCATCATGATATTGGCCATAATACCAAGGACTCCATCGCTTTGAAACAAGAGGTGCATAATCTTATTGAAAGGGGGAAGTTGGGAGCTTATGTCAAGAGAAGAAGTGGAAACATGCCTGACAATGCTCATCGGACTGGCCCAACGAACAATGCAGTGACATCTGCTCCAGAAGGGGCTATGGTAATCCTTGAAAGATTTGATGTCGAATCGTAGTATTTGGATCCTGATCCAATAGAACAAAATAAGACAGTGTCCGGACTCATAAGATTTTTTGAGTCACTTACTATATTTGGGGGGACACTATGACTGCGCCAACTACTTCTTCAAAAAAGAGACATGTTCACACTCTAGCTACTCAGTTAGAGGGAGGCATGTCTTCTTATCAGTCCAATTTCCCTTCACATCTATTGTTTTTTATGAGAATGCTTTAAGAAATATAGTTGGGCCTCATAAGGATGATGTCGTGATAGGAGCCTCAATTGGGGGCAATGGCGTCAAGAGAATTCTGATTGACACTAGCAGCTCAGCCAATATTCTCTTTTTAAGTTCTTATAAACAAATGAAGAATACGGCAGTGATTCATCGTTCGAACAGATCCATTGTGGGCTTCACAGGGAGCTCTACGGATGTAATTGAAGAATTTGAGGAGGAGGTATTGTTGGGAAAATTCCCTTTCAAAAATATGGTCAGGGTACTATTTGTTGTGGTAGATGGCCCCATATGTTACAATGCGATCTTTGGGAGGTCCCGGCTCTCTAGGATGCATGTTGTGGCTTCAACAGTCCATCTGTGTTTAAAATACGTAGTTCAGGGACAAGTGGGATTTGTCCGGAGTAGCCAAAAAATAGCAAGAGAATGTTATGCAACTTCCTTTGCTCCTAGAACTCTGGGGGCAGTCTGGGTGATTAGCAGTTTTTGGGGCCCTCTGGGGGTGAGGATGAAATTGATGACCCCAGAGAGACCCCTGGTGTTTTAATACCAATCGAAGAAGTTGAAACACACTATCTGGGTGAAGGAAGAAGTGTTAAAGTTGGCTCCAAGATGGCACCAGAATTGAAGAAAAAATTGTTGTCCTTTTTGGCAGATCGCCAACATATTTTTACTTGGTGCAATGCTGATGTGACCGCAGTACCTGCAAGCGTTATATTACACAAGCTGTCTATCCGGAGAGATGTTGCACCTGTTGTACAAAAAATGAGAGATTTTTCTAAGGAGAAAGCTGATGCAATAGTTCAAGAATTTGACCGACTTACCAAGATGGGGCATATAAAGGAGTCTCAGTATCCTTTATGGACAGCCAACCCAATGTTAGTAAAGAAAAAGAATGGGAAATAGCGCATGTGTATCGACTTTACTGACCTCAACAGAGTTTGCCCAAAAGATCAGTCCCCCGGATAGATCAGTTGGTAGACTCCACATCTGGAAACAAGTTATTATCATTCATGGATGCCTTCTCCGGTTATAACCAGATACAGGTGGATCTGAAGGACCAAGAACACACTACCTTTGTTACCGATAAGGGTCTCCATTGTGACAAGGTGATGCCTTTTGGGTTGATTTTTTTTGGGGCTACTTATCAAAGGTTGGTGAACAAAACATTTGCTGATCAGATTGGGAAAAATATGGAAGTATATATCGACAATATGAATAGGGATGGAAACGGGGCGGATCGGGGACGGGTAACTATATATCTGATACCCTCCCCGTAGTATAAAATCAATACCCGAACCCGCCCCGAACCCCGCGGGTTCGGGTTATCTACGCGGGTACCCGTGAACTATCCGCGAATGAAAACCGTAGTAAATATCCAAACCGAACCCGAAAATCTGAACCGAACCTGACCTAAAATATTATGAGAATAATATATATTTCATTATATAAAAAATATGGTTAGAATAATATAAATATAATTCAATTATAATTTTGCTAGAATAATAAATTTTATTATTGAATAATTAATAAAATATTAATTTGTTATAACATAAGAATAAATTTTAATTCCAATTTTGAATGTGGTGATATATATTAACCTAAAAAGAAAAAAATAAAAAAATATGAAAGATGCATATTATATATATATATATATATATATATATAGAATAATAGATGATTAAAACAATCATCCAAAATAAATATTATCAAGGAAAAACAATAAAAAAATCTAAATATATATATATATATGATAAATAAGAATACGAAAATTAAAGAAATTACTTATATTCAATCAAAGATATATACTATTCTAAAGAAGAAAAAAAATCAAAGAGATATATAAGATAAACAAGAATCTAAATTAAAGAAAACAATCAACATAAATATTATCTAATAAAAAATGTATATTATTATAAATAAGTAAAATGAAAACAAATTTTATATATTACGTATATTATAATAAACAAGAAAAAAAGAAAAAAAAGTTATATTCAACATAAATAGTATCCAATAAAATATTAAAAATATATATTGTCCTAAAGAATAAAACAATATAATATATATATTTATGATGCTGATTAGAGAAATCACTATATTCAAAACAAAATATATATTATCTAATCCTGCAATTTTTCATCGAAAGTGATATAGATAGTGATAGAGTAAGTCGTTTAATACTTTAGGGTTTTTTAGGAAGTTGAACACACAAGAAAAAGAGTACTGATAAAGTAAGACATGAAGTAAGAGATAAGTAAGGTTTATAGATTCATAGTGGGCTCATAGGCTAGTATTTTCTATTGGGCTAGAATTATATTTTAAAATATAACAATATTTTACTATTAAATAATATTTTAAAAAATAAAAGTATTTTACTGTTTTTACGGGCGGGTTCGGGGTGGGTACCCACGGTAAAATATCCAAAAACGAAACCCGAACTGAACTCGAACGGGTAATAAAAATAAAAACCATAACCCGCCCTGTTTCTTTTTTCTTTTTTGGGTAACCCCCCCCCCCCCCCCCCCCCCCGCCGGATCAGTTCGGTTCGGATACCCACGGTTTCGGGTTAAATTGTCATCTCTAAATATGACGGTTAAAAGCTTAGAAGAAGAGTTGCACCGAACTGATCTTCAACAAACTTTTGCCAACTTGACAAAGGTTAATTTAAAATTGAATCCAGAAAAATGTGTGTTTGGGGTGCAGTCCGGAAAATTTTTGGGTTATGTAATAAATGAAAAAGGGATACAGCCTGATCCGGACCAGCTCGATGCCCTATGAAAAATGGACCCTTCTCGAAATGTTAAAGAAGTACAAAGGTTAACAAGAAGATTGGCTGCATTAAATCGTTTTATTTCAAGGTCCTCGAACAAATGTGCCCTGTTTTTTCAGACCTTGAAGGGTGCTAAAGACTTCAACTGGTCTCCACAATGCGACCAAGCGTTTGATGAAATAAATAAGCATTTGTCTTCTCCCAAAACCATTTTTAAGCTTATTGACGGAGAAACACTATATGTATACTTGGCTGTGTCAGAATGTGCTATAAGTGCAATGGTGGTAAGAGAAATGGACAATTATCCTCGTCCAGTATACTACATCAGCAAGAGCCTGATGGATACTGAAAATAGGTACCTAAAGCTTGAAAAGCTGGCACTAGCCTTGGTAATTGCTGCCAGAAAAAATGAGGCCATATTTTCAGTCTCATTCCATCATCGTTCGGACATCTTTTCCTTTGAAGAATGTTCTTCAAAAAGCAGACATATCAAGCAGGATGACCAAGTGGTCAGTAGAATTGGGTGATTACGATATTGATTTTGCCCCACGAACTGCAATCAAAGCTCAGTCTGTTGCTGGTTTCTTGGTAGAGTTTCATTCGAACAGAAGTACTAAACAAGCTACAGAAGAGAAAACTAAAAAAGAATGGGTTGTCCGGACAGATGGTGGATCAAGCACAATGGGTTGTGGGGCTGGGATTTGTTTAACCTCTCCGTATGGTGATAAGTTATACCAGGCTATATGCTTTTCTTTTAGGGCTTCTAACAATGAGCCTGAATATGAGGCAGCTATAGTTGGTCTAAAGTTAGCTTTTCTGTGTGGGGCTAAAAGAGTTAGATTAATGAGTGATTCTCAGCTTCTTATCCACCATGCTCAAGGTCAATCCGAAGCCAAGAAGTAGCAGTTGATCAAATACTTATTCATTCTTAAAGAAGTAGCAGCCAACTTCAAAAAGGTTAGCTATGAGCATATTCCTAGATCGGAAAACGTGCTGGCAGTCTCTTTGGCAACCATAGCATACTCTAAGTCCTACCCATGGATTCATGTACAAGAATTCCCATCCATACAACCAAGTCAGAGTAAGGAAGGGGAGGAGAGCTTAAGTGTACAAGTGGTTCAACCCAAAGATTGGAGATTTCCCCTTCTTCAATACATCTATGATGGAATTTTTCCTCCGGAGAAGGCTATGACAAGGAAAATGAAACACGAGGCTCGTGGTTTCTTGATCATAAGAGATGTTCTTTATAAGAAGTCATTAAGCAGACCTCTTCTACGTTGTTTGGGGGGTGAAGAATCCCAAATTTTCTTATCCGAACTACATGATGGAGAAGGATCAACACACCGTGGCTATAGAGCTCTAACCCGTAGGGTTTTGTTGGCCGGATACTATTGTCTTTCCATAATGGCGGATTCTAAGGAATTGGTGAAGAAATGTGACCCATGCCAAAGATATGATAACGAAATTCATATCTCAGCTGTTTCTATGGAGTCAATTTGTGAGCCAATGCCTTTTGCTCGTTGGGGACTGGATTTAGTTGGGCCTCTACTAATGGAGTCCGGAGGGTGCAGGACTATTATTGTAGCCATTGATTATTTCTCAAAGTGGATAGAAGCAGCCCCCATGGCAGGAACTACTTCAAAAGTTGTTATAAAATTTATCTTGTCTAACATTTGTTGCAGATTTGGGGTTCCATAAAAGATAACCACATATAATGGGCCACAATTTGATAACAAGGATATGGAGAATTTATGTGCCTCCAGGGGCATTCATCATTGCTTCTCTTTTCCTTTCCACCCACAACAAAATGGTCAAGTTGAAGTGGCAAACAGGTCTATTCTGTCCAGTCTAAAAAAGAATTTAGAAGGGGCTGCAGGGAAGTGGCCAAGCTATTTGGAAGAAGTATTGTGGGTGTACCGGACTACTCCTAGAACTGTTACACAAGAGTCTCCTTTTGCCTTGGTATATGGGATGGATGCAATTAATCCTATAGAATCAACTCTACCATCATACAGAGTCCACAACTTTTATGAACATGCCAATGAATTGGCAATTAGAAGTCAGTTGGACTTAATAGAAGAAAGAAGAGTTACGGCTCATCTTAGAACCACCCATTACCAAGGCTTGATGAGAAGCAGATTTGCTTCCAAAATCAAGAGAAGGGATTTTGAGTCAGAGGATAAAGTATTAAGAAACGATTTTTGCATACTAAAGAAAAGAAGTTCGGCAAACTAGCTTCGCACTAGGAAGGCCCTTATGAGGTCTCCGAAAAAGTTAAGCCTGGGACATATAGGCTTCAAGAAAAATATGTAAGAATCCTAAAGCACCTATGGAATATTGAACACCTCCGGTTATATTTGGAATGAAATTTGTGTAAATATTTACTTGTTTAAAGTCCATGTAAATATTAAGGGGCATACTCTTTCCTACCCTGGCGGCGCAGGGAGGTTTCATTGAGGTGTCTGGTTTTTTCAATAAAATACGATGCCTTCTTAAGATATTCGGTGTGATTTGATTACAATTCCTTTCAAGTCTTCAATTTAATATTAAGGATCTTTGAAAGATCGGATTAATATGGTTGAATGATGACCATTAAATACATGTCATTGAATATTTTAAACACTCTCATCTTAAATATTTGTAAAGTAAAGAAGGGCTCTTTAAACATTAGCCATTAAAATTGAAAGCAAGTATGAAACAGAAAAAAAAATTGAGTAAGATAAGCTTGTCCTGGTAAGAACCGGATAATGATATTAGAACACAGAATATGCCTTGGCCATCCAAGGACTTTAAGTTTTATGAAAGGCTTAACCGGACTCAAACCGGATACGATTACAAAAATACCTTGGCCATCCAAGGAATTTAATAGTTCACAAAATAAAGAAAACAAAAAAGATAGCTAAAAACCTCAGGGCTTATTCCCTTCGGATGTTCCTGCGTCACCTCTTTTATTAGGGCCTTTGAGCTCAGCACTTGAACTATCCCCGGTTCCTTCTTCTTCATCGGTGGTGGAATCAATTCCACTAGAGTAGTTCTTTTTATCACCATCTGCCATCGTATGGAATGGGATGTCTTCATACTCCACATTTTGTCACAAGGTACCAAGCGTCCTCTTCGGAAACGTTTGGTGGAAAAGCAGTACCATGTCAGATTTCATTTTGGCATACCTTTTTTCTAAGGAATCTATCACCTCGTTGGTGTATCCATCGATGTTGGCCTGAATTCTTTGATCCTGCTCTTTCACCAAGTCTTCTTTCTCCTTTGTTGCCTTGGACACAGCTTCTTCAAGGGAAGTCTTTTCACCGGACAAGGTCTAAATGGTACCATCTTTGGTCTTCACATCTTCCTTTAAGGTGGAGAGATCTTTCTCCAAACCGGAGCACTTAGTTTAGAGCTCTGTGTTAGCTTTCTCCGAAGTGGCCAGCTTGGTTGGCAGATCTTCCTTGTCCGTCTTCAACTATTCAAGCTCCTTCTTTAGTGATTGACGAAGAGATTCGTGAAGTGATTGAAGACGGTGCTGACGTAATAAAAATTAAATGCATATGTTACTTTATAGGTTTAGTGGGAGCACCGATCTAGGTAAAAAACGGCTGGTAGGACGAATCAGATTGTGACATATGTCCCACAATCCAAAGAAAAACTCTTAATATTCTGGGAAGGAATAAATTCGGACAAACCTCAAGCCAGATACACAAGCAGGTCAGAAAACGTCGTTACTAACTAAGTAAATTTTTTAGTCCTGCCAATTTTTTTTTGACAAAGCCTAAAACAGGGGCTACTGATGAGTCCGATAACTTCACCACTACTTACTGAGATTTCCGGACAAGGACAATTCGGACATAAACTGCCCACTGAACTATCCAGACAGGACAAAAGTATAAAATAATTAAACACGTTTTGACTAAGCTATATGCTAATCAGCTTATTAAGTAAATTGATTCTTAAACTTGACCCGGTTTCATGATTTGACCCGAAAGCCCATGGGTCCATAATTAAGGGTATAAAAAACCCCAACTACTTTCATTAATGAGGGTAATGAACATTGAATACAACCAGGCAGCTTAAATCTCTCACTACAAAACACCCAAACATTTAATACTCTAAAAAACTTTCCAAAACACTTAACAAAATTACCCTCAACTTAAAAGAATACTAACTAGTGGTAATGTTGTTTGACGCATCTGGAGTTCTTGAACCAACACATGCAACCCGTTTTTTTTTGTGTGGTTTTGCTCCGAAATTACTAAGAATATGTGCGACGATAGTTCGTGCGGTGCTACCGAAAGTGTGGACCGGGGTTACTAAACTAGCAGCGGGTGTTACCATTCTTGGAGTTTCGCCACTATCATGGGACTCGAGCATTTCTTGTTTTCCGTATTCGTGTTACGAAGGATCTCTTTTTGTAGAATAATCATGTTGGAGTTTCCTACATTTACCGCGACCCCGGCTGCTTCCACGGCCGCGGCATCTGACACGTCCGGGAGTTCTACCGCAGGTTTTAACCTTATGGAGGGGTTCGCAAAGGAGTGTCGTCGACGGATCCAAAATTTGTTGAAATTTATTTAGCCAATAACTTTGTTCGTAAACATCAAACTCTTCGTAGTTGTCTTGTTTTTCACTCACTATAAATTTGAAACCAATGCAAAACATTTTTTTGGTCGATGTTACCCTGACTACTTCGAACAAAGGCATCCCGTAACGAGTAACTTTATACGTGCTATCCATGATTAGGAAGCGTGGGAAGGTCTGTAGTAAATCAATACTAAGCGGATGTGCGAAAAACAAATCAATTATAACGTTAGAGCCGCCATTGCCCTTCCGTACCCAATACTTGTACTTGTGCAATTGTAATTTAACTAACAAGCATTGCATTTGGGATCGACCACCGTTTTCAACCATCCGCGTTCTTTGACGGTGATTGTAAACGTGATGGATATTTGAAGCATTCTCCGGATCGGCCTTCTTCAAAGCACCAAATATTTGTCGAGGACTTGTTTCGTTCACCGTCAAAAGATCAACAAGCTCTTTTTTCTTTCGTTTTAACTTGGACCATTGCAAATTTCCTTGGGCATACTTAATCGGTTTTTGGTTGTGCATCACGGAAAGGACACTAAGAGCCCACTTATCATCTTTTTTTACCGGATTGCCTACCAAATGAAAAGAGCAATTTATTTTTTTGCTATCGGTAGCCTTACGCTTACGATCACACTCTTTAACAACCGACTTAAAAATTATGGATCGCTCGCACCGATAATCTACTCTCTATGTTCTCGCTCTTGTCCCAACCTCTTTAGATGTTACGTTAATAAAAAAACCTAATGACTTTCCCGTACTTTTTACCCACTCGGTCATCGAGTCTAAGCTATACTCGTCCTGAGTGGTGAAATGGTGAGCGTAGTCCGAAATAAACAAAATATCGCATTGGGTGACCTCCTGCAATATGTAAGAAGTAGATAAACTAATTAAACTGGCATTCTGGATTAGTTTAAGGATTTTCGTCATTACGTTAGCGTGGAACACTATCTCCACGCCACCTGATGGCGTTGAACACCCTCCACACGCCACACGTTTGGCGGATGAAAGGTTCCTACGCTATTTATTGGCGTGGGTGACTGGCATACGCCATTATGTTGGCCTAGCCACTATCGTGCACACCAGTGAGTGGCGACGAACACCAGAAACGAGTTTTTTTTACAAAAATCAGTTTTTTTTCGCGAAAATGAGAGAGGGGAATGCAATGTACCTCCTCAGCGTCCATGTTGTTCTGCATGAGAAGTGGTTCTGACTCTTTTCCGGTCATGTTTCAAAAGTTTTGAAGTTTTTGAAAAAATGAGTTTTGTTGGTTGTTGATTTTCTATTTTTAGTAGTTTTGAGAAGATGAATTATGATTGGTGTTTGAAATTGTTTTTGCAACGTCATGGAGTAGTTTGGAGTTCTTAATGGCATGGATCGTAATTTATTTGAGTTTTAAGGATTTTTTGAGTTTTTTGCCTTGTGGCAATTTTATAAATATTGAAAAACAGAAATAGACGACTTCGCGGAGTAGTTTTGGCCGTTTTTAGCGATCCCCTTATTTTTAATCGTTCAATGTATTTTTAAAGAATCTTCTAATTATTTCCGTAATTCACACACTACTTACACTTACTGAAAAATTAGTTAACTTAGGACTTTGATATATATTAGTAAAAGTTGCATGTTTAGTAAATTATGGTCGTCTAAGTTTTTTCGTAAAATCGAAAAGACAAACAATTGTTTTTATTATTCGTTAATTTTGTTTTTTTTTACAACGTGTTTTTACAATCTCGATCTTTAGTATCCAAATTTTAATTTAAATGTATATATTGTAATTCTACAATTGTTTATTCAACCACTTATAATAAAATCATAAATTATTATACACATATTCAAGTTGATCCACCATCATTTTTTTCTTACACAAATAAAACCAAAACAATATTAATTTCATAAATCGTTATAATATTATTTCTAATTAGTTATAGATCGTTATAGTATATAATATATATATATATATAACATATATATATAATATAAATAGATGTTGAAAACTTTACAATAATGTAAATTAAAGACATCATGGCCAGTGATGGTTTATGTTAAAAATAGATCTATTCGAGACAACAACTTTCTAGCTAAGAAGCTTATCCATGATTTAGTAAGGAAAACAAAAGCTGACAACGTTGTTATCAAAGTTGATATTTGACAATATTTCTCACAGTTTCATCATTAAAGTTCTTCAATCTTTTGGATTTAACTGTACATTTATCGACTTAGTTAGCCACCTAATTAAATTTATATTTGTCTCTATCATTATCAATGGTAAAACCATTGGTTTCTTTAAAACTAAAAGATGAGTTAGACAAAAGGACCCTTTGTCCCCTAGTCTTTTTATCATTGCGGACAAATTGCTTATGAAGACCTTAATCTCTTTATTTGCTTCTAATAAGACTCTAAAATACTTTTGTAGAAGCAACATCAATATCTATTGTCTAGCATTTGCTGACAACCTTCTAATTTTTTCTAATGGTTTTATTTCTTCCTTGATATCTATAGGTATTTTTTTACAGAATTGTTGACGATTCTTAATGATATTCAAGCTGCTTATTCTTGCAAATTGTGGATCGGATTCAGAGAAAAAAATTCTCTGCGGGCTAATTTTCTTCACGGTATCTACTGCAAAGACAGCCATCCCCTTCAGCTAAACTACTCCAAACAAGGCTCTCAAATTTGGAAAAGGATCTCCAACATCAAGAATTTCGTTGAGGGCAATATCAAGTGGAAGTTTGGAAAAAGAAATGTGTACTTATGGCTTTACAACTGGATGGGCAAGCCTACTCTAATCAAATTGGATGTTGATACTAACAATATTTGGTTTATCGGTGCTAAAGTAAACTCATCTAGGAAAACAATGTCTGGAATATGAATATGATCAACCTTTTATTTACCTCCATTAACCTAAATTTAATCTCTAAGCTTTCTATTGTTGATCAGGCTGATAATATTATTCAATGACAACTTTATAAGGATGGATATTTCAACACTAATGAAACTATGCACTCCATTAGAGCCAAATACAACAAATCCACCTTATATTAAATGATTTGGAATCAATGTTTTCATCGATTCAGAAACCATTGAATAAAACAAATCCACCTTATACACATCAGAAGTGCTCTTTCTTACTATGGAGACTTTTACAAACAATGCTTCATATTGATTCTATAATGCAATATAGACATATTATCTTAGTTTCCAAGTGTCAATTCTGCCACAATTTAGAAACCATTAATCATCTTTTTGTTTCATGCAACTTTTCCTGGATTATTTGATCATATTTTGCACATATATTCAAGATCAAAATTAGAAAATTCATGACCTCAATACATATGAACATATGTTGTTTTTTGGTCTTCATCAAACGGATTTCACATCAAAACAATTATCCAAACTATCATTAATTGGGTTATTTGGTAGACAACAAACAAAATTAAATTCAAATGAAGCTTTTTCTCTCCTAGTTCAGCTATAAAATATATAAAGAATATTATTTCTAATCTTGATCATTCTAATATTTTCAAAAATAAGCATTGGAAAGACATTGATAATGCAACTTTAGTCATGGGATGTTTTAATCATCTAAAGAAGAACAAAAATGTCACTCATCTTTCCAGGATTCCGCCCCTTCCTGGCAGATGCAAGCTTAACACTGACGTTTCTTGCCTTGTTTCTGGTGACTCTAGTGGTGGTATAGTTATTCATGACAACAATGGTACCATTCTTCATGGTTATGGTAATCTCTACGAAAAACTTTCTCCCATTAAATCAGATTCCGGAGCCTTCCATGATGGTCTTCTGATATGCAAAATTAAATGTTTAAGTAATACAGATATGGAAACAGATTCTAAGATTTTAGTTTCTCTCATTTATTCTGGTCAAACTCCTTTATATTTTGAATATATACATAATAGAATTATAGCCTTAATTTCTCCTTATATGATCCCTCATCACGTTTGCATGGAGCAGAACCAAGCGGTCGATTGGCTCGCTAGGTGGACTCTAAAAAGTAAGATGAAAATAGATCAACTCAATTTCTAATCCCCTCCTCAATTGGAAGCAATCACCTTTTTAGAGAGTAATGGTGACAAGTGTTTACATATATAACCTTTATTTCTTGTCGTTATCAAGGTTGTTGTTGTTCTACTGACAAGTGCTTACATATATAACCTTTATTTCAGATTTAATTTTTGCTCATTATCACATTATTCTCCAGTTTATCCGAGTGATCCTGGTGTATCAAGTCTCAATTTCTTATCCTGTTGTTGAGTTCCTCGTTGGTTGTTCTCTCAATCTCCCGTCTTTTGTCTTGTTTTCAGAGTTAGTTGCTCTTATGAGTCTACTTTGCTCTATTTTCTCGATTGAGCACTTTCTCTTTAAGAAGTTGATTCTTCTTCTCCTCTTTAGATCTCATCATTGTTTTAGCTTAAAGTTTTGTTAGCCACAATTCTATTAAATTCTTCAGTCGGTGCACGAGCTGCTGTTGCTAGGTCAGGTTTTTACAGAGGTTTTTCCAATTTGTGTTGCTACATCGTTGTTGGAATCAAAAGATAGTTTAAACTCCATTGAAGCCTGGTTATTAAAATATTTTTCTTCAATGAAATATTAATTCGAAGCTCACCTTGCCTCTTGCTTTTTCAGCTTGTTCATTTTTTAGAAAGATTTTTAAATTTGGTGAAATTATTGGCGTTATAATTGATTTCTATCTGAATTCTTATTTTTTCTTATTTCATTAGGCTTTTGTAAGCCCATTCTATTTGGACCTCAAATATATTCTTAATATATTTTTAACTTTTAAACAAATCATTCAATGGAAAAAAACTAGTTTCCTAGAAAACTAATTGGTACCTTACCAAAATTAATATTATTCTGCGAGAAAATGTTGGATCATTTCCATTTTTTCACATGGACTTCCAAAAATTCGATACCCATGCGATAATGGATGAATTATCTTGGTAGTATGTAGCGACACAATTTGAAAAAAAAAATCTTCATGGTTAAAAAGCTAACAAGTGCCTAATTTGAGACCTGCCCGAGAGACTTCTTTGACATTACCATGATATAAACTAAAAAGTAAATATAGTTTACCATGTAGGTTTAAACAACGGTCTAGTTGTCTTATTATTTTATTTATTTATTTTATTAAGTTTTAAAATTATAGTTCGAATATTTTTATTTGATAAAATTTATAAATTTAGTCTATAGATTTGACAAGATTTATAAATTTAATTTTCTAACACATGATCTTTTTTCTAAAACTAAACTATAAATTTTGTCAAATTTAGAAAAGTAATATACATATCAAAAGATTAAATAAAATATATATATATGGTAATCAATATACTAAATTTATGGACTTTGGGCTTAAAATCTAAGTTCATACATTTACAATTAGTCTCCTTAGTATAAAGTATAAGTTTGGTAAAATGGTTATTAATAATTACAATTTCTATTTAAGTTTTTTTACAACAAATTACATTGTAATCTAATTTGGACGTAATGGGCTAGGCCCTTATGACTTTATCAGTACTTTTTAGTCCTTGCAAGAGAATTGAGGGTGGATTATAACTTTGAGTTATTATGTGATAGCCGAACCATTGTTAAGTCTAAATCGTTGATATTCATGGTTGATGTAATCTATCAATTTTGAGTCAGTTATAATACTGAACAAATTATGATTGGATGCATGAGAGTCTTGAAGTATGTTCGCTTTATACATGCCCAGTTAAAAATCATTTACTGAGTCAACCCTCACTTGAAAAAAATATATATTTTGGCAAAAGAAAATGAATACAAGCGTGAGTAACATTTTATTTTTTTTATTTCCTAATAACTGGTTATCTCGTAGATATCGTTTGCAACTGGATTCAGATTTGGAAGAAGTTAAAAAAGTTACTTTAGAAGTAGTTTTGTCTTGCTTATGGAGTTATGAAAGCATTCCCTTTAATATTTTTAAAGTAGAAAGAATGAATATAGTCAAATTGAAAATTTTGAAAGTAAGATTCATTGATTTTTTGTTATGTCCTAACCAAAGCAACAATCAACTTTGTAATTCGTTGGTCGAAGGATGTTAGTTATGTCGACTTTATAATTGGCTCAACGTTTGAAGTTTGAGGTGTTACTACTTAATCATGGGTATCTATGGAGAGCCAAAGTGTTAACTTTTGATTTGAATAAATATGACAAATGTTTGAGTAGTTTGGTTAATAATAAATTCTGCGAGTACGATTGCCACATGCTAAAGAGTGAAAGAGTTCTTTAACATGTATCGTGGGCAACAATAACTAACCTAGCAATGCGTGCAGGTACTAATTTATTTTCATCCATCATAATCGTTCGAGGTGAACATATCTCAGCCACCAAATCTAGACACTTTGTTAGGTAATTACATCAATTGTTGATATTACATTACCTTTTGCTTAAATACACATACCTCTCTTCATTTAACGTCTTTTATTCAAATCTCTTTATTTTCTCTCACTCCTAAGCTCTCTTTATATTTTTCTTCTTCTAGTGTCTTAAAAGCTTCCAACTTAAAGTTTTTTTTTAAACATTATAATGGTAAGAAAAATGGACAAACAACTTTAAGACAATAATTAAGAAGATTTTGAAAGCTTAAATAAAAACCTCAATGGCTCATTTAAAGAGAATTCTTCTAGTCCTCAAGAAAATGACCAATATGACGTCGAGGTAGAACAATCGATGAAAACTTGTAGAACCACCGTTATCTTTTATCAAGATTTTAACGGCTATGATATCATTTTAGCCATTCAAATCTAGAAGTTCATGTGTCATTACCCTTAGGTAATTTTCCCTAACTAGCTCTGTAAGCGATCTAACATGGATTTTTTCAGTTACGAATGATAAAGTTGGTTCTTCTTATGCTTCTTGACTGACGGGATATTCTATGAATGAGAAAACCAACAAACTTTATACATGACCAATTGAGATGGTATTGTATTGTTGTGCTACATAATACTAAATTTGAGAAATTTTAAATGAAATACATGTGAGGTTGCTGAAAGACATAAAAATTCATCTTGATATCAATAACGATGAATTTGTATTCTTCTTTTGTTCTTTGTATGTGTTCCAGATAACTCGTGCCGTATATTTGGAGGCTCAAAATTACATTGATAATTACCTAGAAGTTTTCGGTGGGGGTTTCAACGTGAAGGATTTTATTTCGCTAACGAACATTGGTTATACGAGTATAAGTTTATACTTTTACCTGAAAATCATGGAAACCAAAAAGTTATCTTGAACCTTATTGACTCAAAAAACTATAAAAAAGTTCATCTACATCAGTGTGATTTGTAAAACGAATAGGAAGCAGCCGAAGTATGTGGTACCTTAAAGTTGGACTAATCGAAGTAAGTGTCCTCAGTTATGCGCTTATTATTCCACTTGACCGTGCATTAAATAATTTTTCATACCTAATAGAGAGTTTAAACAAGTCCAAGAGTGCATGTTTAAGGCGATGGTCAATTATACCAAACTTATTGATTACTCTCTTAATTTATGCTAAGTGAGGAAAATGTTAAGACCAGCGGTGTCCGGTCAAATTATAAACAATTTGGGGCTGTAGATGATTATATAACAAAAACCAAGCCAATAGATGGGGGTACAAAAATCGAATTCCAAACCTTCAGATCATAAGGTGAAGTAAGTTCATATTAGGTTGAAAGTTACGGTTGTAGAGTCGAAGACGAATATAGCTCATATTAGGCTATCTTCTTCAGAAACTGTTATGGCCACGACTGATGAACTGAAGGCTAATTTTTTTATTTGAAAGCTAAGGTTAAGGGTTTTCTTGTCTGAAGGTTGTCAGGGTCGGGATCACGGAGCCGGAGGCCAGGATACCCAATCTCTCAAATCTACTCTACATCTCTCTAAATCTCTCTACTAGTTCTAGAAATTCTTTAAAACTCTATTTTTTTATTTTCAATATTGTACTTCTACTTTCGAAATAGTTCGATTTTTTCGTTAATTGTTTTTATTTAATAAAAACACTTAAATAACATTGTGGTAACATTAGAATAGCTTAATTAAGAGCTTAGTATAATTTATCAAGTTATTTACTTGTTGTAGTTATTTAGATTAGTTTCTTTTAATTTTATTTTTGTTTTAAATAAAGAAACTAAATTAGTCTAAATTTATTTGCGATATTAGTTGTTATTAGTCTAAATTTAGTTTTTATTAATTGTTATATTAGTTTCGATTAGTATTTTATTGCATATTTTTAAAAAAACGTTGTTTTAAGTTTTAAGTTAGATGTTGAAATGTAGAAATATTAATGCTCACCCACCCACCAATGTAGATCTCAATACCGATGATGATTTTTCTAGAGACTCCCCTCACATTGACACACTCTCCTCCCACGAAAGTGGTGGTGGAAGTACTAGTGGTGGGTCGAGGTCTTGGATTTGGGACCACTTTAGTGTATTAGATGAAAGTTTCTCCGCTATTTGTAAAGTGTGCAATAAAAGTTATCTTTATAGAGGAGGAAATAGAAATATGGGAACTAGCACTACAGTAAAACATTTAAAAAAACATGAATTGTTTGATCCTTTAAAACCTAACGAAAATAATATTTGCATAAACCCTCAAACTGGTCTTCCTTTTGAGTTTAACCACGATACGTATAGGGAAGAAACAATGATTTATGGAATTGGTAGTTTACAACCATTCAGTTATGCAGATACTTGGAGATACGAAAATTGGATGCAAGATGGGATAAACCCACAAGCCAAACGCATTCCACGTAGCTCTTTGTGAACGCTATCCTTTAAATATTTTTTAAAAAGAAAAAAAAACATTATTGAAACTATGCTAGTTTTGCCATGGAATGTTTCTATTACTACTGACATAGCTTCTTTACTGATTTCTATATGATATGTGTTACCTTTCATTGGATGGATCCCAAATGGGTACTCCAAAGAAGAATTATGTGGTTTGAATCTGTTGGTCAGCATAACGCACAATTAATTAGAGAGAGTATAGTTGAATGCATGCATATTTATGGAATGAAAAATAAGATTATGTCTATTTCGTTCGATAATGCATCTGCTAATCTGAGTGCTATAAAATTGCTTAGATACGATTGCACTCCTATTTTTCCTAAATTGTTTCATACCAAATGTTTATGCCATGTACTTCAATTAGTTGCGAAAGATGGAATAAGTATGATTTTAGAAGATTATATTGCTCCTATTAGAAAGGGGATCCTATTTTGCACGACCTCAATTGCTAAAATAGAGCTTAAACACTTGTTATTGAAAATGGGAAACCATATAAAGAACTTATATTAGATGTCGAAACTAGATGAAATTCTACTTATACAATGCTTGCATGTGCTCATGTTTTTAAAGAAAAGATTATGTCGCTTTATAATACATCTTATCTTGATACAGTTATTGAAAATCAACATTTGAGATATTGTGCAAACATGTTAAGATTTTGAAAACTTTTTAAAGAAAATACTCTAACCTTTTCTTCATAAAATCAACCTAATGTTCATTTGGCTCTTTTCACAATTACTAATCTTGCCATGCATATGAATTCATTTAGATCAAATTTTGTATGCGTAGACATGGTGCCCCAAATGGAATTAAAGTTCCAAAAGTATTTTCATCCAATCCATATGACTTATTCAATTTCTTGCATTTTGGATCCTTTTTCACAAAAAGATCGATTTGAACGGCTAGTTAGATGGTTTATGAATCCTTACAGTTTTCTGACGCTAGTCCACCGGATGATCTAGTTAACCCTGAAGGGTATATTACCGGCGTATATGGTTGTATGCATAGTATGTATGATAAGTATGCTGAAAGATATAGAACAAATACAACTACACATGTAAGGAGTAGTAACAATAGGGGTAAAGGGAGATTTTCTACTAACTGTGTTCAAATGACAATGTTACGAAGCAATGAATTTAGAGAAACCCCTCAATCTGATAATGAGTTGTCTAAATATTTGAGTAGTAGGTTTGATTTAACGAATTTTCGCGACCATGGTATTGAAGATATCATAAGATGGTGGGGTACTAAACTAATGAGTATCCTATTCTTTGCAGGTTTGTTAAAGAGATTTATGTAATACTTATGTCTACAGTTGCAAGTGAGTGTGCTTTCAGCCGAGCGAAGTTGCAATACGCGACTAAGAGAACAAGATTGACGGGAAAAGCACTTGGAGTGCTTGTGGCAGTCAAGGATTGGACCGCGACAGATAAAAGGATGCAAGACAGAGAGTTTATGGAAGAAAACGAAGCTGAAGGTGAATCAAGTGAGGATGGAGATTTTACTTGCGAAGAAAAACTTGAAGAAGATGAATGATGTTTGTAATAGTTCTTTACCATTTTGTATTTTAATTTGAAAACATTTGTACAACTCCTGGCCCGCACGAGTATAACTGTGAACGGCTAAATAAACAAAAAAAACTAATTACCTTTTATTATAATAACAACAATATTACTATCAAATAATTATAAGATATGGTTTTGGTTTAAAAAAATAATAACAAACACTTGTAATATTTATAACCAAATCACAATAATAATAATAATAATCAAAATGTAATAATAAAATGACAACCATATGACTTGTAATATTTTACCATCATAAAATATGATTTTTGTTTAAAAAATAATAACAACACTACTACTATTTATAACCAAGTCATAATAATAATAATATTCAAAATGTAATATTAAAATTATAATCATAAAACTTGTATATTTAACATGATAAGATATGGTTTTGGTTTATAACATAATATCAAAACTTTTAATATTTAAAACAAAAACATAATAATAATATTCAAAATGTAATAATAACATTATAACCTTAAAAGTAATATTTAAAATTTTGGTTTATAAAATAATTACAATATTTAAAATATTAATAACCAAATCAAAATAATACTAACCAAAATGTAATAATAAATGTATAATCATATACATTATAAAAATATTATTTAAATACAACTTAACATATAATTTTGGTTTATAAAATAATTACAACATTTATAATATTTAAACAGGTCTGGCAGGTATAACAGGTTGCAGGTCTAGCAAGTTGCAGTTCTGCAGGTTGCAGGTCTGGCATGTTACTGTTTATGCAGGTCTAAGAGGTAAACAAGTCTGGCAGGTTGCAGGTATAACATGTCAGATTTGCAGGTTCTCATTTTAATTATCACAGGTACCCATTTATTTCTAGCAGATCCAGACCCGTTTGCCACCACTAATCTTCTAGTTATCGCATTGACTCTCTACTTCTCCTCAGCGGTACCCTTATCAAACGCAAACAAAGCTAATATCATTTTGATTCTAACCTGAAATCGAGAAGCAAACTGCCACTTCGAAATTGATTTCTCCGTTGAATTGCAAGAATATGAAGGATTTTAAAAGTAAAATAAAAAATGGTGTCTTAAGCTTTCAGGACTTTGTTTTTTCATTCTAGACTTTGGTCCTAGTCTTTTGAGTCAAACCCATAATTTCTAGATCAATACGTTACACCTTTCACTTGTACCCAACTTTTTTGGATTTAAGAAAAACGAGAACATTATATTAAACAGATAACTGTCGATACACGGTGTTGAATAATTCAAATATCAATTGATATTTCAAAGAATCTATAATTACATTATACATATGTATCTATAAATATTTATATATTATAAATTATAAGGTATCTGAGGAGATGAAAACTTTTTCTTCAGGAACCATTGGTTCTACAGGACCCATTGGTTCTTCAGGAACCATTGGTTCTTCATGTTATTCCCTTTGCCATTAATGGTGGTTTCTTCTCTATAAGAAGCTTCTTCTTCCCTGCTCTCTTCTTAGCATTGTTATTTTTATCTCTGTCATGGAGATATATAAAAATTCTATTTTCGAAGAAGATTTTTCAGTTCTATGCTCAAGAAACAAGGATCAAAGATAAATTAGAAAAACTAGTAAATCTTTTGTTGAGGCAGTAAAAGCATCAATGGAGGAACCAAAGAACAAAATGGAACCGGAATCTGTTTGTTATAATGGAAATCACATCTCAATACAATATTCTAGTAAAGTTAAGGTGATCTTGACTAAATCCTCAAAAGTTACGTTGATTGGGAAGTTCTAATATGGTATTCCTAAAAAAATTGTTATAGATAATATTCTGACTTCTTTAAAGTTAATGGGTGGTTATAATAATTTCAAATGGGATTCTCGACATATTATCTTGGAGTTTGATCTCAGGGAAAATGTTGTCAATATATGGGCAAGAAGTGTTTGGAATCTGGGAAACGTCACGATGCGTGTGTTGCGTTGGACACCAGACTTCAACGTCAAATATGAAAGTCCTCTTGCCCCGGTTTAGGTCAGACTTGAACGAGTTCCTGAATTCCTTTATGATGTTCGTGTTATAACTGATATTGCTGCTACTCTTGGTTTTCCTTACGAAGTTCAATTTGCAGAGAAAAATAGGGTTTACAATAATGTTGTTTATGTTTTGGTGGAAATGGATGTTGTGTTAAAGATTCATTCGAGAATTTGGGTTGGATTTGGGAAGAATGATGGGTGCTGGTTAAATGTTTCTTACAAAAATCTTCATAAATACTACCCTGCTTGTTATCATTTAAGGCATAATTAAGATGATTGTGTGAAAATTCAGAAAGTTAAGAGCAAGGAAAAGAATCAGGGAATTGTCAGAAATGAAACTTCTGCTTTATTAATATCTAAAGATAATGTTTACAAGAATGAAAATACTAAAATAGATAGTTAAAAAGATAAAAACTTGATTTATGTTCCTAAACTAAAGTCTATTGTTGTGGAAAGGAATCCTTCAACTTCTATGTTAAATATTCATTCGAGCTTCAATGGAGATCATGTTCAAGATCTTCAAACTTTCAAGAATGTTTTCGATTCTCAATGAACGGATCAAGATTCAAAGGATCCTCCAGAAAAAATGGAAGTTATTGATGCTTTAAAAAATCTAAACAAAGTTATGGACTCAAAACTTTCTTAAGAATCGAGTAACCTCTATTCAAGAAATTACTCTCCAATTAAATGAAATATAGGCAGTGAATGTACCTGTCCTATTAAGATGATAAGTTTAGACTCTCCTACTGATCAGGGATGTAATAATATCCTGGAAAAAAAAGCTAAAGTCTGTTAATAAAGGTAAGAGACCAAGTAAAAGGGTTTTGAAATCTCTGCATTTCTCAGGGATAAAGAAGAAATACAAATCTGTCTCCGATAATGATTAAAGTCTTAAACTGGAATGTTCGAGGTATTAATAAAAATCCTAATGTTGGAGGTTGAAAACATTATTTTTTAAGGAAAAGGTGAAGTTATTAGTTATTCAGGAGGCTATGATCAAAGTTGAGGTTCAAGGGTATGTTGCTGCTAAGCTTGGTTATCCTAATTTATGTGCTAATTCTACTAATAAGATTTGGGTCTTTTGGTCTGAAGATATCAATATTAGGATCCTTGCTAATAATGATCAGTATATCCATCTGGATGTTTGCTATCATGGTATTCCTAGCAACATTTCTTTAATTGTTGTTTATACTAAGTGTAATAGGTTTTTAAAGAGGAATCTCTGGACTGAGCTTAAAATAATTTCTACTGAAAATCGTATATGGCTTACCATGGGGGACTTCAACGTTGTGGCTTATGCTGAGGAGCAAATTGGTTGCACTGCTCTGTGTCAAAACAACATTGATGAATTTGTTGATTCTATTACTGACTTCCATCTTGAGGATGTTGGTGTTGTGGGCTCCAAATTCACCTGCAATAAAAATTTGAAATGGAAGCATTTAGATCGGGTGATGTTCAACACTAACTGGGCTGACACCTTTATTTATACTCATGTTATCAAGTTCTGACCATGCTTATCTTCTTATTAATGCATCTATTACTAATTATAATCTTTTGAATAATAAGAAAAGCTTTAAGTTTTTAAGCATGTGGGTATCTGATGACTCTTTCTTAAGTATAGTTGAACAGAATTAGAACCTCAATATTATGGCTCCTACAAAAAACATATTTTGGTTCAAGCTGAAAAGGTTGAAGAACTGTTTAAGAAATTGGAATAAAAGCCAATTCGGTAATATTTTCAATAACATAAAGGAATCTGAGGATAAGGTGAAAAGAATGGAGATTTTTCATCAAACTGAAAACAATAGTGCTCTTAATGCTGATCTTAAGAAGGTTGTTGCTTTTCATCTTAAGGATCTTAGAATTGAAGAGACGTTTTGGAGACATAAATGTTATAATTTCTGGTTAAGGGAGGCTGATAGTAATACTAAAGTTTATCATGCATATGTGAATAATAAAAGAAGGAAAAATACTATAAAATGAATAAAAAATGGGGATTGTTGGGTTTATAATGACAATGATATAGGAAATTTACCTGTAAACTATTTTTCTACTTATCTGTCTTCTAGTACTTATTGCAGTAATGAAAAGGAGGTTGAAATGTTGTCTGATCCCATCTTTGATGTTATTCCAAAACTGGTTTCTGATGAGGAGAATGAGTGCCTCATGAAGCGTGCAAAGGAGGAGGAAATATGGGATACTAGTAGCACTATGAAAATAGATAGTGCAGCAGGTTTGGATGGTTAGAACATCACTTTTTATAAAACTTGTTGGAATATTATAAAAAATTATCTTTGCAATGCTATAAATTCCTTTATTGATGGTTCAAGTATGACTATGGGTATGTTTGCTACTAGTATAAGCTTAATCCCTAAGAATTCTAATCCTATTAACTGGGGAAACTATAGGCCAATCAACCTGTGCACTATGCTTAACAGATTTTTATCTAGATATATAAACAATAGACTCTCAAATATTCTTCCTCGCATTTATTTCTAAAATTCAGGGTGCATTTGTTAGGAATATGTCAATTCATGACAACATTATCATTGCCAAAGAAATGGATTTTGACTTGAATAGGAAGCCTAAGAAGGGTAATATAATGGTGCAATTGAACATGTCAAAATCTTTTGACAGAATATCCTTTCCTTTCATTATGAAAGTTCTAACTCTTTATGGTTTTAAAGTAAGTTCACTGGTCTGATTTATAATATATGATTTATCGAGGTGAACAAATCTCAGCCACCAAATCTAGACACTTTGTTAGGTAATTACATAAATTGTTGATATTACATTACCTTTTGCTTAAATACACATACCTCTCTTCATTTAACGTCTTTTATTCAGATCTTTTTATTTTATCTCATTCCTAAGCTCTCTTTATGTTTTTCTTCTTCTAGTGTCTTAAAAGCTTCCAACTCAAAGCTTTATTTTAAAAATTATAATGGTAAGAAAAATAGACAAACAACTTTAAGACAATAATTAAGAAGATTTTGAAAGCTTAAATAAAAACCTCAATGGCTCATTTAGAGAGAATTCTTCTAGTCCTCGAGAAAATGACCAATATGAGGTCGAGGTAGAACAATCGATGAAAACTTGTGGAACCACTGTTATCTTTTTTCAAGATTTTAACGGTTATGTTATCATTTTAGCCATTCAAATCTGTCAGTTCATGTGTCATTACCCTTAGGTAATTTGCCCTAACTAGCTCTGTACACGGTCTAATATGGATTTCTTCAGTGACGAATGATAAAGTTGGTTCTTCTTATGCTTCTTGACTGACGGGATATTCTATGAATGAGAAAACCAACAAACTTTATACATGACCAATTGAGATGGTATTGTATTGTTGTGCTACATCATACTAAATTTGAGAAATTTTAAATGAAATACATGTGAGGTTGCTGAAAGACATAAAAATTCATCTTGGTATCAATAACGATGAATTTGTATTCTTCTTTTGTTCTTTGTATGTGTTCCAGATAACTCGTGCCGTATATTTGGAGGCTCAAAATTACATTGATAATTACTTATAAGTTTTCGATGGGGGTTTCAACGTGAAGGATTTTATTTCTCTAACGAACATTGGTTATACGAGTATAAGTTTATACTTTTACCTGAAAATCATTGGAAACCAAAAAGTTATCTTGAACCTTATTGACTAAAAAAACTACAAAAAAGTTCATCTACATCAGTGTGATTTGGAAAACGAATAGGAAGCAGCCGAAGTATGTGGTACCTTAAAGTTGGACTAATCGAAGCAAGTATCCTCAGTTATGCGCTTATTATTCCACTTGACCGTGCATTAAATAATTTTTAATACCTAATAGAGAGTTTAAATAAGTCCAAAAGTGCATGTTTAAGGCGATGGTCAATTATACCAAACTTATTGATTACTCTCTTAATTTATGCTAAGTGAGGAAAATGTTAAGACCAGCGGTGTCCGGCCAAATTATAAACAATTTGGGGCTGTAGATGATTATATAACAAAAACCAAGCCAATAGACGGGGGTACAAAAATCGAATGCCAAACCTTCAGATCATAAGGTGAAGTAAGTTCATATTAGGTTGAAAGCTACGGTTGTAGAGTCGAAGACGAATATAGCTCATATTAGGCTATCTTCTTCAGAAACTGTTATGGCCACGACTGATGAACTGAAGGCTATTTTTTTTATTTGAAAGCTAAGGTTAAGGGCTTTCTTGTTTGAAGGTTGTCAAGGTCGAGATCACGGAGCCGGAGGCCAGGATACACAATCTCTCAAATCTACTCTACATCTCTCTAAATCTCTCTACTAGTTCTAGAAATTCTTTAAAACTCTACTTTTTTATTTTCAATATTGTACTTCTACTTTCGGAATAGTTTGATTTTTTTGCTAATTGTTTTTATTTGATAAAAACACTTAAATAACATTGTGGTAACATAATAATAGCTCAATTAAGAGCTTCATATAATTTATCAAGTTATTTACTTGTTGTAGTTATTTAGATTAGTTCTTTTAATTTTATTTTTGTTTTGAATAAAGAAACTAAATTAGTCTAAATTTATTTGCGATATTAGTTATTATTAGTCTAAATTTAGTTTTTATAAATTAAGATATTAGTTTCGATTAGTATTTTATTGCATATTTAAAAAAAAAACGTTGTTGTAAATTTTAAATTAGATGTTGAAACGTAGAAATACTAATGCTCACCCACCCACCAATGTAGATCTCAATACCGATGGTTTTTCTATAGACTCCCCTCATATTGACGCACTCTCCTCCCACGAAAGTGGTGGTGGAAGTACTAGTGGTGGGTCGAGGTCTCGTAAGAAAACATCTTGGATTTGGGACCAGTTTAAAGTATTGGATGATAGTTTCTCCACTATTTGTAAAGTGTGCAATAAAAGTTATCTTTATAGAGGAGAAAATAGAAATATGGGAACCAGCACTACGGTAAAATATTTAAAAAAATATGAATTGTTTGATCCTTTAAAACCTAACGAAAATAATATTTGCATAAACCCTCAAACTGGTCTTACTTTTGAGTTTAACCACGATACGTATAGGGAAGAAACAATGATTTATGAAATTGGTAGTTTACAACCATTCGGTTATGCGGATACTTGGAGGTACGAAAATTGGATGCAAGCTGGGATAAACCCACAACCCAAATGCATTCCACGTAGCTCTTTGTGATCGCTAGCCTTTAAATATTTTTTAAAAAGAAAAAAAACATTATTGAAACTATGCTAGTTTTGCCATGTAATGTTTCTATTACTACTGACATAGCTTCTTTACTGATTTTGATATGATATGTGTTACCTTTCATTAGATGGATCCCAAATGGGTACTCCAAAGGAGAATTATGTGGTTTGAATCTATTGGTCAGCATAACGCACAATTAATTAGAGAGAGTATGGTTGAATGCATGAATATTTATATAATTAAAAATAAGATTATGTCTATTTTGTTCGATAATGCATCTGCTAATCTGAGTGCTATAACATTGCTTAGATACGATTGCACTCCCATTTTTCCTAAATTGTTTCACACCAAATGTTTATGCCATATACTTCAATTAGTTGCGAAATATGGAATAAATATGATTTTGGAAGAATATATTGCTCCTATTAGAAAGGGGATCCTATTTTGCACGATCTTCACTGCTAAAAAAAGAGCTTAAACACTTGTTATTGAAAATGGGAAACCATATAAAGAACTTATATTAGATATCGAAACTAGATGAAATTCTACTTATAGGATGCTTGCATGTGCTCATGTTTTTAAAGAAGAGATTATGTCGCTTTATAATGCATCTTATCCTGATACAGTTATTGAAAATCAACATTTGGGATATTGTGCAAACATGTTAAGATTTTTAAAAGTTTTTAAAGAAAACACTCTAACCTTTTCTTCATAAAATCAACCTAATGTTCATTTGGCTCTTTTCACGATTACTAATCTTGCCATGCATATGAATTCATTTAGGTCTTTTGTATGCGTAGACATGGTGCCCCAAATTGAATTAAAGTTCCAAAATTATTTTCATCCAATCCATATGACTTATTCAATAGCTTACATTTTGGATCCTTTTTCACAAAAAGATCAATTTTAATGGCTAGTTAGATGGTTTTATGAATCCTTACAGTTTTCTGAAACTAGTCCACCGGATGATCCAGTTGACCCTGAAGGGTATATTACCGGCGTATATGATTGTATGCATAGTATGTATGATAAGTATGCTGAAAGATATAGACCAAATACAACTACAAATGTAAGGAGTAGTAATAATAGGGGTAGAGAGAGCTTTTCTACTAACTGTGTTCAAATGACAATGTTACGAAGTAATGAATTTAGAGAAACCCCTCAATCTGATAATGAGTTGTCTAGATATTTGAGTAGTAGGTTTGATTTAACGAATTTTTGCGACCATGGTATTGAAGATATCATAAGATGGTGGGGGTACCAAAACTAATGTGTATCCTATTATTTGTAGGTTTGTTAAAGAGATTTATGTAATACTTATGTCTACAGTTGCAAGTGAGTGTGCTTTCAGCCGAGCGAGGTTGCAATACGCGAGTAAGAGAACAAGATTGACGGGAAAAGCACTTGGAGTTCTTGTGGCAGTCAAGGATTGGACCGCGACGGATAAAAGGATGCAAGATAGAGAGTTTATGGAAGAAAACGAAGCTGAAGGTGAATCAAGTGAGGATGAAGATTTTACTTACGAAGAAGAACTTGAAGAAGATGAATGATGTTTATAATAGTTTTTTACTATTTTGTATTTTAATTTGAAAAAATTTGTACAACTCCTGGCCCGCACGAGTATAACTGTAAACGACTAAATAAACAAAAAAAACTAATTACCTTTTATTATAATAACAACAATTGTACTATCAATTAATTATAAGATATGGTTTTGGTTTAAAAAATAATAACAAACACTTGTAATATTTATAACCAAATCACAATAATAATCAAAATGTAATAATAAAATGACAACCATATGACTTGTAATATTTTACCATCATAAAATATGATTTTGGTTTAAAAAATAATAACAACACTACTACTATTTATAACCAAGCCATAATAATAATAATATTTAAAATGTAATATTAAAATTATAACCATAAAACTTGTATATTTAACATGATAAGATATGGTTTTGGTTTATAACATAATATTAACACTTTTAATATTTAAAACCAAAACACAATAATAGTATTCAAAATGTAATAATGACATTATAACCTTAAAAGTAATATTTAAGATTTTGGTTTATAAAATAATTACAACATTTAAAATATTAATAACCAAATCAAAATAATACTAACCAAAATGTAATAATAAATTTATAATCATATACATTATAAAAATATTATTTAAATACAACGTAACATATGATTTTGGTTTATAAAATAATTACAACATTTATAATATTTAAACAGGTCTGGCAGGTATAACAGGTTGCAAGTCTAGCAAGTTGCAGGTCTGGCAGGTTACTGTTTATGCAGATCTAAGAGGTAAACAAGTAATGCAGGTTGCAGGTATAACAGGTCAGGTTTCCAAGTTCTCATTTAAATTATCACAGGTACCCATTTATTTCTAGCAGATCCATATCCGTTTGCCACCACTAATCTTCTAGTTATCGCATTGACTCTCTACTTCTCCTCAGCAGTACCCTTATCAAACGCAAACAAAGCTAATATCCTTTTGATTCTAACCTGAAATCGAGAAGCAAACTGCCACTTCGAAATTGATTTCTCCGTTGAATTGCTAGAATATGAAGGATTTTAAAAGTAAAATAAAAAATGGTGTCTTAAGCTTTCAGGACTTTGTTTTTTCATTCTAGACTTTGGTCCTAGTCTTTTGAGTCAAGCCCATAATTTCTAGATCAATACGTTACACCTTTCACTTGTATCCAACTTTTTTGGATTTAAGAAAAACAATAACATTATATTAAACAGATAACTATCGATACACGGTGTTGAATAATTCAAATATCAATTGATATTTCAAAGAATCTATAATTACATTATACATAGGTATCTATAAATCTTTATATATTATAAATTATAAGGTATCTGAGGAGATGAAAACTTTTTCTTCAAGAACCATTGGTTCTTCATGTTATTCCATTTGCCATTAATGGTGGTTTCTTCTCTATAAGCAGCTTCTTCTTCCCTGCTCTCTTCTTAGCATTGTTGTTTTTATCTCTGTCATGGAGATATATAAAAATTCTATTTTCGAAGAAGATTTTTCAGTTTTATGCTCAAGAAACAAGGATCAAAGAGAAATTAGAAAAACCAGTAAATCTTTTGTTGAGGCAGTAAAAGCATCAATGGAGGAACCAAATAACAAAATGGAACCGAAATCTGTTTGTTATAATAGAAATCACATCTCAATACAATATTCTAGTAAAGTTAAGGTGATCTTGACTAAATCCTCAAAAGTTACGTTGACTGGGAAGTTCTCATCTGGTATTCCTAAAATAATTGTTATAGATAATATTATGACTTCTTTAAAGTTAATGGGTGGTTATAATACCTTCAAATGGGATTCTCGACAGATTATCTTGGAGTTTGATCTCAGGGAAAATGTTATCAATATATGGGCAAGAAGTGTTTGGAATCTGGGAAACGTCACGATGCGTGTGTTGCGTTGGACACCAGACTTCAACGTCATATATGAAAGTCCTCTTTCCCTGGTTTGGGTCAGACTTGAACGAGTTACTGAATTCCTTTATGATGTTCAAGTTATAACTGATATTGCTGCTACTCTTGGTTTTCCTTACAAAGTTCAATTTGAGGAGAAAAATAGGGTTTACAATAATGTTGTTTATGTTTTGGTGGAAATGGATGTTGCGTTAAAGATTCATTCGAGAATTTGGGTTGGATTTGGGAAGAATGATGGGTGCTGGTTAAATGTTTCTTACAAAAATCTTCATAAATACTGCTCTGCTTGTTATCATTTAGGGCATAATCAAGATGATTGTGTGAAAATTCAGAAAGTGAAGAGCAAGGAAAAGAATCAGGGAATTGTCAGAAATGAAACTTCTGCTTTATTAATATCTAAAGATAATGTTTATAGAAATGAAAATACTAAAAAAGATAGTTAAAAAGATACAAACTTGATTTATGTTCCTAAACTAAAGTCTATTGTTTTGGAAAGGAATCCTTCAACTTCTATGTTGAATGTTGATGATGGGAAAAGCAAAGAGGCTTCGAGCTTCAATGGAGATCATGTTCAAGATCTTCAAACTTTCAAGAATGTTTTCGATTCTCAATGAACGGATCAAGATTCAAAGGATCCTCCAGAAGAAAAGGAAGTTATTGATGCTTTAAAAAATCTAAACAAAGTTATGGACTCAAAACTTTCTCAAGAATCCAATAACCTCTATTCAAGAAATTACTCTCCAATGAAATGAAATATAGGCAGTGAATGTACCAGTCCTGTTAAGATGATAAGTTTAGACTCTCCAACTGATCAGGGATTTAATAATATCCTGAAAAAAAAAACTAAAGTTTGTTAATAAAGGTAAGAGACCAAGTAAAAGGGTTTTGAAATCTCTGCATTTCTCAGGGATAAAGAAGAAATACAAATCTGTCTCTGATAATGATTAAAGTCTTAAACTGGAATGTTCGAGGTATTAATAATAATCCTAATGTTGGAGGTTGAAAGACATTATTTTTAAGGAAAATGTGAAGTATTAGTTATTCAGGAGCCTATGATCAAAGTTGAGGTTCAAAGGTATGTTGCTGTTAAGCTTGGTTATCCTAATTTATGTGCTAATTCTACTAATAAGATTTGGGTCTTTTGGTCTGAAGATATCAATATTAGGATCCTTGCTAATAATGATCAGTATATCCATCTGGATGTTTGCTATCATGGTATTCCTAGCAACATTGCTTTAATTGTTGTTTATACTAAGTGTAATAGGTTTTTAAGGAGGAATCTCTGGACTGAGCTTAAAATAATTTCTAGTGAAAATCGTATATGGCTTACCATGGGGGACTTCAACGTTGTGGCTTCTGCTGAGGAGCAAATTGGTTGCACTGCTCTGTGTCAAAACAACATTGATGAATTTGTTGATGCTATTACTGACTTCCATCTTGAGGATGCTGGTGTTGTGGGCTCCAAATTCACCTGAAATAAAAATTTGAAATGGAAGCGTTTAGATCGGGTGATGCTCAACACTAACTGGGCTGACACCTTTATTTATACTCAGGTTATCAACATGGTCAGAACTTGTTCTGACCATGCTTATCTTCTTATTAATGCATCTATTACTAACTATAATCTTTTGAATAATAAGAAAAGCTTTAAGTTTTTAAGCATGCGGGTATCTGATGACTCTATCTTAAGTATAGTTGAACACAATTGGAACCTCAATATTATGGCTCCTACAAAGGACATATTTTGGTTCAAGCTGAAAATGTTGAAGAACTGTTTAAGAAATTGGAATAAAAGCAAATTTGGTAATATTTTCAATAACATAAAGGAAGCTAAGGATAAGGTGAAAAGAATGGAGATTATTCATCAAACTGAAAACAACAGTGCTCCTAATGCTGATCTTAAGAAGGCTGTTGCTTTTGATCTTAAGGCTCTTAGAATGGAAGAGACTTTTTGGAGACAGAAATGTTATAATTTCTGGTTAAGGGAGGCTGATAGTAATACTAAAGTTTATCATGCATATGTGAATAATAAAAGAAGGAAAATACTATAAAATGAATAAAAATTGGGGATTGTTGGGTTTATAATGACAGTGATATAGGAAATTTTCCTGTAAACTATTTTTCTACTTATCTGTCTTCTAGTCCTTATTGCAGTAATGAAAAGGAGGTTGAAATGTTGTCTGATCCCATCTTTGATGTTATTCCAAAACTGGTTTCTGATGAGGAGAATGAGTGCCTCATGAAGAATTTAAAGGAGGAGGAAATATGGGATACTATTAGCACTATGAAAAGAGATAGTGCAGCAGGTTTGGATGGTTACAACATCACCTTCTATATAACTTGTTGGAATATTATAAAAAATGGTCTTTGCAATGCTATAAATTCCTTTATTGCTGGTTCAAGTATGCCTATGGTTATGTTTGCTACTGGTATAAGCTTAATCCCTAATAATTCTAATCCTATTAACTGGGGAAACTATAGGCCAATCAACCTGTGCACTATGCTTAACAGAATTTTTCTAGATTTATAAACAATAGACTCTCAAATATTCTTTCTCGCATTATTTCTAAAACTCATGGTGCATTTAGTAGGAATATGTCAATTCATGAGAACATTCTCATTGCCAAAGAAATGGCTTTTGACTTGAATAGGAAGCCTAAGAAGGGTAATATAATGGTGCTATTAAACATGTCAAAAGCTTTTGAGAGAATGTCCTTTCCTTTCATTATGAAAGTTCTAACTCTTTATGGTTTTTCTAGTAAGTTCACTGGTCTGATTTATAATATGATTGGGAATGTGAATCTCTCTATTCTCATTAAAGGAAATTCTTTTGGGTATTTTAAGTCTAAGAGGCTTGAGGAAAGGGGATCCCTTATCTCCAAGCCTCTTCATTCTTGGTGAGGAAGTCCCAATTAGGGGTCTGCATAATATGTTTATATCTAATTGCTTCATACAGTATGCTACTAAGTCTAGAATTCTTATTCCTTGCACTGCATTTGCAGATGACATTATTATTTACACTAATAGTCTGCATAACTCTATTGATCTCTTAAGTACCTTTCTAGACAAATATCAAAGTGTTTTAGGCAGTCTATCAATAAAGATAAAACAAAGGTTATTACCTCAAAGAAGCTGCACCAATACAGAATTACCAGTTTGGAGAGCTCTACTGGATTCACTACTGAGAATCTGCCTACTTGATACCTTGGGATCACCCTGCACAATAACAACAAAGCTCAGAACTTTAATCCTTTAATGGATAAGATCAATGGAAAAATCATGGAATGGAACTCAAAATTTGCCTACTTGCCATACATATTATTGGATGCAAAGCTCTATGTTACCAAATTCTGTGATTAAAAGATTGGAAAACATTTTTAATAAATTTCCTTGGAGAACTAACATAAATGAAAAGAGTATTCACTGGGCATCTTGGGATAAAATTTGTTTTCCCTTTACTGAGGGTGGATTGAATATCAGGGAATTAGCTGATATTCAAGCCACTTACTCTCAAAGTCTTTGGTTCACGTATAAGAAGAAAAATTCTCTTTGGGCTTTATTTATGCATGATATTTATAACAGGAATATCCATCCTTTAAAAGTTAACTGGCCTGGAAACGTCTGACTGGTATCAAATGAGAGGCTGACAGAAATGTTAAATGGCTTCTTGGCAGGGGAGAAATGGACTTCTGGACTGAGAATTGGCATGATCTGCCACTCATCCTCGATCATCGTTTGCCAACCAGCAAGTGGTTTTTGGAGGCAACAGTTAACTCCTTTTCTAAGGAAGATACTTTGGACTTTGAATCACTGAGTGACTTTATTCCTGAAAACAGAAAAGAGCAAATTAATAAGTGCAAAATCAACAATGCTAAAGATGATGAGATGATATGGATGTTGTCTCCTGATCATCTCTTCAACTTTAAGTGCACTTGGAATTCTGTGAGAAGTTCCAAATGCACTTCTACATTCAACAAGAAGATCTGGTCAACTATAACTCCCAGGAATTTTGCTTTTTTACTTTGGAGACTCATGCATAATTACATCCCAATTGACTCTGTTATTCAAAATAAACACTTTCACTTAGCATCAAAGTGTTTATTTTGTAATAACTGTGAAAATTTAAATCATCTGTTTGTCAGTTGTCATTATTCTTGGAGTTTATGGGGTCATTATAGCAATTTGTTTAATATTAAAGTGAAAAGATACATGAAAATTAAGCATGTTGTTTATAATTGGTTTTGGTTCTCAAACCAGAAAATTCGTATCACCCATTGCATACCAGCTGTAATCTGTTGGGTGATATGGAAAAGTCGCAATAGTGCGAAGTATAAAGATACTGCTATCAATATTTATACCTCAATTATTATGATCAATAAAATCATTTTGGGCCTAGACATCTCTAAAGTGCTTACAAGAAAACACTGGTTGAATGCCAGTGATGATGGTCTGTCTTTAGGATGTCTATCCCAGGAAAATATCATTTGAAAAATTACTTATCTGAATTGGTTGCCTCCTGTAAATGGCAGGATGAAAATGAATGTCGATGCCGTCTGAAACAAGAACTCTATTGGAAGTGCTTTTGATCTACAAGGAGAAAAGATGGGTAAGTAAGGATATTGAAACTGATTGTTCCCATATGTAGATATGTAGAAGTATGATTCTACCTTCAATGTCTTTATCTTTTGTTTCAAGAGACCAAAACCGGACAGTGGATTGGCTCATGACATAGACATTGAAATGCAAAGATAAGTTAAGCTTCTCTCATTTCAATGCCCCAAATTCCTCCTCTCGGTTGTGTTTCTGGAAAACATGAGCCTTGGTTATGTTTGTACATCGTAATCCCTCGATACTGTTGGTGTGTGATTTTCTTCGCAGATTGAAGATCGGGAATGTTGATTAAAGGAGTAATTTCTGGAATTTGAAGAGTCGATTGCACTTGGGAAGTGAAGACTGAGATTCAATTCTTAAAGGTGTTGGGTTCTAGAAAGGATTTCTGCATTTGGTTGATGGATTTCCTAGAGATAGGTGGTGTGAGACTGGGAATTGAATTTCGTTTGCTGGAGATCAGAATTGGAAGCTATGGTGGCTCAAGGTTTCTTTTAGGGTTTTGCAAATTTGGATTTGAGGATGAAGTATTTGGAGAAAGCTTGGTGGATCAAAGTTTTGATTCAGAATTGGCTGTGAATTTCGCTTCTTCTTCTAAAGCTGTCCTCCCTCACTCTGGTGAAGTGGAGAAACTTTGGAAAGTCTGGTTATGGTGGTTAACAGCTTCACGAAGATGTCTTTAGACTAAAAGTCAATTCGGTGTTATTGCCTTTTAGTCCCTCATTTTGTATGTTTAGCTAATTAGCTCTGTAACACTTTGTAAATCTTTTATTTTGATAATATAGTTATATTTTATACTAAAACAAAATTTAAAAATTAAAAGTTAACCTCTCTTGATTAAAATTGATTTTCAAATTTACCAATCTTGATAATATATTGAAGTTAACCTCTCTTGATTTTCAAAAAGTTAACCTCACTCTCTTGATTTTCAAAAGTTAACTTCTCTTGATAATATATTCTATTTATCAATCCATATTTATTAAAGTTGATTTTCAAATTTACAGTCTTGAGAGTTTGGAGTTCTATTCTAAAAATATTTAACAGCAAACGACGTCGTTTTATAACATTAAATCTGCAAAATTTCGCCGTTGCCGGGGATCGAACCCGGGTCACCCGCGTGACAGGCGGGAATACTTACCACTATACTACAACGACTTCGGGACTAAAAAGTCAAATAATCCTTTAAGACTTGATCCGACACATACCACCCAGCGGCACACCCCTATTGAAGACTAAATTCGTTCCAAATTTGTAGCTTAAATATGAGCAATACAATTTTTAGAGCTGAATTATCTTCTGAATAGTTCTTTTAATTGAGGAAGCAAAGCAGCATAATCAGGCCTAAAAAAAGACAGTCGCAAAACATTTAACAATCAAGAAAAGTGCCTAACGATTTTATTAAATATCATCGAGAAGGGTCCAAAGAGCTCACCTTTCAGCGCGGTAGTCCGCCAAGATTTCGAGAAACATTTTATATTTACCTTCTTGATCTAGTAAGTCTCCTTGAATTCATTCAAATAGGCGTCGGCATACAGCGAATAGGCAATCAATGTAAGAAAGAGGTACAACCAAAACTAAGTAACTAAGTAATTTTGTAATAAAACTAAGTAACTAACTAATTCAACTGGTGTCATATCCTCGGAAAGTAATTTATTCAGATTTTGACACATGGATTTTTCCTGTGAGCTACAACCAAAAGATTCAAACCATCTAGTTGATTGCTAGAGAGAGCAAGATCAACTATGCTGCCTCTGAAATTACACAACCAATCGTAAACAGAAGAATTGACAGGGTTTCTTGATATATCAACAACGGATAAGGGCCGGCCGTGAATTAATGTTCAAATGAGATTGAGGACTAAAGCCTGAGAAATTCATGTACTTTATTTTATTCAAGGAATTGTAACTGAGATCAAGTGATTTTAAGCTGGAAACATTGGCAAACTGATAGGACAAGGTTCCACCAAGAGCTGCTCTTGAGAAATTCATGTCTTTATTTTAGTCAAGCATTTGTCTAAAACTACAAGATGGTTTCGTGGTGTAGTTGGTTATCACGTCAGTCTAACACACTGAAGGTCTCCGGTTCGAACCCGGGCGAAGCCAAAATTCTAGTTTTTGTAACATTTTGATAAGTCAGAAACACAATAAACTGTATTTTAAGGCTTGCTTGATGCATCTACCTCCTCTGATCCTTAGGGAGCAGTCTCGTTTGGCCCAAGAAGAGAGATGACCATACTCATCTTTAAGCTCCCTTTTAATTTCAACTAGTGTCTGTCTTTTGCTCGCCTTTTTTCGTCACCAAAAATCTATTTAAGATGCATAAACTACTTCACAAAAAATGTTACGTGTTATGTTCTTCTTCTGCCCTATTGAGTAATGATCTGAGTTCAATTGAAACTAAGTCATATAATGATTTTATTGTTGAACACTTTGGTTTACCCACATAGGTCTCTGGGAAAATGAGAGTAAGTTTCAGTTTACCACCCAACTCTCATGGATATATAGTACTAAAAAGGCTTTGCACACTATGAATCATAATAAAGAAGAAAGGAAGAAACAATTGAGGTACCTGTCCCTGATGCATTAGCCTAAACATACATGCCAAACTGAATTTCGTGAGATGAAGCACGAAGTGAGAATGGTGTTGTTTGAAGCATCTGGCAAAAGTCCAACAAGCTCCTTAAGCAAATCCCGCTGATCCACAAAAAGCCCACAGACCTGCAAAAAGGTGCCACTGCCAGTGCGCTGAATGTTGTCCCGATTAACAAAATTCCATGCGAATCACAAACAGGCCACAAAATTCCAAGTGAAAAAAGACTAGACAATTGAATAGTTTTTCTACTCGAACAATCACACAGGCAGTACCAGTCTGAAAGACATAGTCGCAAAGCAATATAACAGTGACGAAGATTGTCTAACTTTCACTAAAACATTGTCCAGAAAACCTTCGCACAGAGCAGAACTAGGAGATTCTTAATCTTCGTTAAAGCTTTTGCAGCTAGTGGGTCAGTTTTTTCTGTAACAAAATTAACAATACAAGTTAAACTTCCAAGTGATTCGCACCGCCTAGTAGACCACAAAGATACCAATATTTTGACAAGATAACGAATTCAAGCATCAACCACAATAGTACTTGCCTCATTCCTGGATGAGGTGTCCATCGCCACAGGAGGTGTGGAGGTAGAGGAAGGGCATGCAAACTCATCCAGCCAGGACAAAACCTAAGAGCTGACGATCATCATCACTTCAAAACGCTAAGAGCTTGCAATTCCTTCAAAAGGGTATTTAGAAAGTATACAGAAATCGGCAACAAACAAACACGAAAGACACAATAAAAGAAGTGATTGTGTTTGTACTCAGCGATCATCTTCATACCCTCAATCGTAATCTTTGGTCGCTCAGCCCCACAGCCACCGCGACTCCGTAACCCAGCCTGTCGGTATCATGATCTTGAACATCATAAATCTTATCACCACCTTCAAATTTCGGTCTGTTTTTGGTCGCATTCGAAATCTTCCTAATCCTGTGCTGTGGTATATTTTAATTTTATTACCGACCCGTCGGAGCCGCTAATCGAGTGGTTTTATTGAACATCATAATATTTTTTTAGCTTTAAATGATTAAAAATGTTATTTGTTCTCGATTCATGTATTATTAGTTAGTTTTACGCTATAAATATCACGATTTTGGAGTTTCAAAATGAAATAATGTAGCTTTATGGTTTCGAAATGTCATATTGATAGGGAGGTTTGAAATGTGACATGATGTTTTTAGCATAAGTTTTTGGGATTTTTGATGTATTAGTTCAAATTTGGGTTGTTTTTATGGCTCGTGTTTCAATTTTAAGTATAGTTCGCGATTTGCGTAATAGTCCATATATATTTGTTTGATACCTGATTCACGATTTGAATTATATGATTCACGTTTCTATTTTAGCTATAGTTCGTGATTCACAATTCATATTTTAGTTGTGGTTTACAATTCACGATTTTTATTTTAGTTGTAGTTCGCGATTCACACTTTATATTAATACAATTATTTGCGATTGTTGGTTATGCTAATGATTAGAACTTGTATTTGTTGCAGAAAATATGGGCAATACTTGCCTTTTTTTATTATGTCTATTTTCACTTACTAAGGAGTTACATGACAAAAAAATAACATCACACTAAAACAACAAAAAACACTTGGTTGTATTGTCTTCTAAAAGGTATACACAATATACTAAAAACGAAGAGGAAAAAATATATACCATTGAGGATTGAGACTTCGTAGACATTAAGCAATGAAGAAGAAGATTTCAAATGAGATTCCATCATATTCGTACAACTTAAGACCAAAATATAGATGAATGGTCAAAGAATGTTACAACCAAGATACAATGAGGTAACATAATCAAGAATTATCAAATAATACACGAAAAAAGGAAGACAAGCGATTCAAGAACAAAAAATTACAAATTTGAAAAGAAATATATGAATTCAAATTTTATATTTAGATTGCATTTAGGGTTGCCTATTCATTCACGATTCACATCTATATTCGCGTCTTTATTCGTGTTTTGCGCTTGTAATTTATTATTCATTCGTATTTTTCTACTTAACCAGTGAACTGATGTTTCAATTGGTTTTCTTATGTCTTAGAATGGAATTACAAAAGCAATTAAAAATAAAGAGAAGAATAAACAAAATATGTGGGTATACTCCTGATATTGTTAGCTTGCTCAATATTATTCTTCTTAACATCTGGTGATATATCAGCGGCGAAGATGATTACCTACGTCGAAGACATACAAAAAATCAACAACTATAGCTGGGCAGAAGTAATAAGGAAGAAACTTACTCATTCAATACACAATAATTTCGACACTAGACCTGATTGATTTGTAGGATGTGTTGCTATATTTTTTGTCCATATATTTATAACCTTTCTTAAATAAGAGAATAATAACATATACAACTGATTATGTATATATATATATATATTGTATCTGCTACAAGAAATGACTATATATAGTCATTTCTTGTAGTAGACACGTCATTTAACAAAAGAACGGCCAACGGAGCCTTGATCTCAATATGTTTAAAATGGGAAAAATTGTAATATAAAGATAATATGGTTTGACAATAATACTTGAAAATATTGACGATGAACAAGATTTACTTGGAACTTTATATTTAGGTCTAATTCATGATTTGTGTCTAATAAAACATAATGATACGTGTTTAGTATGCTTTCACATTTACATTGTTAATCATTCGTGATTCACATCTATTAGGAGTTTAAGATTCAGATTTTCCATTTTACATATTTGAATTTTTAATCATTCGTGATTAGCATCTATTAAGCATTCAAAATTTATGTTTAGTAATCTTGCACATTTGCATTATCAATCGTCCATGATTCACAATCAATATGCATTTTTATTTCGTGATTAATATCAATTCCAATCTTTGTAGGTTTTGGGTGAGGGATTGGCTCTAAGGTATGTTGAAACAGAAGCATTTGAGGGTGAGGAATCAGAAAAGGAAGGGAGTTAAAAAAGTAGAAGTATAAAAATAAAATAATAACACTAACGAAGGTAATATATCTAATTTAGAGGAAGATGAAGATGGTCCAATATATAACGTACAAGTATATGCTGCCTTAGATGGAGATGAGGTGATAAATAAATTTAGATTTAAACCACAGTGGAAAAAAATTACTACACCTTCAAAGAAGGTTACTTCAAAGCAAAGAAGTCCTGATGCACATTCAAGAAAATCTATATCCAACAATATAGCTCTTGTTGCACATCCAAGAAAGTCTATATCAACATAAATAAATAATAAACAAAGAGTTCTTGAGACTTCATTACTAATGAATATGAAGCTTGCGAATAAGGTCTACAATTTTAGAGTAGCATATAAATGGTTGTAGGTATCACTTAAAAGAATTAAGGTAAGCCTCAATCTAATGCACCTCACATTTATAAATATGTCTCTACTCACATTTAGAATTTTGATTTGTGTTTGTATCATATCTTAGTTGTGGTTTGCAAGTCTACTATGCAAGTTTTACAATTCACAAAATTAAAAAAACAATTGTTCGCGATTTGCGTTCTTATTAGATATTTGGCCAAAATTTACAATTCACGTCAGTATTTAATTTACATTCGTGAATCTCATAAACATTTGTCGCGATTTGCTAATCTAATATGCCATTTTTCTTGATAATTTTTAGACGAGGACTGAGAAGTTGGAAAAATATTAGACGAATAGAGAAACTCTAAAGGACAAAATGAAACATCTTGCAACCTCAAATAACGAGTTACAATTGTCAAATCTGGAGAAAGATTTATTTATTGTCGAAATAAGATAAAAGATTTTGCAATATAGGTTAAACCAAACTTTTAGGTTGCCTATATTGCAAACATCTACAATTGTGGATCAATCACAATCCAAAAAACGTAAACGCGTTGATAACACATCGCCAATTGTGAATTAATCACCTTGCAACCAAGCACGTTTTGTAGTGGCACCGATCCAGAAGGATGCACCAATCAAAGTTGAGAAAGAACAAATTCAAAAAGAGGATGCACAAATTTATGTAAAACGATGTGCAAGTTGAAGTAATTAACATGTGTTTCAGCTTTTAACTTCATTGGAGATTCACAGTTGTATAATGCCTTCATTCACAATTCACGATTGTATATTGTCTTTGTTTACAATTATATATCTCTTTTTATTCGTGACTCGCGTTTGTATATTACATATGCTTTCATTTTCTATTCAAATTTGTTTTTTTTTTGAAAATTCAAGATGATGTAATCTAGGATGTTGTAATAGAGGTGGTCCACATTAAACAATATTAGGAACATGTGCAAGTTAAATATCAAAAGAGATTGCGTAATCAAGAAGATAATGTCTAAGAGAGTTGGATGTTGATCGTATTGAACATGATGCACAACAAAAAAATGATGTGGTCAAATAGAATATACAGGTTGAAAATGAGGACCATGAGATATTGCAGTTGTACACCAAGAGAAGAAATTGAATGATGTACCATATGCTGTAAATCAAGAGGTACTACAGGATGCACACCATGATAAAATTCATGTTTAAAACAATAAGGCGGATTTAAAGGTGAATGACACACAAGTTTTGTAAAAAAGATTTGATTATGTAAAAATGTTAATTGTGTACTCTTGGGATGGTGTAAAAACTTATTATTTAATTTAGACTTATGGCTACCTTCTCTTATTTTGTAACCCATCTCAATTCACATTTTCTTCTCTTATTCATTCATGATTCATACTTTATTAATATCTATTTCATTCACGACTTATAATTCTACTCTTTTTTATTTGTGATACACACTTTGTTATACGTTTCATTCACGATTCCTAGTTTTATTACTTTTTTCTATTACGTTTTTTTATAATGATTGACAAAAGAAATAAATTGTAAAACTTTTGAAGCTAATATATTTGGGGTAGTGCTTGTGTGCGAGGAAATATATTAGGGCGTTAATGACCAAACAAAAATGATAATTAATGTAAAAGAATACCACAAATTAGCAAAGATTCAAAAAGACACACAACAAGTTGATCTTGTGGTATGCTCATTTCTCACATTTCTTAAAACTGTTTTTATTAACGATTTGATATATGCACCAATAAAGAACAATTTGACTATAAGGCAAACAATATTCATCCAACTATTTTATATTTTACTTATAAATTGGTATATTATCGTCATTCACATTTGGTTATTGTCACTTAATTTTAGATTCTCATTTAGTTTCATTCACATTTGGTTATCTTCACGTTCATAAAGGTCAATTGGGTAAATTATTAGGCCAGTTAGTGGTTTGGCCTAATTAATATGTACTATTATGATTAAAGGGTCATAAAAAGAGTTTGAATGTATTTTGGACCAATAAAGCCACCTAGACCCATATGGGTCACTATAAATAGCTCATGTTACCTCACTTGAGAGGACCATTCATTTTTTACTATTCGCATATTGTCAACTAATTTCTCTCTCTAGACCAACTCTTTACTTATACCCCCTTCATATTCTAGTGATTCCGACCCATGTTAGTTAGAAACACCCAACAAAATGCCAAAGTGTATATCTTTGACCTCTCACTCATCAATAAAATTAGAGTTATCCAAAGCACAATACACAAAATATAGACTCATCAGTAGCGACCATAATGAAAGCTTTCCTTTAAATGGTAACCAACAGACATTTTCAAAACCAAATATCTAAACTAAGTCCTATTATCTAAATAAAGTTATTACAATATGAAAATCCCAGAATTAACCGCTACAACTTTTGTCCCGAGGTATAAGGTCTGACGATGATTGAATAAATATTATGATATGCTCGATCTTGGTGCAGCCACAGGTGGAAGAGCAAAGGTCTTAGTTCGAGTCTTAATATACTGTGTGGAAGTTCGAGAGGGAGACATGGACCAGAATCCTTGTACTATCAGGCTAAAGGGATATGGTGATTTCTATACAAACGAAAGTGTGAACAAGGTCGTCCTTCGACGAGATATTAGAGGATGACACATATGCGCTCACTAGGCTTTACAGTCTGACTCATCCATGTAACTACTTAAGATATGATTTATGGATGAAACGACGTTATTTATCAGAACTGATAAGTGATTTTGAAGGGCCTTATGCCCTTAGCGAACGTTGGAACCATTAAAAAAAATACAAGAAACATGAGTAGCACGCAAAACCACAAGACTTCAGAGGTCTAAAAGGAACGACCGATGGAGATTCGCGACATATCACACAACAACCTTACGCAAATCTTGAGCTTCCATGTGCATCATATTTCTTTTTTCCTTAAAACTAAAACAATGGATTGCAGAGATTTAGACTTTTGGACCAAGCTGTTGACAGGGATAAATTCATTTTTAAAAACTTATCTACAAACACATTTGCTTCGAGAGAGTCATCTATCATAACTCACTCATCTTAGGGGCAGTTTTTTCTTATTTCTCTATGAGGGGTCGATCGGTTCATTTTTCACTTTCTTATTTTTCACGTGTATCTGTTTTGGGAGAAAAGATTGGCCAATAGGAGTGTCATCACCGTTACTAAATCCTAGCCCGTAGCAAGTTTCTTGATAGAGTAAACGTGTTTATGTTCCACCAATCCACAATCTCGTCAGGGAAAAATTATGAGCGGTAAAATAATGGTGGAATCTATTGTCTAATTGTTTACAGTCCAAGAGCGGAGTCAGGGGAAGATGGGCTCAGTGTTTTCAGCGAGGTTTGAGTATTCAACAGTAGTCAAATATTACAAATCAACATAATGAAAAGGAAATAAGAAGTGTTAAAGAAATACCTAAATTAAATCAAGACTCAGAGTTCGAACTCATGTGCTTACTTTTTATTTTCCAAGACCTACTAAGGAGACTCAAATGTTTCTCAGAGATTAGCTCATAATTCTCTCATGCATCGCTGACAAAGATAAAATAGCGCTTCCACTCCATCTTAAACTCTAGCAAACGGTTAACTATCTTATAACGATTCACTTAGGAAATGAAGTTAGCCGAAAAAATCAAATTTGGATTTATGATGCTGAGTGACATAATCTCTTCCATTTAAAAATTAATGTTTGAAAACCTCAAGGAGTGATACAAGACAAAATGGTACACGTGTATTGGGGCTGGACTACTTGTGGTATCCAATTGTTTAAATAATCTAATGGTATACGCGTGAAAAGGGAACCAAAATCCTCAATTGAACCCCTCATTGAACATCACTAGCTCATCTTCCCTCGTGGCAAGAGGGTCTCACCGATCTAAGGCAACCAAATTCAGACGTTCAAGGGTATGGTCCACTCATCTTGCCCCGGACCAGTTTATTTTTGTTGGTTGGTGGTTGTTTTACTCGCGTGCGCTATTATTTCTCTTAAAACGGTTCGTTATTGAAAATTGGTATTTTGTACCAACCTTGACATTTTGTACATTTATTATTTCAGGTTATGGATCCTGGTCGCGCTTCCGGGTCCGCGGATGGCTCCTGGACGAAGAGAATAAAGAAGCAGACTAGGGTACGGGAAGCTGGCCAACCAGTTTTAGTTGTCGATCCAGCGGTTACGATGGAGGAGCTACCTATAGTTTCTGGACCGCATTCTTCCAGATCAAGTTCCCCTTCTGCTTCCCGCGGACGACGCCATCCTCCCTTTCTTAGAGGGCAGCCTAGAGCTCCTCCTTCCTCTAGACTTCCACCACTATTTGGCGAGGCGTTCATCTTCCACACTGCACACCACCTTTGGATGAGAGAGGTAATATTTAAATTTGCATATGACATTTTACTTTAGTTTAATTTTAATGTATACTAATATATTTAACTAATGTTTTAAGGAGCACAAGATGCGACTATATGCCAATTATCCCAGCCATAGAGCTTGGAGTTTGGCTGACCAGAGTAGGGTACGCGCCCTAGTTGATGCCACTCCTTTCGGTCGACTGATAGAGCCGTTCTATCACATGCACACACACTCTAACATGTCGGAGGTTGTTATGGAGCGGTGGCATATGGAAACAAATAGTTTCCATTTTTCCTTCGGCGAGATGAATATCACACTTGATGACGTGCACACCATATTGGGACTCCCGGTTTATGGTTCACTTGCTATTTTTCCTATTACATCGGACAAGTCTATAGCCATGCATGAGTGTGCTGAGTTGCTTATAATGGACGAGGTAGACTTCATAATGGAGGTTGAGAAATACAAGGGCGTCGGTTTGGGGTTCAAATTTCTCAGGAGTAGGTTTAATGGGCCAGAGTTTTGCGACGACAATACTGATCTCACTGATCTTAGGGTAGATGCGGCTGCACCTGCCTACATATTACATATGTTCGGCACCGTCACATTCTCGGACCAGAGCAACATGTACGTCAATTTCAAATATTTGTTTTTGTTGCGCGATTTGACTTCGAAGGCTGTCGGTAACTACTCATGGGGGGGGGGGGGAGGGAGTGTTGTACTTGCTTAATTGTATCACCATCTGGGTGAGGCCTCGCTCCACGAAACCTAAACTATGGCCGGATGTATCGATTTGCTGGACACGTGAATACGAGATCATTTTGTCATGCTACGCCCTGTTACTTGTTCAACTTACACAGAGCGTCATCCAACTATTGCTAGATGGGATGCAGCTGCCGCATTATCTGACTCCTGAATAAATTTAAACCTCCGGATCACCGTCAACAACCTGCAGAAGACAGATGTAAGTCAATTTATTGAGTGCGATAGTTGAATAAGGTAGAATCGTTTTAGAGTTTGTTGTGTGCTATGTTAGTCTGGTGTAGTGGAATTTATATGTTTTTTTCGTATTGCTTTGTATTGCATGTATTTTTCGATCCTTATCGTGTGATACGCGATCATTTTTTGTTCCAATCTATAGCATGGTTTTGAGATATCATATGCGGTGTAGAGCACTCGCATGCATACTATCCGGAGAGGGTTTTGAGGCAGTTTGGCCGTGTCCAGAGGCTTATCCCCCATCATTTGGTGCAGATGCAGTCGAAGTCGAGAAGAAAACCAAAGTCGATGGTGTATGCTTTTGATAAGGCTAATTGGGCGATTTGGCGGTATAACATTTTAGATGCAGTATTCAGGGGAGACTTGGTGAGAGACAAGATGGATTCTTTTAGTATTCGAGATTACCTTATGCTCTATCAAAAGATTAGCTGGTTCAACCTCATCAATACTGCAATCTACTCGCTCGATGACTATGTTTACGAGGATTGGGAAGGAGCTATCATTCGACATTTACGTGCCAATATGCGTAGGATCCCCTTGTTTCCTGCAGTTGGTGAGTTTGACCATGATTTCGATCGTTTGGCTGGGGTGTACGAGGATGTTGTGTATACTGCTAGGAGAATTTCTTAGACGTTACATTTTATGTTTTGGATTGTATGATACCATTTACGATATTTTGTGGGTCTAGTGTTCGTCCTTTGGGTATGTTGTTAGTGTCTTTGATGGTTCAGGGTTTTTGTATGATAATTTATGCTTCTATTTTGATGTCTTATTTTTCTCTCTTGTTATAGTTCAAACAACATGAAATAAGTTAAACATAAACTCAAACACATACTCAAACATAAACTCGAACATACACTCAAACATAAACTCAAACATAAACTGAAACATAAACAATTACTTGTACTAATTAAAATTTATCTATGAGGCCAGTTCCATTTCATCAACTTCATTTCTTCTTTCGCAATCTGGTAGTCATGCATTTTCTCTTCCTTGATGGTAATAATGTCAGAACGGACTTGATCCAGCTGCTCCTCTGTTAAAGTATCCTTAACTAGGCAGTTGAACCGGTTACACGCAACATGACGTTCCCAGTCGTTGAGGTTAGAATCTATAGTACACAAAATTTTACTAGGACTGACCACCTAGCTTTCACCTCATCTAAACTCCTTGAAATTCTAAGCGATTGGAGACCATTCCTGCCGTATAAGAAATACATCTAGCATAGCATTGCCTCCCAGTATTATTTACCCCACTCTTTTTGGTTTGTTTTACCAACTTTGATTGATGCTTTCATCAGATATTCATCTTCCAACTCAGTCCATAGACACATTTTTGCTTAATTTATTTGTAGTTTATCCTTTAATGGGGATATGACGTCTATTTATTGACAATTTCGTCTTTAGATAACATAATCGAGATAGACCAATAAATGCGTGACACATGTAAAGTAAGGATAATGTAAGATAATGAAATGGTCAAATTCCTAAATTACTTCGTGTAGTTTCATAAATGATTAATTTTAACCGAGACCCAATGTCTACTCCTGCTAAAAGCAACTCTTATTAACAAAAAAACTCCCGCCAAAAGCGACTCTCATTAACAAAAAAACTCCCGCCAACATAATAACTCCAGAGCAGAGTAACTGGCCTATATAAACATGACACGAAATCCAGTCTGAGAAAATAGAAACCAAGAATATACTTACAAAGAAAAATACAAAGCCTTTAACAGATGGAGTTTACAGCTGACGAAGACTACCATATTCTTAAGGTGGTGAGGGTTTCCCGCCGAGAGATGGGGGAAGATAGTAGAGATGCGTTCTTTGAACGTGTCCTATGTATGATGTATTTCAACTATGGCCGTTTAGGAATATGAGATCTTGTTGGCGAAGTCGTGACGAAATCAGACGTAGGTACCTCTTTGTCCAAACGCTACAACCTTTGCTTTTCATGTCGGCTAGAATTACGAAAGAAGCGCCTTTGGTCTGGAACATGACGGTAGTAGACTACATCAGTAGGGACATGGTGGCGTATCTGGAGGATAGGATTGCAAAAAGGAATGAGGGGGACGATTCAGATGACAATATGGGATACGATTTTGACAATTGAGCATTTTACTTTCTTTGTTTGTGTTTTTGAGTTGTTATGTTTTGGATAGTCTATGTTTCAACTATCTTACTTATGTACGCACCTATTTGAAGTTTTCCACGTTTATTATTTTATATTAAGGTTCCCTTTAACTGTTGTTTTGAACACTATATTTGTTATTTTATGGAACACTATATTCGATTGCAGTAGATGGCATCCAAAATTATTCGTTGAAGTTGTATTAATAATAAACAATTAAAATTATAACGTTTTTAATTTTATATAAATGTAATTAAATGCATCGTTAATTTAATTAAGGGCGTCTTTAATTTAATTAAATATGTCGCTAGTTTAATTAAATTATCACATTTATTTAGTTATGTTCCGCCACACACTGGCGTACATAATGGCCATTTCGCCAACCAGCGGCGGCAATAGGCCAAGGTTTTGGCTTCGCTACTGTCTTTGGACAAGTTGAAGAAAGTTTTGGGTCACTTCGCCACCACTTTGGTGTAACGACTGATTCCCACGCCAGAGGTTGGCGTGAGATGTCATATCCACGCCAACGGTTGGCGTGGGAGTCAACCGTTACGCCAAAGTGGTGGCGAACTGAGCCAACCCTTGTAATTTTCGAGAAAAAATCTTGAACTTGTTAGACCAGTAAAATTGGTTTAATCTAAGTAGTTTAAAGGTTCGGTAAAACAATAAGAAGTTAGTTTACAACACAAAAACAACGAAAATAAACACACATTAAATTCGATTTCATTCTAAAATTACCGCACGTACTCAATTAAAAGTCTTTCGTTAAGTCAACTAAGGGTTCCTCAAATTCAACAGAATGTGTCGGCGTGGGATCTTAGAGTCTTGAAAATACACGGACTCTATCTAACAAGGGGATCAACCAACAAGTAGCGTCTCATCTTGCCGTGCGCATCCACGTTAGATCTATAGTCGGTAAAGGTGATCCTTTAACCAAATCGACCTACAAATTGACATTGAATCTTAGTGTGCGCTTAGAAAATAAATGTTTAAATGCATGCGAAACGAAAAATTCTTTACTCACGTGAACAAAATGTTTTTTATTGACGAATGCCACACTGATCTCCTTTAAAGAACCATCCATCGGTGGTGCATTTTTCAACGGTAAGTAAGTCGTACATCCACTGTGAGCGAGGCAATAGAAAACACAATTGAATGTCGTCGCGGATAGTTTTCCGCAACTAGGAAACGACATCCAATTTTTGCGGATGGTGCATTCTCTTTATTAAAAGTCAAACGGTGTATCTCCTTATCGACTTCGCTTTCATCGTCGTAATATGCAACACATTTATAAAACTTGTGATCGCTCTTTAGCTCGTGAACCATGGCTTCTCTAACCAATAGCCATCCACTTTCGTACCCGACCATACCATGTGCGATGGATCTAAAACCACAATTACCGTCGGGTATAACGTTTGTAATTCGGCTTGTGAAAGGATGCATAAATTGAGGTGTGTCTTTTGAAAATCTCGAGTCCGACACATTTGGTAATCTCGCCGGGATTGGTTTAACTAGGAATGGCGGTATAGTGGTTGATGAGTCCGGATAACTTTACCACTGCTTCCTGAGATTTCCGGACAAGGACAATTCAGACATAAACTACCAATTGAACTATCCGGACAGGACAAAAGTATAAAGTAATTAAACACCTTGCTATATGCTAATCATCTTATTAAGTAAATGGGTCCTTAAACTTGACCTGGTTTCATGATTTGACCCGAAAGCCCATGGGTCCATAATTAAGGGTATAAAAACCCCAACTACTTTAATTAATGAGGGTAATGAACATTTAATACAACCAGGAAGCTTAAGTCTCTCACTACAAAACACCCAAACATTTAATACTCTTAAAAAATTTCCAAAACACTTGACAAAATTACCCTCAGCTTAAAAGAAACCTCACCAAATTGGGGACCACAATAGGAGGAGAAGGTGCCTGAATCTAGCATTCAAAGCAGCAAGAAAAACCAGTTCGGATGAATCCGGACGAGCAAGTAATTCCACTACCTTTGGTGGAGGTGATGGGAGAAAACAATGAGTACACGACCGAAGAGCGAGACAAGTTGAAAGCTGAAATAGAAGCATTGAGGGCTACTAAAAAGGCAGAGATGGGTTTAAAGAAAAATTCAAAAGCGTCAGCCATTCACCATATTGACAACCCAAGGGAGAACGACCCATCAGCAGTCAGTTCCAAGAAATCTCACCGGTCCAAGCCGGTGGAAAGCTCAAAATCTGAGTCCTCCAGTAGCTCCTCGAATGAGGATGAGCTTGAGGAGTCTTTGTCATCAAGAAGTGATGAAGGAAGGCCCAGAAAGAAACAAAAGCTAGTTAAAAAATATTTAAGAAAGAGGGATAGACATGGGAGACTATAGAGGCAAATGGGAAAAGGGTCGTCTCACAGCCACAGCCATAGTCACAGGAATGTGGATTAGCTGCTGATGGATCCTTTTGCTTTCCATGATAAGCCATGTATTTTTGCAACACCTAATGAAGACACAATTTTTAGTCGTAGTCATCCAAGATATTGTCCGGAAACCTTCCGAAGAGGTTTGACAGTACTAAAATGGAGAAGTATGATGGGAGTAAAGATCCGGATAACCATCTGGAACAGTTTAAAAATTTTATGATTAATTTTGATGATGATGACAAACTTTTTTGTAGAGCCTTCTCCCAATCTTTTACGGGAAGTGCTTTGAAATGGTACAACAGCTTGCCACAAGGTTGTATCAGAAACTTTGATACATTTTGGGTGGCCTTCTGAAGGCAGTTTGTGGGAAGTAAGGAGGTGAATGGCAATGTCGGTACTATTATCCATTGTGCCCAAGAGCCAAATGAGTCGCTGAAAGACTATATAAATCGGTTCGTAAATACTAAGAATGGGTTAACTGATTGCTTCGAACATGTAATAATAGCTTCTTTGAGAGAAGGGTTAAACCCTGGGAAACTAGCTTATTCAGTAACAAGGAAGAAGGCCATGACTTGGGGAGGTTTGCTGAATCAGGTGGGAAAGAAAATAAACGTGGATGAAACAAAGAAAACTATGGTACACAGGAAAGTCAGGTCTGCCCCAGCTGTTCCAAACCAGAACCAGTCTGGATACAATGCCAAAGAAACCGGACATGGGCCCAATACGGCCAAACAGACTCAATCCGACCCAAATCCAGCTCAGAGCCAGCAGTCTAGAAATAAACGAGGACCTTGGGTCCAACCAGAGTGGTTTGGTGAATTAAAGGAGATTGTGGCAACCATTTATGACAAAACTAAAGATGAGGTGAATTTTAGGAAGCCAGCAACGCTTCAATCTCGTAGGGAAAGTCGTAATAGTTGTTTTTGCCAATATCATCATGATATTGGCCATAACACCGAGGACTCCATCGCTTTGAAACAAGAGGTGCATAATCTTATTGAAAGGGGGAAGTCGGGAGCTTATGTCAAGAGAAGAAGTGGAAACAGGACTACCAAGGTCACTAGATTGGCCCAACAAACAATGCAGTGACATCTGCTCCAGAAGGGGCTATGGTAATCCTTAAAAGATTTGATGTCGAATATGAGTATTTGGATCCTGATCCAACCCGGAATATAGTGGGGGTTATAATAGAACAAAATAAGACAGTGTCCGGACTCATAGGCTTTTTTGAGGCACTTACTATATTTGGGGGGGACACTATGACTGCGCCAACTCCTTCTTCAAGGAAGAGGCATGTTCACACTCTAGCTACTCAGTTAGAGGGAGTATGTCTTCTTATCAGTCCCAAATTCCCTTCACTTCTATTCTTTTTTATGAGGATGATTTAAGAAATATAGTTGGGCCTCATGAGGATTCTGTCGTGATAGGAGCCTCAATTGGGGGCAATGACATCAGGAGAATTCTGATTGACACTGGCAGCTCAGTCAATATTCTCTTTTTAAGTTCTTATAAACAGATGAAGAATTCGACAGTGATTCAGCGTTCGAACAGATCCATTGTGGGCTTCACTGGGAACTCTACAGATGTAATCAGAGAATTTGAGGAGGAGGTATTGTTGGGCAAAGGCCCTTTCAATAATATGGTCAGGGTACTATTCGTTGTGGTAGAATGCCCACATGTTACAATGCGATCTTTGGGAGGTCATGGCTCTCTAGGATGCATGTTGTGGCTTCAACAGTCCATCTGTGTTTAAAATACGCAGTTCAGGGACAAGTGGGAGTTGTCCGGAGTAGCCAAAAAATAGCAAGAGAATGTTATGCAATTTCCCTTGCTCCTAGAACTCTGGGGGCAGTCTGGGTGATTAGCAGTTTTTGGGGCCCTCTGGGGGTGAGGGTGTATTGTTGGGCAAAGGCCCTTTCAATAATATGGTCAGGGTACTATTCGTTGTGGTAGAATGCCCACATGTTACAATGCGATCTTTGGGAGGTCATGGCTCTCTAGGATGCATGTTGTGGCTTCAACAGTCCATCTGTGTTTAAAATACGCAGTTCAGGGACAAGGGGGAGTTGTCCGGAGTAGCCAAAAAATAGCAAGAGAATTTTATGCAACTGCCCTTGCTCCTAGACCTATGGGGGCAGTCTGGGTTAATGAAGATTAGCAGTTTTTGGGGCCCTCTGGGGGTGAGGGTGAAATTGATGACCCCAGAGAGACCCCTGGTGTTTTAATACCAATCGAAGAAGTTGAAACCCACTATCTGGGTGAAGGAAGAAGTGTTAAAGTTCGCTCCAAGATGGCTCCAGAATTGAAGAAAAAATTGTTGTCCATTTTGGCAGATCACCAACATGTTTTTACTTGGTGCAATGCTGATGTGACCGCAGAACCTGCAAGCGTTATATTACACAAGCTGTCTATCCGGAGAGATGTTGCACCTGTTGTACAAAAAATGAGAGCTTTTTCTAAGGAGAAAGGTGATGCAATAGTTCAAGAATTTGACCGACTTACCAAGATGGGGCACATGAAGGAGTCTCAGTATCCTTTATGGACAGCCAACCCAATGTTAGTAAAGAAAAAGAATGAGAAATGGTGCATGTGTATCGACTTTACTGACCTCAACAGAGTTTTCCCAAAGGATCTCTATTTAGTCCCCCGGATAGATCAGTTGGTAGACTCCACATTTGGAAACAAGTTATTATCGTTCATGGATGCCTTCTCCGGTTATAACCAGATACACGTGGATCCGAAGGACCAAGAACACATTACATTTGTTACCGACAAGGGTCTCTATTGTTACAAGGTCATGCCTTTTGGGTTGAAATTTTTTGGGGCTACTTATCAAACGTTGGTGAACAAAGCATTTGCTGATCAGATTGGGAGAAATATGGAAGTATATATCGACAATAGGACTATGGATGGCAACGGGGCGGATCGGGGACGGGTATCTATATATCTGATACCCGCCCCGTAATATAAAATCAATACCCGAACCCGCCCCGAACCCCGACGGGTATTTCTTTTTCCATACCAAAACCCGAACCCGAAAATCGGAACCGAACCTGACCTAAAAGATTGTGAGAATAATATATATTTAATTAAATATTAAACCTTCATTATATAAAAAATATGGTTAGAATAATATATATGTAATTCAATTATAATTTTGCTAGAATAATAAATTTTATTATTTAATAATTAATAAAATATTAATTTGTTATAACATAAGAATAAATTTTAATTCCAATTTTGAATGTGATGATAGATTTTAACCTAATAAGAAAAAAAATAAAAAAAAAATATGAAAGATACATATTATATATATATAGAATAATAGACGATTAAAAAAATCATCCAAAATAAATATTATCCAATAAAAAAATATACTATCTCAAAGAAGGAAAAACAATAAAAAAATCTAAAAATATATATGATAAATAAAAATCTGAAAATTAAAGAAATCGCTCATATTCAATCAAAGATATATACTATTCTAAACAAGAAAAAAAACTAGAGAGATTTATAAGATAAACAAGAATCTAAATTAAAGAAAACAATAAAAATAAAGATTATCTAATAAAAAATGTATATTATTATAAATAATTAAAAATAAAATAAAATTTATATATTACATATATTATAATAAACAAGAAAAAAAAAGTTAGATTCAATATTCAATAAAATATTAAAAATATATATTGTCCTAAAGAATAAAAAAAATATAAGATATATATATATATATATATATATATGATACTGATTAGAGAAATCAATATATTCCAAACGACATATATATTATCTAATCCTGCAACTTTTTCATCGAGAGTGAGATAGATAGTGATAGAGTAAGTCGTTTAGTACTTTAGGTTTTTTTAGGAATTTGAACAGAGAAGAAAAAGAGTATTGATAAAGTAAGATAGACAGTAAAAGATAAGTAGGGTTTATAGATTTATAGTGGGCTCATGGGCTAGTATTTTCTATTAGGCTAGAATTATATTTTAAAATATAAAAATATTTTACTATTAAATAATATTTTAAAAAATAAAAGTATTTTACTGTTTTTTTACGGGGCGGGTTCGGGGTGGGTACCCACGGTAAAATATCCAAAACTGAAACCCGAACTGAACCCGAACGGGTAATAAAAATAAAAATCATAACCTGCCCCGTTTCTTTTTTCTTTTTTGGGTAACCCGCCCCGCCGGATCAGTTCGGTTCGGATACCCACGGTTTCGGGTTAAATTGCCATCTCTAAATATGACGGTGAAAAGCTTAGAAGAAGAGTTGCACCGAACTGATCTTCAACAAACTTTTGCCAACTTGACAAAGGTTAATTTGAAATTAAATCCAGAAAAATGTGTGTTTGGGGTGCAGTCCGAATTTTTTTTGGGTTATGTAATAAGTGAAAAAGGGACACAACCTGATCCGGACCAGCTCGATGCCCTATGAAAAATGGACCCTTCTCGAAATGTTAAAGAAGTACAAAGGTTAACAAGAAGATTGGCTGCATTAAATCGTTTTATTTCAAGGTCTTTGCACAAATGTGCCCCGTTGTTTCAGACCTTGAAGGATGCTAAAGACTTCAACTGGTCTCCACAATGCGACCAGGCGTTTGATGAAATAAAAAAGCATTTGTCTTCTCCCCAAACCATTTTTAAGCTTGTTGACGGAGAAACACTATATGTATACTTGGCTGTGTCACAATGTGCTATAAGTGCAGTGCTGGTAAGAGAAGTGGACAATTATCCTCGTCCAGTATACTACATCAGCAAGAGTCTGATGGATGCTGAAAAGAGGTACCTAAAGCTTGAAAAGCTGGCACTAGCCTTGGTAATTGCTGCCAGAAAAATGAGGCCGTATTTTCAGTCTCATTCCATCATCGTTCGGACATCTTTTCCTTTGAAGAATGTTCTTCAAAAAGCAGACATGTCAAGCAGGATGACCAAGTGGTCAGTAGAATTGGGTGATTATGATATTGATTTTGCCCCACGAACTGCAATCAAAGCTCAGTCTGTTGCTGATTTCTTGGTAGAGTTTCATTCGAACAGAAGTACTAAACAAGCTACAGATAGGGCTTTTAACAGTGAGCCTAAATATGAGACAGCTATAGTTGGTTTAAAGTTAGCTTCCCTGTGTGGGGCTAAAAGAGTTAGGTTAATGAGTGATTCTCAACTTCTTATCCATCATGCTCAAGATCAATCTAAGGCAAAAAAGGAGCAGTTGATCAAATACTTATTTATTCTTAAAGAAGTAGCAACCAACTTAAAAAAGGTTAGCTATGAGCATATTCGTAGATCGGAAAACACGTTGGCAGTCTCTTTGGCAACCATAACATACTCTAAGTCCTACCCATAGATTCATGTACAAGAATTCCCATCCATACAACCAAGTCATAGCAAGGAAGAGGAGGAGAGCTTAAGTGTAAAAGTGGTTCAACTCAAAGATTGGAGATTTCCCCTTCTTCAATACATCTATGATAGAATGTTTCCTCCGGAGAAGGCTATGGCAAGGAAAATGAAACACAAGGCTCGTGGTTTCTTGATCATAAGAGAGGTTCTTTATAAGAAGTCGTTCAGCAGACCTCTCCTACTTTTTTGGGGGCTAAAGAATCCTAATTTTTCTTATCCGAACTACATGATGGAGAGGGATCAACACAATGTGGCTATAGAGCTCTAACCCTGAGGTTTTTGTTGGCCGGATACTATTGGCTTTCCATAATGGCGGATTTAAGGAATTGGTGAAGAAATGTGAACCATGCCAAAGATATAGTAACGAAATTCATATCCCAGCTGTTCCTATGGAGTCAATTTCGGAGCCAGTGCCTTTTGCTCGTTGGGGTAAGGATTTAGTTGGGCCTCTACAAATGGAGTCTGGAGGGTGCACGACTATTATTGTAGCCATTGATTATTTCTCTAAGTGGACAGAAGCAGCCCCCTGGCAGGAACTACTTCGAAAGTTGTTATAAAATTTATCTTGTCTAACATTTGTTGCAGATTTGGGGTTCCACAAAAGATAACCACAGATAATGGGCCACAATTTGATAACAAGGATATGGATAATTTCTGTGCCTCCAGGGGCATTCAATATTGCTTCTCTTCTCCTTTCCACCTACAAGCAAATGGTCAAGTTGAAGTGGCAAACAAGACTATTCTGTCCGGTCTAAAAAAGAATTTAGAAGGGGCTGCAGGGAAGTGGCCAAGCTATTTGGAAGAAGTATTGTAGGTGTACCGGACTACTCCTAGAACTGCTACACAAGAGTCTCCTTTTGCCTTGGTATATGGGATGGATGAAATTACTCCTATAGAAGCAACTCTACCATCATACAGAGTCCACAACTATTCCGAACAGGCCAATGAATTGGCAATTAGAAGTGAGTTAGACTTAATAGAAGAAAGAAGAGTTAAGGCTCATCTTAGAACCACCCATTACCAAGGCTTGATGAGAAGCGGATTTGCTTCCAAAATCAAGAGAAGGGATTTTGAGTCAGGGGATAAAGTATTAAGAAAGGTTTTCTTGCATACTAAGGAAAATAAGTTCGGCAAATTAGCTCCGCACTGGGAAGGCCCTTATGAGGTCTCCGAAAAACTTAAGCATGGGACATATAGGCTTCAAGACAAAGATGGAAGAATCCTAAAGAACCTGTGGAATATTGAACACCTCTGGTTATATTTGGAATGAAAGTTGTGTAAATATTTACTTGTTTAAAGTCCATGTAAATATTAAGGGGCATACTTTTTCCTACCCTTGCGGCGCGGGGAGGTTTTATTGAGGTGTCTGGTTTTTTCAATAAAATACGATGCCTTCTTAAGATACTCGGTGTGATTTGATTACAATTCCTTTCAAGTCTCCAATTTAATATTAAGGATCTTTGAAAGATCGGATTAATATGGTTGAATGATGACCATTAAATACATGTTATTGGATATTTTAAACACTCTTATCTTAAATATTTGTAAAGTAAAGAAGGGCTCTTTAAACATTAGCCATTAAAATTGAAAGCAAGTATGAAACAGAGAAAACATTGAGTAAGATAAGCATGTCCTGGTAAGAACCGGATAATGATATTAGAACACAAAATATGCCTTGGCCATCCAAGGACTTTAAGTTTTGTGAAAGGCTTAACCGGACTCAAACCGGATACGATTACAAAAATACCTTGGCCATCCAAGGAATTTAATAGTTCACAAAATAAAGAAAACAAAAAAGATAGTTAAAAACCTCAGGGCTTATTCCCTTCGGATTTTCTAGCGTCACCTCCTTTATTAGGGCCTTTGAGCTCACCACTTGAACTATCCCCGGTTCCTTCTTCTTCATCGGTGGTGGAACCGATTCCACTAGAGTAGTTCTTTTTATCACCATCTGCCATCGTATGGAATGGGATGTCTTCATACTCCATATATTGTCACAAGGTACCAAGCGTCCTCTTCGGAAACGTTTGGTGGAAAAGAAGTACCATGTCAGACTTCACTTTGGCATACCTTTTTTCAAAGGAATCTATCACCTCGTTGGTGTAGCCATCGATGATGGCCTGAATTATTTGATCCTGCTCTTTCACCAAGTCTTCTTTCTCCTTGGTTGCCTTGGACACAGCTTCTTCAAGGGAAGTCTTTTCACCAGACAAGGTCTAAATGGCACCATCTTTGGTCTTCACATCTTCCTTTAAGGTGGAGAGATCTTTTTCCAAACCGGAGCACTTAGTTTGGAGCTCTGTGTTAGCTTTCTCCGAAGTGGCCAGCTTGGTTGGCAGATCTTTCTTGTCCTTCTTATACTCTTCAAGCTCCTTCTTTAGTGCCTTAATGCTCTGGTTAGCGTTGAGGAGGTTGGTTGATAGAGACTCCTTCTCGGTATTGAGGGTATTGATAAGGGTGGACTGGTTTTTCACTTGCCTTTGCAAGTTAAGTACTGGTTGAATATGACCCAGAAGAGAATGAGCCACCACATCGTTCTCCCCGGAGACAGTATAGGACTTGCCATTGTAAGTCACCATATTAGAAGAGCTTGAAGGATGGTAAGGGCCAGCAAAGTCATCTTTCTCAAAATCATTGAAATAAAGATCAATGTCTTGGAATGCACTGATGTCTACTCCATCAATATCTCCTCCGGTACCTTCTCTGGATTGCAGTTCGGTGATAATCTTCTCTGCTAAGGTGGGATAAGTTGGGTCTGTTGAAGGTAGAGGCTTAGAAGGGCGAAGGATTATTTCTTCCCCTAAGATGACCTTCTTCTTTTTGGCGCCCCTTTCATCGCTACTGGCTCCCCATTTACGGTCCTTCTTCGAAGGCTTTGGTGGGTTTGGTATTTCTCCTGCCTCCTTGACAGTTTCATTTTCAACCACTGGGAGCAAGGAGGCATCAATTCCTCCTTGGTTGTCCCCTCCTTGTTTCTCCAGACCGATCTCTTCTGAAGTAACCCGAACTTCCTTTGCTGCAGCCTTCTTTTTATTTCCCTTTCCCTTCATCTTGCTAGGAGCTTTGGCTCTGGAGGGTAAGGCCAGTTTGCCATCTTTTTCCTCTGTTCGTTTGAGGATGACAGCTGGGGGAGGTGGTGTAGTCTATTCTTCCCATGAGAGATCTCTCCGGCCTGTGGTATTCCACAGATGAGATCTCACCAAATTGCCAGAAGTAAAATAGTTGTGGAAAGCGTTCCCCCAACGTTCTACGGCCCATGCATTCAAATTGGTACATGTAGTCTGCCCCTCCTCCAGATAACCAGTGTACTCTTTTGGTAATACTAAAAAGGAAGAAATTAATGATACAGAAGTGGAATATATGTAAAAGTGAAAAGGATAAAATGAAAAACAAGATTGAAGAACTTACTTGTACTCTTCCACCTACTAGTTAACATGCTAGGGTTAACCTTGGCTTTGGTCTTTCTCTCATTCTCCCATGACCCATAGATAAATAAGAACTGAGTTTTCCAGTTCTTCTCTGACTCGAATAAATCATCTACCACTTTGAAATTTTCTCCCATGTTGTGGTGATAGAATGGGATGTGATGATTTTTGCACAGGCTTGCCATAACGCCGAATTGCTCCATAAAGAGAGGAATGCCGGACATCCTCGATGCCACTATGCAGGTAAGAAGGGAGTACCAAGCGTTTGGACTTAATTGGCTTGGGATAAGTTTAATCAGGTGAAAATACCTGACAATCTCTGGGTCTAAGGGGAATCTAAGCCCCCAGTTGAACAGCTCGGTGTAGATGACGATTTCAATAAGTTTAAGTTTATTGGAGTCTCCGGAGTGACATGAATCCTCACCTTCACTGACTCTGGGATCCCCCACTTTGTCCGGATCCGTCCCAGCTCTACAGTATGAGTATAAACATAGTTGATGTTCTGCATGGCCAACAAATACTTCACGTTGACCTTTTGAAAGCAAGGTCCTACCTTGCCTTCCAAGCACTCCGGAAGATACGGATGAGCCACTCGAACCTTCACTTTTCCTTTCCCTTTCATGTTAGAGGCAGCATCCACAGTTTTCCTTGAGGCTTCAGTTTCGAAGGGGGCATCTTCAATACTATTTTCTATCACTTCTTCCATCACTGGCTCAACAGTGTGTCTAGATGGTTGAGCACCAATTTGTTTCTAGAGGCCTGGTGTCCGGTTGGGCTCAGTTCCGGAGGATTTTGCTTGAGAAACTACTTTGGATGCCTCTGGTCCAGAGGGCTTATTTCGAGGGGTTCTTATAGAAATCTCTGATCCTGAGGGTTTAACTTTGGATGCTCATTTAGAGGCCTCCGGTTTGAAGGGCTTTGATTGTGAGGCAGTTGCATGGGCTTTCACCAAGCGAGTTGTCCCGCGTGGGTTGGATTTCTCTGGAGATTTTTCAATATCAGATCCCATGGCTATGAAATGGGAGGGTTTTCTAACGCTTGATACTGCATTTTCTTAGGTAGTAGAAGGTTGGGACTCCTAAACAGAGGAGCCTGATTGGATTGGTGAAATGTTTGGTTTGAATAGACGTTTGGGTTTTGGATTTCTGGTAGAAGATTATCCTTGATCAGCTTCTTGGGATGGTTTATTAGAGTTTTCGCCTGGGGAGAATGGGAGACCAGCTGCAATGCGCCTCTCTCGTTCAAGTTTCTTTGCTTTCTCTAATTCGGACAGATTCAACCAGCCGCCTTTTACAAGAGCGTTTCTAGCTGTGAACATAAAACTACCCAAGAACGATTTTGAAAGAAAGGTTGAAAAACTATGTGAAAGATTTGCTGAGAGATGAAGATAATGAAACAATAAAAAATGGTTTATATATTAGTAGAAAAAGGTAAGTGATACCTAAGAGAAGACGAAGAGATTCGTGCAGTGATTAAAGACGGTGCTGACGTAAGAAAAATTAAATGCATAGGTTACTTTATAGGTTTAGTGGGAGCACCGATCTAGGTAAAAAACGGCTGGTAGGACGAATCAGATTGTGACACGTGTCCCACGATCCAAAGAAAAACTCTTAGTATTCTGGGAAGGAATCAATCCGGACGAACCTCAAGCCAGATACACAAGGAGGTCAGAAAACGTCGTTACTGACTAAGTAAATTTTTTAGTCCTGCCAAAGATTTTTTGACAAGGCCTAAAAAATGGGCTACTGATGAGTCCGATAACTTCACCACTGCTTACTGAGATTTCCAGACAAGGACAGTTCGGACATAAACTGCCCACTAAACTATCCAGACAGGACAAAAGTATAAAATAATTAAACACCTTTTGACTAAACTATATGCTAATCAGCTTATTAAGTAAATGGGTTCTTAAACTTGACCCGGTTTCATGATTTGACCAGAAAGCCCATGGGTCCATAATTAAGGGTATAAAAACCCCAACTACTTTCATTAATGAGGGTAATGAACATTGAATACAACCAGGAAGCTTAAATCTCTCACTAGAAAACACCCAAACATTTAATACTCTAAAAAATGTTCCAAAACGCTTGACACAATTTCCCTCAGCTTAAAAGAATCCTCACCAGTGGTAATGTTGTTTGACGCATCCGGAGTTCTTGAACCAACACATGCAACCCGTTTTTTTTTGTTTTTTGGTGGTTTTGCTCCGGAATTACTAAGAATATGTGCGACGACAGTTCGTGCGGTGCTACCGAAAGTGTCGATCGAGGTTACTAAACTAGCAGCGGGTGTTATCATTCTTGGAGTTTTGCCACTATCGTGGGACTCGAGCATTTCTTGTTTTCCGTATTCGTGGTATGAAGGATCCTTTTTCGTAGAATAATCACGTTGGAGTTTCCTACCTTTACCGCGACCCCGGCTGCATCAACGGTCACGGCATCCGACACGTCCGAGAGTTCTACCGCGGGTTTTAACCTTCTGGAGGGGTTCGCAAAGGAGTGTCGTCGATGGATCCAAAAAAATTTGAAATTTATTTAGCCAATAACTTTGTTCGTAAACATAAAACTCTTCAAGTTTAGCATTTAGATTTGCAAAATTAAATTTCACCTCTTCTTCGCCGGTGAGTTTAACTCGAGGAACGATATCTAGTCTCTTCCAATGCTCGTCTATAATCCGAGTAGGTACATTACCGTCCACTCTTTGGATTGCCTCAAGTTCGTGGGAACACTGCAAACCATGGATCGTACGATCGGTGCAAACGCACGAAGATTTTTCACAACCGCTTTTATCAACAAAATTATCGTATTCTATCGCCAATGCAATAGGTGATACGTACCCCCGTAAAAAATTGAAGAGTTTAAAATCTTGAAATTTGTGAATTAATCGACAGTTGCTAAGCTCCATCGATTATTTAATGGTCGAATGTTGTATCACTAACAAACCATGTACTTTATTACAAAAACCATCCAAATTCAATCAGCTTGACCCGATATATTTTTTCAACATAGCTTGCGAGCTTTCCGCCCTATTAGTGGTGTGATTATTGAAATGCATGATTTTCTTAGTATAAGCGTGAACAAACCTCTCTTTATAAAGCGTAATCCACGAGTCTACCACATAATCCACCGTCTTATTTTGGTCTTTAAACAACGACCGCATCTTAGCCAACCTCTCGTCACCTCAATGGTAGTGGATGAAACAACGTCGTTCCAAGACGCCAAAAAATTGTTAAACATTTTCCCGTCTTCAAATTTTTTTTTTGTTTTCTCGTTAACATTCTTGTTGATATACCACTCGCATAACATGCGACTAGCACTAGGAAATATTTTGTCGATGATATTCATCAAGGCTAGTTCACGGTCCGTAATGATAACACAAGGAAATTCACAATCATTCTCCTCCATTACCGTTTTCAAACATCCCAATGACCATTCATAGCTGTCTTGTTTTTCACTCACCATAAACGTGAAACCAATGCAAAACGTTTTTTTGGTCGATGTTACCCTGACTACTTCGAACAAAGGCATCCCGTAACGAGTAACTTTATATGTGCTATCCATGATTAGCAAGCGTGGGAAGGTCCGTAGTAAATCAATACTAAGCGGATGTGCGAAAAACACATCCTCGTTCTTGTGCAATTGTAATTTAACTAACAAGCATTGCATTTGGGATCGACCACCGTTTTCAACCATCCTCGTTCTTTGACGGTGATTGTAAATGTGACAGATATTTGAAGCATTCTCTGGATCGGCCTTCTTCAAAGCACCAAATATTTGTCGCGGACATGTTCTGTTTACCGTCAAAAGATCAACAAGCTATTTTTCCTTTCGTTTTAACTTGGACCATTGCAAATGTCCTTGGGCATACTTAATCGGTTTTTGGTTGTGCATCACGAAAAGGACACTAAGAGCCCACTTATCGTCTTCTTTTACCGGATTGCCTACCAAATGAAAAGATCAATTTATTTGTTTGCTATCGATAGCCTTACGCTTACGATCACACTCTTTAACGGCCGACTTAAAAATTATGGATCGCTCGCACCGATAATCTACTCTCGGTGTTCTCGCTCTTGTCCCAACCTCTTTAGATGCTACGTTAATAAAAAAAACCTAATGACTTTCCCGTTCTTTTTACCCACTCGGTCATCGAGTCTAAGTTATACTCGTCGTGAGTGGTGAAATAGTGAGCGTAGTCCGAAACAAACGAAATATCGCATTGGGTCACCTCTTGCAATATGTAAGAAGTAAATAAACTAATTAAACTAGCATTCCGGATTAGTTTAGGATTTTCGCCATTACATTGGCATGGAACACCATCTCCACGCCACCTGATGGCGTGGAACACCATCTCCACGCCACCAGATGGCGTAGAACACCCTCCACACGCCACACGTGTGGCGGATGAAAGGTTCCTACGCTATTTGTTGGCGTGGGTGACTTGCGTACGCCATTATGTTGGCCTAGCCACTATCGCGTACACCAATGAGTGGCGACGAACACCAGAAACGAGTTTTTTACAAAAATCAGTTTTTTCGCAAAAATAAGAGAGAGGAATGCAATGTACCTCCTCAGCGTTCATGCTGCTCTGCATGAGAAGTGGTTCCAACTCTTTTCCGGTCATGTTTCAAAAGTTTTGAAGTTTTTGTAAAAATGGGTTTTGTTGGCTGTTGAGTTTCTATTTTTCGTAGTTTTGAGAAGATGAATTATGATTGGTGTTGGAAATTGTTTTTGCAACTTCATGGAGTAGTTTGGAGTTCTTAATGGCATGGATCGTAATTTATTTGAGTTTTAAGGATTTTTTGAGTTTTTTGCATTGTGGAAATTTTATAAATATTGAAAAACAAAAATAGACGACTTCATGGAGTAGTTTTGATCGTTCTTTAGCGATCCCCTTGTTTTAAACGTTCAATATATTTTCAAAGAATCTTCTAATTATTTCCCTAATTCACACACTACTTACACTTACTGAAAAATTAATTATCTTATAGGACTTTGATATATATATATATATATATATATATATATATATATTATAGTAAAATTGCATGTTTAGTAAATTATGGTCGTCTAAGTTTGTCGTAAAATTGAAAAGACAAACAATTGTTTTTTGTATTCGTTAATTTTGTTAATTTTTTTACAACTTGTTTTTACAATCTCGATCTTTCGTATCCAAATTTTAATTTAAATGTATATATAGTAATTCTACAATTGTTTATTCAACCACTTATAATAAAATCATAAATTATTATACACATATTCTAGTTCCATCATTTCTTTCTTACACAAATGCAACCAAAACAATATTAAATTTCATAAATCGTTATAATATTATTTCTAATTAGTTATAGATCGTTATATATATAACATATATAATATAAATAGATGTTGAAAACTTTACAATAAGGTAAATTAAAGACATCATGGCCACTGATGGTTTATGTTAAAAATAGATTTATTCAAGACAACAACTTTCTCGCTAAGAAGCTTATTCATGATTTAGTAAGGAAAACAAAGGCTGAAAACAAAGGCTCACAACGTTGTTATCAAAGTTCATATTTGACAATTTTTCTTACAATTTCATCATTAAAGCTCTTCAATCTTTTGGCTTTAACTGTAGATTCATCGACTTAGTTAGCAGCCTAATTAAATTTGTATTTGTCCCTATCATTATCAATGGTAAAACCATTGGTTTCTTTAAAACTAAAAGATGAGATAGACAAAGGGACCCTTTGTCCCCTAGTTTTTTTATTATTGCGGACAAATTGCTTATGAAGGGCTTAATCTCTTTATTTGCTTCTAATAAGACTCAAAAATACTTTTGTAGAAGCAACATCAATATCCATTGTCTAGTATTTGCTGACAACCTTCTAATTTTTTCCAAATGGTTTTATTTCTTCCTTGATATCTATAGGTATTTTTTTACAGAATTGTTGACGATTCTTAATGATATTCAAGCTGCTTATTCTTGCAAATTGTGGATCAGATTCAGAGATAAAAATTCTCTAGGGGCTAATTTTCTTCACGGTATCTACTGCAAAGACAGCCATCCCCTTCAGTTAAACTACTCCAAACAAGGCTCTCAAACTTGGAAAAAGATCTCCAACATCAAGAATTTCGTTGAGGGCAGTATCAAGTGGAAGTTTGGAAAATACAATGTGTACTTCTGGCTTTATAACTGGATGGGAAAGCCTCCTCTAATCAAATTGGATGTTGATACTAACAACATTTGGTTTATTGGTGCTAAAGTAAACTCATCTAGGAAAACAATGTCTGGCATATGAATATGATCAGCCTTTTATTTACCTCCATTAACCTAAATTTAATATCTAAGCTTTCTATGGTTGATCAGGCTGATAATATTATTCAATGACAACTTTATAAGGATGGATATTTCAACACTAATGAAACCATGCACTCCATTAGAGCCGAATACAACAAATCCACCTTGTATGAAATGATTTGGAATCAATGTTTTCATCGATTTAGAAACCATTGAATAAAACAAATCCACCTTATACACATCAGAAGTGCTCTTTCTTACTATAAAGACTTTTACAAACAATGCTTCATATTGATTCTATAATGCAATATAGACATATTATCTTAGTTTCCAAGTGTCAATTCTGCCACAATTTAGAAACCATTGATTATCTTTTTGTTTCATGCAACTTTGCCTCAATTATTTGATCATATTTTGCAGATATATTCAAGATCAAAATTAGAAAATTCATGGCCTCAATACATATGAACATATGTTGTTTTTTGGTCTTCATCAAACAGATTTCACATCAAAACAATTATCATAACTATCATTAATTGGGTTATTTGGTAGACAACAAACAAAAGTAAATTCAAATGAAGTTTTTTCTCTCCTAGTTCAGCTATAAAATATATAAAGCATATTATTTATAATCTTGATCATTCTAATCTTTTCAAAAATAAGCATTGGAAAGACATTGATAATGCAACTTTAGTCATGGGATGTTTTAATCATCTAAAGAAGAACAAAAATGTCACTCATCTTTCCGGGATCCCGCCCTTTCCTGGCAGATGCAAGCTTAACACTGAAGTTTCTTGCCTTGCTTCTGGTGACTCCAGTGGTGGTGTAGTTATTCATGACAGCAATGGTACCATTCTTCACGGTTATGGTAATCTCTATGAAAAACTTTATCTCATTAAATCAGATTTCAGAGCCTTCCATGATGGTCTTCTCATATACAAAATTAAATGTTTAAGTAATATAGATATGGAAACAGATTCTAAGATTTTAGTTTCTCTCATCTCTTCTGGTCAAACTGCTTTATATTTGGAATATATACCTAATAGAGTCTTAATTTCTCCTTATATGATCCCTCACCACATTTTCATGGAGCAGAACCCAGCGGTCAATTAGATCGCTAGGTGGACTCTAAAAAGTAAGATGAAAATAGATCAACTCAATTTCCAAGCCCCTCCTCAAGTGGAAGCAATCACCTTTTTAGAGAGTAAATAATTAAGATATATTATAATTGAATAATTTCTCTTCTATATCGATGCCTAATTATTTCTTACCTTCTATAACATTTCTTGTCGTTATCAAGGCTGTTGTTGTTCTACTGACAAGCGTTTGCATATATAACCTTTATTTCAGATTTAATTTTTGCTCATCATCACATTATTCTCCCGTTCATCCGAGTGATCCTGGTGTATCAAGTCTCAATTTCCTATCCTTTTGTTGAGTTCCTCGTTGGTTGTTCTCTCAAACTCCCGTCTTTTGTCTTGTTTTGAGAGTTAGTTGCTCTTATGAGTCTGCTTTGCTCTCTTTTCTCGATTGAGCACTTTCTCTTTAAAAAGTTGATTCTTCTTCTCCTCTTTAGATCTCATCATTTTTTTAGCTTAAAGTTTTGTTAGCCACAGTTCTATTAAATTCTTCAGGCGGTGCACGAGCTGCTGTTGTTAGGTCAAGTTTTTACAGAGGTTTTTCCAGTTTGTGTTGCTACGTCGTTGTTGGAATCAAAAGATAGTTTAAACTGCATTAAAGCCTGGTTATTGAAATAATTTTGTTCAATGAATTATTAATTCGAAGCTCACCTTGCCTCTTGCTTTTCCAGCTTGTTCAATTTTTAGAAAGATTTTTAAATTTGGTGAAATTGTTGGCGCTATAATTGATTTCTATCTGAATTATTATTTTTTCTTATTTCATTAGGCTTTTGTAAGCCCATTCTATTTGGACCTCAAATCTCTTCTTAATATATTTTTAGCTTTTTAAAAAATCATTCAATGGAAAAAAACTAGTTTCCTAGAAAACTAATTGGTACCTTACCAAAATTAATATTATTCTACGAGAAAATGTTGGATCATTTCCATATTTTCACATGGACTTCCAAAAAGTCGATACCCAAGCGATAATGGATGAATTATCTTGGTAGTATGTAGCGACACAATTTCAAAAAAAACAAAGCTTCATGGTTAAAAAGCTAACAAGTGCCTAATTTGAGACCTGCCCGAGAGACTTCATTGACATCACCATGATATAAACTAAAAAGTAAATATAGTTTACCATATAGGTTTAAACAACGGTCTAGTTGTCCTATTATTTTATTTATTTATTTTATTTAGTTTTAAAATTATAGTTCGAATATTTTTATTTGAGTAAATTTATAAATTTAGTCTATGGATTTGACAATATTATAAATTTAATTTTCTAACACATGATCTTTTTTCTAAAACTAAACTATAAATTTTGTCAAATTCAGAAAAGTAATCTACATATCAAAAGATTAAATAATATATATATATATATATATATATATATATATATATATATATATATATATGGTAATCAATATACTAAATTTATGGACTTCGGGCTTAAAATCTAGGTTCATACATTTACAATTAGTCTCCTTAGTATAAAGTAGAAGTTTGGTAAAATGGATATTAATAATTACAATTACTATTTAAGTTTTTTTTACAACAAACTACATTGTAATCTGATTTGGACGTAATGGGCTAGGCCTTTATGACTTTATCAGTATTTTTTAGTCCTTGCAAGAGAATTGATGGTGGATTATAACTTTGAGTTATTATGTGCTAGCCGAACCATTGTTAAGTCTAAATCGTTGATATTCATGGTTGATCTTATCTATCAATCTCAAGTACTGAACAAATTATGGTTGGATGCATGAGAGTCTTGAAGTATGTTGGCTTTATACATGCCCAGTTAAAAATCATTTACTGAGTCAAACCTCACTTGAAAACAATATTTATTTTGGCAAAAGAAAATGAATACAAGCGTGAGTAACATTTTATTTCTTTTATTTCCTAATAACTGGTTATCTCGTAGGTATCGTTTGCAACTGGATTCAGATTTGGAAGAAGTTAAAAAAGTTACTTTGGAAGTAGTTTTGTCTTGCTTATGGAGTTATGAAAGTATTCCCTCTAATATTTTTAAAGTATGAAGAATGAATATAGTCAAATTAAAAATTTTGAAAGTAAGATTCATTGATTTGTTGTTATGTCTTAACCAAAGCAACAAGCAACTTTGTAATTCGTTCGTCGAAGGATGTTAGTTATGTCGACTTTATAATTGGCTGAACGTTTGAAGTTTGAGGTGTTACTACTTAATCATGGGTATCTAAGGAGACCCAAAGCGTTAACTTTTGATTTGAATAAATATGAATTTTTTTTGAGTAGTTTGGTTAATAATAAATTCTACGAGCAGGATTGCCACACGCTAAAGAGTGGAAGAGTTCTTTAACACGTATCATGGGCAACAATAACTAACCTGGTAATGCGTGCAAGTACTAATTTATTTTCATCCATTATAATCGTTCGAGGTGAACAAATCTCAGCCACCAAATCTAGACACTTTGTTAGGTAATTACATAAATTGTTGATATTACATTACCTTTTGCTTAAATACACATACCTCTCTTCATTTAACGTCTTTTATTCAGATCTTTTTATTTTATCTCATTCCTAAGCTCTCTTTATGTTTTTCTTCTTCTAGTGTCTTAAAAGCTTCCAACTTAAAGCTTTATTTTAAAAATTATAATGGTAAGAAAAATAGACAAACAACTTTAAGACAATAATTAAGAAGATTCTGAAAGCTTAAATAAAAACCTCAATGGCTCATTTAGAGAGAATTCTTCTAGTCCTCGAGAAAATGACCAATATGAGGTCGAGGTAGAACAATCGATGAAAACTTGTGGAACCATTGTTATCTTTTTTCAAGATTTTAATGGTTATGTTATCATTTTAGCCATGCAAATCTATCAGTTCATGTGTCATTACCCTCAGGTAATTTGCCCTAACTAGCTCTGTACACGGTCTAATATGGATTTCTTCAGTGACGAATGATAAAGTTGGTTCTTCTTATGCTTCTTGACTGACGGGATATTCTATGAATGAGAAAACCAACAAACTTTATACATGACCAACTGAGATGGTATTGTATTGTTGTGCTACATAATACTAAATTTGAGAAATTTTAAATGAAATACATGTGAGGTTGCTGAAAGACATAAAAATTCATCTTGGTATCAATAACGATGAATTTGTATTCTTCTTTTGTTCTTTGTATGTGTTCCAGATAACTCGTGCCGTATATTTGGAGGCTCAAAATTACATTGATAATTACTTATAAGTTTTCGATGGGGGTTTCAACGTGAAGGATTTTATTTCGCTAACGAAGATTGGTTATACGAGTATAAGTTTATACTTTTACCTGAAAATCATGGAAACCAAAAAGTTATCTTGAACCTTATTGACTAAAAAAACTACAAAAAAGTTCATCTACATCAGTGTGATTTGGAAAACGAATAGGAAGCAGCCGAAGTATGTGGTACCTTAAAGTTGGACTAATCGAAGCAAGTATCCTCAGTTATGCGCTTATTATTCCACTTGACCGTGCATTAAATAATTTTTAATACCTAATAGAGAGTTTAAATAAGTCCAAAAGTGCATGTTTAAGGCGATGGTCAATTATACCAAACTTATTGATTACTCTCTTAATTTATGCTAAGTGAGGAAAATGTTAAGACCAGTGGTGTCCGGCCAAATTATAAACAATTTGGGGCTGTAGATGATTATATAACAAAAACCAAGCCAATAGACGGGGGGTACAAAAATCGAATGCCAAACCTTCAGATCATAAGGTGAAGTAAGTTCATATTAGGTTGAAAGCTACGGTTGTAGAGTCGAAGACGAATATAGCTCATATTAGGCTATCTTCTTCAGAAACTGTTATGGCCATGACTGATGAACTGAAGGCTATTTTTTTTATTTGAAAGCTAAGGTTAAGGGCTTTCTTGTTTGAAGGTTGTCAAGGTCGGGATCACGGAGCCGCAGGCCAGGATACACAATCTCTCAAATCTACTCTACATCTCTCTAAATCTCTCTACTAGTTCTAGAAATTCTTTAAAACTCTACTTTTTTATTTTCAATATTGTACTTCTACTTTCGGAATAGTTCGATTTTTTTGCTAATTGTTTTTATTTGATAAAAACACTTAAATAACATTGTGGTAACATAATAATAGCTCAATTAAGAGCTTCATATAATTTATAAAGTTATTTACTTGTTGTAGTTATTTAGATTAGTTCTTTTAATTTTATTTTTGTTTTAAATAAAGAAACTAAATTAGTCTAAATTTATTTGCGATATTAGTTATTATTAGTCTAAATTTAGTTTTTATAAATTAAGATATTTGTTTCGATTAGTATTTTATTGCATATTTAAAAAAAATGTTGTTTTAATTTTAAATTAGATGTTGAAACGTAGAAATACTAATGCTCACCCACCCACCAATGTAGATCTTAATACCGATGGTTTTTCTATAAACTCCCCTCATATTGACGCACTCTCCTCCCACGAAAGTGGTGGTGGAAGTACTAGTGGTGGGTCGAGGTCTCGTAAGAAAACATCTTGGATTTGGGACCACTTTAGTGTATTGGATGATAGTTTCTCCACTATTTGTAAAGTGTGCAATAAAAGTTATCTTTATAGAGGAGAAAATAGAAATATGGGAACCAGCACTACGGTAAAATATTTTAAAAAATATGAATTGTTTGATCCTTTAAAACCTAACGAAAATAATATTTGCATAAACCCTCAAACTGGTCTTACTTTTGAGTTTAACCACGATACGTATAGGGAAGAAGCAATGATTTATGAAATTGGTAGTTTACAACCATTCGGTTATGCGGATACTTGGAGGTACGAAAATTGGATGCAAGCTGGGATAAACCCACAACCCAAATGCATTCCACGTAGCTCTTTGTGATCGCTAGCCTTTAAATATTTTTTAAAAAGAAAAAAAACATTATTGAAACTATGCTAGTTTTGCCATGGAATGTTTCTATTACTACTGACATAGCTTCTTTACTGATTTTGATATGATATTTGTTACCTTTCATTAGATGGATCCCAAATGGGTACTCCAAAGGAGAATTATGTGGTTTGAATCTATTGGTCAGCATAACGCACAATTAATTAGAGAGAGTATGGTTGAATGCATGAATATTTATATAATTAAAAATAAGATTATGTCTATTTTGTTCGATAATGCATCTACTAATCTGAGTGCTATAACATTGCTTAGATACGATTGCACTCCCATTTTTCCTAAATTGTTTCACACCAAATGTTTATGCCATGTACTTCAATTAGTTGCGAAATATGGAATAAATATGATTTTGGAAGAATATATTGCTCCTATTAGAAAGGGGATCCTATTTTGCACGATCTCCACTGCTAAAAAAAGAGCTTAAACACTTGTTATTGAAAATGGGAAACCATATAAAGAACTTATATTAGATATCGAAACTAGATGAAATTCTACTTATACGATGCTTGCACGTGCTCATGTTTTTAAAGAAGAGATTATGTCGCTTTATAATGCATCTTATCCTGATACAGTTATTGAAAATCAACATTTGGGATATTGTGCAAACATGTTAAGATTTTTAAAAGTTTTTAAAGAAAACACTCTAACATTTTCTTCATAAAATCAACATAATGTTCATTTGGCTCTTTTCACGATTACTAATCTTGCCATGCATATGAATTCATTTAGGTCTTTTTTATGCGTAGACATGGTGCCCCAAATTGAATTAAAGTTCCAAAATTATTTTCATCCAATCCATATGACTTATTCAATAGCTTACATTTTGGATCCTTTTTCACAAAAAGATCAATTTGAACGGCTAGTTAGATGGTTTTATGAATTCTTACAGTTTTCTGAAACTAGTCCACCGGATGATCCAGTTGACCCTGAAGGGTATATTACCGGCGTATATGATTGTTTGCATAGTATGTATGATAAGTATGCTGAAAGATATAGACCAAATACAACTACAAATGTAAGGAGTAGTAACAATAGGGGTAGAGAGCTTTTCTACTAACTGTGTTCAAATGACAATGTTACGAAGTAATGAATTTAGAGAAACCCCTCAATCTGATAATGAGTTGTCTAGATATTTGAGTAGTAGGTTTGATTTAACGAATTTTTGCGACCATGGTATTGAAGATATCATAAGATGGTGGGGGTACCAAAACTAATGAGTATCCTATTATTTGTAGGTTTGTTAAAAAGATTTATGTAATACTTATGTCTACAGTTGCAAGTGAGTGTGCTTTCAGCCGAGCGAGGTTGCAATACGCGAGTAAGAGAACAAGATTGACGGGAAAAGCACTTCGAGTGCTTGTGGCAGTCAAGGATTGGACCGCGACGGATAAAAGGATGCAAGATAGAGAGTTTATGGAAGAAAACGAAGCTGAAGGTGAATCAAGTGAGGATGAAGATTTTACTTACGAAGAAGAACTTGAAGAAGATGAATGATGTTTATAATAGTTTTTTACTATTTTGTATTTTAATTTGAAAACATTTGTACAACTCCTGTCCCGCACGAGTATAACTGTAAACGACTAAATAAACAAAAAAAACTAATTACCTTTTATTATAATAACAACAATTGTACTATCAATTAATTATAAGATATGGTTTTGGTTTAAAAAATAATAACAAACACTTGTAATATTTATAACCAAATCACAATAATAATCAAAATGTAATAATAAAATGACAACCATATGACTTGTAATATTTTACCATCATAAAATATGATTTTGGTTTAAAAAATAATAACAACACTACTACTATTTATAGCCAAGCCACAATAATAATAATATTTAAAATGTAATATTAAAATTATAACCATAAAACTTGTATATTTAACATGATAAGATATGGTTTTGGTTTATAACATAATATCAACACTTTTAATATTTAAAACCAAAACACAATAATAATATTCAAAATGTAATAATGACATTATAACCTTAAAAGTAATATTTAAGATTTTGGTTTATAAAATAATTACAACATTTAAAATATTAATAACCAAATCAAAATAATACTAACCAAAATGTAATAATAAATTTATAATCATATACATTATAAAAATATTATTTAAATACAACGTAACATATGATTTTGGTTTATAAAATAATTACAACATTTATAATATTTAAACAGGTCTGGCAGGTATAACAGGTTGCAAGTCTAGCAAGTTGCAGGTCTGGCAGGTTACTGTTTATGCAGATCTAAGAGGTAAACAAGTCAGGCAGGTTGCAGGTATAACAGGTCAGGTTTCCAAGTTCTCATTTAAATTATCACAGGTACCCATTTATTTCTAGCAGATCCAGATCCGTTTGCCACCACTAATCTTCTAGTTATCGCATTGACTCTCTACTTCTCCTCAGCAGTACCCTTATCAAACGCAAACAAAGCTAATATCCTTTTGATTCTAACCTGAAATCGAGAAGCAAACTGCCACTTCGAAATTGATTTCTCCGTTGAATTGCTAGAATATGAAGGATTTTAAAAGTAAAATAAAAAATGGTGTCTTAAGATTTCAGGACTTTGTTTTTTCATTCTAGACTTTGGTCCTAGTCTTTTGAGTCAAGCCCATAATTTCTAGATCAATACGTTACACCTTTCACTTGTATCCAACTTTTTTGGATTTAAGAAAAACAAGAACATTATATTAAACAGATAACTATCGATACACGGTGTTGAATAATTCAAATATCAATTGATATTTCAAAGAATCTATAATTACATTATACATAGGTATCTATAAATATTTATATATTATAAATTATAAGGTATCTGAGGAGATGAAAACTTTTTCTTCAAGAACCATTGGTTCTTCATGTTATTCCATTTGCCATTAATGGTGGTTTCTTCTCTATAAGAAGCTTCTTTTTCCCTACTCTCTTCTTAGCATTGTTGTTTTTATCTCTGTCATGGAGATATATAAAAATTCTATTTTCGAAGAAGATTTTTCAGTTTTATGCTCAAGAAACAAGGATCAAAGAGAAATTAGAAAAACCAGTAAATCTTTTGTTGAGGCAGTAAAAGCATCAATGGAGGAACCAAATAACAAAATGGAACCAAAATCTGTTTGTTATAATAGAAATCACATCTCAATACAATATTCTGGTAAAGTTAAGGTGATCTTGACTAAATCCTCAAAAGTTACGTTGACTGGGAAGTTCTCATCTGGTATTCCTAAAATAATTGTTATAGATAATATTATGACTTCTTTAAAGTTAATGGGTGGTTATAATACCTTCAAATGGGATTCTCGACAGATTATCTTGGAGTTTGATCTCAGGGAAAATGTTATCAATATATGGGCAAGAAGTGTTTGGAATCTGGGAAACGTCACGATGCGTGTGTTGCGTTGGATACCAGACTTCAACGTCATATATGAAAGTCCTCTTGCCCTGGTTTGGGTCAGACTTGAACGAGTTACTGAATTCCTTTATGATGTTCAAGTTATAACTGATATTGCTGCTACTCTTGGTTTTCCTTACAAAGTTCAATTTGCGGAGAAAAATAGGGTTTACAATAATGTTGTTTATGTTTTGGTGGAAATGGATGTTGCGTTAAAGATTCATTCGAGAATTTGGGTTGGATTTGGGAAGAATGATGGGTGCTGGTTAAATGTTTCTTACAAAAATCTTCATAAATACTGCTCTGCTTGTTATCATTTAGGGCATAATCAAGATGATTGTGTGAAAATTCAGAAAGTTAAGAGCAAGGAAAAGAATCAGGGAATTGTCAGAAATGAAACTTCTGCTTTATTAATATCTAAAGATAATGTTTACAGAAATGAAAATACTAAAAAAGATAGTTAAAAAGATACAAACTTGATTTAAGTTCCTAAACTAAAGTCTATTATTGTGGAAAGGAATCCTTCAACTTCTATGTTGAATGTTGATGATGGGAAAAGCAAAGAGGCTTCGAGCTTCAATGGAGATCATGTTCAAGATCCTCAAACTTTCAAGAATGTTTTCGATTCTCAATGAACGGATCAAGATTCAAAGGATCCTCCAGAAGAAAAGGAAGTTATTGATGCTTTAAAAAATCTAAACAAAGTTATGGACTCAAAACTTTCTCAAGAATCCAGTAACCTCTATTCAAGAAATTACTCTCCAATGAAATGAAATATAGGCAGTGAATGTACCTGTCCTGTTAAGATGATAAGTTCAGACTCTCCAACTGATCAGGGATTTAATAATATCCTGAAAAAAAAACTAAAGTTTGTTAATAAAGGTAAGAGACCAAGTAAAAGGGTTTTGAAATCTCTGCATATCTCAGGGATAAAGAAGAAATACAAATCTATCTCTGATAATGATTAAAGTCTTAAACTGGAATGTTCGAGGTATTAATAATAATCCTAATGTTGGAGGTTGAAAGACATTATTTTTAAGGAAAAGGTGAAGTTATTAGTTATTCAGGAGCCTATGATCAAAGTTGAGGTTCAAAGGTATGTTGCTGCTAAGCTTGGTTATCCTAATTTATGTGCTAATTCTACTAATAAGATTTGGGTCTTTTGGTCTGAAGATATCAATATTAGGATCCTTGCTAATAATGATCAGTATATCCATCTGGATGTTTGCTATCATGGTATTCCTAGCAACATTTCTTTAATTGTTGTTTATACTAAGTGTAATAGGTTTTTAAGGAAGAATCTCTAGACTGAGCTTAAAATAATTTCTAGTGAAAATCGTATATGGCTTACCATGGGGGACTTCAACGTTGTGGCTTCTGCTGAGGAGCAAATTGGTTGCACTGCTTTGTGTCAAAACAACATTGATGAATTTGTTGATGCTATTACTGACTTCCATCTTGAGGATGCTGGTGTTGTGGGCTCCAAATTCACCTGAAATAAAAAATTGAAATGGAAGCGTTTAGATCGGGTGATGCTCAACACTAACTGGGCTGACACCTTTATTTATACTCAGGTTATCAACATGGTCAGAACTTGTTCTGACCATGCTTATCTTCTTATTAATGCATCTATTACTAACTATAATCTTTTGAATAATAAGAAAAGCTTTAAGTTTTTAAGCATGTGGGTATCTGATGACTCTATCTTAAGTATAGTTGAAGATAATTGGAACCTCAATATTATGGCTCCTACAAAGGACATATTTTGGTTCAAGCTGAAAATGTTGAAGAACTGTTTAAGAAATTGGAATAAAAGCAAATTTGGTAATATTTTCAATAACATAAAGGAAGCTAAGGATAAGGTGAAAAGAATGGAGATTATTCATCAAACTGAAAACAACAGTGCTCCTAATGTTGATCTTCAGAAGGCTGTTGCTTTTGATCTTAAGGCTCTTAGAATGGAAGAGACTTTTTGGAGACAGAAATGTTATAATTTCTGGTTAAGGGAGGCTGATAGTAATACTAAAGTTTATCATGCATATGTGAATAATAAAAGAAGGAAAATACTATAAAATGAATAAAAATTGAGGATTGTTGGGTTTATAATGACAGTGATATAGGAAATTTGCCTGTAAACTATTTTTCTACTTATCTGTCTTCTAGTCCTTATTGCAGTAATGAAAAGGAGGTTGAAATGTTGTTTGATCCCATCTTTGATGTTATTCCAAAACTGGTTTCCGATGAGGAGAATGAGTGCCTCATGAAGAATGTAAAGGAGGAGGAAATATGGGATACTATTAGCACTATGAAAAGAGATAGTGCAGCAGGTTTGGATGGTTACAGCATCACCTTTTATATAACTTGTTGGAATATTATAAAAAATGGTCTTTGCAATGCTATAAATTCCTTTATTGCTGGTTCAAGTATGCCTATGGTTATGTTTGCTACTGGTATAAGCTTAATCCCTAATAATTCTAATCCTATTAACTGGGGAAACTATAGGCCAATCAACCTGTGCACTATACTTAACAGAATTTTTCTAGATTTATAAACAATAGACTCTCAAATATTCTTTCTCGCATTATTTCTAAAACTCAGGGTGCATTTGGTAGGAATATGTCAATTCATGAGAACATTCTCATTGCCAAAGAAATTGCTTTTGACTTGAATAGGAAGCCTAAGAAGGGTAATATAATGGTGCTATTAAACATGTCAAAAGCTTTTGACAGAATGTCCTTTCCTGTCATTATGAAAGTTCTAACTCTTTATGGTTTTTCTAGTAAGTTCACTGGTCTGATTTATAATATGATTGGGAATTTGAATCTCTCTATTCTCATTAAAGGAAATTCTTTTGGGTATTTTAAGTCTAAGAGGCTTGAGGCAAGGGGATCCCTTATCTCCAAGCCTCTTCATTCTTGGTGAGGAAGTCCCAATTAGGGGTCTGCATAATATGTTTATATCTAATTGCTTCATACAGTATGCTACTAGGGGAGAAATGGACTTCTGGACTGAGAATTGGCATGATCTGCCACCCATTCTCAATCATCGTTTGCCAACCAACAAGTGGTTTTTGGAGGCAACAGTTAACTCCTTTTGGAAAGAAGATACTTGGGACTTTGAATCACTTAATGACTTTATTCCTGAAAACAGAAAAGAGAAAATTAATAAGTGCAAAATCAACAATGCTAAAGATGATAAGATGATATGGATGTTGTCTCCTGATAATCTCTTCAACTTTAAGTGCACTTGGAATTCTGTGAGAAGTTCCAAATGCACTTCTACATTCAACAAGAAGATCTGGTCAACTATAACTCCCAAGAAGTTTGCTTTTTCACTTTGGAGACTCATGCATAATTACATCCCAACTGAATCTGTTATTCAAAATAGACACTTTCACTTAGCATCAAAGTGTTTATTTTGTAATAAATGTGAAAATTTAAATCATCTATTTGTCAGTTGTCATTATTCTTGGAGTTTATGGGGTCATTATAGCAATTTATTTAATATTAAAGTGAAAAGATACATGAAAATTAAGCATGTTGTTTATAATGGTTTTGGTTCTCAAATCAGAAAATTCGTATCACCCATTGCATACCAGCTGTAATCTGTTGGGTGATATGGAAAAGTCGCAATAGTGCGAAGTATAAAGATACTGCTATCAATATTTATACCTCAATTATTATGATCAATAAAATCATTTTGGGCCTAGACATCTCTAAAGTGCTTACAAGAAAACACTGGTTGAATGCCAGTGATGATGGTCTGTCTTTAGGATGTCTATCCCAGGAAAATATCATTTGAAAAATTACTTATCTGAATTGGTTGCCTCTTGTAAATGGCAGGATGAAAATGAATGTCGATGCCGTCTGAAACAAGAGCTCTATTGGAAGTGCTTTTGATCTACAAGGAGAAAAGATGGGTAAGTAAGGATATTGAAACTGATTGTTCCCATATGTAGATATGTAGAAGTATGATTCTACCTTCAATGTCTTTATCTTTTGTTTCAAGAGACCAAAACCGGACAGGGGATTGGCTCATGACATAGACATTGAAATGCAAAGATAAGTTAAGCTTCTCTCATTTCAATGCCCCAAATTCGTCCTCTCGGTTGTGTTTCTGGAAAACATGAGCCTTGGTTATGTTTGTACATCGTAATCCCTCGATACTGTTGGTGTGTGATTTTCTTCGCAGATTGAAGATCGGGAATGTTGATTAAAGGAGTAATTTCTGGAATTTGAAGAGTCGATTGCACTTGGGAAGTGAAGACTGAGATTCAATTCTTAAAGGTGTTGGGTTCTAGAAAGGATTTCTGCATTTGGTTGATGGATTTCCTAGAGATAGGTGGTGTGAGACTGGGAATTGAATTTCGTTTGCTGGAGATCAGAATTGGAAGCTATGGTGGCTCAAGGTTTCTTTTAGGGTTTTGCAAATTTGGATTTGAGGATGAAGTATTTGGAGAAAGCTTGGTGGATCAAAGTTTTGATTCAGAATTGGCTGTGAATTTCGCTTCTTCTTCTAAAGCTGTCCTCCCTCACTCTGGTGAAGTGGAGAAACTTTGGAAAGTCTGGTTATGGTGGTTAACAGCTTCACGAAGATGTCTTTAGACTAAAAGTCAATTCGGTGTTATTGCCTTTTAGTCCCTCATTTTGTATGTTTAGCTAATTAGCTCTGTAACACTTTGTAAATCTTTTATTTTGATAATATAGTTATATTTTATACTAAAACAAAATTTAAAAATTAAAAGTTAACCTCTCTTGATTAAAATTGATTTTCAAATTTACCAATCTTGATAATATATTGAAGTTAACCTCTCTTGATTTTCAAAAAGTTAACCTCACTCTCTTGATTTTCAAAAGTTAACTTCTCTTGATAATATATTCTATTTATCAATCCATATTTATTAAAGTTGATTTTCAAATTTACAGTCTTGAGAGTTTGGAGTTCTATTCTAAAAATATTTAACAGCAAACGACGTCGTTTTATAACATTAAATCTGCAAAATTTCGCCGTTGCCGGGGATCGAACCCGGGTCACCCGCGTGACAGGCGGGAATACTTACCACTATACTACAACGACTTCGGGACTAAAAAGTCAAATAATCCTTTAAGACTTGATCCGACACATACCACCCAGCGGCACACCCCTATTGAAGACTAAATTCGTTCCAAATTTGTAGCTTAAATATGAGCAATACAATTTTTAGAGCTGAATTATCTTCTGAATAGTTCTTTTAATTGAGGAAGCAAAGCAGCATAATCAGGCCTAAAAAAAGACAGTCGCAAAACATTTAACAATCAAGAAAAGTGCCTAACGATTTTATTAAATATCATCGAGAAGGGTCCAAAGAGCTCACCTTTCAGCGCGGTAGTCCGCCAAGATTTCGAGAAACATTTTATATTTACCTTCTTGATCTAGTAAGTCTCCTTGAATTCATTCAAATAGGCGTCGGCATACAGCGAATAGGCAATCAATGTAAGAAAGAGGTACAACCAAAACTAAGTAACTAAGTAATTTTGTAATAAAACTAAGTAACTAACTAATTCAACTGGTGTCATATCCTCGGAAAGTAATTTATTCAGATTTTGACACATGGATTTTTCCTGTGAGCTACAACCAAAAGATTCAAACCATCTAGTTGATTGCTAGAGAGAGCAAGATCAACTATGCTGCCTCTGAAATTACACAACCAATCGTAAACAGAAGAATTGACAGGGTTTCTTGATATATCAACAACGGATAAGGGCCGGCCGTGAATTAATGTTCAAATGAGATTGAGGACTAAAGCCTGAGAAATTCATGTACTTTATTTTATTCAAGGAATTGTAACTGAGATCAAGTGATTTTAAGCTGGAAACATTGGCAAACTGATAGGACAAGGTTCCACCAAGAGCTGCTCTTGAGAAATTCATGTCTTTATTTTAGTCAAGCATTTGTCTAAAACTACAAGATGGTTTCGTGGTGTAGTTGGTTATCACGTCAGTCTAACACACTGAAGGTCTCCGGTTCGAACCCGGGCGAAGCCAAAATTCTAGTTTTTGTAACATTTTGATAAGTCAGAAACACAATAAACTGTATTTTAAGGCTTGCTTGATGCATCTACCTCCTCTGATCCTTAGGGAGCAGTCTCGTTTGGCCCAAGAAGAGAGATGACCATACTCATCTTTAAGCTCCCTTTTAATTTCAACTAGTGTCTGTCTTTTGCTCGCCTTTTTTCGTCACCAAAAATCTATTTAAGATGCATAAACTACTTCACAAAAAATGTTACGTGTTATGTTCTTCTTCTGCCCTATTGAGTAATGATCTGAGTTCAATTGAAACTAAGTCATATAATGATTTTATTGTTGAACACTTTGGTTTACCCACATAGGTCTCTGGGAAAATGAGAGTAAGTTTCAGTTTACCACCCAACTCTCATGGATATATAGTACTAAAAAGGCTTTGCACACTATGAATCATAATAAAGAAGAAAGGAAGAAACAATTGAGGTACCTGTCCCTGATGCATTAGCCTAAACATACATGCCAAACTGAATTTCGTGAGATGAAGCACGAAGTGAGAATGGTGTTGTTTGAAGCATCTGGCAAAAGTCCAACAAGCTCCTTAAGCAAATCCCGCTGATCCACAAAAAGCCCACAGACCTGCAAAAAGGTGCCACTGCCAGTGCGCTGAATGTTGTCCCGATTAACAAAATTCCATGCGAATCACAAACAGGCCACAAAATTCCAAGTGAAAAAAGACTAGACAATTGAATAGTTTTTCTACTCGAACAATCACACAGGCAGTACCAGTCTGAAAGACATAGTCGCAAAGCAATATAACAGTGACGAAGATTGTCTAACTTTCACTAAAACATTGTCCAGAAAACCTTCGCACAGAGCAGAACTAGGAGATTCTTAATCTTCGTTAAAGCTTTTGCAGCTAGTGGGTCAGTTTTTTCTGTAACAAAATTAACAATACAAGTTAAACTTCCAAGTGATTCGCACCGCCTAGTAGACCACAAAGATACCAATATTTTGACAAGATAACGAATTCAAGCATCAACCACAATAGTACTTGCCTCATTCCTGGATGAGGTGTCCATCGCCACAGGAGGTGTGGAGGTAGAGGAAGGGCATGCAAACTCATCCAGCCAGGACAAAACCTAAGAGCTGACGATCATCATCACTTCAAAACGCTAAGAGCTTGCAATTCCTTCAAAAGGGTATTTAGAAAGTATACAGAAATCGGCAACAAACAAACACGAAAGACACAATAAAAGAAGTGATTGTGTTTGTACTCAGCGATCATCTTCATACCCTCAATCGTAATCTTTGGTCGCTCAGCCCCACAGCCACCGCGACTCCGTAACCCAGCCTGTCGGTATCATGATCTTGAACATCATAAATCTTATCACCACCTTCAAATTTCGGTCTGTTTTTGGTCGCATTCGAAATCTTCCTAATCCTGTGCTGTGGTATATTTTAATTTTATTACCGACCCGTCGGAGCCGCTAATCGAGTGGTTTTATTGAACATCATAATATTTTTTTAGCTTTAAATGATTAAAAATGTTATTTGTTCTCGATTCATGTATTATTAGTTAGTTTTACGCTATAAATATCACGATTTTGGAGTTTCAAAATGAAATAATGTAGCTTTATGGTTTCGAAATGTCATATTGATAGGGAGGTTTGAAATGTGACATGATGTTTTTAGCATAAGTTTTTGGGATTTTTGATGTATTAGTTCAAATTTGGGTTGTTTTTATGGCTCGTGTTACAATTTTAATTATAGTTCGCGATTTGCGTAATAGTCCATATATATTTGTTTGATACCTGATTCACGATTTGAATTATATGATTCACGTTTCTATTTTAGCTATAGTTCGTGATTCACAATTCATATTTTAGTTGTGGTTTACAATTCACGATTTTTATTTTAGTTGTAGTTCGCGATTCACACCTTATATTAATACAATTATTTGCGATTGTTGGTTATGCTAATGATTATAACTTGTATTTGTTGCAGAAAATATGGGCAATACTTGCCTTTTTTATTATGTCTATTTTCACTTACTAAGGAGTTACATGACAAAAAAAGAACATCACACTAAAACAACAAAAAACACTTGGTTGTATTGTCTTCTAAAAGGTATACACAATATACTAAAAACGAAGAGGAAAAAATATATACCATTGAGGATTGAGACTTCATAGACATTAAGCAATGAAGAAAAAGATTTCAAATGAGATTCCATATTCGTACAACTTAAAACCAAAATATAGATGAATGGTCAAAGAATGTTACAACCAAGATACAACGAGGTAACATAATCAAGAATTATCAAATAATACACGAAAAAAGGAAGACAAGCGATTCAAGAACAAAAAATTACAAATTTGAGAAGAAATATATGAATTCAAATTTTATATTTAGATTGCATTTATATCAAGACAAGCGATTCAGATTTTCCATTTTACATATTTGAAATTTTAATCATTCGTGATTAGCATCTATTAAGCATTCAAAATTTATGTTTAGTAATCTTGCACATTTGCATTATCAATCGTCCATGATTCACAATCAATATGCATTTTTATTTCGTGATTAATATCAATTCCAATCTTTGTAGGTTTTGGGTGAGGGATTGGCTCTAAGGTATGTTGAAACATAAGCATTTGAGGGTGAGGAATCAGAAAAGGAATGGAGTTAAAAAAGTAGAAGTATAAAAATAAAATAATAACACTAACGAAGGTAATATATCTAATTTAGAGGAAGATGAAGATGGTCCAACATATAACGTACAAGTATATGGTGCCTTAGATGGAGATGAGGTGATAAATAAATTTAGATTTAAACCACAGTGGAAAAAAATTACTACACCTTCAAGGAAGGTTACTTCAAAGCAAAGAAGTCCTGATGCACATTCAAGAAAATCTATATCCAACAAAAGAGCTCTTGTTGCACATCCAAGAAATTCTATATCAACATAAATAACTAATAAACAAAGAGTTGTTGAGACTTCATTACTAATGAATATGAAGCTTGCGAATAAGGTCTACAATATTAGAGTAGCATATAGATGATTGTATGTATCACTCAAAAGAATTAAGGTAAGCCTCAATTTAATGCACTTCACATTTATAAATATGTCCCCACTCACATTTAGAATTTTCATTTGTGTTTGTATCATATCTTAGTTGTGGTTTGCAAGTCTACTATGCAAGTTTTACAATTCACAAAATTAAAAAAATAATTGTTCGCGATTTGCGTTCTTATTAGATATTTGGCCAAAATTTACAATTCACGTCAGTAATTAATTTACATTCATGAATCTCATAAACATCTGTCGCGATTTGCTAATCTAATATGCCATTTTGCTTGATAATTTTTAGACGAGGACTGAGAAGTTGGAAAAATATTAGACGAATAGAGAAACTCTAAAGGACAAAATGAACCATCTTACAACCTCAAATAACGAGTTACAATTGTCAAATATGGAGAAAGATTTATTTATTGTAGAAATAAGATAAAAGATTTTGTAATATAGGCTAAACCAAACTTTTTGGTTGCCTATATTGCAAACAACTACAATTGTGGATCAATCACAATCCAAAAAACGTAAACGCGTTGATAACACATCGCCAATTGTGAATCAATCACCTTGCAACCAAGCACGTTTTGTAGTGGCACCGATCCAGAAGGATGCACCAATCAAAGTTGAGACAGAACAAATTCAAAAAGAGGATGCACAAATTTATGTAAAATGATGTGCAAGTTGAAGTAATTAACATGTGTTTCAGCTTTTAACTTCATTGGAGATTCACAGTTGTATAATGCCTTCATTCACAATTCACGATTGTATATTGTCTTTGTTTACAATTATATATATCTTTTTATTCGTGACTCGCGTTTGTATATTACATATGCTTTCATTTTCTATTCAATTTTTTTTTTAAATTCAAGATGATGTAATCTAGGATGTTGTAATAGAGGTGGTCCACATTAAAGAATATTAGGAACATGTGCAAGTTAAATATCAAAAGAGATTGCGTAATCAAGAAGATAATGTCTAAGAGAGTTGGATGTTGATCGTATTGAACATGATGCACAACAAAAAAATGATGTGGTCAAATAGAAGATATAAGTTGAAAATGAGGACCATGAGATATTGCAGTTGTACACCAAGAGAAGAAATTGAATGATGTACCATATGCTGTAAATCAAGAGGTACTACAAGATGCACACCATGATAAAATTCATGTTTAAAACAATAAGGAGGATTTAAAGGTGAATGACACACAAGTTTTGTAAAAAAGATTTGATTATGTAAAAATGTTAAATGTGTACTCTTGGGATGGTGTAAAAACTTATTATTTAATTTAGACTTATGGCTACCTTCTCTTATTTTGTAATCCATCTCAATTCACACTTTCTTCTCTTATTCATTCATGATTCATACTTTATTAATATCTATTTCATTCACGACTTATAATTCTACTCTTTTTTGTTTGTGATACACACTTTGTTATACGTTTCATTCACAATTCCTATTTTTATTACTTTTTTCTATTACGTTTTTTTATAATGATTGACAAAAGAAATAAATTGTAAAACTTTTGAAGCTAATATATTTGGGGTAGTGCTTGTGTGTGAGGAAATATATTAGGGCGTTAATGACCAAACAAAAATGATAATTAATGTAAAATAATACCACAAATTAGCAAATATTCAAAAAGACACAAAACAAGTTGATCTTGTGGTATGATCATTTTCCACTTTTCTTACAATTGTTTTTATTAACGATTTGATATATGCACCAATAAAGAACAATTTGACTATAAGGCAAACAATATTCATCCAACTATTTTATATTTTACTTATAAATTGGTATATTATCGTCATTCACATTTGGTTATTGTCACTTAATTTTAGATTCTCATTTAATTTCATTCACATTTGGTTATCTTCACGTTCATAAATGTCAATCGGGTAAATTATTAGGCCAGTTAGTGGTTCGGCCTAATTAATATGTACTATTATGATTAAAGGGCCATAAAAAGAGTTTGAATGTATTTTGGACCAATTAAGCCACCTAGACCCATATGGGTCACTATAAATAGCTCATGTTACCTCACTTGAGAGGACCATTCATTTTTTACTATTCACATATTGTCAACTAATTTCTCTCTCTAGACCAACTCTTTAGTTATACCCCCTTCATATTCTAGTGATTCCGACCCATGTAGTTAGAAACACCCTACAAAATGCCAAAGTGTATATCTTTGACCTCTCACTCATCAATAAAAGTAGAGTTATCCAAAGCACAATACACAAAATCTAGACTCATCAGTGGCGACCATAATGAAAGCTTTCATTTAAATGGTAACCAAAAGACATTTTCAAAACCAAATATCTAAACTAAGTCCTATTATCTAAATAAAGTTATTACAATATGAAAATCCCAGAATTAACCGCTACAACTTTTGTCCCGAGGTATAAGGTTGGACGATGATTGAATAAATATTATGATATGCTCGATCTTGGTGCAGCCACAGGTGGAAGAGCAAAGGTCTTAGTTCGAGTCTTAAAATACTGTGTGGAAGTTCGAGAGGGAGACATGGACCAGAATCCTTGTACCATCAGGCTAAAGGGATATGGTGATTTCTATACAAACGAAAGTGTGAACAAGGTCGTCCTTCGACGAGATATTAGAGGATGACACATATGCGCTCACTAGGCCTTACAGTCTGACTCATCCATGTAACTACTTAAGATATGATTTATGGATGAAACGACGTTATTTATCAGAACTGATAAGTGATTCTGAGGGGCCTTATGCCCTTGGCGAACGTTGGAACCATTAAAAAAAATACAAGAAACATGAGTAGCACGCAAAACCACAAGACTTCAGAGGTCTAAAAGGTACGACCGATGGAGATTCGCGACATATCACACAACAACCTTACGCAAATCTTGAGCTTCCATGTGCATCATATTTCTTTTTTCCTTAAAACTAAAAAAATGGGCTGCAGAGATTTAGACTTTTGGACCAAGCTGTTGACCGGGATAAATTCATTTTTAAAAACTTATCTATAAACACATTTGCTTCGAGAGAGTCATCTATCATAACTCACTCATCTTAGGGGCAGATTTTTCTTATTTCTCTATGAGGGGTCGATCGGTTCATTTTTCACTTTCTTGTTTTTCACGTGTATCTGTTTTGGGAGAAAAGATTGGCCAATAGGAGTGTCATCACCGTTACTACATCCTAGCCCGTAGCAAGTTTCTTGGTAGAGTAAACGTGTTTATGTTCCACCAATCCACAATCTCGTTAGGGAAAAATTATGAGCGGTAAAATAATGGTGGAATCTATTGTCTAATTGTTTACAGTCCAAGAGCGGAGTCAGGGGAAGATGGGCTCAATGTTGTCGGCGAGGTTTGAGTATTCAACAGTAGTCAAATAATACAAATCAACATAATGAAAAGGAAATAAGAAGTGTTAAAGAAATACCTAAATAAAATCAAGACTCAGAGTTCGAACTCATGTGCTTACTTTTTATTTTCCAAGACCTACTAAGGAGACTCAAATGTTTCTCAGAGATTAGCTCATAATTCGCTCATGCATCGCTGACAGAGATAAAATAGCGCTTCCACTCCATCTTAAACTCTAGCAAACGGTTAACTATCTTATAACGATTCAGTTAGGAAATGAAGTAAGTCGAAAAAATCAAATTTGGATTTATGATGCTGAGTGACATAATATCTTCCATTTAAAAATTAATTTTTGACAACCTCAAGGAGTGATACAAGACAAAATGGTACACGTGTATTGGGGCTGGACTACTTGTGGTACATGTCCACTTGTTTAAATAATCTAATGATATACGCGTGAAAAGGGAACCAAAATCCTCAATTGAACCCTTATTGAATATCACTAACTCATCTTCCCTCATGGCAAGAGGGTCTCACCGATCTAGGGTAACCAAATTCAGACGTTCAAGGGTATGGTCCATTCATCTTGCCCCGGACCGGTTTATTTTTGTTGGTTGGTGGTTGTTTTACTCGCATGCGCTATTATTTCTGTTAAAACGGTTCGTTATTGAAAATTGGTTTTTTTGTACCAACCTTGACATTTTTTACATTTATTATTTCAGGTTGTGGATCCTGGTGGCGCTTCCGGGTCCGCGGATGGCTCCCGGACGAAGAGAATAAAGAAGCAGACTAGGGTACGGGAAGCTGGCCAACCAGTTTTAGTTATCGATCCAGCGGTTACGATGGAGGAGCTACCTATAGTTTCTGGACCACATGCTTCCAGATCAAGTTCCCCTTCTGCTTCCCGCGGACGACGCCATCCTCCCTTACCTAGAGGGCAGCCTAGAGTTCCTCCTCCCTCTAGACTTCCACCACTATTTGGCGAGGCGTTAATCTTCCACACTGCATACCACCTTTGGATGAGAGAGGTAATATTTAAATTTGCATATGACATTTTACTTTGGTTTAATTTTAATGTATACTAATATATTTAACTAATGTTTTAAGGAGCACGAGATGCGACTATATGCCAATGATCCCAGCCATAGAGCTTGGAGTTTGGCTGACCAGAGTAGGGTACGCGCCGTAGTTGATGCCACTTCTTTCGGTCGACTGATAGAGCCGTTCTATCACATGCACACACACTCCAACATGTCGGAGGTTGTTATGGAGCGGTGGCATATGAAAACAAATAGTTTCCATTTTTCCTTCGGCGAGATGAAGATCACACTTGACGACGTGCACACCATATTGGGACACTCGGTTTATGGTTCACTTGATGTTTTTCCTATTACATCGGACAAGTCTATAGCCATGCATGAGTGTGCTGAGTTGCTTATAATGGACGAGGTAGACTTCTTAATGGAGGTTGAGAAATACAAGGGCGTCGGTTTGGGGTTCAAATTTCTCAGGAGTAGGTTTAATGGGCCAGAGTTCTGCAACGACAATACTGATCTTACTGATCTTAGGGTAGATGCGGCTGCACGTGCCTACATATTACATATGTTCGGCACCGTCATATTCCCGGACCAGAGCAACATGTACGTCAATTTCAAATATTTGTTTTTGTTGTGCGATTTGACTTCGAAGGCTGTCGGTAACTACTCATGGGGGGGGGGAGTGAGTGTTGTACTTGCTTAATTGTATCACCATCTGGTTGAGGCCTCGCTCCACGAAACCTAGACTATGGCCGGATGTATCGGTTTGCTGGACACGTGAATACGGGATCATTTTGCCATGCTACGCCCTGTTACTTGTTCCACTTACACCGAGCGCCATCCCACTATTGCTAGATGGGATGCAGCTGTCGCATTATCTGACTCCTGAATAAATTTAAACCTCCGGATCACCGTCAACAACCTGCAGGAGACAGATGTAAGTCAATTTATTGAGTGCGATAGTTGAATAAGGTAGAATCGCTTTAGAGTTTGTTGTGTGCTATGTTAGTCTAGTGTAGTGGAATTTATATGTTTTTTTTCGTATTGGTTTGTATTGCATGTACTTTTCGATCCTTATCGTGTGATACGCGATCATTTTTTGTTCCAATCTATAGCATGGTTTTGAGATATCATATGCAGTGTAGAGCACTCGCATGCATACTATCCGGAGAGGGTTTGAGGCAGTTTGGCTGTGTCCAGAGGCTTATCCCCCATCATTTGGTGCAGATGCAGTCGAATTCGAAAAGAAAACCAAAGTCGATGGCGTATGCTTTTGATAAGGCTAATTGGGTGATTTGGTGGTATAACATTTTAGATGCAGTATTCAGGGGAGACTTGGTGAGAGACAAGATGGATTCTTTTAGTATTCCTTATTACCTTATGCTCTATCAAAAGATTAGTTGGTTCAACCTCATCAATACTGCAATCTACTCGCTCGATGACTATGTTTACGAGGATTGGGAAATAGCTATCATTCGACATTTACGTGCCAATATACGTAGGATCCCCTTGTTTCCTGCAGTTGGTGAGTTTGACCATGATTTCGATCGTTTGGCTGGGGCGTACGAGGATATTGTGTCTACTGCTAGGAGACTTTCTTAGACGTTACATTTTATGTTTTGGATTGTATGATACCATTTACGATATTTTGTGGGTCTAGTGTTCGTCCTTTTGGTCTGTTGTTAGTGACTTTGATGGTTCGGGGTTTTTGTATGATAATTTATGCTTCTATTTTGATGTCTTATTTTTCTCTCTTGTTATAGTTCAAACAACATGGAATAAGTTAAACATAAACTCAAACACATACTCAAACATAAACTCGAACATACACTCAAACATAAACTCAAACATAAACTGAAACATAAACAATTACTTGTACTAATTATAATTTATCTATCAGGCCAGTTCCATTTCATCAACTTCATTTCTTCTTTCGCAATCTGGTAGTCATGCATTTTCTCTTCCTTGATGGTAATAATGTCAAAACGGACTTGATCCAGCTGCTCATCTGTTAAAGTATCCGTAACTAGGCAGTTGAACCGGTTACAAGCAACATGACGTTCCCAGTCGTTGAGGTTAGAATCTATAGTACACAAAATTTGACTAGGACTGACCACTTAGCTTTCACCTCATCTAGACTCCTTGAAATTCTAAGCGATTGGACACCATTCCTGCCGTATAAGAAATACATCTAGCATAGCATTGCCTCCCAGTATTGTTTACCCCACTCTTTTTGGTTTGTTTTACCAACTTTGATTGATGCTTTCATCAGATATTCATCTTCCAACTCAGTCCATAGACACATTTTTGCTTAATTTATTTGTAGTTTATCCTTTAATGGGGATATAACGTCTATTTATTGACAATTTCGTCTTTAGATAACATAATCGAGATAGACCAATAAATGCGTGACACATGTAAAGTAAGGATAATGTAAGATAAGGAAATGGTCAAATTCCTAAATTACTTCGTGTAGTTTCATAAATGATTAATTTTAACCGATACCCAATGTCTACTCCTGCTAAAAGCAACTATTATTAACTAAAAAACTCCCGCCAAAAGCGACTCTCATTAACAAAAAAACTCCCGCCAAAAGCGACTCTCATTAACAAAAAAACTCCCGCCAACATAATAACTCCAGAGCAGAGTAACTGGCCTATATAAACATGACACGTAATCCAGTCTGAGAAAATAGAAACCAAGAATCTACTTACAAAGAAAAACACAAAGACTTTAACAGATGGAGTTTACAGCTGACGAAGACTACCAAATGCTAAAAGTGGTGAGGGTTGCCCTCCGAGAGATGGGGGAAGATAGTAGAGATACGTTCTTTGAACGTGTCCTATGTATGATGTATTTCAACTATGGCCGTTTAGGAACATGAGATCTTGTTGGCGAAGTCGTGACGAAATCAGACGTAGGTACCTCTTTGTCCAACCGCTACAACCTTTGTTTTTCATGTCGGCTAGAATTACGAAAGAAGCGCCTTTGGTCTGGAACATGACGGTAGTAGACTACATCAGTAGGGATATGGTAGCGTATCTGGAGGATAGGATTGCAAAAAAGAATGAGGGGGACGATTCAGATGACAATATGGGATACGATTTTGACAACTGAGCATTTTACTTTCTTTGTTCGTGTTTTTGAGTTGTTATGTTTTGGATAGTCTATGTTTCAACTATCTTACTTCTGTACGCACCTATTTGAAGTTTTCCACGTTTATTATTTTATATTAAGGTTCCCTTTAACTGTTGTTTTGAACACTACATTTGTTAATTTATGGAACACTATATTCGATTGCAGTAGATGACATCCAAAATTATTCGTTGAAGTTGTATTAATAATAAACAATTAAAATTATAACGTTTTTAATTTTATATAAATGTAATTAAATGCATCGTTAATTTAATTAAGGGCGCCTTTAATTTAATCAAATACGTCGCTAGTTTAATTAAATGATCACATTTATTTAGTTATGTTCCGCCACACACTGGCGTACATAATGGCCATTTCGCCAACCAGCGGCGGCAATAGGCCAAGGTTTTGGCTTCGCTACTGTCTTTGGACAAGTTGAAGCAATTTTTGGGTCACTTCGCCACCACTTTGGTGTAACGACTGATTCCCACGCCAGAGGTTGGCGTGAGATGCCATATCCACGCCAATGGTTGGCGTGGGAGTCAGCCGTTACACCAAAGTGGTGGCGAACTGAGCCAACCCTTGTAATTTTCGGGAAAAAATCCTGAACTTGTTAGACCAGTAAAATTGGTTTAATCTAAGTAGTTTAAAGGTTTGGTAAAACAATAAGAAGTTAGTTTACAACACAAAAACAACAAAAATAAACACACACTAAATTCGATTTCATTCTAAAATTACCGCACGTACTCAATTGAAAGTCTTTCGTTAAGTCAACTAAGGGTTCCTCAAATTCAACAGTATGTGTGAGTCTTGAAAATACATGGACTCTATCTAACAAAGGGATCAACCAACAAGTAGCGTCTCATCTTACCGTGCGCATCCACGTTAGATCTATAGTCGGTAAAGGTGATCCTTTAACCAAATCGACCTACAAATTGACATTGAATCTTAGTGTGCGCTTAGAATATAAATGTTTAAATGCATGCGAAACTAAAAATTCTTTACTCACGTGAACAAAATGGTTTTTATTGACGAATGCCACACCGATCTCCTTTAAAGAATCATCCATCGGTGGTGCATTTTTCAACGGTAAGTAAGTCGTACATCCACTGTGAGCGAGGCAATAGAAAACACAATTGAATATCGCCGCGGATAGTTTTCTGCAACTAGGAAACGACATCCAATTTTTGCGGATGGTGCATTCTCTTTATTAAAAGTCAAACGGTGTATCTCCTTATCGACTTCGCTTTCATCGTCGTAATATGCAACACATTTATAAAACTTGTGATCGCTCTTTAGCTCATGAACCATGGCTTCTCTAACCAATAGCCATTCACTTTCGTACCCGACCATACCATGTGCGATGGATCTAAAACCGCAATTACCGTCGGGTATAACGTTTGTAATTCGGCTTGTGAAAGGACGCATAAATTGAGGTATGTCTTTTGAAAATCTCGAGTCCGACACATTTGGTAATCTCGCCGGGATTGGTTTAACTAGGAATGGCGGTATAGTGGTTGATGAGTCCGGATAACTTTACCACTGCTTCTTGAGATTTCTGGACAAGGACAATTCGGACATAAACTGCCAATTGAACTATCCGGGCAGGACAAAAGTATAAAGTAATTAAACACCTTTTAACTAAGCTATATGCTAATCAGCTTATTAAGTAAATGGGTCCTTAAACTTGACCTGGTTTCATGATTTGACCCGAAAGCCCATGGGTCCATAATTAAGGGTATAAAAACCCCAACTACTTTAATTAATGAGGGTAATGAACATTTAATACAACCAGGCAGCTTAAATCTCTCACTACAAAACACCCAAACATTTAATACTATTAAAAACTTTCCAAAACACTTGACAAAATTATCCTCAGCTTAAAAGAAACCTCACCAAATTGGGGACCACAATAGGAGGAGAAGATGCCTGAATCTAGCATTCAAAGCAGCAAGAAAAACCAGCTCGGATGAATCCGGACGAGCAAGTAATTCTACTACTTTTGGTGGAGGTGATGGGAGAAAACAATGAGTACACGACCGAAGAGCGAGACAAGTTGAAAGCTGAAATAGAAGCATTGAGGGCTACTAGAAAGGTTTAGATGGGTTGAAAGAAAAATTCAAAAGCGTCAGCCATTCACCATATTGACAACCCAAGGGAGAACGACCCATCAGCAAAGACTCATTTGAGCACAAAAAAGACTCATGTCAGTTCCAAGAAATCTCACCGGTCCAAGCCGGTGGAGAGCTTAGAATCTGAGTCCTTCAATAGCTCCTCGAATGAGGATGAGCTTGAGGAGTCTTTGTCATCAAGAAGTGACGAAGGAAGGCCCAGGAAGAAACAAAAGCTAGTTAAAAAATATTTAAGAAAGAGGGATAGGCATGGGAGACTATAGAGGCAAATGGGAAAAGGGTCGTCTCACAGCCACAACCATAGTCACAGGAATGTGGATCAGCTGCTGATGGATCCTTTTGCTTTCCATGATAAGCCATATATTTTTGCAACACCTAATGAAGACACAGTTTTTAGTCGTAGTCATCCAAGATATTATCCGGAAACCTTCTGAAGAGGTTTGACAGTACTAAAATGGAGAAGTATGATGGGAGTAAAGATCCGGACAACCATCTGGAACATTTTATTTTTTATGATGAATTTTGATGATGATGACAAACTTTTTTGTAGAGCCTTCTCCCAATCTTTTACGGGAAGTGCTTTGAAATGGTACAACAGCTTGCCACAAGGTTGTATCAGAAACTTTGATACATTTTGGGTGGCCTTCTGAAGGCAGTTTGTGGGAAGTAAGGAGGTGAATAGCAATGTCGATACTATTATCCATTGTGCCCAAGAGCCAAATGAGTCGCTGAAAGACTATATAAACCGGTGAATGGGTTAACTGATTGCTTCGAACATGTAACAATAGTTTCTTTGAGACAAGGGTTAAACCCTGGGAATCTAGCTTATTCAGTAACAAGGAAGAAGGCCATGACTTGGGGCGGTTTGCTGAATCAGGTGGGAAAGAAAATAAATGTGGATGAAACAAAGAAGACTATTGTACACATGCAAGTCAGGTTTGCTCCAGCTGTTCCAAACCAGAACCAGTCTGGATACAAGGCCAAAGAAACCGGACATGGGCCCAATACGGCCAAACAGACTCAATCCGACCCAAATCCAGCTCAGAGCCAGCAATCTAGAAATAAACGAGGACCTTGGGTCCAACCGGAGTGGTTTGCTGAATTAAAGGAGATTGTGGCAACCATTTATGACAAAACTAAAGATGAGGTGAATTTTAGGAAGCCAGCAACGCTTCAATCTCGTAGGGAAAGTCGTAATAGTTGTTTTTGCCAATATCATCATGATATTACCCATAACACCGAGGACTCCATCGCTTTGAAACAAGAGGTGCATAATCTTATTGAAAGGGGGAAGTCGGGAGCTTATGTCAAGAGAAGAAGTGGAAACAGGACTACCAAGCTCACACGAATTGGCCAAACAAACAATGCAGTGACATCTGCTCCAGAAAGGGCTATGGTAATCCTTGAAAGATTTGATGTCGAATATGAGTATTTGGATCCTGATCCAACCCGGAATATAGTGGGGGTTATAATAGAACAAAATAAGACAGTGTCCAGACTCATAAGCTTTTTTGAGGCACTTACTATAGTTGGGGGGACACTATGACTGCGCCAACTCCTTCTTCAAGGAAGAGGCACGTTCACACTCTAGCTAGGAGCCTCAATTGGGGGCAATGACATCAGGAGAATTCTGATTGACACTGGAAGCTCAGCCAATATTCTCTTTTTAAGTTCTTATAAACAGATGAAGAATCCGACAGTGATTCAGCGTTCGAACAGATCCATTGTGGGCTTCACAAGGAACTCTACGGATGTAATCAGAGAATTTAAGGAGGAGGTATTGTTGGGCAAAGGCCCTTTCAAAAATATGGTCAGGGTACTATTCGTTGTGGTAGAATGCCCACATGTTACAATGCGATCTTTGGGAGGTCCTGGCTCTCTAGGATGCATGTTGTGGCTTTAGCAATCCATCTGTGTTTAAAATACGCAGTTCAGGGACAAGTGGGAGTTGTCCGGAGTAGCCAAAAAATAGCAAGAGAATGTTATGCAACTACCCTTGCTCCTAGACCTCTGGGGGCAGTCTGGGTTAATGAAGATTAGCAGTTTTTGGGGCCCTCTGGGGGTGAGGGTGAAATTGATGACCCTAGAGAGACCCCTGGTGTTTTAATACCAATCGAAGAAGTTGAAACCCACTATCTGGGTGAAGGAAGAAGTGTTAAAGTTAGCTCCAAGATGGCTCCAGAATTGAAGAAAAAATTGTTGTCTATTTTGGCAGATCACCAACATGTTTTTACTTGGTGCAATGTTGATGTGACCGTAGTACCTGCAAGCGTTATATTACAGAAGCTGTCTATCCGGAGAGATATTGCACCTGTTATACAAAAAATGAGAGCTTTTTCTAAGGAGAAAGGTGATGCAATAGTTCAAGAATTTGACCGACTTACCAAGATGGGGCACATGAAGGAGTCTCAGTACCCTTTATGGACAACCAACCCAATGTTAGTAAAGAAAAAGAATGAGAAATGGCGCATGTGTATCGACTTTACAGACCTCAACAGAGTTTGCCCAAAAGATCTCTATCCAGTCCCGCGGATAGATCAGTTGGTAGACTCCACATCTGGAAACAAGTTATTATCGTTCATGGATTCCTTCTCCGGTTATAACCAGATACAGGTGGATCCGAAGGACCAAGAACACACTACATTTGTTACCGAAAAGGGTCTCCATTGTTACAAGGTCATGCCTTTTGGGTTGAAATTTTTTGGGGCTACTTATCAAACGTTGGTGAACAAAGCATTTGCTAATCAGATTGGGAGAAATATGGAAGTATGTATCGACAATATGACTAGGGATGGCAACGGGGCGGATCGGGGACGGGTATCTATATATCTGATACCCGCCCCGTAGTATAAAATCAATACCCGAACCCGCCCCGAACCCCGAACCCCGACGGGTATTTCTTTTTCCATACCAAAACCCGAACCCGAAAATCGGAACCGAACCTAACCTAAAAGATTGTGAGAATAATATATATTTAATTAAATATTGAACCTTCATTATATAAAAAATATGGTTAGAATAATATATATGTAATTCAATTATAATTTTGCTAGAATAATAAATTTTATTATTTAATAATTAATAAAATATTAATTTGTTATAACAGAAGAATAAATTTTAATTCCAATTTTGAATGTGATGATAGATATTAACCTAAAAAGAAAAAAAAGAAAAAAAAATATATTAAAGATACATATTATATATATATATATATATATATATATATATATATATATATATATATATATATATATATAGAATAATAGACAATTAAAAAAATCATCCAAAATAAATATTATCCAATAAATAAATATACTATCTCAAAGAAGGAAAAACAATAAAAAAATCTAAAAATATATATATGATAAATAAGAATCTGAAAATTAAAGAAATCGTTCATATTCAATCAAAGATATATACTATTCTAAACAAGAAAAAAAACTAGAGAGATATATAAGATAAACAAGAATCTAAATTAAAGAAAACAGTCAACATAAATATTATCTAATAAAAAATGTATATTATTATAAATAAGTAAAAATAAAATAAATTTTATATATTACATATATTATAATAAACAAGAAAAAAAAGAAAAAAAAAGTTAGATTCAACATAAATAGTATCCAATAAAATATTAAAAATATATATTGTCCTAAAGAATAAAAAAATATAATATATATATATATATATATGATGCTGATTAGAGAAATCACTATATTCCAAACGAAATATATATTATCTAATCCTGCAATTTTTCATCGAAAGTGAGATAGATAGTGATAGAGTAAGTCGTTTAGTACTTTAGGGTTTTTTAGAAATTTGAACAGAGAAGAAAAAGAGTACTAATAAAGTAAGACAGACAGTAAGAGATAAGTAGGGTTTATAGATTCATAGTGGGCTCATGGGCTAGTATTTTCTATTAGGCTAGAATTATATTTTAAAATATAACAATATTTTACTATTAAATAATATTTTAAAAAATAAAGGTATTTTACTGTTTTTTTCGGGGCGGGTTCGGGGTGGGTACCCACGGTAAAATATCCAAAACTGAAACCCGAACGGGTAATAAAAATAAAAACCATAACCTGCCCCGTTTCTTTTTTTCTTTTTTGGGTAACCCGCCCCGCCGGATCAGTTCGGTTCAGATACCCACGGTTTCGGGTTAAATTGCCATCTCTAAATATGACGGTGAAAAGCTTAGAAGAAGAGTTGCACCGAACTGATCTTCAACAAACTTTTGCCAACTTGACAAAGATTAATTTAAAATTGAATCCAGAAAAATGTGTGTTTGGGGTGCAGTCCGGAAATATTTTGGGTTATGTTATAAGTGAAAAAGGGATACATCCTGATCCGGACCAGCTCGATGCCCTATGAAAAATGGACCCTTCTCGAAATGTTAAAGAAGTACAAAGGTTAACAAGAAGATTGGCTGCATTAAATCGTTTTATTTCAAGGTCTTCGCACAAATGTGCCCCGTTGTTTCAGACCTTGAAGGATGCTAAAGACTTCAACTGGTCTCCACAATGCGACCAGGCGTTTGATGAAATAAAGAAGCATTTGTCTTCTCCCAAAACCATTTTTAAGCTTGTTGACGGAGAAACACTATATGTATACTTGGCTGTGTCAGAATGTGCTATAAGTGAAGTGCTGGTAAGAGAAATGAACAATTATCCTCGTCCAGTATACTACATCAGCAAGAGTCTGATGGATGCTGAAAAGAGGTACCTAAAGCTTGAAAAGCTGGCACTAGCCTTGGTAATTGCTGCCAGAAAAATGAGGCCATATTTTAAGTCTCATTCCATCATTGTTCGGACATCTTTTCCTTTGAATAATGTTCTTCAAAAAGCAGACATGTCAATGATATTGATTTTGCCCCACGAACTGCAATCAAAGCTCAGTCTGTTGCTGATTTCTTGGTAGAGTTTCATTCGAACAGAGGTACTAAACAAGCTACAGATAGGGCTTCTAACAGTGAGCCTGAATATGAGGCAACTATAGTTAGTTTAAAGTTAGCTTCTCTGTGTGGGGCTAAAAGAGTTAGGTTAATGAGTGATTCTCAACTTCTTATCCATCATGCTCAAGATCAATCTAAGGCAAAAAAGGAGCAGTTGATCAAATATTTATTTATTCTTAAAGAAGTAGCAACCAACTTAAAAAAGGTTAGCTATGAGCATATTCCTAGATCGGAAAACACGTTGGCACTCTCTTTGGCAACCATAACATACTCTAAGTCCTACCCATAGATTCATGTACAAGAATTCTCATCCATACAACCAAGTCAGAGCAAGGAAGAGGAGGAGAGCTTAAGTGTAAAAGTGGTTCAACCCAAAGATTGGAGATTTCCCCTTCTTCCATACATCTATGATAGAATTTTGCCTCCGGAGAAGGCTATGGCAAGGAAAATGAAAAACAAGGCTCGTGGTTTCTTGATCATAAGAGAGGTTCTTTATAAGAAGTCGTTCAACAGACCTCTCCTACTTTGTTTGGGGGCTAAAGAATCCTAAATTTTCTTATCCGAACTACATGATGGAGAGGGATCAACACACTGTGGCTATAGAGCTCTAACCCGGAGGTTTTTGTTGGCCGGATACTATTGGCTTTCCATAATGGCGGATTCTAAGGAATTGGTGAAGAAATGTGAACCATGCCAAAGATATAGTAACGAAATTCATATCCCAGCTGTTCCTATGGAGTCAATTTCTGAGCCAGTGCCTTTTGCTCGTTGGGGTAAGGATTTAGTTGGGGCTCTACAAATGGAGTCTGGAGGGTGCACGACTATTATTGTAGCCATTGATTATTTCTCTAAGTGGACAGAAGCAGCCCCCCTGGCAGGAACTACTTCGAAAGTTGTTATAAAATTTATCTTGTCTAACATTTGTTGCAGATTTGGGGTTCCACAAAAGATAACCACAGATAATGGGCCACAATTTGATAACAAGGATATGGATAATTTATGTGCCTCCAGGGGAATTCAGCATTGCTTCTCTTCTCCTTTCCACCTACAAGCAAATGGTCAAGTTGAAGTGGCAAATAGGACTATTTTGTCCGGTCTAAAAAAGAATTTAGAAGGGACTACAGGGAAGTGGCCAAGCTATTTGGAAGAAGTATTGTGGGTGTACCGGACTACTCCTAGAACTGCTACACAAGAGTCTCCTTTTTGCCTTGGTATATGGGATGGATGAAATTACTCCTATAGAAGCAACTCTACCATCATACAGAGTCCATAACTATTCCGAGCAGGCCAATGAATTGGCAATTAGAAGTGAGTTAGACTTAATAGAAGAAAGAAGAGTTAAGGCTCATCTTAGAACCACCCATTACCAAGGCTTGATGAGAAGTAAATTTTCTTCCAAAATCAAGAGAAGGGATTTTGAGTCAGGGGATAAAGTATTAAGAAAGGTTTTCTTGCATACTAAGGAAAATAAGTTCGGCAAACTAGCTCCGCATTGGGAAGGCCCTTATGAGGTCTCCGAAAAACTTAAGCCTTGGACATATAGGCTTCAAGACAAAGATGGAAGAATCCTAAAGAACCTGTGGAATATTGAACACCTCCGGTTATATTTGGAATGAAAGTTGTGTAAATATTTACTTGTTTAAAGTCCATGTAAATATTAAGGGGTATACTTTTTCCTACCCTTGCGGCGCGGGGAGGTTTTATTGAGGTGTCTGGTTTTTTCAATAAGATAGTCGGTGTGATTTAATTAAAATTCCTTTCAAGTCTCCAATTTAATATTAAGGATCTTTGAAAGATCAAATTAATATGGTTGAATGATGACCATTAAATACATGTTATTGGATATTTTAAACACTCTCATCTTAAATATTTGTAAAGTAAAGAAGGGCTCTTTAAATATTAGCCATTAAAATTGAAAGCAAGTATGAGAGAAAAAATTGAGTAAGATAAGCATGTCCTGGTAAGAACCGGATAATGATATTAGAACACAAAATATGCATTGGCCATCCAAGGACTTTAAGTTTTGTGAAAGGCTTAACCGGACTCAAACCGGATACGATTACAAAAATGCCTTGGCCATCCAAGGAATTTAATAATTCACAAAATAAAGAAAACAAAAAAGATAGTTAAAAACCTCAGGGCTTATTCCCTTCGGATGTTCCTGCGTCACCTCCTTTATTAGGGCCTTTGAGCTCACCACTTGAACTATCCCCGGTTCCTTCTTCTTCATCGGCGGTGGAATCGATTCCACTAGAGTAGTTCTTTTTATCACCATCTGCCATCGTATGGAATGGGATGTCTTCATACTCCATATATTGTCACAAGGTACCAAGCGTCCTTTTCGGACACATTTGGTGGAAAAGAAGTACCATGTCAGACTTCACTTTGGCATACCTTTTTTCAAAGGAATCTATCACCTCGTTGGTGTAGCCATCGATGATGGCCTGAATTCTTTGATCCTTCTCTTTCACCAAGTCTTCTTTCTCCTTGGTTTCCTTGGACACAGCTTCGTCAATGGAAGTCTTTTGACCGGACAAGGTCTAAATGGCACCATCTTTGGTCTTCACATCTTTTTTTAAGGTGGAGAGATCTTTTTCCAAACCAGAGCACTTAGTTTGGAGCTCTGTGTTAGCTTTTTCCGAAGTGGCCAGCTTGGTTGGCAGATCTTTCTTGTCCTTCTTCAACTCTTCAAGCTCCTTCTTTAGTGCCTCAATGCTCTGGTTAGCGTTGAGGAGGTTGGTTGATAGAGACTCCTTCTCGGTATTGAGGGTATTGATAAGGGTGGACTAGTTTTTCACTTGCCTTTGCAAGTTAAGTACTAGTTGAATATGACTCAGAAGAGAATGAGCCACCACATCGTTCTCCCCGGAGACACTATATGACTTGCCATTGTAAGTCACCATATTAGAAGAGCTTGAAGGATGGTAAGGGCCATCAAAGTCATCTTTCTCAAAATCATTGAAATAAAGATCAATGTCTTGGAATGCACTGATGTCTACTCCATCAATCTCTCCTCCGGTACCTTCTCTGGATTGTAGTTCGGTGATAATCTTCTCTGCTAAGGTGGGATCAGTTGGGTCTGCTGGAGGTAGAGGCTTAGAAGGGCGAAGGATTATTTCTTCCCCTAAGATGACCTTCTTCTTTTTGGCGGCCCTTTCATCGCTACTGGCTCCCCGTTTACGGTCCTTCTTCGAAGGCTTTGGTGGGTTTGGTATTTCTCCTGCCTCCTTGACAGTTTCATTTTCAACCAATGGGAGCAAGGAGGCATCAATTCCTCTTTGGTTGTCCCCTCCTTGTTTCTCCGGACCGATCTCTTCTGAAGTAACCCGAACTTCCTTTGCTGCAGCCTTCTTTTTTATTTCCCTTTCCCTTCATCTTGCTAGGAGCTTTGGCTTTGGAGGGTAAGGCCAGTTTGCAATCTTTTTCCTCTGTTCGTTTGAGGATGACAGCTGGGGGAGGTGGTGTAGTCTATTCTTCCCATGAGAGATCTCTCCGGCCTGTGGTATTCCACAGATGAGATCTCACCAAATTGCCAGAAGTAAAACAGTTGTGGAAAGCGTTCCCCCAACATTCTGCGGCCCATGCATTCAAATTGGTACATGTAGTCTGCCCCTCCTCCAGATAACCAGTGTACTCCTTCGGTAATACTAAAAAGAAAGAAATGAATGATTCAGAAGTGGAATATATGTAAAAGTGAAAAGGAGAAAATGAAAAACAAGATTGAAGAACTTACTTGTACTCTTCCACCTACTAGTTAGCATGCTAGGGTTAACCTTGGCTTTGGTATTTCTCTCATTCTCCCATGACCCACAGATAAATAAGAACTGAGTTTTCCAGTTCTCCTCTGACTCGAATAAATCATCTACCACTTTGAAATTTTCTCCCATGTTGTGGTGATAGAATGGGATGTGATGATTTTTGCACAGGCTTGCCATAACGGCGAATAGCTCCATAAACAGAGGAATGCCGGACATCCTCGATGCCACTATGCAGGTAAGAAGGGAGTACCAAGCGTTTGGACTTAATTGGCTTGGAATAAGTTTATTAGGTGAAAATACCTGACGATCTCTGGGTCTAAGGGGAATCTAAGCCCCCAGTTGAACAGCTTGGTGTAGATGACAATTTCAATAAGTTTGCAGTTTATTGGAGTCTCCGGAGTGACAGGAATCCTCACCTTCACTGACTCTAGGATCCCCCACTTTGTCCACATCCGGCCCAACTCGACAGTATGAGTATAAACATAGTTGATGTTCTGCATGGCCAACAAATACTTCACGTTGACCTTTTGGAAGCAAGGTCCTACCTTGCCTTCCAAGCACTCTGGAAGATCCGGATGAGCCACTCCAACCGTCACTTTTCCTTTCCCTATCATGTTAGAGGCAGCATCCACAGTTTTCCTTGAGGCTTCAGTTTCGAAGGGGGCATCTTCAATACTATCTTCCATCACTGGCTCAACAGTGTGTCCAGATGGTTGAGCACCAGTTTTTTTCTAGAGGCCTGGTGTCCGGTTGGGCTCAGTTCCGGAGGATTTCGCTTGAGAAACTACTTTGGATGCCTCTGATCCAGAGGGCTTATTTCGATGGGTTCTTATAAAAATCTCCGATCCGGAGGGTTTAACTTTGGATGCTCATTTAGAGGCCTCCGGTTTGGAGGGCTTTGATTGTGAGGCAGTTGCATGGGCTTTCACCAAGCGAGTTGTCCCGCGTGGGTTGGATTTCTCTGGAGATTTTTCAATATCAGATCCCATGGCTATGAAAGGGGAGGGTTTTCTAACGCTTGATACTGCCTTTTCTTAGGTAGTAGAAGGTTAGGACTCCTAAACAGAGGAGCCTGATTGGATTGGTGAAATGTTTGGTTTGAATAGACGTTTGGGTTTTGGATTTCTGGTAGAAGATTATCCTTGACCAGCTTCTTGGGATGGTTTATCAGAGTTTTCACCTGGGGAGACTGGGAGACCAGCTGCAATGCGCCTCTCTCGTTAAAGTTTCTTTGCTTTCTCTAATTCGGACATATTCAACCAGCCGCCTTTTACAAGAGCGTTTCTAGCTATGAACATAAAACTACCCAAGAACAATTTTGAAAGAAAGGTTGAAAAACTATGTGAAAGATTTGCTGAGAGATGAAGATAATGAAACAATAAAAAATGGTTTATATATTAGTAGAAAAACGTAACTGATACCTAAGAGAAGACGAAGAGATTCGTGCAGTGATTGAAGACGGTGCTGACGTAAGAAAAATTAAATGCATAGGTTACTTTATAGGTTTAGTGGGAGCACCGATCTAGCTAAAAAACGGCTGGTAGGTCGAATCAGATTGTGACACGTGTCCCACGATCCAAAGAAAAACTCTTAGTATTCTCGGAAGGAATCAATCCGGACGAACCTCAAGCCAGATACACAAGCAGGTCAGAAAACGCCGTTACTGAGTAAGTAAATTTTTTAGTCCTGCCAAAGATGTTTTGACAAGGCCTAAAAAATGGGCTACTGATGAGTCTGATAACTTCACCACTGCTTACTGAGATTTCTAGACAAGGACATTTCGGACATAAACTGCCTACTGAACTATCCACACAGGACAAAAGTATAAAATAATTACACATTTTGACTAAGCTATATGCTAATCAGCTTATTAAGTAAATGGGTTCTTAAACTTGACCCGGTTTCATGATTTGACCAGAAAGCCCATGGGTCCATAATTAAGGGTATAAAAACCCCAACTACTTTCATTAATGAGGGTAATGAACATTGAATACAACCAGGCAGCTTAAATCTTTCACTAGAAAACACTCAAACATTTAATACTCTAAAAAACTTTCCAAAACACTTGACAAAATTACCCTCAGCTTAAAAGAATCCTCACCAGTGGTAATGTTGTTTGACGCATCCGGAGTTCTTGAACCAACACATGCAACCCGTTTTTTTTTTTGTTTTTTGGTGGTTTTGCTCCGGAATTACTAAGAATATGTGCGACGACAGTTCGTGCGGTGCTACCGAAAGTGTCGATCGAGGTTACTAAACTAGCAGCGGGTGTTATCATTCTTGAAGTTTCGCCACTATCGTGGGACTCGAGCATTTCTTGTTTGCCGTATTCGTGGTATGAAGGATCCCTTTTCGTAGAATAATCACGTTGGAGTTTCCTACCTTTACCGCGACCCCGGCTGCATCAACGGTCGCGGCATCCGACACGTCCGAGAGTTCTACCGCGGGTTTTAACCTTCTGGAGGGGTTCGCAAAGGAGTGTCGTCGATGGATCCAAAATTTTTTGAAATTTATTTAGCCAATAACTTTGTTTGTAAACATAAAACTCTTCAAGTTTAGCATTTAGATTTGCAAAATTAAATTTCACCTCTTCTTCGCCGGTGAGTTTAACTCGAGGAACGATATCTAGTTTCTTCCAATGCTCGTCTATAATCCGAGTAGGTACATTACCGTCCACTCTTTGGACTGCCTCAAGTTCGTGGGAACACTGCAAACCATGGATCGTACGATCGGTGCAAACGCACGAAGGTTTTTCACAGCCGCTTTTATCAACAAAATTATCGTATTCTATCGCCAATGCAATAGGTGATACGTACCCCCGTAAAAAATTAAAGAGTTTAAAATCTTGAAATTTGTGAATTAATCGACAGTTGCTAAGCTCCATCGATTATTTAATGGTCGAATGTTGTATCACTAACAAACCATGTACTTTATCCCAAAAACCATCCAAATTCAATCAGCTTGACCCGATATATTTTTTCAACATAGCTTGCGAGCTTTCCGCCCTATTAGTGGTGTGATTATTGAAATGCATGATTTTCTTAGTATAAGCGTGAACAAACCTCTCTTTATAAAGCGTAATCCACGAGTCTACCACATAATCCACCGTCTTATTTTGGTCTTTGAACACCGACCGTATCTTAGCCAACCTCTCGTCACCTCAACGGTAGTGGATGAAACAACGTCGTTCCAAGACGCCAAAAAATTGTTAAACATTTTCCCGTCTTCAAACATTTTTTTTTGTTTTCTCGTTAACATTCTTGTTGATATACCACTCGCATAACATGTGACTAGCGCTAGGAAATATTTTGTCGATGACATTCATCAAGGCTAGTTCACGGTCCGTAATGATAACAAAAGGAAATTCACAATCATTCTCCTCCATTACCGTTTTCAAACATCCCAATGACCATTCGTAGTTGTCTTGTTTTTCACTCACCATAAACGTGAAACCAATGCAAAAAGTTTTTTTGGTCGATGTTACCCTGACTACTTCGAACAAAGGCATCCCGTAACGAGTAACTTTATACGTGCTATCCATGATTAGCAAGCGTGGGAAGGTCCGTAGTAAATCAATACTAAGCGGATGTGCGAAAAACACATCCTCGTTCTTGTGCAATTGTAATTTAACTAACACGCATTGCATTTGGGATTGACCATCGTTTTCAACCATCCTCGTTCTTTGACGGTGATTGTAAATGTGACGGATATTTGAAGCATTCTCCGGATCGGCCTTCTTCAAAGCACCAAATATTTGTCGCGGACATGTTTTGTTCACCGTCAAAAGATCAACAAGCTATTTTTCCTTTCATTTTAACTTGGACCATTGCAAATGTCCTTGGGCATACTTAATCGGTTTTTGGTTGTGCATCACGAAAAGGACACTAAGAGCCCACTTATCGTCTTCTTTTACCGGATTGCCTACCAAATGAAAAGATCATTTTATTTTGTTGCTATCGATAGCCTTACGCTTACGATCACACTCTTTAACGGCCGACTTAAAAATTATGGATCTCTCGCACCGATAATCTACTCTCGGTGTTCTCGCTCTTGTCCCAACCTCTTTAGATGCTACGTTAATAAAAAAACCTAATGAGTTTCCCGTTCTTTTTACCCACTCGGTCATCGAGTCTAAGCTATACTCGTCGTGAATGGTGAAATGGTGAGCGTAGTCCGAAACAAACGAAATATCGCATTGGGTCACCTCTTGCAATATGTAAGAAGTAGATAAACCAATTAAACTAGCATTCCGGATTAGTTTAGGATTTTCGCCATTACATTGGCGTGGAACACCATCTCCATGCCACCTGATGGCGTAGAACACCCTCCACACGCCACACGTGTGGCGGATGAAAAGGTTCCTACGCCATTTGTTGGCGTGGGTGAATGGCATACGCTATTATGTTGGCCTAGCCACTATCGCGCACACCAATGAGTGACGATGAACACCAGAAACGAGTTTTTTACAAAAATCAGTTTTTTTCGCGAAAATAAGAGAGAGGAATGCAATGTACCTCCTCAGCGTCCATGATGCTCTGCATGAGAAGTGGTTCCAATTCTTTCCCGGTCATGTTTCAAAAGTTTTGAAGTTTTTGTAAAAATGAGTTTTGTTGGTTGTTGAGTTTCTATTTTTCGTAGTTTTGAGAAGATGAATAATGATTGGTGTTGGAAATTGTTTTTGCAACTTCATGGAGTAGTTTGGAGTTCTTAATGGTATGAATCGTAATTTATTTGAGTTTCAAGGATTTTTTGAGTTTTTTGCATTGTGGAAATTTTATAAATATTGAAAAACAGAAATAGACGACTTCATGGAGTAGTTTTGATCGTTTTTAGCGATCCCCTTGTTTTAAACGTTCAATATATTTTCAAAGAATCTTCTAATTATTTCCCTAATTCACACACTACTTACACTTACTGAAAAATTAGTAATATATATATATATTATAGTAAATTTGCATGTTTAGTATATTATGGTCGTCTAAGTTTGTCGTAAAATCGAAAAGACAAACAATTGTTTTTTGTATTCGTTAATTTTGTTAATTTTTTTACAACTTGTTTTTACAATCTCGATCTTTAGTATCCAAATTTTAATTTAAATGTATATATGGTAATTCTACAATTGTTTATTCAACCACTTATAATAAAATCATAAATTATTATACACATATTCTAGTTGATTCACCATCATTTCTTTCTTACACAAATGCAACCAAAACAATATTAAATTTCATAAATCGTTATAATATTACTTCTAATTAGTTATAGATCGTTATATCATATATATATATATATATAATATTAATAGATGTTGAAAACTTTACAATAAGGTAAATTAAAGACATCATGGCCACTGATGGTTTATGTTAAAAATAGATTTATTCAAGACAACAACTTTCTAGCTAAGAAGCTTATCCATGATTTAGTAAGGAAAACAAAAGCTGAAAGCAAAGGCTCACAACGTTGTTATCAAAGTTCATATTTGACAATTTTTCTTACAATTTCATCATTAAAGCTCTTCAATCTTTTGGCTTTAACTGTATATTTATCGACTTAGTTAGCAGCCTAATTAAATTTGTATTTGTCTCTATCATTATCAATGGTAAAACCATTGGTTTCTTTAGAACTAAAAGATGAGATAGACAAAGGGACCCTTTGTCCCCTAGTCTTTTTATTATTGCGGACAAATGTCTTATGAAGGGCTTAATCTATTTATTTTCTTCTAATAAGACTCTAAAATACTTTTGTAGAAGCAACATCAATATCCATTGTCTAGCATTTGCTGACAACCTTCTAATTTTTTCTAATGGTTTTATTTTTTCTTTGATATCTATAGGTATTTTTTTACAGAATTGTTGACGATTCTTAATGATATTCAAGCTGCTTATTCTTGCAAATTGTGGATCTGATTTAGAGAGAAAAATTTTCTGCGGGCTAATTTTCTTCACGGTATCTACTGCAAAGACAGCCATCCCCTTCAGTTAAACTACTCCAAACAAGGCTCTCAAACTTGGAAAAGGATCTCCAACATCAAGAATTTCGTTGAGGGCAGTATCAAGTGGAAGTTTGGAAAATACAATGTGTACTTCTGGCTTTATAACTGGATGGGCAAGCCTCCTCTAATCAAATTGGATGTTGATACTAACAACATTTGGTTTATTGGTGCTAAAGTAAACTCATCCAGGAAAACAATGTCTCGAATATGAATATGATCAACCTTTTATTTACCTCCATTAACCTAAATTTAATATCTAAGCTTTCTATGGTTGATCAGGCTGATAATATTATTCAATGACAACTTTATAAGGATGGATATTTCAACACTAATGAAACCATGCACTCCATTAGAGCCGAATACAACAAATCCACCTTATATGAAATGATCTGGAATCAATGTTTTCATCGATTCAGAAACCATTGAATAAAACAAATCCACCTTATACACATCAGAAGTGCTCTTTCTTACTATAAAGACTTTTTACAAATAATGCTTCATATTGATTCTATAATGGAATCTAGACATATTATCTTAGTTTCCAAGTGTCAATTCTGCCACAATTTAGAAACCATTGATTATCTTTTTGTTTCATGCAACTTTGCCTCAATTATTTGATCATATTTTGCAGATATATTCAAGATCAAAATTAGAAAATTCATGGCCTCAATACATATGAACATATGGTGTTTTTTGGTCTTCATCAAACAGATTTCACATCAAAACAATTATCATAACTATCATTAATTGGGTTATTTGGTAGACAACATACAAAAGTAAATTCAAATGAAGTTTTTTCTCTCCTAGTTCAGCTATAAAATATATAAAGCATATTATTTATAATCTTGATCATTCTAATCTTTTCAAAAAATAAGCATTGGAAAGACATTGATAATGCAACTTTAGTCATGAGATGTTTTAATCATCTAAGGAAGAACAAAAATGTCACTCATCTTTCCAGGATTCCGCCCCTTCCTGGCAGATGCAAGGTTAACACTGACGTTTCTTGCCTTGCTTCTGGTGACTCCAGTGGTGGTGAAGTTATTCATGACAACAATGGTACCATTCTTCACGGTTATGGTAATCTCTATGAAAAACTTTCTCTCATTAAATCAGATTCCAGAGCCTTCCATGATGGTCTTCTCATATACAAAATTAAATGTTTAAGTAATATAGATATGGAAACAGATTCTAAGATTTTAGTTTCTCTCATTTCTTCTGGTCAAACTCCTTTATATTTGGAATATATACCTAATAGCATCGTAGCCTTAATTTCTCCTTATATGATCCCTCACCACATTTTCATGGAGCAGAACCAAGCGCTCGATTGGCTCGCTAGGTGGACTCTAAAAAATAAGATGAAAATAGATCAACTCAATTTCCAAACCCCTCCTCAATTGGAAGCAATCACCTTTTTAGAGAGTAAATAATTAAGCTATATTATAATTGAATAATTTCTCTTCTATATCGATGCCTAATTATTTCTTACCTTCTATAACATTTCTTGTCGTTATCAAGGCTGTTGTTGTTCTACTGACAAGCGTTTGCATATATAACCTTTATTTCAGATTTAATTTTTGCTCATCATCACATTATTCTCCAGTTCATCCGAGTGATCCTGGTGTATCAAGTCTCAATTTCCTATCCTTTTGTTGAGTTCCTCGTTGGTTGTTCTCTCAATCTCCCGTCTTTTGTCTTGTTTTGAGAGTTAGTTGCTCTTATGAGTCTGCTTTGCTCTCTTTTCTCGATTGAGAACTTTCTCTTTAAGAAGTTGATTCTTCTTCTCCTCTTTATATCTCATCATTGTTCTAGCTTAAAGTTTTGTTAGCCACAGTTCTATTAAATTCTTCAGGCGGTGCACGAGCTGCTGTTGTTAGGTCAAGTTTTTACAGAGGTTTTTCCAGTTTGTGTTGCTACGTCGTTGTTGGAATCAAAAGATAGTTTAAACTGCATTAAAGCCTGGTTATTGAAATAATTTTCTTCAATGAATTATTAATTCGAAGCTCATCTTGCCTCTTGCTTTTCCAGCTTGTTCATTTTTTAGAAAGATTTTTAAATTTGGTGAAATTGTTGGCGCTATAATTGATTTCTATCTGAATTATTATTTTTTCTTATTTCATTAGGCTTTTGTAAGCCCATTCTATTTGGACCTCAAATCTCTTCTTAATATATTTTTAGCTTTTAAAAAAATCATTCAATGGAAAAAAACTAGTTTCCTAGAAAACTAATTGGTACCTTACCAAAATTAATATTATTCTACGAGAAAATGTTGAATCATTTCTATTTTTTCACATGGACTTCCAAAAAGTCGATACCCATGCGATAATGGATGAATTATCTTGGTAGTATGTAGCGATACAATTTCAAAAAAAAAAACAAAGCTTCATGGTTAAAAAGCTAACAAGTGCCTAATTTGAGACCTGCCCGAGAGACTTCATTGACATCACCATGATATAAACTAAAAAGTAAATATAGTTTACCATGTAGGTTTAAACAACGGTCTAGTTGTCCTATTATTTTATTTATTTATTTTATTTATTTATTTTATTTAGTTTTAAAATTATAGTTCGAATATTTTTATTTGATTAAATTTATAAATTTAGTCTATGGATTTGACAATATTATAAATTTAATTTTCTAACACATGATATTTTTTCTAAAACTAAACTACAAATTTTGTCAAATTCAGAAAAGTAATCTACATATCAAAAGATTAAATAAAATATATATATATATATATATATATATATGGTAATCAATATACTAAATTTATGGACTTCGGGCTTAAAATCTAGGTTCATACATTTACAATTAGTCTCCTTAGTATAAAGTAGAAGTTTGGTAAAATGGCTATTAATAATTACAATTATTATTTAAGTTTTTTTTACAACAAACTACATTGTAATCTGATTTGGACGTAATGGGCTAGGCCTTTATGACTTTATCAGAATTTTTTAGTCCTTGCAAGAGAATTGAGGGTGGATTATAACTTTGAGTTATTATGTGCTAGCCGAACCATTGTTAAGTCTAAATCGTTGATATTCATGGTTGATCTTATCTATCAATCTCAAGTCAGTTATAATACTGAACAAATTATAGTTGGATGCATGAGAGTCTTGAAGTATGTTGGCTTTATACATGCCCAGTTAAAAGTCATTTACTGAGTCAAACCTCACTTGAAAAAAAAATTATTTTGGCAAAAGAAAATGAATACAAGCGTGAGTAACATTTTATTTCTTTTATTTCCTAATAACTGGTTATCTTGTAGGTATCGTTTGCAACTGGGTTCAGATTTGGAAGAAGTTAAAAAAGTTACTTTGGAAGTAGTTTTGTCTTGCTTATGGAGTTATGAAAGTATTCCCTCTAATATTTTTAAAGTATGAAGAATGAATATAGTCAAATTGAAAATTTTGAAAGTAAGATTCATTGATTTTTTGTTATGTCCTAACCAAAGCAACAAGCAACTTTGTAATTCGTTGGTCGAAGGATGTTAGTTATGTCGACTTTATAATTGGCTGAACGTTTGAAGTTTGAGGTGTTACTACTTAATCATGGGTATCTATGGAGAGCCAAAGCGTTAACTTTTGATTTGAATAAATATGACAAATGTTTGAGTAGTTTGGTTAATAATAAATTATGCGAGCAGGATTGCCACACGCTAAAGAGTGGAAGAGTTCTTTAACACATATCGTGGGCAACAATAACTAACCTGGTAATGCGTGCAGGTACTAATTTATTTTCATCCATTATAATCGTTCGAGGTGAACAAATCTCAGCCACCAAATCTAGACACTTTGTTAGGTAATTACATAAATTGTTGATATTACATTACCTTTTGCTTAAATACACATACCTCTCTTCATTTAACGTCTTTTATTCAGATCTCTTTATTTTATCTCATTCCTAAGCTCTCTTTATGTTTTTCTTCTTCTAGTGTCTTAAAAGCTTCCAACTTAAAGCTTTATTTTAAAAATTATAATGGTAAGAAAAATGGACAAACAACTTTAAGACAATAATTAAGAAGATTTTGAAAGCTTAAATAAAAACTTCAATGGCTCATTTAGAGAGAATTCTTCTAGTCCTCGAGAAAATGACCAATATGATGTCGAGGTAGAATAATCGATGAAAACTTGTGGAACCACCGTTATCTTTTTTCAAGATTTTAACGGTTATGTTATCATTTTAGCCATTCAAATCTGTCAGTTCATGTGTCATTACCCTTAGGTAATTTGCCCTAACTAGCTCTGTAGACGGTCTAACATGGATTTCTTCAGTGACGAATGATAAAGTTGGTTCTTCTTATGCTTCTTGACTGACGGGATATTCTATGAATGAGAAAACCAACAAACTTTATACATGACCAATTGAGATGGTATTGTATTTTTGTGCTACATAATACTAAATTTGAGAAATTTTAAATGAAATACATGTGAGGTTGCTGAAAGACATAAAAATTTATCTTGGTATCAATAACGATGAATTTGTATTCTTTTTTTGTTCTTTGTATGTGTTTCAGATAACTCGTGCCGTATATTTGGAGGCTCAAAATTACATTGATAATTACTTATAAGTTTTCGATGGGGGGTTTCAACGTGAAGGATTTTATTTCGCTAACGAACATTGGTTATACGAGTATAAGTTTATAATTTTACCTGAAAATCATGGAAACCAAAAAGTTATCTTGAACCTTATTGACTAAAAAACTACAAAAAAGTTCATCTACATCAGTGTGATTTGGAAAACGAATAGGAAGCAGCCGAAGTATGTGGTACCTTAAAGTTGGACTAATCGAAGCAAGTATCCTCAGTTATGCGCTTATTATTCCACTTGACCGTGCATTAAATAATTTTTTATACCTAATAGAGAGTTTAAATAAGTCCAAAAGTGCATGTTTAAGGCGATGGTCAATTATACCAAACTTATTGATTACTCTCTTAATTTATGCTAAGTGAGGAAAATGTTAAGACTAGCGGTGTCCAGCCAAATTATAAACAATTTGGGGCTGTAGGTGATTATATAACAAAAACCAAGCCAATAGACGGGGGTACAAAAATCGAATGCCAAACCTTCAGATCATAAGGTGAAGTAAGTTCATATTAGGTTGAAAGCTACGGTTGTAGAGTCGAAGACGAATATAGCTCATATTAGGCTATCTTCTTCAGAAACTGTTATGGCCACGACTGATGAACTGAAGGCTAATTTTTTTATTTGAAAGCTAAGGTTAAGGGCTTTCTTGTTTGAAGGTTGTCAAGGTCGGGATCACGGAGCCGGAGGCCAGGATACACAATCTCTCAAATCTACTCTACATCTCTCTAAATCTCTCTACTAGTTCTAGAAATTCTTTAAAACTCTACTTTGTTATTTTCAATATTGTACTTCTACTTTCGGAATAGTTCGATTTTTTTGCTAATTATTTTTATTTGATAAAAACACTTAAATAACATTGTGGTAACATAATAATAGCTCAATTAAGAGCTTCGTATAATTTATCAAGTTATTTACTTGTTGTAGTTATTTAGATTAGTTCTTTTAATTTTATTTTTGTTTTGAATAAAGAAACTAAATTAGTCTAAATTTATTTACGATATTAGTTATTATTAGTCTAAATTTAGTTTTTATTAATTGTGATATTAGTTTCGATTAGTATTTTATTGCATATTTAAAAAAATGTTGTTTTAAGTTTTAAATTAGATGTTGAAACGTAGAAATACTAATGCTCACCCACCCACCAATGTAGATCTCAATACCGATGATTTTGCTATAGACTCCCCTCACATTGACGCACTCTCCTCCCACGAAAGTGGTGGTGGAAGTACTAGTGGTGGGCCGAGGTCTCGTAAGAAAACATCTTGGATTTGGGACCACTTTAGTGTATTGGATGATAGTTTCTCCACTATTTGTAAAGTGTGCAATAAAAGTTATCTTTATAGAGGAGAAAATAGAAATATGGGAACCAGCACTACGGTAAAACATTTAAAAAAAATGAATTGTTTGATCTTTTAAAACCTAACAAAAATAATATTTCCATAAACCCTCAAACTGGTCTTACTTTTGAGTTTAACCACAATACGTATAGGGAAGAAACAATTATTTATGAAATTGGTAGTTTACAACCATTCGGTTATGCGGATACTTGGAGGTACGAAAATTGGATGCAAGCTGGGATAAACCCACAAGCCAAATGCATTCCACGTAGCTCTTTGTGATCGCTAGCCTTTAAATATTTTTTAAAAAGAAAAAAACATTATTGAAACTATGCTAGTTTTGCCATGGAATGTTTCTATTACTACTGACATAGCTTCTTTACTGATTTTGATATGATATGTGTTACCTTTCATTGGATGGATCCCAAATGGGTACTCCAAAGGAGAATTATGTGGTTTGAATCTATTGGTCAGCATAACGCACAATTAATTAGAGAGAGTATGGTTGAATGCATGAATATTTATATAATTAAAAATAAGATTATGTCTATTTTGTTCGATAATGCATCTGCTAATCCGAGTGCTATAACATTGCTTAGATACGATTGCACTCCCATTTTTCCTAAATTGTTTCACACCAAATGTTTATGCCATGTACTTCAATTAGTTGCGAAAGATGGAATAAATATGATTTTGGAAGATTATATTGCTCCTATTAGAAAGGGGATCCTATTTTGCACGACCTCCACTGCTAAAAAAGAGCTTAAACACTTGTTATTGAAAATGGGAAACCATATAAAGAACTTATATTAGATGTCGAAACTAGATGAAATTCTACTTATACAATGCTTGCACGTGCTCATGTTTTTAAAGAAGAGATTATGTCGCTTTATAATGCATCTTATCCTGATACAGTTATTGAAAATCAACATTTGGGATATTGTGCAAACATGTTAAGATTTTTAAAAGTTTTTAAAGAAAACACTCCAACCTTTTCTTCATAAAATCAACCTAATATTCATTTGGATCTTTTCACGATTACTAATCTTTCCATGCATATGAATTCATTTAGATCAAATTTTGTATGCGTAGACATGGTGCCCCAAATTGAATTAAAGTTCCAAAAGTATTTTCATCCAATCCATATAACTTATTCAATTGCTTGCATTTTGGATCCTTTTTCACAAAAAGATCAATTTGAACGGCTAGTTAGATGGTTTTATGAATCCTTGTAGTTTTCTAAAACTAGTCCACCGGATGATCCAGTTGACCCTGAAGGGTATATTACCGGTGTATATGATTTTAGGCATAGTATGTATGATAAGTATGCTGAAAGATATAGACCAAATACAACTACAAATGTAAGGAGTAGTAACAATAAGGGTAGAGAGATCTTTTCTACTAACTGTGTTCAAATGACAATGTTACGAAGTAATGAATTTAGAGAAACCCCTCAATCTGATAATGAGTTGTCTAGATATTTGAGTAGTAGGCTTGATTTAACGAATTTTCACGACCATGGTATTGAAGATATCATAGGATGGTGGGGGTACCAAAACTAATGAGTATCCTATTATTTGCAGGTTTGTTAAAGAGATTTATGTAATACTTATGTCTACAGTTGCAAGTGAGTGTGCTTTCAGCCGAGCGAGGTTGCAATACGCGACTAAGAGAACAAGATTGACGGGAAAAGCACGTGGAGTGCTTGTGGCAGTCAAGGATTGGACCACGACGGATAAAAGGATGCAAGACAGAGAGTTTATGGAAGAAAACGAAGCTGAAGGTGAATCAAGTGAGGATGAAGATTTTACTTACGAAGAAGAACTTGAAGAAGATGAATGATGTTTGTAATAGTTTTTTACTATTTTGTATTTTAATTTGAAAACATTTGTACAACTCCTGGCCCGCACGAGTATAACTATAAACGACTAAATAAACAAAAAAAACTAATTACCTTTTATTATAATAACAACAATTGTACTATCAATTAATTATAAGATATGATTTTGGTTTAAAAAATAATAACAAACACTTGTAATATTCATAACCAAATCACAATAATAATCAAAATGTAATAATAAAATGACAACCATATGACTTGTAATATTTTACCATCATAAAATATGATTTTGGTTTAAAAAATAATAACAACACTACTACTATTTATAACCAAGCCATAATAATAATAATATTTATTATGTAATATTAAAATTATAACCATAAAACTTGTATATTTAACATGATAAGATATGGTTTTGGTTTATAACATAATATCAACACTTTTAATATTTAAAACCAAATCATAATAATATTCAAAATGTAGTAATAACATTATAAACTTAAAAGTAATATTTAAGATTTTGGTTTATAAAATAATTACAACATTTAAAATATTAATAACCAAATCAAAATAATACTAACCAAAATGTAATAATAAATTTATAATCATATACATTATAAAAATATTATTTAAATACAACTTAACATATGATTTTGGTTTATAAAATAATTACAACATTTATAATATTTAAACAGGTCTGGCATGTATAACAGGTTGCAAGTCTAGCAAGTTGCAGGTCTGGCAGGTTACTGTTTATGCAGATCTAAGAGGTAAACAAGTCAGGCAGGTTGCAGGTATAACAGGTCACGTTTCCAAGTTCTCATTTAAATTATCACACGTACCCATTTATTTCTAGCAGATCCAAACCTGTTTGCCACCACTAATCTTCTAGTTATCGCATTGACTCTCTACTTCTCCTCAGCAATACCCTTATCAAACGCAAACAAAGCTAATATCCTTTTGATTCTAACCTGAAATCGAGAAGCAAACTGCCACTTCGAAATTGATTTCTCCGTTGAATTGCTAGAATATGAACGATTTTAAAAGTAAAATAAAAAATGGTGTCTTAAGCTTTCAGGACTTTGTTTTTTCATTCTAGACTTTGGTCCTAGTCTTTTGAGTCAAGCCCATAATTTCTAGACCAATACGTTACACATTTCACTTGTATCCAACTTTTTTGGATTTAAGAAAAACAAGAACATTATATTAAACAGATAACTATCGATACACGGTGTTGAATAATTCAAATATCAATTGATATTTCAAAGAATCTATAATTACATTATACATAGGTATCTATAAATATTTATATATTATAAATTATAAGGTATCTGAGGAGATGAAAACTTTTTCTTCAAGAACCATTGGTTCTTCATGTTATTCCATTTGCCATTAATGGTGGTTTCTTCTCTATAAGCAGCTTCTTCTTCCCTGCTCTCTTCTTAGCATTGTTGTTTTTATCTCTGTCATGGAGATATGTAAAAATTCTATTTTCGAAGAAGATTTTTCAGTTCTATGCTCAAGAAACAAGGATCAAAGAGAAATTAGAAAAACCAGTAAATCTTTTGTTGAGGCAGTAAAAACATCAATGGAGGAACCAAATAACAAAATGGAACCGAAATCTGTTTGTTATAATAGAAATCACATCTCAATACAATATTCTAGTAAAGTTAAGGTGATCTTAACTAAATCCTCAAAAGTTACGTTGACTGGGAAGTTCTCATCTGGTATTCCTAAAATAATTGTTATAGATAATATTATAACTTCTTTAAAGTTAATGGGTGGTTATAATACCTTCAAATGGGATTCTCGACAGATTATCTTGGAGTTTGATCTCAGGGAAAATGTTATCAATATATGGGCAAGAAGTGTTTGGAATCTGGGAAACGTCACGATGTGTGTGTTGCGTTGGACACCAGACTTCAACGTCATATATGAAAGTCCTCTTGCCCTGGTTTGGGTCAGACTTGAACGAGTTACCGAATTCCTTTATGATGTTCAAGTTATAACTGATATTGCTACTACTCTTGGTTTTCCTTACAAAGTTCAATTTGCAGAGAAAAATAGGGTTTACAATAATGTTGTTTATGTTTTGGTGGAAATGGATGTTGCGTTAAAGATTCATTCGAGAATTTGGGTTGGATTTGGGAAGAATGATGGGTGCTGGTTAAATGTTTCTTACAAAAATCTTCATAAATACTGTTTTGCTTGTTATCATTTAGGGCATAATCAAGATGATTGTGTGAAAATTCAGAAAGTTAAGAGCAAGGAAAAGAATTAGGGAATTGTCAGAAATGAAACTTCTGCTTTATTAATATCTAAAGATAATGTTTACAAAAATGAAAATACTAAAAAAGATAGTTAAAAAGATACAAACTTGATTTATGTTCCTAAACTAAAGTCTATTGTTGTGGAAAGGAATCCTTCAACTTCTATGTTGAATGTTGATGATGGGAAACACAAAGAGGTTTCGAGCTTCAATGGAGATCATGTTATAATACCTTTAAATGGTATTCTCGACATATTATCTTGGAGTTTGATCTGAGGGAAAATGTTGTCAATATAAGGGCAAAAAGTGTTTGGAATCTGGGAAATGTCATGATGCGTGTGTTGTGTTGGACACCAGACTTCAACGTCAAATATGAAAGTCCTTTTGCCCTGGTTTGGGTCAGACTTGAACGAGTTCCTAAATACTGCTCTGCTTGTTATCTTTTATGGTATAATCAAGATGATTGTGTGAAAAATCATAAAGTTAAGAGCAAAGAAAAGAATCAGGGAATTGTTAGAATTGAAACTTATGCTTTATTAATATCTAAAAAGAATGTTTACAAGAATGAAAATACTAAAAAAAGATAGTTAAAAAGATAAAAACTTGATTTATGTTCCTAAACTAAAGTCTATTGTTGTGGAAAGGAATCCTTAAACTTCTATGTTGAATGTTGATGATGGGAAAAGCAAAGAGGCTTCGAGCTTCAATGGAGATCATGTTTAAGATCTTCAAGCTTTCAAGAATGTTTTCGATTCTCAATGAACGGATCAAGATTCAAAGGATCCTCCAGAAGAAAAGGAAGTTATTGACGCTTTAAAAAATCTAAACAAAGTTATGGACTCAAAACTTTCTCAAGAATCCAGTTACCTCTATTCAAGAAATTACTCTCCAATTAAATGAAATATAGGCAGTGAAATGTACCTCTCCTTTTAAGATGATAAGTTTAGACTCTCTTAATGATCATGGATTTAATAATATCCTAAAAAAAGCTAAAGTATGTTAATAAAGGTAAGAGACCAAGAAAAAGGGTTTTGAAATATCTATATTTCTCAGGGATAAAGAAGAAATACAAATCTGTCTCTGATAATGATTATAGTCTTAAACTGGAATGTTCGAGGTATTAATAATAATCCTAATGTTGGAGGTTGAAAGACATTATTTTTAAGGAAAATGTGAAATTATTAGCTATTCAGGAGCCTATGATCAAAGTTGAGGTTCAAGGGGATGTTGCTGCTAAGCTTGGTTATCCTAATTTATGTGTTAATTCTACTAATAAGATTTGGATCTTTTGGTCTGAAGATATCAATATTAGCATCTTTGCTAATAATGATCAGTATATTCATCTGGATGTTTGCTATCATGGTATTCCTAGCAACATTTCTTTAATTGTTGTTTATGCTAAGTGTAATAGGTTTTTAAGGAGGAATCTCTGGACTGAGCTTAAAAGAATTTCTACTGAAAATCGTATATGGCTTACCATGGTGGACTTCAACGTTGTGGCTTCTGCTGAGGAACAAATTGGTTGCACTTCTCTGTGTCAAAACAACATTGATGAATTTGTTGATGCCATTACCGACTTCCATCTTGAGGATGCTGGTGTTGTGGGCTCCAAATTCACCTGGAACAAAAAATTGAAATGGAAGCGTTTAGATCGGGTGATGTTCAACACTAACTGGGCTGACACCTTTATTTATACTCAGGTTATCAACACGGTCAGAACTTGTTCTGACCATGCTTATCTTCTTATTAATGCATCTATTACTAACTATAATATTTTGAATAATAAGAAAAGCTTTAAGTTTTTAAGCATGTGGGTATCTGATGACTCTTTCTTAAGTATAGTTGAACAGAATTAGAACCTCAATATTATGGCGCTACAAAGGACATATTTTGGTTCAAGCTGAAAAGGTTGAAGAACTGTTTAAGAAATTGAAATAAAAGCCAATTTGGTTTAATTTTCAATAACATAAAGGAAGCTGAGGATAAGGTGAAAATAATGGAGATTATTCATTAAACGGAAAACAACAATGCTCCTAATGCTGATGTTAAGAAGGCTGTTGCTTTTCATCTTAAGGCTCTTAGAATTGAAGAGATTTTTTGGAGAGAGAAATGTTATAATTTTTGGTTAAGGGAGGCTGATAGTAATACTAAAGTTTATCATGTATATGTTAATAATAAAAGAAGGAAAAATACTATAAAATGAATAAAAATTGGGGATTGTTGGGTTTATAATGACAGTGATATATGAAATTTACCTGTAAACTATTTTTCTACTTATCTGTGTTCTAGTCCTTATTACAGTAATGAAAAGGAGGTTGAAATGTTGTTTGATCCCATCTTTGATGTTATTCCAAAACTGGTTTCTGATGAGGAGAATGAGTGCCTCATGAAGCCTGCAAAGGAGGAGGAAATATGGGATACTATTAGCACTATGAAAAGAGATAGTGCAGCAGGTTTGGATGGTTACAACATCACCTTTTATAAAACTTGTTGGAATATTATAAAAAATGATCTTTGCAATGCTATAAATTCCTTTATTTCTGGTTCAAGTATGCCTTTGGGTATGTTTGCTACTGGTATAAGCTTAATCCATAAGAACTCTAATCCTATTAAATGGGGCAACTATAAGCCAATCAACCTGTGCACTATGCTTAACAGATTTGTTTCTAGATTTATAAACAATAGACTCTCAAATATTCTTCCTCCCATTAATTCTAAAACTCAGGGTGCATTTGTTAGGAATATGGAAATTCATGAGAACATTCTCATTGCCAAAGAAATGGCTTTTGACTTGAATAGGAAGCCTAAGAAGGGTAATATAATGGTGCAATTGAACATGCCAAAATCTTTTGACAGAATGTCCTTTCCTTTCATTATGAAAGTTCTAAATCTTTATGGTTTTTCTAGTAAGTTCACTGGTCTTATTTATAATATGATTGGGAATGTGAATCTCTCTATTCTCATTAAAGGAAATGCTTTTGGGTATTTTAAGTCTAAAAGAGGCTTGAGACAAGGGGATCCCTTGTCTCCAAGCCTCTTCATTCTTGGTGAGGAAGTCCTAATTAGGGGTCTCCATAATCTGTTTATATCTAATTGCTTAATGCAGTATGCTACTAGGTCTAGAATTCTTATTCCTTGCACTGCATATGCAGATGACATTATTATTTACACTAATAGTCTGCCTAACTCTATTGATCTCTTAAATACCTTTCTAGACAAATATCAAAGTGTTTCAGATAGTCTATTAATAAAGATAAAACAAAGGTTATTACCTCAAAGAAGCTGCACCAATGCAGAATTAACAGTTTGGAGAGATCTACTGGATTCATTACTGAGAATCTGCCTACTTGCTACCTTGGGATCACCCTGCACAATAACAACAAAGCTCAGAACTTTAATCCTTTAATGGATAAGATCAATGGAAAAATCATGGAATGGAACTCAAAGCATCTATCTTTTGGGGGAATATTATCTCTACTTTCTACTATACTAATGGCAATTACATATTATTAGATGCAAATCTCTATGTTACCAAATTATGTGATTAAAAGATTGGAAAACATTTTTAATAAATTTCTTTGGAGAACTAAGATAAATGAAAAGAGTATTCACTGGGCATCTTGGGATAAAATTTGTTTTCCCTTTGCTGAGGGTGGATTGAATATTAGGGAATTAGTTGATATTCAAGCCACTTACTCTCAAAGTCTTTGGTTCACCTATAGGAAGAAAAATTCTCTTTGGGCTTTATTTATGCATGATATTTATAACAGGAATATCCATCCTTTAAAAGTTAACTGGCCTGGAAACGTCTGACTGGTATCAAAGGAGAGGCTGAAAGAAATGTTAAATGGCTTCTTGGTAGGGGAGAAATGGACTTATGGACTGAGAATTAGCATGATCTGCCACCCATTCTCGACCATCGTTTGCCAACCAACAAGTGGTTTTTGGAGGCCACGGTTAACTCCTTTTGGAAGGAAGATACTTGGGACTTTGAATCACTGAATGGATTTAATCCTGAAAACAGAAAAGAGCAAAATCAACAATGCTAAAGATGATGAGATGATATGGATGTTGTCTCTTGATCATCTCTTCAACTTTAAGTGCACTTGGAATTTTGTGAGAAGTTCCAAATGCATTTCTACATTCAACAAGAAGATCTAGACAACTATAACTCCCAGGAAGTTTGCTTTTTTACTTTGGAGACTCATGCATAATTACATCCCAATTGACTCTGTTATTCAAAATAAAAACTTTCACTTAGCATCAAAGTGTTTATTTTGTAATAACTGTGAAAAATTAAATCATTTGTTTGTTAGTTGTCATTATTCTTGGAGTTTATGGGGTCATTATAGCAATTTGTTTAATATTAAAGTGGAAAGATACATGAAAGTTAAGCATGTTGTTTATAATTGGTTTTGGTTCTCAAACCAGAAAATTCATATCACCCATTGCATACCAGCTGTAATCTGTTGGGTGATATGGAAAATTCGCAATAGTCGATTTGCAAACTGTTGAACGGCTGTAATCTTGGAGTTTATGGGGTCATTATAGCAATCTGTTGAAGAGTCGATTTGCACTTGGGAAGTGAAGACTGAGATTCAGTTCTTAAAGGTGTTGGGTTCTAGAAAGGATTTCTGCATTTGGTTGATGGATTTCCTAGAGATAGGTGGTGTGAGACTGGGAATTGAATTTCGTTTGCTGGAGATCAGAATTGGAAGCTATGGTGGCTCAAGGTTTCTTTTAGGGTTTTGCAAATTTGGATTTGAGGATGAAGTATTTGGAAAAAGCTTGATGAAGTATTTGGAAAGTCTGGTTATGGTGGTTAACAGCTTCACGAAGATGTTTTTAGACTAAAAGTCAATTCGGTGTTATTGCCTTTTAGTCCCTCATTTTGTATGTTTAGCTAATTAGCTCTGTAACACTTTGTAAATCTTTTATTTTGATAGTATAGTTATATTTTTTACTAAAAAAAAATTAAAAATTAAAAGTTAACCCCTCTCTCTCAATAAATAAATAAATATCAATCCATATTTATTAAAATTGATTTTCAAATTTACAGCTTTGACAACCTCTCTTGAGAGTTTGGAGTTCTATTCTAAAAATATTTAACAGCAAACGACGTCGTTTTATAACATTAAATCTGCAAAATTTCGCCGTTGCCGGGGATCGAACCCGGGTCACCCGCGTGACAGGCGGGAATACTTACCACTATACTACAACGACTTCGGGACTAAAAAGTCAAATAATCCTTTAAGACTTGATCCGACACATACCACCCAGCGGCACACCCCTATTGAAGACTAAATTCGTTCCAAATTTGTAGCTTAAATATGAGCAATACAATTTTTAGAGCTGAATTATCTTCTGAATAGTTCTTTTAATTGAGGAAGCAAAGCAGCATAATCAGGCCTAAAAAAAGACAGTCGCAAAACATTTAACAATCAAGAAAAGTGCCTAACGATTTTATTAAATATCATCGAGAAGGGTCCAAAGAGCTCACCTTTCAGCGCGGTAGTCCGCCAAGATTTCGAGAAACATTTTATATTTACCTTCTTGATCTAGTAAGTCTCCTTGAATTCATTCAAATAGGCGTCGGCATACAGCGAATAGGCAATCAATGTAAGAAAGAGGTACAACCAAAACTAAGTAACTAAGTAATTTTGTAATAAAACTAAGTAACTAACTAATTCAACTGGTGTCATATCCTCGGAAAGTAATTTATTCAGATTTTGACACATGGATTTTTCCTGTGAGCTACAACCAAAAGATTCAAACCATCTAGTTGATTGCTAGAGAGAGCAAGATCAACTATGCTGCCTCTGAAATTACACAACCAATCGTAAACAGAAGAATTGACAGGGTTTCTTGATATATCAACAACGGATAAGGGCCGGCCGTGAATTAATGTTCAAATGAGATTGAGGACTAAAGCCTGAGAAATTCATGTACTTTATTTTATTCAAGGAATTGTAACTGAGATCAAGTGATTTTAAGCTGGAAACATTGGCAAACTGATAGGACAAGGTTCCACCAAGAGCTGCTCTTGAGAAATTCATGTCTTTATTTTAGTCAAGCATTTGTCTAAAACTACAAGATGGTTTCGTGGTGTAGTTGGTTATCACGTCAGTCTAACACACTGAAGGTCTCCGGTTCGAACCCGGGCGAAGCCAAAATTCTAGTTTTTGTAACATTTTGATAAGTCAGAAACACAATAAACTGTATTTTAAGGCTTGCTTGATGCATCTACCTCCTCTGATCCTTAGGGAGCAGTCTCGTTTGGCCCAAGAAGAGAGATGACCATACTCATCTTTAAGCTCCCTTTTAATTTCAACTAGTGTCTGTCTTTTGCTCGCCTTTTTTCGTCACCAAAAATCTATTTAAGATGCATAAACTACTTCACAAAAAATGTTACGTGTTATGTTCTTCTTCTGCCCTATTGAGTAATGATCTGAGTTCAATTGAAACTAAGTCATATAATGATTTTATTGTTGAACACTTTGGTTTACCCACATAGGTCTCTGGGAAAATGAGAGTAAGTTTCAGTTTACCACCCAACTCTCATGGATATATAGTACTAAAAAGGCTTTGCACACTATGAATCATAATAAAGAAGAAAGGAAGAAACAATTGAGGTACCTGTCCCTGATGCATTAGCCTAAACATACATGCCAAACTGAATTTCGTGAGATGAAGCACGAAGTGAGAATGGTGTTGTTTGAAGCATCTGGCAAAAGTCCAACAAGCTCCTTAAGCAAATCCCGCTGATCCACAAAAAGCCCACAGACCTGCAAAAAGGTGCCACTGCCAGTGCGCTGAATGTTGTCCCGATTAACAAAATTCCATGCGAATCACAAACAGGCCACAAAATTCCAAGTGAAAAAAGACTAGACAATTGAATAGTTTTTCTACTCGAACAATCACACAGGCAGTACCAGTCTGAAAGACATAGTCGCAAAGCAATATAACAGTGACGAAGATTGTCTAACTTTCACTAAAACATTGTCCAGAAAACCTTCGCACAGAGCAGAACTAGGAGATTCTTAATCTTCGTTAAAGCTTTTGCAGCTAGTGGGTCAGTTTTTTCTGTAACAAAATTAACAATACAAGTTAAACTTCCAAGTGATTCGCACCGCCTAGTAGACCACAAAGATACCAATATTTTGACAAGATAACGAATTCAAGCATCAACCACAATAGTACTTGCCTCATTCCTGGATGAGGTGTCCATCGCCACAGGAGGTGTGGAGGTAGAGGAAGGGCATGCAAACTCATCCAGCCAGGACAAAACCTAAGAGCTGACGATCATCATCACTTCAAAACGCTAAGAGCTTGCAATTCCTTCAAAAGGGTATTTAGAAAGTATACAGAAATCGGCAACAAACAAACACGAAAGACACAATAAAAGAAGTGATTGTGTTTGTACTCAGCGATCATCTTCATACCCTCAATCGTAATCTTTGGTCGCTCAGCCCCACAGCCACCGCGACTCCGTAACCCAGCCTGTCGGTATCATGATCTTGAACATCATAAATCTTATCACCACCTTCAAATTTCGGTCTGTTTTTGGTCGCATTCGAAATCTTCCTAATCCTGTGCTGTGGTATATTTTAATTTTATTACCGACCCGTCGGAGCCGCTAATCGAGTGGTTTTATTGAACATCATAATATTTTTTTAGCTTTAAATGATTAAAAATGTTATTTGTTCTCGATTCATGTATTATTAGTTAGTTTTACGCTATAAATATCACGATTTTGGAGTTTCAAAATGAAATAATGTAGCTTTATGGTTTCGAAATGTCATATTGATAGGGAGGTTTGAAATGTGACATGATGTTTTTAGCATAAGTTTTTGGGATTTTTGATGTATTAGTTCAAATTTGGGTTGTTTTTATGGCTCGTGTTTCAATTTTAAGTATAGTTCGCGATTTGCGTAATAGTCCATATATATTTGTTTGATACCTGATTCACGATTTGAATTATATGATTCACGTTTCTATTTTAGCTATAGTTCGTGATTCACAATTCATATTTTAGTTGTGGTTTACAATTCACGATTTTTATTTTAGTTGTAGTTCGCGATTCACACCTTATATTAATACAATTATTTGCGATTGTTGGTTATGCTAATGATTATAACTTGTATTTGTTGCAGAAAATATGGGCAATACTTGCCTTTTTTATTATGTCTATTTTCACTTACTAAGGAGTTACATGACAAAAAAAGAACATCACACTAAAACAACAAAAAACACTTGGTTGTATTGTCTTCTAAAAGGCATACACAATATACTAAAAACGAAGAGGAAAAAATATATACCATTGAGGATTGAGACTTCATAGACATTAAGCAATGAAGAAAAAGATTTCAAATGAGATTCCATATTCGTACAACTTAAAACCAAAATATAGATGAATGGTCAAAGAATGTTACAACCAAGATACAACGAGGTAACATAATCAAGAATTATCAAATAATACACGAAAAAAGGAAGACAAGCGATTCAAGAACAAAAAATTACAAATTTGAGAAGAAATATATGAATTCAAATTTTATATTTAGATTGCATTTATATCAAGACAAGCGATTCAGATTTTCCATTTTACATATTTGAATTTTTAATCATTCGTGATTAGCATCTATTAAGCATTCAAAATTTATGTCTAGTAATCTTGCACATTTGCATTATCAATCGTCCATGATTCACAATCAATATGCATTTTTATTTCGTGATTAATATCAATTCCAATCTTTGTAGGTTTTGGGTGAGGGATTGGCTCTAAGGTATGTTGAAACATAAGCATTTGAGGGTGAGGAATCAGAAAAGGAATGGAGTTAAAAAAGTAGAAGTATAAAAATAAAATAATAACACTAACGAAGGTAATATATCTAATTTAGAGGAAGATGAAGATGGTCCAACATATAACGTACAAGTATATGGTGCCTTAGATGGAGATGAGGTGATAAATAAATTTAGATTTAAACCACAGTGGAAAAAAATTACTACACCTTCAAGGAAGGTTACTTCAAAGCAAAGAAGTCCTGATGCACATTCAAGAAAATCTATATCCAACAAAAGAGCTCTTGTTGCACATCCAAGAAATTCTATATCAACATAAATAACTAATAAACAAAGAGTTGTTGAGACTTCATTACTAATGAATATGAAGCTTGCGAATAAGGTCTACAATATTAGAGTAGCATATAGATGCTTGTATGTATCACTCAAAAGAATTAAGGTAAGCCTTAATTTAATGCACTTCACATTTATAAATATGTCCCCACTCACATTTAGAATTTTCATTTGTGTTTGTATCATATCTTAGTTGTGGTTTGCAAGTCTACTATGCAAGTTTTACAATTCACAAAATTAAAAAAATAATTGTTCGCGATTTGCGTTCTTATTAGATATTTGGCCAAAATTTACAATTCACGTCAGTAATTAATTTACATTCATGAATCTCATAAACATCTGTCGCGATTTGCTAATCTAATATGCCATTTTGCTTGATAATTTTTAGACGAGGACTGAGAAGTTGGAAAAATATTAGACGAATAGAGAAACTCTAAAGGACAAAATGAACCATCTTACAACCTCAAATAACGAGTTACAATTGTCAAATATGGAGAAAGATTTATTTATTGTAGAAATAAGATAAAAGATTTTGTAATATAGGCTAAACCAAACTTTTCGGTTGCCTATATTGCAAACAACTACAATTGTGGATCAATCACAATTCAAAAAACGTAAACGCGTTGATAACACATCGCCAATTGTGAATCAATCACCTTGCAACCAAGCACGTTTTGTAGTGGCACCGATCCAAAAGGATGCACCAATCAAAGTTGAGAAAGAACAAATTCAAAAAGAGGATGCACAAATTTATGTAAAATGATGTGCAAGTTGAAGTAATTAACATGTGTTTCAGCTTTTAACTTCATTGGAGATTCACAGTTGTATAATGCCTTCATTCACAATTCACGATTGTATATTGTCTTTGTTTACAATTATATATCTCTTTTTATTCGTGACTCGTGTTTGTATATTACATATGCTTTCATTTTCTATTCAAATTTGTTTTTTTTGAAAATTCAAGATGATGTAATCTAGGATGTTGTAATAGAGGTGGTCCACATTAAAGAATATTAGGAACATGTGCAAGTTAAATATCAAAAGAGATTGCGTAATCAAGAAGATAATGTCTAAGAGAGTTGGATGTTGATCGTATTGAACATGATGCAAAACAAAAAAATGATGTGGTCAAATAGAAGATATAAGTTGAAAATGAGGACCATGAGATATTGCAGTTGTACACCAAGAGAAGAAATTGAATGATGTATCATATGCTGTAAATCAAGAGGTACTACAGGATGCACACCATGATAAAATTCATGTTTAAAACAATAAGGAGGATTTAAAGGTGAATGACACACAAGTTTTGTAAAAAAGATTTGATTATGTAAAAATGTTAAATGTGTACTCTTGGGATGGTGTAAAAACTTATTATTTAATTTAGACTTATGGCTACCTTCTCTTATTTTGTAATCCATCTCAATTCACACTTTCTTCTCTTATTCATTCATGATTCATACTTTATTAATATCTATTTCATTCACGACTTATAATTCTACTCTTTTTTGTTTGTGATACACACTTTGTTATACGTTTCATTCACAATTCCTATTTTTATTACTTTTTTCTATTACGTTTTTTATAATGATTGGCAAAAGAAATAAATTGTAAAACTTTTGAAGCTAATATATTTGGGGTAGTGCTTGTGTGTGAGGAAATATATTAGGGCGTTAATGACCAAACAAAAATGATAATTAATGTAAAAGAATACCACAAATTAGCAAAGATTCAAAAAGACACAAAACAAGTTGATCTTGTGGTTTGATCATTTCCCACTTTTCTTACAATTGTTTTTATTAACGATTTGATATATGCACCAATAAAAAACAATTTGACTATAAGGCAAACAATATTCATCCAACTATTTTATATTTTACTTATAAATTGGTATATTATCGTCATTCACATTTGGTTATTGTCACTTAATTTTAGATTCTCATTTAATTTCATTCGCATTTGGTTATCTACACGTTCATAAATGTCAATTGGGTAAATTATTAGGACAGTTAGTGGTTCGGCCTAATTAATATGTACTATTATGATTAAAGGGCCATAAAAAGAGTTTGAATGTATTTTGGACCAATTAAGCCACCTAGACCCATATGGGTCACTATAAATAGCTCATGTTACCTCACTTGAGAGGACCATTCATTTTTTACTATTCACATATTGTCAACTAATTTCTCTCTCTAGACCAACTCTTTAGTTATACCCCCTTCATATTCTAGTGATTCCGACCCATGTTAGTTAGAAACACCCTACAAAATGCCAAAGTGTATATCTTTGACCTCTCACTCATCAATAAAAGTAGAGTTATCCAAAGCACAATACACAAAATCTAGACTCATCAGTGGCGACCATAATGAAAGCTTTCATTTAAATGGTAACCAAAAGACATTTTCAAAACCAAATATCTAAACTAAGTCCTATTATCTAAATAAAGTTATTACAATATGAAAATCCCAGAATTAACCGCTACAACTTTTGTCCCGAGGTATAAGTTTGGACGATGATTGAATAAATATTATGATATGCTCGATCTTGGTGCAGCCACAGGTGGAAGAGCAAAGGTCTTAGTTCGAGTCTTAAAATACTGTGTGGAAGTTCGAGAGGGAGACATGGACCAAAATCCTTGTACCATCACGCTAAAGGGATATGGTGATTTCTATACAAACGAAAGTGTGAACAAGGTCGTCCTTCGACGAGATATTAGAGGATGACACATATGCGCTCACTAGACCTTACAGTCTGACTCATCCATGTAACTACTTAAGATATGATTTATGGATGAAACGACGTTATTTATCAGAACTGATAAGTGATTTTAAGGGGCCTTATGCCCTTGGCGAACGTTGGAACCATTAAAAAAAATACAAGAAACATGAGTAGCACGCAAAACCAAAAGACTTCAGAGGTCTAAAAGGTACGACCGATGGAGATTTGCGACATATCACACAACAACCTTACGCAAATCTTGAGCTTCCATATGCATCATATTTCTTTTTTCCTTAAAACTAAAAAAATGGACTGCAGAGATTTAGACTTTTGGACCAAGCTGTTGACAAGGATAAATTCATTTTTAAAAACTTATCTACAAACATATTTACTTCGAGAGAGTCATCTATCATAAATCACTCATCTTAGGGGCAGTATTTCTTATTTCTCTATGAGGGGTCGATCGGTTCATTTTTCACTTTCTTGTTTTTCACGTGTATCTGTTTTGGGAGAAAAGATTGGCCAATAGGAGTGTCATCACCGTTACTATATCCTAGCCCGTAGCAAGTTTCTTGGTAGAGTAAACGTGTTTATGTTCCACTAATCCACAATCTCATCAGGGAAACATTATGAACGGTAAAACAATGGTGTAGTCTATTGTCTAATTGTTTACGGTCCAAGAGCGGAGTCAGGGGAAGATGGGCTCAATGTTGTCGGCGATGTTTGAGTATTCAATAGTAGTCAATTATTAAAAATCAACATAATGAAAATGAAATAAGAAGTGTTAAAGAAATACGTAAATTAAATCAAGACTAAGAGTTCGAACTCATATGCTTACTTTTTATTTTCCAAGACCTACTAAGGAGACTCAAATGTTTCTCAGAGATTAGCTCATAATTCTCTCATGCATCGCTGACAAAGAGAAAATAGCGCTTCCACTCTATCTTAAACTCTAGCAAACGGTTAAGTATCTTATAACGATTCAGTAAAGAAATGAAGTAAGTCGAAAATGTCAAATTTGGATTTATGATGCTGAGTGACATAATCTCTTCCATTTAAAACTTAATGTTTGACAACCTCGAGGATTGATACAAGACAAAATGGTACACGTGTATTGGGGCTGGACTACTTGGGGTACATGTCCAATTATTTAAATAATCTAATGATATACGCGTGAAAAGAGAACCAAAATCCTCAATCGAACCCCTCATGGAACATCACTAACTCATATTCCCTCGTGGCAAGAGGGTCTCATCGATCTAGGGTAACAAAATTCAGACGTTCAAGGGTATGGTCCACTCATCTTGCCCCCAACCGGTTTATTTTTGTTGGTTGGTGGTTGTTTTACTCGTTTGCGCTATTATTTCTCTAAAAACGGTTCGTTATTGAAAATTGGTATTTTGTACCAACCTTAACATTTTGTACGTTTATTATTTCAGGTTATGGATCCTGGTGGCGCTTCCGGGTCCGCAGATGGCTCCCGGACGAAGAGAATAAAGAAGCGGACTAGGGTACGGGACGCTGACCACCAAGTTTTAGTTGTCGATCCAGCGGTTACGATGGAGGAGCTACCTATAGTTTCTGGATCGCATGCTTCCAGATCAAGTTCCCCTTCTACTTCACGCGGACGATGCCATCCTCCCTCACCTAGAGGGCAGCCTAGAGCTCCTCCTCCCTCTAGACTTCCACCACTATTTGGCGAGGCGTTCCTCTTCCACACTGCATACCACCTTTGGATGAGAGAGGTAATATTTAAATTTTCATATGACATTTTACTTTGGTTTAATTTTAATGTATACTAATATATTTAACCAATATTTTAAGGAGCATGAGATGCGACTATATGCCCATTATCCCAGCCATAGAGCTTGGAGTTTGGCTGTCCAGAGTAGGGTACGCGCCGTAGTTGATGCCACTCCTTTCGGTCGACTGATAGAGCCGTTATATCACATGCACATGCACTCCAACATCTCGGAGGTTGTTATGGAGCGGTGGCATATGGAAACAAATAGTTTTCATTTTTCCTTCGGCGAGATGAAGATCACACTTGACGATGTGCACACCATATTAGGACTCCCGGTTTATGGTTCACTTGCTGTTTTTCCTATTACATCGGATAAGTCTATGGCCATGCATGACTGTGCTGAGTTGCTTATAATAGATGAGGTAGATTTCGTAATGGAGGTTAAGAAATGCAAGGGCGTCGGTTTGGGGTTCAAATGGCTCAGGAGTAGGTTTAATGGGCCAGGGTTCTGCGATGACAATACTGATCTCACTGATCTTAGGATAGATGCGGCTGCACGTGCCTACATATTACATATGTTCGACACCGTCATATTCCCGGACCAGAACAACATGTACGTCAATTTAAAATATTTGTTTCTGTTGCGCGATTTGACTTCGAAGGCTGTCGGTAACTACTCATGGGGGGAGTGTTGTACTTGTTTAATTATATCACCATCTGGGTGAGGCCTCGCTCCACAACACCTAGACTATGGCCGGATGTATCAGTTTGTTGGACACGTGAATATGGGATCATTTTGTCATGCTACGCCCTGTTACTTGTTCCACTTACACCGAGCGACATCCCACTATTGCTAGATGGGATGCAGCTGCCGCAGTATCTGACTCCCGGACAAATTTAAACCTCCGGATCACCGTCAACAACCTGCAGGAGACAAATGTAAGTATTTTTATTGAGTGCGATAGTTGAATAAGGTAGAATCGCTTTAGAGTTTATTGTGTGGTATGTTAGTCTGGTGTAGTGGCATTTATATGTTTTTTTCGTATTGCTTTGTATTGCATGTACTTTTCAATCCTTATCGTGTGATACGCGATCATTTTTGGTTCTAAACTATAGCATGGTTTTGAGATATCATATGCGGTATAGAGCACTCGCAGGCATACTATCCGGAGCGGGTGTTGATGTAGTTTGGCAGTGTCCAGAGGCTTATCCCCCATCATTTGGTGTAGATACAGTCAAAGTCGAGAAGCAAAGTCGATGGCGTATGCTTTTGATAAGGCTAATTGGGCGATTTGGTGGTATAACCTTTTAGATGCAGTGTTCAGGGGAGACTTGGTGAGAGACAAGATGGATTCTTTTAGTATTCCAGATTACCTTATGCACCATCAAAAGATTAGCTGGTTCAACCTCATCAATACTGTCAGAACGGACTTGATCCAGCTGCTCCTCTGTTAAAGTATCCGTGACTAGGCAGTTGAACCGGTTACACGCAACATGACGTTTCTAGTCGTTGAGGTTAGAATCTATAGTACACAAAATTTTACTAGGACTGACCACCTAACTTTCATCTCATCTAGACTCCTTGAAATTCTAAGCGACTGGACACCATTCCTGCCGTATAAGAAATATATCAGGCATAGCATTGCCTCCCAGTATTGTTTACCCCATACTTTTTGGTTTGTTTTACCAACTTCGATTGATGCTTTCATCAGATATTCATCTTCCAACTCAGTTCATAGAATTTTTTTTGCTTAATTTATTTTTAGTTTATCCTTTAATGGGGATATAACGTCTATTTATTGATAATTTCGTCTTTAGATAACGTAATCGAGATAGACCATTAAATATGTGACACATGTAAAGTAAGGATAATGTAAGATAAGGAAATGGTCAAATTCCTAAATTACTCCATGTAGTTTCATAAATGATTAAATTTAACCGAGACCCAATGTCTACTCCTGCCAAAAGAAACTCTTATTAACAAAAAAACTCCCGCCAAAAGCGACTCTCATTAACAAGAAAACTCCCGCCAACATAATAACTCCCGAGCAGAGTAACTGGCCTATATAAACATGACATAAAATCCAGTCTGAGAAAATAGAAACCAAGCATCGACTTACAAAGAAAAACACAAAGACTTTAACAGATGGAGTTTACAGCTGACGAAGACTACCATATGCGTAAGGTGGTGAAGGTTGCCCGCCGAGAGATGGGGGAAGATAGTACAGATGCGTTCTTTGGCCGTGTCCTATGTATGATGTATTTCAACTACAGCTTTGCTTTTCATGTCGGCTAGAATTACGAAAGAAGCGCCTTTGGTCTGGAACATGACGGTAGTAGACTACATCAGTAGGGATATGGTGGCGTATCTGGAGGATAGGATTGCAAAAAGGAATGGGGGGGGGACGATTCAGATGACAATATGGGATACGATTTTGACGACTGAGCATTTAGCTTTCTTTGTTTGTGTTTTTAAGTTGTTATGTTTCGAATAGTCTATGTTTCAACTATCTTACTTATGTACGCACCTATTTGAAGTTTTCCACGTTTGTTATTTTATATTAAGGTTCCCTTTAACTGTTGTTTTGAACACTACATTTGTTATTTTATGGAAGACTATTTTCGATTGCAGTAGATGACATCCAAAATTATTTGTTGAAGTTGTATTAATAATAAACAATTAAAATTATAACGTTTTTAATTTTATATAAATGTAATAAAATGCATCGTTAATTTAATTAAGGCGTCTTTAATTTAATTAAATACGTCGCTAGTTTCATTAAATTATCACATTTATTTAGTTATGTTCCGCCACACATTGGCTTACATAATGGTCATTTCGCCAACCAATGGCAGCAATAGGCCAAGGTTTTGGCTTCGCTACTGTCTTTGGACAAGCTGAAGCAAGTTTTGGGTCACTTCGTCACCAATTTGGCATAACGATTGATTCCCACACCAGAGGTTGGCGTGAGATGTCATATCTACGCCAACGGTTGGCATGGGAGTTAGCCCTTACGCCAAAGTGGTGGAGAACTGAGCCAACCCTTGTTATTTTCGGGAAAAAACCTCGAAATTGTTAGACCACTAAAATTGGTTTAATCTAAGTAGTTTAACGGTTTGGTAAAACAATACGAAGTTAGTTTACAACATAAAAACAACGAAAATAAACACACACTAAATTCGATTTCAATCTAAAATTACAACACGTACTCAATTAAAAATCTTTCGTTAAGTCAACTATGGGTTCCTCAAATTCAACAGAATATGTCGGCGTAGGATCTTAGAGTCTTGAAAATACACAGACTCTATCTAACAAGGGGATCAACCAACAATTAGCGTCTCATCTCGCTGTGCGCATCCACGTTGGATCTATAGTCGGTAAAGGTGATCCTTTAACCAAATCGACCTACAAATTGACATTGAATCTTAGTGCGCGCTTAGAAAATAAATGATTAAATACATGCGAAACTAAAAATTCTTTACTCACGTGAACAAAATGGTTTTTATTGACGAATGTCACACCGATCTCCTTTAAAGAACCATCCATCGGTGGTGCATTTTTCAACGGTAAGTAAGTCGTACATCCACTGTGAGCGAGGTAATAGAAAACATAATTGAATGTCGTCGCGACTAGTTTTCCGCAACTAGGAAACGACATCTAATTTTTCCGGATGGTGCATTCTCTTTATTAAAAGTCAAACAGTGTATCTCCTCATCAACTTCGCTTTCATCTTCGTAATATGCAACACATTTATAAAACTTGTGATCGCTCTTTAGCTCATGAACCATGGTTTTTCTAACTAATAGCCATCCACTTTCATACCCAACCATACCATGTGCGATGGCCCTAAAACCACAATTACCGTCGGGTATAACGTTTGTAATTTGGCTTGTGAAAGGACGCATAAATTGAGGTATGTCTTTTGAAAATCTCGAGTCCGATACATTTGATAATCTCGTTGGGATTGGTTTAACTAGGAATGGCGGTATAGTTGTTGATGAGTCCGGATACTTTACCATTTCTTCTTGAGATTTCTGAACAAGGACAATTCGGACATAAACTGCCCATTGAACTATTCGGATAAGACAAAAGTATAAAATAATTAAACACCTTTTGACTAAGTTATATGCTAATCAGCTTATTAAGTAAATGGGTCCTTAAACTTGACCCAGTTTCATGATTTGACCCGAAAGCCCATGGGTCCATAATTATGGGTATAAAAACTCCAAGTACTTTCATTAATGAGGGTAATAAACATTTAATACAACCAGACAGCTTAAATCTCTCACTACAAAACACCCAAACATTTAATACTCTTAAAAAAATTCCAAAACACTTGACAAAATTACCCTCAGCTTAAAAGTAACCTCACCAAATTGGCGACCACAATGGGAGGAGTAGGTGCTTGAATATATCATATAAAACCAGCAGGAACAACCAGTTCGGATGAATTCGGACGAGCAAGTAATTCCACCACCTTTGGTGGAGGTGGTGGGAGAAAACAATGAGTACACGAACGAAGAGTGAGACAAGTTGAAATAGAAGCATTGAGTCCAAGCCGGTGGAGAGCTCATAATAAAAGTCCTCCAGTATCTCCTCGAATGAGGATGAGCTTGAGGAGTCTTTGTCATCAAGCAGTGATGAAGGAAGGCCCGGGAAGAAACAAAAGCTAGTTAAAAAATATTTAAGAGAGAGGGATAGGCATGGGAGACTATAGAGCCATCTGGGAAAAGGGTCGTCTCACAGCCACAGCCATAGTCACAGGCATGTGGATCAGCTGCTGATGGATCCTTTTGCTTTCCATGATAAGCCATGTATTTTTGCAAAACCTAATGAAGACACAGTTTTTAGTTGTAGTCGGAATTGGAGGCAATCGCCATTGTCATCCAAGATATTGTCCCGAAACCTTCCTAAGAGGTTTGACAGTACTAAAATGGAGAAGTATGATGGGAGTAAAGATCCAGACAACCATCTGGAACAGTTTAAAAAAATTATGATGAATTTTGATGATGATGACAAACTTCTTTGTAGAGCCTTCTCCCAATCTTTTATGGGAAGTGGTTTGAAATGGTACAACAGCTTGCCACAAGGTTGTATCAGAAACTTTGATACGTTTTGGGTGGCCTTCCGAAGGCAGTTTGTGGGAACTAAGGAGGTGAAGGGCAATGGAAATACTATTATCCATTGTGCCCAAGAGCCAAATGAGTCGCTGAAAGACTATATAAGATGGTTCGTAAATATTAAGAATGGGTTAACTGGTTGCTTCGAACAGGTAGCAATAGCTTCTTTGAGACAAGGGTTAAACCCTGGGAATCTAGCGTATTCAGTAACAAGGAAGAAGGCCATGACTTGGGGCGGTTTGCTAAATCAGGTGGGAAAGAAAATAAACGTGGAAGAAACAAAGAAGACTATGGTACACATGCAAGTGAGGTCTACCCCAGCTGTTCCAAACCAGAACCAGTCTGGATACAAGGCCAAAGAAACTGGACATGGGCCCAATAGGGCCAAACAGACTCAATTCGACCCAAATCCAGCTCAAAGCCAGCAGTCTAGAAATAAATGAGGACCTTGGGTCCAACCAGAGTGGTTTGCTGAATTAAAGGAGAATGTGGCAACCATTTATGACAAAACTAAAGATGAGGAATTTTAGGAAGCCAGCAACGCTTCAATCTCGTAGGGAAAGTCGTAATAGTTGTTTTTGCTAATATCATCATGATATTGGACATAACACCGAAGACTCCATCTCTTTGAAACAAGAGGTGCATAATCTTATTGAAAGGGGGAAGTTGAGAGCTTATGTCAAGAGAATAAGTGGAAACAGGCCTGACAATTCTCACCGGACTGGCCCAACGAACAATGCTGTGACATCTGCTCCCGAATGGGCTATGGTAATCCTTAAAAGATTTGATCTCGAACCGGAGTATTTGGATCCTGATCCAACCCGAAATATAATGGGGGTTATAATAGAACAAACTAAGACAGTGTCCGGACTCATAAGCTTTTTTGAGTCACTTACTATATTTGGGGGGGGGGCATTATGATTGCGCCAACTCCTTCTTCAAGGAAGAGGCATGTTCACACTCTAGCTACTCAGTTAGAGGAAGGCATGTCTTCTTATCAGTCCTAAATTCCGTTCACTTCTATTGTTTTTATGAGGATGATTTAAGAAATATAGTTGGGCCTCATGAGGATGCTGTCGTGATAGGAGTCTCAATTGAGGGAAGAGACATTAGGTGAATTCTGATTAACACTAGCAGCTCAGCCAATATTCTCTTTTTAAGTTCTTATAAACAAATGAAGAATCTGGCAGTGATTCAGCGTTCGAACAGATCCATTATGGGCTTCACAGGGAGCTCTACGGATGTAATCAGAGAATTTGAGGAGGAGGTATTGTTGGGCAAAGGCCCTTTCAAAAATATGGTCAGGGTACTATTCGTTGTGGTAGATAGCCCCACATATTACAATGCGATCTTTGGGAGGTCCTGGCTCTCTAGGATGCATGTTGTGGCTTCAACAGTCCATCTGTGTTTAAAATACGCAGTTCAGGGACAAGTGGGAGTTGTCCGGAGTAGCCAAAAAATAGCAAGAGAATGTTGTGCAACTGCCCTTGCTCCTAGAACTCTGGGGGCAGTCTGGATTAATGAAGATTAGCAGTTGTTGGGGCCCTCTGGGGGTGAGGGTGAAATTGATGAGCCCAGAGAGACCCCTGGTGTTTTAATACCAATCGAAGAAGTTGAAACCCACTATCTGGGTGAAGGAAGAAGTGTTAAAGTTGGCTCCAAGATGGCACTAGAATTGAAGAAAAAATTGTTGTCCTTTTTGGCAGATCACCAACATGTTTTTACTTGGTGCAATGCTGATGTGACCGCAGTACCTACAAGTTTTATATTACACAAGCTGTCTATCCGGAGAGATGTTGCACCTATTGTACAAAAAATGAGAGCTTTTTCTAAGGAGAAAGCTGATGCAATAGTTCAAGAATTTGACCGACTTACCAGGATGGGGCACATAAAGGAGTCTCAGTATCCTTTATGGACATCCAATCCAATGTTAGTAAAGAAAAAGAATGGGAAATGGCGCATGTGTATCGACTTTACTGACCTCAACAAAGTTTGCCCAAAAGATCTCTATCCAGTCTCTCGGATAAATCAATTGGTAGACTCCACATCTAGAAACAAGTTATTATCGTTCATGGGTGTCTTCTCCGGTTATAACCAGATACAGATGGATCCGAAGGACCAAGAACACACTATCTTTGTTACCGATAAGGGTCTCCATTGTTACAAGGTGATGCTTTTGGGTTGAATTTTTTTGGGGCTACTTATCAAAGGTTGGTGAACAAAGCATTTGCTGATCAAATTGGGAGAAAAATGGAAGTATATATCGACAATATGACTAGGGATGGCAACGGGTCGGATCGGGGACGGGTATCTATATATCTGATACCCCCCCCCCCTTAGTATAAAATCAATACTCGAACCCGCCCCGAACCCCGACGAGTATTTCTTTTTCCATACCAAAACCCGAACCCACGGGCTCGGGTTATCCACGCGGGTACCCGTGAACTATCCGCGAATGAAACCCGTAGTGAATATCCAAACTGAACCCGAAAATCTGAACCGAACCTGAACTAAAATATTGTGAGAATAATATATATTTAATTAAATATTGAACATTCGTTATATAAAAAATATGGTTAGAATAATATATATGTAATTCAATTATAATTTTGCTAGAATAATAAATTTTATTATTTCATAATTAATAAAATATTAATTTGTTATAACATAAGAATAAATTTTAATTCCAATTTTGAATGTGATGATATATATTAACCTAAAAATAAAAAAAATAAAAAAATGAAAGATACATATTATTTATATATATATATATATATATAGAATAATAGACGATTAAAAAAATCATCCAAAATAAATATTATCCAACAAAAAATTTACTATCTCAAAGAAGGAAAAAGAATAAAAAAATCTATATATATATATATATGATAAATAAGAATCTGAAAATGAAAGAAATCACTCATATTCAATCAAATATATATACTATTCTAAACAAGAAAAAAAACCAGAGATATATAAGATAACAAGAATCTAAATTAAAGAAAACAATCAACATAAATAGTATCTAATAAAAAATGTATATTATTATAAATAAAGAAAAAGAAAATAAGTTATATATATATATTACGTATATTATAATAAACAAGAAAAAAAAGAAAAAAAAGTTAGATTCAACATAAATAGTATCTAATAAAATATTAAAAATATATATTGTCCTAAAGAATAAAAAACATATAAGATATATATATATATATATATATATATATATATATATATATATATATATATATATATATATATATATATATATATATATGATGCTGATTAGAGAAATCACTATATTCCAAACGAAATATAATATTATCTAATCCTGCAATTTGTCATCGAAAGTGAGATAAATAGTGATAGAATAAGTTTAGTACTTTAGGGTTTTTTAGGAAGTTGAACAGAGAAGAAAAAGAGTACTGATAAAGTAAGACATAAAATAAGAGATAAGTCAGGTTTATATTCATAGTGGGCTCATGGGCTAGTATTTTCTATTGGGCTAGAATTATATTTTAAAATATAACATTATTTTACTATTAAATAATATTTTAAAAAATAAAAGTATTTTATTATTTTTTTACGGGGTGGGTACCACGGTAAAATATCCAAAACCGAAACCCGAACCGAACCCGAACGGGTAATAAAAATAAAAACCATAACCCGCCCTGTTTCTTTTTTCTTTTTTGGGTAACCCACCCCGCCGGATCAGTTCGGTTCGGATACCCACGGTTTCGGGTTAAATTTCCATCTCTAAATATGACGGTGAAAAGCTTAGAAGAAGAGTTGCACCGAACTGATCTTCAACAAACTTTTTCCAACTTGACAAAGGTTAATTTAAAATTTAATCCAGAAAAATGTGTGTTTGGGGTGGAGTCCGGAAATATTTTGGGTTATGTAATAAGTGAAAAAGAGATACAGCCTGATCCGGACCAGCTCGATGCCCTATGAAAAATGGACCCTTCTCGAAATGTTAAAGAAGTACAAAAGTTAACAGGAAGATTGGCTGCATTAAATCGTTTTATTTCAAGGTCTTCGGACAAATGTGCCCTGTTTTTTCAGACGTTGAAGGATGCTAAAGACTTCAACTGGTCTCCACAATGCGACCAGGCGTTTGATGAAATAAAGAAGCAATTGTCTTCTCCTAAAACCCTTTTTAAGCTTGTTGACGGAGAAACACTATATGTATACTTGGCTGTGTCAGAATGTGCTATAAGTGCAGTGCTGGTAAGAGAAGTGGACAATTATCCTCGTCTAGTGTACTACATCAGCAAGAGTCTAATGGATGCTGAAAAGAGCTACCTAAAGCTTGAAAAATTGGCACTAGCCTTGGTAATTGGTGCCAGAAAAATGAGGCCATATTTTCAGTCTCATTCCATCATCGTTCGGACATCTTTTCCTTTGAAGAATGTTCTCTAAAAAGCAGACATATCAAGTAGGATGACCAAGTGGTCAGTAGAATTGGGTGATTATGATATTGATTTTTCCCCACAAACTGCAATCAAAGCTCAGTATGTTGCTGATTTCTTGGTAGAGTTTCATTCGAACAGAAGTAGTAAACAAGCTACAGAAGAGAAAACTAAAAAAAATGGGTTGTCCGGACAGATGGTGGATCAAGCACAATTGGTTGTGGGGCTGCGATTTGTTTAACCTCTCCGTATGGTGATAATTTATACCAGGCTATATGTTTTGATTTTAAGGCTTCTAACAATGAGCCTGAATATGAGGCAGCTATAGTTAGTTTAAAGTTAGCTTCTTTGTGTGGGGGCTAAAAGAGTTACGTTAATGAGTGATTCTCAACTTCTTATCCCTCATGCTCAAGGTCAATCTGAGGCCAAAAAGGAGCAGTTGATCAAATATTTATTTATTCTTAAAGAAGTAGCAGCCAACTTCAAAAAGGTTAGCTATGACCATATTCCTAGATCGGGAAACACGCTGGCAGTCTTTTTGGCAACCATAGCATACTCTAAGTCCTACCTATGGATTCATGCACAAGAATTCTCATCCATACAACCAAGTCAGAGCAAGGAAGAGGAGGAGAGCTTAAGTGTACAAGTGGTTCAACCCAAAGATTGGAGATTTCCCCTTCTTCAATACATCTATGATGGAATTTTTCCTACGGAGAAGGCTATGGCAAGGACAATGAAACACAAGGATCGTGGTTTCTTGATCATAAGAGAGGTTTTTTTTATAAGAAGTCGTTCAGCAGACCTCTCCTACGTTGTTTGGGGGCTGAAGAATCCCAAATTTTCTTATCTGAACTACACGATTGAGAGGGATCAACACATAGTGGCTATAGAGCTCTAACCCGGAGGGTTTTGTTGGCCGGATACTATTGGCTTCCCATAATGGTGGATTCTAAGCAATTGGTGAAGAAATGTGACCCATGCCAAAGATATGATAACAAAATTCATATCCCAGCTGCTCCTATGGAGTCAATTTCCGAGCCAGAGCTTTTTGCTCGTTTGGGACTGGATTTAGTTGGACCTCTACCAATGGAGTCCGGAGGGTGCTGGACTATTAATGTAGCCATTGATTATTTCTCAAAGTGGATAGAAGCAGCCCCCCTGGCAGGAACTACTTCGAAAGTTGTTATAAAATTTATCTTGTCTAACATTTGTTGCAGATTTGGGGTTCCACAAAAGATAACCACAGATAATGGGCCACAATTTGATAACAAGAATATGGAGAATTTCTGTGCCTCCAGGGGCATTCAGCATTGCTTCTCTTCTCCTTTCCACCCACAAGCAAATGGTCAAGTTGAAGTGGCAAACATGACTATTATGTCCGGTCTAAAAAAGAATTTAGAAGGGGCTGCTGGGAAGTGGCCAAGCTATTTGGAAGAATTATTGTGGGTGTACCGGATTACTCCTAGAATTGCTACACAACGGTCTGCTTTTGCCTTGGTATATGGGATGGATGCAATTACTCCTATAGAAGCAACTCTACCATCATGCAGAGTCCACAACTATTCCGAACAGGCCAATGCATTAGCAATTAGAAGTCAGTTGGACTTAATAGAAGAAAGAAGAGTTAAGGCTCATCTTAGAACCACCCATTACCAAGGCTTGATGAGAAGCAAATTTGCTTCCAAAATCAAGAGAAGGGATTTTGAGTCAGGGGATAAAGTATTAAGAAAGGTTTTCTTGCATACTAAGGAAAAGAAGTTCGGAAAACTAGCTCCGAACTGGGAAGGCCCTTATGAGTTCTCCGAAAAACTTAAGCCTGTGACATATAGGCTTCAAGAAAAAGATGGAAGAATCCTAAAGCACCTGTGGAATATTGAACACCTCCGGTTATATTTAGAATGAAAGTTGTGTAAATATTTACTTGTTTAAAGTCCATGTAAATATTAAGGGGCATACTCTTTCCTACCCTGGCGGCGCGGGGAGGTTTTATTGAGGTGTCTGGTTTTTCAATAAAATATGATGCCTTCTTAAGATATTTGGTGTGATTTGATTACAATTCCTTTCAACTCTTCAATTTAATATTAAGGATCTTTGAAAGATCGGATTAATATGGTTGAATGATGACCATTATATACATATCATTGGATATTTTAAACACTCTCATCTTAAATATTTGTAAAGTAAAGAAGGGCTCTTTAAACATTAGCCATTAAAATTGAAAGCAAGTATGAAACAGAGAAAAAATTGAGTAAGATAAGCATGTCCTGGTAAGAACCGGATAATGATATTAGAACACAGAATATGCCTTGGCCATCCAAGGACTTTAAGTTTTATGAAAGGCTTAACCGGACTCAAACCCGATACGATTACAAAAATGCCTTGGCCATCCAAGGAATTTAATAGTTCACAAAATAAAGAAAACAAAAAAGATAGTTAAAAACCTCAGGGCTTATTCCCTTCGGATGTTCCTGCGTCAGCTCCTTTATTAGGGCCTTTGAGCTCAGCACTTGAACCATCCCCGATTCCTTCTTCTTCATCGGTGGTGGAATCAATTCCACTAGAGTAGTTCCTTGTATCACCATCTGCCATCGTATGGAATGGGATTTCATACTCCACATACTGTCACAAGGTACCAAACGTCCTCTTCGGAAACGTTTGGTGGAAAAGCAGTACCATGTCAGACTTCACTTTGGCATACCTTTTTTCTAAGGAATCTATCACCTCGTTGGTGTATCCATTGATGCTGGCCTGAATTCTTTGATCCTACTCTTTCACCAAGTCTTCTTTCTCCTTGGTTGCATTGGACACAGCTTCTTCAAGGGAAGTCTTTTGACCGGACAAGGTCTAAATGGAACCATCTTTGGTCTTCACATCTTCCTTTAAGGTGGAGAGATATTTCTCCAAACCAGAGCACTTAGTTTGGAGCTTTGCGTTAACTTTCTACAAAGTGGCCAGCTTGGTTGGCAGATCTTCCTTGTCCTTCTTCAACTCTTTAAGCTCCTTCTTTAGTGCCTCAATGCTCTGGTTAGCGTTGAGGAGGTTGGTTGACAGAGACTCCTTCTCGGTATTGAGGATATTGATAAGGGTGGACTGGTTTTTCACTTGCCTTTGCAAGTTAAGTACTGGTTGAATATAACCCAGAAGAGAATGAGCCACCACATCGTTCTCCCCTGAGACAGTATAGGACTTGCCATTGTACGTCACCATATTAGAATAGCTTGAAGGATAGTAAGGGCCAGCGAAGTCATCTTTCTCAAAATCATTGAAATAAAGATCAATGTCTTGGAAGGCACTGATGTCTAATCCATCAATCTCTCCTCCGGTACCTTCTCTGGATTGCAGTTCGGTGGGAATCTTCTCTGCTAAGGTGGGATCAGTTGGGTATGCTGGAGGTAGAGGCTCAGAAGGGCGAGGGATTATTTCTTCCCCTAAGATGACCTTCTTCTTCTTGGCGGCCCTTTCATCGCTATTGGCTCCCCGTTTACGGTCCTTCTTCGAAGGCTTTGGTGGGTTTGGTATTTCTTCTGCCTCCTTGACAGTTTCATTTTCAACTAGTTGGAGCAAGGAGGCATCGATTCCTCCTTGGTTTTCCCCTCCTTGTTTCTCCGGACCGATCTCTTCTGAAGCAACCCGAACTTCCTTTGTTGCAGCCTTCTTTCTATTCCCCTTTAGGAGATTTGGCTCTAGAGAGCAAGGCCAGTTTGCCATATTTTTCCTTTGTTCGTTTGAGGATGACAGCTGGGGGAGGTGGTGTAGTCTATTCTTCCCATGAGAGATCTCACCAAATTGCCAGAAGTAAAACAGTTGTGGAAAGCGTTCCCCCAACGTTCTGCGGCCCTTGCATTCAACTTGGCACATGTAGTCTGCCCCTCCTCCAGATAACCAGTATACTCATTCGGTAATACTAAAAAGGAAGAAATGAATGATTCAGAAGTGGAATATTTGTAAAAGTGAAAAGGAGAAAATGAAAAATAAGATTGAAGAACTTACTTGTACTTTTCCACCTACTAGTTAGCATGCTAGGGTTAACCTTGGATTTGATCTTTCTCTCATTCTCCCATGACCCACAGATGAATAAGAATTGAGTTTTCCAGTTCTTCTGTGACTCTAATAAATCATCTACCACTTTGAAATTGTCTCACATGTTGTGGTGATAGAATGAGATGTGATGATTTTTGCACAGGCTTGCCATAACGGCGAACTGCTCCATAGGGAGAGGAATGTCGGACATCCTCGATGCCACTATGTAGGTAAGAAGGGAGTACCAAGCGTTTGGACTTAGCTGGCTTGGGCAAAGTTTAATCAGGTGAAAATACCTAACGATCTCTGGGTCTAAGGGGAATTTAAGCCTCTAGTTGAACAGCTCGATGTAGATGACAATTTCATTAAGTTTGCAGTCCATTAGAGCCTCACCTTTATTGACTCTGGGATCCCCCACTTTGTCCGGATCCGACCCAGCTCGACAGTATGAGTATAAACATAGTTGATGTTCTGCATGGCCAACAAATACTTCACGTTGACCTTCTGGAAGCAAGGTCCTACCTTGCCTTCCAAGCACTCCGGCAGATTCGTATGAGCCACTCCAACCTTCACTTTGCCTTTCCCTTTCATGTTAGAGGCAACATCCACAGTTTTCCCTGAGGCTTCAATTTCGAAGGGGGCATCTTCAATACTATCTTCTATCACTTCTTCGATCACTGTGGAAGGTTTATCTGTTGTTGTGGATGGAAGAGTGTCAGCTTCTGGCTCAACAATGTGTCCAGATGGTTGAGCACCAATTTTTTCTAGAGGCCTGGTGTCCGGTTGGGGCTCAGTTCCGGAGGATTTCGCTTGATAAACTTCTTTGGATGCCTCTGATCCGGAGGGCTTATTTCGAGGGATTCTTATAGAAATATCTGATATGAAGGGTTTATCTTTGGATGCTGATTTAGAGGCCTCCGGTTTGGAGGGCTTTGATTGTGAGGCAGTTTCTTGGGATTTCACCAACCGAGTTGTCCCGTGTGGATTGGATTTCTCTGGAGATTTTTCAATATCAGATTCCATGGCTATGAAAGGGGAGGGTTTTCTAACGCTTGATACTGCCTTTTCTTAGGTAGTAGAAGGTTGGGACTCCTGAACAGAGGAGCCTGATTGGATTGGTGAAATGTTTGGTTTGAATAGACGTTTGGGTTTTGGATTTCTGGTAGAAGATTATCCTTGATCAGCTTCGTGGGATGGTTTATCAGAGTTTTTTCCTGGGGAGACTGGGAGAACAGCAGCAATGCGCCTCTCTCGTTCAACTTTCTTTTCTTTCTCTAATTCAGACAGATTCAACCAACCGCCTTTTACAAGAGCGTTTCTAGCTGTGAACATTAAACTACCCAAGAACGATTTTGAAAGAAAGGTTGAAAAAATATGTGAAAGATTTGCTGAGAGATGCAGATAATGAAATAATAAAAAATGGTCTATATATTAGTAGAAAAAGGTAATTGATGCCTAGGAGAAGACGAAGAGATTAGTACAGTGATTGAAGACGGTGCTGACATAAGAAAAATTAAATGCATAAGTTACTTTATAGGTTAAGTGGGAGCACCGATCTAGGTAAAAAATGGCTGGTAGGACAAATCAGATTATGACACGTGTCCCACGATCCAAAGAAAAACTCTTAGTATTCTGGGAAGGAATCAATCCGGACGAACCTCAAGCCAGATACACAAGCAGGTCAGAAAACGTCGTTACTGACTAAGTAAATTTTTTAGTCCCGCCAAAGATTTTTTGACAAGGCCTAAAAAAGGGGCTACTGATTAGTCTGATAACTTCACCACTGCTTACTGAGATTTCCAGACAAGGACAATTCGGACATAAACTTCCTACTGAACTATCCAGACAGGACAAAAGTATAAAATAATTAAACACCTTTTGACTAAGCTATATGCTAATCAACTTATTAAGTAAATGGGTTCTTAAACTTGACCCGATTTCATGATTTGACCGGAAAGCTCATGAGTCCATAATTAAGGGTATAAAAACTCCAACTACTTTCATTAATGAGAGTAATGAACATTGAATACAACCCGGCAGCTTAAATCTCTCACTACAAAACACTCAAACATTTAATACTCTAAAAAACTTTCCAAAACACTTGACAAAATTACCCTCAGCTTAAAAGAATCCTCACCAGTGGTAATGTTGTTTGACGCATCCGGAGTTCTTGAACCAACACATGCAACCCGTTTTTTATTTTTGGTGGTTTTGCTCCAGAATTACTAAGAGTATGTGTGACGACAGTTCGTGCGGTGCTACGGAAAGTGTCGACCGGGTTTAATAAACTAGCAGCGGGTGTTACCATTCTTGGAGTTTCGCCACTATCGTGAGACTCGAGCATTTCTTGTTTGTCGTATTTATGGTACGAAAGATCCCTTTTCGTAGAACAATCACGTTGGAGTTTCCTACATTTACCGCGACCCCGGCTGCATCCACGGCCGCGGCATCCGACACGTCCGGGCGTTCTACCGCGGGTTTTAACCTTCTGGAGGGGTTTGCAAAGGAGTGTCGTCGACGGATCCAAAATTTGTTGAAATTTATTTAGCCAATAACTTTGTTCGTAAACATCAAACTCTTCGTAGTTGTCTTGTTTTTCACTCACCATAAACGTGAAACCAATGCAAAACATTTTTTTTGTCGATGTTACCCTGACTACTTTGAACAAAGGCATCCCGTAACGAGTAACTTTATAAGTGCTATCCATGATTAGCAAGCGTGGGAAAGTCCGTTACAAATCAATACTAAGCGGATGTGCGAAAAACAAATCAGTTATAACGTTAGAGCCGTCATTTCCCTTCCGTACCCAATACTTGTACTTGTGCAATTGTAATTTAACTAACAAGCATTGCATTTGGGATCGACCACCGTTTTCAACCATCCTCGTTCTTTGACGGTGATTGTAAACGTGACGGATATTTGAAGCATTCTCCGGATCGGCCTTCTTCAAAGCACCAAATATTTGTCGCGGACTTGTTCCGTTCACCGTCAAAAGATCAACAAGCTCTTTTTCTTTCTGTTTTAACTTGGACCATTGCAAATGTCCTTGGGCATACTTAATCGATTTTTGGTTGTGCATATCGTCTTTTTTTACCGGATTTCCTACCAAATGAAAAGAGCAATTTATTTTTTTGCTATCGGTAGCCTTACGCTTACGATCACACTCTTTAACGGCCGACTTAAAAATTATGGATCACTCGCACCGATAATCTACTCTCGGTGTTCTCGCTCTTTTCCCAACCTCTTTAGATGCTACGTTAATAAAAAAAACCTAATGACTTTCCCGTACTTTTTTCCCACTCGGTCATCGAGTCTAAGCTATACTCGTCGTGAGTGGTGAAATGGTGAGCGTAGTCCGAACCAAACGAAATATCGCACTGGGTCACCTCCTTCAATATGTAAGAAGTAGATAAACTAATTAAAACTTGCATTCCGGATTAGTTTAAGGATTTTCGCCATTACGTTGCCGTAGAACACCATCTCCACGCCACCGATGGCGTATAACACCCTCCACACGCCACACGTGTGGCGGATGAAAGGTTCCTACGCCAGTTGTTGGCGTGGGTGACTGGCATACACCATTATGTTGGCCTAGCCACTATCGCGCACACCAATGAGTGGCGACGAACACCAGAAACGAGTTTTTTTACAAAAATCAGTTTTTTCGCGAAAATGAGAGAGGGGAATGCAATGTACCTCCTCAGCGTCCATGCTGCTCTGCATGAGAAGTGGTTCCGACTCTTTTCCGGCCATGTTTCAAAAGTTTTGAAGTTTTTGTAAAAATGGGTTTTGTTGGTTGTTGAGTTTCTATTTTTCGTAGTCTTGAGAAGATGAATTATGATTGGTACTGGAAATTATTTTTGCAACTTCATAGAGTAATTTGGAGTTCTTAATGGCATGGATCGTAATTTATTTGAGTTTCAAGGATTTTTTGAGTTTTTTGCCTTATGGCAATTTTATAAATATTGAAAAACAGAAATAGACGACTTCGCGGAGTAGTTTTGGCCGTTTTTTTAGCGATCCCCTTATTTTAATCGTTAAATATATTTTCAAAGAATCTTCTAATTGTTTCCCTAATTCACACACTACTTACACTTACTGAAAAATTAGTTATCTTATAGGACTTTGAAATATATATATATATATATATATATATATATATATATATATATATATTATAGTAAAAGTTGCATCATTAGTAAATTATGGTCGTATAAGTTTGTCGTAAAATCGAAAAGACAACCCATTGTTTTTTGAATTCGTTAATTTCATTTTTTTACAACTTGTTTTTAAAATCTCGATCTTTGGGATCCAAATTTTAATTTAAATGTATATATGGTAATTCTAAAATTGTTTATTCAACCACTTATAATAAAATCATAAATTATTATACACATATTCAAGTTGATCCACCATTATTTCTTTCTTACACAAATGCAACCAAAACAATATTAAATTTCATAAATCGTTATAATATTATTTCTAATTAGTTATAGATCGTTATAGTATAATATATATATATATAACACATATATAATATAAATAGATGTTGAAAACTTTACAATAAGGTAAATTAAATACATCATGGCCACTGATGGTTTATATTAAAAATAGATCTATTCAAGACAACAACTTTCTAGCTAAGAAGCTTATCCATGATTTAGTAAGGAAAGCAAAAGCTAACAACGTTGTTATCAAAGTTGATATTTGACAATTTTTCTCACAGTTTCATCATTAAAGTTCTTCAATCTTTTGGCTTTAACTGTAGATTTATCGACTTAGTTAGCAGTCTAATTAAATTTGTATTTGTCTCTATCATTATCAATTGTAAAACCATTGGTTTCTTTAAAACTAAAGATGAGTTAGACAAAATGACCCTTTGTCCCCTAGTCTTTTTATCATTGCGGACAAATTGTTTATGAAGGGCTTAATCTCTTTATTTACTTCTAATAAGACTCTAAAATACTTTTGTAGAAGCAACATCAATATCCATTGTCTAGCATTTGCTGACAACCTTCAATTTTTTTCTAATGGTTTTATTTCTTCCTTGATATCTATAGGTATTTTTTACAGAATTGTTGACGATTCTTAATGATATTCAAGCTGCTTATTCTTGCAAATTATGGATCAGATTCAGAGAGAAAAAATATATGCGGGCTAATTTTCTTCACGGTATCTAAAGACAGCCATCCCCTTCAGCTAAACTACTCCAAAGAAGGCTCTCAAACTTGGAAAGGATCTCCAATATCAAGAATTTCGTTGAGGGCAATATCAAGTGGAAGTTTGGAAAAGGCAATGTGTACTTCTAGCTTTACAACTGGATGGGCAAGCCTCCTCTAATCAAATTAGATGTTGATACTAATAACATTTGGTTTATTGGTGCTAAAGTAAACTCATCTAGGAAAACAATGTCTGGAATATGAATATGATCAACCTTTTATTTACCTCAATTAACCTAAATTTAATCTCTAAGCTTTCTATTGTTGATTAGGCTGATAATATTATTCAGTGACAACTTTATAAGGATGGATATTTCAACACTAATGAAACTATGCACTCTATTAGAGCCAAATACAACAAATCCACCATATATGATTAGGCTGATAATATTATTCAGTGACAACTTTCCAGAATTCCGCCCCTTCCTGGCAGATGCAAGCTTAACACTAACGTTTCTTGCCTTGCTTCTGGTGACTCTAGTGGTGGTATAGTTATTCCTGACAACAATGGTACCATTCTTCATGGTTATGGTAATCTCTACGAAAAACTTTCTCCTATTAAATCACATTCCAGAGCCTTCCATGATGGTCTTTTGATATGCAAAATTAAATGTTTAAGTAATATAGATATGGAAACAGATTCTAAGACTTTAGTTTCTCTCATTTCTTCTGGTCAAACTCCTTTATATTTGGAATATATACCTAATAGAATCATAGCCTTAATTTCTCCTTATATGATCCCTCATCACATTTTCATGGAGCAGAACCAAGCGATCGATTGGCTCGCTAGGTGGACTCTAAAAAGTAAAATGAAAATAGATCAACTCAATTTCCAAGCCCCTCCTCAATTGGAAGCAATCACCTTTTTAGAGAGTAATGGATTAGGCTATATTATAATTGAATAATTTATCTTCTATATCGATGCCTAATTATTTCTTACCTTCTATAACATTTCTTGTCGTTATCAAGGTTGTTGTTGTTCTACTGACAAACGTTTGCATATATAACCTTTATTTCAGATTTAATTTTTTCTCATCATCACATTATTCTCCAGTTCATCCGAGTGATCCTGGTGTATCAAGTCTCAGCTGCCTATCCTGTTGTTGAGTTCCTTGTTGGTTGTTTTCTCAATCTCTTGTCTTTTGTCTTGTTTTCAGAGTTAGTTGCTCTTATGAGTCTGCTTTGCTCTCTTTTCTCGATTGAGCATTTTCTCTTTAAGAAGTTGATTCTTCTTCTCCTCTTTAGATCTCATCATTGTTTTAGCTTAAAGTTTTGTTAGCCACAATTCTATTAAATTCTTCAGTCGGTGCATGAGCTGCTGTTGCTAGGTCAAGTTTTTACAGAGGTTTTTCCAGTTTGTGTTGCTACGTCGCTGTTGTAATCAAAAGATAGTTTAAACTACATTAAAACCTGGTTATTGAAATAATTTTCTTCAATGAATTATTAATTCGAAGCTTACCTTGCCTCTTGCTTTTCCAGCTTGTTCATTTTTTAGAAAGATTTTTAAATTTGGTGAAATTGTTGGCGCTATAATTGATTTATATCTGAATTCTTATTTTTTTCTTATTTCATTAGGCTTTTGTAAGCCCATTCTATTTGGACCTCAAATCTCTTCTTAATATATTTTTAGCTTTTAAAAAAATCATTCAATTGAAAAAAACTAGTTTCCTAGAAAACAAATTGGTACCTTACCAAAATTAATATTATTCTCTGAGAAAATGTTGGATCATTTCCATTTTTTCAGATGGACTTCCAAAAATTCGATACCCATGCGATAATGGATGAATTATCTTGGTAGTATGTAGTGACACAATTTCAAAAAAACAAAGTTTCATGGTTAAAAAGCTAACAAGTGCCTAATTTGAGACCGACCCGAGAGACTTCATTGACATCACCATGATATAAACTAAAAAGTAAATATAGTTTACCATGTAGGTTTAAACAATGGTCTAGTTGTCCTATTATTTTATTTATTTATTTATTTAGTTTTAAAATTATAGTTCAAATATTTTTATTTGATAAAATTTATAAATTTAGTCTATGGATTTGACAAGATTTATAAATTTAATTTTCTAACACATGATCTTTTTTCTAAAACTAAACTATAAATTTTGTCAAATTCAGAAAAGTAATCTACATATCAAAAGATTAAATAAAATATATATACGGTAATCAATATACTAAATTTATGGACTTCGTGCTTAAAATCTAGGTTCATACATTTACAATTAGTCTCCTTAGTATAAAGTAGAAGTTTGGTAAAATGGCTATTAATAATTACAATTTCTATTTAAGTTTTTTTACAACAAACTACATTATAATCTAATTTGGACGTAATGGTCTAGGCCCTTATGACTTTATCAGTATTTTTTAGTCCTTGCAAGAGAATTGAGGGTGGATTATAACTTTGAGTTATTATGTGCTAGCCGAACCATTGTTAAGTCTAAATCGTTGATATTCATGGTTGATCTTATCTATCAATCTCGAGTCAATTATAATACTGAACAAATTATGGTTGGATGCATTCGAGTCTTGAAGTATGTTGACTTTATACATGCCCAGTTAAAAATCATTTACTGAGTCAAATCTCACTTGGAAAAAATCTTTATTTTGGTAAAATAAAATGAATACAAGCGTGAGTAACATTTTATTTTTTTATTTCCTAATAATTGGTTATCTCGTAGGTATCGTTTGCAACCGGATTCAGATTTGGAAAAAGTTAAAGAAGTTACTTTGGAAGTAGTTTTGTCTTGCTTATGGAGTTATGAAAGCATTCCCTCTAATATTTTTAAAGTATGAAGAATGAATATAGTCAAATTGAAAATTTTGAAAGTAAGATTCATTGATTTTTTGTTATGTCCTAACCAAAGCAACAAACAACTTTGTAATTCGTTGGCCGAAGGATGTTAGTTATGTCGACTTTATAATTGGCTGAACGTTTGAAGTTTGAGGTGATACTACTTAATCATGGGTATCTATGGAGAGCCAAAGCGTTAACTTTGATTTGAATAAATATGGAAAATGTTTTAGTAGTTTGGTTAATAATAAATTCTGCGAGTAGGATTGCCACGCGCTAAAGAGTGGAAGAGTTCTTTAACACGTATCGTGGGCAACAATAACTAACCTGACAATGCGTGCAGGTACTAATTTATTTTCATCCATCATAATCGTTCGAGGTGGACAAATCTCAACCACCAAATCTAGACACTTTGTTAGGTAATTACATCAATTGTTGATATTACGTTACCTTTTGCTTAAATACGCATACCTCTCTTCATTTAACGTCTTTTATTCAGATCTCTTTATTTTCTCTCATTCCTAAGCTCTCTTTATGTGTTTCTTCTTCTAGTGTCTTAAAAGCTTTCAACTTAAAGCTTTTTTTAAACATTATAATGGTAAGAAAAATGGATAAACACCTTTAAGACAATAATTAATAAGATTTTGAAAGCTTAAATAAAAACCTCAATTGCTCACTTAGAGAGAATTCTTCTAGTCCTCGAAAAAATGACCAATATGACGTTTAGGTAGAACAATCGATGAAAACTTGTGGAACCACTGTTATCTATTTTCAAGATTTTAACGGCTATGTTTGATGAGTCCGAATTCAGGATACTCCCCGGAAGGGCAAATCAGTCTAAAACTCTCCGAATACCGGACAGGCACTAAGGACATAAACCGGACAGATGATTTGGACCGGACAGATCACTTCGAACACTATGAACTTAAGGCTGTTCGAACTGTGACTAAAGTACTAAAAAAACCTAAACACTTCCTGACTAAGCTACCTGTCCTCCTGCTTAGAACTCATGGGTCTTTAAACATGACCCGGGTCCATTAAACTTGACCCGAAAGCCCATAAGGGCCCAAACATCACACTATAAATACCCAACCACCAGCATTAACTATGGGTAAGAAAAATTAACTGCTACCAAGCTGCTTAATTATCTCTCCACCTTGAAACACCCTTACACCACCGTTAAACACCCTTACACCACCGTTAAACACCCTTACACCACCTTGAAACTCCACTTAAAATTACTAGCCTACCCTCAGGCGATTATTTTCCACACCAAATTGGCGACCACAGTGGGAGCAGAGAGGTGCCTGAATCAAACATTCAAAACCTGCCAAGAAATTCTGTCCGAATGAATCCGGATAATCCAGAGCTTCCACCAGCTTTGCTCGAAGTGGTGGAAGAAAACGATGAGTACACTGTCCAAGAGCGTGACAGGTTAAAGCTTGAGATAGAAGCTCTGAGGGCTGAAAAGGCCAAGCCTGTGGAGAGCTCTGACTCAAGTTCAGAATCTTCGGACAGCTCTTCGGACAGTGAGGGAAATGAAAAATCCTTGTCCTCTAGCAGTGATGAGGGTCGAACCAAGAAGAAGCAAAAGCAGATCAAAAAATATTCAAGAAAAAGGGATAGACATGGAAAGATAAAGAAGCATATTGGTAAAGGATCATCTCATAGCCGGAGGCATGTGGACCGGATGCTGATGGATCCTTTCGCTTTTCACGATGAACCAGGTATCTTTGCAACTCCCATTGAGGATACTATGTTCAGTCGTGGAAGAAACTGGAGGCAATCTCCATTATCTTCTAAGATTCTGTCCGGGAACCTCCCTAAGAGGTTTGACAGCACCAAGATGGAGAAGTACGATGGCAGTACTGATCCGGACAATCATCTGGAGCAATTCAAGAACTTCATGATGAACTTTGCTGATGATGATAAACTACTGTGTAGGGCATTCTCCCAATCTTTTACGGGGAGTGCTCTGAAATGGTACAACAGCCTGCCTCAAGGTTGTATTAAAGATTTTGATACGTTTTGGGTGGCCTTTCGAAGGCAGTTTGTGGGGAGTAAGGAGCTGAAAGGCAATGGAGACACAATAATCCATTGTGCCCATGAGCCAAATGAGTCATTAAAGGAATACATAAGTCGTTTTGTGAACACAAAGAATGGGTTGGTTGATTGCTTCGAACAGGTGGCAATAGCATCCCTAAGACAAGGTTTGAACCCAGGTAATCTGGCTGATTCGGTGACCAGGTAGAAGGCCATGACCTGGGGGGGATTGCTAAACCAAGTTGGCAAGCAAATAAACATTGATGAAACAAAAAAGACTAGGGTGCACAGACAGGTGAGATCCACCCCGGTGGCACCAACTCCAAATCAGAACCAGTCCGGGAATAAAGCAAGAGAAACCGGACAGGGGCATGGTAGGGCAAAATCTCAGTCTCAGCCAGCTGCTCCTGCTCAAAGTCAACAATCCAGGAACAAAAGAGGGCTATGGGTCCAACCGGAGTGGTTCGCAGAACTTAAAGAAAGCGTGGCCACCATTTTCGATAAAACAAAAGATGAGGTACACTACCGGAGACCGGCAACCTTGCAGTCTCCCAGAGAGCATCTAACAACTCCTTTTGCCAATACCACAATGATATTGGCCATACCACTGATGATTGCATAGCATTGAAACAAGAGGTTCAAAACTTGATTGAAAGGGGAAAGTTGGGTGCATACGTTAAAAGAAGGGGAGGCAACAAGCCTGACAATACTCACCGGGTTGGTCCAAGTAATGCTGCCCCGGAGGGGGCCATGGTAATAGTTGAAAGGTTCGATGTGGAATCTGAGTACTTGGATCATGATCCAACACGAAATAGGGTGGGTGCTATAGAGGAATGTTCTAGGTCTATCCCCGGGCTCATTAAATTCTTCGAGTCACTTACAATATTCGGAGGGGACACGATGACTGCTCCTACTGCTTCTTCAAGAAAGAGGCATGTTCATAATTTAGCCTCCCAGCTAGAAGGAGGCATGACATCTTATCAATCACCAAACTCATTCCCATTCATAGTCTTCGATGAGGATGATTTAAGAGATATTGCTGGCCCTCATGAGGATGCTGTTGTCATAGGAGCATCTATAGGGGGCAATGAGATAAGGCGAATTCTGGTGGATACTGGAAGCTCTGCCAATATCCTTTTCCTAACCACTTATAAGAAAATGAAAAATCCAGCTGTGATTCAGAAGTCAGACAGATCGATCCAGCCGATGTGATCGGGGAGTTTGAAGAAGAAGTGTTATTGGGCAGGGGCCTTTTCAAGAAAATGGTTAGAATACTCTTCATCGTGGTGGATTGTCCCACTTGCTATAATGATATTCTGGGGAGATCTTGGCTCTCTAGGATGCATGCAGTGGCTTCGACAGTCCATCAGTGTTTAAAATATGTTGTTCAGGGACAGGTTGGGGTTGTCCGGAGTAGCCAAAAGGTTGCAAGAGAATGCTATGCCACTGCCTTGGCTCCACGAACGCTGGGGGCAGTCTGAATAAATGATCAATAGCAGTTTGAGGGCCTTTCTGGGGGTGAGGGTGAGATTGATGACCCCAGGGAGACCCCCGGAGTGTTGATCCCAATTGAAGAGGTTGAAACACACTGTTTGGAAGAAGGTAAAAGTGTCAAGATAGGGTCCAAGATGCCACCAATATTGAAACAAGATATGTTGAAATTTTTGAAAGACCATCAGCACGTTTTTGCTTGGTGCAATGCTGATGTTACTGGAGTTCCATCAGAGGTGATATCTCATCACCTATCTGTCCGAAGAGATGTGGCACCAGTGGTTCAAAAGAGAAGAGCTTTCTCGAAAGAAAAGGCTGATGTCATAGTACAAGAGGTTGACAGACTCACAAAGATGGGGCATATTAAAGAATCTCAATACCCTTTGTGGACTGCTAATCCTGTCCTAGTAAAGAAGAAAAATGGCAAATGGCACATGTGCATCGACTTCACAGATCTTAATAGAGCTTGCCCGAAGGATTTGTATCCGGTTCTCCGGATAGATCAGTTGGTAGACTCTACTTCTGGGAACAAACTGCTCTCCTTCATGGATGCCTTCTCCGGGTACAATCAGATCCAAGTAGATCCAAAAGATCAAGAGCATACCACGTTTGTCACTGATAGGGGTCTATATTGCTACAAGGTGATGCCTTTTGGCTTGAAAAATGCTGGGGCTACTTATCAAAGGTTAGTCAACAAGGCATTTGTTGATCAAATTGGAAGAAATATGAAGGTTTACATTGACGATATGATGGTGAAAAGCGTGGATGAGCAGTTGCACTTGTCCGATCTCCAAGAAACTTTTGCCAACTTGGCAAAAGTGAATTTAAAACTAAACCCTGAAAAGTGTGTATTCGGAGTGCAGTCCGGGAAGTTCTTAGGGTATATCATAAGTGAGCATGGAATACAGCCCGACCCAGATCAACTCAATGCCTTATTCCAGATGGAGCCCCCTCGAAACATTAAAGAAGTACAACAATTGACGGGAAGATTAGCTGCCTTGAATAGATTCATCTCCAGGTCTTCGGACAGGTGTGCTCCATTCTTTCAAACTTTGAAGGGTGCAAAAGGGTTCGAATAGACCCCGCAGTGTGGTGAGGCATTCAATGAAATCAAGAAACATCTCTCCTCTCCCAAAACTTTGTTCAAACCAGTTGATGGGGAGACTCTTATTGTGTATCTGGCCGTTTCAAGTTGTGCCATCAGTGCTGTGTTGGTAAGAGAGGTTGATGGTTGTCCATACCCAGTGTACTACATCAGCAAAAGCTTGATTGATGCTGAGAGGCGTTACTTGAAACTTGAAAAATTGGCATTAGCTCTGGTGATAGCTGCAAGAAAAATGAGGCCTTACTTTCAGGCTCATCCTATCATCATCCGGACATCTTTCCCTTTAAAGAATGTCCTTCAAAAAGCAGACATTTCAAGCAGAATGACAAAGTGGTCAGTAGAGTTGGGGGACTTCGACATAGACTTTGCTCCCCGAACAGCAGTAAAAGCCCAAGCTGTGGCTGATTTTCTGGTTGAATTCCACTCCGATAGGGATTCAGAGCAACCTACTGATTCAAAAGACAAGAAAGTGTGGATTGTCCGAACAGACGTAGGGTCTAGCACCATGGGATGTGGGGCAGGAATATGTCTTACTTCCCCTTACGGGGACAGCATGTACCAAGCTATTTGTTTTGCTTTCAGGGCGTCTAATAACGAGTCCGAATATGAAGCAGCTATAGCTGGTTTAAAGTTGGCCCACATCTGTGGGGCTAAAAGGGTCAAGCTTCTAAGTGACTCCCAGTTACTTGTCCACCATGCCTTAGGCCAATCTGAGGCTAGAAAGGAGCAGTTGGTAAAATATTTACTCCTCCTCAAAAATGAAGCGCTAAAGTTTAAAGCTGTTGTCTATGAGCACATCCCCCGGGCAGAAAATGAACTAGCAGACTCATTGGCAACAATAGCATATACGGAGTCCTACCCATGGATCCATGTGCTTGAAAGCCCTTCTATTCAACTTGGTGAGGGTGGAAAAGAGGAAGTTTTTTAAATACAAGTGAATCGGCCTCAAGACTGGAGGTCTCCTCTCATACAATATCTGTCCGATGGTATTATACCTTCAAATAAGTCACAAGCCAGAACGTTGAAACACAAGGCTCGTGGTTTCATTATGTTGAGAGAAGTGTTGTACAAAAAATCCTATAGTAAACCCCTCCTACGTTGTTTAGGGGATCATGAGTCACAAGTGGTCCTCTCTGAATTGCATGATGGTGAGGGATCAGCCCATTGTGGGTTCAGAGCTTTAACAAGAAGAGTGTTACTCTCCGGATATTATTGGCCATCAATCATGAAAGATGCTAAGGAGCTGGTAAGAAGGTGTGACCCATGCCAGAGGTACAGCAATGAAATTCATGTACCAGCCATTCCTTTGGAGTCAATTTCTGAGCCCATCCCTTTTGCTCGATGGGGATTGGACTTGGTTGGGCCTCTCCCTGTGGCGTCCGGAGGGCGTAAAACTATAATTGTGGCCATTGACTACTTCTCGAAGTGGATAGAAGCAGCCCCCCTGGCAGGGACAACATCAAAAGCTGTCAGAAAATTTATTCTGTCCAACATATGTTGCAGATTCGGTGTCCCACAGAAGATAACAATAGACAATGGGCCACAGTTTGACAACAGAGAGATGGAAAGCTTCTGTGCCTCAAGGGGTATACAACACTGCTTTTCTTCACCTTTTCACCCACAAGCCAATGGGCAGGTTGAAGTGTCTAATAGAACTATACTGTCCGGGTTAAAGAAAAATTTGGAAGGGGCTGCTGGGAAGTGGCCTAGTTATCTACAAGAAGTCTTGTGGGCCTACCGGACAACACATGGGGCTGCAACACAAGAATCTCCCTTTGCCTTGGTCTATGGGATGGATGCAGTAGCTCCCATAGAGAAAACACTTCCTTCCTTTCGTGTTCACAACTTCTCCGGACACGCTAATGAAATGGAAATTAGAAATCAGCTTGATTTGATAGAAGAAAGAAGGGTTAAAGCCCACCTTAGAATTGCACACTATCAGAGCCTGATGAGAAGCAGGTTTGTTTCTAAAGTTAAAAGAACAGATTTCCAGCCCGGGGAAAAAGTATTGAGAAAGGTCTTCTTGCATACTAAGGAAAAGCTCTTCGGAAAGCTGGCCCCAACTTGGGAGGGTCCCTATACTGTGGTTGAAAGAATCAAGCCTGGGACTTATTGGTTGGAAGACAAAGATGGCAGGGTTTTAACTCACCCTTGGAGTATTGAACACCTTCGAATGTACTTGGAATAACACTTGTGTAAATATTTACTTGTTTAAACATCCATGTAAATATTTGGGGGCCTACCTTCCCTTCTTCGGTGGCACAGAGAGCTTTCAATGAAATTTGGTGCCTTCTTCAAAATTCTCTAAGTGTTTTCAAAATTTTATCTCTTATCATACTACCCGGACTGAAAGATCTAGGGGCTATTTAAATTCTAGCCGAAGAGTCTTAGTACTCTCACAATGCAATAAAGCTATTTAAACTCCAGCTATTTAAAACAAAAGCAAATAATGAAAAATGATAATGGTTGAACAAAATAGAAACATTCATTTAACAAACTTAAAATTGCCTTGGCCTTCCAAGGACTTTTGAACAAGTTAGGATACAGCACAAAAAATCTGTCCGAACAATACGGACACCATCACAAAAAGAGTGCCTTGGCCTTCCAAGGACTTTAGTTTGAATGAAAGATAAACAGAATAAATTATAAGTTAAGGTTGAGCCTTTGAAGATGGCTCGCCCTCATCTGCTTTCTTGCCCTTGATGTCGCTCCTCTTTTCGACTATCTTCTTGCCCTTGGGATCAATCTCTTCTTCACATGGGCTCTCTCCGGTTTCCTCTTCATTATCAGATGAGGACTCACTGGAATATCCCTCGTCAACCATAGGATAATATGGAAGGTCATCATCATCCACATAGCTCCATAAGCTCCCCAGTCTCCTCTTCGGGAATTTTTCGTGAAATAGGAGAACCATATCAGACTTCACCCTTTGAATCATTAGCTCCTCGCTGTGTATCATCTCCCTGGCATAGGCGTTGATCTTGGCCTTGATTGTGGCCTCTTGGTCCCTCACCAAAGCAGTCTTCTCTTCAGCAGCCTGAGTCACTGCATTCTCTAAAGCGATCTTGTCAGTGGTCAGGTTGGTGATGAGCTTCTCCTTTGCTGTAGTTTCTCCCCTTGAGGTTGTCAGGTCCTTCTCCAGTCCGGACAGCTTATCCTGAAGATCTTTTATGGTTTCTTCTAGGGTGGCAACTTTTGTGTTGCTTTCATTTTGCTTCTTCTTCAGCTCCTCATTTGCTTCCTTAAGCAAGTCAGCATTGGTGGTGGCAGTGCGGAGGTCTCCGGACAGCTTTTCCTTATCAGACTTGAGGTCTTTGATAGTGTCTGCCTGACTCCAAACTTGCCTCTCCAATGTGAGAACTGGCTGCACATTACTAAGTAGAGAGTGGGCTATAGTGTCCTTCTCACTAGAAACCATGAAAGTCTTACCGTTAAAATTGACCGTATTGGAGCTGCTCGGAGGGATGTAGGGCCCTGCAAACTCGTCTCTAGGCAGGCCAAGGAAATATTCACCAAGTCCACCCAGACCGGTGATGTCCACTTCATCTAAATTAAGCTCTCCCCCCTCAACCTCATCAGTATGGAATTCTCTTGGAATCTCTTCTTGAAAGTCCCTTGGGATCTCTTCGGCCAGGGTCGGGTCAGTAGGGAAAGAGGGCTCCGGGTCCCGGAGAGCAAGCTCATCCCCTTGGGAAGTCTTTTTCTTCTTGGCTTCCTTGTCAGCACCTTCACTTGCTTGCTTGCGAGTCCTCTTGGATGCCCTTGGAGGTTTTGGGAGGTTCACTTCCTGCTTTTCGCTCTCCTGCTCCACCACTTGTAAAAGGGCTGCATCAATTTGAACTTGTGTTGGCCCCTCTCGATCTATTGGGGCCTCCTTCTCAGTATCACCTGCCACCTTCTTGCCTCTTCTTCTGCCCTTCATTTTGCTTGGGGCTTTGGCTCGGGCAGGCAGGTAGAGTGTCCCATCCAGCTCGTGGGACCTTCTCAGCACAATGTCTTCATCAGGATGGGTGGCAAGCTCCTCCCAAGTTAGGTCTCTCCGACCTGTTGTGTTCCACAGATGGGACCTTGCTAGGTTTCCAGTGGTGAAGGACTTGTGGAAACGGTTCTCCCAGTTCTCTGCAGCCCATGCATTGATTTTGCCACAGGTAGTCTGTCCGGCCTTCAGGTAGTCCCCGAACTCCTTTGGCAGCTCTGTTAAAACAAAAGAGAAATTGGTTAGTAGAAACTTAATTTAAAAAAAGAAAAGAGAGATTCGAACAGAAACTTGAAGTAAAAAACTTACGGTCACTCCTCCATCTACTCCTGAGAAGGCTTGGATTCTCTCCGGCCTTGATTTTCTTGCCGTTTTCCCATGAGCCACTGACAAACAAGAATTGGCTCCTCCATTTGCTCTCCGACTCCAGGAGATCATCAACAGCTTTGAGATCGTTCCCCATGTTGAAATGGTAGAAGGGGAACTGATGATGCTTGCACAGGTTGGCCACTGCAGCGAACTCTTCCATAGGAAGAGGGATCCCTGATAGCCTAGATGCCATAATGCATGACATCAAGGTGAACCAACCATTGGGGCTTAGCTGTGATGGGCAGAGTTTGACCAGGTGGAAGTAGCGCACGATCTCCGGGTCTAGTGGGAACCTGAGTCCCCAGTTAAATAGCTCCGAAAGAAGACTATTTCATTCCTTTTACAGTCCATCGGGGTCTCCGGATCGATGGGAATCCTTATTTTTACGTTCTCAGGGATCCCCCACTTTGTGCGCATTCTACCCAGATCAGAGGTATGGATAAATGCATACTTGGTCTTCTGCAAGGCCAAGAGGTACTTGAGCTCAACTTTATGAAAGCATGGCCCCACTCTCCCTTCAAGGCTCTCCGGCAGGTCCGGATGCCTCAGATATAAGTTTTCTTTGCCCTTTTTGGCAACAACAATAGCGGTATCAGCCTGTCCGGAGGACTCGGACTCAAATCGGACCTCCTCAGTGGAGTCCTCCATTCTCTCCTCCATAATTGTTGGGGGAGCTTCTGTAGAAGTAGTCCGGGGAGGATTGAAGCTTGACATAGCTGGCCCTCCGGACTGTTGACTGCCCGTATTCATTTGACTTCTCACCTCAAGTTGAGTTTCTGAGGCAGAAGTTTCTTTGGGGGGTACTGGGCTGCTGGCCTCCGGACCGGACGGCTTCTCCCGGGGAGCTCTAATGGGTGCCCCAGACCCAGATTCACTGTTCTTTGCCCCCAATTTCGAGGGGGTATTTTTAAAGGTTAGCCCCTTAACTAACCGGCTTGGCCTTTTGATGACTAACTTCTCCGGGGAATGGTTAGAGTCAGACCCATGGCAATAAAAGATGATTTTTTCCTGACGCTTGTAGCGGTGACTCCCGGTTCAACAGCAGGGATTGACTCCTGAACTGAGGAGCCAGATACTATGGGAGAAAGGGTGGATTGAAAGAGCTTTTTAGGCTTGGTACCTTTGGAAGAGGATGAGCCTCTATCAGATTCTGCAACAGAGGAGGCTGGTTTCTCAACAGGCGACGATGGTAGCCCTGCTGCTAGTCGTTTCTCCTTCTCGACCCTTTGTGCTTTCTCCAACTCCGAAAGGTTGAGCCAACCGCCTTTAATCAATGTTGTTCTTGCTGTAAACATAAAACAGCCAAGGAAGTTTTTGTTCTAGAGAGATAAAGCTCTGGGTGAAATTGCAGAGTAAAATTTGAGAAAGATAGTGAAACAATGAAAAATGAATGAGAATTTATAGTAAATGTGAAAAAAGGAGTTGATTCGTAGGAGAATCCGAAAAGTTGGGTAATGATTAAAAGACGGCGCTGATGTCATTATTGGCAATTAAAGAGGTTACTTGTAAAAGAAGATGGTGCGAAATTCAAGGTGAAAAAACGGCTGGAATGGCCAATCAGAATACGACACGTGTCCCATTAACTCTGACAAAAACCGTTTGGAATTCGTAAAGTTTGGTTTGTCTGGATATACCCACAACTCTCTCCGAATTAAGAACCACTTCGTACAATCGGACTGTTTTTCAGTTCTTTGACAAGGACACTTGCTCAAACACCTAAAAAAGGGGCTCCTGATGAGTCCGAATTCAGGATACTCCCCCGAAGGGAAAATCAGTCTAAAACTCTCCGAATACCGGACATGCACTAAGGACATAAACCGGACAGATGATTTGGACCGACATATCACTTCGAACACTGTGAACTTAAGGCTGTTCGAACTATGACTAAAGTACTAAAAACACCTAAACACTTCCTGACTAAGCTACCTGTCCTCCTGCTTAGAACTCATGGGTCTTTAAACATGACCCGGGTCCATTAAACTTGACCCGAAAGCCCATAAGGGCCCGAATTTCATACTATAAATACCCAACCACCAGCATTAACTATGGGTAAGAAAAATTAACTGCTGCCAAGCTGCTTAATTCTCTCTCCACCTTGAAACACCCTCACACCACCGTTAAACACCCTTACACCACCGTTAAACACCCTTACACCACCTTGAAACTCCATTTAAAATTACTAGCCTACCCTCAGGCGATTATTTTCCACACCAATGTTATCATTTTAGCTATTCAAATCTGGCAGTTCATGTGTCATTACCCTTAGGTAATTTTCCCTAACTAGCTCTGTAGACGGTCTAACATGGATTTCTTCAGTGACGAATGATAAAGTTGGTTCTTCTTATGCTTTTTAACTGACGAGATATTCTATGAATGAGAAAACCAACAAACTTTATACATGACCAATTGAGATGGTATTGTATTGTTGTGCTACATAATACTAAATTTGAGAAATTTTAAATGAAATACATGTGAGGTTGCTGAAAGACATATAAATTCATCTTGATATCAATAACGATGAATTTGTATTCTTCTTGTGCTCTTTGTATGTGTTCCAGATAACTCGTGCCGTATATTTGGAGGCTCAAAATTACATTGATAATTACTTATAAGTTTTCGGTGGGGGTTTCAACGTGAAGGATTTTATTTCGCTAACGAACATTGATTATACGAGTATAAGTTTATACTTTCACGTGAAAATCATGGAAACCAAAAAGTTATCTTGAACCTTGTTGACTCAAAAAACTACAAAAAAGTTCATCTACATCAGTGTGATTCGGAAAACGAATAGGAATCAGCCGAAGTATGTGGTACCTTAAAGTTGGACTAATCGAAGTAAGTATCCTCAGTTATGCGCTTATTATTCCACTTGACCGTGCATTAAATAATTTTGTATACCTAATATAAGGTTCAAACAAGTCCAAGAGTGCATGTTTAAGGCAATGGTCAATTATACCAAACTTATTGATTACTCTCTTATAGGGTGATCACGACAGTACTAATTTCTGCTAAGTGAGGAAAATGTTAAGACCAACGGTTTCCGGCCAAATTATAAACAATTTGGGGCTGTAGATGATTATATAAAAAAAACCAAGCCAATAGATGGGGTACAAAAATTGAATGCCAAACCTTCAGATCATAAGGTGAAGTAAGTTCATATTAGGTTGAAAGCTACGGTTGTAGAGTCGAAGACGAATATAGCTCATATTAGGCTATCTTCTTCAAAAACTGTTATGGCCACGACTGATGAACTGAAGGCTATTTTTTTTTATTTGAAAGCTAAGGTTAAGGGCTTTCTTGTCTGAAGGTTGTCAAGGTCGGGGTCACGGAGCCGGAGGCCAGGATACACAATCTTTCAAATCTACTCTACATCTCTCTAAATCTCTCTACTAGTTCTAGAAATTCTTTAAAACTCTACTTTTTTATTCTCAATATTGTACTTCTACTTTCGGAATAGTTCGATTTTTTTCGCTAATTGTTTTTATTTGATAAAAACACTTAAATAACATTGTGGTAACATTAAAATAGCTCAACTAAGAGCTTCGTATAATTTATCAAGTTATTTACTTGTTGTAGTTATTTAGATTAGTTCTTTAAAAAAAATTTGTTTTAAATAAAGAAACTAAATTAGTCTAAATTTATTTGCGATATTAGTTCTTATTAGTCTAAATTTAGTTTTTATTAATTTTGATATTAGTTTCGATTAGTATTTTATTGCATATTTTTAAAAAAAACGTTGTTTTAAGTTTTAAATTAGATGTCGAAACGTAGAAATACTAATGCTCACCCACTGACCAATGTAGATCTCAATACCGATGATGATTTTTCTAGAGACTCCCCTCACATTGACACACTCTCCTCACATAAAAGTGGTGGTGGAAGTACTAGTGGTGGGTCGAGGTCTCGTAAGAAAACATCTTGGATTTTGGACCACTTTAGTGTATTGGATGATATTTTATCCGCTATTTGTAAAGTGTGCAATAAAAGTTATCTTTATAGAGGATAAAATAGAAATATGGGAACTAGCACTACGGTAAAAGTTTTTAAAAAACATGAATTGCTTAATCCTTTAAAACCTAACGAAAATAATATTTGCATAAAACCTCAAACTGGTCTTCCTTTTGAGTTTAACCACGATACGAAAATAATATTTGCATAAAACCTCAAACTGGTCTTCCTTTAAAATAGTCTGCCTAACTCTATTGATCTCTTAAATACCTTTCTAGACAAATATCAAAGTGTTTCAGACAGTCTATTAATAAAGATAAAACAAAGGTTATTACCTCAAAGAAGCTGCACCAATGCAGAATTAACAGTTTGGAGAGATCTACTGGATTCATTACTGAGAATCTGCCTACTTGCTACCTTGGGATCACCCTGCACAATAACAACAAAGCTCAGAACTTTAATCCTTTAATGGATAAGATCAATGGAAAAATCATGGAATGTAACTCAAAGCATCTATCTTTTGGGGGAATATTATCTATACTTTCTACTATACTAATGGCAATTACATATTATTAGATGCAAAGCTCTATGTTACCAAATTATGTGATTAAAAGATTGGAAAACATTTTTAATAAATTTCTTTGGAGAACTAAGATAAATGAAAAGAGTATTCACTGGGCATCTTGGGATAAAATTTGTTTTCCCTTTGCTGAGGGTGGATTGAATATTAGGGAATTAGTTGATATTCAAGCCACTTACTCTCAAAGTCTTTGGTTCACCTATAGGAAGAAAAATTCTCTTTGGGCTTTATTTATGCATGATATTTATAACAGGAATATCCATCCTTTAAAAGTTAACTGGCCTGGAAACGTCTGACTGGTATCAAAGGAGAGGCTGAAAGAAATGTTAAATGGCTTCTTGGTAGGGGAGAAATGGACTTCTGGACTGAGAATTAGCATGATCTGCCACCCATTCTTGATCATCGTTTGCCAACCAACAAGTGGTTTTTGGAGGCCACGGTTAACTCCTTTTGGAAGGAAGATACTTGGGACTTTGAATCACTGAATGGCTTTAATCCTGAAAACAGAAAAGAGCAAAATCAACAATGCTAAAGATGATGAGATGATATGGATGTTGTCTCTTGATCATCTCTTCAACTTTAAGTGCACTTGGAATTTTGTGAGAAGTTCCAAATGCATTTCTACATTCAACAAGAAGATCTAGACAACTATAACTCCCAGGAATTTTCCTTTTTTACTTTGGAGACTCATGCATAATTACATCCCAATTTACTCTGTTATTCAAAATAAACACTTTCACTTAGCATCAAAGTGTTTATTTTGTAATAACTGTGAAAATTTAAATCATTTGTTTGTCAGTTGTCATTATTCTTGGAGTTTATGGGGTCATTATAGCAATTTGTTTAATATTAAAGTGGAAAGATACATGAAAGTTAAGCATGTTGTTTATAATTGGTTTTGGTTCTCAAACCAAAAAATTCATATCACCCATTGCATACCAGCTGTAATCTGTTGGGTGATATGGAAAATTCGCAATAGTGCGAAGTATAAAGACACTGTTATCAGTATTTATACCTCAATTATTATGATCAATAAAATCATTTTGGGCCTAGACATCTCTAAAGTGCTTACAAGAAAACACTGGTTGAATGCCAGTGATGATGGTCTGTCTTTCGGATGTCTATCCCAGGAAAATATCATTTGAAAAATTACTTATCTGAATTGGTTGCCTCCTGTAAATGGCAGGATGAAAATGAATGTCGATGCCTTCTGAAACAAGAGCTCTATTGGAAGTCTTTTTGATCTACAAGGAGAAAAGATGGGTAAGTAAGGATATTGAAACTGATTGTCTAACTTTAATAAACATTATGAACAACAATAAAAACCCTTAGTACCTTAAAACTCCTATTCCCATATGTAGATATGTAGAAGTATGATTCTACCTTCAATGTCTTTATCTTTTGTTTCAAGAGACCAAAACCGGACAGTGGATTGGCTCATGACATAGACATTGAAATACAAAGAGAAGTTAAGCTTCTCTCATTTCAATGCCCCAAATTCCCTCCTCTCGGTTGTGTTTCTGGAAAACATGAGCCTTGGTTATGTTTGTACATCGTAATCCCTCGATTCTGTTGATGTGTGATTTTCTTCGCAGATTGAAGATCGGGAATGTTGATTAAAGGAGTAATTTCTGGAGTTTGAAGAGTCGATTTGCACTTGGGAAGTGAAGACTGAGATTCAGTTCTTAAAGGTGTTGGGTTCTATAAAGGATTTCTGCATTTGGTTAATGGATTTCCTAGAGATAGGTGGTGTGAGACTGGGAATTGAATTTCGTTTGCTGGAGATCAGAATTGGAAGCTATGGTGGCTCAAGGTTTCTTTTAGGGTTTTGCAAATTTGGATTTGAGGATGAAGTATTTGGAAAAAGCTTGGTGAATCAAAGTTTTGATTCAGAATTGGCTGTGAATTTCGCTTCTTCTTCTAAAGCTGTCCTCCCTCACTCTGGTGAAGTGGAGAAACTTTGGAAAGTCTGGTTATGGTGGTTAACAGCTTCACGAAGATGTCTTTAGACTAAAAGTCAATTCGGTGTTATTGCCTTTTAGTCCCTCATTTTGTATGTGTAGCTAATTAGCTCTGTAACACTTTGTAAATCTTTTATTTTGATAATATAGTTATATTTTTTACTAAAAAAAATTTAAAAATTAAAAGTTAACCCCTCTCTCTCAATAAATAAATAAATATCAATCCATATTTATTAAAATTGATTTTCAAATTTACAGCTTTGACAACCTCTCTTGAGAGTTTGGAGTTCTATTCTAAAAATATTTATTCGTTTTAAAGAGTACCCCTACGTCAATAGATTATCATAAATTGAGGGAGAAAGAAACGCCTAACAGCAAACGACGTCGTTTTTTTTTTTTTTTTTTTTAAAGCAATAATGAATTAATAAATCGCAAAGGTCTACAATAAGCCTCACAGAAGAGAGACCTTAAACAGTATAAAGGCCCAAACAAATAGGCTAAAGAACAAACGGGTCAAACAACCCTAATTATCCTTTGAATCGATCTAGACCTAATTTGGACCCTTCATTCTTCAGAGACCACACAGCCTTCTCTCTTTCTCTCTCAAATTCAATCAGCTACACAGAGTGATCCTAAACCCTAACTAGGATCTAAGTATCCAACCCCCAAGCCTTCTAGAACCAAAATAGCTAGTAGAGAGTTAGGGATTTCTTCAGTAAACCCCCAATTCTTTCTCATCACAAATGAGTGCTTCGATATCCAATCAGCTGCCATGTTTTCCAATCTGGAAACATGGGACAGCTTCATGGAAGGGAGGAGTAGCTCTCTGCACAATTCGACGCCATGCTGTCCAGAAGAGATGTTTGCAACAAGGGACAGACAGTCGATCTCTATATCGACTTGTCTCCATCCCTTCTTGCGACATAGCAGTAGCGCTTCAATTAAAGCACGTCGCTCTGCTTGGTACGGTGTAAGTTTACCAAAAACGAATCCAGCACCCTCAATACAGCTTCCTGTGTAATCTCTTACAATGAGCCCTCCAGCCGCTTCACCAGTGAAGTCCACAGCACCATCAGCATTAATTTTTAGCCTGCCCTGTATTGGATCTCTCCAAATCCGGTAAGCTGCTTTTCTTTTACTTATAGACATTGCTCCTAATTTTATTCCTACATCTTCAACAGAAAACCAGTGTTTAGATCTAAGTTTTAAATCAATACACAATATGAATCTGTTAATTCTAGCTACTGCACTACTAAAGCAATCAGTAGCCTTATCAAACTTACTATAGTTTCTGTTACGCCATATTGTCCAAACTATCAGTTGTGGGACAATATGAGTAATATGAAACTTAGTATTTGAAAATTTAAACCACACCAAGAACATATGCCTGATATTCATGTGCCTCCTTACTGGTACTTTAAACATAAATCCATAGTAGTTCCATAATTGCCAGGCGTTTCTGCAATTGATGAAGACATGAGTTAAGTCTTCACAATTGCAGCAGAACTGACATTTTGAAACTACAACAAAATGTCTTTTTATGAGAATACTATCAATCGGCAGAAATTTTTTTAGAATTCTCCAACTTAGAAAAGAAAATTTTGTAGGAATGTAACTATGCCAAAGCTTATTGAAAAAGAACAGCCTGTTAGTTTTACTCCTAATGTATTCCCATGTGTTTTTTGTGCTAAATTCTTTGTCTTTAGATAAACTCCACAGTATTGTGTCCTCCTTATCATGCATGATTTTGACCCTCATTATATGTTGCTGTCTTTCAAAAGACAGTGTTGATAAAAGACTGTAATTCCATGCACCATTTACCCACAATGTTTTTGCCTTAGCTGGTAAGTACCACATGTTTTGGTCAGTTATTATAGGAGGCAACATGTGCCAGGAATCCCTCCAGAAATCTACATTCCCACAACCCACATTCCATTGAATACATTGCTCTGCCTTTTCTCTAACTAAACATAAGTTTTTCCATACCACAGAATCATTTACACCACATTTTGCATTGAGAGGATGTCTCTCAACACAATATATATTAGTGAGAAGCTCAGACCATAGGGTGTTGCCTTTTCTAAACCAATACCATAGCTTATAGGTAAATGATAGTTGCATATCAGACAGCATTTTAATGTTTAAACCACTCTCCCCAAATGGTTTACAAATGTTTTTCCAAACTGTCCAATGGATTGCATTTTCATTAACCTTTGACCTCCATAGAAATTTGTTTAGGAGAAGTTCAATCTTATTTAAGATATTATTAGGTATTCTACTGTTTTGCATCCAAAAGAATATTATAGGATAAAGAACGTGTCTTATCAGTGATAATCTACCACTGTATGACAAATTCTTTAAATCCCAGTCATTTATTTTATTCTAAATCTTAGATAAAAGAGAATAAAAGTGTTTTCCTTTGTTGTTTGCCGCAATAGTGATCCCCAAGTAACAGAATGGAGCTTGTTCTGTTTGGAAGCCCATTGTTGCATGAATTCTTGCAGCTTTATCCTTGGAACATCTTTTTGAGGTGATTACTTTTGTCTTTTCAATGTTTATCATCTGACCAGATTCTTGTTGGTATTTTGTGAGCAGATCACTCAGGCTTTTAATAGACATTGGAGAGCTGTTAGTGAAGACAACTACATCATCTGCAAAGGCCAAAGATGGTAAGATAAATCCAGACTTTATATAGTATTGCATTGACTTATTTGAATCATATAGATTTTCCAGCCCTCTCAACAAGGCTTCTTCAGCCAATATAAACAGACAAGGAAATAAAGGATCTCCTTGTCTAAGGCCAGTTTTCTGTGGAAAATACCCTGAACAGGTCCCATTAATTAGGACAGACAGCATTACATTAGAAATAAGTTTATATAGCAAAGATACAATTCTATCAGAAAACCCAAAACATTCTAGAGTTTTTATGACAAAGGCATGTGACAACCTATCAAATGCCTTTGTCATGTCTAGTTGCACTATTATGTTACCTTTAGAAGGCTTCTTACTTATATTATGCAACATTTCTTTTATAACTAAGATATTTTCATGTATTGATCTGTTTTTTACAAATGCACTCTGCCCTCTAGATATAATTCTAGGAAGAATACCTGAAATTCTCCTGTTAATGAGGGCAGAGATAAGCCTATTCATGATAGTACACATACTCAAAGGTCTATAATTATTCCATGTAATGGGGTTTGCCATTTTTGGAACTAACACTATCCCTGTTGCAAACACTCCTTTTGGGATATCTTCCCCAGAAATATATGCATTTAGGGCTTTACACAAATCATGTTTTATTATATCCCAACAATGTTTTAGAAAAAATGTGTTAAAGCCATCTATTCCTGGTGAACTATCATTTTTCATATCATATATGATGGACCTAACTTCTTCAATAGATATAAACTTAGTAATCTCAACATTGTCATTATGCTTTACAATTTTAGGTATATTATTCAGTATTGACTCTTGATCACTAACATTATGACTGTTATCAGGAACACAAGATAGGATCTTTTTAAAATGTGATACAGCAGATGCAGCTATGTCATTCTGATCAGTAAGCCAAACTTCACTATCTTTTATACCCACTATATAATTTTTCTTTCTCTTTTTATTTACATATCTGTGATAAAGTTTAGTGTTTCCATCAGAATCACTTAACCAAGTGTTAAAACATTTCTGTCTCCAATAGCATTCCTCGTCTTTCAGAGCAAGAATGAGAATGCTATTGGCCTTAGACAGATTTGATTTTGAAAGATTATCATTAATAGTTTGATGATTAAGTTCACAGTTTTCAACCTCAACTATAGCAGCTTTTACCCTATTAAAAATATTTCCAAATACTGTAACATTCCATCCTTTTAAAAACTTTTTCAATCTTTTTAGCTTATACCAAAATATTGTACTGTCCTCCCCATTACAATGTAAAGACCAGTTTTGACTAACACTAGACATAAAATCTGGGTGATTTACCCATGCGTTAAGAAACTTAAATGAACCTTTCTTTCTGTTAAGTACCATGTTAGTAACTTTAGAAATAGAAATTAGAAGAGGCGCATGGTCAGAGCAGGTTCTGACCATGTGACAAACCTGTATGCTTAAGTTGTTAAGCATATTTTGATTGTGCAAAACCCAGTCCAATCTCTTCCAATTATTGTTGTTACTCCATGTGTAACGTGATCCACTGTGTGCAGGTACCTCCAAGTCACAATGATGAATGAACTCATTAAAGTCCTCTGCACTGGCCCCGTCAAAGTTCAAGCAGTGTAATTGATCATCAGGGCACCTCGTAGTGTTAAAATCACCAGACAATATCCAAGGCAAGTCACAGGTAAGATTGATTAGCTGACTCCATAAGATCCTTCTCTGTGCTTTCAGATTTTTTGCATATACAGATGTGAAATAACAATCTATAGAAGCATAATTAATCTTAACATGTATAAACTGATCCTGGTCATCTATAACTGTAATACTAACATCATTAGGCCAGAATATCCATATTTTATTTGAAGTGTTAGATGCAAAATTCTCAAATCCAATTTGCCTAGCTACAATGTCTAACTTATCACTTCTTGCCATTGGTTCCTGTATAGTAACTACTTTAACATTTTCTTTGTTAACTAAAAACTTAAGCCTAGCTAATGTAGGATTATTATTGACCCCTCGTGCATTCCAACTGATGCATTTAATCATTATCAGATGCATAGTTTTTTAATGCCTTTTCTCTCTTCTTAAGAGAGTTAATTGTTAAAGATTTTGGAATACCATTCTTGTTTGCAGATCTGATTTTGCTGGAAATTACAGTCTCGAAGTCATTCTCCACACCATTAGTGCTAGTCCTTGGAGATGGATTACAGCTTCCACCCCTTGTGCCACGAGGAGATGCCTGAGATAAGTCTTTTTCCAATCGATTTTCCTCCTCTTCAAGATTCTGTAGTGCACTTATGATATCCGGGTCGTTAATAGAGACAGAACCTTCTTTAATTGGACTACCCACACTGGTAGAAGGACAAGACACATATGACCTATCCTTTTTAGTCACAATTGATTTTAGCTTTCGTTTGTAAACATGTGTAAAAGCTTCAACTTTTGTAGTCTTTGGCTCTTCATTAGATTTATTCATAACTTGTAAAGACTCATTTTTTGCCACAGATCTTTCAATAATACCTACTGTATCTTCATTCTTAGCCTCCTTTGCAGTGTTCTTTTTACATTTAGCCTCATCGTGCCCTATGTGATGACACAGCCTGCAATATCCAGGGACATTCTTGTAGCTTACATTAATAGAGCAGTCCTTGCCATCACCAAAACTTACAGTCATCTTCTTTTTTAGTACACCAGATACATCAATTTCAATAAGAGCAAAACATGCATTCCAGTTTGCTCTGTTCACCTCAGGAATCACTACATGGTGGACTAAACCCAGAGAAGAAGCCAAACCATGAATAACAGAACTGTTATACATGAATTCTGGCAACATCTCAAAGCGAACCCACAACAGAGCTACTGGTGACTCGTAGTTTCTTGAACTTCTTGGACACCATTTGATTACACGCATCAGTTTACCATCTACTTTCCAAAATCTGCCAACCCACAGTCTACCTGCATCTTCCAGAATAGAAAACTCCACTAGAATTTGCCTAGAATCTATGGTGACATAGGTGTAGGTTCCTTTGAATTTAAAGGATTCAAGAAAGTCTTGAAAAGGTTGCCTCTTTGGAATACCGTCATTGAATTTAACAACCAGAGTTGTTCTCGACAGATTACAGAGTTCTTCCTTTATATGTTTTGGAAACGTAATCACGTTATGATCCGTATTGAATATGACCTTTTGAGGCTTAAAATCAGGCACACAAACCTTCGATTTAACCACATCCGCATACAGAGCCTTTGTAGTAACTTCTTGAGGCTTGGAATGAGAAGAATTCAATGGTGGAAACGCATCCTTGTCTTGCTGCTCCATCCCTACTCAGCACATCCACATACACTTAGCAAAAGAATCAGAAACTGGTTAGCAAACCAGCTAGAAAGGAGAAGATTGTTTCTTAAAGAATAAGAACTAAATCTTGTTCTTGGAGCTTTCTTGAGAGAGAAGGCCCATCTATTCACTCCAGCAAACGACGTCGTTTTATAACATTAAATCTGCAAAATTTCGCCGTTGCCGGGGATCGATCCCGGGTCACCCGCGTGATAGGCGGGAATACTTACCACTATACTACAATGACTGCGGGAATAAAATGTCAAATAATCCTTTACGACTTGACGACGCATACCACCCAGCAACACACCCCTATGGAAGACTAAATTCGTTCCAAATTTGTAGCTTAAATATGAGCAATACAATTTTTAGAGCTGAATTATCTTCTGAATAGTTCTTTTAATTGAGGAAGCAAAGCAGCATAATCAGGCCTAAAAAAAGACAGTCGCAAAACATTTAACAATCAAGAAAAATGCCTAACGATTTTATTAAATATCATCGAGAAGGGTCCAAAGAGCTCACCTTTCAGCGCGGTAGTCCGCCAAGATTTCGAGAAACATTTTATATTTACCTTCTTGATCTAGTAAGTCTCCTTGAATTCATTCAAATAGGCGTCGGCAATGGCATACAAATCGTCCCCCGAGCCCTCTTTTTCCTTAGCATAATTCCCCATGTTCATACCCTCAATCGTAATCTTTGGTTGCTGAGCATCTTTATTTTTTTTCTGTTTCTCGTGATGTTTCGTTTTGGATGGTGATTCATTATATACATATACAGAGACTAACATTGATCTCAAGAGAATGTCACGTGGTGTTCATTTCAGACCTGACTATTCACTAAGAAACAGACTAATTAAAGATAAATAGCCTATATAGGTTGCTCATTGATCTAGGAAGGTGGGATTATCTTCTAGAGAAATCTCATTCACTAATTTAAATAAAAAAGATAATCAATTTTTTGGTATAAAGGGTCACTTATCAATAATAGTATACCATCAAACTTATTGTTATCTAACATAGAAATAGAAATAAAACAAATCACCGATAAATACTTTCTTTTTTTACCAACCGCGAACTTTTATTAATACAGCAAAAATATTCAATAGAAACAAATCATTAAAGGTCCGCCCCAAGGCTTAAAGCAAGATAGGCCCAGCTAATAAAACAACCTTAAGTTTACTAACACAGAACTTCGCAGCACGATTCAGAGAACCAAACTTCAACTTCTAACAAAGCAGAAACACTTCACAATCTCTTATTCTTTAAACTTTGAAATCAACCATATCCAGTAGCTTGAAAACAGAGGCATGTAGGTTTCTTGGAGGAATTAGCTTTCTGAAAGTCAGGGAGTGACTTTCTCCAAGGAATTTGCATCTCTCTGAAATATCATGGATCCAATCCCTGGAGAACCCGCACGAATCGCATAAATCTAATGCATGCAGCACCAAACCATTCAGGAGCACATCTACGAGCAGCCAGCGAAAAGCTCCAAATTAACCCTAACCCTAAATCAGTATTCAATCGGCTGCATGCAGTCAATTTATATCGATGTAGCCCAAACCGAGACCTTCAAGAAATACAATCGAAAGCAGTTCATTTGGGGCAGAGTTGTGGATGAATTCCTGATTCTCCTTACTGGAAAACATCCACTTCGCTATCCAGTCCGATGCTTGGTTCTGGATACGCGAAATATGCTTCAACAACATCGTGGAGTGAAGAAGCTTTCTGCAAATGTCGATGATAGGCTCTGAATGACAGTATTCAGCTCCTTTCGAGATCATGCTGACGAGCAGAAAGCTATCAGATTCGACGTCAACATTCACCCAACCTCTTCTGTAGCAAATCAGAAGACCTTCCATCAAAGCACGACTTTCTGCAAGAAGTGGGTTCATTCTACCAAATCTAAAACCAGCTCCAGCAACAATGCCACCCTCATTGTTTCTGACAATGACGCCTCCAGTCGCTTCACCGGTATAAGAGCAAGCTTTGTCTACATTCAGCTTGAGCCGATTGATTTCATGGGGGGGTCTCCACTTGAAGTAAGTTACTTTTTTCTTGTTAGATTCAATTGATTGGCAACCTAGATTGATTCCTGCGTTAAGAGAATTTGACCAGTGTTTATTGGTCAGACAGTTAGAGAAGTCTATACTTCTAATAACCCTAATTATTTTATCTATGGTACTTTGGACATAATCATGATAGCCCTTATATTTGGAAGAGTTTCGACTCTTCCACAGGTACCAACATATTATTTGAGGCACTAAGTGAGTGATATGAAATTTATTGTTAGAGTGCCAAAACCACACTCTAATAATATGAGTGACAGTCATGTAACGCATGATTCTAACATTAAAAATGGAACTGAAATAGTTCCAGATCTGCGAGGAATAACAACATTTCACAAAGAGATGATTCTTCTCTTCTGAACTGTTACAGAATTGACACTTAGACACAATAACCATTTGTCTATGTCTTAAAATATCATCAGTGGAAATAAAATTATTAATAAGTTTCCAACATAAAAAAGAATACTTCATGGGGATTTTAATGCTCCAAATTTTCTGAAATAAGCTAGACTTGTTATGTTTGATCTTGATGCTGTCCCAAGTTAATTTGGTATTGAAGTTGAAATTAGTAGAAAGCTTCCACCTGATAATATCATAATTATCAGTAATTTTGAGTCTGTTGATCTTGTTAATTTTGTCACAAGAGAGAAATGAGTTGAAACAAATGTAATCTCAGTAATTGCTCTTCGAGAATGTTTTCACATGACCTTTAATATACCAGCTATCTGAGCCAAAAAGAGTCCCATCATGCAAGTTGTCGAGCCAGAAGTCGATATTTCCCCTACCCAGCAGCCACCTTATATTGGATTCACCAAGATGTCTTATTGCAGTAAGTCTTTTCCAAGTAGTAGAATCTGTGCTTTTACACTTAGCTTTAATAGGATGAGAATTAGAACAATAAATATTATGTAACATTTTAGACCATAGACCAGACTTTTGTCTAAACATAAACCAAAGATTTTGAATGAAGGCGTCTTGAATATCATTTAAAGCTTTGATTTTCAAGCCACCTTCCTCAAAAGGCTTACAAACATAACTCCAAGAAGACCAGTGAGTAGCCCTATCTGTGAATTTGTATCTCCATAAAAACTTGTTAAAAGTGGACTCCAAAATATTTATAATAGAATTAGGCAGTCTACTATTCTGCATCCAGTAGTAAGATATAGGAAGAAGAACAGATGTGATCAGAGTCAATCTCCCTCCAAAGGAGAGAAATTTAGAAACCCAAATGTTAATCTTATCTCTGACCTTATCTAGAAGAGTTTTAAAATTGATACTTTTGTTGTTGTTGCAGAGCGTGATCCCAAAATAAGAAGGAGAGAAATTGTCTATAGAGTAACCAGTTTTGATCCTCAAGCTGTTACTTCTGCCAGACGCCATTCTGTGAGAGGTAATGAGTCTTGTTTTTTGTTTGTTAATCACTTGGCCCGATATTAACTGATATCTTTCCAAATTCTTGTTTAACAGATCAATAGAGGAGCTTTTGCTATTAGAAAAGATGAGAATATCATCTGCAAAAACTAAGCAGGGAATTAGCAGGTTAGTTCTAGAAGTATATAACATCTTTTTATATTCCATTTGCCTGTTAAATAACCCTCTGATAAAAACTTCCTCAGCAAGGATAAAGAGACTTGGAGATAAAAGATCTCCTTGTCTCAATCCTTTTTTCTGCTGGAAATAGCCATAAACAGCACTATTAATTAACATATAAATGTTTTAAACACCAGTTATAAGTTTTTTAATAAGATTAATGAACTCCTTAGAAAAACCAAAATTTGACAGAACCTTTAGGATGAAAGAATGGGCCATCTTGTCAAATGCCTTAGACATATCCAACTGAATGATAATATTACCACTTTTAGGTATTCTATTAATATAATGAATAATTTCTTTTGCTATCAATATGTTTTCGTGAATGAGTTTGTCCTTCATAAAAGCACCTTGATAGCAAGAGATAATATTAGGCATGATCTTACCTAACCTGGTGTTAATGAGATTAGAGAAAATCCTATTAAATAAAGAACAGAGGCTGATGGGTTTATAGTTAGACCAACCCGTAGGATTAGGAATTTTAGGAATAAGACAGATTCCAGTAGCTAAGATACCAGAGGGAATACTATCCCCTTTAAGAAAAGAATTAAAAGCTTTACACAAATCATCACTAATTATATCCCAGCAATGCTTAAAGAAATGTAAGTTAAAACCATCAATTCCCGCTGCACTATCAGTATTCATATTATTGATGATACTTAAGATTTCTTCTTTATTAGTAATAACCATTAGAAAATCATTATTATGGTCAGAAATAATCATAGGAATATTTTTCAGCATATGATCATTCATATTAACCTCTTCCTCCTCTTTATTTAAAAAGGAATTAGTATTACGAGAGTTCATAAAAAACCTTCCTGCAGATTTACCTATTTCTTCAGGATTGTAAAACCAAGTATGATCCTCTTTAATACTAGAAATAGCATTCCTTATTTTCTTTCTGTTAGCATAAGCATGGAAATTTTTAGTATTCCCATCACCATTTTTGAGCCAACCATTGTATGTTTTTAGCTTCCAATAAGTTTTTTCATCCTTAAGAGCTTTGAGGTAGTAACTGTTAGCTTTAGAGAGGGCATCCTTAGACTCTTGGTTGTTATTTCTAGAATTATTATCTTCACATTTAGTCACCTCCTCTGAAGTAGATTTAACCTTGCTGAAAATGTTACCGCACTGATTGTTGTTAAAGGTTTTAAGACGGGCTTTAAGCCTTCTTAACTTGTACAAGAAGATAGTATTGTTATTTCCATTAATACTTAGGTTCCAATTACTCTGTACAATAGTTAGAAAAGAGCTATCATTAGTCCAAGCATTTAGGAATTTAAAACTTTTTTTATAGTAGCTATTAGATTTTATTTGAGAAGTTATTAAAAGAGGTGCATGGTCAGAACAAGTTCTGACCATGTGCTTAACCTGGATACCCAAATCCTCAAGCCATTTCCCATTAATCATAGATCTATCCAGCCTTTTCCATCTTGAGCCTATGCACCAAGTATATCTAGAACCCAGGTAGCCAATGTCTTCGAGCTCACAACATCTAATCATGTCATTAAAGTCCTCTTTGCTGATAGGATCATTAGTTTTGCATCCCACTTGATCATTAGAAGCAGTGATGGAATTACAATTCCCCGTCGTAATCCAAGCCTTGGTATTAGTAGCTAATGATTTCATTTTCTCCCAAAGATCATTTCTTTTCTGCCTTAGATTGTTAGCGTAAACAGAAGTAAACAGAAAACTATCCCTAATACCTGAATACTTAATACACATATGGACACATTGATCAAAATCATCAATAATCTCAATATTAACATCCATCGACCAGAAGATCCATATCTTATTCGTTATGTTGAAATAAATTTTTTGAAATCCTAAACAATTAGCAACACTAGAGATGTTATTAGAACTAGACATAAGCTCTTAAGTAGCCAAGATTTTTATTTTTTTCTAACTGAATGATAGAATTAAGTCTACGTAAAGAGGAATTGTTGCTAAAACCTCTTATATTCCAACATATCATTCTGATCATTCATATAAGGATCGTTTGTGATGTTTGCTCCCACTATTCTTTAGGGATTTGATGATTAACTTGTGTTGCCTTTTGTCTTTCTTGGAAAGCTTGATTTGTTTGCTAATAATTGTGTTGAAATTTTGCTCCGTGTTGTCTCTTTTTTCAGTAGGAGTGACATTACAACTACCAATATTTCTGCAAGCAGAGGAAGATATTTCTTCATCAGAACTAGGCTGTGAGTAATTTTCCAGTTTTTTCAAAGCATCGATTATCTCCATATTATCATTGTCTTTACTTCTTTGATCCTTAGTAACCGGGTGAGTTTGGCTAAGATAATCTCCATTAGAGTTAGTTTTCGTGTTGTTTCCAAGAACAATTAATTTTATTTTCCTTCTGTAAACCTTAACAAAGCTTTGTATTTGAGTACTTTTATCTTTCTATTTCAGATGATCAATATTGTTTTCCTTTTCTTGATCATTCTTAGTATGACCAGCATCAGATGGTAACTCATTTTCTGCTTTGTCTTTTTTATTCATGCTTGCATCTTCCTTTTCTTCCTGAATATTTACGTTCATTTTGCAGGTCGATTCACTATGCCCAATGTGAGAGCATATATTGCAGTAGGCATGTATATTTTTGTAACTAATTGGGATCCAGCATCCATCGTTGGATCCGAATCCCACCCAGATTTTGCGTTTAAGTTGCTGAGAATTTTCAATTTCTATTTGGGCGTAACAGGCATTCGTAAAAGATTTATTCTTTTCTGGAATGATGACTTTGTATGGGTTTCCCAGTGAATTAGCAATATCCGTAATTACCGTTTGATTGAACAAAAATTCAGGTAATCTTTCAAAACGAGTCCATATTAAATCCTTTGGATTTTTGTACTTTTTATTAAACTCAGGAATCCAACGCATGAGCCTCATGATTTCTCCATTTACATTCCAAACGTTCTCGTACAAAAGAAGACATATATCCTCTTTCAAACTGAATTCCAGCAGAAGATGGTGAGAATCTATTCTTTCAAAACTGTAAGTACCAACAAACTTAAACATATTCAAGAACTCAGTCATAACTGTTCTTTTTGGTATTCATTTGCTAAATTTTCCCACCAAAGTAATTTTAGCCTGTTGGATTAACATCTCCTTAACTTCTTTACTATGCTGGACAGTATAGTGATCCACTGTTTCTTTACAAAATTCATGTTTGATCGACACATCGCATTTGAATATTGAATCCACTACATCAACAAACGACTTGCGCAAAGACTTTGGCTGATATTCAGAAGACTTATTCAAGAGAAGAACGGGGAATTCTTCCCTTGAAGAAGAATTATTGTTGTAGACGATAGCCATGATAAGGAATCACCGGCTGAAAGAAGAGGAATCAGAGCAAAGAATACTCAAGAGACTTGAAGAAGAAGAAGAAAGGGTTCTTGGAGACATCCTATTTCCCGACTCTTCCTCAAATTTTTCAAAATATGAAAAAGTGTTCAATCACGGATAAATATTTATGCCGCAATTTTTATTAAAAATACCATTCCATTATAAATTTAACATTTTAAAACGTTTGTAATTTTTTTTTCACTTTTTAATTTTTCTCAAGTCACGATTTTTTAGTTTTTTTTACTATCTCGTTATTTTTTAAGATCCAACTATAAAATCAAATTCGATTGCGAATCTGATTATTCTCCAAACATAATTTTGACTTTTGTCAAGAAACCAAATTTGAAAATCGGTATTATTACCACGATGTTTCTTCCAACAATTACAGTTAGTTAATTAATATTTTTTTAGCTTTAAATGATTAAAAATGTTGTTTGTTCTCGATTCATGTATTATTAGTTAGTTTTAGGCTATAAATGTTATGATTTTGGAGTTTCACAATGAAATAATGTAACTTTATGTTTTCGAAATATCATATTGGTAAGAAGGTTTGAAATGTGACATGATGTTTCTAGCACAAAGTTTTGGGATTTTTGATGTATTAGTTCAAATTTGGGTTGTTTTCATGGTTCATGTTTCAATTTTAAGTATAGTTAGCGATTTGCGTAATAGTCCATATATATTTGTTTGATAGCTGATTCACGATTTGAATTATATGATTCACGATTCTATTTTAACTATAGTTCGTGATTCACAATTCATATTTTAGTTGTGGTTTACAATTCACGATTTTTATTTTAGTTGTAGTTCGTGATTCACACTTTATATTAATACAATTATTTGCGATTGTTGGTTATGTTAATAATTAGAACTTGTATTTGTTGTAGAAAATATGGGTAATACTCGCCTTTTTTATTATGTTTATTTTCGCTTACTTACATGACAAAAAAAGAACATCACATTGAAACAACAAAAACACTTGGTTGTATTGTCTTCTAAGAGGTATACACAATATACTAAAAACGAAGAGGAAAAACTATATACCATTGAGGATTGAGACTTCATAGACATTAAGCAATGAAGAAGAAGATTTCAAATGAGATTCCATATTCGTACAACTTAAAACCAAAATATAGATGAATGCTCAAAGAATGTTACAACCAAGATACGATGAGGTAACATAATCAAGAATTATCAAATAATACACGAAAAAAGGAAGACAAGCGATTCAAGAACGAAAAATTACAAATTTGAAAAGAAATATATGAATTCAAATTTTATATTTAGATTGCATTTAGGGCTGCCTATTCATTCACGATTCACATCTGTATTCGCGTCTTTATTCGTGTTTTGCACTTGTAATTTATTATTTATTCATATTTTTCTACTTAACCAGTGAACTGATGTTTCAATTGGTTTTCTTATGTCTTAGAATGGAATTACAAAAGCAATTAAAAAATAAAGAGAAGAATAAGCAAAAGATGTGGGTATACTCCTGATATTGTTAGCTTTCTCAATATTATTCTTCTTAACATCCGGTGATATATTGGTTGCGAAGATGATTAACTACGTCGAAGACATACAAAAAATCAACAACTATAACTGGGCAGAAGTAATAAGGAAGAAACTTACTCATTCAATACACAATAATTTCGACACTAGACCTGATAGAGTTGTAGGATATGTTGCTATATTTTTTGTCCATATATTAATAACTTTTCTTAAATAAGAGAATAATAGCATATAAAACTGATTATATATATATATATAGTATCTGCTACAAGAAATGACTATATATTTAGGTCTAATTCACGATTCGCATCTAATAAAATATAATGATATGTGTTTAGTATGATTGCACATTTACATTGTTAATTATTCGTGATTCATATCTATTAGGAGTTTAAGATTCAGATTTTCCATTTTACACATTTGCATTTTTAATCATTCATGATTAGCATCTATTAAGAATTCATAATTTATGTTTAGTAATCTTGCACATTTGCATTATCAATCGTCTATGATTCACAGTAAATATGCATTTTTATTTCTTGATTAATATCAACCTAAATATTTGTAGGTTTTGGGTGAGGGATTGGCTCTAAGGTATGTTGAAATAGAAGCATTTGAGGGTGAGGAATCAGAAAAGGAAGGGAGTTAAAAAAATTAGAAGTATAAAAATAAAATAATAACACTAACGAAGATAATATATAATTTAAAGGAAGATGAAGATGCTCCAACATATAACGTACAAGTATATGGTGCCTTAGATGGAGATGAGGTGATAAATAAATTTAGATATAAATCACAGTGGAAAAAAATTACTACACCTTCAAGGAAGGTTACTTCAAAGCAAGAAGTCCTGATGCATATTCAAGGAAATCTATATCCAACAAAATAGCTCTTGTTGCACATCCAAGAAAGTCTACATCGACATAAATAACTAATAAACAAAGAGTTGTTGAGACTTCATTACAAAGAGTGTTTCGACAATCAGCAAACAATATTGTACGACAAAAATTCCTTCATATATATTAAAGCTACTTAAGAAATCAGTAATTGGTTCACTAATGAATATGAAGCTTGAGGATAAGGTCTACAATTTTAGAGTAGCAACTAGATGTTTGTAGGTATCACTCAAAAGAATTAAGGTAAGCCTCAATCTAATCCACTTCACATTTATAAATACGTCTCCACTCACTTCAATTTAAAGATGACGTGGGTAATCAACCCTACGCCACACGTATGGCGTAGGTGGCCACGCCAACGTCTTATTGATAACGTGGGATAATCCGGTCACCGGAGTTACCCCAGACCGGTTTATTCTTGTTGGTTGGTGGTTGTTTTACTCGTTTGCGCTATTATTTCTCTAAAAATGCTTCGTTATTGACAATTGGTATTTTTTACCAACCTTGACATTTTGTACATTTATTATTTCAGGTTATGGATCCTGGTGGCGCTTCCGGGTCTGCGGATGGCTTCCAGACAAAGAGAATAAAGAAGTGTTCTAGGGTACGGGAAGCTGGCCAACCAGTTTTAGTTGCTGATTTAGAGGTTCCGATGGAGGAGCTTCCTATAGTTTCTAGACAGCATGCATCCTCCCCCACCTAGAGGGCATGCTAGAGCTCCTCCTCCCTCCAGACTGCCACCGCTATTCGGTGAGGCGTTCCTCTCTCACACTGCATACCATATTTGGATGGGAGAGGTAATATTTAAATATTGCATATGACATTTTAATTTGGTTTAATTTTAATGTATACTAATATATTTAACTAATGTTTTAAGGAGCACGAGATGCAGCTATATGCCTATTATCCCAGCCATAGAGCTTGGAGTTTGGCTGCACAGAGTAGGGTACGAGCCGTAGTTGACGCCGCTCCTTTCGGTCGACTGATAGAGCCGTTCTATCACATGCAGACACACTTCAACATGACGGAGGTTTTTATGGAGTGGTGGTATATGGAAACAAATAGTTTCCATTTTTCTTTCGGTGAGATGACGATCACACTTGATGACATGGACACCATATTGGGACTCCCGGTTTGTGGTTCACTTGTTGTTTTTCCTATTACATCGGACAAGTCTATGACCATGCATGAGAGTGTTGAGTTGCTTATGGTAGACGAGGTAGACTTCGTGATGGAGGTTGAGAAATGCAAGGGCGTCAGTTTGGGGTTCAAATGGCCCCATAGTAGTTTTAGTGGGCCAGAGTTCTGCGACGACATCACTGATCTCACTGATCTTATGTTATATGAGGCTGCGCGTGCCTACATATTACATATGTTCGGCGCCGTCATATTCCCAGACAAGAGCAACATATACGTCAATTTCAAATATTTTTTTATGTTGCGCAATTTGACTCCAGAGGGTGTCGGTAGCTACTCATGGGGGAGTGTTGTACTTGCTTACTTGTATCACCATCTGGGTGAGGCCTCGCTCCATGACACCAGGACTATGGCCGGATGTATCGATATGTTGGACACATGGATACAGGATCATTTTTTCATGCTACGCCCTGTTACTTGTTCCACTTACACCGAGCGCCAGCCCACTATTGCTAGAGAGGATACAGCTGCCGCAGTATCTGACTCCCGGACAAAGTTAAACCTTCGGATCACCGTCAACAACCTGGAGGAGATATATGTAAGTATTTTTATTGAGTGTGATAGTTGAATAAGGTAGAACCGCTTTATAGTTTGTTGTACGCTATGTTAGACTGGTGTAGTGCCATTTATATTTTTTTTTTGTTCGTATTGTTTGTATTGCAGGTACTTTTCGATCCTTATTGTGCGATACGCGATCATTTTCGGTTCCTAACTATAGCATGGTTTCGAGATATCATATGTGGTGTAGAGCACTCGCATGCATACTATCTGGAGCGGGTGTTGAGGCAGTTTAACCGTGTCTAGAGGCTTATCCACCATGCAGTCGCAGTCGAGAAGAAAATTAAATTCGATGGCGTATGCTTTTGATGAGGTTAATTGGGTGATTTGACGGTATAACCTTTTAGATGAAGTATTCAGGTGATACTTGGTGAGAGACAAAATGGATTCTTTTAGTACTCTAGATTACCTTATGCTCCACCAAAATATTAACTGGTTCAACCTCATCAATACTGCAATCTACTCGCTCGATGACTATGTTTACGAGGATCCGGAATGAGTTATTATTCAACATTTGTGTGCCGGTATCCGTAGGATATCCTTCTTTCCCGTAGTTGGTGAGTTTGACCATGATTTTGATCGTTTGGCTGGGGCATACGAGGATGTTGTGTCTACTGCTATGAGACTTTCTTAAACGTTACGTTTTATGTTTTGGATTGTATGATACCATTTATGATATTTTGTGGGTCTAGTGTTCGTTCTTTTGGTCTGTTGTTAGTGACTTTGATGGTTTGGGGTTCTTGTATGATATTTTATGCTTCTATTTTAATGTCTTATTTTTCTCTCTTGTTAAAGTTCAAACAACATGAACTAAGTTAAACATAAACTCAAACATAAACTCGAACATATACTCAAACTTGAACTGAAACATAAACAATTACTTGTACTAGTCATAATTTATCTATCATTCCAGTTCCATTTCATCAACTTCCTTTCTTCTTTCGCAATCTGGTAGTCATGCATTTCCTCTTCCTTGATGGTAATAATGTCAGAATTGACTTGATCCAGCTGCTCCTCTGTTAAAGTATCTGTGACTAGGCAGTTGAACCGGTTACACACAACATGACGTTCCAAGTCGTTGAGGTCAGAAACTAGATGTACACGAAATTTAACTAGGACTGACCACCGAACTTTCACCTTATCTAGACGCCTTAAAATTCTAGGCACCTGGACACCATTCCTGCCGTATAGAAAATACATCTGGCATAGCATTGCCTCCCATTATTGTTTACCCCATTCTTCCTGGTTTGTTTTACCAACTTCGATTGATGTTTTCATTAGATATTCATCTTCCAACTCAGTCCATAGAAACATTTTTGCTTAATTTATTTATATTGTATCCTTTAATGGGGATAGATAGTCTATTTATTGACAATTTTATCTTTAGATAATGTAATCTAGATAAACCAATATATACGTGAGACGTGTAAAGTAAGGATAACGTAAGATAAGGAAAGGGAGAAATTCCTAAATTAATCTGTGTAGTTGCATAAATGATTAAATTCAACCAAGACCCAATATCTACTCTTGCAAAAAATAACTCTTATTAACAAAAAAACTCCCGCAAAAAACGAATCTCATTAACAAAAAAAATCCCGCCAAGAGTAACTCGCCTATATAAACATGACACGAAATCTAGTTTGAGAAAATAGAAACCAAGCATCTACTTACAAAAAAACACAAAGACTTTAACAGATGGAGTTTACGGCTGACGAAGACTACCATATGCTTAAGGCCCGTCGAGAGATGGGGAAGATAGTAGTGATGCGTTCTTTGAATGTGTCTTATGTATGATATATTTCAACTACGGAGGTTTAGGAATAAGAGGTCTTGTTGTGCGAAGTCATGACGAAATCAGACGCAGGTACCTCTTTGTCCAACCGCTACAGCCTTTGTTTTTCATGCCGGCTAGAATTAAGAAAGAAGCGCATTTGGTCTAGAACATGACGATAGTAGACTACATCAGTAGGGATATGATGGCATATCTGGAGGATAGAATTGCAAAAAGAAATGAGGGGGACGATTCAGATGACAATATGGGATACGATTTTGACGATTGAGCATTTAGCTTTATTTGTTTGTGTTTTTGCGTTGTTATGTTTCAAATAGTCTATGTTTCAACTATCTTACTTATGTACGCACCTATCTGAAGTTTTCCACGTTTGTTGTATTAGATTAAGGTTTCCTTTAACTGTTGTTTTGAACACTACATTTGTTATGGAATGGAACACTATTTTCGATTGCAGTAGAAGACATCCAAAATTATTCGTTGAAGTTGCATTAATAATAAACGGTTAAATTATAACGTTTTTAATTTTATATAAATGCAATTAAATGCATCGTTAATTTAAATAAATGCATCGTTAGTTTAATTAAATTATTACATTTATTTAGTTATGTTCCGCCACACACTCACGTACATAATGGCCCTTTCGCCAACTAGTGGCGGCAATAGGTTAAGGTTTTCGCTTCGCTACTGTCTTTGGACAAGCTGGAGCAAGTTTTGGGTCACTTCACCACCACTTTGGCGTAACGACTAATTCTCACGTAAACGGTTGACGTGAGATGTCATATCCACGCCAACGGTTGGCGTGGGAGTCAGCCGTTACGCCAAAGTGGTGGCGAATTAAGCCAACCCTTGTAATTTCCGGGAAAAAAAGCCCGTACGTGTTAGACCACTAAAATTGGTTTAATCTAAGTAGTTTAACGGTTCTGTAGTACAATACGAAGTTAGTTTATAACACAAAAACAACAAAAATAAAGACAGACTAAATTAAATTTCAATCTAAAATTACAACACGTATTCAATTAAAAGTCTTTCGTTAAGTCGACTACGGGTTCCTCAAATTCAAGAGAATGTGTCGGCATGGAATTTTAGAGTCTTGAAAATACACAGACTCTATCTAACAAGGAGATTGACCAACAAGTAACGTCTTCTCTCACCGTGCGCATCCATGTTGGATCTATAGTCGGTAAAGGTGACCCTTTAACCAAAATTGACCCACAAATTGACACTGAATCTTAGTGCACGTTTAGAAAATAAATGATTAAATGCATGCGAAACTAAAAATTCTTTACTCACGTGAACAAAAAAAAATTTATTGACGAATGCCACACCGATCTCCTTTAAAGAACCACCCTTCGATGGTGCATTTTTCACCGGTAAGTAAGTCGTACATCTACCGGGAGCGAGGGAATAGAAAACATAATTGAATGTCGTCGCGACTAGTTTTCAGCAACTAGGCAACGACATCCAATTTGTGGATGGTGCATTCTCTCTATTAAAAGTCAACCGGTGTATCTCTTTATCGACTTCGCTTTCATCGTCGTACTATGCAACACATTTATAAAACTCCCAATAGCTCTTTAGCTCATGAACCATGGCTTCTCTAACCATTAGTTATCCACTTTGGTACCCGACCATACCATGTGCGATGGCTTTAAAACCACAACCTTCGGGCATAAAGTTTGTAATTCAGCTTATAAAATGATGCATAAATTGAGGTATGTCTTTTAAAAATCTCGATTCTGACATATTTGGTAATCTCGTCGGGATTGGTATAACCGAGAATGATGGTATAGTGGTAATGTTGTTCGACGCATCCAGAGTTCTTAAACCAACACATGCAGGCCGTTTTTTATTTTATTTTTTGGTGGTTTTGATCCGGAATTACTAAGAGTATCTGCGGCGACCGTTCGTGCGGTGCTACCGAAAGTGTCGACCGGGGTTACTAAACTAGCGGCGGGTGTTACCATTCTTGGAGTTTCGCCACTATCGTGGGACTCGAGCATTTCTTGTTCGCGGTATTCGTAGTACGAAGGATCCATTTTCGTATAATAATCACGTTGGAGTATCTACCTTTACTGCGACCCCGGCCGCGACATCCGACGCTTCCAGGAGTTCTACTGCGCGTTTTAACCTTCTGGAGGGGTTCCCAAAAGAGTGCTGTCGACGGATCCAAATTTATTGAAATTTATTTAGCCAATGACTTTGTTAATAAACATCAAACTCTTCCAGTTTAGCATTTAGATTTGTAAAATTAAATTTCACCTCTTCTTCGCTGGTGAGTTTAACTCAAGGAACGATATCTAGTCTCTTCCAATGCTCGTCTATAATCCGAGTAGGTACATTACCGTCCACTCTTTGGATTGCCTCAAGTTCGTGGGAACACGAAAAACCATGGATCGTACAATCGGTGCAAACGCACGGAGATATTTCATCGCCCTTTTTATGAAAAAAATTATTGTATACTATCGCCAATGTAATAGGTGATACGTACCCCCGTAAAAAATTGAACGGTTTAAAATCTTGAAATTTATGAATTAAACGACACTTGCTAAGCTCCATCAATTCTTTAATGGAAGAATGTTGCATCGCTAACAAACCATGTACTTTATCCCAAAACCCATCCAAATCCAATCGGCTTGACCCGATATATTTTTTCAACGTAGCATGCGAGCTTTCCGCCCTATTAGAGGTGTAATTATTGAAATGCATGATTGTTAGTATAAGCATGAACAAACCTCTCTTTATAAACCGTAATCCATGATTCCACCACATAATTCACCGTCCTATCTTGGTCTTTGAACACCAACCACATCTTAGCCAACCTCTCGTTCATCACCTCAACGGTAGTGGATGAAACCACGTCGTTCCAAGCCGCCAAAAAATTGTTAAACATTTTCCCGTCTTCAAACTTTTTTTTTGTTTTCCAGTTAACATTCTTGTTGATATGCCACTCGCATAACATGTGACTAGCGCTAGGAAATATTTTGTCGATGTTATTCATCCAGGCTAGTTCACGGTCCGTAATGATAACACAAGGCAATTCACAATCATTCTCCTCCAATACCGTTTTCAAGCATCCCAATGACCATTCTTAGTTGTCTTGTTTTTCACTCACCATAAACGTGAAACCAATGCAAAAAGTTTATTTGGTCAATGTTACCCCGACTACTTCGAACAAAGGCATCCCGTAACGAGTAACTTTATACGTGCTATCCATGATTAGTAAGCGTGAGAAGTTCCGTAGTAAATCAATACTAAGAGGATGTGTGAAAAACAAAACGGTTATAACGTTAGAACCGTCATTTCCCGTCCGCACCCAATACTTGTACTTGTGCAATTGTAATTTAACTAACAAGCATTGCATTTGGGATCGACCGCCGTTTTCAACCATCCTCGTTCTTTGACTGTGATTGTAAACGTGACGGATATTTGAAGCATTCTCCGGATCAGCCTTCTTCAAAGCACCAAATATTTGTCGCAGACTTGTTCCGTTCATCGTCAAAATATCAACAAGCTATTTTTCCTTCCGTTTTAACTTGGACCATCGCAAATGTCCTTGGGCATACTTAATCAGTTTGTGGTTGGGCATCCCAGAAAGGATACTAAGAGCCCACTTATCGTATTCTTTTACCAGATTGCCTACCAAATGAAAAAGAAAATTTATTTTTTGCTGCTAGTAGCCTTATGCTTACGGTCGCACTCTTTAACGGCCGACTTAAAAATTCTAGATCGCTTACACCGTTAATCTACTCTCGGTGTTCTCCCTCTTTTCCCAACCTCCTTAGATGCTACGTTAATAAAAACACCTAACGAATCTCTCGTACTTTTTACCCACTCGGTCATCGAGTTTAAGCTATACTCGTCGTGAGTGGTGAAATGGTGAGTGTAGTCCGAAACAAGCAAAATATCGCATTGGGTCACCTTCTGCAATATGTAAGAAGTAGATAAACTAATTAAACTGACATTCCAAATTAGTTTAAAGATTTTCTCTATTACGTTGGCGTAGAACACTATCTCCACACGTGTGGCGGCTGAAATGTGCCTACGCCATTTGTTGGCGTGGGTGACTGGCATACGCCATTTGTTGGCGTGGGTGACTGGCATACGCCATTATGTTGGCCTAGCCACTATCGTGCACGCCAATGAGTGGTGATGAACACCAAAAACGGGTTTTTTACAAAAATCAATTTTTTCACGAAATTGAGAGAGAGGAATGCAATGTACCTCATCGGCGTCCATACTGCTCTGCATTTGAATTGTTCAGACTCTTTTCCGACCATCTTTCAAAACTTTTGAAGTTTTTGAAAAAGTTGGTTTTGTTGGTTGTTGAGTTTCTATTTTTAGTAGTTTTGAGAAGATGAATTATGATTGGTGTTTGAAATTGTTTTTGCAACTTCATAGAGTAGTTTGGAGTTCGTAATGGCATAGGTCGTAATTTATATGAATTTTAAGGATTTTTTTGAATTTTTTACATACTAACAATTTTGTAAATATTAAAAAACAGAAATAAACGACTTGGCGGAGTAGTTATAGCCGTTTTTTTAGCAATTCTCTTGTTTTAATCGTTCAATATATTTTCAAAGAATCTTCTAATTATCATTAATTCACACACTACTTACACTTATTCAAAACTTAGTTATCTTATCACTAAGTTTGTCTTAAAATCGAAAAGACAAATAACCTTTTTTTATTCGTTAATTTTGTTTTTTTTACAATTTTTTTACGATCTTGATCTTTCGTATTCAAATTTTAATTTAAAAGTATATATGTTAATTCTACAGTTGTTTATTCAACCACTTATAATAAAATCATAAATTATTATTATACACATATTCAAGTTGATCTGCCGTCATTTTTTTCTTACACAAATGCAACCAAAACAATATTAAATTTCATAAATCGTTATAATATTATTTCTATTTAGTTATAGATCGTTATAGTATCATATATATATATATATATATATAAATACATGTTAAAAACTCTACAATAAGATAAATTAAAGATATCATGGCCACTGAAGGTTTATGTTAAAAATAAATTTATTCATAGCTTATCCATGATTTAGTAAGGAAAACAAAGGTTGACAACGTTGTTATCAAAGTTGATATGGCTATGGTGTTTGACAATTTTTCTTACAGTTTGATCATTAAAGTTCTTCAATATTTTGTCTTTAACTATAGATTTATCAACCTAGTTAGCAGCCTAATTAAATTTGTATTTGTCTCTATCATTATCAATGGTAAAACCATTGGTTTCCTTACAACTAAAAGATGAGTTAGACAAGGGGACCCTTTGTCCCCTAGTCTTTTTATCATTACGGACGAATTGCTTATCAAGGGTCTAATATCTTTATTTGCTGCTGATAAGACTCTAAAATACTCTTGTAGAAGAAACATCAATATCTATTGTCTAGCATTTGCTGACAACCTTCTAATTTTTTCTAATGGTCTTATTTCTTCTTTGATATCTATAGGTATTTTTTTACAGAATTGTTGACGATTCTTAATGATATTCAAGCTGATTATTCTTGCAAATTATAGATCAGATTCAGAGGGAAAAATTCTTTGCAGACTAATTTTCTTCACGGTACCTACTGGAAAGACAGCCACCTCATTCAGCTAAACTACTCCAAACAAGGCTTTCGAACTTGGAAAAGGCTCTCCAACATCAAGAATTTCATTGAGGGCAATATCAAGTGGAAGTTGGGAAAATGAAATGTGTACTTCTGGCTTTATAACTGGATGGGCAAGCCTCATCTAATCAAATTTGATGTTGATACTAACAACAATTTGTTTATTGGTGCTAAAGTAAACTCATCTAGGAAAACAATGCCTATAATATGAATATGATCAACCTTTTATTTACCTCCATTAACCTAAATTTAATCTCTAATCTTTCTATTATTGATCAGGTTGATAATATTATTCACAGCTTTCTAAGTATGGATGTTTCAACACTAATGAAACTATGCACTCCATTAGAGCCAAATACAACAAATCCACCTTATATGAAATGATTTGGAATCAATGTTTTCGTCGATTTAGAAACCATTGAATAAAACAAATCCACCTTATACCCCTCAGAAGTTCTCTTTCTTACTATGGACACTTTTACAAACAATGCTTCATATTGATTCTATAATGCAATCTAGACATATTATCCTAGTTACTAAGTGTCAATTCTAAAACAATTTAGAAACCATTGATCATCTTTTTGTTTCATGCAACTTTGCTTGGATTATTTGATCTTATTTTGCAGATATATTCAAGATCAAAATTAGCAAATTCATGACCTCAATACATATTAATATATGCTATTTTGGTCTTCATCAAAGATATTTCACATCAAAACAATTATCCCAACTATATTAATTAGCTTATTTGGTAGACAGCAAATAAAATTAAATTCAAATAAAGCTCCTTCTCTCCTAGTTCAGCTATAAAATATATAAAACATATTATTTCTAATCTTGATCATTCTAATATTTTAAATAATAAGAATTGGAAAGACATTGATAATGCAACTTTAATCATGGGATATTTTAATCATCTAAAGAAGAACAAAAATATCACTCATCTTTCCTGGATTCCGCCCCTTCCTGGCAGATGCAAGCTTAACACTGACGTTTCTTGCCTTGCTTCTGGTGACTCCAGTGGTGGTATAGTTATTCATGACAACAATGGTACCATTCTTCATGGTTATGGTAATCTCTACAAAAAACTTTCTCTCATTAAATCAGATTCTAGAACCCTCCATGATGGTCTTCTAATCTGCAAATTTAAATGTTTAAGTAATGTAGATATATACACAAATTTTAAGGTTTTAGTTTCTCTCATTTGTTCTGGTTAAACTCCTTCATCTTTAGAATATATACTTAATAACATCATACCCTTAATTTCTCCTTATATGATCCTTCATCACATTTTCATAGAGCAGAACCACGCGGTCGATTGGCTCGCTAGGTGGACTCTAAAAAGTAAGATAAAAATAGATCAGCTCAATTTCGAAGCCCTTCCTCAATTGGAAGCAATCACCTTTTTAGAGAGTGCTGGATTAGGCTATATTAGAATTGAATAATTTATCTTCTATATCGATGCCTAATTATTTCTTACCTTCTATAACATTTCTTGTCGTTATTAAGGCTGTTATTGTTCTACTGACTAGCGTTTGCATATATAACCTTTATTTCAGATTCAATCTTTGCTCATCATCACATTATTCTCCAGTTTATCCGAGTGATCCTGGTATATCAAATCTTAGCTGCCTATCCTGTTGTTGAGTTCCTCATTGGTTGTTCTCTCAATCTCCCGTCTTTTGTCTTGTTTTCAGAGCTAGTTGCTCTTATGAGTCTGCTCTGCTCTCTTTTCTCGATTGAGCGCTTTCTCTTTAAGAATTTGATTCTTCTTCTCCTCTCTGGGTCTCATCCTTGTATTAGCTTAAAGTCTTGTTAGCCACAGTTCTATTGAATTCTTCCGTCGCTGCACGAGCTGCTGTTGCTAGGTCAAGTTTTTAGAGAGGTTTTTCCAGTTTGTGTTGTTGCGTCGCTGTTGGAATCAAAAGATAGTTTAAGCTGCATTGAAGCCTTGTTATTGAAATAATTTTCTTCAATGAATTATTAATTCGAAGCTCACCTTGCCTCTTGATTTTTCAGCTTGTTCATTTTTAGAGAGATTTTTAAAATTGGTGAAATTGTTGGCGCTATAATTGATTTCTATTTGAATTCTTCTTTTTTATTATTTCATTAGACTTTTGTAAGCCCATTCTATTTGGACCTCAAATCTCTTCTTAATATAATTTTAGCTTTAAAAAAATCATTCAATGGAAAAAACCAGTTTCCTAGAAAACTAATTGGTACCTTACTAAAATTAATCTTATTCTGCGAGAAAATGTTGGCTCATTTCTATTTTTTCACATGGACTTCCACAAAGTCGACCCATGCGATAAGGGATGGATTATCTTGGTAGTATGTGGCGACACAATCTCAAATAAACCAAGCTTCATGGTTAAAAAGCTAACAAGTGCCTAATTTGAGACCAGCCCGACAGACTTCATTGTCATCACCAGGGTAATAAACATTGTTAGGCCTCCATGTTTACAACTTGTATCAACATAGTCCCTTTCATTCACTTCTGCATAAAACTCATCCCCTTCGTTTTCAAAAATTGTAAATATAGTCCCCCCGCACATATAAACCATTTAAAAACTGACACGTGGTACTTAAATTCTAAGTTTTGTATCAGTTTTGGTTCCCAAATCCCAAGTTTTGTATCACTTTTGGTCCCTCAAATTATGCGGAGGGACTAATCGTGCAAACTTTTAAAATGAAGGAGATAAGTTTTACGCAAAAGTGAACGAAAGAGACTATGTTGATGCAAGTGATGGAGGACTAACAATGCTTGTTAGCTTCATCACCGTGATATAAACTAAAAAGTAAATACAGTTTACCATGTAGGTTTAAACAACGGTCTAGTTGTCCTATTGTTTTATTAAATTTAGTTTCAAAATTATTTTTCGAATATTTTTATTTGATAAAATTTATAAATTTAGTCTATGAATTTGTCAAGATTTATACATTTAATTTTCTAACCCATGACTTTTTTCTAAAACTAAACTATAAATTTTATCAAATTCAGGAAAGTAATCTACCTATCAAGAGATTAAATAAAACATATATAATAATCAATGAACTAGTTTTTATATTTATTTTTATATAAAACTATAAAATTAATTAAACTGTATTTTAGTCAATATTTTCAATTAATGGACTAAAATATAATTTTGTTGATCCTTATATACTATTTAATAACTTTGATAACATAAAAGTTATTTTACGATGTTAAATAAATATGGAAGATTAAAATATAATATTGTTGAAATATAAAAATATAGTATATAAGACTGTTTACTATGAACTACGATTTTAATAAAAAAAATATAACAAAAAAATAATTGGATAACAATTGATGAATATAAAAGAATTATATTTGTTTTTTAAGCTTATTATATCTAACAACATGGATACATTTTCTTTTCTCATATAATAATCTCTCTACCTAGATTTGTGTCTTTTTCGTGTGGATAGAGAATTTATTGTGGAAATCAATCGAACCTTTTAACAGTGGTTAAATATTTTTGCAGTGGTTTTTTTAAGGTGTTCGAATTTATTTTTCTTAGACAAATCAATTCTTATATATTTAATAAAATAAATACAAATGTAATATTAAAATATAATATATGTGAGATGATTATTTAAGTCAAAAATATTTGGGGAAATTTAAAGGGGGGAAGTAAAGCGTTGGCGTATTTGAAATAAGCTTCTTAGGCTCTAGTTCCATTCAAGTCTAGTGAGCCCAACAGGCCTAGTTTTGGTCTACAGGCAGCATGCTATCAGAAAACAGATGGAGAAATCCGAAACAATATGGTCTGACGACCAGGTTTTGAGCAAAGTAAACTTTACTAGTGTTGTTGATTAGTCAAAGTAATCTTAAAAATCAAAATACAATCTTTCACGGAAAACAACCATAAAATTTAGTAGAATCAAAGATTGACCGACCTAAAAGCTAACTACTTGGCACTGGCAGGAATCCTTTGGAAACCCAGCTTCTTTTTATCCCATTTAAATTTAATATAACCAATCTTTTTTTATAATATTTTTTTAGACATTTTAAAATCAAACTTAATATTATTTAATATATATTTGATAAGAAAAATCATTTTAACTTTTCAAAAAGCTATATTTATTAAAATCAAAATAATTCGAATCCAGTTTTTAGTGAAAAAATTATCTTCAATAAAAATTCATAGACGAAATAATGAATATTGCAAAATAACTTAAATAGTTATGCCAAAATACTAAATTTGTTAGGAACCTACGATAAAATATAAAAGGAAATGCCAAAAATTGATTTAACATTGTGTTAAATGATGTGGCCGTACATCTAAACACATTAAAAATGAAAAAAAATGGTAAGATAAGTTATAGACGTGTACCTAGAAAGTAGGAAGAATAAAATCATAGATGAAAGGCTAGGATTGTTTTTACTTTCTAGAGAACGAGTTTTTTTCTTTTTTCTAGAAATATTAGGTTTTGCTAAAAAATTCGCATACCTCCAATACTGAGGGTTTCTTGTTACAATATCCTGGATCTTAAGATTTTATGGACTTCAGGCTTAAAATCTAGGTTCATACATTTACGATTAGTCTCTTTAGTATTAAGTAGAAGTTTGGTCAAATTGCTATTAATAATTACAATTTCTATTTAAGTTTTTTTTACAACAAACTACATTGTAATCTGATTTGGACGTAATGAGTTAGGCCCTTATGACTTTATCAGTATTTCTTAATCCTTGCAAGAGAATTGAGGGTGGACTATAACTTTCAGTTATTATGTGCTAGTCGAACCATTGTTAAGTCTAAATTGTTGATATTCGTGGTTGATCTTATCTATCAATCTCGAGTCGGTTATAATACTGAAAAAATATGATTGGATGCATAAGAGTATTGAAGTATGTTGGCTTTATACATGCCCAGTTAAAAATCATTTATTGAGTCAAACCTCACTTGAAAAAATATTTATTTTGGCAAAATAAAATGAATACAATCGAATTTGGAAGAAGTTAAAAAAGTTACTTTGGAAGTAGTTTTGTGTTGCCTATGGAGTTATGAAAGCATTCTCTCTAGTCTTTTTAAAGTATGAAGAATGAATATAGTCAATGTGAAAATTTTGAAAGTAAGATCCATTGATTTTTTGTTATGTCCGAACCAAAACAACGAGCAACTTTGTAATGCGTTGGTCGAAGGATGTTAGTTATGTCGACTTTATAATTGGTTGAACGTTTGAAGTTTGAGGTGTTACTACTTAATCATGGGTATCTATGGAGAGCCAAAGCGTTAACTTTTGATGTGAATAAATATTACAAACATTTGAGTAGTTTGGTTAATAATAAATCCTACGAGTAGGATTGCCACACGCTAGAGAGTGGAAAATTTCTTTAACACGTATCGTGGGCAACAATAACTAACTTGACAATGTGTGCAGGTACTAATTTATTTTCAGCTATCATAATCGTTCGAGGTGAACAAATCTCAGCCACAAAATCTAGACCATGTGTTAGGTAATTACATCAATTGTTGATATTACATTACCTTTTGCTTAAATACGCATACCTCTCTTTATTTAACGTCATTTATTTAGATCTCTTTATTTTCTCTCATTCCTAAGATCTCTTTATGGTTTTCTTCTTGTTGTCTCTTAAAGCTTCCAACTTAAAGCTTTTTTTTAAAACATTATAATGGTAAGAAAAATGGACAAACAACTTTACGACAATAATTAAGAAGATTTTGAAAGCTAGAATAAAAACCTCAATGGCTCATTTAGAGAGAATTCTTCTAGTCCTCCTTGAGAAAATGACAAATATGACGTTGATGTAGAACAATCAATGAAAACTTTTGGAAGCACCGTTATCTTTTTTCAATATTTTAGCGGCTATGTTATCATTTTAACCATTCAAATCTGGCAGTTCATGTGTCATTATCCTTGGGTAATTTGTCCTAACTAGTGCTGTAGGCGGTCTAACATGGATTTCTTCAATGACGAATGATAAAGTTGGTTATTCTTATGCTTCTTGACTGACGAGATATTCTAGGAATGGGAAAACCAACAAACTTTATACATGACCAATTGAGATTGTATTGTATTGTTGTGCTAGATAATACTAAATTTAAGAATTTTAAATGAAATACATGTGAGGTTACTGAAAGACATAAAAAGTTCATTTTGATATCAATAACGATGAATTTGTATTCTTCTTGTGTTCTTCGTATGTGTTCTAAATAACTCGTACCGTATATTTGTGAGGCTCAAAATTACATTGATAATTACTTATTAGGTTTCGGTGGGGATTTCAACGTGAAGGATTTTATTTTGCTAACGAACATTGGTTATACGAGTATAAGTTTATACTTTTCCCTGAAAAATCATGGAAACAAAAAAGTTATCTTGAACCTTATTGACTAAAAAAACTACAAAAACGTTCATCTACATCAGTGGTATTTGGAAAACAAATAGGAAGCAGTCGAAGTATGTGGTACTTTAAAGTTGGACTAATCGAAGTAAGTATCCTCAGTTATGCGCTTATTATTCCATTTGATCGTGCATTAAATAATTTTCTATACCTAATAGAGAGTTTATCAAACAAGTCCAAGCGTGCATGTGTAAGGTGATGGTCAATTATACCAAACTTATTGATTACTCTCATATAGGGTGATGACGACAGTACTAATTTCTGCTAAGTGAGGAAAATGTTAAGACCAGCGGTGCCCGGCCAAACTATAAATAATTTGGGGCTGTAGATGATTATATAGCAAAAACCAAACCAATAGATATGGTACAAAAATTGAATGCCAAACCTTCAGATCATAAGGTGACGTAAGTTCTTACTTTATCTTTCCTAAAGCTTCGAGAGCTACGGTTGTAGAGACAAAGACGAATATAGCTCATATTAGGCTATCTTCTTTATAAATTGTTATTGCCACGACTGATAAACTGAAATCTTCTCTTTTAATTTAAAAGTTAAGGTTATGGGATTTTTTGTTTGAAGGCTGTTAAGGTCGGGGTCACAGAGCCGAAGACCAGGATACACAATATAAAGGTCAAGAGAGTTGATCACAAAGTAAATGATGATAGCCTAGAAGGCTATGAAAGCAATAGTTTGTGAGCCAAAGGATAATGTATCTCATATTGTGTCTTTTTATTCTAAAACGTTGGGTGTCGCGTCTGTAGGTGCCCCGACGATGTGACATATACTAAGCTGTTTCATTTTACAAAATTTATTTTTATAAATATCTGTAGAAGTGGGAGCAATGATCTAGCTATAATTCTCTCACGGTTTCGCAAAAAGGTAGTTTGATCAATGAGGCTGGCCCGAGGTTTGTGGTGAAAATTAATCCTTATGTTTGAAAATATAAATATAAAGTAAACAAGACTTTGTTTCTTAAAAATCCAAAATGGTAAGAAACATTGAATATTTGTTAATGAGAATATATTGGCCGAAGAATTAAAATCAGTGACAGCTTAAAAAACGACGAAGGTCAATAAAAAAAACATTCACGAGAAGGTTCTACAAAGATAAAAAAAATATATAGGGCCAATCGATTATAAAAAGGGACAAAAAAGCTATGGTACAAGCTACAACAAATGACACTTCTTTGACTCTAGCAATTATTGTGTCATTATTGATGCACTATGCCAAATATCGAGGCTATTACAACTCTTAAAAATGTAACTACAAAACCATTTATAGAGATGTTTAGTGTTGAGCAAGCCACCGAGAGTTATATAATAAATTTCACGGATGCTGCAATATGAAATCTTTGTAGTACTAGGGATACCTTTTTTGGTGAAATTACCAATAATGTTTTTCACTTCTAAAAATGTGTTAATTACTCTAGAAGTATGTTACCTACTTCTGTATTTTTTCTTCCTTTTAATAAAAGATATTTTTTTCTTCAAGAGAGACTTTGGTTGATAAAGGGTTCTTTAATGAAGAAGAGGTATGGTTAGTACAAAACCGAGCTCTCTTGAATCACGATATTTTGGCTAGAATGTAACTGATCCCAAAAAGGGAAAGAGGAGCACAACATGATCATTCTCCAAAAGCAAAGGCTATTCAACCTTATCATTCAATTTTAAAAATTTAGACTCATAAGATCAACTTATCCTTCAAAACATGAGAGCTTAGTCAAATGTAAATTCCAAGGCATGATCATTCGGCTAAACCATCAAACCATATTGTAAGGGCTCGACGAACTCAAAACAAGAAAGTGTGCAATTTTGCTACACTTACATATTCCACTTATCCCTCATTTAATTCACAATGAGAAGAAGAGCTACAGATGAGTGCTAGAATTTTAATATAACTGAACCCAGTTTTATACGGGGCACATATTATATTTAGTCAAACTCTAACTTATAAATGATTCAAGTAAACACTAAGTAAAATATATTTATTCTTAGCAAAGATAACATTTATGATAGATTTATTACTTGTCAATTATAAAAATTAAGCTAATTTTTTTTATCATTTATATAAATTAAAATAGACTTATTTCCTTGTCATTCATGCATTTATTATTTAATATAATAATTATTATATATAATCTTGAATGAAATCAGTTTATATCATCTCCTTACAATCTCACCTTGGTACTTGATATTCAGTACTCAATACTCAATAATATTATAAATCACCCTCTGATCAGTCAACGTTATATATGTGTTATCTTTCTTTTTATCTTCTTGTAGAATCTTCACTTGCAATTAGCTTAAAATCATAATTATCTTGTTTGATTTTGATACCCTTCAACTAACAAAATCACAACATATCAAAGTGTAAGCTTCAATTTACAATGTGGTTTATTTGTTTTCTTGATTGTTTGAATGTTGAAGGCTTGGATCCATAATGTTTGGTTTCGACAAAACATCTTGCTTTTTTTTCTTTGCCTTAAGTTTCAAATCCCTAAGATTACTTTTGGACTATGGATCAAATCTTGTAGCTTCCACTTACGGTATGATTTTTAGGAACAATGGATTTCCTATTACTTCAAGTAAAGTTTTCGTGTCATGAGAGTTTTAATGGATTAAAAATTCGTGATATCCTTAGTGAGAAAGAAGGAAAATGTATATCCAATTTCTTCGGTGGAAGACGCTTTTTCCTAATAGGTCTTAATGCATTAAAATCTTGGGTGATCTTTAGTGGATAGGATGGGCAATACACTATCAATTCTTTTAGATGAAAATTTATTGATCCATGAGATTCTTGGTGCACTAAACGGTTAGGATATCCTTAACGAGGAGGATGGGAAATATTTTCCAAGATGATAATTCAAGCCGAGCGATCAATTCTGAATGTATATATTGTTTACAAAAGTGCGTGGACTCATTAGTGTGTACAACTGTGTTAAAACATTTCAAGAGACTGGAATATTTATGGGAGTACGTGAACAATATTGTAAAATAACACTACATTTATAATTATCAAGATACTAGGATGTTTGAAGGGGTACAATAACTCCCTAAGGTGTTTAGGACTAATTTTGGAAACATATGAACACAATATTATATACAGAGTAAAACCAAAGCGGCATGACATTTTCTAGGAAATATAGAGATTCGAATGTTCTATGTTCCAATGGTAAAAAAGAGGTTATCCATCTTTATCTAGTAGTCTATAGATCTCAAGCTTAACCTTACATGTTTTGTGTAAGGTCTCTCTCAATTCGGCTCCAACTTCTTAAGTGCCCTATCATTAGTGTGGAGGAATTCACGTATGAGGACTTAGTCATTAAATCTAAAGTTTTAAAAGTGGAGTTTATAATTATATATATATTTCTCATGAAGGTCTTGTAGTGCTTTATAAATATGTGAGTGTTCATATGTTTTTTTATTAAGTCAAGCTCAGATATTTTACCTTTGATATTTATTCCTCCATTATATTTGGATACTCGACACGAAGGCATAGTTGTTTTTGCAGGAAATACAACTTCTAGATAAAAATGAGTGTCGACGGCAGATGTTCATGGAGTAGTTTGGTTAGACTACAACATCTTGGAGGAAGTCTAGCCATATCCCGGTTGCACCTACAAGTATTTTTTATGCCTTCTAGGATAGTTCTATTGGCTACATCCACTTGACCATTTTCTTGTGAGTGGAAGGGTGGAAGGGCAAAGAGAAGTTTTGAAGAGCACCATACAATCATTTTGGAACTTTTGGTTGTTTTCTGTGTTGATGACTCTAGCTAATCCATATATGTAACATGTGTTTATCTTTAGAAATTCTAACACTCATTTCAACCTATTTTTTTCCAAAATGACCAGCTTCCACTCACTTCGAGAAAATGATGTACTCTCACCATGAGGTATTTCTTGCCTTTTGAGGCCTTTAGTAGGGTACCTACGATGTTGAACCCCTACCTGCCAAGGTATAGCTTCTCAAATTATCTTTAGGGTAGTATCTAGTATCTAGATATAGTTGGGGGAATATTGGTATGTGATGTTGTATTTGTTAAAGTCTTTCGCGTTTGTTAATATGGTTGACCAATAATACGCGCTAGGAGAACTCTTATCCGTAACTTCTTGTAACCATAGTGATCATTGCATTTTCCTTCATAAAATTCTAAGATAAAGTCAGACTCTTCTATCCAAAACCATCAAAAGAGTAATATGGTGAGCTCTTTTTGTATGACATAGCTACTAACCATACATATATGTCTCTTCTAATTTTAATACCACTAGCGTCGGTTCTATCTTCAGGCAGAATACCTTGTGTAATTTATGCTTGAATACTCGATCACTGGTCTTCTTCATCTCCAATGAACATTACCTTAGCTTCCAAGATTGACTAGAAGACTATTGTGTACAATTACTGAAGGGTTCTCTTAGAGAATTACATTTAGTACCAAATCTGCATAGGCAAAGATGAAAGAGCATATGTCGTTGTATTCTCTATTGTTGTCACTTTTTCGAATGTGAGTGGTTCAAAGAAGCTTATTTTGAGGCAAATATCCTTCATGTGTTGAATATTATTATCTTTATTTTCTTCTGTTTGGCCTAGGTTTAATTAACCACGAGCTGAGATTATGTATGGAGTTTCATCCTCACGGCCTTATATATATATATATATATTTACAAGCTTTAGACATGTGATAGTTACTTCATACTTTTAATCATTATAGGAGGAGATGAAGTTGGACTTAATGGTATGGTTCAATGTTTCTTATGAAGGAAATTTTAGTTGGACTTTGCACCAAAGCCCTAGTTATTGCTTTCTTTATTAGACCAAATCTTCCATGATAGTTCATGATGATTTGCTAAAGGTAGCTCTGACTGGAATTTAGTTAGGAAATATACTGACGATTGAGCTTTGATATTTCCTAATTTTACTAATCATATGGTTAGTTATCCAAATATGTATGAATTCTTTAATACATTACAAAATGCAAAAAAAAGGTTCGGACTACTATGGTATGGGGATGAAAGCAGGACCTCATCTTTCTAGCAGCTACTACCAAAGCCAAGGTACAGTTTTTAAACTATATATATCATGTTTGAGCGTCTAGCAAAGACTTACTAACATAATATATAGCTCGAGGTGTATTCCATAATCCCCTAAACAGAACAACGATAACCACATAATCAGAAACAATTAAATATATAAATAAAACCTCACATATCTTTAGTCTCTTCAGTAACTCATGCGAGACTAGAAATTCCTCAATCTTATTGAATGCCTCTCTGGAAAAAAACTTATAATTGAAGTAGATAACCCTTTTGAGTAATCGGAAAACTGTTTAGCATTTTTTGAAGATCGGCAGATGAACCGATTTAGAGAAACAGTCCTTCCTACCAAGATATGGACCTTGTTGATGTTATATGGGGGCTCAATGGTTGTCATGTATTATAGTTGTATAATGTATTCTTCTATATCTTTCTCACTTATAATATATAGTAAAAACTGCATGGATTAAACATCAAAGGTACACATCTTTATGATTTAGATTGACCTTTCAACAGTTAGCTAAAGTATCAATGAGGTCTGCCAGATGATTTGAATTCTGGTTGTTTGTGGCCAGCATGTCATAGATGTAGGCATGCAAATTGCATTCAAATTGGCTTGAAAAGGTCTTATTGATCAGACTCTGGTATGTAACCTTAACGTTCTTGAGCTCTATAAACTTGTAATAATACAGACTTCGATCAGTGATGAATCTAGTATGCTTTTAGACTTCCTCATACATCGTGATTTAACTAAAACCCGAATATACATCCATGAAAGATATAATATTATTTCATGAGGTTGCATCCACTAATAGATTGATACGTGGAATGAGGAAATGATATTTCAATCATATCTTGTAGAGGTCATTGAATTCCACATACATCATCCACTTGTCATTTTTCTTTTAACTACCACTATATTGGATTTCCATACATATAAAATGGTTCTCATTGAAATATTTAGCTTATTCTATTCATCTCAAATACTATTGTTTCATGCTTTTCCTGGGAGAATGGTCTTCTCTTATGATTTATGGGTTGAAACCTAATGTATATTAACAACGTGTGACACATCACTACAACATGAATGCAAGTGACATCTTGGGTAGCCCAGATGGAGATATCCAAATATCTTGATAAAAATTACAACACTTCGGTTTGGTAATAACCTGACATATTTTTTTCCAATATGAGAAATTTACTTTCTTTTATGGTTATGCTTTACAATTTCTCTCTCTATTTCGACCATGTGAGGGGGCAGGGCTCTCTCAGGTCATATATGTCATCAATGATGACTGAGGCACCTCTTAGTTGTTATTTTTTGAGTGTCATAGAGGAAAAAGCACCCTCTACAAAGTATTTGATTGTTTTAGATTACGCAGACTCGATCGTTGATTATATAACAAAAACAATAGTATATATTTGAAACTATTTCATGCATCTCATCCTTCCATGGTATGACGAATATGGAATTGTATGAGAAAGAAGCATCCACCATCATAAAACACACTAAAACTACTTTTTATGCTCCTTCTAGGCTATTACCACATGAAAATTCAACTCACCCATGATGAGGATATTTGTTCTGGTTAATCTAATTAAAATGATTTTTAAAGGTGTAAGTAATGATACATCATACACATTCTCATATGTAATTTTGAACAGGACATTGTCTGGACTTCTATCATCCACCATAATTCTCTTAACTTTTATTTTTGCTATTTTAGTTACAATTATCATTGTGGTTTCACGCAATGCCATAACCCCCTAAAGTTTATCATCAACAACCCTAATAATATGGTAAAAAATCATGGAGGTCTAACTCAAGGACCTAATCTCTAAGTCTTATATATGTATCTTCTAAGAAGATTTAGTAATACATGATATCATGTCACCCCTTGTTGTTGTTAAAATAATATGTCGGTTCAGATATGATTTGATATACTCATCAAATTTATGGGCTCTCAGAGGTCTGAAAATGATTAACAGTTGTAGTTGCTCCACCTTTGCTGATTATTGGGGCTCGACTACAGTTTGTTTCAGCTCGACACTCAGAATGAATTTGATTACTTCACTAGCTTTCTTTTATCGATTAGGTTTTGTACTTCGTTCTTTAAATATATGCATTCTCAAGTGTAATGCTTTATGTGGTTTTGAAATTCATAGTACTCGTTTATTTCTTATCTCTCCCTAGAGGTCCACATTTTCTTGGACTTGCAACATTTACATACATTTTTCCTTTCATAGATTACCCCAGGTTATTTGTTAATTCTATTAAAGACATCTTTCATTCCATTCTAACCTTATGATATTGTTTTTATTTTAGTTTTGCTTGACTCTTCGTCATAATCTTTGACTTTGCTACCTAGGCTTTGTGAGAGGTTCATCAATGGGCTTAGATGTTTGGTTTGAAGCGACTATTAGAGGCTTATTAACATTTGTCGTAAGATGATATGACTGGTAGGAATTTAGAACCCCTAGGGACGTACAAACATCGTCTCGTCTATTTTGATTGATAATAATCACACAAACATATCACGAATTTTCTGAGTCTTATTTTCTAGGATCTAGTAGTATTATTTCGTGTAAGCTAACATGGTACCATATTGTAGCAATTTCCAGGTTGTGCTAAATAATATATTGACCATCATATTCGATTACCTTGAAGGCGATGGACTGGTTTCCGATGAGATTTACAACATGTTAAATTTTTTAAATATTGTTCGATGGAAGATTGTTAAACCATGTTTGAGTATTTCTTTTTGAGCTAATGGAAAAACTCAATAGAAGAGCCGTTCGTCTCTTGTTTTTTTATTTTTGAACTGCTCGATGTAGTGCTCAATGTATTTTATATGATCTACTTGTCCATTTTTTATTTGTTGAAATTAAGTAGAAAGTCTTCATACAAGATCTTTAGAGACATGAGAGAAGAAGATAATACGAATCTCAACTTTCTAATCATAAGGCTATAGTAGGTATGTTTTCCACTTGACGGGGTTGGTTAGATCAAGGCTAGACCGAATAAGAGAAAGCATAGTTTTCTTAAGCTATTGGCTGATAATCTTGAGAAAGTGGTAAATATACTAGAACAACATTCTAGAGGCTTTAATGAGCTACTGGTGGAACTGTTAGAGGATTTTTTGTGGTTTGAGTGACTATTGGTGGAGCCAATGGATGATTATGGTGGTTTAATTGACCCATAGATTGAGTCGGTGGATGGGTCTAGTGTTTGAGCTCTTTCTTTTGCGCTAGGCAAGGCTCATATATAACGGTTCACCTTTTTTATAGATGAAATAATAAAAAGAATGTATCATATTCCCTCCAAAGAAAGAATGGCGCTTTGCAAATATACTAGCGGACTCACGTTGGAGTATTTCCAAAAAAAAATACAATTGAATGCTCGACACAAGAATGATAAAAACACAATCGTATTGAAAGGATCCTACCAAAGGTTCTTGAGCATGTAATATATGGCCTAATCTCTCACTTTAGATTTTTTGGTCTATTAATGAAGGTGAATGATAACGTGTAAAGTTTGGTTAGATGACGAGTCTATATCCACATCAGATTGTGAATCATCATGATCTTCGTAATGTGATACTATTTTATTTTGTCTATGTGTTACTAGATGTCTCGAGTGGGGATATAGACTGAAATCTACCGAGAAATAGTTTATTAAATACAATATATTTTGCTAGAAAATTCGCGGACCCTCAAGACTAAGGTATTTGGTTCTATTTATAGGTAGTGCCTTGGGTCACGAGGTTTTATGAACCTCATATAGTTACAATTAGTGGTTTCTCATCCATATTAACTAAAGATTCAGTCCAATAGGCTTTACAGTAATATATTCTAAATTAGAATGTTTTGTCACATGTAAATTCAAAGTATATAGACGTGTTGTCATATAAATTCAATTATTTAAATATAATCAACCTAAAATTTATTAGACTTACAGATAATAATATATGAAGTATCATGGATATTTATAGTGTAGATACCGATTAGATTGATGTGAATCTAGAGGGAGGGTCCATTAGGTTGATATCATAAATACTGGGCCTTGAAAGCCCACTAAGATTATGGTCACTGACAAATGCAAGGGCATTGCACCGTAACAATATATAACTAAATTAATGGATCGTTATAAGATAATGAAGTTAACTAGTTCTTAATGAAACATTTGATTGTATATAAGGTTTTTAATTAAATCAAATTATTCCAAGTTATAAATATAAACAGAAGTTTAAGCCCTAAAGTTCATAACATGAGATTATTATTCTTTACTTTCAGACTCTCTCGCTCTTTCTCTTCTCTCTAACCAAATATAGCTCTTCATTGTTTTAATCCCGTTCTAGATTGATATATTTTTCTTCAAATACCAACTCAGAAAGTGTTATGCATTATGTGGGATAATCCATAACCGCTTTGACTAATAGTGAAATATTTTTACATATTACCTTAACATATCGAAGTGTACCGGTTTTTTACCCATTATTTTGTATGATACTATAATTTTAAATTACTATATCGTACCAATTTTTTTAGTAGGACATTAGTATTCAATATCAATCGTCCGATAATTCTACACTGAAATTTTAAATAAACTACATGTTTTTATTTTGTTATATATAAAAATAGTATTTTAAAACAAATTTAATAAAATAATCTTATATATATGTTGCTTTTGTACTTGAATATAAACAAATATGACTCATGAATAATATAAGGTTAATTGTTAGAATTATGACTAGTTTTTAGTGCAAAACACATTGCACTAAATAAAATTTCTAGACAAAGTACTCATATTTCTCATAACAATCGTTGAAGTTGTAGAGACCTTATTTTGCATCAACAGATTTTATACCAAATGTAAATGTAATTAGATACTAATTGAGAATTTTTAAAATTTAATTCTATATATGATAGTAAAGATCTACGAGTGTAGTTTCAAATGCAATAAAAATATCATATTAAATTAAAATTTATAAACAAAGTTATGATATTTCTCGAAACTGTTAGAATATTCAGTGTATTAAGTTTCCTTGTATAAGCCTCTAAGTTGTCTATATATTGAGAGCCTTACTATTGGTCAATTCTTGAATTACATCTCTAATGCATCAATAAAACAAAAGGGAAGATTTTCTAATAAACACAAAACCCTAGCTGCTTCCACTTCTCTCTTTGTTTTTAACAAATACAACAACTGAGATGCTACGTAGAACATGTGCATGTTAACATGGTATCAGAGCACGTGTGATTCTGGGAATTCTGAACATCCTCAACAAAGATGGCTGGCAATGAAGTCGTGGTCAGTCAAATCCCTGATGAATTAACAATGCAGATTGCTGCCATTCTGAGAAATGATCTCGGAACACAACAACAAACAACTAACCATGAGAATTTATCCCTAAGGATTAAAATCGGTGGTGCCCTATGGGCAAACCTGATGAAGAAAGCAATTGGGGGAAGGGGGAGAGGTTTTCACATTACAGGAGAGCCGACACCTCCATCCAAAACTGACAAAACATATACAAGGTGAGAACAAGATGATTAATGTGTTTTCACATGGATTATCCAGAATCTTGAATCCAGCTTGGTGAATAATGTCTCGCAATATCCCACTGAAAAATCCCTCTGGGATGGGTTAGCCACCACAAATAGTTCTAGTACAGATTCGTTACAGGTGTTTGACCTTCATAAGAGGGCTAATTCATTAAGCCAAGGGTCCGATACACTAGAAGACTTGTGGAACAAACTGCAAAACATCTGGATGTCTATAGATAGGCGAGATCCGAACCCTATGAAAGACCCAGAAGACATTCAGATCTACAATAAGAAGACTCAAGAACAAAGACTCTATCAATTGCTAATGGCGATTAATGACAAGCTGGAACCGGTCAAGAGAGATATCTTGAAAAAGGATCCTCTTCCTTCTGTGGAAACAGCATATGCTACAATACGAAGGGAAGTGGCCAGGCTTAATATACTAAAATCAAGTTCTTCTGATAGTGACTCGATTGAAATTGGAATGGGTTTGGCTTCTAAAGATTCTGCACAAAGGTTTAAATTCTGATCCAAAGAGAAAGAAGATAAATCCAAGTTGTATTGCACTCATTGTGGGATGAAGAAACATACTAAAGAGACATATTTCCATCTGGTTGGCTATCCAGAATGGTGGGCGGACGGTCATAAGGAGAAAAATAACCAACATTTCAGATCTAATGTCAAACGGGCTTCGTCTACAAGTGGCGGTGAAGATCCGACTAAAAATGAGCAAGGAAGTGGTATTGGTTTTGGAGGAATCGCGGTGAACTCCTATGAAAAACTTGGAGGTAAAGGGTTTGAGAAATCAATGAATTGTATCTTTGATTGCGGGGCTACGGACACCATGTCTTATGATCCTAAAGACTTTGGTGACATGTCATCTCCAAAGAAATCCCATATTGAGACTGCTAGTGGAGAAATTTGTGAAGTCAAGGGGGGAGGTTCAATTATTTTTTCGGAAAAAAATAGAAATTAAAAAATGCATCTACATTCCTTCATTATCCTTAAAGTTATTATCTGTTAGTCAAGTGACAAAACAACTCAACTGTGTGGTTCTTATGTATCAATTTTTTTTTCATTTTACAGGACATTCGTACGAAGGAGATCATTGGGCGTGGTACTGAATAAGGAGGTCTTTATTATGTTGATGAGGTAGTTCATAAGGAACATGCCATGCTTGCTCACGGAATAACCGAAAGGCAACTTTGGTTATGGCACCGGCGACTTGGTCATCCTTCTTTTAGCTATCTTAAGAGTTTGTTTCCTAGTCTTTTTTTGAATAATTCCATTCATGAGAAATGTGAAACCTGCATTCATGCAAAAAAATCGTAGGGTCTCATTTAATCAAAGTAATACTAGAGTTGATTATGCTTTTTCGCGAATCCATTCTGATGTTTGGGGTCCAGCACCAAATTCCACTAACAATCAAATCAGATACTTTTTTTTATTTGTGGATGATTTCTCAAGAATGACTTGGATATACTTCATGAAACATAAATGAGAAGTACCAGAAATATTTGTCTGTTTGTACAAAATGATTTTGACTCAATTTGAAAAAAAAAATACAGATTCTCCGTTCTAATAATGGAACAGAGTTTGTCAACCAAACAATACATAATTTTTTCAAAACAAATGGTCTTATCCATCAAACCACTTGTCCAAACACACCTCAACAAAACGGTACTTCAGAACGAAAAAATCGTACTTTACTTGAAAAAACTCGTGCTATTATGATTGAATCTAGAGTTCCTCATTCTCGTTGTCCAGAAGCTCTTGCTACAGCTACGTATCTTGCAAATCGTCTACCAACCCGATGTCTAGGAAATAAAACTCCATTACAAGTGCTTGCCACCCAAGTTACAATTCCATCTGTTATGACCTTACCACCTCGTGTCTTTGGTTGTTCGGTGTTTGTTCATATCCCTAAAACTAGTTGAAACAAACTTAATCCTTGTGCTGAAAAGTGTGTACTCGTTGGATACGGTGTTCATCAAATGGGATATCGGTGTTACAATCCGGTTACTCGTCGAATCCATGTCACCATGGACTATGACTTCTTAGAATCCGATTATTTTTTTAACCACTAATCTCGTGCTCAGGGGGAGAAAGTAAGTGAATCACTCGACTGGTTGCTATATGAAAGTTACTTTGAGGATGTGCCGACAGAGTCGGTAGATGGCGCCACCGAACACGCCTCTTCCAACATAAAGGAGACTGGCGAGGCAGTTCTTACCACCAATGATTCTCCCGAAGATAATGTCCAACAAAAAATAAATGCCATGTATACTACCAGCGAATCAGCAGAAGAAAATGTCCATCAAGAGGTAAACAATTTACAATGTCATAATTCACAAAATGTTATTGACCATGACATTTCAGGAAGTTCATTTTTTGAAACTCAAACTCCGGTTTTTCCCCCAAGAAAAAATAGAGGGGTTCCTCCTGACCTGTATTCACCGGAACACGTTCCTCGTGCTTTTACATATCCGGTAAACACGGACATGAAATGAATGACAAAGATTTCAAAGTCGTTTTCAGCTACTATTCTCTCTGAACAAATCCCTAAAACAGCTCAAGAAGCTAAGAATATGACTGAATGGCATGAGGCAATGAATACCGAAATGGAAGCTCTAAAAAGGAATGGTACATGGGAGAATTGTGTGTTGCCACAAGGGAAGAAAGCAGTCGGGTGTAGATGGGTGTTTAATATAAAATATAAATCTGATGGCACCATTGAGCGACACAAGGCAAGATTGCTTACCAAATGATATACACAAACATATGGTATAGACTACTCTGAAACGTTCTCTCCGGTTGCAAAGATTGACACTATCAGAGTTTTACTTTCAATAGCCGCGAATAAAGATTGGCATCTTCATCAATTTGATGTAAAGAATGATTTCTTACAGGGAGACTTGGAAGAAGAGGTATATATGGAACCCCCACCATGGTTCTCTGATGGTTTTCAAGAAAATGAGGTATGCAAATTGAAAAAGGCATTATATGGGCTCAAACAGTCTCCTCGTGCTTGGTTTGGGAGATTTACAATGGCAATGAAGCAGTATAGCTACAAACAGAGTAATGAGGATCATACCTTGTTTTACAAAAAGAGAGGAGAATTAGTCGCTTGTCTTATAATATATGTCGACGATATGATTATAACGGGGAATGACGAAGAAGAAATTAACTCTCTTAGGAAAAACCTCTTCAAGAAGTTCGAAATGAAAGACCTTGGGGGATTGAAGTATTTCCTAGGAATCGAGGTTCGTAGGTCAAGAGGAGGGATTTATAACTCCCAACGGAAATATATATTGGATTTCTTAGCTGAAGTTGGCATGGTGGATTGCAAACCAAATGACACTCATATGGTTGTGAATCACAAACTAAAGATAATTGAAGGGGCCAGACCAGCGAATAAAGAAAGGTACCAAAGGTTGGTGGGAAAATTGATTTACCTGGCTCACACTCGACCTGACATTGCATACGCGGTGGGAGTAGTTAGCCAGTTTATGCATCATCCTCCGGAATACCATATGGAGGCAGTAATGAGGATTATTTGATATCTCAAAGGCACACCAGGAAGAGGCATAATTTTTAAGAAAAATGGACACCTTGATGCTGAAGTATTCACAAATGCTGATTGGGGAGGGAATCCTAACGACAAGCGATCAACTGCTGGCTACTTTACTCTTCTTGGAGGTAACTTGGTGACTTGGAGGAGTAAGAAACAAAAAGTAGTATCACTGTCAAGTGTTGAATCAGAATTTATAGGAATCGCTAAGGGGATTACCGAGATACTTTGGTTATAAAAGATAATGAAAGAAATTGGATCCCCTCTGAAGTGTCCAACTCAGTTAATGTGTGATAATAAAGGTGCGATTAGGATTTCAGAGAACCCAGTACAGCACGATAGAACAAAGTACGTTGAAATATATAGGCACTTCATAAAAGAAAAGATTGAAGATGGGACAGTCGAACTTCCGTTTGTTAGATCCGAAGACCAACTGGCAGACATCCTGACAAAAGCGGTTGCTCCAAGAACATTCGAATCAGTTTTATCCAAGTTGGGTATTGGTGATCCTATTACAAAACTTGAGGGGGAGTGTTAGAATATTCAGTGTATCAAGTTTCCTTGTATAGGCCTCTAAGTTCTCTATATATATAGAGCCTTACTATTGGTCAATTCTTGAATTACATCTCTAATGCATCAATAAAACAAAAGGGAACATTTTCTAATAAACACAAAACCCAGGCTGATTCCACTTCTCTCTTTGTTTTTAACAAAGACAACAACTAAGATGGTACGTAGAACATGTGCATGTTAACAGAAACAATCGTCAAGCTGTGGAAAATCGATTTGGGATTAATACATCTTAGGTCAATAAACAATTCAATTATGTACTAATTGAATAATATAGAACTAAATTAATGGATTGTTATAAGAGAATGAAGTTAACTAGTTCTTAATAAAACATTTGATTGTATATAAGGTTTTTAATTAATTCAGATTATTCCAAGTTATAAATATAAACAGAAGTTTAAGCCCTAAAGTTCATAACATGAGATTATTATTCTTTACTTTCAGTCTCTCCGCTCTTTCTCTTTTCTCTCTAACCAAATATAGTTCTTCATTATTTCAATCCCTTTCTAGATTGATATAATTTCTTCAAATACCAACTAAAAAAGTGTTATGCATTATGTGGGATCATCCATAACCGCTTTGACTAATGGTGAAATATTTTTCCATATTGCCTTAACATATCAAAGTGTACCGGTTTTTTACCCATTATTTTGTATGATACAATAATTTTAAATTACTGTATCGTACCAAGTTTTTTAGTAGGACATTAGTATTCAATATCAAATAATAAAATAATCTTATATATATATGTTGCTTTTGTACTTAAATATAAACAAATACGACTCATGAATGATATAAGGTTAATTGTTAGAAATATGACTAGTTTTTAGTGCAAAACACATTGCACTAAATAAAAATTTTAGACAAAGTAATGATATTTCTCATAACAATCGTTGAAGTTGTAGAGACCTTATTTTGCATCAACATATTTTATACCAAATGTAAATGTAGTTAGATACTAATTGAGAATTTTTAAAATTTAATTCTATAGATGATAGTAAAGATCTACGAGTGTAGTTTCAAATGCAATAAAAATATCATACAAAGTTATGATATTTCTCGAAACAATCGTCAAGCTGTGGAAAATCGATTTGTGATGTAGCCCAGAAAGTCCAAACAAAAGCCTTTTTATTTTATTTTATTTTATTCAAATATCTTATGTATTTAAATCAAATCTAATTATATTAAGATTTGATTTGATTTTATTTTATTTTATTTTAGAATATTTATTTTATTTCCTTGTATTCTAATTTAGGGTTTTGAGAAGCTATTATATAAAGCCTCTTATGCCTTATGTTATTTGAAGTCTTGGGAACAATATATTTTTATCAGTGAAAATTTCACTCTTTGTTACCCTTAGATTAGGGTTGCATCATGTTACCCTTGAATTAGGGTTTCATCTATCGTTGCTTCTTCTTCTACTTTCGCCGCGTCATTAGTTTTGTATCAGAGCCGAAGTTCCTGCTACGGAGCAAGCATGATCTGAATCCTGATATCATCTGATTAAAGTTTTAAGAAAGAGAACAACACACATGGTCAATAAGATCGGGAGGATCGTTTGAGTATGAGGGGGCATACCAACCGTTTCAATGACGATCGTATTGACAGGTTACTGAAGGATTTTAAATTGGCTACCAATCGTCGAATCAAGGTAAACATTGCTTATCGAGATGCTATCTCATGCTATGAAAAAAATTTCAAAACCATCTTTTTTTTCATCAACTGGACATGGGGATGTTGTCTTCAGGCTATGAAAAGGTTTTCGATTTTTTTTCATCAATCGGATGGCTTCAATGTTACTTTGAATAAGGAACACTCGAGAAGAATTTATCGTATTCCGATAAGATCAACAATTATAATTCCCAATGTAACTATTGAATAAAATAAATATTTTGGATTCTTGATGGTGATGGTGTTGTGAATTCGAGGACGAATTCTTGTCAACCAGCCCAGAAAGTCCAAAACAAAAGCCTTTTTATTTTATTTTATTTTATTTTATTCAAATATCTTATGTATTTAAATCAAATCTAATTATATTAAGATTTTATTTTATTTTATTTTATTTTATTTTAGAATATTTATTTTATTTCCTTGTATTCTAATTTAGGGTTTTGAGAAGCTATTATATAAAGCCTCTTATGCCTTATGTTATTTGAAGTCTTGAGAATAATATATTTTTATCAGTGAAAATTTCACTCTTTGGTACCCTTAGATTAGGGTTGCATGTTACCCTTGAATTAGGGTTTCATCTATCGTTGCTTCTTCTTCTACTTCCGCCGCGTCATCAGTTCTATGATGGAGAGTGAAACGCAGTAGAAGCCATAAGGGATAAAACCCTAATTTTTTTATTAATAAAAAACAATTCCCCTAACAATGAATAGAAGATAGGTTTATATAGAGTTCAAGCAAAACCCTAAAACTAAAAATATGAAAATTACAAAAATAGCTTAAAGTATTAAAAGTGCGAAAAAGAGGATAGATGAGCCCGAATGCCTAAAAAAGCCCATATCTCACGAGCAAAGCTCGTGACTTGCGTTCGTGACGTCGTTTCCTTCGAAACAAGGTGCTGTGGGTAAAAAACTGACACCGGAGCTCCAAACTGCTAATTCACCGAACTATCTGCATCATTCCCGCCGGGATAAAAAAGATTCGCCCTCGAATCTGACCCGATCTCCCCATCAGAAGAGTCACCTGCATAAGGAATCAGATGCTTAACATTGAAAACATCATTCGTGCGGACATGGCTAGGCAAACGTAGTCGATAAGCATTCGGATTGATCCGCTCCACAATCTCTACTGGACCAATCTTCCGGGCGGCCAGTTTATTGTATTCACCAGCAGGGTACCGATTCTTTGTTAAAACTGCCCATACATAGTCACGAACTTCGAACTGAACAGGACGACGATGAGAATCTGCCTGAGACTTATATTTGGCGGTGCTCAAGACCAACTGATCATGAGTCTGTTGGTGGGTTTGGCGAATCTGTGAGACAAGTTCCTCAGCAGTTGTATGAAGACGAATTTTGCTAAGCAGTGCTAACAAGTCTACTGGACCCCTAGGCACAATACCATACATCACCTGAAAAGGACAAAAACCCGTGGATCTATTAAGATCATGGTTATGGGAAAACTCCGCCTGCGGTAAGCGCTGATCCCAAGCCTTCGGATGATCTCCTACCAGACTGTGCAACAAGTTACGAAGAGATCGGTTAACCACCTCTGTCTGACCATCCGTCTGAGGGTGGTAAGCACTACTGAAGTTGAGCTGTGTATTCACCATACGCCATAAGCTGCGCCAAAAATGACTCACAAACCGGGTGTCACGGTCAGAAACAATGGTACTGGGAAAGCCATGAATACGATAAATCTCCCGAAAGAAATGTTGCGCAACACACACTGCATCAGATGTTTTTTTACAGGGGATGAAGTGTACCATCTTAGAAAAACGATCAACCACCACAAAAATAGAATCGAATCTATGCTGAGTCCGGGGTAAACCAAGAACAAAATCCATACTGATATCGGTCCATGGCTGAGCCGGAACCGGCAGGGGTAAATAAAGACCTGCATTTGTGGATGTTCCCTTGGCCAACTGACAAATTCGACAACGGGCGACAAAACGACCAACTTCCTTCCGCATCGATGGCCAAAAATAGGAGGACGACAGCAACTGGTATGTTCGATCACGGCCCACATGACCTTCATTATGCAGCTCCTGGATCAGCCTCGGACGCAAACTACAGTCAGGGATACACAGCTGTACGCCACGAAAGAGAAAACCATCTTCCAATAAAAAAATCAGAATGTTCGCCCTGCTGAATCAGTTCCAGAACCCGAGAAAAGAATGAGTCAGTAACATAAAGGTCAACAAAAGAATCAAATCCAGGAACCTGAACGCGCATCTCAGTCAACAGAGTGTGACGTCGGCTCAAAGCATCAGCAACCCGATTCGTAATACCAGCCTTGTGCTTGATGACAAAAGTGAACTGTTGCAAATAGGCTATCCAAGCAGCATGTCTATGAGATACTTTGTCTTGACTACCAAGGTACTTCAAAGAATCATGATCAGTATATAGCACAAATTCATGCTGAAACAAGTAATGACGCCAATGTTTGATAGCCTAAACGATCGCATAAAATTCAATATCATAAGTACTAAATCGCAGTTTGGCATTTTCCAATTTCTCACTAAAGAAAGCCACAGGACGCCCTGATTGGGAGAGAACTGCCCCAATACCAAATTTAGATGCATCACAATGAAGCTCGAATGGCTGGGAAAAGTCGGGCAGCACCAAAATAGGCGTTGTGGTAAGACGCCGTTTAGCTTCTACAAATGCTGCATCAGCATCGTCGGACCAACTAAATTTTGTGCCCTTCATGCAATCCATAATCGGGGCCATAATACTGCTAAAATGGGGAATAAAACGCCGATAAAACGATGCTAAACCATGAAAACTACGAACCTCGGTAATGGAAGCAGGTCGAGGCCACTGGTCCACAGCAGCAACTTTGCTCGGATCAGCTCGTAACCCGTCAACAGAAACAATATAACCCAAAAATTGAACAGCTGGGGACATAAACGAACATTTGACAGTAGCACCATAAAACTTATCTCGACGCAACACCAATAACACCTCACGTAAATGGGATAGATGCACAGAATGGTTTGAACTATAAATCAGAATATCATCGAAGTAAACAACAACAAAATTACCGATGAAAGGCCTCAATGCCTGATTCATGATACGCATGAACGTGCTAGGCGCGTTGGACAAGCCAAACGGCATCACCATCCACTCAAACAAGCCCTCACACGTCTTAAACGCCGTCTTCCACTCATCACCAGGACGAATCCGAATCTGATGGTATCCACTCTTCAAATCAAGCTTGCTAAACATAGAAGCACCACCCAACTGGTCTAACAGATCATCCAGGCGATGTATAGGAAACCTGTAGCGAACAGTGATCTTGTTAATAGCTCGGTTGTCCACACACATACGCCAAGAACCATCCTTCTTCGGTGTCAGTAATGCCGGAACTGCACAAGGGCTGAGACTTTCCCGAATATGTCCCTTCTCCAACAAATCCTCCACCTGTCGACGTAATTCTTCATGCTCCTTCGGGCTCATTCGGTAGTGGGGTCGATTTGGGAGAGCAGCACCAGGGACCAGGTCGATCTGATGTTGAATATCTCTCAGAGGAGGTAACTCGGGTGGTAAATTCGCTGGAAACACATCTGCAAACTCCTGCAAAAGAGACTGAATGACAGGACTATGGTCCGCCTTGGAATTAGGCACAACAGCGTCACAGAACAATAGGAAAACCACGCCAGCCTCTTCCATGGCTGTCTGAAAAGAAGCACGGGACAACAAAGTCGATGTGGAAGGAGTAGAGTGAATGCTCAGGGGTCGAGGCTTTGCTGGCATAAGAATGATCTTTTTTCCCCGAAAGAGGAATGAGTACCTATTTGCACGTCCATCATGTATAACAGACAGATCGTATTGCCAAGGACAGCCAAGCAGTAGATGACAAGCATCCATAGGGACAATATCACAAAAGACTTCATCATGGTATGTTTGCCCTACAGAAAAAGAAACAAGCACGCGCTTGGAGACGGTGATATCAGTACCTTTGCTTAACCAGGCGAGCTTGTACGGCTTGGGATGCGATTCCGTCCTCAACCCTAGCTTCAAAACCGCTGCTTCGGATACGACATTCTCGCAGCTGCCAGCATCAATGATGAAGGTGCACACCTTCCCGCCGATCGTACACGTCGACTGGAACACGTTACTTCTCAGCTAGTCGCTCTGCTCAAGAACGCGAGGAGACAGGAAAGTACGGCGCAGCATCAGCACTGCTCCAACATCGCCAGTCACAATTTCTTCCGCATCCTCAGGCAAGTCATCATCGTAGGTATCAAATTTTGGAGGGCCATCAAGAATAATAGGATTCGGTTCGAACGCCTCCTGAGAGAAGAGATCCCTAGCACCCGCAACGTTTGGACACTCTACCTGACGATGCCCTAATTCACCACAGCCATAGCACCGTAGATTGCTTGAAGAACGGGTTGGTGTACCGCACCCAGGAGGGAGCTGATCAGGTGTTGGACGGCGCCCAGGAGGGATCGGATCGGGTGTTGGGCGGAGAACTGGTTTGGACGCCGAAATCCTTGAAGGAGCACTGGTCCTTACACCAGTCTGGGTCCGGCGAGCCGACTGCTTTTCTGCCTGGAGGGCACGCCGATGGGCTTCGGAAACAGAGGATGGATCGAACATATTCAGCGTATCTTGAAGCTGAAGGCGTAACCCGCCAATATAGCGGGAGACCCGCTGTTGCGGCGACTCGGTCACAGTTGTGCGAGCCAGCAGCTGATAGAATTCTTCGGTATATTCATCCACAGATCTGGGTCCCTGACGAAGATTCTGAAGTCGCTGGTAGAGTTCCCGCTCGAAGTTGTAGGGAAGGAAAGCCTTGCGGATTTTTCGTTTGAATTTCTCCAAACTCTGGACTTTATCCTTGCCTGCACGCACGCGGTTCTGCTTCACCTGCTGCCGCCAAGCCTGTGCCCTACCGCGTAGGTGGATGGTGACTAACGCGACCCTTCTCTCCTCCGGAACTTCCTTGAAGTCCAAGACTTCTTCAATCTGGGATAACCAATCGATAAGTGCCTCCGCCTTAAGGCTGCCATCAAAGTCCGGGACGTCTATCTTGAAACCAAGCTCCCAGCGGCGGGGGTGAGAAGTAGTCTGGTCGATCCCCTCCCCAAAAGGGTTAACCATACCTTCAACCTCTGTGCCTTGTTGCCTGGCAGTAAGAACAGCCACCTGACGGGTAAGATCGGCTACCTGACGGCGTAGGTCAGCATCTTCACAATCATCTACATCACTTGTATCTCTAGTCACTCTAGCGCCACCGCGACCGCTGGTTCTTGCTCGTACCATCGCGCATGACTACCTGTGTTTGATACCACTATGATGTAGAGTGAAACGCAGTAGAAGCCATAAGGGATAAAACCCTAATTTTTTTATTAATCAAAAACAATTCCCCTAACAATGAATAGAAGATAGGTTTATATAGAGTTCAAGCAAAACCCTAAAACTAAAAATATGAAAATTACAAAAATAGCCTAAAGTATTAAAAGTGCGAAAAAAGAGGATAGATGAGCCCGAATACCTAAAAAAGCCCATATCTCACGAGCAAAGCTCGTGACTTGCGTTCGTGACGTCGTTTCCTTCGAAACAAGGTGCTGTGCGTAAAAAACTGACACCGGAGCTCCAAACTGCTAATTCACCGAACTATCTGCAGCAAGACAAAGTATCTCATAGACATGCTACTTGGATAGCCTATTTGCAGCAGTTCACTTTTGTCATCAAGCACAAGGCTGGTATTACGAATCGGGTTGCTGATGCTTTGAGCCAACGTCACACTCTGTTGACTGAGATGCGCGTTCAGGTTCCTGGCTTTGATTCTTTTGTTGACCTTTATGTTACTGACTCATTCTTTTATCGGGTTCTGGAACTGATTCAGCAGGGTGAACATTCTGATTTTTTTATTGGAAGATGGTTTTCTCTTTCATGGCGTACAGCTGTGTATCCGTGATTGTAGTTTGCGTCCGCGGCTGATCCAGAAGCTGCATAATAAAGGTCATGTGGGCCGTGATCGAACATACCAGTTGTTGTCGTCCTTCTATTTTTGGCCATCGATGCGGAAGGAAGTTGGTCGTTTTGTCGCCCATTGTCGAATTTGTCAGTTGGCCAATGGAACATCCACAAATGCAGGTCTTTATTTACCCCTGCCGATTTCGGCTCAGCCCTGGACCGATATCAGTATGGATTTTGTTCTTGGTTTACCCCGGACTCAGCGTGGAATCGATTCTATTTTTGTGGTGGTTGATCGTTTTTCTAAGATGGTACACTTCATTCCCTGTAAAAAAAAAACATCCGGTGCAGTGTGTGTTGCGCAGCTTTTCTTTCGGAAGATTTATCGTATTCATGGCCTTCCCAGTACCATTGTTTCTGATCGTGACACCCGGTTTGTGAGTCATTTTTGGCGCAGCTTATGGCGTATGGTGAATACACAGCCAACTTCAGTAGTGCTTACCACCCTCAGACGGATGGTCAGACAGAGGTGGTTAACCGATCTCTTGGTAACTTGTTGCGCAGTCTGGTAGGAGATCATCCGAAGGCTTGGGATCAGCGCTTACCGCAGGCGGAGTTCGCCCATAACCATGCTCTTAATAGATCCACAGGTTTTTATCCTTTTCAGGTGATGTATGGTATTGTGCCTAGGGGTCCAGTAGACTTGTTAGCACTGCCTAGCAAGATTCGTCTTCATACAACTGCTGAGGAACTTGTCTCACAGATTCGCCAAACCCACCAACAGACTCATGATCAGTTGGTCTTGAGCACCGCCAAATATAAGTCTCAGGCAGATTCTCATCGTCGTCATGTTCAGTTCGAAGTTGGTGACTATGTATGGGCAGTTTTAACAAAGAATCGGTACCCTGCTGGTGAATACAATAAACTGGCCGCCCGGAAGATTGGTCCAGTAGAGATTGTGGAGCGGATCAATCCGAATGCTTATCGACTACGTTTGCCTAGCCATGTCCGCACGACTGATGTTTTCAATGTTAAGCATCTGATTCCTTATGCAGGTGACTCTTCTGATGGGGAGACCGGGTCAGATTCGAGGGCGAATCTTTTTTATCCCGGCGGGAATGATGCAGATAGTTCGGTGAATTAGCAGTTTGGAGCTCCGGTGTCAGTGTTTTACCCACAACACCTTGTTTCGAAGGAAACGACGTCACAAACGCAAGTCACGAGCTTTGCTCGTGAGCTATGAGCTTTTTTAGGCATTCGGGCTCATCTATCCTCTTTTTTCGCACTTTAAATACTTTAGGCTATTTTTGTAATTTTCATATTTTTAGTTTTAGGGTTTTGCTTGAACTCTATATAAACCTATCTTCTATTCATTGTTAGGGGAATTGTTTTTTATTAATAAAAAATTAGGGTTTTATCCCTTTAGGCTTCTGCTACGTTTCACTCTACATCATATATGAGAAAAATATCATATGAGAAAAATATATGTAAAAAATATAGAAAAAGTTATCGTATTTCTCATAACATTCGTCGAATTTGTCAGAAATATATTTTGCGTCAACAAATTTCATATCAAATTGAAATGTAATTCTACATCTATTTATAAATTTTAATTTTTTATTGCATATATGGTTGCAAAGATTTACAAGTCTAATTTCTAAATATAAAAAATAACATATTAAAAAGAAACTTATAGACAAAGTTTTTCTATTTCTTGTTGTAGTCGTGGAAGTTGTCAAAACCGATTTTGCACCAACAAATTTCGAATCAAATTAAGATTCAATTATGCACCTAGTTTATAATAAAAAACAAATCATATTAAAATAAAAAGTTTAGATAGAATTATGATAGTTTTGGTGACAATTTTTGAAACGTAAAAAACGATTTAGCATAAATAATTTTTAGATAAAAGTGTAATGTAATTCTACAACGATTGAGAAAACTTAAAATTTAATTCCATATATGATTGCGAAACTCTATGAGTGTAATTTCAAATGAAAAAAATATCATATTAAAATTTAAAAAAAAATCAAATAATGCAATGATATTTCTCGAAGTTGTAGAAAACTAATTTTGCATCAATTTTTTTTTGAATAAAACTGAATGTGATTCTATCGTGATTGATAATGTTTTAAAGTTTAATTCCCATACATGGTTGTGAATTTTACCATTCTGGTTTCTAATGCAAATAGTAGCATATTAAGATAAAAAAAATTAAATAAGTTATGATATTTCTCATAACTATTGTAGAAAACCTCATAAATCAATTATACATAATAAATCAGTTAAACTTCAACGGTTTTTAGATCAAATTAAAATACAATTTAAAGAACAATTTTTTTTTAAAATATACATTTTTATTTTATTCATATATATATTTTGAAATATTGACATTTGTTTTTTACTTTTTTAACTATTTCAAAAAGCGATTGTAAAAAATAATTTTTTTAAAAAAACATTTGTCTTTTATTTTGTTATTGTAAATAATCTTATAATTCAAAATAATTCAAGATAATTGATAATAATAATAATTTAAAAAATTGGATGATACAACTGTATTAAAATTATCTTAATCTCAACGTCCAACACTTTAGTTTAAAAAGAAGTTACGAAAAATTAAATTGGAATAAATGAACTCTTTCCAAAAAAAACCATGACTTATAAAAAGATATATTTAAGGTTTGTTACCGTATAATTTGAACATTACCTTTTGCTATCTTATAATCGAACTAAATTATATTTAAAACTTTATCTGATATGTTAAAATGTGATGGGCCAAACGGCAGCTCTTTCATTATTATTATTTTATATATATATATATATATCAATATATGACCTTTATCAGGATGAAATAAATTCTTTTTAATCACAGTAGAAAACAGACGGTGCTAACCCTCAATAGTTATTGCTTTTAAAAAGACTTGATCGGTATCCATACGAGAGCCAGGTTTAAATTTTAAAAGTTTTGAACCAATTATATGGAGTGTTCTAAAATACTTTTCAAGCTTTCGTATCATGCCAACAAATTCTTTTTAAAATTTATTTAATTATTTCAAATAGTTTGAAGATTATTTTGTTACATATAATTTAAAAATAAATTATTAAACCCCAAAACTATTTATTAATAATCCTTTAAAATTTGTAGAATATAGATAATATTTTTGTAAGAATTTAAAAACCAATAACAACGGAGTTTTGTTAATACAAATATGTTTTTTAATCGTTTTTATTTTTTATTTTAAAAAAATAATATATCTCAAACCATAGTGTCAAAAAATCGAAATACCATTGATTTTTTATATATACATATTTCAAATAAATTGGACTGCATATGTTGAAAAATACATGTAATTGAATTGTGAAATTAGTTAGAAAAAACAATTGTGTTACAGTTGCGCAATTATGTGTAATTTAATTTTCGAAAACCAATTGTTTTAGTTGTAGAATTACGTACAAAATGTGTTAGGTAAATTATAAGAAAAGAGTTGCGTAAATAGGAATTTGGTTGCGAAAAAATAATTGTGTTCGAAATTACTTTCAAAATATGTTGCGTAAATATGAAGAAATCAGTTGCGTAAATATGACTTTGGTTGCGAAATAAGTCTCAAAAAGTAATTGTGTTCTAGATGTCAAATTACGTATAATTTGGTTTAAAAAAACAATTATGTTCCAATTGCGTAATTAAGTGTAATATGGATGTGGAAATAATATAAAACAAAAATAAAGATTCTCCAAAAAATATCGCTAATGAATTTCGTTTTGTTCATCTTGAAAAAATAAAAGCATTTATGTTTTTCGGATTATTATGATTAAAATAGCTAATAATACATCAATTAAAAATTAATGACGAAATAAAATAATTTCTCTTACATTATTTAATTTAGCATTGAAATATTCACTCTAAAATTAATTAATTTGAAATATTTGTAAGTTCTAATTTAAGGAAGAAAAGATTGATTCATAGACTAACATAAGATTTTTTTTTTAATTTTTAATTTATTGTATTTCAAAAATATTGTTGATAATCGGTTGAATACTTGCTCTCTACTTCTGTTATCATTCTCTAAGGATTATTCTCTAAGGGATTCCCATGTATTGTTCCTCTTCATCATTGGATAGCTCATCTCTGATCTGAAATGGAAAATTTTCCAGACTTAAGATACTCTGTCAACAATCAACAATAGAAGATAACAAAAGAAGCTAAAGACGAGACTGGATTACTCAGAATATAGAATATACGCTTCGTAAGCTTTCTCATCTAAGCAAGCTTCTAAAATGAGAGAACTATTTATGCAGAAACTTTGAAAATGAAAAGAAAACAGAGGATTGTTACCCTATGGAATTTCCAGATAAAGCAGATCACGTCTCAGTTCAATTTCCACAAAGTGTTAAAGACTCATTAACAAATGAAAGGAAATATATGCTTGTTCTGAAAGTTCAATCAAGGAATTCCAAAGAAGCAAATTATCAACGATTTCAGATGAAACTCAAAAGTGAATGCAACTTAAGCATTTGAGACTCTCGCTATATGCTTCTTGAATTCAACTCAAAAGAGGGCATGCGCAATGTTAGGACTAAAAATATATTGAACATGGGTAATTCAATAATGCGTCTGTTGAAATGGACTCTCAAGTTCAATACGAAAATCAAGTGCCCCATTAGTCATGTCTGGATTAAATTTGAGAGATATTCTGAGTTCATGAATAACGAAAAGATGGTATACTCTATAGCTAAGTCCATTGGAAGCCCATTGAAAATCAAGATTCCAGAGAAGAACAGAGCATATCACAACTCATGCTCGGCCTAGGTTGAACTTGATCTGGCTAGAAAGATACACTAGGATGTTTAGGTTGGTTTCGGGGAGAACCAGGGCTGCTGGATCACCGCCAAACACAAGGATCTCCCAAAATACTGTGACCTTTATCACTACATTGGTCATGAGTCCTCTGCCTACAAAAAACCACAAGATAGAATCAAGAAGCAAGGTACGATGGCCATCAAAACAGTTATAAAAGATTATGAGGCCAACAAGAAATAATATAGCCATAAAAATGAAGTTACCAACGGCTTCAATAAATCAAACAATCAGGTGTTAAAGTCAATCATTGTTTCTCCTGATAAAAGTAAAGTTTCATGTTCCATTACTTACAAGAATGGTGACATTTCTTCTAATCACTCTAACATGCAAGAAAGTGAGATGAGAACTCCAAAAGATAGTAAAGTTTTTGAAGCCATTCAATCCTTGGAAAAATTATATAATATGGACTTTGATAACAAAAGATTTGAGCCTCCTAATCCTAATTCATAAACAATGGGAAGCCTAAAAGAGCCTCCAACATACAAGAAAAATGAATGTGATACTGAATTCCAGAAGGTCTTGAACAAAAATCTCAAAAATGTCAGAGGTGTGAAGAAAGTGAACAACATTGCCATAAATTCCCTAAGGTTTTTAGGGACTACCAAAAAGACTAAGTTAAGTTCAAGGTTATTAAAATCTTAAACTGGAACCTTAGAGGTATTAACAATAATTCTACGGTTAGAAGACTCAATTGCATTATATTTAAATAAAATATATCTCTTCTAGCTATATAAAAGCCTTTGACAAAAAATTGAAAACATGAATTTTATCTCAAATAAACTTGATATATGTGCTGCTAATTTGTCAAATAAGATCTGGTTTTGCTGGAAAAAATAATTCTCTATGAAAGTGATTACAAACCATACCCAATGCCTCAATTTGGAAATCTCGGAATCAAATTTAAACTTAAATTTCCTACGAACTATAGTGTATGCAAAGTGTCTGTATTATAACAGGCGGGAACTTTGGAATATATTGAAGAACATCTCTGAAACTTCAACAAACAAAGAATTGTATACCATGGGGTATTTTAACGTGGTTGTTTCCCCAGATGAGCAGATTGACTGTCTTACTTACTAAATGGATAGCATTGAGGAATTCGATGGCATGATAAGGTAGTGAAACCTAGAAGTTGCAGGTTTCTATGGTTCCAAATATACATTGAACAAGAACTCTAAATAGAAAAGACTTGATAGAGTTCTTGTTAACTCTACATGGTCACCATTTCAATGATACTAAAGTGATGCATATGACTAGAACATTTTCTAATCACATCCCTCTATGCATCACTATTGTTAATGATAAAACTGTTTACCATAAAAGTTTCAAATTTTTAGATATGTGGATCCATGATACTGAGTTTATCCTTTTTGTGGAAAGAAATTGGAATAAAGAGATCAATGGATACCCTCTTTTTACTTTTTGGCAAAACTAAATAGATTAAAGCATGGTTTAAAATACTAGAATAAATCACACTTTGGTAACATTTTCAATAAGGTGCAGGATGATGAAATCAAAGCCAAGGAGATAAAAATCAATCACCAAACATTTAACAATTCTGATTCTAAATGTGAGCTCTCTAAAGAAAATATCGAGCTACTCCTAGCTCTTAAAATGGAAGAAACCTACTGGTACCAGAAATGTTATACAAATTTGCTTAGTGATGGAGATAAGAACGCCAAGTTGTTCTACACTTTTGTTAAAAAATAGAAAGAAGAATAACATTAATAGTATTAAGGAGGGTGAGGAATGAATTACTGCCAAGACGCTTATTGGCCAATCTGTTGATGCTTACTTCAAAATTCTCCTTTCTGAATCTTCTTACCCCTGCAAAGAGGAAGAAGATAATCTCATGAATAACAACATTTTCAATAGCATTCCCAAAATTATCAATGACAATTAGTATGAGAGCTTAATGTCTACCCCAAGTGAGCCGGAAATCCATGAAATTATAACTAACCTTAATCCTTGTAGTGTTGCAAGTATGGGTGGATTGAATGGCTGGTTTACAAAATATGTTGGGATCTTATCAAAAATGATCTTTGTTTAGCAATAACTGACTTCATTAAAGGCCAGAAATTCCATAAAGGTATTCTTGTTACAGGTATCTACTTAATAGCTAAATATTCTAACTCAACTAATTGGAAAAAATTTAGGCCAATAAGACTTTGTAGTATTCTTAACTGAATAATGTCCAAGATTGCAAATAATAGATTGATATTTCTTTTTCCTAAAGTTATCTCTAGAACATAAGGGGCCTATGTTTTAAACACAACTATCCAGGACCATATTTTGATAGATAAAGAATTATTTTTTGACCTTAACAAGAATAAGAAAGCTAATAACATTTTAATTCGGGTGGATATGTCGAAGTCTTTTGACAAGCTCTCCCACATATTCATCTTTAAATTCTTGATTATTTTGGTTTTTTCGTTAAGTTTGTTAATTTAATTAACAACTTGATTAGATATGTCTATGTATTTATTCTTATTAATGGCAGTGTGTTTGATTTCTTAAAAACCAAAAGAGGCTTGAGACAGGGGGGTCTCTTTTCCCCTAGTCTTTTTATTCTGGCTGAAGAAATGCTTATAAGGGATTTATATAACATATTATATGATAACAAAGATATATAATACTATTCTAGAAGTAATTTGCTTATTCCTAGCCTTGTGTTTGCTGATGAAAGGCTTATTGGCCTAAAGTCTTGGATATTCTGATCTAATATAACAGTTTGGTAAATTTTATAAAAAGTCTTGGGAAGTTACCGCAGCTTTATCATAATATATCTGGGCAAACGATTAATAATTATAAGACAAAGATCATTTTACCCTCTATAATCAACAATGTGAGACTTGCTGTTATTACTAATCTGTTTGGTTTCAGTTTAAGTTTATTCCCGACTGACTACTTGGGGATTAATTTAAATAACAACAACAAATATAGTAACTTCATCAACTTGATCAATAAAATCAATACTAGAATTAAAGATTGGGAAGACAAGAAGCTTTCCTTTGTTGGGAGACTAACACTGATTGGCTTTGTCTTGATGTCTATTCATATCTTTGGATTCAGAGTTCTGTTATTCCTAAGTCTATTGTCCATAAAATTGAAAATACTTTCAACAAATTCTTGTGGGGATCCTCTTTAACTAAAAACATAATACACTGGTCATCATGGAGTTCTATGTGCAAGCCATTTAAAAAAGGGGGCTTAAAAATTTGTAGTATCAATGACCTCCAAGATTCTTATTCTTGTAAGTTGTGGTTAAACTTTAAAAACAACAAAAGTTTATGGGCTAATTTAATGCATAATATCTACTGCAAAAAGCATAATCCTTTGCAGGATTCCTACACTAAACCAGGTTCAAGCACATGGAAAAGACTCATCAAAATTAAACACATAGCTGAGCCTAACATTTCCTGGAATTTGGGAAATAGAGACTTAGAGTTCTGGCTCGAGAACTGGTATGATCATCATTCTTTAATTTTACTTAATGACAACTGTAATAGTATAGGTTATATACAACAATTAGTCAAGGAATACTGGAAAGACAATGAATGGGATAACAGCAAGCTTAAAAGCTTTTTTAAACAAGAAGCCATTTAACAGGTTCAAAATATTTCAATCAAAACTAATAAGGAAGACTCTATCGTCTGAAAGTTGTCCAAAAAACAGTAAATTCTGCACTAAGCATACCTGGAATCACCCGAGAACAAAGCACAACAGCTCCAATTTGTTTGGTAAAATGTGGAACTCGGTAATCCTTATAAAAATTCATTCTTTCATGGAAAATCTTACACAACTACATTCATGTGGATGCTATCCTACAAAAAAAGAATTTTGTTATGGCATCAAAATGCCAATTCCGCTGTAATATTGAATGCCCTAAACATCTATTCGTTAAATGTGATTTTGCTTGGAGTTTGTGGTGCTACTATGCTAGTAGTTTCAAAATCAAAATTCAAATATTTATGACAATTAGACATATGTTAAAAGCTTGCTATGTTCTACTACTGCTTTGGTTCATTATAACAATATATCCAATTGTAATTCTTTGGACTATTTGGAAATATAAAAATGACTCTAAAGTCAACAACAAGTTTCAAAACACAAAAACATCAATCAGGTACATAAACAACATTATATCTAGTATGGATTACTCCAATTGTATTAGGTCTAAGCACTGTAAAAAAGACTACAATGTTACTAAAAATTGTATTCTTCACAATCAGAAGATTACTTAATTTAAGTGGCGTCACCCTAAGCCTGAATATCTGAAGCTCAACACTGATGTTTTGTGCCATCAGAATAGAGAATCGGGGGGGGGGGGGGGGGGGTATCATTATCACGGACCCCACTGGAGATATTATCATTAGAGCTACTTATCTATATGGTAAACTAACACCGATTATGGCTGAATCCCGTGCCTTGCTTGATAGCTTACTGATCTGCAAAAAGAATAACTGGAATAAGGTTGAAATTGAAACTGATTCTCAGATTTTAGTTAACGTGATCTCAAGTGGTAGGTACCCTTGACATTTGAACCAAATTCTTCACTGTTGTATAATATTAATATTTATATCTATGACTATTTCTTACATTTCAAGGGTCCAAAACAAGGTAGCAAATTGGATGGCTAGATGGACCTTGAAATGTAAAATGAAAACCGAGTTTTCTAACTTTCAACCTCCAAATTTTCTAAAAGCAATCACTCTGCTATAAAGTTTAAGCCTATGTCATTTTAATTTTGAAGAATAATCAGATTGATACCTTTTCGTTTTATCAATTAATGCTCATTTAGAACTCTGATTTTCTCTAACGGTCAGCAAGCAATGCTTCACAAACGCTTCTTTCTATTTTATCTTTTTTTCAGTCTTTGTTTATCATCTGAGAAAGTAAAGCTCGTGCTCTGATAAAAATGGTTGAACTAAAAGTTTAATGGTTGCTTAAAGTGACTATTGTCGCAAACCCATGTCTTTAAAAGTCCTCATGCCTGATCGTACTCTTTATTCTAAACCCTTTTGCTGCCATTACTTTCCGGTAGTGAAGATGAAAAAGAGTTGGAATAGCCTGGCTCATGAATCCTAAAAATGAAGCTTTTAACATTATAGGTGCTTTCAAAATAAGAAGTTTGGTTGTGCTTTCTCTCCAATTTTTTCTCAAACTTATTATGCATAAATGTGTAAGATTAAGGGTTTGGTTTATTTAGTCTCAAAATCTTTAAAAACTTGTAAGACCATTGAACCTCTTTCCTATTCATTAATAAAAAACCATGTTTTCTATTTATTAATAAAAAAACCATGTTGAATAATATATATATATATATATATATATATATATTTATTTATTTTGTTGGTAATTAATTTAAAAAATAGTTATGGATCTTAAATTTATCCCAAATAATTTATTATAAATCTACCTTTCGAAAATTCGGAGTCATTAAATTCGTTCGCTAACATATTCAGGCCTGGTTGGTTCAAAAATACCTAAAAGCACAAAAAATTCTAAACTCCAGGATGGGTGTGTGTGGATAGAAAAATCTGACACCATTTAATATAGTAGTAGTCCAATAGGTACTTGTAGTATCTTCTTCATCTCCAAAACTAAATGAGAACTAACAACCACTACCTTTACTAAATTGAATTCTTCATCTACTTCACATAACCACTTCAATTCTTCCGCCATTATATTACTCAAGATCCCTCTCATCTTCTTCTCTTCAGTATCACCACCAATGGCTCCATTCAAGCCCAATTACTTAAAACTATCTTACCAATACATCGTTAACCATTTCTTCTCAATCCTCTCCCTCCATTTCCTTCTCTACATCCTCTCAAAATACCTAACAAATCCCGATGAACTAATCCAACGCTGGAAATCTCTCCCTTCACTCGATCCGATCCAAACCCTATGTTTATCACTGGCCCTTCTTTTCATCTCCATGGTTTATTACATTAGAAAACCAAGAACAGTCTATATAGTTGATTACTCGTGTTTCAAACCACCAATCACATGCCGTGTTCCTTTCGCGACGTTTCTCGAACATTCTAGTTTGATTTTGAAGAACAATCCAGAAAGCGTAGAGTTTCAGAAGAGGATTATGCAAAGAGCTTGTATTGGTGAAGAGACGTGTATACCCCCGGCGATTCATTATATTCCTCCTCAGCCTACTTTGGAGGACGCGAGAGAGGAGGCTAAACTCGTCATTTTCTCTGCTATGGAGTTGTTATTGGAGAAAACTGGTTTGAACCCGAAAAACATTGATATATTGATCGTGAATTGTAGTAAATTTGCTCCGACTCCGTCTTTATCGGCTATGGTGATTAATAGATTTAAGTTGAGGAGTAATATCAAGAGCTTTAATATATCGGGTATGGGTTGTAGTGCCGGTTTGATATCCATCGATTTAGCTCAGGATCTATTACGTGTTCATCCCAACTCTAACGCTGTCGTTTTGAGTACAGAGATTCTCTCACAAGGTAATTAATTTTTCTTTTTAAAATTTTCGTAATTTCTATTCTTTTCTTTTTCCATATACAGAAGTAAATCTGATCGATATTGACCTGTTAAAAATCTTTCTTTTAAATTTAAATTTGTTATTTTATATACATATGCTATGTTAGAGCAATTCCCAGATGTGTTAGATTAAAATCCGGTTAAATCCCGGTCTATTTTTGTTATATCCTTTTTTTTTTATCAATTTTGTTTTGTAGTCGAATTTTATTTTGTAGTGGCAGAGACGATTTAATTTTTTGAATTTATTTTGAATGGAGATGTGATCTGAGAAAAATAAGTTTTGATATAGTCTAGTTCTATATATGTGGTTAAAAAATTTCGCTAGTCATCGGAATGGTCGTGTATACAAATTTTTTTTTGATATTCTTTTATCAATGGTTTGGTTTTGTATCTGACGTCGTTTAGTCACCACTAGAATGCAAATCAAAAAAATAAAAGTGATCATATACAAATAAAAACAAACAAAAGTGACCGCTAATAAAAAAATCTAACGATATTTGGTCTTTACCGAGAATACGACTTTTTACGATATAGAAGGATTCCAACTACGTTATTAATCCTATACATACATATTTTCTTAGTTGATTATCGTTGTATTTAGATATATTAGTGAGCTAATTTAAGAACAAGCATGTGATAATTTATTTTTGTACTGTTTTTATTAATTAGTTTATATTGGTTGTAATAAGGTTACTACAAAGGGAAAGAACGACCAATGCTTTTACCAAACTGTTTATTCCGAATGGGCAGCGCTGCAATCTTTCTCTCGAATCGCCGTTCACATTGGTGGAGCGCCAAATACAAACTAGTCGATCTAGTGCGAACTCACACCGGCGCAGATGATAACGCGTATTATTGTGCGTACGAGAAAGAAGACAGCGAAGGACATAGAGGGATAGATTTATCAATAAATTTAATGAATATTGCCGGAGAAGCATTGAAGAAAAACATTACAACCCTCGGTCCATTAGTCCTTCCGGCCTCGGAAAAAATATTGTATGTGATTTCTCTAATTGGCCGAAAGTTATTTGGTAAAACTAAATTTAAACCCTACGTGCCCGATTTCAAACTTGCCTTCGAGCATTTTTGCATTCACGCAGGCGGACGGGCAGTTATTGACGCGCTCCAAAAAAGTCTATTGCTAACGGACGAACAAGTCGAGGCATCGAGGATGACGTTGTATCGGTTTGGTAATACGTCGTCGTCTTCGCTGTGGTACGAGTTGAGTTATATCGAGGCTAAAGGGCGAATGAAGAGAGGAGATAGGGTTTGGCAGATAGGGTTCGGAAGTGGGTTTAAGTGTAATAGTGTAGTGTTGAAGTGTAATAGGACTGTCAAGACTCCAACCGAAGGAGCTTGGTCTGATTGTATTAATCGTTTTCCGGTTGATATTCCCCGATCGGTGAAGTTTTAGATTGTTGTACTGCTATAAATTGGTCTTTGATAAAAAGATTAAGTTTTAGGAGCTTAAGTGTATGATTTTTTAAACTATGAGCTGTATTTTTTTGATATTAATCTATACTAAAAGAATACAAGAACTTTTTTATTTTTAAAAAGATTAAGTTTTAGGAGCTTAAGTGTATGATTTTTTAAACTAATAGCTGTATTTTTTTTTTATATTAATCGATACTAAAAAAAAAATACAAGAACTTTTTATTTGGTTCGCCAAATGTTAAAGAAATATATTTTTCACCTCCAAAACTAAATGAGAACCACAACCACTCTCTCAATCATATTGAATTCTTCATCTACCTGCTTAACCGCTTCACTTCTTTCTTCATTGTACTAAGGAAGTAAGGAGAATTTGTATTGGAATATGTTCCATATTAGTAAAATAATTATATAAATGTAAGTTATATTTTTTTATTTAAATTTATTTTTCATAAATTTAATGTTTACTTACATATTTTTTTTTAATAAGGGCTTTATTGAATAGAACGAAAATTACAAGGGTTTAACAGATATATTACAACAATTTAAAAACAAAAGCGGGAGATCCTCTTCATTTTCTTCACCAAGAATTAGGGCTAAAAACTCTAATCCACCAGCCTCAAATATCCCAAATCAAAGCTTTCCAAAAGAGTAATTGCCTTCAACTTCGAAGGCGCTTCCAATCCATTAAAATCAAAACCCAATCGAACCCTCAAGGCCTCTTTAGCAACCCAATCAGCCCCCAGGTTTTGCTCACGAAATATATGCCTAATAACCATCTTTGGCTTGATAAGTCTCCTGCAGCAACTCAACAAAGGGTCAAGGTACCAGGTTGAATTTCCATAGACCAGAAGATTTACCAAAATCGATGAATCCATTTCAACATCGACATTACTCAGCCCCATACTATTGCACATAACCACTCCATCGAGCAAAGCCCGACATTCGGCAATCAGAGGCGAGCCCTTGCCATACAACCTGCCAATGCCTCCAACAATGCTACCATTGCTATTCCTGATAACAGCACCACCAGCAGACTCATGGTTAAAGGTACAGGCCCCATCAACGTTCAATTTATATCGACCTTTCTTAGGATTTTTCCACCTCAAGAACAGTGGTTTGTTAGAAGTCTTTGTTTGATTAACACAACCTATATTAACAGCTTCTCTACCATATGTCCCCCAATGCTTCTTAGTCAGTATTTTCGCATGATCTAAACTGTTTAGAATGTAGATGATATGCTTGATAATCGACTTAGAACTGGTAGATTCATTGTTGTGTTTCTTCTTGTTTCGCCCTGACCAAATAGACCACACTATTATTGCAGGCAAAATGGAGAAAATGTCACAACTTCTTTTACCAGCCCAATACCACTTCATAACAATATGTGTAAGAGTCATATAGGGTTGGACTTGAACTTTGAAGATACCACTAAAATGAAGCCAGACAGCCCAAGCTTGAGGACACTGCACCATAACATGGTTAGTACTTTCAGTATTGTTACAATGAATGCACTTAGAAGCCAGCTGAATATTCTTCTTTTGCATAACATCATCAGTAGGAACCCAACTATGTAGAGCTCTCCATAATAAAAAAGAACAGTTTTTTTGGTGTTAATATAAATGTAAGTTATATATATCATAAAAATAATTATAAATAAATAACAAAATAATTTAGTAAAAATAATTATAAATAAATAACAAAATAATTTAGTAAAAGATAAAATATGCATCATAAAAATAATTGTAAATAAATAAACCAAAATTAAAAATGAAAATTTGTAATTACTATTTAAAAATAAAATAAAATAAATTTACATTATGATTTTTTAACTATGATAGTTTAAGGACGTGTGATTTTTATTTAGTTTAAAGTTTAATATTGAATTAATTAGAAACGATAATATAATTAATATTATGAATGGTTAAATACGAAGATTTGAATAATATTAATTTATCCGAATTCTCAAAGAAACAATGATTTGAATAATATTAATTTTAATAAGTTTAAGTTCGGCTCATCATAATTAGTTAAATAATTAAAAAAAGCAAAAGAGATAATAATAAATGTAAGAATTGAATAATGATTGCTCGTCTATTCCAAAAGTTGGCAAGTTATATTTATACTCATCAATATGGGCCATTGAACTCTGCTGGTCCATAAATACAAATAATCACCTATAGAACTTGTGTTTAGCCTACAAATAATATGATTTAATCTGGTCCAAAATAAGGCTTTACACCCAACATATAATTTCCTTACAAGTAACCCTTTATTTAACGAGTTAGTCGATGTTAGAATATCAAAAGCTCATAGGATGGTCCGAAGATACCAATCTGGAAAACCCGGAAGATACTCAGCTATCAGGGTATTAAGGTAAAATCGAAGTAACGTTTCTCTTACCCTTCGAAGTGTTTCCTGTCTGAAGTGTAAGTCTTCACGTCTTCCAAAGCTAGATGTGTGCGCTTCTGCCACATGTCATTTCTGTTCTGACCAAGGAACACGCTTTACAAGGCACGTGCGCAAAGAATCCCGTCGATTCATATCCTCGGGGATCATATCACGATTATGACCTATGATAGGGTGACAAGTTGGTATATCATTCTTTTCCATAAGTAGGACAAATCTTTACTCTTACTTCTCACACTTCTTTTAGAGAGAGATAATCCTAAACTTAAAGAGAAACTCTACAGCTCGCCTTCGCTAAATTTCCTCGGGCCACCGCAAATTATCCCTGACAAATTAAATTCAATTTGTTTCTACTTTCTCTGGTGACCAAAGTTCATATTAGAGCTCTTACCCCGGTTCGTATCTTCTTCCATACTTTTTTATCTTCTTCGAGTAAGCCTCGACCTTTATTAAATTTATATATTTTTTTCTTGTTTTTAGTTAGGAAGAAAAAATATAAATTTGTTTAAGAAGTTATATAACCGTGAAAATTTGCATAAGCTTCAGGATTTGGAGCTCTTAAAGATAAATGCACTATGATTAGAATCTTTAGAATATGAGAAGGGCAACTTTGAGGCTAAGTCAATGCCGTCATCCTATTTAACAGAAAATTATCCCCACCTCATAAATAGTCAATAATCCAACTAAAGTGAAACGAGCAAAACACGACCCCACAACCATCAAATACCCTTTGGGGAGCCTAACACACAAAATGACCCATTTGGTTAGTTCTCGAACTCCTGTGCCACTGCCACAAGTTTCTTTCACATGGCCTTAACTAGTGACACGGTGGAAGACGTAATAGAAAGCAAGAAATCTGAGAAACAACCACTAATTATGGCATCCCTAACAAAAAAAATGTGTCCAACTAAATGAGGAAGTTGAGATCCGCACAAAAACTAGAAACAAAGGTTCCTCACAAGCCCAAAGGAAGAGAAAGACATTTTTGGAAGCTCTGGAATCTCATAAGATCCCCAACCAATCAAATCTACCAAACTTGGAAGCTCCAATCTTACCTGGTACCCGTTTATATCATAACTATCTGACCTGGTTTTCGATATCAAACCTTCACCCCGTACTAAACTCGAAAGGATGAAATATGAGTATCTGCACCCCCCAACGAGCTCTAAGGATGCGAGCTCGATGGAAAATTCCAGATGATATTAAGTTAAGGTTTTTAGACATATATGAAACATTTTATCTCAGAAAAATTGGACGAACTGATATTTTTTACTCACATGTTTGACTGGAGCTTCTTGTTTTCGTTTTATCAAAGTTCTAAGGAACGTTTTAGTACGCTCGAACTCTGCCATAGCAAGCAAACCCAAATGCATGGATGACTTTGACATCTTTTATAATCTTCTGGGATATTAGGAATTATTTTATCGATGAAGCAACTGATTTCTCAAAGCAAAGTTTCCATTAGGCACAACTACCCCGATTATTAATTTATTGTGGGGAATGGCTTGAAGGTTGTAGTGAACGTACCGAACTTCAAAAATAAAAGAAACTTTTTTGTATTTGTTTGGGGTGCATGAGAGAATGGAATTCTAATTAGTCTGACCAACCCAAACGTTTTTAAAAACTTTTAAAGATGTAATTGTAAGAGTTCCCATACTAAGGAGTACTTCCTTACTTTGAACAAACCTCTTTACCTTAAAATTGATTCTTCAATTCTTGTTTCATCTATATATTTTTTTCATTAACTTTTCATCTCCATCTCTTATCTTGCAGATTACTCAGAGTTATTTAGCGCATCATCTGACCTTGGTAAGACAAAAATTACATTGTTGAGTTCATGAGCCGAACTCAATTGGAACCGTGAGTCTTACAAGTGTTTTACTGCCAACAATCTCATTAAGTTAAGTCCAGAAAAGAAAAAATAAAGTGGAAGTGTCGATACTCCAAAGCTTGAGACCACTATGGGAAAGACTATCAATCTTCCACATGGGGACCGAGCTCCTTAGTAAACGCGTTTTTAAGAAAGAGAATCCTGGCGTCCCTCAAAAGAAAGCGAGATAAAATAAGAGTTTAGAAGCCAATAACACTGCCGCTTTCAAATTTGACTAGGTCGTGGTTGACCGATCCTGCTAAAGTTGCCAACATCATTTTTCTAGGTGACTCTCCTTCAAAAAGAGTAGAGAGAAAACTAGAGGAGGTCGAAGAGAGAGGATTTCATACCGAAAACGTGGAAAATCATGGTTCTCAAGTATTGGTTATGAAGTCTGAGCCAAAAGGGAAACCATCGTGGAAATTAATAGGTTCGAAACCTCCCCAAAATTGTAGTTAGGTATGTAGACGTCATAAGGATAACTTCAGAAATCATTGACCCATTTATCCCCAATGCAGTCTCTTGGCATATAAATTTTTATAACGAGGTAATTTCTCAAACTTCTCGCTCTCGAAAGCCTTCATACTTCCCCTTTCTCCTAATCCATAGAATTTAAAAAATACTCGAGGCATGATGCAAAATGTTACAGTGACGCATGGATCTAAGTATTACGACCTATTTGCCCTAATGGATAAACCCATCAAGCGCGTGATTGATGGATAAGAGGCTGAAAAAGAGAAGTGTTGCATGAAGAAATTAATACTTGAGTAGAAGAGGGTTTGAATTAAAATAACTAGAATTACAAGAAAATGATTATCAAACTATAGAAGAACGTGACAGACCTAAATAGAAAACTTCCAAACAAGGAGAAAGTTGGTAAGAAAGTCACCGAGGAAGATGACTTGATGTTTGGTCATGTTTTGAAGTATTTCATCGCGATTTCCTTAAAAAATAGAAATGTGATCCGAAAGATGATGGTTTTGAACGTCCATAAGTGTTTCCTGAAGCTCAACCCTAGGTCATTATGAGATCAGGTTTTTTAGGCTAACTGACCTTGTGAGGTATCTTTAGAGTTTGACCAGGTATCAGAAAAAAGTCTGGAGAATAGGAATAGATGATCAAATCAATGGATGACCTTACTACGAATCCCGCTCCCAAAGACTTAGCTACATATATTCTCTGGTCGATATTTCTTCCACAACCATTCTCCCTACTATAAAGGTGATCCCCTCGATTAACCAAGAAGATCTTCCCAATGCTTCTGGTAATAAAAAATGATCATTTGATTATTTGTTCCTATACTATTTTTTAAACTCAAAGACTACTGATGGTTAGAGGAATGTTGTATTTTATCCTTTTATACGAACCTCTAAAAGTCCTCGGATGGTCGAGGAATTTCGTAATGTTTATTCAAACCTTTCAAGTTTTTATATCATTTATGTACTCGTGTCTTATTTTAAGATATTGGAAATGTATTTTATTAAAATATATAACCCTTAATGATTTATATTTTCCCAAATTTGATAAATTGTGGGCCAACTTAAAGTTCAACTAGGGATTCAAAATTTATTTTTGTTAGCATCTTGTCATACCTGAACCAATAATTGTTTGAACTCTTTACATGGAAAAGTTTTTTAGACCTTGTTGGCCACTTCGAGTTTAAGGCTCTGTCTTGACCAAATTATGTTGGAAACATTTAAAATAAAACATTAATCTAGATCTTAGCGGTTACCTCGAGTCATTTCAAACTCGAGGCTCTACCTCAACCAACACTTGTTGGATTGTTTTACAAGACAATATTAGACCGGACCTTTGCGGCTACTTTAAGGCACTTCGAAATCAAGGATCTACCTCAACCAATAATTGTTGGAAATTTTTAAAAGAAAAAATTAGTCCAGACCTTGGCGGTCACTTCGAGCTCGAGGCTTTATCTTGATCAAGTATTGTTGGAAACCCTTATGAGGATAAAAGTCCAAACTTAGAACATGAGAATTTAGAAAATCCAAGAGCATTTTGAAGGGAAATGTTTCATTAAATTCTTGGATACATAAGTACCTCATTAAAGCCTTCTTGTGCCACTAGGGTAGGAAAAAGTCAAAGTTTCCCAATGTTCCACGAGTGCTGAAGTCTTCTTCATTTTTCATCCACTAGGTTATAAGTTCATGGCTTGACCTTTTCTACCATGGTGTAAGGATCTTCCCAATTTGGACCTAACTTAACTAGCCTTGATCCTTAGTGTGCAATAACACTTTTATAAAAAAATTGTCCCCCACCTTGAAGCCACGAATTCAAATTTTAGAGGCATAGTTACTACTCATGATAGTTTGGTATTGTTGGACCCGTAAGTAAGATTTGGTTATTTTCTATTTGATTAGAACTAACTCATTCTTTCTTCATTTTCCTATTGAGAATAACTAGAGACCTTGTAGGATGGTAGATCCATTTTTTCTAGGACTACTTTATCCATACCATAAACAACGGTGAAGGGTGTAGCATACGTAGTGGTTCCATGAGTGGTTTTATAAGCCAATAAGAATTTTTCAAGTTAGTTTGACCATTGCCCCGCTTCCCCGATCAGAATCTTTTTACGGCTCTCCAAAATACTTCAATTTGCTACCTTTACCTGCCATTTTTGCTAAGGATAAAAAGGGTAGAGAAGTGCTACACTATATATTTTTTTCAATATAAAGAATCAATCTTCATGTTCTAGAATATAAGACCATTCTTCGTGGTTATTGACCTTGGGAATTCAAACCTGTGACAGATATTCGTCAAAATAAAATTGATAACCTTCGTGGCAATATATATGGAGAGAGTTACGACCTCTACCCACTTTAAAATGTAATTTACAAAAACAATGATGTGTTTGCGGTCTCCTAAAGCGTTGGGTAGTGGTTTGACCAAGTTTATGCCCCATCATTTAAATGGTACTTCCTCATAGATGGATTCAAGCGACACTATAGGGATGTTGATTATATTAGCAAAATGATGGCATAAGTAATACTTTTTTTAGCAAGCCCTTAGTATCGACTAATATAATATGAAAAAACAACCCTACCAATAAAATCCTTCGGGTTAAGGTAATGTAACCACAGTAAGCCAAACCCTACCCTTAATAGATATCTTTTAAAACCATGAACGACTGTTCGTGCCCCAAATACCGAACTAGAGGCCGACTTAGTCTTTGTTTTAAAAACATCTCACTTAGAATGAGAAACATTTTTCCTTGAATTTTAATCATCACACGCACATTTTTCTTTAGGGAAAATACTATTTTCCAAGAAGTTTAAGATCTCAACCCTTTAATCTTCACCTTCAACATTCTCAGCTCAAGACTTGGCTTATGATCCTTATCAATCAAATATTTTGCATGTAATATAATCAACAGTTATATCTCCATGCAACCTATCAAAGCCAAATAATCTAATTGGAAGTTTTCCTCCCTGAGAATTTGTACAAACCAGAACTACTAAAGAAATTGGGTATGGGCCTTCAATCAATTTAAGTACTTGAGTAGGTCATCCTTGAGTGCTTCAGGCTTTCCCCTTGGCATAGTTTATCAGATGGTGGGACTTTCGTATTAAAAACACCATCTTGGCTCTATAAACATGGTCTAATAGAAACCTTTAAACCAAAAGGGATGACCTCATTCATCACCTCCCCGGATGAAGCCACGAGATGGATCCCAACCCTCCAACCCAAGATATTGGAACCTCAATCAGGCTGGATCGTCCACTTCAACCTTTTGATTAATCTTGTGGGTAAGGATTTCCAGCATGGAACTCTTCGAGAAAGGTTTTAAAAGCTTGAGCTTACATGATGGTACAAGCTCATAAGTGATATCAAAGTCTCGCAATTCCATCGACCTCTGAATTTACCTTCCTAAAATATCTAACTTATGTAGAATATTCCCTAGCAGTAAAAAAGTTCGAAGCATTATAGAGTAACCCTAGAAGTACGCCCTTATCTTTCTTGATAATATAATCAATTCCAAAGCCAACTTATCCAACTTTAAGTACCTTGTCTCTATGGTGAGAACAATCTTGCTGACATAGTAAATCGGCTTAAGAAAACTTTTTTCTTTTCTGATTAAAATTACACTTATAACATGTTCAGATGCGACTAAATAAACATATAAATTCTCCCATGGGATATGCTTGGATAAGGTATTCGGAGAGGCGAGATGCCCTTTTTTTTTACTGAATGTTTTATCACACTGATTAGTCTATTGAAAATTGTTAGCTTTTTAAAGTACTTGAAAGAAAATGAGAATATTTGTCCAAAGTTTGGAAGATTTGTTCAAAGTAGCACATTTATCCGTTAGTATTTGAACTTCGTTGAATTTTCAAGGTGGCTACAAGGAAGCCAAAAACTCTAATTGTGTCGTATCAGCTTCAATACCATTTTCATTTACCAAGCACCCAAGAAGCCTTCCCGATTTGACTCTAAATGTGTACTTTTCTGGGTTGAGCTTCAACTTTACGACTCTATTATACTGAAAAGTCTTCAAAAGATTAAAGATATGCTTTGGGTATTCGCTACTTTTTACAAGCTGACATCAATATAGACCCTCAATATTTATTCCAATCTAGGGGGCAAAAGCGTGTTAACCAACCTGATAATTCTCCATTTCATTCTTCAATCGAACATGCATTAGTGTGTAGCAATGAAGACTCAGATCCATCGTGATAGTAGTTATCTCATGATCTGAATGATGCATATGAATCATGTTATATCCCGAATACACATCCATGATTGACAAGAGATTATTTCTTGATGTGCAATCTACCAACTAATCTCCTCTAGAACTAAGAATGAGTCCTTTAGACACGCTCTATTCAAATCTCTAAATTCGATACACATTCTCATAATCATGTTCTTCTTTTTAACCAACAAATTATGGAAACTTATTTATGTTAGAACCCTAGTTACATTCTTACTTGACCAAACCCCCGATAAGCTTATCCTATTTTTTAGACTTTTATCATCCTCAAAGCGATGCACCTTGGTAACCTCTCCTGGTACAACAATAATGGAGGCCTCTTCAAGATCATCAATAATCTCGACCCGCACTAAAGGCCCCAAAACTCGTATTTCTCCATCGATCCTTTCTTTTCTCGTCCTCACCTTTAATCTTTTTTTCCTTCTTAAGTGCTCCCTTGAAACCTTTTTATTAGTTCAGACAACTACCACCTTGTACCTTATTATGTATTTCAGCCATTGATGGATAACACAGGCTATTTATACACATGATTGATCCATAACGTATTGAATATTATGTTGTAAGAGGTTGGGTGACCTACCACCATAAAAATCACCTTGATTGTCTTCTTAAAGTCAGCTTTCCCTATAATAACATTTGTTTTGAACTTTTTGGTAACAATAATACTTTTCCTGGTGAACCCAACTATGGTTTAGTCCGAGTGACATATGGCGGGAGGTGGGAGGGAGGGGGTGAGAACTTCTCATCTGATAATATGCGCATTGGAACAAAATATTAGCAGAACTTCTTGTCTCTATCAAAACCATATAGATATCCTCTTCTACCACATAATTAGTAATTAGGAAAGCATCCTCACGAGGGCCTACAAATCCATATAATTCATCGTCTTCAAATATTATGAGAGGGTAATTAGCCTGACTGAGCTTAGTATAGGCTCTCCAATTGAATTATGCTCATTGCTTGTATTTGTCTAGAATAACTAGTGATTCCCAAATTGGAATCATCTCCAGAAATAGTAAGAAGCCCCATTGCAATAATGAAATCATTCCCTCTTGATACAACCCAAAACACATGACACTTGAGATTTGGGTCAAGATAATCTCCCTCGAAGATAGCTTGTACCACATGGCGGTTTGGGTCAGGGTTTAAATATTCACTGAGAAAATAAAAAACAATAGACTATTGGCTAATATATATCATATGTTAGTTCATGCATCAGAATGACTACACGAGTCCTCAATACACCTGTCCCAGCAGACCCTAATTCATTCTTAAAACTTCTTTGAGTCTCGCTAGTCTTTCTTACGTACGAAGGAAGCTTTCCATTATCAATCAATATTTGGATATTTTCGCTTAATACTCCGCAGTCATTCGTCTAATGGACGATGTTATAATGTAACTTGTAGTACTTACCATTTCTATCATCTTGAGGGTTAGTCATCAGAGGGGGAATCCTTAACTAAACTTAGCCTTTAGCATTATGGTTAATTTATTCCATGCTTTCAGTTAACTTGGTCAATTTCTCGTGGCTCACCCACTTATTTATTCGATCTTGTCGAATTCGAGTAGACGAGGCACTCCGTTGAGCCACGAACTGAGGTTGCCTCAACATTTGAACTTGAACCACTTGTTACTGTACCAGTACAACAAGAGGAGCATGAATAAAATATGTAATATTATTATGTTGGTGAAACACTTATGGTACTCTATATACAGTCGAAGTGAATATAGGGATCATGGTTGAAGTCTAGTAGTTATGTTTAGAAGTATCATCTGGAACTAGGCGAAGATGCATGATCTCCTCAATCCGCATATGTGAATTTAATTGTGCCTACATTGCCTAAAAAAATTAGATATTTCTTCTTCATAACCTATAAGAACAAATTGTTCCCATGAAGAAATCTATGCATATAGGAAGCAACAGTCACATATTCATGATAATTGTCGAAGTTGTTCTTTGTATGCAAAACACGTTAAGTGTAATCCCTCAAACATTTCCTATTTCTTTACTTGTAATCCATTATGTGGTCACCGTGACCCTAGCTATTTTACATCCAATGAACTAATATCTAGTGAGTTAATATCTGGATTTACTAAGTAAAACTGAGAGAAGTTAAGAATGTAGAGAGATAAGTAAATTTTAGAGAGAGAAAGTCAAATAACAAGAGTAATTTATCACAAAAGTCCAAGAGCTTTATTATATCAGCCATGGCCTTTAAATAGAGGCGCAAAGACTTAGCTTAAACTGAAATAGTTACAAAAAGGGTGTAATTACACCTTAGTCCCTGAATAAACATAAAGCTCTAATTATCTCCTCTGATTATACAATCTGTCACAACAAGTTTTATTCATTTACATTTCAGTCCTAGAAGTTATATTTCCTTATCAGTAGCCCCCTTAGTTCTTATGAAAGTAAATGAATAAGAACTAAATAGCCTCGAAAACCTCTGGCGGTGAAGAATTTATCCACAATTCGAACTGCTTCGAACTTGTTTTTTCATATTTCAAGTTTAATGCGTTGAATTATTTAATACAAAACCGTTTCTTTTATACCAGTTTCCACGATGCGAAGCTAAGGATGAATATATGATGACACTATAAGTGACAACTCTATCTCTAGGAAAATGATGATGCCCTAGACACTATGTCTGCCACTACAGTTATAACATGACAGATGTGAAACCCTTATCTAAAAAACTGTTTCAAATTATATCCAATCACTTTCCATCTCTTCCACTTCTCGATACTTCTTTCCTCTTCCTACAAATACTTCTGCGAACCATTGTTTGATTCACAAACATAATTTATTGAGAGAGAAACTGCCAAAACTCAAAAGTCCTCAGTTCTCCAAAACCAAGAACAAAGTCTTCGGATCTTACGACTACTTTTGTATAAGTGAAAGAGGAGACGAATACAAAACAACTGGACTTATAAGCAATGCTTTTTTAGGTTTATCTACAAAGATATTTTATTACGGTAACTTCGATCCTACCAAAACTCTTGTCTTTTCACCTTCTCGTCTTATGGAAGAAAGTCAATTATCAAGAACTCGAACACTAAAAACATCTCGAATCTCACCTTCTCTTACTGGATCATCACATTGGATCAATCGGGAGGTGACCAACTTTTCTTCAAAGAAATCTGAAGCGACTCATTCTTCAACCAATCTGAGCCTCATCGTCCATTGCGCAGGGAAACAAAAAGTCAGCCTCCTCAAACTCTAAAAATAAAAACTTTCATAACTATGGGTGATGAGGTCGACGTTGTTTCGAACGTTGATGTTGCTTTGAATCCATCAACCACATCTCCTCTCTTGAGGGAAACTGTTGAGATAACAACAAAGTATCAACAAAATCCCTTAAGTAACCCTCCTCAAGTGATGGACGAGGCATCCAAAGAAGAAATTGATTCTGAAGCTACACACTCAAATAAAGAGGAATACTAGAAGAATCTTCAAATGAATCAGAGAGTGAAGTAGCGAAAATTGCTTCAAAGGGAAAAGCTCGTGCCACAAGAAAAAAGAAAAACTCATGTCATACTATCTGACTTGCTACGTGCATTAGTTAGTGAAAATTTAAAGCCTCTTGAAGCACACTACGTCTTGGCTTCAAAAAAATGTTCCTTATACATATTATAAATAGAGCTAAGCAGCTGATCTAAAAAAATAATGAGGAATGGGAGACAACATTATACTTCATCTTCCTAAAGAAGGGAACACACCTTTATATTGCAAAATGGATGAACTAGTGGTCTACCCATAGATCATCAAGTGGGGTCTTCGATTCCTACTGGACCCCATGATAGTTGAGTACTTAAAAATTCTAGATTTGTATTCAACTCAAGTGACACCAAATCAATGGTTCACTTTTCTTTCTGTGATCATGGCTTCTTGATTGTCCCAAATTCCCCTATGTATCAATGACTTCATTTCCTTGACCAAATTTTCGAAGGGACCACTAACACTGGATGATGATTTGAAGATCATCGATGACTTGCTGGAGGCAGACAAATTTTAAAAACAAAAATTTGTCTTCATCTCAGGAGCCTGTGAGAATGGTAAAGAAATTTCTGAAGTCAATCCATCTAAATTGAACCTCGTATGGAGGACTAATCGTAAGTTCTTTTATTCTATTACCTCGAATTATAATTCCAACTGATTTTCTCCTTATTTCTTATCAAATTATGCGTTATGTGTTGAAATTTTGCGGTGCTACAAGCTGCGTCGAAAATATGTTAAAGAGACTTTCATCAAACTTGCAGCATGGGCTGAAAAAGAATGGAATAATGCATTTCACACAGTCTTCCAACCTATCAACTTTCTCAACAACCATCCGTGGAGAGTCTGCTTGGGAGTTCATCTCCCTGAAAATATAATGGAGCTTACAATCCTTTGCATGCTTATAGAAGGTTAGTTCATCATGATTACAAAGTATTTTTACCCGTTCGAAATAGGTCAGATAGCCACCTCCCCTAAAAGAAGAAAGCAAAAAATAATAAAAGACAGCCAACACATCTGGTGCTAGCCCTTCAGAAAATCCAATACCCAAGATTTGAAGAGAAAAACGATTGAAAGTAATCTTCCCACAACCGATGAAGGAGTAGAAAAAGGAGTGTAAGACGAACCTTCTTCAAAAAAGAAGAAAACATCTGCTCCATAAAAAAGAAAGGCTCAACTAAACCGATTCCTCAAAAGAAAGAAAAAAAAGAAAACTGTACAAACCATCAAAGAAGTACCATCTGATGGTGATGAAATTGTGGTCGTGGATAGTCAACAAGATAAGCAAAAAGAAAATGAGGCTGGTGTTGAAGACGTTGGTACTCAACAAGGGGAAAATGCTTTAGATAATGATCGAGCTGATGACCATTTTGATCCTGATAACTTTATCAAATTCAATAAATCACAAGATCTTGCTGGAGATGAAGATCCAATCGTTTAGGAACTTCAAGATCAATTGTATAATCTTGGTAAAAGACATGCTCTTGCTATTTCCGAAGCAGTATCTCCTGTAATTCATTTTCCTATAACCTCCCTTGCTCTCATACCTCGTCCAAGCCCAATGGTCATCCCCACTCAGGAGCCATCCGAAGAGGTTGCATCTGCTCTTCAACGTTTTATCGATTTGGTGTTGCAGCGCAAAAATTAACTCAAGAAATTGGATCCTCTCGAAATAAATTAAAACACATGGTGAAGGAGACAGTTTGCTACAAGAAAATTTCTGCCACTGAAAAAAGCATGAGAAAAATCTTTGGTGGCCTTGTGGAAAACAGTTTCATGGATTCGAAATGGCTAGATCTGAATATCTCACAGGGCTTATATATCTCAAGAAATAACTCAGAGATGTGCACCGAAAAGTAAAGAAAGATCTCAACACTTCTCATCAAGAATGAAATAGACCAGTTAACACTTCTCATCAATAAATAAATCAGAGGCTTTTGATCCTGTTCCTGACTCTTCATCCAAAGAGGAAGAATCATGGGAAAGTGTTTCTGATCAAAGGGAAACTTATGAAGAAAGCTCCGAATACGAGTAACTTTGTTATCTCCTTTTTGTGCTTGTCATTCAATCATTGTAATATTTTTTTATATATGCCTTTTACTTATCATTTACGAAATGACTTTATTCTCATCGAATCAAATTGAAAGCGAAAATGCTTTGTTTATTCTTTATTTCCATAAGTCATGTTTTCCTCGCAATATTACTTATGTTACTTATTTGAAGTAGAAATACAATATGACATTTGGAATAATATTGTGCATAGCACCTTGAATATTATAGTGCGTTTGGAGATCGTAGCACCTCGAATATCATAGTACGTTTAGAGAACGTAACACCTCGAATATTATAGTGCGTTTGGAGAACTTAACACTTCGATATGGTTGTTTCTTCGAAAGGTGTACTCAACACTTCATTATATTCTATTCTTGGTCAACCTCAAAGATAATCAGTCTTTGACTAGTTACCAAAATAATTTAAACAAGTATTTGTAAATAACCATTGGTAAAAAAATGCACTTTTATTGATAGTTGTGAATATTTACATATCACCTCATTAAAATCTCTCTAGGCCAATAGTGTAGGAAAGAGTGTGCTAATTTATCAAAGAAAACAATTTCAAAATACAACACAGTTACTTCCAATACGATTTTAGATGTTGTATATTCCAAGGATCTTGAAGCATCCTCCTCTGATTGTCAGAAAGGCGGTAACAACCTGGCTTTATCTTTTCAATAACCATATAAGGACCCTTCCAATTTGGTGACATCTTACCGAGGTACTTTTCCTTAGTATGGAGGAATACCTTCCTTAAAAATTTGTCACCCATCTTGAAATCCCTTTTTTTAACCCTCGAATTATATCAACTCTTCATTAGAGTTTGATAATCAATCATATTCAGGTGAGCTTGAACTTTTTTTTCTTCAATCAAATCCAAACTTTGTCTTTTTGCCTCTTCATTTAGGTCGTCGGAGTATTGAGCTACTCTAAAACAAGGCAATGTGGATTCTTCAGGCTAACAACATCCATCCCATATGCTAAGGCAAAAGGAGTTACTTTAGTAGCTTCCATAGAGGTTGTTCGATAAGCCCATAACACCTCTTGCAAATAATTAGACCATTTTTGTGCAACCCCTGATAAATTCTTTTTCAAACTTTCTAAAATAGATTTGTTTCTCACGTCTACCTGATCATTTTCTTGAGGATGAAAGAGTGCATAAAAATATTTTTTTATCCCCTTCATATCGCAGAAAGAAGCCATTTATTTGTTATTAAATTGAGGACCATTGTCAATAGTATTTTTTTGAGGTACTCCAGAACGACAACAAATATTGTTTACAATGAACTTAATCATATCCTTGGCTTTTTTTTTCTAGAAAATGGTTCAACTTCCACCCACTTCGTAAAATAATCCACTGCAACAATTATCATTTGTCGTCTTCCAGAGTCCATCAGCAAAGGTCCTACCAAATCTATTCCTCATCTCTCAAATGAGACGACCTCAAAAATGGACATAAGTGGAACTGCTAGTTTATGAATAGAGTTGGAAAAACTTTGACAAGTATCACAACTACGAACTAGATCCTTGACATCGTTCATAATCGATAGCCAATAAAACTATGCCAACAAAACTCAACGAGTCAATGCCTTGAACCCGCAATGTGCTGAACCTTATCCATCATATAATTCTGACAAAATTTCCTGTGATTCTTGTTTGCTCAAGCATCGCAATAATGGCCTACTCAAAGTTTTTTTGTACAAAATCCCATCTAACACTATATAGCCAAATACTTTACCTTGCAATTTCTTAGCCAATTTCATATCTTCATACAGTGCTCCTCTAATAAAAAAATTCAAAATATCAGTTCTCTAGTCTCATCGAACTGTGTCTGGAGTGACGAATACCTCCTTAATATGCTCACATTATTCTGAATGGGTTAAAATCGATGGACTCTCATGTAATAAAAGCCAAGGATATTCTTCTTTGTATGCAACAGTTGGCAAAGAATCAACAGTCAAACAAAAGATCCAGATTACGAAGCTCTCAAATTTTCACTTCGGAAACTCCAGCCATTTGATTTGCTACAATTGAGAATCTATTTCTAATCATACTGAAGTTGCACCACATATTTTCACAAGCCTCAAACAAGCCAACGCAGCTTCGTACTCATCTTCATTATTCGATGTGTGAAAATAAAATTTAATAGATTGAAGCATCGTTTCTCCAGATGGAGTAATCAGTTGAACCCCAGCGTTGCATCCCAAAATGCTAGAACCCTAATAAGTTCAAACTATCCACATTGAACTGGCTGGTAAAACATCAATTTAAACCTCTTCATCTAATCTTCTTGAATGTAACTCAACAAGAAAATTTGCTAAGGTTTGTGCTTTAATTTTCGTCTGAGGCGAAAACTTGATGTCAAAATCTCTCAATTCAACTGACCACTTAGTCATCCTCCCAGAAATATCTGGGCGATGTAAAATATTCTTCAATGAAAATGAAGTTCGAACCTCAAGGGTATGAGCTTGAAAATAGGGGCGAATTTTTCTAGCAGCCACTACCAATGCCAAGGCTAATATTGCGAGCTTCAAATATCTCTTTTCGCATGCTACCAAACTCTTGCTGACATAGTACACTGGCTTCGAAAAATTCATGTATATTCACTTATCAATACTGCATTTACCGTAAAATTAGATACCGCAATGTACAAAAAGTGTTGTTTTCCACTTCAAAGTTTAGACAATATTTATGGTGATGACAATAAATCTTTGATACTTGAAAACGCTGCTTCACACTACGAAGTCCATTCAAATTCTTCTGCTCTTTGTAACACTTGAAAGAAAAGAAAACATTTATCATAACCCGTTAAGAGCAGCTAAACTTCTTGTCAAGATCTGCACTTCTTTGATAGTTCGAAGTAGTTTCATTGATACTACAGCTTTCAACTGTTCTGGATCAACTTCTATTCCCTTCTCGCTAATAACATGACCCAAAAATTTCCCTGATCGAACTCCAAAGGTACACTTTTATTGCTCTTAAATCTAAAAATATCTCCTCTAAATCTTCATAATGTGCATTATTTGTTAAGATTTTGACCACCATGTCGTCGATTTACACATCCATGTTTCTTCCGATCTGAGAAACGAATGCCTTATTCATTAATATCTGATATGTAACCCCGTCATTCTTTAATCTAAACGGCATAACCCTGTAATAGTGCAAGCCTCGATCCGTGATGAAGGTAGTGCTGCGTTTGTAGTCCATAAAGGTTAATATTTTATTTCCCGAAGTGGAATCAATCAACTGGTCTATTCGAGGAACGCTCAATAGGTCTTTAGGACACAATCAATTCAAATCTGTGAAACCAACACACATTCTCCACTTCCTACTCTTCTTCTTGACTACTACTGGGTTTATTGTCCATAAATGATATTGCGACTCCCTTATATGTCCGACCTTTGATAAACCATCCACCTCAGAAATAATTGCTTCTGTTTTTTCAATAGAAAATGCCAGTTTTTTTGTATAACAGATTTGACCTTCGAATTATTTGCAAGGCTATGGAAAATCACTTCGGATGGAACTCCTATTACATCTTATATTTTCCAAGCGAATACATCCAAAATGTGAGACAAAAACTGTCATAGACGTTGATGTAAAATTGGGGTTAGCAAGGTTCCTATCTGAAGTACTCTTCCATTAGGAAAATCACATTCTTATATATCTCCACTTACTGTTAATGAACCTACAGTTTCCCCCAGATTTCAACCCCCTCCTAGAGGTCTGAGGTCAACCCCTTTGGTTGTTATTCATATATTTTATCACCACTGCCAGATGCTCGGATCCAAAAAGAAATGGCATAACACTCTCTAGTAACCTTTTGATCCCTTTGGATGATCCTCACTTGGTCTCCGACAACATACTTAAAGAATTGATGGACTATTAACACAACTCCATATATCATTGATAGCAAAGATCTTCCAAAAATGGAATTATAGCTTGTTGGATAGTCCACCATCATACAAAGCACCTAAACCTTCTTCTTGAAAGGTCCCTTTCTCAGACTTACCTCTCTCTCTAATTCCCCAATTACTTGCGGAGTCACTCCAGCCAAAACCGATGATAGTATGTAATGAACGGGAAATCCGAGGAGGTTTGCGCATTCTATCATAAGTTGTTTTGAAAATAACGTTCACAAAACGCCCTGTATCTATCAGCACACGTCGAATTTTAACGCCAACAACCTCTGCTCCTATAACCACCACATCCTCATGTGGCCCTACAGTACCTCGTAAATCAACTTTATCAAAAAGAATAAAGTGAATGTCTCTTTTACCATACATATGATTAGACATATTTCCCTCTATCTGGGTCGCTATACTCACTACGTGCCTTTTCCTTGAACTTTCCGTATTACCAGTCATAGTATCGCCCCCGAATATTACCAAAGACTCAAACTATTCCCAAAGGTTTCGAACGTGTCCTCGCTTTACTGATTCCTCTACTGCCAATAAGATTAATTGATCTGGATCTGCATCTAAGTATTCTGATGCTGCATCAAAATTATAAACCTTTGAATCCAAAATCATCAAATTTTCATCATTTGCGTTTGAATTCGTTGTCTGTGAAGTCGATGCAATAGGATTCTTTGATGCATTGCTCTGTACTTTCACATAAGTCAACAACTTTCCATTTTCAATCAAAATCTGTACTTCCTTTTTCAATGCAATATAGTCTATTGTATTATGTCCGATGTCGTTGTGATACTTGCAAAACCTGTTGCTTCGCTTCTCCCTTATCCAATAGATTGGGAAAATTCACATACAATTTAAATTTATCTAAGATTGTAGCAACACTCTTAGTTGGATAGGTATAATACCCAGGCCTTATCCATTTGATTGGGCCTTGGCCTATAAAATTGGTACCCTAATGCCTAGTTTGAATAACCCAGTTCAAGGAGGTAAGTTGTTGTTATTCATCAGACGTACTGGTTTGGAAAAAATCGAAGATTTCCTCTGATTGTTTGTCACTTGTCCATAATTCTTTTGACCAGTTCCAATTAATCCTTGAACTCTGGTCGAGTCTTCCACCTTGATTTGGTCCTCCATTTGAGATATCATTGCTCCAACAGTTAAAGATGTTCATTTCGTTTTTTCGTTTTCAAGATCTCCTGGTAGCAATCCTTGTCAAAAGACTGCCATTGGAGACCAGCTCCTCACTTTTATCTAAACCCGTTTTGATTAAGACAAACCGCTTAGTGTAATTTTTCAATTTTTCTCCCACTGCCTAATTGCATTAAATTATTGTATCCCAATTTGCTCGCATTTCCTTGCTTCCCACAAATTATCTTCGGAAAGTAGTATAAAAATCTCTAAAATTTGAAATTGACCCTCTCAGAATTCTGTTATACCACTTCAAAAATGTTCCCTTGAATGTTTGAGAAAAAGCTCGACACACCAGCATGTTGTCATCCTCGATTGTTCAAAGTGGTCGTCTGAGTCTTGCATCCCATCGAATTTCTCAACCTTTGAAATATCAAAGCGCTTCAGAATAGTGATAGATCTTATCTCAGTTTTCAGTGGAGAATTTCTCCAACCAACACCTTGAACATATTGATTGTCATATCCATTTCTCATGACAACGTATAAATTTTGATAATCCACAACATTGTATTGGTTCACTATATTTCCTTCATATCAATTAGCCTCCATCAAAGCATCAAGGTACACTTTCACTTGAAGCTGGTGATGGACGTTGGTGCCAACTGATTGAACTAGATTAGTGATATTTGGTGTGGTTTATTTTTGTCTGAGGGTAAGTTTGTAACTTCTGTTTAGAGTTTTGTGGATTTTTGTGAGTATTTCATATTTGGGTAGAATGTAGAGGGAGAATTAAGCTGCCTAGATGTATTTAATTTTCATTACCCTCATTTAATGTTGGTGGTTGGGTATTTATACCCTTATATTTGGGCCACATGGGCTTTCGGGTCGTGTTTAATGGACTCAGGTCGAGTTTAAGGACCCATTAGTTCTAAGTAGGGGAGCAGGCAGTTTAGTCAAAAAGTGATTAGGTTTTAAGTACTTTAGTTCTGTTCGAACAGTTCAATGGATGATGGTGTCCGAACCGACCCTGTCCGGTCAGGTGGACATTGTCCGAATTGACCCTGTCCGGTTCCCACAAAATGTGTTGACAGAATCCAGACTCATCAGTAGCCCCTTTTTTAGGTGGTGTTCAAAACACCATTGACAAGATCTAAAAAACAGTCTGTTCTCGATGACAGCTACATCCGGACAGATCATTCGAACTGTGTTATAGCTTTATCCGGACTGAAAAAAGTTCTTGAAACTTAACGGTTTCTTTTCAGAGTTCTTGGGACACGTGTCTCTCTCTGGTTCGTTACTTCAGCCGTTTTTTCACCTAGAATTTCGCTCCCACCTTCTCTGAAAAGCAACCTCTTCATTTAATGAAGATGACATCAGCGCCGTTCCCTAATCATTGCAAATCCTTTCGAATTCTCCTAGGTATAAAAGTGTGTTTACTATAAATTAATCACTTCTACACTATTTTACCATCATCTTCATACTTACTTTGCCAAATTTCAGAGCTTTCTCACTCAAACACAAATTCTTCTTTTTGGTTGTGAGTTTATGTTCACAGCTAGGAACGTTTTAATTAAAGGTGGATGGCTTAATCTATCAGAGCTAGAAAAGGCACAAAAAGTTGAACGGGAAAGGCGCATTGCTGCAGGCCTACCTACTTCCCATATCGACAAACCAGTAACCTCAAACACAGAGCCTGACCAGGGCTCCTCCTCAACTAGAAGTGTTAAACCGAGGAGATTGTTTCAAACCAACCTTTCTCCTATTGTTTCACGCTCATCGGTTCAAGAATCAGAGCCTACTGTTGAACTAGGGCAAGCAGTTACCAGCTTCAAAAAGCCTTCCCCATTTATCGCCATAGGGTCAGATGCAGATGTCTCTCCCAACAAATTAGTCGATCGAAAAAGAGGTCGCTTGGTAAAAGGGCAGGCTAAAAAAGGTACACCTTCCAAGACAGAGGTCAAGGACAGTGACAAAGGGTCAGAGGCACACATGAAAATACCTAAGGACAGGCTGTCCGGACCGGAGGCCACTAGCTCAAGCCTCCGAAGAAAAACCACCACATCTGAGCCCCAGCCGGAGGCCAGAGTCCAGGAAAGCATTGAAGCTCAATAGTCCGGAGGTCAGACTGAACCAACTTCTAACTCCCCCTCCCAAAAACAGCTGAAAACCCATCCTCGGTAATGAAGGAAGTAATGGATGATTCTATCGAAGAGGCTTCGTTCGAGTCCGAACCCTCCGGACAAACTAGTGATGCTGTTGCTGCCAAGAAAGATAAAGGAAAAGAAAAACTATGCCTTAGGCACCCAGATCTACCAGAAATCCTTGAAGGAAAAGTGGGACCTTGTTTCCACAAGGTTAGTGTTAAATATCTTATTGCCTTACAAAAAATTACTTATGCTTTCATCCATAAAGCCGAATTGGGCCGGATACGTCCAAAGTGGAGGGTTCCGGAGAGCGTAAAAATAAGAATCCACATAGACCCTAAAACCCGAATGGACTGCAAGCTTAGTGAAATAGTTATCTTCACTGAGCTTTTTAACTAGGGGCTAAGGTTTCCCTTAGATCCAGAGATAGTTAGGTACGTCCACCTCATCAAGCTTTGCCCTAGTAAACTGAGCCCCAACGCCTGGTACACTCTTATGACCTACATCATGGCCTCCAGGCTCTCCGCAATTCCTTTACCAATGGAGGAATTCGCAGCTGTGGCCAGCCTCTGCAGAATCCACCATATTCTCTTCTATCACTTCAACATGGGTGATAATTATAAAGAAGTGGATAACTTGCTTGATTCGGAGAGAAATTGGAGGACTCAATTCTTGTTCGTGAGTGGCGCTTGGGAGAATAGGAGGAAGATCAAAGCCGCAGTCAACCCGAGTCTCCTCACCAGCAGATGGCGAAGTGATCGTAAGAATCCCACCTTACATTCTCATTTTTATTTTTATCAAATTTGTTTAACTGACTGGTCTTGTCTCTTTTCTTGACAGAGCTGCCCAAAGACTTCAACGATTATTTAAAGGCCAAGCAGACCACTTGTACCAAGATCAACACTTGGGCTGCTGAAAAGTGGGGAAACTTTTTTCATAACGCCTTTACCGGAGGCAATCTCGTAAGGTCCCATCTCTGGAACACTACTGGCCGGAGAGACTTGACCTGGGAGGAACTTACCACTCTACTCCCTCCGGATGTAGTCCTTAAAAGAACACATGCACCGAACGGGTCACAGTATTTTCCAGGTCGAGCCAAGGGCCCAAGTAAGATGAAAGGCAAAAAAGGGAAAGGCAAGAAGAGGGTGGTTGAGGTTAACCCTGCCGAAGCGGAGAAAACTGCTCCAGTAAACCAAGAGGGGCCAATTCCAAGTCAGATTGATGCTGCTCCACTAGAAGTAGTAGAGCATGAGAGTACTAGGGAAGAGGCAGGATCTCCAAAACCCCTAAGGGTTCCTAAGAGAGACCAGAAACAGGGAGCAGAAAGCAAGGAGAGGGAGGCCAAGAAGAAAAAGACCTCCAGGGGTGATGAACTTTCTCTCCGGCCTTCAGAGCCCTTCCCTCCTGTTGACCCTACTGATCTAACAAGAGCATAAGAGATCCCTGGTGACTTTCAAACCGATGAGGTTGGAGGAGGAGACATTAGCATCGATGGTGTTGACATTACAGGGCTTGATGGACTTGGTGAGTATTTTGCAAACCTTACCAGATATGACTTTGCTGAGCCTTACCTCCCTCCGAGCACTTCGAACACCGTTACCTTCAATGGTAAAACTTTCACTGTTTCAAGTGAAAGAGAGGCTATAACTCACTCTATACTGAGTACCGTTCAGCCAGTGTTGGTCCTGGAGAAGCAAGTACAAGGTCAGGCAGCAATCATTACTGCCCTTAATTCTGATAAGGAGAGATTGTCCGAAGACCTCCTTATTGCCAACCAAAACACTGATGTTTTGAAGAGAGAAAACGAGGAGTTTAAGAAGAACCAGGAGGGTTAGGTCATAAAGGTAGTTGCCCTAGAAGATACTATCAAAGGCCTCCGGGAAAAGCAGTCTGATTTGGAGAAAGATCTTACCTCTTCAAAAGAGGAGATGAAGACCAAGGATCAAGTCATTCTTACTTTGACCAACGACAAGATCGCCCTTGAAGACTCGGGGTCCAAGGCTATAGAGGAAAAAGCTGATTTGCTAAGGGAACAAGAGGAAAAAATCCAGGCCAAGATTGATGCTTATGCCAACAACATGATTGACAGTCAAGAAGAGATGTATGTCAAGGTGAAGTCGGACATGGTCTTGCTTTTTCACGAGAAGTTTCCGAAGAGGAATCTGGGAGACTTATGGTCTTTTGTAGAGTATCCAGACCTTCCCTTTCATACAATGGCTGAGGGGACAGGTTTGATTTCTCCAGTGTGTCCTCATCCGATGAAGAAGAGAACACCGGGGAGAGCCCAGGTTAGGAGAATGATGACCCCAAGAAGAAGAAAACAAGTAAGGCTCAGCCGTCTTCAAAGGCTCAGTCTTAAAATATCAATTATCCTTTATTTTTTGTTTTGATTGAACTAAAGTCCTTGGAAGGCCAATGAATTTTTATAACTGTGTCCGGTGTTTGATCGGACAGATCTGTTTGTTTTGAAAACTTAAAGTCCTTGGATGGCCAGGGCAATTCGGTTATTTTAATAGATGTCTTTATTTTGCATAGCTCTTGTATTCTTTCATAGTTTGTTTCAAATTTAGTGGCTAGTGTTTAAACAGCCCTTAGTTATTTCATAAACATTCTAAAGCGAGAGTGTTTAAATTCTCCGATGAAAAATGTTTAAGTAGTCAACGTTCCTTTAATTCAATCCGGCCGGTGTTAAACAAAAATTCCTAGAATAGCATTATAACAAGTGGGACAATCCACCACGATAAACAGTATTCTAATCATCTTCTTAAAATGGCCCTTGCCCAACAAAACTTCATATTCGAACTCCCTGATCACATCTGCTGAGCTTCCAGTGAAACCCACAATTGATCTGTTCAAATGCTGAATTACCGCAGGATTTTTCATATTTTTGTAGGAAGTTAAAAAGAGGATATTGTCTGAACTCCCAGTATCCACCAAAATTCATCTTATGTCATTGCCCCCAATGGATGCTCCTATAACAACAGCATCTTCATGAGGACCTGTTATATCCCTCAAATCATCCTCATCGAACACAATGAAGGGAAATGGAATCTGTGATTGATAGGAAGTCATGCCTCCTTCCAGTTGGGTAGCTAATGTATGAACGTGCCTCTTCCTTGAAGAAGCAGTGGGTGCTGTCATGGTATCCCCTCCGAAAATTGTGAGTGACTCAAAAAAGTTAATAAGCCCGGACACTGTTTTACAACGTTCCTCAATGGCACACACTCTGTTTCGAGTTGGATCAGGGTCCAAATACTCTGACTCTACATCGAACCTCTCAACTATCACCATAGCTCCTTCCGGAGCGGATGTGCTTGCATTGTTTGGACCATGCCGATGAGCATTATCAGGCCTATTTCCTCCTCTTCTTTTAACATAAGCTTTCAAATTTACTCTTTCAATCAAATTCTGGACTTCTTGTTTTAAAGCGATACAATCATCAGTGGTATGGCAGTGTCATTATGGTACTGACAGAAGGAATTGTTACGATGCTCCATAGGGGATTGTAGTGCAGCCGACCTTCTATAGTGGTTTTAACTCATCAAACCACTCCGGTTGAACCAAGGCCCTCTCTTATTTCTAGATTACTGACTCTGGGCAGGCGCAGTTGGCTGAGACTGAGCTTTAGCTCTGTTATAACCCTGCCCGGCCTCCCTTGCCTTGTTCCCGGATTGATTTTGATTGGGGTTTGGTGCAGCCGGGGCAGACTTCACCTGCCTGTGCACCCTAGTTTTCTTGGTTTCATCAACATTAATTTGCTTCCCAACCTGATTCAGTAAACCTCCCCAAGTCATGTCTTTTTTCCGGGTCATTGAATCAGCCAAATTTCCAGGGCTTAAGCCCTGCCTCAAAGATGCTATTGCTACTTGCTCAAAGCAATCAGCCAACCCGTTTTTGGTGTTTACAAAACGAATTATGTATTCTTTCATTGATTCGTTCGGCTCTTGGGCACAATGGATAATTGTGTCCCTATTACCCTTCAATTCCTTACTTCCAACAAACTGCCTCTGAAAGGCCACCCAGAAGGTATCAAAAATTTTGATGCACCCCTGTGGTAAGCTGTTATACCACTTCAGAGCACTCTCCGTAAAGGACTGGGAGAATGCTCTACAAAGCAACTTGTCGTCATCATCGAAATTCATCATGAAATTTTTGAATTGTTCCAAGTGGTTGTCCGGATCTTTACTGTCATCGTATTTCTCCATTTTCGTACTATCGAACCTCTTAGGGAGGTTTCCAGACAGGATCTTGGAAGACAATGGAGATTGTCTCCAATTCCGGCCACGACTGAAAACGATATCCTCATTGGGAGTTGCAAAGATACCTCGTTCATCATGGAAGGCAAAAGGATCCACCAGCATCCGGTCTACTTGTCTCCGGCTATGAGATGACCCTTTGCCTATATTCCTCTTTAACTTCCCATGTCTATCCCTTTTTCTTGAATACTTTTTAATCAACTTTTGTTTCTTTTTAGATCTGCCCTCACCACTACTGGAGGATAAAGACTCTTCAACTCCATCCTCACCCGATGAGCTACTAGAAGATTCTGAGTCTGAATCAGAACTCTCCACCGGTTTGGACCAGTGAGACTTTTTGGAGCTAGCATGAGTCTTCTTCGTACTCACATGGGTCTTCGAAGGCTCATGCTCTCTAGGGTTGTCAGTATGATGAGCAACTGATGTCTTTGACTTCTCTTTTATGCCCATCTTTTCCTTCTCTGCCCTCAGAGCTTCTATCTCACCTTTTAATCTATCACGCTCCTCGATGGTGTATTCATCATTTTCACCCACCACTTCAAGCAAAGCTGGTGGTACTTCTGGTGCGTCCGGATTCATTCGGACTGGTTTTTCTTATGGTTTTGAATGCTAGATTCAGGCACCGTCGTCCTCCCACTGTGGTCGCCAATTTGGTGTGGTTTATTTTTGTCTGAGGGTAAGTTTGTAACTTCTGTTTAGAGTTTTGTGGAGTTTTGTGAGTATTTAATATTTGGGTAGAATGTAGAGGGAGAATTAAGCTGCCTGGTTGTATTTAATTTTCATTACCCTCATTTAATGTTGGTGGTTGGGTATTTATACCCTTATATTTGGGCCACGTGGGCTTTCGGGTCGTGTTTAATGGACTCGGGTCGAGTTTAAGGACCATTAGTTCTAAGTAGGGGAGCAGACAGCTTAGTCAAAAAGTGATTAGGTTTTAAGTACTTTAGTTCTGTTCGAACAGTTCAATGTATGATGGTGTCCGAACCGACCCTGTCCGGTCAGGTGGACATTGTCCAAATTGACCCTGTCCGGTTCCCACAAAATGTGTTGACAGAATCCGGACTCATCAATATTGATATATGTTTTGATTGACCTATATATAAAAAACATGTTTATGACCTTTTCTTTCAGACTTTAGGATATATAAACATGTTTATCATCGAATTTCAGTTCCTTTTTTCTACTCTGATTAGTTTTTTTCGCGACCATAAAGTGTTTGATTGCAACAAACTCAGAAATTGGAGCAAAAAAATCCAAATGAGGTTATTATTTTACATGTTCTGATTCCTTTTATTTAATTGATATTTTAGTCTTATATAACTACATGATTGTTCGGACCTAAAGTATGTATGTGTTATTTGACATAATTTTGGCATGTTTTAAGTTGTAAGAATGTAAGTGATTCTTATTGACGAATTAAACTATTTTAGAGTTTTGACAAGTTTTTAATGGATAAGTATGTGAACTTTAATCGCCTCAAATGAATTTTAACTTTTGACATAATTAGTCTAAAATACGAGATAGTTATTTGTGAATTGGTCATTAAGAATTGAACTAGGAAATCAGCCCAAATGAAAAATTTCTTAATTAAGTCCATTAGTAAGATCATCATAAATTATTCTCAAACTCATACATACAAAATTTGGTATGCATCGGTACCTTATTAATATTGTAAAATTAGATTTTATTATGATATGTTTAATTGTTAAACGATGTCGTGATTATATGTTGAGTGATGTTTTGGCTATTTGTTGTTTGTTATTTTGTTATACTGGAAACTTTATCTCTCTACAACATGTTAGGAAAAAAGACATCCATTCTTGATGGAAGAAACTTTTATCTATATAAGGGAATCAAGATAAAATAAATAAAGGTTCAGATGCACAAGCATCATGTTGATGATAAAAAAAAGCATAATGGTTCGTCTAGTAAAGGGAATTGCTTTCATTGTAAGAAACTGAGATAATTTAAGAAACAAATATTAAAAATAAAGAGCTATGATGATAACTAAAGGTATTTTAACTTCTATAATTTGTTATTATATCAATTTAGTTTTAGTACCAAGAAATACATTGTGGGTTGATACAGCTGCAACCACTCTGCACTGTATGATAAAATTCTGAAGCCTGTGTAGGGGTTAAACAACCATATATACAATTGATGTAAGGTCATGTTTAGTTTACTATATTTTTATTTTCAATCATTGCTTACTAATGAATATCTTTTGTATTTAAAAGGCATATTGTATGTACCGTCTTTTAGAAAGAATCTGATTTTGTTTTCGTTGTTGGACAAATTTGGTTAGTATTGTCTATTTAGATTGAAAGTTTATATATTTATTTACATGGTAATGTTGTTGGTTTTTGAAATTTAATATCCAATCATGGCTTGTATGTATGGAATAATATAAAGAATAAAAAATTTGATAATGAATGTATTCGAAAAACTAAACGGTAATCTAAAAAATCCAGGAGAACTTTGGCACAAACAATTAGGTCATATATCCATCAATAGAATTAAAAAACTTGTTTCAAAATGTTTATTAAGAGGGCTGGATTTTTTGGACATTAATATTTATGTTAAATGTATAAAAGGTAAACATACCGAGGTGAAAAGATTAGATGCATATATTAGGAAAATGGTCTTGGACTTGATACATACACATATCTAAAAATTGTTCCCTACAACATCATCAGAACAGCCATTACTATTTTGTATCGTTCGACTTTATGCATTGCAGACATCTATATCTTATTCGAGAAAAGTTAGATATCATTAACAAGTTTAAAGTATTTAAGATCGTGGTTGAAAAATAGCTTGGTAAAGTCATTAAACGCGTCAGATCATACTGTTGTGGTGGATAATACGGGAGATAAAACGGTTTAGGTAAACAACATCATGAACTATTTATAAAGTTCTCAAAGGAGTGAGGGATAATTCCTCAGTATACGATATCACGTTTGTCCAACATGAATATAATGTTTGATAGACGAAACGGTACACTAAAAGATATGGTAAAAAGTATGATTAGTCATTCAATATTACCTATATCTATATCGCGAGAAGAAATAAAATGTGGAACCAAATATCTTAATAGAGTTCCAAAAAAATAAACTACTAAGACAAAATATAAACTTTGGAATAAGTGTAAACCTAGTTTAAAGTATTTACATGTTTGGGGATATCCAACTGAAGTGAAGATTTATAGGCAAAATGAAAATAAATTGGACTAAAAAAAGGTTAGTAGTTATTACATCGGATATCCTAAAAGTAGTATGGTTTTTATATTTTATGATAATTTCACTAAGATTATATTTGAGACAGGAACATCGACATTATTTGAGGATATAGATTTTGAGGGAATAATTTAGTAACAAACATTCACTTTAATGAAGAACCAGTAAAGATTCATGAATGTTCTAACAATAATAATTCATTATCAGATGATGATATGGTATAGACACTCAAGATGATGTTGATATCTCACTCGTAAATATTCTCCAAATTGAATAAAATAAAGTTGCTCAAAGAGAGCAAAATGAAATTGTTAAATAAGATCAAACTCTACCTCCTTAAGAAGTTCAAGTGAAAACTTAAGAAATTATACCTTTCTAAAGATCTACCAGACAAATGAAAAAAGTTATATCTTCATATTGTATAATATATCTTCAAGAACATGAGGAATTTTGGGGAACAACAAAAAATGATCATTTAAGTGTGCGTGTACCCGTGAAAATGTTTGGCTACCAGTTGTGGATTAAACTAACGAACACCAGTTTTAAATAAATGCAAGATAATGTGGTATGGGAGCTTGTTCAATTATATAAAGAAAATAAGCTAATTGGTTGTAAATTGATTTTTAAAACCAAATGGGATTCTAAGGGTAATGTGAAGAATGCATAAAGTGTGACTTGTAGCTAAATATTTTAGTCAACATGAAGGGATTGACTTTAAAGAAATATTATCTCCAGTTTCATCAAAGGATTATTTTTGGACAACCATGGAATTAGCTGCACATTTTAATATTGAAATCCATTAAATGGATGTAATTATCACATTAATTTATGAAGACATTGATGAAACGATCTACACTGTGCAAACTGAATAAATATATATATGGACTTAAGTAAGTGTCTCGCAAATGGTAGCATAAATATTTCAAGGTTATTGTCTCATTTGGTTTCGAGATAAATTTAGTGGAGGATTGTGCGTATCAAAAGTTTAGTGAGAGTATATTCATACTTTTAATGCATATGTTGATGACATATTAATGGCCAAAAACGATAAAGAATTGTTATATGCGACCAATAAATTCTTTCAGAAAATTTGATATGAAAGATCTTAGTGATGCATATTTTGTGTTAGTAATAAAACTTCATAGAAATTAATCATGTGGAATTTTAAGTTTCTCGCAAGAGACATATTTTTATAGTATGATACAATGCTGAGGGATGACTAATAATGAAGAAAAAGAAACACATATATTGAAAGATGAAAAATTTACCTCTAAGCAATACCTAAAGGGAAAACTTGAGATTTATGAAATGTAAAATATCCTATATTCTTTGGCTATTGGAAGTCTAAGTTATATTCAAGTTTGTACACAACGAAACCAAATATTACTTATGTTGTGGGTGTATTAAAGAGATATGTAGTAATCCACGGATGGAACATTGGAAAGTAGTTAAAAGAGTTCTCTGATATTTACAACAAACAAAATATCACAGGTTAACATATTGAAAGTCAAATAAACTGGACGTCATATGGTATTCTGGTCAGATTTTGTCGAATGTAAGGATTCTTTCCGTTCAATCTCATGCACCATATTCTTTTTAACCGGAGGTGCAATATAATAGAAATTATTCAGCAAACACTTATTATATTTTTCATTATGGCTGCAGAATTTGTTGCTTGTTCCGAGGCATTCAACGACACATTTTGGCTATGGCATTTTATCACAAGACTACAAATAGTAAATGGATAGAAAGATACCGTAGATTATATTGTAACAACAATTTGATAGTTCATTAAACAAATAATAACATGAGATTGGTTAAGTCCAAACATCTAGATATCCAGTTTCTGTCTGTTAAAAAGAGAGTTCAGAATGGTCAAATCAGTGTAGAGAACATGGAGACAAACTCGATTTTAGTGAACCCTCATACGAAGGAATTAATGCCTAATAATTTTTTTGAACACACCATCAACATGACTGTTATGTATTTAGAGGATTGTTAGTTTCAACATTAGTCTGTATTAAGTTATTGGATATGTCTATATTACGATAGTTGTACACTTACGTTCCTTAATTAATATATATATATATATATATATATTGAGTGTGCTATTATATTGACTATTAGTAGTATGTGATAAATAGATATCTAATTAAGTAGAATTATTTAAGATTACATTCCATATTATAGTTATGTTATGCACCATAATAGATTCATATAATTGATTGCTGCTATGTCGTGATTATTGATGCATCAATTTGGGATCTTTAATGCATTTAGTCTTATGTTCAAATAGTCATTTAGAGGATTATTAAGGTTATTTATAAAACGATAGATATTAAAAACGTTCAATAAATGGATACATCCCATAGTCGTATATGATGATCCGGAAAAAAATTATTAAAAATTCTCCGTTAAGTTGGAACGTCACGTGCTCTATCAATATATTAAGTTATAATAAAAACAATCATATAAAAGATAATAAACTAGTAAATAAAATATATACTATAAATGTAATTGTCTATATACCTGATTTAGTTTTCAGAACGGTGACAAATTAGATTAAAAATAAACAATTCAAAAACAAGTTGAAGTTTTGAGATTTTTTTTTATAAAAACAAAATAAATATGATTATAGTTTTGAAAAGTGACAATTTGATAGGAGGGGGATTTCATTTAGTTTATAAATTAAATCTTTAATTAATAGTTCTATAATTAATATTATATTTTATCAAATAACATTTATTTCGAACCATATTATTTTATTAAATTAAAAAAAGGTTAATTATATTAATTTACCATTCTGTTAAATAACTGAAAGCCATATTAATTAAGTATTTTATAGCGTTTAAACACTAAATTCCTTCCGACAATTTATTATGTGAAAATTAAAAGTGATTTAATCAAAGTTTTTTTACAATCAAATACATAATTGATGGTTATCTTTTCAAAAAATTCATAACCAACATTTAAAGCATATAAGTTCAAAAAGTAAGAATACTCACACTTTTTATTTGGTTCACCCAAATGTTAAGAATATATATACTTAGAAAAGCAATTTTTCTACGACTTTTTATGTTAAGAATATATATACTTAGAAAAGCACTTTTTCTACGACTTTTTATTTGGCTCATCCAAATGTTAAGAATATATTCTTTGTCTTTTAAACTATTTAGGAACTAACAACTAATCTCTATTAAGTCGAATTCTTCATCTACCTTGCAAAACCACTTCCATTCTTTGTAAATTATATTCATCATGTCTTATGATCTTATCTTCTTCTTTTCAATATCACCGTTAATGGCTCCATTGAAGCTAAATTAGTTAAAATTATCTTACTGATACATTCGTCGGCCGTTTTTACTTTTTTTTTTTTTCATATTCAAAAGTAAATCTTATGGATATTGACTTGTTAAGTACTTAAACTTGAATCACCGAAGATTCGACCTGACCTTATGTATTTCTAATGAAAGAAATAAAATAATTGAACTTGTTTCTAATTCCATCATAGATCATTTATAGATGTTTTAGCGTAATTGGATCGACAATTCGAACAAGTAGTAGAGTGCGGAATGTACGGTTGTTAGAATATATTATGATTAGTGGATTTAAGGTACGGAACATTTGACCGAATCCAAAAGACGAAACCATTTACTCGAGTGAACTTGAAATTTTTTTGTTTTCGATGAATCCATTATTGTTGCAAGTTAACATAATTTTGAATTTTAAAATTTGACCATTTTTTTCAAATTTCAAATTCGGTCGTTTCTCATTTAAAATAAACACATGTTTTGTGTTTTTACCATAACTATAAACCGGATTCATTTGTTAAATTACTTATTAGAAGAATCGGTTGAAAAAGACGAGTATACTTTTCATACTCTTTGTTCGACACAAAAACTTTATGATTTTATCCGATTAATGTTTTTTGGAGAACTCCAAAAATAATTTCAATTTAAAATTGTTGAACAAGACTTTAAAATTTATCCAGAAATCTACAAAATTCATTATAATGAGAATGTTTATTCCTTCATAATTTCTCTATTATGAACTAGGAAGCACCACAGAAATGTACACATTTCATAATGTTTCTCTGTTAAGTCTGTTGGGTGCGACATGTCTTTCTTCGATAGCACTTAATGGGCTTTATTTATGGTTCGGCTCTTAGAGAAGAGATTGAGTTTTGTTTTTTTAGCTCTTAATCTATTATTTGAAGAGTTATGGCTCTATACCAATTGAAGAGCTCTATAACAAGAAAATAACCTAAAAGATGTACATCATTTAAAGCATATTTAGAGTTAGAGGTGAAGTATTATAGGATAGTAGACCCATTACTAATAACTATAATGGTGTAGGCACTCATAACTAAAAAGATTGAGTAACATGTTAGAGATATTAAGCCCAAGCCCATTAGCTCATATATTTTATCTATAAATAAGGGTTTTATACACTATGTTTATACGCTTTCTAAATAATAAAATCATAATCGTCTTTCATTGTTTATCTTTTTCTACATGGTATCAAAGCGTGAGTTTAGATCTTGAAGTTTTGTGTCTTTTACTGTGCCAGCAGGCAGTTTTTAGCTGTCCGTCGGAAAAAATTTGATTATCTTCCGCTTCTTGGTCGTCACAAAAAGAAATAAAAAATTCTATTTTTGGATTTGTAAAGTGCAACCACAATCAATAGTCCCGATCAAGAAATAAACGGTATCGGGTTTTACTAAATTTTGGATAGCGTGTTCCGGATATCTAATCCTTTAATCTGACAAATTGGATTGTGATTTGGTGCAACGGTTTGGAAGCGATCACCATTGGAACAATGCAACATATTTTATAGTAGAATTAGGGATTCAATTTTGATTTTGATTTTTATTGGAAATTATATTTGGATTTGGATTTAGTATTGGATTTAATACTACAGATTTTGTTTCGATTTTGTTTTGTTGTTTAGATTTTGTTTGACGTTTGGATTATATTTAACGTTTTCTTAGATCGATGTTTGTCGTTTCGGTTTTTTTTTGGGTATTTGGAGTTCGAATTTCTTTTTGAATTTGGATTTCGTTTGACAAGTGGACTTTGTCTAACATTTTTTAGATCAACGTTTTTTTTATTTGTTTGGATTTGTTTGGATTCGTGGTTCTTCGATTCATTTGGATTTGTTTTATATTTAAATTTTGTTTGGATTTGGATTTGGATTTGGATTTGGATTTGGATTTGGATTTGGATTTGGATTTGGATTTGGATTTGGATTTAGAGTTCAGAGATCAGAGATTGAAGTTCAGAGATCAGAGATTCAAGTTCAGAGATCGGAGATTGGATATCGGAGATCGGATACCAGAGACTGAAGATTGGAGATCGAATATTAGAGATTGAATTCGATATTCGAGATTCTAGATTGATGTTCAGTTTTGGGTTTTGGGTTTTGACGTGTCGATTTTGGTTTTGATGTTTTATTTTGGTTTTGGCTTTCAATTATGGTTTTGGAGTTTGGTATTTGGTTTTAGATTCAATTTTGGTTTTTATTGTGTATAAGAAACTCACTAGAGAGATAACGATTTGATATTTAGGGTTGGAGGTTTAATATTTAAGGTTGGAGGTTTCAGAATTAGGATTGGGATTGGGGATTTGAGATTTAATATATGAAATTAATCTATGGTTCAAGAATATGATGAGGTAGAAGAAATGTGAAGAAGAATACTAGAAGAAGATGTTTGAAGAAGAGTACTTGAATAAGATGTGAAGAATGTCAAATTTATACTCATTAGCAGAAGAGTTCTCAAGTGCCTCATTGTAGTGCTTCCTTGTGTACCTTTAGTTTGTCAAGCACTTTGGGTTTATTCCTCTAGTTGAAGTCTTTATGTTCCTCATAGGTTTCTTTATTCCACTATGATGAGCCTTGTGGAACTGGTTGTTAGCGGTGTGAAGAAGACATATGAAGAAGTTTTAAATATTCAAGGTAACTTGCGAAGTTCTTCGCAAAGAAACACAACTTGCAGATATCTTTACAAATGCTTTGTCAGTATCTCAGTTTTGTCTTATTTTTGACAAACTCTCAATGCGTCTATTTCACTGTGAGTTTGAGAAAGGGTGTTAGAGATATTAGGCACAATCCATTAGCTCATATATTTTATCTATAAAGGTTTTATACTATATGTAATTTATACGCTTTCTAAATAATAAAACCCTAGTTGTCATTCTTTGTTTATCTTTTTCTATATAACATATTAAGGTATAAAAATAAAATGTATTTCTATGAGTGATCGAACCTCTAATGTTTTAAAATAGTTTTGAGCTGATCAAACAAGAACTTAGGAGCTTGTTTTAAGCCATACATTTGTGTAGAAAACATATATCATCTAATTTTTTCTGTCAACAAAACCCTGAGATTGTTCAATGTAGATTTATGAGATAAAAATACCATTGAAGAAGGCATTGTTAATATCATTTTTTCTCATTTCCCATTCTTTTAAAACATCAATATATGAAGAAACAAAACGTGATAGTAGTTGGTTTGATCATAGGGCTAAATGTTAATTTTTAGAATTTTTTTTAGTACTAACCTGGCCCTATACCTTTCCAAAGTGTCATTGGATTTGACATTAGTTTTTAATACCCTTTCATTTCTCACAAAATTCTTAGTGGGAGAATACGAGACCAAACTTTATGTATTTTTATTACCCAAAATGTTTACTTTTGTTTCCATGACATGTTTTCAACAGAGAACTTTGTAGTGTTTCAGCTACCTTTGTTTTACCATTTCTAATCATTAAATGACTTGTTTAATGGTTATAAGCTGTAGTAGAGGAAGTAGTAGGATTAAATTAATCATTTCATAAGTTACTAGAATCAATAGAATTTTCTAAAAGGGTAGTTTTTTTCTTATTTTTGTGCTAAAGTCATTTCAAAAGAAATATCATCTTCTAGAGGTATATGAGTAAGATTACAAAGTATAGTGTGTTAGATTTAGAGATGATTAACACATGAGTGAAACTAAATAATAGAATAGGCTTGTGAAGAATAGAAGTGTGTATTTTCAATAGTGTATGATATGTCATTATCCTTTTGGAAATGAAAATTCCATTTTTCTGAAAATAATATTTCTTAAGAAAGAAATTCCCTTAAGGCTCGAAAAATTACATCTTTCGACGAGGATATACATATCCAAAACCAATTTAACTTTACCCAAAAGATTCATTTGACTTTAGTTTGACTTTTTTGCATGAAATTACCTTTCAACTTTCATTTAATTGCAAAAATTCTATTAAGTAAAAACAAATCTAAGTATATCCTAAATAGACCTAAATTAAAAAACAACATATTTGGCTAACTTGACAAAAAAATACTACGATTTCCCAAGATCAAACTTCATATTAGTATAATTTTGTGAAGTTCTTCAAAATAAGCTTGAACATTCATACTAGTCTCAAGAGCATTCAACTCCTCTTCTAAGAAAAACACAAAATGAACATGATTCAGCCGGAGTTAGGGATTGGCATGGAGGAGTTGATGTTTCCAGAGGTGAGGGATGAGCATATATCGTCGGAGAATGAGGTTAATTCATCAGAGAAGGAGGTTTAATCGCCAAAAAAGGTAACGGAAAAAGTTTTTGGTCCCATGTTGCCTTTGCACCATCGATTCTAGCCACTATAACCGATGGTGCATAGACATCCAAGAATCGGTTATGGGCCATACGTATCATCGGTGCCAGGAAACATAACAAGTGGTATTAGTGTTGTATGACCACCGGTTCAGAGCCCCTGAACTGGTGGTGCATGGCCCAAACAAAATCCCGTTTCAACCCTCATAGCCCTTATTTTAACCTATTTAAGTCATCTATGTTTTGGTTCACCTAACCACGAGTTATTTTTTAATTTGGGTAATTAGGGAGTGGACATTTCATATGGACCCAAGGAAGCTTTCGCTACCGACTACACTCATGTATTTTTCATTATTGAGTATTATACGCAAGAAGCATTGGTTAAGTGGGTCAAGAACACTGGAAAAGAAAACAACATGGTTATCAACCTAAAACGCCACGATAATGTAGTGAGTAGAAAAAATACTCATATATTTTTTCAGTGCGAGAGGTCGGGAAAGTATATTCCAGTGGTGGTCGAAAAAGATCATATAAAGTTGACGAGAATAAAAAGAAATTGGTCATCCATTCGAGCTAAAGTGGTCGTTGGTTGAACCGGATCAATGAAAGTTAGAAGTTGTTAGTGGGATTCACAGCCATGAGAGTTCGAAACAGCTTATTTATGGGATTTACAAACCATTTGAACGTAGAGGAGATGGAATTTGTAGAATGGTCGACCTATATGAGAATGTACCCTAGAGAAATATTGAACAATGTTAAGAAGTTGAATGAAGATAATGTTTCTTTCATGCGTACTATCTATAATGCTAGACAAAAAATTGGATTTTGAAGAAGGTGGATAGGTCACAGCTGCAGATTCTGTTAGGAGAGCTTAATAGGCATAATTATTACGAATGACATGAATCTGGTGAAGAAGATGGGAAAGTCATTACTTATATATTTTTTACGCATCCAGTTAGTGTTGATACGTTGCGCACATTTCCAATAATGTTGATCATAAATAACACATACAAAATCATAAGATATGGGATGCTTTTGTTTGAGATAGTAGGCGTGGCATCTACTGATTTGACTTACTGTGTTGATTTTGCTTTCATGTCCAGTGAGAAATTAAAAAACTTCAAACGGATATTAGAATGTTTGAAGTCGTTTATTGCCACTCACGAGATTGAAGAACAATTGTGATTTTGACTAACAGAGATTTACCGCTGATGAACACCCTTGACGTATTCTTCATAAAGGTAACACATATGCTATGTTGCTGTCACATAAACCAAAACATTCAGGGAAATACAAGGAAGTCTTCTCCTGAGAAAATTGATCATGCAAAGTTTCTTTCAGCTTCAAAAAAGATAACATATGCGGCATCAGAATATCCTATTGCAATCAAATAAATTGAAAAGTCATGGCTTGAAAAATACATTGATAATTTCATTGTTTGGAAAACGAACAAGATCATGCATTTGGGATATTGCACGATTAATGGGTCGGGAGCGCTCATTCGAAATTTAAGTGTCACCTACGTACGAGAAAACTCAACTTTGATTTATTTTGGGCGAGGGTGCATTCACTTGTCGAAATCTAACATTTTGTAATTAGATCTAGTGGGGATGATTTATAATCGGAGGGTATTTTTGGTATTTTATCAGTTTAGTATTAACTTTCTAAGTAGAAGGTAGAGAGATAAAAGAGGTGTGTGCTAGTATTTAATATTTCTTGAAAAAGTCCAACCCTCTTAATAAAGTTGGTTGGAGTATATATAGTTGTATTTTTTTAACCCATGGGCCTTATGGGTCAGGTCTTATAACTGAGTCCCTCTTATGAGCCCTTGGGCCGAGTAGGAAAACTACTAGGCATATATTTACTTCATGGTTCCACTCCCATTACCGTTCCCCCATTATCTTCTATTTGGTTTGTTTACAAATCCCTTCGTTATTATTGGGATTGGTAGGAATATTTCTTCCAACAATATCTGAACTGATCAACATCGTCTTGCATGGATGGCCCCATACTTTGTCTTGGAGTAGTTTCTCGAGGTGCATTACTACTAGGCTGAAGAGTGGTATTATCTTGTTCATTTCCCATTCCTTTTAACAAAGGCACATAACTTTTCGTTTTTGATAAGATTCTGTATTTCTTGTTTCAATTCTATACAATCATGCATATCATGACCCACATATTTGTGGTACTTACAGAAAGGAACGTTCTGACTCTCTCTAGGAGACTGAATTGGGGAAACCTTCTAAAATGTACATCATTCCTAGCCTTATCATATATGGCAGCTACGCTTTCACCAGGTTTGGAAAACCATTCGTGCTGAACCCACGAGACCTTTTTGGGTCTAACTTGTTGGTTTTGATTAGATTGACTTTGCATATGCCGATGCGATCATTGTCTGAAATCTTTAGGCCTATAATTAACAGTGGCTTGGGATTGAATTGTAGCTTGGGGAGTTGATATTGTAGCAGCAGACTTGTTCTGGTGTGGTACTCTAGATTTCTTACTTTCCTCAACCGTAATCTGTTTTCCAAATTGATTTAATAACTCATTCCACATCATTTCCTTTTTGCGAGTTACTACCTGAGCTAGCATACCTGGATTCAATTCTTGTCTCAAAGAGACAATAACCACATGTTCAAAACAATCAGTTAACCAGTTCTTAGTATTCATAATTCATTTAATGTCTCATTCGTTTCTTGAGAACAATGGATAATAATATCACCATTTCCCTTGAGCTCCTTACTTCCCACAAATTGCCTCATAAGTGCCATCGAGAACATATCAAAGTTTTTAATGAATCCATGTGGGATATCGTTATACCACTTCAGGACACTTCCTTTACAGGTTTGTGAAAAAATCCTACATAGATATTTGTCATCGTAATCAAAGTTCATCATAAAAATTTTAAACTGCTCAAGGTGGTTGTTTAGATCTCTACTTCCACCATACTTCTCCATCTTAGAACTATCAAATTGTTTGGGAAGATGTCCTAAGAGTATTTTTTAGGATAATGGTGACTACCTCCAATTGTGGGTTCGGCTGAACATTGTATCTTCATCAGGAGAAGGAAAAATATATGGTTCGGATTTAATAGAAAATTGATCACTTAACAAATGATCAATGCCATAATCTATTAAACCCTTTATTTTTATTGATTTTTATTATTTTCATTTTGCCTCTCACATCACTCTTCCTTAAATGTTTCTTAGTCAGCCTGAATTTCTTATTTTGACGGCCCTCTTCAATTCTAGACGACCGCTATTCATCAGAAACAGAATCATTGGAGGAATTATCTAACGAGTCTTATGCACTTATAACTTATTTAGTCTGATGTGCCTTTTTAGATCTACCATGACCTTTAAGGGACTGGTCACTGTCACCACGGTCATCTACAGACACACCACACACATCAAACGTTTCCTTTATTGCTTTTTCAGTTTTCTTTTAGGCCCTTAAAGCTTCAATTTTGGCCCTTAGATGATCACGTTTATCTTGCATGAATTGTCTTTCATCTGTGTTGTAATTCACATGAGACATTATAGTGTGCTCATTATTATCTCTTACTCCTTCAACTTGAGGAGGGGGAACATCGTGTATGTTAAGATCCATGTTCCGATAGTATCTAAACTACAATTTCTACTCACTGATTTTGAATAAAGATATTCAGACACCTCACACTCCCACTGTGTTCGCCAATCTGGTGTGGATGATTTATAATCGAAGAGTATTTTGGATATTTTATCAGTTGAGTATTAACTTTTGAAGTAGAAGGTACATAGATATAAGACGTGTGTGCTAGTATTTTATATTTATAGAAAAAGTCCAACCCTCTTAATGAAGTTGGTTGAAGTATTTATAGTTATCTTTTCTTGACTCATGGGCCTTATGGGTCAAATTGTATAACCGGGTCACTCTTATGAGCCCTTGGGCCCATTAGGCGAACTACTATGCATATATCTAATTTATGGTTCCACTCTAATTACTGCTCCCCCATTAGGTAAGGTTTCCCACACAACATTAGAACTCTTTTTTACTGAATTCGAAAGTGGGCAAGATTGTAAGAAAACCGTTATCGGAGATGGGTTGGATGTAAACATGATACAACCGATGATGTTTGCATATGCTTGATAAGATCTACACATGGTATACTATGCTATCACCAGATTAATGAGTGGCGTAATAATAAAAAAGTTTCACATTTGGAAGCATTTCACGACCAATGGAGGAGGTTAGAAATACATCCTCGTACGAATCGAAGAATGATGGAGATTCTCAAAGATGATTTAGAAAAACTTGTAATTGATGTTATGGAGATAAAATACGAAAGTCATAAAAAACATTTACAAGAAATGGTTTAAAGTTGTTTATCCGTAAACATCCTCGCTATTAGAGCCATTAGCAAGGCAAAAATACCATGTTCATCCACATACAAAATGAAAACTTGGTGTTGATGCATCATCCACTAAATGCGAACTTGGAGTTTGGATTTTGGATTTTGGAGTTTGGAGTTTGGAGTTTGAAGTTTGGATTTTGGAGTTTGGAGTTCGGAGTTCGGAGTTCGGAGTTCGGAGTTTGGATTTTGGAGTTTGGAGTTCGGAGTTCGGAGTTCGGAGTTTGGAGTTTCGAGATTGGAGATTGGAGATTGGAGATTGGAGATTGGAGATTGGAGATTGGAGATTGGAGATTGGAGATTGGAGATTGGAGATTGGAGATTGGAGATTGGAGATTGGAGATTGGAGATTGGAGATTGGAGATTGGAGATTGGAGATTGGAGATTGGAGATTGGAGATTGGAGATTGCAGATTGCAGATTGCAGATTGCAGATTGGAGATTGCAGATTGCAGATTGCAGATTGTAGATTGCAGATTGCAGATTGGAGATTAGATATTGGAGATTGAAGATTGGACATTAGAGATTGGAGATTAAAAATTGGAGATTTTTTGTTCAATTTTGGGTTTTGGGTTTAGGTTTTAGGTTTTGACGTTTTGATTTTGGTTTTGGTGTTTTATTTAGATTTTGGATTTCTATTATGGTTTTGGAGTTTGGTGTTTGGTTTTAAATTCAATTTTGGTTTTTTATTGCATATAAAAAACTCACTAGAGAGAGGAAGATATGATATTAGGGCTGTAGGGTTGAGATTAAGGGTTAGAGGTTTGAGATTCAGGATTGAGATTGGGGATTTGATATTTGATATATGAATTTAATTTTGACAGACTGACAATGCGTCAGTTTTATTATGAGTTCGAGAGAGGGTGTTAGACATATTGGACTTAAACCCATTAGCTTATATATTTAATCTATCAATAAAAGGTTTATACTCCATGTAATTTATACGCTTTCTAAATAATAATATCGTAGTTATCTTTCTTTGTTTATCTTTCTATATAACATTTTAAGTTATAAAAATAAAATATATTTCTATAAGTGCTCGAAAGCCTACGGTTTTAAAATAGTTTTGAGCTGATCAAACAAGAACTTAGGAGCATGTTTTAAGCCATACATTTGCATAGAAAACAGACATCGTGTAGTTTTTTGTATGTCAACAAAACTTGAGATTGTTTAATGTCAATTTTTTACATGAGAACGCTATTGAAGAATGCATTGTTAATATCATGTTGTCTAATTTCTCCTCCTTTAAAATATCAATATAGAAAAAAACTGTGATAGTAGTTGGTTTGATCACAAGGCTAAATGTTTATTTTAAGGAATATTTTGTCTATTAACTTGGCCTTATACCTTACCAAAGTGTCATCATCTTTGAGATTAGTTTTTAATACCCTTTCATTTCTCACAAAATTCTTAGTAGGAGAATACAGGACCAAACTTTATGTATTTTTATTACCCAAAATGTTTACTTTTGTTTCTATGACATGTTTTCAGCAGAGAACTTTGTAATGCTCCAGCTACCTGTGTTTTACCTCTTATAATTATTGATGAATTGTTGAATGGTCATAAGTTTTACTAGAGAAAGCATTGTGTTAAATGAATCATTTCATAAGTTACTGGAATCAATAAAATTTTCTAAAAAAGGGTAGTTTTTTTCTTATTTATGTGTTAAAGTCACTTTAAGAGAAATATCTTCTTCTAGAGGTACATGAGTAAGATTACAGAGTATAGTTCGTAATATTTGGAGCTGATTAACCCATGAGTGAAACCAAAGAATGTGATAGGCTTGTGAAGAATAGAAGTGTGCCTTAGCAAGAGTTTATGATATGCATTTATCCTTTTGGAAATGAAAATTTCTATTTGTTTGAAAATAATATTTCTTAAAAAAGAAATTCCCTTAAGGCTTAAAATATTATATTTTTAGGTTAGGCTATGTTTATCCAAAACCGATCTAAGTTTACCCAAAAGATGTCTTTGACTTTAGTTTGACTTGTTTCCATGAAATTACACTCCAACGTCTATTTAATTTCAGAACATCCATTAACTAAAAGACACACTAAATATATCCTAAATAGACTCAAATCATAAAACAACATGTTTGGTTAACTTGACAAAAAAAACACTCATATTAGGAATTAGCATGGAGGAGTTGATGTTGTCGGAGGTGAGGGAGGAGCATATATCGCTGGAGGAAGGAGGTTGAATCGCCGGAAAAAAGGTTGAATATTCAGAGAAAGAGGTTGAATTTTCAGAAAAGGTAACAGAAAATGATTTTTGTCCTATATTGCTTTCGCACCATCGGTTCTAGCCCCTAGAACGGATGGTGCGTATGCATCACTGAACCGGTGGTGCATGACTATAAAAAATTCCCCTTTTGGCCCTCATAACCCTGATTTTAACATATTTAAGTCATTTATGTTTTGGTTCTCCTAACTACGATTTGTGTTTAATAAATAGGGAGCGAACATTGCGCATGGATCCCAGGAAGCTTTCGCTACCAACTACACTAATATATTTTCATTATTGAGTATTATACGCAGGAAGCATTGGTTTAGTGGGTCAAGAAGACAGGAAACGATAACGACCTAATTACTAACATAAAACGCCATGATAATATAGACAATAGAAAAAAATCCTCCGATAGTTTTTAAATGCGAGAGGTTGGTATGTTCTAACTGTGGTATAAAAATATCATTAAAAAACTCGATAGAAACCAAAAAAATTGGTTGTCCATTCGAGCTAAAATGGTCATTGCTCGAATCAGAACAATGAAAGTTAGAATTTGTTTGTGGGATTCACAACCATGAGAGTTGAAAAAAGTTTGACGATCATTCATACGGAAACCGTTTCAACGTAGAGAAAATTGAATTTTTCAAACGGTCAACCTATATCGGAACATGGCCTAGAGAAATATTAAACGATGTCAAGAAGTTAAATGAAGATAATGTTTCTTCCATGCGCACTATTTACAATTCTAGGTAAAAAAATAGGGTTTTGAAGAAGGCGGACATGTCACAGTTGTAGTTTCTGTTGAGAGAGCTTAAAATGCATAATTATTACGAATGACATAAATCTGGTGAATCTGATAGGCAAGTCATTACTGATATATGTTTTTCGCATCCAGTTGGTGTTGATATGTTATGGACATTTCCAATAATTTTGATCTGGGATAGCACCTACAAGATTATAAGATATGAGATGGTGTTGTTTGAAATAGTAGGTGTGACATCTACTGGTTTGACTTACTTTTTTATGTTGCTTTCATGTCCGGTGAGAAATTAAAAAACTTTAAATGTGTATTAGAATTTTTAATGTCGTTGATTGTGTCTCACGATATTGAAGAACCATTTGTGATTTTGACTAATAGATAGTTACAGCTGATGAACACGCTAGAAGTATTCTTCCCAAAGGTAACACATATGTTATGCTGCTGGCACATAAACCTAAATGTTCATGAAAATACAAGGAAGTATTTCCTAGAGAAAAGCGATCATGCGAAGTTTTTTTTCTGCTTGGAAAAAGATAACGTATGCGACATCAAAAATTTAATTTGATCAAGCTAGGATTGAGATGCAGTTTGACTACAAAGAATATCCTCTTGCAATCAGATACACTAACAGGTCATGCCCCAAAAAATACACTGATAAATTCAACAAGTTCATGCATTTGGGATATTGCATGACTAACCGGGTCGAGAGCGCTCCTTATAAGTTGAAGTGTTACCTACGTACGAGAAAACTAAACTTTGAGTTATATTGGGTGAGGGTTCATTCACTTTTTGAAATCCAAAATTTTGTAATTAGATATTCTTTTGAAAAGAGTCGTTAAATAGCACAATACAAAATTGTAGATAAAAGTTTCAAAGAAATTTGAGGTAAGGTTTCCCACATAGTATTAGAACTCTTTCTTACTGAATTAGAAATCGTGCAAGATTGCGAGAAAATCGTTATCGGAGATGGGTTAGATGTTAAACACGATATAACAGATGCTTTATTCCTAATATCTGGTGGATTGTTAAACACAAAAAACATTGGTCCACTTTTAATTAATATGTATCATGTCGTTACATATTTGCAGCTACGCGGATGAGGCATTCGTGTTACCGTATACATGTCGCCGTATACGAATTACATCATACATAATACTTCGTCAAAAAGCGCATCGGAATTATCATCTGACTGAGTAACTTTACATGTTTTGTAACTTTGAGTAGATGAGCATCATTAAACATGATCCACTCAACATTGATACAAGCTATAATAAAATAATTTAAGTTGTGTGTTTAGAATAAGCCAAGTCATTATCCTTATATAGAAGAGTTAATTTCAAGATTGGCGAGAATGATTGAGCGGGTTTTTTCTTTTAACGGCAAATGAATAACGGGAAAAACAATTTGGCGTAAAAGTGGCACCATAGGTTCTGCCTCTTGTGCATCAATGGTGCACATGAGACCACACCATCAATGCCAAGTCAGTCACACCAAAATGAGGCACCACTACTGGCACCGAGTAGGCTGCACCAATGGTGGACACGACTTGGCACCAATGTTGTTAGGCACCAACCGTGCAATAGCCCACGATCACATTGTTTTTTTTTCATTCCTTTATTTTTTGCTTTGGTCTTTTTTTAGTTTTTTTTCTTATTAGACTTTTCATTCCCAAATTTTTGCCTTGGTTTTTTGTTGGTTTATACGTTTATGGCTAATAAAAAGTCTTGTTATGCTTAAATTTATAATAAACTTTATGGTTAGTTTCGAATATAAGTTATAGGTTTGTGGTAAGCTGGGAGTATAAGTTCCCAATGCAATACAAAACATAAACACAAAAGAAATCATAATAAGGGAATACAATTTCGAATCATAATAAGGTAGTACAAGTTCAAATCATCCGTCGTCCAAGATACAAAACATAAACTAAAAAAACATAATAAGGTAGTACATGTTCAAATCATCTGTCGTCATAGATCAACCTAGCATAACTACAAAAAATCTAATAAGAAATATAACTAGCTAAGGATAAAAAATCTGCAATACTTCTTCTCTCAACTACAATGCACATTCTAACTCTCGTCGGATAGGCAATGTGGTCATAGATCGAACTGCCTCTAATAGTCTATCACCGCTAGTGCGCGCAGGTGGGGTAATCACGTACCAACTGTATTGAGCCAGGTACTCCCCATATCTGGTCATTGTTGATCGCTTATAAGTATCAATGGTAATGGTCAAGCGCTCATCGAGAAGTAAGTGATAATGTCAATCTAGCCAAGTAGTCTCACGCTAATTGTCTCGAGCAAGATCTCCCTTTTTGTAACCAGGTCTAGGTACAAATGGGGTTCGGGTTCATCATGAACCCATCTAAACTGGCGCATAACTCGATCGGGCATGTATCCATTTATCGTGCTCATTATCTGCATTGGATAAAGAATAGTGCGGATAATATGGGCGGGGAACTGGACTCTAGTGTGATCGTACGTCTCGCATGTCTTTAATTTTTTTGTTCGACCGGTATGGACTGATTTTTTCTTTACTAGCAAAACCATGAGACATTGTTTAATATATTTTTTACAAGGGGGTTTAATATTGTAGTAGTTTTACGCGCCTTGATTTTTTAAGAATACTATTTCTCCCATAATAACGACCGTCATTTCTGAAATTATTTCTTCCTTTTTTATAACATTTTTTAGTATTGTTGTTTGTTTGATGCAGATAGAAGGTGGATCTATAATTTTGAAAATGTTATTCCAGTTTGAAAATTTTATTCGATTGATTTTCTCGGTGGACCAGAACATTAATATTAAAAAAAGAATTTAATTTTATTTATTAATTTATACCAATTTATATTAAAATAAATAAATAATAACATGTAAAACCCGACTAAAAGAATTATTTAACACTAATATATATAATTTGAAAATATATATTTTTTCGTTTCGACATTTTATTTCGTTTTAAATCTTGTTTTCCATCCAAAACTAGTTTTATTATTAGTCATGATATCTTCCAAAAAAACATTAACTTCAATGGTTTGTGATAAAAAAATACATATAAAAAATGTTATCATGACTAATATTAGATTTCTTATATCTCCTAGAATGAGTATTCATCGTGTTTCCAGAGCCCAAAACAAAGCGATTGATCAACTCGCTAGTGGTAAGAATTAAAGCTGAAATGATCAAATCAAGAACACAAATCTACTTAGAGAATTTTAGGAAGTGAAAAGTGCTTCTGATTATTTCATGGGCTCAACTAACTTCTTCAGCCTCTTTAAATAGACTGAGTGAGTTAGTTAGAGAAATGGTTACATAATGGTATATTTGCAGTTTAGCCCTTTACATTTCTCTTAAAGCCTAATTTAACCTTATATTTACAAAACTTATCACTTTAGTCCCTATCAATTGCACTTAGGTCCCTGAGGAATATCTTTCCTTATCAGTAGCCCCCCTAGTTCTTATACAGACATTTATAAGAACTATTAGCTCCTCGAACTCTACCTTGAGTCAGTACAACTTTCTTCACTTTATCTCTTTATTATAATTGAACCCAATGATTTGTGACTTCTCCTCGAATTTGTGAACAAGTGCAAACAGATTTCCCATCGCTTCGAACTTACCAACTTGAAGTACAACTTCGCCTCAACTTCGAACATTATTACTAGGAACGCAATTTTGCTTACACTTCGAAATCTCTGATCCCTACTTGATAGATTGATTAGACCTTTAATAGTAGACCCATGACTTTACACACTTTCTTTTCGTTTCATATTCCACCCAATGAGAGCAACTCACTGGTTTTGCCTCTCCATATTCTCAACGTCACTCCTTTATCCTATAAATACCCAACCCTTCATTCACTAATAACTTTTTAGAGAGATCACTTCTTGAACCATCTTCAATCTGTTCTTCATCTTCAACCTGTTCTTCAAGCCACCTTCAATCTGTTCTTCATAAATCTTGAGATTACTTCATCTTTTTCGTCCATCAAAGCAGCTTCTCAGATCGATACCCATTGTATGAGAAGATATCCCAAATACAAAAGATCTAAACCCAGAAAACCAGTAAAATCAAAGAAACCTCCTTTCCCTGGTTCTAGCAATCAAGTATTCAGGGCCTACGATTATCTTTGCATTTCTCGAAGAGCCAAAGAATACAAAGCTGCTGGGTTGATCTACAACGGTCCTCACTCTTCCTGTACCACTTTTAAATACGGTAATTTCGACCCTAACCTTGCCACTTCGTCTTCACCCTTAGCTTTAAACCCAGAGACTAACCCAACAACCTTTCCTCCTCGAAATCCAGCTAATTCTTCATTACTAAGACCTCATCGGAAATATAAAGTCGTTACTTTAGACAAGCCACCAACTGATAATAAATCACAACCCAAATCACCTGTCCTTCAAATCGAAGCGACAAAAAACCTTCAATCCAACACACTCCTTCCTCAATTCGAAGCTATCAAAGTCAAACGTGGCAAAAAATCTCCTTTCCTAGCAATGGGTGAAGAAGCAGAAAACTCTTCTCCTCCCCCACACTCTTCTCCTCCCCCACAAGAAGTGGATGACATTACACCAGAGTGTAGTCAGCCAATTCCTGTGACTCAACAGGAGACTCAAATCCGAAGTCGCTCCGATGAAGATCACAAAAAAGACGATTCTGAAGCTACTGAATCTGATGCCGAAGAGGAATCCGAGGCTGATGGTGTAGCTCCTCCAAAAAATATTCGAGGGAAAAAATCTCTCATTACACTTCCCAAAAGCGTTGCCGCCTTGGTTCAAGAAAATCTTAAACCTCTTTCTGCTTGGTATATTCTTGCCTTAAAGAATGTACCCTACAGTTACTACCTCGAATCAGAGAAAGAGCAGCTCAGAAAGCTATGGGGACTGACCGATAACATGATTCTTCGACTTCCAGTAGAAGGAGAGACTCCTCTAAACTGCCAGAAAGATGAGCTAGTAGTGTACCCTGAGCTCTTCAACTGGGGACTTCGGTTTCCCCTTGATCCGATGATAGTGAGGTTCTTCGAAATCCACAGATTGTGCCCAACACAAGTCACTCCCAACTTGCTCTTTACTTTATTCTCAGCAATCATGGTATCGAGGCTTGGAGGCATTCCCCTCGAAATCGAGGACTTCATCTCAGTAACCAAAGTTTCAAATGGCCCAGTTCTGCCGTTTTATTATCTAACTCTTGAAGATGATTTAAAAATTGTCGACGACCTCCTCGAAGCTGATAAGTTCTGGAAGCAAAGATTTGTCTTCCTATCAGGGGCCTGGGAAAACGGCAAAGAAATTTCCGATGCCAATCCTTCCAAACTCACCCTTACTTGGAGAGATAGCAGTAAGTAATACCTTCCTCTATTTATCTAATTGTTTTAAATCAATTTATTTAACCAACTATTTGTCTCTCCTTAGAAATTCCGAGGCGGTTCAAGAGTCGTCGAAAATAAGCCAAGCTCATCTTCCAACAAATGGCTGAGTGGGCAGAAAAGTCTTGGGGAAATGGCTTTCATTCAGCATTTGAGCCTATTAACTTCGTCAACAGCCATCTCTGGCGCATATCGTTAGGGGCTGACTTCCCTCAAGATCCGATGGTGCCCCCAGATCCCATCCTAGCAGTTTAGAGGATACTTGCTCCAGATGGGAAATGCTATCTTCCGACCCGGAATCGAAGTGACAGCCACTTACCTTTAAAAAAGAAAGGGAAGCAAACCCTCAAAAAACCCAAAGCAGTCAAGGCTAAATCTTCCAACACCTCAAAGACTATAAGAAAGCGAAAAGCATCTGCTCCTCAGCTTCCCCCCATTTCCGAAGAAGATGAACCTGTTCTAAAAAAGAAAAAGGACAATTCTCTAAAGAAGAAAAAGGGAAAGTCTAGTACGCCTAAGAAAAAGAACGAGGCCGATATGCTAGATGAAGTACTAGCTTCCGAGGTGCATGGGAAAACGTTTATCGAAGAGAACCCTGATGGAGGATTGACACTAGGGGATAGTCAAGTAGATGATTACCTCAACCTCGACAACCTCAATTCAAGCAGGGATTTTGCATTTGCTGGCAGTGATTCTCAACCTCCCAATTTTGCTCCATCGACTTCTACTGGGGCTGCTATTCCTATGGCTTCGACATCTAACACCATTGTTCCTGTTTGTTAGCAACCAACAAACTTTCCCAATTCAAAGAAATCTGATGAGGTAACTTCAATTCTCCAACCTTTTCCAAATTTAAGTGCTGCAGTCAAAAAGTTATATGAAGAAGTGAACAACTCTCAAACTCAATTGGAGCGCCTTGCCCAAGAGTTAGTTAAGAGCAGAAAAGAAATAGAGTCTGAGAAGACTTCGAAAAATGAAGCACTCCAGAAATTCGAAGCTGAGAAAGAAAAGCTTCTCAAAGAACACAAAGAAGAAGTCGAAGCTCTTAAGACTACTCATCTGCTGGCTATTGAAAGTCTAAAGTTTGAACATTCTACTACTATTTCCGATGCTGAGAAACTTATTAAAGAAACTAAAGATAAACTAGAAAATAGCCAAACTGAGATTACCACACTTCGAACAGGATTCGAAGAAGAAAAGAAAGCTGCCGTCAAAAAGGCTGAAACCAAAGTTGGCTCTTTAATGCTCGAAGGTATCAAGAAAACTCAAATTGATACATCTATTCAGCTTCTTCGAGAAGTTCATGCTGCTTGTTTAAGACTAGACTTATCAAACCTTTGGAAACAGGTTCCAGAAGAACAACGCCCAAAGGAAGCGTTCGAAGCACCACCAAGCTCCTCCTCCGAAGAAGAAAATAATTCAGAAGAGGAGTCATCAGAAGAAGAAGAAGATGATGCTTAATAGGCTAGGCAGTTTGTTTTTTTTGTGTATGTGGTTAAGTACTTCCCCCCTTTTTTGTAAACTTCGTATTTTATCCAACGAACAAACCACTTCTTTTTTTATATCTTAAATTTCTGGTATACTTGTTTGAACTGGTTATTTCTAAAATTAGATGCACTCATAAGATGTGGCACCTTGAAAAATAGATGCACTCATAAGACGTGGCACCTCGAAAAATAGATGCACTCATAAGACGTGGCACCTCGAAAAATAGATACACTCATAAGACGTGGCACCTCGAAACAAAGATGCACTCATAAGACGTGGCACCTCGAAACATAGATGCACTCATAAGACGTGGCACCTCGAAAATTTGGTTGTTTCTTCAAAGCTATCGCTTCGGAAAATTATTCTTGGTCAACTTTCAAAGATGATCAGTCTTTGCCAAGTTACCAAAATAATAAATCACACATTATAGTAAACAACCAATGGCCAAAAGAAATTTTATTAAAAAAAAATCCAATATTAACTAGACACCTCGTTAAAACCTTTCTGGGCCAACAGATAAGGAAAGAGTATGTCTGTTTTATAAAAATTCGAAGTTCAGTTTTACTCACAGTACAATTTCAAGTGCTCTATATTCCAAGGGTGTTTGAGCATCCTCCCTTCTCGATCTGACAACCTGTAAGAACCTGGCTTGACCCTCATTTTAACTTCGTAAGGACCTTCCCAATTCGGGGCCAATTTTCCGAAGTGTTTGTCCTTAGTGTGAAGAAATACTTTTCGTAACACTCGATCGCCAATTTTGAATTCTCTCCTCTTAACTTTAGCATCGTACCTGCTTCTCATTAATGTTTGATAATGGATCACATTCAAATGTGCTTTGACCCTTTTTTCTTCCAACAAATCAAGCTCCACCCTTCTAGCTTCATCGTTATCCGCATCAGAATATTGCAGTAGTCTATAAGAAGGCAATGTAGATTCAGCAGGGCACACAGCATCCATTCCATATACCAAAGAAAAAGGAGTCTCTTTTGTAGCCTCTCTAGGAGTTGTTCTATATGCCTATAACACCTCTTGAAGATAATTTGGCCATTTCCCTGCTGCTCCTGCCAAATTTTTCTTCAAGCCATCCAAAATAGATCTATTTGTAACTTCCACCTGTCCATTTGCCTGGGGGTGGAAAGGAGTGGAAAAGCATTTCTGTATCCCTTTCGAAGAACAAAAAGAGTCCATTTCCTTGTTATTAAATTGAGGACCATTGTCCGTTGTTATTTTTCGAGGTACTCCAAAACGGTAACAAATGTTACTTTGAATAAACTTGATTACATCCTTAGCTTTTGTCCCAGCTAAGGGTTCTGCCTCTGCCCACTTCGAAAAATAATCAACCGCAACAATAATCATCTGTCTTCCACCAGAAGCCATAGGTAATGGTCCCACTAAATCAATCCCCCACCTATCGAAAGGAACCGCCTCTGAAATTGTCATTAGGGGTACTGCTGGTTTGTGTATTAAATTTGCATACCTTTGGCAAGTATCACAGCTTCGAACTAACGACTTGGCGTCTTGCAGAATAGTAGGCCAATAATACCCTGCCAACAATACCCTACGCGTTAAAGCTTTGAACCCACAATGAGCTGATCCATCCCCATCATGCAGTTCGGATAGGATGTTCTGAGACTCTTGCTTGCTTAAACACCGTAGCAAAGGTTTCGACGCAGACCTTTTGTACAATACCCCATCCAACATCACATAGCCAAGGGCTTTATACTTTATTTTCTTGAGCAAGTGTTTATTAAGAGGTAATATTCCCTTTGAAATAAAGTTTAACAAGTCAAACCTCCAATCTCCTCGAGCGCACATCAGTCCATTCACTACCTCATTAACAATTTCACACTGCTCAGAATTCGGTATGATCGAAGGCGATGGTTGTGTTATGATCCATGGATATTCTTCAGAGTAAGCCATTGTTGCCAAAGAATCAGCCATTGTGTTGCTACCTCTTCGAATATGCTCCACTTCGACATTTTCAAACTGTGCCATCATTCCTCGAAGCTCTTGTAAATACAAAACCAAACGTTCCTTTTTAGCTTCCGATACTCCTTTAACATGGTTAACTACCAACTGCGAATCTGTTTCCAAGCGCACATATATTGCTCCACAAATCTTTGCTAACCGTAATCCTGCTAGCACAGCTTCATATTCAGCTTCATTATTCGAAGCATGGAAGCCAAATTTTATAGCTTGAAACATAAATTCCCCTGTTGGTGCCACCAGTTCAACTCCTGCACTTGATCCTTTATTACTGGATCCTCCATCAGTCCGTACCGTCCACGTCGGATTCTCATTCATCTTTTCACCATCTTTCTCTTCGGATCTGCTAGAGTGAAACTCCACCAAAAAATCTGCTAAGTCTTGAGCTTTGATAGCTGTTCGAGGAGAGAATAACACATCGAAATCTCCTAATTCCACAGACCACTTGGTCATCCTTCCTGAGATGTCTGGCTTTTGCAAAACGTTTTTTAATGGATATGAAGTTCGAACCACAATCGTATGTGCCTGGAAGTAAGGGCGCATTTTTCTTGCTGCCACTACTATACACAGTGCCAATTTTTCGAGCTTCAAATAGCGCTTCTCAGCATCAACCAAACTTTTGCTGACATAGTAGACAGGCTTCGAAATTTTCGTATCCTCACTGACCAGAACTGCACTTACTGCATAATCCGACACTGCTATGTACAAAAACAACTGCTCACCTTTTCGAGGCTTTGATAATATTTCAGGAGAGGACAAAAGATTTTTGATCTTTATAAAGGCTTCTTCACAATCCGAAGTCCACTCAAAATTATTAGGTCTTCGTAGCACCTGGAAAAAAGGCAAGCACTTATCTGAAAAACGAGAAATGAATCTGTTCAAAGCTGCTAACCTGCCCGTTAACATTTGCACTTCTTTAATATTCCGAGGTGAGGACATCGATATCAGGGCCTTCAATTGTTCTGGATCCACCTCGATTCCTCTTTCACTAATCATGTATCCCAAAAATTTGCCAGATCGAACTCCAAATGTACATTTTTCTGGGTTCAACTTCAATTGTATTGCTCTAAGATTCAAAAACGTCTCTTCTAAATCATCAATGTGTTCATCATCACTTTTGCTTTTAACAAGCATGTCATCAATGTACACTTCGATATTTCTCCCAATCTGTGAAGAAAACGCCTTATTCATCAGCCTCTGATATGTTGACCCAGCATTTTTTAATCCGAACGGCATTACTTTATAGCAGTGCAAACCCCTGTCAGTAATAAAAGTCGTGCTTTCTTCATCATCTGGATTCATTCGAATCTGATTATACCCCGAAAATGCATCCATGAAAGTCAAGATTTTATTTCCCGAAGTAGAATCCACTAGCTGATCGATTCGAGGCACCGGAAAAAGATCTTTTGGACAGGCTCTATTCAAATCTGTGAAGTCCACACACATTCGCCATTTTCCATTCTTCTTTTTTACTACCACCGGATTAGCCGTCCACCTTGGATAATTGGCTTCCCTGATATGACCCATCTTGTACAGTCGATCCACCTCGGCAACTATTGCCTCGGATTTCTCCAATGAAAAAGCCCTTCTTTTTTGAATTATCGGTTTGACCTTCGGATCAACCGCCAAACTATGACATATTATGTCACTTGGGACCCCCACCACGTCTTCAGACCTCCACGCAAAAACATCCAAATTTTCAGATAAAAAAGTCAACAACTTTTCTCGCATCGATAAAGATAACAAGGTGCCAATTCGAAGCACCCTGCCATTATTGAAAGTATATTCCTCTATTTCTTCATTGACCACCACAGAACTCGGGGTTGACCTCGGATCATCAATTCCCTCATCTGTTCCATCAGAAGACAACCCCCCAAACTGCTAATTCTCCATCAGATCATCAGAACTTTTGCCCCGTAGTCTAAATGCTGCAGCATAACATTCTCTTGCCACCTTTTGATCACTTCGAACTACGCCGACTCGGTCCTCAATCACATACTTCAAACACTGATGAACTGTAGAAACTACAGCATACATTTTCGCCAACCACGACCTCCCAAAAATAGCATTGTAACTTGATGGACAATCCACCACTACAAAAAGTACTTGTACTTTCTTCTTGAAAGGCCCCTTTCCCAAAGAAACTTCACCCTCGAACTCTCCTATCACATTTGCTGTTGCACCAGTAAACCCTATGATAGTCCTTTCTGATCTTTCTATTCGAGGCGGAGCAGTTAATCTCTCATATGTTGACTTAAAAAGCACATTAGCAGAGCTCCCTGTATCAATCAGCACTCGTCGAATCTCCACCCCGCATACTTCTGCTCCTATGACCACTGCATCTTCATGTGGCCCAGTAATCCCCCTTAAATCATCCCCATCGAAAATTATAAAGGGCACATCCTTTCTGTTGCTTAAGTGTGCTGATGCGCCTCCCTCAATCTGTCGTGTTAAGTTCACTATATGCCTCTTCCTCGAATTATTAGTGTTGTTGGTCATCGAATCTCCCCCAAATATTGTAAGTGATTCGAAGAAGGCACACAAATCTTGAACACGTCCCTGACGCATCGGCTCATCTATTGACATTAACAAAAGTCGACTAGGGTCTGGTTCGACATATTCCGATGCCACAACGAAACCATTGCCTTCACCTGCAACATCTAAAATCATTAGTGCAGTTTCCTGCTTAGAATTAGGATTACCAACTTTCGGAGCTACAGCCTTGGCATTCTTCCTGACATATTCCAGCAACTTTCCATTTTCGATCAAAATTTGCATTTCCTTCTTTAGAGCAATGCAATCATTTGTATCATGGCCGACATCGTCATTTGGCGGCTTTCTAAAATTTATTGTTCCCTTTGTTTTTTCATATATCGAAGCCACGCTTTCAGTTAGATCCGCATAATAATCTGGCCTCACCCACACATTCGATCTGGATCTAAACTGTTGCTGATTATTAGAGTTGTGTTGATTGTATCCCCCTTGATACGAATTCGAAGCTCCTCGATTAGAGACATTTTGATTGTTCTTCGGACGCGAGGAATTGCTGTTCGATGTGTTAGATTGTCCACTCCCCTTCTGAATAGTACTAGCACCTCCTCGAACCCGCGTCGATTCTTCGACCTTAATCTGATCCTCAACCTGAGCCATAAGAGCTCCAAATGTTAACGCCCTGCGCCTCGTAGTCTCATCGGCTAAATCCCAAGGCAACAGCCCTTGCCTAAACGCCGCCATAGCCACACTTTCTTCACAATCATCCAATTCAGCCTTTGTTGACACAAACCTCTTGGTGTAATCCTTTAACTTCTCTCCCACAGCCTGCTTGCATTGTATTATTGTGTCTCCATTGGCTCTCATTTCCTTGCTTCCCACAAACTGTCTTCGGAAAGCGGTATAGAAGCCTCTAAAATTTGCAATTGACTCCTTAGGAATCTTGTTGAACCATTTCAGCGCAGTTCCTTTAAACGTTTGAGAGAATGCTCTACATACCAATTTATCGTCGTCTTCGAAATTAGTCATGTAGTTTTTAAATTGTTCTATGTGGTCATCAGGATCTTGAGTCCCATTAAACTTATCAACTTTAGAAATATCAAACCGTCTCGGAAGCGGCACAGATCTGATCTCCCTGATCAATGGTGAGTCCCTCCAGTCAACTCCCTGAACATATTGGTCCTCATTTCTCATCCCCACAGTAGCATATAAGCTAGACTCACCTTCATATTTTCGAGGCGAATATCTCTGAGGCGAATATTTCCGAGGTGAATATTTCCGAGGTGAATATACTCGCCTCTCTTTCTTTTTCCTTCCTTCCTTATACACCCTAGCTGGCCGGAGCTCACGCTCTACTCCTCTTGAATGGCCTCGAGAACGTTCGTACTTCGGTGTTTCATCAGACTCAGAATCTTCGAAATCCTCTTCATCACTAGAATTCACAAACAGTCGCTTTTGTAATTTTTCTTTCCTCTTTATCCCACTATACTCTTTCTTTTGCTCAAAACGTGTTTTACGATGTTCATATCGATCGTCGCCATCGTCCATCGACTGATCCGACTGATCATTCTGATCGCCCCTTGTTATTTTAGACCTAAGCCTAGCACCATCATTATTTCCCTTCTTTTTCATCAATTCGTCAAGCTCTGCCACCTTCCTTATCATCTCATTCATTTTTCCTTCAAAATCAAATTGGATTGATTGAGTTGGAATCGATTTACCTGCCTCTTGCAGATCGGATTTCAATGTTTCCATAGCCTTGCGAACAGATGGATTGTCTCCTTCCTCTGGATTCATCTTAAATCAGCAAAAAATCAAACAAAATATGAAAATTCGAACGAAAAACTTTGCAAAACGAAAACTCGAACGTCGATTTCTGATCTATTGATCAAGGTATCCTCTCCCCTCCTTCTAGCGCCAATTTGGTAAGAATTAAAGCTGAAATGATCAAATCAAGAACACAAATCTACTTAGAGAATTTTAGGAAGTGAAAAGTGCTTCTGATTATTTCATGGGCTCAACTAACTTCTTCAGCCTCTTTAAATAGACTGAGTGAGTTAGTTAGAGAAATGGTTACATAATGGTATATTTGCAGTTTAGCCCTTTACATTTCTCTTAAAGCCTAATTTAACCTTATATTTACAAAACTTATCACTTTAGTCCCTATCAATTGCACTTAGGTCCCTGAGGAATATCTTTCCTTATCAGCTAGGTGGACACTAAATGCAATATAAAGATTGACCGCTTATATTTTCAACCTCCTACTCATTTAAAAGAAATAATTTTGTTAGAGAAGACCGATTTAGGATGCATTTTCTCCGCAGTGCTGGCGGTAGCCCTTTTGAAGTTGTATTTATCCTCTCTTTGATTTTCGCAGTTTTGAACATGGATTAAGCTCTTATTTCAATCATTTAATTCTCTTATACAGATTACAATGCCTGGATGTTCATTGTTGAAACTTTCCAGATTTAAATTTTCTTTTTCTGATTAATCAAGTTTTTTGTCAAGTATAGAAGAAGTAGTTTAATAATTTGGAGTCCTTACCAGAGTCAACCAATCTTTCTTGCCTACAATGCTAATGGAAGTGTCATTCTCAAGTTCTGGTCTATTGTGTGATTTCCAGTTGCTTTAATGGAAATCTATGTCTTTCCTAGCATTGAAGTTATATTCTTTGTAGAATTAATTACAGTGAAGATGAGATCGCTCTGGAAGAGCCATCTTGATTTTGAAGATCTAGCTAAAATCTTTTGATAGAAGAATTGAGTCCTCTTGGCTATTCTATTTTTCTGTAATTAAAATTTTAGTCAGGAAATTTACTTTGCCCAAATTTAGGTGTCTTAGCATTTCTAATTTCTATTAGTCATTGGACTTCAAATTCATTCTCATTTGGACTTCCTAAGTCTTTAATTCAATAAATATCTTTTTTTTAAACTGTTAACATTGCATGGACTCCACATTTTTTTTTCTTTTCATGAATTTTAAATAATTTCAACCTAGACAATTATATTAGTTTTTAATATTTAATAATATTTATTTTTTTAATTTTGTTCTACATGTTATTACAGTTTTTTCTAAACTATAAATACTAATTTTAGCTTTAGTCTAAATATCTAGTCTCGATAAATATTTGATCTTCTCAGTGGTCTGGAAGTCCTACTATCGTACTACTCTAATATTTTTGGTTAAAATAACGAATACACCTCTATTGTTGTGCAACTTATAGGAAAACTAGTACTCCATTTTAATTTTAAAAACGTGTTTCTTACTTTGGTCGTGTTAGACTGTCATGTGTTGAATCTTGTCAAAGCTATCCAATCTTTATGGTAGAGTAAGACACATGAAATATTTTTTGAGTGACAACTAATATTGAATCCTACAAGATAGGTATTATAGCTTTCGATTTCAGTTCAATGGTGGCTCTGAACAGTATATCGTCTCTGGACTATCGCATTTGGTGACATATAGTCCCTTGACTTTCAAAAGTACGTTGGTAGTCGCTGGCCGACTCAAACACCTTAATAATGGCCGACTCAGAGATATTTTATACAACAATCCTCCCAACAAAATGTAACCGTGGGACTTGAATCTAACTTTTCTGGCTTCATATTTGTCGGCGGGCAAAACGTCATGGGCTAAAAAATCAATGAGAACCGTTCGCCAATCAGGTGTAATCACGTAGTTTTCCTCCGAGATGTTCATCGCGTGCTCTTCGCCAATCGAGACCGACGGGTATGCATGAACCAACACCACGGATAACCTTCTGTTTGTGAAGCAGAGGCAAGAGAATCCGGGACGACATTCAACTCTCTTCGAACAAGCTCGAACTTGACTCCCTCAAATCCAGATGCCAAATCTTTCATCAGCTTCAAATATTGTATCAGCGTTTCCTTCCTTGCCTCGGACTCCCCCGAAGCCTGGTTTATCACTAGCTGAGAATCACTGATCAATTTTATCCGCCGAGTCCCGCATATTTGAGCTAAACGTAAGCCTGCTAGAGCGGCTTCATACTCAGCTTCATTATTAGTAGCCTTGAAACCGAAACGAATGGCTTGGAACATAGCTACCCCTTGCGGGGATATCAATTGGACACCTACCCCACTGCCTGAAATGTTCGACCCACCATCCGTCCGTATTACCCATTCTTCTTCGTCAACCATCTCATGTACCTCCTGCTCTTCTCTGTCTGAATGGAACTCAACCAAAAAATCTGCTAAAACTTGTGCTTTTATCGCCGTTCGAGGCTCAAATTTTATGTCGAAGTATCCCAGCTCTACAGACCACTTAGTCATCCTGCCAGAGATGTCTGGTCTTTGTAATAGACTCTTTAGAGGAAAATTCGTCCGAACAACAATGGATGAGCTTGAAAATAAGGTCTCATCTTCCGTGCCGCCGTCACCAATGCTAAAGCTACCTTCTCCAAAGTAAGATATCGCTTCTCGGCGTCCAGCAAACTCTTACTGACATAATAAATTGGCCTTAGAAGAGAATCATCTTCACGGAGGAGAACGGCACTGACAGCACATTCAGATACTGATACGTAGACAATTAATGTTTCCCCTACCACTGGTTTAGATAAGATTTCCGGAGAGGTCAAATACTCTTCAATTCGACGAAGTGCGGTCGATTCAGAGCAGCCAATCGTCCTGTCAGAATTGAATCGATTCAGAGCAGCCAATCGTCCTGTCAGAATTTGCACCTCTTTAATATTTCGGGGGGGGGGGGGGGGGGGGAGTCATGGCGATCAGAGCTTTTAGCTGCTCGGGGTCAACCTCGATGCCTTTTTCGCTGATCATGTACCCAAGGAATTTACCTGACCTTACCCCGAAAATGCACTTCTCCGGATTGAGTTTGAGATTGACTCTGCTCAAGTTGTGGAATGTCTCTACTAGGTCAGCAAAATGGTCTTCGTCTCGCTCACTTTTGACTAACATATCGTCGATATAAGCTTCCATGTTTCGCCCAATTTGTCCTTCAAAAGTTTTATTGACCAGGCGCTGATAAGTTGCCCCCGCGTTTTTTAATCCGAACGGCATGACCTTATAACAATATAAACCTCGCCCAGTAATAAAAGAAGTGCTTTCCTCATCGTTGGCAGCCATTCGAATTTGGTTGTATCCCGAGTAAGCGTCCATAAAAGATAACAATCGATTTCCGGATGTAGAGTCCACTAATTGATCAATGTGAGGCAAAGGAAACGGATCCTTAGGACAAGCTCTGTTCAAATCCGTAAAGTCAATACACATTCTCCACTTGCCATTTTTCTTTCTCACCAACACTGGATTCGACGCCCATACAGGATAATGCGACTCGCAAATATGACCTATGCTCAGCAACCGTGCGACCTCCGACAAAATCGTGAGGCCTTTTCCGGGGAGACAGGCCTTCTTTTCTGGACTATGGGTCGGACATCTAATCGTATTGCGAGTTTGTGACACATAATTTCCGCCGGCACACTAGTAATATCTTGTGCACACCAAGCAAACATATCAAGTTTATCAGATAAGAAAGCGATTAAATTCTCTTTAAATTCTGGAGAGAGATGGACCCCTATCTTCAGAACTTTGCCAGTCGCAAATTTGTGTGTCGCAGAATCTTCCTCTGGGACCTGAAATCCGGGGGCCTCCCTTGGATCATCGCACAGGATGACCTCCGGGGGAGGCCCCTTTAATTGCTATGCTGGGTCGGAGGGCCCCCCTCGAACCCCCTTAGAGGACAGGGCTACCTGATAGCATTCTCGTGCCATCTTCTGGCTGCTTCGGACTGTCCCAATATTGTTTCCGATCACATACTTTAAGTATTGATGCACCCTGGAAACTACGTCATGCATCCGGGATTACCAAGATAGACCCAGGATAGCATTATAGGAGGTCGGTGCGTCGACTATAATGAAAAGTACCTCCACCTCTTTCTTAAATGGTCCACGACCCAGCTCAACCATACACTGAAACTCTCCAACGACAACTGCTATGGCACCAGTAAAACCCACTATTGTCCTATCGGATCTTCGGATGACCGGTGGGTCAGAAATGCGGCGGTAAGTACTCATAAACAAGATATTCGCAGAGCTCCCTGTGTCGATGAGTATTTTCTGAATCTGATCCCCAACAATGCCCGCCGCGATCACTACAGCGTCCTCATGAGGGCCTGCAACATTACGCATATCGTCATCATCGAAACAAATAATGGGAGAAGGCGAGCGATGCATTTGTGCGGAGACTCCTGCTTTGATCTGGGTGGTGAGGTTGACCATGTGCCTTTTGCGAGAGCTGTTAGAATTTCCCGCGATCGTGTCTCCCCCGAAAATTGCTAGGGAATCGAAAAATGCACAAAGACTGTCCACCCTCCCCCTCGGAATTTCTTCCTCTACCAGGTTTACATTGTTCCTCCCCACTTTGGGGTCCAGATACTCTTGTTCGATGTCAAAATCGTCGACCCCCTCGGAAATTACCATGGCTGTGTCAGTATTCTTCGAAACAGCTTTTACCACGGCATTTTTTTGGGAGTGTTTCTTGACGTACTCCAACAGCATTCCATTCTCAATTAGAGCTTGCACCTCCTTCTTCAAAGCTATGTAATCTTTGGTGTCATGCCCTACATCCTCATGATACTTGCAATATTTTTTGACACTTCTGCTTTCCCTCGGTGTCTGTATGGGAAAAGGCTTCCTGAACGTGACCGGAGATTTAGCCTTATCAAATATCGCAGCAACATTTTCTGTCAACTCCGCAAAATAATCGGGTCGAACCCATTTGTTTGACATGAATATTCCCCCTTGATTGTAGTTTTGTTGATTTCCATAGTACTGCGAGTTTGATTTTTGCCTCGGAGGATACTGACCTGCGCTTTTAGCCTGAACGTTCGATCGAGGGCCCTGGGTGCTTGGCTCAGTCCTTTGGAATTTATTATGGTCCAACTGCTCTCCTGAACCTTTCTCCGAAGCCTGGGTTTCTTCCACCAAGATTCTCTTCTCAACTTGATCTAGCAATGCTCCGAAGGTCATCGCCTGACTTTCTGCCACCGTGTCTTTTAACAACCCGGGGAGCAAACCCATCCTGAACGCTGCAAGCGCCACCGAGTCCTTACAGTACTCCATATCCGTTTTGGTCTTGACAAAGCGATTGGTATAATTTTTTAGGCTCTCCTCCACTTTTTGTCGACAGTAGATTATGGTGTCTCCGTTGGCCCGGAACTTCTTGCTCCCCACGAAGTGTTGCCTTAAAATATTCCAGAACATGTCAAAAAAAAATTATAGAGCCCTGAGGTAGCCTGTTGTACCACTTAGATGCCACTCCCTTGAAAGTTTGAGAGAATGCTCTGCATAGAAGCTTATCATCGTCGTCGAAATTGATCATAAAGTTCTTAAACTTTTCGATGTGATTGTCCGGGTCCTGAGTCCCATCGAACTTTTCTAACTTCGAAATGTCAAAGTGCTTCGGGAGGTTCACCACTAAGATCTCCGAGGACAGGGGAGAGGCTCTCCAATTATGTCCCGTACGATAAATGTTGGACCTCAGATTGTCATTATTCGAAAAATACAACCCCTCCTCGGAGGGAAAAGTGTATTGCTGCTGCCACTCTGAATTTCGAGGGCCCATGTCATTCTTACCAGGGCACTTTGCCTGTTCATGAGATCGGTCACCAATTCGGTCGTGGCGACTTTTTTCCCTCGAGGATTTCCTCTCCGAACTTCTTCCCCTGAAATCAGTTCGCCTATGATCACGCTTTTTCCTCCGGTGGTATCTCCGAGGAGATGATTCAGAAGTGCTATAGCGCGAGTAGTCGCTTGAGGCAGCCCAGTCCGATCGGTGTTCTTCTCTCCTCCTCGGAGACCGTCGCTCACGCCTCCGATATCTGTCGTCTTTATTTTTGGGACGAACTTCAACGTCGCGCTCCTCTTTTTCAATGACGGCTTCTCTCCTTATCCCGGATCGAATATTTCTCTGTGCGGCTTCCTTTTCCGCTTTCAACCTTTCGATTTCCAACAGCAATTCATTCCTCTGAGCCAGGAGGGCGGAGTCATCGAAAACGTTCTCAACTCGCCGACCTCCTTCTCCTTCGGACTCCATATCGTTCTGAAAGTCATCCGCCTCCATGTTTTCCTCACAGTGGTTAATCAAATCGTCCCCTTGGTCCCCCATGGTCCTCCTCGGAACAGGAATTATTTCCAGGAAGCGATTATCGACCGAGCGATTTTCGTTTCCCACAGACGGCGCCACTGAAGAGCTTAAAGGTTGTCCAGGGGTGATTTTGCTATGCGAAGATTGTTGATAGAGGATTTTATGATAGAGAAATGTCTCGGTGTCAGATTTAGAGAGAGAAAGTCCAAATTGCTAAAACAGTGTAGAGAGAGAAAATCTCGTACTATTCATCTTGGGATTTGTGAAGCGTGTGTGGTCCTTTTATAGTACAATCGCGGACCCCACACGCTTTAATTTGGATTAATTACATCTTTTGGTCCTTACATTTTGCTTTCTTCCTATTTTGCCTACCTCTTTATAATTAATAAAATTTAGCCCTTATACACTTATTTCTATACATTTTCCTCCTATCATACTTTTCCTTAGCTGTTTTCCCCCCATCAAATTTCTTCTTTACACTTTTCTCCTCGTCTTTTATTCTTCCTTATCAATACTTACATTCTTATACACTATTTCTATTATAATCAACTAGTATTGTTTTAGTTTGGAATTTCTATTTTATAAAATCATTATAAACAACGAACTATGAGATATAATTAAATAAACAACACTTAACTAACTCATACATAAATTAACATTATAAGCTTATTTTTCACGTTTTAAAATTGTTATTGTGTTTATATAAGCTGACTCGTCGTAATCTTTAATATAAATATTTGGGCTAATGTTCTTTACTTTACATCGAGAGCAATTTGTTAAGAGAAACAATTTTTGTTCACTATCGTATCTTTTAAAAAATGATTTTTTGAACAGATGAACGAACCTATTCAAAATTAAATATAGGTTGTGAATGAGTATGCAGATTGTAAACGTCAAAATAACTTCATATACTCGTTTTAACCCTTTGAAAAATGTAAGTTAGTATTCTAGACCGAATTATGCAAACAATAACGATCTTCAAACCACCCACCCACATGTAAGGATCATTTTTATGATTTACCTCATTTGTTAATATAATTCACAATTGTAGATAGCTAAAGGCTTTAATTGTAACTTATGTATGATGAGTCCGGAAATATTTGTCACTAACTGTAGAAAGCGGACAAGGGAAATTCGGACAAAAACCACCCACTGAACCATCCGAAACTGACAAAAATACTAAAAACTAATCACCTTTTGACTAAGATAATTGCTAATCTGCTTAATAATAAACTAATGGGTTTTTGAATTCGACCTGATTTCATAAAATTGACCTGAAAGCCCATATGGCCCATAATCAAGGGTATAAATATCCAACCACTTTCATTAATGAGGGTAATGAACATTTAATACAGCCAGGCAGCTTAAATCTCTCACTACAAAACACCCAAACATTTAATACCTTTGAAACACCACAAAAAATCTGACCAAATTACTCTCAGTTAAAAATAATCCACACCAAATTGGCGACCACAGTGGGAGGAGAAGGTGCCTGAATCTAGCATTCGAAACCATCAAGAAAAACTAGTTCGGATGAATCCGGACGAGCAGGCACTATCACCAACTTTGGCAAAAGTGGTAGGAGAAAACGATGAATATACGATCAAAGAGTGAGACAGATTGAAAGCTGAGATAGAAGCCTTGAGGGTTGCTAAAAGGGTAGAGATAGGTTTGAAAGAAAAATCAAAAGTGTCAGCCGTTCACCACACTGACAATCCAAGGGAGCATGACCCATCAGCAAAGACCCACGTAAGTACTAAAAAGACTCATGCTAGCTCAAAGAAGTCTCACTGGTCTAAACCGGTGGAGAGCTCAGACTCAGATTTAGAATCTTCTAGTAGCTCCTCGAAAGAAGATGGAGTTGAGGATTCCCTGTCATCCAGCAGTGATGAAGGCCGTTCTAAAAAGAAGCAAAAGTTGCTACAAAAGTATTTAAGAAAGATGGACATGCATGGAAGGTTGAAAAGACATCTAGGAAAAGGGTCATCTCATGGTCACAACCATGGTTGGAGACATGTAGACCGGCTATTGATGTATCCTTTCGCTTTTCATGATGAACCATGCATCTTTGGAACTCCCAATGAAGATATTGTGTTTAGTCGTGGCTGGAATTGGAGACAATCTCCATTGTCTTCCAAGATACTGTCTGGAAACCTTCCTAAGAGGTTTGACAGTACAAAGATGGAAAATACGACGGGAGTAAAGATCCAGATAATCATTTGGAACAATTAAAAACTTTATGATGAATTTTGACGATGCCGATAAGTTGCTTTGCAGAGCATTCTCCCAGTCTTTTACGGGGAGTGCTCTGAAGTGGTATAATAGCTTGCCACAGGGCTGCATCATAAATTTTGATACTTTTTGGGTGGCCTTCCGGAGGCAGTTCGTTGGAAGTAAGGAGGTGAAGGGAAATGGAGACACTATTATCCATTTTGCCCAAGAACCAAATGAATCCTTGAAATAATATATAAGTTGCTTTGTGAACACCAAAAATGGATTAGCTGATTGCTTTGAACAAGTAGCAATAGCTTCTCTAAGGCAAGGTCTGAACCCTGGCACTTTGGCCGATTCGGTGACCAGGAAGAAAACTATGACATGGGGCGGTTTACTGAATCAAGTGGGAAAACAAATAAATGTGGATGAAAATGAAGAAGAATATGGTGCATAGGCAAGTGAGATTGGCCCTAGCTGCACCAAACCAGAATCAGAATCAGTTCGGGTACAAGGCTAAGGAAGCCGGACAGGGTCCCAATAGGGCCAAGGCTCAATCTCACCCACCACCAGGTCAGAGCCATCAATCCAGAAATAAACGAGGGCCTTGAGTTCAACCGGAGTGGTTTGCTGAATTGAAAGAAAATGTGGCAACCATTTATGACAAAACTAAAGATGAAGTACATTTCAGGAAGCCAGTTGCGCTTCATTCTCCCATAGAAAGTCGTAATAATTTTTTCTGTCAATATCATCATGATATTGGCCATAACACAGAAGATTGCATCGCTTTGAAACAAGAGGTGCAAAATTTGATAGAAAGAGGAAAATTGGGTGCTTATGTTAAAAGAAGAAGTGGGAATAGGCCTGATAATGCTCATCGGACCGGCCCAACAAACAACGCAGGGACATCGGCTCCAGACGGAGCTATGGTGATAATTGAAAGATTCGATGTGGAATCAGAGTATTTTGATCCTAATCCAACCCGGAATAAGGTGGGTGTTATAACAGAATCCAACAAGACGGTGTCCGGGCTTATAAGTTTTTTTGAGTCACTTACCATATTTGGAGGCGACACCATGACTGCACCAATTGCTTCTTCAAGGAAAAGACATGTTCACACTCTGGTTACTCAATTGGAAGGAGGCATGACCTCCTATCAATCGCAAATTCCTTTTCCCTTCATTGTTTTTTATGAAGATGATTTGAGAGACATAAATGGTCCCCGTGAAGATGTTGTGGTGATAGGAGCATCCATTGGGGCAATGACATTAGACGAATTTCGGTGAATACTGGCAGCTCAACCAATATCCTCTTTTTAACTTCCTATAAGAAAATGAAGAATCCAGCAGTGATTCAGCGTTCGAACAGGTCAATTGTGGGTTTCACTAGAAGCTCTGTGGACGTAATCGGGGAGTTTGAGGAGGAGGTTTTTTTGGGCAAGGGCCCTTTTAAGAAGATGGTCAGAGTACTTTTCATTGTGGTGGATTTCCCCACGTGCTACAATGCCATTTTGGGAAGGTCTTGGTTCTCCAAGATGCATGGTGTGGCTTCAACAGTCCACCAATGTTTAAAATACGTTGTGCAAGGACAAGTGGGAGTTGTCCAAAGTAGTCAAAAGATAGAAAGGGAGTGTTATGCAACAACACTGGCCCCTCAAACTTTGGGGGCAGCAATTGGAGGGGCCCTTTGGGGAGAGGGTGAAACTGATGACCCCAGAGAGACCTATGGTGTTTTAATACCAATTGAAGAGGTTGAAACTCACTCTCTGACTGAAGGAAGAAACGTCAAGATCGGATCTAAGATGGCATCAGAACTAAAGAGAAAAATGTTATCTTTTTTAACAGACCATCAGCATGTTTTTGCTTGGTGCAATGCAGATGTAACCGGAGTACCAACAGATGTTATATCACACTAACTATCCATCCGAAGAGGTATAGCACCTATTGTACAAAAGAGGAGATCTTTTTCTAAGGAGAAAGATGATGTCATAGTTCAAGAGGTTGAGCTTACTAAGATTGGGCACATAAAGGACTCCCAGTACCCTTTATGGACAGCCAATCCAGTATTAGTAAAAACAAAAAATGGGAAGTGGCGAATGTGCATCGACTTTACAGACCTTAATAGGGCTTTCCCAAAAGACCTATACCCGGTCCCTCGGATTGATTAGTTAGTGGACATCACATCTGGGAACAAGTTGTTGTCCTTTATGGATGCCTTCTCCGGGTATAATCAGATTCAAGTGGATCCGAAGGATCAAGAACACACTATTTTTGTTACTGATAGGGGCCTTCATTGTTATAAGGTGATGCCTGATAAGGAAATATATTCTTTAGGGACCTAAATGTAATTAATAAGGACTTAATTAATAAGTTCTATTAATATAGAGTAAAATTAAGCTTTATAAGAGATATAGGGACTAAACTGTAAATATCTCTTTATATAACCGCTCTTGTAACAAACTTACTAGGCCTATTTAAAGAGACTGAGGAGGTCGTTTACACCCATGAAATAATCAGAAGCAAAATATTACTTTCACTACCTAAAATTATCTATGTGGATACTTGTGTTCTCTATTCAACTTTTATTCTTACCAAATTGGCGCTAGAAAGAGGGGGCGAAGATACCTTGATCGACAGATCAAAAATCGAGTCTCGAGTTTTTTCGTTTTCTGAAGCTTTTCGTTCGAGTTTCTTTTCGTTTTCTGGAATATTTTGTTTAGTTTTTCGCTGATCGGAGATGAATTCAGAAGAAGGTGACAATCCATCTGTTCAAAAGGCTATGGAAACATTGAAATCTGATCTGCAAGAGGCAGGTAAGTCAATTCCAACTCAATTAAACCAATTTGATTTCGAAGGAAAAATGAATGAGATGATAAGGAAAGTGGCAGAGCTTGATGAATTGGTAAAAAAGAAGGAAAATAATAATGGCGCTAGACTTAGGTCTAAAATAGCAAGAGGCGATCAAGATGATCAGTCGGATCCGTCAAATGACGACGGCGACGTTCAATATGAACTGCGTAAAGCACATTTTGAACGGAAAAAAGAGTATAGTGGAATAAAAAGAAAGGGAAAATTGCAGAAGCAACAGTACGTGGACTCTAGTGATGAAGAGGATTTCGAAAATTCGGAATCAGATGAAACACTGAGGTACGAACATTCTCGAGGCCAGTCAAGAGGAGGAGGACATGAACTCCGGTCAGCTAAGGTGTATAAGGAAGGAAAGGTGAGTATATTCGCCTCGGAAATATTCGCCTCGAAAATATGAAGGTGAGTCAAGTTTATATGCTACTGTGGGGATGAGAAACGAAGACCAATATGTTCAAGGGGTCGACTGGAGGGACTCACCATTGATCAGAGAGATTAGATCTGTGCCGCTTCCGAGGCGTTTTGACATTTCCAAAATTGACAAGTTTGATGGAACTCAAGATCCCGATGACCATATAGAACAATTCAAAAACTATATGACTAATTTCGAAGACGACGATAAATTGGTGTGTAGAGCATTCTCTCAGACATTCAAGGGAACTGCACTAAAATGGTACAACAAGATTCCTAAGGAGTCAATTGCAAATTTTATAGGCTTCTACACAACTTTTCGAAGATAGTTTCTGGGAAGCAAAGAAATGAGGGCTAATGGGGATACAATAATACAATGCAAGCAAGTTGTGGGAGAAAAGTTAAAGGATTATATCAAAAGATTTGTGACAACAAAAGTTGGACTAGATGATTGTGAAGAGGCGGTGGCTATGACAGCGTTTAGACAAGGACTGTTGCTAGGAGATTTAGCAGATGAGACTATGAGGCGTAGGGCATTAACATTTGGGGCTCTCATGGCTCAGGTTGAAGATCAGATCAAAGTCGAAGAGTCGACGCGGGTTCGAGGAGGAGGCAGTACTATTCAGAAAGGGAATAGTCAAGTGAACACTTCGAACAATAACTCATCGCGCCCGAGGGCTAACCAAAATGTTTCTAATCGAGGGGGTTCTTCGAGCTCGTACCAAGGGGGTTATAATCAGCACAACTCTAATAATCAACAACAGTTCAGATCCAGATCGAATGTGTGGGTAAGACCAGAATATTATGCGGATTTGACTGAAAGTGTGGCTTCGATATATGAGAAAACCAGGGGAACAGTAAATTTCAGAAAGCCACCAGCGATTAATAGGCCAAGAGAGGAGCGCAATAACAAGTTCTGCAGGTATCATGATGATGTTGGGCATGATACAAATGATTGTATTGCTTTGAAGAAGGAGATGCAGATTCTGATAGAAAATGGAAAGTTGCTGGAGTATGTAAAAAAGAATGCTAAAGTTGTAACTCAGAAAATTGGTAATCCTAATGTTAAGCAGGAAACTGCACTGATGATTTTAGATGCTGCAGGTGATGAGTTTGATGTGGCTTCGGAATATGTCGACCCAGACCCTAGCCGATTATTGTTGATGTCAGTGGATGAGCCGATGCGTCAGGGACGTGTTCGAGATTTGTGTTCCTTCTTTGAGTCACTGACAATATTTGGAGGAGATTCAATGACTAACAACACTAATAATTCGAGGAAGAGACATATAGTGAATTTAACGCGTCAAATTGAGGGAGGAGCATCGGCGCACCTAAGCAACAAGAAGGATGTCCCCTTTATAATTTTTGATGGGGATGACTTGAGAGGAATTAATGGGCCACATGAAGATGCAGTGGTCATAGGAGCAGAAGTATGTGGGGTGGAGATTCGACGAGTGTTAATTGATACCGGGAGCTCTGATAATGTGTTGTTCAAGTCAACATATGATAGATTAACCGCTCCGCCTCGAATAGAAAGGTCAGAGAGAACTATCATTGGGTTTACTGGCGCAACAGCAAATGTGATAGGGGAGTTCGAAGGTGAGATTTCTTTGGGAAAGGGGCCTTTCAAAAAGAAAGTACATGTACTTTTTATGGTGGTGGATTGTCCATCGAGCTACAATGCTATTTTTGGAAGGTAGTGGCTGGCTAAAATGTATGCTATAGTCTCTACGGTTCATCAATGTTTGAAGTATGTGATCGAGGATCGAGTCGGCGTAGTTCGAAGTGATCAAAAGGTGGCAAGAGAGTGTTACGCCGCTGCGTTTAGACTACGTGGCAAAAGTACTGATGATCCAGTGGAGAATTAGCAATTTGGGGGGTTGTCTTCTAGTGGTACAGATGAGGGAATTGATGATCCGAGGTCAACCCCGAGTTCTGTGGTGGTAAATGAAGAAATAGAAGAATATGTTTTCAATAATGGCAGGGTACTTCGAATTGGGACTCTGTTGTCTTTATCAATGCGAGAAAAATTGTTGAATTTTTTGTCTGAGAATTTGGATGTATTTGCTTGGAGGTCCGAGGACGTAGTGGGGGTCCCAAGTGATATCATATGTCATAGCTTGGCGGTGGATCCGAAGATCAAGCCGATAATTCAAAAAAGAAGAGCTTTTTCGTTGGAAAAATCCGAGGCCATAGTTGCTGAGGTAGATCGATTGTATAAGATGGGGCATATCAGGGAATCCAATTATCCGAGGTGGACGGCTAATCCTGTGGTGGTGAAAAAGAAGAGCGGAAAATGGAGAATGTGTGTAGACTTCACAGATTTAAACAGAGCCTGCCCAAAAGATCCTTTTCCAGTGCCTCGAATTGACCAGTTAGTGGATTCTACTTCTGGAAATAAAATTTTGACATTTATGGATGCATTTTCAGGGTATAATCAGATTCGAATGAATCCAGAGGATGAAGAAAGCACAACTTTTATCACCGATCGAGGTTTACACTGTTATAGAGTGATGCCGTTTGGATTAAAAAATGCTGGGTCAACATATCCGAGGCTGATGAATAAGGCGTTTGCTTCACAAATAGGGAGGAATATCGAAGTGTACATCGATGATATGCTTGTTAAGAGCAAAAGTTATGATGAACACATTGATGATTTAGAAGAGACGTTTTTGAATCTCAGAGTCATACAATTGAAGTTGAACCCAGAAAAATGCACATTTGGAGTTCGATCTGGTAAGTTTCTGGGGTACATGATTAGTGAAAGAGGAATCGAAGTGGACCCAGAACAGTTGAAGGCTCTGATATCAATGTCTTCACCTCGGAATATCAAAGAAGTGCAAATGTTAACGGGCAGGTTAGCAGCTTTGAACAGATTCATTTCTCGTTTTTCAGATAAGTGCTTGCCTTTTTTCCAGGTGCTGCGTCGACCAAACAATTTTGAGTGGACTTCGGATTGTGAAGAAGCTTTTGTGAAGATCAAAAATCTTTTGTCCACTCCTGAAATATTATCAAAGCCTCGAAAGGGTGAGCAATTATTTTTGTATATAGCAGTATTGGATTATGCAGTAAGTGCAGTTCTGGTTAGTGAAGAGACGAGGGTTTCGAAGCCTGTCTACTATGTCAGTAAAAGTTTGGTTGATGCTGAGAAGCGATATTTGAAGCTTGAAAAATTGGCACTGTGTATAGTAGTAGCAGCAAGAAAAATGCGTCCTTACTTCCAGGCACATACAATTGTGGTTCGAACTTCATATCCATTGAAAAATGTGTTGCAAAATCCAGATATCTCGGGAAGGATGACTAAGTGGTCTGTAGAATTAGGAGATTTCGATGTGTTATTCTCTCCTAGAACAGCTATCAAAGCTCAAGCCTTAGCAGATTTCTTGGTTGAGTTCCATTCGAGCAGATCCGAAGAGAAAGATGGTGAAAAAGTGAACGCGAATCCGACGTGGACGATTTGAACTGATGGGGGATCCAGTAATAAAGGGTCGAGTGCAGGAGTTGAATTGGTGGCACGAACAGGGGAGTTTATGTTTCAAGCTATAAAATTTGGATTTCATGCTTCGAATAATGAAGCCGAATATGAAGCTGTACTAGCAGGATTGCGGTTAGCAAAGATTTGTGGAGCAATATTCGTGCGTTTAGAAACAGACTCGCAGTTGGTCGTTAACCATGTTAAAGGGGTATCAGAAGCTAAAAATGATCGTTTGGTTTTGTACTTGCAAGAGCTACGAGGAATGATGGCACAATTTGAAAATGTCGAGGTGGAGCATATTCGAAGAGGTAACAATACAATGGCTGATTCTTTAGCAACAATGGCTTACTCTGAAGAATATCCATGGATCGTGACACAACCATTGCCCTCGATTATATTGAGTTCTGACCAATGTGAATTTGTTGAGGAGGTAGTAAATGATCCGATGCGCGTTCGAGGTGATTGGAGGTTTGACTTGTTAAACTTTATTTCAAAGGGAATACTACCTCTTGATAAACACTTGCTCAAGAAAATAAAGTATAAAGCTCTTGGCTATGTAGTATTGGATGGGGTATTGTACAAGAGATCTGCGTCGAAACCTTTGTTACGATGTTTGAGTAAGCAAGAGTCTCAAAACATTCTGTCTGAATTACATGATGGAGATGGGTCAGCTCATTGTGGATTCAAAGCTTTAACGCGTAGGGTATTGTTGGCAGGGTATTATTGGCCTACCATATTGCAGGATGCCAAGTTATTAGTTCGAAGCTGTGATACTTGTCAGAGGTATGCAAATTTAATACATAAACCAGCAGTACCCCTAATGACAATTTCAGAGGCGGTTCCTTTCGATAGGTGGGGGATTGATTTAGTAGGACCATTACCTATGGCTTCAGGTGGAAGACAGATGATTATTGTTGCGGTTGATTATTTTTCGAAGTGGGCAGAAGCAGAACCTTTAGCTGGGACAAAAGCTAAGGATGTAATCAAGTTTATTCAAAGTAACATCTGCTACCGTTTTGGAGTTCCTCGAAAAATAACGACGGACAACGGTCCCCAATTTAATAACAAGGAAATGGATTCTTTTTGCTCTTCGAAAGGAATACAACAATACTTTTCTACTCCTTTCCACCCCCAAGCAAATGGGCAGGTAGAAGTTACAAATAGATCTATTTTGGAGGGTTTAAAGAAAATTTTGGCAGGAGCGGCAGGGAAATGGCCAAATTATCTTCAAGAAGTGTTGTGGGCATATCGAACAACCCCTAGAGAGGCCACAAAGGAGACTCCTTTCTCTTTGGTGTATGGAATGGATGTTGTGTGCCCTGCTGAATCTACATTGCCTTCCTACAGGTTATTAGGATATTCCGAAGTAGATAATGATGAAGCTAGAAGAGCTAAGCTTGATTTGTTAGAGGAAAAAAGGGTCAAAGCGCATTTAAATGTGGTTCATTATCAAACCTTAATGAGAAGCAGGTACGATGCTAAAGTTAAGAAGAGAGAATTCAAAGTTGGCGATCGGGTGTTGCGAAAAGTATTTCTTCATACTAAGGACAAGCACCTCGGAAAATTGGCTCTGAATTGGGAGGGTCCTTATGAAGTCAAAATGAAGGTCAAACCAGGTTCCTACAGGTTGTCTGATCGCGAGGGGAGGATGCTCAAGCACCCTTGGAATATAGAGCATTTGAAATTGTACTGTGAGTAAAATCGAACTTCGAATTTTTGTAAAACAGACATACTCTTTCCTTATCTGTTGGCCCAGAAAGGTTTTAACGAGGTGTCTGGTTAATATTGAATTTTTTAATAAAATTTCTTTTGGCCATTGGTTGTTTAGTATGATGGGTGATTTATTATTTTGGTAACTTGGCAAAGACTGATCATCTTTGAAAGTTGACCAAGAATAATTTTCCGAAGCAATAGCTTTGAAGAAACAACCAAATTTTCGAGGTGCCACGTCTTATGAGTGCATCTAATTTTCGAGGTGCCATGTCTTATGAGTGCATCTAATTTTCGAGGTGCCACGTCTTATGAGTGCATCTAATTTTTGAGGTGCCACGTCTTATGAGTGCATCTAATTTTCGAGGTGCCACGTCTTATGAGTGCATCTAATTTTCGAGGTGCCATGTCTTGTAAGTGCATCTAATTTTCGAGTTGTCATACTTTATAATTGCACTAGGGATTTGAAATATTAAAAAAGTTGCTTGTCTCATTGGATAAAGGTGAAGCTTACAAAAAAAAAGGGGACAAACTACTTAATTAAAACACACAAAAAACAATCACTACATATGTAAACTATTGATTAATCATCCTCTTCTTCCGATGACCCGTCAGAAGCGTCACTTTCTTCTGAAGAGCTTGATGGTACTTCGAATGCCTCTTTTGGACGATCTTTCTCTGGGACTTGCTTCTAAAATTCTGTTAAGTTTAGCCTTGGATAGGCAGCATGGATTTCTCAAAGAAGATTGTTAGCTGTATCGATTTCAGCCTTTTTGATACCATTAAGCATCACAGCACCAACAGCAGGTTCGGTTTTCTTGACGGCAGCCTTCTTTTCTTCCTCGAATCCTGTTCGAAGCGTAGTCAATTGAGTTTGGCAATTATCCAATTTTTCTTGAATTTCTTTAACAAGTTTCTCAGCATCGGTAGATTTTTTCTTTGCCTCAGAAATAGCAGTAGAATATTGAGAATTTAGATTTTCAAGAGCCAGTCGATGAGAAGCCTCCAGAGCTTCGATTTTTTCTTTGTGTTCCTTAAGAAGCTTTCCTTTCCCAGCTTTGAACTTTTGAAGTGCTTCATTTTTCGAAGCCTTTTCAAACTCCGTTTCTTTCTTGCTCTTGATTAATTCTTGTGCAAGGAGCTCCAATTGTGTGTGTGAATTTTTTACTTCTTCACATAATGTTTTGGCTGCAGCACTTAAGTTATCAAAAGGTCAAAGAATTGAAGTTACCTCATCGGATTTGTTTGGATTGGGCAAGTTTGATGGGTGGTGATGAACAGGAACAATTGCGTTAGATGTTGAAGCCATGGCAGCCCCAGTAGAAGTTGATAGAATGGTGTTGGTAGGCTCGGAGCCTTCACCAGTGAATGCAAAATCCCTGCTTGAATTGAAATCTTCGAGGTTAAGGTAATCGTCTACTTGGTTATCTCCTAGTGCCAGTCCCCCTTGAGGATTTTCTTCAATAAAAGTTTTCCCGTGCACCTCGGAACCCAGTACCTCTTCGAGTATGTCAGCCTCGTTCTTTTTCTTTGGAGTGGCGGACTTGTTCTTTTTCTTCTTTGGAGTATTGTCCTCTTTTTTTTTCTTTTTCAGAACAGGTTCATCTTCCTCGGATATTGGTGGAAGTTGAGATGCAGGCATTTTTCGTTTCCCTGCACGCTTCGAAGTTTTGGAAGGGTTAGCCTTGCTTGTGTTGGCTTTTTTGAGGGTTAGCTTTCCTTTCTTCTTCAGTGGCAGGTGACTGTCACTTCGATTCCTGGTAGGAAAGTAGGTTTTCCCATCTGGTGCGAGTATTCTTTGGACTGCTATGATGGGATCTGGGGGGGTCATCGGATCTTCAGGGAAGTCAGCTCCCAAGGTTATGCGCCACAAATGGCTGTTGACGAAGTTGATTGGTAAAAAGGCTGAGTGAAAGCTGTTTCCCCAGGCTTTCTCTGCCCATTCAGCCATTCTCTGGAAGATAACCTTTGCAGTTGTTCGACGACCTTTGAATCTCCTCGGAATTTCTGAAAAGAGAATAAACAGTTAGATAAGTGGACTTGGTTAATCTGGCTAGGCTTAATAAGTTAAAAATGTTAACAATACAGTAATGATTCACTTACTGCTATCTCTCCAGGTGAGAGTAAGTTTTGAGGGGTTGTCATCGGAAATCTCTTTACCATTTTCCCAAGCTCCTGATAAAAAGACAAACCTCTGTTTCCAAAATTTATCAGCTTCGAGGAGGTCATCGATAATCTTCAGATCATCCTCCAGCGTTAGGTAGTAGAATGGTAAAACTGGCCCATTTGAGAGTTTGGTCAGTGAGATGAAGTCTTCTATTTCGAGGGGGATGCCTCCTAGCCTCGACACCATAATGGCGGAGAATAAAGTGAATAATTGGTTTGGGGTAACCTGTGTTGGGCACAACTTAAGAATTTCGAAGTACCTTACAATCATTGGATCGAGGGGACATCGAAGTCCCCAATTGAAGAGCTCAGGGGAGACTACTAGTTCGTTCTTCTGACAGATTAGAGGTGTTTCTCCTTCTACTGGTAGTCGAAGAGTCATGTTATCTATTAATCCCCATAGTCTCCTGAGTTCCTCTTTTTCTGATTCGAGGTAGTAAGTATAAGGTACATTCTTTAGGGCGAGAATGTACCGAGGACTAAGCGGTTGAAGTTTTTCCTGAACCAAAGCAGCAACATCTTCGGGGAGTGTAATAAGAGGTTTCTTTCCTCGATTTTTCTTCGAAGGGGTTGCCCCGTCAGCCTCGGATTCCTCTTCGGCATCAGATTCAGTGGCTTCAGAATCATTTTCTTTGTTATTGTCCTCATCGGTGGCTTCATCGGGACGACTTCGGATTTGAGTCTCAGTTTGAGTCACAAGAATTGGTTGACTACTTTCTGGTGTAGCGTCAACCACTTCTTGTGGGGGAGGAAAAGAGGTTTCTGCATCGTCACCCATTGCTAGAAAGGTTGATTTTTTGCTAGGCATAACTTTAACTGCTTCGGATTGAAGGATAGGTGATTTGGGTTGAAGTTTTTTAGTTGCTTCGAATTGTAAGGTAGGTGATTTGGGTTGTAGTTTTTTAGAAGTTGGTGGTTTGTTAGAAGCGACAATTTTAGATTTTCGATGTGGTCTTAATACTGGGGAAATGGGTTGATTTCGAGGTGGAGAAGGTTGTTGACTAGATTCTGGGTTTGTAGCTAGGGGTGAAGACGAAGTTGCAAGGTTAGGATCGAAGTTACCGTATTTGAAGATGGTAGAGGAAAGGTGAGGACCGTTGTAGATCAACCCAGCTGCTTTGTATTCTTCAGCTCTCTCTCCAATACAAAGATAATCGTAGGCACCAAATACTTGATTGCTAGAACCAGGGAAGAGAGATTTCTTTGCTGTTCTTGGTTTTCTGGGTTTAGATCTTTTGTATTTGGGATATCTTCTCATACAATAGGTATTGATCTGAGAAGTTGTTTTAATGGCTGAATAAGGTGGAGTTGATGAAGAACAGGATGAAGATGGCTCGAAGGTTGATGAAGAACAGGATGAAGATGAAGAACAGGATGAAGATGGCTTGGAAGTGATTTATCTAAAAGTTCTTAGTGAAGGTAGAGCTGAGTATTTATAGTTAAAAGAAATGACGTTGAGAAGTTGAAGAGGCAAAACCAGTGAGTTGCTCTCATTGGGTGGAATGTGAAACGTAGAGGAAACGTGTAGTGTCATAGACCTATCAAGAAGGGTCTAATCAGTCTTTCAAGTAGGGATCAGAAAATTCGAAGCATAAGTAAAATTATGTCTCTAGTAAGAAGATTCGAAGTAAAGGCAAGGTTGCATTTCAAGTTGGCATGTTCGAGGTGATTGGGGAATTTATTTGCACTTATTCTTGAATTCGAAGAGAAGTTGCAAGTCATTGAGCTTAATCATAATAAAGAGGCGAAATGAAGGAAGTTGTATTTACTTGGAGTAATCTTCGAAGAGCGAATAGTTCTTATAAATTGTCTGTATAAGAACTAGGGGGGCTACTGATAAGGAGATATATTCTTTAGGGACCTAAATGTAATTAATAAGGACTTAATTAATAAGTTCTATTAATATAGAGTAAAATTAAGCTTTATAAGAGATATAGGGACTAAACTGTAAATATCCCTTTATGTAACCGCTCTTGTAACAAACTTACTAGGCCTATTTAAAGAGGCTGAGGAGGTCGTTTACACCCATGAAATAATCAGAAGCAAAATATTACTTTCACTACCTAAAATTCTCTCTGTGGATACTTGTGTTCTCTATTCAACTTTTATTCTTACCAATGCCTTTTGGGTTAAAGAAAGCTGGGGCTACTTATCAGAGGTTGGTGAACAAAGCTTTCGCTGATCAGATTGGAAGAAACATGGAAGTCTACATTGATGACATGATGGTAAAGAGTGTGGAAGAAGGGCTACACTTGGCAGATCTGCAATAAACTTTTACCAACTTGATAAAAGTTAATTTAAAGTTGAATCTAGAGAAATGTGTTTTCGGAGTGCAGTCCGGAAAGTTTTTGGGGTATGTGATAAGTCAGAAAGGGATACAGCCTGATCCAGACCAGCTCAATGCTTTACTGCAGATGGATCCTCCTCGGAATATTACAGAAGTAAAAAAGATTGACAGGGAGGTTAGCTGCTCTAAACCGTTTTATCTCAAGGTCTTCGGATAGGTGTGCCCCGTTTTCCAAACTGTAAAGGGTGCCAAAGAATTTAACTGGTCTCCACAGTGCGACCATGCCTTTGATGAAATAAAAAAGCATTTATCCTCCCCCGAAACCCTGTTTAAACCAGTTGATGGAGAAACATTATACATATATTTAGCAGACTCTGAATGTGCCATAAGTGCGGTGCTAGTTAGAGAGGTGGACAATTACCCTCGTCTGGTGTACTACATCAGCAAAAGCCTGATGGATGCTGAAAAAATATATTTAAAGCTTAAAAAGCTAGCGCTGGCTTTAGTAATTGCTGCTAGAAAGATGAGGCCCTACTTTCAGTCTCATTCTATTGTTGTCCGGATATATTTTCCCTTGAAAAATGTTCTTCAAAAGGCAGACGTATCAAGCAGAATGACCAAATGATCAGTAGAATTGAGAGACTATGATATTTATTTTGCCCCTCGAACTGCAATCAAGGCTCAGTCTGTTGCTGATTTCTTAGGTTAGTTCCATCTGGACAGGAGCACTAAACAAGCCATAAGTGAAAAGACTAAGAAGTTTTGGGTTGTCCGGATAGATGGTGGATCAAGTACCATGGGTTGTGGTGCTGGGATATGCTTAACCTCTCCGTACGGCAACAAGCTATTCCAGGTTATATGTTTTTCTTTCAGGGCTTCTAACAATGAGTCCGAATATGAAGTTGGTATAGCTGGTTTGAAGTTAACCCTGATTTGTAGAGCCAAAAAGGTCAGGTTAATGAGTGATTCCCAGCTTCTTATCCATCATGCACAAGGTTAATCTGAGGTGAAAAAGGAGCAGTTAATTAACCATTTATTCGTTCTTAAAGAGGTGGCAGTTAACTTCAAAGATATCACCTATGAGCATATACCTCGAACAGAAAATACACTAGCAGACTCCTTGGCAACTATAGAATATTCTGAGTCCTACCCATGGATTTACGTGCAAGAGTGACCATCCATTCAACTCAATCAGAGCAAGGAGGAGGAGGAAAGTTTAAATATACAAGTGACTCAACCTGAAGATTGGAGATATCCTCTTCTTCGATACATTTCAGATGGCATCTTGCCTCTGGAAAAAACAGTAGCAAGGAAAATGAAGTATAAGTCTCGTGGATTTTTTTTATCATAAGAGACATCCTTTATAAGAAGTCTTTTTGTAGACCTCTTTTGCGATGTTTGGGGATTGAAGAGTCTCAAACAGTGCTGTCTGAACTGCATGATGGTGAAGGATCATGCACACCGTGGTTATAGAGCTTTAACCCAAAGATTTTTGTTGGCCGGATAGTACTGGCCCTCCATAATGGAAGATGCCAATGAATTGGTGAAAATGTGATCCATGCCAAAGATATGGTAATGAAATTCATATCCCAGCGGTGCCTTTGGAGTCGATTTCTGAGCCAATACCTTTTGCTTGTTGGGGGCTGGATCTGGTGGGACCTCTACCTATGGCGTCCGAAGGGTGCAGAACTATCATTGTTGACATTGATTATTTCTCGAAGTGGATAGAACCAGCCCCACTGGCAGGAACTACTTCAAAAGCTGTTATAAAATTTATCTTATCTAATATTTGCTGCAGATTTGGGGTTCCACAGAAGATAACCACAGACAATGGGCCACAATTCGATAACAAGGATATGGAGAATTTTTGTGCCTCTAGAGGCATCCAACATTTCTTCTCTTGTCCTTTCCATCCACAGGAAAATGTTCAGGTTGAAGTAGCAAACAGAACCATCTTGTCCGGTCTTAAAAAGAGTTTAGAAAGGACTGCATGAAAGTGGCCAAGCTACATGCAAGAAATGTTATGGGCCTACCAGACTACTTCTGGAGCCGCTACACAAGAATCCCCGTTTGCCGTAGTATATTGTATGGATGCAATTGCTCCTATAGAAGCAACTCTTCCATCATACAGAGTCCGCAATTTTTCTAAACATGCTAATAAAGTGGCAATCAGAAGTCAACTTGACTTGATAGAAGAGAAAAGAGTTAAGGCTCACCTTAGAGCCACCCATTATCAGGGATTGATGAGAAGCAGGTTTGCTTCAAAAGTCAGAAGAAGAGATTTTCAACAAGGGGATAAAGTGTTGAGAGAAGTCTTCCTACATACTAAGGAGAAGCAGTTCGGCAAGCTAGCTCCGAATTGGGAAGGACCCTATTTGGTCATTGAAAATCTTAAGCCTGTGACATACATGCTTGCTTCAAGATAAAGATGGAAGGATCTTGAATCACCCATGGAACATTGAACACCTCTGGTTGTATCTAGAATGAAAGTTATGTAAATATTTACTTGTTTAAAGTCCATGTAAATATTAGGGGGCATACTCTTTCCTACCCTGGTGGCGCGGGGAGGTTTTAATGAGGTGTCCGGGCTTTTTAATGAAATTTGATGCCTTCTTGAAAAATTCGGAGTGGTTTGATTGACAACTTCTTTAAAACTTTGACCGGATTGATCTGGTGAAGTGATGACTATTTAAAAATTTGTCATCGGAGAATTTAAACACTCTCACCTTAAAAAACTTGTAAAATAACTGGGGGCTATTTAAACATTAGCCATCAAAATTGGGGAACTATAAAACAATGCAAGAATTGTGTAAAGTAAAACTGCCCGGCTAGCATCGGGGAATGATATTAAAACATGTAAAATGCCTTGGCCATCCAAGGACTTTGAAGTTCAGAAAGAAAAAGTTAATCCGGACAAGAGCCGAACACGGTTACAAAAATTCCTTAGCCATCCAAGGACTTTAGTCTGACACAAGAATTAAAGAAAAATAAAATATAGTTAAAACTTTAAGGCTGGGCTCCCTTAGATGTTCCAGCCTCATCTGGTTTCTTCTTACAGTCTTTTGGATCCTCATTAGGGCTCTCTCCAGTCCCCTCTTCTTCATCAGTGGTATCATCATAACCACTGGATTAGTTTTTCTTATCACCATCCACCATCGTGTGGAATGGGATATCGTCATATTCAACGTACTGCCACAAATTACCGAGCGCCCTCTTTGGGAATGTTCGGTGGAAAATCAAGACCATATCGGATTTGACTTCGGCATACCTCTCTTCTTGGGAGTCGATCACTTTTTTGGTGTATTCATCAATCTTGGCCTAGATTGTCTTCTCCTGATACTTTATCAAATCTTCTTTCTCCTTGGTGGCTCTAGACACAGCATCTTCGAGTGAAATTTTATCACTGGTCAGGGTCTGGATAACATTTTCCTTGGCGTTCACCTCCTCCTTCGAAGTGGAAAGATCTTTTTCCAAGCCAGAACACTTAGATTAAATTTCTTTGTTAACCCCCTATGAAGTGGCCAGCTTGGTGGCCAAGTCCTCTTTCCCCTTCTTCAACTCATCGATCTCTCTCCTTAATGCCTCAACGCTCTGATTGGTGTTAAGGAGGTTGTTAGATAAAGTCTATTTGTCTGCATTGAGTGTGTTGATAAGGGTAGATTGATTTTGCACTTGTCTCTCTAGGTTGAGCACCGGTTGAATGTTGCTCAGCAAGGAGTGACTCACCATGTCATTCTCCCCTGAAACAGAAAAATACTTACCATTGAAAGTGACCATGTTCGAGGAGCTTGGAGGGAGGTAAAGACCAGCAAAGTTGTCTTTCTCGAGGTCTCTAAAATAAAGGTCAATCCCTTGAAGGCCACTGATGTCTACTCCATCAATGTTGATATCCCCTCTGGTACCCTCTCCGGTGTGTAAATCACTTGGGATTTGCTTTGCCAATATGGGGTTTGTTGGGTCGGCCGGATGAAGAGACTCTGGAGGTCGAAGAGCTACTTCATTCACCTTAGAGATTTTCTTTTTCTTGGCTTCCCTATCTCCACCATCTGCTCCCCGTTTTCGATCCTTCTTAGGAGCCTTTGAGGGGTTTGGAGGTCCACCTGCCTCTTTGGTACTTTAATCTTTAACCACTTGAAGTAGAGCAGCATCAATTCCCCCTTGGTCCTGCCCTTCCTGATTTACTAGGATGATTTTCTCAGCACCACCTTGAGCAAGCTCAGTTGCATCTTGCTTCTTCTTGCCTTTATTACCCTTCATCTTACTTGGGGCTTTAGCTCTGACAGGTAAGACCAGCTTCCCATCCTTCGCCTCTGTCCTCTGCAGGATGACACCCGGAGGAGGTGGTGCGGTCAATTCTTCCCAAGTCAGGTCTCTCTAGCCGGTTGTGTTCCAGAGCTGGGACCTCACTAAGTTACCGGTAGTAAAGAAATTATGGAAGCGATTTCCCCATTTGTCAGCAACACAGGCATTTAGTTTGGCACAAGTTGTCTGCCCCTCCTCCAAGTAGTCGGAGAACTCCTTCAGCAGCACTACCCAAAGGAAAAGAAGAGCAATTGAGTAATAGATTTTTTATAAAGAAAGAAAAACAAACATGATGAAATTTTTACCTGTGCTTTTCCATCTGCTGGTGAGCATGCTTGGGTTGACACTAGCTTTATTCTTCCTCCCGTTTTCCCAAGCTCCACTAATGAACAAGAATTGAGTCTTCCAATTCTTCTCCGATTCAAGTAAATCATCCACCACCTTAAAGTTATCTCCCATGTTGTAGTAGTAGAAGGGGATGATGTGGTTCTTGCAGAGACTAGCCACACCAGCAAATTGCTCCATTGGAAGCGGTCTACCGGAAAGCATAGAGGCCATGATGCATGCCATGAAGGTGTACCAAGCATTTGGACTCAGCTGGCTTGGTCAGATCTTTATCAGATGAAAGTATCTGACAATCTCTGGGTCCAAGGAGAATCTGAGCCCCCAGTTGAAAAACTCTGTATAGATAACGATCTCGCTAGCCCTATTAGGGTGCGTGAATAGGATCCCTCTTAGGTCGTGGATTCGCATTCTCATTCTATCAGGATGATAGCCATCTGCAACTAATGCCGCTTCCACACTCCTTTCGATCGGCCTAAGCTTGTAGTCCATGAGGGTCTCCGGAGTGACTCGTATCCTCACTTTGACAGATTTAGGGATCCCCCACTTCGTCCGGATCCGGCCTAATTCAACAGTATGAATGAAGGCATAGTTAATATTCTGCATGGCTAGCAGATACTTTACGCTCACCTTGTGGAAGCAAGGTCCCACTCTGCCTTCCAGGGACTCCGGCAAGTCCGGATGTTTCAAACATAGCTTCTCTTTGCCCTTGCCTTTTTTTATCAGTGGCAGTTTCCCCTGTTTGACCGGAGACGTCGATCTGAAATGGGGTCTCTTCTATGTTGTGCTCCATCACATCTTCCATCACCATGGAAGGTTTGTCAGTTGTCATTGGTGGAGGAGTGCTGGTGGCTGGCTCAGTAAGTTGTCCGGATGGTTGAGCATCACTTTCTCTTTGTGGTCTGGTGTCCGGCTGGGGCTCGTGTCCGGAGGGCTCATTTCGAAGGCTTATTCAAGTGGCCTCCGGACCAGAAGATTTATCCTTAAGGACTCTGATAGATGCCCCTGATTTTGTATTATTGTCCTTGGCCCCAGACTTAGAAGGCCTTTGTTTTCGGGGACTTAGACTGTGAGACAACAGCTTGGCCCTTTACTAAGCGACCTGTTCTGCGAAGTGTAACTTTTTCCAGGGAGTTTTCAACATCTGACCCCATGGCTATAAATGGAGAGGGTCTATTTCTACTTGAAACGGCTTTTTCCTAGTTCAACAGTGGCTTGTGACTCCTAAACCGAGGAGCCTGATACGATAGGTGAAAGACTTGGTTGAAATAACCTCCTGGGTTTGGAACTTCTAGCAGAAGATGAACCTTGATCAGCCTCCGAAGATGGTGTTTTAGGCTTGTCGATTGGAGAAACTGGACGACCCGCAGTAATGCGCCTTTCTCGCTCAACTCTTTGTGCTTTTTCTAACTCCGAAAGATTAAGCCACCCGCCTTTTACAGTGCGTTTCTTGCCATGAACATAAACTCACACCAAAAGGATTTTGAGAAAAGAGGTGAAAGATTTGATATGAAGGAATGAGAGAGTAATGAAGATGGTAAAACAGTGAAAATGAAGTAATTTATACTAATGAAACAAAAAGAGATGCCAAAAACCTAGGAGAATACGAAAAGACAGAAGTAATGATTGAAGGCGGCACTCACATCATGGGTATTAAATGAAGAGGTTACTTTTAGGGATTAGTGGGAGCGACGTTCTAGGAGAAAAACGGCTGGTGAGGCAAATCAGGAGATGACACGTGTCCCACGATCTATAATAAAACTTTGAGCTTATGAGAAATTTTCAGTCCGGATAAATCCTGGACAGAGCACTTGAACAGTTCGGAGAATGTTACTAGTGCCTAAGAAAGATTTTTTAGGTCTTACCAAAGGTTTTCAACAAAACCTAAAAAATGGGTTACTGATGAGTCCGGAATTATTTGTCACTCACTGTAGAAACCGGACAGGGGCAATTCGGACAAAAGCCACCCACTGAACCATCCGAACTAGACAAAAGTACTAAAAACTAATCACCTTTTGACTAAGCTAATTGCTAATCTTCTTAATAAACTAATGGGTTTTTGAATTCGACCCGATTTCATAAAATTAACTCGAAAGCCCATATGGCCCATAATCAAGGGTATAAATACCCAACCACTTTCATTAATGAGGGTAATGAACATTTAATACAACCAGATAGCTTAAATCTCTCACGCCAAAACACCCAAACATTTAATACCTTTGAAACACCACAAAACATCTGACCAAATTACCCTCGGTTGAAAATAATCCACACCAATGTATAACACCAATCTTTTAAAAACATGTGATTGTGTTTGCATATCATCACATTGTAAACATCTTAACGATCACTGGAATCAAATATCGCATAGGAATGGATACAATAAATTTCTAGTGACCTCTCTATCCTTTGAGGTTTAAATTATATAAAGAAACATGAACACCAAAATATTTTATAAACTCAAAGTACAAAAACATTTTAGACGTGAACGAAGATCCACTCATACTATCCAATGATATGTATTCATCATACTTACTTCATACATATAACTCTTAAAATACAATAAAAATGTGTATATGGTAAATACTTTCAAAATAGAAAACATTATAAAACTAGAAGGTTTCACCACGAAATCAAATGAATATCACTAAAACATAATCTACTATAAGTTTTCAAAAAACGTAGGTAGCTCGCCACAACGTTGGTGGCGTGATGAGCATCACTCTCTGTTCAATGACAACCCTTGCCAAGATAAAAATACATTCACATGATAACATGAGATTTTGACATAAAACTCTTATATTGTTTCTAAAAGTCGAATCAAGTTTTTAATATTATTAAACATATATCATGTACGACAAAATAAATACTAAATTTACACATTTATTCAATCTAATATGCATCATAACCAATAACCACTCCAATTTTCAATTGATTTATAAAAAAACAAAAAAAACAAAAAACAAAAAACTTTGGAGAAATTACTAATATAGCTTATGGCATGCTATAATATTATTTTTAATAATTCACATGATGAATATTTTTTTACATTAGAAACCTTAAGATATAAAAAAATAGAGATGAAATGTGAAATTATTGTAGCGATTGTATTTTTTATTGAGTCTCGTGTGAATTCGTTACCTCTATCATAAATTGTGTATATATATATATATATATTATAATATGTTAAAATGCTTATTTATGCTAAATCTTTAAATCTTTGTTGTGAATGAGTCGAATAGTTTCTTGATATTGTAATGTGTCCGGCAGTACAGTTTTGTGTCTCTGATAGTGTTATTATGCCTTGAAAGTGTACTGTGTTCGGCAGTACAAATAAGTGTTGTGATATTATATTGTTTGTCTTGTGGTATGAGCTTGTTATGCCCATTATCTAGTAAGTTTATGTATTCCCAATAAATAGACTACTATGACTACACAAAAACAAAATCTAAAATCTATGAACCATTTCTATCATAGTGAAACACTTTTCTCTGGCGACGCTCGCGGTGGTAGACAATTGTCGAACCACGTTAAATCTTATGTTCTTTTATTTTATTATATTTATTTGTGTTCTATTTTATTTGTGTTCTGTGCTTGGGCCATTTGTGATAAATTGTATATTGATTTATAACAAAATTGGTATCAGAGCCACGTGGTGAAATTAGAGCTTTTGCAATTAGGGTTTCACAATGGCGTCTACAACAACAAAATACATTATTGAAAAATTTGATAGGGGATCCAACTTTACGTTGTGGAAGATTAAACTGAAATATTCATTGGTAGTACAAGGGTTGTGGAAGGCTGTGGAGAATAAGTTACCATAAGAGATGAAAAAAGAGGAGAAGCAAGTGATAAGTTAAAATGTGACTAAAGTAGGAATCTTGGATTCAGTGTTTGATGTGACTAGAGAGAAAAGTGTAGAGAGAGAAAGTAGAAAGAGAATGTATTTAATAATTCCCACCAACCCAGAAAAAAGGAGGGCTCCCTTATATAGTGGATGAGGTGCCCCCACCTTTTTTGTGGTCCTTCCATTTTTACAACTTGGTCCGTCACTTTCCCTAACTTTGGAATATTCTCCTTTAACAATTAATTAATACAAGAATAGATAAATAAATTTATTTCACTTAATAATCTATATTTTTTATCTCGGGCTTGGTGATTTATTGCCTCATCAGTTGCCCCTCAATCTTCAAGAACTTGGGAATGAAGACTTGTTGTAATCCAGCTCGAGTTGCTTCTGGCGTGTTGCTGCTTTGGGAAAAGATACGCCTTTAGTGCAGATCCTAAATTGCGATCATATCAGGAATTATACTTTGCCGTCTAACATCTCGGGCTCCGAGTCAGAGTGGCTAAGGGTCCGCTCCTTGCGGGACCTTCATATACGAGCTGCTTTCAACCCATGTAGTACTTAAGAAAAAATTCAGTCCTACTACTGACGGCTTAGTGTTTGGCCACCATACCCTGGGATTCTGGTTGACGGTCCTGACTCAGGTCAAAAAATATTATCCACCTCATCTGTAAAAATAGACGGTAACACTTCTTGACATAAGTGTATACGTGAGACTTGCCCGATAGACACACGAGTTCGGACGCTGCCGCACACCTACTTGACTAGCGCAATGATTTTCTATCCCTCATATAGCTGATGTAAACTCCCACATGTCACCCTCCTATTTGAAGCGTGTCTGATCACATGCCTCCCCAGGAGACTTTTCAACTTCCCACGACCTTTTTCCTTTGGACTTCCACATACAGAAAAACGTTAAGGTGCAGAGCTGCCTATAAATATGCCTTCTCTTTTATCACTATTTGCTTCCTCAGAGAAATTCTAGTGAGAGAGAGTCATCCTTGCCAGTTCTAGAGAGAGAAAGTGTTGTGTTTATGAGAAAGAATATCCCAAATAAAAATCGAAAGCCTAAGGAGAAAAAGAAGCCTGTGTTCGGGTTTATCCATTACGCCCGCAATACTGATAGGGCTGAAGAATACCATGTCGCGAAATTAATTTGGGATTCCACCAAAAGTTCATATACATCTGTTCCTCCTCCTCCTCCTCACGATCCTGTTTAGTCGTCACTCGTGCATGTGGAAACATTTTTGCCGCCAGAACCACTTGCTGTCCAGAGCCCCGAAGTAGTACTTATTTCTTCGAGTGATCCTACCCCAAGCCCCCCTGTCGGTCTTTCTGGTCACCCGAACACTAAACAAGTAACTCCCACTGGTGATTTAGCCCCTTCTTCTGCTCTCGATCAGCATTTAAAAAACAGCTACCAGCCCAAGTTCCTTACAATAAGCGATTCTATTGCATCATCCACACCTGAAATGGTGCAGCTGACCGATACTAATATTAGTGTCCGGACAGGCATTAACACCACCGCTACTCATCGGGGTGTTTCTCAAAAAGATGTTGATCGTTAGAGGATGGAGATAGAAGCCTTGAAAAAAATGCAAGATAGCGACCCCCAGCATAAGCGCATCGGCAGTAGCTTGAGCTTTGTAAACCCCGCCTCGGTCAAGGCCAAAATCGCAGCTCGTTCAAAGATTTCGGAAGAAGCTGATCCCATTAATGCTGAAGGGAAAAAAACCATGGTTGACAAGGCCCCAGAGGTGGCCGTTAAGGCCGATCCCGTGGATGATCTAGAAGTTGGTCCCGCAAAAGGATGTCAAGTAGAAGAAGAGGTTGTCGCAGAAGGCGGAGGGGCGGTTGCTGTTGTTCTTCCCGAAGAGCCTCTTCCTCCTGAGATCGTGGCAGTGATGACGACCAACTATCATCGGTCTATGTGTCGGGATAACGTTATTACCTTGTACGAAGGCAAGTACTTGTATTATACTCTGAAGGAACAACACGAGCTATTGATCCGGTGGGGCATTCCAGAAAGTGTAAAAGTACGTTTTCTCGTTCCTAGGGAGACGCCATTACATGTTAGGACCCGAGAGATAATTATTTTTTCCGATCTCTTTAACTAGGGTCTCGGGCTCCCCTTGGACCCCGAGATTGTGGGATATTTTGAGCTTATTGGTCTTTATCCATCCCAGCTGACTCCCAATGCTTGGTACATGCTAATGTCCTATATCATGGTGTCCCGATTGTCCGGCCATGTCATGCCAATGGAAGAGTATGTCGCCATGCCCGACCTTTCTAAATCGCCCAAGTTACCTTTCTTTTATTCATCTTTGGGAAATACCTGGAAGATAGTAAATGATTTCTTGGAAGGTGACAAGTTATGGAAGCATCGGTTTATTTTCGTCACCGATTGTTGGGAAAATGGCGGCCCTATACTCTTGAGAACCTAAGGCGGCTGCTGTGCACGTGGATTCATGATAGTAATATTTTTGTCAGTTTTTAATAGCCGAGTCGTTGTTTCAGTGTGCAAGGAGCATATCCAGGAGCTCAAAATGATTATTTTGAAGATGTCAAGTTAACCTTCCAAAATTTAAAATCCTATGCTCAGAAAAACTGGGGTCGGGCGTTCCATAGATGCTTCAAGAATACCAACTTGATAATGAGCAACCTCTGGTGCTACTCAACGAGCCTCTGACCGCAGAACAATTGCGCCAGCCACCCAGTTTGGTGGACTTGGTGGCAAAAACCAACGCGCCTGACGCGTATTTATTTCTGCCGAAGCGTAACAGGGCACCGAGTAAGTGCTCAAAGTCTGATGAAATTGCTGAGAAGGAAAATAAAGGTAAAGCTGAGGTTGAGACTGAGAGGAAAGAGCCAGTAGCTGCTGCAGATGCTACGAAGGTTAGTGGTAAGGAGGAGGAGGTGAAGAAGAAAAGGAATAAATTTGTGGCCGATGGTAATGAAGCCAAAATGCCAAAAGTAACGAAGAAGAAGGTAGACTCTAAGTAAAGAGAGGTCGGGATGGTTCTGTCGTTCGCCGAGAACACTATTATTCCAACTCTCTTCGATCAGTATGAAGAGGGTGCCAAGGCCGGGGATCTTGCTGCGCCAGCAGTGCTTTCTGTAGAGAACACCACTGTTGTGGTGATCGCTGATGAAGATGAAGTTGGTGATTTCACCCAGAGAAGAAAACGGTCGGCCTTTCTAATGTAAAGAGAGCTGACAGAGCCTCGTCTAGCGGGATAAAACTTCTCGTGCTTTCGGTGCCTGGAAGCTCAAATACTTTCTCTAACAATGTAATCGTGTCTTGTCTCTATTGTTATACATCATGATCGTATCGTTGTCCATGAAAGTGAGACACGTGGGGTAGATGAACCAAGACTTGTCAGATGCCAAGAAACGTATAGCTAAATTAGAGAAAGAGCTCAAAGAGAGGGACGAAGGAAAAAAGCTTCTGGAGGATAGGGATAAAAGCGCGAAAGAAAAAACGTTGAAATCTGAGGTGGCACTGACATCTCTTCAAGCAAAGAACAATTCCATAAGCTCCTCTCTTTCGCGAGTCACGAAAGACCGTGAAAATAAAGAAGGTCACTTGGCAGCACTGAAAGTCTAGAATCAGTTTCTCCACCACTTGATGATAAAGAAGACCAGGGAAACTGACGAGCTTCGGGATCTTGGTAAGGCTGAAAATGCTAGTTTTGCCGCCAAGTGTAAAAAGCGAATGTCGTTCACTGATTTGTGTGGTAAGCCCAAAGCACTTCCTGCAAGTAGTCCGGCCATTTGCCAGCTTTTCCTTCTAAGTTTTTCTTGAGTCCGTCTATAATAGTCTGATTTGTGACCTTGACCTGACCGTTGGCCTGCGGGTGGAAAGGTGCCGAAAAACACTGCTTGATTCTCTCGTACGAGCAAAAAGACTTCATTTCATTGCTATCAAACTGTGGGACCCCATATCTACAACAAATGTGTGACCAGATGAATTAGATTATATCTTTAGTCTTCGTTCCCGAGAATGGCTCGGCCTCGACCAACTTGGAGAAATAATCCACTACAACTATTATCATCTTCCTTCCACCAGATTCCATTGGTAATGGCCCTACCAGATCGATTCCCCATAGGTCAAAAGGGAGGCTCTCTGAGATTTATTCCAGGGAAATAATAGGTGTGTGAATTACATTTGCAAACCTTTGACAAGTATCACATTTTTTCACTATGCCTTTTGCGTCGACGGTTATAGTCGACCAACAGGATCCTACAAGAAAGACCCTATTTATCATTGCTTTGAAGCCGCAATGAGCGGCCCTTTCTTCATCGTGAAGCTCGGACAAAATTATTTACGATTCGTTTGTTGCCAAACATCTTATTAACGGTCTGCTAAAATATTTCCTGTAAAGTACATCTCCCAAAAGCATATATCCTCGAGCTTTGTTTGTATTTTTCTTGCCGATGTTTTGTCCTCGAGTAAGGAACGCTCTGCTAGGAAGTTTATAATATCTCTTCTCCAGTTCGACAAGGCTATCGAAAATATTTGACAAGCGATTTCGGGTTGGTTTTCTAGCTCTGTTCTCTTAATGATTGAAAGATTTTCCTGAGTTATTATCCATGGATAGTTGTTCGAACAAGAATCTTATGAGAGGGAGTTCGCGATCATGTTGTCGGCTCTGGAACGTGGTCGTAAGTAATTTTGGTAAAAGAGGCAGCCAATACCCGCAACGCGGCCAAATACTGAACCATATGCTATTTCTTGGCTTCTGACGCACCCGACTCTTGGTTTATTAGTAACTGAGAATCACTAATGAGACATACATCTATAGCGCCACATACTTGTGCCAACCTTAAACCGGCTAGCGCGGCCTCGTATTCAGCCTCGTTGTTGGATATGGTAAAACCGAAACGGATTGCCTGGTGCATCATTATTCCCGAAGGTGTGGTTATCTGCACCGCCCGCCCTGCATCTGCTGATATTTAACCGTCCATCGGTTCGGACTACCCATTCTTCTGGTCTGTTGGACTCAGGAAATTCCGCTTCTTCTGGTCGGCCCAAATGAAACTCTACCAAGAAATCAGCTAAAATTTGGCCCTATATAGTTGTTCGTGGTTCAAAATCAATATTACCGACCATTTGGGCATTTGTCCAGAGGTATCTGGTCGTTGCAAAACGTACTTAAGGGGAAAAGATGTTCTGACAATTATAGAATGAGCCTGAAAGTATGGTCGCATCTTTCGCGTCGCGGTAACTAGGGCCAACGACATCTTCTAAAGATTGAGATATCTCGTTCAGCATCTAACAAACTTTTGCTTACAAACTAAACTGCTTTAGGGACCGCCTATGACTCACTGACCAAAGCCGCACTTACTGCATAATCAGAAACCGCTACGTTAAAAAGTAAAGTTTCTCCCTCTAGAGGTTTTGTTAAAAGGTGCAGGGATGACAAGTAACTCTTGATTCCCGCAAAAGCCTCGTCACAGGCTAATGTCCATGCAAATGCTCTAGCATTTCTCAAAACCTTAAAAAACGGGGCACACTTGTTAGAGGAACGGAATATAAATTGATTTAAAGCTGCCAACCTCCCCGTCGGTATCTGAACTTATTTGACATTCCTTGGGGGTGTTATGCTAGTTAAAGCTTGCAAGTGGGTCGGGTCTGCTTCAATCCCTTTTTCACTGACTAAGAAACCTAAAAACTTTCCTAACCGAACGCCGAAAGAGAATTTCTCAGGGTTTAGCTTGAGGTTTATATCTCTTAGGCTATGCAAGGTTTTTCTCAGATCAGCAAGATGGTTATCGTCGGTCTCACTTTTGACAAGCATGTCGTCAATGTAAACTTCCATGTTTATCCTGATCTGTTTCTCGAATGGCTTGTTTACTAGTCTTTGATACGTTGCGCCTGCGTTTTTCAGCCCGAAGGGCATAACTTTATAGCAGTATAGTCATCGCCCGGTTATGAAAGTTGTGCTTTCCTGGTCGGTTGGTTTTAATTTGATCTGGTTGTATCCAACATACGCATCCATAAAAAAGTAACTTTTTTCCCGACGTTGAATCAACCAACGGATCGATTCTCAGCATCAGATCGTATCCTTGGGGCATGCCCTGTTGAGGTCTATGAAGTCCACACACATCCTTCATTTGTCATTTTTATTTTTGACCAGAACAGGGTTGGAGGTCCAAAGTGGATATTTTGATTCTTTGCTGTATCTGATGCTTATCATCCTTTCAACTTCCCATAGTATAATTTCTGCTTTTTTTGGTGAGAAAGCCCGATGTTTCTGGGAAATAGGTCGGACGTTCCGATGAACTGCTAAATTATGGATAATTAAATCATTTGGAACCCCAGTTACATCTTCCGAACACCAAGCAAATAAATGTAATCTTTCCTCTAACAACGAAATCAATTTCTCACAGAATTCTGGTGATAAATTGGTTCTGAGCTTCAAACACTTCCCTTCTGTAAACTTGTAGTTTCACAATATTCATCGTTAGTTAGCAAACCGGGGGCTTCTCGAGGATCGTATACCGGAAGTGACCCCAAAGGCAGCCCTATTAACTGCTAGTCTTTTGCCTATACCATTTCTTGGTCGCCCTTTGCCGCCAGCGCGACTCGGTAGCATTCTCGGGCTGCCTTCTGACTACTTCTTACGAATTCTACATTGTTCCCGACCATATATTTTAAACATTGATGAACTGTAAATGTCACCGCGTGCATTCATGACAGCCATGATCTGCCATAAATGGCATTGTGCGAAGCGGGTGCATAAACAACCATGAATAGAACTGTGACCTCTTTCTTAAACGGTCCGCGGACAAGCTGCAATATGCCTTCAAATTCTCTAATTACCATTGTCGTTGACCCTGTGAACCCAACAATGGTCCGATCTGACCTTGAAATCACCGGTGGTTTCTTAAACTAAGCAAAAGTAGACGAGAAAATTATATTCGCGGAACTTCCGGTGTCCACTAGTATACAACGAACTTCTTCTCCCTCAATTGCCGCCCCAATTACGACAACGTCTTCATGAGGGTCTGCTATATCCCTCATATCATCGTCGTTAAAGTATAGGATTGGTGATGGACTCCCATGCAGATGAGGAGATGTTTAAGATTCTAATTGGGTCGCCAGATTCATGATGTGCCACTTTCGGGAAGAATTGGTGATTCCTGCCATTGAATCACCTCCAAAAATTGTTAGAGACTGAAAAAACTGATAGAGACTACTTACCTTCTTCCTACTCTTCATAACTTCTTCTTTGATGACTCCAAGGATATTGCGATTGGCATCGGGATCGAGGTATTCTACAGATACATTGAAGAGATATGTAACCTCTATTATGACCATTATTGTCTCCGGTTTCTGTACTACCACGATTTCTTTAGACGCAACTCTTTGTTGTACTCGTTTATTTACGTACTCAAGTAACTTCCCATTCTCCACCAGCATCTGTATTTCCTTTTTCAAAGAGATATAATCCTTTGTGTCATGCCCTACGTCTTCGTGATATCTACAATATCGTTTATTCCTGCTCTCCCGAGGGGTCGGGATTGGAAATGGTCTTCGGTAAATTTCACTCTTTTTGGTCTTCTCGTAAATGGTTGACAAGCATTCGGTCAGGTCGACATAGTGAGCGGGTCGGATCCATTTGTTAGAAATGGGTCGGGTGACCACTTTGTTGTTCTGTTTGACCTTCTGCACTTGAGGCACTTGGGTTTTGACCGGGTTAGGCTGGGCATTAAGGGGAAGTCTATTAATTGGTTGAGGTTATGGGATATAGCTGGACTGAGTATTCTGTCTAGTTCGATCGCGGCCTGCGCACTCTGCTGGATTTGTGCGGCCAGTTCAGATGCCTCTGTATTTTCAATCAATATTTGTTTTTTCACCTAAGCTAAAAGGGCAGAAAAAATAAATGCCTGTTTCTTAGTCACAACTTGTTCATTGGTCCCGGAATTAATCCTAACTAGTACCCCGTTAATACTAGGTTTTCTTCACAGTGGTCAAGATCTATTTTAGCATCAATGAAACGCCTAGTATAATCTATGAGGCTTTCTTCCACCTTCTTCCTGCAGTTGACAATCGTGTCTCCATTTGCTCGGAAGCTCTTGCTTCCAACAAATTGTTGCTGAAACATTACGCATAACATCTTGAAGTTTTTTATGCAGCCTTACGGCAGCCTCCTGTACCATTTTGAGGCATGATCTTTGAAAGTCATTGAAAAGGCTCGGTACAAAAGCTTATCGTCGTTGTCGAAACTCAGCATAAATTTTTTGAAGGCCTATAAATGATTATCTGGATACTTTTTGTCGTCGTACTTTTGCAGCTTTGATATGTCAAATCTTTTTGGGAGATGTCCCGAAAATATTTCAGCCGACAATAGTGATGCTCTCCAATTGAGTCTGAATCCATAAGCGCCACCACCGAGGCCTTCAGTGAAAAGTCCATACAATCTTTCATTATTTGGATTGACGAACTGGATGCTGACCCTTTAGCCGTGCGTTTGGCTTCTCGACGGTTGCCATTGAACTTGAGGCAATACTACCCGCTCTTCCTTACTTGTTGTCACCATTTTCTCTATCTCATGAGAGTTTGGTGTTCTTTTTTGCGTGTTGCCCGTCTTGTGTTTTGGTGAGTTAAAAATCCTTGCTCTATTGCGTCGGGATCTGCTCTTCCTTGTCAATTTATTGCATCTGATTCTACGTCAGGATTCTCTTCCTGAGGATTTATCGGTAGTAGAATCGGTGGAATAATCTCGATCCTGTTTTGAAGGACGCTTGACCATTCTTTCCACTTCCCGAACTGGTTTGATTTCTCGATGGCCTCGGCCACGGGAATTGTTCTTGTTTCGATTTTCACCCGAATAGTCTTCTCTGTCGGTGTCAATAATATGTTCATTATCTTTCCCTTGTCGAATTATTTTTTCGTTTAATGCCTTTTCATTTTCAGCGTTCAGCTTCGCAATCTCGTCCATTAGTTGTCTTCTTGTCATGATTAGAGTTGATCACGTGTCCCAACCTCGTCCATAATGATCGTGTTCGAGGAATATCTCGCCATCAGACAGTGATCCAGCTCAGGTTGAAACTTTCCCAATCTCGTCCCCACTCATCTCATCGTTCATATTTCGGTTAGTCGTGATTTTGAGGGGAAAATATGACCTTCAGGCATCACTTTTTCCCACAGAGAGCGCCAATGATATGTTAAAATGTGAGTAAAATAGGAATCTTGGATTGGTGTTTGATGTGACTAGAGAGAAAAGTATAGAGAGAAAGTAGAAAGTGAATGTATTTAATAATGCCCACCAACCCAGAAAATGGGGGTTCCCTTATATAGTTGGTGAGGTGGCCTCCACCTTTTTCCTTTGTGGTCATTCCATTTTTACAACTTGGTCCCTCATTTTCCCTAACTTGGGAATATTCTCCTCTAACAATTAACTAATACAATAATAGGACAAATACATTTATTTTACTTAATAATCTGTATTTCTAAACTCGAGCTTGGTAATTTATTGCCTCATCAGTAATATCTTCAAGAAAGGGCTTTGTGCTGGATTTTAATGAGTACGAAAGACAATGTGCTTAGCAAGATTAGTGGTGAGAAGACTGCTTCCTGCGCATGGAAGAAGCTAAGAGATCTTTACTCAGAGAAATTAGTAGTAAACCGATTATACTTGAAGAAGAGTTTGTACGATTTCAGAATGAAAGAAGGTATGTCCATAACTAAGCACTTAGATAATTTTAAATCAATTATAATTGATTTGGAGAACATAGATATCAATATTGAGGATGACAATCAAGCTTTGCTTGTATTGAGATCGTTAACAGCTCTCTATGAAAACTTTTTAGATACCATAATGTATGGTAAGGATAAGTTATCACTAGCAGATGACAAAGGAACACTGAAAATAAAGGAGATGAGATCGTTTCAGCAACACATTCAATCTGAAGGGAAAGGTCTTATGACTATGGAAAGATCTAGAAGCAAAGCGAGTTAAGAATGAAGAACTGGAGGCCAAATCAAAGGTAAATAACTCAAACTGTTATGAATGCGGTGAGCAGGGTCATTATAGGAAAGAATGTCTAAAACTGAATGGTAAAAAGGGAAATCAAAAAGAAAATATAGCAAACATTGTTGAAGGTGTGAACGATTCTGACGATAGTAAAATAATGGTAGACGAGATGTATTATCTGTGAGTTCAAACTGTAGGCAAAACTCTTGGGTACTCGATACTGGCACTACATGTCAAATGTGTCAGTTCAAGAAGTGGTTCGATACTTACAAGCCAATGCAGAGAACTGTCTATTTAGAGAACAATTATTTGTTGACTGTTGGTAGTATCGGTAACGTCATATTCCATATGTTTGATGGGGTTGTTAGAATCTTAACGTGCTGGCATATTCCTCGGTGAAAGAGAAACCTGATTTCTCTTCAGATATTAGACTCTCGGGGTTACAAGTACTGTGCAGAAGACAGTGTAATCAAAGTGACAAAAGGCTCAATGGTGTGCATGAAAGGTAGTCTGCAGAAGGGTCTTTACATTCTCCAAGGGAGTTTTGTTATGGGCGATGCTGCAGTAGTATCATCAGGGAGTAATAGCAAAGGTAGGCATGATCAAAATCAGTTGTGACATTTGCGTCTTGGTCACATGAGTGACAGAGGAGTAGCTGTTTTAGGAAAGAGAGATTTGTTGAAAGGGTATAAAGCAGAATCATTAGGATTTTGTGAGCACTGTGTGTTTGGTAAACAAACTAGAGTCAAAATCAGCAAATCAGTTGTAAGAAAGACTAAAGAGATAGTGGACTACATTCACTTAGATCTTTGGGGTCCACACATAATTTCATCAAAGAGTGAAGCCAAATACTACATGAGTTTGATTGATAATTATTCAAGGATGGTGTGGGTTTACTTTCTGAAATCAAAAGATGAGGCATATTCAACTTTTATCAAATGGAAGACGATGATTAAGAAGCAAACATGAAGAAAAATTAAACGTATTAGGACAGATAACGGGTTAGAATATTGCAGTCATGAGTTTAATAAATTTTGCAAAGCTGAGAGAATAGTGCACCATCGCACTTATTCTAGAACACCATACCACAACAGAAAGAATGAACATAATGCTTTGTGGCAAAGCACGAATTATTCTCCTGCATTCCGGTGTGGGAAATGATTTTTGGGCTGAAGCTATCAATACAGCGTGTTACTTGGTGAATCGGTCTCCATCAACGGCTATTGATTGTAAAACTCATTTTGAGATCTGGTCTGGATCGTCGGCTGATTAGGAACATTTGAGGGTATTCGGTTGTCCTGCGCCTGCTCATATGAAAGATGGTAAGCTTGAGCCGAGGGTAAAGAGGTGCATATTTCTAGGATATGCTACTGGAGTGGAGGGATATATGTTATGGTTTACCTCTTCAAACTCTCCAGGTTTTTTCATCGGCAGGGACGTTACTTTTAATGAGTTTCCTCCGATAGATAGTGAGAAAGAAGTATGAGAAATGGTCGAATCAGGATCGGTTGTGACTAAACAGGTGGAGCTTGAAGTATAATCAGTTCCTAACAGGTTCAATAATTCGAGTGGTTATAAGGTGGATCCAGAATCAGGAGGTGAATCATCATCATCGGATGATAGTGACGGTGATTCTTCTGAACCAGAACAACAACCTTATAGCATAGCATTAGGAAGAGAAAAAAGAGATATTAGACTTCCAAAAAAATATGCAAATCTAATTGTATATGCTCTATCAATTGCAAAAGAAGTTGAGATGCATGAACCTAGTAGCTACAAATAAGCTATAACGAGTTCAGAGGCAGATCAATGAATAGATTCTATGGGGGAAGAGATTGGATATCTTCATAAGAATCAAACATGGAAGCTTGTTGACTTTCCTAAAGGACAGAAGGTAGTAGGCATTAAATGGGTGTTCAAGAAAAAGGAAGGTAATCCAGAGGTTGAGGCATCTCAATTCAAGGCAAGACTGGTCGCTAAGGGTTTTGCTCAAAGGGAAAGAATCGACTTTAGTGAAGTACTTTCCCCAATGGTAAAGAATAGCTCAATTCGAGTTTTGTTAGCCATGATAGTTTTACAAGATTTAGAGCTTGAGAAGTTGTGTGTGAAGACTGCATGTCTACATGGTAATTTGGAAGAACGAATCTATATGAGACAACCAGATGGATTTATCGAACCTAATAAGGAGGGCAAGGTTTGTTTGCATAAAAATTCGTTATATGGTTTGAAACACTCACCTAGGAAATGGTACAAACATTTTGATACATTCATGGTGTCAAAAGGGTTCACGAGAAGTCCATATGATAGTTGTGTGTATCATCAAAAGATGTCAGATAATTCTTATGTTTACTTGTTGTATGTGGATGATATGTTTATTTATGCTTGTAGTATGTCACACATTGTGCAGATAAAGAAGCAGCTTAGTGCCGAGTTTGAGTTGAAAGATCTGGGTAGAGCAAAGAAGATTCTTGGTATGAATATTTATAGGAACAGAATTGTAGGATCATTACACTTGTCTCAACGAAGCTATATTGAGAAAGTGTTACAATGATTCAACATGTTTGATGCTAAGGCAGTTAGAATTCTGTTTGCTACTCATTTCAAGTTGTTTGCAGCAGGAGCGGCCAAGGACGATGTTGAGTTGGAACAAATGTCGAAGGTTTCATATGCAATTGAAGTTTGTAGTATCATGTATGCTATGGTATGCACACGTCTTGATATTTTACATGCGGTTAGTGTAGTTAGCACGTACATGGGATGTCATGGGAAAGAACACTGGCATGCAGTGAAATAGATACTTCGGTATCTTAAGAATACTGCAAACGATATATATGGGTGGCATGCAGTGACATGGGATGGCATGGGAAAGAACACTGGGATCCGATATTTATGGATCGTTGAATGATGTTGCAGGATCAGTGGTTGGTTTTGTTGAGTTTGATTTTTCAGGTGATATCGATAAAAGAAGATCTTTGACAGGATATGTATTTACTCTAGCTGGGAGTGCGATTAATTGGAAAGCACAGTTGCAAGCTACTGTAGACTTGTCTACAACAAATGCAGAATACATGGCGGTGACAGACGCAGTTAAATAGGCAATATGGTTTCAAGGTTTGGTGTCAGATTTGGGCTTGTATATGACTACTAAAAACGTGTTTTGTGACAATCAAAATGCCATACACCTTACAAGGAACCAGATGTACCATAAGGGTACAAAGCACATAGATGTCACGTATCATTATATTCGTGATGTAATATCAAAATGGAATTGTTGATGTGAAGAAAATATCTACACAAGATAATCCAACAGATATAATGACCAAGGCAATATCAGTTCAAAAATTTAGGGAGTTCCTAAACTGGATTGGTGTTTCCAGTATATAGTGAATGCCTTATGGAGATTTGGTGAGTCAAAAGAAGAGAACATTTAGTGTTGTACATTATATCGTTAGTCTTGTGTTATGAGCCCATTAGGCTCATTATCTAGTAATTTTATTTATTCCTTATAAATATACTATTAGGGGTACACAAAAACATAATCTGAAATCCGTAACCCTTTTCTATTATAGTGGAACACTTTATTCTGGCGACGCCCGTGGACGTAAACAATTTTCGAACCACGTTAAATCCTGTGTTTATTTTTCTGTCATTTATCCATGTTCTGCTTTATTTGTGTTCTGTGCTTGAGCCATTTGTGATAAATTGTATACTGATTTATAACAAAATTGGTATCAGAGCTACGTGGTGAAATTATGGCTTTTGCAATTAGGGTTTCACAATGGCGTCTACAACAACAAAATACATGATTGAAAAAATGATTATTTTCTATATCTTCAAAAACAATATATTTTGAGTAGTATACTAAATAATTTTTATTCACGTTAAAAAAAATTAATGATTCACACTCATGAGCCTATAAAGTTGATTTTAATGTGTGAGACTACGGTGTCTAGTAAACATAATTTTATTGGGCTCGTATATTCTAATAGCTTAAGTTTTAGCTTAACAAACCGTTTATAACCATGTTAACAAATATGGTATCTACCTGCTAAAATCATATGATATTATTCTATTATTATCCGATGGTGTGAAGCGAATCTTAAATTCAATTAATTTAGTTATTGGACTAACTATTTACACTAGCTATGATACATCGAGTTTACATTTGATGAGATATTCCCAGTAAAAACTTCTTACAACATATCTAAAGTAATAATCTTGTTTTGATTTTTTTTCAAATAACTATTTAAAAGCGCTTTTCAATTTTTAAAAATAAATTTTATTTTTGAAACAAATGTAATATATAATATTATATAATGGCACGCAAATCAGCATATGCCTGACAACTATTATGGTATTTAAAATCAATATCGTTTGTTTTGGGAAAGGTTATCATTTTGTATAGTTTTCAAGCATAGAGGTGTCTAATGGTTCAGGAACCACGGTTCAAAGCTGACAACCCGCTTAAAAACTGGCGGTCTACCTGCGAAACTGGCCCATTAGGACTGCAACCTGGCAGGACCGCAACCCGCCGAAACCGCAACCCGCCAGGACCGCAACCCGCCAGGACCGCATAAGGAGCAACCCGCCAGGACCGCAACCCGCCGAGACCGCAACCCGCCGAGACCGCAATCCGCCGAGACCGCAACCCGGCAGGACTGCGAAACCACGGTTTATTTGTAAGAAACCACGGTTTATTTGTAAAAAACCGGCGGTTTATTGGTAAATATTATGCTGATTTTATTTATTTTATAACCAAAATGTTATATTTAAAAAATATTGAGATTGAATATTATTATAGAATTATTATTACATTTTTGTTAATATTAATTTGTTTTGGTTATTAATATTTTAAGTGTTGTAATTATTATATAGTCTAAAATTTTAAATAATACTTATGTTATTATCATATTTTGAATATTATTATTATTATGTTTTTATATCTAATACAAAGCAAAACTATATCTTATCATGTTAAAATATTACAAATTCTATGGTTATAATTTTAATATTACATTTTGAATTTTATTATTGTGATTTGGTTTTGAATATTACAAGTGTTTGGTTTTATTTTTTAAACCAAAATCATATTTTATCATGCAAAAATATTACAAGTTATATTGTTATAATTTTAATATTACATTTTAAATTTTATTATTGTGATTTGGTTTTAAATATTACAAGTGTTATTTACTATTTTTAAGTTATATTGTTATAATTTTAATATGACATTTTGAATTTTATTATTGTGATTAGGTTTTAAATATTACAAGTGTTATTTATTATTTTTAAGTTATATTGTTATAATTTTAATATTATATTTTGAATTTTATTATTGTGATTTGGTTTTAAATATTACAAGTGTTATTTATTATTTTTAAGTTATATTCTTATAATTTTAATATTACATTTTGAATTTTATTATTGTGATTTGGTTTTAAATATTACAAGTGTTATTTATTATTTTTAAGTTATATTGTTGTAATTTTAAAATTACCTATTGAATATTATTATTGTGATTTGGTTTTAAATATTACAAATGTTATTTATTATTTTTTAAACCAAAATCATATTTTATCATGGTAAAAGATTACAAGTTATATTAAAATATTTAATATTACAAATGCTAAAATATTACAAGTCATATTAAAATATTTAATATTACAAATGCTAAAATATTACAAGTCATATTAAAATATTTAATATTACAAATGCTAAGATATTACAAGTTATATTAAAATATTTAATATTACAATTGCTAAAATACATTTTTTAGTCTCTTGTCGCTAACCACTTTTTTAAGTCGCAAAACTTTCTCAACAGTAGCTGCAATTTGTAATGGATCTCCCAAAACTTGTCCTCGAGTCTCACGATTAACCTTACTTAACGCAGCAGCAATCAAATCGACCATCTTCGTCTTCGTACTAAGACTTTGTTTAGGAACAACGGTCTTACTCTTAGTCTTGGTTATAGTTGGGTGTTTGACACTTCGTGTCACCTTGTCGACCATTTTAGAACTAAAATTTGGTTTGGCGGTCTTACTAACAGTCGTACGTGTAGTACTAACAAGTTTGAAGTTTCGCCTCTCCTTATTAGAAATTTTCAAACTAAAATTTTGTTTGAGAGTCTTACTCATATTCGTAGGTTCAGTAGCACATTTGATGCGTCGTGTGATCGGATCCCTCTCGGGTGGAGGAGACATCATAAAAGAAGAAAATTCCGAAAAATCAGTTTTCGGAGTTGCTTGTCCTAACCTGTTGTTGAAGCCACAAGACGGCATTGGAAATAGGAAATGAGAACAAATAATAACTAATACAAACTAATAACAATTTTTTTTCGAAAAAAAAATCTAACTATTTCGAAAACAGAAGTACGATATGTAAAATACAAAAGTTAAGCTTAATAACAAAATCTAGAACAAGTTGAGAGATTTAGAGAGTTTATAGTAGATTTAGAGAGTGTGTGAGGTTGGAGTTGGGGTCTCCTCTATATATAGGGGAGACCCATATTTTTTTTTTTGAAAAAACCGATTTTTTTTTTCGTCCGGACCATCCGGATGGGCGTCCGGATGGTCCGGGCAGACGGTCCGGGGCATCCGGACGGTTTCGCCCGGACGCCCGGACAGGAAAATCGGACCATCTGGATATCGATCCGGATGGTCCGGTTGGAACCGGGGCATCCGGACGGTTCGCCCGGATGCCCCGGATGACCAACGGCTAGTTCGTTTGAACTAGCCGTTCGCGCGGACCATCCGGATGGTTGGCCGGATGGTCCGCTTGATGACGTCACGGATGACGTCAGCAATCTGTGACTGATTTTTTAAAAAAAAATATATTTTTTTTATAAAAAATTTAATTTTTTTTAAAATGTAAGCATTTTAAACTATTAAAAATAATCAAAACTTTATATATAGGATTTCGCGCACTAATATTTTAAAAAAAAAATTAAAAAAATTATTTAAATAGGAAATTCGAACTATTATATTAAAAAAAATAAAAATCTATAAATAAATTTTTCGAACTATTAGTTTTTAAATAATTTTAGTACTTTTATGAAAAAAATATATATTAAATTCTCTAGATTAATGAAAGAAATTTTATATTATAAACCCTTCTTTTTTTTCTAGTTTATTGAAATAAATTTTATATTATTAGCAAGTTAATTTGGAACATAATAGATAGTTTATATTGTTGTTGATGTTAATCTCCTAAATAAATATATTTAATTAATTATATTTAATTATGCCATCATAATATAATTTCTTTTTAGGAACCAAATTACAGATAGTTAATTGAAACACATTTGGTATTTTTGAATTTATTTCACAATCAAATTACATGTGTTTATGCAATTGGAACATAATCCAAATTTATACAATTTTTAAAACTTTAAATTTATACTTCAAAAATTAAATACTTCAAATATTAAATTTATACTTCAAATGTTGTAAATTTGTAATCAAAATACAATTAGATGTACTTATTTTATTTAATATCTACATAATATTAAATAAAATATCTTAAATACATAAATATAATTAGAAAAGAAAACGTATCAAAATCAAATTACAATTATTTTTTAAGAATGTAATTGATGATTATAAAATTTCGATTAAAATGATAACATATTTAAATTAAAATACATGAAATAGAATAATTAACTCAATTATTGAAATTAGATTCAATTAAACACTTACAAATTAATTTTAAATAACATTATAATATATTCTGATAAACGGTTCTTAAATGGTTAAATGGTTTGGCTGATGGTTTGAACTGATAAACGGCTCTTAAATGGTTCGTCTGGTGGTTTGAACTTGCGGTTTAATTGTGAAACTGGCCCATTACGACTGCAACCTGGCAGGACCGCCAGACCGTCAGGACCGCATAAGAGCAACCCGCCGAGACCGCAACCCGCCGAGACCGCAACCCGCCGAGACCGCAACCCGCCGAGACTGCAACCCGTGGTTCAGACTTAAACGGTGCGGGTTGGTGCTGGTTCAAACCGTTTGACACCTCTAGTTTTCAAGCATATTATTGAAAGGACAAAGTTATATATGTATTGGTAAATAAGTTCAATCAACATAGATCTTGGTCAAATTAATTTAAAGTATTTAAAAAATTACTTAAAGAGAACTAGGAAATATGACATGACTTTTTGAGTTGAATTAACTATGATGATACATATAGTAAAACAAATTGTGTTGGCTACTCGATGATTACAAATGCATAGATTGTATCCTAAAACGAGTTATTCAAATTTCAAAAATACTCTTAAACTAACCATAATATATACTCATGTTTTATAGTCTTACTAGAATATCGAAATAGACATATCATTGTATGAACGTAAAATAACATACTATATAATATTAATTTAGGTGCTTTAATAATGATTCTAATAATTTATTCCTTCGAGTATAATATTTCACTTTACAAACTCTATAATTTTAATACATAAATATAATTCTTATTTTAATCATCATCGTCCTGCTCAGGTCTTGTTTATAAAGTGATATATACTTTTACATATTAATTGGATTCTGACATTATAGATTTCTATCTAAGAGGTTTTTTTAATATAATTATTGCTCCAATTCTGGTGGCATTGCTTACTTACAAAGTTTTAGCTACATTTGTATAGCTTATGTGTTTCCATTATCTGAATACTCAATTTCTTTTTAATTTACCTTAACATATAAGACTGTTATTTTTTTTTGGTGAAAGTAAACTTCAAATTAATGGAAATAGTTCATACAAGAGACCTGGGGTATACCACGAGGAGACATTTAATTGAAAGAGAGTTAGATTAAGAAATACAACATAGAACATAGGAAACATAAGATCACTGTTTGCTGACGTATCATAAACGAGGCTCGGACTTCGGACTTGATCAGATCGACTGGAGGATTGCTAGAAGTCTTGGTGAGAGAAAAACAGTGCATCAGACGATGGTTATGTTGATTTAGATCTTGAATCAAATTAAAAATAAATGATAATGCATTATTTTATTTTATTTTTTCGAAGAAAACCCGCAGCCGTTATTCAGAGTGCAATGTGTGTGCACAGAGTATGTAAACCAACGCTAGAGGTAAACCATACAAAGTGACAAATTCCGCGGAGAAAATGTATGTAGAGGGACTCGAACTCATGACCTTTAATCACGAGTTATTCAAATTTCAAAAATACTCTTAAACTAACCATAATATATACTCATGTTTTATAGTCTTACTAGAATATCGAAATAGACATATCATTGTATGAACGTAAAATAACATACTATATAATATTAATTTAGGTGCTTTAATAATGATTCTAATAATTTATTCCTTCGAGTATAATATTTCACTTTACAAACTCTATAATTTTAATACATAAATATAATTCTTATTTTAATCATCATCGTCCTGCTCAGGTCTTGTTTATAAAGTGATATATACTTTTACATATTAATTGGATTCTGACATTATAGATTTCTATCTAAGAGGTTTTTTTAATATAATTATTGCTCCAATTCTGGTGGCATTGCTTACTTACAAAGTTTTAGCTACATTTGTATAGCTTATGTGTTTCCATTATCTGAATACTCAATTTCTTTTTAATTTACCTTAACATATAAGACTGTTATTTTTTTTTGGTGAAAGTAAACTTCAAATTAATGGAAATAGTTCATACAAGAGACTGGGGTATACCACGAGGAGACATTTAATTGAAAGAGAGTTAGATTAAGAAATACAACATAGAACATAGGAAACATAAGATCACTGTTTGCTGACGTATCATAAACGAGGCTCGGACTTCGGACTTGATCAGATCGACTGGAGGATTGCTAGAAGTCTTGGTGAGAGAAAAACAGTGCATCAGACGATGGTTATGTTGATTTAGATCTTGAATCAAATTAAAAATAAATGATAATGCATTATTTTATTTTATTTTTTCGAAGAAAACCCGCAGCCGTTATTCAGAGTGCAATGTGTGTGCACAGAGTATGTAAACCAACGCTAGAGGTAAACCATACAAAGTGACAAATTCCGCGGAGAAAATGTATGTAGAGGGACTCGAACTCATGACCTTTAATCACGAGTATATCTGACTCAACCAACTCAACTACCGCTTAGAACATAGACAATGCATTATATTTTATGAACACGTTAAAAAAATAAGACACCAATTAAATTCCAACCTCGCAAGAAATCATAAGTAAAACAAATTTTATTTTTAGTTTTTTTCTCTAGTTTATTATAAAATACTTAATTATTCACATATCTATATAGTGTTGTAAGTTCTTTTATGTTTAAATATGTAGTAGCTCAGAAGTCGGTATACTATAATACCAAAAATAAATATGAAATTTGTTTGTACTATTAGGGAGATAAAATCTATATTGTAAAAAATAAAATATTTACTTATTCACTGGTTTTTAGGCTTAGATAACATAAACCATACTTATATAAGTTTTATTGATTTGGGATAGAAGAGCTTATTGTATATTTTAAAACATTAAAAATAAATACAAAACCAAATTATATATTATGGTTATTAATTATGTTTTTAATATCATTGTTGATTGAGATTAAAAAAAAGTCATTATCACCATAACCGTTTGATAGAATATAATCTTTATCACTATAACAATTGAGGGGATGAGAAATGTACATTCTCCTTATATTATTTCCAGTTTCATAGATTTCAGAGGTTGAACTATGCATCATGACGTGGTTGAAAGGGTTCATGGCTATATGCTCTTTTTGGACAAACAAAAACGGATTTTATTTGGAGGCCAGATATTCTAATTAGGCGCTGCGACCACTCAAATCGAACGCGCTGAAAAGTCCGACGATTTTCAGAAGCATCACATAGTGATGAAGTCTATGCCCTAAATTACATCGTTTAAGTCATGTTTTTGCTGTTTCTGTGAATTTTCTGCATTTTTCTATTTTTGTAAAATTTTATTAAAATACTTAAACAACTCCAATCGCTTTGAAATTCGGCTGACCTTTATTTTATTTCATAAGGAACAACTTGTAATTTTGGGCTAGGGTTTTGAGAACTTTTATAAAAGGCTCTCAAACCCTAGTTTTGCATCAGACTTTTTTGCATAGAATTTGAGTTTTCTCTAAAGTCTTTATACTCTGACCTAGTGTTAGAAGTTATCAATCTTTCTGTTTTCGTCTTTCTTTCTCTGTGTTTTCTGCCGCCTGCTTCATCTCGTAGCACAGCGCTACCACATCATCGTATAATGTTTCATATATATTAAGTTTTTGTTTACACCAACAATATATGATTGTTATTCTGACGAAAATGTTAATAATATTTATTTACTCCGTCGAGATATAAAAACACCTGTGTATGAATAAAGTTTTTTAATTTTTTTTATCAACATATCTTAGACGTTGTTTCTCTCATTTAATAATGAATACTTTCTATTCTTTTTATATTTTTTATTCGTGATAATCGTAAAAAACAATTGTTCAAAGCATTAACTATTGGAGGTCTTTTATCAATTTTGACTAAATAATAAAATACAAGTTTTTCTAGTCTTTTAAAGATATTTTTTTAAAGATATTTTTATTTGGAGACAACCAATATATAAAATTATATGTAAAAACAATTTGACATAATTTTTTAAAATGTAAATAGATCAATCGTCATTCAAACATTTTCTTTACAAAAGTAGCAAAGTAAGATATTTTAGAAAAAATATATTATCATAATCACTAAACTATCTCTATATTTTTAAATATTCAATGAATTTTAATATTATAAAACGTATACATCAGATCACATATATTATTTTGGATAATAATTATATGGAATAAAATATTCATAGATGAAAAAATATTGTTTAGTGTTGCGCTAAGAACAAATTTTGAACATTTATTTTCACTTTTGATAAAATATATTTAATTTCATTTAATGACGAAATACTAAATGTTTCGGATCGCGTTAAAATAAAAGTTCTGGTATATAATTTTTATTTGATATATAAAAAAACAAAACAAAATTTTATATATGCTAATATACTTCTTGTTCTAAAATATGAATATTATTTTATAAAATACAAAAATATGTTCACATCTTTTATTTAAGAACAATGATTTGAAATAATATTATTCAAATATTAATAATGATTTACAAATTTAATAGTTTATTTTGTTTTATAAGAATTTAATTTATATAATAATATATCAAATACAAATAATTTAATAAAATAATATCATAAAATTAAAATCAATTATTGCTTTTAAATATATCAATTAATTTTATTTTAATAAATTAATTCATAATGGGGTTACATCTGTGTTTCGTTTTTCCGATTATAACGTTTGCCTCGTATAGTTTTTTCTTACATCAGAACCACCACATAGCATTTTTTGACTTATCAAATTTAATAAATTTAGTTTTTGCTGTGTTGAATTAAGGTTACAATAGGATGTGGATTTTGAGTAGAATAATCCATATATATAAAGTATACTCATGAGATGTACGAGTATCATAGACAGAGAATATAGCATTGTTAGGTTTAGAGTGTGTTTCTTATCAATAAAAAACGTGCAACTCTTTAATTCTCATTTGTTGAATTCTATAATACTATAAGTTGGTATGGAAGCTTGAGCATATGATTCGTGAGTTATGGAGAAAGCCACAAACCACCACAACAAGTGGTGGTGACTTCGGCGATGACACAACGAAGCGACATAAATTTTGGCCCCACTATGAAACTTCATATTTATAAAATTTCTGCTACGAGTTCATCAGGCTTATAATGCAATAATTTCTAGAGGAGGTGATGCGCCGAACAAAAATAAAATAGTACTATTATATCAAACAATACTTGACAATCTTATTCTTGATGAGGGTGATATGAAGACAGCGAATGAGTTATTGGAAACAATAAAGACAAGCAATCTTAGTGCATAAGGTTTGCGAGAGGGACAAATCCAAACTTTGAGTGCTAAACTTGATTGATTGACGATGCAAGAATTGGAGTCCATTGATGAATTTTTGGGGAATATATCGATAATCAAATCCAAAGCAATTCCGCTAAGACATAAGATGATAAGCCTGGAATTGTGAATAAGTTCTTAAAGATTTTAAGGAATAGATATCTTTCGATTATGAGTTCCTTTGAACGAGTGTTGGATCTTAACTATGTACTTTATATAGGCATATATAGTATACTAAAAACATACAAAGATATGATAAATTTTTGTAGTCAAGTGATACACAAACAGAACTAATGTTTTCACAATCTCATGGTGAGTCTCACCCTCACGCTCAATCAACTCGGAATGTTGGCACCTTTGGCGGGAGAGGCGAAAGAGGGTGGGAAATTAGGGAAACCAAAAATAAAATTTACAATAAAAATTTTAACAGAGGGAGGGCTCGGATCTGCAAAAAAAAACCAAAATGAGACTATCCTAAAGTAATATGTTGGAGATGTGATAAGCCATAATATTTTATTGCAACATGTTATAAACGATGCATAAAATCATCAGTCTAATTTTACTTAGACACATGAGATTGATGATATGTTATTCCTACCTAAGCTTATTCAATTAAATAAAAAAATGAGTTCTATTAAATTTGACGAAAGAATTTAAAATCTAAAAAACGAGTCAAAACGGTAGAATATCCTGATGTTTTTTGTGAATTTTTCATTAATAAAAACTAAATTGATTGAAATAGAAAAATAAAAAAAATGTCATTATCATTTCAAAATTAATAGTATATGTTAAAAAGTTCGTATTCTAAGACGACCGATTACTCATATAAACTTTTTATATCCATAACAAGTTTGTGATTAAGAGATTATGATAATACAATAAATACATGTAAGAAGAGATTATACAAACAACATAGTTGTAATTTATTAATAGCAATCGATTGATTAATCAAATAAAAATAGTCCAAAGCTAGAAGTAAGCATTGTGGTAGAGTGAGACAAGAATCCTAAATAAACGAAGGGTCAATCACGCTATACGAAGGAACTTGTTTAAGTTGAAAATAGTACTTAGTACCAAATAAATAAGTATGTGAATCTTGTCTTCTAATGACAAGTTGCAAGTTTAATATCTCATTCTCACCTCACACAGAGGGTGATGGTGATGGTGATTTGTTTGAATTTTTTTTCTAATTTTCAAAGTCTCAAGCTTATCTAATATCCTAATATCTATTATATCCCATCTGGCCAGTACAACCGAGATCTAAAGGCCCAGAATAAAGTCTTCTTTAAATGTATTACCTTTTAAATTATGTTCTTAAAAGAAATTATATAAAAATAAATTTAAATATTTATTATAACAAATGGATGGAGTAATTTTATAGGTAACGAAAGCATTAAAACAAAATTTTGCCGTACGATAGCAATGGAGGAATAGAGATGGAGCAGTGTTCGTCCCTTCCTTTTAAAATTGGTCATGTGCCGTTTTATTTAAAATAGTTTGCTGTTATGTTATGGTTGATTGTCTATATATTTATACATGTATCATTGTAAAATAACAAAACAAAATTAATAAAATATTTCATTAACAAAATTAAAAAAATAATACCGTTTACTCACATAATAATAAATATATTTATTACAATAAAATAACATAACAAAATAAAAATCCTACAATAGAATTAATTCATCGTATATTTTAATGGTTGAATTATTGATCCACGAAATTACCTGAAAGGGCTGATGGAGTAAGTATGAAATTTGTATGTTGATGTTAAGGAGTGGAACAAGATAGAGTAAAATTGATTGGAATCTTATATTTTCAGTCATTTTCGGTATGTACTCGTTTTAACGTTGTAAGTGTTATTGGATCTCAATCTATCTCTAGACAATTGACCATGGCTAATGCGAACTACAAAAAATTGAATATGCATTTGATAAAGGGTTTGGTTAAATTAGGGTCCAAATTTTGTTAACCATTCCTAAATGGTAGAGAATTTTTTTAATAAATAGTTAAAGACGAGTTTGCCCTTTGACCAAAAATCTTTAATTTTGTCTTCTAGTGAATTGTGGGTATAGTTAACACAAAATAGAAGAACACAAAATTACTTCTCCTACAACTCTTTTATACTCAACAAAATCAAAAACTCCAAAAAACACAAAAATTCCAAAAATCACAAGAAAACTCCAAACCTCCGAAACCCAACAGTTTTTTTTGTAAAAACCAAATCATTGAAGGATGAATTCAAAAGGTGAGACTATTTTCACGAAACCTACAAAAAACACGTTCCATGCCGGTGGGACTACTTTTCACCCGGCGGGGTAACAAATACACCTGCAAAAAAAACTCATTCCCCGCCGGCTCGACTACTTTTCACCCGACGGGGTAAAAACGAAACCTGGAAAAAAATATATTCCCCGCCAATGGGACTACTTTTCACACGGCGGGGTAACCACGAACCAGAATTTTTCCACCATTGAAGGACCTCGAACCGATTCCTAAATCTACCTCTAAAACACCAAATCAGCCACAACAAAACATTCCTAACATCACTATACTACTATAAACACCAATATGAACATGTATTTCACTATAAACGAACACAAATCTAAAAAAACAAAATTTAGAGATGTTAACTCTTCATTTTCTCATTCTTGTTCTTGACTGAGTGTGAATCTAGTGGATTTATTGTGGAACGAGAAGAAGAGTTGAAGTTGGAGCTAATCTGAGTTTGGAGGTTTGGAGGTTTGAAGAAGAAGAGAAGAAAGACTGAATCGTGTTTTGGTTTTGGGAATGGTTAGTTTTTAGGGTTAGGGCTTAGTGAAAGTTGAGAGGGTACGTTGGGTAAAATAATGTGGCCACTTAAAATTTGTGTGGGAATGGTTAAATTTGGGGCTTCTTATCGAAAAGGGCCCTAATTTAGCAAAACCCTTTGACAAAAGTTAGTGTGTTTTTAACCAAACTGATCCTCCATATATTTACAGTCGGAAAATATCCCTTGAAAATATCCCTTGAGAATGTGGTTGACGAGAGGAACTACCAACAACGAAAATGATCAAACCTTGTACCATACCGTACCCGATCTCATCCACACTTGAAGGCCATGGAGGTAGAGTACAACACCTTAAGACGGCAAAAGTGGAGCACATTGATTGGCCACCCACACATCTTCTCTATTTTCCTCAAAAGTTTCAAAGACGTCCCACTTTAACCAAAATCACTCATTCAAAAAATATAACTCTTGCATAGTTTTAATAACACCATCGTGGTGTCATCACAGCGCGAGACGGTGTGTAGCGCTAAGATTTTATCACCCGGTATGACGTTGTGCTCCAAATAAAAACACACTCGACACAGCGGGGTTATCAAGTCGTAATGTCGCTCGCCCTGTGTTATTCTGTTCATTCTTAAAAGAAATCTTAATTTATAAACCCATTAGATATAAACAACCCTTTACTAGAACATTAAAAACTTATCAAATTAAAATTAACCGTTACTAAATCTATAAAATCATATTATTAGAGATCACGTTTTATTTCTTTTCAAATTTGAAACCTTTGACCTTAAACTCATAAAGGGTCATTTATTTAGAGTCCTTAGTATATTTATATTCAAATTTGAAAATCTTCTCCTTAGAATCATAAAGAGACCCATGGCTCTTCGCCATTGTGCTTCCTCCTTAATTGATGAATAAAATTTGAGTTTTTTATGTTTTAGTTAAAGTATTTTTATGTTTAATTGTATTTGAATGTTTTAAGAATATTTAAAATCGGAGATTTTATAGTATTTTTATTGATTTATTTTTTCTACCTTACATATTATTTAATTATTTATATCGGTGAAAAGAATAACTTTCGCTACGATTATCACGTGCTACCGTAACTTTCGGACTTCTCTTTATCGTAGAGTGTCGCACGTCGCTTAAAACTATGATTTATCGGTTTCTTAGAGATAACTTTCCTAATTTGAAACCTTTCAAAACTAGACGCTCAATATACTCATTAACGTTTCTTTTTTGTCAAAGATAGATACTTCTAAGAAATTGAGTTAGTATAATCTCATAAGATAGATAATTTTTACTACATGAATAATTAATGTCTAATGATCAAACTTGTCAAATTTATTATGTGTCTCAGTACTATAACATCAGTTGCAATTATTTGAAGATTTGTCAAGATTGAATCATTACTATTATTAGGAATGAAAAAACCATTAATCAATTTCATAGCTAATTTCTTAACTTTATTTAGATTTTGTCTACTAATAGGTCTAAATCTATCGGCAGCCATTGGTTGAGGTCTACTATTATTCACTAATACGATTGCTTCTTTCAAAAATATAGTCCAATTATTACACCATTTCTTGTGAGGATAACTTAATGATGCTAAATCATTTTCAAAATGGGACAATTGAGGCAAACTGAATAGTTCTTATAGGTCATATTCGTAAAATGTATATTCCACACCATTAATTTTGTAATGCATCCCAACATTAGATCTATTTTATAAAATTATTGGTGTAATTGCATAAAATTGATGTATTATATCTATATACCATATGTAACTAAATCTGGAAAACTCAAACCAACCCACCTCCCTAAGATGATCAAATAACACTTTGATATCTACGATCTAGTTAAGCTTTTTAGAGTTTAAATATATACCCACATTTTTTATAATTCCCCTCGCACTATGAACGTATTCGTAAATGTTATCTCAAATCTGTAATTTAGGACCCCCATCTGATTGTTCTTCTATTTGTTCGTCAATATTGGTAGACATTTATTTTGTTGTCGTAATCGTGATTCTTGTTCTCGATGTAGATCCTTAATCGACATCTCTTTGGGTATTGTTTCGACCTTTCGAAATTACTACATATAAATTGAGTAGAATGATGATTAGATAAAATAAGATTTTAAGGATAATTTTAATATTATAAGTAATATAAGGAGGATATGAGAAACTTGGAGTAGAAAGATGCTACTTATTGAAAAAAATCATTATGGAAAACGGATATACATTTGCCCCAATATCTAGCCAAAACTAGCCATTGGGGAAAAATAAACGTTCGTTCTATTTGAGGGACGTCCATTCGTCGGGACCAAATATGTATCTATTAGGCCAACCGGATGTTCTTTTGGTCCAACAACTATTGTTTTTAAAAATAGACCAAATCGGCGTCTGTTTGGCCAACAGGGCGTTTATTTGGCGAAACGTACGTCTGTTTCGTCCATTTCTTTTAAAAATATACTCGTTGTGGCAAAAAGACGTTTGTGTTCTGATGAACATTATTTTGTTTTAGTTTTTTTTTTTATAAATAGAGAATAAACTCCTATATTTTATTCATCATCTTTGAAATCATACCTCAAATAATCTTCTTCATCCATAAGCTTTCAAAAAACTACTATGAACTCTTAAACCCAACTTTTATAATCTCTCAAACCACGTTCTTCTTCTATAGTTCTTTTTTACAATCTTCGACCAAATTTCATATTCCATCTACTCAAGTTTCTTGGTGGTGGTGGATCGTTGGCGATTTTAAGTGATTGGTATACTCTTCTGTTCTTCTATTTATGTCATTGCTTGATATGTTTCATTTACTAATTATTTTATATTTCATAGAAAATATTTTAAGGATATCAAACAAAAAGCGATAAAATATCCGACCTTTGGCTAACCCATACCTAAATTTTTAAAATTTTAATAATCATAACCTATATATGTATGATCCTTTAGATAATAGTCTAGGAATTCCAACCTTCCAAACATATTCTTCATGTGCTAGTGGTACCGGTACCATTAGTTCGAAGTATAGAAAGAAAATGTATTGTCTATGTGACCATTTTAATGAGAAACATGAAGAAAATACAGTTATATAATGGTGGAAAAACAAATAGTGGCACCAAGGGTAGGATGAGATAATTAGCTAAATTGCACGAAAATAAAGATCCTTCAATAATTATTAAAGAATGGAATCAAACCATAGATCTGAGTCCAATTTTCTATCACAACTAACTTTTTTATCAATAAATATGATTCGAGTCCAATTTTTCTGATATCATCATTTGATTGTTTATAATCTGAAAATATTATCATTCGATTGTTTATAATCTGAAAATATCATCCTTCAAAAACACTCACTTTGTAATTCATATACAGGTTCACGTTATTTTCTTACAATTGTTGACGATTTTACTCGATGCACATGGATATTTCTTATGCACCATAAATCAGAAACACAATCTTTATTAACTTGTTTTGTGCAATTCGTCAAAACCCAATTTCAAAAAGATGTTCAAACAATACGAGTGGATAATGGTACTGAATTTCTTCCTCTTCGTGTTTTTTTCAAAACAAAGGCATTGAACTTTAAAATTCTTGTGTTTATACCCTACAACAAAACGGAGTTGTCGAACGAAAACATAGACATATTTTAAATGTTGCTCGTTCTCTCATGTTTCAATCAAATGTACCACTTAAATTTTGGGGGGGATTGTATTTTAACAGCTGTTTATTTAATCAATCGCATTCCTACTCCTTTACTATCAAATAAGTCCCCATTCGAGGTCTTATATAATCGGTCTCCCTCACTCACGCACTTACGCGTTTTTATTTGTGCATGTTATGTAACTAATATTCATCCTAAACATAAATTTGACTCTCGTGCATCCATTTGTGTTTTTTTGGGATATTCAAATGGAAACAAAGGCTACAAAGTTCTTGATTTACATACTTATAAAGTTTCCATAAGTCGTGATGTCCACTTTGAGGAAAATATATTTCCCTTCCATCCCGCTTTCAACTTTCCTTTTCCAAACTAATCATCATCGCCATCTTTCAATCAAACACCTAACTCATCAGTTACAGTTCCCAATCCTACATCTTATGACTCATAGCCTCAGCCATTATATCTTTCATCTCTATCCAATCCCAAAAATCTTACACCTTCAACCTCTAAATCTCCTACATCTACAGAATCAGCTATGAATTCAGCACCCTCACTCATCACTCCGTCATCACCTTCTGCTCCACCAACACCTTCTACTCCACCAACACCTTCTACTCCACCAACACAATTTACTCCACCAACATCTTCAACTACCTCACCTCCCTCAACCATACCTCATTCTACTACCGTTCCTAATGATATCTCGGTTCGTCGTTCCACCCGCCATATTCAACCTCCTACAAGGCACCAAGACTACGACATGTCTACCGAGATCAATCAATCTTCAACGCAATCGAGTTCTCGTTAATCTACAATGTATCCTCTCTCCTCTCACATTTCAAATTTACGATTTTCCCCTAACCATCGTGCTTTCCTAGCTTTGTTAACATCACAAAAAGAGCCTTCATCCTTTGAACATGCTAATTATGATCCACTTTGGCGCCAAGCCATGTCCAGTGAACTTCATGCTCTAGAGCATAACAACACTTGGCACATGGTTCCTCTTCCTCCAAGGCACAAACCTATTAGATGCCATTGGGTTTATAAGATCAAATACAAATCTGATGGAACTATTGAGCGATATAAAGCCCGTTTGGTGGCTAAAGGTTACACCCAAGTTGAAGGTATTGACTATCAAGAGACTTTTTCTCCAACTGTTAAACTTACGACCCTTCGATGTTTGTTGACTATTGCAGCCTCCAAAAATTGGTATACTCATCAACTTGATGTTCACAATGCCTTTCTTCATGGAAATCTAGATGAAGAGGTATATATGTATCCACCTCCTGGTCTCCACCGACAGGGGGAGAATTTGGTATGTCGGCTTCGGAAGTCTATTTACGGTTTAAAACAAGCATCCCGAAATTGGTTCTCCACTTTCTCAGCTACTGTCAAAATTGCAGGTTACATACAATCAAAAGCAGATTACTCACTTTTTACTAAATCTCAAGGTAACAAGTTTACTGTTATTCTCATCTATGTTGATGATATCTTATTGACTGGGAATGATTTACATGAAATCAAATTGTTGAAGAATCATCTACTCCAACATTTTCACATTAAAGATCTTGGCGATTTAAAGTATTTTCTAGGTATTGAATTTTCTCGATCTAAAAAAGGAATCTTTATGTTTCAAAGAAAATATGCATTAGATATTTTACAAGACACATGATTATCAGGAGTAAAACCCGAAAAATTTCCAATGGAGCAGAACTTAAAATTAACCGATGAAGACGGTGAGCTACTTCATGATTCGACTAGATATCGCAGACTAGTTGGCAGGTTAATATATTTGACAGTAACCATGCCTGATATTGTGTATTCGGTGCGTACATTGAGCCAATCTATCGGAGCACCTAGGAAGCCACACTGGGAAGCAACGTTAAGAGTCCTCCGTTACATCAAGAAATCACCGGGTCAGGGTCTTTTATTTCCATCAGAAAACAATCTTACACTCACGGCCTTTTGTGATTCAGATTGGGGTGGATGTCGTATGTCAAGACGTTCCATTTCTGGATATTGTGTTTTTCTTGGATCATCACTCATATCATGGAAATCAAAGAAACAAACTAATGTTTCACGATCATCTGCAGAAGCAGAGTATAGAGCAATGGCAAATACTTGTTTGTAATTAACCTGGTTGAAATACATACTTACAGATTTGAAGGTCGACTTGGATAAACCAGCATCATTGTTTTGTGATAATCAAGCAGCTTTACATATTGCTGCTAATCCAGTTTTTTCATGAGTGTACTAAGCATATTGAGATTGATTCTCATATCATTCGAGAAAAAATTCAGGCTAAGATAATTCGGCCATACTATATCTCTACAAAGATGCAACTGGCAGACATATTTACAAAAGCACTCGGAAAAGATCAATTTTATTTTTTGTGTAGCAAGCTGGGAGTCCTTGATTTACACTCTCCAACTTGAGGGGGAGTATTAAATTAAATTTGTATTTATTATAAAGTAACTGTAGACATTAAGATAGATTGATTGTTAGACTAATTACAATCATATATTTAGGCGTTACTGGTCTTACCGTATTAATTATGGTCTGACTGTATTGATTATGGTCATAATTAGTCATAATCAGTTATAGATGTAGTCCATGTATATATAGCTTCTTACCGTAGCACTTTGTAATTCAAGATGACTACATCTATAACTGATTATGACTAATTATGACCATAATTAATACGGTAAGACCAGTAACGCCTAAATATATGATTGTAATTAGTCTAACAATCAATTTATCTTAATGTCTACAGTTACTTTATAATATATACAAATTTAATTTAATACTCCTCCTCAAGTTGGAGAGTGTAAATCAAGGACTCCCAGCTTGCTACACAAAAATAAAATTAATCTTTCCCGAGTGCTTTTGTAAATGTGTCTGCCAATTGCATCTTTGTAGAGATATAGTATGGCCGAATTATCTTAGCCTGAATTTTTTCTCGAATGATATGAGAATCAATCTCAATATGCGTAGTACGCTCATGAAAAAACTGGATTAGCAGCAATATGTAAAGCTGCTTGATTATCACAAAACAATGATGCTGGTTTATCCAAGTCGACCTTCAAATCTGTAAGTATGTATTTCAACCAGGTTAATTCCAAACAAGTATTTGCCATTTGCCATTGCTCTATACTCTGCTTCTGCAGATGATCGTGAAACATTAGTTTGTTTCTTTGATTTCCATGATATGAGTGATGATCCAAGAAAAACAAAATATCCAGAAATGGAACGTCTTGACATACGACATCCACCCCAATCTGAATCACAAAAGGCCGTGAGTGTAAGATTATTTTCTGATGGAAATAAAAGACCCTGACCCGGTGATTTCTTGATGTAACGGAGGACTCTTAACGCTGCTTCCCAGTATGGCTTCCTAGGTTCTCCCATAGATTGGCTCAATGTACGCACCGAATAGACAATATCAGGCCTTGTTACTGTCAAATATATTAACCTGCCAACTAGTTTGCGATATCTAGTCGAATCATGAAGTAGCTCACCGTCTTCATCGGTTAATTTTAAGTTCTGCTCCATTGGAACTTTTTCGGGTTTTACTCCTGATAATCCTGTGTCTTGTAAAATATCTAATGCATATTTTCTTTGAAACATAAAGATTCCTTTTTTAGATCGAGAAAATTCAATACCTAGAAAATACTTTAAATCGCCAAGATCTTTAATGTGAAAATGTTGGAGTAGATAATTCTTCAACAATTTGATTTCACGTAAATCATTCCCAGTCAATAAGATATCATCAACATAGATGAGAATAGCAGTGAACTTGTTACCTTGAGATTTAGTAAAAAGTGAGTAATCTGCAAAAAAAAACACAAAAAAACACAAATGGATGCACGAGAGTCAAATTTATGTTTGGGATGAATATTAGTTACATAACATGCACAACCAAAAACGCGTAAGTGCGTGAGTGAGGGAGACCGATTATATAAGACCTCGAATGGGGACTTATTTGATAGTAAAGGAGAGTAGGAATGCGATTGATTAAATAAACAGCTGTTAAAATACAATCCCCCCCAAAATTTAAGTGGTGCATTTGATTGAAACATGAGAGAACGAGCAACATTTAAAATATGTCTATGTTTTCGTTCGACAACTCCGTTTTGTTATGGGGTATAAACACAAGAATTTTGAAGTTCAATGCCTTTGTTTTGAAAAAAAATACGAAGAGGAATAAATTCAGTACCATTATCCACTCTTATTGTTTGAACATCTTTTTGAAATTGGGTTTTGACGAATTGCACAAAACAAGTTAATAAAGATTGTGTTTCTGATTTATGGTGCATAAGAAATGTCCATGTGCATCGAGTAAAATCGTCAACAATTGTAAGAAAATAACGTGAACCTGTATATGAAGGAACTTTGTGAGGACCCCAGACGTCACAATATAATAAAGAGAAAGGAAATTTTGTATTTATTGAGCTTTTTGGAAAAGGTAAGAAAGTAACTTAAAACGAGACAAAGAAGGATGGCCTAGGCGTAAGTGCCATAGGTCAGATGATTGAGAAACCGTACATATAGTCGAATTATTTGTTGATGGATGCATATAGTATAGACCACCACGTTGTCTACCTGATCCAATCATCTTCCCCGAAACCAAGTCCTGCAAAATACAATAGTCACGAAAGAAAATGATGCAACAATTATGTTCTTTGGTCAGTTTGCTCGCTGAAATTATATTTAAATTAAAGGAGGGTACACACAAGACATTTGTAAGAGTTAATTTTGAATTAAAAATAATTGTGCCAGTGTGAGTGATTTGCGTTGCTGCGCCATTTGGTAATTTAACATTAGTAATAGTGGAAGGATTGGGATCGTTTAAGAGTAATATGTGAGAGACAATATGATATGTGGCGCCAGTATCCAAAATCCAAGGACTTGTACTACTAGAATTAACAGACACAATAGTAGATGAAATCAAACCTGTTGCAGGCACATATGCATCAACATTACCAGAATTATCGTGATCCAGTGTATTGATTGCTTGTGCTAATTGCTGTATTTGTTCGGCGGTAAACCCTTGAACGATGCTATTAGTCTTGAAACTCTTTGAGGTACTGGTATGGATTTCCGATGGGAAATAATCATCAGGAATGGTGATTTTTTTTTTAAATGTAATTTTTTTTTAAATTGTGTTTTTTAAAAGAATGATAAAATAAAGAAAATTAAGAATTTTGCTCTGATACCATGATAAAAAAAAATGAAAAGAGATTTAATAAAATATAATATTATTATTTTGTTTGAATGAATTACAAAGTGCTACGGTAAGAAGCTATATATACAACATCTATAACTGACTTATGACTAATTATGACCATAATTAATACAGTCAGACCATAATTAATACGGTAAGACCAATAACACCTAAATATATGATTGTAATTAGTTTAACAATCAATCTATCTTAATGTCTACGCTTACTTTATAATAAATATAAATTTAATTTAATACACAACTAACTTTTTTTTTAATAAATATGATTCGAGTCTAATTCCTCTGATATCATCATTCGATTGTTTATAATCTGAAAATATCATCCTTCAAATTTTTTTCTCTCAAATCATCACTCAATTTAGATTATATTGAATGACTCATCCAAAAAAAATACCTAAACAGATATAGTTGAATGGTCCACATCAAGAACAAAAGCCATTCCAGCGACAATGGAAAATATATCCGCCGATGTATAAAAATATATAAAAGAAGAATCAAGTGAAGATCCCTAATTACATATTCGAGACGGTGTTGACGATAATATACACATTCTGAACGGAATTATTATAAACGCATATGTGTGTAGAATTTGACGAGCGTAACGAAATTGTAGGTATTAAAATATTATTTCTTCGGAAGATGGATGGGTTTGAGTTTTCCGATTTTAGCTACAAACGGTATATATAAATGGCGCAAATAGAGTAATTTTGGAAAATACATATCATTTTGGGGTGAGTAGCAAAATTAATAGGAGGCGGTATAAATTTTATGAAATTTTTGGTTATTTAAATATTTATAAATTTAATTTTTAGAAATATTTTATAAGGATGTATTATTATATAGAGAATTCTAATTTTCTTAAATTGTTGTGTAAATAGTAAAAATTATTCAAAAAATTTTTTTGGTTTAATTAAATTTACTCATAAAAAATATTTTTAAAAATATTAAAAAAATTAGTTGATTTTTTAAAATATGTATATAATTATTTTTAAATATTTCGTTTATAATATGAATATTTTAATTTATTTTATTCACGACGTACAAATAAATTTTTAATAAACTAATCTAAAATTTTGATAAACTTTTAAACAAGACTACACTCAACTTATTCTCAAATGAATAATAGGCACAGTTAAACGGGAGGTTGCCACCCATAGAAGTGTGTATTGAATGGATATTGTTTTTGGCGTGAGAGAGTAGGTTGGTCATTAAAATAAAAAATAAAATAAAGAAAAAGTCAAAGATTAGAGGAAGATTGAAGAGAGACAGATAATTGTTGGTTGGTTGTATCCTAATATATTATATACTGGACTCCTGTGAAAATGTAAGAGAAGTGAGAGATAGAGAGAGATAATAATAATAATGAAAACTGAAGAAGAAGAAGGTGATTACACAGAAGATGGAACTGTTGACCTTAAAGGAAACCCTGTTAGAAGATCCCAAAGAGGTGGATGGAGAGCTTGCTCCTTCATTGTTGGTATCCTCCATTCCTCTCTCATTTCTCTATATATATATCCATTTTTATATATTTATTTATTTGTTGAAAACTGAAATTAAAAGTTAAAATTTAATAAACATTGATAATTATTGGAAGTTGTGAGCTGAACACTAATGGTTTATTCATGTTCTTCCGCAATACCTTCCTAATTTTAAAGAAACAATGGTTTTGTTTAATATTTTAGCTGTTTGGTTGTGTTGTTGGCTGTTAGGTGTAGTGTTTACTACTTCTTGGGTATTCTGCGATCTGTACTATCTTTTGGCAGGAATCATAATCAAATTTATATAAACTACTAAAATTTTAAAAGTTACTATTAATTTTTTAGTCTATTTTTGAACTTATTTTTTATTTTTAAATTATCAAAAATTATTTTACAACTTTTCAAATATTCTAAAATTCTAAATTTTCAGTAAATAAAAGTTGAAGTTCGCATTAAAGTTTAATTAAATTAGTATTTGGGTATTTATCGAAATATTCGGATCTTATATATATAATTGATCCAATATTAACTATTTTCTAGAAATTTCACTTATTATTAGATTAGTTTATGTCTAAAATACATATATGAAATTTGATTTCTGCATTCCAACACTGTTAATTAAAAATCCATGTGTGAGCAATGGTCATAAAACTCTTAACTGAATAAATCGATTTTATTATATCTAAAATAATATATCCTTTTTATCTTCTTAACAATATAAGATTTGTTAAGGAATTGTATAATAAATTTAAATTAGTCCATATCTAAAATGATCTTTTATTATAATTTATTTAATTTTAATAAGTTTAAATGTGTATATAAAAAGGGAAAATATGGATAAAAAGATAAGATCTTGAACTGTGTTTAAGTCTTAAGATGGATGGTGGGATTTCTTTATCCGTGTAGGCCTCACTTCATCATTTTTTATGAAAACAATTTGTTGGATAAAAATAGAACTAAATATAGAATATAGGATCGTAAAAATATATGTTTACAAATTATAAATATTTTTTATTATCATGATTCCATATTTTTATTTAGTGTTTATTTATTATTTACTGTTTTAAAATAAAATATAATTATTATTAAAATTAATATTAAACTAGATTATCAATTATTAATTATAATAATTGTTGTATTTTGGTCCGTAGTGTATGAGGTTTTTGAAAGACTGGCTTATTACGGAATATCGTCAAACTTGGTATTGTATTTGACGAAACAGCTGCATCAAGGGACCGTAAAGTCAGCCAATAATGTCACCAATTGGGTCGGTACAATTTGGATGACCCCTGTTTTAGGTGCATACGTAGCCGATGCCCATCTCGGCCGATATTGGACTTTCATTACTGCTTCTGCCATTTATCTTTCTGTAAGTATTTTTTTGTTCGCAACTGAATAACAAATTATTGTTTTTATTTTTATTTGCATGAAACAAATAATTTTCCAAACGGTAACTGATATGTCTAAGCCAGAAGAAGAAGAAAGACGGAAAGTATGACAGATGACAACACAAAATAAAAACAGTTTGAAACTGAAGACTAAAAAATCAGGCCACTTTCTTGTTTCATGTCTCATTCATTGACATGCATATATGATATAACACTGCTAGTCAATAACTACTATTTATATAGTTTCATCCACACAAACTTCATGTTTATCCACTGCTTATTAGTTGGGGTCAGGAGAGATATACACTACTGATTTTGAGCCTTTATACGTCTTAATGTTATCTTTTAACCTTAGGAATAATGTTCGAAAAGAAATTATTTTCCTCGTTCTAAATTTAAATCCCAAAAAAGCCTTCCTAAGAAAAATCTATTTGTGGCATACAATGCTGCAATTATTGTTTCATTCACATCAATATTTTTGTTTTGAATTACTGATTTTAGATAAATTATAAGTAATAAAATAACTAAAAACAAAAAAAAAATGAAGAACACACTAACCAGTAATGCCAAAAAATTTATTTTCATAATAAATGCGCAATAGAAGGTGGATAAAAATGAAGAAGTGTCGAGTTTACAGTATTGATCTTTTCACCTGATAAACAATTTTGTATGTACTTAGGGGATGTCTTTGTTAACCCTCACAGTATCACTCCCAAGTCTAAAACCACCTCCTTGCTCAGAGGCCAATATCGATAACTGTAAAAAAGCGTCCACTTTGCAACTAGCTCTTTTCTACGGCGCGCTCTACACTCTAGCCATTGGAACAGGAGGAACCAAGCCTAATATCTCCACAATGGGAGCCGACCAGTTTGATGAGTTCGACCCCAAGGAGAAAAAGTACAAACTTTCTTTCTTCAACTGGTGGATGTTTGCCATTTTCTTTGGTACACTTTTTGCAAACACAATCCTTGTCTACGTACAAGACAATGTTGGTTGGTCTTTAGGGTATGGACTTCCTACTATTGGTCTTGCAATTTCTATCTCGATTTTCTTGTCGGGTACTCGATTTTATAGGCACAGGGTTCCTGGTGGAAGTCCATTTACAAGTATGACTAAGGTCATTGTTGCTGCATTAAGGAAACGGAATGTTTCGGTCCCTAATGACCCTGACCAACTTTATGAGCTTAGTTCCGAAGACTATGTCTCTGGAAAATATAGAATCAATTCTACTCCTACCTTGAGGTTTGAAATCTCATTCACAAGTTTAATTTTCATTAGGTAAAGGGTTTGATATCTCATTTCGTAATATTAACCTTTCAATTCTGCGAATATTTTGAATCTATGAAGGTTCTTGAACAAAGCTTCAGTGAAAACAGGTCCAACAAATCCATGGATGCTATGCTCAGTGACTCAAGTAGAGGAAACTAAGCAAATGCTAAGAATGTTACCGATCTTGGTGGCTACCTTCATCCCGAGCGCCATGATTGCTCAAATCAATACTCTTTTTGTAAAACAAGGCACCACCCTTGATAGGGGGATTGGAAACTTTAATACACCTCCGGCTAGTTTAATAGGATTTGTAACCCTATCCATGCTCATCTCTGTTGTTATATACGACCAAATATTTGTCAAGGTGATGCGAAAATGGACCAAGAATCCAAGAGGAATCACTCTTCTTCAAAGAATGGGAATTGGTATTGGGATTCACGTTGTCATTATGATTGTTGCTTCTTTTACAGAAAGGTATAGGCTTAGTGTTGCTAAAGAACATGGATTAGTTGAAACCGGTGGCCAAGTTCCTTTGACGATATTTATTTTGCTTCCTCAATTTGTGCTCATGGGAACCGCTGATGCGTTTCTTGAGGTTGCAAAGATTGAGTTCTTCTATGATCAAGCACCAGAGGGCATGAAGAGTTTGGGCACTTCTTATTCCACTACCACTTTAGGGATAGGGAGCTTTCTTAGTAGTTTTCTTCTTTCAACCGTTTCGGGTATTACTAAAAGCCACGGACGTAGAGGATGGATTCAGAATAACCTAAACGCTTCTCATCTCGATTATTATTACGCTTTCTTTGCCATACTCAACTTTCTCAACTTTGTTTTCTTCTTGGTTGTCCAAAGATCATATGTGTACAAGGCTGAATTATCTGATTCAGTGGAGGTTCTCAAAGAGGAGCTAAAAACATGGACTATTAAGCCAGAAACTCTAGAATAACCATTGTCCATTGAAGTAAAACAAATTTATATGCGAGTGGTCGTGTTTGTTTGAATTTTCTGTCCTCAACTAAGATGTATCTTTTTTATATATAAGGTTTTAATTTTTGTAATATATTGTTCATCCAAGTCATATCCTGACGTTAAACCTAAAACTAGAATAGTAGATTTTTTTTTTGAAAATACTGCGGTTTTGATATCACGTTAAAAAAGTATATATCGTTATATATTATACGAATTCACATCAAATAATATATAACAAAACGTGGAAAAGTTTAAAAAAAATTCCAGATTTATTTAATGAATAAATAAATTAAATAAGAATATTTATGGGTTTGTCTGCGGGTTTCCATTTAGTATTTTTTGTTGATTCAGTATATTGTCTTGAGAAACATGCAGAACGAGTTAGTAAAACGGAGAGGTTTCGAGACATTGAGGGAAGTAGCCGTTTTTGTGACTACGGTTTAGAACGATGAAATTCATAAACCTAGCCGCTTACTTATTGTCTTTACAAATGTGAAGCTCAACATTGTAAAGCCTGTCCTTTAATACTTCATTATGTCCGGGACCATAACCCGATAGATTGATAATTCAATTTATTTCCCTGATTTATTAATCCGGGCTTAAGTTTAGACCCTCTTCGTCACAGTACCCAAACTCGGTTACCACTATTGAGCTCATAACGACTTTTCACCCATAAATCCAATTTAGTTATTAGATAATTAGCTTGATTAATTTTAATTTGGACTTTCTTAATACAATGATCAAATATGTTTATTTAGCATGTCGGTCTAAATTATTATGAGTCCTTAAATATATTAAATATTCATATTCCAACAATCTCCCACTTGGACCGCCACATGCTACTCAAAAATATATATTCAATTTTAATGAGATCCTTTATTCATTGTCAATGGCCAAACGGTAGAATCACATATATGATTGATAACAATAAAAGACTAAGGACCTCTTTCTCGTAATGTGAAAAATAGGAGGCAACAGTATTCACATTACCATCATCAATCAATTACTTGGGCCAATTATAGAATGTGGCCTAAGACTAATATGGCTTGTAATGGTACATATTACTCTTAAATGGTTCCTACCTTTTGAGATCCAATACTGTACAAATATCAATAAATATTTCCAAGCATATATATATATATATATATATTGCAATAAACGTTAATTTGCAAAATATTCTAAAATATAACACCGGATCCTAATACAAACTCTCCCACTGAAATCAGTAATTCTTTAACTCAACTACACCCATACTAATGGTGTGTCCCTGGAAAATCTTAGGCAAAACCGTCTTTGTTAGAGGATCTTAGCTATGATGGAGTTTGTGATGATATGCTCTATTTTTATCTGACCCATCTGAACTATCATTTTAACATAAAATAACTTTATGTATATGTGTTTGGACCTAGACAAGTTCCTATTACTGTTAGAGTATTGCATTGTGATATTCTGCAGCCACAATTATTAGTTCGGTGCCTTAAAGCACATAAAAAAGTCTTCAACCATGGTGGACGATGCAATAAGTGTTTACTTTACACTTTTCCAGGATATTGCACCTCCAACCGATAAGAATATGTTTCCTGATGTGCTATTTAGTGTATCCACGAATCCACCAAAATCCGAGTCGGAATACCCAATGATCTCCAGTTTATCTAACTTTCCATATGCTTACGGATACAGAGTACCCTTTTAATTGTTTTCTAGTGATCCATGTCTAGGTTACTAGCATATTTCTCCAACATATTTACAGCAAAAGCAATGTCTTGTCTAGTACAAACTTGAGCATATATCAGACTCCCAACTGCCAAAGCATAATGGACCGTTTTCATTTCCTCAATCTCAAGTTTTATCTTAGGACATTGACCTAGACTAAGTTTGTCACCCTTCGCTATATGGGTGCTTATGGGTTTGCAATTTGCCAATCCGTAATGTTGTAACACACTTTCGATGTATACCTTTTCTGATAATCCATGAATACCACGAGAGCGATCTCGTGGTATTTAGATTCCTAACGTAAAACTGGCATCAACAAGATCCTTCATATCAAACTTGTCTGATAGAATTGCTTTTGTAGTATGTAACAATTCCTTATTGTTTGAGGCAAGCAATATGTCATCCATATATAATATAATAAATATGAAATTACTCTCACTGAACTTGTGATACACACAATCCTCAACCGAGTTGGTCTCAAAGTCATAACCAACTATCACCTCAATAAATTTGTGATACCATTGACGAGAGGCTTGTTTAAGCTCATAGATGGATTTCTTAAGCCTGCAAACCAGACCTTTTGAGTTATTTTTTACAAAGTGTTCTGGTTGGACCATATAGATCGTTTCTTCAATATTACCATTGAGAAAAGAGGTCTTAATATCCATCTCATGAAGTTCTAATGCCATAATATTTCTAAAGGAATCCTTCGTCGATACCGAAGCGAAGGTTTTTTAAACTCAGTCCCTTCATGCCGAGTATAACATTTCGCTACAAGATGTGCTTTATGTCTTTCCAAATTACCCAGGGAATTGTGTTTGGTTTTATAAATTCCTTTACGACCAATTGTCTTTTTCTCTTTAGGTAATGGGGCAAGATCCTATACAACATCGTCCTGCATTAATTTATACTCTTTCTTCATAGCGTTAATCCACTTCCGATAGTCAGAGCTTGTCATTTCTTGTTTGTATGTTATAGGATCATATAAAGTTCTAGCACATAACTCATCATGCTCCTTAAGATATACTATAAAATCTGGACTTATAATACTTTTCTTTTCTCTCGTGGACCTTCTTAAGGACACTATTTCCTTTTGTTGCACTTCTTGAGGACGTAGAGTTTGATCATTATGAACGATGTAATTTTGATTCTCTTGTGGAAGATTATCTTGAGGTTCCTCTTGTCCTACCTAGACCATATCCGTATCTTGGTTGGTACCTTCAAGTGGAGCATTAATATTAATTTGAGGATTACCTTATTCTAATAGGACCAAAATTATTGGCATTGCAACCCGATCTTCTGATACATGAGTATCTCCATTAAGACCTTCATGAATATCTATGGATTCTTCTTCAAAATAAACATATGTTCCCTTGTTCTTCCCCCTAAACTCAATTTCCTCTAGAAACTTGGTCGTTCATGTCTCAAATATTGTACCAATAAGAGAACCATAAAACTTAATCCCTTTAGAATGTTCGAAATAACCTATGAAGAATCAGATAACTGTTTTTGGGTCCAGTTTCTTTTCTTGAGGTTTATAAGGCCTCGCCTTAGCTGGACATCCCCACACATGTAGATATTTTGAATTGGGTCTACGCCCGCTCCGAAGCTCATATGGGATCCTAACAGTAGGCTTAGTGGGTACTCCGTTGAGTATATAAACGGCACATTTGATGGCTTCCCCTCGGAGCGATAATGGTAGAGATGAGCGACTTATCATACTTCTAACCATATTTTTTAGTATTTGGTTCTGTCTCTCAGATACACCATTTATGTGGGGTGAACCCGACATTTTGTATTGAGGGACTATTCCACACTTCTCTAGCTACCATACAAACGGTCTTGGACGTTGTTCACCTGATCCGTCATATATGTCATAATATTCAACACCACGATAAGATGTAACGGTCTTAATGCTTTTACCAAGTTATTTTTCAACTTCGGTCCTAAAAAAATTTGAACTTGTCTAGGGCCTCATGCGTTTTTTCTTAACAGGACCTTGACCCGGTCATTTGTCATCTGCCTTCCGCTTAGGCCCTGCCCCTTTTGCAGATGTAATCACATTAACCTTAGTTGTTGTGCCTTTAAGTTTGTCCTCCTCCTGTGTAGTGTGAAAAATCAACTCATTGATATTCCATTTTTCCCACATGCAGTTATGCGTGGAATGGAAATACTTAAACCGACCTAGCAGGAAATAAATTTGAACCCCAATATGTATTCCTCAGGAAGGTCTAAAACGATTGCCTTTAACCTTTGTCCAATCATAGACATTCCTAGAAGTGCTCACGGATTTTACCTTTGCCATTATACTTTTTGGTAGCTAGTTCGATGACCAAAAGCTGCATCTTTACCTTCTTATTGTTGGAAAAGGCTTTCTCGGCCTCCACAAGAAAGTCCAAGGCAGTGGTAACACCTTTAGGGACAACCCCACGCAATGCTAATGGAATCCCCTGTAACAAGAGCACCATGCACGACTTATTTGACTTTTCCTACCTTTTATCTGCCTTAGTTTCCTCCGGTGTACTTTCCGAACTAAAGAGGATAGTTTGGGAGTTGTCAATGCATAGTCATGATCATGTATAGAGAAGAACAACATCATATCATCCTTCCAAAATTGGAATCCCAAACAATCCAACACGGGTGGACGATTCTCCAATAGATTGGAGCCAATGGACACTATAATAAGAACAAACAACACACAAAACACATTTAAAATTTTGGCATACAACTGAAAACATATACTAGAACATGGAAAATACATGTAAAACATAAAATTCCCTGATAATAGATACCAGATGACAAATCGTACTAACATGCAATTTTATGAGTTTGATAAAATACCATGATCGTTGTTTTAATTTCATAAGTACCAATGAGACTTTCAGGAGGGCCGATGTTATTTACTTAAATTAAAATATAATTTGGGTTTCTTAAGTATTGGTGAAACCTTCCGGAGGGCTAATTTCATCTACCTAAAATAAAAAAAAAATTGTAAGGATGAATTAATTTATCCTAAGTACCGATGAAACCTTCTAGAGGGCCAATTTCATCTACTCAAAATTAAAAACAACACAAAGACCAATTTCAGTAATTTTCTTTCATTAATGATTAAAGTTAAACCCAAACGTGAATCTTCCGGAGAGCTGATAATATTTTAATATAAATTAATCCCCGAACCTTTCGAAGCCTATGATCCATAAGAGAATTAATTATAACATTCTGGAAGGTCGATTAAATTAATTCCTTAATTCACCTACCAATCGACGAAACCTTAGTCATGCTTCACCATTTAAGTATTCAAATATACACAAGTTAATTCACAAATATACATACAACAATTAGCATTATTAAACACATCATATTTTTAAAATAATTCAATTTAATAATCTTAAATTAATTAAATAATTAATTTTTCATAAAAATTAAAATTATATATATAATGAACAATTGCAATCCTGCTGCACAACACCAGAACCGAATCAACCTACTTGCTGCATTCGCGGTGCATGGTCTAGCGTGCAGCAGAAGCTTGCATGCTTGCAACAGCATGTTTTTCTGCTGCAATTTGTAGCAGTTTGCTTGCCTGCTATTATTTGCAGCAGCAATAATTTTTTGAGGTGAATAATATTTTTGATAAATAGAGTTTTTTCGAAAATAATATTGTTCATCTTCTAAAAATACTATTCACCTCCAAAAAAAGATTGCATAACTTTTTTTAATGAATAGTGTTTCAGATGAATAGTGTTTTTTACGAATAGTATTTTTTATAAGATCATTATTTATCCTCCGAAAATACTATTTTCACATTGTCCATATTCCGAAAAACAGTATTCACAACACTCGAACTGCTGTCATCACAGCAAACAATTCGCTAGCCATTGTGAACATCGTCGGACAGCCTTCGATCAGGGTTAAAAAAACGTAAAAAAACGTACAATCACATATCATACTTTTCAATCAAATAAATCAAAACTCATGCTTTTCACATAGTTCCTCAATACATGCCCTAACCAGCTCAATCAACATATAATTCTAATGGCATGGATTCTTTACAGTTAAAAAACATGCATCAATATATATATATAACATATAATTGGATCATCTTATCAAATCTAAAAAGGGCTTTACTAGCTCTGATACCGGTTGTTATATATTATTCGAAATCGCATCGAATACTATATAACAAAACGCGAAAATGTAAATGAAAACCTTTTTCTAGGTTCACCTAATGAATAAACAAATTAAACAAGAATACTTACGGGTTTGTATGCTGCTTTCCATTTAGTATTCTTTTGTTCCTTTCTGTTCTTCAGTGATTCTGTATATTGTCTTGAGAAACCTGCAGAACGAGTTAGTAAAAAGGAAAATTTTCCAAACACTGAAGGAAGCGATCGTCTTTGTGATTAGGGTTTAGAATGATCAAATTCCCAAACCTAGCCTTTTACTTATAGTCTTTAAAATGTGAAGCCCAGCATTGTAAAGCCCATCATTTAATACTTCTTTATGCCTGATGACCATAACTCGATAAATTAATAATTCAATTTATTTCTCCGATTTATTAATTCAGGCTTAAATATTGAGATTTGGACCCTCTTCATCACAGTGCCCAAATTCAACCTGGTTATCATGCTTGAGCTCATAACACCTTTTCACCCATAGGTCCAATTTAGTTAATTAAATAATTAACTCAATTACTTTTAATTTGAAATTCTTTAAGACAATGACCACATATCTTTATTTAGCACGTCGGTCCAAATTATTGTCGGTCCAAATTATTGTTGGTCCATAAATATATTAAAAAGTATATTCCAATTTATATGTCAAAAATAGACTACTAATTTAATTTAATTTATTATTAGATTTTAACAACATATGTTCAAAATGTTATGTTAAACCAATAATTATATTTTGTTTACGAGGATCCATAAACCCTTTTCGATGAAGATGAACCTTAGAGTTTATCATTAAAAAACTTTGAAAATACTGCACCAATATCCAATTTTATGGGTTGAATGGTGATGAAGTAAAATATTTAAATCATAATTATTAAAATAGTTTCAAACTTAAAACGTAAAAAGATAATGAGGCTTCTCTTTCAAGAAACACCTTCTTGCTCCTTAAGTTTTGGATTCATTTTCAATATAGATAATGGATTCAACTTTTGAAAATCATCAAACAAAATAATTCGATGATAATCTACGCTCAGATCCCTCATGGATGACAATATCTACCATGGGCCAAAATTCAAAAACTCAACCTTAGAATAATCTTCAGCTAATGAAAGAACAACCACTACATACATCTACAGACTTGCCACCTCTGAGAAGTACCAAAACAAACAATAACACAAGGCGGGAATTAAATTGTAAAATTCTAAAATTAACATATAATCATGCCTTTGAGCCTCTGAGGCCTCAAGAACCATCCAAGATCCAACAATAGCAATCCAGAAAATCAGACGCATAAATCTTGTCTCTAGTACAAAACAATTAATACATGAAGATTTTAAAATAGACACAATAGAGACTATACATGAATTAAATTATAAGCCAATGACAAACTCAAACTAGACGAAGCATCCAAGACTAAACTAATAGACGGATTTCGCACGGATTACCTTCAATGCTAGAAATCTAAAACGTTTTCAAATAATTAAGATTGCATGGAACATACAGCATAGCCACCGGACATCAGACATATAATGATAGAGATGGATATAATTGAAGATTTAAAAAGGATATGGCACCAAAATGTTTGGAAGATTGGCATATATACCATGTGTTTATTGAAATGGTGCCCAAATTTCACATCCAAAGGAGAACCATCAATGTACATGGTGTGGATTTCATTCCCAAACATCGAGTTATGATGTATAACAAATATTCAATCAAGACAATTGCTAAAACGGTAGGAAATCCTATAGAGCATGAGCCCTAAAACGGAATCGATTATAGTCAAACTCTTGCAAGTAAAAGATACTAGAGACGGCTCTATTTTGAAAACACATAGGTTCAACATTTGGCATGGACTGACTCTGATCATAGTCATATTTTCATAACCATATTAGACAACTCAAAGATCCCAAAGTCTCATTTCAAATTGCAAAACATATGGCTGGCACATTCAGAGCTCAACATCATGCTAGAATCTAACTAGAAAGAAGCTATGGATGGGAACCCTATAGAAGTTATATGACAAAATATGAAAAGCTAAAAGCTAAGTTGAAATCTTTGAAAAATGAGACTTTTATAAACATTTTCAATGGAATCAAACAAAAAGAAGAGGAGGTACAATTCTATAAAAATTGTTATGAAAATTCAAATGCAACATAAGATAAAATCAATTTGTCCAAAACCAAAGTTACTCACCTACATCTTGGCCAAAGAAGAGATATTATGGGAAAAAAAGTGTAGTGTCAACTAGACAAGAAACATGGACAAAAACACAACAACATTTCAGAATTACGTTAAAAAAAGAAGAAAGAAAAACAAGATAATAAGAATTCTGGATGGAACTACCTCGATTCATCAACAAGAGGTCTTTGAAAAATGACCAGTTAAATATTTCTTAAACCTTCTATCAGAACACCCAACTAGCACACAAATTATGGACCTCACAGAAATTATCCCAAAGCTTATTACAAATAAAGACAATACAGCACTAATGCATCTACTCTCTGATGAAGAAATACATAAATCAGTAAGTGGTCCAAATACATCAAATGCAGCACGAATGGATGGTTTTAACTTTTCCTTCTTTAAAAAATGTTGACCATTTATAAACAAAGATCTATGTGAAGCATTCCGGCTTGTTTTAAGGGTAACGCATCCCCCAAAGTGATTTCTCAACATCAATATGCCTAATCCTTAAAAAAGATCAGCAAAAAATATGGAACGACTTCAGACATATAAGCTTATGCTCTCTATTTAACAGAATATTATCAAGAGTCACAAATGATTTGTTATCTCTTCTCCTCCATAAACTAATCTCATAAGAACAAAATGTTTTTATCCCAGGTAGAAGCAAACAAGATAATATACTCTAAACTCATGAGTTACCTAATGAGCTAAACATAAGATCAAGAGGAAAGAACTTAATCTTTAAACTAGATAGGGCTAAAACATTCGAAAAGTTATCCTTTACAATCATCCTAAAGATCTTAAAACCTTTTGGCTTCTCTCAAACTTTTATAAGTTTTATCAGGAGCACGATTTCGACGGTCTGGTATTCTGTGATTATAAACGAAGAATCAAAAGCATACTTCGAATCTAATAAAGGGGTTACGCATGAAGATATTATATCCCCTAGCCTCTTTATATTTTTGGAAGAATTCATAATAAGAAGCCTGAAAACGATATGCAATAAACATCTAGCAACAAAATTTAAATTAGCAAGTTCAATTCAAGTACCTTGCCTTCCATACGCGGATAACACAGTAATCTTCTTTAATGAAACATCTACAAGTATCTCCAAGGTTATTTGATGACCATCAAGTTTATCAACACTACTCTGGTCAAGTAATCAATAATAATAAAACAATCTTTATCCCTTCAAAAAACATCTCAGCAACCAAGTTATCACTAATAGGAAAAGACGACTCGATTAAAAGTGGGTCATCTTCCAATGAAATATTTAGGTATTTGCATTCATCCAATAAACAAAGTGATACACTTTGAAGGTCTATTTTACAGAATAAGATATATAATTCAAGATTGGGACAGACTACTTCTCTCCTATGGTGGTAGACTAACTTTGATACAGTCTGTACTTTTGGCTATACCAATTTATCATCTATAATGTTTCACAGTTCTAAAAACAGTCATTTAAATAATAGAGAAGATATTGAATAAAGTTTTATGGAGCTCTAAAGATTATCACCAAAAAATACAATGGACAAGCAGTATATCAGTATATATTCCATACGAAAAATGAGGCTTAATCTGAGAAGTCTGGAGGATTCGCAACTAACCTATTTATACAAATTATGGTTTAAATTCATAGAGAAAAAATATCTATGGGATCAATATATGTACTCAACTTATTTCATAAATCAACACCCTGTGCAAGTACAAGCAACTAAGAAGAGATAAAAAACCTGAAAAATACTTATGGAGGTAAAATATACAGCATAAGACAATATTTATTAGAAGCTGGCAATGAGGATGTAGAGTTTTGGTTGGACAGATGGTGTCACCATTCTGTAGACACAGACACATCCAACTCATGGTATCATCAAGATAGGGTCAAGTATTTATGGACAAACAGAACATGGAATTACGGCAAACTTAAACAATTTGTTCTGTCATCAGACATAGTTTGAATCAAGAGATTGGCCATTAAAGAAACTAAAGTTGATTCTATCATATGGACTATTAAACAGCAAGGTACATTCTCAATAAACGAAACATAGAATAAGGTAAGCACACATGAAACCAAATCAAAACTTTTCAAACAAATATGAAAAATATATCTTCAAAGAAATGCTCTTTCTTTCTCTAGTGGTTGCTGTAAAACTAGTTTCAGTGGACTCATTTATTCAGAATTGAAACATGCATTTAACTTATAAGTGTATATTCGGTAATAATTGTGAAACTATCAATCACTACTTTGTTTAATGTAAAGCACCATGGGAAGTTTGGACTTACTTTAGAAGTATCTCCAATGTAAGTAATGTGAGATACGTGACCTTGCAGTTTATAATCAAATGTTGGTTTTGGTATTCTCTAAAAGATATTCACATTTATACCATCTTACCGTCAATCATCTGATAGAATCTTTGAAATAAAAAAATAAAAGAAAATTCATCCAATAGACATTTACAATCAAGGCAATTATACAACACATCACATATTAAATCCAAAAGTTAGATATAAATAATCTTTGGAAAGAGTTCACTGGTCTTCTGATATAGATGTTGCTTACATAATGGGCTGCTATAATCATCTAAAGAATCCACACAAGATTATTGTTGCAAAAATGGAGCCCTCGTATAGATCAAAGATAAAAATAAACATAGATGGCTCATGCTCACAACACGGAGAATCAAGTGGAGCTGTGATTATAAGAAACAATCAAAGGTAAATAATCACAATTATTGGAAGACTCTATGGTAAAGAGAGCCCTCTAATAGCTTAAAGTAGAGCTTTATTAGATGGTTTATATATATGCTATAGCATGAGTGCTACAAATATTAATATAGAAACAGACTCTCTAATATTATTAGTTATGTTAAATCAATTCAATACCCCTAGTACCTCTCTTCCTTAATTGATTGTTGTATGAAATTAATAGCTCCATAAATGAACATCACTCATATCTTCCGTGAGCAGAATGCCTCAGCAGACTGGCTAGCCAAATAGTCCTATACAAGTTTAAGAAAGATTTACATGTTAACCAGCTCCCAAGTCGTCTCAGGGAAATTCTGCTTCTAGATAGCATTGTTGTAGGCACAATTAAAGAGTTAAACTAACATCCTAACTACAAATATCCTTCTATATTTTTTTCTCTATCAATATTTGATTATATAAATGCTACTCATTATATTTTTAGCAAGTAGAGCATGAATCAAATTGAAAAATTAAAGCATATTAAGGACACTAGAATCAAATTAGATGATGAAGATCAAGAGAAAAAAAGCTCAATGACAAGATGAAGGAAGGCTGGCACATTGAAAGTAAACAAAGAATACTAAACAAGGTATACAAAATCCATAAAGAAAGATCGATACTAGTACTGATAACCTAGATTCAAAATCATCAAAATGTAAATAGATCTCTAGCTGGAAATAGATTTAGAGTTGAATAAAGCTTCACGTATTGAAAAATATATTTTGAATCTAAAATACACAAAGGTAGGCATTCAAGTATCTAAGGCACCAAATTTAAAAACATTTTGTAGCTGTGATTTTCATATGATTTTGGATGGGTCCAAATTGACACCAAAATACTAATAAAAGATTGAGGCCTAATGTAATTTTCCCAATTTCAATAAAATGTCTTTTATTAAAAAAAGAGCTACACTTTCTAAAGAAAAAAATTATTTTAAAAAAACAAAAAATCTTTTGAATGAGAGAAAATAATATATTATTAAATTATGATAAATAAAATAGACTATTTTTTGGGTATTTCTTATATATATATATATATATATATATATATATATATATATATATATCAAATATTAAGTGTACAAATATAAAAGATCAGCCTATCTCGTTCATATGTATATTGACTCATGATACAAAATAAATGTCTATATACATTAATTTACATATTTTTACCACTATCCGACTATTATATCTTCACAAGACTTCTCATAGTCCTTGAGTTGGAATGTCAAATTAAATACAAAGACTATAAGTTTTTATGTATATATAGTCGGATAATGTAGTTTTCAAGTCTTTTCTTTTTCATGCTCCATTCTAATTTTTATTCCCATCGTCTTTAGTCTAATTGCTCTTCATTTTTTTTCATGTATGCAAGACTATGCAAAAATTTAATATAATATATGATAAATAGTTTGATTTTATTTTAACCTCTTCGCTTGGAGCTTGTAAAAATGTTGATTTAGTTATGATCCCACTTATCAAGTTGTATATCCTTGTCGTCGTTAAATTATTGTCTTTGTATCTTATTAATAATATAGTAATGCAATGAATTATTTTATATTGACGTCATTTTATACCCGCCATCTGAAGAACATATGAAGATCTTCCTTTGGAGGACATACTTAGTCATCGCTTTACAATCATTTTCTAAAAAAAACATATGAAAATGATCTTTTTGAGGACATACTTGGTCATTGTTTTACAACTATCATCTAAAAACATATAGAAAACATATTTTGACGTTACTCTACAACCATCAGTTGTAAAACATATGGAGAACATATGTTGACATCACTTTATAATCATCGTCTAAAGAAATATGAGGAACTTCTTTTGATGTCGCTTTACAACCATCGTCTTAAGAACATATGGAAAACCTATTTCGATGTCGCTTTACAACCATCGTTTGAAAAATAAAATGGGGAACATAATAAACATAAGAAACCATTGTATTGGAGATTATTAAAAACATTATAAATCTTCGTTTTGGAGATCATTAGAAATCGTCGCTTTGGGGATCATTAGAAACATTAGAGATTGTCACTATAAAAATCATTAAAAACATTTCAGAGATAAACTTATCATAAAAATCATTGCTTTAGAGATCATTAAAAGCATCAGAAATGTTGTGTGATCTCTTACTTTTTTAGATAGGCTTGACTTATAGTCATGTTCACTTTGACTGGGTCTGTCGTCTCTTATTCTTTATCAACTAAGCTTGGTTTATATCCATGATTATAAATAAATCTTTTATGAACTTTTTAGTGTGCCTCTTATATTTTTTAACTGGGATTGGCTTATACCCATATCGTTTTGATTGGATGCTTCCACTCTTACACTTTCAGTTGGACTTGACTTATAGTCAAATTATCTTATTAGTTATAATTTTCTAACCCATGCAGCTTTTTTCATTTGTTGCTATTATATATTTTCATAAAGAAACATTGGAAACCGTCATTTTGGAAATCATTAAAACATTAGAAAATGTGGCTTTGACGGTCATTAGAAACATTAGAAACGCGAGAGACCATTTATTGAGAGGTCATTAGAAACATTTAGAAACTAATGCTTATATGGAAATCAACCCCATAACCATCATCTAATCATCGCTTATATGGAAATCAACCTCATATGGTCCTCTAGTTCATTTAATAAAATTCAAAGTATTTGTTCAATAACTAATAACTGATGACGGTGATGTAGAACTCATTAGACCAATGGCTTGACAACTGTTATTTTGAGCCCTTATTGCATGACCATTTTTTGTTGATGTAGAATTTCTATTTAAATAATAATAATTTGAAATCCTTAAATGTATGTAAAGGTAATGATAAATTTTTCTTAAATATATGTATGGTGATGTATTCTAATTGAATGTATTAATGTTAACTAATATGTTATGACAAATTATTTTTGTTATAAGAAACAAATCGGGTTTGAATTTTTATTGATGAATTCGTAGCATAAAATATGTAAGTATTAGTTTCGTCATTAATGTATGAGAATAAATGTTGTTTATCAAACTTTAATATTGAAATTTTGTAAACGATGCTTCTTTATTATCAATATTAAATCTGAAATCATTTGTTATCATTATTTTCTAACGATGCTTTTTTATCAATATTATTGACGAAGCTTTGTAAATAAAATATTTGAATATCGATGTTGTCTTTATAATGTTTTACTCATTATAGGTGTTAGAATATTCAGTGTATTAAGTTTCCTTGTATAGGCCTCTAAGTTCTCTATATATTGAGAGCCTTACTTAAGTTTGCATTATAAAAAAAGCAGTTCAATATAAAAATGAGCATTTTCTAATAAAACACAAAACCCTAGCCGCCTCCTGCGGCTACTTCTCTGTTTGTTTTTTAACATGGTATCAGAACACGTGTGATTCTGGGAATTCTGAACATCCTCAACAAAGTTGGCTGACAATCCTGATGAATTAACAATGCAGATTGCTACCATTCTGAGAAATGGTCTCGAAACACAACAACAAACAACTAACCCCGAGAATTTATCCATAGGGATTAAACTCGGTGGTGACAACTATGCCCTATGGGAAAACCTGATGAAGAAAGCAATTGGGGGAAGGGGGAGAGGTTCTCACATTACAGGGGAGCCGCCACCTCCATCCAAAACTGACAACACATATACAAGGTGGGAACAAGATGATAAATGTGTTTTCACATGGATTATCCAGAATCTTGAATCCAGCTTGGTGAATAATGTCTCGCAATATCCCACTGCAAAAGCCCTCTGGGATGGGTTAGCCACCACATACGGTTCTGGTACAGATTCGTTACAAGTGTTTGACCTTCATAAGAGGGCTAATTTATTAAGGCAAGGGTCTGATACACTAGAAGAGTTGTGGAACAAATTGTAGAACATCTGGATGTCTATAGATATGCGAGATCCGAACCCTATGAAAGACCCAGAAGACATTCAGATCTACAATAAGAAGACTCAAGAACAAAGACTCTATCAATTGCTGATGGCGATTAATGACAAGCTGGAACCAGTCAAGAGAGATATCTTGAAAAAGGATCATCTTCCTTCCATGGAAACAACATATGCTACAATACGAAGGGAAGTGGTCAGGCTTAATATACTAAAATCAAGTTCTTCTGATAGTGACTCGATTGAAATTGGAATGGGTTTGGCTGCTAAAGATTATGCACATAGGTTTAAATTCTGATCCAAAGAGAAAGAAGATAAATCCAAGTTGTATTGCACTCATTGTGGGATTAAGAAACACACTAAAGAGACATGTTTCCAGCTGGTTGGCTATCCAGAATGGTGGGAGGACGGCCATAAGGAGAAAAATAACCAGCGTTTCAGATCTAATGTCAAGCGGGCTTTGTCTAAAAGTGGCAGTAAAGATCTGACTAAAAATGAGCAAGGAAATGGCACTGGTTTTGGAGGAATAGCGGCGAAGTCCTATGAAAAACTTGGAGGTAAAGGGTTTGAGAAATCAATGAATTGGATCTTTGATTACGGGGCTACGGACACCATTTATTATGATCCTAAAGACTTTGGTAACATGTCATCTCCAAAGAAGTCCCACATTGAGACTGCTAGTGGAGAAATTTGTGAAGTCAAAGGGGGAAGTTCAACTATTTTTTCGGAAAAAATAGAAATTAAAAATTGCCTCTACATTCCTTCACTATCCTTAAAGTTATTATATGTTAGTCAAGTGACAAAACAACTCAACTGTGTGGTTCTTATGTATCCATTTTTTGCATTTTACAGGACATTCGTACGAAGGAGATCATTGGACGTGGTACTGAACAATAAGGTCTCCATTATGTTGATGAGGTAGTTCATAAGGGACATGTCATGCTTGCTCACAGAACAACCGAAAGGCAACTTTGGTTATGGCACCGACGACTTGGTCATCCTTCTTTTAGTTATCTTAAAAGTTTGTTTCCTAGTCTTTTTTTTGAATAATTCCATTCATGAGAAATGTGAAACCTACATTCTTGCAAAAAATCGCAGGGTCTCATTTATTCAAAGTAATACTAGAGTTGATTATGCTTTTTCGCTAATCCATTCTGATGTTTAGGGTCCAACACCAAATTCCACTAACAATCAAATCAGATACTTTGTTTTATTTGTGGATGATTTCTCAAGAATGACTTGGATATACTTCATGAAACATAAATCGGAAGTACCAGAAATATTTGTTTGTTTTTATAAAATGATTTTGACTCAATTTGGAAAAAAAATACAGATTCTCCGTTCTGATAATGGAACAGAGTTTGTCAACCAAACAATGCATAATTTTTTTCAAAACAAATGGTCTTATACATCAAACCACTTGTCCAAACACACCTTAACAAAACGGTACTCCATAACGAAAAAATCGTACTTTACTTGAAAAAAACTCGTGCTATTATGATTGAATCTAGAGTTCCTCATTCTTTTTAGCCAAAAGCTCTTGCTACAGCCACGTATCTTGCAAATCGTCTACCAACCCGATGTCTAGGAAATAAAACTCCATTAAAAGTGCTTGTCATCCAAGTTAAAATTCCATCTGTTATGACCTTACCACCCCGTGTCTTTGGTTGTTCGGTTTTTGTTCATATCCCTAAAACTAGTCGAAACAAACTTAATCTGTGTGCTGAAAAGTGTGTATTCGTTGGGTACGGTGTTCATCAAATGGGCTATCGGTGTTACAATCCGGTTACTCGTCGAATCCATGTCACCATGGACGGTGAATTCTTAGAATCCAATTTTTTTTACCACCAATCTCGTGCTCAAGGGGAGAAAGTAAGTGAATCACTCGACTGGTTGCTATATGAAAGTTACTTTGAGGATGTGCCGACAGAGTCGGTAGATGGCGTCACCGAACATGCCTCTTCCAACATAAAGGAGACTGATGAGGCAGTTCTTACCATTAATGATTCTCACGAAGACAATGCTCAATAATAAATAAATGCCATGGATACTACCAGTGAATCAGCCGAAGAAAATGTTCATCAAGAGGTAAACAATTTACAATGTCATAATTCACAAAATGCTACTGACCATGACATTTCAGGAAGTTCATTTGTTGAAACTCAAACTCCGGTTCTTCCCCCAAGAAAAAATATAGGGGTTCCTCCTGACCGGTATTCACCGGATCACGTTCCTCGTGTTTCTACATATCCGGTAAAATTGGACAGGAAAGGAATAACGAAGATTGCAAAGGCGTTTTCAGCTACTATTCTCTCTGAACAAATCCCTAAAATAGCTCAAGAAGCTAAGAAGGTGACTGAATGGCATGAGGCAATGAATACCGAAATGAAAGCTCTAAAAAGGAATGGTACATGGGAGAATTGTGTGTTACCACGAGGGAAGAAAGTAGTCGGGTGTAGATGGGTGTTTAATATAAAATATAAATTCGATGGCACCATTGAGCGACACAAGGCAAGATTGGTTGCCAAATGATATACACAAACATATGGTATAGACTACTCTCAAACGTTCTCTCCGGTTGCAAAGATTGACACTATCAGAGTTTTACTTTCAATAGCCGCGAATAAAGATTGGTCTCTTCATCAATTTGATGTAAAGAATGCTTTCTTACATGGAGACTTGGAAGAAGAGGTATATATGGAACCCCCACCAGGGTTCTCTGATAGTTTTCAAGAAAATGAGGTATGTAAACTGAAAAAGGCATTATATGGGCTCAAACAGTATCTTTGTGCTTGGTTTGGGAGATTTACAATGGCAATGAAGCAGTATAGCTACAAACAGAGTAATGGGGATCATACCTTGTTTTACAAAAAGAGAGGAGAATTAGTCACTTGTCTTATAATATATGTCGACGATATGATTATAACGGGGAATGACTAAGAAGAAATTAGCTCTCTTAAGAAAAACCTCTTCAAGGATTTTGAAATGAAAGACCTTAGAGAATTGAAGTATTTCCTAGGAATCGAGGTTCTTAGGTCAAGAGGAGGGATTTATATCTCCCAACGGAAATATATATTAGATTTATTAGCTGAAGTTGGCATGGTGGATTGCAAACCAAATGACACTCCTATGGTTGTGAATCACTAATTAAAGATAATTGAAGGGGCCAGACCAACGTGTAAATAAAGGTACCAAAGGTTGGTGGAAAATTGATTTACCTGGCTCACACTCGACCCGATATTGCATACGCGGTGGGAGTAGTTAGCCACTTCATGCATCATCCTCAGGAACACCATATGGAGGCAGTAATGAGGATTATTCGATATCTCAAAGGCACACCAGGAAGAGGCATAGTTTTTAAGAAAAATGGACACCTTGATTTTGAAGTATTCACAGATGCTGATTGGGGAGGGAATTCTAACGACAAGCGATCAACTGCTGGATACTTTACTCTTCTTTGAGGTAACTTAGTGACTTGGAGGAGTAAGAAACAGAAAGTAGTATCACTCTCAAGTGCTGCATCAGAATTTAGAGGAATCGTTAAGGGGATTACCAAGATACTTTGGTTAAAGAAGATAATAAAAGAAATCGGATCCCCCTGAAGTGTCCAATTCAGTTAATGTGCGATAATAAATTTACGATTAAGATTTCAGAGAACCCGGTACAGCACGATAGAACAAAGCACGTTGAAATAGATAGGCACTTCATAAAAGAAAAGATTGAAGATGGGACAGTCAAACTTCCGTTTGTTAGATCCGAAGACCAACTGGCAGACATCCTGACAAAAGCGGTTGCTTCAAGAACATTCAAAACAGTTTTATTCAAGTTGGGTATTGGTGATCCCACTACACAACTTGAGGGGGAGTGTTAGAATATTTAGTGTATTAAGTTTCCTTGTATAGGCCTCTAAGTTTTCTATATATTGAGAGCCTTACTTGGGTTTGCATTATAAAAAAAACAGGTCAGTACAAAAAGAAACATTTTCTAATAAAACACAAAACCATAGCCGTCTCCTGCGGCTACTTCTCTCTTTGTTTTTTAACAATAGGCTTTGAAAAATTAAACGCGCTAGTCGTCGTCTTCATGTCGTGTAAAGAAAACACTTATTTGATGGTTATGTTTTTGTCCCAATCCAAGTAGATCTTATGAAAATAACCATTAGATTTCCTCTTAGCTTTCTACTTTAACTTAAGGATCATCTAAAATACTAGAAGTTTTATATTTTAAATAACTTAGATGAAGAGAAATCAACATATAATACATATATCAAGAACATTGTTCTATCTTTTAGTTTACACAATAGATTAGTTCCACTTATGTTTTAAATTTACAAATCTTAAAATGAGACCTTAAATGTTTCAAATTCAATAATATTCTTTATAGGTTGAAAGTTTAAATAAAACAATACTTGAAATTTTAAACTGCTTTTAACAACATAAAATTACTAAAGTCATCTCTAGATCCAGACTATAATTTTCATTAAATAAAAAATCTTAACTCTGATTTAGTTATCATTAGCACAAAACATATTATTAACTCGAGAACTATAAAATCTATGATTCAAATAGATCGGTTAGAGTGCTATCAAGAACTATTTACCAACAACTAGTATTTGAGTATAGTGTTAACATGATCTAATATAAAATAGATTTTTTATCTTACAAATAAAACATGTACGTATTTGAAGAATCAAAACACAACAAAATAAAAAGGGAGAGTGTATGAGCGTCTTGCTACCTAGAATTAACAAGTGTCTTGTGAACTATCAAGATAAGTCTTTATTTAACCATCTTTTATATATTTTAGGACAAAAAAAACATGAAATGTGCACCGACTATGCAACCCTCTTCATATGAAGTGTAAACTTTATCACTAGGACTTCTAAATACTACACCAATATCTAAGTTTATGGATGCAGTGTTAATGAAGTAAAATAATTAAAACTACCAAAATGATTTTGTACTTTTTAGAAGAAAAAAAACAGATTCTAAGAATAGAAGAGAGATTTTTTTTCTAAATAAAATAATAAAAGAATAGTTTGGTGATTTATAACATAAATTTCATTTTTGGAGTACTTTTTATATACATATATCAAATTTGAAGTGTACAAATATAAAAGATCAATATACTTTTATTTATATTTATATTAACTTCAAACACAAAAGAAATGTTAATATAAATTTATTATATAAAAACTTTTATGTTTCTATCATTATTTAGCTATTCGATCATCAATCCGGTTTTTGGCGGTAAGTATGCCAGAAACATAATTGTTAGGAAAAATAGATAAACCAAAGAAAACGAAAATTTTAAAAGCAAAAAGTTATATTTTTAACTATTTTATACAAAAAATATTTTTAAAATTTATTATAGAAGTAATTTTTTATTTTTGAAGTTTTCAAGAATATTATCAATTTTAATTTCCTAAAATGTTTAAGTTTTTTTTTTTATAGAATTGATATGAAATGGGACATAACATATCAATCGTTGGTAAAGTTAATTTGCATTATAGTGTTGTTTGATAAATTTGTGTGCCCGAATGTGAATAAGCTAATATAATAGGTTTTATCTTGGTGGATCGAAACTTATAAGAGGTCGACCAATAGACAAATATACAAAACTGTAAGAACTCTTTAAAGAAAAAGTGAAAAAAATTTAGTTAAATAGTTACGGAGGTTTGATAAAGCACTTATAGTCGTTATAGATTAGTATGTATGTATAACTATTTGTAGTCGAATAACTTTTTGTTTTTCTATTTTTTTATATTTTTTAAAATATTATATTCAAATATACTTTTAAGTTAAAAAAACAAAATTAGATCAGTGAAATATGTTTTTTAATTTTTTTTTTTTGCAGAATAAGTCTGGAAAAACAATTGTATTCTAGTTGTAGAATTATGTTTAATTTGGTTGCTAAAAAATAATTATGTTCTAGTTCCAGAATTACATATAATCAAATTGCGGAATTACGTGCAAATGAGTTATGTAAATAAGAAGAAAATAGTTGTATTAATAAGACTTTGGTTGCAGAAAAATTGTATTCTAGTTGCGGAATTATATGCAAATGAGTAGCTTCAACGAGAACAAATAGTTGCGTCAATAAGACTTTGGTTGGGAAAAAATAAATTTCTCAAGAAAGGTCATACAAGATGATAACTAGTCCAACAACATCAATACCACAATAATGTGTATCAACAGATGTTTGGAATGTTCAACATTTACTAGCGGATCCCGAAGATAATCGATCGAATTATCTTTTTCGTGCTTTAAATCTAAAATTAAATGAGTTGAGGTCGGCAAGATATAAGTTGAACTTATGACAAACCAAACGCGACAAAAAAAGAGTCAAAATTTGTTTGATTTAATGACTAAAACTCTATAATTGATTACCAAAAAAGTTATTTTGGGAGATAATATATATTCAACTGAAAAAATAGATAAGGATATGTTAGTTCCAGGAAAGAAATTTGATTTTAAGGAAGGAGAAGATGGGAGTAAAATCTCTAAATCAAGTATAAAACATCATTAAAGGAAAATAAAAGTAAAGGAAAAGAAAAGTAAAGGAAAAGAAAAGAAAAATGTTTGAAGAGAATCAAAGAATGTTATAAGATAAAAAAATGGCTATGTATATTTTGGTTATATCTTCGTTGACATAAAATATATTAGAAGGAAAACTACCAAAGAAGTTTGACCCATATATGATAGGAAAAAACGATAGAACAAAAGATCAAGAGCATCACCTCGAGTAGTTTCAAAATATTATGCAATCTAGATGATACTTTACTATGCCAGGATTTTTCAATGACATTAGGTTTGTTTAAAAATTTACCTTAACGGCCAATTGATAGTTTTGCTGAATTATAGACATCATTTCAACATCATTTCATAGCTCATAAAGTATTGAAACATGAAAACGATCATATATGACTTTATTTCAAAGGCTTAAGAATATTTAAGGGAGTATGGTCACAAGTTTATGAAGTAAATGAGTGCATTGGAATATTGTAATGAGAATGTTGCTTGAACGACATTTAAAAGAGGTGTGCCTATCAATAGTAGTTTTTTAGAAGATTTGATCAAATTTTTGTGGGTTTTATGAGAGATATGTTAACAAGAACAGAAATTTATATCAACGTAGAGGATACAAAGAAAGAAGGAACATTGTAAACTAAAATGACAGAAAAGAGGCAGAATTCATAAGAGAAAAATAAGATTGATCCTAAAAAGATTTTGCAGCTTGCAAATGAATCATGTAAACAGACAGCGATTTTCCTATTATGAAAATCCAAACTAATTGTATACTCAGTTGAATGCACCCATGGAAGTTATTTATGATAAGACAAGAGAATAGTTGAATTACCAAACTCATAGAATTATGTTCATAGTGGTTAATAAAAAAATCGTTGGTATTATTTTGCATATCACAATGATCGTGGACATTCAACAAGAAACTATTTTGAGTTGAAATATTATATTGAAAGGTTGATTAATAATGAAGAATTGATGAATTTCGTTAAAGAAAAAATAATAAGGAAAAAGAGAAGAAAACTGAAACGAATGAAGTCCAAAAAGGTAGAAAAAAGATAAGTAACATGAGTTATGTATTATTTTTAGGGATATATGTTATTAGAAATTACTACTTTATCAAGGAAAATATACTAAAAAAATCTAGAAGTTTAATTAGTCGATGAATCATCTTTGCACTTGATTCGAATCTAACGTTAATGTTGTCATTCACAAATGAGGATTTAAAGGGATTGGTAACACCTCATGAGGATGCTTCATAAGTAAATATTTTAATAACTAGAGTGATAGTAAGAAGGATATTGGTTGATACTAGAAGTTCAGCTAACGTGTTTTAAAAGCTAGGATATAATCGGATGACAGGAATTTCACTTTTCAAGAAGACCGACAAAATTTAGTATCGTTGGTTGGTCAACTAATTGTGTCGGGAAGTATAATGACTCCATAAATATTCGAGGCACGAATGTATCTAGAATATTTCAAGAAGAGTCACATGAATATTAGAAAGAGAAATTAAAATATAAATTTTAGATAGAAAATATACCAAAAGTAATAAAAAATAATTATTATTCATCCTTTCTAAGAAAATGTACATTACCTTATATAGTAATGATAGTGGGCTCTTAGCATAGGCGGGTGCCAGTGATGACCCAGGAACCCACCCAATTCATAAACTAGATGTTTAAGTACCTATAAAAAATCAAATATGCTTTTGTCCCTGTGGTAAACTTAAATTACGAATCCATGACCTGACAGGTCGTGGGTTTGATACATATGTAGAGAAATATTTTTTTATCTTATATATTTTCGTTTTATACCCTATATTTTTTTATGCTATAATATATCCTATATATTAGTTTAATATAGATAATATTTTTAAATATATATAATATAAATTTATACTTATATATATATATATATATATATATATATATATATATATTAAACTCTAACTACAAAATACAGTATTTTCTTTCTAGTTTCTACTATCATTTTAAAAAACTCTAACTACATGCTGCAAATTGTTTTCTTGCTTTCTTGTGATTTTCAGCTTCAAACACTAAGGTATTTATTATGTTTTATGTTATTAATTATCAAAATTGAAGTTTTGCTACATGTCTTATGTTATTATTCACTCGTTATAAAGATTGAGTTTAAATTTTGTTGTTGATTGAGTTTTTTTATGATTGCCATTATAGGATGCATAGATATTTTAAAACAACTCCTAAATATAAAGAAGCAAATACAAATGTCTCTAATTCAATTACTGAAGTTAACCGCGAAGAAACATAAGATGAAGTTGTTATTCCAGAAGCTCATATTCCGGTGGATAATAATTCACAACCTGAAGTCGAAGATCAATCTACAAATTGGGAACATTTGGAGGCTGATCCAGGGAAAAGAGACCCAATCTCTAGCTTTCATCCAGATCTTCAAGACTCGGTAAGAAGAGCTTATCTTTTAAGGGGTCCAACTCAACCCCGTAAGGAGAAATATCCTCCTATAAATTTTAACGGAAAACCACGTGCATTTGTTCAATCTTGGTTTGATTTATATCCAAGTTGGTTAGAATATAGTCAACATAATAACTCTGTTCATTGTTTGCCTTGTTATTTATTCAAGAGTGAGTGTGTCACTAGCAGTCAAGAGAGTTTTGCTGGAAAGAAAGGGTTTCAAAGTTGGAATAAGAAAAGTAGACTAAAAATCCATGTTGGTAATCAACATAACTTTGCACTGACAAAATATGAATCTCTTATGATGCCTCAACAAAGTATTGAAGCTTCTTTAAAGAAGCAAAGTGACAAAGAGAAAGCTTATTATCTTGTAAGATTGAATACATCACTTATAGCTGCTAAATATCTTTTACTAGGTGGTTTGGCATTTCGTGGACATGATGAATCTAAAAATTCTTCATACAAAGGAAACTTTCTTGAGTTATTAGACGTTTTTGGCTTGATCAATGAATAAATAAGAGTTGTGTTAAAAAATGCTCCGAAAAATCATAAAATGACTTCTCCTGATATTCAGAAGGAGCTTGTGAATGCTTGTGCAGTCGAAACAGTTAACAAAATTATCAAAGAAATTGGAGATGGTAATTTTTCTGTATTAGTTGATAAATCTGGAGATTGCTCTGGTAAAGAACAAATGGTGGTTGTTTTGCGTTTTGTTGATGAGAAAGGGTTTGTTATGGAAAGATTTATTGGAATCGTTCACGTCCAAGACACTAGTGCAATATCACTAAAAAGTGCTCTTGAAAGTTTGTTGTGTGGATATAGATTATCTATGTCTAAAGTTAGAGGATAAGGATATGATGGGGCAAGCAACATGCGTGGTAGATTTGGAGGTTTGAAAACTTTGATCCAAAAGGACAATCCTAATGCTTATTATGTGCATTGTTTTGCTCACCAATTGCAATTGGCACTTATTGCAGTTGTAAGAGAACACGTTGGTGTGAAATGGATTTTTGGAGTTGTTACACGTGTTGTTAATGTCATTAGGTCATCTAACAAACGTCAGGATTTACTTCGAAAATATCAAGCAAATCAAGTTACAAATTTGATAGAAGGGGGCTTTGTTGAAACTGGTCGCGGATTGAATCAAGAGACGTCTCTTGTAAGAGCTGGTGACACGAGGTGGGGTTCTCACTATAGGACACTTATTAGTTTGATGAACTTGTTTTCTCCAGTGATTGAAGTTCTTGAAGAGTTGGAAGTTGATGGTTTAAGTGATAAAAACGGAGAAGCGAAGACCTTGTTAACTGTGATGCAAACATTTGATTTTATTTTCATGTTGTATTTGATGAATGATGTATTATGTGTGACAAATGAATTGTCTTTGACGTTGTAAAGGGCTGATCAAGATATTTTGAACGCTTTGAACCTTGTTTCAGTAAGTAAAGATCGATTACAGGACATGAGAAATAACGGTTGGGAAATGTTTCTGGATAAAGTTGTGTCAGGCATTCCTGACATGGAGGCATAATATGTGAAAGGTGTGAAATCTAGGCGTTTAGCTCATGGTATTTCTAACTTGCATCACTACAAGTTCGATTGCTTAATGAATATTGTAGATATGCAATTAAAAGAGTTGAATGAGAGGTATAATATGGGATTGAGTTGTTGAAATACGTTGCATGCTTGAGTCCTTGCTCTTCATTTGAAGCTTTCGATAGTAAATTATTATTGAGAATGGCGAGAATGTACCCAAATGAGTTTTCTGATGTTGATGATGAAGTTTTGACAAACCAATTTGAGTGTTATATTAGGAGTGTCAGGAAATATGCTAGATTTTCCAATTTGAAAGGGCTTGCAGAACTTTCTAGGATTATTGTGAATACAAAAAAGCATAGAATCTTCAATTGGGTTTATGAGCTTTTGAAGTTGGCTTTGCTTTTACCCGTAGCAACGGTGAGTATTGAGCGAGTTTTCTCAGGAATGAATTATGTGATGAATGAGTTGAGAAATAGAATGAGTGATCCATGGCTTAATGATTGTCTGGTAACATTTGTGGAAAAAAATGTATTTACCATGATTAGTAACACAACTATCCTTCAACATTTTCAAACTATGAGTAAGAGGAAAGTAGAGGTAGAATTAACTTAGATTTATGTTTTTATTTTAGTTTTGCTTAATCACATTTTAGTTAATCATGTAACATATATTATGTCATGACACCGACAATTCAAATATTTGAAATTTGAATATAAACCAGTTGTTATTATAATTTATTTTGATATATATATATATACTTCTTCAATAATAAAGTCCAGGACACCACGGTGTTCCGATCCTGGCCACGCCACTGGCTCTTAGGCCTACATGGTTAACTCATTCGTGGCTATTCCATCCTATTAATATACTATTAAATACACTTACTCCTTATTACACAAATTACGCTAAATGTTACACATTTGTTAGGTTTATATTACATAGTAAATACCACTCCAATATTTAACCGATTCGGCATGCGATTCATATAAACCATACCTTTATCAATAACCTTCATAGTCCTTACTAAGATTCTTCAGGACAACCACCTCTGACATTACTTCGGATTTTATTCGTACCCTTGCTCCGGACTACAACCAAGCCTATGATTTAGAATGGTTCGGGACGGATAACCTTGTCTCCAATTATCATTGTTGTGGAAATCAATAGTCTCGTGAATTATGTATCATGCGTAATTTTACTCCTATATATGTGTCACGAAATAATTCAACCTACGTAGTAGACCCTTAGGGATGAACGTGAATAGGTGGTGAAAACCATTCAATTTCCCTATAGAAATATTTGTCTGAGCGTAAAAGGACAATTAAGAGGCATTTCCACTCCCAAACGTAGGTTTTTGTTGGGCTTTCATAATCCCCTATATAAATTTTCCATTATATCTCTTATTATTCTCACTTCTTACTGATTCTAGAGATAAAGAGAGAAACTTTTATGTTCTTCCCACTATAAAACCTAATTTCTAGTTTGACCGTAGCCGCAAAACCTTATCTGACACATATTTTCCTTCATTCACTCTTTCTTGGCACACAATTTCTTTGAAGTTATATGTTTTGCATTGACAACGCCCTACTCTGGTTATCAGTTTCTAAGCAAGCCGAGGAGAGAAAATCTATTAGGGTTGCATACGAATGACCTATTCATATTGTTCATGTGTTCGATTATGAAGGCAACGCGTTATAAAGAAAATAAATCTGACCAGTTGGCCCTTCGTATTCTTCAAAAACTTCTCACCCTTTGATAATAATCACTTATCCTTCTAGGTAAAATCATTCTAAGGGAAATAAAAACGTATCGTATTTTATTATAATGGGTCAATCTGACATTGAAGATACATCCCTCCACAAAAAACCCTTCATTACCTCTGAGAAAAAAAGATAGGATCTCCCACTCAGCAGGAAAAAGAAATCCAATATGCCAAGGATGATCCCTCTGGCCTGTGATACTCCCCCCGGAGGGATCGGTTGGATATGAAAATATTGTTCCCATAAGATCTCAAGGGATTCTTGCAAGTCAAAGTGCACCTTTAGAGAATTTGTGGGCCCTCAAAATAAAACACTGGTTGCTAAATAAAATATGTTGTGGTTGGTTGATGAACCTAAGGAGGAATCTAAAGACCTAATTAACTTGGGATGGGATGCTTGCAGCTCAAGTGAAAATGGGAGATGCCAACTCAACTAAACGGAAAAGCACTAAAGCCTAAGAAAACGAGGAAGAAAGAGGCTGAAGTTGAACTAATTTCCAAAATATTTGAGGTGTTCAGGAGCAACCTTTGCCAGGTCGACCACCTATACCTCACAACCTTATATGACATTAAGTATAATTATTACTTCGAGGAAAAGGGTTCAAATATTTGAATGCGCTATGGAATTCCAGATTCAATTCATATATGCTTCCATAAAGTGGAAGAAACAACGTTGTCTGTCAAGAAGCGCAAACTTGCGGTCTTCTCAGGCATCTTGAATTAGGAAATTTGGCTCCCTTTAGACCCTACTATCGTTCAAAATTCGAGGTAGTGGACCTTTTTCCTACTCAAGCTAGTTTGAACACATGGTTCACGCTCATATATTTATCACTACATCAAGGCTTTCTTGAATTAAAATCCCTATGGAGGAGTTTGTGGTGCTAATTTTCCTATCGAGGAACCCTCGCATACATTTTTATTTCCTCACGTTGTGGAATAAGTATAAGGTTTTGGTCGATCTCCTTAAAGTGGCAAAGACTTGAGTAGCAATTATTTATTATCAGTGGTTGTTGGAAAATCAGTGAAGAGATCTCGAGGAAGAAAAATCATAGCCGGCTTCCAAAGGAGTGAAAGAGTATATGTGAGTTCGTTCTTCTGCCGTCCTAGCCTAAAATTATCATAAACATTTAATGCTTTATTTCTCATATAGTTTTTTTCCCGTAATTTCTAAATCTCAATAAAAACATTTAAAATTTGTTGAAAAGACTTTAGATGAATTAAACAAATGGTCCATAAAAAATTAGTCGAACGAATTTCACAAATGCTTCACTCTAAACAACCTGATCTAAAGCCATATATGGCGTACATGTCTATAAATTACCATTTCTTTGGAACAGTCGATGACCCCGCCTGTTCCGGTTGAAGTTTCAAAATGAATGGATGCTCATGATGCTTAAGCCTTTCCTTCGACCATATAGAAGGATTCTAGCCACTAAATGAAGAAATAAGCTTATGAAGGTTTGATCTAAAATAAATTAAAGAAAATCACCACGTAAGAGAAACGGGATGGTCTAGGTATCAACAAGAAAATAAATGAGGGTGCTAATTTTACGGTGACTGAGACAAAGGAAAAAACCCATCCTTTCAAAAAGAAGAAATCAACACATGCATCAAAGGATAAAAAGGGAAAGGGAAAGAGTGAAGGGATGAAAAAATATTTGGTCCAAAAGAAATCTAATGTTGGAAAAAAGATTGTCTCCGCTGCAGATCAAACCACCTTTACTATGATATTTGACTGTTATGGTGCTCAAGCCATGCTAACCAATCATTACTTCTTCTGATTGAAGACCAATATGTGTTAGAAACACAAAGTTTAGGAGATCAATCGTTACATCTTCTAGATAAAAATCCATATAGGTTAGGTACTCAATCCTATAATAACTTATTATCAATTCTGGGTTCTCCCAACTCTGGATCATTTCAACTCTTTGAAACAGTTTCCTTTGTTGTTGGTTTGCAAGATTTTGTTGATCCTATTTTAAACTAGAAAGAGAAGCGGCAAAACATAATAAAAAAAATAGATGAAGCTAATGAGTTGATTTTGCGTATCGAGAATTCCAACTCGACCTGTATGAAGAGTGCAAAGTTTCTTTAATAAAAATTCAAAAATATATCGTATGCTACCTCATATTAAAGATCACTTATATAAAACAAAATTAGGCCCGTTTTGTTAAAAAAGATCTTGTGGAACAAAATTCCACCTTCTATATTAAGATTACTGACTAGGAGTCTACTATGCTAATAATTACTCTTGAAGCATAACTCGATCGTGAAGGAAAATACCCTTCACTTTGATCTACTCATATTAAAACATGACGAGCAGGTGGCTGCTGCCCAGAAAGCTGAAGAGGGTAGGAAAAAAGCTATTGAGTATCTTATTATCTTCAAGAAGTAAGCTAAAAATGATGAAGCGGCCACGCTTGCTTGTTATGTAATGAATGCATAAGCTCTCTAAATATACGAGATGCTAGAGTCAAGTCAACGTTATTCCTTATATTTCATAAATAATTTCTAGATTTGAACCGTGGATCTTAGTGGAATATAGTTTCAGATGAGGAACGTCCTGTTAGTAATTTGTTCGAAAACAAAGTAAATGCATCTGCAGATTAAGAAATTGATGATGATAGGCCTAGAAGTGAGGATTCTGAAATAGAAACCTCCAAAGTATTTCAATTTCAAGAAGATCCCGACGATTATCTTTAAAAGAATAGGCAAAATGACCAAGAACAAGACTAAAGAGGACAAATCCAAGGGTATTGCATAATTTCCCTTTCGTGTTTCCAATATTGTAAGTACATGTATGGCCAATGAATTTGTTTTGTTGTCCTTTTTGAATAACAAGTCAATGTGCAGACAATGCATTTTATACTTAGGATTTTATAAACTCTACTGTCTTTGTTCATCTTTAATTATCGTATAGATTTTCATTTCAAGTCGTATCTTTGGACTCTTCCTAGTAGAAGGTTATTAGTCTCTAACCGGTTACCAAATATCATTTAGAGATACAAAAGTACTAAGCTCTTAGTGTTAACTTACTATTGTTAGAACCTTTAAGCATGACTAATTAGTGTTAGAACCTTTTAAACATGGCCAATTGGTGTTGGAACCTTTTAAACGTGACCAGTTAGTGCTGGAACCTTTTAAATATGACCAACTAGTATTGGAACCTTTTAAAGTAATATTATGGCTCATACCAATTGAAAATAAAACTAGGAATATAAAAGGAAAATGATTTGTATTTACTAGCCGGCTATTTAGACACCTCATTAAAACCTTTTTGTGCCACCAGGGTAGGAAAGAGCATGTCACCGGTCATTACAACCTCAAATGTTCAATGCTCAACGTGTATCGAAGTGGTTTTCCTTCTTGATCTTCCAACCAATAACTTATGGGCTTTACCCTCTCAGTTACTAAATAAGTTCATTTCCAATTCGACCCCAGCTTGCCAAGCCGTTTATTGTTAGTGTGCAAAAAACCTTTCTTTAGAATCTGATCCCCATTTTGAATTCTCTCCGGTAGACTTGGGATGAAATTTACTTCTAATCAAAGTCTGATAATGAAAGGATCTTAGATGTGTTTTTGTCCTATTCTCTTCGACTAAGTTAAGTTCGGATTTTTAGGTATCATCATTGCCAGCCTCGAAGTAGTTTTTTACTCTGAAATAAAGAAGGGTGGCTTCGACAAGGGTTACTGTGTCCATCCCATAAACCAAAGAAAACTGAAATTCTTTGGTTGTCGCTCTGCGGGTTGTTCGGTAAACCCATAATAATTTATTTATATAAATTGGCTATTTTCCAGCGGCCTCCTTTAATTTTTCCATAAGCCATCAAGGATAGTTGTGCTCGTAACCTCCACTAGCCCATTTTCTTAAGGGTGGAAAGGTGCCAAAAATCAATGTTGGATGTCTCTGGAAGAACAAAACGTTTTCATGTCCTTGTTATTAAATTGAGGGTGGTTATATATTATGATTATTCTCGGGACTCTAAATCTACATCATATGTTAGATAAATAAATTTGATAATATCCTTTGTTTTAGTTTCGGACAAAGGCTCAACTTTCACCCACTTAGAAAAGTAATCAACATCTACTATTATGATTTTTGCGTTTCCATGATGACATTGGTAATGGCCCAACTATGTTTAATCCTCAAATGTCAAAATGCAATGCTTCAAAAATTGATTAACGTGGCACTGCTGGCACATGTATGATGCTTGCAAATTGTTAGTAGATATCACGCATTTGGATTATTCTTTGGCATCATATGTAATGGAAGGGCACTAATATCTCGCCAGCTAAACCCTTCTCATCAATATTTTAAATCCACAATGAGTTGGTCCCTCTCAATTATGTAGTTCGGATAACACCATCTTCGACTCAATAGTTCGAATGCATCACAATAATGGCCGACTTAAAGATTTTTTTATAGAGAATATCTCCAAAGACCGCAAAATCATGTTCCTTAAATCTTAGTTTTTTTGCCAATGCTTTATGAATCTGCAAAGTCTTTATGTGTCTAGTTTCTATTTTGAGGTTGTTGTTATTGAATGATCTTTTTGTTCAATTATCCACAGATACCCTTTGGAGTATGTTATGCTTTATAGGGAATCAGTAACATAATTTTTAGCTTGATGAACATGTTCATACGAATGCTAAGGTTGGTAGTTTTCTCAACTCTTTTACGTACATTACCAAATTAATTTTTCTTGCCTCGACCTATCCTGATGTGTGGTTGATTATGATCCGTGAATCATTTATCAAACACACTCTTTTGGTACCACAAATTTGTGCAAGTCACAAATCTGGCAAAAATGTTTCGTATTCTGGTTCGTTGTTAGATGACCTGAAAAAAACATATCTATTGATATATTTCTTCTCCGGTTGGAGCTACCAACTGAACCCCCACTCAACAACCCGCAACGATCGAGCCCTCATCGGTTCGAATAATCACTTATCTTTTGATATATCAATTCTTGGCGTTGGTTCTGGTCGTTCTAAATAAAACTCAACTAAAATATATGTTAAGCCTTGCAATTTGATTGTTGCCAGAGGTTCAAAATCGATATCATAGTCTCCTAGTTACATTGACCACTTAGTTATTAGACCTTATACATCAGGCTTTTGTAGTATATTTTTTAGTGGAAATCAAGTTTGAAACACAATCAAATGGGCTTGGAAATATGGCTTAATCTTTTAGTCCACTACAGCTAAAGCCAATGCAATGTTTTCCAACTTCAAGTATCTTTTTTCAGAATCTAACAAAAAAAATTCCTACATGATATACCGGACAAGGATAACCTCTCTGACCAACAATGCACTTACTACATAGTTCGTTATTGCGACGTAAATAAATAGTTTTTCTCCTAAAATTATCTTAGTTAAATGTTTTAGAGAAGATAAATGCTTTTTTATCTTGACAAAATCCTTGTCATACTCTGGAGTCTATTTGAAACGAGTCACTTTTCTCAAAACTTGAAAAAATAGAGCATATTTGTCTAATAATCTTGATATGAATCTGTTTAGATCAGTCAACCTTCCATTGAATATTTATACGTATTTGATGGATCTTGGAGGATCCATAGCAGTTAAACAACAAGAGAAAAGGTTTGATGTAAATTAATTGCAAATCGTTTGCGTAAATACGTTGTAAATAGTTACGAAAAAATAAAGAAAAGCATCCAGAACCTTAATCACGTACACAGATTATTCTTAGGTTACTAATTGTACTTTTAGTTTCGTAAAACGACATACATTCATCAAAACGAAACATGAATAATTCTTAGTGTAGGAACATCATAATTGAAAAATCAAAAATAAAAGAGAACAATTTCGTCGTGGAAACCTGAATTTGTAGTTGACTTGTAATGATTAACTTTAGAATTCACTAAAATTTATACGATAAATCTGTAATTCGAGAGATTTTAAAGCTTGGGTTTTAAAGAGAGAGTTCGAAAATTAAAAAAAAAATGAACAGACGTTGAATTTCTCTTTTCCTACCAAAATATATTTTTGGTAGATTTCATGTAGTAGATTATTTTCGGTAAATTTCAAATTTTAAATTATTATTAATAATTTTAACTTTTTTTCATTGATACCTTATCTGTTAATAATATTAAAATAACTTATATTTTATGATTGGATGAGTATCCCTTGATGTTTTAAACTTAAATTTTTGAAGTATTTCAGTATTAGTCTTTACATTCGGTATACCTCTGCTTAGTATACACGTGTTTAGTATTTCAATTAATATAATTTCCTTCTAAATTGAATAGCAAGTGAATTTTTAAATGCCCGCCAAGTATTTGGTGAAAGTTGAACTTGAAACATAAGAGAGACGGAGCATGTCAATTTCAAGCTTCTCTTTCTCATAAAATCAATTTACATTAATCTTCATCAAACTGATTTCCATTGATCCTTTGTATGCAAGAGAATGTAGATAAAGCAGGGTTCGATTTCCGATCTTTATTATTATTATTTTTTTAATTCAAAATTTTATTGATAAAAAATTGTTACAATACTGTATTTTGTGGTATGAATTATATATAATGACTTAGTAATTTATATGATGATGTTGTAATCTTTATTGAGATCTTAGCTTCTTCTTTTTTTATTAGTCTTCTGTTTTTTGTTTTGATACATCTTGATACTTTTATTGTCCATTCAGCCATTAATGGAACATCTTTCATCATCTTTGGCTTCAGTTCCTTTGTGTGTACTTCAGTTCCTTCATTTTTCCATTTCTTCAGTTCATATGTGTGGGAATAACTTGCAAAAGTTAAACGATATTGGTATGGTATTACCTGCCTTCTCGTTAGAAGTATGTTAAGTATTAGTGTCTCTTATATAGCCTACGTTAAGGCTTTCAAGGAAGACAATAACACTCAATCCAGGAGGTAATTGTGATGGATTAAACGAGCAGTCTTTTTTAGAGTTAATTGTGTGTTTAGCTACCCAATTAGCAGCTTCATTCTGCTCTCTATAAATATGTCTAATGATCATGGTAGATGCAATCAGATTTCTACAGCCGTTTAGTATGGGTTTTAAATACCATGGGGCTTGCCCTTTACCTAATATGTTAAAAAGTATCAGTGAATTAACTTCAATGTAAACATTTCTAGTATTGTTTTACTTGCAGTATAGAAATCCATCTAGTAGTGCTCGAGCTTCTGGTGTTAAGGGTATATGTTTACCTAATAGTGTACCCCTAGCATATAGTGTTTCACCCTTGTTATTTCTAAGTATAAAACTACCGTTAGCCTCACCATTTGTCAGATAGGAGGCATCACAGTTAAGTTTAATTCTGTTTAATGTAGGAGGATTCCATTTAATGTATAAGCAATGTTTTTTTATAACTAAGTGATTAAAACAGTGTATATCATTAGTTATTCTAGTATCTCATATCCAATGTTTTGGTTTAAGGACTTTAAAGGCATTTATTGTAGACATTATATGTAATACATAATGTACAATGTTTTTGGAGCTAGCTTTGATTGCTTCATGTTTAGAATTATTCCTAGCTTTCGATAAGGCCCAAACCATAACTGAAGGTATTATATATCTAACATGTATTTTCTTAGTTGAAGATAGAAACCAAATGTTTATAATATTCTTAAGGGTCATGTGCTGGCTTATCCTAATTCTAAATAAGAATGAAAAATGTTACCAAACATTATAGGAAATAGGGCAGGAGACAAAAATATGATTCACACTCTCAGCATTTAGACAGTGCTGACATTTGGAAGCTAGATTAAAACCTTTTTCTGCATAATTGAATCAATTGGCATTAAGTTATTCATTGCTCTCCATAATATAAAAGAACATTTAGTTGGAGTTAAGCTGTTCCAGATTTTCTTTAGGACAGCAGATTTTGACTCTTTAGTTCTAATATTATTTCATGTGTATTTTAAAGAGTAGCTACCTGTTGGTGATACCTTCCAAAGAACAGTATCATCTCGATTCATGTTTAGGGAAATTCTTATGATCTTGTTAATGTCTGTTTCTAAGAGATGATCCTTTAATCATGTTTCATCATCTCGATTCATATTAAACTCATCTAATGCAGGTCTCCCAAAAGAGAATTTTTCAATCAGTGTAAATTTAGAGAGAGATGAGAGAGCAGACTTATCTGACTCCTGAAAGGTTACTGATCTGTAGTCCTCATACTCTTCATGTAGGACATTTTCATGTTTGAAGCCCTTCTTTGACCTCCAATTGCTTATGCAAACGTCTTTCCTAATTGATTGTAACCTTGTTGAATTGATTTTTGTGGATTCACGATCTTTTCAAACGTTGGGTTATCCACCAGGTACATGGTATCTCAATTCTTGCCTGTTGTGTTTTGAGTTGTCCTCAGCAGAGGAAATTCCTCCAATTCTGATATCTCCCTCATGTACTCTTCTATTGAATTATTATTTGTTGGAGTCTTGATTTTGTGTTGTCCGTTTATTCGAGAATCCATGTCTTAAATCATATTATTTTAGGGTTTTCCAATTGGGAAAACCCTAAATACCCGATCTTTTGTCTCTGGCTCTTCCATCTTATAACCATATTAACACCAGCACAAACCAAAAACCGATTTTGTTGAGGATTGCTTCAGTTATCGACCTCTTCTTGTAACCATAATTTGTATTTTTCCGATAAATATATTTTGAATCCAGTCTTTTCTCAGATTAAATGGTGTTTAGCTAAGAAGAAGAAGGTATTCTTCAACAACTGATAATCTGAGCACCAATGTTTCTATAATTTGAAAGTAAATTTTGTGGTTGATGGCGATGAAGATCGAGAGATGATCTGCTACTGACGACCAATTTTTTTTTTGTGGCTGTATTTCCAATATTTGTTATGGGCTTCCAACAAATTTCTTTAGTAGAGATGAAACTAAAGATCCACTGACTATAATTTCTTCCCATGAAGACTACTATATAGTCAATAAATTTATTATACACAATTCTACGATCAAGTATCAATAATTTAATCTTTCTGAAATTGACTTTATATTGACATTTCCAACTACTTTTCTTCATCTGATTTTGATATTGATTTCTTTTGTGTTTATTGATTCCATCTCCAGGGTACACGATCCTTGAAGAAATTTTGGTGCTGACAAGACCTGCAAAGATAATTTCTTTTGATTGTAGAACATTCAGGTAAAAACGGTTAGTTAAGATGTTAGTATTGCTTCATAATTTGCTTAATCATAAAACTAGCTAGCTTACAAGTTTATCATTCATATTAGAATTTAGTATCATAAACTAGTCTATAGAGAATAATCCTAGATAATTCATTAATCTTATAGTCTAATATATCATAAGCCAATGCTTTATAGAATGGTGATCTCCCTAGCTGATTTGGGGTTTTATTTCGGTTAAAGTCCAACTTCATTATGTATTTTGTTGTCCATTTGGAAAACCAATCAATTGCCTTGTTTAGGTCCTTAAGGATATGAAAAATTGTCTTGTTAGATGTTATAATCTTCCTACAACGTGTTAGTTGAGGCTCTAAACACCATGAAGATTTTCCTATGGTTAACATCTTTATCAGGATTTATGAATCTGATCCTATATCTAGATAATCAATTCACATATCCTTACAAATAAATTGACCATCTAATAAGACCTTTGCTTGAGCAAAAATGAGAATAAGTTTACCATATAATGTGCCTATGCCAGCTATTATGTCTCATTTATTATCAGTGGTTAATCCCCATCCACTAACATTACCATTAAGAAAACAAGATCCATATTTATTTAATTTTTACCTATTAGCTATTGGTGGTATCCAGTTAGATAATAAAGCTTTCATTTCTTTGGATAAATGATTGCAGCCTCCTATTCCTATAGCGACCGTTAGGTCTTTAGTTAAGTGAGTATTTTTTAAAGATATTGACTTGACCTAAACCAATCAATATTTGTTTAATATAATTGATAATTGAACAAGCACTATAAATATAATCAGTAGACTTACTATAGTTTCTAGTTTTTCATAAAACCAAATATATTATAGTTGGTATGATTCTTCTCGTATGAAGACCCGTGTTTATAAACCAAAAATAATTTATGACTATAAAAACTAGTCATATATTATTTCAATCTAATACCGAATAATCCTGAAAAGTAATTCCATGCTTTTCAAACGGTCTCACGAAACACAACCACGAAGTTGATGTTTTCCATAATTTTCATAAACTTCATCTAATAATATAATTGAAATCTATCCTACATAAAAAAAATTTGAACACGTAACCCATCTGATATATATGTACATTAAAAAAAGACTACTCATTCCTTATTAGAAAAAAAATGAAGGAAGCATTTATGTTTAATTTATGAAGGCGCAGATTTAGGCTCTGGTCCGAAAGGGCGTGGGTTCAAATTCAACAACTTCAATTATTTTGAAGGGGAAGCGTGAAGGGACTTTGATCTTCCCTCCAAGATTCTTCAAGCTCCTCCGGTGAATTTCGACGGAGTCTTCAGGGAAGGTATACCTCTGATTAACTTCAGAGGCGCTTCCCTGTGTTTTTATCCTTCCTCGATTGCTCTCTGGCAACTCTTCTTTGGTCTCCGTTACTTTCCGGTGATCTTGCTCTGTTCTTTCCGGTGATCTTTCCCATTGATTCCGTTAATGTCGTCTGACGCTTTCAACAAAGAAGAGTTTCCCGTTCTTCTCCCTAACACTGAAACTAAAAACCAAAACAATTTCAAGAAATCATTCTCTGATATCATGAAACCAAACTCACTGCATCAAGAAACTATCCCGGAGTTCATCAAAGAGTCAGATGACCATAACTCAATTCAATATTCGAAAGATACTAAGGATTTTCTCCCACAATAATCGAGAACGACTCTGATCGGTAAGTTCAGCCATGGGATACCAAAAAGAGCTTCGCTTCACGCCTTCCTTGAATATTTCAAATTTAAAGGATCATACGGCTGCATCATCATTGACTCTCGTCATGTGCTTATAGAGTTTTGCTTAAAAGATGGTGTCAGTAGCCTTTGGTCAAAAAATGTTTGGAGTGTCGACGGAAAAATCATGAGATTACTTAAGTTGTGCCTTGAGTTTAATAAAAGTTATGAAAACCCTATAGTCTTGCTATGGGTTAGATTTGAAAGGCTTTCAGAGTATATGTATAACAGTTCTGTGATTAAAGACCTTGCTTCCTCTCTTGGCATAATATATCGAACAATTATCCCTGACAATTACAGAGCAATAACAATGTGTGTTATGCCCAAGTTGAGATCGACGTATCCACGAATCTTAAAAGAAGATTGTGGGTTGGTTTCAGAGAAAATAATGGGTGTTGGGTTGGTGCTAGTTATAGAAATGTTCCTAATTACTGCTACAGCTGCTATTATTTGGGTCACAATGCTGATGAATGTAGAAAGACTGATTCGAAAGACAAAGAAAGGGAAAAAAGTAAGGAAATTGTGAAAAAAACTGATGATATTATTCAAACTGATTTTATACAAGAGAGCTCCACAAATTTACAAATACCCAAAGTAACTCAGTTACAAACATTTAGCAAAGTTTACAGAAAGAAGATTAAGTCTGTTATTACAACCAAAGATAATACTATTGAATTTACAACTTCTGGAAAAGTTGAGCCTAGTCTTGAAAAGGAAGAAAGATCTTCAAAAAATAAGCCAGAAATAATAGGAGCTCTTCAACGCTTGGACCATGATTATCACAATAACTCTGATAATCAAATTGTTGAATCCTCTCATTCTCCTCAACGTGAGAATATTGGCAGCTGTAATGTGTCTCCGAGTGCCACCTCCCCTGACCATGATTTCAACACCATAATCAGTCGTAAGATCAAGTCTGCTTACAGAAACACAAGTGTTAAAAGGATGTCTATCAACTCTCTTCTTAAAAGAGAGAAAAACTATAACAAATCTTTATCTGATAATGATAAAGATTATTAGCTGGAATGTTCGCGGTGTCAACAACAATCCAACCTTGTCTAGGCTTATATCTATAATTCAGAATGATAAGATTAAGGTAGTTGCTATTCCGGAGCCTATGGCTAGGCTTGACAAGATCGAGAATATTGCTAAAAGAATTGGTCTCTGTAAATTTGTGGCTAACTGCTCTAACAAATTGTGGGTTTTCTGGTCTGAGGACATTAGCATCACTGTCAATATTGATCATGACCAGTTTCTCCATATGGAGGTCAATTTCACTAATTTTACTTTCAATCTTACCTCTGTTTACGCTAAAAACCAAAGAGCCCTTCGTAAAGTCCTCTGGAGTCAGATGGTGTCTTTTGCTAGTGATGTTCTGCCTTGGATGGTTGTTGGTGACTATAATGCTATCACTAGCTCTGAAGACCAGCTTGGTTGCTCCACCTTTGATGATACTAGTACTGATGACTTCAACGAAGCCAATAGACTTTGTAGCCTTGAGGACACTGGTTATGTGGGATCCAGATATACCTGGAGCAACAACAAATGCTGGAAAAGATTAGACAGAGCATTAATCAACACCAAAATGGTCTCTTCTATGAACTGTATCCAGCTTTTTCACATGGTCAGAACCTGTTTTGACCATGCTCATTTGCTCATAACTCTATCCAATAGTTATAGTAATATTTCTATATATAACAAATGCAATTTCAAATTTATTAATGCATGGGCTAATGACTCTGATTTCTTGAGTTCAGTTAAGCTAAATTGGAATATTTATTGTAAAGGTAACGTCAACTATATTTTATGGTTCAAACCTAATAGACTTAAAAAGTTTCTTAATGATTGGAACACTAATCATTTTGGCAATATCTTTAACAAAGTGAAAGATGCCACTGCTGATGTTAACAACAAGGAGATCATTCACGAAAAATACAATAATAGCGTGTTTAAGACTAACCTATTTAAAGCTAACAACACTCTTATTCAGGCTCTTAGGAATAAAGAGAGCTACTGGAGATAAAAGTGTTTTAACACTTGGCTTAATGAAAGTGATGGTAACACTAAGCTGTACTATAATTACGTTTCTAAAAAGAGAAAGAAGAACTCAATCAATGGGATAAAGAAGAATGGTGTCTGGCTTCAAAGTCATAATGATATAGCTAAGTGTGATGTATCTTATTTTAAAAAAGGTTTTATCAACTGATCCATATATTAGCAATGATGATTTAATGCAGGATACTCTCTTTGATAATATTCCTAAGCTCATTACTGAAATGGATAACAATACTATCCTCAAGCCTACAACAAAGAAGGAGGTGTGGACTATTGTCAGCGCCATGAAGAATGATAGTGCTGCAGGCACTGATGGTTTCAATTCCTTCTTTCTTAAAACTTGTTGGGAGATTATTAATTTAGACCTTTGCAATGCTCTTAATGCCTATCTAAAGGGCTGCAGTATCCCAAATAGTGTCTTTTCCATTGGGATTCACCTTATTCCCAAAGGTCCTAATCTTGTTAGTTGGTATAACTACAGGCCCATTAGCCTGTGCACTATTTTCAACAGGCTGATTTCTAGTTTAATCAACAACAGAATTGCTGATTTTTTTGCCTAACATCATTTCTAATAGTTAGGGTGCATTTGTTATAAATAGACTAATCCATGAAAATATCATTATAGCTAAAGAAATGATTCATAACATTAACAGAAAGCTTAACAAAGGGAACATTATGGTGCAGCTTGATATGTCAAAGGCATTTGACAGAATGTCGCATGCCTTTGTTCTCAAAATATTGAATTGTTTTGGCTTTTCTAATAAGCTAATTTTCCTTATTATAAATATGATTTCTAATGTTATGATATCTATTCTAATAAATGGTACCGGTGTGGGTTACTTTCCTCAGAAGAATGGATTAAGACAATGAGACGCACTGTCTCCAAGCCTATTCATTCTCGCTGAGGAAGCACTCATTAGGGGCCTGTCTAATCTCTTTAAAGCTAATAACAGCATGGAATTTCATTTGAAATTAGGATACGTCTTACCAAGCTTGGCGTTTGCAGATGACATAATCATCTTCACGAACAACACTCCCTCCACCATTGATAAACTGAGCTGCCTGCTTGATCACTACCAATTAGTCTATGGACAAGTTATTAACAAGGAAAAAACGAAAATTATTACATCTGCAAAATCTTCTCAATCTTGCACTGCAAGACTGATAATGGCTACTGGATTCAATGTTGACACTGCTCCTTTTACCTATCTTGGCATCACAATCGCTGCAAACAACAAAGGGAAGAATTACTTACCTTTAATTAAAAAAATTCATAACAAAATTTATGAATGAGATACTAAACATTTGTCCTTTGGGGGCAAATTGTATTTTATCACCAATGTTTTACACCCCATAGTTTACTTTGGATGCACAACAGTGCTATCCCCATTTGTATTATCAACAAAATCGAGCTTTGTTTTAATAAATTTCTTTGGAGGTCAAATTTTAACGAAAAAGCTATTCACTAGACCTTCTGGAACCAGCTATGCAAGCCTTTTAAAGAAGGGGGATTGAATATCAAAAGGATGATTGATATTCAACACACTTTCTCTCAAAAGCTTCGATTCTTATTTAGGAAAAATACTTGCCTTTGGGCTAAGATTATGCACCTTACTTACAGCCCTGACTCCCACCCTATTAAAACTAACTGTAAAACTACTGATTCCATTATTTGGAGAAGACTTCATCCTATTAAAGACCAGGCTGACAAAAAAATTGAAATGGATTCTTGGCAAGGGTTCTATCGATTTCTGGTTTGATGAGTGGCATGATATGCCTCCTCTCATCAGTAACCATTGCTCAAATAGATGGTTCCTATCTGCTAACGTTAAAACCTTTTCGAAAGAAAATGGTTGGGATAACCACACTCTTTCAAACTTTCTGACTCGGGAAAGAGTTAAACGTATTAATTGTTTCAAACTCAATCCTGGATAGGAATAAAAAATTGTGTGGAAGTTATCCAACGATAATAATTTTAACACCAATTTAACCTGGGAGAGTATAAGAAAGAGAAACAACAAATCATCGTTCTTTAAAAAAAATTGGAATCATTTCATTCCTAAAAAATTCTCTTTCTTATGCTCGAAGTTGGTTAAAAACTTTGCCCCCATTGACAACATTCTCTCCAAAATGCATATCATCACTATCTCCAAGTGTCAGTTCTGTTGCAGTTGTGAAGAGAAAAATCATCTCTTTGTCAACTGCAACTTTTCCTGGCCTATTTGAAATTATTTTGGGTGTCTGTTCAAAATTCCCCTGAAATATTTCATGACGCTCAATCATATCCTTCATTGTTGGTTCTGGTTTTCTAACAGCAAGTTCCATATTACTCATCTTGTCCCACAAATAATTTGTTGGACAATTTGGTATAACAGGAACTGCTGCAAATTCAATAACACTCATGATAATTTCAAGAGTGTTATTAACAGAATAACCAGAATCATTCTGGGAATAGACTCAGGTAATACATTGCTCACTAAACACTGACGCAGGTTCATCATTGGGATGTAAAACCATAAACAACAGAAAGAGAAAGCCTACTTACTTGAAGTGGATGGCTCCAAATCCGGGAAGACTCAAAATCAACATCGACGGGGCTTGCAACTCTACTGGAGAGTCCAGTGGTGGCATCATGGTCAGAGATGAAAACGGAGATATTGTCATAGGTACTGGTCGCCTATTTGGCAAGATGAACCCCTTCTAAGCTGAATGCAGAGCTCTCATTGAGGGGCTCATCCTTTGCAAGAGAAACCACTGGTAGAATGTTGATGTAGAGTCTGATTGTTTGACCCTAATCAACATTCTTGCTTCTGGCATTGCTGCCCCTCTCCATGAATCCATGATTGCTGTTTGTCAAAGCCTAATCCACCCTTGCATGACCCTCCGTCACATTTCTAGAAATCAGAACCTGGCTGCCGATTGGATTGCAAAGTGGACCATTTCCGTTCGCCATGACCACATCTTCAAAAGATTCAATGCTCCGATCGCTCCACTGGCAATCACAACACTTGAAAGCCTGGGAATCGGATACATTGATCCTGGCTAGCTGGTGACTCCAGCTCTTATGATTTCGCTTCTTCTTCTTGATAAAGACTTGTTTCTGTCTTCGAGCTGATTTGGGTGGATTCTTTCTCTGCTTGAAGTTCTTGGTTTGGCGAGAGGGAGCTTAGTTTCAATTTGTGATACTTCAATTAAGGCTTCATTCTTTAATTTGGGAATTGTCTAAATTTAATGGACTAATTTAGACATTGGTCTTTGTATTTCTGATTAAATTCTCAATTTGAGATTTGCTTTGGTAAAACTATCAATTGAGTAATGCATTACTATTTGTTTAAAATAAAAATAAAAAATTAAACAGCCAACTCTGAAACGAATCTCAATCGTCCAACACTAAGTAGCTTATCCACCTGACCTAGAAATCCCTGCGTCTCCTTAGCAACCTTACCCGGTTTCCAATGAGACATTCAACGGGTAGAAGTCTACTTTCCAGGTATGGCTCGCTTTCTCTTTCCCCCTTCTCCATCTATCATGTTATATCTGCCGGATTCTGTGTTTATTTTATAAGATCAATGGTTTCTCTGTTTCGCTGCTCTTCTTTTTGGTATAGAATAGATAGTCTCATTTCAGTGTTTCCTTCTCCAATTCTTCGCAGATCTGGTTAGCTATGTTAAATCCATGTTTATTAATTCTTTAGTTCATCTGAATCGATTTCGTGTTCGTTGTTTGTACTATTGTCTTGCTACTGTATCTCCATCTATCCTTTTCGATTTATGTTTCGTAAGAAACGGTTAGTTCGCTGATTGCTTAACTTATGTTTCGGATCGGAAAACGAAACCACTATTATCTACAAGATCTCATGTCCTTTGTGACTACTACTGCCTGTTTTACTAGAACTGTGCGTCTATGTTTTTAGCTGTGTAAATATTTAAGCTTAGCTTTTTGCTACACGATGAATCGGGTGAAGCCTTGGGGAAAACTTGTTATACCAATCTTTGTTTAGCCTTTTGCATATAAAGGCATGTAAACCAATTTTGTTTTTGACAAGTATTTTTCGCAAGTGCTTTCAATTCATTGTTGTATGTTGTTATTGACACAGTCTTAATGTTGTGTGTATACTGATTTTCCGAACTTTAATTGGTAGGTAAGCCAAGCCTTCTAATCACCTTGGAGTAAGTTCTAGTAGTGTCTATCTATGTACTCACTCAAACATTGTTTCTTTCTGTGTAAATCGAAAACGTGTGATATATGATTATCTTTGCTTTAAACTTTGACCTACATGTTTCTCATGGGACGAATATTGGCTGTTAGTCTTTTATCTTTTTTCCTTTGTTGATATTAGAAAACTAGCTAAAGCACAATCTTTGTGAGGAATTTGATCCCATGAAGTTGCTGGGTATGCCTCGTATGAGAAAGAGATAACTGTGCTTCTCAAAGTTGGTGAAGTAAAGAGAGCTCTTAAGGTAGCCAAAAGAAAGTTGGGTACTCACAGATAGCCAAGAGGAAGAGAGAGGAGATGTCTAACGTTCCCCGAAAGACCAGGTCATCTTTTGGATATATCTTATTACGTAATTAGTTGTCAACTTGCATGTCGATTTGAGCTAAAGTAGATTCGTTCAATTATCATTAAGAGACAACTAAATTTAGAATATTAAACGATTAATTGCTTTAACCTATATATAGCTACAAAAGAAGCACTCTAGACATTACGAAAAACGCAATACACAATACACAAATAAGAAGATCAATAGCTTTCTAGAGATTAGATTACATGTGTGAAGAATAAACTTCATCCCATAGAGGACCCCCAATCCCACATTGCTAACAAGGACCATAAAAGAGTGTATATAAGTGTGAGCCCACCTCAACTAGCTAGAGGCCTTTTGGGAGTACACCCAAGAGCAAACCCGTGCGCGCCTACGAGCGCAAAGCGGACAACATCTCGCTAGTCCGTGAGGTCGGTTCACACACTTGCACACCAATTCTAACAACATCTACACCACACCAGTTTCCACCTAGGTCTTAGATCTTACCAATTACAATATTGTCTTTTGGGAGAAAAACAAATAAAACTACATCTCTTCTTTATAATAATTTGTAACGGAATAGGGTACCTCAAGACTAAACACAAAGTAGTACCAAGCCACTGTATATGTTTTTGCCATTGCATTGCCTGCTGCTGTTCAAGCTCAGTCTCCTTAGCCATATGTCTCTCTCTTCTCTGATTTGCTATTTGCATTTTTGAACGGGTTCTCAGATCCTTGTTTATGTAATCTAGATCGTGCATCTAAGTACATTATGTCATAAAATTAGGATATGAAATCTGTAGATTAGTGTGAATTCACATAAAATTAGGATATTTAATCTTAGATCATGCATCATTGTACAAACTATTTTTGGGTAAATTTAGATTTTGTATTAATTTAATAAATAACTAACAAGTTTCGTTGCATACTGATAAAACACTTCTCTTTCACATGGGGGAGAGATTCGTGAGGGTGAGGGTGTGCTCTCTCTTTAAGAGAAGTAATAAATGGACCTTTTTTTATATTTGTTTGTTGATTTTTTTTGGAAAAATGGAGAAGGAAACTTGCAAGTTACCCCTGTCAATATATAATTAACAAGTGGTTACTTGCAAGTTTCCTTCTGTCTTTATTGCAAAAAAGATAAACAAATAATCTTTGCTATAAATGACAAGTATAAGACACTAAGACAAATATATGAGACATATTTGTGAGAAACATTTTAAATAGAGAAAAACACATTTTAAATAGAGAAAAACACAGGTAGTGGTTGAGTAAAAACTGCAGTTTATTGGTCTTAAAATTTATTGAGTAAAACTGTGAGATTATTACTTTTGTGGTTAAAAAAGTGAGTATATAATATTTTAGTGTGGGAAATGAGACTCTAATTTTTGGAGTATTATTATTTATTGGCCAAAGTTATTTTCTCCATGTTATTTTTTATTTCCTCCATCATTTGAAAAATCTTCCATGACGTTATTTTTTCCATAAAGGAAGTTATAAAATTGCCCTTTTATCCAATTTTTTCTTCACAAAACCATTACCATAACATACCCATTCTATTTCGTACAACAAAACCCATTCTTCACCCTAGAGAATTACCTTACAAAGAAGAAAACCTATTTTTCACTTATCACTACCTTATAACAGCTGATTCGAAGATAGAGAAAGCTTGGAGAAAGAAATTCTAGGTTTTTCCCCATTATCAAATTTAGGGTTTGTAGTTAGATTTTGTTGTTCGATTTCGATTAGGGTTTGAAGTTAGATTTCTATGTTAGATTCGATTAGGGTTTCATTTGGGGTTTGATTTCATTGTTAGAATCGATTAGGGTTTGATCTTGGGTTCGCCTTGGGATATCCTACTGTTCTGAATTTTTTTTTGCCCACTGAGCATGTGATTCCGAGTAGGGCACTCAGAATCACATGCTCAGTGGGCAAAAAAAAATTCAGAACACTGTGTGTGATTGATAACGAGACAGAGGGTTTGCAACTGATTCCGAGTGGCCCTCTCGGAATCAGTTGCACAGTTTTTTTGAAAAATTGCAACTGATTCCGAGTGGCCCTCTCAGAATTAGATGCACATTTTTTTTCTAAATTACACTTGATTCCTAATGCCCGGTTCGGAAATAGTTGTTTTTCTTTCAGAACTGTAGAAACGGGTTTAGCTGAAAAAAAATAAGTTTCGAAATAGGTATTTTCAAGCTACGAAGTTGTAAAACGTAAAAACAAGTTTAAATTACATTGTTTGTCGATTGAGTGCGGTTCTCCGGCTTTGTTTAGGTTTCTTCATTTTCCATGATTAATCTTTAATAAAATTGAAGTTCTTTATTTTAGGGTTAATTTTAGAGGTAGAATCATATATCTTGGATTAAAGTTAGGTTAATGCTGTGTTTTTTCATATAAGACTATCTATTAGATAAATGACATCTAGTGATAAATTTGACATAAAATAAGGGTAATTTGGTAAAAGCAAGTCACTAGTGTTCTTGAAAGTTTGAAAGATGGAGGAAATAAAAAATAACATGGAGGAAATAGCTTTGGCCTTACTTATTTATCGTATTTTTTGCACTGGTGGGATTATTTTTCAAATACAGATTTATTGTTATGGGTTGTGGTCGTGGTTATGTTATTAAGTCTGATAATGCTTATTTGTAGTTTTGTTATCGGGTCGGTCTGGGTTTGGGCGGAACCGGAACCGACTCGTTAAGCTACCGGGCGGGTCGAACCGGACCGTTAAGCGAAGGGGTCTAAATATTATGGACCGGGACCGGCTCGTTAAGAGTCGAGTCGGTCCGGTCCGACTCTTAACGGGCGGGTTTGTTAGTTTATCATAAATTTTTTAAGGTTTTAGTTAAAAATATACATAGAGTAAGAAAAAAAATTATATATCTCCCTTACCGGGCGGGCCAGTCCAGACCGATAAGAGAGTCAGTCCAAAATTTTAGCTCCCAACTCGCTTCCTAAACTATCCGGACCGGTCTCGGGCGGGTCTTACCAGTCCGGTCCCGAACGGGTTAACGGGTTAGAAGACCCCCTAACCGCTCTACTTATTTGTCATCTCATTACCTTTTACACTTGCACGTTGTGCACTCAATTCTCTCCTCTATCGGATGTCACTCTCACCTTGCATTTGCAAATGCGATATGTTGTAGTGATGCTAGTTGCTTCTAGTTGCTTCTAGGTGTATCACTTCAACAAAGCCGAGAGGAAGGCAGATGGCATGGGAGTTGTGAACGAAAAACCATCATTTTTTCTAGAAGATATATTAGTACTTTTTTGGGATTCCTCCTATAAATAAAGTTAATGGGTGCGAACATACATAAAAGACAGCTAATTATTGATCTCCTGAAGAAGGATACAGTAAACTGATATTTTTTATTATTAACGATATTTAGAATGTTACGCATGCTAACTAAATACGTCTGGATGTTATTATTAACAATATTTAAAATAATACTTTCAATACTTAAAATACTGTAAATAATAATTAGTATATTAATTATTTAAGCTAAATTTTATTATTATAAAAACAAATAAATATTAATATTTTAGCCAAACCCAGCTTCTTACAAAATGAAATTTTTTCTAACTCCCGCTTTTGTTTAGCCAAACCCAAATCGTACAAAATGAAAATGAGAATCGGCCTATGTCAAGGTGTGCTTGCTGCATAGTTAGAACGATTGAAGAAGGTCGGTTATGTCAAATCTATGAAAAGAATAATTTTCATATCTAGATCAGATTTTATAAACTAAAGTAGAAATCAGAATCAACAAACACAGGAAATAGAATTTGAAGAATAGAAGACTGTATCAGATAATTAATCTTTAAAGTGTAAATACCCAAATTCAGATTTTTAAGGAAGGTTATTGCCTTCAACTGATTATGGGTTTGGTGGTTAAAAACATATTTTTTATTTTACGTTTGAGGGTCCATTTCGCAAGCCAATTGACTGCTTGATTTTGGACCCTGTTTATGTGTTTTATAGTCATTGCAGCTTTGATTAACCTTCTACACCAATTCAGAATAGCTTTTAATGGTTCAGGAAATTTACCATTGGCTAACAGAGCATTGCAGCTTTGATTAGCCTTATACACCAATTCAGAATAGCTTTTAATGGTTCAGGAAATTTACCATTAGCTAACAGAGTGACGAAGATCTAAGAATTTGTCTCAATTTCAACTTTATGCCAGCCATTCTTGTTGTATAGAAGTAATCTGTCAAACAGAGCTCTCGATTCATACAAAGCTTGATTTCTCCATTGTCATCTCTAACAATAATACCACATCTTGAGTCTCCATTTGTTTGACAGGAGGTATTGGTGTTTAACTTTAGGAATCAGAAGTAGGTAGTCTCCATTTCAGGTATGTAGGCCTAACTTTAGAGCTTAAGTAGTTTGCACAACCCAACTCTTTAGCTGCAATAGTGTCTTTTCTCTGGTATTTAGGTTTGAGACTATTAGCTTGATCAAGGCAGTAAATTATATAGTTTATGTAGGAAATTGTAGATTTCACACCTTTTATGAATGCAATTAAAATTAGAATCCATATTGTCCACAAGATTAAGGAATACACAATAGTTGTAATATGAACCTCCTACTTCGTAGTCCATAACCAAACTTTTAGCATATGAGCTATAAATATAAATTTTATTAATCTAAATTTTGAAAATTCAGAGTAGAAACACTAAATATTCCAAGCAAAGTCACAACTTATAAAGAGATGTTTAGGAGTTTCAATGTTACAAAAAACTGGCATTTTGAAATCAAGATTAATTTTTTTTTTAAATTTGTGTCAACATGGATAAAGTTTTCAGAAGCTTCCAAGTAAGAAAAGAACATTTTTGAGGGGACACCATATTCCAGATTTTGTTATATAGATTGGACTTATTATAATTGATTCTTATGGAGTTCCAGGTATTTCTTCTGTTTAAATTTGAATCATTCATCCACAATATAGTGTCATTAGCATTACTATTAATACTAGTTTTATGAATTATGTCTAAGGTTGAATTAGATAGAAAGATTTCAAAACATTCATTGTCCCAAGAATTGTCAATCCAAAATCCGTTAACTTTCTTCAATCTAAACCAATAATTATTAACATTATCATTTATAGTAATAAGAGGGGAATGCTTATATCACCTCTTCCAATTCTCCATTTAATATAAGGCTGCTTGATCTTAGCTAACCTCTTCCAAATGTGTGAACCAGTCTTCGAGTATGAAGCTTATAAGAGATTTATGCTTTTGAAGTAAGTGTTATGCATTAAATTAGCCCACGAGCTTTTGTTCATCATAAAATAAATATTAATATTGAAATATACTTGAAAATAAATATTAATATGAATCAAATAATTTTAAATGGATTTTTTTTATAACAATAAAACTTAACTTAAATAATTAATACATGGCTATTATCTACAATATTTTCTAACATTGAAAGCAATAGTATAAAAAAAAGGATACTGATGTCCTTATAAACTTTTAGTCATTATTATTATTATCATAATAATTTTTATAAATAAGCTTATGATTAAGAAAAGAGTAAGATTAATAAATTCTCGTAACTAGTGTTTAAGGGCATCGATAAACATAACCCCTTACAAAATTACATGCTAAGTTAAAGTTGTTCGCGAGACTAATATTTCTTTATTTGTATTTTAATAGTTATCTTGTTCAACCAATTTTTTTATTTTTTAGTGATATTATTTAATATTTGATGATGTTTGACAATGTATAAGATGATGTACGATAATGATGTCATATAGATTTTTTTTTCAATTATGACCTGTTGAACTTACATTTTTAAGTTTACAAGAATAGTAGTTATTAAATTTATAGTCGCCGTTTAATGTCCTACCACCGATAGTTTTCAAGATGATACTTTTGGCTAGATTTTTGGCTTCTTCATTTGTTAGAAAATAAAGTAACGAGACTATTTTCGGCAGCCGATGGTGCGGTTGTCAAGCGATTAAATAGTTAGTAAACATAAAATTAACATTAAGTTTCCAGGTTTTGATGTTTCGTAAATTGTTTTGTTAATTTTCCAGGTTTTGATGTTTTGTACATTGTTAGAGAAATGAAGTTTCCAATCTATTATATTGTAATGAGCTATAATATGTAGTTTCCAATATACAGATTTTAGGCTATACAATTTGATTTGATAAGGATGCATCCGTGTGCAAAGTGCGTCAATAACAAATGTCATTTTAATTCAACAGCGAATTTCAAATATAAACATGAAATACTTACGTAAATAAAATTGTTGTTATTAACAAAACTAAACCTGATTTTATCTTTTTGAGACATAAGAGGATGTAATTTGTAATGGTAGAAAAATGGAACTCAGTTCCATTCATCGTGCTATAAAATGGACTATGCAGTTAGACTTTGATGCGATCATGATCCTCAACTCTAGCATTGTCATCCAGTTTTTTATGTCTACAATGTATTCATAACAATGTCTACTCCGATTGACCTTTACTAACTCATCTCTACCATTAAATATCTACAAAAATCTAACACAATTATTTTTTCACAACCAAAGTCCTATTCACGCAATTTTTTTTTTTAATTTCGTAACCCAATTACTCATGATTTCACGCCCTTAACATTGAATATTTTTTTTATTTAAAACAGTAAGTTCTTTTAACAAAAAATATTTTTTTCAACACAAAAAATGCATATATTTTAGCAACCGTAAAAGTTAGTTGTTTCACACCAAATTAACATTTATTTTCAAAAAACAAGTTGTATGTTGTTTTAGCACACAATTATACTTATTTCACAACCGAATTACACGAAATTACGCAATTTTTTTTTTTAACTTTCATGAATATAGTTTTGTTCGTCTTAAAAAACAACACTAATGGTATTTTGGAAATTTTTTAGAGCTATGGTTTGAAATATATGACATCTAAAAAAACAAATAAACATGAAACAAAAAAACGGTTAATTAATATATTTATATTAATAGAATATCGAGATGATCATCATTAATTAAGTTCTAAACCCAAGTGGTTATGCTTATTTTCTCAAATAAATTATTATAGGTAAATAGTTTTTATTTTTGGTGGGTTTAACTAAAGTTTTTACCTCAAAACTCTAAGTAGTTAAAAAAGAGAGAATGTATTAGTTTTTTAAATCTTTTACCCTTTTGAGCAAAACAAAAAATATTGACTTTCTTTAATTTTGGGTAAAGTTAGCTTTTGGAATCTTGAAACACAAAATCAGCAAACAAACATTCTATTTATATACTAAATTCAAGTTTTTTAACAAAATCTTCAAAAAATTGTTGAAAAACAAACTTCAATTTGTCATAACGAACAAACCTTCTATCTCAAACCTTAACAAAAGAAGCAAACAAATGGAGTCCTTGAAGTTTATTGCTGAAGTTGAAACTACGAATGAGGTAATCTATTGTTTTCGATAGAGTTATAACTATATTTTAGTTGACTCCATCCATGAAGTTTATGGTTTGGAAACATTCTCCATGCAGAACACCGACGGTGTAACTCTTTGGTGTCGTCGGTCTAGGTGTATTGCGTTGTGTTTAGGGTTAGTTTAGGTATCATGCATATTACCACACCGACGGTGTATAGGAGAGCTGTTAGCGGTATATTGTGTTAACACTAGTGGTTGTACGTGCTGGCATTGACGAATACTTCATTTTGGTATAAAATTATATATATGTTTAAAAGTCTCTCCCGATGTGATCTTCACCGCCAGCGCAGTGAACACTGATATAGCACACTTTTTACGTTGTCAGTGTTTTTTTACGTTGTTGGTGCTTACATCTTTCACCGCCAGTGGGAAAATCCATCGACATTGTTGCGAAGGCTCACCAAAGGTTGTATATTAATCCATCAGTGGTGTGGTATCAAGTTGATGTTGTACGACTTTTACACCACCAGCTGGATATCAGGATTACCAAAATTCTGTTTTAGTTTAACCGTGTTCCTTTCATTACAATTTGTGATGGTTGTAAGAGATCAATGAATCTGGATTTGTTGGAGTGGGTTCCGGTACTAAGGATACCGACTTAGCGGGAGAAGATTCTAATGTTAAGGATACGTGCGGTATACTAGAGGTATCGATATAGTGATGTGTTTACCCTAAAAGCGGATACTCGCCCGCGAGTATTTAGTGATCATTTACTTATTTATGATTTTCCCTAAAAAACTATTTAACAAAATTAAAACTAAAAAAACAATATACATAATAATAAATCGAATTTAAACTCACAAACTTAATAAAAAATATATAAAAAATAGCCCCAAAGGGGTAGCCGAGTTGGTTGAGTAAAGCATGCTTGTAACCAAAGGTCATGAGTTCGAGTCCCTCTACATTGTGTGGGGCATACTTTCTTGGCTGAGCATGTCACCTTGTGTGGTTTAGCTTCTAACGTTGGTTTGCAGGCTATTGCGTTAGACTAAGGGTTTACCCTGTGCGCACTCATTGAGTAGCAGCTGTGAGTTCCCTCCGAAAAAAATATAAAAAATATTATAATTACTTGATTTTTTTAATAAATTATATTTGTTATTTAAATAGCGAGATTTATCAAAATTTTAAATCAAATATGCATTTTTATTATTATAAAATATTCAATTTAAATATTTAATTTATTACATATAAAATAATTTTATATAATTTTATATTTAATCAAATATAAATAACCATAAAACTATTAAAAATATAAAATTATAATCAATGAATAATTCAATCATATTATAATATAATTTATAAATTAATAAAACTAAAATATGTTATGTATTAATTAATAATGAGTAATTTACCGATAACCATCATAATAAAAAATATTTACCTATAATAACTCATGTTTTGAGTAAATACTATAGCCACCTGGTTTACCGATAACCACTTTGATTTTTTAATCCAACCTACCTTCGTTTTGTTATAACGATCTTGATCTGTTTTTTTTATTTGGTTAATCTACTCTGCGATTTTAGATCTGTTTTTTTGTTCTTCATTCGATCAATATAATATTATCTTTGCTTTAAACTTTGACCTACATGTTTCTCATGGGACGAATATTGGCTGTTAGTCTTTTATCTTTTTTCCTTTGTTGATATTAGAAAACTAGCTAAAGCACAATCTTTGTGAGGAATTTGATCCCATGAAGTTGCTGGGTATGCCTCGTATGAGAAAGAGATAACTGTGCTTCTCAAAGTTGGTGAAGTAAAGAGAGCTCTTAAGGTAGCCAAAAGAAAGTTGGGTACTCACAGATAGCCAAGAGGAAGAGAGAGGAGATGTCTAACGTTCCCCGAAAGACCAGGTCATCTTTTGGATATATCTTATTACGTAATTAGTTGTCAATTTGCATGTCGATTTGAGCTAAAGTAGATTCGTTCAATTATCATTAAGAGACAACTAAATTTAGAATATTAAACGATTAATTGCTTTAACCTATATATAGCTACAAAAGAAGCACTCTAGACATTACGAAAAACGCAATACACAATACACAAATAAGAAGATCAATAGCTTTCTAGAGATTAGATTACATGTGTGAAGAATAAACTTCATCCCATAGAGGACCCCCAATCCCACATTGCTAACAAGGACCATAAAAGAGTGTATATAAGTGTGAGCCCACCTCAACTAGCTAGAGGCCTTTTGGGAGTACACCCAAGAGCAAACCCGTGCGCGCCTACGAGCGCAAAGCGGACAACATCTCGCTAGTCCGTGAGGTCGGTTCACACACTTGCACACCAATTCTAACAACATGTACTGATTATATTATCTACACCACACCAGTTTCCTCCTAGTTTTCAACTTGGTATTTCATCTCGATGATGACATCTACACCACACCAGTTTCCACCTAGGTCTTAGATCTTACCAATTACAATATTGTCTTGTGGGAGAAAAACAAATAAAACTACATCTCTTCTTTATAATAATTTGTAACGGAATAGGGTACCTCAAGACTAAACACAAAGTAGTACCAAGCCACTGTATATGTTTTTGCCATTGCATTGCCTGCTGCTGTTCAAGCTCAGTCTCCTTAGCCATATGTCTCTCTCTTCTCTGATTTGCTATTTGCATTTTTGAACGGGTTCTCAGATCCTTGTTTATGTAATCTAGATCGTGCATCTAAGTACATTATGTCATAAAATTAGGATATGAAATCTGTAGATTAGTGTGAATTCACATAAAATTAGGATATTTAATCTTAGATCATGCATCATTGTACAAACTATTTTTGGGTAAATTTAGATTTTGTATTAATTTAATAAATAACTAACAAGTTTCGTTGCATACTGATAAAACACTTCTCTTTCACATGGGGGAGAGATTCGTGAGGGTGAGGGTGTGCTCTCTCTTTAAGAGAAGTAATAAATGGACCTTTTTTTATATTTGTTTGTTGATTTTTTTGGAAAAATGGAGAAGGAAACTTGCAAGTTACCCCTGTCAATATATAATTAACAAGTGGTTACTTGCAAGTTTCCTTCTGTCTTTATTGCAAAAAAGATAAACAAATAATCTTTGCTATAAATGACAAGTATAAGACACTAAGACAAATATATGAGACATATTTGTGAGAAACATTTTAAATAGAGAAAAACACATTTTAAATAGAGAAAAACACAGGTAGTGGTTGAGTAAAAACTGCAGTTTATTGGTCTTAAAATTTATTGAGTAAAACTGTGAGATTATTACTTTTGTGGTTAAAAAAGTGAGTATATAATATTTTAGTGTGGGAAATGAGACTCTAATTTTTGGAGTATTATTATTTATTGGCCAAAGTTATTTTCTCCATGTTATTTTTTATTTCCTCCATCATTTGAAAAATCTTGAAACACAAAATCAGCAAACAAACATTCTATTTATATACTAAATTCAAGTTTTTTAACAAAATCTTCAAAAAATTGTTGAAAAACAAACTTCAATTTGTCATAACGAACAAACCTTCTATCTCAAACCTTAACAAAAGAAGCAAACAAATGGAGTCCTTGAAGTTTATTGCTGAAGTTGAAACTACGAATGAGGTAATCTATTGTTTTCGATAGAGTTATAACTATATTTTAGTTGACTCCATCCATGAAGTTTATGGTTTGGAAACATTCTCCATGCAGAACACCGACGGTGTAACTCTTTGGTGTCGTCGGTCTAGGTGTATTGCGTTGTGTTTAGGGTTAGTTTAGGTATCATGCATATTACCACACCGACGGTGTATAGGAGAGCTGTTAGCGGTATATTGTGTTAACACTAGTGGTTGTACGTGCTGGCATTGACGAATACTTCATTTTGGTATAAAATTATATATATGTTTAAAAGTCTCTCCCGATGTTATCTTCACCGCCAGCGCAGTGAACACTGATATAGCACACTTTTTACGTTGTCAGTGTTTTTTTACGTTGTTGGTGCTTACATCTTTCACCGCCAGTGGGAAAATCCATCGACATTGTTGCGAAGGCTCACCAAAGGTTGTATATTAATCCATCAGTGGTGTGGTATCAAGTTGATGTTGTACGACTTTTACACCACCAGCTGGATATCAGGATTACCAAAATTCTGTTTTAGTTTAACCGTGTTCCTTTCATTACAATTTGTGATGGTTGTAAGAGATCAATGAATCTGGATTTGTTGGAGTGGGTTCCGGTACTAAGGATACCGACTTAGCGGGAGAAGATTCTAATGTTAAGGATACGTGCGGTATACTAGAGGTATCGATATAGTGATGTGTTTACCCTAAAAGCGGATACTCGCCCGCGAGTATTTAGTGATCATTTACTTATTTATGATTTTCCCTAAAAAACTATTTAACAAAATTAAAACTAAAAAAACAATATACATAATAATAAATCGAATTTAAACTCACAAACTTAATAAAAAATATATAAAAAATAGCCCCAAAGGGGTAGCCGAGTTGGTTGAGTAAAGCATGCTTGTAACCAAAGGTCATGAGTTCGAGTCCCTCTACATTGTGTGGGGCATACTTTCTTGGCTGAGCATGTCACCTTGTGTGGTTTAGCTTCTAACGTTGGTTTGCAGGCTATTGCGTTAGACTAAGGGTTTACCCTGTGCGCACTCATTGAGTAGCAGCTGTGAGTTCCCTCCGAAAAAAATATAAAAAATATTATAATTACTTGATTTTTTTAATAAATTATATTTGTTATTTAAATAGCGAGATTTATCAAAATTTTAAATCAAATATGCATTTTTATTATTATAAAATATTCAATTTAAATATTTAATTTATTACATATAAAATAATTTTATATAATTTTATATTTAATCAAATATAAATAACCATAAAACTATTAAAAATATAAAATTATAATCAATGAATAATTCAATCATATTATAATATAATTTATAAATTAATAAAACTAAAATATGTTATGTATTAATTAATAATGAGTAATTTACCGATAACCATCATAATAAAAAATATTTACCTATAATAACTCATGTTTTGAGTAAATACTATAGCCACCTGGTTTACCGATAACCACTTTGATTTTTTAATCCAACCTACCTTCGTTTTGTTATAACGATCTTGATCTGTTTTTTTTATTTGGTTAATCTACTCTGCGATTTTAGATCTGTTTTTTTGTTCTTCATTCGATCAATATAATATTATCTTTGCTTTAAACTTTGACCTACATGTTTCTCATGGGACGAATATTGGCTGTTAGTCTTTTATCTTTTTTCCTTTGTTGATATTAGAAAACTAGCTAAAGCACAATCTTTGTGAGGAATTTGATCCCATGAAGTTGCTGGGTATGCCTCGTATGAGAAAGAGATAACTGTGCTTCTCAAAGTTGGTGAAGTAAAGAGAGCTCTTAAGGTAGCCAAAAGAAAGTTGGGTACTCACAGATAGCCAAGAGGAAGAGAGAGGAGATGTCTAACGTTCCCCGAAAGACCAGGTCATCTTTTGGATATATCTTATTACGTAATTAGTTGTCAATTTGCATGTCGATTTGAGCTAAAGTAGATTCGTTCAATTATCATTAAGAGACAACTAAATTTAGAATATTAAACGATTAATTGCTTTAACCTATATATAGCTACAAAAGAAGCACTCTAGACATTACGAAAAACGCAATACACAATACACAAATAAGAAGATCAATAGCTTTCTAGAGATTAGATTACATGTGTGAAGAATAAACTTCATCCCATAGAGGACCCCCAATCCCACATTGCTAACAAGGACCATAAAAGAGTGTATATAAGTGTGAGCCCACCTCAACTAGCTAGAGGCCTTTTGGGAGTACACCCAAGAGCAAACCCGTGCGCGCCTACGAGCGCAAAGCGGACAACATCTCGCTAGTCCGTGAGGTCGGTTCACACACTTGCACACCAATTCTAACAACATGTACTGATTATATTATCTACACCACACCAGTTTCCACCTAGGTCTTAGATCTTACCAATTACAATATTGTCTTGTGGGAGAAAAACAAATAAAACTACATCTCTTCTTTATAATAATTTGTAACGGAATAGGGTACCTCAAGACTAAACACAAAGTAGTACCAAGCCACTGTATATGTTTTTGCCATTGCATTGCCTGCTGCTGTTCAAGCTCAGTCTCCTTAGCCATATGTCTCTCTCTTCTCTGATTTGCTATTTGCATTTTTGAACGGGTTCTCAGATCCTTGTTTATGTAATCTAGATCGTGCATCTAAGTACATTATGTCATAAAATTAGGATATGAAATCTGTAGATTAGTGTGAATTCACATAAAATTAGGATATTTAATCTTAGATCATGCATCATTGTACAAACTATTTTTGGGTAAATTTAGATTTTGTATTAATTTAATAAATAACTAACAAGTTTCGTTGCATACTGATAAAACACTTCTCTTTCACATGGGGGAGAGATTCGTGAGGGTGAGGGTGTGCTCTCTCTTTAAGAGAAGTAATAAATGGACCTTTTTTTATATTTGTTTGTTGATTTTTTTTGGAAAAATGGAGAAGGAAACTTGCAAGTTACCCCTGTCAATATATAATTAACAAGTGGTTACTTGCAAGTTTCCTTCTGTCTTTATTGCAAAAAAGATAAACAAATAATCTTTGCTATAAATGACAAGTATAAGACACTAAGACAAATATATGAGACATATTTGTGAGAAACATTTTAAATAGAGAAAAACACATTTTAAATAGAGAAAAACACAGGTAGTGGTTGAGTAAAAACTGCAGTTTATTGGTCTTAAAATTTATTGAGTAAAACTGTGAGATTATTACTTTTGTGGTTAAAAAAGTGAGTATATAATATTTTAGTGTGGGAAATGAGACTCTAATTTTTGGAGTATTATTATTTATTGGCCAAAGTTATTTTCTCCATGTTATTTTTTATTTCCTCCATCATTTGAAAAATCTTGAAACACAAAATCAGCAAACAAACATTCTATTTATATACTAAATTCAAGTTTTTTAACAAAATCTTCAAAAAATTGTTGAAAAACAAACTTCAATTTGTCATAACGAACAAACCTTCTATCTCAAACCTTAACAAAAGAAGCAAACAAATGGAGTCCTTGAAGTTTATTGCTGAAGTTGAAACTACGAATGAGGTAATCTATTGTTTTCGATAGAGTTATAACTATATTTTAGTTGACTCCATCCATGAAGTTTATGGTTTGGAAACATTCTCCATGCAGAACACCGACGGTGTAACTCTTTGGTGTCGTCGGTCTAGGTGTATTGCGTTGTGTTTAGGGTTAGTTTAGGTATCATGCATATTACCACACCGACGGTGTATAGGAGAGCTGTTAGCGGTATATTGTGTTAACACTAGTGGTTGTACGTGCTGGCATTGACGAATACTTCATTTTGGTATAAAATTATATATATGTTTAAAAGTCTCTCCCGATGTGATCTTCACCGCCAGCGCAGTGAACACTGATATAGCACACTTTTTACGTTGTCAGTGTTTTTTTACGTTGTTGGTGCTTACATCTTTCACCGCCAGTGGGAAAATCCATCGACATTGTTGCGAAGGCTCACCAAAGGTTGTATATTAATCCATCAGTGGTGTGGTATCAAGTTGATGTTGTACGACTTTTACACCACCAGCTGGATATCAGGATTACCAAAATTCTGTTTTAGTTTAACCGTGTTCCTTTCATTACAATTTGTGATGGTTGTAAGAGATCAATGAATCTGGATTTGTTGGAGTGGGTTCCGGTACTAAGGATACCGACTTAGCGGGAGAAGATTCTAATGTTAAGGATACGTGCGGTATACTAGAGGTATCGATATAGTGATGTGTTTACCCTAAAAGCGGATACTCGCCCGCGAGTATTTAGTGATCATTTACTTATTTATGATTTTCCCTAAAAAACTATTTAACAAAATTAAAACTAAAAAAACAATATAGATAATAATAAATCGAATTTAAACTCACAAACTTAATAAAAAATATATAAAAAATAGCCCCAAAGGGGTAGCCGAGTTGGTTGAGTAAAGCATGCTTGTAACCAAAGGTCATGAGTTCGAGTCCCTCTACATTGTGTGGGGCATACTTTCTTGGCTGAGCATGTCACCTTGTGTGGTTTAGCTTCTAACGTTGGTTTGCAGGCTATTGCGTTAGACTAAGGGTTTACCCTGTGCGCACTCATTGAGTAGCAGCTGTGAGTTCCCTCCGAAAAAAATATAAAAAATATTATAATTACTTGATTTTTTTAATAAATTATATTTGTTATTTAAATAGCGAGATTTATCAAAATTTTAAATCAAATATGCATTTTTATTATTATAAAATATTCAATTTAAATATTTAATTTATTACATATAAAATAATTTTATATAATTTTATATTTAATCAAATATAAATAACCATAAAACTATTAAAAATATAAAATTATAATCAATGAATAATTCAATCATATTATAATATAATTTATAAATTAATAAAACTAAAATATGTTATGTATTAATTAATAATGAGTAATTTACCGATAACCATCATAATAAAAAATATTTACCTATAATAACTCATGTTTTGAGTAAATACTATAGCCACCTGGTTTACCGATAACCACTTTGATTTTTTAATCCAACCTACCTTCGTTTTGTTATAACGATCTTGATCTGTTTTTTTTATTTGGTTAATCTACTCTGCGATTTTAGATCTGTTTTTTTGTTCTTCATTCGATCAATATCTTCGGCAATTATTAGTCGTTTCTTTTTTATTCTTCTTTGTTTATCGATCGTTTATTTATAACTCTGGTGTTTTTTGTTTTTGTTTTTTTGGTATTTTTTATCGTGTCGAGTTATTTTGTTTTTTTTATAGTTATGATCGTTTTGTTATGTTGATTCTTCATTTTGATACATTCACGTAAATATTTTGACAATTATCCAAAACTAGTGATTTATGGGTTAATATATTTGGGTGCAAAATTATGTGTTACCAGATTGTGAAATTACGTTATAAATCATTGCGCAATTGTTTTGTAAAATTATGTTATTGGTGGTTGCATAAAAAAGTTGCGTAATTACGTTATGGGTGGCTGCGTAAAAGGGGTTGCGAAATTATGTTACAGGTGGTTGCATAAAAGGATTGTGAAATTACGTTATAATTGATCATTTAAAATACAAATGTAATTGTGTTACGATTTTATGGCTTAATTGGTTGTATAATTACTTTATAAATGATTGTAGTTTGTGAAATAATAATATATAAAGTAATGATAAAATAAAATTAATACTTTAAATAAAAAAATTTATAGTTTAAATATATACCTCTTTTATAAATAGAACATCATTGTGAATTAAATATACAATATTTATCAATATCTTATCGCATGTTTATTCTTAAGAAATAAGGTGTTCATTGAAGTTTATTGTTCAAGTTGAAACTAAAACTGAGGTAATATTGTCTTTCTTAGAGTTAGAACTAGATTTTAGTTGACTTCATCCACAAAGTTTCTGATTTGGAAACATTCTTCGTGCAAACACCGACGATAGAACTATTTGGCGTCGTCGGTCTAGGTGTAGTACGTTATCTATAGGGGTAGCTTAGGTATGATGCATGTTTGGAAGTCTCTGGTGGTGTAACATTGGAGCACTTGCGGTGCACCATCACCACGCCGACGGTGTGTAAGAGAGCCGTTAGCGGTATATTGTGTTAAGACTAGTGGTTGTGCGTGCTGACATTGACAAATACTTCATTTTTGGTATAAAATCTATATAGAACTCACTCCGTCGAATAACCGTCCATTATTCTAACGGATAGAGACTTAGTGTTGGTTATGACGATTGATCTAGTGTTTCCCAAAACAACCCACTTGTTATGTCGATGGAAAATTAACATGAACGAACTAGCTAAATTAAAAAATTATCAATAATAAAAAAGTATCCGATGCATTTTTGAAGGTGTTGAATAACATGATATTTTCGAACACAAAACTCTCATTCAATAGCTATCGGGCCGAAATGCTCCAGGACTTCAAAGATTATTTGAAAGCAATTGAATATACCCAAAGTTGGTTAGATCCTTACAATGATTAGTTTATCACGTGAAAAACTAATAAATTCTTGCACTTTAGTAACAAAACCACCGACCGCGTTGAAAGTGTTCATTGCACACTTAAGTGTACCTTTGGTACGAGCAAAGATATTTTTGAGTTTTTTTGTTAAAGGTTCATACTTTGCTCAGTTTGCAGCATGGATTCATTAGAGGGTCGTTCCAGAAGATTTGAGTTTTAATCCTAAATTTCTTTTCGCACAAAGTCTACGATGATGTAAGAGGTGACGTATCTCACGAATCTTTAGAAATGTTTTCTATGGAGGTAGAATGTTCCCAAAATATGGTAGTTAATAACGATTAGTTAATAAAAATTTAAATTTCTCATGTCTTATACGAACTACATACGATACACCTTTCATGTGGTATAAAATCAAATCACGTGGTCATCCGTTAAGAAAGAAAAAACATTTATTTGTGCATCGAACTCATCCTTTAAGCGAGAAAAATAGTGACACAAATATGTATTAGAGAGGGAGAAAGTGAGTGAGCCATCCTTACGCCAAACTTTCAATACTCCATCGACCATTATGCGAGAGAACGAAACTCCACCGATCAAAGTACTGAAAATAGTTAGAGTAACAAAAAAATAGGTATTGAAGGAGAACATATATAAACTAGTTAATGTTGTCATGCAAAACGAAGATAATGCATAGAGGACGTGTACAAAAAAATGGTTTAGCGTAGTGTTGCTGAAAACATCTTTCATTTTAGAGCCGAATGATAAAATAAAGCACGTGGTTATCCATTAACGAAACAAAAAAACATTTATTTGTGCATCAAATTCGTCCACTAAGCAAGACAAATCACGACACAGACATTTGTTAGATGGGGAGAAAGCGAGTGAACCATTGTTACGCCAAATTTTCAATACTCCATCGACCATTATGCGAGGGAACAGAACTCCACTTTGTAGCGCAGTCGGGTATGAATGATATTAATTTCACTTATTTTCCTTTTACAATGAGCACCCGCTCCGATGTGAGAGAGGAAGGAAATTGCGTTGGGTTGGGTGAATGACAACCAATTTATCAATGTAAATATCAACTAAAACATTCGGTTTTCGTTATAATAGTTTTTAGATAGTTACATTATAATTTTTTTCTTATGAAGCTTACCAATACAGCTGAAGGTTCGTGTAACAAGATACATCCGTCTTGTACAAAATTGAGGAAAGAATCTGACAAATCTAGGGCTTGGCAATTACCGATTATCCTGCAAGCGATATGTTAAAATTCAAAGACGTTTTTTGAAGTAACCGATCTATCCACTTTCATTAAATTGACGTGTAAAATTATCATCAAACTATTTCTCATTGTAATTTATTTACTATTTTCCAAGGACAAAACTTGTCTGCCACCTACAGGTTTACTAGTTTTATAATCCTATCGAACTTGATCTCATTAAATTTTATCAACTTCAATAATCTATTTATATTGCTTGTTTGTGTCTGTATTTTGATTATGTTTTGCGTATGAATTGTGTAATTTTATAATTATGTCAAGTAGTATATGTCTAATGTTTTAATATATTTTCAGCAGGTACATCGCTGATAACGAGACAAATCATCAACCGCGTAAACATAACACACCGTCGGCGTGAACCGTAAAATAAAATAATAATTTAAAAATTAAAATTTACACTCCACCAACAACACACGATTCACAAGCGGATGGTGCATACACCTACACTGTTGGTGCGAGATTTTTACACCGCCATTGTTGCGTTAATGTTACCGATGCTGGAACTTTACAGAACCATTGTTTAATTTCCCCAGCGGTGCTTTATTTTTACACTACCAGCATCATAAGGTACTTGCCGTTGTTAGATTTTACATGTGCAGTTTACACCTTAGTAGATTTTACATGTATACACCAGCGCCGCAAAACTATGAAATGCTAAAATAAATACATATTAGTCAACCAACTTAACTCAATATTTAGACCAACATGTATTGATATCACCAGATAAATTCAACAAATACACATAAAACTTCGTAAGGTGAGATTAAAATTATTATTACATACTATAAGTTTGGAGGCATAAAATTTAACATAAAAACATACTAAGGTGAGAATTAAAGTTGTCATTACATATTATAAGTTTGGAGGTAGAAAAATTAAACATAAAAACATCGTAATGTGAGATAAAGTCTCGATGTGAACCACAAAATCTCCACCATCACATATTGCAGAAAGCTGATGAGACATAATGATATCCTTAGGATCAAACTTCACCAACATACAATAACGTGTTGACATCATCATAAGCTTGTTACATTGGGTAAAGCATATCGATCATCTACATGTATCAGACACAAGTAGCGAAAACAGATTAGTCCAACATCCATTCATACCATATTCATAGATTCTCAAATTTGAATAATTCACAAATTCTTGCATGTAGCAATTCCTATGACCTACTGCACAACAAATTTGTCATTGTTGTATAAATAATTGCACCTTTTTAGGATTCAACTCCTCAAGTAGCCGCATCTGCTTGAAACTTTGTGTGGCTAATTCAAAAATCAAAAGATTGGAATCTAGCCAATAAATAACTTTCATTACAATGTAACTCTGTAGAATTTGGTGCTTTATCAATACAGTTTACGATTTTTCAAGGTTATCCAAACTTATGCGAGTAAAAGCACAATTTAGCTATAGGATACATGAAATTAGGAAAAAAAAAACAAGTTTGTAATCATCGGTAGTCATTATAACCAAAACCAAGATTCTTTTTACATATATGCATTCTAGGTAATTATTTACAAACACAATACATAGGTTCTATAAGCACACCCTAACTTCATCGTACGTGTATCGTGAGATGCAAACTAAACAATTGAAAGATAACAATAATTCAAAATACTCATTGGTTGAAGATTTTAAAATTCTGAGCGCTGATCTATGGCCAAAGAGAGATATTACAATCAAAATACTGTATTCTATCACTTCGATTCCAAATGAATTTATTACACAAAGATCCTTGTTTTAAATTAAGTTTAGCGAACCTTGAACTTGATATTAAAGAACATCATGGTTTTGATACGCACTAGAATCTGCACAAAAGCTTCGGCGGTAGCCTTGACAATATGTTTTTGATGATGGTTTCTGGTATTGTCGTCATTAGGATTTCACTGAAAGAATTACAAAAATGAAACAAGATTATCAATTAGGTCAACAGAAAAAACTATAAAAAAATACATGTTTTCTGTCTTCGATGCTGCCGGTGTAATGCGCTACGTAAATATATTACACCGTTAGTGTCTAACGTTGCAACGTTGTTTTACACGGCCAGTAGAGTACACTGGTAGCGTCGTTTTACGCTACCAGTAGAGCACACAGGCAGCAACAAAATTTAATTTGAAGCCACTTACGGTGGAATTGTTTAGCTAAACCACTTCAATGGTGGTAATAAATAAATGATCCTAATATAAATTTTAAAAAATAAAATAAAACCAATTACATAATTATTTATTAGAAAAAGTAAACCAAAGAAGTTTGGACAATAAACTGATATACTGAAATAAATAGAAAGAAAGTTCACCTAAATAGGAAACTTTCCTGTTTACAAGTCAACACCCCCTTCGCTATCTATTCCTTTCGTTATTTTCTTGCATTTGCAATCAGGTATCCTTATTTTCCATTGATTGAACTATTTTTTTTGTTTTTAGTTGATTATCTTTGATTATAACCTCTTGGGTGTGTTGTGCTTAGTTTGATATCTCGGATTACATATTAAGAAATTGACATGATCTCATTGCAGGCTCTACGATGGAGATGCCGGAGCTGCTCGATGAAAATGTATTTGATATACTCTCAAGGCTGCCTGTGAAGTCTCTGATGCGCTTCAAATGCGTTTCCAAGCCATGGTGTGCACTCATCTCGGACCCCAAATTTATCGAAGCTCACCTTTTTCGAGTAGACCAAATGAGCGGTAAGATTCTTTTGTCTACCCGACCTCGTGCCTCGATCATGGATTATGAAGATTGCGAAAACACAATTGTGGAGCTCAACTATCCAGATACGATTCAAAAATCCTGTAAGCTGGCTGAATTTGTAGGATCTTGTAATGGTCTGGTATGTTTATTCCTCTGGGGTTTTGATTTTATCGTATGGAATCCATCTACTAGGGAGTTTAGGAATCTACCTCCCCTTACCCCATCTGACGTAATCGACATATTTCACCCTTCGGAAACCAGTTATTTCTACTTCTATGGATTTGGATATGACTCGTCAATTGACGATTACAAAGTAGCCATAGGTTTTTCATCCATACATTCTTTTGAAAATGATCGTTCACCATATTGCGAAGTTCAAGTCTTCCCCCTAAAGTCTAACAAATGGACATCTTATAGATTTAACAATGTTGGTTATTACCTTAGAGGCCGTAGTATTTTTTTGAATGGAAATTTCCATTGGCTCTCCATAAGCCGTAAACGATTTGACGAAAAACCTGTAGTTATGTCGTTTAATATAAAAGAGGAGAAATTCACGAAGGTTGTACCACTCCCTGCGGAGGTGCGGAGCTGCAACGTTTTGTGTTCGTTTGAAAATTCCCTTTTCGTAACCACCGAATGTAGTGATTTTGATTTGGATTGCGATGCGTGGGAAAAGAACATGGATGATGCTGTTGAGGATCCTTGGAAAAAAATATACCGTTTTCAACCTCCGAGTTGCACTCATCAACTACTTTTTACAAGAAATCGCAAACTTATGGTGAGTACAGGTGTGACTAAGCTAGGCACGTATGATCTAGAAGCTATGACTCGTAACGTATTCCAGGTCAACAGTTCAATACCTTTCGATGGGATACTCTTTCTAGAGACTTTGGTTTCACCCAATTAAAAGCCACTCTTACCAGAACCAGTCATTGATTGTATCTTTTTCTCAATTTCTTGTTTTTAAAGTTGAATGTTGAAAACTCATTGTCTGATATCGATGATAAGTTGAAACCGGTGGTTGATCTTAAGGGGCCTTTCCCATTCAATCAAGTAACATTGGCTTTCTCATACTTGAAACCGGTGGTTGATCCTGAGGGACCTTTTTCCTATTTCTTGAAAGAAATGTTACAAGACAGAAAAGTATTAATAGGGCCGATGGTATATTTGTAAGTTCGTAAGAGATCTCTGAGTAAATCAGAGTCCCGTCTTATATAAATATCAGTAATTGTGACTGTAATGGAATCAATGAGGTCAGACTAAAAGAAGTATAGATCAGAGCATATGTTTTGGGAGGATCGGTCGTTTCAAAATTCTACATTGGCGTTGTTTGATCCAGTTTTTCTAGCTTTACCACAATATGCAGAATCTTGAAAATATGCTTTAGATTAATAACATCATATTAGTCATTAGTGACAATCATTCAAAAAATATAGTTTCTCAAGTATTTAGTATCAAAACATGACTACTTTGAGAGGGTTGTACTGATGAATCGTTCGTCAAAACTGCAGAAAAACATAAGATATTTTTGTGCTTTTCCTATTAAGCAAGAGAAAATGAAACAAAAAAACATTGGGCGGTTTGCTTCTCTGGTTTTCGGAAATTTACTATTTGGTTCGATCTTCAAAACTGCAGTCGAAATGTTTGAAGAAAAAATGACAGAAATATGTTTGTGGTTTTGGCTTAACAAATGCCAATACATAAACCTCCTATACATTGACGTTACAACTCGAAGCTCAAAGTTGTAAATCTCAACATGTTTCAAAATCTTACTATAGCAGACCACAACCCAGCAAATTGATAAATCAATTTACACACTAAATTCTTAGTTCAAGCTTAAGTATTGAGATTTGGACCATCTTCTTCATAATGCTCAAATCCAACTCGGTTACTACAGTTTGGCCCATAACGCTTTTTCACCCCTCAATTTAGTTAATTATATAATTTAATTAACTCGATTACTTTTTATTATTGGAAGACCTTAAGACAATGACCGGATATATATATATTTAGCATGTAGCATGTCGATCTAAATTATGTCGGTCTGTAAATATATTCCTCCAATCTTGCACTTGGACCGCCGTATGCTACTCAATAATATATATTCAACTCTCGTGAATCCATTGTCAATGGCCGAACGATACAACCCCGTACATGACTGATAACAATAAAAGACCAAATACTTCTTTCTCGTGTCATGAACAATATGATGCAACTGTAATCACGTTATTACTACCAATTAATTACCTGGGCCAATTATGGAATATGGCCTAAGATGGCTTGTAATCACACATCCCTGTTCTTAAATGCTTATTACTTTTACAAATCTAATACAATACACATATCAATAAATATAACCAAGTATATATATATATATGTTGCAATAAACCTTTAAGTACACAATAGTGCAAAATATATCATCATATTCTATTACAAACTCTCACTAAAACTAACAATCCTCTAAATCAACTACACCATATTTATAGTGTGTCCATAAAAAACCTTAGGCAAAATCTTCTTTCTTAGCATACCTGCTATCATGGAGTTTGCGTTGATATGTTCTATATTTATCTGATCCATATGAACTTTCTCTTTAACATACGTGAAATCTATGTCTATGTGTTTGGATTTAGACGAGCTCATGTTAATTTTAGATTACTACACTGGAAAATTGTTTTCGCAATACAAGCTCATTGGACCTTCTACCCCTTGTACAATGAGCAACCTGGTGGTAAAATTTTGTGACCATAATACACGGTTCGATGCCTCAAAACACACAACGAATTATGCTTTTATGGTGGACGATGCAACAAGTGTTACCTTTACACTTTTCTAGGATGTTGCACCTCCGACCATTAAAATATGTTGCCCGAAGTGATTTTCAGTGTGTCTATGCATTCAGCAAAATCCGAGTCGCAATACCCAATGATATCTAGCCTTTCCGACTTTTTATATGTTAACATGTGCACGTTTGTTCCTTGAAAATACTAGAGTACCCTTTTAACTTCCTTAGTGATCCATGCATGGGTTACTAACATATCTCCCCAACGTATTTACAATAAAGGCAATGTTCGGCCATAGGGACCGTTTTTATTTCCTCAACCTCAAATGTTGTCTTAGGATATTGACCTAGGATAAGTCTTTCACCCTTGGCCATAGGGGTACTTAGGGGTACCAGTGACGAGAAGCCACTTTCAGCCCATAAACAGATTTCTTAAGCCTAATAATCAGATCCTTTGAATTTCTTACTACAAAGTGTTTCGGTCGCACCATATAGATCGTTTCTTTAATATTATCACCGAGAAAAGTGCTCTTAACATCCATTTGATGGAGCTCAAGGTCAAATCATCGACATCGAAGATAAATCTTCTTTAATACTGATCCCTTCATGTGCAGTATAACATCTTGCTATAAACATGCTTTAGGTATTTCCACATTACCCAAGGAATTTTGTTTGGTTTTTTAAAGCCACTTAAAACCAATTACCTTTTCTAGGTAATGAGATAAGTTCCAATACCGCATTGTCTTGTGTCGATTTATACTCTATCTACATGGTGTCGATCGACCATAAAACTTAGTATTTTTATAAAAAAAATTAATGAATTGAGTTGATAAAATATTTTTTATGCAGTTTAGTTTTTTAGTAAATTAAGTGCTTAACTCACTTCTGATGTTGCGTAATGGTTATTCAAGTAAACATAAGCATTCGAGTAAACGTAAACAACATGAATGATTAATAGAAAAACCTTAAAATAACATAACATAATATGCAAATACATAACCAAACTATCCATTCGTGGTACAATAAAAAATCAAGAAATCATAACCAACATAAGTGTTAGAAAAGTAATATATAGTCTTGGATAAAGACAAAAATATCAAGAAAGCAAAACCAAAATAAGTCATATAACAAGAACAATGAGCTAATGAGAAGTGAGCTGCATCACTTGTTTCTTAAAGAGCCTAAAACCATTCAAGCCATCCCTCGTGCAGATGCTGTTTATAGCAGGAACAACCTCAACTACTCGAAAGTGGTTGTATATCAAAAACTCTAACATGACCACAAAACCGTATAGGTTATGCTTTGAAGATTATGAAGTATCCCTCAGAGCATGATAAAGGAAAGCCAATACATTAGTCCCCTAAGCTATATCCCAAAACCCAGAATCCATGTTGTCCAGACCGTAGAGATGTCAACCTTCATGCTTTTCTGATTAGTATATGTGAATATAGTGCACCTGAATAAAAACATAAATTACACGTGATGCCTGGAGGATAACCTCTTATTCGGTGAAGTGAAAGAACCATTCCTCAATAAATGTTGCACGAAACCATTTAAATTTAAACTTCAGTCCTCGTGTGGAAATCAACTCGGTAAGGACCTCGTCAACTATGAGTTCCAATGAACTTGCATTATACGTACAAGGCTTATCTCGTGGCCTTAATCACATTCAGTGTTCTACTAACTACAAGGAGGCCTGTAATGACATTAGTCCCCCAAGCTATATCCCAAAACCCAGAATCCATGTTGTCCAGACCGTAGAGATGTCAACCTTCATACTTTTCTGATTAGTATATGTGAATATAGTGCACCTGAATAAAAACATAAATTATACGTGATGCATGAAGGATAGTCTCTTATTCGGTCAAGTGAAAGAACTATTCCTCAATAAATGTTGCACGAAACCATTTAAATTTAAACTTCAATCCTCGTGTGGAAACCAACTCGGTAAGGACCTCGTCAACTATGAGTTCTAATGAACTTGCATTATACGTATAAGGCTTATCTCGTGGCATTAATTACATTCAGTGTTCTACTAACTACAAGGAGGCCTGTAATGACATTAGAATAATCTAAAATGAGTGTCATCTTTAGAACTAAAATATGATGGTCTATTGGTTCCAACACTCAACAAATACCTCATCCAACTTTGAATGAGTGTAATAGTTTAGGAGGTGAGCTATGAAATATCCAAACGAAGTAGGAGCGATATGACTATCTACCTCGGGTTGTGCTGTCAAGTCACACATACGAAGCATATTATAATGTACCTAGATTCTAAGATAACTACATGGTTATAAAACATGTTTTGAACCCTTATGGATGCAGCACAATGATCTTTCAATGTGCTCCTCCGATTTCTTATCAATGTTAGATCGTCTGTATTTTTTGCGTACTAGTTTGACCTTTTCCGTTTCAATGGAATTAAAAAGGTAAATATTTTTTCCCAAGATTCTCAAGTCTAGAGCGTGGCAGGTGGTCTGTCCGCATATTGAACGACCTAAGTCAATAAAATAATAAAAGTTAGATAAAAAAGTAAAATAAATACAAAAACAAGTATTAGTAACAAAATTATACAACAAACAAATGCTAAAAACTAAATAAACACGAAAAATAAGGTTAGTGGGTAGAAAAATTTGAAAACTCAAATGGACTTCCCCTCAAAAGTTTGGAAAAAATCAGAAAAAAGTAAAAACAAAATCGTTCGTGTGCCATATGTGCATTAGCTAATCTTCATAGGTGCATCGGTTACGCCTCTATGATGCAGGTGTTGTGTGATTAGGCAAAGTTTTGTACTTAGAGGAAATCGGAAAAATAAAATATAGAAAACCTCTTATGGACAATTTACGATTATGTAACTTAAAACGACTATTTTTTAATAAATTGTAAACTTCGGGAATGGACCATAACTAGTATTTTTTTCTAGACATCTGGGACCCAATGAATGTATTATAAAAGTATACCACCTCTTTTGGGGAAAAGTGATTGATGAATGATTAAATATTAATGTTTGTGACTTTCTCTATCTAGATTGTGTAACTTTGGTCTCTCTATATTATATGTAGTTACTTATACTAAGAATTTAGTCCAAACATTGTTTTATCAACTATTTTTTTCTAAAGGATTATTGGGACGATCATTTGCACCGTCTGTGTGAAGCGGTTTGGTATCCTAAATTATTTTCCAAAATCATGGATGTGATTTTGAAAAACTTAGATATGAAAATTCGAGAGTTAATAATTTTATAACCAAAAAAGGATCTGAATGGCATCCCATTAGTGAAAACATAAAAGAACAACAACATGATGATTAATATGGTGAAGATATATTAGAAGATTCTATCTTAGTGTCTCGAAGAAAAGAACTCTTAGATGAAATTGAAAAGTTAAATTCTTAAATAGATGTTGCGTGTTAACCTTTAAAAATATTCGATCAGAGATTCAAAAGGAATGTGTGACTGAGAAATAAAAACTGAATGATAACCATCAAACCGATGATAAGCAAGATACATATCAAATGCGTAGTCGTTATTCTTCAAGGAGAAAAGTGAAACCTATGCATCATTATAGGTCATCTGAATCTAATGATTATTCAAGTTACGATTCAAGTGAATTATCCTCCTCGGAGAGGGCTAGCCATCGAGAAAGAAGTAAGATGAGGAGATATTCGATAAGATACATAAGAGATCATTGAGTATCTCATCAGGCTAATGATTCGAGGAAAGAAAAGGTGCAAGTGTCTGAGAACCATGCTAAAAAAATAATATGTTACAACACACGTCCAAATTCTTTCGGGAGTCAAAACTTTGAATATCCGGTAAGCAATTAGTTCACAATTCTATCTGAATAAGTTTGGTATGCAATGGAAAATGAAGGTCATATAGCTAAAATTTATAGGGCTGGTCATAATTTGATATCTTCTCATCTCTCATCGGAAATTATCTCAAGTAATATACCGAAGTATTTTGACATCTCAAAGTTAGAGAAATTCGATGGAACTCAAGACTCGGATAACCATATCGAATAATTTTTTTAAATGACTAATTATGATGATGATGATGTTAAATTTATTTACATGGATTTCTCCCAAACATTCAAGGGTGTAACTTCAAAATGGTATAATCGACTTCAACAAGGACATATAAAATATTTCGATATGTTTTGGAATATTTTCGGACAACATTTTGAAGAAAGCAAAAAGTTCCAAGCTAATGGTGATACTATAATATACCGTAAACAAAATATTGGGGAACGTTTGAAGGATTATACTAATCATTTTATCAAGGTAAAAACTAATATAAAAATTGCGAGGATCACGTGGTTTTGGCAGCATTTTAGATGAGACTTCTCCTAGGGATACTGAAGGATGCTATGGCAGAAAGGAAAGCTATGACGTTTGGAGAATTATTGGACCAAGTTGAAAAAAGAATCTTAGTAAAAGAGACACAAGCATCAGAGATAGGTTCTATAGATAAATTTGAGCATAATCAATTCAAAAACTCTTTTAAGGGAACTCGTCTTCATAGAACAAATGTTGAACCTAAAGCCTCAGTTCAGTTTCCTTTGAAGGCTAGTATCAACCAACACGCAACTAATACACATTAAAGTAATAGGTCAATATTGAATAAATAGATTTTCCAAATCATTATGCTGAATGAAATGAATGCGTGACAGCAATATTCGACAAGGCTCGAAACATGTACTGTTTTGTAAACGTTTTCCAATTCAAATTCTGAAGAGGAATAGAGATAGTAGATAATGTAAGTATATGATGATGTTGGACATGATACGAAAGAGTGCGTGGCATTAAAAAATTACAAGCGTTGATCGAGAACCAAAAGTTAACCACATTTGTGAAAAAAACAATCTCAACGAGATCCGACTATTTAGGAAACTTCTAGGACTTCTAAGCAAGAAGACACACTAGTCATTTCCGAGTAGGTTGATGCTTTTGATATCACTTCTAAGTATTTGGACCCAAAATAAGGTATAAATAATGTTTATAATGTCGAAGAACTATCTCGAAAGGGAAATGTTAGTGACTTATGCGCGTTGTTTTAAATTGATGCTTTTGATATCACTGCTGAGTATTTGGACCCAAAATAAGGTAGAAATAATTTTCATAATGTCGAAGAACTATCTCGAAAGGGAAATGTTAGTGACTTATGTGCGTTGTTTTAGTCAATGGCAATTTTCGGAGGGGATACGATTTCAGAAATTCAAATTTCTTTCAAAAAGGCATATAGTAAGTTTAGTTACTCAGTTAGAAGCAGGGGCATCGAAATATTTGTACAAAATCCTTCTTCCATAATTTGTTTTAAGGATGATGATATGAGGGATGTGGCAGGACCACATGAAGATGTTGTGCTAATTGCAACATGTATAGTTGTTGATAAAATTCAAAGAGTTTTGATTGATACGGGTAGTTCTGCCAACATTTTATTCATGAGTACTTATAAAAATATTATTAATCTTCCTATTATTCGACGGTAAAATCGGACGATTGTGAGTTTTATAGGAATAACAACGGAGGTCGTTGGAGAATTTGAGAGTATTGTGGAATTGTGTTGAGGGCCATCTAAAATATAAGTAACCATACTATTCATTGTGGTAGATGCACCAACATCTTGTAATGCTATTTTTGGAAGGTCTTTGTTATCTAGAATGCATGCGGTAATCTCTATTGTCCATCAATACTTGAAATATGTTGTGGGAAATAATATAGGAACAATCAGAAGTAGCCGAAAAATGGTAATTGAATGTTATCACATCGCTTTATCATCTAAGAAAACTCGAGGAAGTGAATCAGAAAAAGCATAAAAATTAATGGGGTCTTCCTCGGAATCTAACCTTATTGATTATCCAAGGGAGCCCCCTAGTCTTTTGGTCCATGATGAAAGATTCAAGGATTATATATTTCCAAGTGGGAAAACACTAAAAATTGGTACAAAATTATCTCCGGTATTGAGAGAAAATTAATTCAATTTTTATCCACCAAGTTATATATTTTTGCATGATGTACCGAAGATGTGATCAATGTGCCTGCAAATATTATTTGTCACAGACTAACAATCAAAAGCAATGTGTGTCCGATTATTCTAAAGAGAAATCCTTTTTCTAAAGAAACATTCGAGGCTATAATGGTCGAGATAGATCATTTATTCATAGTTGGGTACATAAGAGAATCTCAGTATCCGCTATGGACAACCAATCAGGTTTTGGTAAAAAAATAAAAATGGAAAGTGGCGAATGTGCGTAGATTTTACTGACCTAAATAGAGTCAGTCCAAAAGATCATTTCCCAGTTCCTCGGATAGATTAGTTAGTGGATTCACATCAAGGAGCCGGTTACTTTATTTTATGAAGGCATATGCGGGATATAATCAAATTAAAATGTATCTGAAGGATGGAGAGATTACTTCGTTAATTACTAGAAGAGGGTTACATTACTACAAAGTAATGCATTTCAGACTAAAAAATACGGGTGCAACTTATGAACGATTGGTGAATAAATTTTTGAAAGCTTAAATCGGGCAAAGTGTTGAGGTATATATTGATGATATGCTGGTAAAGAGTGTAAATGATGATGATAATTTTTATGATTTGGAGGAAACTTTGGTTAACTTAAAAGGGTTAATCTAAAGTTAAACCCAGAAAACTGTACGTTTGGAGTTTTATCGGGAACCTTTCTTGGGTATATATTTAGTGAACGAGAGGTTGAAGCGGACCCTGCACAATTAAATTCTCGAAAAATAATGGCACATCCTCGAACTATCAAAGAAGTTCAAATCTTGACAAACCGATTGAAAACTTTGAATAGATTCATATATCGTTTATTAAATAAATGTGCTATTTTATCCAAGTATTGAGACAAGCAAATTATTTTGACTGGACTAAATAATGTTCAGAAGCCTTTTATTGAATTAAAGAATATCTCTATTCATCAGAAATCTTGACAAATCCGAGGGAAAAATTGTACGTCTATATAACGGTGTCGGGTTATGTAGTAAGTGTCGTTTTGATTCGAGAAGAAACAAATCACCCAAGATCAGTGTATTACGTCAGTAAAAGTGTTTTGGATGTTGAGAAACAGTATTTAATATTAGAATTTTTTGCCCTTAGACTAGCAATTGATGCTCGGAAAATGAGGCCATATTTTCAGGCTCATTCGATTATCGTACGAACATCATTTCCATTATAAAAATATGTTACAAAGGCTTCATATATTTAAAAGAATGACCAAATCGTAAGTTGAATTGAGATATTTTGATATTAAGTTTGAGCCTATGACTGCAATCAAGTTCATCATCTCGAATATATGTTGTCATTTTTGGGTTTCGGTGCAGATTACTACTGATACTCGACCACAATCTTGATAATAACGACATGAAATATTTTTGTATCTCTGAGGAATACAACAATGTTTTTTGGCTCATTTCCATCCTCGGGAAAATGGTCAATTCGAGGTTACTAATCGAACAAACTTTGATGGGTTAAAGAAGAATTTGGAAGGGAAGGCAGGGAAACAACCGGATTATTTGCAAGAAGTTCTTTGGGCATATCGAACTACTCATCGAACGGAAACCTTAGAGTATTCATTTGCATTAGTATATGGAATGGATACAGTGGTACCATCCGAAGAATTCTTTCTATCCTTTTGTATTACTACATATACTCAGGATTCCAACAATGAAAAAAGGTAATTGAATTGGATTTGATTGAAGAAAAAAGGAGAGGGGCAAAGTTAAGTTTATTAAATTACCAAACATTGATGAAGAACATATACACCTTCAAAGTTAAACGAAAAGAATTCAAACTATGAGACCAAGTTTTACGGAAAATATTTTGCGCAAACATCTTAATTTATAAACCGAATGCATAGAATCAAGAATAAATAAGGAAGAAATCTTCGACACCCATGGAATATTGAACATATTAAGTTGTATTTAGAATGAATGTAAAAATTATATGTTTTGATATGTAAAATTTTGGTGGCATACTCTTTCCTACCCTGGTGGCGCAGGAAGGTTTTAACAAGATGTCTTAATAGCCAATCCATATTTATAAAGTTCTTTTGCCAATTTTAGACACAGTCTCTATTAATTTTGGATCTAAAGGGTCTTCCAACAAAAGTTGCTCTATAACTATTAATTTTGGACCTAAAGGGTCTTCCAACAAAAGTTGGTCTTCAACTATTAAAAGCTTCTATAAAACCAACATAAATGAAAACCTGATGCATTTATAAAGTCGCCTCGAATATGGCGAGGACTTGTATTAAATTTCCTCGAACAGGATGAGGACTTCAACAAAATTGCCTCCAACACGATGAAGACTTTACAAAATTGTCTAGCACACACTAAACGGACTTCACACAACATGGATCAATCCAGAAATATTTGAGTTATCCTGAGGAAGATTTGATGGGGTCACCTTCATAAGATTCAGAAGAACTTTCACCATTATCCAAAAAATTCTAGCAGGACGATATCGACGGGAACAAGTTCCTAAAAACTATTGAACTTCAAATCAGGGTATCGTTCGTAAATTTTCATAATTAACTCAGATTTAAATTTTGCAGCCATCGTATCTAATTGAGAGACACACTTGGTAGCATAGGCCTCAACGATATCTTTTTTATCAACCTCGGCTTGGGCTAAAATTACCTCATTGTCTACAACCCTTTCAAAATCTTTAAGGCATCGTTCGAAATATTCTGAGGTTTTATAATTCCCTTCCTTATAAGATTTAATGATTTCATCTTACCTGGAGTTTTTCTTAGCGTAACGATCCATCTCTTATTGATAACATTTATAAGAGATCATAATATATTATTCTGCGCAAATAAGTTTTTCATAAATCGCATCGGTTTATTTTTAAGTATGGAAAGTTTGTGTTCAAGATCTTCAACTGTTGATTGCAATTGGAGAGATTTTTATTTATAGTGATGTTTTGAATCTCTTAAAAACTGCATCTTCTTCCCAATAATAACCGAAGATCGAAATTTTTTCCGTACATAGAGATAGAAGACATCACCAGAAGTAATTTCGAACGAATGAGACGATGCACCAGCTTCAAATAAAACAACTATTGAAGAATCATACTCTTGAGCGACATTACCTTTATAATTTTGATCAACAATTTTATTTTTCGGAGAAGCAACTTCCTCGGTATCATGTTGAACGTTCTTCAATTTTTGTTGAAGCTTTTTCTTAGGAAGATCTCTTTGAGGGGGTCTTTTGGCACCTTTTGGCTCCACAAAATTTATCTTCTCTACTTCAGTAGCAACACCTTTGAAATACTGCGCCACAGATTTTCGTGGCTTCTTCATCTCTCGAAGATTCACTGTTTTCTTTTTTTAATGAATTTTAGCTATAACCCTTGAGGGAAGGAAAACAAGTATATCATAAGCTTATAGTATATTTAACACCTATTCTTGGGTAGGAACCATGAGCTCTCGCAAATATAAACGTTTGGATGCGTTTTCACCCCAAAGACGGCTTTTAGCAAGGTTGGTCGGAGTAAAACAAAGATGAAATTCGTTGGACCATGAAGCCGTGGCCCATTTACTCAACTCAGTAAAAATTGTCATCGCTTCAGATACATATTCTGCATATGGCTTGTATACCCATGTCATTGTTGTTTTGACAAGACTCGACATTAGAGAAAACGAAAAAAGATGGATGAAAAATAAAATAAGACTATACGAATATACCTTTGTTCGTTTATTTGAAGGATAGTCTGTGTGGATTATTAGTTGTGGTCTCGGACCCAGTCTCCCAAAGACCGAAGATAAAAAAGAACTGTTGCTTCCATTTTCTGCCCGCTTCAAGCAGATCGTCAATAATGTTTTGTTTATGGCCAAAGGCTAAAGAATAAAATGGAAAGTATGGATTCCTGGCCAATCCAAAGAGACTAATAAATTGCTCCATAGAAAACCCCGTCCCCGAAGTCCTAGAGGCCATTATACAAGCCATTAGGTAAACCACATATTGGTTCCAGCTTGGTTCGGACAGAGGTCGACTATCGCGAAGTACTCGAAGCAAAAAGGATCCAAAGGAAATCGAAGCCCCAAATTCATGATCTCCGGATACACAATCAGTTCGTGATCCTTAACTATTAATAGTGTCTCCCTAACAGTCAGAAATTAGATAGTGATCATAGAAATAAACCCATATTAAGTCCTCAAATTATCATTCTCAAATATATTGTAATACTTGTAATTTACTTTATATAAGGCCAGAATGTATTTATTTTCAACAACCTGAAGATTGTTTCCGACCAGGGCATCAATATGTGAAGGAAGTGGAGTGGGATCTTCCTTTGATTTAACATTCTTTTTTGGACGAGATCTATCCTCATCAGCTTGAAGACTTATGACTGCTAACTCATTTTGACCAAATAGTGATATTATAACTCTCTCAACATTGGTAGCATCATCGGATTTGGAAATATGATTTTCAACAGATGAATCACTTGACTATACTTCTTGGATAGGTTCGAGGGATCTTATCACCGAAGAGGCCACAACTTTTGTTAGTTTCCAAGAAGGAGATTTGAGACTAGGTTGTGGAGTTCCTTGAGGAGTAAAAGATGGGGTAGCCGGAATGTTTGACGAGGTTTGAGTTTGAGCACTTTCTGCAGGTTTAGAGGCTCGTTTTTGCTTCGAAGCTTCACCTTTGGAAGGCCCAACCTCTTTTCACATTAGAAATTTATAATCACCCTTGTCAACTATCGAGCAAGCGCGACTGGAGGGCATAGATGCGATATTCGAGATGATGATTCCGCCAGTAGGATTTTCGATTGGAAGCCAAATATCATCGTACGTAACAACAGCCGGTTGAGGCTCTAACTCAATACATAATCCTGCGACTCATCTCTCCTTGGCTTTTTAACTGATAGTTAACCATTCTAAGAGAGGGAATGTTTTGAACATAAACCACTTATCTCTTTAAAAGTTTTTCTTTTGGGAAGTTTTCTCTCGCTAAAATTTTTTGTATGAGATCAATGAGGAGTGTTATAGTATTTATAAGGGATAAGTGGGCTTCAACAAACTTCAAAGTCCAGAGGTCTTAGAAAATATTTTCCTATGGGAAACGTACCTAGGGAAGAGGCAATGAGTGCCTAGAGCATAAGTGTGTCTCTCCTAATCATAGTTGTGTTAGAGAAAAGGGCACGCAACAGTCACGCCAATCGACACCTGACATCATGGGTAAAAACAATTCATTAGTTGTGTTAGAGATTCATTACTCCACATAACTGTTGCAAAACTTGTTTTGATTACACTGGTCATGGTGTCATTGGGCTTAGAGGATTTCACTCCAGCTTTGAAATAACATTTGTTCTGAACAAATTTACCAAGGCTTGAATGAAATCCCCCGCTTCCAATGACATCAACCAATATTTTCACAACAACTGTGTCCCTAAACAACATCATGACCAACAAAATCAATTAACACATGCATAAACCTAAACAACATTTTGAATTAGAAAGTATATCCAATATACAAGCATAAACTTAAACAGCATTATGACAATTCACTAAAATAGTATTTTGAACTATACAAATGGAATCTAGCACAAAGACATAAATCTAAACAACAGTTTCACAATTAAATCAATTATCACACGCATAAACCTAAAAAACAATATGAACTATAAAAAAATTCAACACACATAAATAGATTGGCATTCACCCTAATGATCGTGTATTCTGTGATTTAAAGACTTCACCTTTATAATGTACAAGAACACAAGATCACGAGACTGAGTGACAATCGAAACAACATACCATCAACTATAAAAAAAATCAACACACGGGCATACACTATAAAATCTATTAACACATAAGCATAAACTAAAGTAATTAGCATGGAAAACAACATCATAAACATAATATCTAGAGGCATAAACATCAACCTAAACAACATTCAGAATAAAACAACGATTGACATACGTATAGAGACATAAACAATAACCTAAACAACATTTAGAACAAAACAAACGACTGACAGTCGCATAAAGGCATAAATATTAACCGAAACAACATTTAGAACAAAAAACAATTGTCAAATGCATAATTTAGGGAGTCGAGGAGAAAAGACAGAATAATATTTACTAATCCTTCTACAGATTGTTACTCGAGCAATCCAGGCTGAGTTTGGGTAATCGAGAACGTATTCACCGGCAAGAATAATAGATGAGAAGGTTTCAATTTAGGGGTTTACAATAAATAAGTTAGTAGTATTTATTAGAGGTAGTGACTGAATCAGGGTTAAGTTATAATAATTAAATATTAATTCGTGTGAAAGAAGTGAAAATCTAGTAAGTAGGTAATGTACTTTTTATTAACAATACGTTGCTCAAGGGTCTCTATTCTGTTGCAAGTATATAAATTATGGAAAAAAGAGTCAAGTTACAACACATATACACATCCAGTCATGTTTAAAATAATACAACCAGCAAAACATAAAATTTCACCTACTACTCAAACTCACCATTATTAAATTAAACATATCATATAAAAAAATCAAATTCAATAACTCAACAAATAAATTCAAAATCATCAATATCGATATCTAATATACAATATCAATTAATGTTGTTATTCTAAGTTGATATCATATTGATTATCGCTTACATTATCTATGTCATCTTTATCACTAATAAACTCATCATTAAACTCATCTATTTCAAAGATCTCAATATGTCTAGGATCAACAAGATCGTTAGGATAATTTAGGTACATATCGGGTTGTTGCGGCACCGACGGAGGCATTTCGGCTTCTTGAAAGATTCCTTGTCATGTTGTTTCTAATGAACTCATATAATTTTTAGATAAGTTCAGATGCGGAAATGTTCGTCGGAGAGCGTCTGTCTAAAAAAATGTTCGTATCATATATTTCTAGTGAGGGAACCAGTATTTAGTAGAGAGAGAAAGAGACAAAAGTAATAAATGTACCAATAATTGACTAATCAATGGCCCTTTTCCCCAAAAGAGAATATCTTTTATATTGTACATGAGGTGAATAGTAAAATTACATGATTACCACTGTTAAAGTGGATTTCTCACCCCCACTCTTTTACTCTTTACAAACAATTTCTAAGGATATTATATTTATCCTCTTATCCCTTATGTTTGCTTTAGTTTAGTCCTTAATCACTAAATACATGAATTTAGTATTTATATTTGATATAATAAACCTAGTTATTATTTATATTTTCCTCCCCTTATTAGTAGCCCCCAAGTCATTGTGAAGATATCTGAATGAGGACTGACTCATGAATGCAATTATTCCTTCATTTCGAATATGATATCCAAATTTCTTTGTATGACCTTCTATACTTCTCCCCGAACCGCTCTTGCCTCATGATCTGATTGAACGACTTCGTTACTTGTATTCCACAAATAAATTGCTTTTTGACAAACCCCTCGGATTATGTGGTATTGGACTTGTTTGAATTTATTACCTCAGTTCTGGTCATGGTGACCTCACCTAAACCATCATTTCTTTTAAGTTCGCGTGCCTTTGCCTATAAATTATAATATCAGAGATAGCTTAGGAAATAGAGTCACTTCTGGCCACGTGTCGGGTACCTACCATTGCATGCCGACGCGTTATTTGAAACGGTTTGTGAGAAAGGTAATGTGTCAAAGAAAATTTTGAAACTGACTTTCCACCTTCTTCCCCTTAACACCCATAGCTTCAATATAAATAACCATCTCTTTCTGTAGTTCTAAGTTTACATCTTTTATTTCTGCTTACCCTTGTGTAGAGAACGCCTGTTCTAGAAAGAGAGAGGAGTAACTTTCAAACTGAATTATTTTGTATCTTTCATGCCTGAAGAGTTTATCAATCTTAAAAGATATAAACTTTGGAGGTGGTTCAATATCTCAAATAAAGCTGTTGCACGTAGAACTTCCGATGGTAGAGGGAATCCAAAGCCTTTAGACATTTCCCTTAATGCTCAGCCCCTTGGTCAAGCTTGTTCAAGATATAAAAAGGTTGATCCCTTCTTCATCAGAAACTACTCGCATATATTCTCATTTCTTAACGATGGAAAATGAAAAACAAAAGATTACTGAAGTAAATAAAGGAGAGCATACTAAGAGGAAGAGATCCCCATACCCACCTACAAACTCTATCTGAGTTAAAATCACGTCTTCTACTGCAACTCCTCATGTAACTCCTTGAGAGTCCCCTCAAACGACCCCTGAAGTCAGCCCCCAGAAACCTTCTTCAAGGAACGTTCATTTGGAACAAGTTTTGAAATCCATCCCTGAAATCCAAGAGAAAATCCTGATTAATGAGTCTAGCAATGATCAGGAAAAGAACGATGTGGTTGTTGGTGTGGATAATAATCGCCTAAGGGTAGGCTAGTAATTTCAGTTGGTGTTTTAAGGAAGTATGTGGGTGTTTTTAGTGTTTAGAGAGTAGAGAGATAATTAAGCAGCTTGGTAGCAGTTAATTTTTATTACCAATAGTTAATGCAGGTGGTTGGGTATTTATATCCTGATGTTTGGGCCCTTATGGGCTTTCGGGTCAAGTTTAATGGACCCGGGTCATGTTCAAAGACCCATGATCTCTAAGTAGGAGAGCAAGCAGCTTAGTCAAGAAGTTTTTAGGTTTTTTAGTACTTTTGTCATAGTTCGAACAGTCCTATGGTCATATTGTTCGAAGTGATCTGTCTGGTCCATGTGATCTGTCCGGTCCATGTGATTTGTCCGATCTGTCCGGTCCGGAGGTCTTGGACTGATCTATCCCTGTCCGGGGAGCATGCTGAATTCGGACTCATCAGTTGTGGTTGAAGCGCAACCCCACAAATCTCTTAAGAAGAACTTTGAAGCTGAGAAGAAGACAAGTTTAGAGGCGTATCTTGCTATTATTATATCTCATCTTGAAGAAAGAGATGCTAACATGAAGTCCGCTCTGGAGTTAGAGATGCATGAAAAATATCCTGACTTGAAGTTAGGTAAATTTTGGCATCGTGTTATTGAAAGACACCGTTTGGTAGGTGTTTCTATAGAAGATTTGGAAACAAAAAGTGACTCAGAAAGCTCCTCCTCTGCATCTGGCTCTTCGAAAGACACTAAAGAAAATACCACATATGAATAGTGTTGTTAAATGTGATTATCCTTGTTTTGTTGATCATTTGTAAACGTAAACATGTGGGACTTTGTTTTGTAAGACAACCTTCATATTTTAAGGGCTTTTAATGATGTATTTATGCTTTTCAAATTTATTTTCATATTGCAAAATTTTCCCATATGAAAATATTTGACTTGAAAATCTTTTACTCATGTTCCCCCCGAATAAATTTTTTTATAAATCCAATTTTGATAAAAAAAATCCTCCATATTAAAAAAGGTTTATATCGACTTATTCCTTAGGTAAAAGATCTTTTCCTGTGAAAGTATTTGACTCGGGTTTAAAGCGATGAAAACTTTGTTAACCACTTTTCTTGGTTCAAAATAATGAACTCTCTCCTCGGATTATCTTTTTGCCCCAAAATATGAACATTATTATTAAAAAAAATTAGAATGGTTGAGTTCAAAAAGATGAACGTTATTGTCCAAACTTTTTTGGAATCTCTTTTGAGTTCAAAAAGATGAACATTATTGTCCAAACGTTTTTGGAATTGAGTTAAAAAAGATGAACATTATTGTCCAAACTTTTTTAGAGTGTCTTTTGAGTTAAAAAAGATGAACATTATACGAGTCATTTTAAAAAGGCAAAGGAATTTTATGTATAAATTGGCTACTAGGACACCTCATTAAAACCTTCCTACGCGACTAGGCTAGGAAAAAGTACGCCACTGATACTTCATTCACTCTATATAGATTTTGATTTGCTCAATGTTCCAAGGGTGGGGAAGATCTCTTCATTCTTTATCTTTGAGTATGTACGCCCCCGAATTGATCTTCTTTGTTATCGTGTACGTACCCTCCCAATTAGAAGCCAACTTTCTCAGCCTCTTTTCTTTCCTGTGATGGAAGACTTTCCTAAACAATTTGTCCCCGACTTTGAACTCCCTTCTTCTAACTTTTGACTCATACCAAATTCTTATCAGAGTCTGATAATGTAAAGAATTTAGTTGTTCCCTTCTTCTCTTTTCCTTTATTAGGTACAACTCTGTACGATTTCCCTTGTCATTTGTTTCCTCAGAATATTCACTAAGCCTGAATGATGGAATTTTTTTTCCGGCATAGGCATCCATTTGGATCTGATTATACCCGGCATAGGCATCCATAAAATATAATAACTGATTTCCAGATGTTGAATCAACCAACTGATCTATTCAGGGCACACCTTATTTAGATCGGTGAAGTCCACACACATTTGCCACTTTCTGTTTTTCTTCTTTACTAGGACCGGATTAGCAGTCCACAAAGAATATTGCGAGTCGCGATGTTATCCACTTTGGTTAAACGATCCACCTCTGCCATTATAGCTTCAGATTGTTCTTGAGAAAAAGATCTCTTTTTCTGTATTATCGAACATACATTGTTTCATACGACAAGCCTATGATAGATGACGTTTGCTGGAACCCCTGTGATATACTCTGTACACCATGAGAACAAATGTGATTTCGTTGAAAGAAATTTGATTAAACTTTATTTTAACTCTTGGGATAATCTCGTGCCAATTTTGAGACTTTTACCCAGAAAGAAGACATGATCCTTAAAGCTATCATGTGGGACCATGAACCCTGGAGCCCCCACTGATTGTTATTCTTTTTTTTACTCAAGCCCCTTAAGCTGCTTGCGGGCCAACGCAGCTCGGTAACATTCTCTTGCCATCTTCTGGCTGCTTCTTACTGTTCCCACATTGCTTCGTACTACGTACTTCAAACATTGATAGATAGTAGATGACACGACATGCATTTTAGACAACCAAGACTTTCGAAAGATAATGTTATAAGATGTGGGAGCATCCACCACTACAAATAAAATTGTAACTATTTTTTTGAATGGTCCTCGACCCAACTCCACCATTGGTGAAGTTTATTTTGAGCTGAGGGTAATTTTGTCAAATGTTTTGGAAGATATTGAGAGAATTAAATGTTTGGGTGTTCACTAGTGAGAGATTTGAGCTGTCTGGTTGTATTAAATGTTCATTACCCTCATTAATGAAAGTAGTTGGGGTATTTATACCTTTAATTATGGACCCATGGGCTTTTGGGTCAAATTATGGAACATGGTCGAGTTTAAGGATCCATTTACTTGTTAAGCTGATTAGCACATAGCTTAGTCAAAAGGTGTTTAGTCATTTTATACTTTTGTCTTGTCCGGATAGTTTAGTGGGTAGTTTATGTCTGAATTGCCCTTGTCCAGAAATCTCAGTAAGTAGTGGTTGAGTTATCCGGACTCATCAGTATCCCCTTTTTTAGGCCTTGTTAAAAATATTTGGTAGAACTAAAAAACCTACTTAGCCGGTAACGACGTTTTCCGACCTGCTTGTGTATATGGCTTGAGGTTTGTCCGAACTGACTTTTTCCCAAAATTCTAAAAGAAATTCTTTGGACCGCAGGACACGTGTCACAATCTGATTCGGCCTACCATCCGTTTTTACCTAGATTGGTGTTCCCACTAAACCTAGAAAGTATCCTATGCATTTAATGTTTTCCACATCGGCGCCGTCTTTAATCATTGCGAACACCTCTTCTTCTCCTCCTAGGTATTAGTTATCTTTTTTAATTAATATATAAACTATTTTCCACTATTTCATCATCTTCATCACTCAAAAATATCCTTCAGAGCTTTCCTTCCTCTCTTTTAAATTCGTTCTTGGTTAGTTTTATGTTCACGGCTAGAAACGCTAGTGTAAAAGGCGGCTGGTTGAATCTGTCTGAGTTAGAAAAAACAAGGAAAGTCGAACGAGAGAGGTGTATTGCTGCTGGTCTCCCGGTTTCCCCAAGCGACAAGTCTGATAAACCATCCCAAGAAGCTGATCAAGGATCATCTTCTACCAGAAATCTAAAACCCAAACGACTGTTCAAACCAAATCTTTCACCAATCCCACTAGGATCCTGTGTTCAAGAATCACAACCTTCAACTACCAAAGAAAAAGTAGTATCGAGCATTAGAAATACCTCCCTTTATATAGCCATGGGATAAGATATTGAAAAATCTCCTGAAAAATCCAATCCACGCCGGACAACTCGTTTGGTGAAGGCCCAAACGACTGCCTCACAATCAAAACCCTCCAACCCAGAGGCCTCTAAAATAACATCCAAAGATAAACCCTCCGGATCGGATATATCTATAAGAGCCCCACGAGGTAAGCCTTCCGGATCAGAGGCATCCAAAGTAGCTTCTCAAGTGAAGCTCTCCGGAACTGAGCCCCAACCAGACACCAGGCCTTTGGAAAAAACTGGCGCTCAATCATCCGGACAGACCGTAAAGCTAGAGGCTAATATATTTCCATCCAAAACAACTTATAAACCTTCCATAGTGATGGAAGAAGTGACGGAGGACATCATTGAAGAGGCCCCTTCGAAACTGAAGCCTCATGGAAAACTGGGGATGCTGCCTCTGATGGGAAAAGGAAAAGGAAAAGTGAAGGTTGGTGTGGCTCATTCGGATCTCCCGGAATGCTTGGAGGGCAAGGTAGGGCCTTGCTTTCAAAAAGTCAATGTTAAGTATTTGTTGGCCATGCAGAACATAAATTATGTCTATACTCATACAGCCAAGCTGGGCCGGATCCGGGCAAAATGAGGGATCCCAGAGTCGGTGAAAGTGAGAATACCTATCACTCAGGAGACTCTGATGGACTGCAAAATTAATGAAATGGTCATCTACACCGAATTGTTCAACTGGGGGCTCATATTCCCCTTAGACCCAGAGATTGTCAGGTACTTCCACCTGATAAAGCTTTGCCCAAGCCATTAAGTCCAAATGCTTGCTACTCCCTCATTGCCAACATGGTAACCTACAATGGTAAGTCTTATTCTATTTCTGAAGACCAGGATACGGTAGCCCATTCTCTTTTAGGTCATATCCAACTAGTGCTTGATCTGGAGAGGCAGGTGAAAAATCAGTCCACCTTTATCCAAACCCTTAATACAGACAAGGAGTCTCTGCCAACCAACCTCCTCAATGCCAATCAGAGCATAAAAGAGTTGAAAAAAGAACTTGAATTGTTGAAGAAGGATAAGGAATATTTTTCGACCAAGATGGCCACTTCGAAGAATGCTAACAATAAGCTCCAAGCTAAGTGCTCTGGTTTGGAGAAAGACCTCTCAACTTTAAAGGAAGATATGAAGACCAAAGATGGTGCCATTCAGACATTGTCCGGCGAAAAGACTTCCCTTGAAGAGGTTGTGTCTAAGGTCATCTTTAGTTTTGTCATAAATGGTTGCCACAATCTCTTTTAACTCTGAAAACCAATATGGCTGGACCCAAGGTCCTTGTTTAATTCTGGATTGCTGGCTCTGAGCTGGATTTGGGTGGGGTTGAGTCTGTTTGGCCATGTTGGACCCCTGTCCGGTTTCTTTGGCCTTGTATCCGGACTGGTTCTGGTTTGGAGCAGCTGGGGCAGACCTCACCTGTCTGTGTACCCCGGTCTTCTTTGTTTCATCCATGTTGATTTGCTTTCCCACCTGATTTAGCAAACCGCCCCAGGTCATTGCCTTCTTCCTTATTACTCAATCAACTAGATTCCCAGGGTTCAACCCTTGTCTCAAAGAAGCTATTGTTACTTGCTCAAAGCAATGAGCTAACCCATTCTTGGTATTTACGAACCGCCTTATTTAGTCTTTTAGTGACTCGTTTGGCTCTTGGGCACAATGGATAATAGTATTTCCATTGCCCTTCACCTCTTTACTCCCCACAAACTTCCTTCGGAAGGCAACCCAAAATGTGTCGAAGTTTCTGATACAACCCTGTGGCAAGCTGTTGTACCATTTCAGAGCACTTCCCGTAAAGGATTGAGAGAAGGCTCTACACAGAAGTTTGTTATCGTCATCAAAATTCATCATAAATTTTTTAAATAGTTCCAGATGGTTGTCCGGGTCTTCGCTCCCATCCTATTTTTCCATTTTAGTACTGTCAAATCTCTTAGAAGGGTTTCTGGACAGTATCTTGGCAGACAATGATGATTACCTCCAATTCCGACTACGGCTAAAAACCGTGTCTTCATTAGGTATTGCGAAAATACATGGCTCATCATAGAAAATAAAGGGATCAATCAGCAGTTGGTCCACATGTCTGTGATTGTGGCTATGAGATGACCGTTTTCCCAGATGCCTCTTTAGTCTCACATGCCTATCTCTCTTTCTTGAATACTTTTTAAGTAGCTTTTGTTTCTTTCTGGACCTCCTTTCATCATTGCTTGATGAAAAAGACTCCTCAAGCTCATCCTCGTTCGAAGAGCTATTGGAGGACTCAGATTCTGAGCTCTCCACCGGCTTGGACCGATGATACTTCTTAGAACTGACATGGGTCTTTTCTGTGCTTAAATGAGTCTTTGCTGATGGGTCATTCTCCCTTGGATTGTCAGTATGGTGAACGGCTGACGCCTTTAACGTTTCCTTTAACCCATCTCTGCCTTTTTAATGGCCCTCAATGCTTCAATTTCATCTCTCAACTTATCTCGTTCTTCGGGGGTGTATCTATCATTTTCCCCAACCACCTCCACCACAGGTGGTGGAATTGCTTGCTCGTTCGGATCCATCCGAACATGTCGTTCTGCTGGTTTGAATGCTAGATTCAGGAACCTTCTTTTCCCACTGTGGTCGCCAATTTGGTGAGGTTTATTTTGAGTTGAGGGTAATTTTGTCAAGTATTTTGGAAGATCTTGAGAGTATTAAATGTTTGGGTGTTTAGTAGTGAGAGATTTGAGCTGCGTGGTTGTATTAAATGTTCATTACCCTCATTAATGAAAGTAGTTGGGGTATTTATACCCTTAATTATGGACCCATGGGATTTCGGGTCAAATTATGGAATCGAGTCGAGTTTAAGGACCCATTTACTTGTTAAGCTAATTAGCGCATAACTTAGTCAAAAGGTGTTTAGTCATTTTATACTTTTGTCCGGTCCGGATAGTTCAGTGGGAAGTTTATGTCCGAATTTCCCTTGTCCGAAAATCTCAGTAAGTAGTGGTTGAGTTATTCGGACTCATCAACCACCCCTTCGAATTCTCCGACTATTTCAGTAGTACCTCCGGTGAATCCAACTATTGTTCGGTCTGATCGCAAGATTGTTTGCGGGTTTTTTATCTGGGTATAAGTAGACATAAATATTATGTTAGTTGAATTACAAGTATCAATCAGAATATTTTTATTTCATTTCTCACTATCTCCGCTCTGATTCCTACTGCATCCTCATGCGGACCAGCTACGTCTCTCATATCATCATCTTCGAAGCAAAGTATCAGGATGGATTTCTGTACATATGTGTTGAAGCAGGCATTGAACAGTAAATCGTCCCTCGACTATCATGTTTGGTGGCAGATAGTCCCTTGACTTTCAAATGTCCGTTGACAGTCCCTGGACTATCGCGTTTGGATAAAGTTAGTCCACCAGATCCTCTAATCCATGAGAGGCTGCCACCTGTCACCATAGTCCCCAGATTTTTGTATCACCACTAGTCCCTTGAGTTTAGGTCAAACCTAAAATGTAGAAAATTACAGAAAACTAAACTCAAGGGACTAGTGGTGATACAAAAATCTAGGGACTATGGTGACACGTGGCAGCCTCTCATGGATCAGAGGATCTGGTGGACTAACTTTATCCAAACGCCATAGTCCAGGGACTGTCAACAGACATTTGAAAGTCAAGGGACTATTTGCCACCAAACGTGATAGTCGAGGGATGATGTACTGTTCAAAGCCTGTTGAAGCACCTGCTTCCAATTGTGTTCCTAGACTAACGATATGTCTCTTCCAAGAGTAATTTGATATTCCTGCAACTGTATCTCCCCCAAAAATTATTAGTGATTCAATAAAAGCACATAACTCACTAACCTTTCCCCTTGCTATCGGTCCTTGTACAATGTTTATACTAGTCTTCTCTGGCTTTGGATCTAAATACTCAACATATATATATATATATATATATATCGAATGCAACTATGGATTCTTCATCGATTGTTTCTGATATCATCATCGTATCTTATTGCTTAGGAAAAACTTCTTGCTTGAGAGAAACCGCATAATTCTTCTTCACAAAATTGATTAACTTTCCATTTTCTATCAAATATTGCACTTCTTTTGTCAGCGCAACACAACTTTTCATATCGTGCCTGATATCCTCATGATACTGTATGCTCCCTTGGGGTTTTCATTGGGAAGGGATTACAAAAGTGTACATTTGATCATGTCTTCTCAAAGATAGTTGATACACACTCAGACAAATCAATATAATGGACGGGTCAGACCCACTTGTTGGACATAGATCGGACACACTGTCAAGTGTTAACTAAATGTGCGTACTGTTGAGTATTGACTACCCTTTGCGGTACTTGATTTGTGGCTTGAACTGGTGGTCGGGGTTGGACTGCGGTCAATGAATGTGATACCTATGGTTGGGAATTTACTGGTGGTGCACTAGCTCTTATCATGGTCGGATCCTGGTAGAACTGAGATATCAACTCTATCTCCAAAGCTCAAGTTTATTCAACTAAAATTTGTTTAATTATTTTGTCCATCAATGATCTGAATGTCATAGCATGCATCTCTACGGTAGTATATTTCATCACCCACGGAAGCAACCCCATTCGGAATGCAGCCAAAGCCACTTTGTCTTCACAAAATTCCAGATCTATCTTAACGTGAATAAAACATTTCGTATACTCTTTTAGACTCTCGCCAACTATCTGCCTGTAGTAAATGATAGTATCTTCGTTTGCTCAGAAAATTTTGCTTCCTGGAAAGTAATGTCGGAACATACTCCAAAGCATATAAAAACATTTATGCATCATTGAGATAGACAATTGTACCACTTTGATGCAGCATTCTTGAAAGTTTGAGAGAATGCCTCGCACATAAACTTGTCATCATCATGGTAATTTATCATAAAATTATTGAACTGTTTAATATGACTATCTAGATCTTGCGTCCCATCAAACAATTCCAGCTTGGATATCTCGAACCACTTGGGAAAATGTCCAGACAAAATCTTAGGAAATAATAGAGATGACCTTATAAGCACTTCCCCCCCAGACCTTCGTTCACAACCGAGCCTCTTCTCAGTGGAAAAAGTAAATTGATTACTAACTCGATAATCCAGATTGTAGCTGTCAGATTGAAGTTGTCTCCGAGGGGTTACATATTCTGGTCGAATGACATTCACCGCTTTGTCAGGCTCTACGGAGTATAATTTTCTCTTCCCGTGGTCGTACTTCTTCTTCCTCGAACTTTTATTTCTCCAACTGGTATGATGAGAACTTTTATGCAACCTTGGATTTTTTTTGTTTATGATCTGCTTTGTACCTAGCATCGGTATCCGAGGACAAGAGTTCATCTGAACGGAGAGAAGTATACTCATTAGATCCTGCTTACTCGTATCGTTTTTCAGATCTAGCTCGTCTTTTGGAAGATCAATGACTTTTCCTCCAATGCCTTTCCTCAGACTGATTGACATCTTATATCTGATCTGCCACAACGCGCTCTCGTCAGACTTTTCATTTGAGTCTTATTGAGCTTATTATCACTTCTTTTTCTGCGTTTAGCCTTTCAATGTCGTCCAATAACTCTTTTCGCTTGACAACCAAGACAAATTATTCAAGGAGCTCTTTAGCACATCGATTATGGTTGTTTTCTTCATTTGTCACTTGCTCTTCCATCAGATGGTCTCCAGATGCGACTCCGATCAAGTTATTTGTCAGATTTGCATCCAACTCACCACAATTTTTAGTTTTCATTTTTTTTTACTTTAGAATATTTTTATAATTTTTCGAATGTTAATTCCGGGTACCACTCAGGTTCCCACAGACGTCGCCACTTATAAACTCAGTTAATTCTTAGGTAACTTTAGATGCGGAAATATTTGTAGGAGAGCGTCTGTCTAAGTAATGTTCATATTAGATATATCCAGTGAGGGAATCAGTGAGAAATAATTGACTAATCATTGGTCATTTTCCCCAAAAGGGAATGTCCTTTATATAGTACATGAAGTGAATAATAAAATTACATGATTACCACTGTTAAAGTGGATTTCTCACCCCATTCCTTTACTCTTTAGAAAACAAGTTCTAAGGATATATCATTTAGCCCCTTTATCCCTTATGTTTGCTTTAGTTTAATCCCTAATCACTAAATAAATGAATTTAGTCTTTATCTTTAATATAATAAACCTTGTTATTATTAATAGTTTCCTTCACTTATTAGTTTCAACAACTAATACTTCTTCTTCATTGTTGATCGAAATAACATATGTAATGTCTATTCTATTTCGGGCCCTTGTCTTGCATACAACTACCTATTCTTTATGAGATGCGTCTTTCGATATCTAATAAAAAAATAGCATTGTCGAGCTTCAAAAACCAATATAAATGGATCATGTTGTAATAGCTAACTTCTTCGACGAATTTCTACCAAAATATATGTAAGATGAATTCACATGTTTTTCCTATCATTACTAAACCAATCGCATTTGAAAAACACAATCGATTCCATTACCCCATCATAGGATATCTCCTAAAGTTTTGTTCTTTGACCATAATAATCTAACATATCTACGCCATATGTCCCCTCAACTAGGACACAAAATCTCACTCTTACACAAAATTAAAGTAATCCAACTAAAATCGAAATTACTACCGTAAACAAAGTGAGTTCATACCAGCAACAAGTTCAGGAATTGAATGTAACACGCAAGAACATAACAAGATTATATGTTTGAATTTGATATTGTATATACTTATAAATAATGCAAGCAAGAAAATAGGGATTAAACAAAGAAGTACTAAGTAGATTGAATAGTATATATTTTTCTAGCCAACGACCAAAGCTCTCGACGAAGTATTGATTTAGCTCCGCTGCAGTAGAATCATGATTAAATTGGAGAAGTTGTGCATTGTATGAGCTGTAAAATAAATATTAGTATTGCAATTTTTATATCGTGGCAAATCAATACTCAATAATAGTGGCAATTTCAAGGGTATTCTTCAACATATATATATATATATATATAATAACATGTTTGAATATTTTTCAGACAAGTATTCCTACATCTCTTTGGTTTGTTGAGATGCCAAAAAATTAATAAACGTTTGTCAGCTTCCACTTCGCTTCCATCGACATTCCTCGATGGTTATCGCTTATTTTTTTTTGCACATTATCTAGATACATCCCACAAAACGATGACACATCTTTGAGAATGTACGCTTGTGAGATAAATCCTTCAACGTGCGGTTTTTGAGTCACCACAATTTTCAGCTTACCAAGATACCTAACCAAGTTTAAATAGAGGTTTACGTCAGTTAATTTATAATAAAAAACATAAAAAATTACTAAAACCAACTAGAAAAAACTTATGATTCAAAAACATACATCCACTAATATTGAAAAGGTCCATCATTAAGCGCTTTATATGGAAACTGAATCTGAAAATGCATCATTACATCAAAGAACGCTGGAAGAAATATCTTTAATAACTTACATATTATTTGTGCTATATTTTTCTCTAGTACAAGTAAATATTCCACATAAAGGGTTGAACATAGTTCTTGGAAAAAATGACACAAATCAAGTATTGCCTCCCATATTGGATTAGGTAACAAATGACGGAAGGCTACAGGTAATAATTTCTCCATGAGGATGTGACAATCATGGCTTTTCAAGCTATCAAAAATCTCTACATATATGCAGCGTGATAGATTTCTTGAAAAAACTGCCTGACAGTTGCAAATTTCCTATTTATGTTCGTACAACATGGTGTTGGTGTTTGTTAAGTACATAATTAGCCTTTGGTTTAACCATTCCTAACCTTGGTCCATCGAACATATTCAAATATCTCATTACTCATAAAAACTCCATATATTCACTAGATTTTACATTGTCTTTAGTCTTTGAATTAACATCGATGATAGTAAACATCATGTTCACCAAACAGGTTTTCTCGGTATGCATCAAGTCTATATTGTACATAATCAGATTGTCCTTCCAGTAAATTAACTCCAATTTTTTTTATTTGTCCAATGATGTTTTTACCATATCCCGTTGACTTACGCTTGTAATTGGATTCACCGAATTCATTAGGAGGAGTGACCTATGAACAGAATCCAGCTCATTTCCAACTATGTGTATAACCATTTTGCTCCTAAAAATGCAACTTTATTCTTCATGTCTAGGTGGTCTTTACGTATAAACTTCCGATGACAATCAAACCAGTATACCTTCTTACCTTTAGCAAGGTAATATGTATTTATTTCAGTTATACAATACGGGCATGCTAGTTTACCATATTTACTCCAACCAGATAACATGCCATAAGTGGGAAAATCATTGATCGTCGACATTAGCACTACTCGTATCGTAAATTTGACTCATTTTTTAGTATCGTATGTCAAAACACCATCACCCTACATGTGCTTAAGCTCGTCGATTAATGACCGCATGAACACACCATGATCTCTTCGTGGACTGTGAGGACAACGTATTATAAGTTCTATAAAATTTTACGGATCCTTTATGCATAAACCAGGTAGCAGACTGTAAACGCACACCATCACCGGCTAGCAAGAGTAATTCCTTGCAAACTTATTAAATGGATTCGATCTATGGGTATATAAGACAACTCTCACCTTACGTGGTTCTGATGTAAACTCCGGATGATAGTTATCGAAATGCTTCCACATGCCACCATGGGCTTAGGTGTGTCATGAATTCGTCAACAGATGTATTACGATAGTGCCATGTCAACAACCTGGTTTGGCCGTGGTCGTTGTGCGTAGATGTTATCCGTTGCACGGAGGAAATAGGAATACGTTCCATCGACTGTGGCTTGGCTAGACGCTCAGAAGCAGCAACCTGGTTTGGTCGTGGTCGGCTATGCATAGATATTTTTTGTTGCACGAAGGAAAGAGGAATACTTTCCATCGACTGTAGTTCGACTACACCAGCCTCAACAAGGTCATCCGCCGCAACATTTTCACCACGCTCAATAGCCTTTATATGTATAGGAACCTCCATATGTACCAATTCTTGGTTCGGAACACGTCAAATACGTGATGCGGTAGCTTGAGTGCGTCTAGTGCGAGGAGTACGTGATGATTTCATTCTTCATCCATAATCTGAAAAGAAAAAATCAAGATGAGATTTATTATTAAAAATGATATTTTGATCCAGTATCCAGTTTCTTCAAATTTCCAAAGTTTAATTTAGACTATTTTTTTAATAGTAGTTTATTTTAGACTTACATTTGGGAACTATCATTTTGAAAATATGTTGAAGGAATTTGGTTATCTTTTTATGGTGTTAGTTATCTCATAATACACACATAGCGCTCGTAGTTCCCCTTGGAAATCCTTGACTCAGATTTCAAGTTGATAAGTTTGGACATCATCGATAACTTAGACATTGTGGTGCAACCTTTGTAAACTGGTTCATCAGTATCATGCATGAGCTTGTAATATACAACAACAATCCCATTTGGAGCCTGACCCTTGTTGATGGGATCATTGAATCTCATACCATCACCTAACATTTTATGATATTCTTCCTCAAAAAATTGATTAGCAAGACTGCCGTGAGAAATATCCTTAATGTGAAAACTCTTTCTATGATATGCTGATACAATATACCTATTGCATTTGGGTAAATATTTTGCATTTTGAACAGGGACACAATATAAAACTACTATCTCATACGGAACTTGTGTGCATCTAAGCTCGTAGAATAAAGTTATCGACACCATCAAATAATTCATTTGTAACACACGTTCTAGTAACATCTAAACGACAATATATCCACTCACGATCAGTTGAAATATCAGTAGGTATATCTCAAGGACCTATGATTCGTAATAAAAAACATAAGATACTAGGATAGTTGTACTTGATTCCAATAGTTACAGAATAAATTGATTAACCTAACACAATGTATTTAGGTAACTGAATTTAGATTTAGAATATTAGAATTAGAGCAACAATCCGATCTTAGAGTCATTATAGCAGCAATCAGAAATCAAAATCGAAAAAAAGCTTGGGAAGTATAGTAACTCACCTAATGATTGAAGATCTAGATCTGGTTACGTGGAAATGATAAATATGATGGACTAATTTTTTTGTTATGTGAAGAGGTTGATAGTTTCAGTTATGTAGTCAACTAAGTTATGAGAATAGGCTTGTAGGTTTGGTTTTGGGCTCTCGGGTAGTTAATTTAATGGATAGATAATTTAGGGTATTCCTACAACGGATAGTTTACTATTATCATTACTAGTATTTCAATTTACGTTAGATTTATTAATACTACCAGTTTTTCAATTTATGTTATGGTACCTAGATTCAATTTTGCACAATTAGGTCATATGCTACCTAGGACTGTAGGTTTTACTACTAATTATAATTATGTATAACTAAATTATGTACAATTAAGTCCTATGGTACATAAATTAAATTTTGTAAACCAAATATTCAAAGGAAATTAATATTGTTCAACTACTAAATTATATTAACACCAAGTGTACTCATCTGGAGAAATTTAATTCTGGTAGATCATAAGTTATGATATTAATTTAAATACTTCAAATACAACTACAAAACAAGGGTACCAGATTCTGAGATAACATAACATACATATACAAAGAGAAGTCATGTGTACATTACAAGTTATGATCACACATAAAGCAGGTATTCAAAGGACAAAATATCCAATATTGGTGTACACATACACCCAAATCCCAATACATCATACAAAACAACATGTGAAAATATCTGATTACACATAAAAGATAAAAAAAGAAATTAAGCTGGTAGAAGAACCTCCAGTATCATCACCACTACAATCACCGCTCCCATCAGCAGTACTATCACTTGCATTATTTTCATTCCCATTGCCGAACCAATTCACGTCACCCGGCATAATCTTCTCCACAACATCATATTTAGAATGTATAACGAGAATTTTGATAGCTTTATCAAGCATCACCATCATCTCTAACATCTTGTCATTCTTCTCTGCTTCCTCATAACCCAAAATAGATTGATTCTTGAGATGAACCCCCCCCCCCCCAACAATGCTATAAGAATACTTCTCTAGTCCCGTTCCAATTAAAGGCCCCTTCCTCTTTCTCGATTTCATTGTTAGAAGAGGCACAAACATGTCTGGATCATCGACAGATTCTGGGTTAGCATTGTCAACATGTTTTGACCTGACCGCTTCTTTCCACTCTTCCTAATAATTTTTGGAACAAAAATAAAGATCTATATTAGTTATACATGAAACCATTAAAACATATAACTATATGAAGTACATGGAAAAGGTCAAAAGAGAAGTAAAACTAACAAGACAGTCACATTGTAAAAACAACGTAATAACCCACAAGAAAATATATAAAACCAACACTCACCTACGAGAAAATAAACATTGACCGTACTGTAAAAAATATATAGAAATTATCGTTAAAAAGTAATAAAACAAAAATAATTACTAATCCTACTGTGCAACATATATAGACAATGTCATTCAAAATGCCAAGAAAACAAGAACAATGTCTAATCCTACTATACAACATATATCGATAATGTCTTTTAGAACCGACAAAAAAACACAAACAATTACTAATCCTACTGTGAAACATGTATACACAATGATCAACTAAACCAAATATACAAGATACTAATTACATATACATATAATCATATAAGAAACAGATTTAACAAAAAAAATACCATAATTTTAGAAGACTAGGGGTTCACAAATTCCAACGTAGTGTTGTCCATGACATCCTTTTTGCCGTATGTAAACCAGCAATTTTTTGGTTTCCTCAAACTACACGAGAGGTTAAAAATTTAAATATTAAAGAAAAAAACTTATCTTAAATTAAAAAAATTATAAACACTTACATGTTGACTCTTAAATTAAAACCAATTATAAACACTTACATGTTGACTAACTGATCCGGAATAGATCATCGACTCACCAACATGAGTCCCCGCCCCATCATGATGAGCTTTGCGGTTTCTCGAGTTTGTTTTCGACAACTTCATCTGTTTAGGACTGCACCAGAAATCAACCTATGACTTCCATAATCTTGACATATTCGTTAAGAAATATGGTGAGACATTGATCAACTCGGGTGATGGACGATGCAGGTTGGCTCTCCTCAAGGCATTTCTCTTCATCCAAACAATAAAATTCTTGTAACAACTATTTAGCTGTTCATAGAACAACTTGTGGAAAATGTCATGAATGTTTTCTTGTACATTGTAGCATTGCTTCAAACAAAATATAAACAAATCAGTTATGCAATTCTAAAATTAAACACATTGACAAATAACAATAATACAGTTAATACCTTGAATTCCTTCCACATGTCAGCCCTAAAACCAGGGGGTGTCTTCTCAAAAGTCTCCTAGAAGCCTGTAATCCATAGCCTTATTCAGGGGTAAATCAACGAGTAATATCGTCTAGCCGCAATCTAAAATGAAAAATTAATTAGTTTTGGAAAAAATAAACAATACTTATGGGATCCCCTGACTTAATCCCAATTTGCAAAATGAAAACAAGGTTAAATGAATGTCTTAATAATATTTAAACTAACCGTGAACAGAATTAGATACTTACGTTCACGAAGTGGTTGAAGTTCACCCAACCCAATCCGATTTCCATTCGGTTTGGCATCTGAGGGGGTGCACAACACCCGTAGATTGGTATTGTCCTACAAAATGAAGAATGCAGTTAAACGCAGAAGCGATTGCGACTCTCGTCTTGGGCATGGACATCAAATGGTCTTTAGTACCCACGTCACTAGAGCACTTCACACGCTCCGCAACATCAATCAACTCATATAAGCTTGTAAATATGTTAACATACATGGATGCATAATCCATTAGCTCGTTATAAAGAGCATCATTTATCAACCTCCACCCATCTTATTACCCGTTCAATGCAAACGCTATCGAGCGGTACCCGCAATGGCCATCAGATTTAACGTCGCTAATAGATTCTACGAAAGGTCTAACGTAGATAGGGAATTGGTTTAAGTATTATGGGTCTAGTAAAGTTACATTAGCCGGCATCGTAGAGCTTGACCTACAACCGACCGGTGCACTAGAAAGTGTCGTCCCACTTTTTTGGGTTAGAATAACACTATCTTTTTTTGGAGCGGGGGCGCTTTCCCAACCCATGTTTCGGACCCGACATTTTTCCCTTTACTTGAGGTCGCGGTCGGAGGTTTGGACTCTTCAGCAAGCGTTGGCGAACTAACTTTTTCCGAATCGAGCATATGCTCATGCATACTTTTTTCGCGTTCAATGGATGATTCGGATGCGGCAATAGACCACTTACATTTGATAGGTGGACAACCTCGTGCTTTTTGCTTCACCAATGGCTCCCAAAGGGAAGTTGTTTTGGGATGGACGACGACAAAACATTTCTTATAAACGTGCTCTATGCGTGCTTTGTTATTGGATTCCATGACATCGCATATTAGCTTATCAATTTTGGATTTTAGTTGCTCGATCATTGTAAGACTGGTACGAACTAGAATGCCCAACCTTTTCCAATGTTCGTTAAATAACTCTAAAGGCACCTCTATGACTTTGACAACAAACTCGTAGATTTCATGCGCGTAAGGGATACCGTGCGTAGTTCGTATTGCACAACCGCAAGGAATGTAGACAGCGATTGTCATGTTGCGGGAAAAATCTACTTCTCTGGATAAAAGTTCCAAATCATAATGGGAGACATTGCTTTTTAGTTTACCGTACACAATGTTTGCGAATTTGTGTAGGTCTAACAAACGACTTTTTTCGAATGAACCCTTGATGTCCCCGTGTTGCAATTTTATAGATGTATGCAACTTCAACCAAAAAGATTCAAAGTTACATTTGCTCGTACCGATAAAACGCTTGAGGCACGAGTGAGCGCTCTCCACGCGGTTTGTGGTTTGGTTACCAAAATGCATCCACTTGTTAGTTCTCTACATGACAAACTTATCACCGTACGGGCCTAACCAACTTTCGGTATATTCAATTGCTTTCGGATACTCTTTGAAGTTACAGTGTAATTCGGACCAATAGTCGTTGAAGGTTACTTCCGTTTGTGCCAACATCATTTGATTCCACACTTTTCAAGAAGGCGTTTGACACTTTCTTCTCCTTTATGATTTTTTTTTGTTTTGCCCAAGACGTTCATGTTGATGTGCCATCGACACAACATGTGCGTTGCATCAGGGAACACTTCCTCTATTGCTTTCACAAGTGCTAAGTCTCTATCCGTCAATATAATGGACGGTGGTTCGATGGAGTGTATTACCATCAATGAATATAAGCACTCTAACACCCATTTGTAGCTCTTAAATTTTTCGGCCGATATAAACGCAAAACCGATGTAGAAAGTTTTCCCAGTACTAGTGGCTCCAACGACCTCGTACTACGACATCCCCCGTATTTGATTACCTTGTACGTGTTATCTATTCCAATTACGTTTGGAAATGTTTGTAACAAATCCAAACTAACCAGGTGCGCGAAGAAAAGCTCGCATATGACATCGCTTCTGTTTTCCGAATTTCTATGGAATTCGTAGTAGTTCAACCTCTTTAGTTCACCTAACAAGTATTGGAATTGCGACCAACCACCTTTCTTGATCTTGCGGTGTTTTAGTTGAGCGTTGTACACGGTGCGCATTGAAGATGAATTCTTAGGGTTCAATTTCTTTACCCCACCAAGAATGTCTCGATGACGGAATCCCATTTTCATAGAACTAACTACAAAATCCATCTCTTCTTTGTTCAATTGTCCCAAGTAAGAGTGGCCTTCTTTGTAGGATGTCATAACGTGATTGTGAACGCCGCATTCTAATCCCTACAAATCATCATCCATCTTCTTTCCTTTAAGGGTGAACGGGCCTCCACATTTTTTTCGTGCCGGTAGACTTCCTCTTTCGATGCTTCAGATCTACCAATTTTTTGTAAACTCCAAATCTTTCGCACACAAAAACTAATCTCGGAGTTTTTCGAGCAACTCTATCGCATCATGGTAATATAACCACACACATGTTGTCTAACGCGGTTTGCTTAACCCATTTAATCAAGTCGTCTTGAGTGTAGTGAGATTTGGTGTCAAACACATGATTATAGTCGATGGAGCAAGGCTCCGCCATTTCCTCCTCCTTCACCATGCTCGAATCATAAAAATCACCATTTAACTCTTCCTCCTCCTCTTACGTAAAACAATGGTTAAATATGTCAATGTGGCACAAAAACAAAGTGCTCGACTCGCACTGGCGGTTGACAATTGTTCCATCGCTGGAGACGTTGTCAACCACCGGTTAATAATAGCCCATCCGATGGGGGTGGCCCTAAAAAAACTATTACATGTGAAAATAAACTAAGTTATGTCAACCGGCAGTTGACAATCACTACACCGACGGTTTGGAAACTCCAAACCGACGGTTGATGTTTGTAGCACCGCCGGGGACTAGCCAAAAAATTTCTTCAAACTTAAACAAAATTACATGGTTCAAAACCGGCTCGGATAATGCCCAACCCTGGCGGTTGAAATCTAAATCCACCGGCAGTTGGGCATGGATGGCCCCGGCGGGTGGAGATGACCTTCCCTAGCGGAGGAGGTTCATCTTCAAAATTGTTAGTTCTTCATCCCCGCCGGTTGAATAGGTCTACACCGGTGGGAGAGGTCGGGTCCATCTTTTTAAATTTAGAAGGTTTATCAAAAAGGAAACTTTTTGTAAAAGATTGCTTAGAAAGACTGTCATGTTTGGAGTTTCATGTTCCTCAACAAGTCTTTCATGTCGAGAATCCATCTTTAAAAAACTAAAGTTTTTCGGAAGATTTGTAGATTTTTGGAGTGTTTTTGAGAGGTTTGATTGTTGAAATTAGATTTTTAATTTTTTTTTAAATTTTGGTCAATATTGAATAAAAAAAATTGTTGGGAACAATAATTTAATGTTTTTCATTTCTAGGTTAACTATACCCAAATTCTACTAAAAACCAAAATAAAAAATTCTTGGTTAAAAGACAAAAACGTAAAAGACTACCTATTAAAAATATTCAATCCAACCTAACAATGATTAACAAAATTTGTAACCTAATTTAACCAAAGCCATAATTAAATCTCTTAAGTCTTACCAACTTCGAAATCAATCTCAAACCGTCCAACAGTCGGTAATTTATCTCACCTGACCTACAAATCGCTGCTTCTCCTTAACAACTGTAGCCGGTTTCCAATCAGACATTTAACGGGCAGACAGAAGACTACTTTTCATGTATTGCTCGCTTTCTCTCTCCCGCTTCTCCATCTATCATATTATTTTTGCCCGATTCTGTAGATTTCTTTAATAAGGTAAATGGTTTCTCGGTTTAGCTGCTATTTTTTCGGTACAGATAGTCTCATTTCATAGTTTCCTTCTCCGTTTCTTGGCAGATCTGGTTAGCTATTTTAAATTCATGTTTATTAATTCTTTAATTCATCTGAAATCGGTTTCGTGTTCGTTGTTTGTACGATTGTCTTGCTATAAGCTTACACTATATCCCCATGTATTCTTTTCGATTTATGTTCCCTAAGAAACGGTTAGTTCGCTGATTGCTTAACTTATGTTTCGGATCGGAAAACAAACCTCGATTATCTACAATATCTCATGTTGCTTGTGACTACTACTGCCTGATTTACTAGATCTGTGCGTCTATGTTTTAGTTCTGTAAATATATTAGCTTAGCTTTTTGCTACGCAATGAATCTGGTGAAGCCTTAGGGAAAACTTGTTATACCAATCTCTGTTTAGTGTTTTAGAAAAGCTAGTCACGATTTCATTACTAACAAAATCTCTTTTCGCAAGTGCTTTCACTTCATTGTTTGTATGTTGTTATTGGCACAGTCTTAATGTTGTATGTATACTCATTTTGCGAAAATTGGTAGGTAAGACAATGGCTTCAAAGCCTTCTAATCACCTTGGAGTAAGTTCTAGTTGTATTTATCCATGTACTCGCTCAAACATTGTTTAATTTTGTAAAAATCGAAAACATGTGATATATGATTATCTTTGCTTTAACCTTTGACCTACATGTTTCTCTTAGTAAGAATATGGCTGTTAGTCTATTTGTTTTCCTTGTTAATGTTTGAAAACTAGCTAAACGACAATCTTTGTGAGGAATTTGATCCCGTGAAGTTGCTGGGTATGCCTTGTATGAGAAGAAGATAACTGTGCTTCTCAAAGTTGGCAAAGACAATAGAGCTCTTAGGTTAGCCAAAAGAAAGTTGGGTACTCACAAGAGAGCCAAGAGGAATAGAGAGGAGATGTCTAACGCTCTCCGAAAGACCAGGTCATCTTTTGTATATATCTTATTATGTAATTGGTTGTTAATTTGAATGTAGAATTGAGCTAAAATAGATTCGTTGAATTAAAAAACCCAGAATTCAATTAGACTATTAATTGCTTTAACCTATTTATAGCTATAAAAGACGAAGCGCTCTCTATACGTTACGCATAACACAATACACAAATAAAAAGATCAATAGCTTTCTAGAAATAAGATTCCATCTAGATGATGATATCTACACCACTCCAGTTTCCTCCTAGTTTTCTACTTGGTATTTCATCTCGATGATGATATCTACACCACGCCAGTTTCCACCTAGGTCTTAGATCCTACCAATTACAATATTGTCTTCTATATAATAATCGCTAAGGGCATGGGGTACTTCAAGACTAACACAAAGTAGTACCAAGCTGCTCTATTTGTTTTTGCCACTACATTGCCTGTTGCTGTTCAAGCTCAGTCTCCTGAGTCATCCGTCTCTCTCTTCTTTGATTTGCTAATTGCATATTTGAATCGGTTTTCAGATCCATGTTTATGTAATCTAGATCGTGCATCTAAGCACATAATGCCATAAAATTAGGCTATGAAATCTGTAGATTTGTGTGAATATACATCAAAATTAGGATATACAATCTAAATCATGCATGATGCATTATTGTAAGTTTTTTTCAGTGCAAATTTAGATTTTCTATTAAATTATTAAAAAACTATTAAGTTTCATTGCCTACTGATAACACACTTCTCTTGTAAATGTGGGAGAGATTTGTGAGAGTCTGCTCTCTCTTTGAGAGAAGTAATAAATGGACCATTTCTTTATGGTTGTTTGTTGATTTTTTTTGGAAAAATGGAGAAGGAAACTTGCAAGAAACATATTGGCACTAATTGACAAGATTTAGCTTGCAAGTTTCCTTCTCCATTTATTGCAAAAGGAAATAAACAAATGGCTGAACTTGCAAGCAAACATTTGTTCACTTCACACTTTGCGATGGTTGCTATAAATAACATCTTTGTATATGAGACATCTGTAAGAAATATTTTAAATAGAGAAACACAAGTAGTGTTTGAGTGAAAACTGCAACTTTTTGGTGCGAATTTTTTGAGTAAAACTGTGAGACATTTCGATTTTCACTTGGGTATAATTTTTGGGTTAAAAAAGTGTGTATAATATATTAGTGTGGAGTGTGAGTGAGAGACTAATTTTTGTAGTACTGGTATTTATTTTTTCTTCCGGGCATATAGACAAAATTAGTCGAACCATATTGAATCTTCTTATGTCATTCTTACCTTATTTTCCGTAGGATTATTTTTCAAACACTGATTTATTGTTATGGTCGCAGTGCTGTTATTCAGTCTGATAATGCTTATTTGTCATCTCATTTCCTTTTCACTTACAAGTTGTGCACTCGATTTTCTCCTCTATTGGATGTCACTGCATTTTCAAATGCAATGTGCTGTAGTGAGACAAGTTGCTTCTAGGTGTATCAGTTCAAGAAAGCCGAGGAAGGCAGATGACATGGGAGTTGTGATTGAAAAACCATAATTATTTTAGAGGATATATTAGTAGTTTTTTGTGATTGCTCGTATAGAAAAGGTTGGTGATACGATTAAAAATAAAAGAGCTAACGCAACACTTTTACTGTTCTCATAATTATTATTAACAATATTTAGAATGTTTTGCACGCTGACTATATAAGTATGTGTAGACGCTATGTCATCACCTATAAGGTTGTTAATGATGGTAAAATCGTTCAGGCTATTTATAAGAGTTAAGTATATGTCCGATCTAAGAGATGCATGTAGAGTTAAGTATATGTCCGATCAACGAGATGCATGCAGAGTTAAAGCTCTTCCGTGTTTTTCTGTAGTTTTGTTTGATTTTATATGTTGTTTCGTTTTGTCTTACGTGTTATCTTGTAGTTTTGTATGATTTTAGATGTTTCGTTTTGTATTAGACAATTGATGATGATATTATATAGAAATTTCTTTGCTTTTATAACTTGTTACTTTTCAACTACAATTCTTAAAGAAAACTATGTTAGTAAAACTAATGTTTTGACTGTTTTTGGAGCTCCAAGAATTCAGGTTCAGTTTTTTCTATTTCTCCTTCCTTCTCTTGCCTTCTCCCTTTTGCTGGTGCGTGAACCCGTGCCTGCCCAAGCCTGCCTTGGTCTTTCCTTTTGTTGATGCATGACCAGTGCCTGCCCAAGCCTTTCCGAAACCATGGTAACAATAGCAAATTTGCATCCAAATCACGCACCAAGATGAATTCTTTGAACTCCACTCGTTGAAAACAATAAAGAACCAAAGAGATAAAGGCAATTATAGAAACTGTTAACATTGATTATCAACAAAGAAAGTTTTATCCTCAAAGATGTTTTTGTTGACATTACTAAATCAACAGAACCTTTTGCTGACATCAAACCTATAAAGATTTAAGCAATAAAAGATCACATTTTTCTTCAATTCCTTCAAAGTGATAAAGACAAGCTTATGGCTTCTACCAAATATATGTTGATTGGCAAAAATTTTCAAGACGTACCAAATTTTTTTTTACTCAATCAATTTTTCGAAACCAAAAATTTTACAGGAGAGTACAACATTTGTAATTGGGACGCAAGACACATCTTGATTAAATTTTCCTTCAAATCGGATGTGCAAACTATGTGCTCGTTACGTGTGGTTTGTTGGTGAATACTTTATGAGATTTTTTATGTTGACTCCGGCATTCAACCCCATATAAAAATGTCCTATAGTGCCCTTATGGATCAGAATAGAAAATGTGCCAGAATTCCTATATGATGAAGGTGTAATTCACTTTATAACTGCTTCAATTGGCCAACTATTAAAAATATGGGTTCCAATAAAAAATAGAGCCATGTATAGCGCGTGTTATGCTTAGATCGAAGTAGACATCACTAAGAAGTTGCACCACAATCTATGGGTGTGTTTTGGAGATAACGATGGTTGTTGGATCCATACTAGCTACAAAGATGTAACCAAATATTGTACTATACTCCTATACTCAAGAAAAAAGAAGTAGACAAATTTTTTTGGGAATTGCTCAACAAAAGGCTTAAAAGAAGCTAACCATAAGAGGGTAAAAAGAAATGTAATTTATAAGTCCTTATTTGGGGCTTGTAAATCCCCAAACTTTAATTAACATTATGATTAAGTTCCTTCGTTGGAATATTCGTGGAATATGTAACAAAGCTTCTATGAGAAGGCTTAAACTCCCAAACTATAATTCAGCATCATGATTAAGCTGATCATTTGACCTCTATTGTCATAAAGCTTGGTTTTAGTGACTTCAAAGAAAACTCTACTACCAAAATCTGACTACTTTGGAAGGATAACTTCAACATCAACATAATTCTTGATCACCTCCAACTATTGCACACTGAGGTTACCTACAATTCCCTAAATAAAGTCTTTTTTCTCACTACAGTCTATGGTAAGTGTCAAAGACTTAACATAATTGATCTCTGGTCCACTCTTAATACCATTTCTACATTTGTCAAACAGTGGCATGTAATTGGGGACTTCAACACGATTTCTTCTCCTGATGAGCACATTGGCTCCTCTACCTACTGTCTAAATAGTTCTGAGGATTTTAATGAGACAATAAGTGACTGTTTATTTTAGGATGCAAGCTATGATGGCACCACGTTCACCTGGTCTAACAAATCTAAGTGGAAGTGTTTGGATCAAGATTTATTCAACTCTGTTTGGACTGACTACTTCAACAACACTAATGTCATTCACATGGCTAGGACTTGCTCGGATCATAAACCTTTGTGCTACTATATCTAATGGTAGAAATCAATCTAAATATAGCTTTAAATTTCTAAACATGTGGACTTTAAATAATGATTTCTTAACCATTGTTGAAACTAACTGGAATATACATCTTCTAGAACAAGCTTAAAAGACTAAAAGGTAATGCTATTGAAAATACCTTTTTGGGCGGAAGCATGCTCAAAAGTAAGAAATTGCCTAAGGATTTTTGGGCGGAAGTAGTGGCATGTGCGGTCTACTTGTCCAACCGATCTCCAAAAAGAAGTGTTTGGGGAAAGACACCACAAGAAGCATGGAGTGAAAGAAATCCTGGAATTTCCCACCTTAGAGTATTTGGAAGTTTAGCTCATGTCCATGTACCAGACAAACAACGAACCAAACTTGATGATAAAAGAAAGAGTTTCTTCACCTGTTACGACTCAAGTTCCAAAGGCTACAAGTTGTACACCCAAACAATAAGAAGGTTGTGATAAGCTGAGACGTGATAGTTGATGAAGAAGAAGAATGAGAGTTTGGGTCTCATACAAATGAGTTTACATTTTTCCTCCAAATTGAAGAAGATGACCAGACACAGAATGAGTATCTAGAAGAAGTTGCAACACCACATGCTTCACATACATCAACTATATATGAAGATTCACTATCTTCATCTATGTCAAATGATAGTCAAATTGAAAGAGTAGTGGAACATACAAGAAGCCTTACTGATCTTTATGAGGTAACTGAACCAATATACCACCTTACACTCTTTTGTCTCTTTGCTGATTGTGAACCAATGACATTTCAAGAATCTACATAAGAGATATAATGGAGAGACGCGATGGATGAAGAAATTAGATCCATCGAGAAAAATGACACATGGTAACTCACCTCACTTCCCAAATGGTGCAAGACTATATGCATCAGATGCTTATATAAAACAAAGATAAATGCTAAGGGGGAGACTGAAAAACACAAAGCGAGGCTTGTTGCAAAAGGCTATAGTCAAAAGACGGGAATTGACTATGATGAGGTATTCGCCCCCGTTGCCCGTTTAAAAACTATTAGACTAATAATTTTTATGGCAACTCAAAACAAGTGGAAGAAACAACAAATGGATGTAAAGTCAACAGTTCCAAATAACGTCCTTGAAGAAGAAGTCTACATTCAAAAAACATTAGGCTATGAAGTCAAAGGTCACAAAGATAAGGTGTTGAAGATAAAAAGGCTCTTTATGGGCTAAAACAAGAACCAAGGGCATGGAAGAGTATAATAAACAAGTATTTCCGAGAGAATGACTTCAACAAATGTCCCTACGAGCACACTCTAAATACCAAGATCAAAGATAAAGATATTTTGATAGTATGCCTCTACGTGGATGATTTGATCTTCACCGGAAGCAGCCCAAGCCTGTTCAATCAATTCACAGAAGTGATGACGAAGGAATTTAAGATGACAACTTGGGGCTCATAGCGTACTACCTTGGCATTGAAGTTAAGCAGCAAAAATATAGAATTTTCATCTCACAAGTAAGCTATGCAAAAGACATTCTTAAGAAGTTTAAGATGGACTACTGTAACCCGATAAGCACACCCCTGGGTTCAAAGTCAAAATATCCAAGTATGAAGAAGAAGACAATGTGGATCCAACATTATTCAAAAGTTTGGTGGGAAGTCTACGCTATCTAACTTACACGAGACCATAAATTCTTTATGCAGATGAATTAGTTAGTCGTTACATGGAATTCTCCAAGAACAATTCATTTCAAGGTTGCAAAGAGAATATTTCGCTATTTGAAAGGTAAAATTGACTTTGCTTACTCCATTCAATTTATAATTATTACAAGCTTGTTGGGTATAACAATTATGATCGGGGTGGAGACATAGACAATCGAAGGAGTACTATTGGATTTGTATTCTTTATGGGAAATATAGCCTTCACATGGATTTCAAAGAAACAACCGATTGTCACGTTGTCCACTTGTGAGGCATAATATATTGCTGCTACTACATGTGTTAGTCATGCAATTTGACTTAGAAATCTATTGAAGGAGATAGACCTAACACAAAATAAGCCAAATAAAGTGTATGTCGATAATAAGTCAGCCATCATACAAAGGGAGTGTATTTCAAGAATGGATGTTCAAGTTGAATATGTGAAGACACAAGATCAAGCTGCCGATATTTTCATCAAGCCATTGAAAGGTGAAAACTTCAAACAATTAAGGAAACTACTGGGTCACTGGATCAAGTTTAAAGGGAGTGTTGGATCATAAACTTGACCCATTTAAAAGGTCCAACCCACTCAATAAGGCCCATCAAGACCATGTTCTAGAAACAAATTAAATATTAATTATTGTTGTAGTGGAAGTTGTGTGTAAAACCATCTTTAGGTTGAATGCAAGATACTCTTTTATGTTGAGTGTAAGAAACACTTTTACCTTGAGTGTAGTCTAGAAGTTGAGTGCTTATATATCCAAAAGCTCTTGGATGATGGATCTTTGTCTCCACTATGGTTTCATAAGTAGTGGAACTCTCCCACCATCTAGACCATCACCGAACACACCAAGAAGTAAAATTAGAGAAAAAATTAGAGCGAGAGAAAAGAGAAAATAATTCTCTTGAGTGTTAGAAAAATATTTCTCTTGTGGTGTGAGTTAAAAGAGTGACTTGTAATATTTTTATTTTCTATCTTTATATAAAAAAAATTATTTTTCTTAAAGGAATGTTGTTTAATATTTTCCGCCAACAACAAGTTGGTGGAAGACTTTGTTTGAAGAATGTGAGAAACATACTTATAGCTTAATATAAGACTAGATTTGATCTTTGAAAATCCTCTTTAGCGTTCCTTTGCCAAATTCAGATAAATGATGCAGGAAAACATTGAACACAAAGCTATCAGGAAATCAAATATTACGTCTGAGAAAAGATTGAATACAAATCCATAAGCTATAAACAGATCAAACGTTACGAATCAAATGTTGGGTCTGAAATTTGTTTGTGAGAATTTCCTTCGGACATCTTTAACTAAGCTATCAGCCAATGATTCATGGTGGATCTATACCTATAAATACCAAATCCTATCCGTTATTTTCATAGGCAATACCACATTCTCAATTCTTAAGTAAAAAAAAATACTCATATTTATGGTGATGATACAGGACACTGCACAGACAAATGTATAGTTAATTCAAAAGAGATCATAACCAAACAAACCTTAATTACTTTTGAGTTATATAACATAAGTGAACAATACTTAATTCTTTGGAGTACCATAACCTATCCATCATACAAACAACTACGACAAACGATTTGTAATAAACATGTATCAACAATACTTAATTCTTTGGAGTACCATAACCTATCCATCATACAAACAACTACGACAAACGATTTTTTATTAAATATGTATCAACAATATATATATATTTTTATATAATTTAATAATTTATTTTATACATGAATTCTTCAAAGTTAGATTTTTTTTCTAGAGTATTGCCTTTATTTCTGCATTACCGGCAACTAACCTTCTTATATGATTGGTTATATTTCTAGTCTTATATCTCATAAGATTGAGTCATGTGATTCAAAAACTTGGTTCAGACTTTACTGATGGTATACCATCATTCAACATAGTGGTACTATTATAGTTCGAGAACCCGTAAGTAATAAAAATATTATATTCAATAATAATTTTGAAGACAATATAAAAAAAAGTTAAAATAATTTATTTTATTATATATTGAATGATATCCAACAAAGGTATAATAACCACGTAACAAAAAAATATTAGCTCGTGCTAATTTGGTCCATCATCTAAAAATATTAAATAATAATAATAAAATAATAAACCTAAAAACTTAACTCTCTCTAAACTTACTTATTTATTGTCAGGGAAGAAATCACCCACTAATTACCAATGAAATATGTTTCTAAATTATAATTAATAGAGGTTTTTACTATTAAAATATGGGTGACTCCGATATAGGTCCTAATATTTGTTCAAAATCAATATTTAATACAAAATAAAAGCCATATCAATATTTGGTACCAAGTACCAGACAAAATACTATAACACCCTTGGTTTGTAATATTCGTCTGGTAAATATAAACACAACGGTGCCTTCGGTTTTATTTTTAGAATTATAAATCAAAAGATACAAACGTTACAAAAAAACTTATATTTTGTTAGAAATTACTTGATTATAATACAAACAAGGGTTACTAAAGGAGTAAGGGTAAAACATGTATTTTTGGAATGTTTGGTATTAAAATAACTTAAAAAACTTTTTCTAGACCATAAAAAGAAATAAGCATTTTAGGGTGGACTAAAATTGGATTAGGAACTTATTTTGGTATTATAATAGAAATAACCCTTAAAATATTATATTAATTTTATTCAACACAGTCACCATTATTTTTTTAATTTGATTTCTAGATATCTGCAATTTTTATTGGTAATTCCATATTTGTTTTGTTCCCGGTTTTGATTTTTGAGTAAAATAAAATAAAATCCTAATCACCTATTAAATATAATAATAAAAAAAGTGAAAGTTTTCATTTTATAATTAATGGGCCCTTAATATATATATTTTTTTGATTTGTTAAATAAATATTTTTAAATCGTGGCTTTGATTTCTATTATTGTTTTGATTTTATTTTTTGATTTTTGATTTTCTTTCTATTTTAGTCATCTTGTCGTGTTATATTTTTTGTATTCTATTATTAGAAGTCTCTTAATTATCTATAAAATATTATAATAAATAATATTAGAGAATTTAATTCATTATTTAATCAAACTAACAATTAAATTTAATTGTCTTTTGACCATGTTTTTATAGGATAAAGCCAAATCCTGAAATGTTAAGTTTGATCTGTTTGGGACGTCTCGTTGGGTGACACGCTGTATAAAAAAAATCTCACTCGACCCATTTTATGATGCGCTGATCATGAAGAATCTATGTTTATTATTTACTTACTTTTTTTATAAAAAAAGTCGCATAATGTGGCTATTAAACCTTGCATCAAATGATCCTCATCGTAGAGTATGTTTTAACGACTAACCAAGAGGATGCTAAAGATCTAGTCCAACATTGTGACACTTGACAATGATTCTCTAACAATACAAAGATATATGTTGTCCACATAAAATCCATTTTAAAGATATTTCATTCAAGAAATAAGGTCTTGATCTCATTGGTCCTTTACTTAAAGCCTCAAGCGGTCAAAAATACTTTCTCATGACTATAGACTACTTATCCAAATGGGTAGAATCTAAACCACTCACTCAGTTCTAGACTAAAAAAGTTATTAATTTACTAAAATTGGTATTCGCTGTATATATGAGGTTTTTTTAGAGGTTACAATAGATAATTGGCTGCAAATCTAATTAGTCTAATTTGCGGTCTCAAACAAAAGGTACAACCAAAATTTGATACATAATTTTGATAGAAAATACTATTCTTACTTACTGTCATCTTTTCACATGAACACAAGAAATTCAACAAGTAGTTTCTCATGTTCCGGAGACACTTAGGCGATGGTTTGGAGAAGGGTGAAAAATTTGTTTGTGGTGGAACTTTAGGAATATTTCTTGCAACAACCTTGAGTGTCAAAGGTTTAAAAGTTTGTATTACGGAAAGAAATAAATTAGTAAAGATATATGTATTTATATCAAGTGGAACTATTTAAGTAAATTAAATTTTGTTTTACTAACTAATGGTAGTTATAAGAAACAAAAATGGAATATCTCAAGAAAAGAGCTTTAGATCTTGTAGAAATGTGTTCCCGTTGAATAGGACACCGAGGTAGCAAATAAAGTTTAAATTTGTAAGTGATTGAATATATTTCTATTGTGTTGTCTAATCTTATAGTATTTTATTATACCATGAATAAGTTTCCTATCATTTGAGGATCGATATCCTTAATTTATAGTTTTCCAACACTTATATTTAGTTTTTCTCTTACAAGATCAAATTATTATGCATAATGCATGCGTGCTTAGGAGAAAGGAGAGTTTTGAGTCAAAGAAATTCTGAATTTATGTAAATGTATTTTATAATCATTCATAATAGAGATTGAACTTAAAATATGTTCTATTGTAGGCCACTAATCTTTTAGAGGTTAGAAAGAGTCTTGCCCTTGGTTGAGAGGGTAAAAACGATAATTTCATTTAATTAGCATATGAAATAGTTGGATTGGATTTGAAAAGGTAAAAGGAGAATTAAATTGAGTGGTTGGGATAATAAAACCTGGATCTTACCATGCTTTGCGACGACAGTTTTATATAGATGATTTTGCAATAAAGCTTAGCCAATTCTAGTGAATAGAAGCCAAAAGTTCTTACCAAACTTTATTGTAATTAATCTTCTTTGAATTGAACTGCATTTTGTATTATTGGACATATATGAACTCTGTTGCAAATAGATTTGGATCGCATACTATACATCGTTATATATATATATGTGTGGGTAGATCTACATTGAGTTGGATATTTAGAGTCTCGAGCTCTGGTTGAAGCTAAAACAAATCTCGAATAATTATCTTGTAGATATACCTGTTTTTTATATATAAAAGGTTTATGTTTAACAATTTTAAATTTTTTATATTTCTTAACATTTTTTTAATTATTTGTAATATAAAAACTTATTTCATTGTTTTCTTTGTTGGTTTTGGACAAGATCTGGTTTGACACGTTGACTGACGAAAACAAGCTCGATGTTTAACAATTTTATATTTTAGTAATTTTAGGTTAAATTATATTTAAAATTGTATATATGTATTTGTTTCTAGAAATAAGAGTCGTCTGACTTAGTTATAATTGCGTTGAGTGATGTTTCTAACACCAAGGATATTTTGTGTGTAAATCCATTATAAAATTGTGTATATTTACTAATATTAAATTGTGTAAATCCATTAAAAAATTATATAACAGGTGATGTTTAACAATTTTAAATTATATAACAGTGTGAAATAAAAATATTAAATTATATGGTTGTTAAAAAATAAATGAGGTTTACCCCTATAAGATTATAATATTGTTACACAATAGTACGTTGCAACAATAATATGTTTAGCAATTTAGATTATAATAGTGTTAAACAGTAATATGTTTAGCAATATTAGATTATAATATTTTTAAACCAAAGTATAATTATGAGTAATAATATTTAACGTAATCAAGACTCTTTATCAAATAATAGTGATAAAACCAACTTCATATAATACATAATATCGTTCTTCGATATATAGATATCATTAATACACCTTACAACGCTTCACAAACTGAACCACTAAAAAATTCTACATAACTGAACCATTATGAATTTTGCATCATGGTAGTTTGATTCATTACATGTGTAGCAACATATTCAAGTACATGAGAAAAAATTCTATATTTATAAAATCTCATAATCCTATATCGCAGCTAGTACGCTTCCGCATGCATCAATGGACAATCCAATAGTGATGGTGCTTAGCTTTCCAAGTGCGGCTGACGCAACACCGTACATAGCAGCAAAACTAAAACTAACAAAAATGTTGGGTGTAATAGAAAAAATAAGACTAAAGAAGGGCTTATTTTAATATGACATAAAAAGAAGAAGAAAAAAACCCCCTCATTTTAGTTCGTTTGGCACATTAAACTAACTTTTCAAGTTAAATGTATATCTCTTAAGAAGCTCTAAATAAATCATTTGTGCTTTTGGCTGGTTACGCCGGCATGGAATGACATTATTAAACAAAGATATCATAATAAGCATGTAACAAAATGACGAACAACTCAAAACCAGGACTCGAGGAAGAAAAAACCACCTAGTTTTCCAATAGAAAAAAAGAAATGATTAAATCAAAAAAATTTGACAAGTAGATTAAAATACAAGATTAATTATATAGATGATAATATTGTGCAAGACCTGAGTTCAAATTATCATTGAATTGAATAGGTTATCGTCCGCCATTGATTATATAAAAAAATAAACTATATTTTTCCAAACACAGTAAAAATACAACTCCTCAATGAACATATCCAAATTTATTAAATCATGTAAATATTCTCTTATCTTAACAAGAAACTCCTACCAATAGTAAAAAGAAGAAGAATAAATTTACTCCAATTTCTTTAGGAACGAAAGAGAAACACAATTGACTATTGTAACATTGAGTAATCCATTTCATGAACACATAAAAATGACATATAACTTTAACATTCAAGGTCTCTTGTTGATTTTAATGATAATTATATATCAATTTAAACAAATTCAGATGAAAATCATTTAAAGACCTCTTCGGCATAAACCTTACCAAAAAACTATTTATAAATCCACCAACTTCATGAATTCTACACCGACACGTATATAGATACAAAAAAAATCAAATAATACATATGAGAGAAAAAATAAAGTGAAGAAATCGGAGTCGAACTTCTTACCGGAGAGGTAGCGAAAATTCGTTGGAAATCGATTTTATCACCAGAAACGGATTCATTCATCGGAACATAATAATTCAATTACATGTCAATAAAGGCCTTTCCTACTCTCTTTCTTACTTCTGGGATGGTCCTAGCATTAACATATGCAATAACCTTCATCCAAAGAAGCAAGAAACAACTGAAGTGACAATACCAAAGAGAAAAGCCATCGTACTAAATGTTACAAAAAAATAAAGAACATATGCCAAAATCGCCCAAAGAAACCATATACCATATCCCTCGAGACATGTGATATCAAGTTCAATCATTCTTTTCTGCCCTTCAAACACGGCATCCCCATTTTCTCAATGGACCATAGCAAAAACACCAAGATATTTTTCACCTCTGAATCTCATCACCAATCATAAATAATTGATCAATTAATTTTCAATTTCTTAATAATTATTATCAAAGGAGATAATCAGCTAGTGAAACTTAAACGAATTACACATCCTAGTTTTTTCTTTTATTGAACAAAAAGCTTAAGGAAAAGTCGTAAGTATGTTTCTCGTTCATAATAGATAGAATGATCAACTTACAAACATCAAAACTCATTTAAATTATCTGACCCGAATAGATCATTAAACCTAACACAGCATTTGAAAAACAAAACTTCTAACCTCCCCATTCATTTGGATCTATCCTCAAATCAAATTCGAAGAGAATATTTTCAAAATTTTCGATATTAACTCTCCCCACTTATACTCTGTTTTCCAGTTTTTGGATTCTGTCAAAAAATCCAAGCCACTATAACACCGCCTCTGTTTTAAATCTTTGTCTCATCGATTCTAAGAATGGCTCATTAAAACCAGAAAAGATCCAAAAACAATTATTTCCTTTCACCTTTGATACCCTCAGAAAAACCGTTAAGATGCTGGCCTTAAAGGAAAAAATATGCTCCATTAATTTTGACAGCATTGCGCCTTCCCATGAACCAACAATTCATTACCCTAAACCGTTCTCCAACTCAAGCGAGCAGTTCATGGTGGAGGTTGCCTTAGAAACCGTTCTTCAAACGGTTACTTATACCGTCGATTCCGCTGGCGTGCCCCCACCGTAGTTGCCTCCAGTAACTAACCCTCTAACTAGTGACCAAAAAATGAGAATTCCAAAAATTTACAAGTTCGAGAACGCCAGGTTCTACCTCCATTTTACTGGCGAAACCATTTATTCTTTTTGCTTCACCTCCTTTCTCTTTTCTCGAGCCAATAACTTGTGTCGTGTGCCTGATCAGGCATTTAAAGTTTCTCTCTCCTCCTTAATGGATTCTTTTTGCTTGCACGATACCATCGACCCTAGCTTAACCAAACTCTACACCTCTCCTAACCAGCAAACTCTTCACCTCCCCTAACTAACAAACTCTCCAACTCCTCCACTATAACCCTACTCCCCTCTCCACAAACCTCCCTTGTTATTGACGAAGCCTCAGACGAATCTAAGAAATGGAGTAGGGCTGAGTAAATATTTCCTTTACAGAATGTCAGACTGAAGATTGACGAGATATGGTTTGCGCCGGTCTGCTGTGGGGGTGATGACGCATACCTGGTCGCTCCGGTGTAAAATTTCTGTTATGGGTAATTGTTGCAATAAGATAAGAGGATGCTCAGCGAGAGCCGCTACTTTGGCGAGGGTGTCAGCATCAAAAATTTTCAGCCGAGACACTTACTTGTAAACGACTTTAGCAAATTTGGATTCGAATTATTTATGAGCGGCCAAATATTTACAAATATAGGTTTTCATAGGATCGTATGAAATGTTGGCCTGATTAATGACCAATTGAGAATCCTAGCGGATCCGTAGATTCCGAGCGCCGCACATTAATAGCAATTTTATTCCGCAAATTACAGCCTTATATTCGGCAATTTTATTCGTCATTACAATGTTGAATCTGATCGCTTGTCTGATCTCTTCTCCTATTGGTGGCTTTAAAATAATACTTGCCCCGCCCCTAGATGTGCTGGAGGCTCCGTCGGCTTCAACGATTCATTCTAACAACTCAACTTCAACCTCGACATCAGAAGGCAGAGTTTAGGTACGGGGTGTGGAAAACTCGGTGATGAAATCAGCTACGGTCTGCCCTTTGATAGCGGTGCAAGGTTTAAATCTGGTAACGACTGAAAGTAATACAATTTTAAGCGGGAAAGAAGTTTGAACAACTATTAGAGCACCTCAAATTGGGTTGATGGAGAATACGTTTTAACTAACATTTTATCAATGTAGGCTTCCATATGCTTACCCAGGTGATCCTTGAAAATGTGATTGACCAATATTTAGTACGTAGAACCGGATACTTTTAGGCCAAACGACATGACTGTGTAGTAATAGATACCGCGCTCGGTTTGAAACGTCGTACGCTCTTCATCGGATGAGATGAGGCCAATTTGATTATAACTGGAGTAGGCGCGTCCATGAAGGAGAGGTGTTTACAGCCTGAAGCAGAATCCACTAGCCGGTCGATACGAGGAAGGGGAAATGAATCCTTCAGGCAGACCTGATTCATGTCGGTGAAATCCACACACATTTGTCATTGGCCCACCTTATTTTTAACAAGTACAGGGTTGGCTATCCACACTGGGCATCGAGCTTACTGTATGTGACCTAGGCATAATAAGTTATTCACCTCTATGCCAATAACCTCTTGTTTCTCAAGAGAGAACGAGCGGTGCTACTGTCGCACAGGATTGGTGTGTAGATCAATTGCTAATTCGTGGTAGATGATAAAAAGGTTTAGCCTAAACACATCCCGAGCGTCCGAGGAAAAAATATCTAAGTTTTTGCACAATAATTCAAGTAGTGACTGTTAAAAAAAGAGTCCAAATTTTTACCGATTTGTAGGCTATGACCCTCAACCACTACTTCTTCAGTGGAATCAACTTGGTCTGCGTCTGTTGGCTCTATCTCCCGTGGATCGTCAACGAGGTCCACTTGGGGTGGTGCCTGCATATGATTCTCTTGCACCCCCGGTCTGTAATTGCTATTTGAGGGGGTTGGTGGAGACGGCGTAGCACGTTGTCGCCGCCGCTTAATACCTTTAATAACCCATACTGCATTTCTGACCGGATATTTGATGTATCGTCTAAATGTGCAAGGGGTAGCCTCCATTTTTGTGAAGCCAAGAGTGGTCGATGATTGCATGGTAAGGGCTCGGGGTATTTGAGATCATGAAAAATGTTTTCATTTTATTCTTGGTAGCGTCGTGCCCAGCAGCTCAACTTCTCCCACACACTATGAGGCATTCCCTTCATATCCCACGACGGTCTGCTAGATCGGTTTGTAGGGTGGTACCTCATTCATGCGGTTATAACTGTCCTTGAATATAATGTTTGCATAACTGCCTTCGTCGATGAGGACTCGTATAACCATTACTCCTTCAATAGCCATGTTTACTATTAATGCATCCTCGTGTGGCGTGCTGACTCCTCTTAGATCATCATCATTGACGATAAGATCGGAGACGGGATCACGGTAGTTATAGTAGTGTGAAGCCTCGACTGCTTGAACCTCATGGTCAATCCTAGCCTGTTTCCTAGATCTTGTGTTATGAGACAACCCTGAATTCCCCCGACGATGGTTAACAACGCTGGTATTTACAGTTCATCTAGTACTATCGAATTGCTGGCTACCTCAGTTCATCGCGGTTGACTCTTCGTCGCTCACATCTTCAGTATGCTCAGTTTTGTCTGAATGTCCCTCCATGATGGTGAACAAACATTGCTGCTTTCCCTTATCGGCGCTATTGTCTTCATTTGGTTTGTCTTCCTATATTTGGCGAATTTCCTCTCTATGCTCAGGTCGACGACAATGATCCTGTCGCTTTATAAATTGGAGGAGTTCTCCGCTATTGATCAATCTCTGAATTTATTCTTTTAATTTCCAGCATTCCGTAAGGTGATTACGATCGTTGTGATAAGAAAATAAATATTTGTTAGACCGCTTCTAGCTTGGCGCACTCATTGTTTAAGGGGGTTGATACCTCATTCTTCCCTTTATTTGGTTGTAGATCACAGAATTAGACTCGATCAGCTGAGTGAAACGTCGAGAAGGATTTTCTAAATGAGTGGTGCGTCGAGAATGATCTCGACAAGCCCCTTACTCGATCTTTTTGTGGTCAGATTGCACCTCTCTTGGGTCATAGGAAGCTCTCTCTGGAGGGTCGCCCTTTTTTGGTGTCATCAACTCGTATGAACGTGTCTGCTCGAGCTAGTAGGTCCACCATATTTTTAGTAGGAAAACAAGTCAGGTCGCATAGAGCTCCCCTCGACAATCCAAACATTTTTAAGTGAAAACGCAACTATATTTTTGTTCAGATTGGGTAGGCCGTTAATGTAGTGGACAAAACGCTGGACATAGTTGTTAACAGAAAATAAACCCTAAAGCTGATATGCCAAGATAGTGAGTTTATTGATTTGGGAAGAAAAAGAACCTATCCTTATTACATCGCTCGCAACCTTTATTTATGCTACTTTCAGTCGTTACCACTTTATTTATTAGATAGGATCATTTATAATATTTTAAGGTCTTAACCAAAATGTTTGTTGTGCGTCTTTAATTTGCGATCATTAATGTAGTCGTCTAAGGTTGACTCTTGTAAGGTGCCAAAGTTGCTTAACGGTCATCAGTATCTTGTGTTCCTGAGCGGGTCGGCTTTCCATTTAAACTTAGATTGATGGGGTCACGCTCGGTTTTGGGCTCGCTCGATCTTTGCTGGGAGTTTTACCCGCTCATTCTCTTCTATCATCACATTTGGAAGCTCGATCTCCGCGGTTTGAGCGGCCATCCTCCGGTCCTTGGGCTTTAGCTGCAAATGCCTTCACCGGTCATTCAGTCCAGTAATATTTGCGTACATAGCTTGTTTTATGGCATCGCACTCACGGGCTACCTTAAGTTGCTCATGCTGTAGATATTGAAGTTGTTGTTCGAGTCACTGAATTTCCGTCCTGACCACAACATCTTGGATTTGTACATCGTGTATGGATGGGTTCAACATAACCTCAGGCACGAGTGATGCAAGCTCCGGTCCCGTTTGGGGTACAATTTCAACAGGCGTTACCACTGCTGCCCTTTCGATGGCTATCATCACTGTAGGTTGCTGACCAAGTCCCTCTGCTGGTGATCTCATCGTCGTTCTTCATCGATCTGTTGTGTCGTTCAGTTCCTGCGTATCTCTTTCGACGCCTGACCTTGTCATAACCATGATTCGCACCAATGTTCTCGGAATTCCCCCCAATTTGTTGTGCAAAGATATAATAACTTATGACAAGAAGAATGTTCATTGGTATTATGTAGAAAAGTTACAATTATTTGGGTACAATCCCCCTTTTACACACTATCTCTTCTCTTCATTAATGCGCATTCCCTTTATTCAAAGTTCAGACTAATATTTATGAAGAAATCCCTAAATTTACAATCATAAATTCGGTCTACTATCTTTAATGCTCGCTGACTTATTAAATCCTTGAGGTTTCTATTGTCCTCCTCGATTTCCTCTTTCGTTACTACCACCTTAGCTCAGTTTGGGTTGCTCTTTTCGTCTCCTGCTCAGTTCTAGTCGAGCTACACTTTTCTACACTATTTTCCTTCCTGATTGGACATTGCGGTGAATCTCTGCTCGGTAAAGGAGCTTCGAATATTTTAACCAGTCCTCATAAATGGAGGTCTGCTCTGTTTCAAGCTTTTAGGGAGACCTTGCTGTCCTGATCCTCAGAGCTGGCTTGCTAGACTAAGCCTCTTATTTAGCCTTACTATCTGGATCATCTTGGTCGGCCATCGGTTACGGGGCTCTGCTCTACCCGGTACCTCTGTGTCTCTTAGTTGGCCCTCGAGGCTAGAGCTCTGCTCCGTTTGGAACCTTCACGATTCTTTCACACGTTCTTTACCTTGTCACCTCCCTAGTTTAGGTTTATATATACCCTCTTCATTTTCCCCTATGTTTGACTATGTGAGGCGATGAGGATTCCCTCATAAAAATGATCAGGTTAGACCCATTGATTTCCCCTAGATCTATATTAGGAACCTTCTAGATACTGGTTTATCCTAGGTCAAAGTAGATTCTGATTAGAGTTATTCATAAGTGAATTGGTGGTCGTTTGTACCTATTTTTATTGAGAACCCGAGATAGTATTTTGTGGAATCTGCCTCGACATATGGGGATTTTTTAACCTTTTCGTTTCTTCTACCTTAATTTGTTTCTGAACCTGTGACAGCAAACCCCTAAAGGACATTACTTTTTTCATGGTGGTATTATCCACTGATTCTCGAAGAAGAATCCCATCTCTGAAAGAAGTTATAGTCACTTGTTCAAAACAATCTTCCAAGTTATTTTTGGTTTCCACAAATGCTTAGTGTAATCATTTCGATTTTCCCTAATCAATTGAATACACTGAATTATTGTGTCCTCAATTCCTCGTATTTGTTTCTGACACAAATTGCCTTCGGAAAGGCATCCGGACATATCAAAAATTTTAATAGATATTTATGAAAGCCGATTATACCACCTCAAAGAACTACATTAGACAGTTTGGGAAAAACCCTAGCATAACAACTTATCATCATCGTCGAAATTCATCATGACGTTCTTGAACTGTTCAATATGGTTATCTGGATCTCTGCTCGTATCCAATTTTTTCATTTTCAATATATCGAACTGCGTGGGCAGATGTCCAGATAGAATCTCTACCAAAGAGGATAGTTTCTCCAATTATATCCCTGGCTAAATTAGTGGCCCTCATTACTAGTTGTAAAAATACCTTGTTTAGACCGTATAACAAACTGATCATCCACTTCATAGTCAACACTATGATTTCATAAACCTCCTATATATGCCGTCAATTGCTTTTTTTATTTAATTGTTTGATGTCTTCGTTTACTTTAGGAGTTGTATTGTTTACTCGAACTGCGATGTTTATTGGAATGTTTTTTATAATAAGGTTTATCACCATGACGTCTTTTCTTTTTATGATCGTAATCGTTATCCAATGAGGAATAAAACTCCTCGAAATCAGACACTGAATCTTTGCTGGACTCGAAATTACTATAACAATTCTTAGCTCTACGTTCCCTCTTTTAGGAACGATGGCTTTTATTTGATCGATCTCTTTGATAATTTTTTAGAATTTTTTGAACGCCTTAGTCTACCACCCCTTTTTCTTCGGGTTTTTAAACTTCAAAATCAAAATTTTTCCAAGAGGTTATTACTTCTTATTTTTTAGCTCATAATACCTCAATTTCCCCTCACAACTAGTCATGATCTTCGTGCATGAGCAACCGTTCTTGTTTTTTGTCCATGTGCGGTATTTGACCAGATCCCTCTCCGATCATAACTTCTTCGATCACCAAGGAATGGTCCATATGTATTTCAAAATTCATTCGTCAATATATCCAAAAATAAACATAGACACTTAAGATTTTGGATTTCATTATCTGGGTAAATCTATAGGCTCCAACTACGGTCGTTGCTGATCAAGTCAAAGATATTTAGAGGGTATTTAAGTGATGGCAAAAGAAACAATTAATTATTGTAGGCGTCGATGATCAAGTCAAATATATTTGGAGGGTATTTAAGTGATGGCAGAAAAAATAATTAATTATTGTAGGTGTCGATGATCAAGTCAAATATATTTGGAGGGTATTTAAGTGATGGCAGAAGAAACAATTAATTATCGGATGACCTATAGAGAGAATTGAGCTTTTTACCATATATTTTAGAGAGAAAAGCTCTGACGGGTTAGGTGAAAAGTATGAAAAACTACCATGATCTTATTAAAGGCTCTCAAGGCCTATATATAACAACATTAAGCCCCGTGGGCCGAAAATGTCATGTGCTTATTTTCATAACCCAAACTCATTTACATTTAAATCCCATTATTATATTAAATACTTATAATGATTATACATATTACATTAACCTAAATAAAATAAATTTCGGTTCAATAATCCATTTGTCCAATTTTCCCTTCGGATAATTCAATCCTCATCAAATGGTACTATGAGAACTGTATAAATTTTTAAAGAGTAAGTTACCACTAGAGATGAAAGAAGAAAATAAAGTAGATCTTCATGATATGGCTTCATGTTGGAATTTAATGAGGGTAAATGATAATATTCTTCGTGAAATTAACAGTGAGAAGACTATTGCATATGGAAGAAGTTTGGGGGACTTTACTCAGTAAAATCAGTTGTGAACTGTTTATACTCGAAGAAACACTTGTATAATTTCAAGTTGAAATAAGACATATATGTGAAAAAATATCTTGATAATTTTAAGTGATTATCATAGATCTATAGAATATTGATTTTACAATCGAGGATAAAGATCGAACATTGTATGTGTTAAGATATTTCCCAACTTCCTACGAGAATTATTTAGGATACTATCATGTATGGTAAGAGCATGTTATCTTCATGGGCGTTGAAATCAAAGGAGTTCAAATAGTTGCAGCCACATAACCAGGGGATATGGGAAGGTCTTATGTCCATAGAAAGATTTAGCAACAAGGTGGTGTTTCTCAAAGAAGAAGAATTATGGATAATCCAAGTCAAAAGAGAAGATGTCAAACTATTTTGAATGTAGTGAACATACTCACTACAAAAGCGATTGTATGAAGTTGAAAGATAATAAGATAAATAAAAGGAAAACATTACAAACCATAAGAATGATTTTGATAATATTGACAATAATGCTGCATAAGAAGTGTTGCCTATGAGTTCAGAATATAGGAAACACTCTTGGGTACTCGATACTAGCATTGCATACCACATGAATCTATTGAAAAGATAACTTACTACTTAGAACCCAATGCAATGGACGAGTTATTTAAGGAATAATCATGCATTTCTTGTTAGTGAGGTCGATAAAGTTGGGATCATAATGTTTAATATTTTTGTCAGAATTATGACATGCTAACATATTACTATTCTGAAGATAAACTTGATGTATATTTAGATGGTGCATACATTGGTATTATCAAGGTGAAAAAGGCTCGATGGTGTTCATAAAGGAAATTTTCAAAAATAGCTTTATATTTTTTAAGGGTATTTTGTGGACGATGATGTTGTAGTATCACCGATTAGTAGTAGCCAGGGTCGGCAAAATCAGAATCAGTTATGATATTTTAAACTGGGTCATATAAATAAAAGAAGATTGGTTGTCTTAGGAAAGAAAGATTTGTTAAAAGGGTATAAAACAAAATCATTAGAATTTTAGGAACAACGCGTGTTTGGAAAAAAAAGTAGAGTGAATTTTCGAAAGTTTGCAGTTAGAAAGATTAATGGGATAATATATTGTATTCACTCAGCCATGTGAGGCCTAAACAGAACTATATCAAATAATGAAGCCATATACAACATGAGGCTGATCGATTATTATTCAAGAATGATATGGTTTATTCTCTGAAGCACAAAGATGAGACATACTCAATCCTCATAAAATACAAAATGATAAGTGAGAAGTATACAAGGAAAAAACTCAATTAGAATATATATAATGGGTTATAATTTGCAATTGTGAATTTTATGAATATTGTGATGCTTAGAAAAAAGTGCATCATCACACTTATTGTAAAACACTATAACGTAATGTGACCATAGAAATGAGAATAACTCTTTGTGACGAGGCATAAGTCATGCTCCTGAATTTTTGGGAAAGGAATTTTGGGATGAAACTATCAATATAATTTGTTACATAGTGATCAGTCTTCATAAACAAATGTTTATTGTAAGAATCATTTTTTTTAATAATTTTGATTGTTCAACAGACGCTCATATGAGAGATGGTAAACTTGAGCCAAGGAGAAAAATATATATTTCTAGGATATGCTACTAGAGTGAAGAGATATATATATATATATATATATATATATATATATATATATATATATATGGTGTATAGATCCTAAGTCTCTAGATTTTCGCATCAGTATGGACGTAACTTGTAATGACTCTTCTTTGCTAGAGATTCAGAATAATGTTGGGTATATGGTCGAACCATGATTATTATGAGTAAACAAGTGTAACTTGAAGTAAAAAATTAGGTCTTAGCAAGTTCAACAATTCAATAGGTTCTGAGGTAGATCCAGGATTCAAAGGTGAAGCGTTAACATCAAATGATAGTCAAGATGATGCGTTTGCACCAAAAACAACCTTATAACATAACATCCGATATATAAAGAAGATAAATTAGACCATCAAAATAGTGTGCAACCCTAATTGCACCATTTTTATCAGTTGCTAAAGTAGTTGAGATGCAACAATCTAGAAGCTTTGGGAAGCTATAACAAGTTTAGAAGCAGATTGGTGGACCAATACTATAAGGGCATAGATTGATTCTCTTCATAATAATTAGACATATAGGATTGTTAATTTACCTAAAGGATATAAGATATAAGGGTGCACAAATTTAACAATGAAAATGATGGTAACCTAATGTTTGATGCACCTCGATTAAGGCAAGGTTGTTCATTATGGGTTTTACTCAAAAAGAATAAATAAAATTTAATGAAGTGTTCTCTCATGGAGGGAAACACAATTCAATTCAGGTTTTGTTAGTCATAATTATTTTGAAAGACTTAGAGCTTAAGCAGTTGGATTTGAAAACTGCATTTCTACATGGTGAATTGGATGAATAAATCTATATGAGATAATCATAGGAATTTAGGAAGCTAGTATAAAATAAAAGTTTGTTTGTTGAATAATCCAGTGTATGGGTTTAATAATTCACATAAGAAACGATAAAAATTATTTGACAGATACATGATGTCAAATGAGTTCAAAGAAGTATATACAATAGTTGTGTATACCATTAGAATTATCAGATGATTTTATGTTTACTTTTTGTTAAATGTGCATAATATGCTCATTGCTGCTTGTAGCATGTCACACATTGTGAAGATAGATAAAAAACTTATTTTTTTGTTTGAGATGAATGATTTAGAAATAGAAAATAAAATTTTAGGAATAGATATTACTAGGGTCAAAATTGTAGGATCTTTATACTTATCTCAGATAAGCTACATTGATAAAGTGTTGCAACGATTCAACATGTTGGATCACCCAAATACAGTTAACTTCTTGTTGCTATTCAATTCAAGTTCTCTACAACAGGATCAACCAAAGATCATACAAAGTTGTAGTATATATCGAAGGTTTCATACTCAATTGAAGTTGTCAATATCGTGTATTTTGTGGTGTGCACACGTCTTAATATTTACCATGTGGTACATTTGGTTAGTAGGTACATGAGATGGCCTTGGAAGAACACTGACATGCAATGAAATTGATACTTTGATATCTTAAGGATAATATAATGTTGGTTTGATCTTCAACAATAGAAATATGTGTGACTTGTTGAAATATGTTGTTAATTATAATTTCAGAATGGACATGGATAATTGGAGATCCTTGACAAGATATGTATTTAATATATGTGAGAGCGTGATCAGTTGGAAAGTATAGTTACAAGAAACTATATCTTTGTCTATAATAGAGGCCGAATACATGGTTGTAACGAAGGCAGCTAGAGAGGCATATGGTTAGACGATTTGGTGATATATTTGAGCTTTGATCAACCTAGCATAATTTTTTTTGCGATAGTCAAAGCACCATATACCTTATAGAGAACTAAATTTACGACAAGTGTAAAAAACACATAGATTTCATGTATCACTTTATCTGTGATGTTAATATCAAAATGAATTGTTGATGAGAGAAAACTGTCTACACAAGAAAATCTAGCATATATAATGACCAAGGAAATATCAGTTCAGAAGTTTAGGGAATGCCTACACTGAATTGTTGTTCGTAACACCAAGTGCATACCTTATGGATATTTAATGAGTAAGATGCAAATAAGTTTCTTTCTTGATAGTGAAGAAAGAATATTCGTCTCAAATGGAAGATTTGTTGAGAATGAGTCGAATAGTCTTGAGAGTTTCATGATTGGTCATATAATGGTTTATTATGTCTATTGTTATTCTTTTATTATTGTTTGGGCGTATTAGGTCAATTATATGTGAATAAATTATATGATGTATGATTAATCCTCTATAAATTGATGTATAGACTTACCGGAAATATAAGGTTGAAATTTGTAACCATTTTCTATCATAATGACACTCTTTGATTTCGGCATTGTCTGCGGATGTAGATTTTATTGTGTTTTTTTGCTTTTGATTTTTATCTAATTTTGTGTATCAACTAGTTGTGACAAATATTGAATTTTGAATTTATGTTTGCAATTTCTATTGCCTTATTTTCCGGTCATTCACATAACATATAGATTCCTTCTGCAAAGGTGTTTTGTCTTTATTTTTGCAAGTCCTACACCTAAAAACCCTTTATTTTCACGTAAGTATTTTGGATCTTTTTTTCACACGTGTTTTACTTCAAAAAATTATTTGCTTCTTTCCAAAAGTGTTTATTTTCTTATTCCAGAAGTGTTTTGCCTTTTTTCTGCAAGTATTTCTAATCTATAAGTAATTGATTCAGACATTTTCATACAAGTGAAAATAATAATTATAAAATATATATTTCACAAGAAGCTGCAAAAATTACTATCATATGTTGCAAAAACAATCTGCATATCAAGTCATGCATCAATAAGTTAAATCATTATGTTAAAATGAATGTTTTTGCTTTTTCTTAATAACTTATTTGGATATAAATATATCATATTACAAACAACAATCAATTAAAACAAAACATGTTAAAGAAATGATATAGAAATTTTACAAATAAATTTCACGAGGCAAGATATATCATACTTCTAGTTAATACTAAATCTAAAACTTAAAAAGGAATCACTCGCAACGATTGAAAAAAGAGAATATCCTTGAGAGAGAAAATACTAACAATTACATAAATAAAAAAATAACATGGATATTAAAAAACTATAATAGTAATTCAACATGAGGTAGTTGATGAGTTTTAAATAATAAAAAATTAAAAAAAATCGTCGGAGGGAACCCGCAACCGCTACTCACCGAGTGCGCACAGGGTCAACCCTCAGTCTGACACAATAGCCTGCAAACCAACACCAGTGGTAATTCTATGTCACAAGCATGCCTTACTCCACCAACTCAGCAACCCCTTTGGGGGTGTTAAAATATTAGTTGATAAGTTTGATGGTGGAGATTGATATTTTATTTTTATTTAAGATAGTTTAATATAGAGTAAGTTACAAAAAAACAACCTAAAAATATTAAAAGTACCATAACAACTTACATTTTTAATTTTACCGATACCAACCTCTTACATAAAAACTTCGTTGAATACCCATGAATACAAAAACCATGTACAATCTTAACCATTAGTTATTTTAACCTTCAAAACTCTGTATCATTCAAATACTAACTTAAATTATTTTTTCAAAAACATATATTTTCATTTTTTAAAGACAAGCAAAACGAAATTCATGAGTGATATTTTTGGAGAATTTTTTTCAAACTAATTTTGCATCCCAATTACACATAATTTCGTACCTTTAACAGAGTCCATTTAAAACAAAAATTATTGGAGAAAATAAAATACATGTATTTTAGTAATACAAATGAATTAGTTGTTTCACATCCAATTAACACTTATTTTCACAAAAACAAGTTGTATTTTGTTTTTCCACACTATTAGATTTCTTTCCCAACCAACTGTTATATTTACACAACCATTTTCTTCTTATTTTCGCAACATATTTGTACATAATTAGGCAACTAGAACAAAGTTTATATTTTCGTACCCTAATTACACGTAATGTCGCACCTTTAACACTATCAATTCAATTTTTTTAAAACAAATTTGTTCAACACAAAAAATACACATATAATAACGACTACAAAAAGATAGCTGTTTCACATAAAATAAACACTTATATAAAAAAAACAAGTTATATTTTATTTTTCACATAATCACACTCATGTCACAGCCCAATTACACGTAATTATGCACCCAAAAAGAATACAAAAATATATCTCATTGATCTAATTTTGTTCGTCTTAACAAAACAGAACCAAACCAATGATATTTTCAGATTTTTTCGCACCTTCAAAACAGTCCAATTTCGTTTCTGTAAATAAGTTTTTTCAATCCAAAAAATGCACAAAAACATTAGCAACTATAAAAATTAGTTGTTTCATACCTAATTAACACTTATTTCACACAAAAAACAGCTGTATTTTGTTTTTTTTTACGCAATTAGACTTATTTCATAACTCAATTACATAATTAATAAGTACTTAAAAAATATTTTTTATTAATTTAGTTTTCTTCGTCTTAAAAATACTATGTATATTCAGACTTTTTTAAAGGTATGATTTGAAAAATATGACACTAAAAAAATGGTTATAAAATATATCGGTATTAATAAAAAATCCGGTTATCGACAATTAAATTCAAAATCTAAATTATTTCGTATATTTTTTTCAATTAATTATTATAAATAAATAGTCCATTTTGGGAGGGTTATAAATAACTTATCAAAAGTAAACTAAAACTTTTTTCTTTTTTCAGCAAATAAAAGACTTTATTACTAAATTGTTAGAATTTACAAAGTGTTTGGTTAAAATTGAAATACAAAAACTTATTAGAGGATTATTCAAAAAAAGAAAAGTAAACGAAGAAAGTTTAGACCAGAGAGGCGACCTTATTCTAAATAAGAAACTTTCCTCTTTACAAGTCGACACCGCCTTCGCCCTCCATCCCTTTTGTCATTTTCTTGCATTTGCAATCAGGTACTCTTATTTTCCATTGATTGATCGACTTTTTGTTGTTCTTAGTTTGGTTATGTTGGGGTTGTTGTGCTTAGCTTGATATCTCGGATTACATACTGAGACATTGACATGGCATTGCAGGCTCTACGATGGAGATGCCGGAGCTGCTCGATGAAAACATATTTGATATACTCTCAAGGCTGCCTGTAAATTCTTTGATGCGCTTCAAATGCGTTTCCAAGCCATGGTGTGCACTCATCTCGGACCCCAAATTTACCAAAGCTCACCTTATTCGACTGGACCAAATGAGTGGTAAGATTCTTTTTTCTACCGCACCTCGTGCCTCGATCATGGATTATGAAGATTGCGAAAACACAGTCTTGGAGATTGACTATCCAATTACGATTCAAGAAACCTATAGTTCGGTTCAGTTTGTAGGATCTTGTAATGGTTTGGTATGTTTGTTCGTCTGGGGTTTTGCTTTTACAGTATGGAATCCATCTACGAGGGAATTTAGGAATCTACCTCCCCTTACTCCATTTGACGTAATCGACATATTTAGCCCTTCCGAACCCAGTTATTTCTACTTCTGTGGATTTGGATATGACTCGTCGATTGACGATTACAAAGTAGTCATAGGTTTTTCGTCCATACATTCTTTTGAAAATGATCGTTCACCATATTGCGAAGTTCAAGTCTTCCCCCTAAAGTCTAACAAATGGAAATCTTATAGATTTAACGATGTTGGTTATTACTTTCAAGGCCGTAGTAATCTTTTGAATGGAAATTTCCATTGGCCCTCAATAAGCCGTAAACGATTTGACGAAAAACATGTAGTTATGTCGTTTAATATAAAAGAGGAGAAATTCACGGAGATTGTACCACTCCCTGTGGAGGTGCCGACCTACGAAGTCTTGTATTCCTTTGAAAATTCCCTTTTCTCAACCATCACCGAATGTATTGATATCGGTTTGGATTGCGACGTGTGGGAAAAGAACATGGATGATGCTGTTGAGGATCCTTGGAAAAAAATATACCATTTTAAACCTCCGGGTTGGACTCGTCAACTACTTTTTACAAGAAATCGCAAACTTATGGTGAGTGCAGGTGTGACTAAGCTAGGCACATATGATCTCGAAGCTAGGAATCGGAAGGAATTCCGAGTGAACAGTTTTATACCTTTCGATGGGATAGTCTTTCTAGAGACTTTGGTTTCACCCAATTAAAAGTCACGCTTTCAAGAACTGATCATTGATTGTATTTTTTCCAAAGTAGCAGGGTTTTTTATAGTTTGCTTGTCCGTGCTGATTGCTGTTTTGAAGTAATTATATAAAAATGTTATGTATATGTTCTATGGATACATGGTCTTTTGTAATCGAAAGAGATCTTATATGATGCCTTTCAAGTTTCTCAATTTCTTGTTGTTAAAGTTAAATGTTGAAAACTCATTGTCGGATATATATTATTCGGATATTGTTGATTTTGATACTCGTCAGGGATGATAAGGGGAGCTTGGTTTGTACTTGTGTTCCTGAGATTACAAATTTCATATGCATGACCTGGAAGAATTTCTACTTGTGTCCGAACTAGTTAATCTGCCGCCAAAAGAGCTGATTCGCAATTTACCTCTGCCTCGACTAAGACAGCGGCAGCTTCTTCCTCTGTTTCCAACAAGTTGAAGGTCTGGGCTTACGGTGAGTACTCATATTATATTTTCATATCCAGCTGTAACTCCAGCTAAATTCGGATTTGTGGTTAGTCCTAACAGGGAAGTTCTGAAGAAACTCAACCTTTATCTAGAAAGCGGGAAGGTGAAACCGGTGGTTGATCCTAAGAGACCTTTCCCATCCAATCAAGTAACACTGTAACAGAGGCTTTTTCATACATCCCATCTCTCGAAAGAAATGCTATGAGATAGAAAAGTATTAAAAGGGCCGATTGTACATTTGTAAGTTCATAAAAGATCTTCGAGTAAATCAAAGTCCTGGCTTATATACATATGAGAATATTTTTCGAAAACATATGTTATGACGAATACATGGGGTTAAAAACACCACAGGTCCTCCATGTTTACCACTTGTAACACATCAGTCCCTATTATTTGTCTATCTAATAAACCGGTCCCTTATGCTTTAAAAACGTAACAAACAGATCTTTTTCTGAAAATTTGAGGGACCTGTTTATTACAAATTGAAAACGTGAGGAACCTGTTTATTACCGATATGAAAGATCTATTTATTACAAAAAAAATGATCTGTATGTTACATTTTTAAAACATAAAGGACCGGTTTATTACAAAGACAAAGAATAGGGACTGATGTATTACAAGTGACAAACGTGGAGGACATATGATGTTTTTTACCCCGAATACATGTATTGATTATAACATCTGTTCTGGAAAATATGTCATTTCAAATTTCTACTCATAAATTTTAGTGTTTTGTTCTGCCAGGAGAGGGCGGAACTAGGGGTTCAGATGAGTTCTGCATCGTAATATCAAAAGGTTAATATAAATATTTTTAATTTTTTAAAATATATGGTCGGTCTTTTTAATATATATTTTCGGTCTCCATGTATTAAGTTTTTTTATATAGAACTAAAATTAGTTTTGTCGTATTAGGATTTAAGAGAAACAATAAATATTTAATTAAATTTTGTGATATTAAGCAAATTTATAAGTCTAGTGTCTACTTCACATTTTCAAAAACTTCCCACTACACAAGTACTCATTTTACAATCCTCGATTATGTTTTATTCTCTTCTTTTATCCGAAACATTAATGGATGACAAATTATTTACATTTTTAAACCCTGAAAGTAACAAAATGTTATTGAAAATGATATACAAGTATAAGCTTTAACATCAATTGAATTCAACGAAGATGTTACATGTTACTTTAATATAAACCAACGTTGAGCAATCTCCTCAAAATTTTGAGACCATTGATGGTATCGTTCATATCACTTAGGAACGATAGTTGGGAAGAAAAATGAAGAAGATATTAAACGAAATCGCTTGCGTCGTAAATTCGCACTATTAACACAAGCAATTTTTTGTAAAACAAGTTTTTTAAACACAAAATTGCACATATTTTAGCAATTACAAAATGTTAGTTGTTTCACGGCCAATTAGTACTTATTTTCACAAAAACAAGTTGTATATTGTTTTTCTTACACAGACAAACTTATTTTAAAACCAAAAGTTCTATTTACGTAACCATTTTATTCTTATTTTAGTAACACATTTTCACCTAATTATACCACTAGAACAAATTTATATTTTCGCATCGCAATTACATATAATTGCGCACCCTTAACACGGTCAGTTTTTTTTTTATAAAAAAAACAAGTTTTTTCAACACATAAAATGCACACATTTTAGTAACTACAAAATGTTAGTTGTTTCACACCCAATTAATACTTAGTTTAAGAAAAATAAGTTGTACTTATTGTTTTCACCCAATCATACTTATTTCAGAACCCAATTACACGTAATTGTGCAAAAAAAAATATATTTACAAAACATCTTTCATGATCTAATTTTGTTCATCACAGAATAACAAAACCAAAAATATGTTTGGATTTATTTGGAGCTATGGTTTAAAAGATATTACATTTAAAAGAACAAAAAAATGAGACATGAAAATGGTTAAGAGGTATATTGGTATTCACAAAAGGTCGACGTGGTAATTAGTAATTAAGTTGTAAAACCAGGTGGTTATCCATACTTTTTCAAAAACCTAGATCATTATAGGTAAATACTTTAAATTTCGGGTGGTTATTGGTAGATTACTCTTAAAAATATATATTTGGTATATACTTTTATTAACTGAGACACAAATAATTTTTAAAAAGCTAAAACAATATAAAGGGTAGTCCTAATAACACTTGTGAAAAATTAAAACTATACCTAAAAAATCTCCTAAATAAAATCTACCAAAAATACTCGTGACGTATAAAAACAAAAAACACATAAAAATTTCCATCTTATCCATTCTCAACAACAAATTTTAGTGAAACCTACATCATTATTTTGTTTCTCATGTATTTCGCAACACAATTATACGTTATAAAAATAATAATTCTTTAAATGTTGTCTCATTTTTTTTTTACACAATAGACTTTTCCTTATACGTAATTATACAATAAACAAATAATTTTTTTTAAAAAAAATATCTTTCATAGATCTAGTTTTGTTGTTTAAAAAAACCAACACAAATTTTGTTTTTCGATTTTTTTAGAATTATGGTTTGAAAGATAAACCATTTAAAAAAATAAAAAATAAAAATAAAAAAATGGTTAAAAAATATATTAATATTAATAGTACAAATGACCACCCATACTTAAATTTTAAAACCAGCTGTTTAAGAGTATTTTTGAGAATGAATTATTATAAATAAATAGTTCGGATCGTGGACGGTAATAGATACATAACTAGTTATTAAAAAGAAATTAAACCAAAAGAGTTTGGACAAGAAACTGATTTAACGAAATAGATATGTAAAAGTGCAACTAAAAAGGAAACTTTCCACTTTACAAGTCAACATCTCCATCGCTCTCTATCTCTTTTGCCATTTTCTTGCATTTGCAATCAGGTATTCTTATTCTTCATTGATTGACCAATTTGTTTTGTTCCTACTTGGTTATCTGTGGTTATGGCCTCTTTTGTTGTGCTTAACTTGATATCTCGGATTACATATTGACAGATTATCACGGTCTTGCAGGCTCTACGATGGAGATGCCGGAGCTGCTTGATGAAAATATATTTGATATACTCTCAATGTTGCCTGTGAAGTCTCTGATGCGCTTCAAATGCGTTTCCAAGCCATGGTGTTCACTCATCTCGGACCCCAAATTTATCAAAGCTCACCTTTTTCGACTAGACCAAATGAGTGGTAAGATTCTTTTGTCTACCCGGCCTCGTGCCTCGGTCATGGATTACGAAGATTGCGAAAACTCAATAGTAGAGCTCAACTATCCATTTACGGTTCAAGCAAGCTATACTCAGGTTCAATTAGTAGGATCTTGCAATGGTCTGGTATGTTTATTCCAATGGGGTTTTGCTTATAGCATATGGAATCCATCTACGAGGGAGTTTAGGAATCTACCTCCTCTTACCCCATCTGACGTAATCGACATATTTAACCCTTGGAGAGTCAGTTATTTCTACTTCTCTGGATTTGGATATGACTCGTCGATTGACGATTACAAAGTAGTCGTAGGTTTTTCGTCCGTAGATTCTTTTAATAATAATTGTTCACCTTATTGTGAAGTTCAAGTCTTCGCCCTGAAGTCTAATAAATGGAAATCTATTAGATTTGACAATGTTGGTTATTACTTTGAAGGCCATAGTAATCTTTTGAATGGAAATTTCCACTGGCTCTCCCTAAACAGTAAACCATTAGACGAACAACCTGTAATTTTATCGTTTAATATAAAAGAGGAGAAATTCACGGAGGTCGCTGTACCACTCCCTGCGGAGGCATCGAGTTACGACGAGCATTGCCACTTGTATTCCTTTGAAAATTCTCTTTTCTTAACCAGCAAATGTCGGGATGCTGATGCTGATGATGCTGCTAAAGATTTTGACTTGTGGGAAAAGAACATGGATGATGGTATTGAGGGTTTTTGGAAAAGAATATACCGTTTTCGACCTTCGAGTTGGACTCATCAACTACTTTTTACAAGAAATCACAAACTTGCGGTGGGTCAATATGTGACTATGCTATGCACCTATGATCTCGAAGCTATGAGTCGTAAGGAATTCCAAGTGAACTGTTCAGAACGTTTCAAGGGGATAGTCTATCTAGAGACTTTGGTTTCACCCAATTAAAAAGTCACGCTTTCAAGAACTGGTCATCGATTGATTTATTTCCAAAAGCAGCAGGGCTGTTTTATAGTTTGCTTCTCTAGATGCTGATTGCTGTTCTTGAAATAATTATATAAAGATGTTATGTATATGTTCAATGTATATTTCTTCAACTTTTTCTCAATTTCATGTTTTTAAAGCTAAGTGTTCAAAACTCATTGTCGGATATTGTTGATTTTGAAACTCTTCTTGGATCATAAGGAGAGCTTGGTTTGTTTTGTTGTTAGGACAAGAAATATATTAAAACTGGTTGTATAAAGATAATAGTGTTCGAACTTTCTACTTGTGTTCTTGAGATTACAAATCTTATATGCATGACCTGGAAGAATCCCATAGCCAATTCGGCCACAGATTTTGCATGCCTCTAAATTCTAATTATACTAGGTGCCATTTTATATGTCCTGTGAACTAAAGTAGGACAGAGCTAATATCAAAACATGACTACTTTGAGAGGGGACTACTTACATAACACATTGAAGGTAGAGGACTAAGTTCTCGAATGCCCCATAGCCATGGACTGAGGCGCATTCAAAGTCTTGAATTAAGTTTACTTGAGATATTATCGGGTAACTATATACTTATTAAATTTTCATGGAAGTAGTCATCAAGAAAGGAGAACGAATAGGTAAAATTAATTAGTTTTTATCAGATTTATGGACACCAAAGAGATTGAGCTGAAATAATTCAGTTTATTAAATCACTTTCTTAACATGACAATCCAAACTAGTAAACTAATACACAAAACGAGACAAAACATACCTGTCAATACAGAAGCATCCCTCCACAACAAGAGAGGAATTTTTATTGTTCAATCAGTACGATATATATATATATATATATGAATGATTTAACCTAATTATAAAGATTTTTTATATAGTCATTTGATTTTAAATTTTTTGGTGAAAAGATCTGTGGACGACGTATGACGATTTTTTATAATTTTTATATTTTAAAATTTTCGGTAATTGTCTTTCGGCTATGATACAATGTTTGTTGAGCGGTTTTTGACTATGGTGATTTTGGTAAATTTAGTCTTTGATTCCTCCTACAGCATATATTAAGTTTATCAAAATCATCATGAAGACTCTCATTGTACATTTTGAAATCAAACAACTACATGCATAAATCATAACATAGTCCATCGATTATCACGTTTTTTTTCATTTAGTCCATTGACTAAAACATCACCGATCAGGTTCCTGGACTATTCAAAATCTGTAAATTAAGTCATCGCACATTGGTCAGGTTTAACGGATTCAAGTGGAGTTGTGCCTAAAGGAATCGACAGGGTGTTATTGGTCCGACCCTGCCGTTTTGTACTCAGCGTCCCTTTCAGAAATACTCAAATAGTCGATTTCACCAAAACGGGTTCTTCTTCTTTCATTTGGGTTTTCTGCTCGAGAAGTGGTTTCTCATAAACAAAAACAACGCCGCATTTTTTCTCTCAAGAAAAACTAAAATTAAAATGACTTTCTCTCTCTAAAGCTGCTATGGTGGTGAAACGAGGAAAGATATTTATAAAAGAGCACCCTTCTCAACGGACCCCTTCATAGAGAAGTGAAACCGAAAAGAGCTTCGTGAAGTTTAAGAGTCGTTTTTCAGAACTGCGATTAGACATGCTTCAAATGGATGAAAGACAAGAGTCCGCTTCTAACACCCTTGCAGAGCTAGGGAGCTAGAGTAATCATTCAACTCTCGGTTAGTCCAAGAGGAAAATTCACGCACGACACACATCGAGTAATTCAAGGACACGTGGACTATCAAGATGCTGTCCCTTTTTAGCAAGCCAAGAGGACTCGGTATAACAAGTGGACTTGGTATAAGGCCCATCAGGGCTAGACCCAAATGATATTTTTTGTGCCACCAAGAAAATAGATAATTTAAAGAAATAATCAGGTAGAGATCGGACAGATGGATTGAGGAGACTTCCTCAAAAGAGACATCAGCAATGACTGATCTGAAAAGACGAATGGACTGCATCAATAATTACCGACCCAAAGCGATTAATTGTTTTTCATTGGAATTTGTCAACAAGCAAAAATCAAATAATTTGCATCATATATTTGATATCTCTGATATCAGCGTGTACCGATCCCATGAACTTGAGCATCGGGACACGACTATTCGACCCCAAAGACATTTAGTCCTTGCTCAGTCTTTCACAAGGACTGGGGGACTACTGATAAGGGTAGAAATTATTCGGGCCATTTACGGGTCAATATAGTCAAATAATGTAATAATATGTGTAGTAGTGTGAAACAATAGTGGTGAATGTTGAAATAATAGGGACTTACCTTGTAAATAATAAAAGTATGGGTAAAATAAGTAGACAAAAAGGTAATAATTGAATTAAGTGGGTCATTCATGTGAAATAGGCGCCACCACCGCCACTATATAAGAAAAGATTCCCTTTATGGGAGTGAGGGAACATTTATTATCATATTGACACTTACCACTTTCTCTCCCTGTATTCTTGTGTTTCTCTCTCTAACTAATTGTTATGAATTTATTTAGAACCGAAATTGGGCTCTGAATATTTCTAGAACAATCACATATATCATATATCATGTGCTCTCTCGCATTGCATTGTGTCTCTCCTTAACTTAATTGATGTGCCCAACACTACCACCACAATTGTCTATATTTCTCTAATTCTTCTACGCTTAAAAATTTGATTATGAGGATTTACTGTTTTTTGTGGTTTTTGTTTTATAAAAATCTAAATCTTAAACATCAGAGAATAAGTTAACAAGATCTATGAGGGAGATTAAGGTTAAAAAACTCGTCCTTAATATATTGGTCGGTGATAGTGGAGAACATGTAATGAGGAGGTAGTATGTAAAGAAGCGAACATAACACTTTTTGTTGTGAATGCAGGCATATGTATATTGTGGTTCGAATGACTCATATGAAGTTTTTTCGATAAGGATAACAATCAAAACCATAATCTGAATATGGTAACAATCGTACAGGTAAGAGATTCGTTGTATGTGATAGATAAGGTTTAACTTAGGTGATATGAATGAGACTGGTTACACTTGAAGTGGTGCCTTCAGAATATGTTGACCAAATCATGTTCGGTTTACTCATTTGACCCTACATTTTTTTAGACTTCTGTGTCATGGAAAGAAGATCGATGATCACGAGAATATATTAATTTATTTGAGGGAGATATTATGTAATTATTGTGAAACTCTTGGTGTAATTTCCTTCAATGAAGTTTTTAAATTGGTTAAATGATATAACACATAACAAAAACTTACCTGTTGCATTGGTAAAAATCTTTGACGAAGATTCAAAATGACACGACGTCATCAAAGTGTGTACAATATAATATATCCATCGTTGCATTTTAATATTTTTTCGGATCAAACATGATTGGGTTTGAATTTTTTTTTATTGTAGATGCTTTAGTGAATTATTATTTTTTTAAAAAATTATTTTTATAAGTATTATCAAAATACTGTTTCGATATTCGTTCACGATGAGCTAATATCTAAATGGAATATAAAGTAAAATTTTGATTCTAAATTATTTAGAAAAAGTATCGTAATGATATTTTAAACTACTACTCTAACCTTCTTAGTGTTAAAAACTTTCCCAACTACCTTGTCCTCGATAGATTTAGATGTTTGATCACTCACAGACTAAGCGTCTCTGAAAAAACTTATATGATCCATCCTATCACCGATGATGAAAACAAGAAATCCTTATTTGGTATTGACAGAAACAAAGCTCCCAGGCTAGTGATTTCAGTGCCAAATTCTTCAAATCATTTTAGGCCACTATCGACCCCAAGTTCTACAAGGATGTCCACCAAATATTTTAATTAAAATTCGCATGGACTCTTGGTAGAATAATACTCTCATCGTGCTTATCATAAAATTTGACAATATTTCCTCTCATTTTGAATTTAGACCCATTTCTTGTTGCAATGTCATTGACAAATCCATCTCCAAAATTCTTACTAAAGGGATCAAAGATTCCTTCCCCTCTCTCAATGACTCGTCTCAATTAGCCTTTATCTCTGGCTGTAATATTTACGACAATATATTTCTTACTTAGGACCTTCTACATGGTTACCTTACCAATAAGAAAAGTCCCCATGTTGCCTCACAATTGAACCGAATGAAGGTTTTCGTCAAAGTTTGTTGGTACATGATCATTGATTAGCCTTTACATTATGGACTTCTCTACTCGTATTATCGGTTGGAGAATCTAGTGTATTTTAACATGGTTACCTTACCAATAAGAAAAGTCCCCATGTTGCCTCACGATTGAACCGATGAAGATTTTCGTCAAAGTTTGTTGGTACATGATCATTAATTAGCCTTTATATTATGGACTTCTCTACTCGTATTATCGGTTGGAGAATCTAGTGTATTTTAACACCATCTTAATTTATTAACATGAATGAAAATAGATTCGACTTCTTCCATGGTACTAGAGGTTGTGTTAAGGGGGGCATGTTTCCCTATTTCTTTTCATTCTTACTTCACAGGTGCTTTCAAGCATTCTCAAAGAGAAAATCCAACACCATTATTTCGGCTTCCACTAAAAATGACATAAACTCAAAATTATCAATCTCTGCTTTGTAGATGTTCTAATAATTGTTTTTCATGCTAATCTAAACTCGATTGACCTAGTCAAAGAGTGCACTGAGGAGTTAGCCAGTCTCTTAAACCTCCATCTCAACCCTTCAAATGGTCATATTTACCTCTTGGAGGAAACTAACTCGATCCATCGATCTATCATATATTATATCGGGTTTGAGGAATTCTCCTTTCATGTTCGTTATCTTGGCGTCCTCCTCATTATTTTTTGCTTCTCTTATAACGATTGTAGGCATCTCTTATACTAAATCACCAATCGTATCAATTTATGGACTTCGAAACATCCCTCATACGTTAGTAGGCTACAACTCATAAAATTTATCTTATTCGTTGTACAAATATATTAGTGCTCTGGCTTCATTCTCTCCATCCAGGTTCTCAAAGAGATCAATTAATGTTTTCGTAGATTATTGTGGTTTGGGCCCAAGATAAAAATCTCTAGTTCTAAAGTTGTTTGGACCAAGATTATTGTACCCTCATCTAAATGTGGCCTTGGGTAACTAGACCTTAGGGTTTGTAATCAGGGGGTGCCTTTAAGTATTTGTACCTTATTTTAAATGATAATTATTCTTCAATTTCGAATAAATGGCTTCTTACCAAGAAAGTGAAAGATAAAATCCTTTGGAACCTCCCGTTAGACTCCCCTATTAGTTAGGGGCGGAGAAAGATCCTCAACTTAATACCCATTATCGCCAAGATCGATGAGGCTGATGATATTTGAAACAACTCTTCCCCCTCCCTCTAGTATCATCCATTGCTATTTCCAAACTATCGTATTGACCGTTTTGGTCATAGTATTATACGTTATACTAGATTGTGCATCAATAACATGGTTTCCGACATTATCAACAATGACTCTTGAAACAATCCCACTCAGATCCTCTCAGGAAAAATATCTCACCAATCTTATATGCTCGAAATTGGTAATCCTATCAATCCTCTCCCCTTGAGTCAGGGAGGATGTTAAACTCATGATCTTTAACCATAATCATAATGCATTCACGATCAATAGTACCTATCATTTTATTCGGTATTTTGTGATGCAAGTACCTTGGACCAATATTGTTTGGAACAAACATAACATTCTCATACACTCTTTCATTATCTGGCTCAATTTTCCCAACTTGAAATTAGAGTGGCCCTTATGATTACAGATCGTCAGTGCTTGAACCATCTCATCCCCCGCCATGGTCATAGTTGGCACACCGCTTTTTGTACGATGACCTACCATATTTGGCTGAAGATGAACTCTATGATTTTTTTAAACTCCCCTTTGTTGGGTTTTGCTGTATCTCATCGTATCCCCTCAGACATTCATTACAGATTTCATGACATAAGTTTTTTATCGTGTTAAAATATTACAACTTACTATTGTTGTTATTGTTTTTCTTATGATCTTTGCATGTTTCCTTTCATTGTTTTGATGGTACTTGTTTGCAGTTTGGATTGCTTTGGGTCTTTCTGGTTTTTTCGATCATAATCTTTAATTATTTTTTCTTGTTTTTTTTATGAATAGTTTAGACACTACCATTTGTAGATGTCTTTTATGGTAGAGATGCCTTCTAAGATTTTTTTTTGTTTACTAGAATACGCTCATGTGTATATTTAACAATCTCTTACTTTATTTTATTTATAGAAAAAATGGAAATTAATTTAAAAAATTAGAAAAAGAAAGGAAATAACTTTAAGAAATAAGTTAAGACGTGAAAATGAGTAGAAAAATTGAATGATATATTTGAAGATATTTATTGATTAGGTTAAAACGTTTTTAATTTGAATAACTAATAGTTTCATTTACCATTGATGTTTTAATTATAATGTTTAAATATTATAAAATAGACTCTTAGTACTTATACTTTTTTACTCGGATAAGTATCACGATCTCAACAATTATAACTTACATAATTCTACCTTAAACCGTATTAGAGAATATTGAATACTCAACAATATGGCTTTATATCCATAGTAACTTTTAAAGCGATAAAAGGTTATGATTGTTCTAGCTAAAGAGTTGGTCCATGATTTGAGAAAAAATGTTAAGGGTGACAATATTATAATCAAGATGGACATGACCAAAGCATTTAATGAATGTCTCAAAAATTTATTATGAAAATTCTATCCCTCTCTGGCTTTTTAAATGCTTTTATAAATATGATTGCCAAGATGATTAAGAATGTATACATGTTTGTCTTAATAATGGTGAATCTATGAGTTACTTTAAGATTATGAGAGGAATTATGCAAGGGGATCCACAGTCTCATAGTCTTTTCATTATATTTTAACAGTATCTAATTTGTGGCCTCAACAACCTATTTCATGTAAACAAAACAATGGTTTATAAGAGCAGAAGTAACATATACATACATTATCTTGCCTTCGCGGATGACCTGTTGATATTTACCAATGGTCTTCCCTCCACCATAGCCAAGCTTTCCTCCTTCATGCAACACTATCAAGCGGCCTCTAGTCAATCTATTAACAAGGATAAAACCAAAGTTATAACATCTGCTTCCCTCAACTCAGAGAGAAAAAATAGTGTTGAATTGCAAACTAGTTTTACTTTGAGTTCCCTTCCTACATCATACTTAGGTGTTCTTATCAATACAAACAATAAAATCCTTAACTACGAGTCTCTTGTGACCAAAATCAGAGATAAAATAAATGAATGGGATGGGGAAAACCTATCTTATGGGGGAATATTAATTCTTATCAATATTATCCTTATCGTTATGACATATCCTTTATATTAGATGCAAAATAAGTATATCCCCAAAATTGTGATAAAAAGAATTGAGATTATGCTCAATAAATTTATTTGAGGCACTACTAATGAGACTAATAAAATTGTTAGTACTAAATGAACAAACCTTTACTGAAAGTTTGATGAAGGTGGCTTGAACATCAAAGATTTTCAGGATATACAAGACACGTGGGTGAATAGGTTTGGAACTTTCCAAGGTCGATTCGGACCTACATGGGGTTCGATTGTATTTTTATTTGGTGTATTAATGTTTTTTGGTATCAGCCTCCACAATATCCGAGCAAGGATCTAAAAGCTTGGGATGAATCGTTGACATCTGAATAATGCAATTATCTCTGATGTTTTTTACTGTGCTGGCTCACACCAATGTTTCGCCTTACTCTGATGACCCTTTGTTTGGCCCAAACATCTTGTTCAGTCAGCCTTGAGGTTAATCCGAGCTCTACCCTTTGATTTCGGAACTATAATTCTCAAGTTCTTGCAAGAAACTACGCCAGTTGGTTGCTGCAACGTGTCTATGGCTAGTTGTGGTATCATCCGTCATGATGAATTTTAATGGTGAAATGATGTCATAAGTAGATTAGTGTGTGTCTCTTTACCATTTCCTGCATGACGCAAAATCCTTTCCAGCGAACAGATCCGTCGGCTATCTCTGCCACCGGTATTGTTCTGTTGAGTTTATGTTTTGCTTAAATGCATTCGTAGTATCGCTGGATTCCTCAGAATTCAGTACATCTACCCCTAATGACTTGCCACATGATATAAGGTAATTTTTTGATTTCATAGTCAGTAATTTTAAATGAGAATGGGTAAATCTTAAAGCCTTTATAGTGGAGGGAAATATCATATTCTTCGGACTCTTATTAACTCTTCTTAAAGTGACGTGGAGCATGGTTGCATTCAGATCGTTATTTATTCTGTTGAAGCCGCTAGATCTGTCAAAGGTTCAGAATACTATAAAGATTAGGGATAAAAGTACAACGTTATTAGGTCGTAGCTCTAACCCTTGTGTGTCTGAGGCCCATATTTTGAACGACTTTATTATGGAAAATGTATAATTTCTTGTTGGTGATGTTAATTAGATTATTGTGGTCTGCGTGACCCCAATTGTTCTCTGCTTACCTAGGCCCTTGTCGACTTTTATTTTCTTTGAATGGATTTTAAAATCTGTTTTATTAAATATATAATTTTTCTTCTACGGGCCACAGGCAAAGGATACCCCATGAGAAAAGGTTACGGCCTCTAGGGTGGGAACACAAAAAAAACTCAAAGGAATTGGAGAGCAATCCAAACTGGTGATCCATGGACTAACTAGTGGTGTCCTTTGAGAATTCCCCTGCATTTGTTTTCCTATGCTAGCAGTATATATATGGTCGGTCCGGTTTTCGACGTTTTGGTTTGCTAACGCTTCTGTAATATATGAACCCCTTAGTTTTCCTACTCTTTTTCCCTGAGAGAGTAGATATAACAACGGAAGGAAAGAGAATCACTGGCAGAAGATCCCGCATTCTACTTTATTAAGAAAATTAGGCATTTCAACTAAGGGTCCACATATGAGGTTTTTGTTTGATCTTTTTATTTTTTTTGTTGGCAACTAGTCTTCTCGAGGTTGCTCGGTTTCTGACATATTGAAGCAATAAATAATGAAAATAACCTGAGAGGTACTTGTATGGTTTTTTTATCATCGCTTTTTTTTACATTTTTTATGTAAGTGGAGGGTATGAATATATATTTGTAAAATATTTTCAATGTCTTGGATCTTATTAGGTAATGTATCTACTTCAATCTTTGCTTATGGGTCGTTGCATGACTTAAATTTTTTAGGAGGTTTAGGCAGTTGAATTCAAACTTGAAGAAGGTTAAGAATGAATTGTCATTTGTTAAGATAAAGTTGAGGTAAAAAATATTCGATTTTTTTAAATAGAAGATGGCCAAATGGAGATATAATTTTCTAGACTGTAAGAGAACAAGGGTATCAATCACGATGGAATAAGACAAAATCAAGAAAAGTGAATCTAATGGCTTTGAACTGGGCTATAGGATTTGCTACCAAGATTTTTAGTGATTTAAAAGGTCTCTTCATCCAGAAGTTACTTGAAATCAACTCGTATTACTCGACTATATATGGGGCTACATATCCGACGAGAAATGTTGGAACTTAAGTGTGTTTGATGTTAGGCATGTTGTCTCTAGTGAAGCTAAAAATCGTGAACAAAGCAGAGGACATGGAACTGATGAAACACCTTATCCTGATAATACATTGTCTTGTGGTGGGTAGGATGCGATTAATTGATATTTTTCATCGATGAACCACTGGTTGCTCGTATTTGGTACCTTATCAAATTATTTTATTGTTTTTTTTATTAAATATAATTTTAATAACCTTTTATTTATTTTCTTTATTGTTCTACTGATGTCATGAGTTACCGTCATTACATATAATATAATCTTTATCGTTAGGTGTTCATTGATTTTGAATCCATGATCTAAGATATAGTCATACTATATGCTTTGATTTTTACAACCTCGTATTTGTTGTCTGTTACGATTTATTCGACCTCTGCCCGCATTTAAGTTTATTAACAATATGTTATGATTATCATTTGTGTCTCTTTATTTGAGTATATCAATATTGTTTTTATAGCTTCGTCGGGTATGACCACTGTTGAATTTTTAGACATATGAATTTAATTGTATCCATAATATATCTTGGGAAAAACTAGAACTCTCATCCATTATATGTTGTGGTACATGGTCCCTTTTTAAAAGCCACGCAATCCCATCAAGATGGAAAAATTATACATCTTCTAAAAATACAAGTTAGATTTACAAAGCCATTATATGTTGTGGTACACGGTCCCTTTTCAAAAGCCATGCAATCCCATCAAGATGGAAATATAATATATCTTCCAAAAATACAAGTTAAATTTACAAAGATAAACCATATGTTTTCAAATATTCTATGTTCTATAGATGTTGTAGATGGTTTCCTTCCATTATTGCTAGTTGATACGTTTCTGATAAAATTTCTCCCTGATATATTCCTTTTCGGTTTATAAGTTATTTTCATTAACTTGTTTTTTTAGGTTTGAAACAAATTTCTCAATACAAGATCCCTCGATCAAAAAATTATTTTTTAGCCTAATATTGTATATGTTACGCATCATGATTTGGTAGCGTTCAACATTTATTAAAATCAACATTTATTATTATCTTTTCATCATTGGTCTTATAAATATTGAATTTTTTTATGACACGAGAATGCTACCTCTACCTATAAAATTTCTTTTATTTCATGAACTATATAACAAAAGGGGCTGTAATGGTAATCGTTTTTTGTGTATGTCTGAAACGAGATATATACGACGATCTTAAATGAAATAAAACAATATTTGATATCTATCGAGATTCTTTCAGATATATTAGAAGATGAGACTTTGGTATTGTTATTGGTTTTTAAATTTGCAGTCAACTTCATGTTTTTCGAATTAACTTGAAAATATATTGTTTACCTATATTTGGTAGTTGGCTTATGTGTTCTTTTGACCTGACATGGATATTTTGTAACAATAAAGATCTCGATGTATTATAAATGTTGTTTTTATTCATTAATCATATTCATTTGATCTGGTTATATCCTAAATATGCGTCCATAAATATAAATATTGTGTGCCCGAAAGTGACATCAACTAATATGTCTACCATCGACAGGAGAAAATATCCATATGGATAAATTATGTTCAAGTTAATGAAGTCAAATAACATTCTCATTTTCATTATTAGTTTGTATGAGGATTAGTTTCACCAGCATATAAGATATTTAGAGTCTTGGATATGCCACTTTCAGTAACATATCTACCTCTTTGATGATGAGGTCAACTTCAAATTGACACAATATCATTTGTTTATGTCTCATATGCTACATTATTTTTTCGATCATTAGACTATGACATATATTTTTACCATTTACTCGTGTTACACCAATTGTGTTCCAAAACAATATGTCCAACTTAGACATAAAAAACTACCAAATATTTGTGTTTGGTGGGTAGTCCATGTTCATGTATGCACTTAACATATTCCTTCTTCCAACTCAAAATAAAAGGAAAATGTATATTAGTTCATTTAATTGGGATGCCTCTTTTGGATCATTGATTCCTTCTTAATTAAATTCTATTAAATTATCCCTTTCGTTTACCCCCTACCGAATATCTTGGTTGCTATAAGATGATGTGGTCAGCCTAAAAATATATAGGGTAACATTATGTAGTCAAACCTGTAATTTTTTGTATTGCTCCTATTCTTCCTACGGATATATAATTGAAGTTGTGATGATTATTTTATGAAGTCAAAATCGTCGTAAAATACTCTTGTACGAATTCAGAGACTCTATCCCCATAAAAATTCTGTTTTATTTTGTTCCTTTTTAAATTGGTTCGTTTCATCTTTGTTTCTTTTGATTTTATCTTTTTATCCTTCACAAACACCACTAATTTTTCTATAATCCATTATTTGGTAACTATGACCATTTTGATAAACATAAATCATTTTAAATACTCATTTAATTATAGACCTCCTATAACTTGTTTTATCTCTAATTATGTTATATGTAGTCGAAACACTTTTAATTAATGATGTAAATTCTATATTGTCGTTATCGTTGATCTTTGCTTGAGTCGAAGTGAACTACAACTGTTTCGACACGTCCACCGTGCAGCTATGACCATGGCTTTTTTATTATGTTAATGCAGCTATGGTAATGATTGTTTGATTCAAATTATGTATGTTTAATTTTGATGCAAATCATGGTCGGAAAGAAGATTTTTTTGTTTAATTTTTATGTTTAATTTTGAAAAAAAATATATTCAGCTAGAATAGAAAACAAAATATAACTTTTTTATAGGTTTGTAATGTTATATATTAATAGTACAATAAAAATATATTAATCTTCTATAGTCCCGTTTTTTTGTTTGTTTACAATTTACAATCAAAATTTTAAACAATAAAAAATTGATTAAAAAACTATAAACTATGAAATAAATATTATAATTTTGACCCAATACATATTTGTTTATAAAAAAGTATAAGAATACTAAAACAAATATTATATATGTATAGTCATAATTTTTATAATGAATGGAAAGTGAGATAATTATGAAAACCCAAGCAACCTAGAGTGAAATCATAAGTAATATGAGAATATAAGTACTACCGAAGTTATATATGGTCGAAGATGAATCAAGCGAAAACAGGTAGAGGCACGAGCTATTTGACTCTGTCAAGATGAGATATGGCTGAAAATTAGGTGTAAAGATATTTGATGGAACCTAACGGTAAGCTATTGCCAAAGGCCAAAAGAGCAGACTGATTATCTATGGCTCCAAAGTGCATAACATAGTTGCCGAATAGATCTGAAGATACAAAAAACAATTCTAAAGGAAGCTTGATCACTAAGTGTATGAATTGATGTTTAATCTCTGTCTTTAATCTAAGAGTCATTGGATTAAGGTATGCTCCATGAGACAAAAGATACAAGCAGCTTATGCAGGCCTGCGTCATACGAATATCGGCGCCAATGTTTGTCTCATGTGTTGGTTGATATATCAAAATGAGGCAATCAACTGTCAGACTCTCAAATAAGATCATGTGGTTTTTGCACATCATTTATCCTATATAAATAGTTAGAGATGGGTATTGAAGCTTTTGTTACGAGTAAAAATATTTGAGAGATTTTGATAGAGAAAACCTAGAAGCTTTCAGCTATAGTTAAGGTAGAATGTAAAAAATTGAATAAATATTATGAGATCCATAGTTCCTTTGTAAGCTAAGTGAGCTTCGTAACAACGAATAGTGGTTGTGTGTTTAGTGTTTAAAGATTCCTATTGTAGGCTCATATATATATATAAAATATAAGTGTCTATACATATGGATGTAGGATTTCTTCACAAACCGAACCATGTTAAATTTGTCGTGTATGTGTACTTAGATTTTATATTTATTTATTTGTTGTTTTAAAAGTTCATAACTAAGTTTTAAGTACGAGCCATAAATGTGTAACTATTTTTATTCTTGTTACAGATTCAATGCTTCTACCAAACAGATTTCGACGAGAGTTGTTGGTCTTCGACTAACGTTGTTCATAGGTTATCCAAAAGTTGATAGCTGTCAGAGCTTGTGTATTGTTGATTATTCCAAAGTATAAGTGCTCTGTGGGAGAAGTTTACCTCACAAGTGGTGCGGTGAGAATGGATAATCTAAAGTAATATTTTTCGAAATGTTGATACAAAGAAGAAATGACAAAAACTGTTTCAGATATTGAGGTAACAAAGAAAGTTCACAGCGAGAAACCAAGAAAAGTCACCAAGATAATTTTCGTGAAGGTTAAACTAGAAAACTTTAACAAAGATAATAATTTCACCTCTGGAGAATTAAGGTTAAGGATTTCCAAGTACGGAAAAGAATTGATTTATGTCATCGATGTGACATCTACAAATAAATTTGATACCAAAGTATTTTCAAAAGCTCATAGTTCCCTCATTTGGAGCTTGGGGATGAACGCTTCATGAGATGTTTGAAGAGGCTACGACATTGGGGATATAGAATCAGATAGAGCCGATTTAAATGAAGAAATCAATACAGAAATAGATTGTATCATAAAAAAACTTGTATATATTATCAATGAATTATTCTTGACTTAATGCAGTTAGCGTGAAGGCGGAAGATGATGAGCATGCGATAATTCTCTTAAGTTATTTTTCAAAGTTGTACGAGTATATTTTAGACACAATTCTCTAATAAATAGAGTCTCTTGACGGAATTATAGAGTGTATTTTACTCTTAAGATATTCAACAATCGACGGTTATAAAGGGTAACTTCGAAGGTCTCAGACTAAGTGTGAGGGGTAAGCCATGAAGGAAAGGTTCAAGAAAGATGAGAGGAAAATATCTGTCAAAGTCTAAGGGTCATGCCACAGGTTCTAAATTGATATGTTAGTTATGCAAAAAGTAATTTCATACTTGTAGGAATGGCCCAAAAAGAAGAAAGAGAAAAAGTTATCCGAAGACCAAAGCTGGAAATACTACATTGGTTTTAGACAACTATGAGTACATTAATAGTTTAATGTATATTTATTCTCGTAGGTACAATGATTAGTGAGTGTTGGATTCAAGTGAATCATTCCAAATGAATTTCAATAAACCTTAGTTTGAAAACCTAATATAGATTGAAGGTGAAGGGTAGTCCTCGGGATGATGAATCTCGTACTATCAAAGTGTTGGGAATTTTTCAGCTTAAGTTGTCTACATAACCTAACAAAATGATTAACAACGTAAGGTACATACTTGCAATTAAATGTTAACTTCTATCTATTCGAATGTTAGATGAGGAAAAATTACCTATATGAGTGGAGATAATATACTTAAGGACTTGCAAGGCTCTCTTTTTGTTATGAAAGACTATAAAACTAATGGTGTGTTAGTTCTAAAAGGCTCAAGAGTAGTAGAGGATGCGCCTAGTGTAGAAAAATATTCAAATACATTGTAGGGGCATGTGAGTGTGAAAGAAATTAGTGAACTTAACAAACAATGCTTGATGGATGAGCACAATTCAAAAGTTAACCATTTATGAAAGTTTTAGGTTGGGTAAGAGCAAAATAGTAAAGTTTATGCCTAATAACCATATAAAAGTTACAATGCTTGAGCATGTTCATACAGATATGTGGGGTACGACATGAGAACGTAGTATAGGTTGTGCAAGGTATTGCAAGTTATTGATAGATAACTATTCCAGAATAGTATGAACTATACTTTTGAAGACCAATGAAAAAACATTTGATTCTTTTAGGAACGGAAAGTCATTATTGGAGAATCAGACTAGGAAAAAAGCATAAGAAGCTTCAGACTAATAATGGCTTGGAATATGTGAACAATAAGTTATTTAGAAATTATTAAAAGCTTATCATTTCTAGATATCAAACCGTGAGTGGGACTCCCCAGCATAATGGGCTTGTTGAAAGAATGAAATGCACCTTACTGCAATGAGTTAGATGTGTGCTTCAAACATATGGAATGAGCTGAATATTTTCGGGGGAAGTTATGACTATAGATGCGTATATTATCAACATAATTTCATCTATGGAACTGTATTTTTATTTGTACTCAAGAGGCTTGGACTAGAGAGAAACCTAAGCTAGATTATTTGAGAGTGTTTAGATGTGCTGCATACACACATGTGAAGCAAAATATGTTTCGACCACAAGCATTGAATCGTTTTCTCCCTCGGATATTCGAAAGTATTAAAATGGTGTAGGTTATGGTACTTTGTACCTAGACGTCTAAAGTCTTTGATAAACATTGATGTATTTTTTATTGAGGAGGAAATTCCACTAAAGAAGGCGGTGGAGACCCAACGTAAAACTTCCAAAACGAGATGTGAAGTTGATAACTGGTATGATTTAAAGAGTAAAAATGGAGATGACGTTGCAATATTATGAAGGGTGGTGATGTTATTGGTTATGGTTTGTCTGTTGGAATACAGAGAGGTATTCTTGAACTCAAACTCTATCGCAATATTGTGAAGAGTAGTGATAAAGAGAAGTGGCATACGACCTTGATATAAGAACCAAGATCTCAACAGAAGATGGAAACCAAAATTCTTGTGAAACAGCCAAAGGTTCAGAAGTTGTTAGGATTAAATAAATATACAAGAGGAAGCAATGCATTCATGGGGTTGCATTATCCAAATAAAAAAGTAGGTTGGTGGCTAAGGGCTTCACATAACAAAATGGTGTCAATTTCATGGTATGTTTTCATTAGTTATGAAATAATAAGGGTTTTCGTACAAATTTTTGCTAGATTTGAATTAGAGTTATATCAAATAAATGTTAGAGTTGGAAGATATAATTTACATTTTCCAATCGAAAGGGTTTGAAAAATGAGAGGAAATAGATGCGTGTTTGTTAAAGATATCCCATTATGAGCTGAAATAGTCTTTGACGCAGTATAATAAAATATTTGATTCTTTTATGAGATCCATCAAGTATATTTGTAACCAGTTTGACAATTGTATCTATTGGAATGGGAAAGCAAACATTGAGAGGCAAGTCAAATTGCTATTGTATGTTGATGATATCTTAATATCATGAAGAAATATGAAGAATATTGAAATGGTGAAGACTCAGCTGAAAGGAAAGTTTGAGATGATAGATATGGGATAGGCTAATAGATACTTGGTATTGAAATCAAGAAGAACGTGTCAAAGTGGTATATATTATTATTTTAATAAGAATACATACATAAGGTACTTCTAAAGTTTAGCATGTCCGGAGTGAAAATGTTTGGAACTCCCATTGGTTCTTAATTCAAACTTAGTGTCACACAATCACTTTTTGCACCTTGTTTGGATCCTTTTAGTTCAATAGGATCAAACAAATCTTTACAATACAACATATCTTCCATCATGGTTTTCAAACTGGAATTGTTTGTTTCCTTGACTATGATCATGAAATTTCCACCGATGTTCACACGTTCCTCTATTTTTATACGATGAATAAGGATATAGAACTGCAGCCAGTACTCTGATACCATTAGTTGGTATATATAATCCCATGAATGTGGAAATAGGATTAAACAAGAGAAACGAATTTAACGTGGTTCAACTAATTTGCCTACGTCCACGGGAGAAAAACGAGTATCATTATAAGTCAAAATATTACAAAAGTTGGAGTCTCACTTCATACACTTAAGATTTATACACTCAGTATCCTTACTCCTAAATATTATACCCAAGAGAGAATAATAATCTCACAAATCACTTATACAAATTCTCTCACACAAAGCTCACAGCTTTCTTTAATACACTACTTATATTTCTCTCTCACTCAAAGTGTTTATCTCTAATATTTATTTTAAGTATGTTGCAAGTGTTGTTCTCTAGTACCAACCTAACATGCTATTAATAAGGCTTACAAAAGAAGCCACTTAAGCTATCAAAGGAAGCTAATGTGTAACTACAAAGGAAGCTAATGTGTAACTACAAGAAACACACTAACATTAAATGAAAAGGTATTGCTTCCAAGTTATCTTGTATTTAATGGTTTATGGTTTATTTTAAGAAATCAAAAGGAAGGACCCACACTAATTAATGAGAGAAAGAGATAATGTGATCCGGCTCTACACATGGTTCATGATTTTATTTATTTCAGGAACAAAAAGTTAAGCTTTTCCTTCTAAAACTAGGAACTACTCATCCATTTTCTATTCTTAATTTATTTCATGTTTAATTTTGAATTGACCGTTAGGTATAATCAAAATAGGTAGAATGATAGTTATTTGAAATTAGTGAAATGTAGGATTATAATCGATTTGGTTATGATTTCAGGTTTAAAATGTATTTGGTTAATACTTCTTAATCGGTTTTCGTAAAATTTTGGGGTTTCTTCGTCGGTGTTCTTAATGAATTGTTCTTGAGCACAGTATGTGTTGTTTAATAACATTGGCGGGGCCAAAATTTATTTGTCACCGCCGATGTTGTTTAATAGCACAAGGCTACAATTTATTTTGTCTCCGTCGGTATTGTTTAATAGCATCGATTGGGCCAAAAGAATACGATTTTTAATTCACATATAAGTAAATTTATTATTATCTTACAAGTGAAACGAGTAAAATTTAAAAATATTTATAACTAAATATATACATTCTTTAATTTTTTTAATTCACTAATATATATGTATGTTGCAGACACGTCATAACTCTGTGATGTTGGCCTATCGACGTATGTCGACCGTCGACTACAAGGCTATGGAATATTTACAGTCAGGGGCTTATTCTTTGGCTCAGTCAATGAACATAGAATTGTCCTGGTATAAAAAATTTCTATGGGTCGTTGAGGACGCGACATGAGAAGTCAGTACACAAAAGCTATGAAATACAGCGCGAGTTGAATTCAGTTGTGATGCACGAGATCCCTGTCGTAAGGAGAGTGTGAAATTGATTAGTAGACGGGCCTTACTGGTCATATAAAACAATGACGTAACAAATAAAAACGATGTGCTAATGTCTTAAAGCGCTAACATGTTGACCCAAAACATGGCCAAAGCCAAGATGATTGAAGAGCAGTTCGAGAAAATAGCTCAGCTAACTAGGGAGAATGCCAACTAGTGTTTGGCCGTGTTGGAAACCAAAACAGAGAAGGAGCAATAGAGGGTGAAGTTGCTGAAGCAAAACGAGAAATATTTAGAATACTAGAAGAGCCAAGTTATGCATGTGGCGATGAGAATGATGTAAAAGAACTAGCAGGATACGATATGGGAATTGTTGAAGTTGAACCCTATGATGGAATTGGGGTCGTTCAAAAATTTAGCTCCATTGGGTGAGCAACTAACGTTGGGGGGAACTATGGGTAGAGACATTGTAGATACGGCTTTGGAAAAGCCAGAGGGTGGTGCTTCCAAGTTTGATGCAGTGGGGAAAATACGGTACTAACTGAGGTATCCTTTGATGTTACTGGTGCAACTGGCGTGCCGAGAGCGGGGAGTACTCCCCTAGTTCCCGATGCCTAATATTATATGTTGTAAAGTTGAATAGTTAAACATTTTTTGTGCCAATGGAATTATGGTAGTGATATTGATGAGAATGCTTACTAGTTATCTGAGTGAAGATCTATGTGTTTGTTAGAAATTTGGTGACTTAGTGTGCCCTTACAAAACCGGGCTCAGTATTGCCCACTACGTAGCCATGGTAAGGCATGTCAATTGGCTTATTTGTAGAAGAGACCGATTTGGCCTATTGTGTAGCCCTTATAGGCTTGGTTTACTACCAGTTTGCATATAATTCTGGTACAATAAATTAGGCTCAATATGGCCCCTTACGTATCCTCAGTGGGTGTACCCAATCGGCCCATTCGTATTATTGGACTCAATTTTTCTAGGCTCAGTATGGCTCTTTACATAGCCAGTAAGCATGGTCATTGACCCATTCTAATTTTGTAAGGAGAGAGAGGGATATGCAACAAACACATAAATTTACGAAAGTAATAAAATTTCATTAAAGTAAATGAAGTCTAATGTCTCATTAAAAAAACTCATTCGCACCATTAGAAAGGAACAAGAGTGCATCATTAAATTACACGGATCAGTGATATAACTTTAAATGACTTATATTCCAAGGATGTTTGAGGGTGTGACCATCTGTGTCGGAGAGGCGAAAGGAACCGTTATGTCCTTTGGCGATGATTGTGTATGGCTCTTCCCAGTTAGGGCCTAACTTTCTAGTAGCTTTATCACCTGAGCCTTGAAAATTGTTCTTCATAACAAGGTCACAGACTTGCAGGGTACGTGGCCGTAACTGTAAATTGACACATCCCATCAATAAAAAAAATTAGTTCTTTGCTAGAACTCATGTTTTATCGCGATGTTCCTCGATAAGATCGATGCTGACACCACATTCATTTTTATTGGGGACCTGAGAGTAATGTACAAATATATGGCTTGCCATGATAAATTTATAAGTACTACTGCCTCTATACCGTAGACAAGTGCGACGGGAGTCGCTCCAGTTGTTGTGCGTGAATTGGTATGGTAAGCCCAAACACCTCGGATAGTTTATCGGCCCAGTTCCTTTTGACACCCTCAAGCTTCCTTTTGATACCATCCAACATTGTTCGGTTGGTTACCACAACCTGCCCATTTTCTTGTGGGTAATAAGGAGTGGAGAAATGTTGGTCGATGTCATAGCGCTAATAAAATGTAGTGACGATATAATTTTGAAATTAGGGCCCATTATCTGTCATCAGCACACATGGGATACCGTACCGGGAAAGGATCTGGTGATATATAAAGTCACATATCTTATAAGCTCGGGTACGGGATATGGATTTGGCTTCAACCCATTTGGTGAAGTAATCCATAAGAAATACTAATAATAGGCGATTCTCGGTTGTCATTGGCAGCAGTCTTACTAAGTCGATGCCTGATTTATCAAAAGAGCATAACATCAGATTAGAGCTCATCGGCTCGCTTGGTAAATGGCCACTGCTAGCGATTTTTTGGTAGGGATGGTATCGTTATATAATGCGCTCTATATTGGCTACCAGTTCAGGCTAGGAATATCTTGCCGAGGGAAATATTTGGATCAGGCTGCGGTGGCCGTCACGTCCTGGCATCCTCGTGTAGAAATATGGTAGCTTCTTCTTCACTTAAACATCATAGAAACTGTAGTGTTGCATGCTTTCATTAGAGGATGTTATCCAGTATGCAATACTTGGCGGTGCGCAGCTACAATGCCCTTTCAATAGTTTTATCTGGTGTGAGGGTACCGTCACATAGATAGATTAAGTAAGGTTACCACCAGTCAGTCATGATCTATATGGTGTAAATACTTTATGTTGGTATAGATATCTTGGTAGGTGGGAGGTTCGACAGTATTACAAATGGGTGCTCTCGCGAGGCTGCTACTTTAGCCAAGCCATCGGCCGCGTATTTATGTAGGCGGGGGACCTGATCGTAAGAGACCACATGGAACTTAGATTCATACTTTTTCAAAGCAGTCAGGTAACTGCACATCCCTTCTTTTTTGGCGTCATATATTCCTTTAGGTTGGATGATTACCAATTGTGAATCAGATCAGATTCTGAATACCTGAACTCCACATATATGAGCTAACCTCATACCTCATAAGACTGCCTCATACTTCGTCGTATTATTTATTAGTAGGAATTTAAAATGGATGGCTTGTCGGATTTTCACATCTGTAGGTAATTTCATCACTATGCCGGCACCATCGTCTGAATTACTCGATTCCCCATTGGTTTTGAGTACCCATTATTGGTTGGATTTATCGGGCGAGGGTACGGTTAGGTTATGGAGAATTCTATTATGAAGTCGGTGATGACTTGTCCCTTGATCATAGTATGTGGCTCGAAATTGATATCATTAGCTTGGTTGATTACCAACTGTGAATCGGATTGGACTATGAGTTCATGAGCTCCACATATATGAGCTAACTGCATACCTCCAATCACTGTATCATACTCCGTCGTATTATTTTTCAATGGGAAGTTAAAATGGATGGTTTTCAGATTTCCTCCTCTGTAAGTAATTTCATCACTATGCCGAAACCGCCTCGTGAAGTACCTGATGCCCCTCCGATTTTGAGTACCCATTCTTGGTTGGATTTATCGGTTGAGGGTGCGGTTAGGCTAGAGTCAATGCATGGTATGGTGAATTTAGTGATGAAATCGGCCATCACTTGTCCCTTAATCCTAGTGTGTGGCTCGAATTTGATGTTATACTTCTATAACTCGATAGACCATTTGACTAGGCGACTAGGAACATCGGGCTTCTGTAATATATTCTGCAATGGAAATGAGGTGTGTATGGTAATGGTGTGGACCTGAAAGTATGGGCGCATCTTACGAGTAGCAACTAAAATTCCTAATTCTAGCTATCTATATTGAGATAGCGAGTCTCGGCGTCTACCAGAGTCTTACTGGTGCAATATATCATCCGTTGGATGCCTTCTGATTCTCAAACAAGTACGGCACAAACTGAAAAAGGATAAACTGATAGATATAGAAATACAAGCTCACTTGTGATGGGAGCATAGACGATTTCTAGCACCGTTAAATAATGTTTTAGTGCCACAAAAGCTTTGATACAATCCTCGCTCCATGCGAACTTATTTGCACCTCGAAAATCCTCGAAATAAGGGTGGTTTTAATCTGAGTCCAGTGATATGAAGTGGGATAGTGCTGTGAGGCGTCCCGTTAGGCATTGAACTTCCTTGATGTTTCTCAAGGGCTTCATCTGGAGAAGTACCCTTAGTTGAATATGGCCTGCTTTGATCCTCCTTTTACTGACGATGTAACCCAGAAATTTACCAATTCAAACCCTAACTGAGCACTTATCGGGATTCAATTTGAGATTAAACTTACACGGGATGGTAAAACGTTTGTTGAGTACTTCCAACTGTTTCTCGAAAGTATTGGTTTTAATGACCATATCATCGATATAAACTTCCATGTGGTGGATTAATTGATCTTTGAAGATGTGGTTGACAATGCGTTGATATGTAGAGCCTGCATTCTTCAACCCGAAAGGCATGACAGTGTAACATTATAGTCCCATCTCAGTTTGGAAGGTTGTATGCTCCTCATCTTTTAGGTGTAAACGAATATTTTTATATCCCGACTACGCGTTAATGAAAAATAAATACTCGCAACCAGAATCTGAGTCCACCAACTGATTGATATGGGGTAGCAGGAAAACATCCTTAGGGCATCCTTGATTTAGGTCGGTAAAATCGATGCACATGCGCCACAACCTTCCTTTCTTTTTAACTAACATAGGGTTTGCTATCCAAAATGGATACCGGGATTGGCGTATCTGCCCGAGTTGAAACAGCTTATCCACTTCATTACTGATGGCCTATTGCTTTTCGATGGAAAATGATCGGCGTTTTTTTCTGACGGGTTTAGCACGTCTATCTATTGCTAGCTTATGGAAAATTACCAAGGGTTCTACCCCGGATATATTGCTAGTATTCCAAGCAAAAATATCCAAGTTTTCCTGTAAAAAAAACTTATCAAAGAACTTTTAAAAACATAACCTATACGTAGACTGTGGCCCTCAGCCACAGGCTCGTCATTTGAGTCTCCATAAGCATTATCTCGTCATTCACTCTCCCGGGGATTATCCATCGGGTTGGGCAATGGGATTTCATTGTGTGTTTGGTTTGTTCCCCCTTGCCGATTAATTGCTATCTTAGAGGCTTGGTGGGGTCAATAACCACTGCATAACCAAACTGTGCGGTTCGCTGGCTCCCCCTTATGATACTGGCTGAGTTACCGATGGGATAAGTGATGCATTACTTGAAGGTGCATGGAGTAGCTTCCATCCGGTATATCCATGGTCTTCCAATAATGGAATTTTAAGAGCTGGGGGTATCATAAATCATAAAAAGTGTCTTAATCTAATTCTTAGTAGCGCTGTGACCGACTTTAACCATGAGTTTGACCTCACCAACACATTAGGATAATTTTCTCTCGTACCCCACCAAGGTGCATTGAGTAGATCGGTATAGAAGGACCTTTAACATTCGATCATAGCTTTCTTTAAAGATTATGTTGGTCGAACTGCCCTCGTCGACCAATATGTTATTTTTTGGGCTGGGTATAATAATTTAGGGTATGGTTTAGCCAAAACCTTCTCAATTTCTCATTGCATTCTAGACTACACAGGAAACACGAATAGTTCAGTCGTTTATTCATTTTTTATTTTCCGTTGTTTTCTTACTACAACCATCATCCAAAACTCCTCAAGGTTTTATTTCCATATTTAAATTTTTACCTGAAAATGCGTATTTGTACGATAAAAGCTACTGTTTCGCATTCTTTCATGAACAATACCTCTAAAATGATGCAGTTATTCTTCAATACAACTTTATCTACAAATTACCTTTATTTGCATCAATATTCTCTTCTTCCATGTCGATTTATTTCTCCTCACTAGTTCTTTCTTTTTTCTATCAAAAGTTGATAAAAAAAAACATTGGTTTCAAAATCTCGAACTTTTCTGGTGTTGCCAATTCTCTTACATTAATTCTCTTCTTCTCGACCTCAACATCATACTCATTATAGACTGCTTGTCAAATACCGGTCTGGATACACATTTAGTGTAAAAACAATAAGATTGTTAACTAGTACGGTATGAGCATGAAACTCATTAACTGGTGGTGGTTGTTTTGAAGATACATTCTAGATGACACAGTGTAATCTTGCTACTATCCATCATAAAACTGTATTGATTCGTTATACCATAATAATTACAATTCCTATTAAATTGTCATGGACGTTCTAACACTAGATGACAAACATCTATAGTAACTATGTCACACCATGTATACTCTATCAACCAGGACAGTATGTAAGAGTTTGGAAGAGCTTTAGTCTTCATGTCTAGTTTCTAAATAACCTCTTATGAAATCAGATTCTCATGACTATCAAATGGTTAGACCCATTTTGGTGAAAATAGCTTAACCTTTGAAAGATATTACAATTTTTTTTTAAAAAAAACTATAACACAATTGTATTTTCAAAACAAAAATATTATTTACGTAACTCTTTTTTTCTTAATTATGCAATCTTATACTCTTAATTTCGCAACCAAATGCATTAAAAAAATTAAAAAGAAAATATTTTATGGATTTTGTTTGTCTTAAAAGAACATAACTAATATTATTTTTGGATTTGTTTTTCAAGCTATACTTTGAAATATACGATATTGAAAACAAATCTAACAAAATTATTTTTTCACAACCATAGTCAAATTTACGCAACTTTTTTTTTTAATTTCGCAACCTGTATCGTAAGTTTGCATCCTTAAAATAGTCCAATTTTCTTGTATTTTATAAAACAAGTTTTTCAAACACAAAAAATGGACATATATCCGCAACTAAAAAGTTTAATTATTTTACACCTAATTAACATTTATTTTTTAAAAATAAATTGTATCTTATTTATGAGATTTACTTCACAATCTAATTACAAACAATTATACAATAATAAAATCTAAAAATATCTTTCATGGATCTAGTTTAAAAGATATGATTTAAAAAAACAAAAAACGAAAGGAAAAACAAGTAAAAAATATGTTAGTATTAATAAAATGTCAAGAAAGGTGATGATTGATAATTAAATTTTAAAACCAGATGAATACAAATATTTTTTATAACCCTTAACACTGTTATAGGTAAATAGTTTTAATTTTAGATGGTTATCTATATATTAGCCTAATATTTTTGTTTTGTTGCGTTGCTGACAAACCACGCAGCAAATAATAGAGGGTATGATTGTTTTAATATGAATACTAGCAGGAGCTTACCAGAACCAAGTTCTGAGTAGATGCTTTAGTGTCATGTGTCTTCTTATATCAACCCTAAGAATTTCTGCAAAATATGAACAATATACTTCAAGCATAGTTACATGAAACAAATAAGTGATCAATAAATTCTTCATTTAGACAAAATTGGTATTTGTCTAGTTTTGATGACGGATTCAATAGGTAACTTTTTGAGCAAGAGTCTCCATGTAAAGTAAGAAAATTTTATTGGGGTTATGTTTTTCCACAAGTTTTTGAATAATGAAGAGTTGAATGAAGCTGGTCTTATACAATTTAAGGTGTCTTTAATGTTAAAGATATCATTGATGGACATGCTCTATTCAATTCTATCTTTAAGATTATCTTTAATGTTAGTTTTAAGAACAAGACTAATGTTTAAATCTGTGAGGTATCTTTTGAGTTTACTGACATTCCAACTGTTGCCTTCCCAAAAATACCTAACATGAATACCTCTAAATCAACTATCATTTGAATTGCGACCAAGTTTTAGTAAAGGATATTTTCCAAACCAGTTATCAAACCATAAGTCTACTTTACCTTCCCCCAACTTCCATTTAATTTTACTTTCTGCAATTTCTTTAATATCAGCTAACCTCTTCCACGTTAAAGATCCTTTTAAGAGTAGTTGGTCTGAAAACGATGGTGTCCTTTACAGTATATGATTTGCATAAGCCTTGCCCACATATATGAGTTTTCTCTGAAGTTAATCCATAGCTTGCAAGAGAATGCACTCTGGATAACGTTCAGCCTTTGAATGTTTAGGCCACCATCTCCAAAAGATTTGCAGACTTTTTTCCAAGAGGACCAATGTATATTTGAAGCTTCATTAAATGATCCCCACAAGAATTTGTTTAGCACCCTTTCAATTTTTTTTATGACAGTATCAGGGAGGCAGCAGCTTTGAATCCAGTACTAAGGGATTGGAATCAAGGCAGTCCTTATCAAAGTTAATCTTCCTCCAAATGAAAGGGCTTTGTCATTTCAACTCTCAATTTTAGTTCTGATTTTTTCTAATAGAGGAATATAGTTTGAAGTTTTGTTGTGGGGGCTGAGATTGACTCCAAGGTCTGTTGTAGGCAGGTTGTTAATGTTAAAGTTTGGTTGGGTTGTCATGGAATTCCTTCTGTCTAAAGAAATACTTGAAGCAGTAATAATAGTGGTTTTCTCTTTATTTAGAGATTGACCTGAATCTTCTTGGTAAGTCTGTAAAAACATTACAATTTGATAAAAAGAATAAGATGAACCGTAAGTAAAAATCAGAAGATCATCGACAAATGGAAGAACAAGAATTGTTAGTTTACTCATATTTGAGAACTTAAGGGATTTGTCTTTTAAGAACATATCATAGAGGCCTCTTAAAAGGAGTTCTTAAGATAGTATAAAAAGACTAAGAGAAAGAGGGTCCTCTTGTCTTATACCTCTCTTCATTTTGAAGAAACCAATTGATTCACCATTTATTAATATAAAAACCCGAACTGACTTGATAACGTTAGCAATTAAAGATATAACCTTGTTACTGAAACCATAACATTGAAGAACATTTAATATAAAGCAGTGAGATAGGTTGCCAAACGCCTTGGACATGTCGACCTTTATGATGATATTTCCAGTTTTAGTTTTCCTATTTGTATCATGAGCCAACTCCTTTGCAATGAGTATGTTCTCGTGGATAAGCCTTCCTTTTACATATGCTCCCTAAAACTCAGAAATCAGTTTAGGCAGAAGAAGAGATAACATGTTATTAAAAAGTTTGCACATAATCATGTTTAGCATCGTGCAGAGACTAATTAGTCTGAACTGATTCAAAAAATGAGTAGTATCTACTTTAGGAATTAAGAAAACTCCAGTAGCTAGAATGCCCGTTGGTACAGTATAGATTTTAAAGAAATATATTATTGCATTAGTGAGATCCTTCTTGATGATATGCCAGCAAGTAGTGAAAAAAAAACTTTGTTGAAGCCATCAACACCAACAGCTCCCTCTGAGTTTAGACTCTGTATAGAACTCCAGATCTCTTGTTCAGTTGGATCTGCTAGCATAAAAACATTATCAGTACTATCAATGAGTTTAGGTTTAACTTTAAATATCTCACTCTTCATATAATTATCATGTTGTTCTTTGTTAGCATAAGAGGGAGATGGACGAATTTTTTTGAAGTATTCTTCTACAGATGCTTTAATAATTTTATTACCATAGCACCATTTGTTGTTGAGCTTGATACCATATATTCTGGATTTCTTTCTTTTCCTCTTTACAAAGTTGTGGTATAACTTTGTGTTTCTATCTCCATCATGGAGCCTGGCATTTCTACTTCCAATACTCTTCTTCCATGGAGAATGCAAGAAGGTGTGCTGCATTTGCTTTGGCTAAAGCAGTTTTGGATTCTTGATTATTAGAACTAATGAATTCCAGCTCCTTAGTCTTCAAATTATCTTCTGTTTGTGACACCTTGTCAAATATGTTCTTAAAGTGAAATTTGTTCCAACATTTCAAAGTTTCATTTAACCTTTTCAATTTGTTCCACAAGATGAATAAAGGGTTTCCATTCATCTTATCCTTCCAAGTGGACTCAACTATGTTCAAAATATCTTCATCTAATGTCCAAGCATTGATGAATTTGAAATTATTTATAACATTGTCCCTCTCTTTAGTTAAAGATACACACAATATAGTGTGATCAGAACACGTTCAAGCAAGATGAGTTACTCTGGTATCGACAAAATAATCAGCCCAGGCTTGACTAATAAGCACCATATCTAAACGCTTCCACCTTGTTTTATTTGTCCAAGTGAATCTCGTTCCTGAGAAGTCTGCATCTTCAATAACACAATCTTTAATCAAATCATTAAAATCAGAAGAATTGACACAACTAGTTTGTTCACTAGGTGATAAGACAGTGTTAAAGTCCCCCCATTAAGAGTCATTCATTAACTGAAGTTGTTATGTTTATAAGTGTCTCCTAAAGATGCATTCTGTTGGATTTTTGATATTTAACATATATACACGTTATAGAGAAAGGTTTAGCTAATAAGCAATGAGTAATGTGAGAATGTATACATTGTACACTGTCTAAAATTATATCAATTTGCAATTCAGAAGACCAGAATAACCAAATTTTGTTTGAAACATTTGCAAAGAAATTTGGGTAACTTACCTTTGTAAAGAGTGACTCAATTTTTTTTCTTGTTATCATTGGTTCTTGAATACATAACAGCGAGATTATTTCTTTCTTTATAATTGATCTTAGTCTTTTGATTGTGCTTATGTTGCCAGTACCTCTCAGGTTCCAACAAAGAGCTTTAATCATTTGTGATTAATTATGGCAGATCTTTTTGTCTCTTTGCAAGGAATAGATTGAACTGTAATGTGTTTTGTCTTTGGTCTTGCCAATTTGATTTTCTTGTTGAGGACTTTTTGAAAGAACGAGTCTACATTCCTTTTGCCAAAAGTTGGTGAATTTGGAAAACTGCTTGCATTCTTTTTTTTGTAGTAGTGTAGCCAGTGGAGTCATCAGATAGAGAGGAGTAGTGCTCAGCATCTAAGGACTTTATTGCTTCAACTATATCTTCACCAGACATATCTTCTTCAGGGATCTTCAAAGTTTCAGGTATCGTGTTCTGGAACTTCTAATACTTTGAGAACTTCAACAATTGCTTGGTTTACACTTTGTTGAATCACTATTGTTGTATTGTCTGGTTGTGCTTGAACCTCTTCTGGGGTGGTTCAATCTTGTGCTTGAACCTCTTCTGATTGTGGAGGTTTAGCCTTTTTACAGGAAGATTTATCATGACCAACATGATAACATGAGTTACAGTATGCAGGAACATTCTTGTAACTTAGATTAGTCCAGAAACCATAGTTTTCACCAAAGCCGAGCCACATACTGTGATGCAATTTTCTTGAAATATCGATCTCCACCCAGCCAAAGCAAGCATTGTATAATGCCTTATTTTTTGAAGGTATCCAACACTTAATTGGACTACCCAGTGCAGAAGCCACAAATTAAATGATTTTCTCATTGTACATATTCTCGGGAAGCTTTTCAATTTTGACCCAGATTGGTACAACATGGCACTCAATCTTAGTATTAAAAGAGGGAAGCCACTTCAAAACACGCATAGAGTTATGAGCAACAATCCAGTAGCTTCGACTCCATATCTTGGAGATATCATCTTTCAAAGAAAATTCAAGGAAGAGGTGACGAGAATCCTAGTTAGAATAGGAAAAGTCTTCATCAAACTTTTTTTCTTCAAAGAATTTATCAAGAATCTGCTTCTTTGGAAGACCTTTTGTAAACTTTCCAATCAGAGTATATATAGTATATTCTTGTAGTTTTTCAAGAATCTTTTCATTAAATTGAAGATCGATATGATCATTCTTATACTTTGTTGCTTCTGGTTTGAAATTCTTGTTAGAAACCGGTTTTGCAGCCACTTGTAAATAGGATATGTTTGCTGAAATCATCTTGAAACAAAACAGTTGATATTAGGCAGAGATAAAGAACTCATCAATGGCTGAGAAGCTTGATAATAGTGTGAAAAATCCGTAGAGGAGGATCAAAATAGGCTGAGAAGCCCTTATTAGATTAGTAGAAGAAAGTCTTTGTTTCTTGGGGAGAAAACCAATTACTTAAAAAAATTTGAAGGAAAAAAATAAACGAAAGACAATATGGACTAGAAACTGATTTAACCAAATACATAGTTAGAAAGTGCACCTAGAGTAAAGAGGAACGAACACCCCCTTCGCCCTCCATACAATTTGTCATTTTCTTGCATTTGCAATCAGGTATTCTTATTTTCCATTGATTTATCTTTCTTTTTTCTAGTTTATTATCTTTGATTATAACCTGTTGGGTTTGTTGTGCTTAGTTTCATATCTCGGATGACAGAAATTGACATGGTATTATTGCAGGCTCCATGATGGAGATGCCGGAGCTACTTGATGAAAATATATTTAACATACTTTCAATGCTGCCTGTGAAGTCTCTGATGCGTTTCAAATGCGTTTCCAAGCCATGGTGCTCACTCATCTCGGACCCCAAATTTATCAAACCTCACCTTTTTCGACTGGACCAAATGAGTGGTAAGATTCTTCTGTCTACCCGACCTCGTGCCGCGATCATGGATCATGAAGATTGCGAAAACTCAATCGTGGAGATTGACTATCCAATTATTAAGGTGGTTTAGTTTGTAGGGTCTTGTAATGGTCTGGTATGTTTATTCGTCAGGAGGTTTGCTTTTATCGTATGAATCCATCTACTAGGGAGTTTAGGAATCTATCTCCCCTTACCCCATCTGACGTAATCGACATATTTCATCCTTCGGAAATCAGTTATTTCAACTTCTGGGGATTTGGATATGACTGGTCAATTGACGATTACAAAGTAATCATAGGTTTTCGTCCAAAGATTGTTTAATAATGAATGTTCGCCATAGTGTCAAGTTCGGGTCTTTGAACTGAAGTCTAAAAAATGGAAATCTATTACATTTGACAATGTTGGTCATTACTTTAAAGGCTGTAGTAATCTTTTGAATGGAAATTTGTATTGGCTCTCCATAACCCCTAAACCATTTGAGGAACAGCCTGTAATTTTATCATTTAATAGAAAAGAGGAGAAATGTACGGAGGTTGTTGTACCACTCCCTGCGGAGGCATCGGGCTTTGACGAGACTTACCACTTGTATTCCTTTGAAAATTCTCTTTTCTTAACCAGGAAATGTAGGGATGCTGATGCTGTTGAAGATTTCGACGCGTGGGAAAAGAACATGGATGATGCTGTTAAGGATCCTTGGAAAAAAATATACCGTTTTCGATCTCCGTTTTGGACTCATCAACTACTTTTTACAAGAAATCACAAACTTGCGGTGAGTCAATATGTGACTATGCTACGCACCTATGATCTCGAAGCTATGAGTCGTAAAGAATTCAAAGTAGACTGTTCAAAACGTTTCAATGGGATAGTCTATCTATAGACTTTGGTTTCACCCTATTAAAAAGTCACGCTTTCAAGAACTGGTCATTGATTGTAATTTTTACAAAAGCAGCAGGTTTGTTTTATAGTTTGCTTCTCTAGATGAAGTAATTATATAAAGATGTTATGTATATGTTCTATGTATATTTCAACTTTTTCTCAATTTCTTGCTTATAAAGCTAAGTATTCAAAACTCATTGTCGGATATTCGGATATTGTTGATTTTGAAACTCTTCTTGGATCATAAGGAGAGCTTGGTTTGTTTTGTTGTTAGGACAGGAAATATATTAAAACTGGCTGTATAAAGATAATAGTGTTCGAACTTTCTACTTGTGTTCCTGAGATTACAAATTTTATATGCATGACCCGGAAGATTACCATACCCAAAAACTTTAATTTTGGCCACAGATATTGCATGCCTCTAAATTCTAATCATACTAGCTGCCATTTTAAATGACCTGTGAGCTAAAGGAGTTCAGAATTTATTTTTAGGTAGATGCTGAATTGTTAATGTAAAGTACACATAGTCTATGTCTATGTGTACTTTAAAAATAGATGGTCAGTTTTTTAGTATATTTTATCGGCTCCAAATATTATAATTTTTTTATTTAGAACTAAAATTGGTTTAATTTTATTAGGATTTAGAAACAATAATAAGTATTTATTAAATCTTGTAATATTAATCATATCTTACAAGTTCAATGTTCATTTTACATTTCCAAAACTTCCAATTACCTAGATACTCATTTACAATCTTTAATTCTGTTTTTTCCTACCAAACATTAATCACACTAAGAGAAAACAGGTAATGCAATGATGCGGATAAAAGTATATTATATCTTCTATTATTGTAGTTTCTTCTAAAATTTATGGAAGCATGCCCGTACTAAAATGAGGATTCCCTTCTAAAATAACTCCAACCGGAACTCTTGGATTCTTGATGCATCCAATTAGGCTCCCTCAAATAATCGTCATATTTGGCAAGTCTGCTTTGTCGTTATCGTCTACTATATTTGGAAGGAGAAATAACAGAACCTCTGGCTTTCTTTCAAGCCCTACCTCTGTTATCTCCTTCCATTTACTAGCTGATCTTCGTTCTCGCTTTTTGGGAACTAAGATTGGCTGGCATTTCTAGTACTTCATCTTTATTTTTATCTAATGCATTAATTCAAAAAAAAACAAAATACTTTCATTTAAAGCCTAAAAGAAGCAAATGTTATGGAATATGATATGCAAGCACAAACTACGACCTCAATTGAATTCAAAGAAAGATTAACATATTATTTTAGAAGAAATCAATATTGAGCAAGAACAACCTCCTCAAAATTCTAAGACCGTCTATGAATATATGGTTTTGAAACTATTGGCAAATGTATTGATTTTAATTTTTTGATACGAGATCCTAGTTTGCGTAGAAAAACGGAGTCTTATGATCCAAATAAGAAAGATTTAGTTTAGAGGGAATATATTGATCTTGGTATGTATTAACCAATACAAGTTGGTGAGTGGTTATTTAAGATTGCTTTGGTAAACAAAACAAGTAGTGTTCTAACGAGAGAAATATATTTTAGAGAGAGAAAATAAAAGTACACAAGTGATCTAATCTCATAAATTCAACCCTCTTTATTAGTTTAGCTTTGGCCTTTATATAGAGGCGTAAAGACTTAACTTACAACTGAAAACAGTTACATAAAAAAACGTAAATTGCACTCTTAGTCCTTAACTAAAAGGCATAGTTACGAAATCCTCCTCTAACTTTACCAAGTGTTACATAATGCTTTTATTATTTAAAGTTTAGTCCCTGAACTTCTATTTCCTTATCAGTAGCCCCCTTAGTTCTCAAGTCAGTAAATGAAGAGAACTAATTAACTAACTTCGAATCTAAATAAAAACGATGATGATTTCCTCTTCCACAATTCGATGCAAGCCAATCATTCTGATGCATCGAAATATGTCCTTAGACAACCATACCCCAAGTTAAGTTTGAAGCAAAATTAATAAAATCAAATGTCAGATTTGTTTCAAACTCATCATAGCTCCCTAGGGGTTAGGCTTACAGCTAAGCTCGTAGCATAACAGATGTCGATCCCATAAACACAAAAGCGGTTCAAATTATGCCGAATCAACACAAAACCTTTTCCACTTCTGCACACGTCTTTCTTTTTCCTATAAATATCTTAGCAGCTCACTTTTTGTTTCACAAACAAAAATCCTTGAGAGAGAAGCATAGAAAATCTCCCAATCTTTGCTACCTTCAACAATTTCTTCAAACTTTATGGTAATTTCGACCGGAAAATTCATATTTTCTAATTGATCTTTAATATGTTTATGAAAAAACACCCAAGATCCAGAAGATCAAAGGCCAGAATTCCCAAAAAACCAAAATATCCAGCACCTGACAATAACTTCGTCTTCGGATCTTACTATTACTTCTCCATATGCGAAAGAGCAGACGAATATAGAGCTAATGGGTTGATAAGCAACGCTCTCCTCGAAACATATACAAAGACTATTTATTGCGGTAACTTTGATCCCTCTAAAGCTCCTGTCTTTTCACCTTCACCTATCACAGAAGAAAGTCAGTCTTCCCAAACTCGAACGCTAATAACACCTTGAATTTCTACTTCTCATACTAAATCATTGCCTTAAATTAGTGGTAAACCATACAAATCTGCTTCGAAACAATCTGAAGCAACCCTTTCCTCAACTTGTCATTCACAAGCTCCTAAAAAAGAACTTTTATAGCCATTAGAGATAATGTCGATGCTACATCAAATATTTTTACCAAATCTCCTCCCCCGAGGGAGATTGTTGAGGAAGCCTTATTACCTCAACAAAGTCCCTCGAAGAACCCTCCTCAATTGAGAGACAAGGCGTCAGAAGTAGAGGAAGTTGATTCGGATGTTACTCAATCAGATAATGAAACTGACTATGATAAAGAAGTCTCAAAAGAATCAGATAATGCTACTAGAAAAAAGTCTGTAAATCAAGGAAAAAGAAGGTTTTGATTACTATATCCGATGAAGAAAGAGCAAATGTTGGTTACAATTTGAGATCTCTCGATGCTGGTTATATTGTTGCCTTGAAAATCGTTTCATATATAATCTATCAAGCAAATTAAGCATCAAATTTGAAGAAACAATGGGGAATGAGAGATGACATTACCCTTCGTCTTCCCAAAAAAAGGGAAACACCCTTAGACTGTAAAAACGATATATAGGTAGTCTATCCAGAAATCATCAATTGGGGTCTTCGATACCCATTAGATCCCATGATAGTCGACTAGATCTGTCCCAACTCAGGTGACACAAAATCAATGGTTCACACTCATGTCTGTAATCATGTCTTCTCGCTTATTTAAGATTCCGATCAGCATCAAAGATTTCATATCCTTAACCAAATTTTCCAAGGGAACAAAGCTTCCATTTTACTCTCTTACCTTAGATGATGACCTAAAAATCATCACTGACCTTATGGAAGCGGACAAATTTTGGAAGCAAAAATTCATATTTATTTTTGTAGCATGGGAAAACGGTAAAGCAATATCCAAAGCCAATCCATCGAGATTAAACCTTCTAGAGAAACAGCCGTAAGTACTACTCTTTAAAAAATTATTTAAAAAGTTGCTGTTACCCTTATTTACTGTCAACTTATGTGTTCTTATTAGAAATTCTGAGGCGCTATGTCATTCATCAAACAAGAGCCAAAGACATATTCATTAAGCTTGCCGCCTGGGCTGAAGCAGAGTGGAATAATGCTTTTCATACAGCCTTTCAATCAATTTCATCAAAAATATTTCTGATCACTCCTGGAGCCCTTCCTCCTCACAATTTGATAAAATAGCCTAACCCTCTTCAAGCTTGCAAAAGATTAGTCAATCCCAATTACAAGGTATTCTTACCTATCCGCAACCGACCAGATAGTCACTTGCCTCAGAAGAAAAGACAAAAAACAGTTAGCACATCTGGTGATTGCCCTTCAACAAACCTGAAGCCTAAACACCCAAAAGTAAAAACAAAGGAAAGAACATTTTCGACCATTGAAGAAGGAACAGAGGGAGAACCTTCTCCGAAAAATATTAAGACTGTTACACCGTCGAAAAGTAAAGTTCCACCAGTCCTTCGAAGAAAAAGAATAAAAAGACAGTTGCAACCATCAAAGATATAGTATCTAATGATGATGAGTTCATAACTACTGAGAATCAACAAAGTCTTCAAAAGGAGAAGGAAATAACTGGCGAAGACACTGCAATTGTTGTAGAAGATAATCAAAATGATGATCACTTTGATCCCGACAGTTTAATCAATTTCAACGAATCACAAGAGCTTACTGGAGAAGAGGATCCTGTCATTCAAAAGGTTCAAACTATTCTTGATAACTTTGGTAGAAGATCTGCACCATCTACCTCTGAAACAACATATCTTGAAGTTATTGTTCCTACTGCTCCTACTACATCTTTAGATCTCATCCTTAGGCCTAGCCCAACAATTTTTCCTCCTATTTCTCCAAACCCAGATGTCCTTGCTGCACTTCAACCATTTTCCGATCTCAAAACTGCAGCGAAAACGCTTACTCAAGAAATTGAGGCTTCTCGAAGTTATCTTAAACGATTGGCCAAAGATATGGTTAGCTACAAATGAATTGCTGAAGCTGAAAAACATTTGAGAGAAAAAATCAAAATCATATAGCAGATCAATTTTATGGCTTCGAAATGGCAAGGTCGGAGCTTATCAGAGGACTCTTATTTGTCAAAAGGAATTTACAAGAATAACACCAAATCGAGAAACAAAATCTAAACAATTCGCATCAAGAATAGGTAGATCGACTCAAGGCTAAACACCTTGAAGACTTAACTGCTGAGAAGGAGAAAGTCAGTGATCTAAAGACTTCTCTTACCAAAAGCAAAGCAGAAAAAAAGAACTTGACCGATGACATAGCCACACTTAAGCTTGGTTTTGAGAAAGAAAAACAACTTGACATCATTGCTACAGAAATTGAATGCACTAAGGACATGTTGGCAGCTATCAACAATGGCAAAGAGGAAAATACCATCACACTTCTTCGAGAAATTCACGCAACATATCCTAAGATAAACATGTCTAGCTTCTGGAACGACATTCATGTTTAACAACGCCCCAGTGAAGCTTTTATCATATCCCAATTTCATCATCTGAAGAGGAATCAACCGAAGAAGAGTCATCTGAATAATTTTACTACCCTTTGAACTTATTTTATCTTTTTTGTATTTGTCATATTAGTACCATATCCATTGTACTCATCCAATTATTCTAAATGACAAAGGTTTTTGCTTATATTTAATATTTTCCATCATGTTATGTTATCCTTTATTTATATTAACTATTTAAAGTTAAAACATAATAGAATACTTTAAATTATCTTTGGAAAATGTAATAATATAATCCTTCGAATATTATAGTGCATTAAATGAATGTGGCACATCGAATATCACAGTGAGTTGATTGAACGTAGCACTTCAAAAATCACATTGCGTTTATTGAATGTAACACTTCTAATATCATAGTGCATTTATTGAACGTAGTACTTCGAATATCATAGTGCGTTTATTAAACGCAGCACTTCAAACATGGTTGTTTCTTCGAAAAGTGTAATAAAGACTTCAGAACATTCTACTCTTGATCAACTTCAAAGATGATCAATCTTTGTTCAGTTATCAAGATAGTTTAAATAAACACTTGTAACAACCGTTGGCCAAAAATGCATTTATTGATAATGTTGAATATGTACATAACGCCTCGTTAAAACCTTCATGGGCCAACAAGGTAGGAAAGAGTGCGCTATTCAACCAAAAGAAACAAATTCAATATACAACTTACCTATTCCCAGTATAATTTCAAATGTTGTATATTCCATGGGTGTTGAAACATCCTCCCTTGACTATCACAAAGGTGATAAGACCCTGGCTTTATCCTTTCGGTAACCACATAAGGCCCTTCCCAACTCAGGGCCATTTTTCCGAGGATCTTTTCCTTCGTATGCAGAAATACGTTTCTCAAGACTTTATTGCCTATTTTAAACTCCCTCATTTTTACCCTCGAATTGTACCGATTCCTCATAAGAGTTTGATAATTTATTACAATGAATTTAATTACATCTTTTACTTTCATACCAGATAACAGTTTCGCTTCAGCCCACTTTGTAAAATAGTCCACCGCTACAATTCCCATCTATCAAATGGTATGGCCTCGGTGATAGACATAAGTGGAACTGCCGGCTTATGAATTGAATTAGCAAACCTTTGACAGGTATCACAGTTTCGAACCAAATTTTTGGCATCGTTCATGATCGAAGGCCAATAAAATGTGCAAGCAAAACTCGACGAAATAAAGCTTTAAACCCACAATGAGCTGACCATTCTACATCATGCAACTCTGATAAATCTTCTTGCGATTCTTACATATTCAAACATCGTAATAATGGTCTACTCAGTGATTTCTTATATAAAACACCATCCAAAACTATATATCTAAAAGCTTTGCCTTGCAGTTTTTTGGCCAATTTCGCATTGTCAGGCAATGCTCCTCGAAGCAAAAAATTTAAAATGTTGGTTCGCCAATCACCTCAGACTACAAATGTAATGACGAACAGTTCCTCCATATAATCACACTGGTCTGATTGGGTTAAAATCAAAGGATTCTCTTGTAACAAAATTCAGGGATACTCTTCTTGTAAGCGATATTTGCTAACGAATCAGCTACCATGTCACTTCCTCGACTAATTTATTCCACAATAACATGATCAAATAATAGCATCAAGTTTCGAAGCTCCCAAAGATACAAAATTAAGTGATCATTTTTTGCTTAAGAGTTGCTAGATACTTGATTTGCTATCAATTAAGAATCTGTCTTCAATCGTAATGAAGTTGCTTCACATATTTTTGCAAGTCTCAAACCAGCCAAAGAAGCTTCGTATTCTGTTTTGCTATTCGAGGCGTGAAAACCAAATTTAATAGACTGGAGCATCGCTTCTCCAGATGGAGCAATTAACCAAACTCCAACGCTGCATCCCAAAATACTTGATCCGCCATCTGTTCGAATAACCCGCATCGAATTCCCTTGTAAAACCTTCTTACTTTCTTCAATGTCTGATTTACTTGAATGAAATTCGACAAGAAAATCTGCCAAAGATTGATTATTTATTGCAGTTCGAGGTGTGAATAAGATATCATAATCTCTCAACCCTACTGACCACTTGGTCATTCTCCCCGAAATATCAGGATATTGCAAAACATTTTTCAAGGGAAATGAAGTTCGAACTTCAATGGTATGAGCTTGGAAATAAGGGGGATCTTTCTAGCAGCCACTACCAACGATAATACTAATTTCTCAAGCTTCAAATATCTCTTTATTGGTGCCGCCAAACTTTTGCTGATATAGTACACCGCCTACGAAATTCTTATATTTTCGCTGATCAATACTGCACTTATTGCAAAATCCGATACCGCAATGTACAAAAAGAGCTTCTCTCCACTTCGAGGCTTTGATAAAATTTCTGGTGATGATAATAATTTTTTATGCTTGTAAACGTCGCTTCACAATCCAAAGTCCACTTAAATCGTTTCGGCCCTCGCAACACTTGAAAGAAACGAAAAATATTTTTCAAAAAATCTAGAAGTAAATTTATTAAGTGATGTTAACCTTCCTGTCAAAACTTGCACTTCTTTAACTGTTCGAGGTGAATTCATTGCAATTACATATTTCAACTGCTCTGAATCAGCTTTTATCCCTCTTTCACTGATAACATAACCCGAGAACTTCCCAGATCGAACTCTGAAAGTACATTTTTGAGGATTAAGCTTTAGCCTGATTGCTCTTAGATTCAAGAATGTCTCCTTTAAATCATTCAGATGTACATCGTCCACCAAGATGTTTACCACCATATCATTGATATACACCTCCATGTTTCTTCCGATATGAGTGGAAAATGCTCTATTAATTAACCTTTGATAAGTAGCCCCAGGGTTTTTCAATCCAAAAGGCATAACCTTGTTACAATGCAAACCTATATCAATAATGGAAATAGTGCATTATTGATCCTTCGGATTCATTTGGATTTGGTTATATCCTGCAAAAGAATCCATGAAAGTTAATATATTGTTCAAAAAGTAGAACCAATCAGCTGATCTATCCGAGGAATGGGAAATTGGTCTTTAGGACAGGCTCGATTTAAGTTTATCAAATCCACACACAGTCTCTACTTTCCGTTCTTCTTCTTGAAAACAACTGGATTCGCCATCCATAAGGGATACTGCGACTCCCTTATATGTCCGACCCGGGATAAATAATCCACTTCGGAAACAATAGTTTCTGCTTTTTATGATGAAAATCCCCTTCTTTTTTTAATTACCGACTTCACCTTTGAATTAACAGACAAACTATGGCAGATTACTTTGATCGGCACACCTATCACATCCTCCGTTTTCCAAGCAAAAACATCCAATTATAAAACAAAAATTCTAACAATCGTTGACATAGAACTAGGGTTAGTAAGGTACTATCTGAAGTGTTTTTCCTTCAAAAAAAAGTATACCCCTCAATTTCTTCACTTACGGGTCAAGGACCTCGGGGTTTCTCTCGGATCGTCAACATTTTCATTAAAATCCGAGGTCAATCCTTCTGACTGTTATTCTTTCATCATATCTCCACTACTGGATATTCGAATCTGAAATGCAGTGGCACAACATTCTTTTGCAATTTTCTCGTCACTCCGAACGGCTCCCACATGATCTCCGACCACGTATTTAAAATACTGGTGCATTGTCAACACAACTCCATACATTCTGGATAGCCAAGACCTTCTAAAAATAGCGATGTAACTTGTGGGACAGACCACCACCATAAAGAGTACTTGAACTTTCTTTTTGAAATGTCTCTTCCATAATATCACTTTCCCCTTGAATTCTCCTATCACTCGTGCTGTCACACCAGTGAATCCAATGATCGTGCGTTCTGACTGAGAAATTTGATGAGGATTGCGCATCCTGTCATGCATTAATTTGAAAAGGACATTCACAAAACTCCCGGTGTCTATAAGCACGCGTCTGATTTCAACACCAGCAACTTCTACCCCAATAACTATCGTATCCTCATGCGGCCCCGCAGTACCTCTCAAATAATCCTTATCAAACAAGATAAAATGAATGTCCTTCTTGCCATACAAATGAGTGGACATTATCCCTTCAATCTGAGTTGTCAAATTGACAACATGTTTCTTCCTCGAACTATCAGTATTACCAGTCATTGAATCACCTTCGAAAATGGTCAACGACTAAAAACTCACAACGACTTCGAACATGTCCTTTATTTACTAACTTTTAAACAACCATCAAAATCAACCTATCTGGATCTTTATCCAAGTACTCTGAAGCAGCATCAAACTCATCAGCCTTTGAATCTAGAATCATCAAATTCTCAGCTTGTGCATTTTGGTTGGCTGGTTGTGAATTTGATGCTGGAGTTTTCGATGTGTTTCCCTATGAATTCACATAAGTCAAAAGCTCTTTATTCAAATCAATGCAGTCATTGGTATCATGACCAATGTTATTGTGATATCTGTAGAATTTGTTGTTTTGCTCCTCTTTAGGCCTGTTAATTGGAGTTGGCTTCCTGAAATTTACGAAGCTCTTATTTTAGTCAAAACTTGCGGCCACGCTCTCAGTTAAGTCTGCATAATACTCTGGCCTTATCCACTGATTTAGCCTCAACATGTTGTAGTTGTAAGATGGGCCTTGATTTGAATATCCCCCGGTTCGATGAGGCAAATTATTATTCCTCGGACGTGCATCCTGATTAGCATTTGAAGATCGCTCTTGGTTATGGGCCACCTGAACTCAATTTTTTGGAACATTAACCGGTCCGCCTCAGACCCTGGTTGATTCTTCGACTTTATTCTGATCTTCAACCCGAGCCATTAATGCTCCAAACGTTAAAGCTCTTCTTTTTGTTTTCTCATTAGCCGGATCTCCTGTCAGTAACCCTTGGTGAAAAGATGACATCGCCGCTCCCTCTTCGCAATTATCCAAACTTGTCTTCGTCAAAACAAATCGTTTTGTGTAGTCCTACAATTTTTCTCTAACTACCTCCTTGCATTGGATAATCATATCACCATTTCCCTTATCTCTTTGCTACCAACAAACTACCTTCAAAAAGCAGTATAAAAATCCCTAAAACTCGAAATAGATCCCCTTGGAATCCCATTGTACCACTTCAAAGTTGTTCCTTTAAAAGTTTTTGAAAAAGCATGACACACCAGTCTGTCGTCGTCTTCGAAGTTCATCATGTAATTTTTAAATTGTTCGATATGATCGTCTGGATCCTGCATCCCATCGAAATTTTCAACCTTGGCAATATCAAAACGCTTCGAAAGCGTAATAGATCTAATTTCACTTGTCAACAGAGAGTTCTTCCAATCGACACCTTGCACGTATTGATCTTCAGCTCCTATGACTGCATACAAATTCTAATCAGTCTCTGCATACTGATTTGATTTGTTCCCTTCACACCAATTAGATTCCCTCAAAATATGAGGAATGTTATCCCTCCTAGATCTGTGTTCCTTCTTATATTTTTGGGGATGTTCCATTTCTTCCTTCGAAGAACCCTTATACCTTTTAAAACCTAAGGCAGAGCTCTCAACCTCCTCGTTACTAGATGTAACACACTTTTGCTTGTCTTTTTTTCCTCTCCGAGAAGAATAACGCTCTTTTGGAGCTTAGAAACGCACCTTTTTATGCTCATTCTTGATTTGTCGATTAGTGTAAGATCGATCAGATTGGTTTCCAATTTCAGTTTGCTCATTTACTTGTCTCATTTCGGACTTTATATTCGTCGAGTGAATTTTCTGCTCTCTTTGCTCGTATTTCTCATTTAGCGCGTTTATTTTATCCAAGAGCTGGTTCATACGTATTTCTATATCAGATTGAGTTTGGATCAGAATAGATCCTTCTGGTCTATTTTCATTCCCCTTAAATCTTCTCTTAGTGTTTCAATTGTTGATCAAACCAACGGGTTGTTTTCAGGATTCATTGTAAATTTTCAAGATCGTTTTACTAGTTTCACAAAATTTGAACTAGTAAAAAAGACACTGATTGTCAGTCGTCCCCAGTGGAGTCGTCAATTTGGTGAGTTTGGTTATTTATGATTGTTTTAGTAAACAAGAGAAGAAGTATTCTAGAGAGAGAAATACATTTTAGAGAGATAAAATGAAACTATGCAAGTGATCTAATCTCATAAATTCAACCATTTTATTAGTTTAGCTTTGGTTTTTATATAGAGGCATAAAGACTTAGCTTACAACTGAAAACAAATACATAAAAAAGGTAAATTTCACTCTTAGTCCTTAACTAAAAGGCATAGTTATGAAATCCTCCTTCAACTTTAGTAAGTGTTACGTAATGCTTTTATTATTTACAATTTAGTCCCTGAATTTCTATTTCCTTATCACAAATCATGAACAACATCCTCGTCGATTTCTAAAATCTCGGTTCCAGAGATTCCTTGGTATGAGGGATGAATCATATTGTTTTTATTATTTTATTTTTTCATAAAAACATTAGGAATATGTAGTTTAGATATATTCATTGTTAAGGGTTTTCAATTGGAGGAAAGTAACTAATGGAAAATATTGTGTTTTCTATGTCATGTTGGGAAATAAAATAATTTTAGTTCAACCCATTGTTTTGCGATCATTGTTGTTACAATCTGAAAAGTCAACCAGGTCACTTGGAAAAGATAGTTGAGAAGCAAATGATGAAGAAATTAAACAATATCCGTTGCATCGTAATTTTATACCATTAACATATTCAAATTTTTTTAAAACAAGTTTTTCAACACAAAAATGCACATATTTTAGAAACTACAAAAAAATTAGGTGTTCCAAACCCAGTTATCACTTATTTTCAGAAAAAATAATTTTAAAATATTTATGTTTATGTCTCACTTCCATAATATGTGTCTAGCGTCCAAGAATATCTTATGGACTGCGTACATCAACACAAACTTATATATTACTATAACATCTTGTAATGTGCACTCAGTTTTGTAAGAAGGTGACAAGATTTTACATAGACAAATTTATTAAATGACATACCAATTAGGGTCTTGAAAGCAGTTTTATATGCCTCTACAGCATCACCGACCCTCGAATACCAATTTTTTTTAGAAGCACTTACTATTTTATCCAAGACCTTTTTAATTCTCGATTTCAGAAAGATTTGTCTCTACTTTGAACTTGGTTTTATATGTTAATGAATAATTTCCATAATGAGCCTTTGAATAATTTATTTTATGTTGAATGGTTTCGGTTTATGTTTCACTAGTGTTCATTTTTTAAGTTTTTATTTTATTAAACAAATATTTAGCCTGATCTATAGGAAAAACTTACATATTATTTGAGTTATGGTATTCTAAGAGAGAGTTTCACTATCTTTCACAAATTATACTTCCCGTTATGCCATGTGTAAGCATAAGTTGTTATTGTTTTTACATAAATTTTAAATTTGAGTTCTTTTGGGTTGAGTTTTATTTTTCCAAATACTTATCCTTTTTATTTTAAGAGATTTTTTTATATGTATCTCTGGTTTGGTAATGTTCGAGATCAAACCACCAATTCTTTCTATGGTTTAATGATAAGGGTTTTTTTTACATAAAACTGATCTGAATGGAATTCAACCAAGAAGTCTGTTGCAACTTGGGCCTTGATTGTTGTTTGAGGAGCAAAATCAATATCATAATCCTCCAATTCGACAGACCACTTCGTCATTCGACCCAATATATCATGCTTTTGCTGTATACTTTTCAATGGAAAAGAAGTTCAAACCGTGATGGAATACTCTTGAAAATAGGGCCTTATTTTTCAGGCTGTTATTACCAAGGCAATGACTAACTTTTCCAACTTTATATTTTTTTTCTCTGCATCTAATAAAGTCTTACTAATGTAATACATTGGCCAAAGGTAATTATCAACCTCCCAGACTACTACTGCACTTACCGCGTGAAACAACCAAGTATACATAAAGTATTTCTCCTTCAATTGGTTTAAACAATTTTTTTGGACAAGACAAATGTTTCTTTATTTCGATAAATTTTTTGTCACAATTGGGAGACCAATTTAATTCTTTTAAATTTCTTAGCACTTGAAATAAATGTGCACATTTATTAAGGGTTCCAATCCCCCAGTTAACACTTGGACTTATTTTGTGAATCTGAGGGGGGGGGGGGTTCATGGTTCGTAACGCATCCAATGATGTTGGATCTGTTTGAATTCCTTTTTCATTGATGACATAGCCTAAAACATTTCCGGATTGCACGCCAAAAATACATTTCTCCGGATTCAACTTTAAAGTAATGGTTTCTAAGTTGGAGAAAGTTTCTTTGACATCGAAAAATTAGTCTATCTCTTTTATAGTTTTCACCATTATGACATCAGTATATACCTATACATTTCGACCGACCTGGCTGACAAATACTTTGTTTACTAGATGCATATTATTTTTTCACACAATTATACTTATTTTACAACCAAAAGTCTTATTTACGCAATAATTTTCTTCTTATTTTTCGCAACACATTTTCATCTAATTATGCAACTATAACAAAAAAAATTGTTTCGCATCTCAATTACACATAATTTCGCACTTCTAACACGATCAGTTTTGTGTTTTAAAAAATAGTTTTTTCAACACAAAAATGCACGTATTTTAGCAACTACATACACTTAGTTGTTTCAAACCCAATTAACACTTATTTTACGAAAAACAAGTTGTATTTATTGTTTTCACACAATCAAATTTATTTCACAATCCAATTACACGTAGTTGTGCAACGAAAAGAATAAAAATAAAATTCTAAAAACATCTCTCATGAATCTAATTTTGTTTATCCCAAAAAACAAAACCTATGGCATTTTTAGATTTTTTGGCTATAGTTTAAAAGATATGACATTTTAAAAAACAAAAAATATAAGACATAAAAACGGTTAAGAAATATATTTGCATTAAAAAAAATTCGATTTGGTTATCGGTAATCAAATGGTAAGCCCGGTGGTTTCAAAACCTAAATTGTTAGATGTAAATATTTTTGATCCCAACTATTGGTAGATTACTCTTAAATGTATATATTTGGTATATAATTTTATTAATTGAGACACCAATAAATTTTAAAAAGCCAAAATAATATAAAAGGGAGCTACAAATAATAATCGTGAAAAATTAAAATAACAATTTACCAAAAAAAAACTGCTACATAAAATCAATGAGGTATAAAAGGAATCTATCTGTCTGAAATCTGGATCATTTCTAACATAAACGTTTTCATAAAAAAATTAGTTTTTTCGTTTTCGATTTCTTTCTCATATATTTTTCGGTTTCACACAATTAGACCAATTTAACGACTCAATTATACTTAATTTCATAATAATAATAATAATAATATATTTAATTTATCTCCCGTACGTTTTGTTTTTTCACACCATTACACAACAATAAGAAAGACGGATGTATTAAGTCATAACCCGGGGTATAACAATTTTCTCAAAAGTATAAATAAATAATTCTGATTGTGGGGTCATAGTTAGATAGATTATCTTAACATAAAATTTGGATAGATAAATTAAAACCAATTACATAAATAATTATTAAAAAGTAAAAGTAAATAAAAGAAGTATGGACAAGAAAATGATTTAACCAAATAGATAGGTAGAAAGTTCAACTAAACAGGAAACTTTCGTCTTTACAAGTCAACATCCCCATCGCTCTCTTATCTCTTTTGTGCATCTGCAATCAGGTATTCTTATTCTCGGTTGATTCACCAATTGCTTTTGTTCTTAGTTGGTTATCTTTAATTATAGCCTCTTTTATTGTGCTATAATCAACACGGTATTGCAGGCTCTACGATGGAGATCACGGAGCTGTTTGATGAAAATATATTTGATATACTCTCAAGGCTGCCCGTAAAGTTTCTAATGCGCTTCAAATGCGTTTCCAAGTCATGGTGTTCACTCATCTCGGACCCCAAATTTATCAAAGTTCACCTTTTTTCGAGTAGACCAAATGAGTGGTAAGATTCTTTTTTCCACCCGACCTCTTGCCTCGATCATGGATTATGAAGATTGCGAAAACTCAATCGTGGCGCTCAACTATCCAGATACGATTCAAAAATCCTGTAAGCTGGCTGAATTTCAGAATATATCTGTGAGCAAGCTTGTCGAAAGCTTTCGACATGTCAACCTGAATCATCATGTTACTATTGTTCTTCTTTCTACTTAAGTCATAAATAAGATCTTTAGCAATAAGGAAATTATCATGGATAGAAGAGTTAGAGACATAGGCTCCTTGCACTTTAGATATGATTTTAGGCAGAATTCAAAGCAGTCTATTATTAATAACTTTAGACATGATTCTGTTAAGTAAGCTGCAAACTCTTATAGGCCTAATGTCCTTCCATTATATTGGATTAACAGAGTTAGGCACTAAGCATATACTTGTAGCTAAAATACCTTTAGGAATCTTATGACCTTTAATGAAGTTACCCATGGCCATACAAAGATCCACCTTCACAATATTCCAACAAGTTTTGAAGAAACACCCATTGAAACCATCCTTTCCTGAGGCACTGGAGGACTTAAGATTAGTAATGATATTGTGTATTTCATTCTCACTAGGAACATATAATAAGAAATCATTGTCTACTGCAGTGATCAACTTAGGAATATTATTAAAAAAATTATTGTTCATCATATTATCTTCCACCCTTTTGTTAGAGTAAGGAGGATCAGTAAGAAGATTTTTAAAAAACTTAACCATCCTTGTGTAGGGAATATTGGGTCAGTATATTCCGCTTTTTTTTGTATATAAGTAAGAATACTCCGATCTCCACAATAGTGTGATATTGTCCGCTTTGGGCCCATTGGCCCGCACGGCTTTGCTTTTGGTCCACTTCCAAAAGGCCTCACACTAATGGAGATGTATATCCATCTATCCAGCAGATCATTCATCTTGAGTATGGCTCTCTGGTATGATGTTCGTATCTGAGAATTTCACCCACATCACAACCCGCCACATCGCGTTCCGTCTGGGCCTGATGCTCTGATACCATTGTAGGGAATATTGGGTCCACATATTCCACTTCTATATATAACTAAGAATACTCTGATCTCCACACTAGTGTAATATTATCCACTTTGGGCCCACTGGCCCGCACGACTTTTCTTTTGGTCCACTTCCAAAAGGCCTCACACTAGTTGAGATATGTTCTTACTTATATACCACTGATCCTTCCCATTTTTAACCAATGTGGGATGTGAGACTTTGGTCGCCACCCTAACAAATCCTCCTCTCGAACAAAGTACCACTTAGCCTCCTCTCAATTGACTTTCATCCACTCACTCTATTCAGAAGTTGCTACACCCGAGCAATAGAGCTTTTACAGCGGAGCTATCTACTCACTCGACCATCCTACGCCCGCTTGATGAGTCATGGATGCTCCGAACTAGGATGTATAGAGTAGATCATTCACCTTGAGCATGACTACTGTTTCCGAGAATTTCACCATCATCGCGTTTTGTCTGCGCCTGACGCTCTGATACCATTGTAGGGAATATTGGGTCAGTATATTCTGCTTTTTTTATATAAGTAAGAATACTCCGATCTCCACAATAGTGTGATATTGTCCGCTTTGGGCCCACTGGCCCGCACGGCTTTGCTTTTGGTCCACTTCTAAAAGGCCTCACACTAATGGATATGTATTCTTAACTTATATACTGATCTTTATTCCCTTGTTTAATCGATGTGGGATGTGGGACTTTGGTCGCACCTAACACCTTGATGATGTTTATAGCATTCTTCTTCCTTTACTTTTTTACGTAATTGTGAAAAATCTTAGTACTCTTATCTCCATCAGCTAGCCAGGATGTGTAGCACTTGTGAAACCAAAAGGTTTCTTCCATCTTCAAGGCTAATAAAAGGTCAACGTTAGCTTTAGATAGATTAACTTTAGTATCAGGAGTTTTGAACAGTTGATTCTGGTTCTCTATGTGGTTAACTTTAGTTTCAGCATCTTGCACCTTACAAAATATGTTACCAAAGTAATTCGAATTCCAGTCTTTAAGATCTTTTTAAGTCTAGTTAATTTATACAAAAATTTGAAAATGGGGGAACCATACATATGGTTATCCCAATTGTTTTTAACAAAAGGAAGAAAGTTATCATCCAGGGTCCATATATCAAGAAATTTAAAGCTTTTATGGTATATCTTTTTGTCATTACTAATGGTGATGCATATGGGACTATGATCAGAATATGTTTTGGCCATATGCATCACTTTAATTTTGTTAAAATGGTTAGACCAGTTAGAGTTTATTATAACTCTATCTAGTCTTTCCCATTTGCTTTTTTTATTACAAGTATACTTAGACCCACAGTAATCCGCATCTTCATGGTTGTAAGCTGTCATCATATCATTAAACTCCTCAGCACTTTCCATTGAATAATTTATGCAATTAATTTTCTCATCACTAGAGCACATAGTGTTAAGATCACCCATAAGAATCCAGTTGAAGTTGTTGGCCACATAAGATATGTTTTTCAGTTCAGTCCACAGAGTTCTTCTCGTATAGCTTTGGCATTTAGCATACACAATAGTAAGAAAGAATCTGTCATTTTGATTAGTTTCAATAATATCCAAATTAATGAATTGATCATGGTTTAAAATAATTTTGATATAAAATAAAAAAATTCCACAACAACCAAATTTTATAAGAGAGATTAGAAGTATAATTTTTAATACCAAGCTTAGCTGTAATCGCAGACAGGTTTTCAACTTTGGTTAAAGGCTCTTGATAAGAAATAAGACCAATATGCTCATTCTTAATAATGTAGTTTAGTCTTCGATATATAGATGTATTGTTGATTCCCCTTAGATTCCAGTTAAGGACTTTTATCATCTAGAATTTGATTTAGTCTTCAGAGAAGATCTTGTGAATCTTAAGGATTTGATTGCTAAGTTGTTTGATTTTTTCTTCCTTCTAGCTTCTCTGAGTTTCTTGTTAATAACTTTATGGAATTTCTTATTGCATTCATTGATCTTGTAGGTAGGTTTGGATTGTTTACTTCCCACGTTATCTTTGTCAGGTGTAGAAGCCTCAAAGATTTTATTTTCGTAGTCCATGATGTAAACTTAATTTCAAGACTGTATTGCTTCCATAATTTCATCATTTGTTGAAGTTTCTAATCTGTAGTCTTCTTTGTTAGAATTGTTGTGAACTCTATCTATTGAAGCATGTTGATCTAGAGTAAAAGCAGGTATTCCTTTTGAGTACAAATTTGATTGATGTATATTCATCTCATTGGTATATTCATGATTGTTGTTTTCCTTTGCCTCTTTAGTTTAATCTTTTCCATTATCTTCCAAGTCATATTATGTATTCAATCTGTCCAACATGATAACAGAAGTTACAATATCTTGGCAGATCTTTATATATCACATTATCGAGCATCCCTGATTATCTCCAAAACCAGCCCAAAGTTTGTATTGTATTTTTTAAGTGAGATCCAATTCGACCCAAGCTAGACATGAATTCAGGAAGTTTGTCAAATTTGATCCAAACCGGGCATATTGGACATTCAAACTTGATGTTAAACTCCGAAGTCCATTTCAACAGTCTCATCGACGAGTTACCAATGGTCTAAATATTTCTAGACCATACCTTGCACATATTATCCTTCGAGCTGAATTTCAGTAACATATGTCTAGTATCCCAGATACTTAAACTGTAATCATTCTTTAGTTTCATCTTTTGAAGGAAATCCTCTATGACTTGCTTTTTCGGGATTCCTTGACTGAACTTTCCCATTAATGTGAATTTTCGTTGGTTTATTAAAGAATCTTTCACGCTTAAAGGGAATTAAACTGCAATGTGATCGGTTTTGTGTTGAAAGAACATGGGGAAACTCCATTCTTCAGTTTTCTTGTTGCAATATATTTGTGTAAATGTTTTAGACATTCTACTCGGATAGTTTAAATCTTTCTTTAGAGATTCTCTCTGTAAAGTTTGTCCCAACAAAGATCGAAGATCAGGAAATTCTTCGGCCATCTAAGAAAAGAACAAAGTCTACTCTGTTTAGCAGAATCAAAAAATAAGAAATTGGTGAGAATTAAAATTAGAATACAATAATAAAGAATTATGAGATATAGTAATCAGATAAAAAACAGAAATGAAAAGATTAATCAACGAGTGGTTGATGGTTGAATCCAGAATTCTGTTTTTGAAACTCTGTTTTTTGGAGCCACCATTGTTTTTCAACGAGTAGAAATCTTTCAAATAATTTTAAAAAAATTAAATAGCAAAATTGTATGTAAGATTAGCAAGTCAATCATATGCTTGATTGGTCTTTAAATAGATCCATATTCATTATAGACTTTAGGATCCACTTAGCAAGTCAATCATCTGCTTGATTTTGGACCCTAGAAATGTATTTCATAGACATAAAAGGGAATATCAAGTTTATACAACATTTTAATAGGGTATTAAAGAACCAAAGACCATTGCCTCTACCAATCATTTATATCAATAATGAGGAATCAGTTTCTATATCAACATTTTTTAAACCATTCTGATTGCTAATTAAAAATACATCAAGCATAGCCCTACACTCTGCAATCAAAGAAGATTGCTTACCACAAATCCTATCAAAGGATTTAATTACATTACCACTAGAATCTCTAATGATTCCTGCACCACTAGACTCGATATTTAGAAGGCACGAGACATCAATGTTCAGCTTAATGTTATTTATAATAGGAATTTCCCACTGTACTAGAGAGACTTTACCTTGATTAGAGTGAAAGATACAACCCAATTTGTTAGTTATTATATGATCAACATGCCATATTTTTATGGTAAGAGTATTAACACAATCCAAGTTTGAAATAATATAATAGATTTTATCAATAATAACATTATAAATGATAATATAGTTGGTATGCTTGGTTTTGTTTCTGAAATTCCATATAGACCAACAAATAGTTGTTGGTTATAAATTTCTAATATGAACCGTTTTAGAAGTAAACCAAAATCAGCATCTAATTAAACGATGGATGGTCATATAATACATAATAGTGACATTGAATAGATCAACAAAATGATTCTAAATGGGCCAAATATTTGGGTAGTTAACAAACATATGGTTTGTGAACTCTATTGCATTATAGAATTGACACTTTGAGTCCCGACAAAAATTTCTCTTTTGAAGGTTTGTATTCACTAGGATCCAGCCCTTCAAAAGTTTTCATAAGAGAAATGAATACTTTGTCGGGGTAATGAGATAGCAAATCTTTACAAAAATATTTAAAGTAAGACACTTGATTCTAATAGTATTCCAATTGGCTTTAGTATTAAACTTGCTAATAGGATCGGGGGACCAAATAATAGTATCATCTTTATCATTATTTAGTTTTAATTTATTGATCTTATTTATGTCAGATGGAGTAATCAATGAGTTGAGTTTCTCTAAGTTCCAATTATTTTCAATCCATAAGCTATTTATCTTATCAGTTGTATATCAGTTATTGGTGTTTCCTATGAGAGTTATTAATGGTCTGTTATCAAACCACTTATTAATCCAAAAATCTAAGTTTCCCTTACCAATATTCTAATGTACAAAAGATTCCACAATTTTTTTGGTGGAGATTAACCTCCTCCAATTTTTTGAACCCTTGGTATTAGGGTTGATTTGAAGATCATGAAGGTTTCTTATGTAGACAGAATGCATATAATTGGCCCAATAAGTTTTATTTTCACGGAATTTATACCATATCTTACAAGCGAATATGGTTTCAAAGTTAGATAGTTTCCAAACATTTATACTCCATTTCTTATGAGGCTTACAAAAAGAGTATCAACTAGTCCAAATAACGACTTTATTTGTTTTACTTGAGCCCCATAAGATTTTGTTCATTAATATTTTGATTATATTTAAAATATGTTAGTATAATTAGTGTATTAAGTTTCCTTGTATATGCCTCTAAGTTCTCTATATATTGAGAGCCTTACTTGGGTTTGCATTATAAAAAACAGCTCAATACAAAAAGGAACATTTTCTATTAAACACAAAAACCTAGCCGCCTCATGCGGCTACTTCTCTCTTTGTTATTTAACATGGTATCAGAGCACGTGTTATTCTGGTAATTCTGAACATCCTCAACAAAGATGGCTGGCAATGAAGTCGTGGTCAGTCAAATCCCTGATGAATTAACAATGCCGATTGCTGCCATTCTGAGAAATGGTCTCGGAACACAACAACAAACAACTAACCCCGAGAATTTATCCCTAGGGATTAAACTCGGTGGTGACAACTATGCCGTATGGGCAAACCTGATGAAGAAAGAAATTGGAGGAAGGGGGGGAGGTTCTCACATTACAGGGGTACCGACACCTTCATCCAAAAATGACAACACATATACAAGGTGGGAACAAGATGATGAATGTATTTTCACATGGAGTATCCAGAATCTTGAATCCAGCTTGATGAATAATGTCTCGCAATATCCCACTGCAAAATACCTCTGGGATGGGTTAGCCACCACATATGGTTCTGGTACAGATTCGTTACAGGTGTGTTTGACCTTCATAAGAGCGCTAATTCATTAAGGCAATGGTCTGATACACTAGAAGACTTGTGGAACAAAATGCAGAACATCTGGATGTCTATAGATAGGCGAGATCCGAACCCTATGAAAGACCCAGAAGACATTCAGATCTACAATAAGAAGACTCAAGAACAAAGACTCTATCAATTGCTAATGGCGATTAATGACAAGCTGAAACCAGTCAAGAGAGATATCCTGAAAAAGGGTTTGAGAAATCAATGAAATGGATCTTTGATTGCGGTGCTACGGACACCATGTCTTATGATCCTAAAGACTTTGGTGACATGTCATCTCCAAAGAAGTCCCATATTGATACTGCTAGTGGAGAAATTTGTGAAGTCAAAGGGGGAGGTTCAATTATTTTTTTGGAAAAAATGGAAATTAAAAACTGCCTCTACATTCCTTCACTATCCTTAAAGTTATTATTTGTTAGTCAAGTGAAAAAACAACTCAACTGTGTTGTTCTTATGTATCGATTTTTTTTTGCATTTTACAGGACATTCGTACGAAAGAGATCATTGGGTGTGGTACTGAACAAGGAGGTCTCTATTATGTTGATGAGGTAGTTCATAAGGGACATGCCATGCTTGCTCACGGAACAACCGAAAGGCAACTTTGGTTATGGCACCGACGACTTGGTCATCCTTGTTTTAGTTATCGTAAAAGATTGTTTCCTAGTCTTTTTTTGAATAATTCCATTCATGAGAAATGTGAAACCTGAATTCTTGCAAACAATCGTAGGGTCTCATTTAATCAAAGTAATACTAAAGTTGATTATGCTTTTTCGCTAATCCATTCTGATGTTTGGGGTCCAACACCAAATTCCACTAACAATCAAATCAGATACTTTGTTTTATTTGTGGATGATTTCTCAAGAATGACTTGGATATACTTCATGCAACATAAATCGGAAGTGCCAGAAATATTTGTTTGTTTTTACAAAATGATTTTGACTCAATTTGAGAAAAAAAATACAGATTATTTTTTTGACCACAAATCTCGTGCTCAGGGGGAGAAAGTAAGTGAATCACTCGACTGGTTTCTATATAAAAGTTACTTTGAGGATGTTCCGACAAAGTCGGTAGATGGCGCCACCAAACACGCCTCTTCCAACATAAAAGAGACTGACGAGGCAGTTCTTACCACCAATGATTCTCCCAAAGACAATGTCCAACAATAAATAAATGTCATGGATACTACCAGCGAATCAGCCGAAGAAAATGTCCATAAAGAGGTAAACAATTTACAATGTCATAATTCACAAAATGCTACTGACCATGACATTTAAGGAATTACCACTTGTACTCCTTTGAAAATTCTCTTTTCTTAACCAGCAAATGTCAGGATGCTGATGCTGTTGCTGTTGAAGATTTCGACGTGTGGGAAAAGAACATGGATGATTGTGTTGAGGGTTCTTGGAAAAAAATATACCGTTTTCGACCTTCGAGTTGGACTCATCAACTACTTTTTACAAGAAATCACAAACTTGCGATGAGTCAAGATGTGACTATACTATACACCTATGATCTCGAAGCTATGAGTCGTATAGAATTCCAAGTGAACTATTCAGAACATTTCAATGGGATAGTCTATCTAGAGACTTTGGTTTCACCCAATTAAAAGTTACTCTTTCAAGAACTGGTCATTGATTGTATTTTTTCCAGAGCAGCAGGGTTGTTTTATAGTTTGCTTTTCTAGATGCTGATTGCTGATAAGGAGAGCTTGGTTTGTTTTGCTATTAGGACTATAAATATATATTAAAACTGGTTGTTTAAAGATAATAGTGTTCGAACCTTCTACTTGTGTTCGTGAGATTACAAATCTACCTTCTACTTGTGTTCGTGAGATTACAAATCTTATATGCATGACCTGGAAGAATCCCATAGCCAATCTGTCCATAGATTTTGCATGCCTCTAAATTCTAATTATACTAGCTGCCATTTTATATGTCCTGTGAACTAAAGGAGGGCAGAGCTGATATCAAAACATGACTACTTTGAGAGAGGACTACTTACATAACATATTGAAGGTAGAGGACTAAGTTCTCGAATGCCCCATTTTTTCTGTTTTGCCTAATTGCTAGTGTGGCTGGATTCCTCCGAATTCAGTACACGTGCCTGATCCAAAGTGTTCTCTGCAACCATTGTTCTGTTTGAGTTTCTGTTTTGAACAACCTTATTCTAAATTTTTTGAAATAGAAGATGGCCAGAATGGATAAATAATTTTCTACACTATAAGAGAACAAGGTCAAATCAATCACGATGAAAGAAGACGATGTCAAGAAGGCGCTTCTCAAAACGAATCCAGTGGCTTTAAACTAGGCAATTGGTTCCCAAAAGCATCACCCATCAGGTATGATGAAATCCTATCTTACAGGTAAGAGATAAAATTTTAGAGAGGTGTTTTCGTGCTTCATGAAAATTGGATGTTTTAGTGAGGTAATTTATTATTTACTATCTTTACAATAGTTAATCTCTAAAGGTGATTTTATGCGGTTTCCTAGTTATAGAATGACATTTAGTCGTTAACGTGGATATATTATTTGTTTTAGATAGAGATATGAAGTGTTATGATTCTATTGCAGAAAATATAGACCTCAGAAATAAGCTAGACTGGGTAAGTCTGATATCAACATTAGTAAATAATTAGCATTTTAAAACTAGACTAAGTTATTAATGAATCTGTTTATAGGAAAATCATATATTGAGAGGCCAATTCGAAGCTGCAAAATTTTAAATGATTAACTACTTGGTAGTTACCTTTGTCTCATTAGTTGCAGTTGGTCTTCCTAGATTCCACATTTTTAAGTAGGTGTTTTACGATTTTTCAAATATCATGTAAAAGTGTTACTAAGATTAAATAATTATCTTGTTATTGTAATTTTAGCTATGTAATTTTTTGTTTTTAAGTAGGGCTGTCAACGTTTTTGGAAAACCGAAAATCGGACCGGAACAGAACCAGATCGAGAATTGGACCGAACTTTAATGGTCCGGTTCGTGGTTCCATCTTATCTTAAAACCGAAACCGATAAGAAACTGAAACAATAAAACCGGTTCTGTTAAATAATATAACTTTTATTCGGTGAACCTATGATTTTAAATAATTTTATGAGCTTCTGCAGTCATCTGTAAATGGAAACGACAACATACATGAAAAATTTGTTCATAAAAGATATTATAGTTAACGTTTTTTATTTATCCTACTACCATTCAAGTGTCTCAGAGACAAATTACTCTAATAATTTTTCCTTTCTCGGTCATGTGTTAATTTTTCTACTAAATGGTTCAGAGTATCACTGCTTGGAATCGTATAGAGCCAAAAGTTCCATGGTTTCACAGATATTTGTAAATTACTTGATTTTGAAGTCCTTACCCTAAAAGTCTCTTACCTAAATTGCATTATATGAGCTTCTATCTCATCGATATTTATTGTCTTTCCATGTATTGTTGTAGAGTTAAATTGTTTATGACTGATCTTTGTGGTTTATTTTATTTATTCGTTCTATCTAGGTGACTATTAGAAGGACTATACATCAAGTGTAATACGCACAAATGGTAAAGTTGAGTTTTAGCCTATAGATTGTAATACAGTGCGAAATCTCACTCCTAAAGACTCATCAATTACAAGCCTCCAAATTCAATGAGTCATTTGGCTTTGGGTGGGCGAAAGCATCATAATCGTAGGACATCCATAAAAAGTATACACTTGAGATTTTGCGATCACTCGCTAGCATCTCCAATAATTAAGGACAATAGTTTTAGGAAAGATTAAAATACTTTTGATTCTAGTTTGGATCCAAAAATCAAGAAAAAACCATCATAAACTAGCAATAATCCAAAATAGCTTGTCCAAATCTAGATTACGGCCAAAAATTCGGAAGAAGATGTATTTTGAGTCATATGGAGAACAAAGAGAACTGTGAAGATACAGGTGTTTCCTTAAAGCTAAAACCTCTGCATCTAGCGGCCGCTATAGTTTTAGTTAGAGGTGGCAAACGGTCTGAACCGCTAACCATCGGAACCGTTTAAATCAGAACCACGGTTTGCGGTTCTGGCGGGTTGCGGTTCTGCCGGTTTGCAGTCCTGGTGGGTTGCGGTCCTGCTGGTTTGCGGTCTTGTCGGTTTGCAGTCCTAATGGACCAGTTTCGCAGTTAAACCGACAGATCAAACCACCAGACAAACCATTTAAGAACCGTTTATCAGAATATTTTATAATGTTATTTAAAATTAATTTGTAAGTGTTAAATAAATTTAATTTCAATAATTGAGATATGAACTATATACACGAGTTTATAATGCTATTTCATGTATTTTAATTTAAATATGTTATCATTTTAATAGAAATTTTATAATCAAGCAATTACATTCTAAAAAAATAATTGTAATTTGATTTTGATACGTTTGATTATATTTATGTATCTAAGATATTTTATTTAATATTAGGTAGATATTAAATAAAATATATACATCTACTTGTATTTCGATTACAACATTTGAAGTATAAATTTAATATTTGAAGTATTCAATATTTGAAAGTATAAATTTAAAGTTTGTAAAATTGTATAAATTTGGATTATGTTCCAATTGCGTAAACACATGTAATTTGGTTGTGAAATAAATTCAAAAATATCAACTCAACTGTCTTTCAATTAACTACGTGTAATTTGGTTCCTAAAAAGGAATTATATTCTGATGGCTTAATTAAATATAATTAATTAAATATATTTATTTAGGAGATTAACATCATCAACAAATATCTAAATTAACTTGTTAATAATATAAAATTTATTTCAATAAACTAGAAAAATGAAGGGTTAATAATATAAAATTTCTTTCACTAATCTAGAGAATTTAATATATATTTTTTCATAAAAGTACTAAAATCATTAAAAAAAACTAATAGTTCGAATAATCTATTTATAGAGTTATATTGTTTTTTTAAATAATAGTTCGAATTTCCTATTTATATTATTTTTTTAATTTTTTTTAAAATATTAGTGTGCAATCCTATATATAGAGTTTTGAGTATTTTTTTTAAATAGTTTAAAGTGCATAACTTATAAAAAATTAAATTTTTTTATAAAAAAATATTTTTTAAAAAAAAATCTGTCACAAATGACGTCAACAAGTGACGTCATCCGTGACGTCACCCGTGCGGACCATCCGGTCAGACGTGCGGATGGTCCGCACGTTCAAACGCAACGGCTAGTTAATTTAACTAGCCGTTGCGCAGCAAGTCCGGGCCATCCGGACATTCGTCCGGATGCCCCCGGATGGTCCGAATTCCAAAATCGGGCATCCGGACAGTTCCATTTTTTCAAAAAAAATTTAAAAAAAAAATTGGTCTCCCCTATAAATAGAGGAGACCCCAACTCCAACCTCACACACTCTCTTAATCTACTATAAACTCTCTAAATCTCTCTACTTGTTCTAGATTTTTTATTAAGCTTAACTTTCTTATTTTACATATCGTACTTCTGTTTTCGAAATAGTTAGATTTTTTTTTTCGAAAAAAAATTGTTATTAGTTTGTATTAGTTATTATTTGTGCTTATTTCAAATTTCAAATGTCGTTTTGTGGCTTCAACAACAGGTTAGGACAAGCAACTCCGAAAACTGATTTTTCGGAATTTTCTTCTTTTATGATGTCTCCTCCACCCGAGAGGGATCCGATCACACGACGCATCAAATGTGCCACTGCACCTACGAATATGAGTAAGACTGTCAAACAAAATTTTAGTTTGAAAATTTCCGACAAGGAGAGGCGAAGCGTAAAACTTGTTAGTACTACACGTACGACTGTGAGTAAGACCGCCAAACCAATTTTTAGTTCTAAAATGGTCGACAAGGTGACACGAAGTGTCAAACACCCAACTATAACTAAGAGTAAGATCGTTGTTCCTAAACAAAGTCTTAGTACGAAGACGAAGATGGTCGATTTGATTGCTGATGCGTTAAGTAAGGTTAATCGTGAGACTCGAGGACAAGTTTTGGGAGATCCATTACAAATTGCAGTTACTGTTGAGAAAGTTTTGCGACTTAAAAAAGTGGTTAGCGACAAGAGACTAAAAAATGTATTTTAGCAATTGTAATATTAAATATTTTAATATAACTTGTAATATTTTAGCATTTGTAATATTAAATATTTTAATATGACTTGTAATATTTTAGCAATTGTAATATTAAATATTTTAATATAACTTGTAATATTTTAGCATTTGTAATATTAAATATTTTAATATGACTTGTAATATTTTAGCATTTGTAATATTAAATATTTTAATATAACTTGTAATATTTTAGCATGATAAAATATGATTTTGGTTTAAAAAATAATAAATAACATTTGTAATATTTAAAACCAAATCACAATAATAAAATTCAAAATGTAATATTAAAATTATAACAATATAACTTAAAAATAATAAATAACACTTGTTATATTTAAAACCAAATCACAATAATAAAATTCAAAATGTAATATTAAAATTATAACAATATAACTTAAAAATAATAAATAACACTTGTAATATTTAAAACCTAATCACAATAATAAATTCAAAATGCAATATTAAAATTATAACAATATAACTTAAAAATAATAAATAACACTTGTAATATTTAAAACCTAATCATAATAATAAAATTCAAAATGTAATATTAAAATTATAACAATATAACTTAAAAATAATAAACAACACTTGTAATATTTAAAACCTAATCACAATAATAAAATTCAAAATGTAATATTAAAATTATAACAATATAACTTGTAATATTTTTGCATGATAAAATATGATTTTGGTTTGAAAAATAATAACAAACACTTATAATATTTAAAACCAAATCACAATAGTAATCAAAATGTAATATTAAAATTAATATTTTAACATGATAAGATATAGTTTTGGTTTGTAATATTAAAATCAACACTACTAATATTAGATCTAAAAACATAATAATATTCAAAATGTGATAATAACATAAGTAATATTTAAAATTTTGGACTATATAATAATTACAACACTTAAAATATTAATAACCAAAACAAATTAATACTAACCAAAATGTAATAATAATTTTATAATAATATGCAATATCTCAATATTTTTTAAATATAACATTTTGGTTATAAAATAAATAAAACATTTATAATATTTACAAATAAACCGCGGTTTTTTACAAATAAACCGTGGTTTCGCAGTCCTACCGATTTGCAGTCCTAATGGTTTGAGGTCCTGCCGGTTTGCGGTCCTGCCGGTTTACTCCTTATGCGGTCCTACCGGTTTGCGGTCCTAATGGTTTGCGGTCCTGCCGATTTGCGATTTTGCCGGTTTGCAGTCCTAATGGGCCAGTTTCGCAGTTAAACCGTCAGTTCATAAACAGATTGCAGCTTTGAACCGCGGTTACTGGCACGACTAGTTTTAGTTTATTTATTTGTTTCTTCGAATGAACGTGTTGGGTCATGGTCATAATGCTACCGTGGGAATACTGAATTACTTGGGATAATTAATAAATTTGAATAAGTTGGTTATTTGAATGACTTGGTGTAATAATTTTGGGATTAACTATATTGATGTAATACAAAAAGTTTATTACAGAATCCAATATATTTTGGAATTCTGGAATAGGGTTGCAAATAAAATACTGCCTACCGGTGTTGCATACCCTTTACAGTAGTTTTTGTTTTTGTTTTATAAAATTTAGCAACAGATATGTGCCTCAAATATTGGTTGGATTTTGCAATGAATTTACAACAGATTTTGTAGCGTAAAGATCTTTTCCACCCAAATCACATTTGTAATGAAATCAAATTATAATTGTGTTCCAGTTGCAAACGTATTTTGTTGGTGATCGTGCGGATGCAACTGATTGTTCTTTTTGCAAATCTGTTGTAAAAAAGTTTACTGCAATAGGTTAACGATTGCTATGCGGTTTTCAATAAATTATAATTATAATATATTTAAATACATATAGATAAAATTGTCTTGAATTAGTAAAGTAAAATGGTCAACCAATTAAATATTTTAATTACATACTCCATCTTTTTTAATAATCATAAGGTAATATATAATTAGAATTTTATAATTTTAAAAAAAATATTATCGATAGTCTTTTTATATTTTTATTTTTTAAGATATAAGTTCAACTCTTTTATAGCATATTATAATAATCCAAAACTTCATTATAATTAGTTTTTTGAGTTAAACCATCACTATTAAAACAATAAAAAAAACTGTAACATAGAAATCTTATATCAATCAATTACGTAACAAACTGAAATTACAAAATTTAATATTAAAACTTAAAAAAGATGTAGTGTGTTTTGAAAATTGAGGTAGACTGTCTAAACTTTATAGTAATTTACCGTTAATAATTAATACAATTAATGGTATCCTATTCAGAAACAACAAAGAAACTTTTATAAAAAGAGTTTAGGGTTTTGTTACCTTAACGTCAACTCAATACCACAATAAAAGTTTGTGAATCTTAAAAAAAACGGTCAAATGGTCTCTTGAAGTTATATGTTTTGATTTTCATTATTTACAAAATTATTGTTAATAAAAAATTTCAATTTTTTTTATTAAAATTTATTTAATTAAGTTTTATGTCATTATTTACTTCAGAAGTAAAACTCACTAATATCATAAAAACTCAAAACTTAAAATAACCAAAACTCTTTTTTTTTTTTAACTTTGTAAAATTTAAAACCCCTAGCCAAATTGGTAACAAAACTTGTTTTCTACAAACTAACATGGATGTGGACCCTTTTATCTTTCTATTTTTGAAAAAGTTATTTAAAAAAATCAAAAAATCCTCCATTCCATAAGACGATGGCGTACAAGTTGTGTTTGTCGCTATCATCCTGTCGAAGAAGATGATACTTTCGCCAGACAAATGTGGAAGTAGGGGTCTGTCCGTCATGCCATGACGGACACGATATTGTTGGTGCTGTTGCATGACAGAGTCAGGGGTCTGTCATGCAATGGCACTCAAGTTGCTGTTTCCGACAGGCGATGGCGTTAGCATCATCGTGTCCATCATGACATTGGCAGACAGATCTGTATCGTTTTTTTTCTAACTTTTTAACATTTATCTTTTAATTTTGTCTATTTTTGTAATTGTTTTAGTAGGTTAACACTTACTAAGTACTAATATACTAACTAAAGACAATATCAATTTACAATAAAATAAAATATCAATTATAATTTGAGAAACCTTTCTGATAACTAAGATGCAAATATATTTTTTCTTTTCAAATAAGTTATTAAGTGGTATGATGCATGACTAGGTGGTTTTTAAAGTATATTAATAATGATAGTGTTTTTTTAGTTTTAGTTCTTTTAATTTTTGGTGGAAAAAATTATGTTTAGAGAGAAAAAGTAGAGCGAATGTAGAGAAATTTTAATTTTTTTTAAAGTTATGGTAACTCCACATAGTAATTTCTTCTATTTATAGGATTTCGTGAAGGACAAAATCATAACAAACATAATTTCACGGAATAATTTTTAAAATCCAAAACATCGACTTCAAAGAATAAACATAACTTTTTATTTAGCAATTCCTAAAAATTTACACAAATATAAATAAGAAAATGATGAAATCATCCATTAAATTAGCATTCATACTTGCAATCTTAGCTTTTACTATCGAGGTCCCTCGCTCATATTAATTTATTTTTCATTATACTGGTTCTATCGAATTGCAAAAAACAAATTGTACAATCCGTTATATGTTGATGTTGGTTTTAATTCTACCGCGGGTTCGCAAGCCAAGTCAATCCGTAGCGAAATAAAACTAGGACCGGTGATTCGGAATTTTTGTGCAAATAATGCAGCTTGTAACCCGGTTTTCAAGGCTCCGAGGTGTAATGGTTGCAAACACTGCGCTTGTATTATTTAAATATTTTTTTATAAAACAATACTTTTATTGATAAAGCCATACAATTAGGCTAGAGAGTTATACAGAGAGGACTCAAAGTAGACCCAAACAAGGCCAACAAAGGGTTACAAAAGAAGGTTTTTTCCTTCCAAATATTTGAGAAAGGAATTTAAAATCTATATTCTCCCTCCAAATTAAAGAAAGACTATCGATTTCCTTCCATAACTTAAAAGAATATTCCAATCCTAACAAATGAAAACATCTAAATAAAGATGTTCTCCTCTGGTACTTTTCATGAATTTCTCTATCATCTACTTCAAGTTTCCATCATCTCCTTTATGACCTTCGAAATCAATCTGCAACTATAAAGAAAAATGGCTTTGTCAAACAAGGCTTGCTGTCAGTTATTCACCATAAAAAAGGTAACTTCAATGATTAAAGATTCCAAGCAAAATCATTGAAGATGATCTTAAAGATATAACCAAAGTATGATTAAAGATTCCAAGCAAAATCACAGTTTATGAACAAATGAATAGGAGACTCGATACTAGAGCACATCTGACACTTTGATACAGTAGTTAAATGTTTTTTTGCAGGATAGTGTCAACATGAATAAAGTTATGGATGATTCCTGGTAAGTTTAGTATTAAATTTGGTGTCAGTGGAAAGGGCCCAAACTATAGAATCCTCAATCTGATCATTGATAGTTGTTTTGTGAATTAAATCAATGTTTCTTTGACTGAAGAATATCCTTAGCTTATAGTCATCACACTTGTTATCCTTCCAAAATTCAATGACTTTTTGTTACATGTAACCAGTGTTATTACAGTTACCATTTAGAGTGATAAGGGGAGGAGACCCATGCCAGTTTTCTAGCCAGAATTCCACATTTTCTTTACCTATGTTCCACCTTATATTAGGCTCAACAACATTTTTAATTTTGCAAAGTCTTTTCCAGTTACTAGAGCCAGTTTTTTTGTAGGATATTTGTAAGAGGTGAAGGGAATTGTAGTAAACTTCATTCATAAGTTTAGCCCAGAGACCTTCATTGTTTCTAAAATTAAGACACAACTTACAGTCAAATGTAGCCTACACATTAGAAAGATTTCGAATATTGAGATCACCTTCTTTATATGTTTTACACATATCATCCTATTTAGACCAATGCATCCTCTTATCAGTAGAACTAGTCCCCCACAAGAACTTTTTTAAGATTTTGTTAGTTCTGTTGATGATAGACTTGGGGATCAGACAATATTGACACCAGTAAGTAGGAATCGACATTAACATTGAGTTAATGAGAGTGATTTAGCCACCAGAAGAAAGTTTTGTGTCTTCTCACTCTCTGATATTTGCATTAATTTTGTTGAGCATAGGCATATAGTTACTACACTTGTTGTTGTTGTTCAAATTGATTTCGAGATACTCAGTAGGTAAGGTGCTAGAACTAAACCCCGAAAGATTAGTTAGAGCAGATATCCTAGTGTTATTTATTCTAGATGATAAAATGATTTTCGTTTTATCATTGTTAATCAACTGGCCATAAACATTTTGATAGATTTGCAAGAAGTTACTTAGCTTTTCAATTATTTGATCAGTACTATTATAAAAAATCAATATATCGTCGGCAAAGACGAGACTAGGAATAAGCAATCTACTTCTAGATTTAAACTGCATATCTTTATTGTTATAGAACAAATTATGAAGACCTCTTACAAGGCTTTTGCATCCAGAATCATACACCTTACCATTGATCAGTAAGGACATATGAACATTACTAATTAGATTCCTTATCAGATTAATGAAACAATCAGAAAAACCAAAGGCCTCCAGGACTTTCAAAATACATCTGTGAGCAAGCTTGTCGAAGGCTTTCGACATGTCAACCTGAATCATCATGTTACTACTTAATTCATAAATAAGCTATTTAGCAATAAGGACGCTATCATGGATAGAAGAGTTAGGGACATAGGCTCTTTGCACTTTAGATATGATTTTAGGAAGAATTTAAAGTAGTCTATCATTAATAACTTTAGACATGATTCTGTTAAGTAACCTGCAAACACTTATAGGCCTAATGTCCTTCCATTGTGTTGGATTAACAGAGTTAGGCACTAAGCATATACATGTAGCTAAAATACCTTTAAAAATATTTTGACCTTTAATGAAGTTACTCATGGCCATATAGAGTTCCACCTTCACAATCTTCCAACAGGTTTTGAAGAAACACCCATTGAAACCATCCATTCCTGAGGCACTGAAGGACTTAAGATTAGTAATGATATTGTGTATTTCATTCTCACTAGGAACAGATAATAAGAAATCATTGTCTACTGCGGTGATCAGCTTATGAATATTATTAAAAATGTTATTGTTCATCAAATTATCTTCCACCCTTTTGTTAGAGTAAGGAGGATCAGTAAGAACAGTTTTAAAAAACTTAACCATTCTTGATGATGTTTATAGCATTCTTCTTCCTTTTCTTTTTACGTAATTGTGAAAAATATTAGTACTCTTATCTTTATCAGCTAGCCAGAATGTGTAGCACTTCTGAAACCAAAAGGTTTCCTCCACCTTCAAGGCTAATAAAAGGTCAACGTTAGCTTTAGATAGATTAACTTTAAAATCAGGAGTGTTGAACAGTTGATGCTGGTTTTCTATGTAGTTAACTTTAGTTTCAGCATCCTGCACCTTACAAAATATGTTACCAAATTAATTCAAATTCCAATCTTTAAGATCTTTTTAAAATCTAGTTAATTTATACCAAATTTTGAAAATGGGGGAACCATCCATATGGTTATCCCAACCGTTTTTAACAAAAGGAAGGAAGTCATCATCCACGGTCCACATGTCAAGAAATTTAAAGCTTGTATGGTATATCTCTTTGTCATTACTAATGGTGATACATATGGGACTATGATCAGAATAAGTTCTGGTCATATACATCACTTTAGTTTTGTTAAAATAGTTAGACCAGTTAGAGTTTATTAAAAATTTATCTAGTCTTTTCCATTTTCTGTTTTTATTCCAAGTATACTTTGACCCACAGTAATCCACATCTTTAAGGTTGCAAGCTGTTATCACACCATTGAACTCCTCCGCACTTTCCATTGAATAAGTTATGCAACCAATTTTCTCATTACTAGAGCAAATAACATTAAAATCACTCATAAGAATCCAGTTGAAGTTGTTGGCCACATAAGAGATCTTCTTCAGTTCAGTCCACAGAGTTCTTCTGTTATAGCTATGGCATTTAGCATACACAATAGTAAGAAAGAATCTGTCATTTTAATTAGTTTCAATTATATCTAAATTAATGAATTGATCATGGTTTGAAATAATTTTCATAGAAAATAAATTTTTCCACAACAACCAAAATTTTTAAAAAAGAGATTAGAAGTATAATTTTCAAAACCAAACTTAGCTGTAATTGCATGGAGGTTTTCAACTTTGGTTAAAGGCTATTGAGAAGCAATAAGACCAATATGCTCATTCTTAATGATGTAGTTTAGTCTTCAATATGTAGATTTATTGTTGATTCACCTTATATTCCAGTTAAGGACTTTCATCATCTAGAATTTGATTTAGTCTTCAGAGAGGATCTTGTGAATCTTAAGGATTTGATGGCTAAGTTGTTTGCTTTTTTCTTCCTTCTAGCTTCTTTGAGTTTCTTATTAATAACTTTATATAATTTATTATTGCATTCATTGATCTTATATGTGTGGATTGTTTACTTCCCACGTTATCTTTGTCGAGTGTAGAAGCCTCAGAGCTTTTATTTTCGTAGTCCATGATGTAACCTTTATTTCAAGACTTTATTGCTTCCATAATTTCATCATTTGTTGAAGTTTCTAATCTACAGTCTTCTTTATTAGAATTGTTATGAACTCTATCTATTGAAGCATGTTGATCTGGAATAGAAGCAGGTACTCCTTTTGAGTCCAAATTTGATTGATGTATATTCATCTCATTGGTATATTCCTGAGTGTTGTTTTCCGTTTCCTCTTGAGTGTAATCTTTTCCATTATCTTCCAAGTCACCTTCTGTATTCAATATGTCCAACATGATAACAGAAGTTACAATATCTTGGTAGATCTTTATATAACATATTTATCCAGCATCCCTGATTATCTCCAAAACCAGCCCAAAGTTTGTATTGTATTTTTTGAGTAAGATCCAATTCAACCCAAGCTAGACAAAAATTATGGTAAGATCTGTTTCTTTCATGAATTTTTATTTTCAGAGGATTACGTATAGTAATGGCTAAATAATGAATCATCTTCTCGTTATACATAAATTCAGGAAGTTTGTCAAATTTGATCCAAACCGGGCTGATTAGACATTCAAACTTGATGTTAAACTCCGGAGTCCATTTCAACAATCTCATCGATGAGTTACCAATGGTCCAAATATCTATGGACCACACCTTGCACATATTATCCTCCGAGCTGAATTTCAGTAACATATATCTAGTATCCCGGATACTTAAACTGTAATCATTCTTTAGTTTCATCTTTTGAAGGAAATCTTCTATAACTTGCTTTTTCGGGATTCCTTGACTGAACTTTCCAATTAATGTGAATTTTCGTTGGTTCATTAAAGAATCTTTCACGTTTAAAGGTAATTGAACTGAAATGTGATCAGTTTTGTGTTGAAAGAACATGGAGAAACTCTCTTCTTCCTTTTTCTTGCTGCAACATATTTCTGCAAATGTTTTAGACACTCTACTTGGATTGTTTACATCTTTTTTTTATAGATTCTGTCTGTAAAGTTTATCTCAACGAAGATCGAATATCAGAAAATTCTTCGGCCATCTAAGAATAGAACAAAGTCTACTATGTTTAGCAGAATAAAAAACAATTAGTGAGAATTAAAATTAGAATACAGTAATAGAGAATTGGGAGATAGATTAATTAGATGAAAAAACAGAAATAAAAAGATTAATCAACGGGTGGTTGATTGTTGAATCCAGAATTCTGTTTTTGAAACCATGTTTCTTAGAGCCACCATTGTTTTTCAACAAGTAGAAATCTTTCCAATAACTTTTTTAAAAGTTAAACAACAAATTTTTATGTATATAAAAATTGCATTGCGCTTGTATTAATCATAGGTGTTCTTGTCGGAACCTATAATATTTTTAATACTATACTAGATCTAACCACGATGAATGAGTTTTAATTTGTAATAATAACAAAAGAAATGTCTTCAATCTCATCAGAAATCCAATAAATTTATGGGAATTGCTAAAAACGACCAAAATTACTCCGCGAAGTCGCTTATCATTTTAAAATTACTCTGTGATGTTATTTTGTTTGACGATTTTGCCCTTACGAAATCATATTAATACTCAATTTTACTCCGCGAAGTTATCATAATTTCAAAAAAACCCCAAACTCTCTAACTTTGCTCTACCTTCTCTCTAAAAAAAATTATAAAATTTTTAACTACAATTATAACTAAAAATTAAAAGTAAACTAAACTAAAATAAATTAAAACATATCTAAACCTAAAATTAAAATCTAACTTAAAATAAATACACCTAACCTAAATTAAATAAACCTAAACTAAACTAAATTAACCTAAAACAAAAGTAAAGTAGAAGTAAAACAAAAGTAAAGAAAACTTACCTGCCGCATGTCTCCAGCTACACCAGCAGCACGTCTCCAGCCACACAGCAGCAACCCTCACCTCCTCTCCCATATCCGAAACCTATGCTAAACCGGCCACTCTTGCACACCCACCGGCACCCATTACGACCACCACACGACCCACATAAACTGGAATCGTCACCGGAGAGTCTGGTCGGAGTAGCAGGAAGCAACCGGAATCGAAAAATTATTGTAAGTCCATTTCGTTGTTGTTAGATAGGTTAGTTAGGTTTAGATAGGTTTAGTTAGGCTATATCTGTAAAAAAATGGTTTTTGGATTGTTCGTAAGCCATGGCAGAAGCTTCAGGTGGCGTATGCCATCATACCTACGCCACACAGGTGGCGTACGCCTTCATACCTACGCCACACTGGTGGCGTACGCCTTCATACCTACGCCACATTGGTGGCGTGAGGCAGTTCCGGTCACCGGAATGACCGGGGACCGGTTTATTCTTGTTCTTTGGTGTGTGTTAGCCCGTTTTATGCTATTATTTGTCTAAAAAAACTACGAGCATGACAATTTATGTTTTCGACGAAACTTGATAGTCTGTACGTTTTTTTTTCAGGTGATGGATCACGGCGACGATGCACAGTCTGCTGATGGCTCGCGGACGAGGAGAATAAAAAAACGGAGTAGGGTACGTCAAGCTAGTCAGCTAGTTTTAGCTGCCAAGATGGATGAGCTCCCTATAGTTTCCGGATCGCATGCGTCCGGATCGAGTTCAGCTTCCGCTTCCGCTTCCCGCGGACGACGCCATCCTCCCCCGGCTACAGGGCAGCCAAGAGCTCCTCCTCCGTCCAGATTGCCACCGCTGTTCGGCGAAGGTTTCACCTCCCACAGTGCATACCATATTTGGATGGGAGAGGTAATATCGAAATTCCAATTTTACATTTTATGAAGTTATTTTGTTTTCTCCTATGCTAATGGGAATAAATATTTTCAGGAGCGAGAGATGCGACTGTATGCCCATTATCCTAGTCATCGAGCATAAAGTTTGGCTGCACAGACTAGGGTACGCGCTGTAGTTGACGCCACCGCGTTCGGTCGTCTTATAGAGCCGTTCTATGAGATGCACACACTCCAACATGACGGAGGTTTTCCTAGAGATGTGGCATATGAAGACTAATAGCTTCTATTTCTCTTTCGGAGAGATGACGATTACTCTGGACGACGTCCACACCATTTTGGGACTCCCAGTTCAGGATGAGCTTGTTGTGTTTTCCTATATATCTGTCAAGACTCTGGTCATGCACGAGTGCGCTGAAATGCTTATGGTGGATGATTTGTCCTTCGTGACGGAGGTTGAGAAATGCAAGGGCGTTGGTTTGGGGTTTAAATGGCTCCGGAGTAGGTTTAGTGGGCCAGAGTTCTGCGATGACAGCCCTGGTCTGAGTGATATGATGGTGGATGTGGCTGCCCACGCCTATATATTGCATATGTTCGGCACGGTCATATTCCCCGACAAGAGCAATATGTACTCCAATTACAAGTATTTGTTTTTGTTGCGCGATTTGACTCCGGAGGGTGTTGGCAGGTACTCATGGGGTAGTGTTGTTGTCGCTTACTTGTACCACCATCTGGGTGAGGCCTCCCTGCACGACACGAGGACTATGGTCGGATGTATTGGTATGCTGGACACGTGGATACAGGATCATTTTGTCATGCTCCGGCCTGTTACTCGACGCACTTACACTGAGCGTGACCCCACTATTGGTAGATGGGATACAGCTGCAGCAGTATCTGACTCACGGACGAAGCTGAACCTTCGTATCTCCGTCAACAACCTGGAAGAGAGCGATGCAAGTGTTAATCTTTAGTGTTCCCAAAAATGATTTATTTTTGTGTTTATGTTCATATCCGTTTATATTGCAGGTATTGTTCGATCCTTATCGTGCTATACGCGATCATTTCCCGTTCGAAGAGATATCGTGGTTTCGGGATGTCATATGCGGTGTGGAGCACTCTCAGGCATACTATCCAGAGCGAGTACAGCGGCAGTTTGGCCGTGTCCAGTGGGCTATCGCGTATCCTTTGTTAGACATGCAGTCGAAATCAAGGAGAAAACCGAAGACGATGGCGTATGCATTTGATCCGGATGATTGGGAGCAGCGGGAGAGGAACAAGTTGCATCGTGCTTATCGATGAGGGATGGTGACAGACGAGATGGAGTCTTTTTGTGAGCCTGAGTACCTACTCCTTCACCAGAGTATCAGCTGGTTCGACCTCGTCAACACCGCAATTTACTCGCTCGATGACTACGTCCATGAGGATCGAGAGAGAGCTATCATCCGACATTTGCGTGCTGGTATGCGGGAGATCTCGTTGTTTCCTGGAGTGAGCGAGTTTGATCATGATTTTGATCGTCTGGCTGGGGCTTATGGCAATGTTTTGTCCACAGCCAGGAGGCTTGCATAGACAGTATGATGTATTTTCTGTTTGTATGATACTTTAATTATGTTGTCGGTTAGTTTGCTGGTTTGCTTGTTTTTTGGAACACGTACTATGGGTTTACTCAGTTTGAAATTAATGTTTCTGTATTTTGGCAATTGGTTAGATGTTTTGGTTGTTTTTAAAATATAGAGCATTGAAGGAAAGTTCAAGCATAATTGAAACGTAATTGAAACAGAGTTGGACATAATTCAAACACAATAGCAAACATAATTTAACTAGTAGTACTATCTAAAACAACACACATTCTGGACTTACTTAATTTAAACAGAGACTAATAAACATAATGGCACAAACACAGAAATATTGAAATGATCAGTCGTCAAAATCGTATCCCAAATTGTCATCCGAATCATCCCCCTCATTCCTTGCCGCAATCCTATCCTCCAGATACGCCACCATATCCCTACTGATGTAGTCTACTACCTTCATGTTCCAAACCAAAGGTGCTTCTATTTTAATTCTGGCTGGTTGGAAAAGCAGAGCAGTAAGCGGTTGGATGAAGTGGTACCTGGATTTGATTTCGTCACGACTTCGCACTTGAACGTCTCATGCTCCTAAATGCCCATAGTTAAAATACATCTGACATAGCAGGCGGTCGAAGAAAGCATCGCTACTATCTTCCCCCATTTGTCGGCGGACAACCTTCACCGCCTTAAGCATATGATAGTCTTCATCAGCTGTAAACTCCATCTGTTAAAGTGTTTGTGTTTTTTTTTCTTAAGTGGACTCTTTGTTTCTATTATGAATATTTTATTCTGTGACATGTTTATATAGTACTAGTTTGGTGGGAGTAAAATATTGGCGGGTATTTTTGTCGCGAGAGTTTTTGGCGGGAGTTATCGACGTTGGCGGGTTTTTTTTTTGCGGGAGTTTTTTTTGTTGGCGGGATTTATTATGCCAATTGGAGTTTTTGGTGGGTCCCGGTGGAATTTAATAATCTATGCAACTTCACCGAGTAATTTAGGCGTTCGTCTATAATTTTCACTGGAGTTATTTTTATTTTGCATTCGACATATCAAGAAGATTAAGTGTTATTGTTTCAGAGATAAACAATCGTCTCATTACAACCGTCGTTTTTACAAATTATGAAGTTTAAGTAAAATAGGAGTTGAGTTAAATTGAAAAAAAAATTAATAGGTTTACCTTATTGCTGCCACTCAATGGCGTAGGGATAGGCCTTTTCGCCAACGTGTGGCGGCAATAGGCTTATTTTTTTTTCAACCTCTGTTCATTTAGGACAGAGGCTCCAGAAATGTCTTCTATGCCATCTGTTGGCGTAGGGAGCTAGTCCCACGCCAACGGTTAGCGTGGGCAGCGTCAGTTACGCCATTCGACTGGCGTAAACGGTAATTTCAAATTTAATAAATATTTTTTAAAAAAAAATCATTAAATATAACATGGTTAAAAGGGTACAACACATTGTTAGTTTACAACAAAAAGAGTACAACACATGGTTAAAATGGTACAACACATAACCGATTACAAAATAAAATCGATTTGAAAATAAATTCAATCTTTGGTTAAGTCCACTATCGGATCATCATGTTCAACAGAATGTGTCGGTGTGGGATTTTGTAGTCTTGAAAAGACACGGACTCTATCTAGCAAAGGGATCGACCAAGAAATAGCGTCTTCTCTCGCCGATCTCATCCACGTAGGATCTATAGTCGGTATGGGTGACCCTTTAAGCAACTCAACCTACAAATTTCCGTTCAATATCAATGCGCATTAACAAAATAAATGATTAAATGTGTGTGAAAGTTAAAGTTATTTACACACGTGAACAAAATGGTTTTTATTGATGAATGCCACGTCGATCTCCTTTAAAGAACCATCGCTCGGCGGTGCATTTTTCACCGGTAGGTAAGTCGTACATCCACCGGGAGCGAGGCAATTGAAAACGCAATTAAATGTAGTCGCAACTAGTTTTCCGCAACTAGGCAAGGACATCTAATTTGCGTAAGGTGCATTCTCTTTATTAAAAGTCAACCGGTTTATCTCCTTATCAACTTCACTTTCATCGTCGTAATATGCAACCCGTTTATAAAACTCCCGATCGCTCTTTAGCTCGTGAACCAAGGCTTCTCTAACCATTAGCCATCCACTTTCGTTACCAACTATACCATGCGCGATGGCTCTAAAACCACAATTACCGTCGGGCATTACATTTGTAATTCGGCTTATGAAAGGACGCATATATTGAGGTAAGTCTTTTGAAAATCTCGAGTCCAAAACATTTGGCAATCTAGTCGGGAATGGTTTAGCCGAGAATGACGGTATAGCCTTGATGTGGTTCGACGCATCCGGAGTGCCTAAACCAACGCATTGAACCCGTTTTGCTATATTTTTTGGTGGTTTTGCTCCCGAATTAGTAGGAGTATGGGCGGCAACCGCTCTTGCGGTGCTACCGAGAGTGTCGACCGGGGTCGCTATACAAACGGCGGGTGTTACCACTCGTGGAGTTTCGGCACTATCGTGGGACTCAGACATTTCTTGTTCGACGTATTCGTGATACGAAGGATTCTTTTTTGTAGAATAATCATGTTGGACTTTGCTACCCTTAACGCGACCCCGACCCCGTCCACGACCACGGCTTCCAACACGTCCGGGAGTTCTACCGCGGATTTTAACCTTCTCGAGGGGTTCGCAAAGGAGTGTAGTCGAAGGATCCAAAAAAATTTGAAATTTCTTGAGCCAATGACTTTGTTTGTAAACATCAAACTCTTCAAGTTTCGCATTTAGATTTGCGAAATTAAATTTTACTTCTTCTTCACCGGTGAGTTTAACTCGCGGAACGATATCTAGTCTCTTCAAATGCTCATCTATAATCCGAGTAGGTACGTGGCCGTCCACTCTTCGGATTGCCTCAAGGTCGTGCGAACACGGCAAACCATGGATCGTACGATCGGTGCAAACGCACATAGATTTTTCACCGCCGCTTTTATCAACATAGTTATCGTATACTATCGCCAATGCAATAGGTGATACGTACCCCCGTAAAAATTTGAACGGTTTGAAATCTTGGAATTTGTGAATTGGACGGCACTTGCTAAGCTCCATCGATTCTTTAATAATAGAATGTTGCATCACTAACAAACCATGCACTTTATCCCAAAATCCATCAAAATCCAATCGGCTAGACCCCACATATTTTTTCAATGTAGCATGCGAGCTTTCGGCCCTATTAGAGGTGTGATTATTAAAATGCATGATCTTGTTAGTATAAGCGTGAACAAAGCTCTCTTTATAAGGTGTAATCCACGAGTCAACCACATAATCCACCGTCTTATCTTGGTCTTTGAACATCGACCGCATCTTAGCCAACCTCTCGTTCATAACCTCAACGGTATCGGATGAAACAACGTCGTTCCAAGCCGCAAAAAAAAATTTAGCCACATTTCCGTCTTCAAACATTTTTTCGTTCTTCCGCTAACATTTTTGTTGATATGCCACTCGCATAACATGTGACTAGCGCTAGGGAATAATTTGTCGATGCTATTCATCAAAGCTAGTTCGCGGTCCGTAACAATAACACAAGGTAATTCACAATCATTCTCCTCCATTACTGTTTTCAAGCATCCCAAAGACCATTCGTAGTTGTCTTGTTTTTCACTCACCATAAACGTGAAACCAATGCAAAACGTTTTGTTGGTCGATGTTACCCCGACTACTTCGAACAAAGGCATCCCATAACGAATAACTTTATATGTGCTATCCATGATTAGCAAGCGTGGGAAGGTCCGTAGTAAATTAATACTAAGCGGATGTGCGAAAAACAAATCGGTTATGACGTTAGAACCGTCATTCCCCGTCCCTACCCAATACTTATACTTGTGCAATTGTAATTTAACTAACAAGCATTTCATTTGGGATCGACCGCCGTTTTCAGCCATCCTCGCTCTTTGACGGTGATTGTAAACGTGACGGATATTTGAAGCATTCTCCGGATCGACCTTTTTCGAAGCACCAAATATTTGTCGCGGACTTGTCCCGTTCACCGTCAAAAGATCAACGAGCTCTTTTTCCTTACGTTTTAACTTGGACCATTGCAAATGTCTTTCGGCATACTTGATTGGTTCGTGGTTGTGCTTCCCAGCCACTAATAGCCCACTTATCGTCTCATTTTAGCGGATTACCCACCAAATGAAAAGGGCAATTTTTTTTTGCTACCAGTAGCCTTACGCTTACGGTCGCACTCTTTAACGGCCGACTTGAAAATTCCAGATCGCTCGCACCGATAATCCACTCTCGGTGTTCTCCCCCTCTTCCCTACCTCCTTCGATGCTACGTTTATCGAAAAACCCAACGTTTTCCCCCTAAGTTTTACCCACTCGGTCATCGACTCTAAGCTATACTCATCGTGAGTAGTAAATTGGTGAGTGTAGTCCGAAACAAGCGAAATATCGCATTCGTTCACCTCCTGCAATACGTAAGAAGTAGAAAAACAAATTAAACTGGTATTCCGGATAAGGGAAGCATATTTCGTCATCCCGAAGGCGTATGGCACCTTCCCTTCGTCACCCACTGGCGTGGGAGACAGACGGTACGCCACACGTGTGGCGTAAGAAGGGTCCCCCACGCCAATAGATGGCGAAGGGAAGGTGTCAAACGCCTTCGGGATGGCGTACGGCATGTCGTCTACGCCGGAGGGTGGCGACGAACACCATATACGGGATTTGTCAAAAACTCTTTTTTTTTCGAAAATGAAAGAAGGAAACCCAATGTACCTCGTCGGCGACCATGCTGCTCTGTGTGGGAAGTGCTTCCGACTCTGTTCCGTCCATGTTGTAAAGGTTTTGAAATTTTTTTAAAAATAGGTTTTGTTGGTTGTTAAGTTTCTATTTTTAGTAGGTTTGGAGAAGATGAAGTTTGAAATTATGTTTGCAACTTCATGCAGTAGTTTGGTTCTCTAAAATGGCATGACTTGTAGATATTTAGACTTCCAAAGATTTTTTAAGTTTTTTACCTAGTGGCATTTTTGTAAATATTGAAAATAAAAAACATACGACTTCGCCAAATAATTTTGGCCCTTTTTTTAACAATTCCCTAAATTTATACTTTCATCATTCTAAGTCACAGTATAACTCCATCCACCATGTTACGATATTTTTTATTAATCCATGACGTAGCTTTCGGTTCTTCGTATGAAATAAAAGAAAGTGGATGGTTAATTAGCTTTTGTTAAACAAAATTTAATCTAAAAAGAATAAAATTATTCCGTTTAACATCGTTCGTAGCCAGTAAAAGGGCGATTAAAATAAGTGTAATGGAAAATTCCGATGTCATGCACTCAAAGTACGATAGGCAGATGAGTGGTTAGCGAAATGGCGATGTGTCTAATTTTATTATTTATTTATTTTTGTTAAAAGAAAAATTTATTACTAAAAAATTACTGTTTACGACAGTGTTTACAAATCCAGAATATAATATTTTATTTTATTTTTAAAAAGGAAATGACACACTAAGTACCGTTTAACCAAACCTATTACAACCTAGTACCCAAAAATGGGTTAATGATTACTTAATACCCATCTCATTAAACATATCCACTTCTAATACCTTTTCTTTTTTTAATACCAAGATTACCCTCAACCTAGTATATAAGGTTGATTTGTGAAAAATTAGGGTTTTTTGTTACAGCCCCCATTCTATTTTTGAATTTTGAAATTCAAAACAGCCTCCACTCTTACTCTTCTCTCTCTCCTCTTCTTCTCGCTTTCTCCTCTTCTTCTATCTCTCCACCGGCGAACCATACAACCACCGTTGAACTAGTCTTAATCACCGGCGATCCATATAATCGCCTTTTCAGATTGTTCCGATCACCGGCGAGTTTCAGAATTCCGGTTTGACGTCGTCAGCTTCATCCAGAGTCTCCTAGCTCCGATTTTGCACCGTCTCAGCCGGTCGAGCTCCGATCTTGCACCGTATCTCAGCCTCCTAGACCACCGTATCTCAGCCTCATAACAACTGATTTAAGTTTCGAAATCGTAGCCAAAAGCGGTACATCTTTCAGGTCAGTAACAGAGCTGAGTTTTTAGTTTCAAAATCGTTTTCCATTTTCGAAATCGATTCTAGACTCTCATATAATATACGTTAATTGCAGGAAACTTATTACCATCTGCTTCTGCTCAATTCAAATCATCCAAACCAGCTCCGATCACATTCCGGTGAGTAATTTCATTTTTCCACCTTTGTTTTGAACCCTGATATTTATATGGATACACATTGCGATTTGTCGCCTGCAATTGTATGTTTGATGTTGCTAGATCACTGCATAGACCCTGATAGGTTTGATGTGTTTGTAGATTAAACCTGACAGCATACACCCTGATATCTTAGTTATGGCATGTTGCTATATGTGTTGATAAATAGACCATGACTCTTATAGTTTAGGTACGTGATATTGCTATATGTTTCAAACTATTTCCTCTTGCTGCATACACCCTTATATGTTAGCTATAATAGGTTGATATATGTGTTTGAAACCAGACCAATAGTCCATATACCCTGATAGTTTAGGTATGACAGTTTGCTATTTGTGTTGAAAAATATCTTGCAACTTATATAGGTATTGTGGCTGCTTTTTGAAATAAGTTTCCATTTTCGATCTTAACAATAGATTCACTAGCGTAGCTAATGTATATTAATGGAAAGAAATCGTTTAGTTTCTGTTTCTGGTCTAATCAAAGCATCGATACCGGCTCTGATTACATTCCGGTAAGAAATTGCAGTTTTCCAGCTCTGTTTTATACATTGCGATTTTAGTGCATATCTGATTGCTAGACACTATATTATTTATCAGTTGCGATTTATGCCTTGTATACAGTGCTAGATACAGCATGAGACATTGCTAGATACAGCATGAGCTTTCGAGGTATTTATGGGTAGTTTCTTTCGAGGGAGCTTCAAGCTGTGTTGGGTACTGCAAAATGGGAGGTGCAAAATGGAGATGGAAAAGGGAGTAACTGAAGAAGTGCCGTTTTCATTCCTTTCGTTACTATAGTTCATGTACCTTCTTTAAGTTATTGCATTGTATATATAAATTGACTCACTGTTTCAATCCAATTAAGCTGTTGTGATTCAATTCAACATTTTGATTATGTCATAGCCAGTCCCGTTGTGGTCGATATTTCAAATCGGGGCATAATAGGAGGTCATGTGATGCTCCGTTCTAAACATTATTTACCGACTTTTTTGTAACATTTTACATCTCAAAGATAAGCACTCCTTATCTTTCGACTTATGTTTTGTACACTTTTAACATTTACATGTTCCATGTCTGTTTCTTTCTGACTATGATATCTATTCACGTATACATTGTTATCTATGCTTTTATACTCTGATAGCCACTCTATTCAACATTGATAGATTCTGGATTTTGCATCTAACAGATACATCAAAGTATGTTTACTGTTTTCGTTTACATCCATCTGATACTTTACTTACATTTGTTAAAAATGTACTTCAAATCTTTCATGCCTGATTCATCTCAAAGATAAGCACTCCTTGTATTTTGACTTACGTTTCTTACACTTTTAACATTGACACGTTTCATGTCTGTTTGTTTCAGACTCTGATATCTATTCATGTGTACATTGCTATCTATGCTGTTACAATCTGATAGCCCCTTTATTCAATTTTGATAGATTATGTATTTTACATCTAACAGATAAATAAAAGTATGTTTTCTGTTTCGTTGTTCATCCATCTGATACTTTGCTTACATTTGTTCAAGAGGTTTATCACATCTTTCATGCCTGATTCATCTCAAAGATAAGCACTCCTTGTATTTTGACTTATGCTTCTTACACTTTTAACATTGACACGTTTCATGTCTGTTTGTTTCAGACTCTGATATATATTCATGTGTACATTGCTATCTATGCTGCTACAATCTGATAGCCACGCTATACAAATTTGATAGATTATGTATTTTATATCTAACAGATAAATTAAAGTATGTTTTCTGTTTCGTTGTAGATCCATCTGATACTTTACTTACATTTGTTAAGACTCTGATATGTATTCATTTATACATTGCTATCTATGCTGTTATACTCTGATATCCACTTTATTCAACCTTGCTATCTATGCTTACATCTTATACATTAGGTCTACATACACTGTTCTTTTAAATTTACCATAACTCTGATATCTTAGTTTTCCAACATTGCTATTCTTTTAAATAACTGCAAGTAAAACTGCTTCCTTCAACTGCACAGGGTTTGTGTCTCGTTGCAGTCCAAAAAAAGCATAAACAAACGTTAAACACAACAAAATATAAACCAACAGTTCCATGATACTACATCGACATGTTCAACCCTAATCAGAATCATCTCCATCAGATTCCTCCGCCTCTTCTTCCTCTTCTTCTTCTTCCTCTTCCTCCGCCTCTTCTCCACCAGGTTCAAACCCATGGCGTCGGACTGTAAACTATACACAAACACTGATAGATAATGCAACCAATATTGCTAGATATGGACCAACCCTACGTAAACTCACAATGCTTACAACAGCAGCCACATACCTACGATACACGACGTTGCACCATTCTAATCGACACAGCACCATTCTAACCAACACAACTATAACCTAAATATGTTATGAAAACCTGCACTTAATAGAAAGGAGAAAAATAAAAAAAGAACCTGTATGCCTAACCTGCAAGCTTCACAGTGAATAGTATGTTACAGGTTACACAAAAACCATACTGTATGTTACAGGTTACACAAAAAGACTAGGTTCAGACAAAAACCAGATCTTTTATGCGGGTTAAGGATTCAAGTAAAGCTAGAACAGAGACATGATTCGACCTGCAAATCCCTTCTGGGGTTTACAGAAAGGAAACAATACCCAATATCAAGCACAGAGAGTAGGGAAGACGGCGACAAAAAACTTACATGTTCGATGGAGACGGAGGCGGACGATGGTGATGTCGATGCAGTTACGGTGGCCGGAACGTTCCGTATCGTTGACGGGAAGAAGAAGACCCATAACTAACCTTACAGACTTTGACGGAGGCTGACGACGCTACGCTTGGCTGAATTCTGGCAATCGGCACATAAAAAGGTAGTTAGTAATTTACATGGTAACTAAACCAATAATACTAACCAGCCACTGCATTATATGGTTAAACTACTATCAGACCCTGATATATAATACAAGATACATTGCTAGATGTTTGACGATACCTAGATACACTCACAACATTTGGAACAGCATCCCTATATCTGTGATACACGATCTAACACGTTAACGATCAGCCTCATAATGCTGATAGTTTTACTGATAGACAATACAGCCCATATTGCTAGACAAGTACCACCCTAACGCAAACTCACAATGCTTAAAACAACAGCCTGACAATGCTTAAAACATCAGCCTCACAATGATTACAACAACACCATCCTCACTACCAATACGACTATCACGTAACGTCGTCCGGTCGAGCAACAGTAACAGATAACCCTACGTTTCTACCGGAGTATTAGACATCATACAGCATGGACTATCATTGGGTTGGAAAACCTACACATCAACGCATACGAATCGAACAAATACCTGATTTGGTTTGAAGGCGACTGTTCCGTTCGACGGACACTTCGTTGCAGTTGGAGGCTCGCCGGTTGTGGTTCCAAATTTCGAACCAGAGACAGAGACAGTGGTGGTTCGCCGGTAGGTGTCCAAAATTTCGGAACGGAGAAGAAAACACTGGTTAGATGTCGCCGGTGGTTCGCCTGTGGATGTCAGAACTATCGGAGGAGTGACAGAGACGCTGCTTACTGGTCGACGGTGGATCGCCGGTGGGTATCAAGAATATCGGAACAGAGACAGAGACAGTGATGGTTCGCCGGTACGTTTCCTTTCAAATATGTCTTTTGGTTTCGCTCTCGTAAAACGTGTTTCTCTCTCCTCAAATTTGGAAATGTGAAAGTGGGGGGAATTGGAACCTAAAAGTCTGATTTGAAGGTGAAAAAAAGTGCGTTTCAACAAAAGAACCCCTTTTATACCCTAGAGGGTATAATTGTCCATATTATGGCTCTAGGTAGTTTTTGAAACTAGTCCAAAAACGGGTACCATCTTGGTATTTGATAGTTGAGAAGGTATTTAGGGGTACTTTTCTCTTTTTAAAATGACCTAGTGTCTAAATTATCACCTAATTTAAAAAGAGAGCTCTTTTTAATTGAGTGAACCTGAGCTGCTTGTTTAATGCTTGAAAGGATGCGAAGAAAGTATATTAATTTTGTATGCACAAAAACATTGATAAAATCATGAGAGTATATAAGCTTTTATCTATAATCAAGTATATTCTCAAGTATTCATTCAACAAGAATAATTTGTACTACTCAACAATTATTAAGTAGTCACAATCAAGGCTTTCAAGAAAGAGAATTGCACATAGAAGATTATGGATTTGGTCTTTAAATAGATTCGTCTTCATTTTACACTTTAGGATCCATTTAGCCAGTCAATCGTCTGTTTGATTTTGGACCCTAGAAATGTATTTTATAGTCAATAAAAGGGAATATCAAGTTTCTAGAACATTTTAATAAGGGATTAAAGAACCCGATGATGAAAAATATCAAGAACGGAAAGATAATTGAATTTGATGATGAAAAATATCAAGAACGGAAAGATAATTGAAATATATAAAAAAAAGGAAAAGTTGAAAGATCCACAAGAAAATACCCTCACTGAAACCCTAGCAAAAATGATCTATTCTCTTTAAGAAAATATCAGTTAGCTTATATAGCAATTGTTGTGGGCTTTTTGGCCTATTGAGCCATTGGACTTAAACAATTGGTCCATTATAGGCTAATTCATCCCACAAACTTACTAAGTAAAAACATATTTACTTCTTATTACAAAGTACATATTGGTTAAATATTCCAAAAATCTGACTTGCGAATCGAATAAATTCTTCCATCATCAGTAGCCCCCTAGTCCTTGCGAAGAATTCTAAGGAAGGACTAGTTTTGTCACTACTTCAGATTTTACTTGTTCCTTATTTGTAGCCCCCCAATCGTTGCGAAGAATTCTGAGATATGAGTAATTTTGGCGCTGCTTCAAATGTTACCTGTAAAAACATAAAATGTCTTGTCCAACAGATGTAGACCAACGGATGTAGGAAATGTAGACCAACAAATGTTGGAAGATCCATCAGATCCAAAATAATAAATTTTGAGTGTTGACCAACTAATGTTGGAAGATCCTTCGGAATAACGAATCTCATACGTTGACCAACTAATAGTTGGAAAGATGTAGACCAACAGATGTAGGAAATGTAGACCAACAAATGTTAGAAGATCCATCAGATCTAAAATAATAAATTTCAAGTGTTGACCAACTAGTGTTGGAAGATCCCTCGGATCCAAAATAATAATGAATTTCAAGTGTTGACCAACTAGTGTTGGAAGATCCCTCGAATCCAAAATAATAATGAATTTCAAGTGTTGACCAACTAGTGCTGGAAGATCCCTCGGATCCAAAATAATAATGAATTTCAAGTGTTGACCAACTACTGGTGGAAGATCCCTCGGATCCAAAATAATAATAAATTTCAAGTGTTGACCAACTAGTGTTGGAAGATCCCTCGGATCCAAAATAATAATGAACACTCAAATAACTGATGGACTATATTATTTCAATAGAAGGTAATAAATTGTTGGCTTTTGTTGTTTCAGGAAATCCGCATTTGGTGTTTAACTGTTGTCTAGACAACAGAAAGGTCTCGAATGATCCTCAGCTCAAGTCTTACATCATACAAGTTGCTGCAACACTATAGATAAAGATAATAGGTCACTAGAAACTCCATGGTCAAAGTCTTCTACGTTGGTCAATCCATCAAGTTCCTTAATCACCTTTAACCTACCATAAAAGCACACTCACGGCCAGAAGCTAGACCACAAATAGAAATGGATACAAGCAAAAAGGAAGGCAGAATAAGGAGCCAAATAATTATACAAACCGAATATGATACCGGCTGATCATTAACTACAAAAACTGAGGTTTCTCTGACGTCCCCTGCCCCAACGTTTATCCAACTCCGTTCTAAATTAACATAGATGTCAACAAAATTTGGCAGTCTTCCCCAAACAACCTACATGCAAAACCCCACAATTCGACAAAAAACAAGGATATAAAGTTACGAATCATGTCAAAAGACAATTATTTTCAAAAGATTAGAAACAAGCACAACTGAATATCCCTTCCCTACTACTTTCATCGTCTGGAAAGGCTTCCACCAGAACCATGACATAATGGCCAAGAGTAAAATGATGACTGTCTAAACACTAACCGCCCACGTGAAGCTGGACAAAACACAGACGAAAGTTTGCCTTGCTTACGCTCCATTAAGCTCCAAGGATCAAACAATTACTAGCAGCCTACCACAATCCACACATCAACTGAAATAAAATAAAGATAAAACATACAATCTACTAAAACAAGTACAAGTTTGGAAGGAGGAGCAGTGGGTCCACAAGCAGAGGTTCTCCTATACATACAAACTGAACTCATACTAAATAAATATCGAAAGAAACAATGAATATTAGAAACTCCTTCGTTCAGCTCACCGTCAATTGCAGATCCATTTTCATATATAACAACATTTTCATATAATCCATGACTTGCATAAAGCTAACATTTTTACAGAGCCTACATTTAGAATGAGCATTTGAGCATTGTAGAAATCAACATTCCTACCACATACAGATTCAAGGAAACAATGAAACCTCTTTCTTTGTTAAATTTAGCTAGAGCTTCAAGTGCAGTCACGGAAATAGCAAGGAGGACGAAGCATAAACAAGTTTATAAGTGAAAATTTTGTTATATGTTCTAGATGCTAACATTTTTGCTTACAGACCTCACATAGAGCAATCTAAAAGCTAAACCGCTAAATATTTTACTAAAGTTTTGTCCGGTGAAAGACGATAACATCAGCAACCTTCAATGCTAACTCCATGATTATTTGAGGAGTTAAATAATGACAGCAAATTAGAAGCCAATTAACACAAATAATATATAAAATTTCATATGAAAATACTGTTACTATCTTAAAAACTCAATCAGAATAACTGAGTGATTATTTCATATTTATAACTTCGATAATTAGAATTATTTTACAGCCAATCTGGCCACAGTTATTGACACAAACAACCGACTAATGCCAGTAGTACATCTGAAGCAGCAGACAAGATGCCTTCAAAGTATATTCAATAAGTTCAAATCTGTGGTATCATTAGCCCAGATGAAGTTAGAAAACTAAAATCTAAAAATATGATAAATTAACAAGACAATATCTATTAATATCTACACCAAGATTAGTATTCAGAGAAAATATTGACACTTTGACAAGAGTTTACAGGATATGTCGCACTCTTCTTAGCATTCGTGAAAGAAGAAAAAAAAAGGTAATAAATTCTTACAAACTTGGTAGCGTGAGCTTGTGACTCAGGTGAGGGCAGCATTGTGATGGGACATTGGCCCAGACTATTGGATCAGACCTTGTGAGGCAATTTGCTGGCCTGCCCGTTCCAAGCCATGAGCGTACCCCGTGGATTCGGCGAAGGCCTTGTTCATGTTAAACGTTTTCGCTAATTGCTTCTGGTATGCTGTACTCGACGGCGAGCTCATCGATCCAGCGGGATTCTGTTTTCCTTTTCTACCGTCTGTCACCATGTAGTTCGCGTAATCGAAATCCTTAGCCGCTCGATTTGGTATGAATCTGTCCAAGTTCTCTTTCGAAGGCCTTCTGGTGAGAAAGAGTTGGTCTTAAAGTGGATTTCTAAATCTGGGAATCATGTGTGAAGGACCTGGATCCATATCTGTAAAATACAAAGAAAATACAAACACAAATACAAAAAAAAAACACAAACAGTAATACGAAATTCTATGAAGATATTAACAAAACAATAGATCCTGCAAAATTGTTAGATGAATCAAGAAATATTATAAACAGAGAGAGAATAGAGAGCAGTGGTGTGTCCAAAAAATTTCAGAGAGAATAGCAAGAATGATCTTCATTAAAGCTTGGGTTCGAAAGGGAGAGGTCGTGGTGGTTGGCGATGGCTATGGCGAGGAGGCCGATGGAGCTTTGGCTCTCTCGAAGGCGAGTTTGAGAGTACATAGCAGCGAGTCAGAGGGTAATCCTTTAGGATTCGATTAATAAAAACGATGCTAGTAACGGTTTTGGATATGTTATCCGGGTACCCGTCATCTTCCCACAGACGACGCCATTTGATGATGAAAAATATCAAGAACGGAAAGATAATTGAATTTGATGATGAAAAATATCAAGAACGGAAAGATAATTGAAATATATAAAAAGGAAAAGTTGAAAGATCCACAAGAAAATACCCTCACTGAAACCCTAGCAAAAATGATCTCTTCCCTTTAAGAAAAGATCAGTTAGCTTATATAGAAATTGTTGTGGGCTTTTTGGCATATTGAGCCATTGGACTTAAACAATTGGTCCATTAGAGGCTAATTCATCCCACAAACTTACTAAGTAAAAACATATTTACTTCTTATTACAAAGTACATATTGGTTAAATATTCCAAAAATCTGACTTGCGAATCGAATAAATTCTTCACTCATCAGAACCAAGGACCATTGCCTCTACCAATCATTTATATCAATAATGAGGAATCAATTTCAATACCAAGATTTTTTAAACCATTTTGATTACAAATTAACAATCCATCAAGCATAGCTCCACACTCTGCAATCAAAGAAGATTACCACAAATCCTACCAAAGACTTTAATTACATTACCATTAGAATCTATAATGATTCGTGCACCACTAGACTCACTATTTAGAAGTCATGAGGCATTAATGTTCAGTTTAATGTTATTTGTCTTAGGAATTTCCTTACTAAAGAGACTTTACCCTGATTAGAGTGAAAGATACAACCCAATTTGTAGTTATTATATGATCAACATGCCATATTTTTATGTTAAGAGTATTAACACAATCCAAGTTTGAAAGAATATAATAGATTTTATCAATAATAACATTATAAGTGATAATATAGTTAGTATGCTTGATTTTATTTTTGAAATTCCATATAGACCAGCAAATAATTGTTGGTAATAAATTTTTAATATGAAATGTTTTAGAAGTATACCAAAATCAGCATCTAATTAAACGATGGATGGTCATATAATCCTTAATAGTGACATTGAATAGATCAACAAAATGATTCTAAATGGGCCAAATATTTGGATAGTTAACCAACATATGGTTTGTGAACTCTATTGCATTACAGATCTCACACTTTGAAGCCAAATTTTTTTTTCTCTTTTGAAGGTTTGTATCCATTAGGATCCAGCCCTTCAAAAGTTTTCATAAGAGAAATGAATACTTGGTCGGGGTAATGAGATTCCAAATCTTTGCAAAAATATTTTAAGTAAGACACCTGGTTCAATGGTATTCCAAGTGGTTTTAGTATTAAACAAGCCATAAACTATTTATCTTATTAGTTGTATACGAGCTATTGGTGTTTCCTATAAGAATTATTAATGGTTTGTTATCAAACCACTTATAAAGCGAAAAATCTAAGTTTCTATTACCAATGTTCTAATGTACAAAAGATTCCACAATGTTTTTGGTGGAGATTAACCTCCTCCAACTTTTTGAACCCTTGATATTAGGGTTGATTTGAAGACGATGAAGGTTTTTTATGTAGACTGGATGTATATAATTGGCCCAATAAGTTTTATTTTCAAAGAATTTATACCATATCTTACAAGTGAACATGGTTTCAAAGTTACATAGTTTCCTAACATTTATACTTCATTTCTTATAGGGCTTACAAAAAGAGTATCAACTAGTCCAAATAACGACATTATTTATTTTATTTGAGCCCCATACGATTTTGTTCATTAATCTTTTAATTATATTTTAAATAGTATTAGAAATATGGCAACATTGAATATGATACAAGGGTATGGTCATAAAGATAAATTGGATTAAAACAAGTATGCCATAAAATGAAAGGGATTTGCTATCCCATTCACTAATTTTAGTTTTGACTCTACTAACAATATCATCATAAAGGTTAGCTTTATTACTGCTATGGATACAAACACCAAAGTATTTTAAAGGAAGTGATTTACTTTTAAAACCAGTAGTATTTTTCAATGAGTTTCACTCTTTGATTATTAATGTTGGTTGGAACTATTAAACGATATGTATCCTTGTTTATGGTTTGACCTGATAATTTTTGGTAATAGTTTAAGAAAGTTTTAAGTCTAGAAGTATTGTTCTTAGAATTATTTGTATAGACGACGAAATCATAAGGGAATGCCAAACAGATTACATTAAGGTTACTTTTAGTAATATACTTTATTTGCTAGTGATTATTGAATTAAAGATTTATACCTCTAATGAGGTATTATTCTGCAATGATAAACAAGTTAGGGGATAGTGGCCCTTAATTTCCTTTGGTTTCGCCTTTATAATGATTCAGAAAAAGAAAGATGTGATGTTATTCCTTATTAGATTTACAAAGTTGTTATTTAAGCCAAAGACATTGAGAACATTCAAAATAAAGGTGTGAGAGATTTTATCAAAGGCTTTCTCCATGTGAATTTTCAAGAGGATATTATTTTTTACTTTTTGTTAATGTCATGGATGAGCTCATGCTAAAGAAGGATATGTTCATGTATGTTTCTTCCATGAACAAAGCCTCTTTGCTCAGGGGATATAAGTTTAGGAAGAATTTTCATTAATCTATCATTTATAATTTTTGACATGATTGTGTTACAAACTGTACACATGCTAATTGACATATAGTCTCTACAATGTTTATGATTATCCATTTTAGGGATTAAGCGTATAACAGTAAAGTATACGCCTTTGAAGACCATTTTACCAACAAAGAAGGCTTTCACAATAATGTAGAAGTCAAATTTAATGGTAGACCATCATTTTTTATTAAAGGTTGCATTAAACTCATCTATGCCAACAACATTATCGTCAATCTCATTTTCAAGAGGGATTTGCATGAGATAATGGTTTTCATTTTTAGTTACAATGCTATGAATGATATTTAGAGTATTTTAAATTGATTTACATGCCTTGAATTTATAAGAAGATCTTTAAAAACCTCATTGGTAGATTTCCCAATTTTAGTAGTATCATCAATCCAAGTATTTTCATGAAAGATACCACGAATTCTGTTTTTATGTATTTTTTAACATAGTTATGAAACATGGCAGTGTTTTCATCCCCATTCCTAATCCAATTCAGACAACCTTTTAGCTCCCAATAAGATTCTTCTCTTACCAAGAGAAGAATAAGATTAACATTTGTTTTAGATAAGTTAATTTTATCCTCGATATTTTGAGAAACTTGATAAGCATTTTTAAAGTAGATAATTTTATCTTCAGCTTTGGCACACAACTTTTTTGCTCCCAATAAGATTCTTCTCTTGCCAAGAGAAGAATAAGATTAACTTTTGCTTTGGATAAGTTAATTTTATTCTCGAAATTTTAAGAAACTTGATAAGCATTTTCAAGGTAGACAATTTATTTTTCAGCTTTGGCAATAACTGTGAAGATATTGGCAAATGTTTGATAATTAAATCTTTTTAATTTATATTTTAATCTTTTTGATTTTTTTCCAAAAAACCTAAAAGGGTTGGCCATTTAAATGAACACATGTTAGTCTTCATTGATTTGATTGAATTGAGGGTGAAGGGTCCACATGTTTAAAAATTTAAAGGAAGATTTTGGTTTCATAGAGAAATTCGAGATGGTTATAGATATAGGGCAATGGTCAAAACATGTTCTGGCCCAATGCTTTATATGAATGTTGTCAAAACAATTATTCATTTGATTATTTCAAAGAACTCTATCTAATATTTTGTATTTCCTTTTATTAGTCATTGTGTAAAGTGTTACGACAAACCCTACATCAATAAGGTTACAATATAATATTTTATTTTTAAAGTCATCATGAATTCTTAAACGCAATGATGTGCAAGATAACTTTTATTATCTTTAGTAATATAATTAAAATCTCCCATAACAATCCACTCAAGTGGATTGTTAGAAATATCTCTCATTTTATCCCAAAGAGTGATTCCATTGATTATGCTGCATATGACACATATTACAGTTATCATAAACTGTTTATTACTGTTAATGTGATTAATTCTCATATGGAGGAGTTGCACATGATTGCAACTGACATCCAAAAAGTAATTTTATTTCCAAAATATCCATATTTTATTATTCAAGTTTATTATAACCAGATGAAAACGTTGTTTTCAGAGACCATGGGTTCCTGCATAGCCAGGAATCAATGGTCTTTTCTTTAATAATATATTCCAATCTTCTAATCGTGTTTTTGTTACCAATACCTCTAATGTTCCAGTTTAATTTTTTTTATATTCATTTAAGTGTGGTGGAGTTGATGTATTTTGTGAAATTTTGAGGGTCATTGAGGGTCTTAGTAACGTTATTTTTATTTTTATTGGCTTTTTTAGGAGTAATTTTAGTAAAGTCCATATTTTTCACCTTTGGTATATGTTGGAGTAACTGGTAAGCTACCAGTCAAGTTCTTTTTTTAAAAAAATCATCTACATTGTCTTCATTAGAGAAGTTGTTTAAGGTAATATATTTATTTCTAAGGTCTATAGAGTGAAGGGATTCTATAATTTCAGGGTTCGTGTCATTAATTAAAGATTAATTTGTATTTAAAGAGTTTTTGAAGCCTCTATTTTCTATAGGACTTTGATTTTCAGATTGGTGATTAGCATTATTGATATTACTAGAGATAATATCAATATTGTTATCATCTCCTTTACTAAATATTAAGGATTTGATTTTGTTTTCCAAACAGTCTTATTTGTTGCAACTTGTTTTTTCATTTGTTGGTTTTGGGGTTCTATGGTGTTTCTTTCTTTAGTTTTATTTTATTTTTAAGAAAATATTTACATTGTTCAGAACTTTAACCAAGATAAAGACAATCTGGATAGTATATAGGTTTATAACCATATACAATTTCCATCCAGGAATCCATCATTATGGTCAAAATCAATCCATACTTTATCTACCATGTGGTTATACTATAATCTCTAGACAATTTTAAAGTGTTCATAAAAGAATTGATCATGGGCATATGTGGTCTTCTTAAGGTAAACTTTCCTACTAATATAAATTTAGAGTTCTGATAAGCAATGACTTATCTTGTTCGGTAAAGTGGATGACTTTGTATTCCCCTTTGTTGGAAGTGCTGAAATTCTCGTGAATAATTTCCATCTCGGTAGGTTTGGGCCTTACAGCCTCTTTGTATGATATACTTTGAGTCTGATAAACTTGTTTGATAGTGTCTTGCTATGTCTTTTAATTAACTCTGAGTGGAGCAAATTCTTCTTCATGATTTTGAACTGCATTACTATCTTTATCTTTCTGGGTCTTTGCTTCGCTTAAAGAATTCATTGAGGGTTTGTAGTTTAAATCTCTTGAAGTTTCCATCCTCTGGGGGTTCATACCATTTTGCATCTTGAAGTAATTCGAATCTGATCCCCGACTAAAGGTTAATTATAATACTTCTTTATAGTGGTCTTTGAGAAAGATTTATGAATCCTTCGTTAACTTTTTCTGAGTGTATAAGACCTTCTATATAAATTTAGCCATAACTTTTAATCCATTTCTTGAGTTGTTGCCTATCTTGCTTCAGTTGAAAGAAAACTTCTTGATATCGAGAAAATGATGTTGATTTCGGAGTAGGGAAAAACTGCTCCAGAGACGAGTAACTGAAGAAGCCTTGGATCCCGTTTTTTATTTTTTTTCGTTGCTTCAACTAATTAGAATCATCTTGATGTGCCCAATTATGATTGGTTTAAAAGACATAATTCGAAAAAGTGTATAAACTCTAATTCTTTCTTTTTCAATTTATTTTATATATAGAATCATTTGCATATCATCCATTAAAACATATAGCATATGTTAAATCATAATTTTGAATAGCGAACGACATCCAAAATTATAGAAGAGGCTTTATAAAATATAAAATATAATAAATAATAAAATATTATATAAAATAATTAATTAGTATAAATATTTTTTTATCCTTAACGAATTTATTAGTAAAATTATATATATACCCAAAAAAAATACAACCGTGCTTTATTAATCTATAATATATAAATATATTATCATATCAGATTATAAATTTAATAGAGATAGTGACGTTAGTATATTTGTTTTTGATAATGTAAATATTTTAGTGAGGTATTGCAGTTATTTTTAAAAGGTTCAGGCTAGAAATTAGTCATATTTTGATAGATCTTAAACTGCTGGATCTTATACCCGTTTGATATATCTCTCACCTAATTTTGGACAAATTTGTCATTTTCAGAAAACCTAGATATAAAAGGGTTTGATTAATGTCTCACCATTTTTTTCCTTTTTTTCTCTCTCTAGAAACCTCTCAATCACTCAAGAATCGACCGAAACTCAAACTCGATTTTTTCAATATTCCAAAGTGAGAAAAACATAAAGGTAAGTAATACAAACCTCCTGCTATAAAAAAAATTAGATTTCGTTGGGTATAAACCGTTGAAAATTAGGTTTTTAGGTTTCAATTTTAAAAGTTCAATTTTTGCATGATTTTATGTATTGTTTTGTTAGATTAGTGTTGTATTCATGTTAGTTTTGCTAGGATCTATGTTTCTATGTTTGATTTTGTGTGAAATGAGGTTGTTTTGATGGGTTTCAAATTTTGGGTTTCGTTGTTGTTGGTCGCATGATCGTGCGACCAAGATGACCCATCGTCGCATCCTACAAACAGCTTAAGATGTCTCGTGCGACAAACAACTTAAGCTGTCTCATGCGACCACTTACACTTACAAACTACTTTTTTGTCTTGTTTTACTAATACATATTACTTTATGTTGTTTTCATAGGATGGGGCGGACCAAGAGCACAGTCAAAAATCTGTTTAAGAAGGGATAATAGAGGGCACGCGAGGCGCGTTTGGTGCGAGAGGAAACAGAAGCTAGAGTTTCCCCCGAGCATGTAGAGGCAGGTACCACTGAGGGACAAAATCTAGGGACGCAGATGAAATGACGTCTCCGTCGTCATCCAAGTGTAGATGGTATTCCTATGGCTGCCGGTAGCACAGGGCAGGTTCGTCTTTATAGGCACCTGACTTGTCTTACGTCGAGGACGATGCAGATGCACCGGAGTTACTAGAGAATATGGAGGGGCCGGTGTGGCGGGAGGCACCTAAGGGATCACATGCACGGTATGAGGATGATGCACCCCACGCACTCGATGCGGCACCTCACGCACCCGAGGCGGCACCCCACGCACCCGAGGCTGCACCTCACGCACCCGAGGCGGCACCCCACGCACCCGAGGCCGCATCCCACGCACCCGAGGCTGAGGATCATGAGTTCTTGTCGGTTATGCTGCACGTCCCGGCTCTCTATCCCGATTCCACCCAGCACGAGGCGTTCAATGTCTATCGCGGAGATGTAAATATTAATTATATAACTATAATATATGTTTATACTGATTGTTTTATCATTTTATTACGTGTTTGATACATATTATAGGATAGGGTCTCCCTGCGATGCTTCGCCATGTATGATAGTCTCCGCAGATGGGTAGTATTTTTGGCCCTCTCGTCGAGGCACTCTCCCGCTGGCATACCAACCTCAATTTGGTCGAGGCATTCCTCAAACGATGGCATGAAGAGACTTCTTCATTTCATTTCTCGTTCGGGGAGATGATAGTGACTTTGGACGACGTCTTTGTCATCACTAGATTACCGATCGAATGTAGGTCTTTTGATGTATTATTATTTGACTATGAGGTTGAGCGGAGTAAGACTTATGCTAGCATGCTAGGTGTACGACCAGCAGATTTGAATTAAAAGCTTAGTAATGCTAGTAGCGTGAATCTAGGGTGGCTGCGCACTACATTTACAGGTGATAGGTATAGTGATAGTAGGATCATAGATGAGAGGGTAGATCATGCCACCCGTGCCTATATATTGTTCTTGTTAGGTACCATCATCTGTACCAACAAAACCGGCAACAACATTTCTTTAGATTACCTCCAGTTCGTGAACCAATACCAGGGTATGCATAGGTTCAACTGGGGTCAGTTGGTCTTAGCACAGTTGTACCACTCCCTTAGTCAGGGATCTCTGCATGGTACAAGAGGCATTTGCGGGTTCATAGGGATGCTCCAGTCGTGGATATTTTCCCATTCCGTTCAGCTCCGGGCTCCACTGTTTAGTAATTATGAGCTATCTATGCCCCTTATGTGTCGACATGCGCCGTAGAAGATCGGCATTTTGCACGATGTGCGCATACAGTTTGGACATGCACGTTCGACGTGCACGAAGTCAGATGTAAGTCATACTTGTTCATTTTAATGTTAAGTATTTTTACTAATATAAATGGCTAACTTGTTCGATTATTTATTTACAGGTCATTTTCCTTCCCTTCACTTACTTACGGGACCATCATCTGTTCCAGAGCATTACTTGGGCTGAGTTGACGCTTAAGGCGTTCGACGTGATTCTGCCATATCTAGAGCTGTTAGGGAGCCTCCCAACCCGTTAACCCGCCCGGGACCGGACCGATAAGGCCCGCCCGAGACCGGTCCGGATAGCTTAGGGAGCGGGTTGGGAGCCAATTTTTTGGACCGACTGTCTTACCGGTCTGGACCGGCCCGCCCGGTAACCAGCCCGGTAAGGGAGATACATAATTTTTTTTTCTAATTTATGTATATTTTTAAGTAAAACCTTAAAAAAAATATGATAAACTAACAAACCCACCCGTTAAGAGTCGGACCGGACCGACTCGATTCTTAACGAGCCGGTCCCGGTCCATAATATTTGGCTCCCTTCGCTTAGAGGTCCGGCCCGACCCGCCCGGTAGCTAACCGAGTCGGTCTCGGTCTCGTCAAAACCCGGTCCGACCCGACCCGATAACAGCACTAGCCATATCACCCTGATCGTGTCACTCGACAGATGGGCTTCGTGCAGCTGATTTCTAAAGATATACACCATCCTGCATCGAAAAAAGTAGGGAAAAAGACGGCTTGTAGATACATTTGGAACGCTCACTTGTGGAGGGATTGGGAGTACCATCGTTACGCTCCTGATGGACCGTTGTACCGTGGTAGTGGAGAGAGTGCCGAGAGGATGTACTATGTTTAGGTGAAGAAGAAGCTATGGTACATTGTTAGTAGCTCTGGTCGAGCTGGAGGTCCTCGGTTGGAGCCACAGGGTACTGCTGACTACGCAGGGTACGAGTAGATTGCTCGGTATGCTCCATCCATACCGACGCTGGAGTACGACGATCTGGTACAGACCGCCCTTCACATGTGCAGGATCGCCGAGAGGTACAGACATCATTGATTATTACTTGCAGCAGACTTTTGTTTATTAGATCGTTGTTTGATATGTCAAACTTATCGACGGTAGCATTATATTTTGTAACCGGAAAATTTTATGACTGCTTTTATTTATTGTATTCTTTTTTTTACACCTCATTCCCAATTTTATTTGAACAAGCTAGCTAGTAAAAGTATGTCATAGTATAAAATTGTTCGAAATATAAGGTGGTAAATGAAACACAAACGTCAACATAAACTGAAACACAATCTCATACATCAACTAGAACACACACTAAAACACAAATTGAAACACACACTCAAACACAAATTCAAACACACGCTCAAACTAAAACTGAAACTCACACTCAAACATAAATTGAAGCTCACACTCAAACATCAACCGAAACCCACACTCAAACACATACTCAAATCATAGTTTATCTATCAGTCCAGTTCCATTTCATCAACTTCCTTTCTTCTTTTGCATCTTGGTGGTCACGCATTTCCTCTAGTCGGATGTCAATAATGCCAGAACGGACCTGATCCAACTACTCCTCTGTTATAGAATTTGTGACCTGGCAGTTGAACCGGTTACACGCGACACGACGTTCCAATTCGGTGAGGCCAGAAACTGGATGTAGACGGAAAATGACTAGGAATGACCACCTAGCTCTCACCTCATCAACACGCCTTAAAATTCTAGGCGGCTGGACACCATCGCTTCCGTATAGAAAGTACATCTGGCATAGCAATGCCTCCCAGTACGTTTGACGCCCATCTAGCATGTTCGTGTTACCAACTTCAATTGATGCTTTCATCAGATATTGATCTTCCAACTCAGTCCAAGGATATAATTTTTGCTTAATTTATGAACTAGTATACCCTTTAATGTGGATACAACATCTATTTATAGACAATTTTGTTTTCAGATAACGTAATCCACTTAGACGAATGAAAATGTGACACATATAAAGTGAATATGACGAATTAGATGGATAGGGTCTTATATTTATTAAAAACTCACGCCAATTCTAATTAACAAAAAAACTCCCGCCAAATTTAAAACTCCCGCTCATTCTTATCAACAAAAAACTCCCACCAGATTTAAAACTCCCGCCAATTCTCAAAGTTAAAACTCCCACCCTTAACTCCCTCCAAACTTGACTCCATTTTATTAAAAAATCCCGCTCTAAAAACCCCTATAAAACGAGACTGATAACAACTACAAATCTCTCACCATCAAACATTCTCAAACATTTGAACAAACATAAACAGTTTAACAAATAGAGCTTACGCCTCATGAAGACTACCATTTGCTTGAGGCGGTGAAGCTTGCCCTCCGAGAGCTGGGGGAAGATACTACCGATGCATTTTTTGAGCGAGTCCTTTGTAAGATGTACTACAAATACGGCCGTTTAGGAACTGGAGGTCTAGTCATGTGCAACCGTGAATAAATCAAGCAATAGTACTTTTTTTGCAAACCGATGGATCGTTTGTTGTTTTTGCCATATAAAATTAAGCAAGAAGCGACCGTCGTCTGGAACATAATGGTGGTAGACTACATCACTAGGGATATGGTAGCGTATCTTCAAGATTGGATTACAGAAAGGGAGGAGGGGATTGATTCCGACGACAACTTGGGATACGACTTCGACGATTGAGCATTTTCTTATGTTTGTTTAAGTTAAGGTCTTAGCTTGTTGTTTTCGTCTTCATGTATTTCCTTCAAGTGTCTTATTTGGTGTACTGTTGAAATTGAACACTAAAATTAAAATTTCCCCATTTCAATGACCTTAAATTTCTCTAACAGTTTACGCTAGCATCGCATGCGACCATTGAAATAGGGCGTCGCATTATGGCCGTGCGACGCAAGCCCTCTGGTTGAAAAACGAGGGCAAAATATTTTGATTTGGGTTGCATGCGACCATCAACAAAGCATGTACCATTATGGTCGTGCGATGCAAGCCATCTGGTTGAAAACCAGGGCCAAATATTTTTCACAGCGTCGCATGCGACCATCAACAAAAAACGTCGAATTTTGGTCGTGCGATGCAAGCCCTCTGGTTGAAAAATCAGTGCCAAATAATTGGCCTTGCGTCGCATGAGACCACTGCCAAAAGGCGTCGCATTTTGGTCGTGCGACACAAGCCCTCTAGTTTAAAAACCAGAGCCAAATAATTGGTCTTGCGTCGCATGCGGCCGTTGCCATAGGGCATCGTGTGCGACGTGTGCACTATTATATCGTAACCACGCTTTTAAATAAAAGATAATTGCTCGCAAAGGCTAACAATTGAACAAAAAACCAACATCATACACATTTCATCAACTATATTACAAAGCTACATCAAATGCTACAAAATTACATCAACTATATTATAAAACTACATCAATTGTTACAAAACTACATAAAATATTACAAAACTACATAAAATATTACAAAATTACATCAACTCAAACGCCGTCTCTTGTCAAATCCGTTACATGTGGTTTTTCGTTCAAGTTGATTTTCTTAGCTGGCATTATTTATGAAAATTTGTTGAACCGGCGGTAGTACGGATGCGCCCATTGATTCGCTTCTTCGGTTGCGTAAGCACCCCGACAAGGGTATAATAGAGACAATGGTCCATCGGGTGGAGTAGTGATGTGCAAAAACTAAAATGAATGCATCTTGTAATGGTAGCATAAGAAATTGGCTAAAAATGACATATACTTACATTAACAAAATGACATCCATGTACGAAAGCAATCCCAACTTCTATGATCGTTGAATTGTTGACGGGTGGCCTTCCACGGATTAGTAGATACGTTAACGACGCTTCTTGCGATGCATGGTATACCATGCATTGATACCTTGTCGTAATTACTAGTCTGATGTCCGGAAATTTCACCCAATAGTGGCTACTAGGATTAGTCTTGAAGTAATTTAACCTATGTACCAAATCGTCAAACACCTTCGGCGAACCATATGCATCCAACCAAGATGCATGGTTGTCCCGTAACTCCTTCAAAAACTCGTGTCTAACATCCTCCCATCTATCTTCGTTGTTGTATATTGAATGTGCTACGGAATGATATCCGCATTGTCCGTCCGGAAGAACGTCAACAAACTTTAAAATGTAAGTGTGTAGAAATGCTGGGATGCAATGAGGATATAATGTTAACTTTCCATCCTTAACAATTTTCTTTGGACTTCCAACTTTCTTTTTTGCTAATGGAGGTTTTGGTGGTATGACAGGAACCATATTGGATGTGGATGTGCTCCCTAACGTGTTAACGGGTGTACTACATATCGTGTTAGCCGGAGTACTAGCACTAGCGGTTTGTTCAATGGGATATTCCCACGAACTAGGGTTCCATTTAGTCGATTTATCAACGCCTCCCTTTGGCCTACCCTTAGCTCTAATTGTTTCTGTAGGATCTTCAATATGACTTGTCTCGGGCCTCAAAATTTGCATTACCCTATTGATAATGTGGTTTCGTTGGTCGGGGCGGAAACTACAAATGGAGTTGTCAATTATGGAAAGTTTTTTATGCAATTCTTCCTCACGAGAACTAGGATCTCTATGAACAATATCTAATATTTTTCAAAAGATATCCACATCTTCTAAAGGGATGCACCTATCATCTCTAGCTATAAACGCAATTTCACATGCACAAGGTAACCCATGTGTTTTCCTAAGCAAACATCATCCATATGCTACCCGATCTACTCCTATATTTCTAGCACGAACAATAGCAAGCATCAATATCTTTAGACCCGCATGTGACACATGACCTTTAAGATTTTGGGTCAAAACACCATCAAAACCGAGAATTGTTCTAAACTTACTTCGCTCGAATGATTCGACGATCCCCGAATGCTGCTTCTTTAATAAGTTGTGAGCTTTTTCCCAAAATAGCTCAAAGTTGCATTGATTTGTCCCAAAGTATTTTTTATGGATGAGTGAGCACCCTCCTCCCTACATAGTACAAGTACAAAATTATGAACTTATTTGAAAAATGATATAATAGCTAAATAAAAAAATGAATAAAATGACAAACCTATTTGTAGTTGTTTGGCCATAATGCTTAATCTTGTTCGTTCGGTGCGCAAGAAACTTGTCACCATATTTCGTTATCCACGCGTCCATAACGTATGCAAAACACTTTGGTTAAGAGGTGAACATCTCCTTCAATGTATCTATATATTTTTGGTAACTCTCAACCGTGTTCGCCCCCGCAACGTAGCAGTAAAACTCAACAAATTGTTTCGCTACCGCACCATCGTGCAATATCTTTCGGACCGTCCCACGAATGTTCTTACTAATGTGCCACGTGCATAACAAGTGGTGTATGCCCGGAAAAATATCATCAATTGCTCGCATGAGAGCTAACTCTCGATCGGTAACAATAACGCTTGGAAATGTGCACACGTTATCCATCATTAAACCACGTAGAGTATCCAAAGTCCATACATAGTTTCCAATCTTCTCTCCGCTGAAAAACACATACGCAACGGTAAATGTAATGGAAGTCGACGTTAAACCGACAATCTCTAATAAAGGCATCTTATACCTAGTCGTCTTGTGCATACAATCCATGAATAGCACATTGGGGAATGTACATAATAAGTCTATGCTAGTAGGATGTGCAAAACAAAAGTCAGTGATCACCTTTGAATCGTCTTTCAAACGTTCCCATGTGGAGTATCCATTCTCCTTCAACTTCATTAACAAATATTGCATTTGCGTTTGTCCCTCGTGCTCAACATCCCGATGTTTTTTGCGGCAATTGTAGATTGCACGCATTTTCGAAATGTTCTCGGGATATTGGTACTTCAAACCACTATATATCTCTATAGGACGTGAACCGAGGTGAGATAAACTACGAACTAGTTCCTCTTCATCCCGTTTTAGCCTACAAGCGCGAGAATGACCATTTAGGTGAACATAAGGTTCATGATTATGTGTACCGTTTATCATTTCCAAACGCCATTCCATGGCTAGTACATCAATCAGATGACCTTTTAGCGCAAACGGACAATTACATTTCTTCGTCGATGTCTTCCGCTTTCTTAAATTTTCCGGCTTCGCTTTTGATACGAATTCACCGTACCGCTCGCTAACGTACTCTAACCTAGGAGTCCTTCCCCATTTTCCGTAATTGTAGAGCTTTATAATTGTGATAAACTTGATCTTCTTCGATTCAATGTCCACAAAAGCATCCAATTCGTCTTTCGTAAATAACCTATCAGTTTTGAATATTCTACTGTAGTCTGCATCCATAAATGGAGGCTGGACAAGTTCCTCATACAACATATATAATAGGAAACTATAAGTTTTTCTAATAGTTTAGTCGCACGAGACATGTCTTCAGTGCAGTCGAATGAGACATGTCTCCATAGCCGTCGTATGCGACGGCTAATGCTATATGGTCGCATGCGACGTGTAAGGCAATGTTGTCGCACGTTCGTCGTACGATGTTCGTACGACGAGGCCAAAATCGAAAACCGGGTTTTAGATAATTACCTCCATGCGGTAAGCTTCCTCGTCTAGTAAGTCGTCCAAAGAGACACTCATTTCATCATTGTCCATGGATACTCCGATTTTAGGTTGTTTGTGGTGGATTTTATGGGTTTGAGTAAAAAAAGGTAACTTTTTGGGTTTAATGGGTTTAGTGTAGTAAATATTGATAGAAAATGGTGGAAAGCTTGTGGATTTAGGGTAACAACGGATAGATTTCAGAGTTTGGGTTGATTTTGAGAGTAAATGGCATGAATGTAGTAATCTTGAGGGAGAAAGGATAATTTGAAAATTTCAAATTTGAGTTTGAAAAAAAGGGATATAGTGAGAGATCTATCAAAATGTGTCTCATTTCTAGTCTGACCCTTTTTAAAATTCAAATTGACTTATATAGAGAATGTAAATCGACATTAAGACCGCCGTTATATAAATAACGTAGAAAGTTTCATCGTTCTTACTTGTAATACATAATTCAAAGGACTTACTTGTGATAACATTGGAAGAAACTTTACTATAATTTAAGAGAGATTTTCTTTTAGCAAATAAAGGTAGTTGAAGAATCATAGAAGTAAACTAAAAAAACTACCCTATAATTTTTAATATTAGTTCAAAATCGACATTTGATATCAAGTTAGATGATAATTCATATTTGGTACCAAACACCTAGCAAGATATTTTAATATCTTTTTTTTAAGTTTTTTTTTTAATTTTTTTTTTTAAATTTTTTTTTATATGTAAAATTATTGTATTCTTTGAATTCTAATTCCAAAATAAAACCAAAACCACCGTTGTGTTTATATTTACAAAACGAATCAGACTCTATTTGATATGTTTGGAAAAAATAATTAAAATTGTTAAAAAAAATAGATTAATACTGCTAAAAATCTAATACTTCTAATTAACAGTATTAATTAATACTAATAATTAAAAGTATTTAAAAAATTAATTAACCTCCCCATTTGGCTAGGCATTGGACACGTGGATTTTAGGCCTCCAAGAACCTAAAATCCATTCTTGAAAACAAGGCCATAGGCCTAGCCTTTGGTTAACTATGAAGCCTCACAGCCACTCACTCTTCATTCTCCTAACCCTAGCAGTGGTGCTCTCAGCCACTCACTCTTTCGTTTTCTCTCAGATCTAGCCCCAAACCACTCATGCAGAAATCGATTTCAGCTCTTCATCAAGAAGAACGAAATCGAGCAAATCTACCATCAGAAAACCTTCCATCAAATAGTCTTCCATCAAACCTCATCTTAGAGACTCGTTTCTTCGAAAATCCAACTTTCGAAAGGGATGAGTCTCTGAATAAAGATCCTCACAAAGGCGAAAAGGATTCTTGCAAGCAGCTGGTTCAAAGATCTTCTTCAAAAACTTATGCAGAAGCTGTAAAGACGGGAAAGGAGGCGCTACCATCACTAGCTGGATCTGTTGAGGGTTTCATGCATGACAAAGTGGAAATTGGTGCTGAAAATGGGTACACCTACGTCAAATTTAGCGAAACAGATAAGTTGCTTCTTAATTCTTTATCTAAATTTACTTTGATTGCGAAATTTTCGTATGGCTGTCCATATGCAATAGATTTTAGAACATATTTAGCATCTTTAAAACCTATAGGTAACTTCAGTATATATAAATGGGACTTTAGACATATTTTTGTGGAGTTTGAAAATATTGTAGATGTTAAAAGTTTCTGGAAGTATAATGTTAGGTCAATAGGTCAGTTTACATTTAGGATTTTACAATGGACCCCTGATTTTAACCCCAAACGTGAGTCTCCTCTAACTCCCGTTTGGGTTTCATTTCCTAAATTGCCTGAATATATGTATAATAAAGATACAATTGAAAATTTAGCTAAGGCGATTGGTTTACCTTTAAAATCATGGTTACCTAATAAAAATAGAGCTAGCTTTAATTGTTGTGAAGTATGGACGTTATAGATGTTTCTAGTATTCTTCCTCAAAGAATTTGGGTTAGTTTTGGGGATAGGGATGGTTTTTGGCAAGATGTGATCTATAAGGATAAGCCTGCTTATTGTAAAAAATGTAGACATTGAGGTCATAAAGATATTGCTTGTAAATCAGATGACTTAGAATACAAGAAATCTCAGAATTTAAAAAGGATTGAAGTTAATACTACGGATAAAAAGAATAGTACTATTTGGTTGCCTAAACCTATAACTAACAAAGATTTAGTAAATAATGTGCAATCTAATATGGATGTGATTCCTGGAAAAATGAATGCTATATCAAGTAACATAAGCAATGAAAATCTTGTTACACAGATAGTTGATGGAGAACTTGATATTAATAATGTATCTGTTAAAGCATTTAATAACATCATGAATACGGAAACTTATCAACATGTTGAGATTATCAGTGATATTGTTAAGCAATTTGCATGTGAGAAGGTAGATTCTAATGTAATAGAAATAGAATCTGATAAGAATTTGTCTTCTAATAAACTGAATATAGCATCTGATAATATGACAGACATGGATAATCAAGCATTGCAGATAGGAAACGCATGTAGCAATAATATGATAATGGATGATATTGTTTTGCATGATGATATTATTAGAAAAGATGGCAGTTTATTAGCAATTAAGCATTCTGAATCAAATGTTAAAGAACCTGTTAGACATATTGATATAAGCTGTGATTGTAAAATTTCATTATCATGTAAGCATGTAGTTTCTGAAGTTGATAATAACTTGACATTGGATGATTGTAATTCACATGATGTTGTAATTAGTGATAACAATTTAATAGCATTTAAAATTTTTGAATCTGGTGTTATTTCAAAAAAAAATATAGAAGATGCAATTGAATCTATGAATATAAATAACCCTTTTAATGCACTTATGAATGAGGATGTAGATGAAATGATTGAGTCTGAATATCCTTCTCTGATTAGAAGTAGATTGAGCCTTTCTCCTAGTTCACATAAAGGGAAAAATTTTGGTGAAAACTTAAGTCTGCCAGTTTCTCCTAAACATAAGAAAAATAAGCCTTCATTGAATAGTTTTCTTAGAAGATCTTCTAGAAATAAGCTTGTGATTAAAACCAGGAACCCCAAAGGATCATTAGGATCTTCTAAATAATTCTTAAAATGACTTTAAAAATGTTAAATTGGAATGTGAGAGGAGTAGGTAATATAAAAATAATCAGGAGAATAAAGAACCTAACTAAAAGGCATTCTATTAATATCTTAGCTTTGCAAGAACCTATGGTAGTTGTAGCTAAAAGTCTGGAAATTTGCTCTAAGTTGGGTTTTGAGTCTGTTCAGGCAAACATAAACAACAAAATATGGATTTTATGGAGAAATGGTTTTACAATTAACCTCATTGATAATTTTGAACAGCTGTTGAGTGCTAGGGTTAGTCATTCTATTCATAGGGAAGTTGTTTTGCTTACTGTTGTGTATGCTAAGTGTAACATTAGTCATAGATTGTCTCTGTGGAATCAGCTTAGGACTATATCCATTATTAACTTACCTTGGTTAGTTGTGGGAGACTTTAATTCTATCTCCAACACTAGTGAACAAAGAGCTTGTAATAATCTGCATACTAAAAGTTTGGATGATTTTAATGATATGATATTTGATTGTAAGTTAGAAGACCCTGGATATGTAGGATCTAATTTTACTTGGACTAATAAACATAATTGGAAAAGGTTAGATAGATGTTTATATAATGAGATTTGGAGAGATACTTTTAATGTTACAAGGGTGGATCACTTGGCCAGAACTTGTTCTGACCATTCACCTTTGTTAATAACTATTTTAAAACAAACTATGTTTCAAAAAACATCTTTCAGATTTCAAAACATGTGGTTAAAACATGATGACTTTTTCAAAACTGTAGAAAGTAATTGGTCTGAACCTTTAAGTGATTCATCTGATATGTATATATTTTGGTCTAAACTTAAGACATTAAAAAATCATTTACAAACATGGAATAGGAACATATTTGGTAACATTTTTGTTAATTTAAACAAAGTTGAGGATGAAATTAAACTTGCTGAAATTGTGCTTGAGGAAAACAATTGCATTGAAAATCAAATGAAGTTGCATGATTTAAATACTATTTTGATAAATTTGCTTGAAAAGGAATAAATTTATTGGTATCAGAAAAGCTATGTTAATTGGACAACTGAAGGTGATAATAACTCTTCTACTTTTCATAATTATGTTAAGATAAGAAAAGTAAAGAACAGAATTAATGGGATTTTAGAAAATAATAATTGGATAGAAGATGAGGAATTGATAAGTCTCTCTGCTGTAGGTTATTTTACAAGTCTGTTAAACAAAACTTCTCTTATGAATGATCTGTCAGTTGTTAGAAATTTTATACCTGAAATTTTAACTGAACAAAGTAATGATGGCATCTTGAAAGAACCAACTCTAGAAGAATTATATGATGTTATTAGATCTCTCAATAAAAACAATGCTTCTGGAGTTGATGGTTTCAACTCCAGATTTTATCTTGCTTGTTGGTCTATAATTAAATGTGATTTGCTTAAAGCTGTTAAAGGATATTTTTTAAACTCAGATATACCTAAAGGAGTTCATTCTAACTTAATTTGCCTTATACCTAAAGTTAGGTCTCCTAAATCATGGTCACAATTCAGACCTATTAGCCTATGTTCTGTGTTTAATGTAATAATCTCAAAACTGATACAAAGTAGATTAGCTAAGCTTCTCCCTTTAATAATTTCAGATAAGCAAGGTGCTTATATTGAGAAAAGAATGATTCAAGAAAATATTTTAATAGCCCAGGAGTTAGTAAAAGATTTGAATAGGAAAACTAGAGGAGATAATCTTATTATAAGTCTTGATATGACAAAAGCTTTTGATAAAAATGAATTTAGGTTTATATATGAAGTTATGTCTGCTTTTGGTTTTAATGTGCAACTAATAGACTTAATAAGGAAATCTATAGAACACATCTCTTATTCTGTTATCACTAATGGAAAAACTTCTGGTTACTTTAAGTCTAAGAATGGTCTTAGGCAGGGTGATCCTCTATCACCTTGCCAATTTATAATTGCTGAAGAATTTTTTATTAGGGGTGTAAAGATGTTAGTTGTTCAATAAAAGATCAAACCCTATAATATGAGAAGTACCTTTAATATTAGTTGTTTAGCTTATGCTGATGATATAATTTTATTCTTGAATGGTTCTTTATCTAGTATTAAGAATTTATCTAGTTTCTTAGACTTATATCAAAGCCTATCTGGACAGCAATTGAACAAAGATAAATCTACCTTTTTAGCTTCCTCAAAAATGAGTAGATACAGATTAGAACACCTTAAAAATTTCTTAGGCTTTAAGCTTTCTAAATTGCCTTTTACATATTTAGGTATCCTGATTCATTCAAACAATTTTGCTGAACATTTTGAGTGTTTAATAGACAAGGTTAAGGATAAGATTCATGAATGGAACTCTAAGCATATTTCTTTTGGTGGAAATATAACATTAATCAATTCTGTGCTCATGTCCTATCCTATCTATTACTTACAATCAACAAAACTACATTTAAAAGTTATTACTAGATTTAATAAGTTATTAAATAAGTTTCTTTGGGGTTATAATGAGAATAACAGGAATTTTACTTGGACTAGTTGGGCAAAGTTATGTAAGCCATTTAAGGAGAATGGTCTCAACTTTAGAAGTTTGGATGATATTCAATCTGCATTTGCATTTAAGTTATGGTTTTCTTTTAGAAGTAAAAAGTCTTATGGTCAAAATTGCTACATTCTAAGTACTGTAATAATATACACCCTTTGCAAGCTAGATTAAGGAGCACTGATTCAAAAGTTTGGAAGAGATTGTTGGAGATTAGATTAGAGGCACAGAAGCATATTAGATGGAAGATAGGTCAGGGTAATATAGATTTTTGGTTAGATCAATGGAGTGATTTGAAACCTTTAATTTTGTTAACTAATGTTAATTCTCAGTATTATCAGCAATCAAAAGTGAGTGAATACATCTTTAATAATACTTGGAATATACTTAAACTTCAGAGTAGTTTGCCATTACAGTATGTTAACAAAATTATTAAAACACATATAAATCAAAATGCCACGGATTCTATTATTTGGAAGCTGTCAAGTGATGGCTCTTTTAAACTAAAAGATACAGTTTTAGAATTAAGGCAGAAACATCCTTCATCTATAATCAAAGATAAAATATGGAACAATCTTTCTCCTAAAAAATGCTCTTTTTGTCTTTGGAGAGTCTTGAACAGCCTAATTAGCATTGATACAATCCTTCAATCTAAAGGTTTTCATTTAGCTAGTAAATGTGTGCACTGTGATAACATAGAATCATTACAGCATGTGTTTGTTTCCTGTGATACTGCATGGCTTGTGTGGAAGTTCTTTTCTGAAAAATTTAATGTTAGTATAGGTAAACATATGACTGTTAATCATATTGTGAATATTTGGTTTCTGTCAACTTCTAAAAGAGTACATATTAGGACTATATTGCCATCTATGATAATTTGGAACATTTGGAAGGCCAGAAATAAATATAAACATAGTAATATCTCCACATCCCATAATCAGATTGTGAGTCAGGTCCTTCTAATGCTTACATCATTAGATTTAGCATCTGCATTATCTAGAAAACATTGGTCTTTTGATTTTAGTATAGCTAAGCAGTTAGGTTGTTATAATCATGTAAAGCTATCTAAACCTTTTATGTACATTAAGTGGGAAAAGCCTGTATGTAATCATTTTAAACTAAATTGTGATGGTTCTACATTAATCAATGGTGAATCTAGCTTTGGATATATAATAAGAGATGACTTAGGAAATTTAGTAATAGCTAAAGGAAGTGTGATAGGAAAAAGTTCTTCTGTATGTGCTGAAATATCTGGCTTACTAAGTGGTCTAACCTACTGCAAGGAGGCTAATCTTAAACTTGTGGATATTGAAATAGATTGTTTAGCCTTATTTAACATGTTAGCTTCTGGTACACGTCCTTGGTATTTAGAAAAACGTTTATTATGTTGTAGACAGCTGATTACATCACAAATGACTATTAGACATGTATATAGGGAACAAAATTTGGCTGCAGACTGGTTGGCAAAGCATGCCTTGGAAATAAAGAATAGTTTTTCTATTCTTTCTCAGCATAATTTTTGTGAACTATCTGACATTTTAAGGTCTGATGCTATGGGTTTAGGACATTTTCGATATTCTTAATAAGCTGGCTATAGGTTTTAAGATATATTTCACGTCTGACATTGTTAGCAAGTTGAAAGACTTGACTATGTTTTGTTTTGCAGGTTTTATCTAAGCAACAAAAGCTAAGATTGGAGGGTTCAGAAGCTATCAAGAAGGATTAGAAGATGAAGGGAGGAAGCAAGAGGAGGATTGAGAAGGATGGATGCACAAAAGGAGAGAGTGCTGTTGATGGAAAGACAAAAGAAAGACATAGGATTTTCACAAAGGGAGAATGCAGATGAAGACTATTAGAAAGGGAGAAATATATCTTTTGTAATCAATGAGCTTATAGCTCATAAAATGTTACTCTTAACAATCTGTAAAACTCTCTTTTCAACATCAATGAAAACATTTTCTTGGAAAAAAAAAAGTATTTAAAAAATTAATACTACTAATTAACATTATTAAATTAATAACATTAATTTGTATTTCATATACCTCTGCACTAAATAAAACAAAACCCGCAATAAATACTAAAAAAAAGGGAAGAAAATCTCAATAATAATTATCAACAATAAAACCATACTGATTGTTTATAGTTAATAAACAATACCCACAGACTTATGTGGTGTAAAGACGAAATTAATATATATACCAGCAGAAACAATTGCCCTCCAAACCGTCTGAAAGCTCTTACAGATGTATATAAAGAATAATCCAAAGACGAAATTATAACCCACATAAGCTACAGTAAGCTAACATAAATAAGATAAAACATTAAGCTACAGTAAGCTAACATAAATAAGATAAAACATTAAAGTAGATATTTTTAAAATAATTGGTATTAAAATGATATAATTTTTTTTATTATGCTATAAAAAAAATATACAGCACCAAATATAGATTATAAATTTATTTTGGTATTGTAATGAAAATAACAAAAAAAATTATAACCATTTTTTAAAATTAAATAAAAAATAAGGCTCCGCCTTACTAACCCCTCAACATAGAGCTGAAGGGCATCATGGCATACATCTTGTTAGCGAGACTTTTTAAACTCTAAAGCCTCTACCATAAATATTAATACATTTTGATGATCAATTTGGTAAATATTAATACCATATAGAATACATCATCTCCTAAATTAATTATAAATTAATTATCAATAACTGTGGAAAAGATTAAAACGTATTAATAAATTTTAGATTTTCACCTTTATCAAAAATTATGTGTAACATAATTTTCTTATAAAAAATCTTTCTGATATGAAAATAGATATTATTAAAGTCTCTCGAATCATAGGTTTTTTTTTTTAGGGTTTTAGGTGAACTTTAAACATAAAACAACTATAAAATGAATCTTTCATGGTTTTAATTGAATTTTAAACATAACGCAGCTATAAAATTTAATAATGAAACTACTCTATTTTGTCTTTAATTTTTCAATTGTTGTGTTTCTGATTAAGAACTGTTTGTGTTTGATTCTAATGATTGTATGTTTTAAGGCAACAAAAAGTACAATTAGTAACCAAAACAAAACTTGTGTATCTATTTAAGGTTGTGGATGATATTTTTTTTCTTTTTTTATAACCATTTACAATGTATTTACGCAACCAAATACAGTTAGTTTTTAAACAAACTTTCTTCGTTATTTTTCAACTCAAAAAAGATTTTTTTTTCGCAACCATATTGCATTTATTTACGCACCCAACTTACAGTAAGTTTCTAAAAAAATCTTTTTTGTTTTTCAAACCTAAAAAACTTTAATGCAGTTTATTTGAAATTAATTTTGTACCCAACTTACAGTTAGTTTCCAACTAATTTTTTTTCTTGTTTTTCCAACATAAATAAGCTTTTACCCTAATTAAACATAATTTCGCACTCAAATTACAGTTAGTATTAAAACAAACCTTTTTTCTTGTTTTTTCAAACATAAAAAGATTTTACGCAACCTATTTGAGTGTAATTTTGCACTTAACTTACAATATTTTAAATACTAATTTACATGTATTTTTTACGTTATAATACAGTTAAAAATGACAAAAAGAACAATATATTACAGATCAAGATTCGTACATATAATTCAGTTATTGAATTCAACACATATAAGAGAATTTCACCTAAATTATTTTCAAAACACACCTTCCCACCATCTAATTAAATATGCATATGACCGTAAACATCTTGCTAATGCTTCAAAGAAGAAAAGAGAGGTTATACCAAAAAATAATAAATCTTCTGACACTAAAAATGAAGTTGTTATATTTGTTGGAAAACCTGTTAAAATGACAAGAAAAATTGTAATGCTCGTTTCGTTAATCAAGTTATGGAAAACATGATTAACACGAGCAAAAGAGTAATTGAAGCTTCTTAAAAAACAACAATCAAGAATATCACAACTTATTTTCCAAATTCTTAGCTAACAAAAAAAAGATAGTGGTAATAAAAATTATTTTTTTATTTATGATAGCAATTTAAAACCTATTTTCGCAACCACTTTACTGGTAATTACACAATAAAAATATATTTTTGTTTTTTCACAACTGAAAAACCTATTTATGGACTCATGTTACACATAACTGTGCAACCGAATATAACAATTACAAAAATATTTTTACATGATGCAATAAAGATAGTTGTAGTTTTACTAAGAGAATATGAGATCAAATATGTAGATGTACTCTTAATATTGCATATTTGTGCAACATTTCTTTTCACAACATATGGAGAAATATTAGCTACTTCAACGATAAAAAAAAATGACTGTGATTGGGAAGAAATAATAATAGAAGAGCTAATAAGTTCATTGCAAAAAATGATACGTAAGCAAACCAAAAACAACAATTGATTGTGTAACACCACTTGTGGTTAGTACTAATTCAAATATATGTATTTAATAAAGTATAATAAAAATAATAATTCATGTATTGATTCCTTATCATTGTGCAACCATTTTTTTCTAGAACACACAAAGGTTGAACTATATACAAGATGTAAAAACAATTCTTCATGATGTTTTAAATGGATGACATTAGAGATAAGTGATACAAAACTCTCTTGAAATATTCAACACTATAACAACACACAAGGTAAATTTGAAGATTATTTTTACAAGATGTTTCGAAAAAAATCATTTTAAACAATAACTTTAATTAATAAAATTTCCTATTATAATAACACATTATAGTGGGAGAACTAGAAGTAAAGATACAAAGAGATTAAAATCTACAAATAACGTAAATAAAATCAAAGTCATGAATGCGTTGATATTGATGAATGTGTCAAATTTTATGAAGAAATGAACGAATGTGTTAATAAAACTATTGATGATGGTGCTCATGAGCCTGATAGCCCACCAACTAGTGCTTCAAAACAGAACAAAAACGAAAAGAACAAAAAGAAGTTCAAAATACAAATGCGAAAAAACTCAAACTAATAGATTCTAAAAATGTTTGGAATGGCCACTTGACGAAGATTACAACTGTTTAAAAGAAATGTAAGTGAACATGAGGCTTATGAAAAAATAACGAACTTCAGAAATAGGTCAAAACCCTCCAGAATCAAACAAAACAAATAACTTATTTATATTTATGCAACTAAAATATTTCCACAACCGTTTTATTCTTATTTTACAATTAGTTAACACGTAATTCCACAACCACTTTTTACACAACTAAAAAAGCTATTTTTCGCAACCAATGAACACTTAGTTACGCATACTATTAACACGTAAATTAACCATGTTTAATCACATCTGAAACTTGTATATTTTACCTAATTGCACTTAATTACACAACTTGAATTTGAAAAATATTAATTATTTTATCAGCCAAAATATATAGTCCAACATAGGCCAATCAGATTAAATAATTGAAAATGAAAAACCAATTAACTCGCCAAACATATTAGAACGAAAAAAAACAATGAACTTCTTTGACAGATTCAAAAACTTAAAAAAACAAATGATATTATTACTGAACAAGTTCAAAATCTAGAAAAAGTAAAATGAATTTGTAAATGATAATGATATTTCTTTGAATGACCAAATAAAAAGAATTAGTGATGTAAATATATCTCTATCTGGGAGAGTAACTGAGCAAGATTGTCTAATCAAAGATAAAGATGATGTTATGAAAACATAAGAACTAGAAATTGATAAATATTGTCTATCAAGAGCATTGTCACTCCTTATATTATAACCTACTTAGGTAGTTCAAAATATCATAATCTAGTTGATGCAACGATAAATACAAATAAAATAAAGGAAGCAGATCACATATTGACAGAAGTTTCATAAAAAAATGAATTTTGAAAAAGAGACTAAAAAGAGAAAGAGCAACCAAAATAAAAACACGTTCATAGAGTCGTGGAAGCTTCTACTGCTGCATTGTAAAATAATATGAGGTTCAATAATATGTAAAAACTCTTAATTAACCAAAAAAAAAGAGTTGTAACACGTTTGAAAAAAAAGATGTTGAACTAGGTGTAACATCTATTACTAAAAAATAAAATCTTAAAAAAATGAGCAACAAAATAAAATAAATGTACAAATAATTGTAAAACCACATCCCCTCTCCTCAACAAACAGTTGTACAACCAGTTGTAAATACTTTTCCTCCTCCTCCTCAATAAATATTTATACATTGAGTTGTAAAAATCCTCAGGTTGTTGCAATAGATGAAGATGATACATCTCTATATTATGATCTTAAAAAATTTGAATATAAAATCATAGAAGTGGAATATGATTGTAATCAACAAAGAAATAAATAAATAAATATTAAAAGATGTCAAACATTTGTTCATTTTAGAATATTACGATGTCAATATATCTTATATAAGCTCCTAAACAACATAATAATTCAAAATTCTAATATGAAATACAAAAAAAACTCATAAACAAACAATAATTCAAAATCTTGATATAAAATACAAAAAATAGAGCTGAACTATATTTGGTGGGTGTACTTATGGTTCAACAACAAAAAGTAAAAAAGGTGAGTTGGGTCGGATAAAATCCTAAATAAATATTTTATTTCAAAGGTAGTTAAATTTGGTTTGGTTTATTTTGGGTTGAGGGTAGACTGGTAAAATGTTTAGAAAGTGTTTTAATAATTTTGGGATGTTTTGTGTTTAGTTTGTAGAGAAGATAGATAATTCAGCTGTCTACTAGTATTAAATTTTGATCACCCTCATTAATGAGAGTGGTTGAGGTATTTATACCTTAATTATTGACCCATGAGTTTATTGGGTCGGGTCATGAAACCGGGTCGAATTTAAAGACCCATTAGTTTTAAGTTGATTAGCAAATAGCTTAGTCAAAAGTTAATACATTTGTCTAGTTCAGATATTTAGTGGTGTGATATGGTCTGAATTGCCTATGTTCGGATAAGTGAATTTGTTTAGATATGGTAACTGAAATATCTGAACTCATCAGTAGCCCATTTTTAGGCCTTGTAAAAGATCTTTGGAAGGGCTAAAAATTTACGAAGCTAGTACCAATTATGTCTGATCTGCTTATGTTGTTTGAACTGAAGATTTTCTTTTCACAAACGACCTTGTTCGAATTTGATCAGAGCTGATTTACGTTCTCAGAATTTTAAGAGTTTTTCTTGAATCGTGGGACACGTGTCAATACTTGGTTTGACCTCCTAGGCGTTTTCTCTCCTAGATTTTCGCACCCCCTAGGTCTAGAAAGTTACCTAGGTTTCAATTTTTCACACGTTACGTAGCCTTTAATCATTGCGAAAAACCCTATTCATCTTATCCTCGGTAACTACTGTTTTTACTGAATTAGATAGAGCAAAAAAAGTAACGAGATATAAATGTATTGTTGTCGGTCTTCCCACTGCTCCAAGAGAGAAAGATAACCAGTCAAATCAGAACGTCGATCAAGGGTTGTCTTTTTCAAGAAACCCCAGAACCAGAAAGCTTTCATTCACGACAGACCTTTCACCTCTCAGATCCGGTTCTTCAGTTCAAGAATCTCAGAACCCTATTCTCAAAGAAAAAGTCGTCTCTAATGTTAGGAAACCCTCACCGTTTATCGCAATGGGCTCGGACATAGATAAATCACCAGAGAAGATAACTCCTCGTCGGGTTACTCGTCAAGAAAAAACCAAATCCACACCAACATCTTCAAAACCCTCTGGATCGGAGGTAACAAAGGTTGTTCCACAAGCCAAATCCTCCAGACAACAGCCTTTACCAGATATCAAGTCCTCAGAAGCAAAAACTGCTCAACCTTTTGAACAACCAGCTGTACAATCACTAATGAAAGAGCTAGAGAAACTTCCTTAAAAAACAGCTGAACAACCTTCCACAGTGATGGAAGAGAACATGGAGGATAGCATAGAGGAAGCCCCTTTCGACACTGAGGCGTCCAGTCAAACAGAGGATACTACCTCAAAACAGAAAGATAAGATTAAGGTAGGCATGACTCATCCGGACGCTCTTCCGAAGAGTTTATAGGGCAAGGTAGGCCCTTATTTCAAGCATGTTAGTGTCAAGTAATTGCTATCTTTGCAGAATATTAATTATGTCTATACCCACACAGCTGAGTTGGATCGGATCCGAATCAAATGGGGGATCTCGGAGTCTGTAAAAGTGAGGATTCCAATCACTATGGAGACCCTTATGGACTGCAAGTTGAACGAGATGGTGGTCTACACCGAAGTGCTGAACTAGGGACTTCAGTTCCCCTTAGACCTAAAGATTTTCAGATAATTTCATCTGATCAAACTATATCCCAGCTAGCTGAGCCCCAACACTTGGTATACTCTCCTAGCTTGCATCATGGCATCCAGGCTATCAATAATCCCACTTCACATAGAGCAGTTTGCTGTTGTAGCAAGCCTGTGCAAGAATCACCAAATCCCCTTCTATCATTACATTATGGGGAATGATTTTAAAGTTGTGGACAAACTACTGGAGTCCAAAAATCTTTGGAGGACACAGTTCCTCTTTCTCAGTGGGACTTGGGAGAACGGTAGAAAAATCAAGGCTAACACGAACCCCAGCCTCCTGACCAGTAGATAGAAAAGCACTGGTAAATTCTTCTCTTTTTTCATGTTTATTTCTTAAGTTGCAATTTTTCTTATTTGACTAACTAATATCTCTCCCCAGTTCTACCGAAGGAGTTCGTGGGCCACTTGGAAGAAGGGCGGAAAACTTGTGCGGAGCTTAATGCGTGGACTTTGGAAAACTGGGGGAACGTCTTCCATAATTGCTTCAAGTCGGGAAATTTAGTGAGGTCTCACTTTTGGAACACCACAGGCTGAAGAGATCTTTCATGGGAAGAGCTAACTACCCCTTATCTTACTGATGTGATCCTGAAGAGGACAAAAGCTAAAGATACCAAGTTGTATGTTTCTTCCAGGGCCAAAGCCCGAAACAAAATGAAGAACAAGAAAAAGAAGGCTACCACAGATTTAGCTCAGATAGCTGCAGAGGGGACTGGTTCAGAGAACCAAGGTGGCATTGATGTGGCCTTTCTAAAGGCAGTGGAGGTTGAGACTGTGAAAGATGCCGGAGGGTCAAAGAACCCACCAAGGCCTCTTAAAAAAAATAAAAAAACGCAAAGCCAACAGCGATGAGAAAGTTACCAAGAAAAAAAAGGTTACTCTGGGGGCAGAGATAATCCTTTACTCAACAGAATTTCACCCCTAGTTCCGGCTGACCCTACCTTGTAAGATAAAATCCCAACAGACCTTCAGTCCAGACAGATTGTTGGTGGAGGAAATGACGAAGTGGACCTTTCAGCCTTTCAAGACATCGGTCTGTATTTTAATGACCTTGATAAAAATGATTTTGCAGGTCCTTACCGTCCCTCTAGCTCCTCCAATATGGTAATATACAATGGTAATTCCTTCTCCATATCCGGAGAACAAGATACTTTGATCCATTCTATCTTCGGTTACATCCGACCAGTACTTTATCTAGAGAGGCATGTAAAAAATCAAACCGGTATGATCAATTCTCTTACTACTGACAAGCAAACCTTGTCAGATAGTGTTCTGAGTGCTCAGCAGAGCATAGAGGTTCTAAAGAAGGAGAAGGAAGACTTGGGAACCAAGCTAATCGTATCAGAGACAGCCAATACCGAGCTCCAAACCAAGTACTCCAACTTGGAGATTTCTTCCTCAAAAGACCTCACAGCTTTGAAGGAGCAGCTGAAAACTAAAAATGGTGATATCCTAACTTTATCCGATGAAAAGACCAAGTTGGAGAGCACCTTTTTAGAGAAGTTTAAGGAGAAAGAGGCCCTGGAATGTTAGCATGAACAAGCTATCACGGCAGGCATAGAGAAATATGCCAACGAGATAGTGGATTCTTTAAAAAAAGATGATTGGATCAAATCTGACACGATGCTGTTGTTCCATGATACCTCCCCTAAGAGAACCCTTGGTCTCTTATGGAAGTATGTAGAGTATGAGGATATCACATTCCTGTACGAGAATCCAATGGTAGAATTCGGAGTACGCTATAGTTGTTAGAGAGTCTGCCAATGTATTCTCTGATCTAGGAATATGCTCATAGCAAATACTTTTGAACTTTGCTGCCACTTCTTTCAAGACGAGCAAGTACTTAACCAGTTTTTCCTTTTTGGCCTCAAACTATCCTTGGGCATGGTGGATGAGCAATTGAGAGTCTCTCATTAGCCGGACTCTCTTAGTTCCACAGAGGAGAGTCAACTTAAGACCGGCTATATCTGCCTCGTATTCAGACTAATTGTTAGAGGCCCTGAATCCAAAGAATATAGATTGATACATTTTATCACCATATGGAGATGTTAGGAAAATTCTAGCTCCATAACCCATAGTGATTGATCCACCATCAGTTCGGACCACCCATTCCTTCTTGGAGTTATTTCCTGAATCTTTTGCAGAAGATATATCGGCATAAAATTCTACCAAGAAGTCAGCCACTGATTAAACTTTAATAGCCATTTGAGGGGGAAAATCGATGTTGTAATCATCCAATTCCACTGACCACTTGGTCATTCTGCTTGACACACCTACCTTTTGAAGAACATTTTTCAGCGGGAAAGAAGTTTGGGACAATAATAGAGTGAGTTTGAAAATACGGTCTCATCTTTCATGCTGCAATTACTAAAGCTAATGCAAATTTTTCCAACCTCAAATATCTTCTTTCAACATCTAGCAAACTCTTGCTGATATAGTAGACCGAACGATGGTAATTGTCCACTTCCCTTACTAGGACAACACTTATAGCACATTCTAATACATCAAGATATACGTAAAGCTTTTCTCCTTGAATGGGGTTGAAAAGAGTCTTGAGTGAGGACAAATGTTTCTTTATTTCAATAAAGGTTTGGTCACACTATGAAGACCAATTGAAGTCTTTAGAAATTTTCAATAGAAAATGTTTTGTTAACCATCATGTCATCTATGTATACTTCCATGTTTCCGCCGATCTGATTAGCAAATGTTTTGTTCACCAACCTCTGATAAGTAGCCCTAACATTTTTCAATCTGAATGGAATCACCTTGTAACAGTGGAGACCTCTATCTGTGACAAAAGTGGTGTGATCCTGATCCTTCGGATCTACTTGTATCTGATTATACCCCGAAAAAACATCCATAAAGGACAACAATTTATTTCCAGAGGTAGAATCCACCAACTGATCTCTTAGTGGAACATGATCGATATTCTTAGGGCAAGCCCTATTGAGGTCGGTGAAATCAATACACCTACACTAGTTGCCGTTCTTTTTCTTGACTAACACTGGATTGGCAGTCCATAGAGGATATTGGGACTCTTTAATCTGTCCCATCTTAGTCGACCGATCAACCTCTTGAACTATCACGTCTGTTTTTTCCCTGGAAAAACTCTTCTTTTTTGTACAATAGGCGCAACATCACTCCATATAGACAACTTATGTAAAATAACATCTGCTAGTACTCCGGATACATCACTATTGCACCATGCAGACACATGTTGATTATTCAGCAAAAAAGACAACAACTTCTTCTTCATTTCTGGTGCTAACTTGGAACCAATCTTGACGTTCTTACCCTCTGCAAAAGAATGTATTTCAACTTTTTCAATGGGTATTATGACACTGGGAGCCTTCTTGGGGTCATCAATCTCATCTTTCTCAGTAGAAGGATCCACCAACTACTAATCTTTATTAATTTGAACTGCCCCAATGTCTTAGGAACAAAAGCTGTTACATAGCACTCCCTGGCTATCTTCTGACTACTCCGGACAATGCCTACTTGTCTCTAAACCGCAAACTTTAAACACTAATGGACTTTGGAGGCCACCACATGCATTATGGAAAGCCAAGACCTCCCATAAATTACGTTGTGAAATGTAGGGCAATCTACCACAACAAATAGTACTCTTACTATCTTTTTAAAGGACCCCTTTCGCAATAACACTTCTTCTTCAAACTCCCCAATTACATCCGCAGAACTCCATGTGAAGCCCACAATGGTTCTGTTGGAACATTAAATGATAGCCAGATTCATCATTTGTTTGTAGGAGCTTAAAAATAGGATGTCTGTCGAACTGTCCGTGTCAATCAGAATTCAGCGTATCTCATTTCCCCATATAGAAGCTCCTATGACCACCGCATCCTCGTGAGGCCCAGCAATATACCTTAAGTCATCTTTATCAAATACTATGAAAGAGAATAAGGACTGGCATTGATGGGAAGGTATTCCACCTTCCAACTGGGTAGCCAAATTATGGACATGCCTCTTTCTTGATGAAGGGGTAGGTGCAGTTACATTATCTCCTCTGAAGATAGTTAATGATTCGAAGAAGCTGATCAGTCCGGATACTATCTTAGTTTTTTCTGTTATCACCCCCACCTTATTCCGAGTTGGATTTGGATTTGGATCCATAAACTCAGAGTCTACATCAAACCTTTCAAGGATCACCATTGCACCCTCTCAATCAGATGTTCCAGGATTGTTCGAAGAACCCGTCCGAGGAGCATTGTCGGGTATGTTTTCACTTCATCTTTTAACGTACGCCCCTAGTTTGCCCCTCTTAATAAGGTTTTGGACTTCTTGTTTCAATGGTATGCAGTCCTGAGTATTATAGCCTATATCATTGTGATATTGGCAAATATAAGTGTTTCAGGTTTCTCTAAGGGACTGCAATGTCGCCGGCTTTCGAAAGTGTATTTCATCCTTAGTTTTATCATAGATTGTAGCTACATTTTCTCTCAATTCAGCGAACCATTCAGGCTGGACCCAATGACCCTTCTTACTTCTGGATTGTTGGCTCTGGGTCTGGTTCTAGTGGGATTGAGTTTGCTTGGACCTGTTAGATCATTTTCCAGTCTCATTTGCCTTGTAACCGGATTGGTTAGTGGCTGAAGGAGTTGTCGTGTTGGTGGACCTCACCTGACGGTGCACCCTTGTTTTCTTGGTTTCTTCCACATTAATCTGTTTTCATATTTTGTTTAATAAGCTACCCCAGGTCATAGCCTTCTTCTGGGTCACATAATCAGCTAAGTTCCCAGGATTCAATCCTTATCTAAGAGAAGCAATTTCCACTTGTTGAAAGCAATCTGCTAGTCCGTTCTTTGTATTCACAAAGCGACATATGTAATCTTTCAGAGATTCATTTGCTTCCTGTGCACAATGGATAATGGTATCCTCATTACCCTTCAGTTCTTTACTTCCAACAAATTATCTCCGGAAGGCAACCCAAAAAGTATCAAGATTTCTAATACATCCCTGAGGCAAGCTGTTGTACCATTTAAGGGCGCTTCCCGTAAATGTTTGGGAGAAAGCTCTGCATAAGAGCTTATCATCATCATCAAAATTCATCATGAATTTCTTGAATAGCTCCAGATGGTTGTTCGGATCCCGACTTCCATCATATTTATCCATTTTAGAGCTATCAAACCTTTTAGGAAGGTGTTCGGACAATAATTTCGAAGACGAAGGTGACTGCCTACAGTTTTTATTGTGACTAAAAACGGTATATTCATTAGGAGTTGCAAAAATACCTGGTTTGGACTGAAAGACAAAGGGATCAATCAGCAATTGATCAACATGCTTGTGGGATGATCTTTTGACCTGGTTCGTTTTGAGCCTACCATGTCGGTCCCTCTTTCTTGAGTGTTTTTTGGTTAACTTCATCTTTTTTACGGATCTTCTCTCATCACTGCTTGAGGACAAGTATTCTTCAACCTCTGCCTCATTCGAAAAGCTACTGGAGGATTCAGATCGAAAACTTTCTACAGGCTTAGACCGGTGTGTTTTCTTTTAACTGAGGTGAGTCTTTGAAGATGGCTCATTCTCTCTAGGGTTGTCAGTATGATGAAGTACTGACCCTCTAGATTTCTCCTTGATACATTTCTCTGCTTGTTTTATGGCTCTTAGTGCCTCTATTTCAGCCCTCATCTAGTCTTGCTCCTCGATGGTATATTCCTTATTTTCCTTCACAACTTCTACCTCAGGAGGTGGAGTATTTGCCAATTTGGTTCCATCCGAACTGTTTTTCTTACTGATTTTGAATGTAAAATTCAGCTACCACCACCTCCCACTATGGTTGCCGATTTGGTTTGGTTTATTTTAGGTTGAGGGTAGACTGGTAAAATGTTTGGAAAGTATTTTAATAATTTTGGGGTGTTTTGTGTTTAGTGTGTAGAGTAGAGAAATAATTCAACCGTCTATTAGTATTAAATTATGATCATCCTTATTAATGAGAGTGGTTGAGGTATTTATACCTTAATTACTGACCCCATAGGCTTATTGGATCGGGTCATGAAACCGGATCAAATTTAAAGACCCATTAGTTTTAAGTTGATTAGCAAATAGCTTAGTCAAAAGTTAATACATTTGTCATGTTCGGATATTTAGTGGTGTGATATGGTCCAAATCGCCCCTGTTTGGATAAGTGAATTTGTTTAGATATGGTAACCGAAATATCTCAACTCATCAAAATTATTTTCTCTTATAACAAATTTATATTATTTTATAGCGTAAAACTTTATTTTTATTCCAAAATATAGAATTAAAATATTAGTTTTTATTTTCTAATATAATATATATTATTTATTCTTACAGGTATTAATAAAACAATCTAAAAATTATAACGTTATGCTTTATAATTTTATTTTTTAGAGAATTGCACTAATATTAATTAATATTGAATTACAAGAGTTGTAATTTGGAAATTTTTGTTGAGGCTTATGCCTTTTTAGTAACCGATCCGACAACATGAAGCCCAATTACTTAATACCTTTCAATATATAATACCATTGATTCCTATTGTGAGTTAGATAGAAACCCTAGCCTTCCATTGAGTCGGTGGATGGCTTCACAGCTACCTCAGTCCTCCTTTGAAAGGAGGTTGAACTACAGATGGTTGGTGTCTCGTGACATGGACTTGTCGGCATCAAACTATTCTCCCAATTCTTAATGTTATGAGAGCTTCGCTAAGGAGTTTTTTAGCTAAGGATAGCGAAGCATTTTCTTTTTTTACTATTAATCTGGTAAAAGGCTTCACATATACCCAATATATCAGCCAACCTCTGAAATGAGTTTGGACAGTTAATTGGTGGTGGCTAGTAAAGGTATTTACAAGTATCAAGTAATATTCTCCATAGCTTCTGATTCACAATATCGCTGGTGAATGGAGCTTCATTGCTTTTCAGGTTTAACTCATAACCATTATGTTTATTTTGATGGATTACAAGTAATTCTCATTTTGCTAGACATAGATGTTTCTTTGTATTTTTATCTACCATCTCTCATTATCTTATATGTTTTATTTATTTATTATTTCTTCATACACTATACCTTTTCACCTTGAATTGATTTTTCATTAATCTCATGCTCCAACTTATTTAAAGGATTTGTATAATACATTTTTTAGATTAATAAAGCAGGTGTAGCCAGATTAAATTTTTAGTGAACAAAAGAAAAAGTAATATAAAATTACAATCTTCATTTGTTCTTTAAACATAAAAATGATATTTTATTTGAAACGCTTAAAGATTTGGATATTTCTCTATGTTTCCCCACTTGAAAGCTACCTAATAGCGATATAGCTTTGAGTTGCTTTGATATCTGTGTAGGATTAAGATCAAGCTTGTATTTGCATTTAAGTTTCCACTTAGCTAGCCAATCAGCTGCTAGGTTTTGCTTCCGAAATATATGTGTGGTTGTTATGCTTGGATCTGTTAATATCTTGCAACATTTTATTAGCGGTGATAAAAACAAGGGAACAGTATGTTCAATAACATAGCTATAATAATTTTAGAATCAGTTTTAATATCAAAGTTAGAGATTTTTAATTTATAGCAAGGAATCAAACCATCAAAGAGAGCTCTACTCTAAGCTAAGATTTAATATTGTTTAACATATAGTCTCCAAATAGCATATATTATTTTAATATTTCTGTTCGTTAAAATTACTCCTCCACTTGATTCACGAGTTGTGGAGCATGCACCATTAATGTTTAACTTGTATCTTGAGTGTATGTGTGGAGTACATTAAAGAGTTATAATCTTTCTAGGCATTTTGAGATGATTGTAGCAACCTTATATATATGTAGTGTTTGAGTCTTCTCCCCAGTGTTCCCTTTTGAGAACATTTTCCACATAAAGTTTAATGGTTGTGTTTATGATGTGTTGTATGATAATAATAATAATAGAAGTAATCTTCATTTACTGATATTTTTCTTTGTTTCTATATTGCCACATGGACAAGCAGATTAGTGGTGGAAGAATTGTTCTAATGTTGACTTCATTGAAAGGAGATCAGAACCAGGCTATGGTGATATGATTTAGAGTTATGTATCTGGAAATATTTAAGTTGAAAATACTTCCAAAGTATTGGCACACATCCTATGAAGTTTGCACTAGAAAAGAAGGTGAGTTAAGGTTTCACAGATATTACAATGCTGACATTCTGACACAATATTTATATTTGTGTGCTGGAGAACTAAATCCATTGAGATCTGGTTATTCAACAACCTCCAAATAAGAAATGGATACTTCTTTATAGTTATATTATTCCATATAGAGTTGTAGATAGTAGATTTTGTTATTTTAGTTATGGTATAATCCCATGTAGCTTCAGTATTGAATTATTTATGTGTAGATAGAGTTCATTGTATTGAGTACTCTTTAAAATTGTTTATAAAGAGAAGGTTTATTCTTTCTATACCAGATGAGTGCACTAAGTTTTATAGTTTAAGAGAGTCCTGAAGAGTCATTAGACCGTAATTATTTGGATCCGTCTTTAATATATCATGAATTTGAGACATCGGTGTTGAGAGAGATGAGAGGGTGCTTATTGTACCATATGTCCAACCAGAACTCTATGTCACATTTGCTTAATCTTCAAAATATAAATGACTCAGCTACATATCTAATTTCCATAAGTATTTTCCAAACTTTTGATTTTTAACTTCAATTTGAACTTGCATATGGTGGTGAACTGAGCAGTAGTAGATGTCCATATACTTATACCATAAACTCTTATTTTTCCAAAATTTGTGACCAAGTTTACATGATAAGGTTTGTTGAATATCTTCAAGCCTTCTAGTGTTTAGGCCACCTTCATCATAAAGCTTGCAGGTTGAACTCTATTTGGCCCGTAATATACCTTCTGTTGATTATTTGAGCCCCATAGGAATTGGATCAGTGTTAGTTTACCCCCAAAAGAGAGAAGAATGTTATCCCAATATTGAATTTTTTTCTAATCTTAGTTACTAAATCTTCATATAGAGAAACCTTGTTTCTAATATGAATGTTGATGCCAAGATGTTTTATTAGTAGACTACCTTGCTTGAAACTAGATTGTTGATTGATGTAGTGTAGTCTATTGGCTGATATTATGCTATATATGATCAAAGTTGTCTTATCCTTGTTTATCGTCTAACCAGATATGTCTTGATATTTTTACAGGAAGGACGTTATGTTGTTTAAGCTTGTTGATGCATCATTTGAGAAAATGACAATGTCATCTACAAAAGTTAGGCAAAACCTAGATATTGAACTAGTAGTTTTATACCTTATATTTATGTTTTCTTGCATTATATTTTATATGAATTAGACTACTGTAATTCTTTTATATTTGTATATTTTCATCGGCTAAATTTTGTTGGCATATTAAATTGTACCAATAAAAAAATAATATCTTAAAAACAAAAAATATTATTTTTAATTATTCTATCCAAAATTGTTGTATAAAAACTCATAAGTCAATGAAAATATATCATAAAATTGAGATATAAAAGTTTTAAATACAAATTTAAAAAAAAAAAACTTTATGAAACAAATAATCCATAAAAGAATTGGTCATCTGTAAAAGATAACAAAATAAAAAAGAAAAACTTAGCTCAAAATAAAGTGAATTATTGATTAAAACCCGACTCAGAATACACATTTTTTATCTTATTTTTTACCGAAAAAAAATCTTAAAATATCATTTTTTTAAGACCAACAAAAAACTAATTTGCGAAAAGAGCAAAAAAAATCAAGACAGAAAAAAAAGATTTTAATGAAAATATTAAAGAAAAAAGAGTAAAATATTTATTTGGGGCTAAAAACATAATTTTTATATTCATTAAAAAAAATTAGATAAATGAAATATACTCGGTCTTTAATGAAAATATAAGATTATTGTATAATTCATTAAAAATATTTAGAATATTATAAAAAAAATATCTAAATATTAGGAAATATATATAACAATTAGAAAGATTTTTGTAAAAAATATATTAAAACAAAATTTTTAAAATACTAATTTGATTTCTGGGGTTTAATCAATATTTAACCTTTTAAAATTTGAATTAAAGTCTAACAATTTAATTCTAACTTTACTCTTAATCATTAATAAGATTAAATGTATCCCATTTATGAAGGAAAAAAACCCTCTATAAGTACTGTCAATCGCCTCCACTACATCAACATCCACTCTATAGTCTAAGAAAAATAAAAAAAACAGATATGATGCAATCATCCATCAAATTAGCTTTCTTAGTTGCAATCTTAGTTATGATACAAGGTATGTCACGTCTCTTACATATATTAAGTCTTTTTTTTCTTTTTTTTGGCATAATAGTCTGAGGTTATTCTGTTTCTATCAAATTTTGAAAAACAAAATGTATAACTTGTTATTTGTTTATATTCCTCTCGGTTTATGGCAGGTTTGGAAGTGAATTCAACTCGTGGAGATGTAAAATTGGGACCAGTAATTCCGGATTTCTGTAAAAATGATGCGGATTGTAACGACCATTTTGAGGCTCCGGCGTGCAACGGTTGCAAAGATTGTGCATGTATTAACTTGAGGTGTGCGTGTCGTGTACACTCATAATGTTTTCGAAACTCAGGTGTCTCTGGTGAATAACGACTCCTAATCTAGTAATCTATATTTGCAAGTTAATAATAAAAGAAAGGACTTTATTTCCATTTCTAATTTTATTATTTTGTTTTATATGCTGAACAATTTTCAAAGGTAATTGGTAATTATTGTTACTCATAAAATTTATTTATTTTAGTATCCTTTACATTTAATGTAAAACTTTTTGTTTATTGCAATTTTTTTTGTTGTCATTTTATAATTTGTTTGTTTTAATAACGATAACTTATATATATATATATATTTATTGAGAGACCCGCACTGCTGCGGATAAACGTTCGATCCGACGCAATAACTTGTAAACCAACGCCGGAAAATAAACCATATAAGATGACACAACTCAACCAAAAAACGTTTGTAGAGGGATTCGAACTCGACTATCCCTCTTGGGACAACCATTATATTTATAGAAAAACAGTACAAGGATCCTACTCTGCTTGCAAACAAACCCGAGTTATCATCTTGAATATCAGTTAAAAACTTTAGAACCGAACTTTATAGTCTCTTAATAATGATTTTTTTTAAAATAATGATGTTAGAAAAAAGGTTATATTTGTTCTTATGAAAATACCAAACGGTAAATATTTAGTGTATTGGGTCCAAAGTTATTAATAGAGTTATTATATGCATGAATGTATTCTCTAGTCGAGTATTTGTAATTAAAGACCGAATTCATAAATATTTGACATTTATTTAGAAGGTTAATAAATACAAACACTATCTTTCGCTTTAAATGGATGGACATTTTCTAAATTGACCATTGAATTTTGTTTCCTATTGTTTTTTTAACATGTTTAGTCTTTCACTTTTCGACACATTCTCAATAATAAAATTCTATTTGTTCACTTTAAATATATGATTCTAAAACACATTTTGGCACATTTTTTTCACTTATACCCTTTCATATGATGCCCCGAAAACCTCAATAACTCTGAGAGCGGTGGCCACATGACTACCTACATGATTCAGCACAATTATCAAAATTTTCTTATGTGAATATATATTATGTAGTTCATGTACAGAAAAATCAAAAGTAATAAAGTTTAAGTATAAATAGAGAGTGCTGGTAAATTAATCAGTAATATAGGGGATCTTGTTTATGTGGTGGTCACTCTCGATCTGATAGAAAAAGTTGAACATTTTTGTCTCGTCATTACATAAAGAAGAAAGAGAAAAAGCACAATGCAGAGCCTCATCCGACCCGATGCATTGAGCCAAACAACCAAAAACATATTTTGAAGGCTTTTGGCTTAATTCAAATACAAATTAAGGTGGTAAAAATAGCCCATTAGTGTTGACAATGATTGTCTTGTAAGAATGGATACTTTGAACAGTTAATAACAAAAGTTTGCTAAACCTATGACATGGAAATAAAATCCTATATGATAGTAAGAAAGTCAATTATTGTAAAGACCAAACATCTGTTAACCAATTAAATTGTAAAATGGTTTATCTAGTTGGATATGACTATAAGCGAAGAACAAAAAATGATAATAAACCTTAGAGAGAAAAAGCATCACAAAATCGGTTTAAAACGTGTTTACAGTGGTAGAGTACAAATATTCTTATAGAACAAACCCATACATGTAATTTGTGTTTTAATATATTAAAATTTATAATAATGGTTCTTAATTGATTGTGCTAAAGGATCCATAAGACATATAAGTGTTTACTAAAGTAATATACATCTTGCTAGTAAACTCGTGTTACAAAATAAAAGAATGGTGAGCTGAAGGTTGATCCGAGAAAGGAATAAGAGAATAAAGTTACGAAATAAGAGTTTAAGAATAAGATTCTAAAGAGGAAAATGAGACATGTTGAGTAGTTTGAGCTGAAAAATCTTAGCTATATGTTTATATTTGAATAAAGTAGTGCGTGTGTTTGGTAAAAGAGACCGTCTCATAGGTATGTAATTTGTGGTCATCTAAAGACTCATGCTACTGGACTTTAGGATTCAAGCTCATTACAACAACTCATACTTATAGTAATTCAACATGAATAAAAATAAGACTTAACCTTAAAGATAAGGCATTACACACTCACGTGAGCTCATATGTAAATGTAATAATGTAATATATTTGATAGTGTAAATGTATATAAAATAAAATTTACATATAAAATATTAAAGAAGTCAAGAAACAAATACACAAAAATTAAATTAAACTCTTTTTGTATTTTCATGACTCGGTATAAAAGCCAATCCAAGCCTTCAATTGGCTAACAAAGATTCACAAACTCTGAGCTCTTACTCGATATGTTCATGATGTTTGTCCAGTAGCTCATATTTGAGTAACCAAACCCTAAAGTTAAACTAAATTAATAACTTCAACAAGTATATAAGACTAGATAGGAGTAAATTTTTAATCTGGAAAAATATAGTTCTATTTATGACAAAGGGGAGAAATAAAGGATTATAATTGTGGATAAACTATATTCTTCCAAGCTAATTGCCGATTTAACATGAAATATAGAAGAGAATGGCTAAGTACCAACTATTCACATAGTGGCAATACAACATCATTAGTCATGAGGGAACATGTCACATAATGGAGAAAAAACCACATAAGAGCTTATGGAATGCAGCCACAAGGCTTATAGTTCACAAACAAAGGTAAGAATAACATACTTTAAGGTAGAATTCTAAATAACTAGAAAATATAGCTCAATTATGGAGGAATACCTTAACAAGATGGAAGTTATTGCTGATATCTTGATCATAGATAGGTGCTATATTTTTACGAATGATTTAGTAGCACAAGTTATAGATGGATTTGAGGGCACTCGTATAGTTTTAAACCTATCATATAAGGAATTATTGAACTGGTTGGACCTATAAGCCTCTTTGTTAACATTTGAGAGTATGATGTAACAACTAACTAGCCTACAAGTTTAGTAGTTAACCTAAACCTAGCCTCTGCAAACTTCATTGTACACAAAAGAGAGAACATATCATAAAATAATAATAAGCCAAAAAATTAGAAAAATGAATACCTTATAGGAAAGTATAAGGATTTTGGAGGAAGAAACATTTACTTGAATAACTATTCAAATAATTTTAGAGAAAGAAACAACTATAAAGGATAAAAATATGGCATATTGTCACCCAACAAACCAACCTGCTAGATTTGTGGTAAATATGGTCATACTAGACATGTCTGTTATCTTAGGGATTATGCCTCTGTTATGGGCTCTACTTATAAGGAAATCTGTGGTATGCTAAGAGTGGTACTAGGCACCATGTCACATGTAATCTGAGTTGCATGCGTCATAATAATGACTACTCGTGTATAAAATATATTGTTGTTGGCAGTGGATAAAATTTAGCAATATCACATGTAGGATAGTCTAAATTATCTACTCATACTCATAAACCAATTATCCTTAAAAAAATTATATGTACCTAAAATAAATAAAAACTTACTTTTAGTTTATCAACTTACTACTCATAATCTTTATTTTTGTTCATTTTTATAGTTATGGTTGTTTTGTGAAAGACAAAAAAATATGGAATGTACTTCTTAGAGGGACATATGAGAATGGTCTTTATAGGATAAAAGAGCTACCTAGACCACTAATTTTCAAGTCTGAGTCATTTAAGTTTTGCATAATATTTTATGTATTGAGCCAAGTATTTATAAGGTTCATTGTAGGTTAAATATTATGTATAATTCCTTATAAGATGAGTGGCATGGAAACCTTGTCCATCAATCTAAAAAAAACTATTTTAGTTGTGATAAAAGCATTATAATTTAACTAATTTTTTCAATAATTAATTAATCTTATGTGATGCTTTCCAATTCGAAGAGTCTCATACTTTATCGTATCCTAATTCAACCTCTTATTCTGGTCATGTTTTAGACCTTGTTCACATAAATATTCGGGGATCCTTACCGGTGTAATCGCAATCATGTTTTAGGTACTACATCATATTCCTAAATGACCACACTAAATGTACGCGAGTTTATCCATTAAAAAATAACAGTCATGCTTTAACATTTTCAAGCTAGTTCAATTTTTTTTTGAAAGAAAAAACAAATTTATACAGTCTGATTGGGAAAGGGAATATATGTAATTCTCTATACTAGCCAAAGAATCATGGTTTCTTCTACGAATCTATTCATTTGTCCAGAACCGTGACGATAAAAGAAACCACAGACATGTGGTTGAAATAGGCCTAACCATTCTAGAACAATGTATTTTCCTATAAAATGTTGGAGATAAGCATTATTGACAGTAAACCTTCTAATTAATAGAATCCCAATATCTATCCTAAACAAGTTGTCTTCAAGACCTTTGGCTATGCATGCTTCTCATGTTTGAGATCATGTCAGTCATATAAAATCCAATTTCTCTCTTTTAAATATGTCTTCTTAGGGTACAATAAGTCTCATAGAGGATACAAATATATATATATATATATATATATATATATATATTTCTACATACATAGTCTACATATCTAAGAAGTGTTATTTTTAATGTGGTAGAGTTTTAGTTTTCTAATGGATTTCCAAATAAAAAAAGATACGAGGGTCAATGTGTTATGTCTTATTTGTCATCGTTACCTAACCTCCTTGAACAATTATTGGCATGTGGTTCATCTAAATTGTCTAGACCTATTTCAAAAAATCTATCTAATCAACATCCTAAATTAAGTCTTGATCCATAATCAAATATGGATACCATCTTACCAAGCTAAAAAAAACACACACAACTCCCTAACTCGACCACAAAGAATCATCTTACTCAAACCACTACCCAAATTCAAATAACTACCCTATAATAGAACCTAACTTTTTCTAATCTAGACATTGTCCCAAAATCACTTATTTTATGCAATGTACGTGTATGAAAATAATAGTAGATAATGGTGTTACTAAACCCAACTTATTCTATATTGGCTCTACCATCACTACTGAGGCCTTAACTAAATAACCTACAAAGTATTCAAAGGTTGTGTGCTATCTTAGATGGATACATGCTATGAAAGATGAGTATAATGATCTAACTATGAATAAGACATGGTCATTTACTCCCTGGTCTTCTACTTTAAACCTTATGAGGGTGTAAAATGGGTTTACAAGGTTAAACATAACCTATATGGTTATGTCTAACGTTACAAGGATATGTTTTTCACCAAAGAGTTTCACAAAACCTTTGGTATAGATTTTTCAGAGACATTTAGTCTAGTATTCAAGGCTTCAACTGTCAAATTGTTACCAACTACAACAATTTTTAAGAATTGGGATGTTAGGCAAATTGATATTAATTATACCTTCCTAAATGGATCATAATTGAGACTCTTTACATGACTAAACCATAAGGATTTAAGATCTATATAAATCCCTCATATGTGTGAAAACTTCACAAGGCACTTTATGGGCTCAAGCAGGCTCATAGAGCTTGATACTTTAAAATCAACGATACTTTAATTGACTGCAGTTTTCAGAATTTAAAGATAGAATGTTCAACGTGGATGATATTATTCTCACATGTAATTAGTCTACTTACTTAGACATTTTTACAGCAAACTACACTTGAAATTTACCTTAAATGACATAAGCTCACCCCATTTATGTATAGCAGTGTAAGTTCATCGTGATACCATGTGGTTCCATCTTACACAAGCAAAATATATCCATAATATACTTGTGAACCAACGCCTTTCAAGTTCTAAGTCATGTCCAACTCCACTAAGTGTTAGCCAGACACTTTCTATTGGTGAGGAAAGTCTTATTCTAAATCTTATAAAATATCGAAGCACATTGAGAGCATTATGATATATGACTCACATAAGACCTAATTTTGTATTTACAGTATATAAGTTAAGCCAATTTCAAAAAAATACCTACTAATATTCATTAGAATTTTTTTTAAAAAATACACATGTACTTATCTGGCACTACGTAACTTGGTCTTCATATAAAACTGAGTCATCATCTTCATTTGTAAGGATTCTCTGACGCAGATTGGGCTAGCTCCCCTGATATTAATGTTTTGTGCATATATATATTGTGTTTATATTGGTGAGACTCTTATTTCATGGTCATCTAAGAAAAAAATATAGTAGCCCGCTCAAATACCAAATCTGAGTACAAGGCTCTTCCCAATATTTCTTCTGAACTCATTTGGTTATGCTCAATTATGTTGGAGCTTCATCTTCCACCCACACAACCACCCGCCAGATGTTGTGATAATTTGGGAGGTAACTCTTTACCTTCCAATCCAGTGTTTCATGTATGCGCAAAACATATTGAACTTGATATATATTTTATCTGTGACCAAGTACTCCAATGAACACTGGAAATCAGGTATGTTTCTGTTAAAAAACAAAGAGAGAAGTAGCCGCAGGAAGCGGCTTAAAGAGACAGAGACACAGTGGGGGCATAATCAGCTACTAAGAAATATCAATCTTTTTTGTATTGAACTATTTTGTTATAATCCAAACCCAATTAAGGCTCTTAATATATAGAGAACTTAGAGGCCTATACAAGGAAACTTAATACACTGAATATTCTAACACTCCCCATCAAGTTGTGTAGTGGGATCACCAATACCCAACTTGGATAAAACTGATTCAAATGTTCTTGCAGTAACCGTTTTTGTCAGGATGTCTGCCAGTTGGTCTTCAGATCTAACAAACAAAAGTTCAATTGTCCCATCTTCAATCTTTTCTTTTATGAAGTGCCTATCTATTTCAACGTGCTTTGTTCTATCGTATTGTACCGGGTTCTCTGAAATCTTAATCGTAGCTTTATTATCGCACATTAACTGAGTTGGACACTTCAGATGGGATCCGATTTCTTTCATTATCTTCTTTAACCAAAGTATCTCAGTAATCCCCTTAACGATTCCTCTAAATTCTGATTCAGCACTTGACAGTGATACTACTTTCTGTTTCTTACTCCTCCAAGTCACCAAGTTACCTCCAAGAAGAGTAAAGTAGCCAGCAGTTGATCGCTTGTCGTTAGGATTCCTTCCCCAATCAGCATCTGTGAATACTTCAACATCAAGGTGTCCATTTTTTTTTAAAATTATGCCTCTTCCTGGTGTGCCTTTGAGATATCGAATAATCCTCATTACTGCTTCCATATGGTGTTCCTGAGGATGATGTATGAACTGGCTAACTACTCCCACCGTGTATGCAATTTCGGGTCGAGTGTGAGCCAGGCAAATCAATTTTCCCGCCAACTTTTGGTACCTTTCTTTACTCGCTAGTCTGGCCCCTTCAATTATCTTTAGTTTGTGATTCACAACCATAAGAGTGTCATTTGGTTTGCAATCCACCATGCCAACTTCAGCTAATAAATCCAATATATATTTTCGTTGGGAGATATAAATCCCTCCTCTTGACCTAAGAACCTCGATTCCTAGGAAATACTTCAATCCCCCAAGGTCTTTCATTTCGAACTCATTGAAGAGGTTTTTCCTAAGAGAGCTAATTTCTTCTTCGTCATTCCCCGTTATAATCATATTGTCGACATATATTATAAGACAAGTGACTAATTCTCCTCTCTTTTTGTAAAACAAGGTATGATCCCCATTACTCTGTTTGTAGCTATACTATTTCATTGCCATTGTAAATTTCCCAAACCAAGCACGAGGAGACTGTTTGAGCCCATATAATGCCTTGTGGTAACACACAATTCTCCCATGTACCATTCCTTTTTAGAGCTTCCATTTCGGTATTCATTGCCTCATGTCATTCAATCATCTTCTTAGCATCTTGAGCTGTTTTAGGATTTGTTCAGAGAGAATAGTAGCTCAAAACGCCTTTGCAATCTTCGTCATTCCTTTCTTGTCTGTTTTTATCGGATATGTAGAAGCACGAGGAACGTGTTCCGGTGAATACAGGTTAGGAGGAACCATTCTATTGTTTCTTGGGGGAAGAACCAGAGTTTGATTTTCAACAAATGAACTTCTTAAAATGCCATGGTCAGTAGCATTTTGTGAATTATGACATTGTAAATTGTTTACCTCTTTATGGACATTTTCTTTGGCTGATTCGCTGGTAGTATCCATGGCATTTATTTCTTGTTGGACATTGTCTTCGGGAGAATCATTGGTGGTAAGAACTGCATCGTCAGTCTCTTTTATGTTGGAAGAGGCGTGTTCGGTGACGCCATCTACCGACTATGTCGACACATCCTCAAAGTAAATTTCATATAGCAACCATTTGAGTATTCACTTACTTTCTCCCCCTGAGCACGAGATTGGTGGTCAAACAAATAATCAGATTCTAAGAAGTCACAGTCCATGGTGACATGGATTTGACAAGTAACCGGATTGTAACACCAATAACCCATTTGATGGACACCGTACCCAACGAATACACACTTTTCAACACACAGATTAAGTTTGTTTCGACTAGTTTTAGGGATATGAACAAACACCGAACAACCAAAGACACGAGGTGGTAAGGTCATAACAGATGGAATTGTAACTTGGGTGGCAAGCATTTGTAATGGAGTTTTATTTCCTAGACATCAGGTTGGTAGATGATTTGAAAGATACGTGACTGTAGCAAGAGCTTCTGGCCAAAGAGAATGAGGAACTCTAGATTCAATCATAATAGCACAAGTTTTTTCAAGTAAAATACATTTTTTCGTTTGGAAGTGCTGTTTTGTTGAGGTGTGTTTGGACAAGTGGTTTGATGGATAAGACCGTTTATTTTGAAAAAATTATGCATTGTTTGGTTGACAAACTCTGTTCTATTATCAGAACGGAGAATCTGTATTTTTTTTCAAATTGAATCAAAATCATTTTGTAAAAACAAACAAATATTTCTGGTACTTCCGATTTATGTTTCATGAAGTATATCCAAGTCATTCTTGAGAAATCATCCACAAATAAAACAAAGTATCTGATTTGATTGTTAGTGAAATTTGGTGCTGGACCCCAAACATCAGAATGGATTAGCGAAAAATCATAATCAACTCTAGTATTACTTTGATTAAATGAGACCCTACGGTTTTTTGCAAGAATGCAGGTTTCACATTTCTCATGAATGGAATTATTCAAAAAAAGACTAGGAAACAAACTTTTAAGATAGCTAAAAGAAGGATGACCAAGTCGTCGGTGCCATAACCAAAGTTGCATTTCGGTTGTTCCGTGAGCAAGCATGGCATGTCCCTTATGAACTACCTTATCAACATAATATAGACCTCATTGTTCAGTACCATGCCCAATGATCTCCTTCGTACGAATGTCCTCTAAAATGCAAAAAAATGGATACATAGGAACCACATAGTTGAGTTGTTTTGTCACTTGACTAACAGATAATAACTTTAAGGATAGTGAAGGAATGTAGAGGCAGTTTTTAATTTCTATTTTTTCCGAAAAAATAATTGAACCTCCGCATTTGACTTCACAAATATCTCCACTAGCAGTCTCAATATGGGACTTCTTTGGAGATGACATGTCACCAAAGTCTTTAGGATCATAAGACATGGTGTCTGTAGCCCCGCAATCAAAGATCTAATTCATTGATTTCTCAAACCCTTTACCTCCAAGTTTTTCATAGGAGTTCGCCGTCATTCCTCCGAAACCAGGGCCACTTCCTTGCTCATTTTTAGTCGGATCTTCACCACCACTTGTAGACGAAGCCCGTTTGACATTAGATCTGAAACACTAGTTATTTTTCTCCTTATGACCGTCCTCCCACCATTCTGGATAGCCAACCAGCTGGAAACATGTCTCTTTAGTGTGTTTCTTCATCCCACAATGAGTGCAATACAACTTGGATTTATCTTCTTTCTCTTTGGATCGAAATTTAAACATCTGTGCAGAATCTTTAGCAGCCAAACCCATTCCAATTTCAATCGAGTCACTATCAAAAGAACTTGATTTTAGTATATTAAGGCTGGCCACTTCCCTTCGTATTGTAGTATATGTTGTTTCCATGGAAGGAAGAGGATCCTTTTTCAGGATATCTCTTTTGTCTGGTTCCAGCTTGTCATTAATCGTCATTAGCAATTGACAGAGTCTTTGTTCTTGAGTCTTCTTATTGTAGATCTGAATGTCTTCTGATTCTTTCATAAGGTTCAGATCTCGCCTATCTATAGACATCCAGATGTTCTGCAGTTTGTTCCACAAGTCTTCTAGTGTATCGGACCCTTGCCTTAATGAATTACCCTCTTACGAAGGTCAAACACCTGTAATGAATCTGTACCAGAACCGTATGTGGTGTCTAACCCATCCCAAAGGGCTTTTGCATTTGGATATTGCGAGACATTATTCACCAAGCTGGATTCAAGATTATGGATAATCCATGTGAAAACACATTGATCATCCTGTTCCCACCCTGTATATGTGTTGTCAGTTTTGGATGGAGGTGTCGGCTCCCCTGTAATGTGAGAACCTCTCCCCCTTCTCCCAATTGCTTTATTCATCAGGTTTGCCCATAGGGCATAGTTTTCACCACCGAGTTTAATCCCTAGGGATAAATTCTCAGGGTTAGTTGTTTGTTTTTGTGTTCTGCGACCATTTCTTAGAATAGCAGCAATCTGCATTGTTAATTCATCAGGGATTTGACTGACCACGAATTCATTGCCAACCATATTTTTTGAGGATGTTCAGAATTCCCAAAATCACACGTGCTCTGATACCATGTTAAAAAACAAAGAGAGAAGTAGCCACAGGAAGCGGCTTAAAGAGACAAAGACAGAGACACAGTATGGGCATAATCAGTTACTAAAAAACATCAATCCTTTTTGTATGAACTATTTTTTTATAATCCAAACCCAAGTAAGGCTCTCAATATATAGAGAACTTAGAGGCCTATACAAAGAAACTTAATACACTGAATATTCTAACAGTTTCCTCTCATGGCTAGACCATTGATTACCTCACTAAACCTATATTTTATTCATGATTTCCTTTCCTTTGAGACAAACTCATACTTGCTTTCTCATCATTTTTTTATGGGAAATGTTATGAAACAAAATAATGGTGAGTTGAATATTGATTTAGGAAAAAAATAAAATAAAATAGCTATTGAAGAAGAGTTTAAGAATGGGGTTTTGAAGAGGAAGAAAACTTGTTGAGTAGTTTAAACAGAAAAGTATTAATTTGTGTATACACCTAAATAAAATGGTACCCTCAATTGACGAGCTTCATTTTTTTTTCAAAATATCCTTTAGATGCGTCAATATGTTGGTTTAATACTCACTTATCTTAGTTCAAAACTCTAGACTACATCTTTATTTTACCACAAAATTACCATTATCTTTTTTGTAACTGGACTTACTGTCTACGTCTTCTTATTCTCTATCTATCTTATTGTCTTCTTATATTTATCCAAATATCTTAATTGATTTAAATAATAGATCCACAATAAACTTGAAAATAAAATATATGATTAAACAGTTATGTTATCAAATATTTATGAAATTAAAATTAAAAGATATAGGCAACAATGCATGTAAACAACATTCGTAAATGTAGTAGTAGAAACTATTTGCATAATTAGAAGAACATGCATGTTAAAAATATGATTTGCTTAATTAGAGTTAAATAACTTGCGAAACCATGATTAGTAATAATTTGGCAAGTCGAGGTACATAACTTTTGAACAAATACGCTAACATACGTGCAACCCTTTAATCTTTTTTAATGAAGCAATTAATTTATCCTTGTAAATTTTTTCTAGTGCATATTACTTTAAACAACTTGAAATTAAGTTTATGTCAAATGGTTTCGCTGCTACTGTTGTGTGTTTTATTTAAAATGACTACATCCATATGTTGCAAATATTCAAAAATATGATTAAAATTTATTTTTAAAATAGGTTTATATTAAGTATAAAGAGGTTGATTAATATTTTCGAATGACATGTCAAGCAAATAGTTGTTCATAAAAATTACCAATTTCTTCATTATGCTTTAGCCCAATCATAGTTGTTAATTTTGTCGAAGTTTTAGTATAATAAGCCATTATTGTGGTGATCACGTTTCTGAAAGTAAAGAATAATAAAATAGAGCATGCATATAGTAAAAAGACGACAACTACATCACGTTTTACTTTATCTCATTCTGTTTTTACTATTATAGTAATTGAATCTTAAACAAAGATACAATTATTAAGTTAAGTGAGAGAGATATCAGTAATTTCAAAACCGAAACATATAATATTGTAAAACATGTATACGAAACTGCCAAATGTAAGTGTGCAAACACTTGTGTAACATAGTGATACCTAAACTAATAATATGTTGCAAAACGTTATTTAGATTTATTACCTTTAGCTTGTTGTTGGTTATTTGAGAGGAGTGTTTGTTTCTAAAAAAAATTTCATCGTCTTTGGTAAGTAGATGTTAATTATTCTATATTTATGTTCTTTTATGTCCATCATCTTGACCTCAAAATTATTTTTGGTAAATGTCATGAGTTTTGTGTCATATTTGAAATCAAATATAGATTTGACATTGTTCTTTTTAATCTTCAAATATATGTCACCAAACTTAAATAGTGCTCGACTAAAATCGTATGTTTATAACATGACTTATTAACTCCTAATGTTTCTTATATAAAACTTTTTTCTCTCCCAAATCAAACAATAATTTGAAGATAGTGTAGAATAGAATGTTTAGTAAACCCTATAATGTTATGCCCTTACTGTGAAGGAGTTTATTATATTCTCCAAAGAAAACATACCAGATCTAAAAAATATCGTACATCAATAATCGTTTCACAATTCATATTAATAGTTATAATATTATGTACAATATCAAAATCTTATAGTATGTGCAAAATTATTGTGTTATATTCTTTGCTAAATCAGATTATTATTTTATTTGAGAAATTTTGTTGTTTTGCTCTGTGCAAAACCACTATATTATATTATTTGTGAAACCAAGTTGTTGTATTATTTTAGAATATTTTCAACTATGTACTGATTTAAAATTTACAAACATCAAACTTTTTGAAATGTTAAGTAATATTAGTTTCAAAAAATATATAATTTGTGAGATGTTAATGAACATCTAAATGAGAAACCTACTTACAAGAACTACCATATGCGAAATCAAACAACTTGCATACATAATTAGTTTAAGAACTAAAAATAAAAAAGTACAAATTAATTTTTTTAAACAAAATTATTTTAAATGAGGATTGTATCGGTATATTATGAATGGAAAACCAGCATTGTATAAATGATAATTTTTAAAAAGATGACAAAAAAATAAATACCTCAAAATTTAATAAAAACTGACATTGGTCATACACAAAAAAATTAAAAGAATAAATGAAAAGTTTTGAAGTTTGAGGAAGATAACCTGTTTGAGAAAGATATTATGAAAGGATATGCACGTGCTAATATATAATAGAAACCGTTGGAATTCTAATATATATATTGATATCTTTAAAATTAAAATAATTCACGATGAGGAAATTAAATTTTATTTTTAATACTTTAAACGTGATATCCTCAACAAATGATAATTTTATTTTGCAATCAAGATACAAGTAAGGTTTCACACATTATGTATATTGTGTTTCACAAACGTCGAATCAAATATTACTTAAAATTACATAAATCAATTTTTGAATTTGGTAAATAATGTTTAACACATGTAATATGGTATAATAGGTTTTGCAAATGTAATGTGATACAATTAGTTTTATAAAGTTATATCGTTGCAATCAGTTACACAAATATTATATACAATATGTTTCACAAAGTTATATGAATACAAAAGGATTGACAATTAAATCATGTTATATATATATATGATAAATAAATTTTACTTATAAAATGTATACAATGTAAACATAAAATAATATATATATATATATATATATGCTTGAATTATGCATTATGGTGTGTGAAAACATATCAATCAAACTTACAAAAGTTAAACAATAAAACATGTTAGTAAAATCATGAACATTTAAAATTTGAAAAATGAGATCCATGGGTTTAATATTATACGTATGGAATTGTACTTCAACCGGAAGTTGTGTCATATACAACAACTTGAAAAATGAGACCCATGAGAACATTATAAAAAATTGTTTCCTAAAAGTCAAGCTATATATCATGTTACGCCGAAGAGCAATTAGATTCACAAATATGGTACGTATTGTAACATGTTTCACATATATTTAGTAAACCATATTTTAAAATTCAGACATAATGGTTATTAGCTTCACGAATGGACTATAACACATGTTTTCATTATATACAAATGTTAGTGTATTTCACAACTAAAGTAAAGCGGTTTTCCAAAATAAACATTATATCCATCTTTTGTTAAATCTTTAATTTTTGGAGAACAATCGATCATTAAAGGTAAAAAACTGTCAGAATATCGTAATCTTTGTGAACACTGGTAACGACCAACCGAATGATATGTCTTTATTCCATTTATACCATAGGTATATATAGTTGGCAAAGGTACACCACGACATATTTTGACCTATAAACCGTTGATGGTTACAAGATAAATAAAAAATGTGAAAGTGAATAATAAAATAAATATTTAATAACTTATATAAACACGTAAATGAAAGAAATTATCTTCTATTAGGTATGCAACTCCGATCCTTTGTGGTTTTGCAACCCTAACGGATGCCATTTTGTAGGTTATTATATCAATTCAATATACATGAAAAATTATTTACAATTAAAAGGTCGTTGGTCGGCAAACACATCCAATATTTCATTTGTCAACTTTTTAATGTGCAAAAGTGTTTAAAGTCATTATCAATTTCAATTTTGCTACCATAAAATTATAAATAAAACTCTTTATCATTTTGAAGCTAATTGTTTCTCTAACACCACACCATCCACTTTCGTTTCTAAACACACCAATTGCTACCAATTAAATCCGTAATGTAATTATGAAAGAACTCCCGTCACTTTAGTAATATTAGGATGCATGGATAATAGTATGCAACTTCCTGATCATATAAATTTTATCAATAATATATATCAAAGCAAGTTGACGATCGGTTAGTGTAACATATGACAACTCGCAATCGTTATCTTCTCTAATCGTTCTTAAAAATCCCAACACCCATAAACTCACAATTGTTCTCTTACGTAATCTTTCTTAAGCACAACATTCATTCGTAATCTTCTTGTTTCTCATTCACAATGAATAAGAATGCAACGTAAAATTTATTGGTGGAAGCAATCCTTATTATTTCAAACAATGATATCCTGTATTTAATAATGTTATATGTACTATCCATGATAAACACTTGGAGGAATGCCCTTAATAAATTTATGCTCATTGAGTGTCTAAAAAACAAGTTTGTTATGATATTGGATCCTTCGTTTCCGATCCTATACCATTGCATATAATTGTATGTTTGACATTAGAAAATAAACATTGCGGTTGTTAACGACCATTTTTTCAATAAACTTATTATTTTGAAGGTATTTTACAGATGTTAGAAGCATTCTTCAGATCGACCTTCTTTAGATTGTTAAATATATCACATAAATATACTCTCGAGAAGTTAAAGTTTCTACAAATATTTATTTGTTTCTACTTCAAATTTGTATGAAGACATGTCCTCGAAAATATATGACCGGTGCGTGGTTGTGTGCGCTAAAAACATGTTTAACGACCATATCCTATCATATTCGACCTAATGATTAATAAAGTTTTTTTTGGTATTAGTCGATTCTTATTTTTTATCTTTCTCATTCATAAATTTATTATAGTAGCGGATCTCTTGCATTGGTACACAAATATCAGGGTTCCATCTTTACAGACCAGATCATATGTTTGGAGTATAATTATGAAGCCAAGTTGTTTACCGGCCTCTTTCGCCCACGCAGTCATCACCTCTAGTATGTAACACTCGAAGGTCAAAAAATGATGAGCGTAAACCTATAATGGTAATACATAACCATCATTTATCTCTTACAACACAAAAACAACTAACAAGTTTTGAAATTTTATGGACGGTTAGTTTTTGCGATATAACATCGATATGTTTCACACACTAAGAATGTTGTGTTTCTCACATTAATAGTATTAGGTTCCATAGATGTTGTCATATACTATAGTATTACTATGTTAGGTTGCAAAATAATAAAAACATATATCCAACACTTAATCATGTGCATTGGAAAATTGTGAACAATTATTTATATTTTCTTAGTCTGCAAATGACGAGCTATGTCCTAGCTAGGCCGACCAAGATGTGGTAGTAGTCTAACAAGGTCGCGCGTCAAAAATGACATTGTATGTGTGAAGAGACTGCTACTTGGATAATGTTTTTCCAAAACCATTAACATAAGTTGCGAGCTACTCATACATCATACTTCAGCTATCAAGTAATCTACAACTCTAAAAGCTATAGTAGGGGCCAAAGTGTATAAGGGATATGGTAGTTTTCTTGATATGATATCCCTTCATACACAACTTGAAAAAATACGTGTGCTAATGCTATCGAGATATCTACCTTTGAGGTCTAATCTAGAACATGGTTTTAAGGCCTCAAGATACCTATGGTTGAGCCATGAGCCGACACAATCAGGACAAAGCTCATATCCGGAGCTCCAATGTAGAATACGGTGAGCATCGACACCATAAGGACTACACTAAACCTGACCGCCATCTAATAAGTCTTGTCTTCGATAAGCTATATATATATAATTCAATGCAGGGAAAACATGTGAAATGATCATATATGCAACAGTCAAGCATACCTATCTAGTGACATAATATAGACAACCCTACCTATAAAACCACGTAAAAGTATTTGTTGATGCCTTCAATACTTCTATTAACCCACGATGTAGTTAAGCGAGTGCACACGTCCTTCAAGCATACTCTTCTAATCCTATCATGTCATCTAGAGCCAATAAATGACTATATTCACAATCTTTTGGTTGTTATCAACGAAGATGTTGCATCTGAACAAGTACATGATATAAGCACGTGAAGTAGGTGCGACTATTTATATTCGTATACACAGATGCCTCAAAGTGATCTCTCAACCATATCATATCAAACCCAACTATTTTTTCCTCTCCAATTCTCAAAAGATAACAGGTTTTGAAAGACCCAACAATCAGGACACACTTTGTACACATTTAGTCACTCGTCTCGATACTTTATGCTTCCAACATTCAACCTACCACAGAGAGTCTCGTCATAACGTATACGCCGTCGAAAGTGATGATACCATAGTTCGACAAAAACCTCATTCAACTGAACCAACTAATTAAACATATTATATTCATTAGTATATGGGTTTTCGTCTTGCCAATACTTCAAGGGTAACTAATAGTATAAAATTCCATATATTGACAATACAGGTTTTGTACTACCGTATACGGGAGTCTGCGCTGGTAGTTCAAAAACGCAAAAGACAACCATTTTAAAACTAAAATCAAAACTAATTTATATATATATATATATATATCACAATTAAATACCAATCTAACCAAAATCCAAACTAAGTTATTCCTTTTTATGTTAAAAGAAAGAAACACGTTTTACAATATAGTAATAGTCAATCTAGTTATAGGATGATAGTAAAGAAAATGACTTCAATAAGTGTTATCGGAAAAGGTTCGTTCTTGAAAAAAGAGACGAAAAAATTGAACAGTCGTAGAGTAGTTTCTCAGCATAGAAAAAAGAAGAAATTGATTTAAAAAAATATTCATATAATAAATAATGAGGAAACTACCCATAAATACCTAGTCAACTTTCAAATACCAAAATGGTACCCACTTTTAGACTAGTTCAATAAAATACCTAAAGCCATATTTTGGACAACAATACCCTCTAGGGTATAAAAGGGGTTTTTTTGGTTAAAACACACTTTTTTCACCTTCTAATATGACTTTTGGGTTCAAATTCCCTCCACTTTCACATTTCTAAATTTGAGGAGAGAGAAAGATGCAAAACGAGAGCGAACCGAAAACACGATTTTGAACCGAAACTTCTAGGACTCAACCGTCGACCATAACTGTTTCGGCCACCGTAACTTTCAACCCGATACCAATCATTCCATCTACTCGACCTTCGTCGACCATCCACCGGCTCCATCTCCGTCGAAAAGGTGCGTTCGAGTGATTCAAACCAGATTTTATCGACGTCGCCGTTTTCCGTACTGTCTTTCCGTGTGACTGTCATTTTTGTGTGATAAAACAAGATTTTTATCAACGTCACTGGAGTACTGACTGTCGTTGAGTTATGTATTGGACAGTTCTTCTTTCTCCGACGAGATTTTGTCGTTTCGAAATTTAGTTTTAGTACATAGTGTTACTCATGCGTAAATAGTTAGACATGGCTGGATGAAACTGGTTAGTTGTTGTTAGTGTCGATAGTGCCGTCCGACAATATCGATGGCACTGGTTAGATATTGGTTTCCCTACAATCGCAATGTCGGCTGGTGGAAGTACTCACGTCTAGCAACGTACAGAGTTAAGGTAGTTTTTTGTGCATATGCAGAGATGTTGTACTGATCTAGCAATGTGGACAATATTTTTGGCTGTATCTAGCAATGTCTGCGACTAGTCTACTGTCAGCACTGCACGTCTAGCAATGTAGTAGTTGAACTTGGTCACGTCTAGCAAGGTAGCAATGAAGTGAGTTCGATGTTGTTGTCGAGTTAGTTGCACCAGTGCTGTCTTCGATTGTTAATGTATATGTCCGCTGCTTAGTTTTATTGTTTAATTGTTTGATGAGTGAAATTGATATTACTATGAGATTGTTCTTGTTATTACTAAGTAGTTTTCAAATGGGAATGTTTGCAGGAAAAATGACTAAGATAAGAGTATTCTATAGGTCAGGCTTGGTAAGCATAATCAACCTACTAAGACATGATATCATTACATCTGAACACATAGAGGCTGTTAGAGGCTGTTAGAGGCTTGGTAAGCATAATCAACCTACTAAGACAGGATATCGCTGACAGAGGCTAAACGTGATGCTTTTGGAGAAATTGATTCGGGGAGGAACTACGAAGGTGTTGCGGAAACAAGTGAAGTGAGGAGTAGGAAAAGAAAGAAATCTGTTGCAAAAAAAAGTATAATAAGGAAGAAGAAACAGTTACACGACGGGTCTGGAACAAGCAGTAAAAGGAGTTTGAACACTGAGGTTGAAGACAATACAACAACACCAGAAGAAGCATAGAATTACGATGTTACATTGCATGAATTCATTGGGGAGAAGAAGTCGAGAGTTGGTACAAAAAAAGGGGAAATGTTGAAAAATAAAAACAACTGTAGGTTTAGTATTCCAAGTTTTAGAGGGCTGTCACAGTCTGTGCTGTGTGACAACAGGAAGCTGAAAAAATGAAGCCGGTTGCACCGGTTGAAAGCTAAAAACAAAAGGTTATAAACATCGCTTGAGGAGAAAAATGAACAAGTGAGTATTCCTATATTTTTTAAGCACTAATAACGTTTATAGGCTGTATCTATATAAGTTGGTTACACTGTATATAGGAAATGTTTAGATGTTGTATCTAGCAACGTTAATGTGATGCATCTAGCAATGTCAATATGATGTAGCTAGCAATGTTAGTAGTCTAAAATATTTCGTATACTCGTTTGATACAGGTTGAAAAATTGATGAAAGACTTGAATGAACTGAAACAGAAGCTCGAGGTGGAAGAGGAAAGTGTGGATGGTGAGGATGAGGATCTGTTGAACACCTTATCAATGCTATTTTGTCGTGAAGATGACGACGATCTTGAAACTGTGGCTACCAATATTACTGAGAAGGTAGTTAAGGAAACATTGGTTTACCAATCTCGGAGGCATGGATTTGTTCCCAAGAGGAGCCAACAAGTTTCGGAGACAAAAAAAATAATAGAAGAAGAGGATGTTGAGGCGGAGAAAACAGCGGAATAATATAACGAGTTTGAGACATCTGAGACAAAATAAATTGAAGTATCTGAGGAGGAGAAGTTAGAAGGAAATAGAGGGTGTGTTCACTCTGAAACACCTGTTGAACCAAGGAAAAAAACTACTACACCGGAAGCTATTGCTGTTGATGTCACTAAGAAGCAGAAAAGGACTACAATACCTGGTTGTGACGCTGGTAATGAGAAAGGGGATGTGGCAGCAGACTTATCACCCCTAACTCATCCTGCCGGTATGCAGAATGAAATTTTCTTAGCCGAATAGGGACACAGAGTTGGAAACAACGAGGTTGATGAACAAGAGCTAATGGTGGACAAAGGGTGCAACGAAGGAACAAAAACATCGAAACAACAGTTGGAGAACACCGAAGAAGCCGTAGAGGAAGGACAGAATGCAGAGACAGGTCAGGAGAAAGAAGAAGCTGACAAGCAGGAAGTTGTGGCTAATGCAGATCCAACCAAGGAGATTGAAGAAGCACATACTGAGGTGGATAACGCAGCAACAGAAGTCCTGGGACCAGAACCTGTATCTGATAAGGTGGTGGAGAATGTGGCTGAAGATGTAAGTGGATCTTAAAATCGTTAAGATTCATAAATATTTAGTAATATGTTTTGGCAGGTTTTGAAATGTTCAAACTCTAGGTTGGATAATATTTAAGATAGGTTGTTGTTTTTATGAAAATGTTGTTTTGACAGTATTAGAAAAGTTTAAGACATGATTTCCATCATGGCTCAATGTTAATTAGTAGATTCATGTTGAACAAATCGTAACCACAATATGTCTGAAGTCTAGCAATTACAAAATAAAGGAATACCGTTTTCATATCAAATAAATCGCAATCACACTATGTCAATATGATTGTCGTATATAGCAATGTCTATTAGGCGAAAATCGTAACCCTCAACTAGTAACTAGACTAGAAATGAGACTTGAACTAAACTCGCAATGTATGTTGATGATATTGTTATGTTCTGTTATTAGGAAGTGCAAACAACGACGCCTGAAGACACGCGCCAGTCTACTGTACAGACGTTCGCGTACCATGGGATTGAACAAGCAGTAAAGTGTAAACAACTATCACAAGCTGTCTCTCCAGTAAAGGTAGTTCCAATTATCAACAAAGAACAACAATCCGCAGCAAAGACTGAAGTTATTACACGCGATGAAAAACTAAAACAGGTCGAGCCATCTTCATATGCAACACCACTACAAGATAAAGTAGCATCTAACGATCTGATTGTCAGATTTGTTACACTGTTGGCTGACAATAGTTTTGTAGACTGCACTCAATCATTTTACGAAGAATGTGACAAGGCTGTTGAAAATTCAAACGAGAAGAGACGTACACTGGACTCCATCGAGGAAGAACAAACAGACGTTGACGTAAGTAGATCTCTTGTATTATCAATCACCTTCAAAAAGTAATGTTAACAGTTTAATTTGATGCTTTATTATAGGTGCACGTTGATGACATGCCTACGTGGACCTTACTTACTCCGACACAGGTAAAACAACAACAGATTGCGGTCTTAGATTGGCCGTTCCCTACAGAGAAAAAAAAACTCATCAATGTCAGTGAGTACGAGAAGGTGATGAAAATAAACAACGAAGAAGAACAAGAAGATCCAGAAGTATGGTACTTGCCAATGTCGGAGTTCTCGTATAAGGTTTTTATTAGTGTGACCGAGATAATGGAACTGCCTAACAAAACTCAAGTCGACTTCAAGGTAATAAGGTTTCTGGTTATATCTAGCAATGTGTATTTGTACGTCTAGCAATGTGTCTTTGTACGTCTAGCAATATTAATATGCAGCATCTAACAATGTCTTAGTATAAGGTACCTCAATAAAGTTACCGTCTAAGTTGTCTACCTATACATCGTTAGTTCTTCTTTTCATTAATTGTCATTTACCTGATTTAAGCTTCTAATTGTGTTTTAATAGATACTAGATGCTTTGATATATAAGCTGCTCAATGTTAACACGTCCGGCGTGAACAACGTTGCCCTTGTTCCTTTTTGCACTGTTAACACGTCCGGCGTGAACCACTAGACGCTCCTAGTTATAGATATGAAGAATGGGACTGCTAGTAGCTACAACCCACTGTTGCCATGGAGCAAACACATTCTCGATAAGACGAAAAACACGGCCGATGCTCTGGTATAAAATTAAATGCTACTAATATATTGAAAGTGTTTGTGGCCATATCTAGCAATCCCATAGCAACGTATCTAGAAATGTGTTAATCGAGTTGGACCTAATCTCTTGGTTTTTATATCTATCAATGTCGAATATTGTATCTAGCAATGATAGTAGTCGTAAATAACAATGACATAGCATCGTAAATCGCAATGTAACGTTGGATTACTTGATTTTTTAGTTGGCCTATTGCATGAAGAAAAAATACATACCTCATGTAAAATGTGGATACAAAATAAAGACAATGAGAAATATACCACAGCAGGAGAAGGGGAGCCTTGACTGCGGTGTTTTTGTTTGTAAGTACGCAAAAGACATCATTCAGAAAAGTGTATGTTCCTCTGGAATATGGAAAGGAAATGCCCGCCGAAACAAGAGCGTAAATATTTAAGCATTTCCTAAATGATCGAAACACAAACAGACGGTGGTAGTATGTAATTCATTTTTTGGGAGCAGGATGTATGATTCAGTTAACAAATGATGGGCGTATTAGACAATTAATCTGAACTTATTAACAAACTTTTGTTTTACTACCAATTTTAATAGTATTTCCACCAACAGAAATGTTTTCCTAAACTACCTTGGAAGATCCTCATTTTGTTGTATGAATAAATTTCACATCACTTTTACATCCTTCAATGCTGTATAAAGTAATTTCTATATTTCGTATCTATCAGAGCAATACTCAAATATCTAGCAATGTCTATATTCGTATCTATCAGACGTATATTCAAGTATCTAGCAATGTTATATGTCGTATCTATCAGACTATTATTCACGTATCTAGCAATGCCAATATATCGCATCGATCAAACTTATACTCAGGTATCTGGCAATGCCTATATTTCGTATCTATTAGACTATTATTCACGTATCTACCAATGTCTATATATCGTATCTATCAGACTAATACTCAATTATCTAGCAATGCCTATATTTCGTATTCATCAGACTATTATTCACATATCTAGCAATTTCTATATGTCGTATCTATCAAACTTATACTCAAGTAACTATCAATGCCTATATGTCGTATCTAGCAACTATATAGTGCTGCATCTAGCAATGTCTATATTTCGTATCTATCAGACTTATACTCAAGTATCTATCAAAGTCGTTACCATGTGTCTAGTAATGGCTATATGGTGTCTCTAGTAATATCAGTATAACGTATCTAGCAATGATATATAGTTGTGGTTTTAAATTTCAAATATTATGTATCTACCATTATCTAATAGGCGTAAATCGCAATGACATATTAATGATGGACCAACTATATTACTGGACTCATAGATAGGTTTATTGGTAGACAAGTAAATTAAATGAGATCAAAATGACTGTTAACTACACCCATCAGTGATTAAAAGTAAATGTTTTAATCCTATTGGTTAGCTTGATAGTTGAAAGACAAAGGTAGATGAGTTGAATGATTACATGCATTAATTAGACGTGTAATATTAAATTTCTGAAATTAATTATAGTTGTTATATGGGACGTAGCCTTGGGCATTGCGTTTGGCTATAAATAAGGGCTGATAGTTTAGCCTATTCATCTTACACTTCTCTGCAAAAGAAAAACACCAACCAGAAAACCACCAGCCAGTTTAGCTTACCTTGCAACAAAATAACTCTCGAAAATGGCATCATATTCACCAGAAACACCTATGTACTCGTCCGACAATGGATGGTCTACGGACTACTATACAGACAACAAGACCTACACGAGAACTACCACATTAGAGTACTTATCTGATGAGGAGGATAACCGGTATGTTTGTTCTTACGACCACGAAGACCCCTACGCTTCGTGGGATTCGTGGTCGCTGGACGACAGTTACGAGTCGGACAGTGAACAACTTTAAAAAAGGAAGAGACGTCGGGACAGCTGGGATTCGGATACGGGAGAGGACGATGATTCTGAGGAAGCCGACGACGAGAAATCGGAGGACAAAGAGGACAAAGAAGTTGAAGAAGAAGAAGAAGGATCTGAAAGGACAGATGAAGAGGATTCTGATTAGGTTTAAAGAAGTTCATGCAGTTTCCTTTCATTATATTTTTTGTTGTTATTTGTAATGTCTTTTTATGTTTTGATGGACTGATAACTTTAACCAACCTTCTGAGAAGTTTCATTTTTTGAGAGGGTTGGTGTATTTGGAAATTGTAATGCCTTGACTGATTTTCTAAAATTGTTATGGTTTTATTAGTATTTGTGTTGTCTATGTTATTGTGCATTTTTTTAAGATTTGAATGTTACACGTTAACATTGATAGTAAGAAGTTAAGTGAAGAAGTTGTAATGGAAGTTAGGATTCACAATTGCAATTTAGAGATAACTAATCTATCAAAAGAATATGAACCTTACAATCGCAGACAAAAGTTGTTGTATCTAGCAGCGTTGGATATGGCTGATAGGCACTTCTATTTACTAAAATGTAATTTAACCTTAACGCCTCAAATAAATCAATGTCAATCGCATACATAAGTATCTAACAATGTCAGACGTATGAATGTGAACCTTAAAATCGCATACATAAATTGCTGTATCTATCAGATGTATACTCAAGTATCTAGCAATGTTATATGTCGTATCTATCAGACTATTATTCACGTATCTAGCAATGTCTATATATCGTATCTATCAGACTTATACTCAAGTATCCAGTCAATTCCTATATTTTGTATCTATCAGACTATTATTCACGTATCTAGCAATGTCTTGCAATTAGATAACGAGTATATAACATTGTAATCGTAGCCTAACTAGCAATGCAGACATTAATAATGATAAGAATCATCGAATCAAACAGACCTGGTACATATCAATGTTAACAGTATCCAAAAATATAAGGAGTGCTTATCTATGAAAATCCAAATGTTACTAAAAAATAACGAACATAAGTTCAGAACGGAGCATCGCAGGACCTCATATTATGCCCTGATTTGAAACAACGACCACAACGGGACTGGCTGGTGGTTACCTCTCCTCTTGATGGAATACGTTTTTTTCTCGGCCACCCCGCTCGTCTTTTAACGTTCGGGGGATTAACCATTGGCTCTCCATCATCATTACCAGTACTAGCTTCACCAAACTCTATTATAGCCGGTATGTTAAAAGAATAGCTCGACCGGAAATTCGCAGCACTGAAAAAGGGCTCTACTAATGTCATTGGATCTTTGTTTAGAGATGCTATTGCATCCAATGCATGAGCGCATGGGAAACATTCTTGGTGCCAATAGCCGCATGTGCATTTGAAATCAAGGATGTTGACCACTATGACTGGGTCTGATAAAACCTCAAAATAAGAGGCAGAAGACTTGCAAACTAACCACATCCGACTGCATTGTACATTCCCTTTGAACAACTTGTCAAACTCGGGGTATAATTGTGTGTTCCAACTTAGACCTTTTGCCAAATATCGAGACATATGAGTCATAAGAAGAACTTTTTAATTGTGTGTTCCACTATAGGCAGATGGCACAACTTTTTAATCTGCGAATTGAATGATTCCACAGCTGTTGATGCCATCGCCGCATACCGTTTGCCTTTGACGTATGCCTGAGCATATTTTTCTCGTGGAAAATTGCTTAGAAATTTGTCAATACGATCACCCATATGGGGCGCAAACTGAGCAAAACGTTCATTAAAAAGGTCCATAGTCGAGGCATAAGCACAACTCTTAAACATCACTAGCATATTGTTTTTGTAGACTCTGTTAGTGTGTTCAAGAGCTTTAGTCAAATTCAGTATCAGATGGAAGATACAATATGCGTGGTAGTCATTAGGATAAAGAGTTGCGACAACGTTAATAATACCAGCATGACGATCTGAAACGAAAGTTATTTGGCGCCCTACCAAATGTGGTTTTAGACTTTCCAAAAACCAAAACCAGTTGTCTGAGTCTTCACTACCAAAGATACCAAAAACTACGGGGAATAGACCTGAAACGGAAACGATACGGGTGAACCATAGTACTACATTGCTTGGGTGAATGAACTTAAATCGCAATGTATATAAAACCTATCTAGCAAAACCATTCAGTCTGTTTAATCGTCAATATAACAGTATAAAATAAGTATAAATCACAATCACATCAAACAAACAAATCTAGCAACCTAGTTCTGCCTATCTAGCGTGTATGTTAAAATCGCAATTTAAACATAAAAAATCTAGCAACCTTAGCTCATGATATACATTTGAAAAAACAAAGCACATATGTAGACCAAAAGTGTAGTGAAAAATGAACTGACCGTTGTTTCCATCTTTTGCCACTACTGAAAGCAACATGCCACCATGCTTCCCTGTTAGATGGGTTCCGTCAACATACAGTAAAGGCCGGCACGAATGGAAACCCTCAGGACACGCCCCAAATGCTATAAAACAGCGACATAAAACATTGTCGGGAACTAAATCCAAATGGCACTCTGTAGTGATGTCACGACTCTTTAGTCTCTTGAAGTATGATTTTAGCAATCCGAAAGAGGTATTGCTATCTCCAAATACAACACGCCAGGCCTTCTCTAACGCATTCTACGATAGACGATAGAAAACATCTAAACCGTAGTCTTTCTTGATGGAGGACTGTATAGTCTTACCTGTTACTGATTGACAGTTTCTAAAAGAATCGTGAATTTCATGAGCAATGAAATCGGACGATAAATACCTGCTCTTCTTCTTTGTGAATACGGGACTGCACATATGGGTACTAACTAATATTTTTATGGTCATCAAACCGGTTTTAGAATTAACCGAAGCATAAAACCTCAATTTGCACCCGTCCAAATCTTTGTTTACACAGTAAACGGTGATCTTGTTAAAGGTATTATGCATGTACCTAAATGCAAAACCGTTCTCTAATGCATAACGGGATAATGATAACCTTAGACCTGCAACACCATCACCAAATGACTGTCCAACATCGATAATAGCTTCCGCCCATCTAGTTGTAGCAAGATTCCAACCCAATAAAATCGGTCTCCTTATTAAACAAACAATTATTATGAGCACCGCAAGAATAACTAATGATGTAGTTGCCTCTAACAAGACCCTACCATGTTTCCTCAACGTACTGTTGCAAATACTCGAAATTTTCGAATTCAGAAAGCTGAACAATAGCTGTTTCGTGACCAAATTTTAAAATGCAAACTTTTGGTTTCGACATTGTGTACCCTGAATTGTAGAAGTTTTGGTTAGTTTGTTGTAGGGCATTGTACAACAACTGAATGTGTTACACAGCTAAAACATGCCGAAATGATATATGTTTGAAGACATCTAAACAATGTATCATAACTACAATCGCAATGTATGTACACTAATCGAATTGATATATGTTTGAAGACATCTAGCAATGTATCGTAACCAAAATCGCAATGTCCATACTCACATCTAGCAACCACAGTATACATGTATAAATCACAACACCATACATCCGTTCTAGGTAGAATCGCAATGACCAAATGCAATGTAGGTATTCGTGCCATTAACAAATAAAACGCAGCCTCAGTCATGAACTATACCAACGTAGCAATCACAACATATAACACTACACATAAATTGCACCCTGTATCGGAAACTGACAGTACAACAATCGCAATCTCTAAAACAGAGCTGAAAAACTGCAGTTACTTACCGGAGTGTCAACGGAGCCTGAATCAATCCTTTGTTTCGACCAAAAATAGTTTGGCTAAACGATTTCCTGCCATTAACAGACATTAGCTACGCTAGTGAATCTAGTGTTAACATCAAAAATCGGAAAACAAGAATGCAGTTGCAAATGAAAGGCGATACTGACCTTTCGTTCTAACGTCGGAACTGGTTCACCGGTGAAGTCGATGATAATCTAGTGATGCACCGGTCCGAATATGAGATTGAGTCGACGGGAAATAAGTAGAAGAGGTAGTTCAGGGGTCTGATGAGGAGCTGGAGAAAACAGACTGAAAGTTTTGAGCTTCGTTGATACTTTCGGTCGTTGGTGATCGGAATGAGGCCCTCGACGGTGGTTATTTAGGTCGTCGATGGTTAGTTAGGTTCGCCGATGGTTAGTTAGGTTCAACAAAAAGAGTGTGATTACAGCAAGGAATTTTGAAACGAACAGAGGTTCTTGAAAAATGGGTTGTTTGTTAGAGAGGAGAGAGAGAGTGTCATAAATTCAAAATTTAAAATTAAAGAGAAGGTAGTGTAGCCAAAATGGTTCATTTTTTCTCAAATTAACCCTTATATACTAGGTTGGGGGTAATTATGGTATTAAAATTAAATTAGGTATTAAAAGTTGATATGTTTATTGAGGTGGATATTATGTGAATATTAACCTATTTTTAGGTACTAGATAGTAATAGGTTTGGCTAAAAAGTACTTAGTGTGTCATTCCCCATAAATAATTAAGGTAATTGTATCAAAAAGTTTGAATAATAATAATTAGGGTATGGCTATATATACCCAATTCAGGTTTAAGTATACCTAAAATCTTCGTTTGACTTTCGTTTGACTTTTTTTTACCTTTTTACCCTCGATAAGAAAATTAATATCCAAACTTCCATTAAGTAAAAAAAACTACTAAGTGTATCCTGAGTATACCCAATTCGCCAAATAACCTATTTCGTTATCTATACCCAAACAAAACATTATTCTTTACTGAATTTATGATCCAAATAGTATAGTTTTCTTAAAAATTTTGAAACCAAGTTCAAACTTCATAACAAAATCAAGAACATTCAACCTAAAACACAAAATCGATCATGACTGAAGCAGAACTAGGCATCAGTGTGGATGAGTTGATGTCGCCGGAAAAAAGGGATAATGAAATATTGCCAGAAAAAGAGTTGGATTCGCCGGAGAAGCCGCCACCGTCGTCGGAGAAGCACCCATCGCCGGAGGATAAGGTAAAAATTTTTGCCAGTGGCCCTTGCACCATCGGTTCCTGTCCATGAAACCGGTGGTGCGTAGGTGACGCACGACCGGTTCTTGGCCTTTGAACCGACCGTGCGTGACCTACGCACCACCGGTTCCATGACCAGGAACCGATGGTGCAAGGGCCACATGCCGGTCGGTACCAAGGCCTTAGTACCACCGGTTCTGAGGCCATGAACCGGTGGTGCAAAGGCCTCAGTCCGCTCGGTTCAAAGGCCCCTGCACCACCGGTTCATGGCCTCAGAACCGGTGGTGCACCTGGTCGTGTACGGCCGGTTCTGAGGCCAAGAACCACCGGTTCTAGGCCTCTTAACCTTCGGTTCGTGCAGATTTTTCGAAACAAATCAAGGTTTTTTCCGTTTTTAACTATACCTAAATGCTTATTGTGGTTTGTTGTTGTGTAACAGGGGACGGATGTCGCCAAGGGGACCGAGGCACCTTCCACTACTGACTACAGTCATTTGTTCTTCATTACCGAGTTCTACACACATGACGCGTTGATAAAATGGGTTACGAAGACAGGAAAGCTCTATGATATGGTTATCAACATAAGTCGAAGCGACAAAGTAAACAGTAGAAAATATCAGAGGATGTATTTCCAGTGTGAGGGGGGGGGGGGGGAAATATACTCCAAGAGTAGCAGAAAAAGACCGTAAACGGAAGTCTACAGGAACGAAAAAGATTGACTGCCCATTTCAGCTTCTCGGGTTAATGGTTGAACCAGATCAATGGAAGTTAGAAGTGAAATGTGGTATTCATAACCATGAGACTTCAAAACATCTAGATGGCCATTCTTTTGCTGGCCATTTGAATGATGAAGAGATGGAATATGTTGAACGGGCGACCTCCATTGGTACTAACCCCAGAGATATACTGAATGGTGTTAAGAAGTTGAACAAAGATAATGTTTCTACCATGCGGACCATCTACAATGCACGACAGAAAAGTAGGGTTTTAAAAAAGGCAGGTAGGTCACAACTATAGTTCTTGTTGGGGGAGCTTAAGCCACATAATTATTATAAATGGCATAAATCTGGTGAAGACGATGGACAAATCATTACAAATTTGTTTTTTGCCCATCCAGTCAGTGTTGACCTTTTGCGGACATTTCCAACAGTTTTGATAATGGATAGTACATATAAAGTCATACGATATGGTATGCCATTGTTCGAGACAGTGGGTGTGACGTGTACTGGATTGACTTTCTGTGCGGCATTTGCCTTCATGTCCGGTGAGAAGTTAAACAACTTCAAATGGGTGTTAGAGTGTTTGAAGTCGTTGATTTCCGTTCACGGAATTGAAGAACCTCGGGTCATCATAACCGACAGAGATTTAGCGTTGATGAACGCCATAGAAGTTGTATTCCCAGAGACAACACATATATTATGTCGATGGCACATAGCACAGAATGTTCAGTGGCAAACAAGAAAATACTTCCTCGAGAAAAGTGAGCATGTGAAATTTGTTTATACTTGGAAGAAGATTGCATATGCAGCATCATAGATTGAATTCGATTACGCCCGGCGGGACATGCTATTGGAGTATAAAGATTACCCTCTTGCAATTGAATACACTGAAAAATCGTGGCTCGATAAATACATGGATAAATTCATTATTTGGAAGACAAACAATAACTTGCATTTGGGACATTGCACGACTAACCGCGTCGAGAGTGCTCATTCTAACCTAAAGCGTTACATACGTACAAGAAAATTAAACTTCGAGTTATTTTGGGGGAGAGTCCATTCGCTTGTTGAAATCCAACATGCTGCCATTAGGTCATCGTTTGAGAAGAGTCGTTACATAGCATTGCATAAGTTTGCGGACAAACGTTTTGATGAAATTCGAGGCAAGGTTTCCCACATGGTGTTAGAACTATTTTTCGACGAAGTAGAGAAGTCCGAAGATAGCAATATGGTCGCTATTGAAGATGGGTCGGATGTTAAAGACAATGGCATCTGCATATGCGCTATAAAATCTACCCATGGTATACCTTGCTATCACCAGGTCCGCAAGTGGCGTAAAGATGGAATTTCTACCTCGTTAGATGCTTTTCACATCCATTGGACAAGGTTAGAAATAATGCCTCGTTCATTCCGTACGACCATGAAGATTCTCAAAAATGATCTACTAAAGCTAGTAACCGATGTTATGGAGACAAAAGATGAAAGCCGTATAAAACACATTTACAAGAAATAGTTTGAAATTGTTTATCCTGAAACATCCTCATTGCTAGAGCCATTGGAGAAGCAGAAACACTGAGGCCGCCCACAAGTGATAAGAAAGTTAGTTGTCGATACATCATCCACTAAACGGGACCAATACTTCTGGGAACACAAGCTAGATGAGGATAAGGCTAGTCATGACTCAGTCATGAACTCTTTAAAACCACCAAAAGTTAAAAAGGGTATAGCAGTTGCTAGTGCAAATACGATTCGGGCAAATGTGCCTAAAGTACCTCGTACCCGTAGTTCTTCCATTACCTTGCTCGCTAGCAACATCGTACAATCATCCATTGATAGAGTCACATAACTAATACACGACCCGAAAGGTTTTTTGTGTTGGTTTCCGACTCACTTCAACCCTTTTATATCGGGTATAAATGATGTTAAGGCAGATGGTCATTGTGGATATAGAGCAGTTTCATTTGGGTTGTATGGTCATGAAGAAGGTTGGCGAGGTGTTCCGAAGGCAATATACGATGAACTCATGGAAAACTATGACACATACAGCAAGATTTATAACGGTAAAGAGGATTACCTAAAGGTTGCATAAAGTATAAACTACTACGAGACACCAGCATCACCCAAATATTGGATGACAATGCCTGAAATGGGGATTACGATTGCAACCAAGTTCGAATGCATTGTTCATTTTATGTCACTCGTGGGGTCTCACAACTGTAGTCATACTTTTTTACCTCTACGCGGTAAACCCCCCATTATAGCCCAAAGACGTGCGATTGGGTTTGGAATTGTTGATACCAACCACTTCGTCAATGTAAGTCTTTCGATTTATGGCTATGTTTTTACTTACAACTATATTACTCAATTATTGGTTCTAATTTAAGTAGTATTAAACAACTATCAATTAAGCCCATTTGCCCTTGCACATGCATACATCCTACGTGGCATAAGTTGAAGAGTGAAGAGGCTACGTATTGGGAGCTACCAATAGTTGGTCGCTACAAAAAATACACGGAACTCGAAGGGAGAAAGCCAGTTTGTTCATTCCCAGAAGTAACTAATCTTGATGAATTTTAGTCGTCGATTTATATCTATTGGTCGGATTTATGTTCATGTTTCAAACACATTTATGTCTTTTGGTTGCTTTATGTCTTTTGGACGGATTTATGTTGTTTAGAACTTTGTTTACTTCATCATAATGTTTTGTACTTTTGTTATTTGACCGTAATTCATGAAATTTTCCAACTTATAACGATAAGCAACTAATCATTTCATAACTTAACATCAAACGTTACAAACAAGCAACAACAACATCGCACAAACATGAGTAGATAACTTGAGATTGAATAGACAGTTAGTCAAAATCGTAGCCTCCATTGTCACTGAGAATACGCACTGTTTCCTCCTTCATGGAAATTTGAGAATGAACGTATTCTGCCATTTCTAAAGACAAATATTCTGTGATCATTAAACCAAAGGAGTCAAATGCCTCGTTCCTAACTTCTGGGGGCTCGTTAAACACGAAGAACATCGATCCACTAGTTATAAACTTGTACCTCGTTGCTACCTCCTCACGAGTACGAGATTGAGGAATTTGTCTAGACGTAGACATTTTGTTGTACATGAAATACATCATACATAAAACTTCATCGAAGAACTCATCGGTATTATCGTCCGGCCGTTTGAACTTCACAGCTTTCGCAGCCTTGAGTAGATGAGCATCATCAAACACAATCCAACCCATTAACAAAGACCTCAACTATGTTTGAAGGAGAGTTTTGTGTGTTTGGTGTTGTAAGATAGACTTCTTTAAATAGAAAAATGAAAGATTACTTTGGCGGGAATTAAAGAGCGCGAAAAAAGAAGACGTGTGAAAAAAAACCGGGAAAAAATTCCAAGTTTCAATTGCGCACCATAAGTACTGTCTACTGTGTACCTATGGTGCACAGTGGAGTGTACCTATGGTGCACAGTGTGAGGCACAATCGGTGCACACTGCTGTGTACCCATGGTGCCATGCACCGACCGGTACATGGCATGCCGATCGGTGCATGGTACCATCGGTAAAATAGGGTGGTACCATCGGTACATGCCTTTTTTACCGACGGTACAATGCACCATGAGTACGCCTTCTACATTACCCATGGTGCACACACTGTTGTACCATTGGTACGCAGTAGTGTGCACCATAGGTACTACTAACTGCGTACCAATGGTGCACAATAACTTGTAATTTTTTAGAATATTTTTTGTTTTGGTTTAAAAAGGTAAGCCTTAGGGCATGGATTGAAGTGGGTTTGATGGTGTTTTTTTTTATAACGATTGAAGAATTTTGTTAAATTATTGTTATGGTTTAAAGGTTGGATGGTAAGAATGGTACGATTTATGTGTTTATCAGATTCTAAATTGTAATTAAGAATTCAAACAAAGTTTAACAAATCTAAAGGAAACGATAGAAATAACATAGTAGATGTCATAATACAAAATATGATAGTTCAACAAATCCTACGAATGGATAAACAACTACCACGTCCATGAAAAAGATAGATCACAACAAAGCTAAAACAAGTCCAATAATAAGGACAAACAACCAAGGAGAGAAGAGCTGCATGACTTGATCTCTCTACCTAGGCGCACCCGCTTCCCCATGATCTACAGGCATAGTAACAATCGAGCGAACATCGTCTAGCAATATGTCGTCCGTAGTACGTGATGGTGGAGTAATAGTATGCCAACCATACTCAGCCAGGTACCTCCAGTAGGTGTTCGTCGTAGACTGTCTATATGTGGCAATGGTAACGGTCAACCGATCCTCAGAAAGCAAGTGTTGACGCCAATCTAGCCATGCGCTCTCTCGCCACGTGTACCTCGCCAAATCTCATTTCTTGTAACTCGGTCGGAGTACAAGTGGGTGTTTAGGCTCATCCTGAACCCGTCCGAACTGGCGCATAACCCGATCAGGCATGTAGCCCTCGACCGTGCTCATCATCTGCAAAGGATAAACGATGGTGTGGATCTCATGCACGGGGAACTGGACTCTGATGTCCTGGTATGGCTCAAATATGACCTCTTCCAAAAAAGTAAAACACTTAGATTGTTTAAAAAAATAAAACTTAATATTAAAATGTTCATGACTGCTAAAATTTAAACACTTACATCTGTCTCATTCTGATCTGCAAGGAGAGTAAGAACAACCGATTTGGGGCGGATGATTTGCCCAACAATCCGCTTCGGTAGCCACTTCACAATCCGAGGCTCCCTCGCTACGTGGTCCGCATTCTCTGAGGCTCTAAACGCGGGGAAGTGGTCATAAATCCAACAATCAATCATAACTACAAGTCCATAAAGGTTATGTTTCAATGCTTTCGAAGCATCACCCAAACCACGAAAAAGGAATGCCAATGCACTCGTACCCCATGCGATGTCCCACAACACAAAATCCATATTCGCCAACCTGTACAAGTAGTCAGCCTTGACGCTTTTCTGACTAGTATCCGTAAAAATAGTGCAACCAAATAAGAACATAAGGTATGCTCGTGATACCTGGCGGATAGTCTCAGCATCAGTCTGCTCAACGTAGCGACCCCTGGTAAAAGTCTCCCGCAGCCACTTGATCTTGAAAGCCAACGCCTTTAGTGGACTATATCTCTGCACGGACCTCATCCACTGTCAAACCTAACATACTAGCATAGTAGTTGTATGCCTCATCACGTGGATCCGTGACTACATCCAAGGTCCGGCCGACTACAGGGAGACCTGTAATGCAGCTGACATCGTTGAGGGTAATCGTCATCTCCCCAAATGAGAAATGGAACGTGTTGGTCTCCTAATGCCAACGCTCAACAAAAACCTCATCAAGTACGGAGTGCGTGAAGTACTAAGGCAAGTGGGCTATAAAAGGACCGAAAGGAGTCCGCGCCAAATGTCACTGCACCTCTGGCTGAGCACTGAGGTCCCACATACGAAGCACATTATAATGTGCCTGTATGCCTAATGTAGTGCGGCCCTGTAAATAAAAAACTAAGTCAGAAAATAGTAATAGTAAAACCTTAGACTAGAGGTTTAATAGTTTGGTACTTACCTGTCCTATAAAGACGTGATACGCCGCGTGCTCCTTGTAGTCAGGAAACAGAGGTATCTTGTTGCATTTGAGAAATGCAAATGTCCTCCGCTGCTCCTCTGTGTGGATCACATCGATATGCTCCTCATCGATGGTGTCCTGCTCAGGGTCCCCAGTGGCATCCACCCTGTCACTAGCAGGTGGTGGATGTGTACTAGTATGCGCAAGGGACAGAGCTCTGCGAACGGGAGATGGAGATGGTGGATCACCAACAGTGGGAGGTGGATCGCTGCACCTCTCGCTGAGCACTGAGGTCCCACATACGAAGCACATTATAATGTGCCTGTATGCCTAATGTAGTGCGACCCTGTAAATAAAAAACTAAGTCAGAAAATAATAATAGTAAAACCTTAGACTAGACATTTAATAGTTTGGTACTTACCTGTCCTATGAAGACGTGATACGCCTCGTGCTCCTTGTAGTCAGGAAACATAGGTATCTTGTTGCATTTGAGAAATGCAAACGTCTTCCGCTGCTCCTCTGTGTGGATCACATCGATATGCTCCTCATCGATGGTGTCCTGCTCAGGGTCCCCAGTGGCATCCATCCTGTCACTAACAAGTGGTGGATGTGTACTAGTATGCGCAGGGGACGGAGCTCTGCGAGCGGGAGAGGGAGGTGGTGGATCACTAGCAGTGGGAGGTGGTGATCGGTGTGATGAAGACGTCTCTCGTTGGAGGAGCCTCCGCCTCTAGTATCATCGACTGCAATTTCTGTGGCTTTTTCTTTCCTCTTCCCATGGTTGATTCGGCGCAAAGACCGATCACTCTTTATCCTGTCCTCCTCCTCCTTAAGATGAATAGTCTCAGGGTCCTCAACTAAATCTCGTCCGCGCTTGGCATCGCGGACCCGCTCATCCTCGACGATCCGTACAGTCTTTATACTCTTCCCCGGGGGTGGCGCCCGTGACCCAGAGGGATACGCCCTGACCTACAAAAATACAAAACAAATCACGAAACTAATAACAGTAACATATGATGTAACCCACAAAATAAAAAAAACACTCTAATTCGCAACCAAACTCCCTATAGAAAGTAATTTCTTATAAATTTCATTTTTTTTTAAAAAAATGCAAAAGTAAAACCTTTAAAAGTCTAATTCAGCATTTTAAAAAAAAAACTGTGCACCATATGTACACATCAAGCCATACCGAGCGACAGGGGCACCTGTGCCGCTCGACACGGGCACCTTGTACCGAGCGACACAGGTGCTCGCACCGATGGTGCGCTTGGGCAGCACCATCGGTACGTATGCCTAGTACGGCCGCTACTGGGCATACGCACCGATGGTGTTGCCCAAGGTGCACCACCGGTGCCCTATGCCGACCATTTTCCAGCTAGCAACTTGGCTGGAAAATGGCCACTAAACCCTAATATTTTGCCTAATTCGAACCCTAAATCTAACCTAAATCATAAATTCTACCCTAAATCTAACCTAAATCTTAAATTCATACCTAAAACTAACAAAATTAACAAACAAATTTAGATTAGGGAACTTACGTAGGTGGTGGTGGAGGGTTTTTGTTCTTCACCATGATAAAGGAGGAGGAGGAGGAGTGGTGGTGGTGGCTCGCCGGAAAAATTGAGAGAGAAGTGAGAGTGTTTGAGAGAAGAGAGTTTGAGAGTTAGAGAGAAGTGAAGGAAGTGAGATAAAGTGTAGGAAAAATGTTGTGGATGGAAGTTAGTAAAAAATTTATTTTTGACTTATATACCTAGAAAAGAGTATTTTTGGAAAAAAATGGGTTGATCAACTTTGGGTATAATCTAAATTAGGTATACTTAAACGTGAACGAAGTATATATAGCTTGGCCTTGACCTAATAATTATGGTATAAATTTAAAAATGAAAAGAATTAACTTAATTTTGGACCAAATGGTGGGCCTCCGATACTCATACACCGGAGTGAAGGTCCAAATTTTGGCTTGACTCAGTATGTACAGTTAAGTATACGCGTGTCAGCAATGTTACATCTTTCCAATTGAAACCCTAGCTCTCATTCCCTATCTATATAAACCTTGTAAACCGCCACTCCAAATCTCCCGCAAGCATTTCAATTCGACTTCATATCTTCAGGTCTTGTAATTCTGATTTTAGTTGTTCTTTTTGAATTGTAGCTGTTTTAAGACTGGGACGGTGACGATCGACAATATGGTCTTGTTCGTCGTACTTTGCTAATTTTAATTAGCCTTGCCGAAATCTCCATTCCCGAGTCCCAGTGTCGATCCCCAAAATTTCATGTCCTCTATTTTTGCTCTGATTTGCTTCGATTTTGTTGTTGCTGTATCTGTGGCCAATGATTGTAACAAATTTTTAGACAAGCATATGTCTGAATCAATCTCTGTCGAAAATTTCTACGTATGAGGCCTGATTTTTTTTTGTCCGTTTCTTCTAAGAAACGTTGAATGCAAAGCCGATGATTAGAAATGGTAATGAAATAAATGTATGATACAATGTGATTACATACATTCCATACTGCCTTCCTTCTGAGGTTTATATTCTTTATATTTATATTTTGGAACAAGGCTCAGGTGGCGATGTTTGCATAGTTCACATGATTTTTCTGTGATTAAACTCATTTTTTAGCCTTTCGCTCCTATCTGATAACCCTTGTTTTACTGTTTGTGATTTTGATTTGGTTTGTGTCGGAGACAAATAAGAGTGTTGTAATTGCCATTTGTATTGCCTTGCCAACCATATCTATATATCACTTCCTATAGAGATAAAAATAGATTTAGTTTGATTTAGAGTGAGTGATGAAGAAAACAGACGGATTCCCATTGATTTATTCGTGAGATTATACCAGCTACTTCTGACACATCTACTTTCATTTTATTTATTTCACAAAGAGGAAAACCAGTGATGTAATGGTATATTTGCTACTCTTGATGGAGTTTTTGCTCCATCTGATGAATCATTATCCACCAAGATCTCTGAGGGTTTTCTCCTTTTTATGTGTATTTGCTACTCTTCATATATGCGGTCTCTTATGATATGGCCTATTCTTTTCTTCTCGGAATAAAAGAAACGTTTTTGGCTATGATTGTGTGATTCATGTTATTGTAAAATTATCAAACTTAAATGGGATAGCATCGGGTGAGAAATAGAGTTTTGTTTGATTCATGTTATTGTAAAATTTTTATTTTAGTTTAAAGAAAGGCTATAACATAAAGTGTTTTTTAGGATGGAATAATAGATAGATACGGCTAAACAATAAGATTGTTCTTCTCATTACCTAAACTTGTTTCTAAAGCCAAAAGGGAGCGTATCTAAAGTACAGAGTCTTTAGACACTTATTGTGATTAAAGTAGATATATTTAAAGCATTTGACAATATCTCTCACAATTTTATTCTAAAAATGTTCATTCCTTGATGGGGATTATTTTGCACATTATAAGATCTTCAAATAACATATTCTCTCTATGAAAGATATGGAATCAGATAAATTTCCCTTTAACCCCTTATATTTTCAAGTAGTTTAAATACTCTCTTTTAACTATACAATTTATCTCATACAACTTTAATTGTATTATATTTAGGCCTTTAACATTTCATATCCTTATTTGTATCCCCCTAGTTCTTATGAAAGTTAGTGAACAAAAACTAGTAATCATTGGAAACTGTAACCTTCTAATCTTCTTGTCAAAAGGATTTATCTCAAAAGTTGTTGTCCTCGAATAAAAAAATATTCAAATTTTTCCTTCAATATAAATCGTTTATCAAATGGTTCAAGAATGTCATGTCATATACTTGTCCTCCTCGAATGAACTCGTACACATGTTTACCTCGAAACTTGACCCTATATTCGCGCTTCGAATATTCATACGTAGAATCATGAAATGACCTTTTCATAATGGTCAGAAATGTTTGGATAGGTCTAGAAAGCACGTGATGACCCACTAGGTTTGCCATTATGTGTGATAGCTATTAGGTGTCACATTATTTGTATACAAACAAAACCCAATAATAGACACCACCTATTCCACTTCTCTGACCATTCTTTCTATTTCTCTCTCTCCCTCTCTCTCTCTATTTTCCTTTATACATACTTGTCTCAATTATTATTTGTGTTTCACAAATACCTTTTAGTGAGAGAAAATAACTGAGAGAGTCCTTAGCTACTTTCATATGAGGACCCAATTTCTTGGCTACCTTTGCCGGAAAACTCATGTTTCCCAATTAACCTTCAAATTTTATGAACAAATTTGAAGATTCTTATTCATCTTAATTAATGAAAAAAATATGTATTTACTAAAAAAACCCATTTTGGCCTTTACAATTACTTATGTATCAGTGAGAGGGTTGCTGAGGGTTGCTGAATACAAATCTGCAAGGGTAATATACAGTTCTTCTCAATTTTCAACTAAAACTATTTTTTACGATCATTTCAACCATAACCAGAGTTCCTCTAAGTTTCCAAGTTCATCTAACCCTGAAAGAATCCATTCACTGTAATCTCCTCGACAATCATCTTCACCAACACAATCTAGCTTCACATATATTTCTCCTCAAAACAATCGCAAAGTAACATAAAGCATATCCACTCACATAAGATCAGAAAAAGCTTCATCACTCATCAAGTTTAATCCACCTCGAACATCACGCAAGTTAATTCCTCGGATTAAGCCAAAATCTCATCTCTCCTAAATTTTTCCTGTTAAAAAGAAAGCATTCATAGTTATGCGAGATATCGAGGCTGATAATCCTTCATAAAATATCACCAATAAATTTGCACCACCATTTCCTACCCCTGAGGGATATTGTTGAGACCAACATGGAGTCACAAAAAACTCCCTCAAATATACAAGTAGAAAATCCAGCGTCGAACCCGAATCCTCGATTAATAGACGAAGTTTCTAAAAAATAAGTTGATTCATAGGCCACTATGTCTAATATCGAGTCTAATAGAAGAACTGGTGTTGCATCTGATACTGAAGATGATGCTTCGAAGAAAGGGGCAGTTAGGAAAAAGAAAAAAGAAAAAGAAGGCTCTAGTTTAACTTCCTGAGGGTATTGCTGCTTCACTAAGTGTGAATCTAAAAACATTACTCCTGGAATACATCATGGCGCTGAAAAACGTGTCATATATTTATTATAATGAAGATCAAGCTGGTCGTCTGAAAAAACAATGAGGAATGCAAAATAACATAACACTTTAACTTAAAAAAGAGAGGAAGACTCCACTTGATTGTGGAGTTGATGAATTGGTGGTCTATCCAGAGATCATCAATTAGGATCTTTGGTTCCCATGGGATCTGATGATAGTGGAATACTTCAAATCCATGGACCTCTGCCCTACACAAGTTATACCAAATTTTTTATTCACACTCCTATGAGTGATTATGGCTTTGAGACTAAGCCAAACCTCTCTCTCCATAAAAAAACTTTATCGTCATCACTGGTCTTTCGAAGGGATTGGTACTGCCCTTCTACTATCTAATTCTCGTCGATGACTTCAAATTAATCGAGGATATGCTTCAAAAATAAAGAAAACTAATACCCAAAGAAAAAGATCACTTTGAAAACTTCACCAGTTAAGAGAGCATAAATGAATTCCGAAGAAGCTGTCTTAGAAGTGCCTCCTGCCAAAGCTGAAGAAACTGCAGTGGAAGATCAAGGAGAAACTGCAGTGGAAAATCAACAAGGAGATGACCATTTCTTTCTTGATGTTCATATTAGTGTAGAGGAGCTTCAAACCTCTACAAAGATATGAATATAAGGGTCCAACAAATCCAAGAACAACTTCAACAAATTGGCCAACAGGTTACTGCTTATCTTTTACATAAAATTTTGAATTCAGATATCCCCCTAAGTTCCTCATTTACTCTCATGCCTTTCAATATCCAAAGGTTTATCCCTGTCCAAGAGCCATCCAAAGAAGTGTTACTTGCACTTCAATCTTTTTGCAATCTTGAAACAACAGCAAAAACATTGTGAACATAAGTAAATTCTTCTCAAAACCATTTGGAAACCATGGAAAAAAATATGGTCTGATATAGAAAAAAAGATGTTGTTGGAGAGAAAACGACGAGAGAAATATTTGACAAAAGAATCGAGGAACAATTTCATGTGTTCCAGGTTGACAAGTTCCAAATTATTAAAGGAGTCATCCACCTCAAACGCCATCTACGCTCTGTGTATGAGCAACAAATGAAAGAGCCCAAAACTTCCCATCATTCTCAGATAGATGAACTTAAAACCAAACATGTCGGGGAGATATCCAAGGAACTGAAAAAATAATCCTCTCTTCAAGAATCTATGAACAAGAGTGAAGGAGAAACGAAGAAGCTAACTGATGATATGGCTGCACTCGAAGAGGAAAAGCAAGCCGCTGTGCAAAGTGCCAAAACTCAGTGTGGACTGGACACCTTAGCTGCACTAAAAAATACCGATGAGCAACAGACTATCACTTTGCTCCACGAATTTCACGCAGCGTTCCCAAAAGAAAATATGTCAAGATTTTAGGAATTTGATCCCCATAGATAACCGTCAAGCCTTCGAACATGTTCCAACTTATTCTTCTGAAGAGGCAAAGTCAGAAGAAAATAAAAATGCTAGTGAACAAGAAGGAGATTCATCTGAAGAGAACTCCGAGGAGGATGATTAATTATCATTTCTTTTTGTATGTATTTTGAGTTTATATTTTGTTGTTGATGACTTATTTTATGAATACTTAATTTCTTGGCATTCAAAAACATATTTTTGTAAGATCAGATTTTGACTTTAATGAAAAAATACTCTTCTTCTTTCCAATTTTAATCTTATCATGACTACTTTTAATTTCATAAAAAAGTCACAAAGACCTTGAATTCCAATATATGTCACATATATTTTTTTAACTTACCAAATAACAATAGTGCACTTATAAAATATTAGCACCTCGAATACAATTAGTACATTTAAAAAACATAGTACCTCGAATACAATGAGTGTATTTTGAGAACGTAGCACCGTGAATATAATGAGTGCGTTTAGAGAATGTAGCACCTCGAATAAAATGAATGTGTTTAGAGAATGTAGCACCTCGAATATGGTTGTTTATTTGAAAAAATGATTTTAATTAACTTATAACACTTCGAATCAAAATAATTACTCTTGAATAAAATGAGTGTGTTTAGAAAATGTAACACCTCAAATATATGAATGCATTTATAGAACTTAGCACCTCGAATAAAATGAGTGCGTTTAGAGAATTTAGCACCTCGAATATGATTATTTCTTTGAACAATGCTTTAAATAAACATATAGCACTTCGAATCAAAACAATTACTCTTGATCAACAACTTCAAAGATTATCAGTCTTTGACCAGTTACCAAGATAATATAAATACTTGTATTTAAAACAACCATTGGCAAAAATATAATTTTATTAATAACCTCGAATATGTACATGACACCTCATTAGAACCTCCATGGGCCAACATGGTAGGAAATAGTGTATGATTATTCAAAAAGTATTAAAAAAATAAAATCATTTCTAATATAGTTTTAAATGTACTATATTCCAAGGATGTTGAAGTATCTTTCCCTGCTCATCATAAAGACGATACGTACAAGACTTTATTTTTCCATCACCATATAAGGACCCTCTCAATTCATGGACATCTTTCCAAGCCATTTTTCCTTTGTATGGAGGAATACTTTCTTCAACACTTTGTTACCTACTTTATAATCCCTCATTCTCAACTTTGAATTATATCGAATTCTCATCAAAGTCTATTCAAATGAGCTCCAACTCTTTTCTCTCTGATCAAGTCTAGGTCCGTTCTTTTTGCCTTTTCATTTACCGCTTCAGAATAGTGAAGTACTCTATAAGAAGGTAAAGTAGACTCTACAAGACTAACAATATCCATACCAGACACCAAGGCGAAATGTGTTTCTTGAGTAGCCTCTCTAGGAGTTGTATGATAAGCCCACAACACCCCTTGAAAATAGTTAGGCTATTTCCCTGCAACACCTGTTAAATTTTTATTCAAAGCCTCTATAATAGATCTATTAGTCACTTCCACTTGACCATTTTATAGGGGATGAAAATGTGTAGAAAAACAACGTGTTATTCCCCTTGAAGCGCAAAAATAAGTCATTTCTCTATTTTTAAATTAAGGACCATTATCTGTGGTGATTGTCTACGTTACTCCAAAGCGACATCAACCATTATTCACAATCAACTTAATAACATCCTTGGATTTTGTACCAGATAATGGTTAAACTTCAGCCCAGTTCGAAAAGTAATCTACCGCTACTATAATCATCTGACATCCTCTAGAGGTCATAGACAATGACACTACAAAATCTATTCCGCATCTATAAAAAAAGGATAGATTCAGATATGGAAATAGAATTAACAAAGCGTTACTGTTGGTTTGTGAATAGAATTGACAAAGCATTGAAAAGTATCACAACCACGAACAAAGACCTTAGCATCATTCATAATTGAAGGCCAATAATAACCTGCCAACAAAACCCGACGCGTTAAGGACTTAAATCCAGAGTGAGCTGAACCTTCATCATCATGCAGCTCAAATAAAATCTCTTGAGATTCTTACTTTCCTAAACAACGCAACAATGGTCTACTTAAATATTTTTTGTATAAACTTCATCCAATACAACATAACCATAGGCCTTATACCTTAACTTTTTAGCCAACTGTGCATCTTGAGATAATGTTACTCTTAGTAAAAAATTAAGTATATCAGACCTCCAATCACTTCGAATAATATATGGAGTGACAAATACTTCCTTAGAATGTTTACATTGTTCAGATCGTGTCAAAATCGAAGGACTCTCCAATAACAGTATGCATAGATATTCTTCTTTATAAGTAATTATTGCTAAAGAATCAGCAACTGTATTATCTCCTCAATTAATATGCATTACAATCACCTTGTCAAACAAAAGAGTCAAATTTCGAAGCTCACGTAGATACACAATTAATTTATCTTTCTCGGCCTCATATACACCTACCATGTGATTTGCCACTAGCTGCAAATCTGTTTCCAAATAAACTTTTGTTGCTTCACAGATATATGGAAGCCTTAAACCAGCCAACACAACCTCATATTCAGCCTTATTATTCGATGCGTGGAAAACAAATCCAATAGCCTAATAGATATCATCCACGAAAGGAGCAACTAATTGAACTCCTGCACTACACCCCAATATGTTAGAACCGCCGTATGTTTGAACCATCCACATAAAAGTTTCTAGCAAGATCTCTTTATTTGTTCCCTCATTTGATCGCATCAAATGAAATTCAACCAGAAAATCAGCTAAAGTTTGAGCTTTAATAGTTGTTCGAGGAGCAACAATGATGTCAAACTCTCCAAATTCTATTGACCATTTGGTCACCCTACTAGAATTGTCTGGTCGTTATAACACATTCTTTAGTGGGAAATAAGTTCAAACTACAATGGCGTGAGCTTGAAAATCAGGGCGCATTTAACCAGCAGCCACCAATAAAGCCAAATGAAAATTTTAAATATTAGTTTTGATTTTATAATTGAATATTATAATATTTATTCTTATTAATATTAATAAAACCATGTTTTAAAAAACATTTAAAAAACTGCACTAATCTTGAATTAAAAGAGTTGTAATTTAGAAAGTTTTACTTGTACCAAATGACCTTTCAATAACTATCTCAATAACATGAGATCCAATTACTTAATACTTTCTAATACCACTTACTTCTCTTGTGAGTCAGATAAAAAACCATATCCCTCAAATCAGAGTATTATGTCCTTACTCACGATTAATCCGATGAATGGTTTCACAGTTGCGCAATGTATCCGCCAGTCTTTAAAATGAGGTTAAACGGTAGATTGGTGGCGACTCGTGATATGGAATTGTATATATCAACATATTCCCTCAATTTATAACTATTTAAGAGATTTTTAAAGGAGTTGTTCAGCTAATCATAGCCAGACCTTTTCTTTATTCTTACTATTGACCTGGTAAAAGACTTCACAATTAACCGATCTATTAGCAGTATTTGAAATGAGTTTGGACAGTTGATTAGTGGTGGATTGTAAATGTATTTACCGGTTTCAAGTATCCACCTCCATATCTTCTTATTCACAACATCGTTGGTGAATGAAGCTTCATTCCTTTGTAGGCTTAGCTCATAAGCATTATGATGGATTACATATAATCCTCATTCTGCTAGACATAGATGTTTCTCTGTATATTTATATACCATATTTGCTTGTGCTATATGTTTTGTGTCCTTATTGTTGCTTCATGTATAGTACATTTACATATTGAATTGATTTTTTATTACTCTCATGGTAAAACTTATTAAAAGTTTTGTATAAAACATTTTTTAGATTAATAAGTCAGGCGTAGCCTGTTTAAATTATTAGTGAACAAAAGAAAAAGTAATATAAAATTACAATTTTCATTTGTTATGTATATATAGAAATGATATTTTATTTGAAGCGCTTAAAGATTAAAATATTTCACTACTGTTTCCCACTTAAAGGTTATTCGGTACCACTATAGCTTTGAGTTGGTGTAGTATATGTGTAGGATTAAAATCAAGCTTTTATTTTCATTTAAGTTTCCACTTACCTAGCCAATCAGTTGTTAGGTTTTTCTCCTGAAATATATTTGTGGTTGTCATGCTTGGATCTGTTAATTTCCTACAAAATTCTATTATGGTGATAAAAACTAGGGAACATTATGATTCAATAATATAGCTATAAGAATCTTAAAATTAGTTTCAAGTTACAATCTTTTTATTTAGAGCAAAGAATTAAACCATTAAGTAGAGCTCTGCTCTTAGCTAAGATTGTATAGGTGGAGTCTACTAAAGAGTTATTATCTTTCTAGGTCTTTTGAGATGATTGTAGCAACCTAATATATATATGCAGTGTCTGAGTATTTCCCCAGTGTTCCCTTTTGAGAAGATTTGCCACATTAAGTTTAATGATTGTGTTTATGATGTGTTGACTGATAATAGTAGAAGTATTCATTTGCTGATATTTTCTTTATTTCTATGTTGCCACAGAGACCAACAGATTACTGGTGGAAGAATTATTCTAATGTTGACTTTATAGGAGGAAGACTAGTACCATGCCCTCACCATATGATTAGAGTTATGTATCTGGAAATATTTAAGTTGAAGATACTTCTAAAGTATTGGCACACATCCCATGAAGTTTGGCACTCAACAAGACGTGAGTTAAGGTTTCACAATTATTGAAATGTTGATATTTGACACAATATTTATATTTATGTGCTGGAAACTGAAACCACTGAGATTTAGTTATTCAGCAACCTCCAAATAAGTAATGAGCACTTATTTAAATAAATATTGTTTAGATAGTAGATTTTGTTCCTTTAGTTCTGATATGATCCCGAGTAACTTTAATATTGGATTCTGTATGTGTAGATAGAGTCCATTATATTGAGTCCTCTTTCGAATTGTTGATAGGGAGAGTCGTTATTCTTTCTATATCAGATGAGAGCACAAAATTGTGTACTTTAAGAGAGTCCCGAAGAGTTATTAGGCCAAAATTCTTTGACTTTGTCTTTAATATACCAAGAATTTAAGACATCAGTGTTAAGAGAGATGAGAGGGTGCTTATTGTACCATTTGTCCAACCAAAACTCTATGTCACATTTGCTTAGTCTTCAAAGTATGAATGGCTCAACTATAAATATGATTTTCATAAGTCTTTTCCAAACTTTTGAATTTTTAACTATGATTTGAACTTGCATAGGGTGGTGAATTGATTAGTAGTAGTTATGCATATACTTAGACCATAAACTCTTATTTTCCCTAAATTTGTACAAAAGTTTACATGAGAAGGTTTGTTGAATGCCGTCAATACTTCTAGTGTTTATGCCACATTCTTCATAAGGCTTGTAGGTTGAACTCCATTTGGCCCATAATATAGCTTTCTGTTAATCATTTGAGCCCCATAAGAATTGAATAAGTGTTAGTCTACCCCCAATTGAGAGAAGAATGTTGTCTCAATCTTGAATATTTTTTCTAATCTTTGTTACTAAACCTTCATATAGAGTAGTCTATTCCTAGTATGAATGTTGATGCCAAAAAAATTCATTGGTAGACCACATTGCTTGAAACTAGTTTGTTGATTTATGTAGTGTAGTCTATTGGTTGATATTCTGCTAGAGGGGATAAGAGTTTTCTTATCCTTATTTTTTGTCAGGCCATATATGTCTTGATATTTTTTTAGAAATGATAGGATCTTGTTTAAGCTTGTTGATGCCTCATTTGAGAAAATAACCATTTCATCTACAAAAGTCAGGCGAGAAACAAATATTGAACTAGTAGTTCTATACCTTATGTTTATGTTTTCTTGCATTATGTTTTACAATGAATTAAAATATTGTAATTCTGTAACTTTTGTATATTTTCATTAACTATATTTTTCGGTCATATTAGATTATAACAAAAATAACAATAATAGCATCTTAAATAATAATAATATATATATTTTAAATAATAATAAAACCAAAATATATGTTTTTCGTTCTTCTATCCAAAATTATTTTATAAAAACTCCTAAGTCAACAAAAATAGATCATAAAAATGATATATAAAGTTTTTAAATACAATGTTTTAAAAAACTTTAATAATAATCCATAAAAAACTTTCTCATTAATAAAAGATAACAAAATTAAAAAAAACCTACTTGAAATAAAGTGAATAACAAAATTAAAAATAAACATACTTGATTAAAACCGGACTCACGGACTTATTATCCATTCATCAAAATGTGAATGTAATTCTTTTTAATTTAAATTTTAATTTAAATTTTAGAGGTTTTCTAAACTAAAATTAATAAAAAATATCATTTGTTTTTTTTAATCGAACAAAAAGCTAGTTCTATTTATGATATTTTTTCAATTTATTATTGATTTTTCTTCGTTTAAAAAACAAAAAAGGGAAGATAAAAGAGAAAATCAATAGATTTAATGAAAATATATAAAAAAGTAAATTATGGAAAATATATAAAAAAGTAAATTATGGAAAATATTTAGATGTTAGGCGGTAGATAGAAGAATTAAACGGATTTAAAAAAATAAGAGATAAAAGTAATTTTTTTAATGAATAATAGTTTGATTTTTGGAATTTAATCAATATTAAACCTTTTAAGGTATGAGTTTAAAGTATAACAATTTAATTCTAACTTTACTCCTTAATCCTTATCATTAATAGGGTTCCATGTATCCAATTTATAGCTATTTATGAAGAAAGAAAAACCTCTATAAATAGTGTCAATCGCCTCCACTACACCAACATCGACTCTATAGTATAGGAAAAGTGAAAACCAGACATGATGCAATCATCCATCAAATCAAATTAGCTTTCTTACTTGCAATCTTATTTATGACACAAGGTATGCCATGTCTCTTAGTCTGAGGTTATTCTGTTTCTATCAAATTTTGAAAAACAAAATGTATAAGTTGTTATTTGTTTATCGTATTCCTCTTGGTTTATGGCAGGTTTGGAAGTGAATTCAACTCGTGGAGATGTAAAATTGGGACCAGTAATTCCGGATTTCTGTAAAAATGATGCGGATTGTAACGACCATTTTGAGGCTCCGGCGTGCAACGGTTGCAAAGATTGTGCATGTATTAACTTGAGGTGTGCGTGTCGTGTACACTCGTAATGTTTTCGAAACTAAAGTGTCACATCTTCCGAATCAGTCAGTCCTAATCTACTCATCTGTATTTGCAAGAAGTTAGTGATCGGTTAATAATAAAAGAAAGGGCTTAATATCCATTTCTAATTTTATTATTTTGTTTTAGGGATCTAAAACATAATATTTATTTTGTTTATCCAATACCGATTCATTTATATGCAATTTTCAAAGGTAATTGATAATTATTATTAATCATAAAATTTATTTATTTATACCTTTAATGTAAAACTTTTATTTGTTGGAATTTTTTGTGTCATTTAATACAAATTTGTTTGTTTTAATTAAGATAACTATTATATTATATATATATATATATATATATATTTTGAGAGAACTCGTTCAATCCGATGCAATAGAATGTAAACCAACGCCGGAAGATAAACCACATAAATTGACTAGCTCAACCAAAAAGATTTTACAGAGGGATTCGAACTCGGCTACCTTTCCGGGATAATCATTATACTTATAGAAAAATAAAGTTGAGAATTACTATCATCTTAGTGTGTTCAATTACCTTTAAACAGTACACGAATCATACTCTGCTTGCAAACAAACCTGAGTTATCATCTTGAATATCATTTCAAAAACTTTAGAACCGAATTTCATAGTCTTTTAATAATGATTTTTTAGAATAATGATGTTAGAAAAAAGGTTATATTTGTTCTTATGAAAATAACAAATGGTAAATATTTAGTGTATTGGGTCCAAAGTTATTAATAGAGTTATTATATAGATGAATGTATAATCTAGTCCAGTATTGGTATTGGAATGTCAATAAATACAAACACTATCTTTCGCTTTAAATAGATGGACATTTTCTAAATTGACCATTGAATTTTGTTTCCCATGTTCATGTTTAGTGTTTCATTTTTCGACACATTCTCAATAATAATATTCCATATTTTCACTTTAAAGACATGATTCTAAAACACATTTTTAACAACCTACCGTCGTTCAAACTAGAAAAACATCTTAATACTTCTAGTAGATGACCATGACGTTTTAACCATTTATGTGCCAACATAGTTAGACGACTTGCAACATTCATATTTAGATGAGTCCATGGAAAGATACAATCTAATGCTCGTACCCTTTCATTTGATGCCCCGAAAACCTCGATAACTCTGAGAGCGGTGGCCACATGATTCGGCACAATTATCAAAATTTTCTTATGTGAATATATATTATGTAGTTCATGTACTGAAAAATCAAAATTAATAAAGTCTAAGTATAAATAGATATTGATTGTAAATTAATTAGTAATCTAGGGGTCTCATTTATGGGGTGGTTACTCTCGGTCTAATAGAAGAAGTTGAATATCTTTATCTCGTCATTACATAAAGAAGAAAGAGAAAAAGCACAATGCAAAGCCTCATCCGACCCGATGCATCGAGCGAAACAACCAAAAACATATTTTTAAGGCTTTTGGCTCAATTAAATACAAATTAAGGTGGTAAAAATAGCCCCTTAGTGTTTGTCCTATGCTAATTGCAAATGATTGTCTTGTAAGAATGGATACTTTAAATTGATAACAAAAGTTTGCTAAAACTATGACATGGAATTAAAATCCAATATAATAGTAAGAAAATCAATTATTTTAAAGACCAAACAGCCATCAACCAATTAAAATGTAATATGGTTTATGTAGTTGGATATGACTATAAGCGAAGAACAAAAAATGATAATAAACCTTTGAGAGAAAAAGCTTTACAAAATCAGTTTAAAACGTGTTTACAATGGTAGAGTACAAATCTTCTTATAGAACAAACTCATACATGTAAATTGTGTTTTAATATATTAAAATTTCTAATAAAAGTTCTTGATTGATTGTGTTAAAGGATCAAAAGAGATATACGTGTTTACTAAAGTAATATATATCTTGATAGTAAACTCGTGTTATAAAACAAAAGAATGGTGAGCTGAAGGTTGATCCAAGAAAGGAATAAGAGAATAAAGTTACGAAATAAGAGTTTAAGAATAAGATTTCAAAGAGGAAAAATGAGACATGTTCAGTAGTTTGAGCTGAAAAATCTTAGCTCTATTTTTACATTTGAATAAAACAGTGCGTTGTGTTTGGTAAAAGAGACCGTCTCATAGGTATAGAATTTATGGTCATCTACAGACTCATGTTACTGGACTTTAGGATCCAAGCCCACTACAACAACTCATACTTATAGTAATTCAACATGAATAAAAATAAGACTCAACCTTAAAGATAAGGCACTACACACTCACGTGAGCTCATATTTAAATGTAACAATGTAATATATTTTGATAGTGTAAATGTATATAAAATAAAATTTACATATACAATATTAAAGAATTCAACAAGAAAATACACAAAAATTAAATTAAACTCTTTTTGTATTTTCATGACTCGGTATAAAAGCCAATCCAAGCCTTCAATGGCTAACAAAGATTCACAAACTCTGAGATCTTACTCGATATGATCATGATGTTTGTCCACTAGCTCATATTTGAGTAACCAACCCCTAAAGTTAAAATAAATTAATAACTTCAACAAGTATATAAGACTAGATAAGAGTAATTTTTAATTTGGAAAAATATGGTTCTATTTATGATAAAGGGGAAAAATAAAGGATTTATAATTGTGGATAAACTATATTCTCCCAAGATAATTACCGATTTAACATGAAATGTAGCAGAGAATCCACACTATGAAGAGTTTATGGCTAAGTACCAACTATTCACATAGTGGCTCTACAACATCATTAGTCGCGAGGTAACATCTCACATAATGGAGAAGAAACCATATAAGAGCCTATGGAATGGAGCCACAAGGCTTTTAGTTCACAAACAAAGGCAAGAATAACCTACTTTAAGGTAGAATTCTAAATAACTAGAAAATATAGCTCAAGTATGGAGGAATTCTTAACAAGATAGATGTTATTATCGATATCTTGATCCTTGATGGGTGTTATATTTTTACGGATGATTTAGTAGCACAAGTTATAGATGGATTTGTTTATGAGGGCACTCATATAGTTTTAAGCCTATCATATAAAAATTATTGAGCTGATTGGACCTATAAACCTCTTTGTTAACATTTGAGAGTATGATGTAACAACTAACTAGCCTACAATTTTAGTTGTTAACCTAAACCTAGCCTTTCCAAACTTTATTGTACACAAAAGAGAGAACATGTCATAAAATAATAATAAGCAAAAAAGTTAGAAAAATGAATACCTTTGAGGAAAGTGTAAGGATTTTGGAGGAAGAAACATCTACTTGAATAACTATTCAAATAATTTTAGAGAAAGAACCAACTATAAAGGATAAAAATATGACATATTGTCACCCAACAAACCAACCTGCTAGATTTGTGGTAAGTATGGTCATAATAGACACGTCTGTCATTTTAAGGATTATGCCTCCGTTATAGGCTCTACTTCTAAAGAAAATCTGTGGTATACTGAGAGTGGTACTAGGCACCATGTCACATGTAATCTGAGTCTCATGAGTCAGAATAATTACTACTCATGTATAAAATATATTGTTGTTAGTAGTGGATAAAATTTAGAAATATCACATGTAGGATAGTCTAAATTACCTACTCATACTCATAAACCAATTATCCTTAAAAAAAATTATATGTACCTAAAATAAACAAAAACTTACTTTTAGTTTATCAACTTACTACTCACAATCTTTATTTCTATTCATTTTTATAGTTATGGTTGTTATGTGAAAGACAAAAAAATATGGACTGTATTTCTTAGAGGGACATATGAGAATGGTCTTTATAGGATAGAAGAGCTACCCAAGCCACTAATTTCCAAGTCTAAGTCATTTAAAGTTTTGCATAATGTTTTATGTATTGAGCCAAGTATTTCTAAGGTTCATTGCAGGTCAAATATTATGTATAATGTCTTAAAAGATGAGTGGCATGGAAACCTTGGCCATCCATCTAAAAAAACTCTTTTAGTTGTGATAAAGCATTATAATTTGACTGATTTTTTAATAATGAATTAAGCTTATGTGATGTTTTCCAATTCAAAGAGTCTCATACTTTATCATATCCTAATTCAACCTCTTATTCTAGTCATGTTTTAGACCTTGTTCACACAGATATTCGGGGATCCTTACCGGTATAATCTCAATTATGTTTTAGGTACTACATTATATTCCTAAATGACCACACTAAATATACACGAGTTTATCCATTAAAAAATAAAAGTCATGCTTTAACATTTTTTAGATAGTTCAATTTTTTAAAAGTCAATTTTAAAGAAAAAACAAAGTTATACAGTCTGACTGGGAAGGGGAATACATGTTATTTTCTATACTAACAAAAAAATCATGGTTTCTTCTACGAAAATCTTTCCCATATGCATTTGTCCAGAACCGTGACGCTAAAAGAAACCACAGACATGTGGTTAAAATAGGCCTAGCCATTCTAAAACAATCTAATTTTCCTTAAAAATGTTGGAGATAAGCATTCTTGACAATAAAGTTTCTAATTAATACACTCCCAATATCTATCATAAACAATTTGTCTCTATGAAAATCTTTATATAAAAAAAAACCTAGCTATATAGAACTCAAGACGTTTGGTTGTGCATGCTTCCCATGTTTGAGATCATGTCAGTCATATAAAATCCAATTTCTCTCTTTTAAATGTGTCTTCTTAGGGTACAATAAGTCTTATAGAGGATACAAATATATATATTTTCTACATACATAGTCTACATATCTAAGAAGTGTTATTTTTAATGTGGTAGAGTCTTACTTTTCTAATGGATTTCCAAATAAAAATATATACGAGGGTCAATGTGTTATGTCTTATTTTTCATCGTTACCTAACCTCCTTGAACAATTATTGGCGTGTGGTTTATCTAAATTGTCTAGACCTATTTCAAAAAAAATCACTCTAATCAACATCCTACTTTAAGTCCTGATCCATAATCAAATATAGATACCATCTTACCAAGCTAGAAAACACACACACACGCACACACAACTCCCTAACTCGACCACAAAAAATCATCTTACTCAAACCACTACCCAAATAAAAATAAATACCCTTATAATAGAACCTAGCATTTTCTAATCTAGACATTATCCCCAAATCACTTATTTTATGCAATGTACATGTATGAAAATAACATTAAATAATGGTGTTACTAAACCCAAGTTATTCTATGTTGGCTCTACTATTACTACTGAGGCCTTAACTAAATAACCTACAAAGTATTCAAAGGTTGTGTGCTATTTTAGATGGGTGCATGCTATGAAATATGAGTATAATGCTCTAAGTATGAACAAGATATGGTCACTTACTCCCTGGTCTTGTACTTTAAGCCTTATGAGGGTGTAAAATGGATTTACAAGGTTAAACATAACCTATATGGTTAAGTCTAACGTTACAAGGATATGTTTCTTACCAAAACGTTTCAGAAACATTTGGTATAGATTTTTCAGAGACATTTAGTCTAGTGGTCAAGGCTTCAACTGTCAAATTGTTACTAACTACAACAATTTTTAAGAATTGTGATGTTAGGAAAATTGATATTAATAATACCTTCCTAAATGGGATCCTAATTGAGACTTTTTACATGACTAAACCATAAGGATTTAAGATCTATATAAATCCCTCATATGTGTGTAAACTTTACACGACACTTTATGGGCTCAAACAGGCTCATAGAGCTTGATACTGTAAACTCAATGATACTTTAATTGACTGCAGTTTTCAAAACTTAAAGGTAGAATGTTCAACATGAATGATATTATTATCACATGTAATTAGTCTACTTACTTACACATTTTTATCAGCAAACTACACTTGAAATTTACCTTAAAGGACATGAACTCACCCCATTTATATATAGGAGTGTAAGTTCATCGTGATACCACATGGTTCCATCTTACACAAGCAAAATATATCCATAATCTACTTGTGAATCAACGTCTTTCAAGTTCTAAGTCATGTCCAACTCCACTGAGTGTTGGCCAATCACTTACCATTGGTGAGGAAAGTCTTATTCTCAATCTAAAATATCAAAGTACATTGAGAGCATTATGATATATGACTCACATAAGACCTCATTTTGTATTTATAGTATATAAGTTAAGCCAAGTTCAAAAAATACCTACTAATATTCATTGGAAAAATTTAAAAAGAATACACATGTACTTATTTGGCACTACTTAACATGGTCTTCGTATAAAACTGAGTCATCATCTTCATTTGCAAGGATTCTTTGACGCAGATTGGGCTAGCTCCCCTGGTATTAATGTTTCGTGCATATATATTATGTTTATATTGGTGACACTCTTATTTCATGGTCATCTAAGAAAAAAAATAGTAGCCTGCTCAAATACCAAATCTGAGTACAAGGCTCTTCCCAATCTTTCTTCTGAACTCATTGGTTATGCTCAATTATGTTGGAGCTTCATCTTCCACCCACGTGACCACGCGCCAGATGTTGTGATAATTTGGGAGATAACTCTCTTCCTTCCAATCTAGTGTTTCATGTATGTACAAAACATATCGAACTTGATATATATTTTATATGTGACCAAGTACTCCAATGAACACTGGAAATCAGGTATGTTTCCTCTCATGACCAGACCGCTGATTACCTCACTAAAGCTCTATTTTATTCATGATTTCCTTTCATTTGAGACAAACTCATACTTGCTTTCTCATCATTTTTATGGGAAATGTTATGAAACAGAATAATGGTGAGTTGAATATTGATTTAGGAAAAAAATAGTTATTGAAGAATAGTTTTAGAATGGGATTTTGAAGAGGAAAAAAGATTGTTTAGTAGTTTAAACCAAAAAGTCTTAATTTGTGTATACACCTAAATAAAATGGTACCCTCAATTGACGAGCCTCATATGTTTTTTCAAAATATCCTTTAGATGAGTCATTATGTTGGTTTGATTCTCATTTATCTTGGTTCAAAACTCTAGACTACATCTTTATTTTACCACAAAGTTATCATTATCTTCTTTGTAACTAGACTTACTGTCTACATCTTCTTATTCTCTATCTATCTTATTGTCTTTTTATATTTATCCAAATATCTTAATTGATTTAAATAATAGATCCACAATAAACTTGAAAATAAAATATATGATTAAACAGTTATGTTATCAAATATTTATGAAATTAAAAGTAAAACATATAGGCAACAGTGCATGTAAACAACATTCGTGAATGTGGCACAGAATGTATTAGTAGAAACTATATGCACAATTAGAAGAACATGCATGTTAAAAATATGATTTGCTTAATTAGAGTTAAATAACTTGCGAAACCATGATTAGTAATAATTTGGGCAAGTAGAGATACATAACTTTTGAACAAAGACGCTAACATATGCGCAACCCTTTAATCTATTTTAATGAATCAATTAATTAATCTTTATAGATTTTTTCTAGTGCATATTACTCAAATGGTTTCGTTGCTACTGTTGTGTGTTTTATAAAAAATAACTACACCCATATGTTACAAATAATCAATAATATGATTAAAATTATTTTAAAAATAGGTTTATATTACGTATAAAGAGGTTGATTAATATTTTTTAATGGCATATCACGCAAATAGTTATTCATAAAAATTACTAATTTCTTCATTATGCTTTACCCCAATTATAGTTGTTAATTTTGTTGAAGTTTCAACATAATAAACCATTATTATGGTGATCACGTCTCTAAAAGTAAATAATAATAAGATAGAGCATGCATATAGTAAAAGGACGATAACTACATCACACTTTACTTTATCTCATTCTGTTTTTACTATTATAATAATTGAATCTTTAAAAAAGATAAAATTATTAAGTTAAGTGAGAGAGATATCACTAATTGCAAAACCTAAACACATAATATTGTAAAACATGCATACGAAACCTGCCAAATGTAAGTATGCAAACACTTGTGTAACATAGTGATACCTAAACTAATAATATGTTGCAAAACATTATTTATATTTATTACCTTTAGCTTGTTGTTGGTTATTTGAGAGGAGTGTTTGTTTCTAACTTTTTTCCATCGTATTTGGTAAGTAGATGTTAATTATTCTATAATTATCTTCTTTTATGTCCACCATCTTGACCTCAAAATTATTTTTGGTAAATGTCATGAGTTTTGTGCCATATTTGAAGTCAAATATAGATTTGACATTGTTCTTTTTAATCTTCACATATCTGTCACTAAAAATACTACACTAAACCTGACCGCCATCTCGAACTCGGCTACCCTTTTCAGGACAACCATTATACTTATAGAAAAATAAAGTTGAGAATTACTATCATCTTAGTGTGTTCAATTGCCTTTAAACAGTACACGGATCCTACTCTGCTTGCAAACAAACCCAAGTTATCATCTTGAATATCATTTCAAAAACTTTAGAACCGAATTTCATAGTCTCTTAATAATGATTTTTTTTAGAATAATGATGTTAAAAAAAGGTTATATTTGTTCTTATGAAAATACCAAATGGTAAATATTTAGTGTATTGGGTCCAAAGTTATTATATAGATGAATGTATTATCTAGTCCAGTATTGGTAATTAAAGACCGAATTAATAAATATTTGACATTTATTTGGAAGGTCAATAAATAAAAGCACTATCTTTCGCTTTAAATGGATGGACATTTTCTAAATTGACCATTAAATTTTGTTTCCCATATTCTGTTTTTTAACATGTTTAGTGTTTCATTTTTCGACACATTCTCAATAATAAAATTCTATATTTTCACTATAAAGATATGATTCTAAAACACATTTTTAACCACCTACCATCGTCCAAACTAGAAAAACATCTTAATACTTTTAGCAGATGACCATAACGTATTAACCATTTATGTGCCACAACAGTTAGACGACTTGCAACATTCATATTTATATGAGTCCATGTAAATATGCAATCTAATGCTTGTACCCTTTCATCTGGTGCCCAGAAAACCTCGATAACTCTGAGAGCGGTGGCCACATGACTACCTACATGATTCGGCACAATTATCAATTTTTTCTTATGTGAATATATATATATATTATGTAGTTCATGTACTGAAAAATCAAAAGTAATAAAGTCTAAGTATAAATAGAGATTGATTGTAAATTAATCAGTAATCTAGGGGGTCTCGTTTATGTAGTGGTCACTCTTGATCTAATAGAAGAAGTTGAACATCTTTGTCTCGTCATTACATAAAGAAGAAAGAGAAAAAGCACAATGCAGAGCCTCATCTGACCCGATGCACCGAGCCAAACAACCAAAAACATATTTTGAAGGCTTTTGGCTCAATCAAATACAAATTAAGGTGGTAAAAATAGCCCGTTAGTGTTTGTCCTCTGTTAATTGCAAATGATTGTCTTGTAAAAATAGCCCCTTAGTATTAAATAATTAATAACAAAAGTTTGCTAAAACTATGACATGGAAATAAAATTCAATATGATAGTAAGAAAGTCAATTATTTTAAAGACCAAACATCCATCAACCAATTAAACTGTAATATGGTTTATCTAGTTGGATATAACTATAAGCGAAGAAAAAAAAATGATAATAAACCTTAGAGAGAAAAAGCATCACAAAATCAGTTTAAAACGTGTTAACAATTATAGAGTACAAATCTTCTTATAGAATAAACCCATACATGTAAATTGTGTTTTAATATATTAAAATTTCTAATAACGGCTCTTGATTGATTGTGTTAAATGATCAATAAGACATATAAGTGTTTACTAAAATAATATATATCTTGTTAGTAAACTCGTGTTACAAAAAAATAGAATGGTGAGTTGAAGGTTGATCCGAGAAAAGAATAAGAGAATAAAGTTACGAAATAAGAGTTTAAGAATAAGATTTCAAAGAGGAAAAATGAGACATGTTCAGTAGTTTGAGCTGAAAAATCTTAGCTCTATGTTTACATTTGAATAAAAAAGTGTGTTGTGTTTGGTAAAAGAGATCGTCTCACAGGTATAGAATTTGTGGTCATCTACAGGCTCATGCTACCGGACTTTAGGATTCAAGCCCATTACAACAGCTCATACTTATAGTAATTCAACATGAACAAAAACAATACCTAATCTTAAAGATAAGGCACTAAACACTTACGTGAGCTCATATTTAAATGTAATAATGTAACATATTTTGAAAGTGTAAATGTATATAAAATAAAATTTACATATAAAATATTAAAGAATTCAACAAGCAAATACACAAAAATTAAATTAAACTCTTTTTGTATTTTCATTACTCGATATAAAAGCCAATACAAGCCTTCAAGGTCTAACAAAGATTCACAAACTCTGAGCTCTTACTCGATATGATCATGATGTTTTCTACTAGCTCATATTTGAGTAACCAACCCCTAAAGTTAAACTAAATTAATAACTTCAACAAGTATATAAATCTAGATATGAGTAAATTTTAATCTGGAAAAATATCGTATATTTATGATAAAATGGAAAAATAAAGGATTTATAATTGTGGATAAACTATATTCTCCCAAGCTAATTTCCGATTTAACATGAAATATAGGAGAGAATCCACATTATGAAGAGTTTATGGCTAAGTATTAACTATTCACATAGTGGCTCTACAACATCATTAGTCACGATGTAACATCTCACATAATGGAGAAGAAACCATATAAGAGCCTATGGAATGCAGAAACGAGGCTTCTAGTTCACAAACAAAGGTAATAATAACCTACTTTAAGGTAGAATGTTAAATAACTAGAAAATATAGCTCAAGTATGGAGGAATACCTTAACAAGATGGAAGTTATTGTCTATATCTTGATCCTAGATGGGTGTTATATTTTTACGGATGATTTAGTAGCACAAGTTATAGATGGATTTGATTATAAGGCACTCATATAGTTGTAAGCCTATCATATAAGGAATTATTGAACTGGTTGGACCTATAAACCTCTTTGTTAATATTTGAGACTAGGATGTAATAACTAACTAGCCTACAAGTTTAGTAGTTAACCTAAACCTAGCCTATGCAAACTTTATTATACACAAAAGAGAGAACATATCACAAAATAATAATAATAAGCCAGAAAATTAGAAAAATGAATACCTTAGAGGAAAGTGTAAGGATTTTGGAGGAAGAAACATCTACTTGAATAACTATTCAAATAATTTTAGAGAAAGAAACAACTATAAAGGATAAAAATATGGCATATTGTCACCCAACAAACCAACCTGCTAGATTTGTGGTAAGTATAGTCATACTAGACATGTATGTTATTTTAAGGATTATGCCTCCGTTGTGGGCTCTACTTCTAAAGGAAATCTGTGGTATGTTGAGAGTAGTACTAGGCACCATGTCACATGTAATCTGAGTCTCATGAGTTAGAATATTACTACTAATGTATAAAATATACTGTTGTTGGAAGTGGATAATGATGAGTCCAAAAATATTTTTGCCAATCACTGTGGAAACCGGACAGGCGCAATTCAGACAATAATCAGCCACTGAACCATCCGGACAGGACAAAAGTATTAAAACATTAAACACCTTTTGACTAAGCTACTTAATAATCTGCTTAATAACTAATAGGTTTTTGAACTCGACCCGATTTCATAAGTTCGGCCCGAAAGCTCATATGGCCCATAATTAAAGGTATAAATACCCAACCACTTTCATTAATGGGGGTAATGAACATTTAATACAACTAGGCAGCTTAAATATCTCACTACAAAACACTTAAACATTTAATACCCTTGGAACACCACAAAACATCTGACCAAATTATCCTCAGTCGAAAGGAATCCTCACCAAATTGGCGACCACAGTGGGAGGAGAATGTGCCTGAATCTAGCATTCAAAACCAGTAAGAAAAATCAGTTCTGATGAATCCAGACGAGCAGGCAGTGCCACCAATTTTGGCAGAAGTGGTGGGTGAAAACGATGAATATATAATCAAAGAGCGAGACAGGTTGAAAGCTGAGATATAAGCCTTGAGGGCTGCTAAAAAGGTGGAGAGGGCTTGAAAGAAAAATCAAAAGTGTCAGTTGTTCACCACACTGACAATCCAATGGAGCATGACCCATCAGCAAATATCTATCAGAGTACTAAAAAGACTCATGCTAGCTCAAAGAAATCTCACCGGTCTAAACCGGTGGAGAGCTCAGATTCAGAATCCTTTAGTAGCTCCTCGAGTGAAGATGGAGTTGAGGAGTCCTTGTCTTCCAACAGTGATGAAGGCAAACCTAAAAAGAAGCAAAAGTTGGTTAACAAATACTCAAGAAAGAGGGACATGCATGAAAGGTTGAAAATACATCTAGGTAAAGCGTCATCTCATAGCCACAGCCATGGCCGGAGACATATAGACCAGCTGTTGATAGATCCTTTTGCTTTCCATGATGAACCAGGTATGTTTGCAACTCCCAGTGAAGATACTGTGTTTAGTCGTGGCCGGAATTGGAGACAATCTCCATTGTCTTCCAAGATACTGTCCGGAAACCTTCCAAAGAGGATTGACAGTACAAAGATGGAAAAATACGATGGGAGCAAAGATCCAGATAATCATCTAGAGCAGTTTTGAAATTTATGATGAACTTTTATGATGATGATAAGTTGCTTTGTAGAGCTTTCTCTCAATCGTTTACGGGGAGTGCTCTGAAATGGTATAATAGCCGGCCTCAGAGCTGCATTCAGAATTTTGATTTTTTTGGGTGGCCTTCTGAAGGTAGTTTGTTGGAAGTAAGGAAGTTAAGGGCAATGGAGACACTATTATCCATTGTGCCCAAGAACCAAATGAATCATTGAAAGAATATATAAGTCGCTTTGTGAACACCAAGAATGGATTAGCTGATTACTTTGAACAAGTAGCAATAAATTCTCTAAGATAGGGTCTGAACCCTGGCAATTTGGTCGATTCGGTAACCAGGAAGAAAGCCATGATGTGAGGCGGTTTACTGAATCAGGTGGGAAAACAAATCAATGTGGATGAAACAAAGAAGACTAGGGTGCAAAGAAAAGTGAGATCGGCCCCAGCTGCACCAAACCAGAACCAGAATCAGTCCGGATACAAGGCTAAGGAAGTCAGACAAGGTCCCAATAGGGTCAAGGTTCAATCTCACCCAGCACCAGCTCAGAGCCAGCAGTCTAGAAATAAGCGAGGGTCGTGGGTCCAACCGGAGTGGTTTGCCGAATTGAAATAAAATGTGGCAACCATCTATGACAAAAAAAAAGAAGACGAAGTGCGTTTTAGGAAGACGACAACGCTTCAATCTCCCATGGAAAGTCGTAATTCTTGTTTTTGTCAATATCATCATGATATTGGTCATAACACAGAGGATTGCATTGCTTTAAAACAAAAGGTGCAAAATTTAGTTGAAAGAGGAAAATTGGGTGCTTATGTTAAAAGAAGAAGTGGGAATAGGCCTGATAATGCTCATCGGACCGGCCCAACAAATAATGTAGGGACGTCGGCTCCGGACGGGGCCATGGTAATTATTGAAAGATTCGATGTGGATTCAGAGTATCTGGATCCTGATCCAGCCCGTAATAAGATGGGTGTTATCACAGAACACACCAAATAGGTGTTCGGGCTCATAAGCTTTTTTGAGTCACTTACGATATTTGGGGAGGACACCATGACTGCACCAACTACTTCTTCAAGGAAGAGGCATGTTCACACCTTGGCTACTCAGTTGGAAGGAGGCATGACCTCCTATCAATCGCAAATTCCTTTTCCTTTCATTGTTTTTATGAAGATGATTTGAGAGACATAGTTGGTCCCCATGAAGATACTGTGGTGATAGGAGCATCCATTGGGGGCAATGACATTAGACGAATTTTGGTAAACACTGGCAGCTCAACGAATATCCTCTTTTTAACTTCTTACAAACAAATAAAGAATCCAACAACAATTCAACGTTCGGATAGATCTATTGTGGGTTTCACCGGAAGCTCTGCGGACGTGATTTGGGATTTTGAGGAGGAGGATTTGTTGGGAAAGGTCCCTTTCAAAAAAATGGTCAGGGTACTTTTTGTTGTGGTAGATTGTCCCACATGTTATAATGCCATTTTGGGAAGGTCTTGGCTCTCGAGGATGCATGTTGTGGCTTCAACAGTTCACCAATGTTTAAAGTACGCTGTACAAGGACAAGTGGGAGTTGTCCGGAGTAGTCAGAAGATAGCAAGCGAATGTTATGCGACGAAACTAGCCCCTAGAAATTTGGGGAAAGTTCTGATAAGTGAAGATTAGCAGTTGGAGGGGCCCTCTGGGAGAGAGGGTGAAATTGATGACCCCAGAGAGACCCCTGGTGTTTTAATACCAATTGAAGAGGTTAAAACTCACTATCTGGCTGAAGAAAGAAGTGTCAAGATCGGATCTAAGATGACATCAGACCTAAAGAGCAAAATGTTATCTTTTTTAACAGACCATCAACGTGTTTTTGCTTGGTGCAATGCTGATATAATCGGAGTGCCAGCAGATGTTATATCATACCAGCTATCCATCCGAAGAAATGTAGCACCCGTTGTACAGAAGAGAAGAGATTTTTATAAGGAGAAAGCTGATGTCATAGTTCAAGAGGTTGACCAGCTTACTAAAATGGGGCACATAAAAGAATCTCAGTACCCTTTATGGACATCCAATCCAGTATTAGTAAAAAAGAAAAACGGGAAGTGGCGTATGTGCATCGGCTTTACTGACCTTAATAGAGGTTGCCCAAAATACCTATATTCAGTCTCTCGGATTGATCAGTTAGTGGAATCAACATCTGGGAACAAGTTGTTGTCCTTCATGGATTCCTTCTCCGGGTATAATCAGATTCAAGTGGACCCGAAGGACAAAAAACACACTACTTTGTTACTAATAGGGGCCTTTATTGTTACAAGGTGATGCCTTTTGGGTTAAAGAATGCTGGGGCTACTTATCAGAGGTTGGTGAACAAAGCATTCGCTGATCAGATTAGAAGAAATATGGAAGTCTACATTGATGACATGATGGTAAAGAGTGTGGAAGAAGAGTTACACTTGACAGATATGCAAGAGACTTTTGCCAACTTGGTAAAAGTTAATTTAAAGTTGAATCCAAAAAAATGTGTTTTCGGGGTGCAGTCCGGGAAGTTTTTGGGGTATGTGATAAGTGAGAAAGGGATATAGCCTGATTCAGACCAACTTAACGCTTTACTGCAGATGGATCCTCCTCGGAATATTAAAGAAGTACAAAGATTGACAGGGAGGTTAGCTGCTCTAAACCGCTTTATCTCAAGGTCTTCGGATAGATGTGCCCCATTTTTCCAAAATTTAAAGGGTGCCAAAGAATTCAATTGGTCTCCATAGTGAGACCAGGCTTTTGATGAAATAAAAAAGCATTTATCCTCCCATAAAACCCTATTTAAACCTATTGATGGGGAAACATTGTATATATATTTAGCAGTCTCCGAATGTGCCATAAGTGCGGTACTAGTAAGAGAGGTGGGCAGTTATCCTCGTCCGGTGTACTACATCAGCAAAAGCCTGATGGATGTTGAAAAAGGTATTTAAAACTTGAAAAGCTAGCACTGGCATTAGTAATTTCTGCAAGAAAAACGAGGCCCTACTTTCAGTCTCATTCTATTGTCGTCTGAACGTCTTTTCCCTTGAAAAATGTTCTTCAAAAGGCAGGCATATCAAGCAGAATGACCAAATGGTCAGTAGAATTGGGAGATTATGACATTGATTTTGCCGCTCGAACTGCAATCAAGGCTCAGTCTATTGCTGATTTCCTAGTTGAGTTCCATTCGGACAGGAGTACTAAACAAGTTACAGGTGAAAAAGCTAAGAAGTTATGGGTTGTCCGGACTGATGGTGGATAAAGTACCATGGGTTGTGGTACTGGGATATGTTTAACCTCTCCGTACGATGACAAACTATACCAGGCCATATGTTTTGCTTTCAGAGCTTCTAACAATGAGTCCGAATATGAAGCTGCTCTAGCTGGTTTGAAGTTAGCCTTGATTTGTCGAGCCAAAAGAGTTAGGTTGATGAGTGATTCTCAACTTCTTATCCATCATGCCCAAGGTCAATCTGAGGCAAAAAAGGAGCAGTTGATTAAATATTTATTCATTCTTAAAGAGGTGGCAGTTAACTTCAAAGACATCACCTATGAGCACATACCCAGAACAGAGAATACACTAGCAGACTCCTTGGCAACAATAGCATATTCTGAGTCCTACCCATGGATTCATGTGCAAGAGTGCCCATCCATTCAACTCAATCAAAGCAAGGAAGAGGAGGAAAGTTTAAATATACAAGTGGGTCAACCTAAAGACTGGAGGTATCCTTTTCTTCGATACATTTCAGATGGCATTTTGCGTCCGGAAAAAACAGTAGCAAGAAAAGTGAAGTATAGGGCTCGTGGTTTCTTAATTATAAAAGACATCATTTACAAGAAGTCTTTTAGTAGACCTCTCTTGCGATGTTTGGGGATTGAAGAGTCCCAAATAGTGCTGTCTGAACTGCATGATGGTGAAGGGTCAGCACACTGTGGGCCGGATACTACTAGCCCTCTATAATGGAAGATGCCAAGAAATTGGTAAAGAAGTGTGATCCATGCCAAAGATATGCTAATAAAATTCATATCCCAGTTGTCCCTTTGGAGTCGACTTCTAAGCCAATACAGTTTGCTCATTGGGGGTTGGATCTGGTGGGACCTCTACATATGGTGTCCGGAGGGTGCAGAACTATCATTATAGCCATTGATTATTTTTTAAAGTGGATAGAAGCTGCCCCCTTGGCAGGAACTACTTCAAAAGCTGTTATAAAATTTATTTTATCTAATATTTGCTGCAGATTTGGGGTTCCACAGGACATAACCACAGATAATGGGCCATAATTCGATAACAAGGATATGGAGAATTTATGTGCCTCTAGAGGCATTCAACATTGCTTCTCTTCTCCTTTCCACCCACAAGCGAATGGTCAGGTTGAAGTGGAAAACAGGACCATTCTGTCCGGTCTTAAAAAGAATTTAGAAGGGGCTGCTGGAAAGTGGCCAAGGTACCTACAAGAAGTGTTATGGGCTTACCGGACTACACATGGACCTGCTACGCAGGAATCCCCGTTTGTCTTGGTATATGGTATGGATGTAATTATTCCTATAAAGGAAAATCTTCCATCATATAGAGTCCACAATTTTTCCAAACATGTTAATGAAGTGGCAATCATAAGTCAACTGGACTTGATAGACGAGAAAAGGGTTAAGGCTCATCTTAGAGCCACCTATTATCAAGGATTGATGAGAATCAGCTTTGCTTCCAGAGTCAGAATAAGGGATTTTCAACCAAAGGATAAAGTATTGAGAAACGTCTTCCTACATACTAAAGAGAAGCAGTTCGGCAAGCTAGCTCTGAATTGGGAAGGACCCTATGTGGTCATTGAAAAGCTTAAACCTGAGACATACAGGCTTCAAGATAAAGATGGAAGAATCTTAAATCACCCATGGAATATTGAACATCTCCGTTTGTATCTAGAATAAAAGTTATGTAAATATTTACTTGTTTAAAGTCTATGTAAATATTAGGGGGCATACTCTTTCCTACCCTTGTGGCGCGGGGAGGTTTTAATGAGGTGTCCAGGTTTTTTAATAAAATTTGATGCCTTCTCAAAAAATTCAGAGTGGTTTGGTTGATAGTTTCTTTAAAGCCTTCTAAGTATCATTGACAGATCAGATTGATCTGGCGGAATGATGACCATTTAAACATTTGTCATCAGATAATTTAAACACTCTCACCTTAAAATACTTGTAAAATAACTGTGAGCTATTTAAACATCAGCCATCAAGATTGGGCAAATATAAAACAAGGAAAGAATTTTGCAAAGTAAAACTGCCCGGCTAACACTGGGGGATGATATTAAAACATATCGAAATGCCTTGGCCATCCAATGACTTTGAAGTTTAAAAAGAAAAGGCTTGTCCGGGCACAAGCCGGACACGATTACAAAAATTCCTTGGCCATCCAAGGACTTTAGTTTGACATAAAGATAAAAGAAAAACAAAAGATAGATAAAACTTTAGGGCTGGATTCCCTTAGATGTTCCTGCCTCATCTTGTTTCTTCTTGAGGTCTTTAGGTTCATCATTAGGACTCTTTTCGGTCCCCTCTTCTTCGTCGGAGGTATCATCATAAACACTAGAATAGTTGTGCTTATCACCATATGTCATAGTGTAGAATGTGAGGTTTTTGTATTCCACATAGGTTTTCATCATTAGGACTCTTTTCGGTCCCCTCTTCTTCGTTGGAGGTATCATCATAAACACTAGAATAGTTGTGCTTATCACCATCTGCCATAGTGTGGAATGGGAGGTTTTTGTATTCCACATATTTCCATAGATTACCGAGCATTATGATATTATTTTAGAAAGTGTGTATTACATAGAGTCTAAATCTATTATTTATAGATAAACTATATGGGCTAATGGGCTTAGGCCTTATATCTCTAACACCCTCTCTCAAACTCGCAATGCTTATTCTTGCATTGTGAGTTTGTTACAAAAAATAAATAAAAAAACAAAATTAAAACATCAACGAATCAAAACAAAACATCAAAACCAAAATCGAAACATCAAAACCCAAAAATCAAACTCCAATCTTCAAGCTCCAATCTTCAAACTCCAATCGTCAAGCTCCAATCTCCAAACTCCAAAACTCAAAACTAATCCAAACGAAATCCAAACACCAAACGAATCTAAACGAAGTCAAGCAAAGCCAAACAAAGCCAAAACAAAACCAAAACAAAACCAAACAAGTCCAAACGAAGCCAAACCAATCCAAACGAAGCCGAACCAAGCCAAACGAAGCCAGAACAAAGCCAAACAAATCCAAATGAATCCAAAACAAAGCCAAACAAGTCCAAACGAAGTCAAAAGGAATCCAAACGAAGCCAAACTAATCCAAACGAAACCAAACTAATCCAAACGAATCCAAACAAAGCCAAACAAATCCAAAACAAAGCTAAACAAATCCAAAACAAAGCTAAACAAATCCAAACGAATCCAAAGCAAGCCAAACCAAGCCAAACGAATCCACACGAAGCCAAAACGAATCCAAACAACTTCAAACGAAGCTAAACGAAATCTATAAACGAAGAACGACATCTAAACACCAAAACGAAATCCAGACGAAATCTCAATGCCAAATACCCAAACAAATCCAATCTCAAATCCAAATACCAAACTAATATCCAAAAAACAAACTAAATTCAATTTCCAATTTCTAATTGCCAATTTTAAATTTCCAAAATCAAAATCAAAATCAATTTGAATTCACGGTTTTACCAACAAGACTGCTGCACTGTTCCACTTGCCATTTCTCCCAAACCGTAGCATCGAATCATAATCCGACCGGTCATATTGAAGGGTTAGATGTCCCGAACATGCTCTCCAAAATTCCGTAAAACGGACATCGTTTGCCTTTCGATCGGACCGTTTTATTGGAGCTGCACACATCAGATCCGAAAACCGAAAACTATATCTATTATGACGAAAAGGAGATCGAAATTTCCAACACAAATCCAATCGAAAAACAAGATAAAAAAATGGAAATCACACAAAAACAGATCTAAAATAATATCAAAGTCCAACAATAATATAACTCTCTATCGGATTTTAACATGCTCTGTCAAGATCAATACCAATACATAATCCAAAAATTATCGAACAGATCCAAGATTTTCAAATAAATCCAATTCCAAACCGAAATCCAATACTACTACGAAATTGATTACCTAGTAGATCTACAAAAATTCCGTATCTTACGTATAATAAGAGTAATTGTATCAAAAAGTTTGAATAATAATAATTATTGTATAAATTTAAAAATGAAAAGAATTAATATTTTAGGACCAAATGGTGGGCCTCCGATACTCTCTGTACACTTGAGTGAAATAAGGACCAAATGGTGGGCCTCCGATACTCAATTCATACACTTGAGTGAAGGTCCAAATTTCGGCTTGACTCAGTATGTACCGTTAAGTAAGTATACGCGTGTCAGCATCTTACATCTTCGGAACAGCCCAATTGAAACCCTAGCTCTCATTCTCTCTCTCTATAAAAAATATCATCGTTATGACTGGTCTTTCGAAGGAACCGGTACTACCCTTCTACTATCTGACTCTGGTCGATGACTTCAAAATAATTGAGGACCTGCTCAAAGCTAAATAATTTGGGAAGCAAAGGTTTGTCTTCATATCTAGAGCTTAGGAGACTGGGAAGGAAATATTCGAAGAGAACCCTTCCAAACGTAACTTTGTCTGGAGAAGTAAAAATGAGTTTTTTGCATCTTTACTTATGATTTTTCTAAGTACATTTGGCCAAATCGCGTATTAATCGTCCGTCCATTTGGCATATGTGCGAAGGGAGAGCGCGCATGCATGGCCAAATCGCGAACACGTTGTTCGTCCATTTGGTATATCCGCGAACAGCATGCGCGCGATTTCGCCAACAAAATCGTGTATTGGTCATCTGTCCATTCGGCATATGTGCGAAGGGAGAGCGCGCATGCATGGCCAAATCGCGAACAAGCTATTCGTCCATTTGGTATATCCGCGAACAGCCTGCGCGCGATTTTACCAAATTTTTCATTCACATTTGTGCACCATGGGTTTGCAGTTCGTCCAATTTGTAGCGCTACCATCGCTATATTCGCACCGAAACTAAAAACAATACGGAAATCACCTCATCTTGGGTTTCGACACGGTCCGTCAACGGCTCCTCCTCCAACGCAAAATCATCGATATTGCAGCTGAAATCTTCAATCCAATCACTCAAGTCGATGGGTTTTTTTTTGTGTTTTTAGGATTTTTTGAAAAAAAAAGCTTAAGAGAGAAGTAAATGAAAATTGATTTTTTATTACAAACTAGTTCTTATAAATGAAGGGTAAAATGACCATTTAAAAATTCTGATTTTTGAGGTTTCATTATAGCTAAATAGGATCCTAACAATAATTGTATAAATTTAAAAATGAAAAAGAATTAACTTATTTCAGGACCAAATGGCCTCCAATACTCAATTCGTACACTTGAGTGAAGGTCCAAATTTGGGCTTGACTCAGTATGTACCGTTAAGTATACGCGTGCCAGCATCTTACATCTTCGGAACAGCCCAATTGAAACCCTAGCTCTCATTCCCTATCAATATAAACCTTGTAAACCGCCACTCGTACTCTCACTCCAACTCTCCCGCAAGCATTTCAACTCGACTTCATATCTTCAGGTCTTGTAATTCTGATTTTAGTTGTTTTTTTTGAAGTGTAGCTTGTTAAGACTGGGACGGTGACGATCGACAATATGGTCTCGTTCGTCGTACTTTGCTAATTTTAATTAGGTTTGCCGGAATCTCCATTCCCGAGTCCCAGTTTCTTGTCGATCCCCAAAATTTTATGTGCTCTATTTTTGCTATGATTTGCTTCGATGTTTTTATTGCTGTATCTGTGGCCAATGATTGTAACAAATTTTTAGACAAGCATATGTCTGAATCAATCCCTGTCGAAAATTTCTACGTATGAGGCCTGATTTTTTTTTGTCCGTTTCTTCTAAAAAGCGTTGAATGCAAAGCCGATGATGAGAAATGGTGATGAAATAAATGTATGATACAATATGATTACATACATTCCATACTGCCTTCCTTCTGAGGTTTATATACTTTATATTTATATTTTGGAACACGGCTCAGGTGGCGATGTTTGCATAGTTCACATGATTTTTCTGTGATGAAACTCATTTTTTAGCCTTTCGCTCCTATCTGATGACCCTTGATTTACTGTTTGTGATTTTGATTTGGTTTGTGTCGGAGACAAATAAGAGTGTTGTAATTGCCATTTGTATTTCCTTGCCAACCATACAAATATATCACTAGCTATAGAAATAAAGATAGATTTAGTTTGATTTAGTGTGAGTGATGAAGAAAACAGACGGATTCCCATTGATTTATTCATGAGATTAAACCAGCTACTTCTGACGCACATCTACTTTCATTTTATTTGTTTCACAAAGAGGAAAACCAGTGATGTAATTGTATATTTGCTACTCTTGATGGAGTTTGCTCCATCTGATGAATCATTATCTACCAAGATCTCTGAGGGTTTTCTCTTTTTTATGTGTATTTGCTACTCTTCATATATGCTGACTTATTCTTCTCGGAATAAAAGATACGGTTTTGGCTATGATTGTGTGATATAATATATATAAAAAATTATATATATTATATAACTTGTACATAAATATAGAAACTTAGATGCGATGGCATCGGGTGATAAATATAGAACTTATACATAAGAACCAAGGCCAAAACTATTTCTTCCATGTTATTTTTTATTTCCTCCATAATGGAAGTTACAAAATTACCCTTTATCCATTTTTTTCTTCACAAAACTATTACCCTAACAAACCCATCCAATTTAGTACAACAAAACCTATTCTTCACATTAGAGAACTACCTTACAAAGAAGAAAACTCACTTATCACTACCTTACAACAGCTGATTTAAAGATAGAGAAAGCTTGGAGAAAGAATTTCTAGGTTCTTCCCCATTATCAAATTTAGGGTTTGTAGTTAGATTTTGTTGTTCGATTTCGATTAGGGTTTGAAGTTAGATTTCTGTGTTAGATTCGATTGGGGTTTCATTTGGGGTTTGATTTCATTGTTAGAATCGATTAGGGTTTGATCTTGGGTTCGCCTTGGGATATCCTAGTGTTCTGATGAGACAGATTCTGACGAGACAGAGGGTTTGCAACTGATTCTGAGTGGCCCTCTCGGAATCAGTTGCACATTTTTTAAGCTTGACCGCACAGTGTTGTCTAAACGGGTGGGACTTGGCCAAGTGGACAAGTCCCTATATACTTGTTCGTGCAACGCTGCATGAAAGATCCATGAAGGCATGGTCTCATAACGTTGCGCGACCATGCACAATAACACTTGGCCTTGCAGTGCTACACGATTGTGCACTGTTGCGTGACCAAGAGAGAAAGCTTGGCCTCACGACGGTGCACAACCGGGAAGGAGTTGACCCTATTTTCCAAGTCTTGATTGGCCAAGGATGCACACCATCCTTGCTCACGACGGTGCACAATCGGAATTAGATGCATATTTTTTTTTTAAAAAAATTACACCTGATTCCTAATTCCCGGCTCGGAAATAGTTGTTTTTTTTTTCAAAATTGTAAAAACGGGTTTAGCTGAAAGAAATAAGTTTCGAAATAGGTATTTTCAAGTTACGAAGTTGTAAACCGTAAAAACAAGTTTAAATTACATTGGAGGTAGAATCATATATCTTGGATAAGTTAATGCTGTGTTTTTTCATATAAGATTTTTAATTAGATAAATGACATCTAGTGATAAATTTGAAATAAAAATAAGGGTAATTTGGTAAAAGCAAATCACTAGTGTTTTTGAAAGTTTGAAAGATAGGAAATAAAAAATAACATAGAGGAAATAGCTTTGGCCAAGAACCAATCCTTTTGGTTTGATTCATGTTATTGTAAATTTTTTATTTTAGATTAAAAGAACGGCTAAACCAATGTTTTTTAGGATGCAATAATGGATACGGACGACTAAACACTAAGTCTAGGGAGCATATTTAAAGAGCTATCCACTCGTTACTCTTAATTCAAACTGGAATAACATGTTTAGAGCCATGCTGGTCAGTTCTTTGTGGGATAAAAATTAATAAAATAAAATCACTCTAATCGGCTATAACACCATATTATATCTAAGCTTAAAGTCTATGCTCAAGCTAAATATGGTATTACCTGAATTCTATAGGAAAATGGAATCTTCAGTATAAAAGATTTTTTTTGCCGATTATAAGGACTTCAAATAACAGATCTTCTCTTTATGAAAAGATATGGAATCAGTTTTTCCAAGGAAATGTTCATTCTTTGTTCGGAGATTATTGCAAAACAAGTAGACTCCAACTCTTGTTTCAAAATGTCAGTTTTGTTAAAATCTAGAAACGTAAGGTCATCTACTCATATCTTATAAATGTAACTCTTGTTTCAAAATGTCAGTTTTGTTAAAATCTAGAAACGCTAGAAAATCTACTCATATCATATAAATTTGTACCGAGAAGCTGTTCTTAGTCTAGTTTTGGCTTGTGAAACATATGTTCATAGTCTAGTTTTGGTCCCAAGATCACATAAAAATGATTTTACTTACAATTTATATGGCAGCAAATAAAAAATGGGAAAACACTAGTAGCAAATAATTCGGTTTGTATATTATTAAACCGATTTAGTAATAAAAAAATCGGTTTTTTTCGGTTTCGGTTTTTTCGGTTTCGGTCGGTTTTTCGGTTTTAACAGAGGTGCGGTTCGGTCCGTTCGGTCGGTGCGGTTCGGTCGGTTTGGTTTGGTTCGGTCGGTGCGGTTCGATCCGGTTTTTTTTTTAATTATATTTTTAGTTGAAGAATGTAAAACAAAAATTGAAAAAAAAAATATAATATAAACTAATTATTAATTTTTTATATTTATAATAATAAATTTATAATTATAATTTTAATACAATAAATACTATAATAATATTGCTATTTAAGTGTAACCAATAAAAAATATATAGTATAAAAAAAATGAAAAGTAATATATAATTACAGAAGCCGAATCCAAAAAGACAGTTAAATAATGAGAGTTAAATTCGTATCCAAAAAGATATTTGTGGCTGTGGGATTCGAACCCATGCCACATGTGCCACAAGCAGTGTAAATATTTATATAGGACCATTAGGACAAAGGGTTGATTAGGTGTAGATGTGATATAAAACTATATATAAGTTCGGTCGGTTTCGGTTTTATTCGGTTTTTTTCCCGAAAAACCTAAAACCGACCGAATTTAATTCGGTTTGAAATTTTAAAACCGAAACCGAATATTATTATTTTTAGACCGACCAAACCGACAAATTTCGGTTTGGTTTGGTCGGTCGGTTCGGGTTTTTTCGGTTTTTGCTCACCCCTATAATCAAATACAACAAATTCTGCAGCTAGTAGATTTAAGGGTAACGGGTAACACTGATGCTTTCAAGGGGAAACCAATCAGGGAACTATTTGAATATTGCAGAATCCATACTTCATTTGAACTATTTGAATCATGTAGAATCCATACTTAATAACATAGTATCTCTCTTAACCAATAAAATGGCTGTTTAACACATCTAGAGAAAAAAATAAGGCAACTGAATGGTTGCCTCACTCAAAGATTCAAGATGAAGATGGATTAAGAAATAATATTTTTGTGAAGTCTCCAAATAGGCTATGTAAGAGTTGAATAATCATTTACCTTTATGTAATTGCAGGAACCCAGGAATGATGTTTTCTGGTTCTTTCTTCTCCTACATAAATAGCTCAAAGGATAAAATAACTCCAGCTAGTAGAGATCGAAAGATTCTGCTAATAAATAACAAATTCATCCTTAAACAAAAAAGTTCCTCCAGAAGTTACAGAACACGAAATGGAGCTGTTTTCACAAGTTCTATGTTTCTTCAATATTCTCAAGACAATCCATGGAGATGAATATCGAAAAAACACTGAACCTCCTCTGAGTAAATTTGAGCAAATTTGAGCTAAGTAGAAAACTGGACAAGAAGCTGAACATAAAATTCTCTGTGAATTAGTATCACCCAAATTTAACTTTTGGTGGAGGGAAAGAAAATTTTAGAAATAAACCGCTTGATTTAAGATAATTTTAAATTCAATTATAGTTCTTATCTTTGTAAATCTTTCAAATTGGGTCCCTAATTTTAATAAAATTTTCTTTAATTTTTTTTAAAACCTAAAAATAAAATATACAATTGAAACAAAAAAATATATAAAATCATTTGCGTGGGAAAATTAATGGAAAACATATATATATTTTGCTTAGTTAGATTGATATTTAAACCGAAAAGAATTATTTAGATATATTTTTACAACTAAATTGATATATCGATACCATTTAAAACACTTGAATTCGAATTTAAAACACTTGAATTCGAATATCAGTTCTTGATATTTTATGAATGAAAACAAAACAAAATACAAGAATACGATAAAATGATTGAGGGTTATTGAAAGTAATTTATTTTACTAAGATTTTCATAATTAAATAAATTTAATATTTATATTATTATTTAAAATCAGATCCCTTAGCCGTATGTTTTCATCTATAAAAAAAATAAAAAAAATCATTTTAAATGGGGTGTCGTTAATAAAATAAATATTTGTATCCCATTAAAAAGTAATTTTCCCAATCCTACCATCGACGACGAAGTATGTTTTGTATCTATAGAAAAATGGAATGGGGTATTAAGTTTCATATTCATCCTAAAATACTAACTTTTTCTAGATAATTTAAGTATGTTCCAGCTAGTTCACTTCACATAGTTGGCGGACATTTATTAATGTTATTGTAAAGTCCTTATTAATAGGAAACATTTCCACTTTTCTAATACTATGTGCAAATTTTCTTTCAACAATGTTTTTACATCTTATTTCTACTTTTTCACCGCATCCAAAGACAAAACAACCGTCCTTCTTCCACCGTCAAACCATGGTTGGAAATAAAAAAAATTCTTCATTAGTGGTGATTATGAATATGAAGCATCTCATTCTTTTTTAGAGTTGAAAGACAGTGGACGATGGAAAGTAGGTTTAATTTTATCAAAATACTACCAACTTTTTCTCTTTGACATTTTATTATAAATTCAGCATATGATTCTTTTTATGTTATCGTTGTTAAGTATGAATCTGGTTTCTTGAGAGATAAATTAAATAAAGTGTTTAGTTGTACAAAGAAAAAAGTAGAGAAAAAAATAAGTTTTGTCTAATAAAAAAATGTCACCCTTTATTCATTGCCTTAGCCTTTATTTATAGGCGCACTAGACTTAGTATAACTGAATTAGTTATACAAAAGAATAAATTGCACTTTAACCCCTTATATTTGCAAGTAGTTTAAATACTCTCTTTCAAATATACAATTTATCTCATACAACTTTAATAGTATTACATTTAGACCTTCAACATTTCATATCCTTATCAGTAGCCCCTAGTTCTTATGAAAGTCAGTGAATAAGAACTAATAATCATCGGAAATCATGGTAGGCGAAAATTGTTTCTTGCCAAAATCTAATTTACCTCGAATCAAACTTTCTAATCTTGTCGTCAAAAGAATTTGTCTCAAAAGTTGTTGTCCTCGAATTAAAAATATTCAGATTTTTTCTTGAATATAAATCGTTTATCAAATGGTTCAAGAATGTCATGTCATATGCTTGTCCTCCTCAAATGAACTCGTACACATGTTTACCTCGAAACTGGCTTGACTCTTTATTCGCGCTTCGGATATCCATATGCAGAATCATGAACTGGCCTTTTCATAACGGTCAGAAATGTTTGGAATGGTCTAGTACGCACGCGATGGCCCACTAGGCCTCCCATTATGTGTGATAGCTATCAAGTGTCATATTATTTGTTTACAAACAACCGTTTGATATTCCATCTTTCTACTCAATAATAATCACCTCTCTCTCTCTCTCTCTCTCTCTTTTACTTTATATATACTTGTCTCAACCATTATTTGTGTTTCACAAATACCTTGTAGTGAGAGAAAACAATTTTTTCCTGAGAGAGTCCTTAGCTACTTTCACCTGAGGACCCAATTTCTTGGCTACCTTCGTCGGAAAACTCATATTTCCCAATCAACCTTCAAAATTTTATGAACTAATTTGAAGATTCTTCTTCATCTTAGTTAATTAAAAAAAATTGTATTTACTAAAAAAACCCATTTTTGGCCTTTACAATTACTTATGTATCAGTGTGAGGGTTGCTGAATACAAATCCGTGAGGGTAATAGACAATTATCCTCAATTTTCAACTAAAACTACTATTTACGATCATTTCGACTATAATCAGAGTTCCTATGAGTTTCCAAGTTCATCTAACCCAGAAAGAATCCGTTCAACGAAATCTCCTCGAAAATAATCTTCACCACCACTGGTGTGGATAATTATCACCTGAGGGTAGGCTTAGTAATTTGGTTGGTGTTTTATATTAGTGTGTGAGTGTTATGTGTTTAGAGTAGAGAGTAGAGAGATAATTAAGCAGCCTGGTAGTAGTTAATTCTCATTACCCACACTTAATGCAGGTGGTTGGGTATTTATACCCTGATGTTTGGGCCCTTATGGGCTTACGGGTCATGTTTAATAGACCCGGGTCATGTTCAAAGACCCATGAGCTCTAAGTAGGAGAGCAAGTAGCTTAGTCAAGAAATGTTTAGGTTTTTTAGTACTTTTGTCATAGTTCGAACAGTCCTATGGTCAGAGTGTTCGAAGCGATCTGTTCGGTTCGTGTGACCTGTCCGGTCCGGAGGCCTTGGACCGATCTGTCCTTGTCCGGGGAGCATGCAGAATTCGGACTCATCAGGAGCCCCTTTTTTAGGTGTTTGTGAAAATATTCTTGTCAAAGACCTGAAAAACAGTCCGACTTCAGGGGTAGTTTTGATCCGGACAGGTCTGTCAATTTGGGCTATGGGTTTATCCGGACAGATAAAGCTTCACGAATTCAAAACGGTTTTTGCCAGAGTTCGTGGGACACGTGTCACTTTCTGATTGGTTGCTTCAGCCGTTTTTCACCTTGAATTTCGAACCCACCTTCTTCGAAAAGCAACCTCTTCAATTAAAGGTGGTGACATCAGTGCCGTCTTTTAATCATTGCCAAACTTTTCGAATTCTCCTAGGAATCAACTTCCTTTTTCAGATTTTACTATAAATACAAACTCATTTTCTACTGTTTTACCATCTCCTTCAAATTTACTTCTGCAAAAATCTCTCAAAGCTTTCTCTCTCTAAAGCCAAAACTTTGTTTGATAGTTTATGTTTACAGCGAGGAACGCTCTTGGCAAAGGCGGGTGGCTCAACCTTTCTGAGTTAGAGAAGGCTCAAAAAGTCGAAAGAGATAGACGGATCGCAGCAGGGTTACCTACCTCGCCTGTTGATAGACCAAACACCTCTGTTTCTGAGTCAGATCGAGGCTCTTCTTCTTCCAAAGGCACTAAGTCTAGAAAACTATTTCAAACCAACCTCTCCCCCATAATTTCTGGTTCCTCAGTTCAGGAATCGGAGCCTGCTGTCGAGCCAGGAGTTACATCCACTAGCCTCAGAAAACCTTCTCCTTTTATTGCAATGGGATCAGATACGGAGCACTCTCCTGAGAAACTGGTCGACAGGAGGAAAGGCCGTTTGGTTAAAGGCCAGGGGACTAAAAACACTCCCTCGAGGTCGGGGGCAAAGGATAGCAGCACTAGGTCAGAAGTGCCCATTAGAGCCCCCAAGGACAGGCTGTCCGGATCGGAGGGCTCCAATCCAAACCTTCAACCAGAAACTTCTGTTCCAAACACTATACCGGAGAGCAGAAATCAAAGGGGCACTGAGGCCCATCAGTCCGGAGATAAGGCTGAGTCAAGTTTGAACCCTCCCCCACTACAACTGCTGAAATCCCTTCAACAATCATGGAGGAAGTGATGGAGGACTCTGTGGAAGAGGCCCCGTTTGAGTCTGAGCCCTCCGGTCAGACCAGCAAAGAAATAGTTGCCAAGAAAGACAAGGGCAAAGAAAAACTATTTTGAGGCATCCAGATCTGCCGGAGAGCCTCGAGGGAAGAGTGGGGCCTTGTTTTCACAAGGTCAGCGTTAACTACCTTCTCTCCTTACAAAATATCAACTACGCATTCATCCACACTGCTGAGTTGGGCAGGATGCGTTCGAAATGGGGCATTCCAGAAAATGTAAAGATTAGGATTCCTATACATCCGGAGACCCCCATGGACTGCAAGTTGAGTGAAATGGTCATGTTCACGGAGCTGTTCAACTGGGGGCTCAGGTTCCCACTAGACCCAGAGATTGTCAGATATTTCCATCTGATCAAACTCTGTCCGAGCCAACTGAGCCCCAACGCTTGGTATACCCTTATGTCATGCATCATGGCATCAATGCTGTCCGGGATCCCTCTGCCCATGGAGGAGTTTACTGCAGTGGCTAGCCTGTGTAGAAACCACCACATCCCCTTCTACCACTTTAACATGGGGGATAACTTCAAGGCGGTGGATGATTTGCTGGAGGCAGAGAGGAATTGGAAGACCCAGTTCCTATTTGTTAGTGGTGCCTGGGAGAATGGCACGAAGATAAAATCCGGAGAGAACCCAAGCCTCCTCAGAAGTAGGTGGAGGAGTGATTGTAAGTCTCCTACTTTATTTTTTTGTTTCTCCCTTTCTTATCTAATGCAGTTCGAACTAATGGGTCTCACTTTTGCCTTGGAAGTGTTACCCAAGGAGTTCAGTGACTATCAGAAAGCCGGGCAGATAACTTGTGGCAAGATTAATGTCTGGGCTGCTGAGAATTGGGGGAACCGATTCCACGATGCTTTCAATAGTGGAAATTTGGCAAGGTCTCACCTGTGGAACACCACAGGTCGGAGAGACTTGACCTGGGAGGAGCTCACCACCCAGCCTTCTCCGGACGTTGTGCTCAAGAGGACCCATGAACCAGATGGGACACTCTTCCTGCCAGGCCGGGCCAAAGCCCCGAGCAAGATGAAAGGCAAGAAGAAGAAGGGCAAAAGGGTGGTGGGTGAGGCCAACCCTGCTGATGCTGAGAAGGATGCTCGAACAGACCCGGATGGGCCAGTTCAAAGCCAAATTGATGTTGCTCTCTTGCAGGTGGTGGAGCAAGAGTCTGAAAGGCAGGAAGCGGACCTCCCAAAACCTCCAAGGGCTTCCAAGAGGAATCGTAAACAGGGAAGCGAAGGCGCAGACCAGGAGGCTAAGAAGAAAAAGACATCTAAGGGAGATGAGCTTTCTCTCCGGGCTCCGGAGCCTTCGCTTCAAGCTGATCCTGCAGACCCAACGCATGCTGAAGAGATTCCTGGTGACTTCCACACCGATGAGGTCGAGGGGGGAGATATCAACATAGATGGAGTAGACATCACCGGTCTTGGTGAGCTTGGTGAATACTTCCTCAATCTCCCCAGAGATGACTTTGTCGGGCCTTACCTTCCTCCAAGCACCTCCAACACGGTCAATTTTAATGGTAAGACTTTTATTGTCTCTAGTGAAAGGGATGCTATAGCCCACTCCTTGTTAAGCAACGTGCAGCCTGTACTTATGTTGGAGAGGCAAGTTCGGAGTCAGGCAAACATCATTAAAGACCTTAAGTCTGACAAGGAGAAGCCGTCCGAAGACCTTCGCACTGCCACCTCCAATGCTGCCATGTTGAAAGAAGAAAACGAGGAGTTGAAGAGAAGCCAAAAGACAAGCACCACAAAAGTTGCCACTTTAGAGGAAACTATTAAAGACCTCCGGGAGGAACTGTCCGGTCTGGAGAAAGACCTTGCTACCTCAAAGGAAGAAACCAAGGCAAAGGACAAAGTCATCACCAACTTAACCACTGACAAGATTGCTCTTGAGAATGCAGTGTCCAAGGCTGCCGAGGAGAAAAATACTTTGTTACAGGAGCAGGAGGCCAAGATCCAAGCCAAGATCAATGCCTATGCCAACCAGATGATCAAAAGCGAAGAGCTAATGCTTGCCAAGGTGAGGCCTGACATGGTTATACTTGTCCATGAAAAGTTTCCTAAGAAGAACCTAGGGGACTTATGGCTTCATGTTGAGCCTGAAGACCTCCCCTACCACACGATGGCCGAAGGCGATAGGTATGGCTACTCTAGTGACTCCTCAGATGATGAAGAACACTCCGGGGAGAAATTTGTCGAAGAGAAAGACGATCCTAAGGGAAAGAAGGTAGATGAAGGTGAGCCGTCTTCAAAGGCTCAACCTTAACTTATGATTTACTTTGTTTACTTTTTACTCAAACTAAAAGTCCTTGGAAGGCCAAGGCATTCTTTTTGTAATTGTGTTCGGTATCTGACCGGATATGTTTTTTGTTCTTACTTTGACTTATTCAAAAGTCCTTGGAAGGCCAAGGCACTTTAAGTTATTTCAATGAATGTTTCTGTTTTGCACAAATCTCATCTTCTTTCATTGTTTGTTCCAATTTCGATGGCTAGAGTTTAAATAGCCTTTAATTATTTCATAGAGAGTGTTTAAGTTCTCAGGCTAGAGTTTAAATAGCCCTCAGTTATTTCAATCCAGATAGTGTGACAAAGAACAAAATTTAAAACACTTAGAAATTTTTAAGAAGGCATCGAATTTCATTTAAAAGCCTGGACACCTCATTAAAACCTCCCCGTGCCACCAGGGAGGAAAGAGTATGCCCCCAAATATTTACATGGATGTTTAAACAAGTAAATATTTACACAAACGCTATTCCAAGTACATCCGGAGATGCTCAATATTCCAAGGATGAGTCAAAACCCTTCCATCTTTGTCTTCCAACCAATATGTTCCCGGTTTAATTTTTTCAACAACTATGTAGGGACCTTCCCAAGTTGGGGCCAGCTTTCCGAACAACTTTCTTTAGTGTGTAAGAAAACCTTCCTCAATACCTTGTCCCATGGTTGGAAATCTCTTCTTTTAACTTTGGAAGCAAACCTGCTTCTCATCAAGCCCTGATAGTGTGCAACTCTAAGGTGAGCTTTAACTCGTCTTTCTTCTATCAAATCAAGTTGACCTCTGATTGCCACCTCGTTAGCGTGTTGGGAGAAGTTGTGAACACGAAAGGAGGGGAGAGTTGCTTCTATGGGAGCTAATGCATTCATCCCATATACCAAAGTAAATGGTGATTCTTGTGTTGCAGCCCCAGGTGTTGTCCGGTAGGCCCACAAGACCTCTTGTAGATAACTAGGCCACTTCCCAGCAGCCCCTTCCAAATTATTCTTTAAACCGGACAGTATAGTCCTATTAGCCACTTCAACCTGCCCATTTTCTTGTGGGTGGAAAGGTGAAGAAAAACAATGTTGTATACCCCTTGAGGCACAGAAGCTCTCCATTTCCCTATTGTCGAACTGTGGCCCATTGTCTGTTGTTATCTTTTGTGGGACACCAAATCTGCAACAGATGTTGGATAAAATAAACTTTATAACAGCTTTTGATATAATCCCTGCTAGAGGGGTTGCTTCAATCCACTTCGAGAAGCAGTCTATGGCCACAATTATAGTTTTACGCCCTCCGGACGCCACAGGGAGAGGCCCTACTAAATCCAACCCCCATCGAGCAAAAAGAATAGGCTCAGAAATTGATTCCAAAGGAATAGCTGGGACATGAATCTCATTGCTGTACCTCTGGCATGGGTCACACCTTCTTACCAATTCCTTAGTATCTTTCATGATTGATGGCCAATAGTAATCGGAGAGTAAAAATCTTCTTGTTAAAGCTCTAAATCCAAAATGGGCTGATCCCTCACCATCATGTAATTCGGAGATGACTACTTGAGACTCTTCATCCCCCAAACAGCGCATGAGAGGTTTAATATAAGATTTCTTGTACAACACGTCTCTCAATATGATAAAACCACGAGCCTTGTGTTTCAAAGTTCTGGCTAGTGACTTATTCGGAGGCACAACACCATCGGAGAGATATTGTAGGAGAGGAAACCTCCAGTCTTGAGGTCTTTTATCTTGCACTTCAAAAGTTTCCTCTTCTTTACCCTTACTAAGTTGAATGGAGGGGCTTTCTAGCACATGGATCCATGGATACGACTCCGAATATGCTATGGTTGCCAATGAGTCTGCTAGCTCATTTTCTGCCCGGGGAATGCGCTCATAAACAACACTTTTAAACTTGAGTGCTTCATTCTTAAGGAGGAGTAAGTATTTCACAAGCTGCTCATTCTTTGCCTCAGATTGGCCTTGGGCATGGTGGATAAGAAGTTGGGAGTCACTTAGTAGCTTGACCCTCTTAGCCCCACAAATGTAGGCTAACTTTAAACCAGCTATAGCTGTTTCGTATTCGGACTCATTATTAGATGCTCTGAAAGCAAAACAAATAGCTTGGTACATTTTGTCTCCATACGGGGAAGTCAAACACACCCCTGCACCACACCCCATAGTGCTAGATCCACCATCTGTTCGGATGACCCATACCTTTTTTATCTTTTATATCAGTAGTTTGCTCCGAATCCCTGTCGGAGTGGAATTCAACCAAAAAGTCTGCCATAGCTTGGGCGTTGACTGCTGTTCGGGGAGCAAAATCTATGTCGAAGTCCCCCAACTCTACTGACCACTTAGTCATCCTGCTTGAAATGTCTACTTTTTGGAGGACATTATTCAGGGGAAAAGAAGTCCGGACGATGATGGGATGAGCCTGGAAATAAGGCCTCATCTTCCTGGCAGCTATCACCAGGGCTAATGCTAATTTCTCAGGTTTCAAGTAACGCCTTTCTGCATCTATCAAGCTTTTGCTGATGTAGTACACTGGATGGGGATGACCATCGACCTCTCTTACTAACACAACACTGATGGCATAACTTGAAACTGCCAAGTATACGAAGAGGGTCTCCCCATCAACTGGTTTAAACAAAGTTTTTAGAGAGGACATGTGCTTCTTGATCTCATTGAAAGCCTCATCACACTGTGGGGTCCAATCGAATCCCTTTGCACCCTTCAAAGTTTAAAAGAAAGGTGCACACCTGTCCGAAGACCTTGAGATAAATCTGTTTAAGGAAGCTAATCTCCCCGTTAACCGTTGTACTTCTTTAATGTTTTGAGGAGCTTCCATCTGAAATAGGGCATTAAGCTGGTCCGGGTCAGGTTGTATTCCATGCTCACTTATAATATAGCCCATAAACTTCCCAGACTGCACTCCGAACACACACTTTTCTGGGTTTAATTTCAAATTTACTTTTACCAAGTTGGCAAAAGTTTCTTGGAGATCGGATAAGTGCAACTGCTCATCCACATTCTTCACCATCATGTCAGCAATGTACACTTCCATATTTCTTCCAATTTGATCAACAAATGCCTTGTTGACTAATCTCTGATAAGTAGCCCCAACATTTTTTAAACCAAATGGCATTACTTTGTAGCAATGAAGACCTCTGTCAGTGACAACTGTGGTATGCTCTTGATCCTTTGGATCTACTTGAATCTGATTGTATCCGGAGAAGGCATCCATAAAGGAAAGTAGCTTGTTCCCAGAGGTGGAGTCTACTAACTGATCAATCCGGGGAACTGAATATAAATCTTTTGGGCAAGCTCTATTGAGATCTGTGAAGTCAATTCACATGCGCCACTTGCCATTTTTCTTTTTTACCAGAACCGGATTGGCAGTCCACAATGGATATTGAGATTCCTTGATGTGCCCCATCTTCGCGAGCCTGTCAACTTCTTGCACAATGACATCAGCCTTCTCTTTAGAAAAAGCTCTTCTTTTTTGAACCACTGGTGCTACGTCTCTCCGGACAGATAGGTGATGTGATATCACTTCTGATGGAACCCCAGTAACATCAGCATTGCACCACGCAAAAACGTGCTGATGGTTCTTCAAAAATTTTAACATTTCATCTTTCAAAATAAGTGACATCTTAGACCCTATCTTAACACTTTTTCCTTCTTCCAGACAGTGTGTTTCTACCTCTTCGATCGGTATCAATACTTCAGGGGTCTCTCTAGGGTCATCAATTTCACCCTCACCCCCAGAAAGGCCCTCAAACTGCTATTGTTCATTAATACGGACTGCCCCCAGCGTTCGAGGAGCCAGGGCAGTGGCATAACATTCTCTTGCAATCTTTTGGCTGCTCCGGACGACTCCAACTTGTCCCTGAACAGCATATTTCAAGCACTGATGGACTGTTGGAGCCACTGCATGCATCCTAGAGAGCCAAGACCTCCCTAGAATAGCATTATAGCAAGTGGGAAAATCCATCACAATAAAGAGTATTCTAACCATTTTCTTGAAAGGGCCCTTGCCCAATAAAACTTCTTCTTCGAACTCTCCAATCACATCTGCTGAGCTGCCTGTAAAGCCCACGATTGATCTCTCCGAACTCTGAATTACAGCTGGATTTTTCATTCTCTTGTATGTGGTTAAGAAAAGGATATTGGCTGAGCTTCCAGTATTCACCAAGATTCGTCTTATATCATTGCCCCCTATAGATGCTCCTATGACAACAGCATCCTCATGAGGGCCAGCAATGTCTCTTAGATCATCTTCATCAAAAACTATGAAGGGGAATGAGTTTTGTGACTGATAGGAAGTTATGCCTCCTTCTAGCTGAGAGGCTAAAGTATGAACATGCCTCTTCCTCGAAGAAGCAGTAGGAGCTGTCACTGTCCCCTCCGAAAATTGTAAGTGACTCGAAAAACTCAATGAGCCCGGAGACCGACCTAGAACATTCCTCAATTGTACCCACTCTGTTTCGAGTTGGATCAGGATCCAAGTACTCAGATTCCACATCAAACCTTTCAACTATAACCATGGCTCCCTCTGGAGCAGCATTACTTGGACCAACCCGGTGAGTGTTATCAGGCCTGTTACCCCCTCTTCTTTTCACGTAAGCCCCCAGCTTTCCCCTTTCAATCAAATTCTGAACTTCTTGTTTCAATGCTATGCAGTCATCAGTGGTATGACCAATATCGTTGTGATACTGGCAAAAAGAGTTATTACGATGCTCTCTGGGAGACTGCAGTGTAGCCGGTCTCCGGTAATGCACCTCTTCCTTTGTTTTTTCAAAAATAGTGGCCACACTTTCTTTCAACTCTGCGAACCACTCCGGTTGCACCCATGGCCCTCTCTTGTTTCTGGATTGCTGACTTTGAGCAGGAGCAGCTGGCTGAGACTGAGCTTTTTCCCTGCCATGCCCCTGTCCGGTCTCTCTTGTTTTATTTCCGGGCTGATTCTAATTGGGATTTGGTGCCACTGGGGTAGACCTCACCTGCCGGTGCACCCTGGTTTTCTTTGTTTCATCGACGTTTATTTGTTTTCCAACCTGATTCAGCAACCCTCCCCATGTCATGTCCTTCTTTCTGGTTACTGAATCAGCTAGATTGCCTGGGTTCAAACCCTGCCTTAGGGATGCTATTGCCACCTGTTCGAAGCAATCAGCCAACCCATTCTTGGTATTCACAAAACGGCTTATATATTCTTTCAAGGACTCATTTGGCTCCTGGGCACAATGGATTATTGTGTCTCCATTGCCCTTTAGCTCTTTACTCCCTACAAACTGCCTTCGAAAGGCTACCCAAAAGGTATCGAAGTCTTTAATACAACCCTGAGGCAGGCTGTTGTACCATTTTAGAGCACTCCCCGTAAATGACTGGGAGAATGCCCTACAAAGTAGTTTATCGTCGTCGTCAAAGTTCATCATGAAGTTTTTAAATTGCTCCAGATGGTTGTCCGGATCAGTACTGCCATCGTACTTCTCTATTTTGGTGCTGTCAAACCTCTTGGGGAGGTTTCTGGACAGAATTTTAGAAGATAATGGAGATTGTCTCCAGTTTCTTCCACGACTGAACACAGTACCCTAATTGGGAGTTGCAAAGATACCTGGTTCATCGTGAAAAGGGAAGGGATCCATCAGCATCCGGTCCACATGCTTCCGGCTATGAGATGATCCTTTACCAATATGCCTCTTCATCTTTCCTCGTCTATCCCTTTTTCTTGAATATTTTTTTAATCTGCTTTTGCTTCTTTCTAGTTCGGCCCTCATCGCTGCTAGAGGACAAGGATTTTTCAACTCCCTCACTGTCCGAAGAGCTATCAGAAGATTCTGAGCTTGAGTCAGAACTCTCCACTGGCTTAGACCGGTGAGACCTTTTGGAACTGTCATGAGTCTTTTTGGTGCTCACATGAGTCTTCGAAGACTCATGCTCTTTGGGGTTATCGGTGTGATGAGCAGCTGATGCTTTGGACTTTTCTTTCACGCCCATCTTGGCCTTTTCTGCCCTCAGAGCTTCTATTTCACCCTTTAGCCTATCACGCTTTTCGATAGTGTATTAATCATTCTCTCCCACCACTTCGAGCAAAGCTGGTGGTACTTCTGGATTGTCCGGATTCATTCGGACAGATTTTCTTAGCTGGTTTTGAATGCTTGATTCAGGCACCCTCTCCTCCCACTGTGGTCACCAATTTGGTGTGGATAGTTATCACCTGAGGGTAGGCTTAGTAATTTGGTTGGTGTTTTATAGTAGTGTGTGAGTGTTATGTGTTTAGAGTAGAGAGTAGAGAGATAATTAAGCAGCCTGGTAGTAGTTAATTCTCATTACCCACACTTAATGCAGGTGGTTGGGTATTTATACCCTGATGTTTGGGCCCTTATGGGCTTTCGGGTCATGTTTAATGGACCCGGGTCATGTTCAAAGACCCATGAGCTCTAAGTAGGAGAGCAAGTAGCTTAGTCAAGAAGTGTTTAGGTTTTTTAGTACTTTTGTCATAGTTCGAACAGTCCTATGGTCAGAGTGTTCGAAGTGATCTGTTCGGTTCGTGTGACCTGTCCGGTCCGGAGGCCTTGGACCGATCTGTCCTTGTCCGGGGAGCATGCAGAATTCGGACTCATCAACCACAATCTAGCTTCACATCTATTTCTCCTCAAAATAATCGCAAAGTAACATAAAGTACATCCATTCACATAAGATCAGAAAAAGATTCATCACCCATCAACTCCAATCCAACTCAAACATCACGCAAGGTAATTCCTTGGATTCAGCCAAAATCTCATCTCTCCTAAATTTTTCTTATTAAAAAGAAAGAATTCATAGTTATACGAGATATCAAGGCTGAAAACCCTTCACAATAACTTTACAACACCATCTCCTACCCTGAGGGAGATTGTTGAGACGAACATGGAGTCACAATATGCCCCATCAAATATACAAGAAGAATATCCAGCGTCGAATCCGAATCCTTCTCGATTAATAGACAAAGCTTCTAAAGAATAAGCCGATTCATAGGAAACTATGTCTAAAGTCGAGTCTAATAAAAGAAGTGGTGTTGCATCTGATATTGAAGATGATGCTTCAAAAAAAGGGGAAGTTGGGAAAAATAAAAAAGAGAAAAAGAAAAAAAAGGCTCTAGTTGAACTTCCCGAGGGTATTGCTGCTTCACTAAGTTTGAATTTAAGACCATTCCTACTAGAATACATCATGGCGCTGAAAAACGTGCCATATATTTATTATAATGAAGATCAAGCCGGTCGTCGGAAAAAGCAATGAGGAATGCCAGACAACATAACACTTCAACTTCCAAAAGAGAGGAAGACTCCACTTGATTGTCAAGTAGATGAATTGGTGGTCTATCCTGAGATCATCAATTAGGATCTTTGGTTCCCACTGGATACTCATGGACCTCTGCCCTACACAAGCTACACCAAATTTTTGATTCACACTTCTGTCAGTGATTATTGCTTCGATACTAAGCCAAACCTCAAACTGCTATTGTTCAGGTGACTCGAAGCATTACATTGAATAGTTCAGAAGTATGATGATATGTTTTGAACCCGATAACATACTATTCTGTAGAGGGTTGTCCATAATGATCAAAGAAAACACCCTCAACTCATTCAAAACTTTGCTAAAGGGGACGATTCAGAATTTCGAGAGACTATGAAGTTTCTTTAGAAACCACTTCGTGGGCAACACGACACACAAACAAAAATGTGATTCAATCATGAATCCGTACAATAAAGAGGAGAAACCATAAATGTTTACGTCGAAAGATTCGTTCACGAAATGAACACCTTATTAAAATGTAAGAAGGACATTGCGGTCACGATGTTCAAAAGGGGTTTGGATAGACACGAAGATATGTACACAATTTTTTTTTCCAGATTTCCCGTAAATAATATAAGGGATATCTTAGGAACCATTAAACAATTCATCAGAGTAGAAAACGCAAAAAACAGAAATTATTCCTACCTTATGTTACCAAAATCGCAAGAGGTAAAATTCTTAGTACTGAATAGAAAAAGAGAAATAAAGATACAAGATGAGAAAAGCTCTTAAAAGGTTCGGTAAATAGGTCTATGTCCTTGTATTTTGATACCTGATATAAAACTTCACACTGATAACTGAGAACGTAACAGTCATCTTTGAGAAAGCTAAGGGTAGTCAAAGTACCAGCCGCCGAGAAATATGCTCACCCTTGGATACTAAAGGTCACGTAGATATTTTTACGCATTTTATGAAGACCATGAACATGCGAGCAAACATATTTGGCAGTTACGAGTGAAAATTAAAATTCTGATTGACAGTGGAGAGTTAGTGTTGGGAATATTTGTTTAGAGATTTCCGGATAAACTCTGAAGTCTTGTTTTAACAATTTCAGATTGAAATTATTTTGGTGGTTCTCCAAAATTTTCAACCGGATAAAATCAGAGCATATGCATTTGAACAACGAGCATGGATTTTTTGTTGTTGTCATTTTTCTTCAACAAAACCATACTTATTTATTCAACCAAATTTCAAAAACTGTAAAACAGTTTTAAGTCCAATAACGGTTATAATTTTAAATGATAAAAACGGGAAAAATTATTCAAATTCAAATTAATTTTCCAAATTCAAAATTTCCATGAATATTCACAATAGCCTTATCATTCAAAATAAATTTAACCACAACCAGGAGCTGCCCCTTGGACCCACTAATCATAATATATTCTAACAAGCGTGTACTCCACACTCTCCGACTTGCTCGATAATATATTACGACTGCATTGGTCGACTAGTCAATCCAATTACACTAAAATATCCAACAATCTTCCCCCATTTTAGTGCAATTCATGATTAACTAAAACAAAATCACAACAAATAACAAATTTATGCATAAATGAAATATCGTAACGATTGAATTTCATATTAGTATATTACACATTCCAAATATTCGAATATCGAGGTACCACTAAGGATTGAACCTTTACTATCCATAATGAATACTCGAAGATAATATACACATAAATTTACATTCTCAGATGTTCTTACTTGACATTATCTTTTACTAGCCTTGTGTCCTTATCCTTCTTAAGCATATCAAAGCCAAGTCCTAGCTTCTTGAAGCGGCTAAACTTCATGCTTAAATAGGTAGATCTTTTACTCTTGCACATGCATATGCAATTTTTCAAAAAAGCTATTAAGAAGATAAACTCCAACCTCCACAACTTGCATGTCTGAACACATACTTTGGGATAATACTACTAATGTGTTCCAATCTCTAGATTCTAAGCTTTCCACATTGAATTCAGCACGTAACGTCATATTAGATGGGAATTGGGTATCTTAACATGAGAGAATTCAAATGGACTTTAATCACATCCCAATAACCGATTGTGCACAAGATCTTTACTCAACCGTTTGGTTAAATAATCAGCTATATTTTATTGAGTTCTCACAAACTCCACTGAAATAACATCATGCGTGATGCGCCACGAATCATACTCTGTCTAACACCTAAGTGTCTAGACCTGCCTTCGTAAACTTATCTATTTACATTAGCCAAGGCAACTTCACTATCACATCTGATAGATTTAGGTGATATCTTTTGGGCCACAACGGAATTTCATACACTAAATTTCTTAGCCAATAAGCTTCCTTGTTAGCTGTTGCCAATGGCACAAACTATGATTCCATTGTTGAATCAATAATACTAGTTTGTCTCTTAGATTTCCAAAATATAGCACGTCACCCAAGTAGAACTACACATTCACTTGTGGAAGTGTGGTCTTCCATATTCAAAATATAACTGGCATCCAAGCATCCTTCAAGTATGGAAGGAAATCCAGTATAAGTCAAACCGTAATCTATGGTTCTTTTCATATACTCGAATACTTGAATTAAAGCTTGACAATGATGTGAACTAGGATTGCTAGTATACCTACTAAGCTTTCGAACAACAAAGGCAATATCTGTCCTAATGTTAGTCATGCCATACATATACCAAGAAGCCTATCAGTTTCTTCTAAATTTTTCATCTAAAAAATAGATGATAAGAATGTCTTTGTTTCATCAACTTGATTTGGTTAATGCCAAAAATCAACATGTCATCCACATATATACTGATCATAACTCATTTACAAATAACATCAAAATTTACCATATTCGTAAATTATATTATATGAGAATAACATCAAAATTTACCAAATTCATAAATTATATTATATATAAAGTCATACTCAATTGCATAAACAATTCAATAAATTACTAATATTATGCCACAAACTTTACATGACACATTATATAAATTCTAATTATATAAATATATATAAAACTTTACTAACCAGGAGCCGTATTTCTTTAGTGAAAGGCAACCTAGCAATTTTATTTTTAATATATATTAATACAAACAACTTTACTACAATTCTCACACATGCAGAAGTATTTACTATAACACTGTCATAAACCATTAAATTCCGGCAGAACATTGCATTCAGAAATATATCTAACAAACTGTACTTCCATGACATGTATGGAGGCCATGTATATACCAATAATGTTTCCATGTAAAATTCATATATTGCAATACATGTATACATTATAACCATCGGGCGTGTTTTACTCTCCTTATACCGTTATAGTTGTTTCAGTGTGAACACAAATCCATACCTTTAATGTAATATTAAGACAAACTTAATTCACACAAAAATTAAGTTAATGGCCACACAAATAGAGCAGTAGACGTCTGTAACACAAATAATAGCATTTCAACTGCATACAAATTTAGACATGCAGTCTTTCGTGATAGCCTCTGGTTATTTAGACAGAGGCTCAATATGTATTGATTTTCGAAGATGGTGTCTAGCATGTACTCTCTATGCTAGGGTTCTAAGGGATAGTCTCCTGTTATGGAGCAGTTCATGCACAAGTACTATTTACGTGTAGGTACAGCAGGTCCCTGTTTTATTACGGATACAACATCCAATATAACAAAAATTGCACTGTTGTTGTTATTACATCATGGGTGAGCCATGCATTGGCAAGAAACACATTTATGTGCTGATGGACGTCTAGTCTAATATCCTTCACTGGTTATTAAATTGTATTATGACATATGAACTCCAGTTTTTAAACAAGCCACACAAAAATTAAACTCTTATTGCTTCTGTGTTTCTTTTCTAAATGTTATTTTCAAGTATAATTAAAGAATATTCATATGTAAGATCAAACTAACTGCAGCAGAAGTAGTTATTAAACAAATAACCTCTTCTTCATTTTCCAAATAGTTTGGAACAATATAAATCACAGACGCATGTTTATAAACAGAGATCATCACCATTTTTATAAACCGAAAACTAGAAATCGATATATAATAGCCCACCAATAACAAAAAGGGAAAAACTTACGGATGATACCATAATTCTTTTCCTGCTTTAATACTTGATAATGAATTCATCGATGTCAAAAATTCTCTTTCAAGTTATCCAAAGAAGAATCCATGTTATACCAATCTCATCATTTCAATCTACATAAAACAAGAAAAAATAATTTCAATCTTTTATTGGGAATATGTGTTTAGATATTTTCGGATAAACTCTGAAGTCTTGTTTTAACAATTTCAGATTGAAATATTTTGGTGGTTCTCCAAAATTTTCAACCGGATAAAATCAGAGCGTATGCATTTGAACAACGAGAATGGATTTTCTATTGTTGTCATTTTTCTTCAACAGAACCATACTTATTTATTCAACCAAATTTCAAAAACTGTAAAACAGTTTTAAGTCCAATAACGGCTATAATTTTAAATGATAAAAACGGGCAAAATTATTCAAATTCAAATTTGAATTAATTTTCCAAATTCAAAATTTCCATGAATATTCACAATAGCCTTATCATTCAAAATAAATTTAACCACAACCACAAGCCGCCTCTTGGACCCACTAATCATAATATATTCTAACAAGCGTGTACTCCACACTCTCCAAATTGCTCGATAATATATTACGACTGCATTGGTCGACTAGTCAATCCAATTACACTAAAATATCCAACAATTAGTTCCTTTCATCAAGCACAAAGAGGTTGAGCGAATGGACGACAAAAACGTGAAAGCATCGACCGAAGAAGCACTAAAAAGAATTACTAGGTAATAGAACAATGATTGTACATCATCTCGAGAGAGGCTATACGCTGTTAAGAACAAATTCGGATTTTTGAAAAAATCAATTTTTTTGGAGGTTTACCTGATGAAAAATTCCTCGTACCATCACTACCAAAAACCGGTAAACAATATGATTTTTTATTAATGACGACCGAGACGTTGTGGTAACCCGCATGAGGATGCTCTAACAATTAATTTGAACTTTGGTGGAGTGATGGTTGCGTGTGTTTTAGTTGGAAGTATTAGTTCAACCAACTTCATTTTCAAGGTCAGCTACGAGAAAATGATTGTAGTACCAACTTATAAGCCCACATATAAACAATTATTAAGTTACGTAGAAACATCATCTAGTTGCGTGGGAGAAAATAGAACTTCTTGTAACCATGGTCCATGAAAATACCGAGAAACCTGTGAAAATACTCTTTATGATAATCGATGCTCGCAACTCGTACAACACTATTGTTGGAATGCTGTAGATTCATAAACTCAAGTCGACCCCACGTATCTTTAAACAATTTGCGAAATACCCGGTTGGTAACTTGGTTGGAGTTTTTAGAGGTAGTCAAAAGACTGCAATAAATGTTTATATGATTTTAACATATCCCAAAAGGTTGATGCAATAACAATTAACCAGCCCCAAAGGAGGGAAGGAGGGTGCAGATCAACACTATGATATCAACGACCAATGAGTTCTTGAATTTGATGACCCATGAGAAGAAAACCAATGTGAAGACCCACTTACCACTATAAAGATTGAAGCATTGGTTGATGAGCAATAAGTAATAATTGGAAATCAATTAGACCAATATTTAAGTGTAACCTGGTAACATTATTACAAGAACATTCAGATGTTTTGTCATGTAGCATGAAAATAGTCTCCAAAGTAAGTTTAACCATTATTTCCCACGATCGCTTCGTCGATAGCCAAGTGAGACTGGTTCGACAGAAGTGACGAGTATTTTAGGCCGAGAAATAATAGGAAATTATATAAAAAATGGAGAAATTTTTTAAACTTGGACACATCACGGAGGCCCGATACCCGACTTGGCTAACATAACTCGTCCTCGTCAAGAAAACGAATGGACAATGAGGATGTGCATAAATTTCACCGACCTCAACAAAACGTGCGCAAAAGATGCCTTCGTTTTACCTCAGATTGACCGATTAGTCGCCGTCGTTTTGAGTAGCGAATTATTGTCCTTCATGAACATATAACTTTTCAACCGGAGAGAGGATTGTACTGCTTTAGAGTCGTGCCATTCAGATTGGAAAATATAGGTTTAACATATCATCGACTTATCACCAAGATATTTAAAAAGTTCATAGGCAGTGATCTGGAAGTATACATTGACGACATGATCGCTAAAAGTAACTCCGAGGGTCGCCACATTGCAGTTATATCCGACATCTTCAAAATATTTTGCTAGCAGAATATAAATAAACCGTGTGAAATGCTCGCTTGGTGTATGAAACAGAAACGTTTTGGGCTACATTTAAACAAGAACGGTATTGAAGTGGACCCTATGAAACTAAAGGTATTGACATTCATGAAGACAACCAAATATATTAAGGAGGTTCAAATATTCACTAGTTAGCTAGCATCATTGTCAAAGTTTATCTCTAGGGTGTCAGATAAGAGGCATCAATTTTTTTTGATGTCATCAAAGGGCTAAAAAATGTCTTTGGACCAAATAGGCGCTAAAAGAATATACGGTTTTCCCCGGGATCTTGTCTGTTCCAATCCGATGTGATCCACTTTACTTATAATTATCAGTCTCTAAAGTTTTAGTTAGTGGGGTTCTTGTCAGATAATTCGAGGGTATTTAGAAACTCGTTCACTACGTCAGTAAGAGCCCCATTTTTGAAATGAGATATTGTAATTTGGAAATTTAGCGTTAGAATTGGTGTTGGCCACGTGCAAAATGAGATCGTATTTCCAAAGACATTTAATTATTTTATGAACTTCTTTTCATTTTAAAGTGGTACTACTAAAGTCGGACATCTAGGGTAGGCTCACGAGATAGTCCATTGAGCTAGGAGAGTATGATCGTTGAGGTACATTGCAGACACTGAAACCTAATCAAACGTTTCTCTCTAACAAGGTTCTATTGACCCAAGTTAGCAGCTAATGCCAAATTTGTCACTCCACACTGTAATACATGCCATCAATACACTAATACGAGTCCTGACCAAGAGAACCAATGAGTATCACCTTTTCCCCTTGTCTCTTTGACAAATGAGTGATCGAACTTGTATGCCCTCTTCCCATGGCTACAAGAAAATAGAAATTCTTAGTGTTAATCGTTGGCTACTTCACAAACTTGGTTTAGGAAAATGCATTATGTCGGATGAGAGCTTGGAAAAATTGTGATTTTTTGCAAAGCCAAATGTTCTCAAGCATCCATGCATTTTAATGACAAATAATGGACCACGATTGTAGAACGAGATAATGACAAGATTTTGTCAAATACGCGAAATAAAACAATATTTTTCAATTCCCTATTACCTCAAACCTAATGGCTAGGTAGAAGTGACTAATCATACTATCTTGGATGTGATAAAAACAAAGATTGAATGCGTTAAAAGGAAGTGGCCTGATAAGCTCTTTGATTATCTATGAGCTTACCGAACGATACCGAGATTGGGAACAAACGAAACCCCTTTCTCTTTGGATTATGAAATGGAGACCATTAAACCTATTGGGATAATTATCCCTAATCACCGAGTTAAACACTATGCTGATGATGATAATCTTACCGAGTGAAAAAATAACAATGCACTTAATAGAAGAGCCTTGCTAGCTTATATTCAGGAAAAACATTATAAAGGTTTCATTAGCATCGGTTCGACTCTAAACTATGACCCCGAGCTTTTTCTTTATGTGATTTGGTAACATTGGAGGTTTTCCAAGCATCACACGATAAGAAACGCCGGAAAATTAGCACCTAACTATGATAGACCGTACATAGTACTATCCAAAGGACATCACGGGGTGTATCGGTTAGAAGAACTGGAATGTAACATCTTGAAGCATCCAAGGAACATCAACCATCTGAAGTTGTACCATCAACCTCTATAAGTTGATTGTGCACTCTTTTTCTCTTCTGGTGGTGCATAAGATCATATTTTACTGAGGCACAATGTATAATCTATGCTTTTTAACGGTAAAAATACTTGGGATATTCATGATCTTTCAAACTCCATCAATATAAATCTCTACACATCACATGTTAGGTAGAATTAGCGAAGAAGAATAATACTCCAACAACTACGACTGTGGGGAGAGGGTGATGCAACAGAATGACGAAAAGAAACAACGATAGAAGAATCCTAAACCAAGAGTAATATGAACTCACAAGTTTAACAAGACAATATTTAATTTTAGTTCAACAAAAACAACCATCTAAAAGCTACGACATTTAAGATTTAAGATTTAAGAGTAATATGAACTCACGAGTTTAACACGACAAAATGCTTAATTTTAGTTCAACAAAAACAACCATCTAGAAGTTAGGACATCTAAGATTTATATAGTAGCTGCTCAAAATCCAAATCGAAATAAAATAAATAATAAATATTTTAAAATAGAATTACATTACGTTTTAATAAATTCGATTTTAATTTGAATAACAAACATGGTTTTTTAAAATGTTAAAATAATATAAAATAAAATTAAAAATATTTTTAAACTTTGGCCTTTAACCGTCTGGATAAAAAGAATAATTCAATGTATCTTTCATATTTCCAACTACACTACTGGAGACGTAATTCTATCTACGGCAGTCGAAGTACCGTATTTTTCATAATTTCATCAAGCATCTCTTGGACACGATCCAAACAGTCGCATTTAGAATCTGACATAATTAACCATCGGCTTATAACAACCTGGATCAAATTCGCAATGGAATACTCCCAGATCAAAATCACAATCACCAACATTGTATTCACTTGTGTCATAACGGCCAAAAACATAAATCAAGACCTCCATAAAGCAAATCTGATAATCAACAATGACAAGTTTTTCATGATGCGACCATAAGTAAACACCAGTAGATAAATGATCAGGATAGCGTAGTACTCTCACATTTTCATGAATGGCAAGGAGATTTTCTTATGGTAAGAGGTATTAATTTTGAAAGCAAGTGCAGCTTCCTTGTACATCAGAATGTAAATCTTAACCCCTGTTTTGCTGTTGCTCTAAGTAACTCATCAAGGCTAGCGGAAGAGTTACTTTGAAATGGACGTCTCAGATATAGTTTTGGGTGGCGCCATCAGCCAATTATTAATATTTCAACATTGTCATTATGTCTTCCTAGTGTTCATCTTTTATCATCTCCGGGAGAAACTTGTAAGGCATGCTATTTAATTCCACAGTTAACCAAACACAACTTTTCGGAATTCGAATTTCTTTTGAGATTTTACCTATAAATCTACCCTCTTATTTATCAAAATACTGACTTTGTTTTTCTTGAACAAAGTATATTGTCAGATTTTTAGGCAAAGAATGGAATATAAAAGGATGGTGATTTTTCTTTTCAATTTTGTTATTTTGATTCTTAACCCTATATCCTTTTTTTACTTTTAAATTAGAAAATACATTCTCCACTAAAATTGGACCAATTTTTTACATTAGAAATCGAAACAGACAAAGGTTTATCATTATTTATTTCGTTGGAAGAAAGGCTTTTATGGATTACTCTTTATCAACAAGTTGATGAAAAAATTGGTTTTCAAATTTTTTCTTAGCCTCAAACAACATCTCGGTAAACAGGTTTTTTTTTTTGTTTTGGCGAGATTGTCAATTTAAACTCTTCGAGTAACTAATAAACACGATCCTCATCAAAATGCCTAGTGTGATCCACCACATCCAAACGATTTTCGAGATCTTCACGACCAAATATGTTGTTCTCTCTTTTAGATCTTAATCAGAAAAATAGGTTTCGAAAACATGCTTCATGTATCTACGTAGCATGAATTGAGGCTCTGATGCCGAACTTACGAGCGGAATGATGAAAAGAAACAACGATGGATAAACCGATCCAACGATAATATGAACTCGCAAGTTCGACAAAACAAAGTATTTAATTTTAATTGAACAAAAATAACCATATAAAACTTTGGACGATTCTCAAAATAATAAGAATAAAAAAAGGAAAATAGGTGTTTGAAAATAAAATAAAATCGTATCTTCTTACAATTAGATTTGATTTAATAATGAAAAAACATTTAATTATAAAATAAAAGAAAAAAATATTTTTTGTATGGACTTCGCAACTACATCAGGAAGGAAGTGTCCCGTAGAATAAATAAATAACAAACTAGCCAACTGGTTAAGCCTTTAAAACCACGTAATCTGTCGCACTGAGCCAGGTTAAACTAGCGAATTAGTTAAATAACCAAGCTTCCTCGATCACGTAAGAAGCCTCACGGAGTGTAGACTCTAAAAGTCAATATTGTGTAATGGCTCACTCGCCAAGCCCTCAAAGCCATTTAAAAGACCACACTTAGCGTAGACCGTTAAAGTCAAAACAATTGATTAATAAACCAAACCTACATGACCAACAAGAAGCCATATTATGCATTGACTTTTCTATCCACTACATATGACAACTCATATTGCATATTACCTTAGATAAGAAGTTCATTCAAAAAACAAATCATATGCAACCGTGACCCCCAACAAAATACAATTGGTCTGTTACATCGGTTTAGTAAATTTTAAGATCAACAAAAAAACAAGTACCTCGCATAAGTAAACAATGGTTTATCTCATTCAGTTCGCGTTAGGTGAAGCACTATAAGCATTAAATCCTCATCATTGATCAGGCACAGCATCGAATTCGTCTCTGTTTGCTAATCTCGCTTCGGTAACATTTGCTTCGTCCTTTTCACCATTTGGCGCAGTAGCTAGAATTTTCTACTATTTTTCTTTGTTCGTCTTGATCTCTTTCATCTACTTGATCTCTTTCATCTACGCATCCTTTATTTTATGAACTTCCGGTTTTGAGTGTACATTCTCAAGAATCACGTCACACTTCTTCGCCGACTCGTCCACCAAAGTATTTTAAGTAATTAACTTAGTTTTATGTGTCGTTTGTGTTGAGCTTTGATCAATATGGTTCCATTTGCGGCAACTAACTCCTCGTTCTCAGTTTTGAGCGCATCTTTCCAACATCAACCAATTATAGATCACCCTTTACTTCTACTTTCACTGTGATTAACGTTTCACACCGAAGCCGGTGTAAGGTTAAATTATGTAGTCAGGATTTCGGAAAAACAGAAACGGCAAACACGGCCTTAGTAGATAGGATCAAACGGTTTGAAGCCGTTTTATTCCGTTTATGTTTCAGTTATTCTACAATGTAATATATAAGATATTATCTTAGTGAAATGAATTAACCCTTTCACATAAACTTTGTTGTCTCTGTTTCATTTTTTAACGCAATCCTACATTCTAAAGAAACAGACGGATTAAAATCCTATATTCACACAAATACAGGAGGATTAAAATCCATCAATTGGTATCAGAGCCGCAATGTCGCATACACCAGGACGGGATGATAGTTACGCCAGTGTGGTCAGGGGCAGTGGAGGCATGCAGACAGGAGTTTCTGGAGGTAGATCTGTCTCGAGGGAAAAATCTCTATCCTTCCAGTACCCGAAACTGTCTGATACAAACTACCAAGTATGGGCTATGCAGATGAAAATTTTCATGCGCATCCAGGGAGTTTGGGAAGCAGTGGAGTCAATGGTTGACACACAAAGAGACCAACTTGCACTCGCTGTTCTCTACCAAGGATTGAATGAAGAGACGTTATATCAAATTCTGGATAAAGACACCGCAAAAGGAGTGTGGGATGCGTTGAAAGAGACTCATGTTGGAGCAGATCGTGCTGTTAAAGTCAGAACTCAAGCGTTAAGAAGAGAACTAGACAGCATGGACATGGCTGAGAATGAATCCGTTGATGAGTATACCAGAAAGATGACCATGATAGTCGGTAAGATAAGGTCTCTTGGAGCAAACGTTGACAACAGTTATGTCATCGAAAAATTGCTAAGATCGGTGTCATCAAAATTTATGTCAGTGGCCACAACTATTGAAGAGTTTGGTGATATCTCCTCAAAGTCTCTAGAAGAAATCATAGGCTCTTTAAAAGCCTTTGCAGATAAGATGACAAAGTTTGAAGAAAAGAAAGGTGTTGAAAAAATCTTGTACGCGAAGACAGATATGCAAAACAGGGATCAAGGCAGTCCGAGTAACAGAGAAAGAGGCCTAGGAAATGGAGGAGGCCGAGACAGGGAAAAGGGTCGAGGCAAAAATAATTCCAGCAAGGAAGGTGAGAGACATAAGAAACATGATTCCACCTTTGACATAAAAAAGGTCAAATGTTACAACTGTCATAAATATGGTCATTTTGCTGTAAATTGTGGGTACAAGACAGAAAAAAATCTTCACTTAATTCAGCAAGTGGAGGAAGAAGCTACGTTGCTTGCAGCGGAGATAAACTTCGATACTTCTGTTAAATGAGAAGTCAGATTTGAAGATGGATGATCGAGTGACTACAAAATTGAGGGAGAGAAATGTAAGGTTAAATTATGTAGTCAGGATTTCGGAAAAACAGAAACGGCAAACACGGCCTTAGTAGATAGGATCAAACGGTTTGAAGCCGTTTTATTCCGTTTATGTTTCAGTTATTCTACAATGTAATATATAAGATATTATCTTAGTGAAATGAATTAACCCTTTCACATAAACTTTGTTGGCTCTGTTTCATTTTTTAACGCAATCCTACATTCTAAAGAAACAGACGGATTAAAATCCTATATTCACACAAATACAGGAGGATTAAAATCCATCAGCCGGGAGGATGCGTAGACACGTTTATACATCATCAACTCAGCATTCAAACCTATGGCCGACCCAACGACCATCGGCTTTGGTTTGTACTCCTCAAGCACCTTGATATCAACAAGAGTCATTTACCAATTGGTTAGCACCATATAATTATGATGGCTCTACATCAAATCAAGCCCTAGAAGAGTTAATATCGAATCTCCAATACAACGAAAAAAACATAGTTAATATGTATGCATTTCTATCACCACTTAGTGTGCCTGTGAAGAATTTCTTCCATCGTTATCTTATCATAATAGGGAGCTCAAGATAGTACCTCAACTGGTAGTGCAACACTAGTGAAGGCGTATGCAAATCAATAACCGAAGGCATGTTAGTGCCATTTGTCACTAGTGGCTGTTGAATTGTGGAAGAAACCGAGGTACGCGCTTCTCTACCAATCGCACCATCCTGCACCGACCCGGTCTCACCCGTGTCCTTGTACATGACTAGAGAATCCATAAATTTTCCTTTACCCGAGTTCTCAGATGTCGTGAGGGTACCCAAGTTTCCTTTCCCGTGGTCAACCGATGAAATCGGATTAGCTACTAACCGAGTATTGTTCCCTGCTCCCATTCTGGTACATTCATTCCCATATATAATATAACAATAACGTAAACCATGTCACTATGTACATGCATGATGGTGCTACTTACGGGACTTTTTATTCACCAAGTGGTGTACCGGTCACATTACCTGAGGGAATAGTGTCTTTTGGTATAGCGGTTTCGCTCCCGGAGGGGGTAGTATCCTTTGGAATAGAATTTCTGCTTCCCGAGGGGACAATGTTCTTTGTCAATGAGGCTTCATCAACCAACTTCATATCGTGAGAAGCATGAACCCACTTCTTCATCAACACACAGACTTTTCTATATCTTCGACACCTTATGACGAGATGATACATCTTGGTCAATAGCTGATAATTTCTAGGCAGCAACGGTCAAATAAGGCTTGTATTTTTGTTCTTCTGATGCTCTAGGTTAACGTTAAAATTTTCTAGATACATCTCAATTTACAACCAACTCAATAGTGCTCGAATTGTTCTTTTTTTCTTGGTTGGGGTTTTCTCCACCGATTTCTCTCGGTATCTTCATTGTGACTAGCTCTTTTTCTCTTTTTACTAGCATTCCCTTCCACCTTTCATTCTCTCTTTTCCGGGGCATCCAACCTAATCCCTGATTTATCTTGGTTAAACACACTGAATTAACAAGATTTTAATGGCTTCTTCGTCAGCCACCTCCTCGTTGAAACTAATTTCACTCATTCATCATCTCTCATCGTTAATTCTGGTACTAGCCATAAACCTGCTACTAAAAACATTTCTAGGGAAAAGGGGGAATGAAATTCTAGAAACCATATAGAGTATAATGCACTTGTAAATGTTGTTAATTAATCTCTCCATATACGTCTTTTTTTTCCACAATTGGTTGTATTGAACCGATTCTTCATCCACATTGCACAAAGAATTTATTTTAATATACGTAAGAATATATCAATCAACCCTAAATTCTTATCAATCAACCCTAAAAAATTACTCGAACCCTCTCTTAAGCTATTTACATCCACCATCCACTTATGTTGGAGTTACCCGTAGCAATTGGGTATTCCTACCTACCCGAGACAAAAATATACGAATCATTCAAAGGGTCAAGTTATATATACCAAATTCCGGTTTAAGTATATCCAATTTTGTGTATATCCAAAGGTAGTATAAGAATATCCATTTTCTCCTAAAAATACCTTTTTGTAAGTATATAAGTCATTTTTTTACTAACCAACATCAAACATTTTTTTCCTAACAACTTTTTCTCACTTCCCTCACTTCCCTCACTTCTCTCACTTCTCTCTAAACTCTTAAAACTCTCTTCTCTAAAAAAAAAACTCGAGCCTCTCTCTAATATTTTCCGGCGAGCCACCACTTCTTCCTCCCCTTCTCCTCCTCCTCCATCGTAGTGAAGAACAAAAACCCACCACCAACTACGTAAGTTCCATAATTTAATTTTGTAAATTAATTTAGTTAGATTTTTGTTAGAATTAGATTAAAGTTAGATTTTAGGTATGAATTTAGGATTAAGGTTAGATTTCAGGTATGAATTTAGGGTAGATTAAGGTAGATTTAGGGTAGATTAGGGTAGTTTTAAGGGCCAGTTTCCAGCCCGGTTGCCGGCTGGAAAATGGCCGGCAACGCACCAGAGGTGTGTCCAAGGCAACACCATCGGTGCGTAGGGCTGTACCGAGCGGTGCAAGGGGTTTGTGCCGCTCGGTATGGGCTGCTGTGCATTTACGGTGCACACCCGAAATAAAAAAAAAGTTGAAGTTTTTTAAAGAGGTCAAATTTTTTAATCTTTTTTAAATTTTTTTAAACACAACTTTATGTATTTTTTATGAAGATCAAGTGGATGTTCGATTTGTAGTTTATTTTTAAAGTTTACGAATTATATCGTATGTTATTAACTTTGTTTATTTTTTTGTTATTATTTCATGTCCGATGCTGTCGAGCGGCGAACCCTTTTTCGGTTAAGGGCGTTTCCCCCTGGATGACGGGTGATACATCCGGGCAAGAATTTGAAGACGGTACGAGCCGTCGAGGATGAGAGGGTCCGTGATGCTAGACGTCTTAGGGAGGAGGAGGAGAGGATCAGATAAGATTGGTCTTTGCGCCGAATCAACCACAGTAAGAGGAAAGAGAAGGTTGTTGAGAAAATAGTGGACAATAGTAGAGGTGGAGGCTCCTCACGACGAGAGACGTCACATGTATACCGATCACCACCTCCCGCTACCAGTGTTCCACCAACTCCCGCTACCAGTGATCCACCACCTCCCGCTACCAGTGCTCCACCACCTCCCCATACTATTCCATATCCACCACCTGTTAGTGAGAGGGTGGATGCTACCGGGGACCCTGAGCAGGATACGATAGATGAGAAGCATATTGATGCGATACATACCGAGGAGCAGCGGAAGACGTTTGCATTTCTGAAATACAACAAGATACCTCTATTTCCCGACTACAAGGAACATGAGGCATATCACGTCTTTATCGGGCAGGTAAGTATCAAATTATTAAATGTTATCCTATGTTTTAGTTTGATTTTATGTTTGACTTAGTTTTTTATTTACAGGGTCGTACTTCCTTAGGCATACAGGCACACTATAATGTGCTTCGTATGTGGGACCTCATTGCTCAGCCAGAGGTGCAGCGGCACTTGGCGCAGACTCTTTTCGGTCCTCTCATAGCTCACTTAACTTAGTACTTCACGCATTCAGTACTTGATGAGGTTTTTGTTGAGCGTTGGCATCAGGAGACCAACACGTTCCATTTCTCGTTTGGGGAAATGACGATTGCTCTAGATGATGGCAGTTGCATTATAGGTCTCCTTATAGTTGGCCGAACTTTGGATGTAGTCACGGCTCCGCGTGATGTGGCATACAACTACTATGTTAGTATGTTGGGGTTGCCAGTAGATGGGGTCCGTGCTGAGATACGATCCACTAGAGGCGTTGGCTTCAAGATAAAGTGGCTGCGAGAGACTTTTACTAGGGGTCGCTACATCGAGCAGACTGATGCATACACTATCCGCCATGTATCACGAGCATACGTGATGTTCTTATTTGGTTGTACTATTTTTGCTGATACTAGTCAAAAAAACGCCAAAGCTGACTATTTGTACGGGTTGGAGAATGTGGAATCCAGTTTGTGGGACATAGGGTGGGGTACGAGTGCGTTGGCATTTCTGTTCCGTGGTTTAGATGATGCTTTGAAAGTATCGAAGCATAACCTGTACAGATTTGTAGCCATGATAGATTGCTGGATTTATGACCATTTCCCTGCATTTAGAGCCTCTGAGAACGCGGACCACGTAGCGAGGAAACCGAGGATTGTCAAGTGGCTACCGAAGCGGATTGTTAGGCAAAACATCTGCCCCAAATCGGTTGTGCGTACTCTCCTTTCGGATTAGAAGGAGAAAGATGTAAGTGTTTATATTTAGTACTAAGTAACGTATTCATACTAAGATATATTCATGTAAGTGTTTATCCTTTGCGGATGATGAGCACAATCGAAGGTTACATGCCTGACCGCGTTATGCACAAGTTCGGACGGGTTCAGGATGAACCTGAACTCCCACTTGTACTTAGACTTGGTTATAAGAAGGGGTTTTTGGCTAGGTACACATGGCGAGAGAGTGCATGGCTGGATTGGCTTCAACATTTACTTATAGATGATCGGTTGACCGTTACCATCGCCACTTATAGACACTCGGCGACAAACACCTACTGGAGGTACTTAGCTGAGTATGGTTGGCATACTATTAGTCCACCCCCACGCACCACGGACGACAGATTGCTAGAGGCTGTTCGGTGGATTGTTACATTGCCTCAACGTAGAGGGAAATAGGGCGCGCTTCAGTGAAGAGATCAAGTCTTGCAACTCTTCTTATTGGTTATTTTTCCTTATTGTTGGACTTGTTTTAGCCATGTTATGATCTATCTTTTCATTTACATTTATGTTTGTTATCCGTTTCGAGGATTTGTTGAACTATGGTACTATGACTAATAGTATTTTCTTTATTTATGAATGTTAGTATTTTTTTTCATCTTCATCTTAAGTAACCTCGTTAAACTAAAAATTCACAAATTCACCAATTCGAATAACAGTTTTTAAGTACCCATTTGACAATCAATTTTAACTTGTTCAAATTTTACGCCTACTAATACTCGTTCAATGCGTTTGCAAATTTAACTCGTTTAATTATAAACAACGAACCTTAAAACCGGGACAAAAGCTTCGTAAAACAAATTAACATCAAACATTCTAACGACTCACTAAAAACCTAAAACAAAACAAACGACTCAAAACCTAAAAAATAATTACAAGTCATGGTGCACCATTTGTACGCAGTCATGAGTACCTATGATGCACACTACTCTGTATCAATGGTACAACTGTGTGTGCACCATGGGTACAATGCAAGGCATACCCATGGTGCACTGTTCCATCGGTAAATAGGGTATGTACCGATGGTACATGCACTCTTTACCGATGGTACAATGCACCGCCTGGCATGCCATGTACCGGCCGGTGCATGACACCATAGGTACGTAGTGAGGCGCACCGATGGTGCCTCACCCTGTCTACCTATGGTGTGCCATGAATGCACCATAGGTACGTAGGATGGTGTACCGATGGTGCGGTAGACTTGGCACCATCGGTACACCCAACTGTGCACCATAGGTACGCAGTAGGCTGTACCTATGGTGCGCAGTTTTTTCATGAAAATTTTCCCGCCTTGTTATTCCCGCTTAGTAATTTTCGCGCTCTCTAATTCCCGCCAAACTAATATTTTACTTTTCAATATAAGGAGGTCTAAGTTTGATAAGCCAAACACACAAATCTCTTCTTCCGACATAACTCATTTGTTTTTTTATGGGGTGGAGTGTGTTTGGCGATGCTCATCTACTCAAGGCTGCAAAATACATGAACTTTAAAAGGCCGGACGATGAAACCGATGAGTTTTTTGATGATGTTTTGTATATGATGTATTCCATGTATGTCGAGATGTCTACGTCTACACAAATGCCTCATTCTCGTACGTGTGAGGAGGTAGCCACTAGGTACATGTGTATAACTAGTGGACCAATGTTTTTGGTGTTCAACGAGCCCCCATAAGTTAGGAATGAGGCATTCGACTCATTTGGTTTAATGATCACAAATTATTTGTCTTTAGAAATTGTAGAATATGTTCATTCTCAAATCGCCATGAAGGAGGAAACAATACGTATCCTTAGCGACAATTGAGGATACGATTTTGACTAATGATCTATTTAATCTCAAGTTATGTACCCCTGTTTTGCGATGTTATTGTTGCTTATTTGTAATGTTTAATTTTAAGTTATGTACTCTTGTTTTTTCAGGTCATTGTTTCTTATTTGTAATGTTAAATTTTAAGTTATGAAAAAATGAGTTGCTTATTGGTATAAGTTGTAAAATTTCATGAATTATCGTCAATATTAAAAAAAGTACCAAAACACAAACCACTAACAAATATCGTACAAAACGTTATTAAAAAGTAAACAAAGTTCAAAACAACATAAAACCGACCAAACGACATAAACCGACTAAACAAATTCATCAAGATTAGTTACTTATGGGAATGAACAAACTAGCTTTCTTTCTTCGACTCCGTGTATGTTTTGCAGCGACCAACTATTGGTAGCTCCCAAGTTGTAGCCTCTCTACTCTTCAAATTTTGCCACGTAGGATGTATACGTGCGCAAGGGCATATGCGCTTGATTGATAGTTGTTAAATAAGACTAGAATTAGAACTAAATATTGAGTAATACAATTGGAATTAATAACAAAACTATAAATCAAATCACTTACATTGACAAAGTGATTAGTATCAATGAATCCAAACCCAATTTCATCTTTGGGCTATAATGGGTGGTTTACCGCGCAAAGGTAGAAATATTTGACTGCATTTGTGAGACCCCACGAGTGACACAAAATGAACAATGCATTCGAACTTAGTTGCAATCGCAATGCCCATTTCCGGCATTGTCATCCAATATTTGGGGGATGGTGGAGTGTCGTAGTAGTTTATACTTTCTGCAACCTTCAGATACTCTTCTTTACTATTATATATCTTGCTGCATGTGTCATAGTTTTCCATTAATTCATCGTAGATTTCCTTCCGAACACCTTGCCAACCTTCTGCATGACCGTACAACCCAAATAAAACTACTCTATATCCACAGTGACCATCTGCCCTAACATCATTTATGCCCGATATAAAAAGATTGAAGTGAGTCAGAAACCAACGCAAAAAAACTTTTGGTTCGTATATAGCTCTTTAAATCCACCAATAGATGATTGTACGATGTTTCTAGCAAGCGAGGAAATAGAGGAACTACGAGTACGAGGTACTTTAGGCACATTGGCCTGAATCGTATTTGCATTAGCAACCGCTTTACCCTTTTTAACTTTTGGTACTTTTAAAGAGTTCATTACTGAGTCAAGACTGGCCTTATCAGCATCATCCACATGTTCCCATTGGTATTTTTTCTCATTTGGTGGATGATGTGTCGACAACAAGTTTTCGTTTAACCTACAAACGACCTCGGTGTTTCTGCTTGTGACTCTAGCAAGGAGGATATTTCAGGATAAACTATTCAAACCATTTCTTGTAAATGTGCTTTATACGGATTTCGTCTTTTGTCTCCATAACATCGATCACTAGCTTTTCTAGATCATCTTTGAGAATCTTCATCGTTGTACGGTATGAACAAGGCATTATTTCTAACCTTATCCAGTGGCGGTGAAATACTTCTAACGATGCAACGTTTCCGTTTTTACGCCACTCGCGGACCTGGTGGTAGTAAGGTATACCATGGGTAGATTTTATCGCGCATATACAAACGCCATTATGGACAACATCCGACCAATCTTCGATAGCGATCATCTTTCTATCTTCGGCCTTCTCTACTTCGTCAAAAAATAGTTCTAACACCGTGTGGGAAATCTTGCCTCGAATTTTGTCAAATAGTTTGTTGGCGAACTTATGCAGTGCTATGTAACGACTCTTCTCAAACGATGACCTAATGGACGCATGTTGGATTTCAACTAGTGAATGAACCATCCCCCAAAATAGCTCAAAGTTTAATTTGCTTGTACGTAGGTAACAATTTAGGTTACAATGAGCACTCTTGACGCGGTTAGTTGTGCAATGTCCCAAATGCAAGTTGTTGTTCGTCTTCGAAACAACAAATTTGTCAGTGTATTTATCGAGCCACGATTTTTCAGTGTATTCGATTGCAAGAGGATAGTGTTTATACTCCAATAACATATCTCGTCGGGCGTGATCAAATTCAATCTCTGATGCTGCATACGCAATCTTCTTCCAAGGAGAAACAAACTTCACATGATCACTTTCGTCGGGGAAATATTTCCTTGTTTGCCCCTGAATGTTTTGGGTTATGTGCCAGCTGTATAAATATGCGTTGTCTCTGGAAATACCACTTCTATTGCGTTCATCAATGCTAAATCTCTGTCGGTCAGAATGACACGCGGTTCTTCAATTCTGTGAATAAAAATCAACAACTCCAAACAATCTAACACCTATTTGAAGTTGTTTAACTTCTCACCGGACATGAAAGCAAATGCAGCACAATACGTCAAACCAGTACACGTCACACCCACTATCTCAAACAATGGAATATCATATCGTATGACTTTATACGTACTATCCATGATCAACACTGTTGGAAATATCTGCAAAAGGTCAACACTGATTGGATGGGAAAAAATATATCTGTAATGACTTGTCCATTGTCTTCACCAGATTTATGTCATTCATAATGATTATGTGACTTAAGCTCTCCCAACAAGAACTGGAGTTGTGACCTACCCGCCTTCTTTAAAACCATGCTTTTCTGTCGTGCATTGTAGATGGTGCGCATAGAAGACACATTATCTTTATTTAGCTTCTTAACACCATTCAGTATATCTCTAGGGTTAGTTCCAATATATAGGCCGCTCGTTCAACATTTTCCATCTCTTCATCATTCAAACAACCAGCAGAAGAATGACCGTCTAATTTTTTTGAACTCTCATGGTTGTGAATACAATATTTCACTTCTAACTTCCATTGATCTGGTTCCACCATTAAACTGAGAAGCTCAAATGGGCATCCAATTTTTTTTGTTCCTGTAGACTTCCGTTTACGGTATTTTTTAGCTACTCTTGGAGTATACTTTCTCCACCTCTCACACTGGAAAAACATCCTAGGACGTTTTCTACTATGTACTTTATCGCGCGGACTTAGGTTGATAACCAAACCATGGTATTTTCCTGTCTTTGTCACCCACTTAATAAACGCTTCTTGTGTATATAACTCGGTGGTGAAGAACAAATGACTGTACTCAGTAGCGAAATCTTCCTCGCAATCAGGTATAATTATAAAGGGGTAAAAAACCTTTTTTTGGGAAAATTTGCACGAACCACCAGTTCGGGGCCCTGTAACCGGTGGTTCTAGGCCTCAGAACCGACCGTACACGAACCCGTGTACCACCGGTTCTAAGACCTCGAACTGGTTGTGCTGCAGCCTCAGAACCGAGTGGACTGAGGCCTTAATACCACTGGTTCTGTGGCCTTGGAATCGATGGTGCTTAGGTCACGCACGGTCGGTTCCAAGGCCCAGAATCGGTCGTGCGTGACCTATGCACCACCGGTTCCAAGGCCCAAAACCGACGGTGCGTGGTGAAACTGGCCGTAATCTCACCTTCTCCGGCGACGACGACTTCTTCTCCGGCGACTGGAGCTCCTTTTTTCTCCGGCGACATTAACTCGTCCATGCTAATCCCTAATTCTGGTTGACTCATGATAGATTTTGTGTTTTTCTTTAGAATGAGGTTGAATGTTCTTGATTGTATTTTGAAGTTTGAAGTTGATTTTTAAGATTTTCAGAAAACTAGACTATTTGGATGATAAATTCATTAAAGAAGGGTGTTTGTTTGGGTATAGATAGCGAAATAGGTTATTTGGTGAATTGGGTATACTTAGGATACATTTAGTAGTTTTTTTACTTAATGGCAATTACGTGATTAAGTGGAACAACAAGGGTAATGCAAACATAAAAAAGTCAAAGTAAAGTCAAAGGAGGATTTTGGGTATACTTAAACCGGAATTGGGTATATATAGCCATACCCTTCTTCAAATTGTAATCAGAAGATGGTAGGGTGACCACATTACTTTGACCAAGGATTGCTATATAGTAAAAATGTGTCCCTGCTGTAGGCAAAAAAATCTACTAAACTAACAAGAATCTTCAATAATCTCAAACTTAATATTACGTTGAGCACCGCGCGCCAGTTATTCGATGATAGTTGGGTCAAAAAGATACGAATATACCTAAAGAAACTATGTATGAAGGGGTAAAGGGGTAAACACAGCCTCTAATAAAAAATAGTTGAGTAGAAATACACTTCATCAGGCGTCAAGGATTCGAGTTTCGAATAAGTCAGGGATACCATACTCGTATATGAAATTTTAATGTTTTCCTCTCTTATGTGACAATAATTGTTGGCTAATTGGCCTAGAAATTGATCTAAAAATTATATACCCTCCACCTTTTTTACTGGTAGAAATGTGGTGGTTAAGAATTTCCCCATATTTTTCAAAGCTTGCTTTTTAGCCATTTATGTGTTTAAAGAAGATAGATTGTGAGCAAATTATTCATTATTATTTTTAAAGCTTTTCTGTAAATTAGCTACATAAAGGAGTTTATCAGATCAATGAACTTGGTTTTCTTGTTACGAGCTTCCTAAAGTGGATGAAGTGAAGAGCTAACCCCCCAATAATTCAGAGTGTAATAAGTTGAAGATCGAAAGAGAGAGTTTTGTAAGTGTAATATTTTTGATTCAATCCAATTGTGTAGCCAATAGTACACTCTTTATTGTTAGTTAGTGATAGACTAGGAATCTAGTTGGTTAGGCAGTTTTGCCACCTGTTACAAGTTGTTACATTATTGTTACATTCATTTATTTAACCAACTAGTATTTAATATGTGTTACTAGACCAAAACAACATCACAACGTGTGATGTAGTTCATCGAACTTTTGGACATCTCTTGGGCTTGATCACATACCATCTCGACATGATTTTAGACCCGCAACACCAAATCCAAAGGTGAACACTTCGACAAAGTAAAGTATATTATCTGAAAACCCTCACGTCTCTTCTCTATTCACCATCTCTTCCACACACCTTATCCAGTAGCCACGAGAGACCATATTGAAGTTTCAAGAAATTCAAAGCTGGCTTGAAAGTTTACATGTTACTTATTCTTCAAATCCCCTCGCAAACCAAAATGAAAATCAATGAGACCAATTTTGTCTCTGAGGAAGGAGAAGCGATGGCCTGTTAGGGGTTTTATGAGGAAGTCAGTCAGCTGGTCGTAAGACGGGACAAAACAAATCAGGAGAGAGCCCTGAAGAACTTGGTCGCGGATGAAATGTATATCGATTTTGATATGCTTCGTCCTCGCGTGGAAAACTAGATTAGACGCTAAAGAGATTGCCCCTAGGTTGACACACCATATGGATGAAAGAGGTGTGACTGAAAACTGAATTTCAATAAGAATGGAGTGTAACCAAATGAGTTATGCCGACAGATTCGCCAAAGCCCGATATTCAGACTCAATTGAAGAACGAGTTACTACATTCTGCTTTTTTGAGGACTACGAGACCAAATAATCCCCAAGGTATACGCAATAAGCTCCCACGCTTCTTCGATCATTAAGAGAAGACGCCCAATCAGCATCAGAGAAACCATAGAGTTAAAAATTACAACTCGATTTGATATGGAGTCCAACCCAGCTAGACCGAGATAAGTAACGAAACACTCTTTTCAAGCTTTGCCAGTGTATTATAGTAGGTGGCTGATGATATTGGCTTAGCTTATTAACAACAAAGGCAATATCAGGTGGGGTGTGAGTTAGGTACTGTAATACCCCTAACTAACTTCAATATGGTGTAGGATCTGCAAGAGGAGTATCAAAGGTGCTTAAGAGATTGACAAAAACAACAATGGGTGTTGGACAGGGCTTAGACAGAGAGAGCCCTTGAGAAACCAATATGTTTTTAATGTACTGATGCCGTGTTAGGTAAATTCTCGTGGGGTCATGATGAACCTATATTCCAAGGAATAGATGGAGTGGCCCTAGGTCTTTAAGTGAGAACAATGTATTTAATTTGTGAGCAAAATCCTGTAAATACTCTGTTTGTATCCATGTGACAAGAATGTCATCAACATATACAAAAAATAGGATAACAATGGCTTTAGAAATAAAATAGAACAAGGAATAGTCAGCCCGAGAATTTTTGAAACCCCACTGTAGTGACGTATCCCTTAGTCTAGAGTGGCAGGCTCTTAGAGCCTATTTGAGACCATACAGGGCCTTGTGGATTTTACTCACATGTGTAGGCTGCTTAGGGTCCTGAAACCCTTCTGGTTGAGCCATATAAAAATCCTCAGTGATTAACCATCCATGCGATACTTGTACACCCATTTACATCCCACAACATTCTGATTAACCATCCATGCGATACTTGTACACCCATTTACATCCCATAACATTCGGATTAGGAGTCCAGGGAACCAGTGACCAAGTATTGTTAGACATAAGGGCTTTATATTCAGTCTCCATAGCAGTGACCCAGTGAGGACATAGAACAGCTTTAGAGTAAGTAGTAGGCTCAATGGTAGACAGATCAGTAGTGGTTAAGGAGCCAACATAAGGAACCTTAGGTATACGAGTTCCATCTTGAGTCCTAGTTTGCATAGGGTGAGTGTGGGAACTAGAAGGTGGCTTAGATAAGTGATCAGGATAAGATAAGGGCAAATATATAGATATTTTGGGATTAGGATGAAAAACATGACATAGTGAGGTGTTTGTGGCATTTTTGTGAGTATGAAGATGGTTTTTACTAGATGTAGTGACATAAGTAGAAAGATCTGCCCGAGGTTGTGGTGAATAAGGACTAGTAGGAGTGGTAGAAACATCACATGTAACAGCACCATCACTAGACGGAGTTAGATAATTACCTTGTGAGAGAAGATGTTGTAGAGAACTAGCTTCCCGAGAGACATCAAGAGGAGTAGAAGATGTTGATGAGTATCCATTAGTCACAAGCCCTGTAGGTATATTAGGAAGCCACAACTCTAGAGGAAAAACTTTTGATGACTCAGACTATGAAGTGTGTGAGAAGTTTCCTTGAAAAGGGAAATTTGTTTCATTGAACACCACATTTCGAGAGATATAGACTTTGCCTATAGAACAGAGACACACATACCCTTTATGAAATTGACTAAATCCCAAAAAGACACATTTTGTAGTATGGAACTGAAACTCGTGAGTCTGATATGACCTGAGACATGGAAAGCAAACACATCCAAAAGTTTTTAGAACTAGGTAGTTTGGTACTTTATGAAAGAACAGCTCATATGGTGATTTATTAGATAAAACTGGAGTAGGTAGTCTATTTAAGAGGTAAATAGAAGTTTCAAAGGCTTGTACCCAAAACTTGTAAGGCAGATTTCCTTGTGCTAAGAGAGTCAATCCTGTCTCTACAACATGTCTATGTTTGCGCTCAACTATACCATTTTGAGCTGAGGTATGAGGACAAGATTTCCTCAAAATGAAACCATGCTCTTGATCCATAGTAGACAGAGGCATATATTCTCCTCCACCATCACACTGAACAACCTTTATAGACTTATCAAACTGTTTTTCAACAAGGTATTTGAATATTTTAAAAACACCAATAACTTGACTTTTGTCTTTGATAGGATAGAACCAAGTGAATCTAGTATGATCATCTAGAAAAATCACATAGTATCTGTGACCCTGAATGGAGATAACAGGAGAGGTACCCCAACCATATGTATGTATGAGGTCTAAAACACTGTTAGCATATCAATGAGACGTAGGATAAGGTAAAATATGGGACTTCCTAAATTGACAGGCTTCACAAAAACTACAAACATCTCTTAAAACAAAAGTAAGATTACAAATATTTAGAACAGTGTTTAGAACATTCCGGTGATGGATGGCCAAGCTTCTTATGCCATCCATCTTTTATGAAATTAGAAAACCAACAGACAAAACTGTAGGAGGAGACACATTAGTAACTGGAGGACTAGATTTTGTAATGACAGAATGAACCTCCCTTGCTTGTGACTTAGGAATACTTTCCAACTCGTACAGCCCACTCTCAGTATTCCATTTGAGAAGCACAGTCTCTGACACCCTCAATAGCTGATCTAGTCTGCTCTCAAACATGAGCAGACTAGTCTGAAGATCCAACCAACCAACAAACTCCTTACTACTAGACTAACAATAATTGGAGTGTACTCAGAGTCCAAACCAGCAAGGACTTGAGTCACAAGGTTATCAATAGATACCCCTCAACCATCCAACACAAGAATATAAGCTATATTCTTCATTCTACTTAGATAATCAGTCATACTAGAGGTCCATTTACGTGTCCTCTAAAACTCAGACTTGTAGTACGTAATTATGGCTCTTGTTTGTGAGCCAGAAATCTTGCTAGCAGCATCCCACAGTTCTTTTGAAGTACCTTCTTGCATAAGTTAAGTAGCCACCTCAGAACTCATAGTAGAGTAGAACCATCTAAGAAGAAGTTGATCCTTAGCGATCCAATGTTTGTAATCAGGATTTTTAGGAATGTTTCCTTCATTATCACTAGTAAACTTAGGAGGACTAGGCTTGTCCCCTGGGATAAAACCTCCTAGTTTATTTCCTTTGACAATAGGTAGTACCATAGTTCTTTATAATATATAGTTATTTCTATCAAGCCTGATCTGATTACTGTTGTTGTTGCTGAGTGTTTACAGGTGCATACTTTTGGTAGCACTGGAGAAGCAGCCAGGAAGAACTGAGCCTAAAGACTCATTACTTTGAGTAGATGATTCAGGATTCGCCATTGAAGGCCTTAATGGCTCTGATAGCAAGTTGAAGATTGAAAAATAGTGACAGAGTTTTGTAAGTGTAAATTTTCTGATTCAATTCCAATTGTGTAGCCAATAGTTCGGTCTTTATAGTTAGTTAGTGATAGTCTAGGAATCTAGTTGGTTATGTAGTTTTGCCACCTATTACAAATTTTTACATTATTGTTACATTCATTTATTTAACCAACTAGTATTTAATATGTGTTACTAGACTAAAATAACATCACAAACGTGTGATGTAGTCTGTAGAACTGTTGGACATCTCTTGGGCTTGATCACACCCAATCTCGACTCGATTGTAGACTCGCAACACCAAATCCAAAGGTGAATACTTCGACTATAAAAATTGTATTTTCTGAAAACCCTAATGCCTCTTCTCTCGTCACCATCTCTTCCACATACCTTATCCAGCAGTCATGAGAGACCAGATTGAAGTTTCAAGCAATTCAAAGCTGGCTTGAAACTTCACATGTTACTTATTTTTTCACCTAATATCATCGTTTCATTCAGTGGATAACTCAAACTACCAATTAATCAAACAATTCTAAACAAGATGATTAATTAAGGTACACACTTGATTATAGTTGTTGTCCGATTATCGAGAATAGTCTCAAGAAGTAGTGAGAAAAGCCAGAGAAGCTTTCAAAATATTCCAATAGTGGTTTACATAAAAATGATAAAAAACGAAAATGAGGAAACTAAATCTGTTTATATACGTCTAACTCTCAAACCAATATGCTAATGTTGGGTCTGACCCAAAATAGTATCCTTGTTATATCTCAAAGAAAGTGAAACGATAAAAGAGTCACAGGTGCTTACGCATGCCAAACGTGTGAGAATAAAAATATGCTACATATAGTAATATATTTACGTGTGTTAGTACGAGAATAACGTACTTTAAATATTCTGCATATCAACGGTCATATTAATAATATAAAATTATTATTACATTTTTATACACTTTATTATTTTGGATTCATTCCTTACTTCTTCAACATTACATCACTTGTCCTTCAAAGAATTACCTTTAATTACTTAAAGGACTAGAGGGAGTTCTGATAAGGCCATACTAGCTGAATATGATCTTTGTGACGACGATGTCAAATATAATAAACAATAAATATATAAAAGATAGCTTTTAGGTGCACATGACCATTCAGCTAATGGATGGCCCATATTAAGATGAGATGGACAAAAAAAAGACGAGGCAAACATAGACAAGATGAGTGAAATAAGAGTAACACAAAGAGAGCAATAATCTCCAAAACAAGATCAATCCTTTATCTGATGGAAGTGCCAAACGATTATTTTAATTTGAATTATGAGTAGATAATATTCTACTCGATAGTTTCGCATATGAAGGAAGTACTAATCAGCACTCAAACTTGACGCCCAAGCTAACTGACACTACGAAGTGATCCGTATAATGTCATGTACAAATGTTCTCCTTTATTTATTATGAACGTGACCGATATTATAGGCACATTAAGGACTATTTAAAGGGTCACCAACTAAATTTAATGAGAAAGGTGAGTGGATGATATAAATAGGGGAGTGATCACAAATTAAAGGGTGAATTTTGAAAAATAAGAAAAGATTTATTAACTATTTTTTATGAATATTTTGTTATTATTTATCATTACTTTTACTTTTCCATCGATGATATTTTTGATAAACTGATGATAAGATGACTCTACTGCCTTCATTTTGTGCAAAAAAATAGTTCCCTAAAATAACATTTTAAGAATTTGAAGTATTAGCAATCATGGATAAAATAGTCACAAATTTTTTTGTCTCTCATTTCCAAATTTTGAATGTCAAGTTCACTTCCCTGACCCAATTAATTGACCAACCATTTAAACTTAATAAATTTCTATCATTTTCTTAAAAGGTGTCACTCTTGTCATCCGATTATATCCTATTCACATTCGCAAAAATACTACTACCGGTCATCACCCTGCTTATTATCACTCTCACTATCATAAGAGTTAATAACAATGCATTCTGATGAGATGCCACTAATACTTTAAGATCATCATAAAAAATGACAATCTTAATTTTGGTTTTTTATGTACATTCAAAATTACTCATCAATTAAATTTATCTCTAATTCCTTCCTATATATTTTACTTGATAAATTAGTGGTTCTAGACAATATATCTCTCCCAGAAGTAGGACATAACTCCTACTGCTTATCGTTTTTTGCCTCTTTAGACTTATTTTCTTTACTTTATCATTTCTTTTTTCTTCTTCCGTTCCTTTAGCGAATTTCATGAATTCCTCATTGTCAATCAACCTTTTAATTTCATGTTTCAATTGAAAGAAATCATATGTTGAATAACCATGGTCATTATAATGAGAACAATAATATCATTGACTTATCTCATTATTTGGAGTTAATATAGATTTGTGAGTTTGATAATTCGAATGATCCATTGCCTTATCATAAACAATTACTGTTGGTGTGTACAATTTAGTATACCGTCAACTTGAATTATCATAAAAAAAGTGTCACATGTTCATATAATCTCTCACAACCTCCAAAATTCTCTTAGCATCCAATTATTTTGTATCTTCTACTGTAAATTTTATCACGTATTCCAACAAACTATTATCACACTGAAACCCTCTTTTGAATGTTGGTAACGATACATTCTCGTTCAAACCTCCCAATAAATTTATTTAATTAATAATATTTTGAACATACTCCATTTATGATCCTTCATTATTTTGAAATAAAATCATGATATGATCCTTTCACAAGTCAATTATGTATGGGCAATGAACTGATGCTGAAACGAAGTTCACAAATCTCCAAAACTATAAATAAATCATAACGTCAAAGTTTTGAACCAAGCCAACGTCATTCTTTTAAAATTCATTATATAAGCTCGACATAAAATAGTATAAACTCAATTAAATCCTAACAAAATATTTCAAAATTACTCAATGTGATGCTCTGTATTTGTCGTACCTTCTTATTTTTCCATTATGTAAGGATCAATCTTCTTTGGTAATTTCCCTTCCCAAATCTTTCGTGCTAAATGAGACTCAGTTAAAGTATATTTATCCATTTTTAGTCTTCTATCATATTTTAAATTATCTTCCTATATTTTCTCATTTCCTTTATCTATATTCTTGTTTTAAAATGTTTCGTTACTTGATTCAAAAAATTTGCTTCCACCTTCTCACTCCTTAACAACAACTCTTTTGTCATAAACTAACTCATCCTTATCCATTATTTCCATTACTTTCACATGATTTTCCAAAATAACATTTTCAATATTAAGTTGTAAAGTTTTTGTCCTTAATTCAAATCTATTTTTACTTTCTTCATCTCGGTTATTTTGAAACAAATTTGATTTATATTGTTCCGACCTCAATTAGTTCAACTAAAGCTGTAAAACACTAAACATGAAATTTGACCTATCATTCTCAGGTTATGTTGGTACATATTAAACATTCCTAACACACGTTACTAAACCTTATTGCGGTAATACTGTTTCAGTTGAACTTACCACTTTATTTCTCACGACACAAGGGACCTACAAGCTCATTCATCGACCGATAATGAATCAGTCGAAGGATAAGTTTAATACTTGAGTAATGAAAGGACCTCGGGTAGAAGGCCAAATAAAATCCATGGTGTGTTGTCCACAATTGTGTGCACTCTTGCTATCATAGAAAGAGTTCAAAACATTCTCAATATTGATGATGATACTTACAAAATAGATGACAGTCGGCCTAGACAACATAAAGTTACAGTATTTTGAAAGGATGACTGATCCAGAATATCACATATTTCAATTTTAGACAGCTAATCGATAATCTTAAGTATGAGGCTATCATAATATAAAGTTTCTTCCTATTGAGCATTTAAAGGAAACTTTAGTATGGTTTTACCATATGCCCCAATGTTTGGTCCATACATTTACTCAACACAAGAAGTTGTTTATGTAACGCTTCTTATTCAATAGAGAGATGAAAAATAATGAAGGCTGTATATCCAACATGTCGATACATCCAATAGAATAATAGAATATACAGACCTCATAGTTTAGAAAGTGAGACTTGTATGCCAAGATACAAGTGAAATATATCCTACAACAATGATTCAACCGAAAGTAAAAAATTAATTAAAAAACCCCAAAATTAGAAGAATTAGAATGTATTCACATCCTTCTTTTGGAAGTTGTTGTTAGTATCGCAGCACTGGTTCTTTCGTTGCACATTCATACCAATTATTCTCTTTGACAATAAGCTAATAAGCTTTTTCTACGGTAGGCTATATCTATTGTTCAATGTGGGGTGAAAACATGCAAAATAATCAAATATTCAACAATACCTATAAAAAACTTAATTATGTCAACAATAATTATCTTTAAAATAAAAGAATAATCTAGTGATAAAATATAGACAAACATACATATAAAACATATAGAGTCTTTGTTGGCACATTCAATATTTTTCCCAACCTACAATATAGTCAAGGTAGCATACAAGTCCTCCAATAATATTCTTCTAATCCTGTCATGTCAACCAGAGCCAATAATAGGTATATAACGTAAGCACGTGAAACATGTGCGACTGTGTCATGTGTCATAGTTAGATTTGTATCCTGATATATAGGTAGTGTAAGTTGATATATATACCACATCATACCAAACCCAACTCCTCTCGTATTCTCGATTTCTTGACGAACAACAAGTTTAGAAAGCCTTAAAAGTCATACATACAATGTAAACATCTGGTTAGTCGCCTCAAAACTTTATGCTTCCAGCATTCAAAACACCACCGAGAGGCCTATCATAATGTATACATCATCAAGGCTGATGGTTATCTCTCAGAAACAGAAATTGAATATATTCGTCTCATGGCTCAATCGCTCGATGAAAACCTCATTTAACAAAATGTTTGGGTATAATTTATATATGTGTGATATGAAATGACCGAGTTTAATCTCAGCCAACAAATTAAGCACATCAAAATGAAATTTTCCATGTTATGCTTAGTTGTATAAGATTATCGAGTCTTGTTTTCAATAGTTGTATATAAAAAATATTCATATTATTCATGTGATATAATTTCAATAATTTAAGTTATTGTTATACAAATTTAATTTATTTATTCAATCATAGACAAATAAAAACATATATTATTTTCTAGAATTGTAAACTAATTAACTAAATTTATATTGCATAATTTAATCTTATGAGAAGTACCTTAGCAACATCACTATCAAGTAATGTTTATTAAGTCATAAATAATTTAAACATACAAAGAATTATAAGATTGAAAAATAACAGAATTTCGAAATTGGAAATTTGAACGTTTTATTCAAATTTCAAATTTTAGCAGTTTTAATACAATTCCCGTTTAAGACCTTAACTACCCTAACTACCAAACTAATTTTGTTGGTCGAATTTCTTAAAGGATGTGTAATATTGAAAAACAAAAAGCATATCAATTTCATACTCTATGTTCAATTGAATCTCTCTGATTTTATCCGATTGAAATTTTTGGAGAACCCAAAAAATATTTCAATAAGAAATTGTTTACAAGACTTCAGAGATTTAATTGGAATCTAAACACTGTTTTCTACAAGACTTACCTGGTAATAGAACCAAAAGAATATAACCAACTTTAATGGCAATACCCACCATAAAATCAACATTAATAAAATTAGTGATGGTGGGGAAATACTTAGTTGCGACATTGTTATCAGTCTCATTAAATCAATTACACGATAATGGACCTATAGAGTTTCTTCCAACGTTAAGAATAGTTATTTCAATGATCGTATTAGTCTATTTGATCTGAACTAAAGATACAAGACCACCATAAAACGAATCCGCATGCGACCTGAGAGTATCGAACGGGCGGGTCTTGTACTGTGTAGAAACAACGTTCTAGATCCCGTCGACGTAGAAACAAAAGATTGTGTTTTTGAGGAAGAGCTTGGCCAGTAAGATGTAGTTTTTATAAGATATCCCTATGAAATTAGTGAATCGGAGAGAGATTGAGTCCACCTGAAAGAGAGCGCCAAGTTCAGAGACTTTAAGGTGGATCCAGTGAAAAATAAATTTCATCCCATTGAGGAACCCCAAATCCCACATTCCTAAGATTGAACATAAAATAGTGTATATAAGTATGAACTCACCTCAACTAGCTAGAGGACTTTTGAGATTACATCAAAGACCAAATCCGTGAGGTCTGTTTCACACGCACACACCAATTCTAACATGGTATCACCATCAAATTTTCCAGTAAATTATTGAGATAAAGTTTAAGGGGGAGAGTGAAGAATAAACTTCATCCCATAGAGGAACCCCAATTCTCACATTACTAAGATTGAACATAAAATAGTGTATATAAGTGTGAATTCATTTCAACTGGTTGGAGGCCTTTTAGGAGTACACCCAAGAGCAAATCTGTGTGCGCCTTCAGGCGTAAAGCAGACAATATCTTGCTACTCCATGAGGTCTGTTTCACACCCACACACCAATTCTAACAGACCCCTAGTCCATGAGGTCCGTTTCACACTCACACACCAGTTCTAAAAGACCCAACCTTTTGGGAGTACACCCAAAATCAAATATGTGCACGCCTTCGAGCGTAAAATGGATAATATCTTGCTAGTCCATGAGGTCCGTTTTACACTCACACACCAATTCTAACAGACCCAACAATAGAGGATAACAAAGAAAATAGTATATCAAGTTGAAGACCGATTAATCACCAACAATATCTTCAGTTCGAATATCATAGTATGCACACACAATATTTATGTTTTCTCAAAAAATTCGCTCCCTCGTAGATTCTATCCATATCGAATGGATAAATACGATGAGGTGGGTCGATCAAGAACACCATTTAGAGAAATATTTCAACCCCATGATTGGTTTCAACCTGAATGATACACTATTTTTTATAGATGTTTCTCCATGACCTTCCATAATGTTTTGACTTGGTTCAACAATCTACTACTATGTTCCACTAACCACTTCGAAAGTAATTAGAGATATTTTAGAAGTAATTTCATCAACAAAAAACTACCAAGTACAAAGATAATTGTATAATCACGCTATATCAGAAGAGAGACAAGATCTCTTTATACTTACATAAAATGGTTTGTTCAAAAGATGAATAGCCTTGACGAATGCAAACAAAATATATCACTAACAAAATTTTTAAAAAGGTTTCCTTAACGATAATATGATTCATGAAACTTAATTAAATTCTTAGTTGACTCTATGAGAGATCTGCTATGTCAATTTGAGATATTTATTAAGGTTGAAGAAACCAAATGAGGTGGTGTCCCCCCGACAAAATAACTGAGCTTCACTTGGATAGATTTGATAAGAGTTACATTAATAGGGGAATGGTGTCATATTTTGTGAGAGAAAAAACCAACATAGCACGTTAAGATTGCCTTGATAAATCTACTAGGATATTCACTATCACTTATTAAACTGAAATACAGAAGGCCCCAAGGGATGAAAACTACTAAAAGGTTCCACACTATATACCACTGCGATCATGGTTATGGGACAATAATGATGATGGTAGTCTGAAAACAAAAAAAGATAAACAAACAGTATGAACAATCTCATGAATATATACTTTAGGTGGGAAATCTCGTTTGTCAAAGAAAAGACATCATAACTACCTAGAAGTACACCTCGTACATGAAATATCACTACATTGAAATTGGGCACCACCGCATAGGATTACGTTCATTTAAGATTAATTGTTCATTTAAGATGAATTATGAGGTATCGCAAGGCCCCATGATGACGCTTTGATTGTCATCATTGACATTAACTCGAATGATATTAATAAGGTATCAATATAAAAATATCCAGCTACAATACTCTATAATTGATAATACAAAATTATGATTGAGATAACTTTATATAAGAAAACAAAATCAACTTTGTAGCCTCATGGGTCATTTTACTAATTAAAAATAATAAGTAGATCAACCTTTTACAATTAAGAGTGGCCAATGGAGAGAATAATCAAATCATTTGTGGATATACCGACTTTTTATAACGTAATACATGAACTATTGTGGCTTCACAAAATAAAGGCAATTGTATCATCTTTCCTCTAATGGGTTAGTTTCATTGTAGAATACCAAGTAAAGTTCAGAGGAGGAGTTAGAGGTCGAGGAATGAATCATATACCATGTCTATTGACCCGACGAACACCATCTTAAAACAATTATAAATTCAGTTGGATAAATAACTACATCTGCATAATGACCCCCAACGAAGACTAAATAAATAGATATCGATGAACTCAGAGTGGCACCTCATATCACAGAACCATTAAATTATAATTTTGAGTTAGGATTAGATAAACAAAAAATCATTAAAGATATGAACTCATTATAAGGATATATTATTAAAATATGAATTTATTTCTCATTGCAAAGTATTCTAAATTTTTTGGACATATCTAGTAGGTTGACACGATAACATCTTGAGCTTGGGGAATATTTAATTCAGTTTGAGACAACAAAGTACCAATTGAATTCTGACTTCATGAACGAGTTCTAAGCAGAACGAAATGTACCTATTATATGGTGTTAATTGATAATTTTGTGTAGTATATATGGGTATACCCTTTCAAATTCAAATCTGAAATATTTCAAAATATTATTAAATTCCATAAACTCATGCATACTCAATTTGAAGATCTTGTGAATATTTTCAATATGATCTTGTAGGTGAGTTAAAAAATAATAGATTAAAAACTTTTTCACCTCCCACAATCTAACCTCTTATCATAAACCTCCTCACAAAATGGTAGGACGGGACATATGATAAGACGCTTTAATGATATCATTCACTCTCTCTTCATTTGTGCATATCTTCCTGTTAAATTTTGGCTTGAAGCTTCCACACAGCCATCTACCTCCATAATATATTACCCTACAAACACCTTAACTATTGAAACCAAACTTTGTCATTTACAACCGTCAACCCACACATGACCATATTGGAGTATTTGTTGTGCATGATATCCAAACATTTTCACCATTAAATTAGACAAACTCACTTAGAGATCCATACAATGCCTTGTTCTCTATTACCTTCACAACTTTTGAGGATATCAATGATTTGATCCCATAACCGGAAATACACACCTTCTCGTTCAATATATCAATCCCCATAACCACATATAACGTTATTAATGAAATACAGATACCCTTTATATTAATACATCATCATCCTTCACAAAAACATACTTCAACGCCCACCCTTCTCTAATTGGTTCGAACCAACAAGTAATGCAAATCTAATCCAAAATTTTAATCACTAAACCAAACCCAAAATTTAATCACCACGCTTTTAATTGTAATATTTATCATCATCAAATATTATCTCTTAAAATGTTAACAAATACTCAATGGTTACGTGCCATGCAAACTAAACTTAACGCTTTGTAGGTCAATGCTACATGAGAATTAGTTCCTCGAACACCGGGAAACCTGGTCATTGCATGTCAATATTTATGCATAAATTCATGGCCAACGACTATATGAAACGCTATAAAATGCGGTTAGTGGTTTAATATAAATCTCAAACTAGTAAGATTATTATTATGACACCTTTAGCCTAGTTGTGAAGTCTGTCATAATCAAATATGTGCTTTCTTTAGAAGTCTCAAAGGCATGAACTTTTTAATTAACTTAATATGAAAAATGTGTTCTCACACGACACAAAACAAGAACCAACCTTTATGAATCAACCATCAGACTTCGTTAATCACTCATGCTCAAATCATGATATCATTTAAAAAAATTACTTCATGGCTTGTAACAAGCACTGTAAACATGGTACACTCATTTTTCTATATTTTGTACATAAAAAAGTTTCTAGAGTATCCATAGTGATATATCATTGTTTATTCTTCTGAAAGAAAATAACATGTTTTATCTAATTTTGTATATAAATGACACATTATTAACAACATTAGATGCAGACTTACTAAAGAAAATTATCGACTTGCTCTCCCGGATTTTCTATGTTAGATTTATGGCTCTTTAATCACTTGTTGTGCATTTTTCACAACCACAATACACTCAGGATATATTACATTATTTATTTTTTATTTATATGCACACAGTGTTACCCGTCGGTGGACACATTTTCCAAATATAATACATCAGGTGGTCAATGATTACCCGTGATATGTTATATAGCAGCTTAGTTGGAGTCGTACAATACCTCAATTTCACTTGCCCTGGCATCTCCTATGGAATTCACAAGTATATCCTCGTATGCATATATTCTGATGACGCAGCGGAAATAGAAGAAGAAGCAACGATAGATGAAACCCTAATTCAAGAGTAACATGATGAAACCCTAATCTAAGGGTAACAAAGATTGAAATTTTCAGAGATAAAAAAATATATTATTCCAAAAACTTAAAATAACTTAAGGCATATGAGGCTTTATATAAGAGCTTCTCAAAACCCTAAGTTAGAATCCAAAATATATATTATAAAATAAAATAAAATAAAATCAAATCTTAATATAATTGGATTTGATTTGAATAATATAACATATTTGAATAAAATAATTTTTTTTGTATTTGGACTTTCTGGGCTACATCATCCTCTCCTGGTTGACAAGAATTCGTCCTCGAATTCACAGCACCATTACCATCAACAACCAAAATTATTTTATTTTATTTTTTTCAATTGTTACATTGAGAATTATAATTGTTGACCTTATTTGGAATAAGATAAATTCTTCTCGAGTGTTCCTTATTCGAACTCACATTGACGATATCCAGTTGATGAAAAAATGGGTTTCGAAAACCTTTTCATAGCCTGAAGACAACATCCCCATGTCCAATTGATGAAAAAAATGGTTTTGAAAACCTCTTTATAGCCTGAGACAACATCTCGATAAGCAATTTTTACCTTGATTCGACCATTGGTAGCCAATTAAAACTCCTTTAGTAACCGATCAATACGATCGTTATTGAAACGGTTGGTATGCCCCCTCATACTCAAACGATCTTCCCGATCTCCATGACCATGTGTGTTGCTCTCTTCCTTAAACCTTGAATCAGAACAATCAAGCTTTAGAAACATGCTTCCCCATAGCAGAACTAAGGCTCTCATATCAAACCGATGACGCAGCGGAAATAGAAGAAGAAGCAACGATAGATGAAACCCTGGTTCAAGAGTAACATGATGAAACCCTAATCTAAGGGTAACAAAGATTGAAATTTTCAGAGATAAAAAAATATATTATTCTAAAAACTTAAAATAACTTAAGACATATGAAGCTTTATATAAGAGCTTCTCAAAACCCTAAGTTGGATTACAAAATATATATTATAAAATAAAATAAAATAAAATCTTAATATAATTAGATTTGATTTGAATAATATAACATATTTGAATAAAAAAAATAAAATAAAAATAAAAAAGTTTGTGTTTGAACTTTCTGGGCTACATCACTTTCGAAGAGCTACACTTAATTCTACTATTAACTATGATATTACATATTCTATTAGAGAGGATATCTTGATTCTAAAAGATCAACATCGTGATATTATGTGTTTTTAGGTGAAAATTTTATTTCGTTATATTCAAAATGGTAACCTAAAATTACGACAAAGTGTCGATGGTGAATATACATGAGTGACTAATGTTGTTGGACGTAACAACGTGTTTGTTGTATACTTATCATAAACACGGTTCAAAATCAACTGACAAAATATAATGTGATAAGCATTTATTTTTGTACGTGAAAAAATAAAAATTGGTCCGATATGAATTTTTCATGTGTCATCCTCCTCTTAATACTTTTACTAAAAATGTGTTTCGCCAAATTTTGCAGTCGTTCAGCTCCGCGATAATGTAACTGTTCAAACCTATTAGAAATATATTTACTATATTAAATTTATTGTTAGACAGGTTAGTCAATATTCTTATATTAGGTTTTTTTATTAGACAAATTTATTCCTATAGTTATAGGATTTATCCTAAATATTATTTCTATATAATAAAATTTGTTTTGTAAATGAAATTATAATATATATTTTGAAAATGATATAAAATCCTTTTGAGAGAGAACTTTAACCAGGCTACTTTTAAACCGATATGTGATATGTATTATTTATGTGTATACATTAATGTATTGTATGACGGTTGGGATTTGAAAAATCATTCCCTTAAACGAACTTTAAAAGCTAATGTAAAAGTAAATAATACGTAATAAATAACATAGACACAAAAAAAATGATAAATTCATTTAATGTTTTGCTTTAAAAGGGTAAGACAATCTTTTTTTTTATGTAAAAAACTTTAAATTTAATAAATTGTTCATACAAAAGTTCGGGACATATTCCGAGGAAATACCAATCGACTAGAGAAATAAGAGAAGATGTACTAAAAAAATAGCCATAGAAAAAAGAGAAGGGCAGTCGAGATAAGTCTAAATACAAAAAACGATAACATACAGTCATGACGAGGTAGCTAAATGGAGACTCCATAGGTAACTGAGCAGAGAAGACCACGCTCCAGACCAGTATGAGAGGAAACCTGCAAAAATAGAAGGTAGAGTAAGAATATGAAACACAGATAATTACATGGGCGAACCAATCTTGGTGCCATGGAATCTAAACCGAATATGTGATACAATTCGGTGGGATATTAATGATGTCATGGCCGGAGCAGAAGCAAATATACTTGAATTCCGCTCTTTCCCGACGTGGTAAATAACCGCATCGAAACAAGTTCGCCAAATGTGGTGATCTCGAGAATTAGACCAATTTGACGCCTTGTAGATCCAAGATTTCCATCACGAGATAGAGAAAGGAAATCCTAGTTTATTACTAGCATAGGTCCAAATACTCTGAGTGAAGCTACAGTCAAAGATGGGATGGGAGGTAGATTCAATTCAGAGTTGCATAAGGCACATTCAGATGGGGTGTTGAGACCCCAACTGAGAAGCTTGTCTCTGGTGGCCAGCTTGCCCAAAATAGCGAGCCAGGAGATAAAGGAATGACGAGGGATATTGTATTTATTCCATACTAACTAGGCCCACCCCACTTCTTGGGCAGGTGTACGAATAGCGTTGTACGTGTCTTTAATTGTGAAAGAGCTGCATCTATCCTTCGCGGCCTAGAAAGGAACATCGATCGAGAAGATGTTCCTTTCTAGGCAGAGTGAGAATAATGTTGTGGATCTCCGTGAGGTGAGCGCAACTTCGAGCTCTCGCTGATCTCAAGTTTGCAGGCCAGTTCCAATCACCGTCAAGAATGATGTCCGAAACCTTGAGGTTATTTCCCAGACGAGAGTCAATGATGATATTGGAGTCGTAATGTGTTGCAAGTGAAATAGGAAGGAGCCACTGGTCATGCCAGAAGGAAGTATGCAAACCATTAAATAGCCACCCTGCACAAATTACGAGCCAAATGGCGAAACCAAAGAATTTTCCTCCATATCCAAGAGGGAGATGAGCCAATAGAGATGTCCGAAAAAGTATTGTTTTTATTTTTTCAGATTTAATCCAATCACAGCAGATGGAATGATTTTTATTTACTGACAATAGACCGAAGATGTTTAAGGACAGCCGTCTAATTCCTGGTTTTTAAGTCTAGAATCCCAAGGCCACCATCTTTAAAGGGAGTGGTGACAGAGGACCAGGCAACTTTGGCCCCATGAATTTTCATGGAGGAGCCCGACCATGGGAAACGACGGAAATATTGGTTTAATTCTTTTATCATTCTAGAGGGGAGGATAAAAATAGAAGACCAATAAACCTGACAAGCAAATAAGACAGATTTGATAAGCTGGAGCCTTCCTGAATAAGAGAGATGCTTGGAGGTCCAAGAATAAATTCCAGTGGTAATCTTATGCAGCAGGGGACGACAGTCTGAATGGGTGAGATGTGCAGTAAGAATGGAAACTCCAAGATATTTAACTGAGAGAGAACCTTCAGGGAAACTCAGGATTGAAAAAAGTTCCGATCTCAGAGAATGGTCGTTTCCAGAGAAAAAAATATGACTTTTAGAGGGATTGACCTTCAGACCTGACAGTGAATAGAAGTCATCACGAGCCTCTTTAATGAGAATAAGGGATTTAGGGTCACCATGGCAAAAAATCATCAGATCATATGCAAAGTAGAGGTTGATAATTTTAAGATTGTGACACTTCTAATGAAAACAGAAGTTCATATCTTGACTCTTCTCTTTGAGGATACTCGAAAGCACTTGCATGACAAAGACAAAAATAAAATGGGAGAGAGGGTCTCCCTATCTAAGACCTTTTTTCCTTTAAAGTTACCATGAGGGTCCCCATTTATATTAATGGAGTAAGGGGGAGTTGAAATGCAATTAATTATCCAGGTAATCATTTTCTCAGGAAAATGCATCGCAACGAGAATGTCAAGGATGAGACGCCAGTGAACATTATCAAAGGCTTTCATGATATCAACTTTAAAGGCCACCATTTTACCTATACCATTATTATGATACCCCCTCAGAAGCTTTTAGAACAACAAAACGTTATCAGAGATGTTCCTTCCCGCGACAAATGTCGATTGAGAAGCATCAATGCGGCAGGGAAGTGAGTCCTTAATTATATTAGCCAATATCTTGTAGACGATTTTGTATACAACATTGCAATGAACAATTGGTCTAAAATCAGCTGACACAGACGAAGAGTATTTTCTAGGAATGAGAGCAATAGAGGTTGAGTTTCAAGACTTTCCCAAGGATCCCGTATGAAAAACATCGAGGACGCCATTACAGATGTTAGGGCCAACTATATTCCAAGTTGACTTAAAGAAGCTAGAGTTGAATCCATCAGGACCAGAAGATTTGTTGCTATCTATAGTGAATAAAGTAGACTTGATTTCAGCGCAAAAGATCTCGCAAATCATTAACTCCTTATCATTATTAGTAACTTTACAAGAGAGAAGAGAGGAGACTTTCTCCAGGCCCGAGTACGTAGCAATGTGCTTAGTACCTAGGGAGTTCTCGAAGAAGCTCACAATTACCTTAGAGACACTAGTAGGGGTGGAAACAGTGACTCCTGAGTCATTGTTAATCGAGATAATTTTATTGGGGAATAGCCGGGCTTTAATTCTGTCGTGGAAGAATTTTATATTCTTATCACCAAGATTGATCCAATTTTCTCTAGATTTTTGCTTCAGAAAGGATTCTTCAGCACGACTCAGAAAGATGTAGGACGAGGAAGCCTCAATTTCGTTAGATACCAAACGAGGATTGAGGGGATCAGAAGCAAGATTAGTTTGGGCCTCAAACAAATTTTTTTGAGCATTCAAAACTCTAGAACTAATGTCACTAAACTCCTTACGATTGAGCTTAGCAAGCTCAGACTATAGGCGATTGAGCTTGTCAGTGACCAGCCTTATCCCAGAGGAAGAAATGGGGTAGTTCCAGACTTTGGTGACAATGTCCTTGAAATGAGGATGGGATTTCCACATGTTGAAGAAGTGAAATGGCTTTTTCCGCTTTGGGCAGGGTAGCCCAAGGTTAAGGGTTATATTGGTATGATCAGATGAGCGAAGATACCCAAAGTGAGCATGAGACATAGGGAAAACATCATCCCAATCCGGGTTTACGAGGACTCGGTCAATTTTGGAGAGGATGGGATGAGATGGTTGTTTATTAATCCAAGTGAACGGAAAACCAGTTGACCAGATATCACTGAATTCACTCAAGTAGTAACAATTATTGAAATCATCAATTGCTGAGGACCAGTTTTCAGTAGAACCAAGACGCTCATCCGGATGGCGGATAACATTGAAATCCTCAAGAGAAACCCAATGGATATGATTGTCTTGTTTGGAAATGGCAATTAAGTCATTCCAAAGGGGGATGCGATCTTGTGCTTCGTTAAAAGTATAGGTAGCAGAGAGTCTGAAAGAGGCATTATAATTATAACATTTGGCCATACAATGAATGTACTGAGGGGATTGGGAGATCCTTGAGATGGTGATCACACTATGGTTCCAAATTATCCAAATTCTACCTAGAGGATGGGACGTGTGTTTGGTAATAACATGCCAAAAGGGGACCATATGACTGATAATAGAGTCAGTAACATCATTTTGCCTAACAGGGTCATTAAGACCCCGAACATTCTAAGAAGCAATGTTCATAGAGAGAATAACTTACAGTGCATACGATGATGGTCCTGTCGGAGGACAAATTTTTTTACCCTTGTCATTGGCATCAACAGTGCAGAGTCTTTTAGGAGGCGGATCGACTTCCGCTCCACTCTCCATTTCCTTGAACTCCTCAATAGAAGGTAGCCGAAGTCTATAATCCAACTCTGGATGAAGCTCAGAAGGGTCTTCCTTAGAAGACGAAGTCAGAATAGGAAAAGGTGAAAGCTTGATGGGACCTTTTTTGCACTAGCAAGTGGGATGGCCAAAAAAATTACAATTTGCACACTGGGAAGGGAGACCCTGCTACTCAAATGTAATCGTAACGGATTTCTCGCCTTAATCATTATACAAATACCAGCAAATCGAAGTTTATCCTTCCATTCCGTTTGATGGTCCACATATAAAGGGTCCTAATAACCGAACCAATGTTACTTAACCCTCCATCGTCCAAAGATCAAAAGGAAGATTAAAAACCTTAACCCAAATAGGAATTTTCATGTGGGGATCTTTGATAAGAGAGGAAAGCGGTTCCCAAATTTTCAAAATCATTAAGTTAGCAGCGAAATGCCAGGGGGCCTCCTCAAACATATTTTTAGCCATTGCCTTAAACCCAAATTTTTGAAGAGAAAATAGTCTTCAAGAAGAGATTTAAATTCCAAAAGACCAAACTTTTTCCACAAAGATTCCACATTGGATTTGAGGAAAGTAAGATTATTTGGTTGGGAGAGAAAATATCCCGATAGACAAGCCTTCTAAGAATCCGGAGAACCTAATGCCGAATCATTCATTATGAAGTCATTTCCCACTAGTTCCATATGACTAATACCAATCACCAAAGGGGAACGATTATCACTATGGCCCGCAACAATACTCGCATAAGAGGAGGGCGTAGTAATGTGAGGACGAGAGCTCAAGTTAGTGATACCCCTTGAATTAGCTTTGGAGGAAAGAAAGATAGATGGCTTTGATGGTATTTGGGCCAATTTATTTAAAAATTTCCTTTCTTTAGGACCTTTTCTAGCATTCTCTAAATTCCTAATTATGGAATAAGGGACATAAGATAACCCCCCCTCCCCCCCCCCCCCCACCAAGAAGACCATTTCCTTTGTTATTACCAGGCCTTTCAATAGAGATAACGTGGGTAGACCCAATAAATTTCGAAATCCGGTCCCTGTTAAAGATAAAGACTCCAGAGAGATAAAATTACCCGATTTATCTTTCTCTCTACCAGACCAGTAACTAGACTCATTCTTCGATCTATTCGACTTCGTGACTCCAAGAGACTTACCGGTGGAGAAATCCGAGGAGCCTTTGAATCCATTCTCGCCGTCAGACTCGCCACCACTGCCATTCCTTGCCAAAACCGATTTCGTGACCCTAGACTCACCACCACGCCAGACCCAGCCAAAATCGAGTTTTTAACCCTAAATGAATTAGGGGTTTCCTCCTCAAATGACTCATCCAGCGTCAAATCAAAGACAACATCTCGAATTGAAGAATCTTTCCCATTGGTGAATTCTCTTGAGATTTATTCTAAGTCAAAAATCGCAGGAACGGTGCCGCTTTTCTTAGAGGATGGCGACAAGTGAGCATATTGGACTCTGCTGTCATCCATGTTAGACGATGAGACCGAAGAATTTGCAGGATGAGCTTAAGATGAAAGGTACATAACATCCATACTAACGTTTTAGAAGGAGTTGTGGAGGATGGGAAAGAAGCAAGACAGGAGAAAGCTTGGGTTCTTATGGGATAGAAAGAACCCAAAATGCCAGAAGGTTTGGTCGGTCGCAGGGACTCTAAGTGATCCATTTGAGACCGGAAAAGGTAAGATCTTAAGAATTTGCTAGAGATTATCTTGAGTTTGAAGGTTTGGATTGTTTTGCAAATGGTAGCTGATAAGTTAGTGGTTAAATAAGATAGGGAAAAGTGGTTTACATAGGTTAAGCTAGTGTTTTGCAAATTAGAGGTTTGGATTGATTTACGATTAAACCCGGACAGGGTAGCCTGAGGAGTACTTTGATGTCTAGTACTAGGCTGAGGAAGAAGAAAATATAGCTGGCATTTCTTAGGATTAAAGATAGAATGAAGGGAACAGTTTGACTAGGGACAGAGGTCTGCCTAAAGAGCTTGAAATGGAAATCTGCCTCGAGGAAGGGGAGAGAGAGATGGAAAGAGGGCCAGAAAACTTCCAAAATAGGGAGAGAGAGGTGAAGATTTGGATAGACTTTTTGAGGTGATTTGGTGAGTTTGGGACAAAAAAAGAGCAGATATCTGTTGAGGATGTAACTAGAAAAGCTGACTAGGAGGTGAGATTGAACCAGGAGATAACAGGGGATGTAGTAAAAGGCTAAATTACTGCTTTGAAAGGGTGAAAACAAATTTGATAGGTTGAAAGGCTTGATGACAGGATTGGGAGGGGCCTGAAAATGATGGAGTTTTGGGGTACGGGGATTAGAATTTTAAGGACAAAGGAAAAAGAGAGGTTAGGACTGGGTGATTGAGAAGAGTTATAGATATCAAGACAAACAGCCTCAAGGTTGAGGATGAAAGATGGGACAGAGCTGAGAAATACCTGATTGTACAGGATGGAAAGAAGATCTGATTTCCAGGGGACCAGAGCAAGCAAACTTCACAGACCAAATCAGGCAAGGGAGATTAATTAAGTTTCTTAAGAGAATGAAGGTGATCTAAGCAGAAATTAGCTTGCGACCTTAGAGACTCCATATTAACCAATGAGTCAACACAGAAGGGATGTACATCAGTGGTTTGTAACCATAATGTTATCCATAGTACAGGGTGTTTTGGTTGGATGAAAAAAGAGGAGGGAGGTTTAGATGGGTTACTAGCAGATTCAGTATTAACATCCAAGGGTTTGAGCCAACGATCAGCATCCAATAATGATGAGTTGTTGATGGGAGCCATTAATCAATAGGTTCTCTAGCCATTAAGCCAGAGAATAACAAGCAAACCAACAATGGAGGTCGAAGAGTTTCTGATGGATAAACAAGAGGGAGGACAAAGCTTTTTATCTGTTGTAGGTAAGACAATCTTCTTCGAGTCAAAAGTAGCTTTTACCTTTAGTAAATTGAATATTTTCTAATATGGTTATAACAATATAAACTACCGATGGTTATGATGTTCGGTTACGGTCAGATTTTTTTTAAAATTCAAACCGTTTCAAACACCATATTCAAATAAGAGATACTATAAAATGATTTAAAAATATATCAATATTATTAAGATATTATATTAGTGGATCATTCTTGTGTATTGTAAAATATTCCATCTGAGAAATATTATTTTTGTCATTTTATTAATCTTAGTGGAGAAAATAAACACGAATGTAACACCAATCATAATAACTAAAAAAATTAAAATAAAGATATTTTATAGCAATTTTTATATTTTTAATTTGAGATTTTTTATATTATTATAAATTTATGATTAAGCTTCCAATCTTTTAATGGTTTAAAATATTTCTCTTAATAAAAATTAATATAATAGTTATAGTTTTATATTAGACATAAAGCTTGAATTTTCCAATTTAAATTTAACATTAAAACCAAAATTATAATTATAAGTTTGGTCTAAAAATAAATTTTTATAATTGAACTATAATATTTAAAATCTCGAAGTTAGGGTGGCAATGTTAATCCAAACCGGCCCGATCCAAAGTCCAACCCGAACATTTAACGAGTCGGATATGAATAAAGCAATTATGATCCGTAGGCGGGTCGGACCAGGTATGATTTTTTAATTTGTCCAACCCGACCCGACCTGCAAATATAAACAATATAGAAAAAATAAAAAATAAAAATAAAAATAATCGTAAATTTCTAAAGTATAAACAAATATATATATATATATATATATATATATATATATATATATATATATATATATATATATATATATATATATATATGTTTTCCAATAATATTCCATATGTGAGTAATTATTATTTTTGGAATCAATGATATATTTATTAATTATATTCTTTTTCCATAAACTCTATATATATTTGTTAGATGTTTGTCTATATATATATATAGTCACAATCCTAATTTCTAACTTTCAAGTTTTTTGAATCTTTTTCTCTTCCGCTATTGTGTTTCAAGCATACTGGTTAGATCGGACCTTGCGAGACCGACCGAAACCCGTGGACATAACTGAGCTAGCTCTGCCCGATCCGAATCCGGCCCGAGCTCGACCCATTCTCATCCCTACTCAAAATTTTAATTTGTCAAAATTTTAATTTGTGTCAATATAAACATTATATATTATGAAACTTAAAATTTAATATGATTTTTTTAAAACTGCACTATCAACGCTAAAACAATAATTTTTTTACGTTATAACTTTTTGTTTATCAAAATTATGAATTCACCCATCAAAAATTTCATTTATTTCGAAGTAAAAAAGACTTCTTGATTCCTAAGCCACTAAATCAACCCGACTAAAGATTTTAGCCTGTCCCCTTTCTAAACCCTAGAACACTTATGGCGACTCAATTGGAAGTTCCTCATCTCGAAGAACAATTAATAGAATCCTCATCTCAGCAACAAGATATCAGGCCTAATCAAGAATCTAAGGTTTATCAACAAAATTTTCCTTTGATTCGAGACTATCAAGGTGATATGCAACCTGAAGAAACAATCCACGAAATTTTCAACAATCTAATGTATGAAGAGGCCCCAAAATTTCATCAACCGAACAACACAAGGAGATCATATGCTGAAATTGTGAAAAGCAAAAGGAAAGTGAATCCAGAGCTGAATGGAGAATCTATGAAGGGTTTCTTGCATGCAAACGTATCCGGTGAAGATGAGGAGAACTACAAATATGTGAGATTCAAAGAATCAGAGAAGTCTATCCTCTCCTCTCTATTTAAAACCACTATGATTGTAAACTTTTCATATGAAACCCCTTCAATAGACGATTTTAAGTCTTTTCTTGCATCCTTTAGATTCTAAGGTAGTTACAGTGCCTTTAAGTGGGATTACAGACATACATTTGTTGAATTTGATAGTCTATACGACATTAAAATATTCTGGAAAATAACTGTCAAAATAATAGGTCAATTTTCATTTAGAATCCTCGAATGGTCTACTTATTTTCATCCCAAACGAGAGTCTCCATTGACTCTCGTTTGGGTTTCTTTCCCAAAAATACCTGAACTTATGTATAATCCTGACTATATCAAGCATATTTCCAAAGAAATAGGATTGTCTTTGGCAGTGTGGATACTATTCAAAAATTAGGAAAACAACTAAAAAACTTGTACGATTAGATACAACACATGTTATTAACTCCTTTTATTAATAGAATTTGTACGATTAATTGAGAAATTCCTTTGGTAATATAAACAATAAATTATGATAAATGAAAATTAAGAGGCTTAATAGACAATAACTTTGGTAATATAAACATTAACTTTGTTTCTCCTTTGGTAATATAAACAATAAAAATCGTACAAAAGTTGTGCGATTAATTTTTCAAATAGATACAACACCTATTATTAACTCTCCAATTCATTCATTTTGGTTGAAACTTAAGAGGCTTAAAAATCACTTAAAATTTTGGAATAAAGAAGTTTTTGGTAACATACTTGATTGCATTGAAAAAATTGAACAAGAAGTTAAGATAGCTGAAAGTATACTAGAACATTCTAACTCCATAGAGAATAAAATGAAACTGTCTGAGTTAAGGGCTAATCACTTAACTTTGCTTGCTAGAGAAGAAACATTCTGGCAGCAAAAAAGTGCTAAAAGATGGAGATAATAATACTAAAGCTTTTCACAATTTTGTTAAAAAAAAGAAGAAATAAGAACAAAATTAATGAGATTTTAGATAATAATATACTCTTAGAAGACCAAAATTTAATAGGAGAATCTACAGTCAAGTTCTTTAAAGAGTTATTAAATCATCAATCAAGTAATTTAGTCCATGAATTTATATCTAATATAATACCTAAACTGATAAATGACGAAGATAATAGTTCAATACTATAAAATCCTATAATTGATGAAATACAGTTAGTTATTAAGAGCCTAAATGGTAATATTGTATCTCTATTAAGAGCCTAAATGGTAATATTGTATCTCGGGTTGATGGATTTAACTCCAGATTTTATCAAGAATGCTGGTCTATTATTAAAGATGATTTAGCTAAGGCCATAATTGCATACTTTAACAATTCAATATTCCCAAAAGGTATGTTTGCAACCTCAATTTCTTTAAAAACCTAAGACCAATTCACCTAAAACTTGGTCAAACTTTAGACCAATAAACTTGTGCTCTCTTTTTAACAGAATTATTTCAAAACTAATAAATAATAGATTGTCAATATTACTGCCTAAAATAATATCAAAAGAACAAGGAGCTTATATACCTAATAAGAATATTCAGGATAACATCTTAATCACACAAGAATTGGTACATGATCTCAATAAAAATATAGATGTAGTAATATAATTATCAATCTAGATATGAAAAAGGCTTTTGATAAATTAAGCTTTAAGTTCATTTATCAAGTAATGCAGGCTTTTGGTTTTAATAACCAAGTCATTAACTTAATAAAAAAGGAAATTGAAAATATCTTATACTCTGTTATCATAAATGGTATTGGTTATGACTTCTTTAAATCAAGTAATAAAATAAGATAATGGGATCCTTTATCCCCCTCTCTTTTCATTATAGCTGAAGAATTTTTAATAAGGGGTATTAATAAAACTATATCTCTAGATCCTCAACTCATATACAAAACTAGAGGTTTACTCAACATCAACTCCTTAGCCTTTACAAATGATGTTGGGTTGTTTCTAAATGGCTTAGCTAAAAATGTTAAAAAACTCTATAGTTTTATGAATACATATAAAATATTATATTTAGGAATTCCTATCTTTTTATCTAATAATCACTATAATTATGATAAACTGATTCAAAAAATAATTTTTATATTAATAACTGGAACTCAAAATCCTTATCTTTTGGTGGAAGGCTGATTTTGATTAAATCAGTCCTTTTGCCATTTCCTATTTACTATATGGAAAGTATGTTATTACCAAAGAATGTTATTAACAGAATAAACAGGCTACTTAATAAATTTCTTTGGGCTTATAGTGAAAGTAATTGGACTATAATCTGGACTGATTGGACAAAAATTTGTAAAACCTTTAGTGAAATGGTCTTAATGTTAGAGATCTTTGAGATACTAAATCTGCTTTCTCATTAAAACTATGGTTGAAATTTAGAGAAAATAAATGTTTGTGGGCAAATCTAATGCATGAAACTTCATCCTTTAGAAGTCTTGGTAAAACAATCAGATTAAAAAATATGGAAGAGAATGACTAAAGTTAGGTTTCAAGATGAAGAAAATATATTATGGATCATTGGTAAATGGAATATAGACTTTTACTTAAGATAAATTGCATCATTCTATCTCATTAATAAAACTAGTTCCTAGTGTAAAAAACAACTAATATAAATAAACTAAGGTTCATGAATTCTTGACTAATTTCACATGGAATATGCCTAAACTAAGCACTGAAGTAATATTTTCAACAAAAATTAATAGAATCTCAAAAATACCAATCAATCCAAACTGTGAGGATTTTATCATCTGGAAACCTTCTCCATATGGTAAATTTAATTTAAAATTAACTTGGAATGAAATGAGACCGAAAATAGTATGGTGTATTTGGAATGCAAGAAACAAAACAAAACATGATAACTTACCATTTTCTACTAAATCTATTATTGACCATGTTATATATATCTTATCTCTACATTAGATAGATCTCTTCTGATTAAACCAAAATTTTGGAGTAAAGATACTCATAACGCTAGACAGATACAATGCTTTAATCAAATGCCAAATACAAAAAACTGCATATATATATTAAATGGTATCCACCTCGTATTAACAGACTCAAACTTAACTGTGATGGCTCCTTATTAAAGAATGGTGAGTCTAGCAGTGGATTTATTATTAGGAACATAGATAGTGAACTAATCATTGCTCAAGGAACATTGTTAGGAAAATGTTCACCCTTAATAGTTGAAACTCTAGCTTTGTTAAAATGATTAGTGTTTTGTAATCAAAATGACATGAAAGATGTAGACGTAGATATAGATTAACTAACATTGTTTAACATGCTAGCATTTGTTAAAAGTCCTTGGTTTATGTCTAAATTTTTGAGCTCTTATTTCACCCGCAAATGGTTTTAAAACATATATATAGAGAAGAGAATTCAACGGCACATTTGATTGGCAAATTTACATTGAAAGAAAGGGAAGTTTGTTTTCTTTCCAGGGTCTTCATTCTCCTGTCCCTCTTAATGCTATTCTTTTGCTAGAAAGCTTGAATGTGGGGTATGTTAAGGCCATAACTTAAAAGGCTAACTAACTAGTGGTAGGTTTTGTACCTGCCCAATTATTTGTTTCATTTTGCAGGTAAAATAACAAGTCAATCTCAATCAAGTAAGGTGACACTCAACAGTCAACCAACAATATGTTGTGAAGAAGATGGAGAATAATTTGGAGAAACAAAAAGAGGAGACTGCTTGTAGAAGAGGAGAAGATAAGCAAAAAGTCGGTAAATTTCTATAAGATTGCTGCTGAAAATCAGAATTCCAATCCAACAAGAGATAACTTGTACTTATATGTTCAATCTCATCATGTATAAACATGAGATCATCTGTAAAACTTGAATGTAATACAATTTTCATTAATAAAAGTTATATTTCTTGAAAAAAAATTATTATTTTTATTTCAATAGAGTAAAAAGTTCGTATTAATATAAATTACAACTATAAAGAAAGAAGATTGCCAAAATTTAAAAATATAATTTAAGCTGGGACGTTAGAAAATAACTTATAGAGCTTTTATTGTGTCTTTAGCTATAGAATTAGTAACAAATTTATAAATCTTTAAATATAAAGAACTTATATTTTTAAGTTTTTACAGATCACTAAGTCGTATCATAATAAATTGTAGTTTGACCAAAATTATAGAAACTTTAGTGTGATATATCCCAGATAATTAATGTCATTAATGGCTAATAGTGTATAACTGTTTAAAAAATAAACGGTAATATTTATAATGGCAAAAATATATATATTGTAATTTAATAATCTTGTAATCCTATTGTACTTTACAAATTCAATTAATATAATTCCGGAGTGAAATATATATATATATATATATATATATATATATATATATATATATATATATAATGGCGAACTTTCAATACCAAGATTACATTTTATAAAAGAACAACTCTAACTTTTAAAACGAAAATTTAAAACTACACTAATGAAAATTTTAACATTACAACTTTTTGTTTAAGAAAAAAAATGTATTCACACATTAATATTTTATTTTCAGTTTTAATAGATTAAAAAGTCTATATGAAAGCAAATATGTATTTACATATTAAGTATGGTTGCCTTTTTTTTTCTAAATAAATCCTAATAAAATTATTAAGAAAGTAAAAATTGCATTCTAGATTTAATAACAATGCCAAAAAAAATTAATATATAAAATTTTGATTTTTAAGTTTTTTATAGATTACTAAATCATGTTGGGACAAAATTAAAATTAAATTATTGGAGGGTATTATCAGATTTGACGTTAAATTATACTCCAAAATTTATTGTGGTTTACCTCAAATTACAGCAAAGTTAGTAATTGCTAAAAGAGTATAACGGCTTACAAATAAGATTATAAATAGTGTAGCATTTTTGTCATCCTATCAACTCTATATCTATATACTAGTAAGAAAAGTGACAAAACAAGAATAGCATGAAATCATAAGTCTCTTCTAACACCAATCCTATTTTCTTTTCTTTTGCATAGAGAATGAGTAGATTATTACTATGATTCTAGCAAATAGAACAACCGATGTTACATACATTTTAATTTCAAACCTTTTTGCAGGATTAGAAGCGAAAACGAGTTTTGATGTGAAAAGAGGACCGGTATTTTCGAACCTTTGTATATCTGATGGAGATTGTACCAAGACTACTCCGGCTTGCAAGGATTGCGACACAGTTTGCCGTTGTATTAACGATAGGTGTTCGTGTGTGCAAATATAATATATTCGATTAATAAGTTGTAATCTTATTTTATAATATATAGTTATCGATAATAATGATATAAATTTATTTAATGGACTATAATTTCATCATTATAGGATACATGTGTTTAATGATTAATTTTTGATATATATAGGATTTGTTGATAATTTTTTAGTATTGAAAATATTATAGGCTCTCACCCGTGCATCTATTTTTACTTTTAATACGAGGGTAAATGTTGTGTCGCAATTGTGACAGGCCTAGATAGTATTGGCACAACTTGCATTAAATTAAGTTTTGGTCCAAATATTTTAAAAGTTTTTGGACGAGACAAACAAAAGGAAATAAGTACTAAAAGATTTTTCCAAATTTGTATGGTGTTTTGTACGAAAAGTTATAAAAATTAAAAAAAAAAAAATTGAATAATCATTTCGAATAAATATATAGATCATATAAAACAGTTTTTCTAAACTAGCCGCTTCAAAAATTATTTGAGGGATATATTAAGTAATTGACCTAAGATGCTTTTGGAGAGAATAATCACATTATTAATGAGACAATGTGAGTCATGCCTTTTAGAGAGAAGTTGCGAAAAGTAAAAGTCAAGATGATGATTGATTTTTATTTTTGAAGAAATAGTACACCTATTTATTGTAGAGATAAGTTCACGCTGAACTTACATGGGTGGATTTGTTGGAAGATTGGTCATTTAAGCCTATCCATTATAATCAATCGCAACAATAATACTCTAACGCTCTCCAGAAGCCAACCAAATTCAGTCCTCATCTATCAACGGTAACGTGTTAGAGATAGACTCAAGCGGTACTGCTGGCATGTGTATCATATCATCAAAAATTTGACAAGTATCACATCTTTGAATTAATTCCATAGAATCTATTATAATAATTGACCAAAAATACCTTACCAACATTATTCGTCCAATTAAAGTTTTGAATCCAAAATTAGCAGAACCCTCTTCTTAATGTAACTCAGAAAACACCAGTAGATATTCTTTCTTCCAAGACGCCGTAACAATAGACGAATTATAGATTTTTATATAAGATGTCTCAAAAAACTATAAACCCATGTGCTTTAAATCTCAAGTTTTAATCATAACGTTATCAACTCGTAATTTTTCCCATTCTAACAATTTTTTGAGGTCATACCTCTAATATCTATATGTTTCCTCTGAAACTTGAAAAAACCTGTTCGAAATATTGGTATTATTTGGATTTAATAATTATCGACGGACTTTATGGTGCCAAAATCCTTGGAAACCCCACAGAGTATGCAACCGTTACCAAAGAGTCATCAATGAAATTCTGACCTATATGCACATGCTCGTACCTAACATTATCAAACGATAGAGCCAAACCTTTTAATACTTTCAAATATTTCAACCTGATCTTTTCTCACCTCAGATAGTTTTGATGCATGATTCACTAATAGTTGTGAATCAATCACAAAGCATGCCATTTTAGCTATGCATATTTTTGCAAGTCGCAATCCTGCTAAAGCTTATTCGTATTATGCCTCAGTTTTGGATGCTTTAAAGCCAAAACGTATTGCTTGATACATTGTTTCTCCTGTCCGATTTATAAAGTAGACTCATACCCAAAACCGAGGATACGCGACCCACCATTAATTCGAACAACCCACTCGTCCTCAAATTGTTCTTTTTATTCTTTAGAATATGGACTTAACGAATGAAATTCAACTAAGAAATTAACTAAATCCTGAGCATTAATCGCTAACCTTCGTTTAAAATCAATTGTATAATCTTCTAAATCTACAAACTATTTTCCATTCTTCTCGCGATATAAGGATTTTGAAATATAATTTTTAACGGAAATAAATTTTAACTACAATCGAGTGTGCTTGAAAATAGGGGCGCATTTTCTGACCATCTGTGACTAAAGTCAGTTCCAGTTTTTCCAACTTTAAATACCTTTTTTCGCATGTAGCAAGCTCTTACTCACATAATACACTAGTCGTAGATAACCATCAGCTTTCTTTACCAACACTACGCTTACTTTGAAATTCGTAACTACGATGTAAAAAGACAAATTTTCTCCCAAAACTAGTTTGGTCAAGATTTTGGAGAGGTTAAATGTTCTATGGTCTAAACAAATGCTTCATAATATTTTTGTGTCCGATAAAAACGATTGTTCTGCTTTAGTACTTGAAAAAACGAGGCACATTTGTTTGAAGATATGGAAATAAACCTATCCAAGACTCTCAATATTTGTACCTCTTTTACTAACCTAAGAGGATTTGTGGTTCTTAAATCGTTTAGCCTCAATACTTTTTTCACTTATTATATATCCAAACAACTTCCCAAGCGCACATCGAAGGTACAAATTTTAGGATTTAAATTCAAGGAGACGGCTTTCAGGTTACAAATCATTTCCTCTAATTTGTGAAAATGATATTCATCTTTAACACTTTTGACCAACATGTCATCAATGTATACCTCCATATTCTTATAGATTTGGGTAGCAAAAGCTTTGTTTACCAATCGTTAGTAAGTAGCTCCACCATTTATAAGGCCCAAATTCTATATACTTATAAGATATTAATGATATGAGAGTCTCCGTTATATCATCCACTCATTCCAGATCCGAAGTAGGCCCCTTTAATTTCTTCAACATTCTCGATATTTTTGTATGTAGAGTAGTGGTATATCATTCTCTGGTCACTTGCTTGCTATTGCGAATTATTTTCACACGATCCCCAACCACATACTTTAAACATCGAAGGGATGTAGAAGCAATGACATGCATCCTTGACAACCATAATCTACCAAAAACTGGAATGTAAGTTATTTGGTTATCTACTACCACAAATAATAACCTTATCTTCTTATTGAATGGTTTACAGATATAATAAAACTTCCTCCTCAAATTACCCAATATAAAATTTAGTTGTTTCACCTAGAAAACCAAGTATAGTTTATTTTGATCAAAATATTACTGCAGGATCCTTCATCTTTTCATTAGCTGACATAAACATAACATTGGATGAGCTACCTGTATCGATCCGTATCCTTCGAATTTCACTTTCTATAAGTTATGCTCCAATCACCACGACATCCTCATTAGGTATAGTCAATTCCCTCAAATCATCATAATAATAAAAAAGGCAAAGGGATATTCAGATAAAGATAACTTAATATTCCACCAACCAGTTGCGTCGTTAACTCATAATTTGCTTTTTCCTAGACTTGTTAGTGTTTCGAGCCATTGTATCCGCTCAAAAATTATTAACGACTAAAAATATTCACATAAATTTTTAAACTTACTTAACAGCCTTGACGCGTTGACTATCACTACAACCCTCTGATCTGGATTGGGATCAAGATACTCTGCAGATACGTCAAACCCATTAATAGACTCAAATATCACCATCGTATTTTCTTGCCTGGAAGCCAAATTAATTCGTTTTATTGTTTGTGGATGTACATATGGAACCTGTTGGGACCATACCTGCATTTTAACAAAGATTGTCAATTTCCCATATTCAATTAATTTTTGAATATCCTTACGTAAGGCTATACAATCCGTTGTATCATTCTCAATATCACCGCGGTAGTTACAAAACCTTGTACTCCTCTCTTCTCTAGTCTTCGTTATAGGTAGAGGCTTTCGAAATTGAACATGAATTCGAGATCTTATAAAATATTGTTGCAACATTCTCAATCATTTCAACATAATGTTTTGGTCGAACCCACTTGTTTAAGTACTTTGCCGCTGATAACCTGGAACATGTGGCTCCTGATAAACCCAAACTACTAGTTTGGAACCTCCTCGCCATGGAGGAAAATAATTTGGAGCTCTGGATCGAAGGGAAGCCTCGATTGATAACAATGATTGTTCTAGGAAATCCCATATTTAATTTAATTTTGCGTAGACTCCGTAATAAAACCTACCCTATTTGATTATTCAATTTTAATAGTTTCTTCTATCTGAGCTATTAAAGCCCCAAAAGTAAGTGTTTTCCTCCTTGTTGTTTCATTAGCCAGATCCCTAGGGAGTACCCCTCCTCTTCTGTAAACAACACATACAAAGTATTCATCACAGTCATCCAACCGAGCCTTAGTAAACACAAATGTTTTGTATAATCCTTTAAACTTTCCCCAATTATGTGTCTGAATTGATTTCTAGTATCTTTTTTCGCCAATATCTTTTTAATCCCTACAAATTATCTTCTGAATTATCTTTAAAACATACCAAATTTTTTAATAGTAACCTATGAAATCCAATTATATCACTTTAAAGAACTTCCTTTAAAAGTCTACGCGAAAGCTCGACATAACAGTTTATCATCTAAATCGATATTCACCATGCAGTTCTTGAACTGTTCGATATGATTATCAAGATATTAAATTCTATTAAACTTCTCTACCTTTGTAATACCCAAACTCTTCAAACGCATAAAAGAACGAACTTCAGAAAATAAATGAGATATCTTGCAATCCATTCCCTGCATGTACTGATTCCCACCTACGCCATCGCTTTATGTAGCATAAATTCCTTATTGTGAAGGGTTCATAAACTGTTTATTAACCTTATATTCGAGGCTTGGGTTCTCAAAACTATTTTGAGAGGATACAATTTCTATTTGGGGAATCATTGGATCTCTCGGTCCTTTCTCAGCTGATATTGATTCGGGTTTGTTAAATCATCTTGTTTCTTATACTCGTGCTCTCTTTGGTTACCCATTGCATCGACTAATACGCTTTTTCAAATAGTGTCTATTGTAAGAATTCCTCATTTTCCTATGATCATAAATTATTTCCGGAGATTGAGAATAGCCTTAAAAACCGAAATATGTGACGACTAGATTGTGATGAAGCATATTTATGTTTTTATTTTCTTTTCTTTTTTGAAGAATGACAATTATTATCTACTTGAAACTAAAATTCTAAGTGATTCTCTTTGCCATGTAAAGTTTCAAACTCGGTATTATCATTGTCTTTGATTGAGTTTCTATCATCGATTACCTTTTGAATTTCGGATCGACCCCTCTATGGTCAAACTAATACAGACTATTATTTTTGGGAAAGTTGACCATTTAACTCAGCGAATTGTTCCAATAACTGGTTTATATGATCTTCCAAAGCTAACTAATTTTGATGTTCTTCCGATTGTAGCTCGGTTTGAGATTCCAATTGTCTGTAGCCCGCTTTTACTACTTCTCCTTCTGTAAATACCGTCGAATTTACTTACATTTTTTTAATCCACATCTCCATCTAATTTGAATGTATATTTTCAACAAGTTTTTTTTTGTTTTAGATTTAAAATATGGGTATCGAGGTACCTCCCACTATGGTCATCATTAATCGCTTCCAGAAATAATTGAGGGATATATTAAGTAATCGGTCCAAGATACTTTTAGAGACAGTGACCAGATTGCTAGAGGGATAAAACGAGTCAAGTATTTTAAGTAGAGAAGTTGTTAAAAGTAAAAAATCAAGATAATGATTAATTTGTTTTCCCAAGAAATAATATACCTATTCATAGTAAAGATAAGTTTATGCTGAACCCATATGGGTGGTTGATTTGGATACTTCACCCCAAAATTATATTAAGTACAAACATATTTGTTCATTATTACATTTCATACACTTCATGTTTCTATTCAATTAAAATCTAACTTACAATTATATATATATATATATATATATATATATATATATAATATTTTATTACATTAAATTTATATAAGGGTCACCTAAATTTGGGTCGGATAAATCCTACCATGAGCATACTCGTTGTAAAAGCAACCAAGTTGGATCGTAAGTCTATTTGTTACTCATTTTTCTAGAATAATACTCATATGAGAAATGCCTATTATTCTTATCAAAAGGAAATGTAAATTTCAATTCTCTTTTAGATCCCAATTCGCTTAATATGTCTCTCATTTTATTTTCAAGGTTCTTTCAACATCTAATACTCAGCAATATCAATGAAAAATGCATTTGATACATTATCATGCCTATGAAAATTCAAATTTTCAAGCCTAGGTGCACTATTACCATGACCTCCATCATATCAGGGTTATCTTTCAAATTTCCAGATTGTAAAACATTAGCATCTATTTTTTTTAACAAATCTATCTAAAGGAATCATTTTAAGATTGAATAAATAATTATTTTCCCTTTTTGTTTTGCATATACAAATGTCATGATATAGGTTTGGATAAATTAAAATATATTTAAAAAATAAAACATCAAAATTGTGTATGAAATACGAATGTCTATTAGAAAAGTTGAAAACAAACAAGCACTTATTGTAAAAAAAATAGATTCATTTAAAAAGGTAGACACAAATTAAATATTTAAATAGATTGAAATTAAACACTAACAAACAAAAGAAGAATCTAAAGATAACCTATACATGATTTCACTTATTCCAATCGATTATTGTTTTACGATCCACAAAAAAATCTATTGCAACAACGGTTTCCATTAATAAGAAATTTATATAGAATTTGTAACATAATTTTATTTTATATATAAAAAATTTTAAATTGGAAATTACTACGAATGTGTACTTAACAAATCTTTGTTAAATTTTCTAACTTTAAAAAAATATTTTTATAACTTACATAAATCACAAATAATCATTAATCTAAAACCATCTCAGTTTCAACTTTATAAACCATTTTCAACCTAACATTTCTCTTCAAATCATCTTTAAATATTTTTCTCTTTCTCAGCACTTTTCTTCCTCTCAAGACGTATGAACCTATTGAAATATAAAGCAAATCATCCTTAGAAAACAACATTTTATCTTCTCTCACGAACCTTTATGTTTTTTTATATCGATACAAATTTTATAAATCTAAATAAAAAACGAAACCCATATATCACTCTGTTAACTCATCTTTAACCTTACGAACGATTCAACCCCCATAACGCAACTCTTAAATTTTTGATTTTTTATATTCTTTTTTATCATAATATCGGTTTAAATTCCTATTTTTGTTTGTAATTCTTGCTTAAGGTTACTTCGATTGGTTAATGTTGTGTGACATGATCTTTTTGTTGTTTGACATTGCTTTAAATTTATTAGGTATCCATTTTGAGCGTGTTCAATGGATTTTGATTATCCTTGTTCCATGCTTGTTGATTAACGTGTCATTTGCTTGATTGTTGATTGATTCATTTTTCTTATAGGGCTTTGCTATACTATGGTGTTAATTTAGCGTTGTGTCGATTGAGTCTATTTTTTTTTTAATTTTTAAGTTATTAATGACATTTGATACATTATCATGCCTACGAAAATTCAAATTTTCAAGCCTAGGTGCACTATTACCATGACCTCCATCATATCAGGGTTATCTTTCAAATTTCCAGATTGTAAAACATTAGCATCTAATTTTTTTAACAAATCTATCTAAAGGAATCATTTTAAGATTGAATAAATAATTATTTTCCCTTTTTGTTTTGTATATACAAATGTCATGATATAGGTTTGGATAAATTAAAATATATTTAAAAAATAAAACATCAAAATTGTGTATGAAATACGAATGTCTATTAGAAAAGTTGAAAACAAACAAGCACTTATTGTAAAAAAAATAGATTCATTTAAAAAGGTAGACACAAATTAAATATTTAAATAGATTGAAATTAAACACTAACAAACAAAAGAAGAATCTAAAGATAACCTATACATGATTTCACTTATTCCAATCGATTATTGTTTTACGATCCACAAAAAAATCTATTGCAACAACGGTTTCCATTAATAAGAAATTTATATAGAATTTGTAACATAATTTTATTTTATATATAAAAAATTTTAAATTGGAAATTACTACGAATGTGTACTTAACAAATCTTTGTTAAATTTTCTAACTTTAAAAAAATATTTTTATAACTTACATAAATCACAAATAATCATTAATCTAAAACCATCTCAGTTTCAACTTTAGAACCATTTTCAACCTAACATTTCTCTTCAAATCATCTTTAAATATTTTTCTCTTTCTCAGCACTTTTCTTCCTCTCAAGACGTATGAACCTATTGAAATATAAAGCAAATCATCCTTAGAAAACAACATTTTATCTTCTCTCACGAACCTTTATGTTTTTTATATCGATATAAGTTTTATAAATCTAAATAAAAAACGAAACCCATATATCACTCTGTTAACTCATCTTTAACCTTACGAACGATTCAACCCCCATAACGCAACTCTTAAATTTTTGATTTTTTATATTCTTTTTTATCATAATATCGGTTTAAATTCCTATTTTTGTTTGTAATTCTTGCTTAAGGTTACTTCGATTGGTTAATGTTGTGTGACATGATCTTCTTGTTGTTTGACATTGCTTTAAATTTATTAGGTATCCATTTTGAGCGTGTTCAATTGATTTTGATTATCCTTGTTCCATGCTTGTTGATTAACGTGTCATTTGCTTGATTATTGATTGATTCATTTTTCTTATAGGGCTTTGCTATACTATGGTGTTAATTTAGCGTTGTGTCGATTGAGTCTATTTTTTTTAAGTTATTAATGATGAGAGAATTTTCTTCTTTAAGGGAATACAAAAAAGACAAGACTAAAAATAATCAAGAGTAAATTTATTTTATTAAAGAATCACACTTTGTTACAATGATTGGATCTCCTATTTATAATAATTTTTTAATCCTAAATTATATGGATGAATGACACAAGTATCTTTTGACACGTGTCAACCATCTATTACAACTGACTATTAAAGAATACTATACTACCCTTTATATTCCATTAGGAAATTTAGTAAAACATAACATCTCTTACGAACACTAGCGGAGCCACTTGGGGGCTGGAGCCTCCTAATCCCGGTCCCGTAATATATATATATATATATATATATATATATATATATATATATATATATATATATATATATATATATATTGTTTTTTCTTCTTAAATGTTGGACAAATCAGTTGTACCATTATTAAAGATATTCTAGGAAACTACTTCCGGCCCCACCATTATTCATGGAGTGGTTTACATTTTGTTCTATAAAAAGACTTATATGATTTTTATATTACTTTACCTCTTATAACTAGAAAAGACAATTAATTTTAAAAGAAACATCAACGTCTTATTTTCTTATAGTAAGATAAAGATTAATAAATGGAAGCTAAGTAAATTATTAAAAAATATATCAAAATTAGAAATTAAATAAAATAGTAAATAATTAAAATTGAAATAGAATATAAGAGAAATTAATATTTTTAAAATATTTGTGAGAAATTAAGACATTGGAACAAAGCCACCAGTGAAACATAAATAAATAGAAAAAGGATTTGGTCTAAAATATTTTTATAAATTTATGTTATTTTTGTTTACAAAATAGTTAGAAGAAGACTTCTTCACAATGATTTGTCGCTGTATTGGTAGTGAGAAATTGTATTTTTAGAGTTAGCACCTTGGTGTTTTTAGAGCTAGATAACGCATTCAAAACTAACAATAGAACTAAGTTTTGCAAAAATATTGAAAAACGTTTTGGAAGATTATGTATACATGTTATAGTTTAGCCCCCCTCCCTAATTTCCATTCCTAGATCCGTCACTGCTTACGAATATCAGAATAATACTAAGTCATTGACATCTTCAGTTGAGTATATTTTGGTGTCGGTTATTTCATTCGTGTAACCATTGTTGGTGCTCTCATCTGACTATATTGCTTCGTCCTTTTTCCAATGCCATTAGTTAAGTATTTTATTAACGCTTATATTACTAGTTAATTAATTTACTTTCTGTATGCCTTCCTTATTCTTTCAATATTATATGTTCTTGAAATGATCACCTTTTGCATTTTTAATTATTTTACTTTCTTGATATCTTCCATATTCTGAAAATATTATATGTTCTTAAAATGATCACCCTTTCAGTATTATATGTTCTTGAAATGATCAACTTTTATCAATGCAAATGTCGAGGCTCTTCCCAATTATATTAATATTTATTTTTTCTAGAAAAAAGAATAACATCCAAGCAACATAGAACCATATTAGGACTCCCACTAGTCGTTAAAAATATACGTATGTTTTAAGAAATAAAATTGAAAAGGTAAAATTCATATAATATCATCATTTTAAAAGAAATTGATGAATAACATTACATTATACAACTTCACGTATATACAACGATAAACTACTGCGAATTAGACCCTCTAAATTAATCAAAACTGCGAATGATTAATCTAATCGATGAATTATGTTTACTTATTCACCTTATATATTAGTGATGTTAATTTTATTTACTTTTTAACCTATATAGTTTTTCTTTATATACATATTTTATTACCGACGTAATTTATAATTATCTTTTAGAACTTTGTCAATCACTTGAGATTGGGTAACATATTTATTTCTTATTTCTAATTTATTAACTTACTTATTTAGATTTTATCGATGATTTTTCATATGATTATATATTTCATCCTCTAATATTTATATATTTGGAAACATGTTAATGAATAAAGAATCAAGTTGTGACTTTGACATTTAATCTATAAAAACTACTTATATAAGGCTCACTCACTAATTAATAGTTGGTTAGTTAATTGTTCGTCCAACACTAGTAAATCAGACGAGTCATCACTATCCCTTCTTGATAATTAAGTAGATATTGATTCATTAGAAACTATTTCATCAAAACTTCCACCTCATAAATTACAAACTTCAAATGATGATAAAAGAATGAATCTTATATTTTCTCACGAACCTACTACACCTTATAACGAATCTTCTTCCGACATATTTAAAGAAAATAATATTGACATTATTAACCAATGGTTTTCAGATAAAAAATTTATTTATTTTGAAAATGTAATAAAAGTAGAAGAAAAAATTCATTTTAAATTGGGTAATGCTAATAAAATAAAAATACGCATCCCATCAAAAGTTGATTTTCCTCATCATCCCATCAATGGCGAAGTATGTTTTTTCTATAAAATAAATATAATGAGTTATGAGGTTTCATCCTCATCATAAAATACTAAAATGTTCCAACTATGTAAATTATGTTCTAGGGAGTTCACTACATATAGATGGCAGACACTTACTAGCATTATTGTAAAGTATTTATTAATATAAAAACCTTCAACTTTTCCAATATTATGTCTGAATTTTCCTTCAACAGAGTCTCTAGATCTTCTTTCTACTATTTCATCACTTTGAAAGATAAAGTTATTGTCCCTCTTCTGTTTCCAAACCACGGTTGGAAAGAAAACAAAAAATTCATTAGTGGTGATTATAAATCGGCAACATCTGATTTTGTTCACATAGTTTTTTTTTTCAAAAGAACTTGCGTTTATTGATGTAGAAGATGTTACAAACAAACTTTGAAAGCTCTAAGCATTACATTATACCACTTAGAGCTATAAATGTTAGATTAAACATCACAGATGCATTACATTCTACTTTCAACTCTTTATCTTCTTTAAAGAATGCCTCATTGTCAATACTTCAAGATATATGTTATTCCTTGTTGTACTGGATGTGACTTTGAGCTCCAATTCCTGAATCCTCATTCTACTGCTTCTTGAATCCTCTGAAATCTATATGTCTTCTACCTGAATCTACTTGTTTTGTACCTGCAAAAAGAAAACAAATTATATGGTCTGTTTTATACCTGCCAGAAAAGGTTAGTACGTTAGTCTGAAAATATAAAGTAGCCCAAATTCAAGCTTTCTAACAGAAGAATAGCATTGAAGGGGCTAGGACAGTTCATTCCATTGAATAAACAGTCCTACTTCTTTTCCAAAGCAAACTTGACTATCCAATCTGCTGCTACATTTTCTTCTCTAAAAATATGTTTTAAGATCATCTTTGATGATAACAACTTTCTGCAATATGTTAATACTTTAGATAAATACCAGGGGAACTTATTATAAGCTAGCATATTGAATAATTGTAGGGAATCAGTTTCAATATCAATCTCAGTCAGGTTGTTTTTAAGACAGTGTTTTAATCCATATAATAAAGCTAATGTTTCAGCAACTACAGGTGAACTCTTACCTATTAGAATATCTTGACCTTCAATTAAATCACCTCTATGGTTTCTTAGAATGAAGCCACTGCTAGACTCTCCATTATGCAATGAGGAGCCATCACAATTGAGCTTAAGTCTGTTGACAGAAGGGGGAGGGGGTTCCATTTAATGTAAATACTGGTTTTACTATCAGAAGTATGATTATAACACTCTAGTTCCTTAGCTATGTGTAAATCATGTCTCCAATATTTTCTTTTTAATAAAGATGATCTATCTATAGAGTATAGAATAATTTTGATTTGTTTTATTATTGAAATGTCAGAACAGATTCTACCTTCATGTTTCATTTTATTTCTAGCTATCCAAGTAGACCAGACAATTAAAGATGGAATTATCGTTCTAATATGTAATCTAGATTGTGTAGAAGAGAACCATTTGTTAACTATATGATTTATTGTCATATGTTTCTCAACTATAATTTTGAAAGTATTATAAAAGTAGGACCAGACATTCCATATCATGGGGCAGCTAACAAACAAATGATTAAGTGATTCATATCTTTTTTAGATTTCTTACAGAACCATTTAAAAATAGAAGTACATCATCTGCAAAGGCTAGGCAATTTATAGTTATAGAACTTCTGGTTTTAAAAATTAGAGAGGGATCTAAAACTATACTCTTATTAACACCTCTAATTAAGAATTCTTCAGCTAATATGAAAAAAGAGGGGGATAAAGGATCCCCCTGCCTAATGCCATTAGAAGATTTAAAATAACCATATGCTAAACCATTAATAATCACTGAGTATTGTATATGCTCTATGCTTTTTTTTAATTAAGTTAATAACCTGATTATTAAAACCAAAAGATTTCAAAACTTGGTATATGAACTTAAAATTTAATTTATCAAAGGCTTTTTTCATATCCAAGTTAATGATAATATTACTTCCCCTCTATTTTTTATTTAGGTCGTGAACTAACTCTTGTGTAATCACGATATTCTCTTATATAGTTCTATTAGGGACATATGCCCCTTGTTCTTTAGAGATTAGTTTGGGTAATAATACACTTAGCCTATTATATATAAGTTTAAATATAATTCTGTTAAAAACAGAGCACATGTTGATTGGTCTGAATTCAGACCAGGATTTAACATGTTGTTTCTTTGGTATTAAGCATATGGAAGTGGCAAACATTCCTTGAGGGAAACTAACTTTGTTAAAATAATCAGATATATCTTTAACCAGGTCCTCTTTAATTATATACCAGCATTCAATATAGAATCTGGAGTTGAAACCATCAACTCCAGATACACTAGTACTATTTAAACCTTTAATTACACCATCTATCTCATCTGAAGTAGGCTCAGCTAATAGTGATAGGTTATCTAAGTCATTGACTAATTTTGGTATGATATCTAGAGGGAAATCAGGTATAGGATCATCGGGTACAGATTTAGTATTGAGTAGTTCTGTAAAATAGTTAACAGCTGATTCTCCTATATGCTTTTGGTTATCTATTATTGCATTATTGTCAATGATTTCATCTATCCTATTTCTAGACCTTTTCTTTTTTACATAATTATGAAATGTTCTAGTGTTTTTGTCTCCATCTTTTACCATTTAGAAGCACTCTTTTGTAACCAGAAAGTCTCTTCCCTAGCCAATAAAACCAGATGCCTAGACTTTAATTTAGAGAGTTTCCTATTGTTTTCTATTGAGTAAGAAATCTCTAATATCCCTTCCAATATACTAATTTCCTCTTCAGTTTTCTCAATGCAATCAAAAATGTTACCAAAAATATCTTTATTCTATGTTTTTAAGTGAATTTTTAGTCTTCTAAGCTTAAACCAAAATAAATGAATGAAATTAAAGTGAGGTGATGTAACTCGAGGATTCAACCAATTACTTTCAACTGTTGATAAGAAATTAGGGTGACTTAACCACATGTTTTGGAATCTAAAGGAAGGTTTATGATCAGTTTACATTTTTCATACACTATGGTTACCAGAAACTCTTTAACAGAGTCAGAATGGTTTACCATAGCATGGACTAATTGATCAGAATCTAAAACAATGTCGATTGTGTAAGAGTTTCTCTAAAATATCCAGATTTTATTGTTTGTAATACCAAAGTATTGATCAAAACCTATTTTTTTAGAAGTTTTTTCTATTTTTCCATTAGAAATCATAGGTTCTTGAATAACTATAAGATCAATTGAAAACTTTTTAGTTATATTTTTAATTCTTCTAATGGTGTTGATATTACCAACACCTCTTGCATTCCAATTCAATAAAGACACTGTCATTTTTTTGTGAATTTTGAGGATCTTGCAGACCATTTGAAGGATAGAGGTTTGTTGATTAAATTATTCTTAAGGCCTTTAATTTTAACTTTAGTAGATTTTTTATTACCTATCTTGTCTAGCACATCTATATGTCTATTCATTGGAGAGTCTGGTAGGCTTAAATTTAGTCTATCACTAGAAATATCACACAGTTCTTTATCAGAAATATTGTCCTCATTTAATATGTTGAAAGTATTACTTAGGTTTATAGATTGTAAAGCCTCAATAACATCACTATCATTTATAACAGGAGGATTTGTATTTTGATTAAACACTAAGCAATTATCATCTGAGTTTGTTATTTTAGATAAAGAATTAACAGTGTGTTTTCCATCATCTTTATTAAGAAGTTTCGGATTATCATCAACATGTTCATTAGTTTCAAATTCATTTGAGATTATCACAGATTTAAGTTTAGGAATCCATTTTTCCTTAGGTTTTATAGCATTTTGTTTCAAATTCTGCTGTTTTTTAGAAATTAATTCCTCAACTTTACAATTAGGTTCATTGTGCCCTAGATGTCTACAGTTTTTACAGTAAGCAGGTTTGTTATTGTAAATGACATCTTGCCAGTAACCGTCTCGATCTCTAAAGCTTATCCAAATTCTTTGGGGAAGGAGACTTGAGGTATCAACAACAGTCCAGGCTTTACATAGGTTATAACTAACCCTATTTTTGTATGGTATCCATATTGTCAAAGGCAATCCAATGGCCTTTGCAATTTGTTCTATGGTATCTGGGTTATACATATGCTCAGGAATTCTAGGAAAGGAAATCCAAACGGGAGTCAGAGGGGACTCCCGTTTGGGGTTAAAATCTGCCGACGACCTAAGAATTCTAAAGGTAAATTGTCATATGGTTCTAACAGTTTGTTTCCAAAAAGTTTTGACATCAATAATATTATCAAATTCCATAAAAATATTCCTATAATCCCATTTAAACATACTGAATTTCCCTACGAATCTAAAAGATTCTAAGAAAACCCTAAATTCATACACAGAAGGGGATCCATACGAAAAATTAGCAATTAAAGTAAATTTAGATAGGGAAGAGAGTTTAAGCTTATCTGATTCGTCGAATTTGACGAAATTGTAACCATCTTCAACTCCTCTTGTGACATTTGCATGCACGAAGCCTTGATCCTTTCTTCCATTTTCTTCTGAGTCAATCCATCCCGTATTCTTTTTCAGCATCTCACATATGTTGGTCTTGATTCTTGCTTCTGCCTCTTTCAAACATCCATAGATTGGTTCTGGTTTGTTAGTTCCTCTTCTAAGATAGGGTTTTCAAAGATGATGTCTTGAGCAACAGGATGTTGCAAGACATTGATCGAGTCATTTTGATCTAGAGAAAATATTTCAAACTTTAAGGATGACGAAATTAACCTATTTCAAATCGTTGAGTACCAACTAAAACAAGAAATTAGCGAAATCAAATATGATATCGTGATTGCAAAAAACAAAAACAAAAGAAGCTCATGTGCAACATGTTAAGAAAATATGGATGATGAAATTCTGAAAGAAACAAAAAAATAAATCAATGAACAGAGTCAAAATATTTTAACATAAATTTTTAAAAACAACGATCTTGTAACAATTTTCTTAGGACCATCCTGGGATGTGCTTCCTGAAAACTAACAAAGATTGTGCCACCCTCGTCATAAATTTTTTGTCGGTACTCAAAGAAAAAAATGTTGTTAGAAACAAAAAAGATGTTAGATATGAGAGAGAAAATCGTTAACAATGTTGTTAATGATCAATACTCCCCTTCTTGTTCTCTATTCTACGCCTCCACTAGCGTGAATATATTTTATTTTTAATTAACTATTTTACAGCACTTTATTTTGTAACATTTTGCTTCTACAATTGAAATTTATTGCTTACTTAAAATTCCATCTTTGCTTATAATCTTTTATTTATTATGTCATATTTTATATATGATTATTATTAAATTTAATCTTATAAATTCTAACTTACTTATATATTTTTTATATAAAAACTATTTTATCGTAGTTAAATATAAAACTTGTAATATATATATCCTTATTCAGTTTTTCATACTCGTGAAAATTGAGACAAATTTACCATTGGTGATTATTTATTATACCATCTTCTTTTTTATAACAAAATTATTAAATAAGTTAATATTACTTCCATAATTATATTATTGTATCTTAAATTATTATTTCTACATAATAAAAATTATTTTGTTAATGAAATCACAATATATATTTTTAAAATAACACAAAATGATTTTGGAAAATTTTTATGGCCGTGGCTACATTCGAGAAACTAAAAAAGTCGTGTTTATTCTTATCATTATTTATGTATACTTAGATGTATGGTATGACTGGTGAAATTTTAAAAAGTAATTTTTTTAAATCAATTTTTGAAAACAAATCTAAAAATAAATACTAATAACATAGATATTCAAAAGTGATAAATTCAATCAATATCATGTTTAAGAAATGTTAAGCAATTTCATTGAGGTTAAACATAACGTTTTCACCTATGTTAAAAGAATATTTTTTAATATGATTATAATATATATTACTGATGGTTATATTTGATGATGAGGTTCGGGTTGTATCTAAAAGTTCAAACGGTTCCAAACACCAAATATAAATAAAAGATATTATAAAATGTTCTCTAGAAAAAATTAATTGTTATTAAATTACTATGCAATTATCAAAATGGCTCAAACACAGAACATATATGAAGGAAAGATTTAAATGAAACACAGGATTTAACGTGGTTCGATAATTGTCTACGTCCACGGGCGCCACCAGAGAAAAGAGTTTCACTATGATAGAAAAGGTTACACATTTCAGATTGTGTTTTGTGTCGCCCTAGTAGTCTATTTATAGGGAATTAATAGACTTAGTAGGAAATGGGCCTAATGGGCTCATACCACAAGATTAAAAATGATATTATCACAACACTTATCTGTACTGCCGGACATAGTACACTGTCAAGGCACAATATCACTATCACAGACACAAAATTTTACTGCGGGACACAATACACTTTGAAAGCACTATTCGACTCATTCACAACAAATCTTCCCCTTGAGGAGAATATCCTTTCTTCACTATCAACAAAGAAACTTCTCTTCTTCTGACTCACCAAATGCCCTTAAGACATTCACTCTATACTGCGAACACTGATCTAGTTTAGGCACTCCCTAAAGTTTCGAACTGATACTGCTTTGGTCATTATATCTGCTGGATTATCGTGTGTAGACACTTTCTTCACATCAACAATTCCCTTTGATATTATATCAAGAATAAAATGATACCTGACATCTATGTGATTTGTACGCTCATGGTACATCTGGTTCCCTGTAAGGTGTATGGCGCTTTGACTGTCACAAAACACTTTTGTAGTAGTCCTATCAAAGCCCAAATCTACCACCAAACCTTGCAACCATATTGCCTCTTTAACTGCTTCTGTTACCGTCATGTACTATACCTCTGTTGTAGGCAAAGCTACAGTAGCTTGCAATTGTGCTTTCCAACTGATCGCACTCCTAACTAGAGTAAATACATATCCCGTCAGAGATCTTTTTTTATCCATATCACCTGCAAAATCGGAATCAACAAAACCAACCAATGATCCTGCAACATCATTCAGCGATTCACCAATATCGGTTTTGTTAAAAGTTAAGCCAACATTCACAGTATTATTTTGAAGAGATTCAATTTCTTTCCCCATAGCATCAATCTATCAATCTGCCTCTGAACTCGCTATAGCTTCTCTGTATCTACTAGGTTCTTGCATCTCAACTTCTTCTGCAACTGACAGAGCATATGCAACTAGATTCGCATACCTTTTTGGAAGTCTAATATCTCTTCTTTCTCTACCCAATGCTATGCTATAAGGTTGTTGTTCTGGTTCAGGCGCATCATCGTCACTATCATCTGATGCTGTCGCTTCACCTCCTGATTCTGGATTCACATTAGAACCATTTGAATTATTGGATCTGCTAGGAACTGATTCTACTTCAACCTCCACCTGTTTACTCACAACCGATCCTGATTCGACCATTTCTCCTACTTCCTTCTGACTGTCTATCGAAGCAAACTAATTAAATGTAACGTACCTACTGATGAGAAAACCTGGAGACTTTGGAGAGGTACACCATAACCTATATCCATTCATTCCAGTAGCATATCCTAGAAATATGCACCTCTTTTCCCTTGGCTCAAACTTACCATCTCTCCAAAATTGTTGATAGAGAGAACTTTTATTCTTTCAATATCAGATGAGAGCACTAAGTTGTGTAGTTTAAAAAGAGTCTTGAAGAGCAATTAAACCATAATTTTTTAATTAAACACCACATTTGCCAACTAACAATCTAGAGGGGTCATCCTCCAAAGAAATGACAATTATTATTGTTTTCAATTGATAAGTTTTACCTGACCCTCTATAGTATGGTTAAACCTCTAGATTCGTTTAAAATAAAGTCAAAAGTGATATGGTGAAAATAAACTAAAAGGGTGAATTTGGTAAGATATTAATATGATCAAGGTCTGTAAAGGAAACTAGTAATTAGTATTTAATATTGTTTAGAGAGTAGAGAGATTATATAGTTGGTATATGGTTTTTACATAGCCTCATTAAAGATGCTCTTTAGAGCATTTATAGTTGGATTTAAGGTCATGGGCCAGGTTAAGGACCTAAATACTTTGATTAACCATTTGGGTCATGGGTCAAGCCCAAATATTAATGTATATCTAACTATATAAGTAAATACCTTGCTTAGTCATCATAGTACTAATGTGTTTTAATTTTCGATTTAAAATAGTCTTTTGAACTATTATTCAGATAATAGTCAAAATTATCCTTCGTACAATTATCCCAATTATGCTTAGAATTATTCTAACATTAGGCATAACTTATTTCCAAAGATATTTGGCCCAAAATATACCCCTCATTAGTCTTTATAAAAACGTTTTTGAGGACCAATTAAGAGTTTAAATTTTTAAAGTTTATAACCTCCGAATAATGGAATTCAGATTTGATTCGAAGTAACGTTACAATTTTTGTAACATGACCGTTTCTTTACACCGCCTTTTTCTACACGTGGCAGTAGCTTAGTGGGTTCTGAATTTACTTTGTCCTAAGTAGATCAAACTAATTAATGAGGGACATTTACAGTACCATATAGATTTTCAGCGCCAGACACACTTGTACATAGTTAATAAGATACTTAAGCATTCTATTAATGAGGGTTTAGGACCTTTGAGTTTCCCACTAACATTTTCCCAATATAAACTGACCCTTATTTTGCCGGTTTGTATACTTTTAAAAAAGAAACTATTTTTAAACAAGAAACTACAGTTTTGGTGATTTCATTTTTACTAAGAGAACAACCCTAATCAAATGTGGCTCCTTAAATCATTTGGAGTTAGAAGAAGAGAAAAAAAAGCTTGAATTGTTGCTGGACTCCTCGCTTCTGCTCCTTTAATAGTTACTACCCAGGTTACCGAGTACGAAGGCTCTTGTTCCAGTGTTCGAAATCTTCCCCCAAAAACCTTTACAACAGCTTAATCATCTACATCTCCTCCACATTCATCAAAACCCTTTCAATCTCACAAAGCCTCGGGTCGCCAAATATATTCAACATTCAAAGCAATGGGATCAGATTTAGAAGAAATTGTTCCAACAAGGGTAACCAGATCGTCGGCAGCTAAAGCCAGGACTGCCACAGAGCCGTTAGTATTGATGCTAGCACTCGACCCACATGTCCGTTAGAATCAGACCGTAGGATATTATAAGAGGTCATGGAGGAATCGAGTGTGCATTCCCTACTTGAAACATCTGGTCAGACATGTGAAACTTCCAAACCTTTCCTTGACCGAATTGTAACAGGGAAGAAAAATCGAATTAAAAATTATACGATCGAGGTCGAGTCCGACGAGCTACCAATCTTATTGGTTGGCCGTGTTAGTCCTTAATTGAAAAAGGTAAGCATAAAATATCGTATCTTATGCTTATTTCCATGAAAATAAGTTAGATAATTTTCGTACAAAATGGGGATTTTCCGATACAATTAGGGTCAGATTGCCTAAAGCTGAAGAAACTTCTATGAATTGTCGTTCGAACAAGTTAGTTTTCTTTATAGAAGTTTTAAATTGGGGTCTTAGGTTTCCCTTAGATCCCAAAATCGTAAGGTATTTCAAATTGATTAGGATATGTCCAAGCCAACTTAGTCCAAATGTGTGGTTCACCTTATTTTCTTGTATTATAGGGTCAAGGTTGTCCCTAAGTTGTACGTCAATGGAACAAATGAAACCTATTGCAAGATTATGTCACAACTCTACAAACTCATTTGATCATTTTAACATGGGGAATGATTTTAAATTTATTGAATGATTTGTTGGAATGGGGTAGGATATGGAAAACACAATTTCTGTTTACTTGTCGGCCATACGAAAATGGTCATAAAATTTCTTCCTCACAAGGAAACCCGAGCAAACTCACCAGATTTTGAAAGAGTCCAAGTAACCTTGTCTTAACATTTCACTTGGTATTTTAATTTATTTGTTTCGCTTCGAATTTGACATATTTACCTTTGCTTGTTTTTTCGAATCGTTTCACCCATCACGTGAAATTTGCACAAGTTACATTTAGGAAGCTGGACATCTGGGCAGAAATGAAGTGGAAGAAATGTTTTCATGAGTGCTTTACTCATGGAAATATGATCAGAAGTCACCTTTGGAGGACAAACCCAAAGAGAGAAATGTTGCAGAAATAGTTTATCATACCTCATATGCCCACCACCCTTCTTCTGAGAATTGAAAATTCTTATGGGAATGTATGTCTCCCGAAAAGAAGAAAAGCACCGAGTTGTAACAAGGAAGAAAAATCGAATTAAAAATTATACGATCGAGGTCGAGTCCGATGAGCTACCAATCTTATCGGTTGGTTATGTTAGTCATAACTTTAAAAAGATAAGTATAAAATATCGTATCTTAAGCTTATTTCCATGAAAATAAGTTAGATGATGTTCGTACAAAATGAGGATTTCCCAATATGATTAGGGTCAGATTGCCTAAAGTTGGAGAAACTTCTTTGAATTGTCGTTCGAACAAGTTAGTGGTCCTTATAGAAGTGTTAAATTGGGGTCTTATGTTTCCCTTATATCCCGAAATTGTTAGGTATTTCAAATTGATTAGGTTATGTCCAAGCTAGCTTAGTCCAAATGTTTGGTTCACCCTACTTGCTTGTATTATAGCTTCAGTGTTATCCCTGAGATCTATACCAATGGAACAAATTGAACCTAGTGCAGGAATATATCGCAACTCTTCAAACTCAATGTAACATTTTAACATGGAGAATGATTTTAAAATTATTGAATGATTTGTTGGAATCAAGTAGGATATGGAAAAAACAGTTTCTGTTTACTTGTCGGCCATGCGAAAATGGTCATAAAACTTCTTCCTCACAAGGAAACCCGAGAAAACTCGCTAGATTTTGGAAGAGTCCAGGTAACCTTGTCTTAACATTTCACTTGGTATTTTAATTTGTTTGTTTCGCTTCAAATTTTGACATATTTACCTTTACTTGCAGTTTTTTTGAATCGTTTCACCCATCACTTGAAAGTTGCACAAGTTACCTTTAGGAAGCTGCACATCTGGGTAGAAATGAAGTGGAAGAACGGTTTTCATGAGTGCTTTACTGATGGAAATATGATTAGAAGTCACCTTTGGAGGACAAACCCAAAGAGAGAACTGTTGTAGAAATAGCTTATCATACCTCATATGCCCACCACCCTTCTTCTTAGAATTGAAAATGCTTATGGGAAGGTATGTCTCCCGAAAAGAAAAAAAGACCAAATTATAGCAGGGAAGAAAAATCAAATTAAAAATTATACGATCGAGGTCGAGTCCGACGAGCTACAAATCTCATTGGTTGGTCATGCTAGTCCTAACTTTAAAAAGATAAGTATAAAAAATCGTATCTTATGCTTATTTCCATGAAAATAAGTTAGATGATGTTCGGACAAAATGGGAATTTCTTGATATGATTAGGGTCAGATTGCTTAAAGTTGAAGAAACTTTATGAATTGTCGTTCGAACAAATTATTTGTATTTATAGAAGTGTTAAATTGGGGTCTTAGGTTTTCCTTATATCCCGAAATCGTTAGGTATTTTAAATTAATTAGGTTATGTCCAAGCTAGCTTAGTCCAAATGTTTGGTTCACCCTACTTACTTGTAATATAGCTTCAAAGTTCTCCCTGAAACCTATGCCAATGGAACAAATGTAATCTATTGCAGGATTATATCACAACTCTACAAACACATTTTAGCATATTAACATAGGGAATGATTTGAAAGTTATTGAATGATTTGTTGGAATCAGGTAGGATATGGAAAACACAGTTTATGTTTACTTGTCGGCCATACAAAAATGGTCATAAAACTTCTTCCTCACAAGGAAATCAGAACAAACTCACCAAATTTTGGAAGAGTCCAGGTAACCTTGTCTTAACGTTTTACTTGGTATATAAATCTATTTGTTTTGTTTCGAATTTTGACACATCTACCTTTACTTGTAGTGTTTTTTGAGTAATTTCACCCATCACTTCAAAGTTGCACAAGTTACATTTAAGAAGCTGCACATCTGGGTAGAAATGAAGTGGAAGAATTGTTTTCATGAGTGCTTTACTGATGGAAATCTGATCAGAAGTCACATTTGGAGGACAACCCCAAAGAGAGAACTGTTGCAAAAAGAGTTTATCATATATCTTATGCCCACCACCCTTTTTCTGAGAATTAAAAATTCTGATGGGAAGGTATGTCTCCCAAAAAGGAGAAAAGCCCCCAGTCATATGGATAAACAAAAGAAAAAAGAAACTTTGCAAGGCATTGCTGAAATGAATATCGAAGAACAATCACCAAGTATTCATGCATCATTGTTGGATGCGTGGGCGGCTACTATCGAGGGAGATATTTTGCCCACAGATGTAGCAGATCCAAAAAATAAAACTTAAAAGAGGCATGACGAAGGCAGTGTTGAAAGACAGAAAAAGAAGAACAAAGCTTTGACCCGTTCAGACTTGGAATTGTGTCGAATGTGCATGTGCCTGTCATTCCTACACCAGATTTCCTTTTTCTATTTCCAAATTTCGAGGGTAACGGTACAGTCGGGGTTAATAATCCTTTAGATAAATTAACTAGGTTGGATTATGAGGCTTTTGACAAAGCCTTTCCGAGTTGGGGCCCTAACATGGTATACAATGGTAGTTATTTTGAAATCTTAAAGGAAAATGACATTGTAGGTTATTCAATAATGGGTTGTGTTCGGCCTGAGTAGAGCTGGAAAAGAAGTTCAAAAGTAAAAGCGAGACCATTTTGACTCTTCAAGAAGAGAAAAAGAGACTTCAAAGTTCTTTCGAACTAGAGAAGGCTAGAGTTGGTAGTGCAACTAAGGATGCCGATACATTTAGGTTCGAGGTGGGAAAGGTTAAAGAGAAGGTATCAAAAGTTCAAAAGGATCTCAACGAATTTAAGACTTCTACCTCTAAAAAGATACGTGAGTTATTGGGTCAGTTAAATACTAGTCACGAATCTATGGATCGTATCACAAACGAGAAACCGTCTTTAGAGACGACTAAAAATGTTTAGAGGAATAAATTAAAGCTTTGAAGCCAAATGTACTCTAGAAGCTGATGATGCGATGGAAGCGTATACTAATGAGACTCTGGATAAATTAAACGTTCGCGATGTTTCAATCAAATCAGATTTGGTTTTATTATTCTAAAAAAAATCTAGAACTTAAATCTTAAACCGTTGTGGGGTTTGGTTTCAGAGAAATTCATACCTCCAGAAATTTATTTGGCAGATGAGATGACTGCTTTTGAAGAGTCGTAGGATATGGTAGTTCTATATGAGATGATGAATTGGGATCCAAAGAACGGAGTTCGGATAGGAGGGGAAGATCAAAAGTTATTGAGCCTAAAGAGTAATAACTCATAGTTTCAAAGATTGTTAAAGTCTTTGAAAAATGCGAGGCAATTTTGTTTGTTCTTATTCGATAAACTTTGACAAGATATTTGATGGCCAAGAAATTTTGTAAGGTTGTGTTGAATGCTTTGTTTAATTTTTAAATTATGGTATTCTTTATTTTTTTCATAAATCTTATTTTTATTTTGAATTTTTAATTCTCTTAGATTGACGCAACGTAGATAGTTGAAATTCTAAATACACCGCCTCCATTCCGCAACGTAGATAGTTTGACGTGGATTAACGCAACGTAGATAGTTTAAATTATGGTATTCTTTATGCTTCGTTGCTTTGTTGGAGACGTGGATTTATGATCACTTCCTCTCCTTTATAACTATGGTCAACAGTGGATACAAGATTTTTGTGCCGACTATGTGTAGATACACACCTCCTCCATTCCGCTCAGATCAGGAGACTCGTATCAATACTCGCATACATTATTTTTATTGAAAGACCATAATGTAAGTTTCAACGTTAATATTTTTATTTGTTGATCAACACTTGTTTTATTGTTACTTAGTGTACTATTTATATTTTAGGTGTGATTCATGTCGTACGAGCATATACGCGACCATTTCCCTTTCTGCGATATGGATTGAATATACCATACGCTAAAGGCATGAGACATAGTTGATGTATATTATCCATTACGCATCGCTCGACGGCTTTGGCATATTCAGGACAGACCTCCTTCACTGCGACCTATTTTGTCGCCAAGAAGAAGTAGGCGTGTTAACACACACTATTTGTAAGATGAGACTATATAGCTAGCATGACAATCACACTTCTTTAATCCCAGGATTTGTTGTGATATATCTTTATACAATTTATGGGTTCAGTATCACCTATGGTACACTCTGATCGATCCCGAGTGCGAGTCATCTGATCCATATGTTGGGGAGACCTCAAGAGCGATGAGTTACCAAGCTAGGTTATATGACTTGTCTGATCGTGTTATAGATGCACAATAAAGGTCGCATACAATGAGTATGGACGAGCTTCATCAGTCGTTGGATGAGTACTCGACGGTGGCGCACCAATACCGAGAGCTTCATTGAGTGACCATTTTGTATTCCATGACTATTACCTTATATTTAGGACATATATCGCGACTATGTTATTGGATCATGATATGTTGTCACATTTTGGTTTTACTTTTTGTTGTAGTGTATGTTTCTTCTATGTTATTTAGCTATATTTATTTACATATTTAATATGCTCATAATGTACCATATGTTGTAGCTATATATTTTTAAACCTTTATTCCGCTCCAGTGTTTGTTGTTCATGCCTTATAAAATTCTAGAAGAAGCGGTTGCAATGTAGAATATGACAATTGCAGATTACATTACTAGGGATATGTTAGCATATCTGGAGGATAGAATTGTTGAAATAAAGGATGATATTGCGCACAAAATTATTGTTTAAGATAACATGAGATACGACTTCGACTAATAAGTTTTTTGCTTTCTTTGGTTGTTGTTTGATTTTTTATGTTTTCCTCAGTTGTTGTTTGAGTTTTTATATTTTTGTCAGTTGTTGTTCGACCTGTTATTTGATTTCCTAAGTTGTTGTTTGACTTTTTATGATTTCTTCAGTTGTTTGAGTTTTTATGTATTCTTTAGTTGTTGTTCGACTTGTTATTTGATTTCTTAAGTTATTGTTTGAGTTTTTATGTTTTCGGTAGTATTCTTTATTACACTCTATATTTTCTTATGCTATAATGAGACACTTATATTTTATAACTGACACCTAGATCTAACGCATATGGTTTATCCTAACGCTCATAGGATATGCATTTTTTGAGTTATGGGATTATTTTATCCGGATCTTACACATGCCAAGTAATGATTGGTTTACTTGGATTATGTTATCTAAATACTAAATGGTCAATAAATAGATGTTATCCTCTTGTAACAACACAACCTGGAAGACTGAAATAAATCTCTACAAATGTCTCTGTGGAGTGGGTTGGAAGATGAATATTTGATCAAAGCCACCATCAAAGTGGGTAAAAGCTATAAAAATGAATGGGGTAAACACTACTGGGAGGCAATGTTATGCCAGATGTATTTACTATACGACAAGGATGACGTCCAATCGCCTAGGATTTCAAGATGTTTGGATAAGGTAAAAACCAGGTGGACTTATATAGTGAAATTTTGTGTACACCTAGTTTCCAACCTCAACGACGAGGAACTTCATGTTGCGTTTAAGTTGTTCAACTACCAAGACACTGATACTTTAACGAAGGACCAACTGGATCATGTCCATGCCTACATATCTACCATTAGGGAAGAGAAAATACATGCTGTTACGGTGGACTAACATATTGCAAAAGATGAAACGAAGTTGATGAAGTGGAACTGGCCTGACAAATAAACTTTATTGACTAGGAGTTATTGCAAGTGGTTTCCTTAGTTGTTGATTTAGTTTACGCTTTCCATGACTATTGTTTGAGTTTTTATGATTTCCCTAGTGGTTGTTTAAGTTTACATTTTCCTTGACTAATGGCTTTGGCTTTGGATTTGGGTACTAAAAATAATCCAGTTACTGAGGCAGTCGTACTAGCTATCGTACCGGGAGTTCTGGCGCCTAGACTACCATCGTATTCAAACATGGATAGGTTCCGTTTAGTTGATTTGTCCATACCACTTTTTTTCCTTACCTTTAGTAATAACAGACTCATTTGGTTCTAAAACATGACTTCTTGCGAGATCTAGAATTTGCAGCATCCTATTTTTTATGTGATCTTGAATGTGTGGACTGTAAGCGCGGATGGTACTATTTATTATTAAGATTTTTCTTTTAAGCTCATCTTCGGTACCAATGTTATCCCTAGTTTTGAGACTTAAAGTACTCTAATAAACATCACCATTCATCCTTTTGAATCACCTTACCTTCTTTGTCTATCATAGCTAACTCGGTTGCACACGATAAATTATGCGTTTTCCTAATAACACAAGCACACATTGCGGGAATGAACCATATTTCCTCGACCATTTTAAATTTTTTTCTCTATTAATTCTATGATCATACATGAAAGTTTACCTTTTATATCGTTATAGATAGCCCGTCTAGTTGAGTTTCTAGAATGAAAGCTACTTCGTTCGAACGATTCAAAAATGTTAGAGTGTTGAGCGTGAAGCAACAAATGAACATTTTTGCAAAATTTCACACATGTACATAGACTTGTGCCGATTTCCCGTTAGGCTCGACTGAGCACTCTCCGCCCTATACGTAAGATTAAATAAATTAGAAGTCTAACAATTAATATTATAAACTAATGTATATAGATGATGATATAACTCACCGATAACTAGTCTGATTGCCCAACTGTTTAAATTTGTTTGTGTGAACATCAATAAATTTAGGTTCATGATTATCTATAAATTATTTCATGACATAATCGATAACCACCGAACATAGGCATATGTATGGTGTATATTGGAAAGGTTTTTATTATAATCTTCGATCGTCGCCAAGTAGGCAACCACTTGATAAAATTCAAGGAACTCATCGTACATGTCCGCTTTCGGCAAAACTTTCTTAATGTAAGAGAAAATGTTCCTATTAATATGCCAAATGCATATCCTATGAGTGACATCCAGAAATATATCATCGATAGGGTTTATTAAAGCCAACTCTCTATCGGTGACAAGAATATTAGGCAATGCGCACATGTTATTCGTCATCACATTCCTGAGAATGCTCAATCCTCACGTGTAGTTATTTTGCTTCTCGGAGTTAAAAAAATAAAAGCGACACAAAAGGTCTTTTTCGTCAAAGTTTGGCCAACTATTTCTAGCAAAGGCATCTTATACCTTTTAGTCTTATACGCTGCTATCCATTTTAAGAACTTGAGGAAAAGTGCGCAATAATTCAATGATTGTAGGATGCGCGAAAAACAACTCGAGGATCTCATCTGTTGCTTCGTTAGTTCAGTCCAAAACCAAGTACTTGTGTTGTTTTAACTTACCGAACAAATATTGCATTTGGGTATTTCAAGCTTTATCGGCCAAATTGTGTTTTTGATGCATGTTGTAGATTGTATGCATACTAGATACATTTTATGAGTCTTTAAGTTGTAGACCGCAGTATATCTCTTTTGGGCGAGAACTGACTTTCGTTTGACTATGAACAAATGCCTCTTCTTTCGTTTTTAATCTAGCGGGTCGTGAATGACTATCCAAGTGTAAAAACGGTTGGTGGTTGTGTTTCTCGTTGACCATTATCAGTTTCCAATTACCGAGAAGTTCTAAGACCGATTTTCCCCTTAACAAGAACGACCAACTCATTTTTTGATGAACATTCTCAGTGCTTCCTAACATACCCCGGTTTGGGGTTAGGTTTTTAAACACCATGCTTTTAGCACCCGAAATACATCCTTCGACTTTTCCCATTTTTGCTACCGTCGTCGTCTTTACTCAAAACCAAAACAAATCATAACTTTTTGCTTTCGGAACCAACACATGAGACCAAATCAGATTTCGTATATAAGGTTTCCATAGTAAACATTTTTGCGTAATCGACCATCTAACAAGGCGGCTGGTCTGGTCATTATAAAAACACATGAAATTATATCAAAATCTACTTCAAACTAACTACTTATATCGAAAGTTGCCTAAATCACGTAAAATAGTGCACATAATCGACCAAAATCACGCGTACAGAGCAACCAATTTGTCTAAAATCACGAACTTAAACTACTAGATAAATCGTTAAAATCGTGAACACATTGTTCGTGATTTTGAACAAATCGCGCACTCACCTCGCGGTTCGGTCAAAATCACGCATTCTCGCGCGCTGTGGGTGCGCAGTTCGACAACCCTAGTGCGCGATACGTGCGAAATACCTAGTAAATTATATATATATATATAAACAACGAAATCTACCTCAACTTGTGTTCATAGATGGTCCGTCAAAAGTTTTTCCTCTCTAATGTAAAATCATTCATATTACAACAAAAATCGTCATTCAAATCCATATTGTAAGATGAATTTAGTATTTTTTTTTAATTTTAAGTTAGTGTTTAAAAAAGGTTAGGTTGTGGCTGAAAATTTATTATTTATATGCTAAAGACAAAATAGTCATTTCCATCTTATTTTTGTTTTTGGTTATGTTTCCAATCTACTCAATCAAAACGCTCAACATTCAAGTGAGATAAATAGAGAGTGCGAGTAATGAAATGGGATTGTATGAGCTTAAAAGGAGGAGTCTTTGAGAAAAACGTGTATTCGAACAGAGCTATAATAATAAAGTTAAGTCTTGTTTTTGAATCGTCAAATTCTCCATGTTATAGTATAAAGGTCAAAAGGAAACATAATTAAGTCGTAATTAAACTTGTGACCAATACTAGTAATAGTATTATATCACTTTTTTCTCTTAAGGACGAGACTATGTTAAGATTTAATTTTGGTGGACGGACGTTCAATTATTTTTTCAACAATTTAAATTTAAATTGTTTAAAATAATTTCTCTAATATTTGACCTATTTAATAGTTTTGAAACTTATTTCAGAATTACCTATAGCATATATTTCAAATTTATTTTAATTCATTCTAAATATATATATATAAAATATTTTCACAAACAAAGAAAAATTATATTGCAAATCCAAACAATGGACTCTTTTCAACCAAGCTCAAATACGATGGGTATTATATTTTCCCTATATAAGATCCTTTTTATTCTGTTATGTCCAACAAATCCTTCGGCTTCTCTTTTATTTATATTAAGCATAAGTGCACGTGTCATGAACAATATAAAAATATTCTTATAAATAATTGTGGATTGGTTATAAAGAGTGATCCACTCCTCTTATAATAAGTAATTTTTTTAAAGAGATTTTTTTGTCATTTTTTGTTTTATGCAACGTATATTTCATTTTCAACCAATAAAATACTTTGTATATTTCATTTTCAACCAATAAAATACTTTATTTGTTTCAAAATAAATGTATTTTAGAAAAACCTTTTTGTTTCATAACGAACTATCATTTTCATTTTCCAATGCAACATTAACTATAATTATTCCACTTTCAACCAATAAAATAGTTAAGAAGTACTTTAGTATCTTTTATTTTTCAAAGTCATTATGATTTTCCTTAATATTGACGAAAAAACCTTAACAAACATGAGTACTTAACTCATTCCACAAGTTAATAACTCCACCGATAAATAAATTTTTTAAAAAATCATTATTAGATTTTTTAATATTCGTGAAAAAACCTTAAACGAGACATATTATGAAACAGATGGGTATGCACTATCTTTTACTCCACCCGATGACCTCCATTAGTGTTTAAGATGATAGTACATTTAATACATCTCATTTAACACTAACATATCTAAATAAAACACTAACGTTTTAATTTTTTAAATATATTTTATAAATTTTAATTTGTATGTTTAAATTTATTTGAATTAAATAAGTTAAACTATGCATATTATTAAAAAAAAAACGTGAGATTGTTATCTGATATTTGATATTTTTATTTAGATATATAAATAGTTTATTAGATTTTTTTATCAATAGTTTATTAGATTTTTTAAAAATATCTATAAACTTGTTAAAATTTTCAAATGTATCAACAATTATATATTATAAATAGTTTATTAGATTGTTCAACTATATTATATATTTAAAGTATATGTTTACCATCTATAGATAATTATATTTTATAAATATTAAATGTTTTAATAAATTTATTAGATGTTTAAAACTTATATTTTAAATCTTACAACTAATAAATTCATTATTATATATTTAAAATATATGCTTCAATTTTTAGAACATTTATATATTTTCAATTATTAGGTATTTTAAAACATTTATTAAATTTTTCAACTAATATCTTTAAGTACTCTAATTGTTCAATTTAATTAACAAAAAATATAAATATAACAATATATTAAATTGAAAATAAATTGACAAAATAATAATGATGTTTGATATATCTCTTTAACTAATATTGTTTTGTGAATGAAATCATAATATGTATTTTAAAAATCACACAAAATTATTGTGGGATTATTTTTAAACTGTGGCTACGAACAAGAAACTAAACTTGCCTTGATTAATATGTGACAACAATGTAATGTATGACGAGTAAAATTTTAAAATTTTATTCGATTTTTGGAGAATAATGTAAAATAAATACTAATAACATAGATATCCAAAGTTTATAAATTCAATCAGTACCATGCTTTAAAGGAATGGAACATATAACATTTTGGTAACATTTTTGACAAGGTGGAGGATGCAGAAAATAATGGTAAATGCATAGAAGTTTATCACCAAGAAATTAAAAACTGTGATTCTAAAGTAAAGTTATCTAATGCTAATGCTAATCTACTTTTGGCTCTTAAAATGCTTACTAGTTCCAGAAATCCTATACTACCTTGCTCAAGGATGGAGACGAGAACACTAGAGTGTTCCACATTTATGTTACTAAGAAAAGAAGGAAAACGTTATAAACAATATTAAGGAATGAGAAAATTGGATTATAGACAAGCATCTGATTGGGCAGTCAGTTGCTTCTTATTTTAAAGACCTTCTTACTGATCATCCCTACTCTAGCAAGGAGGAGGAAAATAATCTCATGAATAACCCTATTTTTTTATAATATTTCTAAGCTTATATCTGATAGTGATAATGTGTATCTCATATCCAATCCTAATGAGCAATAAATCATTGATATTATCACTAACCTGAATCCATCAAGTGCTGCATGTATGGATGGATTGAATAGATGCTTCTACAAGACTTGTTAGACTATAATAAAAAAAAGGATATATGCTTGGCTGTGTATCATTTCTCCTTGGCCATAATATTCTCAAATTTATTTTAGCCACGAGTTTGTACCTCATTCCAAAGTCCTATAACCCTACAAATTTGAAGGCTTTCAAGCCTATTAGTTTATGCAGACTTCTTAACAGAATTATGTCAAAACTTACTAACAATAGAATATAATTATTCTCTCTAAAGTAATTTCTAGTGTTTAAGGTGCATATGTCCCTAATACTTCAATTCACGATAACATCCTAATAGCTAAAGATCTCATATTTGATGTTAACAAGAAAACTATAGCTAGTAATATCATGATACAAGTGGACATATCGGAGGATTTGGATAAGATTTCTCATATATTTATATCTCAAGTATTAGAGTCTTTTGGTTTTGCTCCAACATTTATTAAGTTGATAAATAACCTCATTAGATCAGTTCATATCTCTATTCTTATTAATGGTAGTGTTTATGAATTATTCAATACCAAAAGAGGGTTGAGACTGGGAGACCCCTTCTCGCATAGTCTCTTCATTTTTGCTGAAGACATTTTCATAAGAGATATGTATAAGTTGTTTAATGCCAATAAAGCTATGCAATTTTCATCAAGAAGTAACTTAATGATTCTCTGCTTAGTATTTGCATATCATATTCTTATATTTACTAATAGTTTGGATTTTTCTATTAATAATCTTGGAAATTTTCTGCAAAGTTATCAGAAAATTTCAGGACAAATTATCAATAACAAGAAGACTAAAATTATCATGTTATCAAGACTCAGTAACACAAGAATTTCATCCCTTACCAATCTGTTTGGTTTCAGCTCCAGTTCTCTCCCTACTGACTACTTTGGAATCACGCTAAAAAACAACAACAAGGCCAACAATTACACAAGTCTGATTAACAAAATTAATACAAAGATAAAGGAGTGGGAGGACAATAAATTATTGTTTGGAGGAAGGTTAACCCTGATCAACTCCGTCTTGATTGCTATTCCAACATACTGGACTCGAAGTTTCTCTATTCCAAAGTGCATCATTACAATAATAGAGAATATTTTTAACAACTTCTTGTGCGAATCTTCTACAAATGAAAACAAAATCCACTAGTCAACCCGCATTGCCTTGTGTAAACTATTTATTGAAGGGGTCTGAATATTTGAAACCTAACTGACTTACAAGATACTTTTTATTGTAAATTTTGGTTAAAATTCAAAAACAAAAAAGAGCTTGTGGCCTAATCCTATGTAAAGTATTTATTGTATGAAGCTTCACCCTTTGTAGATATCTTACACTAAAGCAGGAGCCAATACTTAGAAAAGATCAACTACAATAAAGCAAATTATTGATCCAAACATTAAATGGAAATTGGGCAAGGGAGAAATTGAATTTTGGATTGAAAACTAGTATGATCAATCTCCTATTATTATTATTATTATTATTATTACGGCAACCCATGGTATAGGGAGCAAATAGGGAATGAATCTTAGAAAGAAAGTTCATGGGATAATAACAGACTTAAGAACTTTCAAACTCAAGAGACTATGAAAAAGATTCACAAGACTTCTATCAATTTTAACTCAGAATGTTCTATCATTTGGAAGCTATCCATAGATTCAAATTTCAGCACAAATGATACATGGAATCACCTGAGAAGCAAGCATAACATATCCAATCTGTTTGACAAAATATGGAATTCGGTAACTCCTAGAAAATACACCTTTATGGCATGGAAACCCATGCATAATTTCATACATGTTGATACAATTCAGCAAAAAAATGACTTGGTTATTGTATCAGAATGTCAATTCTATTACAACATAGAATCTCACACACATTTTTTTATTTCACGTGATTTTGCTTATAGTATATGGTGCTACTATGTTGACCTATATAATATCAAAATTGACACGTTTATGACCATTTCTCATATGTTAAGAGTTTGGTTCTGGCCGACTACTTATGAAGTTCATTCCAGAACCATAATTCCTACAATTATATTATCGATTATCTGAAAAGCTAGAAACAATGTCAAAATCAACAATAAGAAGCAAAGTACAAGCATTGGAGAAAATACTTTAAGGTAGCAAACAAAATTGGATGCATAAACTTTATTCTAGCAAAAAGAAAGACTTGTTACATGAAATAGTGTCCTCATGACCTTGATTACCTTAAACTGAGCACTGGCATTTCTTGTGAGCTTAAAAAATCATTATTAGATTTTTTAATAATCGTCAAAAAACCTTAAACGATACATACTATGAAACAGACGGGTATGCACTATGTTTTACTCCACCCGGTGACCTCCATTAGTGTTTAAGATGATAGTACATTTAATACATCTCATTTAACACTAACATATCTTCGCAGATCGTGATAATTTTTTACCATGTCACGTGTAATAACTTTTTAATTTTTTTAAATATATTTTATAAATTTCAATTTGTATGTTTAAATTTATTTGAATTAAATAAGTTAAACTATGCATATTATAAAAAAAACGTGAGATTGTTATCTGATATTTGATATTTTTATTTAGATATATAAATAGTTTATTAGATTGTTTTATAAATAGTTTATTAAATTTTGTAAAAATATCTATAAACTTGTTAAAATTTTCAAATGTATCAACAATTATATATTATAACTAGTTTATTAGATTTTTTAACTATATTATATATTTAAAATTTATGTTTACCATCTATAGATACTTATATTTTTTAAATATTAAATGCTTTAATAAGTTTATTAGATGTTTAAAATTAATATTTTAAATCTTGCAACTAATAAATTCATTATTATATATTGAAAATATATCCCTTCAATTTTTAGAATATTTGTATATTTTCAATTATTAGGTATTTTAAAACATTTATTAAAATTTTCAACTAATATCTTTAGGTACTCTAATTGTTCAATTTAATTAACAAAAAATATAAATATAACAATATATTAAATTGAAAATAAATTGACAAAATAATAATGATGTTTGATATAATTCTTTAACTAATATTGTTTTGTGAATGAAATCATAATATGTATTTTAAAAATCACACAAAATTATTTTGGGATTATTTTTAAACTGTGGCTACGTTCAAGAAACTAAACTTGCCTTGATTAATATGTGACAGCAATGTAATGTATGACGAGTAAAATTTTAAACATTTATTCGATTTTTGGAGAATAATGTAAAATAAATACTAATAACATAGATATCCAAAGTTTATAAATTCAATCACTACCATGCTTTAAAGGAATGGAACAAATCACATTTTGGTAACATTTTTGACAAGGTGGATGATGCAGAAAATAATGCTAAATGCATAGAAGTTTATCACCAAGAAATTAAAAACTCTCACTCTAAAGTAAAGTTATCTAATGCTAATGCTAATCTACTTTTGGCTCTTAAAATGCTTACTAGTTCCAGAAATCCTATACTACCTTGCTCAAGGATGGAGACGAAAACACTAGAGTGTTCCACATTTATGTTACTAAGACAATAAGGAAAACGTTATAAACAATATTAAGGAATGAGAAAGTTGGATTATAGACAAGCATCTGATTGGGCAGTTAGTTGCTTCTTATTTTAAAGACCTTCTTATTGATCATCCCTACTCTAGCAAGGAGGAGGAAAATAATCTCATAAATAACCCTATTTTTTATAATATTTCTAAGCTTATATCTGATAGTGATAATGTGTATCTCATATCCAATCCTAATGAGCAATAAATCATTGATATTATCACTAACCTGAATCCATCAAGTGCGGCATATATGGATGGATTGAATAGATGCTTCTACAAGACTTGTTAGACTACAATAAAAAAAGGATATATGCTTGGCTATGTCTCATTTCTCCTTGGCCATAATATTCTCAAATTTATTTTAGCCGCGGGTTTGTACCTCATTCCAAAGTCCTCTAACCCTACAAATTGGAAGGCTTTCAAGCCTATTAGTTTATGCAGACTTCTTAACAGAATTATGTCAAAACTTACCACCAAAAGAATATAATTATTCTATCTAAAGTAATTTCTAGTGTTTAAGGTTCATATGTCCCTAATACTTCAATTCATGATAACATCCTAATAGCTAAAAAGCTCATATTTGATGTTAACAAGAAAACTATAGCTAGTAATATCATGATACAAGAGGACATATCGAAGGATTTGGATAAGCTTTCTCATATATTTATATCTCAAGTATTAGAGTCTTTTGGTTTTTCTCCAACATTTATTAAGTTGATAAATAACATCATTAGATCAGTTCATGTCTCTATGCTCATTAATGGTCGTGTTTATGAATTATTCAATACCAAAAGAGGATTGAGACAGGGAGACCCCTTCTCCCAAAGTCTCTTCATTTTGGCTGAAGATATTTTCATAAAAGATATGTATAAGTTGTTTAATGCCAATAAAGCTATGCAATCTTCATCAAGAAGTAACCTAATGATTCTCTACTTAGTATTTGCATATAATATTCTTATATTTACTAATAGTTTGGATTCTTCTATTAATAATCTTGGAAAGTTTCTGCAAAGTTATCAAAATATTTCAGGACAAATTATCAATAACAAAAAGACTAAAATTATCATGTCATCAAGACTCAGTAACACATGAATTTCATCCCTTACCAATCTGTTTGGTTTCAGCTCCAGTTCTCTCCCTACTGACTACTTTGGAATCACGCTAAACAACAACAACAAGGCCAACAATTACATAAGTCTGATTAACAAAATTAATACAAAGATAAAGGAGTGGGAGGACAATAAAACCCTGATCAATTCCGTCTTGATAGCTATTCCAACATACTGGACTCGAAGTTTCTCTATTCCTAAGTGCATCATTTCAATGATAGATAATATTTTTAACAACTTCTTGTGGGAATCTTCTACAAATGAAAACAAAATCCCCTAGTCAACCCGCATTGCCTTGTGTAAACTATTTATTGAAGGGGTCTGAATATTTGAAACCTAACTGACTTACAAGATACTTTTTATTATAAATTTTGGTTAAAATTTTAAAAAAATAAGAGCTTGTGGGCTAATCTTATGTAAAGTATTTATTGTAAGAAGCTTCACCCTTTGTAGATATCTTACACTAAAGCAGGATCCAATACATAGAAAAGATTAACTACAATAAAGCAAATTATTGATCCAAACATTAAATGGAAATTGGTCAAGGGAGAAATTGAATTTTGGCTTGAAAACTAGTATGATCAATCTCCTATTATTATTATTATTATTATTAGGACAACCCATGGTATAGGCAGCAAATAGGGAATGCATCTTGGAAATAAAGTTCATGGGATAATAACAGACTTAAGAACTTTCAAACTCAAGAGACTATGAAAAAGATTCAAAAGACTTCTATCAATTTTAACTCAGAATGTTCTATCATTTGGAAGCTATCCATGAATTCAAATTTCAGCACAAATGATACATGGAATCACCTGAGAAGCAAGCATAACATATCCAATCTGTTTGACAAAATATGGAATTCGGTAACTCCTAGAAAATTCACCTTTATGGCATGGAAACCCATGCATAATTTCATAAATGTTGATATAATTCAGCAAAAAAATGACTTGGTTATTGTATCAAAATGTCAATTCTATTACAACATAGAATCTCACAAACATTTTTTTTTATTTCACGTGATTTTGCTTGGAGTATATGGTGTGACTATGTTGACCTATATAATATCAAACTTGACACGTTTATGACCATTGCTCATATGTTAAGAATTTGGTTATGGCCGACTACTTATGAAGTTCATGCCATAACCATAATTCCTACAATTATATTATCGATTATCTGAAAAGCTAGAAACAATGTCAAAATCAACAATAAGAAGCAAAGTACAAGCATTGGAGAAAATACTTTAAGGTAGAAAACAAAATTGGATGCATAAACTTTATTCTAGCAAAAAGAAAGACTTGTTACATGAAATAGTTTCCTCATGACCTTGATTACCTTAAACTGAGCACTGGCACTTCTTGTGAGCTTAAAAAAATCATTATTAGATTTTTTAATAATCGTCAAAAAACTTTAAACGATACATATTATGAAACAGACGGGTATGCACTATATTTTACTCCACCCGATGACCTCCATTAGTGTTTAAGATGATAGTACATTTAATACATCTCATTTAACACTAACATATCTTCGCAGATCGTGATAATTTTTTACCATGTCACGTGTAATAACTTTTTAATTTATTTAAATATATTTTATAAATTTTAATTTGTATGTTTAAATTTATTTGAATTAAATAAGTTAAACTATGCATATTATAAAAAAAACGTGAGATTGTTATTTGATATTTGATATTTTTATTTAGATATATAAATAGTTTATTAGATTGTTTTATAAATAGTTTATTAAATTTTGTAAAAATATCTATAAACTTGTTAAAATTTTCAAATGTATCAACAATTATATATTATAACTAGTTTATTAGATTTTTCAACTATGTTATATATTTAAAATTTATGTTTACCATCTATAGATACTTATATTATTTAAATATTAAATTCTTTAATAAGTTTATTAGATTTTTAAAATTAATATTTTAAATCTTGCAACAAATAAATTCATTATTATATATTTAAAATATATCCCTTCAATTTTTAAAATATTTATATATTTTCAATTATTAGGTATTTTAAAAAAATTATTAAATTTTCAACTAATATCTTTAAGTACTCTAATTGTTCAATTTAATTAATAAAAAATATAAATATAACAATATATTAAATTGAAAATAAATTGACAAAATAATAATGATGTTTGATATAATTCTTTAACTAATATTGTTTTGTGAATGAAATCATAATATGTATTTTAAAAATCACACAAAATTATTTTGGGATAATTTTTAAACTGTGGCTACGTTCAAGAAACTAAACTTGCCTTGATTAATATGTGACAGCAATGTAATGTATGACGAGTAAAATTTTAAAAATTTATTCGATTTTTGGAGAATAATGTAAAATAAATACTAATAACATAGATATCCAAAGTTTATAAATTCAATCAGTACCATGCTTTAAAGGAATGGAACAAATCACATTTTGGTATCATTTTTGACAAGGTGGAGGATGCAGAAAATAATTCTAAATGCATAGAAGTTTATCACCAAGAAATTAAAAACTCTCACTCTAAAGTAAAGTTATCTAATGCTAATGCTAATCAACTTTTGGCTCTTAAAATGCTTAGTAGTTCCAGAAATCCTATACTACCTTGCTCAATGATGGAGACGAGAACACTAGAGTGTTCCACATTTATGTTACTAAGAAAAGAAGGAAAACGTTATAAACAATATTAAGGATTGAGAAAGTTGGATTATAGACAAACATCTGATTGGGCAGTTAGTTGCTTCTTATTTTAAAGACCTTCTTATTGATCATCCCTACTCTAGCAAGGAGGAGGAAAATAATCTCATGAATAACCCTATTATTTTATAATAGTTCTAAGCTTATATCTGACAGTGATAATGTGTATCTCATATCCAATCCTAATGAGCAATAAATCATTGATATTATTACTAACCTGAATCCATCAAGTGCTGCATGTATGGATGAATTGAATAGATGCTTCTACAAGACCTGTTAGACTATAATAAAAAAAAGGATATATCCTTGGCTATGTATCATTTCTCCTTGGCCATAATATTCTCAAATTTATTTTAGCCACGGGTTTGTACCTCATTCCAAAGTCCTATAACCCTACAAATTGGAAGGCTTTCAGGCCTATTAGTTTATGCAGACTTCTTAACAGAATTATGTCAAAACTTACTAACAATAGAATATAATTATTCTCTCTAAAGTAATTTCTAGTGTTTAAGGTGCATATGTCCCTAATACTTCAATTCACGATAACATCCTAATAGCTAAAGAGCTCATATTTGATGTTAACAAGAAAACTATAGCTAGTAACATCATGATAGAAGTGGACATATCGAAGGATTTGGATAAGATTTCTCATATATTTATATCTCAAGTATTAGAGTCTTTTGGTTTTGCTCCAACGTTTATTAAGTTGATAAATAACCTCATTAGATCAGTTCATATCTCTATGCTTATTAATGGTAGTGTTTATGAATTATTCAATACCAAAAGAGGGTTGAGACAGGGAGACCCCTTCTCCCATAGTCTCTTCATTTTTGCTGAAGACATTTTCATAAGAGATTTGTATAAGTTGTTTAATGCCAATAAAGCTATGCAATTTTCATCAAGAAGTAACTTAATGATTCTTTGCTTAGTATTCGCATATCATATTCTTATATTTACTAATAGTTTGGATTCTTCTATTAATAATCTTGGAAAGTTTCTGCAAAGTTATCAGAAAATTTCAGGACAAATTATCAATAACAAGAAGACTAAAATTATCATGTCATCAAGACTGAGTAACATAAGAATTTCATCCCTTCCCAATCTGTTTGGTTTCAGCTCCAGTTCTCTCCGTACTGACTACTTTGGAATCACGCTAAACAACAACAACAAGGCCAACAATTACATAAGTCTGATTAACAAAATTAATACAAAGATAAAGGAGTGGGAGGACAATAAAACCCTGATCAACTCCGTCTTGATAGCTATTCCAACATACTGGACTCGAAGTTTCTCTATTCCTAAGTGCATCATTTCAATGATAGAGAATATTTTTAACAACTTCTTGTGGGAATCTTCTACAAATGAAAACAAAATCCCCTAGTCAACCCGCATTGCCTTGTGTAAACTATTTATTGAAGGGGTCTGAATATTTGAAACCTAATTGACTTACAAGATACTTTTTCTTGTAAATTTTGGTTAAAATTCAAAAAAAATAAGAGCTTGTGGGCTAATCTTATGTAAAGTATTTATTGTAAGAAGCTTCACCCTTTGTAGATATCTTACACTAAAGCAGGATCCAATACATAGAAAAGATTAACTACACAATAAAGCAAATTATTGATCCAAACATTAAATGGAAATTGGGCAAGGGAGAAATTGAATTTTGGCTTGAAAACTAGTATGATCAATCTCCTATTATTATTATTATTATTATTATTATTATTAGGACAACCCATGGTATAGGCAACAAATAGGGAATGCATCTTGGAAATAAAGTTCATGGGATAATAACAGACTTAAGAACTTTCAAACTCAAGTGACTATGAAAAAGATTCGAAAGACTTCTATCAATTTTAACTCAGAATATTCTATCATTTGGAAGCTATCCATGAATTCAAATTTCAACACAAATGATACATGGAATCACCTGAGAAGCAAGCATAACATATCCAATCTGTTTGACAAAATATGGAATTCGGTAACTCTTAGAAAATTCACCTTTATGGCATGGAAACCCCATGCATAATTTCATATATATTGATATAATTCAGCAAAAAAATGACTTGGTTATTGTATCAAAATGTCAATTCTATTACAACATAGAATCTCACAAACATTTTTTTTATTTCACGTGATTTTGCTTGGAGTATATGGTGTTACTATGTTGACCTATATAATATCAAAATTGACACGTTTATGACCATTGCTCATATGTTAAGAGTTTGGTTATGGCCGACTACTTATGAAGTTCATGCAATAACCATAATTCCTACAATTATATTATCGATTATCTGAAAAGCTAGAAACAATGTCGAAATAAACAATAAGAAGAAAAGTACAAGCATTGGAGAAAATACTTTAAGGTAGCAAACAAAATTGGATGCATAAACTTTATTCTAGCAAAAAGAAAGACTTGTTACATGAAATAGTTTCCTCATGACCTTGATTACCTTAAACTGAGCACTGGCACTTCTTGTGAGCTTAAAAAAAATCATTATTAGATTTTTTAATAATCGTCAAAAAACTTTAAACGATACATATTATGAAACAGACGGGTATGCACTATATTTTACTCCACCCGATGACCTCCATTAGTGTTTAAGATGATAGTACATTTAATACATCTCATTTAACACTAACATATCTTCGCAAATCATGATAATTTTTTACAATGTCACGTGTAATAACTTTTTAATTTTTTTAAATATATTTTATAAATTTTAATTTGATGTTTAAATTTATTTGAATTAAATAAGTTAAACTATGCATATTATAAAAAAAACGTGAGATTGTTATCTGATATTTGATATTTTTATTTAGATATATAAATAGTTTATTAGATTTTTTTATCAATAGTTTATTAAATTTTGTAAAAATATCTATAAACTTGTTAAAAATTTCAAATGTATCAACAATTATATATTATAACTAGTTTATTAGATTTTTCAACTATATTATATATTTAAAATTTATGTTTACCAGATATAGATACTTATATTTTTTAAATATTAAATGCTTTAATAAGTTTATTAGATGTTTAAAATTAATATTTTAAATATTGCAACTAATAAATTCATTATTATATATTTAAAATATATCCCTTCAATTTTTAAAATATTTATATATTTTCAATTATTAGGTATTTTAAAAAATTTATTAAATTTTCAACTAATATCTTTAGGTACTCTAATTGTTCAATTTAATTAACAAAAAATATAAATATAACAATATATTAAATTGAAAATAAATTGACAAAATAATAATGATGTTTGATATAATTCTTTAACTAATATTGTTTTGTGAATGAAATCATAATATGTATTTTAAAAATCACACAAAATTATTTTTGGGATAATTTTTAAACTGTGGCTACGTTCAAGAAACTAAACTTGCCTTGATTAATATGTGACAGCAATGTAATGTATGACGAGTAAAATTTTAAAAATTTATTCGATTTTTGGCGAATAATGTAAAATAAATACTAATAACATAGATATCCAAAGTTTATAAATTCAATCAGTACCATGCTTTAAAGGAATGGAACAAATCACATTTTGGTAACATTTTTGACAAGGTGGAGGATGCAGAAAATAATGCTAAATGGATAGAAGTTTATCACCAAGAAATTAAAAACTCTCACTCTAAAGTAAAGTTATCTAATGCTAATGCTAATCTACTTTTGGCTCTTAAAATGCTTACTAGTTCTAGAAATCCTATACTACCTTGCTCAAGGATGGAGACGAGAACACTAGAGTGTTCCACATTTATGTTACTAAGAAAAGAAGGAAAACGTTATAAACAATATTAAGGAATGAGAAAGTTGGATTATAGACAAGCATCTGATTGGGCAGTCAGTTGCTTCTTATTTTAAAGACCTTCTTACTGATCATCCCTACTCTAGTAAGGAGGAGGAAAATAATCTCATGAATAACCCTATTTTTTATAATATTTCTAAGCTTATATCTGATAGTGATAATGTGTATCTCATATCCAATCCTAATGAGCAATAAATCATTGATATTATCACTAACCTGAATCCATCAAGTGCTGCATGTATTGATGGGTTGAATAGATGCTTCTACAAGACTTGTTAGACTATAATAAAAAAAGGATATATACTTGGCTATGTCCGATTTCTCCTTGGACATAATATTCTCAAATTTATTTTAGCCGCGGGTTTGTACCTCATTCCAAAGTCCTCTAACCCTACAAATTGGAAGGCTTTCAAGCCTATTAGTTTATGCAGACTTCTTAACAGAATTATGTCAAAACTTACCACCAAAAGAATATAATTATTCTATCTAAAGTAATTTCTAGTGTTTAAGGTGCATATGTCCCTAATAATTCAATTCACGGTAACATCCTAATAGCTAAAGAGCTCATATTTGATGTTAACAAGAAAACTAGAGCTAGTAATATCATGATACAAGTGGATATATCGAAGGATTTGGATAAGCTTTCTCATATATTTATATCTCAAGTATTAATGTCTTTTGGTTTTGCTCCAACATTTATTAAGTTGATAAATAACCTCATTAGATCAGTTCATGTCTCTTTGCTTATTAATGGTAGTGTTTATGAATTATTCAATACCAAAAGAGTGTTGAGACATGGAGACCCCTTCTCACATAGTCTCTTAATTTTGGCTGAAGAAATTCTCATAAGAGATATGTATAAGTTGTTTACTGCCAATAAATCTATGCAATTTTCATCAAGAAGTAACTTAATGATTCGCTGCTTAGTATTTGTATATCATATTCTTATATTTACTAATAGTTTGGATTCTTCTATTAATAATCTTGGAAATTTTCTGCAAAGTTATCAGAAAATTTCAGGACAAATAATCAATAACGAGAAGACTAAAATTATCATGTCATCAAGACTCAGTAACACAAGAATTTCATCCCTTACCAATCTGTTTGGTTTCAGCTCCAGTTCTCTCCCTACTGACTACCTTGGAATTACGCTAAACAACAACAACAAGGCCAACAATTACATAACTTTGATTAACAAAATTAATACAACGATAAAGGAATGAGAGGACAATAAATTATTGTTTGGAGGAAGGTTAACCCTGATCAAATCCGTCTTAATAGCTATTCCAACATACTGGACTCGAAGTTTCCCTATTCCTAAGTGCATCATTTCAATGATAGATAATATTTTTAACAACTTCTTGTGGGAATCTTCTACAAATGAAAACAGAATCCACTAGTCAACCCGCATTGCCTTGTGTAAACTATTTATTGAAGGGGTCTGAATATTTGAAACCTTACTGACTTACAAGATACTTTTTATTGTAAATTTTGGTTAAAATTCAAAAAAAATAAGAGTTTGTGGGCTAATCTTATGTAAAGTATTTATTGTAAGAAGCTTCACCCTTTGTAGATATCTTACACTAAAGCAGGATCCAATACTTAGAAAAGATTAACTACAATAAAGCAAATTATTGATCCAAACATTAAATGGAAATTGGGCAAGGGAGAAATTGAATTTTGGCTTGAAAACTAGTATGATCAATCTCCTATTATTATTATTATTATTATTATTATTATTATTAGGACAACCCATGGTATAGGCACCAAATAGGGAAGGAATCTTGGAAAGAAAGTTCATGGGATAATAACAGACTTAAGAACTTTCAAACTCAAGAGACTATGAAAACGATTCACAAGACTTCTATCAACTTTAACTCAAAATGTTCTATCATTTAGAAGCTATCCAGGGATTCAAATTTCAACACAAATGATACATGGAATCACCTGAGAATCAAGCATAACATATCCAATATGTTTGACAAAATATGGAATTCGGTAACTCCTAGAAAATTCACCTTTATGGCATGGAAACCCATGCATAATTTCATACTTCAGCAAAAAAAGGGACTTGGTTATTGTATCAAAATGTCAATTCTATTACAACATAGAATCTCACAAACATTTTTTTATTTCACGTGATTTTGCTTGGAGTATATGGTGCTACTATGTTGACCTATATAATATCAAAATTGACACGTTTATGACCATTGCTCATATGTTAAGAGTTTGGTTCTGGCCGACTACTTATGAAGTTCATGCCAGAACCATAATTCCTACAATTATATTATCGATTATCTGAAAAGCTAGAAACAATGTCAAAATTAACAATAAGAAGCAAAGTAAAAGCATTGGAGAAAATACTTTAAGGTAGCAAACAAAATTGGATGCATAAACTTCATTCTAGCAAAAAGAAAGACTTGTTACATGAAATAGTGTCCTCGTGACCTTGATTACCTTAAATTGAGCATTGGCATTTCTTGTCAGCTTAATAGAGATCCGTGAGGTGGTATAATTATTAGAGATTACTCTGGTGAAATTATTTTGTGCTTTTCAAATCTCTATGGAAAATTGAATCTGATTATGACTGAATCCCGAGATTTGTTGGATGGTTTGCTGATCTGCAAATAGAAGGGTTGGTCAAAAGTAGAAATGGAAATGAACTTAATGTTGTTGGTTAATCTGTTATCAAATGGTAATTATCCATGGCCTTTGAAACCTATTATTTAGTGTTGTAGAAGCTTAATAACATCAACTATGTCTATATCTTACATTTTTAGGGTTCAAAAGAAAGCAGCTGATTAGCTTGCTAAATGGACCATGAAATGCAAGATGAAAACGAAATTTTCAAATTTTCAAGCTCGAAATTCTTTAAAAGCTATTACTTTTTTAAAAAGTTTAAACATATGTTACTTTAGTCTTGAAGACTATATTACAGTCTAGATTTTGAATTAGATTATGTACCTCTAATCCATTGGTTGATATCAGTCTTTGTTTAGATTCTTGTGTTGTTTTAAAATAATCTATGTTCTTTACCTATTTGTGTCGTTCCTTACACTAACCACACAACAAGCTCAGCTTGACACCAGCCTATATTTGCTCGGCCTTTTTTTGCAGGTAGTCTAAGTTGAATGCTGTAATCCTGAGAAGATCTTTGGATTTGATTTGTCTTGATGAAATTTCAAGTTTAATCTTCTCTCTTATTTGCTTTCTGGAATTTGAGTAGTTAACCTCAGCTTAAATTGTACAGTCTCTGCAAGTATTTTAATTTCCAGAAGCTGAAGGTTTAAATCATTTGAAGAATCTATTCTCTTCGTTGGATTTAGGTCGGAAGGAAAAGAAAATTAAAATATTCCTTTGGCGCCTTAAATTTGTATGAAACATGTTAGGGTTTTCTTTTGTGAAAGCCTTTTAGACTCTTTCTAAAGGCTAAAATTCTTCGACTTCTTTTTGAAATTTTATTTTATAAAATAAATAAATCAATATTGTGTTTATGAAACATGGATGCATCACTTTCACAGTCAAGGACACGTACAATGCTATTCGTGTGCCTGCCCAAAACGTGGGGTGAATGGGGTTAGTTTGGAATAAATACAACATTCCGCGCCATTCCTTCATATCATGGCTTGCTATTAATGGCAAGCTAGTTACTAGAGACAAGCTCATTAGTTGGGGTTACAATACCCCAACTGATTGCCCTCTCTGCTCATCTGATTTGGAATCTATATCTCATATTCTCTTTGTATGTAGTTTCACTCAGAGTATCTGGATTGCCGCAAGTAATAAACTTGGGTTCCCATTTCAATTATTGAACTGGCAATCTTGGACTCTTGAGGCTTCAAGTTGGTCAAATTTGCGTGACAATTGTATTTGGTGCACGTGTTTCAACGCGGTCGTCTACCACGTTTGAAAAGAGCGAAATTCAATAATTTTTAGATCCGCTCCCGCTTTAGCCTCCTCGATCTCATACCAAATCTTATTAGATCCCTGATACAGATTTCATAGTACCAAGATTGTCTGGCCAATAACGTAGTTTAACCTTTCCTAACTTATTCTATCATAATTTGTTTCAGGTGATCTTCTTTCTGGACTGGAGCGTGGATTCCGACTGAAAGCTCCCGGAGTAGCTTCATCTCTTTAGCTTGATTTTGTTATGCTATGTCATATTCAACTGCGTCATATCTCTATTTGGCATTTAAACACTGTTTTGTCTCATAGTACCTTTGTTGTCTTGTTATTGACTTTTATTGTATTTGATGTATTATCACATGATATGCCACATGTCTATGTATGAACCATTTCATTTAATTTAAGTTTCTTACAAAAAAAAAATACGTAAAAAAAAATTAATATATAAAAACTATATTTTCATGTGTTTATAGATTATTACGTCTAGATTATGACAAAATTGAAATTATAAGATGGTATTTTGAGATTTAAGGTTAATTATACTCGAAAATTGATTGTGGTTTATCCCAAATTATAGCTAATGTCATTGATTACTAAAAATGAATAACTGCTTACAAATAAAATTTATAAATAGTCTAGCGCATTCGTTACTTTTTTCCTCATCAAATCTATATCTATATAGAGATACTAGTAAGAAAAGTTACAAAACAAGAGTATGATTTCACAAAACAAGAGTACAATGAAATCATCGAACGAGTTAACCTTTTTATTTGCATGTTTAGTTTTAATTGTGGTTGGTACGATTCTCTTTTCACATTGATCCTAACTTTTTTTTGCATAAAGTAGCGTGAGATTATTATTATGATTCTAGCAAATAGAATAACCATGTGTGAGATACATTTTAATTTAAACGTTATTGCAAGATTGGAAGGGAAACTAAGTTTTCATGTGAACAGAGACCAGTGGTTTCGTTTTGTACATCTGTTGAACCTTATACCAAGACTCAACTGGCTTGAACCGAATGCCAAACAGTTTGTCGCTCTATTAACCGAGACTGTAATTGTGTACCAAATTAAATTATGTATGCGAGATAACGAATCATCAAATTACAATCTTATTCTATGATATAGTTATTATAATAATAATAATAGTATATTTTTATTTAATGGATTATAGTTTTAAATTTTAGGATGTATTTATGTTTAACGATTAAATTTTTTATTTTGAATGTCCATTATAAACCGGATTTGTGGATATTTTTGTAATATTGCAAATATTATGACACGTAAACTTATTTTTACTCTTAATACTAGAGCAACGTCGCCTGAACAGTGCTGGTACAACTTGCATCAGATTTAACAAAAAATGGACAAAACAAAAAAAGTTCCTAAATTTAGGTAGTGTTTTTATAAAAAAGTTTAGAGCGTACAACAAATTAAAATCAAATAATCATGCATATATCCTATAAAAACGGATTTTTCGAGCTTTACTATGATCGTTTCCACTTATATTTTTATATAATTGCCTATAATTTGTAGGTCGATTTGGTTAAATGATCACCTTTACCGACTATAGATCCAACATGGATGCGCACGGCGAGAGAATACACTACTTGTTGGTCGATCCCTTTGTTAGGTAGAGTCCGCATATTTTCAAGACTCCAAAATCACACGCCAACACGTTGAATGTGAGCAACTCGTAGTGGACTTAACGAAAGACTTTTAATTGAGTACCTGCTGTAATATTAGGTTGAAATCAGATTTAGTGTTTGTTTTGTTGTTTCTGTGTTGTACTATTTTCATTTTGTATTAACAAATCATTAAATTTGCTAAAGCCATATGTGTGGCAAAAAGACAAAATCTTTCGTGTGGATCCTAAAAAGAACCGAAGTCCATAACCGGTTTTGCATATTGTAGGGCAAGACAAAATTGTGCATAAGAGTTTTTTTTTTTAATTTTGTTTTTTTAAAATTTTATTTAACAATTATTGTTAGGGAATAAGTATTCTTAGATTTTTATTTTAATCTTTAAATTTTAATTATTGCATATATTTACATTAAAAAAATATTTAAAAACCTTAAAATTTGAATCATTTATTGTTAATGCAACTTCACCGAATAATTTTGATTGTTTTTTAGCTATTCCCATTTAGGGAATTTGAATTGATTTAAATTTTATACAAAACACGTATTTATAATAAGAACAATCAATTTTAGACTACAAACGAAAATAGTTTTCCATTTCATAACAAAGGTAGTGTTTGAAACAATAGTTAAAGGAAACCTTAATCTAAAACAACAATCGTGGAAAACTTCAAATGGGTGAGTACAGAAGTTCGATAGTTGAAACAGAAACTAATCAAAACATAACAACTCAAAACACAAACGATGAAAGCTAAATGCTCAGTCTCGAAGTCGTATCCCATATTGTTTTCTGAATCATCCCCTCATACCTTTCTCCAATCCTATCATCCAGATACACCACCATATCCCTAGGGATGTAGTCTACTACTGTCATGTACCAGACCAAAGCCGCTTTTTGCTTAATTTTAAGTGGCAAGAATAGCAAACGCTGTAGCGGTTGGACAAAAAGGTACCTCGTTTTATTTCGTCACGATTGCGCACAATAAGACCTGTTGTTCCTACAAGGCCATAACTAAAATACATCATGAATAGGACCCGCTCAAAAAACGCATCGCTGGTATCTTCCCCTATCTCCCAGCGGGAAACCTTCACCGCTTGAAACAACTGATAGTCTTCATCAACGTTGAACTCAATCTATGAAAGTTTATGTGTTTCTTTTTAGTTAGTAGATGTTCTGTTTCTCTTTTCTCAGACTAGATTTCATGTCTTTTTTATAGGCCCGAGTTACTCTTGGCTGAAGTTATTTTATTGGCAGGAGTCGCTTTTAGCGAGAGTTATTTTGTTAGCGGGAGTCGCTTTTGCGGGAGATGATATTGGGTCCCAGTCGAATTTAATTATTCATGCAAATTCATGGAGTAATTTCGACCTTTGTCATTTTTCTTATCTTACACATGTCATGTGATGATATTTGATGAGTCCAGTTTTTCTCACCACTCACTGTAGAAACCGGATAGGGGCAATTCAGACAAAACCCCCCACTAAATCATCAGAACAGGACTAAAGTATTAAAAACTAATCACTGAATGACTAAGCTAATTACCAACTTGGTTAAATAACTAATGGGTCTTTGAATTCAACCCGGTTTCATGAGTTTGACCCGAAAAAAACCCATGAGGCCCATAATTAAGGGTATTAATACCCAACCACTTTCATTAATGAAGGTAATGAACATTAAATACAACCAGGCAGCTCAAATCTCTCACTACAAACCACTTAAACATTAAATACCTTTGAAACATCACAAAATATCAGACAAAACTACCCTTAGATCAAAATAATCCTCATCAAATTGGCGACCACGGTGGGAGAATAAGGTGTCTGAATCAAGCATTCGAAACCATCAAGAAAAACCAGTTCGGATGAATCCGGACGAGCAGGGAGTGCCACCAGCTTTGGCAGAAGTGATGGGAGAAAATGATGAATATACCATCGAGCGAGATAGACTAAAAATTGAGATAGAAGCTTTGAGGGCAGCTAAAAGGGCAGAATTGGGTATAAAAGAAAAGTCAAAAGTGTCAGCAGTTCACCATACTGACAATCCAAGAGAGCAAGAGCCATCAAAAACCCATGTGAGCACTAAAAAGACTCATGCTAGTTCAAAGAAGTCTCACCGGTCTAAACCCTTGGAGAGTTCAAATTCAGACTCAGAATCTTATAGCAGCTCCTCAAATGAAGACGAAGTCGAAGAATCCCTGTCATCTAGCAGTGATGAAGGCCGTTCTAAGAAGAAACAGAAGTTGGTTAAGAAATACTCAAGAAAAACGGACAGGCATGGAAGGTTGAAGAGGCATCTGGGTAAAGGACCGTCTCATAGTCACAACCATGGCCGGAGGCATGTAGACTGATTACTAATGGATCCGTTTTCCTTTCATGATGAGCCAGGGATCTTTGCAACTCCCAACGAAGATACTGTATTCAGTCGTGGCCAGAATTGGAGACAACCCCCGTTGTCCTCCAAGATACTGTCCGGAAACCTTCCTTAGAGGTTTGACAGTACAAAGATGGAGAAATATGATGGTAGTAAAGATCCAGATAACCATCTGGAGCAATTCAAGAATTTTATGATGAACTTCGATGATGATAATAAGCTACTCTGTCGAGCATTCTCCCATTATTTTTCGGGGAGTGCTCTTAAGTGGTACAATAGTTTGCCACAACGCTGCATTAGAAATTTCGATACTTTTTCGGTGGCCTTCCGGAGACAGTTTGTTGGAAGTAATGAAGTAAAGGGAAATGTAGACACTATTATCCATTGTGCCCAAGAACCAAATGAATCTTTGAAGGAGTACATAAGTCGTTTTGTGAGCACCAAAAATGGATTAGCTGATTGCTTTGAACAAGTAGCAATAGCTTCTCTGAGGCAGGGTTTGAACCCTGTCAATTTGGCTGATTCAGTAACCAGGAAAAAGGCCATGACATGGGGAGGATTACTGAATCAGGTCGGCAAACAAATCAATGTGGATGAAACAAAGAAATCCAGAATGCACCGGCAGGTGAGATCTGCTCCAGCTGCACCAAATCAAAACCAGAATCAGTCCGGGTATAAGGCCAAGGAAGCCGGACAGGGTCAAAAGAGAGCTAAGGCTCAATCCCACCCAGCTGCACCAACTCAAAGCCAGCAATCTAGAAATAAACGAGGACCCTGGGTTCAACCGGAGTGGTTTGCTGAACTAAAATAAAATGTGGCCACCATTTATGACAAAACAAAAGATGAAGTACGTTTCAGGAAGCCAGTTGCGCTTCAATCACCCAGGGAAAGTAAAAAATAGCAGTTTTTGTAAATATCATCATGATACTGGTCATACTACTGAAGATTGCATCACGTTGAAATAGGAAGTACAAAATTTGATTGAGAGAGGGAAGTTGGGGGCGTATGTCAAAAGAAGAAGTGGAAACAGGCCTGATAATGCTCCTCGGATTGGCCCGAAAAATGCAGGGACATCAGCTCCGGATGGAGCTATGGTGATAATTGAAAGGTTTGATGTAGAGTCAGAGTATTTGGATCCTGATCGAACTCGAAACAAGGTGGGTATTATCACAGAGAATTGCAAGTCGGTGTCCGGGCTCATTAACTTTTTTGAGTCACTTACAATATTTATGGGGGACACTATAACTGCCCCCACTGCTTCCTCAAGAAAGAGGCATGTTCATAATTTAGCCACCCAACTGGAAGGAGACATAACTTCTTATCAATCACAAATTCCATTTCCCTTTATTATTTTTGATGAAGATGACTTGAGGGACATAGCTGGTCCCCATGAAGATGTTGTTGTAATAGGAGCCTCCATGGGGGCAATGACATAAGACGAATTTTGGTGGACACTGACAGTTCAGCCAATATCCTATTTTTAACTTCTTATAAACAAATGAAGAATCCAGCGGTGATTCAGCGTTCGAACATGTCAATAGTAGGCTTCACTGGAAGCTCAGCTGATGTAATTGGGGAATTTGAAGATGAAGTTTTGTTGGGCAAGGGTCATTTTAAGAAGATGGTTAGAATACTTTTTGTTGTGGTTGATTGTCCTACGCGTTACAATGCCATTTTAGGGAGGTCTTGGCTCTCCAAGATGCATGTTGTGGCTTCAACAGTCCACCAATGTCTGAAATATGATGTACAAGGACAAGTGGGAGTTGTCCGAAGCAGTCAGAAGGTAGCAAGGGAGTGGTATGCAACAACACTTGCCCCTTGAACTCTGGGGGCAGTTTGGATCAATGAGAATTAGCAATTTGAGGGGCGTTGTCTGAAGCAATCAGAAGGTAGCAAGGGAGTGGTATGCAACAACACTTGCCCCTCGAACTCTTGGGGCAGTTCGGATCAATGAGAATTAGCAATTCGAGGGGCCCTCTGGGGGATATGGTGAAATTTATGACCCTAGAGAGACCCATGGTGTTTTAATACCTATTGAACAAGTTGAAACTCACTCTCTGGCTGAAGGAAGAAGTGTCAAGATTGGGTCTAAAATGCCATCAGAATTAAAGAGTAAAATGTTAGTTTTTTAAGAAACCATCAGTATGTTTTCGCCTGGAGCAATGTTGATGTGACCGGAGTGCCAGCAGACATTATATCACACAAATTATCCATCTGGAGGGATATAACACCTGTTGTACAAAAGAGGAGACCTTTTTCTAAGGAAAAAGCTGATGTAATAGTTCAAGAGGTTGACCGACTTACTAAAATGGGACATATAAAAGAATCTCAGCACCGTTTACGGACAGCCAATCCGGTGCTAGTAAAGAAGAAAAATAGAAAGTGGCGCATGTGCATTGATTTCACAGACCTCAATAGAGCTTGCCCAAAATACCTATATCCAGTCCCTCGAATTGATCAGTTGGTGGACTCCACATCTGGGAACAAGTTGTTATCATTCATGGATGCCTTCTCCGGGTATAATCAGATTCAAGTAGATCCAAAGGATCAATAATATACCACATTCGTTACTGATAGGGGCCTCCATTGTTACAAGGTGATGCCATTTGGATTAAAGAATGTCGGGGCTACTTATCAAAGATTAGTAAACAAGGCTTTCGCTAATTAGATTGGAAGGAACATGGAGGTCTACATTGATGCCATGATGGTAAAGAGTGTGGACGAAGAACTACACTTAGCAGATCTCCAAGAAACCTTTGCCAACTTGGTAAAGGTAAATTTAAAATTAAATCCAGAAAAATGTGTGTTCGGAGTACGGTCCGGAAAATTTTTGGGGTATGTAATAAGTGAAAAGGGCATACAACCTGATCCAGACCATCTTAGTGCCTTATTGCAGATGGAGCCTCCTCGGAATATTAAAGAAGTACAAGGATTGACGGGGAGGTTAGCTTCTCTAAACCGTTTTATCTCAAGGTCTTCAGATAGGTGTGCTCCGTTTTTCCAAACTTTGAAAGGTGCAAAAGAGTATAATTGGTCTCCCTAGTATGACCAAGCTTTTGATGAGATTAAGAGGCACTTATCCTTCCTTAAAAATTAATTTAAACTTGTCGATGGAATTTCTTGGCAGTTTTTTATTGCGCCCTAAGTGCAGTACTAGTACGAGAAGTAGATAATTATCCCCGTCTGGTGTACTATATCAGCAAAAGCTTGATTGATGCAGAAAAAAGATATTTGAATCTTGAAAAACTATCACTGGCCTTAGTAATTGCTGCTAGGAAAATGAGGCCATACTTTCAGTCTCATTCGATCATTGTCCGGACATCTTTTTCCTTGAAATGTTTTCTTTAAAAAACAGATGTTTCAAGCAGAATGACCAAATGGTCGGTAGAGTTGGGGGACTATGATATCGATTTTTCCCCTCGTACATAAGTCAAGGCTCAGTCTGTTGCTGATTTTCTAGTAGAGTTTGACTTAGACAGGGACATTGAACAAGCAACAATTGAGAAAACTAAGAAAGTATGGGTTGTCCGGACTGATGGAGGATCAAGTACTATGGGTTGTGGTGCTGGGATATGTTTAACCTCTCCATACGGTGACAAAATGTACCATGCGATATGTTTTGCTAGAGGGCTTCTAATAATGAGTCTGAATATGAAGCTGCTATAACTGGCTTGAAATTAGCACTCATTTGTGGAGCCAAAAGGGTCAAGTTAATGAGTGATTCTCAGCTTCTTATCCATCATGCCCAAGGTCAATCCGAAGCAAAAAAGGAACAGGTATTTAAATATTTACTTGTTCTCAAAGAAGTGGCACTTAGTTGTAAGAACATTATCTATGAGCACATACCCCGAACAGAAAATACATTAGCATACTCATTGGCAGCCATAGCCTATTCTGAGTCGTATCCTAGGATTCATGTGCAAGAGTGCCCATCCATTCAAAGCAATCCGGTCAAAGAGGAAGAAAATTTGAATATACAAGTAATTCAACCTCAAGAATGGAGATTTCCTCTTTCCCAGTACCTCTCAGATGGCATTTTGCCTCCGGAAAAAGCAGTGGCAAGAAAAGTAAAGTATAAGGCTCGTGGTTTTGTCATCTTAAGAGATATTCTTTACAAAAAATCTTTTAGTAGGCCTCTTTTACGATTTTTGGGGTTTGAAGAGTCCCAAATGGTGCTCTCCGAATGACATGATGGCGAGGGATCAGCACGCTGTGGGTTTAGGGCTCTAACCAGAAGGGTCTTGATAGTTGGATACTATTGGTCCACCATAATGCAAGATGCCAAGGAATTGGTAAAAAAATGTGATCCATGCTAAAGATACAGTAATGAAATTCATACCCCTGCTGTCCCATTAGAGTAAATTTCAGAGCCGATACCTTTTGCTCGTTGGGGGCTAGATTTGGTGGGACCTCTACCCATGGCATCCGGAGGATGCAGGACTATAATAGTTGCTATCGATTACTTCTCAAAGTGGATTGAAGCAGCCCCATTGGCAGGAACCACCTCGAAAGCTGTGATAAAATTCATCATATCTAATATTTGCTACAGATTTGGGGTTCCGCAAAAGATAACCATATGCAATGGCCCAAAGTTCGATAACAAGGATGTGGAGAATTTTTGCACCTCTAGAGGAATTCAACACTGTTTCTCCTCTCCTTTTCACCCACAAGCAAACGGTCAAGTTGAAGTAGCTAACCGAACCATCCTGTCTGGTCTTAAAAAGAATCTAGAAGGGCTGCTGGAAAATGGCCAAGTTATCTACAAGAAGTCCTATGGGCTTACTGGACCACTCCCGGGGCTGCAACACAAGAATCCCCATTTGCCTTGGTATATGGTATGGATGCAATAGCTCTCATATAGGTTACACTTCTTTCATTTCAAGTCCATCATTTTTCCGAACAAGCTAATGAAGAGGCAATAAGAAACCAACTTGATTTGATGGAAGAAAGAATAGTCAAAGCTCACCTTAGAGCCACACACTATCAGGGTTTGATGAGAAGCAGATTTGTTTCCAAAGTCAAAAGGAGGAATTTTCAATCAGGTGATAAGGTGTTGAGAAAAGTCTTCCTACACACCAAGGAAAAGAAGTTCGGCAAGCTAGCTCCGACATGGGAAGGACCTTATGTGGCCACTGAACAGATGAAGCTTGGGACATACAGGCTCAAAGATAAGGATGGAAGAATCTTGAATCACCCCTGGAACATTGAACACCTTCGTTTGTATTTAGAATAAAGACTATGTAAATATTTACTTGTTTAAAGTCCATGCAAATATTTTGGGGCATACTCTTTCCTACCCTGGTGGCGCGGGGAGGTTTTAATGAGGTGTCTAGGTTTTTTAATAAAGATCGATGCCTTCTTGAAAAATTCGAAGTGATTTGATTTTTAGATCAAATCAGTTTGGTGGAGTGATGACCGTTTAAACACTTGTCATCAGAGAATTTAAACACTCTCACTTTAAAATGTTGAAAGGCCATTTAAATACAAGCCACTAAAATTGGAAAACTATAAAACAATATAAAAGTTATGTAAAATGAAACTGCCCGACAGATACCGGGGAATGATATTAAATATATAAAATGCCTTGGTCATCCAAGGACTTTAGTCACAGAAATAAAAAAAATATGGTTAAAACTTTAAGGTTGAGCTTTTTTTGATGGCCCAGCCTCACTTGGTTTCTTCTTGGGAACTTCGATCTCCTCATCTGGACTCTCTCCAGTCTTTTCATCTTCATCAGTGGTATCATCCAACCACTGGAGTAGCCATGCTTGTCACCATCATCCAAGGTATGATGAGGGAAGTCTTCGTATTCCACAAATCGCCATAAATCTCCTAGTGTCCTCTTCGGGAATTTCTCATGAAAAAGCAAGACCATGTCTGATTTGAATTCGGCATACCTTTCCTCTTGGGAATCTATCACCTTGTTGGTGTATGCATCAATTCTGGATTGAATGATCTTCTCTTGCTATTTTATTAAGTCATCCTTTTCCTTCTTGGCCTTAAACAAAGCATCCTCAAGGAAAATTTTGTCGTTAGTCAGGGTCTGAATGATGTTGTCTTTTGCCTTACCTATTCTTTTGAAGTAGAAAGATTCTTCTACAAGTCAGCAAATTTGGAATGAAGTTCTTTCACAACCCCCTCCGAAGTGACCAACTTGGTGGACAGTTCCTCTTTCCCCTTTTTCAACTCCTCATTTTCTCTTTTAAGGCCTCAAGACTCTGTTTGACTGTAAGGAGATTGTTGGACAAACTCTCCTTGTCAGAATTGAGTGTGTTGATGATGGCTGACTGGTTTCGCACTTGCTTCTCCAAATTTAGCACCGGTTGGATATTGCTCAACAAGGAGCGGGTCACCATATCTTTATCTCCTGAAACATAAAAAGATTTACCATTGAAAGTGACCATATTTGAAGAGCTTGGGGGGAGATAAGGGCCAGCAAAGTCATCATTATCAAGGTCTCCAAAGTAAAGACCAATCCCTTGAAGAGCACTGATGTCTACCCCATCGATGTTGATGCCCCCCCCCGGCAACCTCTCTAGTGTGAAAATCCTCTCTGGTGTGATAGTCACTTGGGATTTCCTCTGCATGAGTTGGATCTGTTGGTTCGACCAGAGGAAGAGACTCCGAAGTCCGGAGAGCAATTTCATCTCTCTTGGGAGCTTTTTGGGGCTTTGGAGATCCAACTGCCGCTTTGGTACTTTCGCTTTCTACCACTTGTAGCAAAGCAGCGGCAATGCTTCTTTGGTTCTGTCCCTCCCGGTTTGCTGGGACAGCTTCCTCAACATCACCTGGGTTGACCTCACCCACATCTTGCTTAGCCTTGCCTTTCTTGCCCTTCATTTTGCTTGAGGCTTTAGCTATGTCCGACAAGGCTAGCTTTCCATCATTTGCCTCTGTCTTTCAAAGAATCACCTCTAGAGGGGGTGAGTGGTTAATTCCTCCCAAGACAAGTCTCTCCGGCCGGTTGTATTCCAGAGATGGGATCTTGCCAAGTTGGCTCCGGTGAAACAGTTGGGGAAGCGATTTCCCCATTTCTCAGCAGCCCAAGCATTTAACTTGGCACAAGTGGTCTGCCCCTCCTCTAATTAGTGATTAAACTCATTCAGCAGCACTGCCAAAAACCCAACGAAGAGAAATTAAATAAACAAACTTACTATAAGAAAAGATAGAAATATGTAATGAAACATTTACATGAGCTCTTCCATCTGCTGGTAAGCATGCTTGGATTAACACCAGCTTTAATCTTCCTCCCGTTCTCCCAAGCACCACTGATAAACAAAAATTGAGTCTTCCAGTTATTCTCCGACTCAAGTAAATCGTCCACCACCTTGTAATTATCACCCATGTTATAATGGTAAAAGGGGATAACGTAGTTTCTGCAAAGGCTGGCCACAGCAGCGAATTGCTCCATCAGAAGAGGAATTCTGGAGATCCTAGAGGCCATGAGTGTGAACCAAGCATTGGGGCTCAGTTGGCTTGGGCAAAGCTTTAACAGACAGAAATATCTGACTATCTCTGGGTCCAAGGGGAACCTAAGCCCCCAGTTGAATAGCTCCGTATAGAAAACTATCTCACTGAGCTTGCAATCCATTGGTGTCTCCGGAACAACAAGAATCCTCACTTTGACAGACTCTGGGATCCCCCACTTCGTACGTATCCGACCTAGTTCAATTGTATGAATGAAAGCATAATTAATATTCTGCATAGCCAGCAGATACTTAACACTCACTTTGTGGAAGCAAGGTTCCACTTTTCCTTCAAGGCACTCCGGCAGGTCCGGATATTTTAGACATAGTTTCTCTTTGCCCTTGTTTTTCTTGACGATGGCAGTCTCACTCGTCTGCCTGAAGACGTCGGTCTCAAAAGGGGCTTCTTCAACACTGTCCTCCATAACATCTTTTATTACCAAGGAAGTGTTTTCAGTTGTTTTTGGGAGGGAAGTGCTTGTGGCTGGTTCCGTAAGATGTTCGGATGGCTGAACGCTGCTTTCTTGTTGCAGTTTGGAGTCCGGCTGGGGCTCGGACCCGGAGGGTTCATTTCGAAGGCTTGAACTGGTGGCCTCCGGACCAGACATTTTATCTTTAGGAGCTTTATTGGGTACTTTTGACCCTGAAGTTTTGTCTTTGGCCCCGGATTTAGAAGGCACAGATTTTGGGGATTTAGGCGGTGAAGCAACAGCCTGGCCTTTTACTAAGCGGCCTCTTCGTCGAAGTTTAGTTTTTCTGGGGAAACGTCAGCATCTGATCCCATGGCTATGAATGTAGAGGGTCTCCTAGCACTTGTAACTGCTTGCTCTTGCTCAACAATAGGCTCCGACTCCTGGACTGATGAGCCTGAGATGATCGGTGAAACACTAGGTTGAAATAACCTTCTAGGTTTGGAGCTTCTGGCAGAAGACGAACCTCGATCAGGCTCTGAGGTTGGTGTTTCAGGTTTGTCAACAGGAGAGACTGGGAGGCCTGCTGCAACGCGTTTTTCTCGTTCGACCCTTTGTGCTTTCTCTAACTCCGACAAATTCAGCCACCCACCTTTTACTAAAGCGTTTCTTGCTGTAAACATAAACTTGCACTAAAATGCGTTTTTGGAGAAGAGAGTTAAAAGCTCTGAAGATTAGAAGTGAAAAGATGTTGAAGATGGTAAAACAGTGAAAAGTGATTTAATTTATACTAAAGAAACAAAAGATACCTTGAAACTTAGGAGAATTCGAAAAGATAGAGTAATGATTAAAGACGATGCTGACATCACCAGCATTAATTGAAGCGGTTACTTTTTTAGGTTAGTTGGAGCGCCATTCTAGGGGAGAAAGCGGTTGGTGAGGCAAATCAGGAAGCGACATGTGTCCCACGATCTATGACAAAACCGTTAAGCTTCTGAGAGATTTTCCAGTCCAGATAAATCTGTTATACAGATCAAAATCTGTTCGGACATTCGTACAGGTGCTCATGAGAGATTTTTTAGGTCTTGTCCAAGTCCTTCGAATGCAACCTAAAAAAAGGGCTACTCATGAGTCCGGTTTTTCTCACCACTCACTGTAGAAACCGAACAAGGGAAATTCAGACAAAAACCCCTAACTGAATCATCCAAACATGACTAAAGTATTAAAAATTAATCACTTAATGACTAAGCTAATTACCAACTAGCTTAAATAACTAATTAGTCTTTGAATTCTACCCGGTTTCATGAGTTTGACCCGAAAACCCATGAGACCCATAATTAAGGGTATAAATACCCAATCACTTTCATTAGTGAAGGTAATGAACATTAAATACAACCAGACAACTCAAATCTCTCACTACAGACCACTTAAACATTAAATACCTTTGAAACATCACAAAATATTAGACAAAACTACCCTTAGATCAAAATAATCCTCATCAATATTGGGCCCCATTCGAATTTAATCATTCCTGCAACTTCATGGAGTAATTTCGGCCTTTGTCCTTTTTATTTTTAGAGAGGAAGTAGAGAATTCGATTTTTTTTGTAATTATGGTAACTTCACAGAGTAAATTTGACTATTTATAAAATTTTATAAGGGTAAAATCGTCAAACAAATGAACTTCATGGAGTATTTTCAAAAAAACTACAGGCGACTTGACATAGTATTTTCGGTTGTTTTTTTAGCAATTCTCATAAGATTATAAATAAGAATATACAACTAATATCACTTCCCCCGTCAACCCTATATTTATATACTAGTAAGAAAAATGACAAAACAAGAATACCATGAAATCATCCATCAAGTTAACCTTTTTACGTGCATTTTTAGTTTTCACCGTTGTTGTTGGTATATCTCTTCTAACACTAATCCTAAATTCTTTCGCATAAAGTAGCGTGAGATTATTACTATGATTCTAGCAAATAGAACAACCATATATGGAATACATTATAATTTCAACTTTATTGCATGATTAGAAGAGAAACCGAGGTTTGATGTGAATATTGGACGAATGATTTTAAATTTTTTTTGGGATTTGATGTAGATTGCACCAAGACTCAGCCGGCTTGTATCGATTGTCAAACAATTTTCCGTTCTATTAACCGAAAATGCGATTGTGTACCGAAGTAAAATATCACTGAAATATAACGAATCAATAAGTTGTGATCTTATTTTATGATATAATTATAGATAATAATAATACTAATATATTTTTATTCAATGGATATAGTCTTATAATTTTAGGATGTATTTTAAATCGCCCATTATAAACTGGATTTGTTGATAATTCTTTTATAGCAGATAAGGTAGTTGCAGTCCAGTCGAATAAGTTATTGGCGCTACACATTGGGGTCGACCACCCTTGTCGGATAGTAACACGAAGAAAGATGTAACACATGAGAGAAGGGGTCTCCCTGTTGTTTTCCTGGTTTCCGATAGGCATCTTGTTGTATTCCATGTTTCAGTTTTTTTTCCCAGAGTGGGAATCGTAACTGACGATAAAGAAATGGTGCACACTGTATTGAGGCCTACAGTTTCATCACCATTCGCCGGATGGTAGGTCATAGCTGGTTGCACCTAAATAATAGGACAAGCGAGATCTCTGACATGCCTAATGCACTGCATATTTTGGTATATGGAAAAAGAAACACTCATTCACCAAACATGGTAGCTTGGGAGGAAGTTCTTATTGGAAGATCAAAGCAAAATAATGTTCTTTGTTAATGTCTAATGAATAATATGGGAAGTTTTGGAAAACAATGGTGGTTTCTCTGGAAACTAACAGTTATTTAGTTTGAACTTTACTATACAAGTGTATAGTTGTTGTTTTATACTCAACATAAAACTTTAATTTTCAATTTAAATAACATAAATACATTAAAACAAGGGAAGTTGCACATAAAATACTCACTCAACTATTATACTTTCATCCAATATCTAACTTTCCTTTTATTATTACTTAATACCCATCTCTACTATCTATCTCACACTTAATATCCAACCTTTTTTTAAAACCCTAAATACCATATACCAACTACATAACTCAAAAACAACTGCGAGTTGTTTGTAATTAGATCTGCGAGTTGTTTGGAATTTTTTTGTCAAATCTATTGTACGAGTTAGATAGTATCCTTGTTGTGTTCGTTGTATGATTATTAACAGGCAGGAGCGGATTGTAGTTTGTTGTTGTCCTTGCGTCTATATCAATAATAAGCAATTGTTCATTGTATCCTTCTTAATGTGGCAGACTAGAATGAGTAAAATATTTGTATATTTCCTCATGTTTTCGCCAGACATAACATATCCTCTATGATGGCCAGTGAGGATTTCATTCAAAGTAAAATACATTACACTGGGAACTACGAGTTGTTTGTAGTTTATACCTAAACTTACCGTAGTACGGCCACAAATTTGTATGGCGATGTATGTGGCCCCAGGGACACCTTTGCATGGAAATTTTCAATCTATTACGGTAAGAATCTTGAGAATCCAAGCATCAAAAATTTATTAATTGAAAAGTTTAAGATTAGTATAATGAACAACAAGTTGTTTTGAAAAAAAGATGCGAGTTGTTTTTAAATAGGAATCCAGCAAGTTGTTTTGAAAATACAATACCCAGAGTTGTTTGAAACACAACTAGAACAAGTTATAGTAAAATATTAATTGAGTTGTTCATAATTAGATCATATAGTTATGTTTAGTTCGATATAACGAGTTGTTTGAACTGATGTTCAGTGAGTTATTTGCAAATTACATTTGAGAGAGTTGTTTGTAATTAGAATTGTTGTATGGCACATTAATAAACATACGAATGATAGTGCAAGACATTTATATTATACCTTATAGTGCAAGTCCAGGTCGTAATCTAGCGCCAACACTTCACTCACGGCCACGCTAAGTCTGTAGGTAAACCGGGACATTAGACAATACCATACTTCTGGATCTTCCTATTCTTCTTTTCTTTTATCTATAAGGAGTTTGTGGTATTCACTAACATCGATCAGCTCCATTGTTGCTGTAGTCTTTGGCCAATCAGTGAGACGTACCTCTGGCACTACGTCTAGAGCTTGTAAAAAAGTTACCTCTTCCACCGGCTCCTGTGTTGGAATCAGTAGAGAAAAATTAAGGCGCATATCATCATCTTCCACAAGCTCTTTCCCTGACTTGAAGTTATAAAGGTGGCTGTCAAATAATAAAATTCTAACAACACATATTTTATGTTCAATTATCTAAAAAATCACTTACCACATCTGCAACGACAACCAATGATGTTGACTCCTCAACAACCTTCTCAGCAGCACCAGGTTTTTAAAGTATATTAATCGCATCCTCTGTCATAGATTACAAAGTCGTCGCAGCATAACATCGAATTAATCAACTTCGTCAACAAACAATTGCGTACATTAAATCTATTAATAATCATCAAAAAAAATACTTTTTTCTAAACATAATGTATTATTAGACACATCAGTTGATTCTGATACTTGTCATTCTCGATATTCTTTTTGATTCAATAATGGTTCCACCACTGCTGCTTGGCTGAGCGATTCTAATTTTGTGTAGGCTCGTTCTTGGTATTCAGCTACTCTACGTTTGTTGTTGACTTCTACCGTTGCTTCTTGCTGCCTGAGTAGTTCTGACTTCTTACATTGTTGGGCAGACTTTGGATCTTGTCGTGGTACCGATTGCGCTTCTTCAGTTTGTGTTAGCCTCTCACTATTTGCCTGTCTTTTGAGCTTCCACTCGTACCGATTACGCTTCTTCAGTGAGGATTAAACATATTAAACATATATAACAAGGCTCAAATATATACTTACTTATTTCGTCTGTCTTTCGAGCTTCCACTCGTACTTAGTCTCATATGTATAGGTCTTCAATCTCTTCTATAAAGTCTTGTCGTGTGTGTGTCGCCTTTTTTCTTGTTGTTTGGGCTGTTGTTTTCTTCATTTTCCTAGATCTTTCTTCCGGGAACACCGGTGCAGCATCTGAATCTCCATTTCCTTCTACTCCTCCGAACGTTGCTCTTTCATTCTAAGCCAAACATAGGGAAGCCTCCACAACCTACCAGGGGAAGAACATTCAAGTTAGTACTTGCACACTAGTTGTTTAATACCATAAACAGGTACCATGAATTGTTTATGGTACCACAACATGGGAGGTCAATGTTTAGCAACATGATTGGAATTTGTTTTATAACAATATTTTGAATTGTTTGGAAATAGATTCAGAGAGTTGTTTGCAATTAAATTCAGAGAGTTGTTTGAAACTAGATTTTGAGAGTTGTTTGCAACTAGATTCAGATTTGTTTGCAATACATATATATTTCGTATCTCACCATCTCGCAGCTTGTCTAGCATTTTAACCATCCACGAGGTCGATGACTTGGACTAATCCCCACAATTTGAATAACCTTGGGCTCATGTTTGACTTTGCGAGGTTTAGCCCAATTGTTGTGTGCTCCATGACGAAGGGCTACATCGCGAAAATTATTATCATCGTGTGATCTATGTTAACTAATATTTAATTCAGAAAAAGTAATCTTACGAATAGAAGTGCAACGCAGACGATAATTATATCGGGGTTTCCCTCCGCAACACAAACCCTAATAGACTAGAGAAGCTTCTATAATAATGATCCAGACCAGTAATAGTTGCTTATTCTGCCGGGGTCTTCAAAACAATACAGCATATTCCAACCCATTACATCTCCTGTGACTGAGTAGAATAAGGTTGAACAAATAAACAATATCAACAGTCGAGCAACGTCCTCCAACTCATGCTCTCCCCTCAGCTGATGGCTTTGACTATATCTGCCTATAATACAAAGCACAAGATGCTATGTTAGTGCAATTTAACATCCTGCTTATAACATAAATTAGATTTATAAGTACCTTTATAGTGTTGTTCGATACAGTTTTAATATTTTTCGGTCCAACTTTTTTTTTTCACCCATGAAGTATGTTCTCATCATCCTTGAATTATTCTCCCTCCCCCTTCCTTCTACGTATTTACTGAAGAATGGTCCGGATTTTATTAAAGTCATTTCCTCTGTGTTGTGCTTAAGGACGAAAATGGTATTTACATCGTCGGTGGTTAGCTGCACCAGTTTTGACCTAAAATATAGTGTGTCTTCCTCGACCGAGAACGTCTCTATAATACACTGAATTAGTGAATAAAACTTGTTATTTGCTATATCCTCCTACTGGAGGTCGAATGAATCATTCAAAAGCGCGTAGAAGGGTGTGGTTCTAGTAGCTTCAATGTGGGAAGAGGTAATATGGGTCTTTTTCAGCAGATTCATAAGGCTTACCAATATGAAGCTGTAAAAGCTTGCTTTCGCAATCATATTGCCTATAAAAACTTTAATCAGCGAGTGTGTATAGCAAATAACTCTCATAAGGTAACTACAACACAACTCCATTAACCAATGACACTAATATAAGGCTTGTGGTGGTGACATTTTAATAACGGCAGTTGCTTGTTAACATATACGGCGAGTTGTGTGTGAAAAATTAAAAAGAGTGATTTGTTTGAATCATTTATATAGCGAGTTGTTTGTTACAACTATACATACCGAATTGCAAGCAACCCTTAGAAAGCAAGTTGTTTTGAAACAACAACAAACTAGTGTTCTATCCAATAAACTGCCAACATGCAAGTTGTATGTATATATGTATGATGAGGATGTGAATTATTCAATTGTACATGTTAAGAAAATGCGAGTTGTGCCTACTTTTCACATGGCACTATACTATTTTTGGGTACTAGTCGGTAATTCGGTAGGTGAGTGGGTATTTACTGGTACATATGTCTTAAAATATAATTTTTTAAAGATAAATTAGAATAAAAACTCTAGAGTTTAACTCGAATCTTAAAATAAAATTATATTTTAAACCGTAAAATTTAAAAATTGTAAAGTTTCAATTTATCTTAATAAAAACATATATTCTATGAAAACAATATTGTAATTTTAAAACGAAAAACTTAAAAAACTAAACTACTAATGCAAAAATAATAATAAAAACTTAACCTTATAATTTGTTTTCATAAAAAATATGTTTTCACACTAATTGTTTTTTAAAGTTTTAATAAATTGAAAAGTTTATATAGAAAAAAATTAAAGTTATAAACTTTCTTTGTTATAATTTAAAATATATGGTATAAAGTGAGATATAAAAATATTTTATTAAGTTTTTATTGATTCTCTCTTTATTTTTAGCTAAACAAATCCTAATAAAATTATTAGGAGACTAAATTAAATTCTAGATTTAAAAATTTACAAAACAATAATAATATAAAAACCTATATTTTCAAGTTTTTATAGATTAGTAAGTCTATATTGTGATAAAATTATAACAATTTATAAATTCATGGGATAATAATAGACTTAAAAACTTTCTGAAAAAAAATTTCATACATGTTGATACAATTCAACAAAAAGAGCACTTGGTTATTGTATCAAACTACCCATTCTCCTGCAATATAGAATCTCCCAAACATTTTTTTATTTCCCGTGATTTTTCTTAAAGTATATGATGCTACTATGCTGACCTCTTTATATCAAAATTGATAAAAAAAATGACCATTACTCATATGTTAAGAGTTTGGTTATTCGACTACTAATGAAGCTCACATCGGGACCATAATTCTCACAATTATATTATTGGCTATCTAAAAAGCTAGAAACAATGTCAAAATAAAAAATAAGAAGAAAATTCCAAGCACCGGAGAAAAGACTTTAAGGTAGCAAACAAAATTGGATGCATAAACTTCATTCCAGCAAAAAGAAAGTGTTACCTGAAATGGTGTCCTCCTGGCCCTTATTACCTTAAACTCAACACTGACGCTTCTTGTCAGCTTAATGGAGATTCGGGAGGTTGTATAATCATTAGAGATCACTCTGGTGAAATTATTCTGGGCTCTTCAAATCTCTATGGTAAACTCACTCCGATTATGGTTGAATCGCGAGCTTTGTTGGATGGTTTGCTGATATGCAAAAAGAAGGGTTGGTCGAAAGTATGAATTAAATCGGATTTAATGTTGCTGGTTAATCTGTTATCAAATGATAATTATGCATGGGTCTTGAAACCTATTCTTCAGTGTTGGAGATGCTTAGCATCAACTATGTCTATATCTAACATTTCGAGGGTCCAAAAAAACAATTTATTGGCTTACTAAATCGCTCTTGAAATGCAAGATGAAAACAAAAATTTTAAATTTTCAAGCTCCAAATCCTTTAAAAGCTATTACTCTTTTAGAAAGTTTGAACCTGGGTTACTTTAATCTTGAAGACTATATTACAGTTTAGATTTTGAATTATATTATGTACTTCTAATACCTTTGTTGATATCAATCTTTGTGTTGATTCCTGTGGTGTTTGAGAATAATCAATTCTCTTTACCTATCTGTACTATTCCTTACACTAACCAGGAAGCAAGCTCAGCTTGACACCAACCTATATTTGCTCCGCCTTTTTTGCAGGTACTCTAAGTTGAATGCAGTAATCCTTAGAAGATCCTTGGATTTGATTTGTCTTGAAGAAATTTTAAGCTTAATCTTCTCTACTATTTGCTTTCTGAATTTGGGGAGTTAACTTCAATTTAAGTTGTACAGTCTCTGCAAGTATTTTGATTTCCATAAGCTGAAGGTCTGAATCATCTGAAGAATCTCTTCTTTTCGTTGGATTTAGGTTGGACCAAAAGGAAAATTAAAATTTTCTTTTCGCACCATAAATTTGTATGAACTGTGTTAGACTTTTCTTTTTTGAAAGATTTTTGAATTTTTTATAAAGCCTAAAGTTCTTCAGCCTTCTTTTTGAATTTTTTTTATAAAATAAATGACTTAAATATCGTTTTTTGTGTTTAAAAGCATTAAATAATTAAAATAGTTTGCATAAAATAATATAGGGCATAGCCCGAGAAAACCTCGACAATCGACTATCGAAATTCCCTTGCGAAATAAAATGGAAAATAGTAAATCGATCCAATCATAGTAGAGATATAGGAATCTTCCAATACAAGTAATCAAAAGTATGTCATAAATGACTAGGCATCAGTGAGGGAATCCACAATCATCCAAGTGAGCAGAGAGAGTCGGGTCACGAACTGCACTCACCAAAGGTATCCTGCAAATAAAAGTAGAGCAATAAATATTAATTTTAGGAAGGCCACCTAGTCTTGGTGCCTTGGAATCTAAACCGAAGATCTGAAAAGATCCGGTGAGAAACCATAGAGGCGATGGCAGGAGGGGAACCAAAAGTTCTGAGATTCCTCTCCTTCCAGACATGGTAAATTACCGCGGCGAAGCAAGAATGCCAAATATGAAGGTTTTGAGATTGAGACCAATTTGACGCTTCACAAACCCAAGACTACCAACAGGAGGCGGTTAGGGGGAATCCAAGTTTAATACTAGCATGGGACCAGATACTCTGAGTGAAGCTACAGTAAAAAAGGAGATGAGAGATAGTTTCATTATCAGAGTTACACAGAGCACATACAGCTGGGACGTTATAAGCCCAACTGAGGATCTTGTCTTTGGTGACAAGCTTTCCCATGATAGCAAGCCATAGGATAAAATAATGACGAGGAAATATTTATTTATTCCAAACTAACCCGGCCCAACCTACTTTAGGGTTGGGCTGCTGAATGGCTTGATACGTGTCCTTGATGGTGAACGAAGCGCAACCTTGTTTCCCCTTCCAAAAGGGTATATCGTTGGAGTAGACGTTTGGTGGAGGGAGGGTGAGAATGATATTTTGAATTTCCATCAGGTTTGCGCGATTTTGAGCAGATGTTGATCGAATATTGGATGGCCATTGCCAAATTCCATTGAGGATGATATCCGAGACCTTGAGGTTTTTCCCGAGTCTAGAGTCTTTGATGATACTTTCGCCATAATGGGAAACAAGCGATGAAGGTAGTAACGATGGATCGTACCAAAAGGAGGTGCTCGAGCCATTACCAATTGCCACCCTACACAATTTACAAGCCAGAGGACGGAGACGCAAAATTTTCCTCCAAATCCAAGAGGGCGAGGATCCCAAAGGGAGATTCTAAAAATTATTATTTTTAATTTTTTCCATCTTAATCCAGTCACTCCAAATGGAGTGATTGTTATTATTGACAATAGACCAAAGGTATTTAAGGAAAACCGCCTGATTTCATATTTTTAGGTCGAGAATCCCAAGGCTGCCCTCTGATGTGGGCGAAGTGACCGTGGCGCAAGCTACTTTGGCCCCATGAATTTTCATGGCCGAGCCAGACCAGAGCAAGAGACGAAGATACTGAGACAATTCTTTGATTATCCTTGAGGGGAGGATAAAAACGGAAGACCAATAGACTTGACTAGTAAATAAGACAGACTTAATGAGTTGAAGTCTACTTGCATAAGAGAGATGCTTAGAGGTCCAAGATTCAATTCTAGAAGTGATTTTATGGAGAAGAGGGCGACAATCCGAGTGGGTTAGGCGGCTAGTAAGAAGGGGTACTCCTAAATATTTAACTGGTAGAGATCCTTCCAGGTATCCCATTAGGGTGCAAAGATTTACCCGAAGTGAATCACCCATACCGAAGAAAAAGATATTACTTTTAGCGGGGTTGACTTTAAGCCCTGAGAGAGTATAGAACTTATCTAGGGCTTCTTGGATAAGAAGAAGGGAGTTAGTATCTCCATGACAAAAAATCATTAGATCATCTGCAAAGCATAGATTAATTATTTTGAGCTTTTGACATTTCCAATGAAAACGAAATTTCTTATCTTGACTCTTCTTTTTAAGAATACTAGAGAGGACTTGCATGACAAGAACAAAGAAGAAGGGGGAGAGCGGGTCACATTGTCTCAGACCTTTTTTACCTTTGAAATTGCCATAAGGATCTCCATTAATATTTATAGAGTAAGAAGGAGAAGGTATACACTTAATGATCCAGGTGTTTTATCAGGGAATTGCTTCGCTGCGAGAATATCGAGAATGAGGTGCCATATGACATTATTAAAGGTTTTCATTAAATCGATTTCGAGGGCAACCTTTTTGTCTATTCGATTAGAATGGTACCCCTTCAAAATTTATTGGGAAAAAAGGATATTATTAGAGATATTCCTACCTTTCATAGAAGTCGATTAGGAATTTTCAATAAGATAAGAGAAAGAATCTTTAATTCTATTAGCTAAGATCTTGGAAATGATCTTGTAACTAACATTACAGAGCGCAATGGGTCTAAAGTTGGCAATCCTAGAGGGAGAGTCATTTTTAGGAATGAGAGCTATAGAAGTGGAGCTCTAAGAGGCCTCCAAATAATCGGAATGAAAGAGGTCAAGAACACCATTACAGATGTCTTGGCCAACAATACTCCAGTTGGATTTAAAGAAGCAAGAATTGAACCCATCAGGACCCGAAGCTTTGTTACCGTCAATACTGAATAGAGCAGATTTTATTTCATCGTAAGTAATCGCACGAGTCATAGTATCCTTATCCGTATTAGTAACTTCAGAGGTAAGAAGAGAAGAAACAGATTCAAGGCCTGGATAGCCAACAAAATGCCTACTACCAAGAGTCTTTTCAAAGTAGTTCACGAACACCTTTGAAACACTAGCCGTAATAGAGACAGTTATTCTTATCTCGTTAGAGATAAAAATAATCTTATTCCTATAAATAAGAGCTTTAATACTATTGTGGAAACATTTACTATTTTTATCACCAAGCTTGATCCAGTTCTTTCTAGATTTTTGTTTAAGGAAAGATTCTTCGTCTCTACTAATAAAGATAAAGGAAGATGACGAATCGCATTCTTACCGAACAAAGGAAGGATTGAGCGGATCACAAGCAAGATTGGTTTGGGCTTGAAAAAACATTTTTTGAGCACTCTCACCTCTGGGACTAATGTCACTAAATTCTTTTTGATTAAGGCCCGCAAGCACTGACTGCAGCCTAAAAAGTTTTTCAAAGACCAATCTCATCCCAGAAGAACCAGCGGGACTGTTCCAACTTTGATTAACTAATTCTTTAAAAAGCAGATGAGATTGACACATGTTAAAAAAATTGAACGGCTTTTTACGCTTAGGATAAGGGATTCATAGATTAAGCGTAACGGTTGTATGGTCAAAAGATATTAGGTACCCAAAGTGAGCAAACAAAATTGGAAATAAATCATCCCAAACAGGGTTGACAAGGACTCTATCAGGCTTGGATAGGATCGGATTGTCAGGCTGTTTATTGATCCAAGTGAAATGAAATCCAGAGGATCGGAGATCACTGAACTCACAATGGAAGCATCAATTATTAAAATCATCTATAGCTGTAGGCCAATTGTCAGAGGATCCAATACGCTCCGTCGGGTGACGAATGGAATTGAAATCCTCGAGCAAAGCCTAAGGAATGTGCTTGTCCATCATGGAAATGTTAGACAAGTCCTTCCAAAGGGAAGTTCCGTCTACAGCTTTATTGAAAGCATAATTTTTTTGTAAATCTAAACAAAGCATTAAGATTATGACATATAGCAGTGCAGTGAATAAACTGAGGAGATTGAGATTCTCTGGATATAATGATGACACTAGGGTTCCGGATAATCTAAATTCTACCTAGATGGTGAGAAGCGTGATTCGTAAGGGCATGCCAAAAAGGAACCATATTCCTAACAATAGAGTCTACTTTATGCAAATGGACCTTAGTTTTAACTAGAATTAATAAAGAGATATTGTTACTAATAATAAAATCAGTAACATCTTTTTATCTGACAGAGTCATTTAAACCCCTAACATTCCAAGAAGCAATATTCATAAAGTAGAGTACTTACAACGCTTTAGTCGATGGTCATGTCGGACGACAACTCTAAAATACCATTAGCCTTAACATCTGAGAGACAATGCCTTTTAGGAGGCGAGTAAACCTCCTCACCACTTTCCACCTCCTTAACTTCTTCAAGTGGATCAAGATGATGTCCACTACTTCGCTTCGGCTTAATTTCAGAGGGATCAGACTCATCCGAAGAGATAAAGGAGGAAGGAATTTTGGATGCTCTTTTTTTACAATGTCGGGAAGGGGCTCAAAGACAACACTATTTGCACATTAAGGGGAAGCCCTTGATATTCAAAATTTACCGTGATGGATTTTCCACTTATGTTGAAAGTGAGATCATAGCGAATTCCAGAACCTGCAGAAATCATAATGCAAATACGAGCAAAGCGAAGCTTTTCCATCATTTTCGTTTGATTGTCCACATACAAAGGAGTGCCTATCACTGATCCGATTTTGCTAAATCCCTTAGCAGTCCAAAGCTCCAGAGGCAGATTAAAAACCTTGACCCAGGTATGGATTTCTTTGTGGGGGTCTTTCGTAAGGGTGGAAAGAGGAGTCCACTTCTTGAGAATGATCAAATTCCCACCAAAGTGCCAAGGGGCCTGATCCAACACTTTTTTAACCATCTCTTCCGACCCAAATTTAAATAGAAAGTAACCTTCAGGAAGAGACTTAAATTCCAAGAGGCCAAATTTTCTCCACAAAGAATCCACATTGGCTTTGAGAAGAGTAAAGTTTTGGGGTTGAGAAAGGAAATGCCCCGATAGACAAGCCTTCTATAAATCTGGTGGGCCTATTGCCGACTCATTTAGAATAAAATCTACTTCATCATGTTCCATATGGTTGAGACTAATAACCAATGGAGAGCGGTTATCAATATGTCCCGCAACAATACTAGCATAGGATGAGGTAGGGTGAGAATTGGATCGAGATTTCAGCCCGAATGAGTTAGAATTCGCAGAGGGGGAGATTGAGACCGTTGACGGGACTTTATCGATTTGGGCCAACTTATTCAAGAACTTCCTTCCCTTAGGGCCTTTCCCGACATTACAAATATTTCGAATAATGGAATATGGCTTATAGGAAGAACCAGCTCCAAGTAAACCTTTATCTTTATTTTGCACCAGCCCAACAAATGAGATAATTTCAGTTTGACAACCAAACTTAGAAGGCTGACCCAACCAACCAGATTGGTGGCCCAAAAAAGCCCATCAGAATGCTGGCCCCAATTAATTCCATCACTTTTTTTACCCGATAGACCAGGCCTCTAGCCCAAACGGATACCAACATTCTGACCCGGTGAATCAAAAGGGAGACTACTCTTGCAAGCAGATATCTGGCGCAGCATTTGAATAGATTTTTTGAGGTCTAAAAAGTCTTGAAGGTGACCCGAATTGGTACGGGTCTGATTTCCAACAGTAAGAGAGAGAGATCGATAACCTAGAAAATCAGTACAAGAGACTAAAGGATTGCTCATGGAGGAGGGGATTTTTCTCTATGAATCGAAGGAGAATTCTCAGCCAAATTTCCTAGAATGGATTCATTAGTGGTGGGGATAGAGCTGATCGAGGAGCGTCAGGCAAACCCAAATCGAACCCTAGTAGAATCTAGAGAAGGGAGTGAGATTTTGGGTCCAATAGGATTAGGCCTAAGGTTATTAGATTGAGTGAGGCTACATGATGGAGGTTTTCTTTTAATCCTTTGACACATAACAACACGAAGACCTTCAGTGATTGAAGCGAGGAGCTCAATTGGGTTATCCCTGATTGAGGTTACCAAATTGTTGTAGAGACAGGTCGATATAGAGGGTAACCTCGAGCCACCTGAGGGAGATTCCATGAGAGAAACAGGGGAGAACCCAGAAGCAGAGGAGAAGTCCAGAGAAGGGAGCTCACGAATCGGTAGCACAGGTGGAGGTAAGTAATTTTCATCTTAGGTGAGGCCACATTATGAAATATTATGTGCCCCTGGCCAGACTCTATATGGTGTCTGGCCAAGGCTAGAGTATTTCTTACATACTCCTTATGTTGAGAATTAATGCAGTGGTTATTGTCTTTTTCCAGGGCTGGAACAAAGGGAATCAGGCCAACAAAGGCAGTCGACATCGAAGGAGACTGAATGACATTTGGTGAAGGAGGTAAGAGGGGCGCTGGGAAGGAAACCAGAGAAGAGGAGAAGCCTTCAATGCAAATGGGTAAAAAAGAACCCATTTTTCCTGATGGCTTAGCAGGTCGAAGCGAAGCAGGAGAGTCCATAGAATACAGGTACATACACAAAATTTTCAATCTGGTTCTTTGAGATTTTGGTTTGAAAAAGAATGAGTTGCTGATTGATAATCTAGGGTAAGATGGCTTGTATGCTAAATAGGCGTTGGGGGGTTACTTAGTAGTGGAGGGGGCTCTAGGTAGAAGAATAAGATGGTTGGGGAAGGGCGCTTGAGTCAAGGATTTAGAGACAGGGGAATAACACAAAATGTTGAGACTCGACATTGAATTAGGGCAGAGAAAGTTGGAGCTTAGGAGAGACCAGGGTTGTAGGTTTGAATAGAGCTTTAGGTTAGACTTGACATGGGAATAGATAGAAAAGAAAGTATAACCAAGGAGAGGGAAGTAGCAGTTTGCCAAAACTAGAAGAGAGAGGGTAGAAGGGCATGAACGGTGCTTTTTAGAAATGCAGTAAACCAGGGGAGGACCGTTCTACAAGTAATTAGGAATTCTAACTAGGAAAGAGCTTTGAACCAGCACCCAGTTAGATAGGCTGTAAAAAAATATGTCACTGCTGCGAATGGGGTAAACCAATTCTAACTTGAAAAATACCCAAACCTGGGTATAGAAAGGGTTGAAGGTTTTTTGAATGCCTGTTTGATTGATGGATTGCGAGAAAGAGACAACCCTTTATCCTTAGGGTATATAGAGAAGGAATGCGAGAAAGAAATGTTGAAGCATTTTGGGGTTGGATTTGGCAAGAGGTGACAATCTGATTCCCAAGGAGGAGAGGGATATATACTTGTCAATGAAGTAATCCTGCACTTACCATCAAGAATACATCAAATGATAGGCTTGTATACTTGGGAAGCTAAGTTGGGTTCCTTGAAGGGATAGGTCAAGCTTTGGTACATTAAATAAGAACCAGGCAAGATGGACAAAGAAAGGGTTCTCTAGCAAGGATAGAAGACTGTGATAACCCCTAGGTTGTCCCATCGTGCCTATGCCAGTAGAAAAGAATCCTTGAAGAATATAAGGCAGTGTCATCACTCATTGCACCAAGATGCCTTCATTCCTGCCATGGAAAAGAATGATGAAACTAAATTACCGTTGAGCTAAGACTAAAAGGAGACAGGAGAGAGGAAAATGTAAGTACGTATTTAATAAAAAGTAAAACAATTTCATTCGAATTTAAAATAGTTTTTCTATCTATCAAAAAAGAATATTTTATAATTATTATTATTATTATAATAATATACATCAGTGATGGTTAGATGGACATATTTCAAGATGCTTTAACATCATAAAGATTATAAAATGATATAATAAAAGAAAATCAATATTTTCGAAATATTATATTAATTATTTAATGGATAAGAAATCAGTTCATCGTATAATTTTTTTTTAATGATATATAAAGGTAGCGTCAACCGGTGCCCGTAGCCCACGTCAAAGAAGCATTTAATGGTTTACTTTTTGAAAAAATTGTTTTAGTTTGTAGTTACTGTGTGTTTTTAGTTTTCTAGTTACAGTGTTTGTTACTCCATTGGTTTTTTAATACGCTAAGTTAACTGCTATAAAAACTATTTCAAAAAGTAAACCTTTAAATGCTTCTTTGACGAGCCTACGGGCACCGGTTCGGTCTGGGTTTTGATAGAACTGAATCGGACCGCTAAGTTTATCGGTTTGGGTCGTACTGGACCGCTAAACTTTCGGTTCTAATTTTTGGAACCGGATCGAACCGCTAAGCTTTCGGTTCGGTCTGGTCTGGTCTTATTCAGTCCGGTTTGGTTCCGGTTCCGGTTCGGTCCGAGTTTGGTCCGGTTCCATTTCGGGGTCACAATTGTTTTAAAAATTACAACTAAATAAAAACGAACAGCCATTCCAAACAAATGTATAGATCCTATAGAAACGGATTTTTCGAGCTTTACTATGATCGCTTCAAGATATATTTGAAGGATATATTAAGTAATCAGTCTAAGATATTTTTGGAGAGAGTGATCAGTCAAACATTGTAAAGAGAAAAGTTGTGAAAAGTAAAAGTAAAAGTCAAGATAATTATTGATTTTATTCTTAATAAATAGTTCACCTATTTATAGTAGAGATAAGTTCCCACTCAACCCACATGGGTGGTTTTGTTGGATATTTCATGCAAAAATTACACTACATACAAATTCATTACCCTTCATGTTTCTATTTTATTAAAATATAACTTACAATATTATATATTTTATTTTATTACATAAATTTATATATAGATCGGATGAATCGTACCTTTATCAGTAGTCCCTCTAGTCCTTGCGAAGAGATCTGAGGGAATACTAGATTTAGTGTCTCTTCAGATGTTATTGTTCCTTCAATTTTATCTCTCATAAGTGTTTTTATCCTTGTAAACTGTGCATCGCATGGTGTCACTTCTTCGACATGTTTTGACAACTGTTGAAGTCATTTAACTTCTCACTAAATAACGGTTGAGGTTTTGAGCTTACTTCTATAAATTCAAAACCGCATTCTCATAAATCACTATTACTAATTCAATATATAGGGAGATAGAGCTCTATTTCTCCCTCCACCGTGAAACCTAGTTTCCAGATACATTTTGTTAGAAAATTACCATTCCGGTTAAAGCTCCATTCTTATCTCATTGCTACATTCACCATCACCACGTAGTTAGGCGAGCATTCTTGATTGATATAACTTCACTTTAATCTTGTTGTTGTCCCTCGTATATGTTTAGGATTAAATACACTTGGGATTGCTTGACTATTTCTCAAAGGACTGAGGAGAGAGAATATCCTAGGATAATATCTCAAAAACCTATATAAATTTTTCAAACTTTTTCCTACGGCACTTGCCCTCCAATAAATAAAATTTATGAACCACTCAATCCATAATCTTCTTTCAAATTGTTATCCCAGAATTGATAAAACCTAAATACAAAAGCTTGTTTAAAAAAACCTACCCGAATATCCTAGTTCATTGCAATAGGCGATACCAACGACAAACTTATATCCAAGAAAATACATCACTTATATAGATCGAAAGAAGAAAAGAACAAAAGTATCAAGGTTGATCCGATTCCGAATGGATCAACTGTAATCAAATCGGATTCACTGATGGTCCATTCAAAAAATATATATTCCTCTGTCGGAGTCTTCTAACCCCAACGACACAAAATCAATCATGCACAAAGCTCTTTCCCAACTACTTGGAGTAGTGTGTGCATGTTGGTAATGTATGAGGATTAGTAAGTTTCCACGAGTAAGTCTGTGAAAATGTTTATATCAGGTAAGATAGTGGAAGTTCGGTCGAATGGGTTATTGGCGCTATACATTGGGGTCAACCACCCTTGTTGGATAGTAAAACGAAGAGAGATGAACCGCATGAGAGAAAGGGTCTCTCTGTTGTTTTCGTTGTTCCCGATAGTCATTTCAATGTTGTTTTAGTTTCGGTTTATTTTTTCCCAGAGCGTGAATCATAACTGACGATAAAGAAATGATGCACAACATATTGAGTCCTGCGGTCATAACATGAGCACATGTGAGGTTCGAGTTTTGTATATTAATCCATCATACTTTGAGTTGTTTACTTTTATCAATGTGAGGTGTTTACATTACATTAAGGAAATGAGACTTCTTTATATAATAAATTCGATTTGTTTACTATATACATTGCGAGTTGTTTGCATTAAAATATTGAGTTGCGAGTTGTTTATATCGGAGATAACGAGTGTTTTTTGTATATTGAAAAAATAATTGTGAGTTTTTTGGTACACATATTGAAAATTGGGTACTTATCGTTTAAGAAATGAGAGTTGTTTGTATGTCCTTCCTATAAGTCTTCCATGTATATTACCCTCGACCATTTGCGAGTTCTTTGGTTTTTTAACATGTGAGTTTTTATGTGAGTTGCTTGGATACGACAATCCTCGTAGTTATTTGTAATTAAAATGTTGACATTGGTATGTACACCAATATAAGGAGTCGTTTGTAAAATATCGAGCAAGTTGTTTGCAATTAGATTCATAGAGTTGATTTACGTTCAACGAGTTGTTTGAAACGAGGTTCAGCGAGTTGTTTGAAACGTGTTTCAGCGTGTTGTTTGAAATTAGATTCATATAGTTGTTTGAAATTAGATTCAGAGAGTTCTTTGTAATTAAAATGCACGAGTTGTTTGGATATTAAACCACTCCTATTACACTAATAAAATTTTATACAACCTTCATGCACTCAAGCCTTCTAAAAACATACTACCATCATTAGGGTTGGTGAGTTTCCTTGCAAAATAAAAAGCATGAACAATCAGTCATCACCAGAGGAGTCTTCTTCTTTAGAATCCTATGCACGTTCGTCGTCAACATCTTCCTACAGGTCCTCCTCATCATCTTCCTCCATCTCATATGCCTTTTCCGACGTACCAACATCTTCCTCTCCCCCTGTCTCTTCCATCTTCATTTTCCGGTTTGGAACTTCATTCAGTTGAGAGTCAGCCACCAACTCAACTGACCAAGAGTCAGTAGAGAAGTAATCGAGAGGACATTCCAATACAGAGGCTAGGCTATTGGGGGCGTCACCAGAAAGGTTAAGTTGAAGCTTTTTTTGGTCGTGATAGAAGACCACGAGTAACCTAATGAACCGAAACTACACATGGTAATTGGAGTTGAATATGTTATGATTTCAAATTTTTAAAAACTTTATTTTTAATTACCATGTGGTTACTATTACTTATAGGCAAGGATGGAGTCCTATTGAGATTGTACTGGTGGCTATGGTAATGATGAAAGCCTTATCAGTCAAATCAACACTAAATTAGCTTACGTGATTAGATGGCTTTTTGTGTGCTCAATGCATATACCGGTTACCAATGCACACACTTTACTCGTTTTGTATTCATCAAGTTTTTGCGAGTTGTTTGAACACATCAAAATATTAAACTGCGTGTTGTTAAGTAATTAAACATGCTATCAAGTGAGTTTTTTTATTAAAACATTTCGCGAGTTGTTTGTTCTGAGATCAATGGTGAGAGTTGTTAACTGTTATACGAGCGCGAGTTGTTTGGATATAAAGTACTTATTTGTAATATAGTTACAAATAAGTACTTTTGGCCAAAATAATATAGTTATTTGCGATCTTATTTTATAATATAGTATCGATATTATAGTTACAAATAGTTACAAATAGTTATTTGCGATCTTATTTTATAATATAGTTATCGATAATAATAGTAATAATATATTTTTATCTAAGAGATAATAATTTTATGATTTATTTATACTAAAGGATTAAAAAAATTAAATCGTCCATTATAAACTAGATTTGTTAATACTTTTCTCAGTATTGAAAATATTACAAGTCCCAACATACAGAATATCCTACATTAGATTTAAAAACTTTTGGCCTAAATGAATTGGACTGCAAATCCTGGAATGACGGTTCGACCCCGTCCTTGGCCTCGGGGTCACAATTGTTTTAAAAATTACAACCAAATAAAAATGAGTAGTCATTCCAAACAAATGTATAGATCCTATAAAACGGATTTTTCGAGCTTTCCAATGATCGCTTCCAGATATATTTGAAGGATATATTAAGTAATCGGTCTAAGATACTTTTGGAGAGAGCGATCAGATTGTTAGAGAAAGAAAGCGAGTCAAGCATTGTAGAAAGAAAAGTTGTGAAAAGTAAAAGTCAAGATAATGATTGGTTTTTATTCCTAATAAATAGTTCACCTATTTATAGTAGAGATAAGTTCTCACTCGACCCACACGGGTGATTATGTTGGATGTTTCATGCAAAAATTACACTATGTATAAATGAATTACCCTTCATGTTTCTATTCTATAAAAATATAACTTACAATATTATATATTTTATTTTATTACATAAATTTATATATAGGTCGGATAAATCTGGTTCGGATGAGTCGTACCTTTATTAGTACTCCCTCTAGTCTTTGCGAAGAAATCAGAGGGAATACTAGATTTAGTGTCTCTTCAGATATTACTGTTCCTTCAATTTTATCTGTAACAAGTGTTTTTATCATTGTAAACTGTGCATCTCATGGTGTCAATTCTTCGACATGTTTTGACAACTATTGAAGTCATTTAACTTCTCACCAAATAACGGATGGGCCTTTGAGCTTACTTCTATAAATTCAGAACCGCATTTTCCTAAATCACTATTACTAATTCTATAAATAGGGAGATAGAGCTTTATTTCTCCATCCACCGTGAAATCGAGTTTCTAGTTACATTTTGCCAGAAAATTACCATTATGGTTCAAGCTTCGTTCTTATCTCACTGTTACATTCACTATCAGCACGTAGTTAGGCGAGCAATCTTGATTGATATAACTTCATTTTAATCTTGTTGTTGTCCGTTTAGGATTAAATACACTTGGCATTGGTTGACCATTTCTCAAAGGACTGAGGATAGATAAGCTGTTATGATAATATCTGACAAACCTATACAAATTTTTCAAACCTTTTCCAACGACCCTTGCCCTCCAATAAAGAAACAGAGTGAACCACTGAATCCATAATCTTCTTTCAAACTATTATCCCAGAATTCATGTACCCTAAATCCAAAAGCTTGTTTAAAAAACCCTACCCGAAGATCCCAGTTCATTACAATGGGCGATACCAACGACAAACTTATATCCAAGAAAATACATCACTCATATAGATGGAAAGAAGAAAAGAATAAAAATATCAAGGTTGATACTCCCGGAATGGATCAACTATAATCAAAGAGGATTCACTAATATGGTCCCTTAAAAAAAAATATTCCTCCGTCGGAGTCTTCTAACCCCTACGGCACAAAATCAATCATGCACAAAGATCCTTCCCAACTACTTGAAGTAGTGTGTGCATGTTGGTAATGTATGAGGATATCAGTAAGTTTCCATGACTAAGTCTGTCAAAATGTTTATAGCAGTTGAGGTAGTTGCAGTCCGGTCGAATGGGTTATTGGCGCTACACATTAGGGCCGACCACCCTTGTCGGATAGTAACACGAAGAGAGATAAACCGCATGAGAGAAAGGGTCTCTCTCATGTTTTCGTTGTTCCCGATAAGCATCTCCAGTTTTGGTTTCTTGTTTTCCTAGAGCGTAAATCATAACTGACGATAAAGAAATGGTGCACGCCGTATTGAGGCATGCGGTTTCATCACCATTCGTCAGAGGCAGGTAATAGCTAGTTGCACCCGAATAATAGGACAAGCGAGATCTCTGACATGCCCAATGCACTACATATTTTGGTATATCGAAAAAAACACATTTTCACCAAGAATGGTAGCTTGGGAGGAAGTTCTTGTTGGAAGATCAAAGCGGAACAATGTTCTTTGTTAATGTGTGATAAAAAAGATGGGAAGTTTTTAAAAGAGTAGTAGTTTCTCTCTCGAAACAAGTAGTTATTTAGTTTAAACTTTACTATAACAAGTGTATAGTTTTTGTTTTATACTAAACATAAAACTTTAATTTTCATTTTAAATATCATAAATACATTAAAACAAGGGAAGTAACATCTAAATTACTCACTAAACAATTATACTTCCATCACATATTCAACTTTCCTTTTATTATTACTTAATACCGATCTCAACTATCTATCTCACATTTAACATCCAACCTTTTTTAATACCCTAAATAGCCTCTACCCAGTATATAAGTCAAAAACTCCGGTTTATCCGTTTTTTAGTTTTCTAAACATTTTAAAATAATAAGCTTCTAACTACCTTCACCATAAGGCCAACAAAAACCAACAAAAACCAACAAAAAACCTCATATTCAGGTGATTGGCTAGTTTAAGGTTAGTATATTTATGTAATCTCTATATAAAATGCATCTAACTACTGTTTTTTAGGTTATACTAGGAAGCCAGACATTTATCGACGCTTTATGTGCTCTGTTTCTTTTCATTCTTTTGGTTTTAGTAAGTACCGGTCGGCTAACTACTTGTTTTGTGTTATATCTTTTGATTTTTGGGTTAAGCCATGTGTTTGCGGAGTTTTTGAGCGAGTATAACCTACGTGAGTGTAATTCCAGGTTTTATAAAAAATAATCTATAGAACGAATGTTCATTAGGGAAATTGAACAATATAATCGTTGTTTAACAAGTTGTATATTGTTTTTAGTGTACTAGGATTATTTTAGGGCTTGAACCAATATATCAATTCGACATTATTATTGGCCAGACATGACTGATAGAGGATGCGAATTGTTTGAACGAGGATGTCAATTGTTTGAGTTTTTAACATGCTGAAGATGTGAGTTTTATGTTTTATATTTTGTATATGAACATGCGAGTTTTTTGCACTCTACAAATGTGAGTTGTTTTTTGCTGACTTAGTGAGTTGTGTTCCTGATTAAATTAGAACCTGAGATTTGTATACACTATTGCGTGTTCTTTGTATAATAGCAACAATGCGACTTGTGTATATTACATTGAGAAATTGGGAGTTGCATTGATAACATTTGATATTGCAGGTTGTATTGCTAATTAAAATAGAAGTGAGAGTTGTACACTATTGTGTGTTCTTTGTATAATATTAACAATACAGGTTGTGTACCTTATATTGAGAAATTGGGAGTTTGCTTGATAAATTCGATATTGCGCGTTGTATTGCTAATTAAAATAGAACTGAGAATTGTGTACACTACTGTGTGTTCTTTGTATAATATAAAAAATGCGAGTTGTGTACATTATATTGAGAAATTAGGAGTTGCATTGATAACATTTGATATTGCGTGTTGTATTGCTAATTAAAATGGAATTGAGAGTTGTTTACACCATTGCGTGCTATTTATATAATATCAACAATGCAAGTTGTGTACATTATATTGAGAAATTGGGAGTTGCATTAATAACATTGGATATTGCGAGTTGCATTGCTAATTAAAATAGAGTTGAGAGATGTACATTATTGCACGTTCTTTGTATAATATTAACAATGCGAGCTGTGTACATTATATTGAGAAACTGGAAGTTACATTGATAACATTTGATATTGTGCGTTGTTCAATTAGAGTATTGAGAATTTTTCATTTACAGTATTACGAGTTATTTTTCATACTAACTTACCTATTGGTATTTTTATGCCACGTGACTGCTTTATAATTGGTCAATACATGATAAGGTATGTCTAAAACAAGAGTTTTTATTTTCAAACATGGTCAACAAACTGCAGTTGTGCCTTTCACAGAGTTTGAAAACTTTCAAAGTATCCAAGATTACGTGGAGAACGGATGGGAGGCGCTGGTCAGAGGTAACTACATTATAACCTACTCATGCGGGGATCACATGAACTATTTCTTTAATAATGAGAAAGATTTTGTTGATTTAGAATTGTATCGTAATTTGGAGCGTTTAAAACAAGTTAGTTTTGTCATAGAACAATAAGTCTTTGATAAAGGTTCTGGTGATAATGGTTCTGGTCAAAAGTGTAAACAACTATCATAAGTTAGGGAGAACCATCTCATAATCAACTAACTATCAGGGAGAGTAGTAATGGTACAGTTAATTCTGATCAGAGAAAAAAACAACTTGCTACTACTTGTTGGGCTGATGCTATCATAGGTGTTGGTCAAGCTTTTAAAGAACGTGTTGCAGCTCTAAGGTTATTTATATGCCGATATGCTTTAGAGTATGGTTTTTATTTAAAATACATGCACAATACAACAAACAAGATAACTGCTTATTATGAAAATAAATTCGCAAACGGATGCAAAGGGAAACTTTATGCATCAATTGATTCCAGCACCAGCTTAATGATGATTAAGTGGTATGTTACGCACCATATTTGCAGTCCCATTTTCTCCTAATAACAAGAGAGGCATATGCATTTGACATCAGATTTGATTGCGGAGGAAATTCATGATTCCGTCCGGACATGCCATTTGTTGATACCCAAATCATACAATCATATGTCAAACAAGATTATGGTTTAGACATCTCCTACCGTCTGTCATGGAATGCTTTATAAAATGCAATGAGGGGAGTTTTTGGAGATAGTTCAAGTTCTTTTAGTTTACTAAAGGGGTACTTCAAACGACTGAAGAGCCATGATATTACTACCGACTGCTAGTTGGAATTATCAACTGGACTTCAAACGTTGTTTTATAGTATTTGGTTTATGTCTTCAACGTTTCCATTCATGTCTTCCGATGTTGCATGTCTATGGACCCTTCTTAACCAGCAAGTATAAGAGTGTATTGCTATCTGTCGTACGAAAGGATGGCAATAACAGTTAATTTCATGTTTTTTTTATAATTTGATGAATTACGAGAGTTGTGTAAAAATTATAAAATGCAATGTGAGTTCTTTGTTAACACATTGCGAGTTCATTATTAACACAATGCGAGTTGTTTATTGTAATATTTCCATGCAAATTGTTTGATTATATTTTGTAAACGAATATTACAGTTCTGACTTTACCAAATGCGAGTTGTGTCCATTGTAATATAACGTACCACGAGTTGCTTTATAACATATATAGCAGGTTGCTTTCTAATATAGATTGCTAGCTGTTTGGATTAGAGTATAACGGTATCACGACAATCGAATTTGCGGGTTATGTATACCATTTGACCATGCTTGTCTTGTATTTCAGGACTATTCCATGTTACATTTGGTATCGTCAGTATTGAGGACTCTGAAAATTGGTTGTGGTTTTTGAAGTGTTTGAAACCTCATTTGTTGGAGCGCCAAATCACATTTATTTTGGACCGTCATTCTGGTTTCATTAATTCTCTTTCTGTCTTGTATCCAAACTATCATGTGTATTGTTATTTCTATCTTGTTCAGAATTTGACATATGCTTTGGATCAAACTAACATACACTATAAGTCTAGGATGCTATGTTACTTCAATCGATGTGCTTATGCTCCATCTCAAAATCTATTTAATGATATACTAACAGATTTTCTATGTGAAAAACTTTCTTGAAAATTTACTTTCGGATAAGTATGCTCAGACATTTTATAAAGGTAAACGATACAAGGCTATGGCTTCTACTACGACCAAATTTTTGAACACATAGATAAAAAAAAATGCGGCCTACCCATTGTTGAGTTGATTGATAAACTTAGAGTCTTACTTATGACTTAAGTTTCAAAAATATACCAGAAGGGGCTAAGTTGGAATACTAATTTATGCCCCGATTATGAAAAAAATGTAATGCATACTGTTGAAAAATGTCAAACTTGTGTAGTCCGGAAATCTAATGGTTTTTAATATGTTGGATTTCAAATGTTCTTACGGTGCATGACAGCAAGAGTGTTTTCCATGTCCTCATGCTTTAGCGGCAATATAGTCTACCCAGCAAGACCCTCTTACGATAATAGATTCGTTCTTCACGGTTAACAATTACAGTTTAAGTTAGTCTTTCAACATACCAACAATAACTGATTTCTGCGAAGGATCAAGCTCTAACGACTTGTCAGAGCTAGAAATTCTGCCTCGAAACATGAAAAAAATGCCCCGCAAGGACTACGAAAAATCGAATTCCTTCTAGAGGAGAAGCGAAAACCAAGCAGTTGAGGTATGGCCGTTGTTTGAAAGCAAGTCATAACATGAGGACCTGTGAGGTTCCAGTTTAAATATCGAGTTGTTTGGTATATTAATCCATCATACTACGAGTTGTTTACTTTTATCAATGTGAGGTTCTTACATTACACTAAGGAAATGAGACTTTTTTTGTATATTAAATTCAAATTTGATAGTTGTTTACTATATACATTGCGAGTTGTTTACATTAAAATATTGCATTGAGAGTTATTTGTATCTGAGATAACGAGTGTTTTTTGTATATTGAAAAAATAATTGTGAGTTGTTTGGTACACATATTGAAAATTGTGTCCATACCATTTAAGAAATTAGAGTTGTTTGTATGTCCTTCCTATAACTCTCCCATGTATATTACCCTCGACCATTTGCCAGTTCTTTGGTTTTTTAACATGTGAGTTGCTTAGATACTACAATCCTTAGAGTTATTTGTAATTAAAATGTTGACATTGGTATGTACATCAATATAGCGAGTTGTTTGTAAAATATCAAGCGAGTTGTTTGCAATTAGATTCATAGAGTTGATTTACATTCAACGAGTTTTTTGAAATGAGGTTCAGCGAGTTGTTTGAAACGTGTTTCAGCGTGTTGTTTGAAATTAGATTCATATAGTTGTTTGAAATTAGTTGCAGAGAGTTCTTTGTAGTTAAAATGCACGAGTTGCTTGGATATTAAACCACTTCTATTACTTCGTAAAGTTTTTACATTAATAAAAAGTTTATACAAAAATATATTACAAGCCCATAACAACCTTCATGCACTCAACCCTTCTAAAAACATACTACCATCATTAGGGTTGGTTAGTTTCCATGCAAAATAAAAAGCATGAACAATCAGTCATTACTAGATGAGTCTTCTTCTTTAGAATCCTATTCACATTCGTCGTTAGCATCTTCCTGCAGGTCCGTCTCATCATCCTCATCCATCTTATGTGCCTCTTCCGACGTACCAACATTTTCCTCTCCCTCAGTCTCTTCTGTCTTTATTTTACGGTTTGGAACTTGATTGGGTTGAGAATCAACCACCAACTCAACTGACCCAGAGTCAGCAGAGAAGTAATCAAGAGGAAAATCCAATACAGAGGCTAGACTATTGGGGGGTATCACCAAAGAGGTTAAGTTAAAGCTTCCCTTGGTCGTGATGGAAGACCATGAGTCATCTGATTAACCGAAACTAGACATGGTAATTAGAGTTGAATATGTTATGAGTTGAAATTTTAAAAAAGATTATTTTTAATTACCATATGGTTACAATTACTTATAGGCAGGGAGGGAGTCCTATTGAGGTTGTAGTGGTGGCTATGGTAATGATTAAAGACTCATCTGTCAAATCGAAAATAAATTGGCTGACGTGATTAGATGTTTTTTTGCGTGCTCAGTACATATACCGGTTACCAATGCACACACTTTACTCGTTTTGTATTCATCAAGTTTTTGCGAGTTGTTTGAACACATCAAAATATTAAACTGCGTGTTGTTAAGTAATTAAACATGCTATCAAGTGAGCTTTTTTGTTGTAACCATTTCACGAGTTGTTTGTGCTGATATCAATTGTGAGAGTTGTCAACTGTTGTACCAGCCCGAGTTGTTTGGATATAAAGTACTTGGAATTTTGGGATTTGTGTTATAGGACGAACCTGAGTGTTGTATTCAATTACCCATAGTTCTTTCAAGTTAGTTGCAAAATGTTATACATTGCATTTTTTAAGGGAAAAAAGAGATATGTATAGCAAAAAGACCTGAGATGGTTATGTTCGTGCTGATATATCTACACAAAAAATTCCTACCAATATATCTACCAATATATGTACAAAGATTTCCACATCAAAAAATGAATCCTAGTAATTGTTTGTGTTTGCACCATTTAGGAAATAATAAAACATTTCAGATCTGATATGTCTTACCATCTTTTCTGGGCAAGTCTTTGGCACACAACCTTTTCAATAATGTCTTTGGCAAATCGACAAATGAAAATAATGCAATCGATGCTGCCTTGTCTTTGTTGTGGAATCCCTCTGGCATTTTTTACTTTATACCTAGTTTTTTACGGAGGTAAGTATCTTTTTTCGACACAATATGCCAACTGTTTATAAGATTTTATAGCAAGTATCAGATAATCATAAACAGGTGAGAGTTGCTTTGTATATACAGCTGATAGTTGTCTAGTAACAGCATGAGCGAGTTATTTACTAAAAACATGTGAGAGTTATTAACTAAACACAATCGAGAGTTGGTTTTAAATACGATACCATGAGTCATTTTCAAAATACAATAGAAGTGATTTATTTAGTATATAGGTGAGAGATGTTTAAAAAAGTACGAGTTGTTTACTAAACACAGATGATAATTGTTTTGAACTAAGATACCGCGAGTTGTTTTGAAAATACAAGAGAAGCGAATTGTTTGGAATTCAATTCATATTATGTGTCTTAACGAATCCGCCGAGTTATTTTAAAACATGATACCGAGAGTTGTTTAAAACACAACTAAAGCGAGTTATATGTACCATATCAAACAAGTTCATTGTGATTAGATTTAGAGAAATGTTTTCAATTAGATATATCGAGTTGTTTAAAATGTGATTCGGTGAGTTGTTTGCAATTAGATCCGCGAGTTGTTTACATGTTTTTCGTGAAATATGCAAAAAAATTACTTGTTGTGTGGTTCGTTGTATTTTTATTAGTAGGCAGGATAGGATTGTAGTTTGTTGTCGTCCTTGCATCTATATCAATAATAAGAAAGGTACAATGGTTCATTGTATCCTTATTAATAATGCAGACTAGTGCGGAATGCATTCAAATAAAAATATACTACAATGGGAACTGCGAGTTGTTTGTAGTTTATATCTAAACTTACCGTAGTGTGGCCAGAAATTTGTATGGCGCTGTATGTGGCCCAATGGACACCTTTTGATGGAAATTTATAATCTACTTTGGTAAGAATCTTGAGAATCCAAGCGTCAACAATCTAACAAATGAAAATTTTAAGATTAGTATAATGAATACCGAGTTGTTTTGAAAAAAGATGCGAGTCTCTTGTAATACGAACCCAGTGAGTTGTTTTGAAAATACGATACCCAGAGTTGTTTGAAACACAACTCGAGCGAGTTGTATGTAACATATTAAGCGAGTTATTTATAATTAGATCATATAGTTGCAACATATATTTGAGAGAGTTGTTTGTAATTAGAATTGTTGTATGAGACATTAATAAACATACGTCATCAAGTGATACTGCAAGACTTTTATACCATACCTTGTAGTCTAGGTCCAAATCGTAAGCTAGAGCCAACACTTCACTCACAACCACGTTAAGTCTGTAGGTAAACCAGGACATTGGACAATACCATACTTCCGGATCTTCCTGTTCTTCTTTTGTTTTAACTATAAGGAATTTTTCGTATACACTGACATCGATCAGCTCCATTGTTGGTGTAGTCTTTAGCCAATCAGTGAGACGTACCTCTGGAACTACTCCGGATCTTGTAAAAAACTTACCTCTTCCACCGACTCATGTGTCAGGCTCACTAGAGAAAAATTAAGGCGAATATTATCCTCCTCTGCAGTCTATTTCCTTGACTTCAAAATTTAAAGGTGGTTGTCAAATTACAAAATTTTAACTACACACATTTTATGTTTAATTATTAAAAAATCACTTCCCACATCCGCAGCGACAACCAATGACAATGAGTCCTCTATAACCTTCTCAGCAACACCGACTTTATAAAATCTATTAATCACATAGTCGTATCTTAATGCACTTCAAATCCACTTACAACTTCACGACTTTCAATATTCATCAGTCCAGATTCTTTGGTTGCCACTTCTTTCTCATGATCATCTACCTCATTCGCTCTATATTCTTCGCAATCTCCTTCCTCTTGCACATAACGTACGAGAGGTGATTCATTCATATGTGTCTCCGTAAGAAGAGACTAATCTGTTTCTGTCTTCTTTAGAGGACTCAAACATGTCGTTGCCTCCTCTCGAGGAGGAGACTTGTCTGTCTGTCTCTCTCGTCTGTCTGTCTCTGGTGTCTTCATTAACTATTTTGGTCTTTTAATAAATGGTACATCTGCCGTCTTTTCAGGTACTACCAATTTTATAGGATAATAAGCTGTATCGTCTACGACTATCTCTGGTACAACAGATGGTACCGGTACATGTGAATGGTTTCCATAATCGTCATTCTCCTCCTCTAGTACTTTATTTACCTTTTCAGCCTTCTGTATTTGCCCGTCCTGATTCAGGACCTGTTCCTGTATTTTAGATGGCACAAGTGCCTGCATTACGGTGGACCCTGCTTCTGTTGGTAGTACCAATAGCTCTGGTTCCTTCTACTTGGCAGGGCTTCTAGTGGAGCAAAAAGGCAGCGAGACAACATTGTGAATTTGTTGTTGTTCAAGTACCGCTATCTTTGCCCGTAAGTCTTCAATCTGCAATAAGAATACCATAAGAATTATAATTGTTTTTAGTGAGGATTAAACAAATTAAACATATATAACAAATTAAACATATATAAAAAATTCACCTGTCTTTCGAGCTTCCACTTGTATTTAGTCTCATATGTATAGGTCTTCAATCTCTTGTATAGAGTCTTGTCGTGTGTGTAACTTTTTATCTTAGTTTTTGGGCTGCAGTTGTATTCATTATCCTAGATCTTTCTTCCGGGAACACCGGTGCAGCATCTGAATCTCTATTTCCTTCTACTCCTCTGAATGTTGCTCTTTCAGCATAAACCAAACATAGGGCATCCTCCACAACCTATCGGGGGAAGAACATCAAAGTTAAACTTGCACGCGAGTTGTTTAATACCATAAACAGATAGCGTGAATTGTTTGTGATACCACAACTAGGAGGTCAATGTTAACAACATGATTGCGATTTGTGTTATAATAATATTGTGAATTGTTTGGAAATCGATTCAGAGAGTTGTATGAAATTAGATTCAGAGAGTTGTTTGCAACTAAGTTCTAAAAGTTATTTGCAACTAGATTCAGAGAATTGTTTGCAATACATATGTATTTCGTATCTCATCATCTCGCAGCTTGTCTAGCATTTTGACCATCTACGACGTCGATGACTTAGACTAATCCCCCACGATTTGAAGAACCTTGTGATCATGTTTGACTTTGCGAGGTTTAACCCAATTGTTGTGTGCTCCATGAAGAAGGGCTACATCGCGAAAGTTATTATCATCAAGAGATCTATGTTAACTAACATTTAATTAAGAAAAAACAATATTACGAATAGAAGTGCGACGCAAACGATATCTCTATTGGGTTTTTCCTCCGCAACACAAACCTTAATAGACTAGAGAAGCTTGTGTAATACTGATTCGGACCAGTAATAGTTGTTTATTCTGTCGGGTTCTTCAAAAAAATACAGCATATTCCAACCTATTACATATCCAGTGACTGAGTAGAATAGGGTTGAACAAAGAAACAATATCAACAGTCGAGCAACATCCTCCAATTCATGCTCCTCCCTCAGCTGATGGCTTTGACTATACATGCTTTTAAAATCCAGCAATACATGCTATGTTTGTGTAATTGAACATCCTGCTTATAACATAAATTAGATTTATAAGTACCTCTATGGTGTTGTTCCATACAATTTTCATATGTGTCGGTCCAACCTTTTTTTGTTTCACCCATGAAGTATGTTCTCATCATCTTTGAATCATTCTCCCCCTCCCCTTCCGTCTACGTATTTACTGAAGAATGGTCCGGATTTTGTTAAAGTCATTTCCTTTTATATTGTGCTTAAGGCCGGAAATGGCATTTACATCGTCGGTTGTTAGCTTTACCAGCTTTGACCTAAAATGAAACGTGTCTTCCTCGACCGAGAACGTCTCTATAATACACTGAATTAGCGTATAAAACTTTTTCTTCGCTATCCTCTTCTACCAGAGGTCGAATGAATCCTTCAAAAGTGGATAGCAGGGTGTGGTTCTAGTAGCTTCAATGTGGGAAGATGTAATATGGGTCTTTTTCAGCAGATTCATAAGGCTTACCAATCTAAAACTGCAAAATCTTGATTTCACAATCATATTGCCTATAAAAACGTGAATCAACAAGTGTATATAGCAAATAACTCTCATAAGGTAACTGCAACACAACTCCCTTAACCAATGACACTGATATAAGGCTTGTGGTGGTGGTATCTTAATAACGTCAGTTGTTTGTTAACATATACGACGAGTTGTGTATGAAAAATTAAAAACAGTGATTTGTTTGAATTATTTATATAGCGAGTCGTTTGTTACAACTATATATACCGAATTGCATGTAATCCTCAGAAAGCGAGTTGTTTTGAAACAACAACAAACTAGTGTTTTATCAAATAAACTACCAGGATGCAAGTTGTTTGTATATATGTACGATGAGGATGTGAATTGTTCAATTGTACATGTTACGCAAATGCGAGTTGTGTCTACTTTTCACATGCACGTCGGGGGTATTTTTCTCTAATTTTTAGGTTGTTGTATCAAATGGCACTATACTATTTTTGGGTACTAGTCAGTAATTAGGTAGGTGAGTGGGTATTTACTAGTACTTATGCCTTAAAAAATAATTTTTAAAGATAAATTACAATAAAAACTCTAGAGTTTAACTCGAGTCTTAAAATAAAATTATATTTTAAACCGTAAAATTTAAAAATCGTAAAGTTTCAATTTATCTTAATAAAAACATATCTTTTATAAAAAAAAATTGTAATTTTAAAACGAAAAACTTGAAAAACTAAACTACTAATGAAAAAATAATAAAATCTTTAACCTTATAATTTGTTTTTATAAAAAATATGATTTCACACTAATTTCTAAAAAAAGTTTTAATAGATTAAAAGTTTATATAGAAAAAATTAAAGTTATAAACTTTTTTGTTATAATTTAAAATATATAGCATAAAGTGAGATATAAAAATATTTTATAAAGTTTTTATTGATTTTCTCTTTATTTTTAGCTAAACAAATCCTAATAAAATTATTAGAAGACTAAATTACATTCTAGATTTAATAAATTTACTAAAACAAAATTAATATAAAAAGCTATATTTTCAAGTTTTTATAGATTAATAAGTCTATATTGTGACAAAATTATATTATTTTATAAATTCAAGGGATAATACTAGAATTAAGAACTTTCTGACTCAAGCCATTATAAAAAAGATTCACAAGACTTCTAGCAACTTTAACTCAGAAGATTCTATCATTTGGAAGCTATCCGAGGATTCAAATTTCAACACAAATAATACATGGAATCACCTGAGAAGCAAGCATAACATATCCAATGTGTTTGGCAATATATAAAATTTGGTAACTTGCAAAAAATTCTTCTTTATGGCATGGAAAAACCTTTATAATTTCATACATGTTGATACAATTCAGCAAAAAGAGCACTTGGTTATTGTATCAAAATACCAATTTTGCTGCAATATAGAATCTCCCAAATATTTTTTTATTTCATGTGATTTTTCTTGAAGTATATGGTGCTACTATGCTGACATATTTATATCAAAATTGACAAGTTTATGATCATTGCTTATATGTTAGGAGTTTGGTTATGTTCGACTACTTATGAAGTTCACGTCGTAACCATAATTCTCACAATTATATTATCGGGTATCTAAAAAGCTAGAAACAATGTCAAAATTAAAAATAAGAACCAAAGTCCAAGAATTGGAGAAAAGACTTTAAGGTAGCAAACAAAATTGGATGCATAAACTTCATTCATGCAAAAAAAATCCATGTTACCTAAAATTGTGTCCTCCTGGCCCCGATTACCTTAAACTCAACACTGACGCTTCTTGTCAACTTAATGGAGATTGGTGAGGTGGTATAATACTTAGAGATAACTCTGGTGAAATTATTCAGGGCTCTTCAAATCTCTATGGTAAACTCATTCAGATTATGGTTGAATCGTGAGCTTTGCTTGATGGTTTGTTGATCTGCAAAAAGAAGGGTTGGTCGAAAGTATGAATTAAAACAAACTTAATGTTGCTGGTTAATCTGTTATCAAATGGTAGTTATGCATGGCTCCTGAAACCTATATTTCTGTGTTGCAGAAGCTTAACATCAACTATGTCTATATCTAACATTTCGATGGTCCAAAAAAAACAGCTGATTGGCTTACGAAATGAACCTTGAAATGCAAGATGGAAACGAAATTCTCAAATTTTCAAGCTCCAAATCCTTTAAAAGCTATTACTCTTTTAGAAAGTTTAAACATGGGTTACTTCAATCTTGAAGACTATATTACAGTTTAGATTTTGAATTAGATTATGTACCTCTAATCCCTTGGTTAATATCAATCTTTGTGTTGATTCTTATGGTGTTTGAGAATAATCAATGTTTTTATCTATCTGTGCCATTCCTTACACTAACCAGGCAGCAAGCTGAGCTTGACACCAACCTATATTTGCTCCTCCTTTTTTGCAGGTACTCTAAGTTGAATTTAGTAATCCTTAGAAGATCTTTAGATTTGATTTGTTTTGAAGAATTTTAAGCTTAATATTCTCTACTATTTACTTTCTGAATTTGGGCAGTTAACCTGAGTTTAAATTGTACAGTTTCTGCAAGTATTTCGATTTCTAAGAAAATTAAAATTTTATTTTGGCACACTAAATTTATATGAATCGTGTTAGACTTTTCTTTTTTGAAAGCTTTTTGAATTTTTTGTAAAGTCTAAAATTCTTCGACCTTTTTTTTGAATTTTTTTTTATTAAAAAAATGACTCATTATCGTGTTTTATAAAAAATAAGACAATTTCATTCGAATTTAAAAAGCTTTTCTAACTATCCTAAAGAGAATATTTTATAATAATAATACTAATGGTAATATACATAAGTGATGGTTAGATTGTTATATCTCATGATGCTGTTGAGAATGTATATTTCCCAACAGCGTAAATATTATAAAATGATATAATAAAAGAAAATCAATGTTTTCGAAATATTTTATTAATTATTTAATGGATAAGAAATCAGTTCATCGTATAATTCTCCTTTCAATGATATATAAAGGCATTTAATGGCTTACTTTTTGACGTGTATTAAAAACCAATGCTGTAACTAGAAAACTAAAACAAATATTTCAAAAAGTAAACCATTAAATGCTTCTTTGACGTGTCACGGGCACCAGTTGACTACCTTTTAAAATTTATTGTTTTTATACCATTATTATTATTTCTTATTGTAATGTTAACTACTCCCTCCGTCTCATAATATTAGTCGTTTAAGAAAAGTAATTATGACTTTGAAAGAAAAAAAAAATTTGATTGGTGGAGTTAATAACTTAGGCAAAAAGTTAACTATTTTATTGGTTGAAAATGGAATACATGTAATAATACTGCATTGGAAAACGAGAACTACATATATTATGAGACAAAAAATCTCTTCTAGAAAGACGCATATTATGAGACAGAGGGAATATTAATTATGCATTCAATCTATTAATAGTTTGGATTTTTTTTATAACGGAAATCATACAAATAATTATAGTTTTAAGATTTTAATTTTTCAATTTAAATATCATAAATGTGTAAAACAAAATTATAATATTCTTTTTAAAAAGTAAATTACAATAAAAGCTTTATAGTTTATCTCCACTTTCAAAATAAATATTATATTTTAAATCCTATCATTTAAAAATTTAAAGTTTCAATTTGTCTCAATATAAATACTATAATTTATAATAAACAAAATTGAAATTTTGAAAAAATATATTAAAAGACTACACTATTAATGCAACAACAATAAAATTTTAATCTTATAATTTTTTGTTTATAAATAAATATATTTTCACACATTCACATTTTTTTTTCAATTTTAGAAGACTAAAATTTTACACGATAACAAATTAAAATTATAAGAACTTTTCGCTATAATTCAAAATATTTGATTTAATCTGAGATTTAAAAATATCTTATAATTTTTTTATTAATTTTTGTCTTTATTTTTAACTAAACAAACCCTAATAAAATTATTAGGAAAGTAAAAAATTACATTTTAGATTTAATAAATATGTAAACAAAAATTAATATATAAAAACTATTTTTTAGGTGTTTATAGATTACTGAGTCTAAATTGTGATAAAAAATTAATATATAAAAACTATTTTTTTAGGTGTTTATAGATTATTGAGTCTAAATTGTGATAAAATTGAAATTATAGGATGATATTTTGAGATTTGACTTAAATTATACTCCCAAATTGATTTTGGTTTATCCCTAACTTACAGCTAATGTCATTAATTCCTAACTTTCTCATCCATTCTATATTTATATACTAGCAAGAAAAGTCTTGAAACAAAAATACAATGAAATCGTCCATCAAGTTAACTTTCTTACTTGCATTTTTAATTATCACTATTGTTGGTACGTCTCTCCTCTCATTAATCCTATTTTCGTTTGCATAAACTAATGTCATAATTTACTATCATTCTAGCAAATAGAGCAACCATATCTGAAATAATACTGTTTAATTCAACTTTATTGCAGGATTAAAAGCGATGCCAAGTTTTCATGTGAACAGAGGACCAGTGGTAGCGGCTTGTCAATCTGATGCAGATTGTACCAAGACACAGCATGATTGTACCGAATGCGACAAAGTTTGTCGTTGTATTAACCGAGACTGTGATTGTGTACCGGAGTAAAATATCTATACAATGTAACAATAAGTTGTGATCTTATTTTATAATATAGTTATCGATAATAATAATATATTTTTATTTAAGAGATAATAATTTTAGAATTTATTTATACTTAATGATTAAATTTTTTATTTTAAATCGTCGATTATAAATTGGATTTGTTAATAATTTTCTCAGTATTTAAAATATTACGAGTCCTAACACGTTAAACTATTTTTACTCTTAATACATTGTGGTACAACCTACATTAGATTTAAAAACTTTTGGCCGAAACAAAATAAAGGTCCATAATTTTTCATGGTGTTTTTCACAATCTTTTTAAAAATTACAACCAAATAAAAACAAGTGGTCATTCCAAACAAATGTATAGATCCTATAAAATGGATTTTTCGAGCTTTACTATGATCGCTTCCAGATATATTTGAAGGATATATTAAGTAATAAGTCTAAGATACTTTTGGAGAGAGTGATTAGATTGTTAAAGAGAGAAAGCGAGTCAAGCATTCTAGAGAGAAAAGTTGTGAAAAGTAAAAGTCAAGATAATGATTGATTTTTATTCCGATTAAATAGTTCACCTATTTATAGTAGAGATAAGTTCCCACTCGACCCACATGGGTGGTTTTGTTGAATATTTCATGCAAAAATCACACTACATACAAATTGATTACCCTTCATGTCTCTATTCTATTAAAACATAACTTAAAATATTATATATTTTATTTTATTACATAAATTTATATATAGGTCGGATAAATCGTACCTTTATCCGTAGTCCCTCTAGTCCTTGCGAAAAACAATCTGAGGGAATACTAGATTTAGTGTCTCTTCAGATGTTACTGTTGTTTAAATTTTATCTCTCAGGAGTGTTTTTATCCTTGTAAACTATCCATCGCATGGTGTCACTTCCTCGACATGTTTTGACAACTGTTGAAGTCATTTAACTTCTCACCAAATAACAGTTGAGCTTTTGAGCTTACTTCTATAAATTCAAAACCGCATTCTCATAAATCACTATAACTAATTCTATAAATAAGGAGATAGAGCTTTATTTCTACCTCCACCGTGAAACCCAGTTTCCACTTACATTTTTCCAGAAAATTACCATTCTGGTTCAAGCTCCGTTCTTATATTATTGTTACATTCACCATCCCCACGTAGGTAGGCGAGAAATCTTGATTGATATAACTTCACTTTAATCCTATTGTTGTCCTTCGTATATGTTTTGGATTAAAAACACTTGGGATTGGTTGATTATTTCTCAAAGGACTGAGGAGAGAGAAGTTGCTAGGATAATATCTGGCAAACCTATACAAAATTTTCAAACCTTTTCCTATGAACCTTGTCATCTAATAAAGAAACATAGTGAACAACTCAATCCATAATCTTCTTTCAAACTGTTAACCCATAATTCATATACCATAAATCCAAAATCTTGTTAAAAAAAACTTACCCAAAGACCACAGTCCATTGCAATGGGCGATACCAACAACAAACTTATATCCAAGAAAATACATCACTCATATAGATCGAAAGAAGAAAAGAACAAAAATATAAAGGTTGATCCTCATCTGAATGGATCAACTGTAATAAAAGAGGATTCACCGATGTTCCCTTCAAAAAAATATATTCCTCCGTCGGAGTCTTCTAACCCCAACGACACAAAATAAATCATGCACAAAGATCCTTCCCAACTACTTGGAGTAATGTGTGCATGTTGGTAATGTATGAGGATAGCAGTAAGTTTCCACGACTAAGTCTGTGAAATTTTTTATAGCAGGTAAGGTAGTTTCAGTTCGGTCGAATGGGTTATTGGCGCTACACATTGGGGCCAACCACCCTTGTCGGATAGTAACACGAAGAGAGATGAACCGTATGAGAGAAAGGGTCTCTCTATTGTTTTCGTTGTTCCCAATAAGCATCTCGATTGTGTTCCAGTTTCAGTTTCTTTTGTCCTAGAGCGTGAATCATAACTGCAAACATTTTTTTGTTTCACTCATGAAGTATGTTCTCATCATCCTTGAATCATTCTCCCCCCCCCCCTTCCGTCCACGTACTTACTGAAGAATGGTCCGGATTTTGCCTAAAGTCATTTTCTTTGTGTTGTGCTTAAGGCCGAATATGTCATTTACATCGTCGGTTGTTAGCTTCACCAGCTTTGACCTAAAACAAAACGTGTCTTCCTCGACCGAGAACGTCTCTATAATACACTGAATTAGCTCATAAAACTTTTTCTTCGCTATCTTCTCGTAGCGGAGGTCGAATGAATCCTTCAAAAGCGCATAGAAGGGTGTGGTTCTAGTAGTTTCAATGTGGGAAGAGGTAATATGGGTCTTTTCAGTAGATTCATAAGGCTTACCAATCTGAAGCTGTAAAATCTTGCTTTTGCAATCATATTGCCTATAAAAACTTGAATCAGCAAGTGTATACAACAAATAACTCTCATAAGGTAACTAAAACATAACTCCCTTAACCAATGACATTGGTATAAGACTTGTGGTGGTGGCATTTTAATAATACCAGTTGTTTGTTAACCTATACGGCGAGTTGTGTGTGAAAAATTTAAAACTGTGATTTTTTTGAACCATTTATATAGCAAGTTGTCTGTTACAACTATATATACCGAATTGCATGCAATCCTCAGAAAGCGAGTTGTTTTGAAATAACAACAAACTAGTGTTCTATCTAATAAACTAGCAGGATGCAAGTTGTTTGTATATATGTACGATGAGGATGCGAATTGTTCAATTGTACATGTTACGCAAATACGAGTTGTGCCTACTTTTCAAATGCACGTCGGGGTATTTTTCTCCAATTTTTAGGTTGATGTATCAAATGGCACTATACTATTTTTGGGTACTAGTCCGTAATTAGGTGGGTGAGTGGGAATTTACAATACTTATATTTTAAAAATATTTTTTTTAAAGATACATTACAATAAAAACTCTAGAGTGTCACTCGAGTCTTAAAATAAACATTATATTTTAAACCGTAAATTAAAAATCGTAAAGTTTCAATTTATCTTAATTGAAACATATATTTTTTATAAAAGATATTGTAATTTTAAAACGAAAACTTAAAAAACTAAACTATTAATTCAAAAAAAAAAAATTAACCTTATAATTTGTTTTCATAAAAAATATGTTTTCACACTAATGTTTTTTAAAGTTTTAATTGATTCAAAAGTTTATATTGAAAAATTAAAGTTATAAACTTTTGTTTGTTATAATTTAAAATATATGGTATAAAGTGAGATGTAAAAATATTTTATAAAGTTTTTATTGATTTTCTCTTTATTTTTAGCTAAACAAATCCTAATAAAATTATTAGGAGACTAAATTACATTAGAGATTTAATGAATTTACAAATAAAAAATTAATATAAAAAACAATATTTTTAGGTTTTTATAGATTAATAAGTCTATATTGTGATAAAATTATAATATTTTATAAATTCATGAGATAATAATAGACTTAAGAACTTTCTGACTCAAGCTATTATGAAAAAGATGCTAAATACTTCTATCAACTTTAACTCAGAAGATTCCATCATTTGGAAGCTATCTGAGGATTCAAATGTCAACACAAATAATACATGGAATCACCTGAGAAGCAAGCATAACATATCCAATCTGTTTGGAAAAATATAAAATTCGGTAACTCATAGAAAATTCTCCTTTATGGCCTAGAAACTCATGTATAATTTCATATATGTTGATACAATTCAGCAAAAAGAGCACTTGGTTATTGGATCAAAATACCAATTCTGCTGCAATATAGAATCTCCCAAACATTTATTATTTCTTGCGATTTTTATTGAAGTATATGGGGCTACTATGATGACCTATTTATATCAAAATTGACAAGTTTATGACCATTGCTTGTATGTTAAGAGTTTGGTTATGCTCGACTACTTATGAAGTTCACGCCGGGACCATAAATCTCACAATTATATTACCAGTTATCTAAAAAGCTAGAAACAATGTCAAAATAAAAAATAAGAAGCAAAGTCCAAGCATTGGAGAAAAGACTTTAAGGTAGCAAACAAAATTGGATGCATAAACTTCATTCCAGCAAAAAGAAAGCCCTTCTACCTGAAATGGTATCCTCCTGGCCCTGATTACCTTAAACTCAACATTGACGCTTCTTGTTAGCTTAATGGAGATTGAGAAGGTGGTATAATACTAAGAGATCACTCTGGTGAAATTATTTAGGGCTCTTCAAATCTCTATGGTAAACTTACTCCAATTATGGTTGAATCACGAGCTTTGTTGGATGGTTTGCTGATCTGCAAAAAGAAGGGTTTGTCGAAAGTATGAATTAAAACGGACTTAACGTTGCTGGTTAATTTGTTATCAAATGGTAATTATGCATGGCTCCTTAAACCTATTCTTCACTGTTGCAAAAGCTTAGCATCAACTAGGTCTATATCTAACATTTCGAAGGTCCAAGAAAAGCAACGGTTTGGCTTACTAAATGGACCTTGAAATGCAAGATGAAAACAAAATTCTCAAATTTTCAAGCTCCAAATCCTTTTAAAGCTATTACTCTTTTAGAAAGTTTAAACATGGGTTACTTCAATCTTGAAGACTATATTACAGTTTAGATTTTGAATTAGATTATGTAAAGTCTAAAATTCTTCAACCTTCATTTTGATTTTTTTTTTAAATGACTCATTATCGTGTTTTATAAAAAGTAAGATAATTTCATTCGAATTTAAAATAGCTTTTCTATCCATCCTAAAAAGAATATTTTATAATAATAATAATGGTAAATACATTAGTGATGGTTAGATGGTTATATCTCATGATGGTGTTCGAAATGTATATTTCCTAACACTCTAAAGATTATAAAATGATATAATAAAAGAAAATCCGTATTTCCGAAATATTTTATTAATTATTTAATGGATAAGAAATCAGTTCATGGTATAATTTTTTTTAATGATATATAAAGGCAGCGTCAACTGGTGCCCGTAGACACGTCAAAGAAGCATTTAATGGTTTACTTTTTACGTGTATTAAAAAACCAATGCAGTAACACACACTGTAACTAGAAAACTAAAACAGTTTTTTCAAAAAGTAAACCATCAAATGCTTCATTGACGTGTCACGGGCACCACTTGACTACCTTTTAAAATTTATTGTTTTTATACCATTATTATTATTATTTTAGAGGAAAGTATCCCTAAATACCCACTCAAGTATGAAATACCAAAATAGTATCCGCTTTTGGACTAGTTTTATAAAATACCAAGAGCCATATTTTGGACAATTATACCCTCTAAGGTATAAAATGGGTTGTTTGGTTGAAACCCACTTTTTTGCACCTTCTAATCTGAATTTTGGGTTCCAATTCCCTCCACTTTCACATTTCTAAATTTGAAGAGAGAGAAACACGTATTTTCTCGAGAGAACCCAGAAGACGTTTTCGAACCCAAACCAAAACCTTTCAACCGACGACAAGTAATCGGCCACAAGTAACCGGCGTGCAGTTCCGATCAATGAACCGAACCGGAGACTACCGTTCAGCACCTACTCCGTCGAGCCTCCTACTCTGTTGAACCGAAACAAAACTTCTACGACTGAACCGACTTCTGTAACCATTCCGGCCACCCAAACCCGTCAACAATACGGAACGTTCCGGGCACCGTAACTGCATCGACAGCACCATCGTCCGCCTCCGTCTCCGTCGAACATGTACTTTTTTCGTCGCCGTCTTCCCTATTCTCTGTGCTTGATATTGGGTATTGTTTCCTTTCTGTAAACCCCAGAAGGGATTTGAAGATCGAATCATGTCTCTGTTCTAGCTTTACTTGAATCCTTAACCTGCATAAAAGATCTGGTTTTTGTCTGAACCTAGTCTTTTTGTGTAACCTGTAACATACAATATGGTTTATTGTGCAATCATTTCCTAATAGCAACTGATTTAAGTATCTTGACCCCCTTTGTTATTAAGCACCTTGTAGTGATTTGAATTGAAAATCGGGGTTGAATCTTGTTTGTATAGCTGCTTAAAGTTTAAAAAATGTCATGATGTTCCCTGTAATAACAGTTTCATTGCTTCATGTTTTTACAGGGCTTATACTTGTTACTGGAGTATCCTACATAATGACTTGCTTCCCTTTCTTATCGCATAAAAGGGGTGATTCGACGATACGGGAATATTCAGATTTTGAAGGAGATTTACTCAGACTATTAGACTAGTATTCTCGTATCTATCAGACGTTTACTCAAGTATCTATCAGACTAGTATTCTCGTATCTAGCAATGTCTATGCGTCTTATCTATCAGACTTATAATCAAATATCTATCAATGTTTGTATTAAATATCTATCAGACTTATTATCGAGTATCTATCAATCTACATATGTCGTATATAGCAACTACAAAGTGTTGTATCTAGCAATGTCTGTATTACATATCTATCAGACTTATTATCGAGTATCCATCAATGTCCATATGTCATCCAGAGGATTCTGATTAGGTTTAAAGAAGTTCATGCAATTTCCTTTCATTATGTTTTTGTTGTTGTTGTTTGTAATGTTTTTTATGCTTCGATGGACTTATAACTTTCACCAACCCTCTGAGCAGTTTGTTTTTAGAGAGGGTTGGTGTATTTGGAAGATGTAATGCATTAACTGATGTTCTATTAATGTTATAGTTTTATTAGTATTTGTGTAGTTTTATCTTAAAAATTTTGGCTAAGATTTGAATGAAGCAGTTGTGTGAAGCAGTTGTAATGGCAGTTTGGATTCACAATCACAATTTAGTTATAACTAATCTATTAAAACTAAGTAAACCTTAAAATCGCAGACAAAACTTGCTGTATCTAGCAATGTTGGATATGGCTGATAGGAACTTCTAGTAACTGGAATGTAAATCAAACTTAACGCCTCAAATAAATCAATGCCAATCGCAACCACAACACAACATATCTAGCAATATCGATGTCATATATCTATCTTCAATCTACGAGGCTATAGTAGTCGTGAATCGCAGCCTCTAGTAAATTCTGAGATGAAACACTAAGGGGAGATGAAACACTAAGGGGAGAATCTAAAGTACCTACCAAACTAAATATAACTAAGTTATCAGATGGATGTGAACCTTAAAATCGCATACATAAATTGTTGTATCTATCAGATGTATACTCCAGGATCTATCAATGTTATATATCGTGTCTATCAGACTGTTGTTCACGTATCTAGCAATGTCAATATATCGTATCTATCAGATTTATACTCAAGTATCTATCAATGCAGATGTTTCGTGTCTATCAGACTATTGTTCACGTATCTAGCAATGTCAATATATCGTATCTATCAGATTTATACTCAAGTATCAATTAATGTAGATGTTCCGTATCTATCAGACTATAATTCACATATCTAGCAATGTTAATATATCGTATCTATCAGATTTATACTCAAGTATCTATTAATGCAGATGTTCTGTATCTATCAGACTATAATTCACATATCTAGCAATGTCTTGCAAATAGATAACGAGTATCTAGCGTTGTAATCTCAGCGTATCAATCAATTTAGACATTATATACGATAAGAATCATCCAATCAAATAGACATAGTACATATCAATGTTAACAGTATACAAAAATATAAGTCAAAAGATAAGGAGTACTTATCTCTGAAAATCAAAATGTTACTAATAAATTGGGAACACAAGTTCAGAACGGAGCATCACATGACCTCTTATTACTAGACTAGCAATGTCAATATATTAGTATGCTCCTGTTAGGGTATTAGAGACTAGCAATGTCTTCCTAAGTATCCATAACAATGTCTATAACATTGTATATGTTTTGAGTTGATGCTGCATCTGTCTAACAATGTGTCCCTTCATATCTAGCAAGGTGTTCCTTCATATCTAGCAACGTGTTCTTCATATCTAGCAACGTGTTCTTCATATCTATCAGGGTTAATAAAATCAATATCCTCCAAATGTAAACCGCAGTAATGAAGTAAATGCATCATCTGCTCCATGACGATGTTCACCATCTCATAGCAAACCCTGTCTTAAACGTAGTAGAAAGCAGGAAACGAAAACTGGAGTTATAAGTATTCAAACTTTCAATTTTTCGAACAGGTGAAACGCGAGAAAGACTAACCATCCCATTCAAAGTCATTCCAGTAACTGTTATCGCCCCATGACCAAGCTCCGATCCCAACCCGGGACACTTTCAAATCAGAAGCACCCAGTTTGACTTTATCTTCTTCTTCCTTTTTGGCAAACATTTATATAAAAAACATATATGAATATACTCCATAACCGAAGTTCTAATTCGACAATTAATTTCGAAAATAATAAAAATATAATAAAACTCATTACCTAAACAACATTCAAATCTCTCCATTTTTGTTGTCCTGTGTCGTGTGTTGTCTTTGAATCAGTTTTTGTTTGCTTCACTTACTCTCTCCACCAACAAACTCCCAGCTTCTTCATCAGCTTGCTCAGTCCTCCTTTGTACCTCTTTAGCTTTCAAAGCTTGAAGCTTAGAATGATTATAATACCCAACACCCAAAAACGCAAGACCATACCCAAACAGATTCAACAGAGTCACCGTATCCTTAATCACCGACCACGAAAACGCAATCAGCAACCAATCCTTAACAACACCAGCCACATTCATCGTCAAAGGAGAGGTTTTACCCACCAACAAGAACACAGCAAGGTTCAAAGCGAAAGCGCACAACGAATTCGTACCGAATATCACGAAATCAAAAGTGAAAGTAGATGTATCCCTTAGAATAGGAAGCTTCACAAAGATCCACGGGAAAAACAAGAAGACAAAGCAACATGGAGCTACGTAATAGAGAGATGTAATCGGGTTAAGTGTTATACCCTTCGCGTTAAGCAAGATTTGAATCATGACCAACCGTGTGGCTTCGAACGCCATGGCACCAAGTTGTAAGATGACTCCCCATGTGTCGAATCTAGCTTCGCCGTATGCGGCGACTGCGATGCCGAACGAGATCGAGAGCATGTTCATCATGGTGTCGGATTTAAAGGCGTCTTTCTTAAGCAAAATGCCGATCGTTCCGGTGGTTTGGGGAGGTCGAAGGTAGTTCTGATATTTTGGAAGGGTTAAAAGAGAGGGTTAAGAGAGAGAGGGTTAAGAGAGAGAGTGTGGAGGCTGCTTCAAAATTCAAAATTCAAAATTGTTGGGCTGAAAATACTCATTAATATTCAAAATAAGGCTTATATACTAGGTTAAGGGTAGTTATGGTATTAAAAAACAATTAGGTCTTGAAATGGAATTGTTTTATTGAGATGGGTTTTAAGTGAGCATTAACCCCTTTTTGGGTACTATATACTAATATGTTTGGCCAATAGGTACTTAGGGTGTCATTTCCCTATTTTTATTGTAATGTTAACTATTAATAATGATTTGGATTTTTTTTATAACGGAAATCATACAAATAATTATAGTTTTAAGATTTTAATTTTTCAATTTAAATATCATAAACACGTAAAACAAAATTATAATATTCTTTTTAAAAAGTAAATTACAATAAAAGCTTTATAGTTTATCTCCACTTTCAAAATAAGTATTATATTTTAAATCCTATCATTTAAAAATTTTAAAGTTTCAATTCGTCTCAATATAAATACTATAATTTATAATAGACAAAATTGAAATTTTGAAACAAAAAAATTAAAAGACTACACTATTAATGCAACAACAATAAAATTTTAATCTTATAATTTTCTGTTCATAAATAAATATATTTTCACACATTCACATATTTTTTTTCAATTTTAGAAGACTAAAATTTTATAGGATAACAAATTAAAATTATAAGAACTTTTTGCTATAATTCAATATATTTGATTAAAGCTGAGCTTTAAAAATATCTTATAAAGTTTTTATTAATTTTTGTCTTTATTTTTAACTAATCAAATCCTAATAAAATTATTAGGAAAGTAAAAAATTACATTCTACATTTGATAAATACGTAAACAAAAATTAATATAAAAAACTATATTTTTAGGTCTTTATAGATTACTGAGTCTAGATTGTGATAAAAATGAAATTATAGGATGGTATTTTGAGATTTGACTTAAATTACTCTTTCAAACAGATTTTGGTTTATCCTGACTTACAGCTAATATCATTAATTGTTAAAGGTGTGTAACTGTTTACAAATAAGATTATAAATAGTCCAGCGCCTTTGTAACTTTCCCATCCATTCTACATCTATATACTAGTAAGAAAAGTCTTGAAACAGAAATACAATGAAATCATCCACCAAGTTAACTTTCTTACTTGCATTTTTAGTTATCACTGTTGTTGGTACGTCTCTCCTCTCATTAATCTTATTTTCTTTTGCATAGCGTAGCTCAGAATAATATTATCATTCTAACAAATAGAACAACCATATCTGAAATAATAATGTTTAATTTCAACTTTATTGCAGGATTGGAAGCGATTCCAAGTTTCCATGTGAATAGAGGACCGGTGGTTTCGTTTTGTCAATCTGATGCAGGTTGTACCAAGACACAGCCTGCTTGTACCGAATGCGACAAAGTTTGTCGTTGTATTAACAGAGACTGTGATTGTGTAGCGGAATAAAATATCTATACAATGTAATGAATCAATAAGTTGCGATCTTATATTATAATATAGTTATCGATGATAATAATAATAATATATTTTTATTTAAGAGATAATAATTTCAAGATTTAGTTATATTAAAGGATTAAAAAATTATTCTAAATTGTCCATTATAAACTGGATTAGTTAATAATTTTCTTAGTATTGAAAATATTACAAGTCCCAACACGTAAACCTATTTTTACTCTTAAAACATTGTGGAATATCCTGCATTAGATATAAAAACTTTTGGCCGAAATGTATTGGACTGCAAATCTTGGAATGACGGTTCGACCCTTTTTTTGGACTCGGGGTCACAATTATTTTAAAAATTACAACTAAATAAAAACGAATAGCCATTCCAAACAAATGTATAGATCCTATAAAACGGATTTTTCGAGCTTTACTATGATCGCTTCAAGATATATTTGAAGGATATATTAAGTAATCAGTCTAAGATATTTTTGGAGAGAGTGATATTGTTAGAGAGAGAAAGCGAGTCAAACATTGTAAAGAGAAAAGTTGTGAAAAGTAAAAGTCAAGATAATGATTGATTTTATTCCTAATAAATTGTTCACCTATTTATAGTAGAGATAAGTTCCCACTCGACCCACATGGGTGGTTTTGTTGGATATTTCATGCAAAAATTACACTACATACAAATTCATTACCCTTCATGTTTCTATTTTATTAAAATATAACTTACAATATTATATATTTTATTTTATTACATAAATTTATATATATATCGGATGAATCGTACCTTTATCAGTAGTCCCTCTAGTCCTTGCGAAGAAATCCGAGGGAATACTAGATTTAGTGTCTCTTCACATGTTATTGTTCCTTCAATTTTCTCTCTCATAAGTGTTTTTATCCTTGTAAACTGTGCATCGCATGGTGTCACTTCTTCGACATGTTTTGACAACTGTTGAAGTCATTTAACTTCTCACCAAATAACGGTTGAGGTTTTGAGCTTACTTCTATAAATTCAAAACCGCATTCTCATAAATCACTATTAGTAATTCAATATATAGGGAGATAGAGCTTTATTTCTCCCTCCACCGTAAAACCTAGTTTCCATATACATTTTGTTAAAAAATAACCATTCCGGTTAAAGCTCCGTTCTTATCTCATTGCTACATTCACCATCACCACGTAGTTAGACGAGTATTCTTGATTGATATAACTTCACTTTAATCTTGTTGTTGTCTTTCGTATATGTTTAGGATTAAATACACTTAGGATTGGTTGACTATTTCGCAAAGGACTGAGGAGAAAGAAGATCCTAGGATAATATCTGAAAAACCTATATAATTTTTTCAAACCTTTTCCTACGGCACTAGCCCTCCAATAAAGAAAATTTATGAACCACTCAATCCATAATCTTCTTTCAAACTGTTATCCCAGAATTCATAAAACCTAAATACAAAAGCTTGTTTAAGAAAACCTACCCGAATATCCTAGTTCATTGCAATGGGAGATACCATCGACAAACTTATATCCAAGAAAATACATCACTTATATAGATCGAAAGAAGAAAAGAACAAAAATATCAAGGTTGATCCTCCTCTGAATGGATCAACTGTAATCAAATCGGATTCACTGATGGTCCATTCAAAAAATATATATTCCTCTGTCGGAGTCTTCTAACCCCAACGACACAAAATCAATCATGCACAAAGATCTTTCCCAACTACTTGGAGTAGTGTGTGCATGTTGGTAATGTATGAGGATTAGTAAGTTTCCACGAGTAAGTCTGTGAAAATGTTTATATCATGTAAGATAGTGGCAGTCCGGTCGAATGGGTTATTGGCGCTACACATTGGGGTCGACCATCATTGTCGGATAGTAAAGCGAAGAGAGATGAACCGCATGAGAGAAAGGGTCTCTCTGTTGTTTTCGTTGTTCCCGATAGGCATTTCAATGTTGTTTTAGTTTTGGTTTGAAACGAAGTTCAGCGAGTTGTTTGAAACGTGTTTCAGCGTGTTGTTTGAAATTAGATTCATATAGTTGTTTGAAATTAGTTTCAGAGAGTTTTTTGTAGTTAAAATGCACGAGTTGTTTGGATATTAAACCACTCATATTACTTCGTAAAGTTTTTACATTAATAAAAAGTTTATACAAAAAGATATTACAAGCCCATAACAACCTTCATGCACTCAACCCTTCTAAAAACATACTACCATCATTAGGGTTGGTTAGTTTCCATGCAAAATAAAAATCATGAACAATCATTCATCACTAGAGGAGTCTTTTTCTTTAGAATCCTATTCACATTCGTCGTCAGCATCTTCCTGCAGGTCCTCCTCATCATCCTCATCCATCTCATGTGCCTCTTCCGACGTACCAACATCTTCCTCTTCCTCAGTCTCTTCTGTCTTTATTTTACGGTTTGGAACTTGATTGGGTTGAGAATCAACCACCAACTCAACTGACCCAGAGTCAGCAGAGAAGTAATCAAGAGGAAAATCCAATACAGAGGCTAGGCTATTGGGGGGTATCACCAAAGAGGTTAATTTAAAGCTTCTCTTGGTCGTGATGGAAGACCATGAGTCATCTGATGAACCGAAACTAGAAATGGTAATTAGAGTTGAATATGTTATGAGTTGAAATTTTTTAAAAAAATATTTTTAATTACCATATGGTTACTATTACTTATAGGCAGGGAGGGAGTCCTATTGAGGTTGTAGTGGTGGCTATGGTAATGATTAAAGACTCATCTGTCAAATCAAAAATAAATTGGCTGACGTGATTAGATGTTTTTTTTTGCGTGCTCAATACATATACCGATTACCAATGCACACACTTTACTCGTTTTGTATTCATCAAGTTTTTGCGAGTTGTTTGAACACATCAAAATATTAAACTGTGTGTTGTTAAGTAATTAAACATGCTATCAAGTGAGATTTTTTATTGTAACCATTTCGCGAGTTGTTCGTGCTGAGATCAATTGTGAGAGTTTTTAACTGTTGTACCAGCTCGAGTTGTTTGGATATAAAGTACTTAGAATTTTGGGATTTGTGTTATATGACGAACCTGAGTGTTGTATTCAATTACCCATAGTTCTTTCAAGTTAGTTGCAAAATGTTATACATTGCATTTTTGAAGGGAAAAAAGAGATATGTATAGCAAAAAGACATGAGATGGTTATGTTCGTGATGATATATCTACAAAAAAAATTCCTACCAATATATGTACAAAGATTTCCACATCAAAAAAATAAATCATAGTAATTGTTTGTGTTTGCACCATTTAGGAAATAATAAAACATTTCAGATCTGATATGTCTTACCATCCCTTCTGGGTAAGTCTTTGGCACACAACCTTTTCAATAATGTCTTTGGCAAATCAACAAATGAAAATACCGCAATCGATGCTGCCTTGTTTTTGTTGTGGAATCCCTCTGGAATTTTTTACTTTATACCTAGTTTTTTACGGAGGTAAGTATATTTTTTCGACACAATATGCCAACTGTTTATAAGATTTTATAGCAAGTATCAGATAATCATAAACAGGTGAGAGTTTCTTTGTATATACAGCTGATAGCTGTCTAGTAACAACATGAGCGAGTTATTTACTAAAAACATGTGAGAGTTGTTAACTAAACACAATCGGGAGTTGGTTTTAAATACGATACCGTGAGTCATTTTGAAAATACAATAGAAGTGAGTTATTTAGTATATAGGTAAGAGATGTTTAAAAAAGTGCGAGTTATTTACTAAACACAGATGAGAATTGTTTTGAACTAAGATACCGCGAGTTGTTTTGAAAATACAAGAGAAACGAGTTGTTTGGAATTCAATTCATATTGTGTGTCTTAACGAATCCGCCGAGTTATTTTAAAACATGATACCGAGAGTTGTTTGAAACACAACTAAAGCGAGTTATATGTACCATATCAAACAAGTTCTTTGTAATTAGATTTAGAGAAATGGTTTTAATTAGATATATCGAGTTGTTTAAAGTGTGATTCGTTGAGTTGTTTGCAATTAGATCTGCGAGTTGTTTGCATGTTTTTCGTGAAATATGCAAAAAAATTACTTGTTGTGTGGTTCGTTGTATTTTTATTAGTAGGCAGGATGGGGTTGTAGTTTGTTGTCGTCCTTGCGTCTATATCAATAATAAGAAATGTACAATGGTTCATTGTATCCTTATTAATAATGCAGACTAGTGAGGAATGCATTCAAATAAAAATATACTACAATGGGAACTGCGAGTTGTTTGTAGTTAATATCTAAACTTACCGTAGTGTGGCCAGAAATTTGTATGGCACTGTATGTGGCCCGATGAACACCTTTTCATGGAAATTTATAATCTACTTTGGTAAGAATCTTGAGAATCCAAGCGTCAACAATCTAACAAATGAAAATTTTAAGATTAGTATAATGAACACCAAGTTGTTTTGAAAAAAGATGCTAGTCTCTTGTAATACGAACCCAGCGAGTTGTTTTGAAAATACGATACCCAGATTTGTTTGAAACACAACTCGAGCGAGTTGTATGTAACATATTAAGCGAGTTGTTTATAATTAGATCATATATTTGCAACATATATTTGAGAGAGTTGTTTGTAATTAGAATTGTTGTATGAGACATTAATAAACATACGTCATCAAGTGATAGTGCAAGACTTTTATACTATACCTTGTAGTCTAGGTCCAACTCGTAAGCTAGCGCCAACACTTCACTCACAGCCACGTTAAGTCTGTAGGTAAACCGGGACATTGGACAATACCATACTTCCGGATCTTCCTGTTCTTCTTTTCTTTTAACTATAAGGAATTTTTCGTATTCACTGATGTCGATCAGCTCCATTGTTGGTGTAGTCTTTAGCCAATCAGTGAGACGTACCTCTGGCACTACTCTGGATCTTGTAAAAAACTTACCTCTTCCACCGACTCCCGTGTCAGGCTCACTAGAGAAAAATTAAGGCAAATATTATCCTCTTCTCCAATCTATTTCCTTGACTTCAAATTTTAAAGGTGGTTGTCAAATTACAAAATTTTAACTACACACATTTTATGTTTAATTTTAAAAAAATCATTTCCCACATCCGGAACGACAACCAATGACAATGATTCCTCTATAACCTTCTCAGCAACACCAACTTTATAAAATCTATTAATCACATAGTCGTATCTTAATGCACTCCGGATCCACTTATAACTTCAAGACTTTCAACATTCATCAGTCCAGATTCTTTGGTTGCCACTTCTTTCTCATGATCATCTACCTCATTCGCTCTATATTCTTCGCAATATCCTTCCTCTTGCACATAACGTACGAGAGGTGGTTCATTCATATGTGTCTCCGTATGAAGAGACTAATCTGTTTCTGACTCCTTTAGAGGACTCAAACATGTCGTTGCCTCCTCTCGAGGAGGAGACTTGTATGTCTGTCTCTCCGGTCTGTCTGTCTCTGGTGTCTTCATTAACTCTTTTGGTCCTTTAATAAATGGTACATCTGCCGTCTTTTCAGGTACTACCAATTTTATAGGATAATAAGCAGTATCGTCTATGACTATCTCCTGTACAACAGATGGTACCGGTACAGGTGAATGGTTTCCATAATCGCCATTCTCCTTCTCTAGTACTTTATTTACCTTTTCAGCCTTCTGCATTTGCCCGTCCTGATTCAGGACCTGTTCCTGTATTTCAGATGGCACAAGTTCCTGCATTACGGTGGACCCTGCTTCTGTTGGTAGTACCAATAGCTATGGTTCCTTCTACTTGGCAGGGCTTCTAGTGGAGCAAAAAGGCAGCGAGACAACATTGTGAATTTGTTGTTGTTCAAGTACCGTTATCTTTGCCCATAAGTCTTCAATCTGTGATAAGAATACCATAAACATTATAATTGTTTTTAGTGAGGATTAAACAAATTAAACATATATAACAAATTAAACATATATAACAAATTAAACATATATAACAAATTCCCCTGTCTTTCGAGCTTCCACTTGTATTTAGTCTCATATGTATAGGTCTTCAATCTCTTGTATAGAGTCTTGTCGTGTGTGTGACTTTTTTTCTTGGTTTTTGGGCTGCAGTTGTATTCATTATCCTAGATCTTTCTTCCGGGAACACCGGTGCAGCATCTGAATATCTATTTCCTTTTACTCCTCTGAATGTTGCTCTTTCAGCATAAACCAAACATAGGCATCCTCCACAACCTATCGGGGGAAGAACATCAAAGTTAAACTTGCACGCGAGTTGTTTAATACCATAAACAGATAGCGTGAATTGTTTGTGATACCACAACTGGGAGGTCAATGTTAGCAACATGATTGCGATTTGTGTTATAATAATATTGTGAATTGTTTGGAAATCGATTCAGAGAGTTGTATGAAATTAGATTCAGAGAGTTGTTTGCAACTAAGTTCTGAGAGTTATTTGTAACTAGATTCAGAGAGTTGTTTGCAATACATATGTATTTCGTATCTCATCATCTCGTAGCTTGTCTAGCATTTTTACCATCTACGACGTCGATGACTTAGACTAATCCCCCACGATTTGAAGAACCTTGTGATCATGTTTGACTTTGCGAGGTTTAACCCAATTATTGTGTGCTCCATGAAGAAGGGCTACATCGCGAAAGTTATTATCATCAAGAGATCTATGTTAACTAACATTTAATTAAGAAAAAACAATATTACGAATAGAAGTGTGATGCAAACGATAACTCTATTGGGTTTTTCCTCCGCAACACAAACCTTAATAGACTAGAGAAGCTTATGTAATACTGATTCAGACCAGTAATAGTTGTTTATTCTGTCAGGTTCTTCGAAAAAATACAGCATATTCCAACCCATTTCATCTCCAGTGACTGAGTAGAATAAGGTTGAACAAAGAAACAATATCAATAGTCGAGCAGCATCCTCCAATTCATGCTCCTCCCTCAGCTGATGGCTTTGACTATACATGCTTTTAAAATCCAGCAATACATGCTATGTTTGTGTAATTGAACATCCTGGTTATAACATAAATTAGATTTATAAGTACCTCTATGGTGTTGTTCCATACAATTTTCATATTTGTCGGTCTAACTTTTTTTTTGTTTCACCCATGAAGTATGTTCTCATCATCCTTGAATCATTCTCCCCCTCCCCTTCCGTCTACGTATTTACTGAAGAATGGTCCGGATTTTGTTAAAGTCATTTCCTTTATATTGTGCTTAAGGCCGGAAATGGCATTTACATCATCGGTTGTTAGCTTCACCAGCTTTGACCTAAAATGAAACTTGTCTTCCTCGACCGAGAACGTCTCTATAATACACTGAATTTGCGCATAAAACTTTTTCTTCGCTATCCTCTTCTACCAGAGGTCGAATGAATCCTTCAAAAGTGGATAACAGGGTGTGGTTCTAGTAGCTTCAATGTGGGAAGATGTAATATGGGTCTTTTCAGCAGATTCATAAGGCTTACCAATCTAAAGCTGCAAAATCTTGCTTTCACAATCATATTGCCTATAAAAACTTGAATTAACAAGTGTATATAGCAAATAACTCTCATAAGGTAACTGCAACACAACTCACTTAACCAATGACACTGATATAAGGATTGTGGTGGTGGTATCTTAATAACGTCAGTTGTTTGTTAACATATACGAGTTGTGTATGAAAAATTAAAGACAGTGATTTGTTTGAATTATTTATATAGCGAGTCATTTGTTACAACTATATATACCGAATTGCATGCAATCTTCAGAAAGCGAGTTGTTTTGAAACAACAGCAAACTAGTGTTCTATCCAATAAACTACCAGGATGCAAGTTGTTTGTATATATGTACGATAGGGATGTGAATTGTTCAATTGTACATGTTACGCAAATGCGAGTTGTGTCTACTTTTCACATGCACGTCTGGGGTATTTTTCTCTAATTTTTAGGTTGCTGTATCAAATGGCACTATACTATTTTTGGGTACTACTCAGTAATTAGGTAGGTGAGTGGGTATTTACTAATACTTATGCCTTAAAAAATAATTTTTTTAAAGATAAATTGCAATAAAAACTCTAGAGTTTAACTCGAGTCTTAAAATAAAATTATACTTTAAACCATAAAATTTAAAAATCGTAAAGTTTCAATTTATCTTAATAAAAACATATCTTTTATAAAAAAAAATTGTAATTTTAAAATGAAAAACTTAAAAACTAAACTACTAATGCAAAAATAATAAAATCTTTAACCTTATAATTTGTTTTTATAAAAAATATTATTTCACACTAATTTCTTTTAACAGTTTTAATCAATTAAGAGTTTATATAGAAAAAATTATTGTTATAAACTTTTTTCGTTATAATTTAAAATATATGGTATAAAGTGAGATATAAAAATATTTTATAAAGTTTTATTGATTTTCTCTTTATTTTTAGCTAAACAAATCCTAATAACATTATTAGGAGACTAAATTACATTCTAAATTTAATAAATTTACTAAAACAAAATTAATATAAAAAGCTATATTTTCAAGTTTTTATAGATTAATAAGTCTATATTGCGACAAAATTATATTATTTTATAAATTCAAAGGATAATACTAGAATTAAGAACTTTCTTACTCAAGCCATTATAAAAAAGATTCACAAGACTTCTAGCAACTTTAACTCAGAAGATTCTATCATTTGGAAGCTATCCGAGGATTCAAATTTCAACACAAATAATACATGGAATCACCTGAGAAGCAAGCATAACATATCCAATCTGTTTGGAAATATATAAAATTTACTAACTCGCAAAAAATTCTCCTTTATGGCATGGAAAAACCTGTATAATTTCATACATGTTGATACAATTCAGCAAAAAGAGCACTTGGTTATTGTATCAAAATACCAATTTTGCTGCAATATAGAATCTCCCAAATATTTTTTTATTTCATGTGATTTTTCTTGAAGTATATGGTGCTACTATGCTGACATATTTATATCAAAATTGACAAGTTTATGATCATTTCTCATATGTTAGGAGTTTGGGTTATGTTCGACTACTTATGAAGTTCACGTCGGGACCATAATTCTCACAATTATATTATCGGCTATCTAAAAAGCTAGAAACAATGTCAAAATCAAAAATAAGAACCAAAGTCCAAGAATTGGAGAAAATACTTTAAGGTAGCAAACAAAATTGGATGCATAAACTTCATTCCTACACAAAAAAGCCATGTTACCTGAAATGGTGTCCTCCTGGCCCCGATTACCTTAAACTCAACACTGACGCTTCTTGTCAACTTAATGGAGATTGGAGAGGTGGTATAATACTTAGAGATAACTCTGGTGAAATTATTCAAGGCTCTTCAAATCTCTATGGTAAACTCATTCAGATTAAGGTTGAATCGTGAGCTTTGCTTGATGGTTTGTTGACCTGCAAAAATAAGGGTTGGTCGAAAGTATGAATTAAAACAAACTTAATGTTGCTGGTTAATCTGTTATCAAATGGTAGTTATGCATGGCTCCTGAAACCTATTCTTCTGTGTTGCAGAAGCTTAACATCAACTATGTCTATATCTAACATTTCGAAGGTAAAAAAAAAACAGCTGATTGGCTTACGAAATGAACCTTGAAATGCAAGATGGAAACGAAATTCTCAAATTTTCAAGCTCCAAATCCTTTAAAAGCTATTACTATTTTAGAAAGTTTAAACCTAGGTTACTTTAATCTTGAAGACTATATTACAGTTTAGATTTTGAATTAGATTATGTACCTCTAATCCCTTGGTTGATATAAATCTTTGTGTTGATTCCTGTGGTGTTTGAGAATAATCAATGCTCTTTACATATCTGTGTCATTCCTTACACTAACCAGGTAACAAGCTCAGCTTAACACCAGCCTATATTTGCTCCGCCTTTTTTGCAGGTACTCTAAGTTAAATGTAGTAATCCTTAGAAGATCATTGGATTTGATTTGTCTTGAAGAAATTTTAAGCTTAATCTTCTCTACGATTTGCTTTCTGAATTTGGACAGTTAACATGAGTTTAACTGTTTAAGTTGTACAGTCTCTGCAAGTATTTTGATTTCCAAAAGTTGAAGGTCTGAATCATTTGAAGAATCTCTTCTCTTCGTTGGATTTAGGTTGGAACGAAAGGAATTTTTTTTTGGCACTTTAAATTTGTATGAACCATGTTAGACTTTTCTTTTTTAAATTTTTTGTAAAATCTAAAATTCTTGAACCTTCTTTTTGGATTTTGTTTTTATAAAAAAAAAAACTCAATATCGTGTTTTATAAAAAGTAAGACAATTTCATTCGAATTTAAAATAGCTTTTCTATCTATCCTAAAGAGTATTTTATAATAATAATAATAATAATTATTGTAATATACATATGTGATGTTAGATGGTTATATTACATGATGCTGTTCAAAATGTATATTTCCTAACACCATAAAGATTATAAAATGATATAATAAAAGAAAATCAATATTTTCGATATATTTTATTAATTATTTAATGGACAAAAAATCAGTTCATCGTATAATCTTTTTAATGATATATAAAGGTATCTTCAACTGGTGCCTGTAAATACGTCAAAGAAAGCATTTAATGGTTTACTTTTTGACAAAATTTGTTTTAGTTTTCTAGTAACACACTGTTACTAGAAAACTAAAAACACACACCATAACTAGAAAACTAAAACATTTTTTTTTCAAAAAGTAAACCAATTAAATGCTTCTTTGACGTGTCTACGGGCTTGACGCTACCTTTTAAAATTCGTAAAACAAAATTATAATATTCTTTTTAAAAGGTAAATTACAATAAAAGCTTTATAGTTTATCTCGACTCTCAAAATAAGCATTATATTTTAAATGGTATCATTTAAAAAATTTAAAGTTTTAATTTGTCTTAATATAAATACTATACTTTATAATAAACAAAATTGAAATTTTGAAACAAAATTGAAATTTTGAAACAAAAAAGTTAAAAGACTACACTATTAATGCAAAAACAATAAAAAATTAATCTTATAACTTTCGGTTCATAAATAAATATATTTTTCACACATTCGCATTTTTTTTTCAATTTTAGAAGACTAAAATTTTATAGGATAACAAATTAAAATTATAAGAACTTTTTATTATAATTCAAAATATATTATTTAAGCTGAGATTTATAAATATCTTATAAAAGTTTTATTGATTTTTGTCTTTATTTTTAACTAAACAAATCCTAATAAAATTATTAGGAAAGTAAAAAGTTACATTGTAGATTTAATAAATATGTAAACAAAAATTAATATATATAAAAACTATATTTTTAGGTGTTTATAGATTACTGAGTTTAGATTGTGTTTAAATGTTTATTATAGGATTGTAATTTGAGATTTGACTTAAATTATACTCCCAAATTGATTTTGGTTTATGTCATTAATTGTTAAAGGTGCTCTTTACAAATAAGAATATAAATAGTCCAACATCTTCGTAACTTTTCCATCGATTCTACAAATATATATACTAGTAAGAAAAATCTTGAAACAAATATACAATGAAATCGTCCATCAAGTTAACTTTCTTACTTGCATTTTTAGTTATTACTGTTGTTGGTACTGCCTCTCCTCTTATTAATCCATTTTCTTTTGCATTATTAACGTCAGATAATACTATCATTCTAGCAAATAAAACAACCATATCTGAAATAATAATGTTTAATTTCAACTTTACTGCAGGATTGGAGGGTGTTGAAGGAACGACTGATGTTAAGAACAATGGCTTCACTCGAGAAGAGAAGAAGAAGAAGAAAGAAACTGAAGAGAAGAGAGAACAGAAGATGGTGATAGAGACAGAGAAGAGAGAGACTCGATCAGTGAGTCGAGCTGTGTCTGAAGCATGACTAAACCCTAATTGGTGTAGCAGACCGGGTTTAGTCATTGACCAGATTTGGGCCTACAAGATAGCCTAGCCTATGTGAGCACGGATCAGATTACAAACAATCAAAGCCCAAGTCTATTAGAATGAAACAGTGTGTATTTACAATTATCCTTGTAGCCAAACAATCTGTAACAAGGTGTAACAAACCTCACATGGGAATATTCCCAAGGTTGTTAGACCCTCTATGTCTCTATAAATACTACCCTATGTACATGGAACAAATCATGAAAAGAAAATACAAAAATTACCAAATCTTCACTCTTCTTCTTTTCTTCAAAATCTGACTTGGTATCAGAGCTTCTCTAGCCTTCGATGGCAAATCCAAATGACTCCCCTTCACTGAGCACAGACTCAGTTGGATCCATACTATCTAATAACTCTTCCTTCTCAGCCAAAAACCTGCATTTGCAGCCAATCAACAATGTTAATCATATACGTCTTGACAGGCAGAATTATTTACTATGGAAGACAGTTGTTATACCTATGATTAAGGGTAACAAGCTGTGGGGCTTTGTCAATGGTGAGAAGGTGTGTCCTTCAAAGTTCTTGACAGACACAGAAGGAAATGTCACAGACAACCCAGACTATGAAGACTGGGTTGCCAAGGATCAGTTGCTGCTTGGGTGGTTATATTCCACCATGAGCCCAGAAATTGCAGCTCAGTTGATGGAAGAGGAGTCAGCAAAAGGCCTATGGGATGCTGCTGGGAAACTGTCTGGTTCACAGACTAGGGCCAGGATAACCTACTATAAATCTGAGTTCCAAAGAACTCGTAAAGGATCTACATCTATGACTGAGTATCTAAACAAAATGAAACTTATTCATGACAACCTAATCCTAGCTGGATGTCTCACTTCTACAGATGATCTATTAACTCAGGTGCTTGCTGGTTTGGATGCTGACTACACACCAATTGTAGTCAGTCTGGCTGACAAAGAAGGGTTAGGATGGCTAGATCTACAGACTAGTCTGCTCACCTTTGAGAGCAGACTAGAACAGTTAACAGGTTTGCAAAATGCTATGAATACTGTCAATATTTCTAGTGCTAATGTTGCATACAGAGGTGATAGCAAACAGACATATGCCAACAATGGACAGAAAGGTTACTACAACCAGAATAGAGGTTCAGGCAGAGGCTACAGAGGTAGATCTAACTACAATAATAATGGATACAACTCAAGGGGCAGAAGCAATTTCTATAGAGGATCAGGCAGAGGAGGAAGGTATTCACAGAGTAAACCAACTTGTCAGATCTGTAACAGGTTTGGTCACTCTGCTGCAGTGTGTTACTATAGGGATGATCCTTCAGTTATGGGCTCATCCCCATCTGAGCAGTCAAGGTCAGAAGGTGATCAAAGTGCTATGGTTGCTTCTCAAGATACATCAGGAGAAGGAGTCTGGTATGCAGACAGTGGTGCTAGTCACCATGTCACAGGCAGCTCTAGCCAATTGACTCAGAAATCTGAGTATTCAGGTACAAAGCACATATTAGTTGGCAGTGGTGAAAGACTTCCTATCTCTCATGTTGGTCAGTCTTTCTTAAATTCATTTACTAAGCAACCTATTGTTCTAAAGCCTATACTACATGTTCCTAGAATCAACAAGAACCTTCTCTCTGTTTTTCAACTAACCAATCATAATAATGTGTATGTTGAATTTCACAAATTTTTCTGCTTGGTAAAGGACAAAGTAACAGGGACTATTCTGCTCAGAGGGAGATGTGAAGATGGGCTCTACAAGATGGAGTCTATTCCTAAGTCACAAGGCATTCTAAATCTAGGAGTCTCTAGGGTTCTATCCACAGTTGTATCTAAGTCTGTCAAAGATGAATGGCACCAGAAACTTGGCCATCCATCATCTAGTGTTCTAAACAAAGTTCTTAAGGATTGTAAACTTCATTCTGTCCTGAGTAATGACAGTAGTTTCTGTGAGGCTTGCCAGTTGGGCAAATCACACAGTCTTTCTTACTCTATATCCAATTCTCATTCTACACATGTTTTAGATCTAATTCACACTGATGTTTGGGGTCCAGCACCTATTCAATCTACTGATGGGTCTAAATACTATGTCCTATTTCTGGATGACTACTCTAGATACACCTGGTTATATCCTATCAAGTCCAAGGATCAAGTGTTAGGAGTGTTCAAAATGTTTAAAGCACTGGTTGAAACACAATTTGAAAGGTCTATTAAAGCTATTCAAAGTGACTGGGGTGGTGAGTACAGAATGCTAGTACCTATAGCTCAAGAGTGTGGGTTTATTCTTAGGAGGTCTTGTCCTCATACTTCAGCCCAAAATGGTAGGGCTGAAAGGAAACACAGACATATTGTTGAAACTGGGCTTACCCTACTGGCTCAGTCACATCTACCTTACAAATACTGGGTAGAGGCCTTTGAAACTAGTGTCTACCTGGTTAATAGACTACCTACACCTGTTCTAAATCATAAATCACCATTTGAAGTCTTATTCCACAAAATTCCTAACTACCTCACACTTAAAACCTTTGGCTGCTCATGCTATCCTTGTCTCAGACCTTATCAGCATCATAAGTTTCAGTTTCATTCTGTTAGGTGTGTTTTTCTGGGTTACAGTCAGAGTCATAAGGGGTACAAATGCTTAAGTTCTACTGGGAGGCTTTATATATCTAGGAATGTGGTGTTTAATGAAGGAGAGTTTCCTTTTTCAAAAGGGTTTCTGAATACTCATCAGAGTGAGAGTGTTTCTTCTGAGTCAGTCCATCTATGGTTACCTACTCTGTCTACAGGTCTTGTGATGGATGAAATTCAATCATCTGTTGAGCCCAACTCTGCAGCTCCAACTGAACAGAACACATCTCTGTGCACTGCTCCTTTGCAGCCCCAAAGTCACACTCAACAGCTTCCTACAAGTCCTTCTAAGGTATCTCTCTCATCCAACTATACTGATTCCTTAGCTTCTGTTTCTAAACTCCCTACTTATACTAGTGAAAACACTTCACCAACTCCTAATCTGACTGTTGAACTGCCCATGCATAGTCCTCAATATCCTTCTAACATCCACTCATCACCCATCCCTCATGTTATCCAAACTAGACTTCGAAGTGGAATCTCTAAACCTAAACTACCATATGTAGGGTCTTTAACTACTGCTACCAAAAGTGTGTTTGAACCTACTTGCTTTTCTGAGGCAATTGGACATCCTGAGTGGCAGTCTGCTATGCTTACTTAATATAGAGCTCTACTGGCTAATAAGACCTGGTCTCTAGTGCCTGAGTCTACTGCATCTAATGTCATTGGTTGCAAGTGGATATACAAGCTTAAGTATGGTCTTGATGGGTCTATTCAACGGTATAAGGCTCGACTAGTGGCTAAAGGTTTTCATCAACAGCCAGGGATTGATTTCTATGAGACTTTTAGTCCTGTGGTCAAAGCATCAACTGTCAGGTTAATTCTAACTATTGCTGCCTCTAAGAACTGGTCAGTGAGGCAACTGGACATCAACAATGCATTTCTCAACGGGGTTTTACAAGAGACTGTGTATATGACACAGCCTCAGGGTTTTACTGATTCCACCCATCCTACACATGTCTGCAAACTGCATAAAGCTATCTATGGCTTGAAACAAGCTCCTAGGGCCTGGTACTCTAGACTGAGGGACACCCTACTTAGCTGGAAGTTCTGTAACTCTAAGGCAGACTCATCCTTGTTCTATTTGGTTTCTAAAACATCTATACTACTAATCCTAGTATATGTAGATGACATTATTGTAACAGGAAATGACTCATCATGCTTGACTCTATTCATACACAAACTCAATGCCATATTTGCACTAAAAGACATGGGACCACTCAGTCTATTCCTGGGAATAGAGGTTCATCGTGATCCCAGTGGCTTTTACCTAACACAGCACAAGTACATCGAAGACTTACTCAGTACTCAAGGCATGGCTCTGTCCAAACCATGTCCATCTCCAATGGCTGCTGGCACTTAACATTCTGCCTCCGATGGGTCTCCCCTGTTCTGTCCTACACAATACCGAAGTCTGTTAGGTGCACTGCAATACCTGACTCACACTAGGCCAGATATTGCATTTGCAGTGAACACTCTAAGTCAACACCAACAGAATCCTACTTCTAGACATTGGCAAAGCTTAAAACGAGTGGTTAGATACTTATCTGGTACACGCTGGCTGGGGCTTCATCTGAAACCGTGCTATCAACTACAGCTTCATGGCTACTCCGATGCCGATTGGGCATCTTCACCAGATGACCGTCGCAGTGTGGGGGCATATTGTGTGTTCCTAGGCGAGACACTCATTTCTTGGTCATCCAAGAAACAGAATGTCGTCGCCCGGTCCTCCACTGAATCGGAGTACCGCGCCCTAGCAAATCTCTCTGCTGAGCTCATCTGGTTAAAATTTCTCCTCTCTGAACTCCAGATCTCACTTATACCACCATCAGTGATGTGGTGTGATAATCTTGGAGCCAGCTCGTTGGCTTCCAATCCTGTGTTTCACGCAAGAACAAAACACATCGAATTAGATGTGCATTTTATCAGAGATCAAGTAATTCAAGTGAAAGTGCAAATTCGATACGTACCTTCGGTGGATCAGATCGCTGATTTCCTGACCAAAGCCCTAACCTCTTCTCGATTCTTATACCTTCGTGACAAACTCGGGCTGTCTGAATCGCCACTGAGTTTGAGGGGGGATGTTGAAGGAACGACTGATGTTAAGAACAATGGCTTCACTCGAGAAGAGAAGAAGAAGAAGAAAGAAACTGAAGAGAAGAGAGAAGAGAAGATGGTGATAGAGACAGAGAAGAGAGAGACTCGATCAGTGAGTCGAGCTGTGTCTGAAGCATGACTAAACCCTAATTGGTGTAGCAGACCGGGTTTAGTCATGGACCAGATTTGGGCCTACAAGATAGCCTAGCCTATGTGAGCACGGATCAGATTACAAACAATCAAAGCCCAAGTCTATTAGAATGAAACAGTGTGTATTTACAATTATCCTTGTAGCCAAACAATCTGTAACAAGGTGTAACAAACTTCACATGGGAATATTCCCAAGGTTGTTACACCCTCTATGTCTCTATAAATACTACCCTATGTACATGGAACAAATCATGAAAAGAAAATACAAAAATTACCAAATCTTCACTCTTCTTCTTTTCTTCAAAATCTGACTGAGGGGATACAAATTTTTCATGCGAACAGTCATTTTATCAATCTGATGCTGATGCTGTGTACCAAGACACAGCCTGCTTGTACCAAATGCGACAAAGTTTGTTATTGTATTAACAGAGACTGTGATTGTATACCGGGGTAAAATAACGAATCAATAAGCTGCGATCTTATTTTATAATATAATTATTGATAATAATAATAATAACATATTTTTATTTAAGAGGTAATAATTTTAAAATTTATTTATACTTAAAAATTAAATCTTTTATTTTAAATCGTCCATTATAAACTGGATTTGTTAATAATTTTCTGAGTATTGAAAATATTACAAGTTCTAACACGTAAACCTATTTTTGCTCGTTGTGGTACCACCTACATTAGATTTAAAAACTTTTGGCCAACAAAAAAAAGGTTTATAATTTTTCATGGTGTTTTTCACAATTTTTTTAAAAATTACAACCAAATAAAAACGAGTAGTCATTCCAAATATATGCATAGATTCTATAAAACGGATTTTTCGAATTTTACTATGATTGCTTCCAAATATATATTTGAAAGATATATTAAGTAATCAGTTTAAGATAAGAGTTATAAGATGGTTAGAGAGAAAAAACGAATCAAGTATTGTAGAGAGAGAAAAGTTGTAAAAAAGTAAAAGTCAAAGATAATGAGTAAAAGTCTAAATCCAAAAGCTTTTTTAAGAAAACCTACCACAAGATCCTAGTTCATTGGGCCATACCAACGACAAATTTATATCCAAGAAAATACATCCCTCGTATAGATCCAAAGAAGAAAAGAACAAATATATCAAGGTTGATCCTCTTCGGAATGGATCAACTGTAATCAAAGAGGACTCACTGATGGCCCCTTCAAAAAAATAGATTCCTCCGTCGGAGTCTTCTAACCCCAACGGCACAAAATCAATCATGCGCAAAGATCCTTCCCAACTACTTGGAGTAGTGTGTGCATGTTGGTAATGTATGAGGATATCAGTAAGCTTCCCCGACTAAGTCTGTGAAAATGTTTATAGCAGGTAAGGTAGTTGCAGTCCGGTCGAATGGGTTATTGGCGCTACACATTGGGGCCGGTCACCCTTCCCGATAGGCATCTCGATTTTGTTCCAGTTTTGGTTTCTTGTTTTCCTAGAGCGTGAATCATAACTGACGATAAAGAAATGGTGCACGCCGTATTGAGGCCTGCGGTTTCATCACCATTCGTCAGAGAGGGCAGGTAATAGCTGGTTGCACCTGAATAGTAGGACAAGCCAGATCTCTGACATGCCCAATGCACTACATATTTTGGTATATCGAACAAGAAACACTTTTTCACCAAGCATGGTAGCTTGGGAAGAAGTTCTTGTTGGAAGATCAAAGCGGAACAATGTTCTTTGTTAATGTCTGATAAAGAAGATGGGAAGTTTATAAAAGAATAGTGGTTTCTCTCTGGAAACTAGTATTTATTTAGTTTGAACTTTACTGTTCAAGTGTATTGTTTTTGTTTTATACTAAACATAAAACTTTAATTTTCAGTTTAAATATCATAAGTACATTAAAACAAGGGAAGTTACATCTAAAGTACTCACTCAACAATTATACTTCCATCCATTATCCAGCTTTTCTTTTAATATTACTTAATACCCATCTCAACTATCTATCTCACACTTAATATCCAATCTTTTTTAATACCCTAAATAACCTATATTCTGTATATAAGTCAAAAACTCTGTTTTATCCTTTTTTCTAGATTTTTAAACATTTTAAAATAACGAGCTTCTAACCATCTTCATCATAAGGCCAAAAAAAACCAACAAAAAACCTCATATTCAGGTTATTGGCGAGTTCAAGGTCAGTATATTAATATCATCTCTATATAAAATGCATCTAACTCCTTTTTTTAGGTTATAATACGAAACCGAACGTTCATCGACGCTTTATGTGCTCTATTTCTTTTCATTCTTCTGGTTTTAGTAAGTACTGGTTGCCTAACTACTTGTTTTTTGTGTTATTTCTTGATTTTTTGGTTAAGCCATGTATTTTCCCAGTTTTTCAAGCTACTATAACCTACATGAGTGTAATTCCTGGTTTTATAAAAAATAATCTATAAAATGAATGTTCATTAGGGAAATTCAACAATATAATCGTTGTTTAATAAGTTGTATACTGTTTTTTAGTGTACTTGGATTGTTTTTAGGCTTGAACTAATATATCGATTCGACATTATTGTTGGCCAAGCATGACTGATAGAGGATGCGAATTGTTTGAACGAGGATGCGAGTTGTATGTTTTATATTCTGTATATGAGCATGCGAGTTTTTTGCACTCCACGAATGTGAGTTGTTTTTTGCTGACTCAGTGAGTTGTGTTGCTGATTGAATTAGAACCTGAGATTTGTATACACTATTGCGTGTTCTTTGTATAATAGCAACAATGCGAGTTGTGTACATTATATTGAGAAATTGGGAGTTGCATTGATAACATTTGATATTGGAGGTTGTATTACTAATTAAAATAGAATTGAGAGTTGTACACTATAGTGTGTTCTTTGTATAATATTAACAATGCAGGTTGTGTACATTATATTGAGAAATTAGGAGTTTCATTGAGAAATTTGATATTGCGCGTTGTATTGCTAATTAAAATAGAACTGAGAGTTGTGTACAATACTGCATGTTCTTTGTATAATATCAAAAATGCGAGTTATGTACATTATATTAAGAAATTAGGAGTTTCATTGATAACATTTGATATTGCGTGTTGTATTGCTAATTAAACTAGAACTGAGAGTTGTGTACACTATTGTGTGTTATTTATATAATATCAACAATGCAAGTTGTGTACATTATATTTAGAAATTGGGAGTTGCATTGATAACATTTGATATTGCGAGTTGCATTGCTAATTAAAATAGAGCTGAAAGTTGTACATTATTGCGCGTTCTTTGTATAATATTAATAATGTGAGTTGTGTATATTATATTGAGAAACTAGAAGTTGCATTGATAACATTTATTATAACGTACCACGAGTTGCTTTATAACATATATAGCTGGTTGATTTATAATATAGATTGCGAGCTGTTTGGATTAGAATATAAAGGTATCACGACAATTGAATTTGCGGGTTATGTATACCATTTGACCAAACTTGTCTTGTATTTCACGACTATTCTATGTTGCATTTGGTATCGTCAGTACTGAGAACTCTATAAATTGGTTGTCGTTTTGGAGTATTTGAAACCTCATTTGTTGGAGCACCAAATCACATTTATTTTGGACCGAGATTCTGGTTTCATTTCTGTTCTTTATGTATTGTATCCAAACTATTATCATGCGTATTGTTATTTCTATCTTGTTCAAAATTTGAGATTTTCTTTGGATCACACTAACATACACTATAGGTCTAGGATGCTATGTTACTTCAATCGATGTGCTTATGGTCCAACTCAAGATCTATTTAATGATATACTAACAGATTTTCTATGTGAAAAACCTTCTTGAAAATCTACCTTCAGATAAGTATGCACAGACATTTGTTAAATGGAAACGATATAAGGCTATGACTTCTACTCCTTCCAAATTGTTTAACACATAGATACAAAAAACATTGCGGCCTACCCATTGTTGAGGGGCTAAGTTGGAGTACTAATTTATGCCCCAAGTATGAAAATAAGCTAAAGCATACTGTTGAAAAATGTCGAAATTGGGTAGTCCGTAAGTCTTATGCAACCTTGTTTGAATTATTTTTAGACCATGTAATGGTTTTTAATATGCTGGATTTCAAATGTTCTTACGGTGCATGACAACAATAGTGTTTTCCATGTCCTCACTCTTTTGCAGCAATATAGTCTACCCAACAAGATCCTCTTACGATAATAGATTTGTTGTTCACGGTTAACAAATACAATTTAAGTTAGTCTTTCAGCATAATGGCAATAACCAATTTCTACGAAGGATCAAGCTCTAACGATTTATCTGAGCTAGAAATTCTACCCCCAAAAATGAAAAAATGACCCGCAAGGCCTAACAAAAAGTGAATCTCTTCTTGAGGAGAAGCAAAAACCAAGCAGTTGAGGTGTGGCCGTTATTTGAAAGCATGTCATAACATGAGGACCTGTGAGGTTCCAGTTTAAATATCGAGTTGTTTGGTATATTAATCTATCATATTGCAAGTTGTTTACTTTTATCAATGTGAGGTGTTTACATTAAACTAAGGAAATGAGACTTCTTTGTATATTAAATTCGAATTTGAGAGTTTTTTACTATATACATTGCGAGTTGTTTACATTAAATATTGAATTGAGAGTTGTTTGTATCTAAGATAACGAGTGTTTTTTGTATATTGAAAAAACAATTGTGAGTTGTTTGGTAAACATATTGAAAATTGTGTACATACCATTTAATAAATGAAAGTTGTTTGTATGTACTTCATATAAGTCTTCCATGTATATTACCCTCGACCATTTTCCAGTTCTTTGGTTTTTTAACATGTGAGTTGCTTGGATATTACAATCTTCGGAGTTATTTGTAATTAAAATGTTGACATTGGTATGTACACTAATATAGCGAGTTGTTTGTAAAATATCAAGCGAGTTGTTTGCAATTAGATTCATAGAGTTGATTTACATTCAGCGAGTTGTTTGCAATTAGATTCATAGAGTTGATTTACATTCAACGAGTTGTTTGAAACGAGGTTCAACGAGTTGTTTGAAATTAGATTCATATAGTTGTTTGAAATTAGATTCAGAGAGTTCTTTGTAACTAAAATGCACGAGTTATTTGGATATTAAACCACTCCTATTACTTCGTAAAGTTTTTCCACTAATAAAAAATTTATACAAAAAGATATTACAAGCCCATAACTACCTTCATGCACTCAACCCTTCTAAAAACATACTACCATCATTAGGGTTAGTCAGTTTCCATGCAAAATAAAAAGCATGACCAATCAGTCATCACCAGAGGAGTCTTCTTCTTTAGAATCCTATGCACATTCGTCGTCAACATCTTCCTACAGGTCCTCATCAGCATCTTCCTCCATCTCATATGCCTCTTTCGACGTACCAACATCTTCCTCTCCCTCTGTCTCTTCCGTATTCATTTTCCAGTTTGGAACTTCATTGGGTTGAGAGTCAGCCACCAACTCAACTTACCTAGAGTCAATAGAGAAGTAATCGAGAGGAAACTCCAATATAGAGGCTAGGCTATTGGCGGGTGTCACCAAAGAGGTTAATTTTAAGTTATCTTGGTCGTGATAGAAGACCCTAAGTTACATAATAAACCGAAACTAGACATGGTAATTGGAGTTGAATATGTTATGAGTTGAAATTTTTAATGAATTTATTTTTAATTACCCTATGGTTACTATTACTTATAGGAAGGGATGGAGTCCTATTGTGGTTGTAGTGGTGGCTATGGTACTAATTAAATCCTTATCTGTCAAATCAACACTAAATTGGCAGACGTGATTATATGGGTTTTTGTGTGCTCAATGCATATACCGGTTACCAATGCACACACTTTTCTCGTTTTGTATTCATCAAGTTTTTGTGAGTTGTTTGAACACGTCAAAATATTAAACCGCATGTTGTTAAGTAATTAAACATGCTATCAAGTGAGTTTTTTTGCTGTAACCATTTCGCGAGTTGTTCGTGTTGAGATTAATGGTGAGAGTTGTTAACTGTTATACCAGCGCGAGTTGTTTGGTTATAAAGTACTTAGAATTTTAAGATTTGTGTTACATGACAAACCTAGTGTTGTATTCAATTGCCCATAGTTCTTTGAAGTTAGCTCCAAAATGTTATACATTGCATTTTTTAAGGGAAAAAAGAGACATGTATAGCAAAATGACCTGAGATGGTTATGTTCATGCTGATATATCTACACACAAAAAATCCTACCAATATATCTACCAATATATGTATAAAGCTTTCCACATCAAGAAAACGAATCCCAGTAATTGTTTGTGTTTGCACCATTTAGGAAATAATAAAACATCTCAGATCTGATATGTCTTACCATATCTTCTAGGTAAGTCTTTGGCACGCAGTCTTTTTCAATAATGTCTTTGGAAAACTGACAAATAAAAATACCGCAATCGATGATACCTTGTTTTTGTTTTGGAATCCTTCAAGTGTTTTTTACTTTATACCTAGTTTTTTACGGAGGTAAGTATCCTTTTTTGACACATTATGCCAACTGTTTATAAGAGTTTATAACAAGTATCAAATAATCATAAACATGTGAGATTTGTTTTGTATATACAGTTGATAGTTGTCTACTAACAACAAGAGCGAGTTATTTACTAACAACATGTGAGAGTTATTAACTAAACACAATTGCGAGTTGTTTGTAGTTTATACCTAAACTTACCGTAGTGTGGCCATAAATTTGTATGGCGCTGTATGTGGCCCTAGGGACACCTTTGCATGGAAATTTCCAATATACTTTGGTAAGAATCTTGAGAATCCAAGCGTCAATAATCTAACAAATGAAAAGTTTAAGATTAGTATAATGAACATTGAGTTGTTTTGAAAATAGATGCGAGTTGTCTTGTAATACGAATCCAGCGAGTTGTTTTGAAAATACGATACCGAGAGTTGTTTGAAACACAACTAGAGCGAGTTTTATGTAACATATTAAGCGAGTTATTTGTAATTAGATCATATAGTTGCAACCTATATTTGAGAGAGTTGTTTGTAATTAGAATTGTTGTATGAGACATTAATAAACATACGCCATCAAATGATAGTGCAAGACTTTTATACTATACCTTGTAGTCTAGGTCCAGGTCGTAAGCTAGCGCCAACACTTCACTCGCGGCCACGTTAAGTTTGTAGGTAAACCGGGACATTGGACAATACCATACTTCCGGATCTTCTTGTTCTTCTTTTCTTTTAACTATAAGGAATTTTTCGTATTCGCTGACATCGATCAGCTCCATTGTTGGTGTAGTCTTTGGCCAATAAGTGAGATGTAACTCTGGAACTACCTGTGGATCTTGTATAAAACTTACCTTTTCCACCGACTCCTGTGTCGGACTCAGTAGAGAAACATTAGGATGCATATCGTCATCTTCCGCAGTCTCTTTCCCTGACTAGAAGATATAAAGGTGGATGTCATATAATAAAATTCTAAGTACACATATTTTATGTTTAATTATTAAAAAAATCACTTACCACATCCGCAGCGACAACCAATGACGATGAGTCCTCTACAACCTTCTCAGCAACACCGGCTTCATAAAATCTATTAATCATATCCTCCGTCATAAATTAAAAAGTCGTTGTAGCATAACATCGAACTCAATATTATCAAATTCGTCAATAAACGACTGTGCACATTACATGTAGTAATAATCATCAAAAAATACTTTTTCTAGACATATTGTGTTATTAGCCGCATCAAAGTATTCTGAAACTTGTCCTTCTCCATATTCTGTTGGATGCAATAATGGTTCCACCACTACTGCTTGGCTCGGTGGTTCTGAATTTTTGTAGGCTCGTTCTTGGTGTTCAGCTACCCCCCCTCCTCCGTTTACATACTTACTGAAGAATGGTCCGGATTTTGCTAAAGTCATTTCCTCTGTGTTGTGCTTAAGGCTGAAAATGGCATTTACATCGCCGGTTGTTAGCTTCACCAGCTTTGACCTAAAATGAAACGTGTCTTCCTCGACCTAGAACGTCTCTATAATACACTGAATTAGCGCATAAAACTTTTTCTTCGCTATCTTCTCCTACTGGAGGTCGAAAGAATCCTTCAAAAACGCGTAGAAGGGTGTGGTTCTAGTAGCTTCAATGTGGGAAGAGGTAATATGGGTCTTTTTCAGCAGATTCATAAGGTGTACCAATTTGAAGCTGTAAAATCTTGCTTTCGCAATCATATTGCCTATAAAAACTTGAATCAGCAAGTGTATACAGCAAATAACTCTCATAAGTTAAGTACAACACAACTCCCTTAACCAATGACACTGATATAAGGCTTGTGGTGGTGGCATTTTAATAACGTCAGTTACTTGTTAACATATACGGCGAGTTGTGTGTGAAAAATTAAAAAATGTGATTTGTTTGAACCATTTATATGGCGAGTTGTTTGTTACAACTATATATACCGATTGCATACAATCCTGAGAAAACGAGTTGTTTTGAAACAACAACAAACTAGTGTTCTATCAAATAAACTACCAGGATGCAAGTTGTTTGTTATATATATATATACGATGAGGATGCAAATTGTGCAATTGTACATGTTACGCTAATGCGAGTTGTGCCTACTTTTCAAATGCACGCGGGGGTATTTTTCGCCAATTTTTAGGTTGATATATCAAATGACACTATACTATTTTTGGGTACTAGTCGGTAATTAGGTAGGTGAGAGGGTATTTACTAGCACTCATGTCTTAAAAAAATATTTTTTAAAAGATAAATTACAATAAAAACTCTAGAGTTTAAGTCGAGTCTTAAAATAAACAGTATATTTTAAACCGTAAAATTTAAAAATCGTAAAGTTTCAATTTATCTGAATAGAAACATATATGTTATATAAAATATATTGTAATTTTAAAACGAAAAACTTAAAAAACTAAACTATTAATGCAAAAATAATAAAAAATGTAACCTTATAATTTGTTTTCATAAAAAATATGTTTTCACAATATAGTTTTTTTAAAGTTTTAATAGATTGAAAAGTTTATATTAAAAAATTAAAGTTATAAACTTTGTTTGTTATAATTGAAAATATATGGTATAAAGTGAGATGTAAAAATATTTTATAAAGTTTTAATTGATTTTCTCTTTATTTTTAGCTAAACAAATCCTAATAAAATTATTAGGAGACAAAATTACATTCTAGATTTAATAAATTTACAAATAAAAAATTAATATAAAAAACAATATTTTCAAGTTTTTATAGATTAATAAGTCTATATTGTGATAAAATTATAATATTTTATAAATTCATGAGATAATAATAGACTTAAGAACTTTCTGACTCAAGCTATTATGAAAAAGATTCACAAGACTTCTATCAACTTTAACTTAGAAGATTCCATCATTTGTGATGTAGCGGAGATTGCGGACAAACTGGTTTCTTGGTCAGGTATCGGAATTAGGTGAAATAGGTACTCAAATCGAAGATTTCGACGAGACCGTAAGATTTCAAAACTGCGACTTGTCACAAAGTTTAATACCCAAATTCAACCTCTAAAACCTTCAAAAATCAGTTTTCATATTTAGACGTTATTTTATTTATTTGTTTTAGTTTCTAGACATTTATGTAATTTTTTTTATTTGATATTAGGGTTTTGGATAGATACAAGTGATGTAGATGATCGTGAAGATGCTGACCTACGCCGTCAGGTAGCCGATCTTACCCGGCAGGTGGCTGTTCTTACCGCCAAGCAACAAAGCACAGAGGTTGAGGGCATGGTTCACCCTTTTGGGGAGGGGATCGACCAGAATACTTCTCACACCCGCCGCTGGGAGCTTGGATTCAAGATAGACACCCCGGACTTTGATGGCAGCCTTAAGGCAGAGGCACTTATCGATTGGTTATCCCAGATTGAAGAAGTCCTGGACTTCAAGGAAGTTCCGGAGGAGAGAAGGGTCGCATTAGTCACCATTCACCTACGCGGTAGGGCACAAGCTTGGTGGCAGCAGGTGAAGCAGAACCGCGCGCGTGAAGGCAAGGATAAAGTCCAGAGTTGGGAGAAATTCAAAAGAAAACTCCGCAAGGCTTTCCTTCCCTACAACTTCGAGCGGGAACTCTACCAGCGACGCCAGAATCTTCGTCAGGAACCTAGATCTGTGGATAAATATACCGACGAATTCTATCAGCTGCTGGCTCGCACAGATGTGACCGAGTCGCCGCACCAGTTGGCTCGCCGGACCCAGAAAGTCAACATTCCTGACTTTGATGGTGACATGGAGGAGTCGCTGATACTCAAACATCCACTCTTTGATGAGTATGAGGCTGACAACAAATGTGAAATTTCTGATGAAACTTGGTCCGAATTAGGAGATCCGATTTATGATGTATACGATGATATTTGGATAACACCAAAAAACGTCTCATCTTCTTTCGACAAGGTAAACAATAATTCTTTCTCTAATCCTAAAAACAAAAGAAAATCTAGGATTACAAATAAAGAATTAAAACTTTTGAAACCAATTTTTTGGTCAAAAGAAAAAAAAAATTCCAATTTGAATTTTCCGTCAAGAATAGATAAATTTAGGGATTTCGCACTGCCGTCCTTTCCGCAACCTAACCTTCATGCAGCTGCAAGGCCGGAAAGTGCTGCTACAGACAATAGATTATATAATAATCTCGAACAAATTTTTTTTTAAAAAAAGAGACAAGAAAGAGAATTCGAATCCGAAGATGGACTCGACATAGAAGAAAACGAGGCAGACAGAGACCGCAAACACAAAAATACGTGAACCTTCTGCGTCTTATTTCTCTCTCCAAGCAAGACACTTTTAAAGAGATGAAATCTAACGAATTTCTTACTAGTTTTCTTCTGAGTCTGTGTTGTGCTCATGTAAGCTCAGTACACGTAAATAACCTATTCGATGAAAGGTCTCAGAGAGAGACTAGAAGGATTCAAACCAGACAACACATTGGGCTCGATACGTGTTTGGTATTAGAGGAAACAACTTCTACTGTACCAAAAGGATGGGATAAACACTTTGTCTCTACTGTTTCTGTCAAAACAGAAAAAACCAGTACCAAAACGGCAAAGGCATCTGTGCGAAATGGAAATCGTAGGTGGACAAACACCTACGCCGAAACCGGACTTACGTTGCAGCTCATAAATATAACTGAGTTTGCAACTAAGACGTTCGAAGAAATGTCAGAGCGAGATGTAGGTACTTGGACTTCAATGATTTTAATGTGTACCCGGGATTATGTATTGCCAGAGACATTCCATGTCCGTTATCCATCAGTCAAAGTTGTGATTGATAGAGGTACTGGATACACAAAGGGTTATGGGTTTGTTAAGTTTGGAGATGAACAACTAAGTGCAGTAGCAGCACTAGAAGGTTTGAGGGATAAAGTTTTGCAGATAGAGGCCCAACAAAACTTCGAAGATGTTTATTATGCAAACATTAATGGGAGAGAGAGAGAGTTTCTGCTGTCCATAAGGCCAGCATTATGCAGAAAACTGAAGGTTTTTTTCTCAAGTGTTGTCGTGAGGTTGCAGAGAAGTACCCAGTGATAAAATACGAGGAAGTTGTCATAGACAATTTGCTATCTCAAAATAAGGTTCTCGATGCAGTACATACATATGCGGCTAATGAAAATGTAGTTGAATGTGTCGCTGGGCATTTACAGAATAAAAACTTATTTGGATCAGCTGGTGCTAATTGCCAACTAATGATTTTTGACTTGAGAACCAACCAAACTAAGAAATGTGTAAAAGTTCATAACAGAGAGATCAACTATGTATCTTTCACTCCTTTCAATGAGTGGGTTCTAGCCACTGCATCTTCTGACTCGACCTTTGCCCTGTTCGATAGTAGAAAGCTGAGTGTACCATTGCATGTTCTCACCAGCAATGAGGGTGGGGCGTTTCAGGGTCAAGACATTAGAGAGAGAAAAGAGAGTCCAAGTGTGGACATTCTTGAAACAGTTCCAGATGCTGTTCCTAAAGCCATGACAAGATTGGCGGTTGGAGAAGCTTTAACGAATCTTGTCTGGGCGAAGGTTGCATTCCTTTCTGATGTGAAAGCAAGTGGTAACTGGATGTACGCTGCGAAGCTTGATGGAGAAGGAGCAGCTATGTACGATGCAGCCATGGCTCTTTCAGAAGCTATGATCGAACTCGGTATCGCCATTGATGGCGGAAAGGACAGTCTTTCAATGGCAGCCCATGTAGCCGGTGAGGTTGTTAAGGCTCTTGGAAATACTGTAATCAGTGACAGTGGCCTATTAGTGTCTGCCTTAGAGTTGATTTTTGCTGGAAATAGTGCAGTTCGTCCAATGTTTCCACGTTTTGAATTCGAGGTCGAATTCTTTCCAACCGGGGAAGGATGATGTAGCGGAGATTGCGGACAAACTGGTTTCTTGGTCAGGTATCGGAATTAGGTGAAATAGGTACTCAAATCGAATATTTCGACGAGACCGTAAGATTTCAAAACTGTGACTTGTCACAAAGTTTAATACCCAAATTCGACCTCTAAAACCTTCAAAAATCAGTTTTCATATTTAGACTTTATTTTATTTATTTGTTTTAGTTTCTAGACATTTATGTAATTTTCTTTATTTGATATTAGGGTTTTGGATAGATGCTATATAAAGCATCATATACCTTATTTTGTCGTCAGACTATTTTGATTAAATAAAAACTAAATTAGGGTTTTATCCCTCTTATGGCTTCTACTGCGTTTCACTCTCCATCAATTTGGAAGCTATCTAAGGATTCAGATTTCAACACAAATAATACATGGAATCACCTGAGAAGCAAGCATAACATATTCAATCTGTTTGGAAAAATATAAAATTTGGTAACTCATAGAAAATTCTCCTTTATGGCCTGGAAACTCATGTATAATTTCATATATGTTGATACAACTCAGCAAAAAGAGCACTTGGTTATTGTATCAAAATACCAATTCTGCTGCAATATAGAATCTCCAAAACATTTTTTTATTTCTTGTGATTTTTCTTGAAGTATATGGTGCTACTATGATGGCCTATTTATATCAAAATTGACAAGCTTATGACCATTGCTCATATGTTAAGAGTTTGGTTATGTTCGACTACTTATGAAGTTCACGTCGGGACCATAAATATCACAATTATATTATCGGTTATCTAAAAAGCTAGAAACAATGTCAAAATAAAAAATAAGAAGCAAAGTCCAAGCATTGGAGAAAAGACTTTAAGGTAGCAAACAAAATTGGATGCATAAACTTTATTCCAGCAAAAAGAAAGCCCTGCTACCTGAAATGGTATCCTCCTGGCCCTGATTACCTTAAACTCAACACTGACGCTTCTTGTCAGCTTAATGTAGATTGGGGAGGTGGTATAATACTTAGAGATTACTCCGGTGAAATTATTCTAGGCTCTTCAAATATCTATGGAAAACTTACTCCGATTATGGTTGAATCGCGAGCTTTGTTGGATGGTTTGCTGATCTGCAAAAAGAAGGGTTGGTCGAAAGTATGAATTAAAACGGACTTAACGTTGCTGGTTAATTTGTTATCAAATGGTAATTATGCATGGCTCCTGAAACCTATTCTTCCATGTTGCAAAAGCTTAGCATCAACTATGTATATATCTAACATTTCGAAGGTCCAAGAAAAGCAACGAATTGGCTTACTAAATGGACCTTGAAATGCAAGATGAAAACAAAATTCTCAAATTTTCAAGCTCCAAATTCTTTAAAAGCTATTACTCTTTTAGAAAGTTTAAACATGGATTACTTCAATCTTGAAGACTATATTATAGTTTAGATTTTGAATTAGATTATGTACCTCTAATCCCTTGGTTGATATCAATCTTTGTGTTGATTCTTGTGGTGTTTGAGAATAATCAATGCTTTTTATCTATCTGTGCCATTCCTTACACTAACCAGGCAGCAAGCTGAGCTTGACACCAACCTATATTTGTTCCTCTTTTTTTGCAGGTACTCTAAGTTGAATGCAGTAATCCTTAGAAGATCTTTAGATTTGATTTGTTTTGAAGAAATTTTAAGCTTAATCTTCTCTACTATTTACTTTCTGAATTTGGGCAGTTAACCTGAGTTTAAGTTCTACGGTCTCGCCAAGTATTTCGATTTCTAGGAAAATTAAAATTTTATTTTGGCACTCTTAATTTAATTTATATGAATCGTGTTAGACTTTTCTTTTTTGAAAGCTTTTTGAATTTTTTGTAAAGTCTAAAATTCTTCGACCTTCTTTTTGAATTTTTTTTATAAAAAAATGACTCATTATCGTGTTTTATAAAAAGTAAGACAATTTCATTCGAATTTAAAATAGCTTTTCTAACCATCCTAAAGAGAATATTTTATAATAATAATAATAAGGGTAATATACAGAAGTGATGGTTAGATGGTTATATCTCATGATGCTGTTCAGAATGTATATTTCCTAACACCGTAAATATTATAAAATGATATAATAAAAGAAAATCAATATTTTCGAAATATTTTATTAATTATTTAATGGATAAGAAATCAGTTCATCTCATCGTATAATTCTCCTTTTAATGATATATAAAGGTATCGTATAATTCTCCTTTTAATGATATATAAAGGTAGCGTCAACTGGTGCCCGTAGACACGTCAAAGAAGCATTTAATGGCGGGCCAGGCTAGAAATAAGACGCATTTTGATAGATCTTAAACCGCTAGATCTTATACCTAATTGATAGATCTCACACCTAATTTTTGACCATTTTACCCTTTTCAGAAAAACCTAGGTATAAAAGGGTTTGATAGATCTCTCACCATGTTTTTCCTCTCTTTCTCTCTCTCTCTAGAAAGCTCTCAAACACACTGTGGGACCTATTTCAAATGAAGAATCTAAAGTGAAGAAAACGTAAAGGTAAACGATACAAACATCATGATGTAATTTGTTTTAGATTTCGTTGGGTCTAAACTGTTGAATCTGGGTTTTTTAGTTTTTTAGGTTTCGATTTCAAAAGTTCGATTTTTGCATGATTTTAGATGTTGTTTTGTTAGATTAGTGTTGTATTCTTGTTAGTTTTGCTAGGATCTATGTTTTTGTGTTTGATTTTGTGTGAAATGAGGCTGTTTGGGTGTATTTCGAATTTTGGGTTTTGTTTGTTGTTGGTAGCACAATCGTGCTACCAGTTTTGATCTGGTCGCACGATCGTGCGACCAAGACAACATGTTGTCGCATGAGACGAGCTGTACACTGCCGTCTCATGCGACAGACTGCTTAAGCTGTCTCATGCGACAGACAGCTTAAGCTGTCTCATGTTAATCAATGTATTTGATGTTATTTTATTTGGTGTTTTCCCATTAATACATATTTTTTTATGTTGTCTTTACAGGATGGGACAGTTCAAGACGAAACTTAAAATCCGTTCAAGAAAATTAGGGCGGAAGAGGCGGCAGCAGAGGCTAGAGTTTTGTCCGAGCCCGAGGATGTGCAGGCAGGTTCCAGCGAGGGACATGTTCCTGGTACGCGTAGTAGACGACGTCTTCGTCGTCATGGCGATTATATTCCTACTGCTGATGGTAGCACAGGGGTAGGTTCTACTTCGCAGCCACCTGTCTTTTGTTACGATAACGATGCAGATGCACCAGATTATATGGAGGCCGATGCACCTCATGCACCAGAGGCAGCATCCCACGCACCTGAGGGTGAGGATCAGGATTTTTTGTCTGTGCTGCCCTATGTCCCGGCTCTTTTTCCGGATTACACCGACCACGAGGCTTTCAGCGTCTATCACGGAGATGTAAGTGTTATGCCTTTATATTGTTTTATCATTTTCTTACATATGATTATAAAAATTGTTTTTTTACAAATTTACGTTTTGGATACATATTGCAGGATAGGGTCACCCTGCGATGCTTCGCTATGTACGACAGTCTCCGGAGATGGGACCTTACACAGCAGAGCAGGGTACGGGCAAGGGTGAAGGAGACTATATTTGGCCCGCTCGTTGATGCACTCACCCGCTGGCATACCAACCTCCATTTGGTAGAGGCATTCTTAGAGCGGTGGCATGCGGAGACTTCTTCATTCCATTTCTTGTTCGGGGAGATGACAGTCACCTTGGACGATGTTCACGCAATCACTGGATTACCGGTTGTAGGTAGGTCCTTTGATGCTCTACCTTTTGACTCTGATGTTGAGAGGCTTCGTACTTATGCTGGCATGCTAGGTGTGCGATCATCTGAGTTGAGTAAAAACCTTAGGAATGCTAGTAGTGTGAACCTTGGGTGGCTTCGTAGTACTTTTAGTGGTTCTAAGTATAGTGATAGGAAGATCACGGATGGGGGTTTAGTTCATGCCACCCGTGCCTGCATACTGTATTTGTTAGGTACCACTACATGTGCGAACAAAACTGGCAACAACATTCCTTTAGATTACCTCCAGTTCGTTAACCAATACCAGAGTATGAATCTGTACAACTGGGGTCAGTTGGTTTTAGCACAGTTGCACCAGTCCCTTAGTCAGGGATCTCTCCATGGTACGGGAGGCATTTGCGGGTTTACAGCGATGCTCGAGTCGTGGATTTTTGCACACTTTGTTCAGCTTCGAGCTCCACTGTTTTGCGATTACTACATATCCATGCCCCATATGTGCCGACATGCGCCGCAGAAGATTGGTGTCTCTCATGATGTGCGCAGGCAGATGAGACACGCACTTTCGACGTGCATGAAGGCAGATGTAAGTCATATTCGTTCATTTTAATTATAAGTACTTTTACTAATATAAATGGCTAAGTTGTTAATTTTTTTATTTACAGGTCATGTTCCTTCCCTTCATACACTTACGGGACCATTATCCGTTCCAGCAGGTGACTTGGGTTGAGTTGACCCTTAGTTCGTTCGACGTGGTTGTGGCGTACTACCCAGACCGTGTCACTCGACAAATGTGGTACATACAGCTGATTCTTAAGGATATACGCCCTCCTAAGTCGAAAAAATCAGGGAAGAAGATGGTCAGTAGCTTAAAATGGGACGGACATTTATGGAGGGATTGGGATAACCACGTGTACACTCCTGCTGGCACGGTGTACCATGGTAGTGGAGAGAGTGCTGACCCGATGTACTACATTTGGGTGAAGAAGAGGCTGGGGTACATTGTCAGCAGTTCTGCGCCGGAGAGAGGTCCTCGGTTGGAGCCGCAGGGTGGTGCTGACGTTTCAGGATACGAGCAGATTGCTAGGTTTGCTCCATCCATACCGACTATGGAGCACGAGGATCTTGTACAGACCGCCCTTCAGATTTGCAGGATCGCTGAGAGGTATCGACGGCACTGATTATTACTCTCAGCATACCTTTGTTAGACTTTTGGACATCAACACTATATTTTGTAACCGGTTTATTTTATGACTCCTTTTATTTTTTGTATTTTAATTTATTGTATGCTTGCTTTGAATTTGTCATGTTTATGGGTTCGATTCCATTTGAATTATAGTTAGAGCTTGTACCATTGAAACACACACTCATACAAACTCACACTAAAACACAAATACAAACTCACACTAAAACACAAATACAAACTCACACTAAAACACAAACCTGAAATAGACACTCATATGTAAATTGAAAGCAAGCACTCATACTTAAACTGAAATACAAACTCACACTCAAACAGAAATACACACGCATACTTCAAATGAAACACGGACTCATACTCAGAAATACATACTCATACTTATCTATCAGGCCAGTTTCATATCATCAACTTCTTTTCTTCTTTCGCATCTTTGTAGTCACTGATTTCCTGTAGCCGGATGTCAATAATGTCAGAACGGACCATATCCAGCTGGTCCTCTGTTATATAATCCGTCACCTGACAGTTGAACCGGTTACCCGCAACACGACGTTCCAATTCGGTTAGGCCAGAAACTAGATATCGACGGGATGTGACCAAGACTGACCACCTAGCTCGCACTTCATCAACACACCTTGAAATGTTAGGCGGCTGAACACCATCCCTTCCGTACAGGAAGTACAACTGGCATACTAATGCCTCGCAGTACCTTTTACCACCCTCTGGAATGTGCCTATTACCAACTTCAACTGATGCCCTCATCAAATACTGATCTTCCAACTCAGTCCATGAACACATTTTTCAGCTTGATTTATCAACTAATTTACAATTTAATGTGAATAAAGCTTCTATTTATAGACGGACCGGTAACAAAAACATTCGAATGAAAACTTAACACGTGTAAAACTATCATGCTCAATCTAAAAAATCAAAACTCCCTCCCATTCTCAAAATTCTAAAACTCCCTCTCATTCTCGAAAATTCAAACTATCCCGCTCATTCTAAAAAATCAAAACTCCCTCCCATTCTCAAAATTCTAATACTCCCTCTCATTCTCGAAAATTCAAACTATCCCGCTCATTCTAAAAAATCAAAACTCCCTCCCATTCTCAAAATTCTACAACTCCCGCTCATTCTCATAATTCAAAAACTCCCCACCTAAATTCAGTTCACTATATAAAGGGACTACAAAACCGTTTACATTCATAAAATCTTCTCAAACATAAAGAGTTCAACAAATAGAGTTTACTCCCCATGAAGACTACCATTTGCTTCAGGCGGTGAAGATTGCCCGCCGAGAGATGGGGGAAGATACTAGTGATGCTTTTTTTGATCGGGTGCTTTGTATGATGTACTACGGCTACGGCCGTTTACAACCCGGAGGTCTCCTTGTGCGCAACCGTGAGCAAATCAAGCAGAGGTACCTTTTTTGTCAACCACTCCAGCGTTTGTTGTTTTTGCCATATAAAATTAAGCAAAAAGCGGTCGCCGTCTTCAACATGACGGTGGTAGACTACATCAGTAGGGATATGGTGGCGTAGCTTCAGGATAGGATTACGGAAAGGGAGGAGGGGGTTGATTCTGACGAAAACTTGGGATATGACTTCGATGATTGAGCATTTTGGTTGTTGGCATTTCGTTGATTAATTATTTTCTTATGTTTGGTTAAGTTAAAAGTGTTAACTTGTTATTTTCCTCTTTTATGTAACCACTTCAAGTGTACTTGTTGTTTTCCTCTTTATGTACTTCCTTAAAGTGTACTTGTTGTTATCCTCCTTTTTAATGGTATTTTATTACAACAAATGTCTAAACTGCGTCTCATGCGATCAGGCCCAAAGGGGTCTCATTTTGGGCCTGCGACAAAAGCCTTCTTTCTGGAAAACAGGGCCAAGTTTTTGGCCTACTGTCGCATGCGACGAGGACCAAAGGGGGTCTCATTTTGGGCCTGCGATAAAAGCCTTCTGTCTGGAAAACAGGGCCAAGTTTTTGGCCTACCGTCGCATGCGACGAGGACCAAAGGGGGTCTCATTTTGGGCCTGCGATAAAATCCTTCTGTCAGGAAAACAGGGCCAAGTTTTTGGCCTACCGTCGCATGCGACGAGAACCATAGGGGGTCTCATTTTGGGTATGCGATACAAGCCTTCTGTCTGAAAAACAGGGCCAAGTTTTTGGCCTACCGTCGCATGCGACCAGTCCCAAATACTGTCTCATGCGATATGTGTTTGTTATGAACTATGATATTAACACTATTAAAAAAACAGCAACTACATTACATGAAACGCTAGTAGGGATTTTCCTACTACATTATATCAAAATTACATCAAAATTACATAACTATGTTACAGTAAATGTTAGGCAAACTAACTTAAACTTAAAATGTTGCACAAAAACATTTCAAACATTTCAAACGTCGTCGTCTCTAGTCAAATCTGTTACATGTGGTTTTTCGTTCAAGTTGATTTTCCTTGCGTGCATTATCTGTGTAAATTTGTTCAACCGCCGGTAGTAGGGATGCGCCCATTAATTCGCTTCTTCGGTTGCATAAGCGGCCCAACAAGGGTATAACGGAGGCAACGGTCCATCGGGTGGAGTAGTAATCTACAAGGAAAAAAGATAAACGAATGCATTAGTAATGATAGCGTAAGAAATTTTGATTGGAAACGAAATATACTTACATTAACAAAGTGACATCCATGCACGAAAGCTATCCCAACTTCTATGATCGTCGAATATTTGACAGGTGGCTTTCCACGGATTGGTTAATACGTTAACGAGGCTGCTTGCGATACATGGTATACTATGCATTGATACCTTGTCGCGATGACTAGTCCAATGTCAGGAAATGTCATCCAATAGTGGCCACTAGGATTGGGCTTGAAGTAATCTGACCTTTGTATCAAATCGTCAAACACCTTCTCCGAACCATATACATCCAACCAACATGCACGGTTGTCCCGCAACTCCTTCAACAACTCGCGTCTAACATCCTCCCATCTATTTTCGTTGTTGTATATTGAATGCGCTACGGAACGATATCCGCATTGTCCGTCCGGAAGAATGTCAACTAATTTTAAAATGTAAGTGTGTAGAAAGGCCGGGATGCAATCCGAATATAACGTTAACTTCCCATCCTTAATAATTTTCTTAGGCCTTCCAACTTTCGTTTTTGCTAATGGAGGTTTGGGTGGTACGATGGGAACCACTTTGGATGCGGCCGTGCTCCCTAATGTGTTTACGGGTGTACTACCTACCGAGTTAGCCGGAGTACTAGCACTAGCGGTTTGTTCAATGGGATATTCCCACGAACTAGGGTTCCATTTAGTCGATTTATCAACGCCTCCCTTTGGTCTACCCTTAGCTCTAACCGCTTCTTTAGGATCTTGAATATGACTTGTCTCGGGCCTCAATATTTGCATTACCCTATTGATAATGTGGTCTTGTTGGTCGGGGCGGAAACTACGAATGAAGTTGTCAATTAAGGAAAGTTTTTTTTGCAATTCCTCTTCGCGAGAGATAGGATCCCTATGCACAATATCTAATCTTTTCCAAAAAATATCCACATCTTCTAAAGGGATGCACCTACCTTCTCTAGCTATAAACACAATTTCACATACACAAGGTAAACCATGCGTTTTCCTAAGGAAACAACCTCCACATGCTACCCGATCTACTCCTATATTCCGAGCATGTACAATAGCAACCATCAGTATCTTTAGCCCCACATGTGACACATGACCTTTAAGATTTTTTGTCAAAACACCATCAAAGCCGGGAGTTGTTCTAAACTTACTTCACTCGAATGATTCGACGATACCCGCATGCTGCTTCGTTAACAAGTTATGAACTTTTTCCCAAAAAGTCTCAAAGTTGCATTGATTCGTCCCAAGATATTTTTTTAGGGACGAGTGAGCACCCTCCGCCATACATAGTACAAGTAATAAATTATCAACTTATTTGAAATTAAAAAAAATAACTCAATCAAAAGTAGGATACACGGACTAACCTATTTGTAGTTGTTTGGCCATAATGCTTAATCGTGTTCGTTCGGTACGCAAGGAACTTGTCAGCATATTTTGTTATCCACGAGTCCATAACGTACGCAAAACACTCAGGTTTAGATGCAAACATCTCCTTCAGTGTATCCAGATTCTTTTGGTAACTCTCAAACGTGTTTGCCTCCGCAACGTAGCTGTAAAATTCAAAAAATTGTTTCGCTACCGAATCATCGTGCAATATCTTCCGAACCGCCCCAAGAATGTTCTTACTAATTTGCCATGTGCATAACAAGTGGTGCGTTCCGGGGAAAATTCTATCAACCGCACGCATGAGAGCTAACTCCTGATCGGTAACAATAATGGATGGAAATGCGCAATCGCCATCCATCATCAAACCACAAAGAGTTTCCAAAGCCCATACGTAGTTTCCAATCTTCTCTCCGCTCATAAATACGTACGCAATGGTAAATGTGATGGAAGTGGACGTTAAACCGACAACCTCTAATAACGGCATCTTATACCTAGTCGTCTTGTACGTACAATCCATGAATAACACGTTCGGGAATGTACGTAATAAGTCTATGCTAGTAGGATGTGCGAAGAAAAAGTCAGTGATCACCTTTGAATCATCTTTCAAACGCTCCCACGTCGAGTATCCATTCTCCTTCAACTTCGTCAAAAGATATTGCATTTGGGTTTGTCCCCCGTGCTCAGCATCCCGATGTTTTTTCCGGACATTGTAGATTGCACGCATTTTCGAAATGTTCTCTGGATATTGGTGCTTCAAACCACTATATATCTCCCTAGGGCGCGAACCGAGGTGAGACAAACTACGAATTAGTTCCTCTTCATCCAGTTTTAGTCTACAAGCGCGGGAATGACCGTCTAGGCGAACGTATGGTTCATGATTGTGAGTACCGTTTATCACCTCCAAACGCCATTTCATGGCTAGTACGTCGATCGGATGACCTTTTAGCGCAAACGGACAATTACATTTCTTCGTGGATGTCTTCCTCTTTTTCAAAGTTTCCGGTTTTGCCTTTGATACGTATATACCGTATCGCTCGCAAACGTACTCTAACCTAGGAGTCCTTCCCCATTTCCCGCGATCGTAGAGTTTTCTTATTGTGACAAACTTGATCTTCTTTGATTCAATGTCCACGAAAGCATCTAATTCGTCTTTAGTAAATAATTTATCCGTGTTGAATATTTTACTGTAATCGGCATCCATAAATGAAGGCTGGGCAGGTTCCTCCTGCAAAATAGACAATTGAAAAGTATGAGTTTGTATAACAATGTTGTCGCACGTGACATGTCTTAAGTGCCGTCGCACGAGACATGTCTCTAGTGCGGTCGCATGAGACGCTGTTCTGTCTTTGTCTCATGCGACGGCACTGGGTACCGTGTCGCACGATCGTGGGATGACGAAGCTGTTCGTCGCACGAACGTCGTGCGACATGACTGAAAACCGAAATGCAGGGTTTCGGTTCTTACCTCCATCCGGTAAGCTTCCTCCTCGGCCAGTAAGTCTTCCAGAGATACGCCCATCTCTTCATTGTCCATAGATACTCAGATTCAAGATTTTTCGAAGTGGATTTGATGGGTTTGGGTAAAAAAAGCTAACTTTTTTTATTTAATGGGTTTAGAGTAGTAGATGTTAGTACAAAGCTTGTAGATCTAGTGTAATAACGGATAGATTTCAGAGTTTCGGCCGATTTGGAGACTAAATGACATCAATGTAAAAATGTAGAGAGAGAAATGGCAATATTGAAATTTTAACTTTGAATTTGAAAAAAGAAGAGAGTAAAGTGAGAGATCTATCAAAATGTGTAATATTTCTAGCCAGACCCTTTAATGGCTTACTTTTTGACGTTTATTAAAAACCAATGGAGTAACCCACACTGTAACTAGAAAACTAAAACAAAATTTTCAAAAAGTAAACCATTAAATACTTCTTTGACGTGTCGAACACCAGCTGACTACCTTTTAAAATTTATTGTTTTTATACCATTATTATTATTTCTTATTGTAATGTTAGCTATTAATTATGCATTCAATCTATTAATGGTTTGGATTTTTTTATAACGGAAATCATACAAATAATTATAGTTTTAAAATTTTAATTTTCATATTAAATATCATAAACACGTAAAACAAAATTATAATATTCTTTTTAAAAAGTAAATTACAATAAAAGCTTTATAGTTTATCTCCACTTTCAAAATAAGCATTATATTTTAAATCGTATCATTTAAAAAATTTAAAGTTTCAATTTATCACAATATAAATACTATAATTTATAATAAACAAAATTGAAATTTTGAAACACACAAGTAAAAGGCTACGCTATTAATGCAAAAACAATAAAAATTTAATCTTATAATTTTATGTTCATAAATAAATATATTTTCACACATTCGCATTTTTCTTAATTTTAGAAGACTAAAATTTTATACGATAACAAATTAAAATTATAGGAACTTTTCGCTATAATTCAAAATATTTGATTTAAGCTGGGATTTAAAAATATCTTATAAACTTTTTATTAATTTTTGTCTTTATTTTTAACTAAACAAATCCTAATAAAATTATCAGGAAAGTAAAAAAAATTACATTTTAGATTTAATAAATATGTAAACAAAAATTAATATATAAAAACTATTTTTTTAGGTGTTTATAGATTACCGAGTCTAGATTGTGATAAAATTGAAATTATAGGATGGTATTTTGAGATTTGACTTAAATTATACTCCCAAATTGATTTTGGTTTATCCCAACTTACAGCTAATATCATTAATTGTTAAAGGTGTGTAAGAGTTTACAAATAAGATTATAAATAGTCCAACACCTTCCTAACTTTCTCATCCATTCTATATCTATATACTAGTAAGAAAAGTCTTGAAACAAAAATACAATGAAATCGTCCATCAAGTTAACTTTCTTACTTGCATTTTTAATTATCACGGTTGTTGGTACGTCTCTCCTCCCATTAATCCTATTTTCTTTTGCATAAAGTAATGTCAAAATTTACTATCATTCTAGCAAATAGAACAACCATACTGTTTAATTCAACTTTATTGTAGGATTGGAAGCGATGCCAAGTTTTCATGTGAATAGAGGACCAGTGGTAGCGGCTTGCCAATCTGATGCAGATTGTACCAAGACACAGCCTGCTTGTACATATTGTGACAAAGTTTGTCGTTGTATTAACAGAGACTGTGATTGTGTACCGGAGTAAAATATCTATACAATGTAACGGATCAATAAGTTGTGATCTTATTTTATAATACAGTTATTGATAATAATAATATATTTTTATTTAAGAGATAATAATTTTAAGATTTATGTATATTTAAGGATTAAAGTTTTTATTTTAAATCGTCCATTATAAACTAGTTTTGTTACTAATTTTCTCCATATTGAAAATATTACAAGTCTTAACACGTAAACATATTTTTACTCTTAATATGTTGTGGTACAACCTACATTAGATTTAAAAAAAAATTGGCCGAAACAAAAAAATGGTCCATAATTTTTCATGGTGTTTTTCACAAATTTTTTAAAAATTACAAGCAAATAAAAAACGAGTAGTCATTCCAAACAAATGTATAGAGTGATCAGATTGTTAAAACGAATTTTTTCGAGCTTTAATATGATCGCTTCCATATATATTTGAAGGATATATTAAGTAATCAGTTTAAGATACTTTTGGAGAGAGTGATCAGATTGTTAAAGAGAGAAAGCGAGTCAAGCATTCTAGAGAGAAAAGTTGTGAAAAGTAAAAGTCAAGATAATGATTGATTTTTATTCCTATTAAATAGTTCACTTATTTATTGTAGAGATAAGTTCCCACTCGACCCACATGAGTGGTTTTGTTGGATATTTCATGCAAAAATCACACTACATACAAATTGATTATCCTTCATGTTTCTATTCTATTAAAACATAACTTACAATATTATATATTTTATTTTATTACATAAATTTATATATAGGTCGGATAAATCGTACCTTTATCAGCAGTCTCTCTAGTCCTTGCGAAATATATATGAGGGAATACTAGATTTAGTGTATCTTCAGATGTTACCGTTGTTTAAATTTTATCTATGAGGAGTGTTTTTATCCTTGTAAACTGTACATCGCATGGTGTCACTTCCTCGACATGTTTTGACAACTGTTGAAGTCATTTAACTTCTCACCAAATAGCAGTTGAGCTTTTGAGCGTACTTCTATAAATTCAAAACCGCATTCTCATAAATCACTATAACTAATTCTATAAATAGGCAGATAGAGCTTTATTTCTACGTCCACCGTGAAACCCAGTTTCCACTTACATTTTGCCAGAAAATTTCCATTCTGGTTCAAGCTCCGTTCTTATCTTATTGTTACATTCACTATCACCACGTAGTTATGCGAGAAATCTTGATTGATATAACTTCACTTTAATCCTATTGTTGTCCTTCGTATATGTTTGGGATTAAAAACACTTGGGATTGGTTGATTATTTCTCAAAGAACTGAGGAGAGAGAAGTTGCTAGGATAATATCTGGAAAACCTATACAAAAATTTCAAACCTTTTCCTACGAACCTTGTCCTCCAATAAAGAAACATAGTGAACAACTCAATCCATAATCTTCTTTCAAACTGTTAACCCAGAATTTATATACCATAAATCCAAAAGCTTGTTAAAAAAAACTTACCCAAAGACCATATTCCATTGCAATGGGCGATACCAACAAAAACCTTATATCCAAGAAAATACATCACTCATATAGATCTAAAGAACAAAAGAACAAAAATATAAAGGTTGATCCTCATCTGAATGGATCAACTGTAATAAAAAAGGATTCACTGATGGTCCCTTCAAGAAAATATATTCCTCCGTCGGAGTCTTCTAACCCCAACGACACAAAATCAAGCATGCACAAAGATTCTTCCGAACTACTTGGAGTAATGTGTGCATGTTGGTAATGTACGAGGATAGCAGTAAGTTTCCACGACTAAGTCTGTGAATTGGTTTTATAGCACGTAAGGTAGTTTCAGTTCGGTCGAATGGGTTATTGGCGCTACACATTGGGGCCAACCACCCTTGTCGGATAGTAACACGAAGAGAGATGAAACGCATGAGAGAAACGGTCTCTCTATTATTTTCGTTGTTCCCAATAAGCATCTCGATGGTGTTCCAGTTTCAGTTTCTTTTTTCCTAGAGCGTGAATCATAACTGCAAACTTTTTTTTGTTTCACTCATGAAGTATGTTCTCATCATCCTTGAATCATTCTCCCCCCTTCCGTCCACGTACTTACTGAAGAATGGTCAGGATTTTTCCTAAAGTCATTTCGTCTGTGTTGTGCTTAAGGCCGAAAATGGCATTTACATCGTCAGTTGTTAGCTTCACCAGCTTTGACCTATAACAAAACATGTCTTCCTCGACCGAGAACGTCTCTATAATACACTGAATTAGCGCATAAAACTTTTTATTCGCTATCTTCTCGTACCGGAGGTCGAATGAATCCTTCAAAAGCGCATAGAAGGGTGTGGTTCTAGTAGTTTCAATGTGGGAAGAGGTAATATGGTTCTTTTCAGTAGATTCATAAGGCTTACCAATCTGAAGCTGTAAAATCTTGCTTTCGCAATCATATTGCCTATAAAAACTTGAATCAACAAGTGTATACAACAAATAACTCTCATAAGGTAAGTACAACACAACTCCCTTAACCAATGACACTGATATAAGGCTTGTGGTGGTGGCATTTTAATAACGCCAGTTGTTTGTTAACCTATACGGCGAGTTGTATGTGAAAAATTAAAAAATGTGATTTGTTTGAACCATTTATATAGCGAGTTGTTTGTTACAACTATATATACCAAATTGCATGCAATCCTCAGAAAGTGAGCTGTTTTGAAATAACAACAAACTAGTGTTCTATCCAATAAACTACCAGGATGCAAGTTGTTTGTATATATGTACGATGAGGATGCGAATTGTTCAATTCTACATGTTACGCAAATACGAGTTGTGCCTACGTTTCAAATGCACGTCGAGGTATTTTTCTCCAATTTTTAGGTTGATGTATCAAATGGTACTATACGATTTTTGGGTACTAGTCAGTAATTAGGTGGGTGAGTGGGTATTTACAATACTTATATCTTAAAAATATATTTTTTAAAGATAAATTACAATAAAAACTCTAGAGTTTCACTGAGTCTTAAAATAAACATTATATTTTAAACCGTAAAATTTAAAAATCTTAAAGTTTCAATTTATCTTAATTGAAACATATATTTTATATAAAAGATATTGTAATTTTAAAACGAAAAACTTAAAAAACTAAACTATTAATGCAAAATTAATAAAAAAAATTAACCTTATAATTTGTTTTCATAAAAAATATGTTTTCACACTAATGTTTTTTTAAAGTTTTAATTTATTGAAAAGTTTATATTGAAAAATTAAAGTTATAAACTTTTGTTTGTTATAATTTAAAATATATGGTATAAAGTGAGATGTAAAAATATTTTATAAAGTTTTTATTGATTTTCTCTTTATTTTTAGCTAAACAAATCCTAATAAAATTATTAGGAGACTAAATTACATTCTAGATTTAATAAATTTACAAATAAAAAAATAATATAAAAAATAATATTTTCAAGTGTTTATAGATTAATAAGTCTATATTGTGATAAAATTATAATATTATATAAATTCATGAGATAATAATAGAATTAAGAACTTTTTCACTCAAGCTATTATGAAAAAGATTCACAAGAAATCAGTTCATGGTATAATTTTTTTTAATGATATACAAAGGCAGGGTCAACGGGTGCCCCTAGAGATGTCAAAGAAGCATTTAATGGTTTTTTTTTTGAAATGGAAATTTAAATTAATTAGAAAAATTCATACATAGTTTAGGGGTATACCCCACAGACTTACAGCAACGAAAATATTAGAGCAAAATTAAAGGTGCTCAAAAATTCGATTCCCGAATAGTAAAAAACTTGTAGCATGCAAATTACTAGGTGACTGAGTGGTGACTCTATGATCGTCTCTATCAAACTCCCCGCTCCGGTCCGGACAAGTCAACAAATACCTTTATCACAAGAAGGGCATTTAATAGTTTACCTTTTACGTGTATTAAAAAACCAATGCAGTAACTAGAAAACTAAAACAAATTCTTCAAAAAGTAAACCATTAAATGCTTCATCGACATGTCACGGGCACCAGTTGACTACCTTTTAAAATTTATTGGTTTTATACCATTATTATTATTTCTTATTGTAATGTTAACTATTAATTATGCATTCAATCTATTAATGGCTTGGATTTTTTTAATAACGGAAATCATACAAATAATTATAGTTTTAAGATTTTAATTTTTCAATTTAAATATCATAAACACATAAAACAAAATTATAATATTCTTTTTAAAAAGTAAATTACAATAAAAGCTTTATAGTTTATCTCCACTTTCAAAATAAGTATTATATTTTAACTCCTATCATTTCAAAAATTTAAAGTTTCCATTTGTCTCGATATAAATAGTATAGTTTATAATAAACAAAATTGGAATTTCGAAACAAAAAAGTTAAAAGACTACACTATTATTGCAACAACAATAAAATTTTAATCTTATAATTTTCTGTTCATAAATAAATATATTTTCAAACATTCGCATTTTTTTTAATTTTAGAAGACTAAAATTTGATACGATAACAAATTAAAATTATAAGAACTTTTTGCTATAATTCAAAATATTTGATTTAAGCTGAGATTTAAAAATATCTTATAATTTTTTTTATTATTTTTTGTCTTTATTTTTAACTAAACAAATCCTAATAAAATTATTAGTAAAAAATTACATTTTAGATTTAATAAATATGTAAACAAAAATTAATATATAAAAACTATTTTTTAGGTGTTTATAGATGATTACTGAGTATAGATTCTGATAAAATTGAAATTATAGGATGGTATTTTGAGATTTGACAAATTATACTCCCAAATTGATTTTGGTTTATCCCAACTTACAGCTAATGTCATTAATTGTTAAAGGTGTGTAACACTTTACAAATAAGATTATAAATAGTCCAACGCCTTCCTAACTTTCTCATCCATTCTATATCTATATACTAGTAAGAAAAGTCTTGAAACAATAATACAATGAAATCGTCCATCAAGTTAACATTCTTACTTGCATTTTTAATTATCACTGTTGTTGGTATGTCTCTCCTCATATTAATCCTATTTTCTTTTGCATAAAGTAATGTCAGAATTTACTATCATTCTAGCAAATAGAACAACCATACTGTTTAATTCAACTTTATTGCAGGATTGGAAGCGATGCCAAGTTTTCATGTGAACAGAGGACCAGTGGTAGCGGCTTGCCAATCTGATGCAGATTGTACCAAGACACAGCCTGCTTGTACATATTGCGACAAAGTTTGTCGTTGTATTAACAGAGACTGTGATTGTGTACCGGAGTAAAATATCTATACAATGTAACGAATCAATAAGTTGTGATCTTATTTTATAATATAGTTATCGATAATAATAATATATTTTTATCTAAGAGATAATAATTTTAAGATTTATGTATATTTAAGGATTAAATTTTTTATTTTAAGTCGTCCATTATAAACTAGTTTTGTTACTAATTTTCTCCGTATTGAAAATATTACAAGTCTTAACACGTAAACATATTTTTACTCTTAATACATTGTGGTAAAACCTACATTAGATTTAAAAAAATTGGCCGAAAAAAAAGGTCCATAATTTTTCATGGTGTTTTTCACAAATTTTTTAAAAATTACAAGCAAATAAAAACGAGTAGTCATTCCAAACAAATGCATAGGGTGATCAGATTGTTAAAACGAATTTTTTCGAGCTTTAATATGATCGCTTCCAGATATATTTGAAGGATATATTAAGTAATTAGTTTAAGATATTTTTGGAGAGAGTGATCAGATTGTTAAAGAGAGAAAGCGAGTCAAGCATTCTAGAGAGAAAAGTTGTGAAAAGTAAAAGTCAAGATAATGATTGATTTTTATTCCTATTAAATAGTTCACTTATTTATTGTATAGATAAGTTCCCACTCGACCCATATGAGTGGTTTTGTTGGATATTTCATGCAAAAATCACACTACATACAAATTGATTATCCTTCATGAATCTATTCTATTAAAACATAACTTACAATATTATATATTTTATTTTATTACATAAATTTATATATAAGTCGGATAAATCGTACCTTTATCAGCAGTCCCTCTAGTCCTTGCGAAAAAAAATCTGAGGGAATACTAGATTTAGTGTCTCTTCAGATGTTACTGTTGTTTAAATTTTATCTATGAGGAGTGTTTTTATCCTTGTAAACTGTGCATCGCATGGTGTCACTTCCTCGACATGTTTTGACAACTGTTGAAGTCATTTAACTTCTCACCAAATAACAGTTGAGCTTTTGAGCTTACTTCTATAAATTCAAAACCGCATTCTCATAAATCACTATAACTAATTCTATAAATAGGCAGATAGAGCTTTATTTCAACGTCCACCGTGAAACCCAGTTTCCACTTACATTTTGCCAGAAAATTACCATTCTGGTTCAAGCTCCGTTCTTATCTTATTGTTACATTCACTATCACCACGTAGTTATGCGAGAAATCTTGATTGATATAACTTCACTTTAATCCTATTGTTGTCCATCGTATATGTTTGGGATTAAAAACACTTGGGATTGGTTGATTATTTCTCAAAAGACTGAGGAGAGAGAAGTTGCTAGGATAATATCTGGAAAACCTATACAAAAATTTCAAACCTTTTCCTACGAACCTTGTCCTCCAATAAAGAAACATAGTGAACAACTCAATCCATAATCTTCTTTCAAACTGTTAACCCAGAATTTATATACCATAAATCCAAAAGCTTGTTAAAAAAAACTTACCCAAAGACCATATTCCATTGCAATGGGCGATACCAACAAAAAACTTATATCCAAGAAAATACATCACTCATATAGATCTAAAGAACAAAAGAACAAAAATATAAAGGTTGATCCTCATCTGAATGGATCAACTGTAATAAAAAAGGATTCACTGATGGTCCCTTCAAGAAAATATATTCCTCCGTCGGAGTATTCTAACCCCAACGACACTAAATCAAGCATGCACAAAGATCCTTCTGAACTACTTGAAGTAATGTGTGCATGTTGGTAATGTATGAGGATAGCAGTAAGCTTTCACGACTAAGTCTGTGAATTGTTTTTATAGCATGTAAGGTAGTTTCAGTTCGGTCGAATGGGTTATTGGCGCTACACATTGGGGCCAACCACCCTTGTCGGATAGTAACACAAAGAGAGATGAACCGCATGAGAGAAACGGTCTCTCTGTTATTTTCGTTGTTCCCAATAAGCATCTCGATGGTGTTCCAGTTTCAGTTTCTTTTTTCCTAGAGTGTGAATCATAACTGCAAACTTTTTTTTGTTTCACTCATGAAGTATGTTCTCATCATCCTTGAATCATTCTCCCCCCTTCCGTCCACGTACTTACTGAAGAATGGTCCGGATTTTTCCTAGTCATTTCGTCTGTGTTGTGCTTAAGGCCGAAAATGGCATTTACATCGTCAGTTGTTAGCTTCACCAGCTTTGACCTAAAACAAAACATGTCTTCCTCGACCGAGAACGTCTCTATAATACACTGAATTAGCGCATAAAACTTTTTATTCGCTATCTTCTCGTACCGGAGGTCGAATGAATCCTTCAAAAGCGTATAAAAGGGTGTGGTTCTAGTAGTTTCAATGTGGGAAGAGGTAATATGGTTCTTTTCAGTAGATTCATAAGGCTTACCAATCTGAAGCTGTAAAATCTTGCTTTCGCAATCATATTGCCTATAAAAACTTGAATCAGCAAGTGTATACAACAAATAACTCTCATAAGGTAAGTACAACACAACTCCCTTAACCAATGACACTGATATAAGGCTTGTGGTGGTGGCATTTTAATAACGCCAGTTGTTTGTTAACCTATATGGCGAGTTGTATGTGAAAAATTAAAAAATGTGATTTGTTTGAACCATTTATATAGCGAGTTGTTTGTTACAACTATATATACCGAATTGCATACAATCCTCAGAAAGCGAGCTGTTTTGAAATAACAACAAACTAGTGTTCTATCCAATAAACTACCAGGATGCAAGTTGTTTGTATATATGTACGATGAGGATGCGAATTGTTCAATTCTACATGTTACGCAAATACGAGTTGTGCCTACGTTTCAAACGCACGTCGGGGTATTTTTCTCCAATTTTTAGGTTGATGTATCAAATGGCACTATACTATTTTTGGGTACTAGTCAGTAATTAGGTGGGTGAGTGGGTATTTACAATACTTATATCTTAAAAATATATTTTTTAAAGATAAATTACAATAAAAACTCTAGAGTTTCACTCGAGTCTTAAAATAAACATTATCTTTTAAACCGTAAAATTTAAAAATCGTAAAGTTTCAATTTATCTTAATTGAAACATATATTTTATATAAAAGATATTGTAATTATAAAACGACAAACTTAAAAAACTAAATTATTAATGCAAAAATAATAAAAAAAATTAACCTTATAATTTGTTTTCATAAAAAATATGTTTTCACACTAATGTTTTTTTAAAGTTTTAATTCATTGAAAAGTTTATATTAAAAAATTAAAGTTATAAACTTTTGTTTGTTATAATTTAAAATATATGGTATAAAGTGAGATGTAAAAATATTTTATAAAGTTCTTATTGATTTTCTCTTTATTTTTAGCTAAGCAAATCCTAATAAAATTATTAGGAGACTAAATTACATTCTAGATTTAATAAATTTACAAATAAAAAAATAATATAAAAAACAATATTTTCAAGTTTTTATAGATTAATAAGTCTATATTGTGATAAAATTATAATATTTTATAAATTCATGAGATAATAATAGAATTAAGAACTTTCTGACTCAAGCTATTATGAAAAAGATTCACAAGACTTCTATCAACTTTAACTCAGAAGATTCCATCATTTGGAAACTATCTGAGGATTCAAATTTCAACACAAATAATACATGGAATCACCTGAGAAGCAAGCATAACATATCCAATATGTTTAGAAAAATATAAAATTTGGTAACTCATAGAAAATTCTCCTTTATGGTAGAAACTCATGTATAATTTCATATATGTTGATACAATTCAGCGAAAAGAGCACTTGGTTATTGTATCAAAATACCAATTCTGCTGCAATATAGAATCTCCCAAACATTTTTTTATTTCTTGTGATTTTTCTTGAAGTATATGGTGCTACTATGATGACCTATTTATATCAAAATTGACAAGTTTATGACCATTGCTCGTATGTTAAGAGTTTGGTTATGTTCGACTACTTATGAAGTTCACGTCGGGACCATAAATCTCACAATTATATTATCAGTTATCTAAAAAACTAGAAACAATGTCAAAATAAAAAATAAGAAGAAAAGTCCAAGAATTGGAGAAAAGACTTTAAGGTAGCAAACAAAATTGGATGCATAAACTTCATTCCAGCAAAAAGAAAGCCCTGCTACCTGAAATGGTTTCCTCCTGGCCCTGATTACCTTAAAGTCAACACTGACGCTTCTTGTCAGCTTAATGGAGATTTGGGAGGTGGTATAATACTTAGATATTACTCTGGTGAAATTATGCAGGGCTCTTCAAATCTCTATGGTAAACTTACTCGGATTATGGTTGAATCGCGAGCTTTGTTGGATGGTTTGCTGATCTGCAAAAAGAAGGGTTTGTCGCAAGTATGAATTAAAACGGACTTAACGTTGCTGGTTAATTTGTTATCAAATGGTAACTATGCATGGTTCGTGAAACCTATTCTTCACTGTTACAAAAGCTTAGCATCAATTAGGTCTATATCAAACATTTCGAAGGTCCAAGAAAAGCAACGGATTGGCTTACTAAATGGACCTTGAAATGCAAGATGAAAACAAAATTCACAAATTTTCAAGCTCCAAATCCTTTTAAAGTTATTACTCTTTTAGAAAGTTTAAACATGGGTTACTTCAATCTTGAAGACTATATTACATTTTAGATTTTGAATAAGATTATGTACCTCTAATCCCTTGGTTGATATCAATCTTTGTGTTGATTCTTGTGGTGTTTGAGAATAATCAATGCTTTTTATCTATCTGTGTCATTCCTTACACTAACCAGGCAGCAAGCTGAGCTTGACGCCAACCTATATTTGCTCCTCCTTTTTTGCAGGTACTCTAAGTTGAATGCAGTAATACTTAGATGATCTTTAGATTTGATTTGTTTTGAAGAAATTTTAAGCTTAATCTTCTCTACTATTTACTTTCTGAATTTGGGCTGTTAATCCGACTTTAAGTTGTACAGTCTCTGCAAGTATTTCAATTTCTAGGAAAATTAAAATTTTATTTTGGCACCCTAAATTTATATAAATCGTGTTAGACTTTTTTTTAAAGCTTTTTGAATTCTTTTTAAAGTCTAAAATTCTTCGACCTTCTTTTTTATTCTATTTTTAAAAATGACTCATTATCGTGTTTTATAAAAAGTAAGACAATTTCATTCGAATTTAAAATAGCTTTTCTATCCATCCTAAAAAGAATATTTTATAATAATGATAATGGTAATATACATTAGTGATGGTTAGATGGTTATACCTAGTGATGGTGTTCAAAATGTATATTTCCTAACACCGTAAAGATTATAAAATGATATAATAAAAGAAAATCAATATTAATGAAATATTTTATTAATTATTTAATGGCTAAGAAATCAGTTCATGGTATAATTTTATTTAATGATATACAAGGACAGGGTCAAGTGGTGCCCGTAGAGACTTCGAAGAAGCATTTAATGATTTTTTTGGTGAAATGAAAACTTAAATTAATTAGAAAAATTCATACATAGTTTAGGGATATACCCCTCAGACTTAAAGGTGCTCAAAAATTCGATTCCCGAATAGTAAAAAACTTGTAGCATGCAAATGACTAGGTGACTGAGTGGTGACTCTATGATCGTCTCTATCGAACTTCCCGCTCCCGTCCACAGCAAGTACCTTTATCACAAAAAGGGCATTTAATAGTTTATCTTTAGTTTATCTTTTACGTGTATTAAAAAAACAAACACTGTAACTAGAAAACTAAAACAAATTCTTCAAAAAGTAAACCATTAAATGCTTCATTGACATGTCACGGGCACCAGTTGACTACCTTTTAAAATTTAATGTTTTTATACCATTATTATTATTTCTTATTGTAATGTTAACTAATAATTATATTAATTATGCATTCAATCTATTAATGGCTTGGATTTTTTATAACGGAAATCATACAAATAATTATAGTTTTAAGATTTTAATTTTTCAATTTAAATATCATAAACACGTAAAACAAAATTATAATATTCTTTTTAAAAAGTAAATTACAATAAAAGCTTTATAGTTTATCTCCACTTTCAAAATAAGTATTATATTTTAACTCCTATCATTTCAAAAATTTAAAGTTTCCATTTGTCTCGATATAAATAGTATAATTTATAATAAACAAAATTGGAATTTCGAAACAAAAAAGTTAAAAGACTACACTATTATTGCAACAACAATAAAATTTTAATCTTATAATTTTCTGTTCATAAATAAATATATTTTCACACATTCGCATTTTTTTTAATCTTAGAAGACTAAAATTTGATACGATAACAAATTAAAATTATAAGAACTTTTTGCTATAATTCAAAATATTTGATTTAAGCTGAGATTTAAAAATATCTTATAATTTTTTTTATTAATTTTTGTCTTTAATTTTAACTAAACAAATCCTAATAAAATTATTAGTAAAAAATTACATTTTAGATTTAATAAATATGTAAACAAAAATTAATATATAAAAACTATTTTTTAGGTGTTTATAGATGATTACTGAGTATAGATTGTGATAAAATTGAAATTATAGGATGGTATTTTGAGATTTGACAAATTATACTTCCAAATTGATTTTGGTTTATCCCAACTTACAGCTAATGTCATTAATTGTTAAAGGTGTGTAACACTTTACAAATAAGATTATAAATAGTCCGACGCCTTCCTAACTTTCTCATCCATTCTATATCTATATACCAGTAAGAAAAGTCTTGAAACAAAAATACAATGAAATCGTCCATCAAGTTAACATTCTTACTTGCATTTTTAATTATCACTGTTGTTGGTACGTCTCTCCTCCCATTAATCTTATTTTCTTTTGCATAAAGTAATGTCAGAATTTACTATCATTCTAGCAAATAGAACAACCATACTGTTTAATTCGACTTTATTGCAGGATTGGAAGCGATGCCAAGTTTTCATGTGAACAGGGGACCAGTGGTAGCGGCTTGCCAATCTGATGCAGATTGTACCAAGACACAGCCTGCTTGTACATATTGCGACAAAGTTTGTCGTTGTATTAACAGAGACTGTGATTGTGTACCGTAGTAAAATATCTATACAATGTAACGAATCAATAAGTTGTGATCTTATTTTATAATATAGCTATCGATAATAATAATATATTTTTATCTAAAAGATAATAATTTTAAGATTTATGTATATTTAAGGATTAAATTTTTTATTTTAAATCGTCCATTATAAACTAGTTTTGTTACTAATTTTCTCCGTATTGAAAATATTACAAGTCTTAACACGTAAACATATTTTTACTCTTAATACGTTGTGGTACAACCTACATTAGATTTAAAAAAATTGGCCGAAACAAAAAAAAAGGTCCATAATTTTTCATGGTGTTTTTCACAAATTTTTTAAAAATTACAAGCAAATAAAAACGAGTAGTCATTCCAAACAAATGTATAGAGTGATCAGATTGTTAAAATGATTTTTTTCGAGCTTTAATATGATCGCTTCCAGATATATTTGAAGGATATATTAAGTAATCAGTTTAAGATACTTTTGGAAAGAGTGATCAGATTGTTAAAGAGAGAAAGCGAGTCAAGCATTCTAGAGAGAAAAGTTGTGAAAAGTAAAAGTCAAGATAATGATTGATTTTTATTCCTATTAAATAATTCACTTATTTATTGTAGAGATAAGTTCCCACTCGACCCACATGAGTGGTTTTGTTGGATATTTCATGCAAAAATCACACTACATACAAATTGATTTTTCTATTCTATTAAAACATAACTTACAATATTATATATTTTATCTTATTACATAAATTTATATATAGGTCGGATAAATCGTACCTTTATCAGTAGTCCCTCTAGTCCTTGCGAAAAAAAATCTGAGGGAATACTATATCTAGTGTCTCTTCAGATGTTACTGTTGTTTAAATTTTATCTCTAAGGAGTGTTTTTATCCTTGTAAACTGTGCATCGCATGGTGTCACTTCCTCGACATGTTTTGACAACTGTTGAAGTCATTTAACTTCTCACAAAATAACAGTTGAGCTTTTGAGCTTACTTCTATAAATTCAAAACCGCATTTTCATAAATCACTGTAACTAATTCTATAAATAGGGAGATATAGCTTTATCTCTATGTCCACCGTGAAACCCAGTTTCCACTTACATTTTGCAAGAAAATTACCATTATGGTTTAAGCTCCGTTCTTATCTCATTGTTATATTCGCTATCACCACGTAGTTAGGCGAGCAATCTTGATTGATATAACTTCACTTTAATCTGGTTGCTTGCTGTCTTTCTTATATGTTTGTGATTAAAAACACTTGGGATTGGTTTACTATTTCTCAAAGGACTGAGGAGAGAAGCTGCTAGGATAATATGTGACAAACCTATACAAAATTTTCAAACCTTTTCCTACGGCTCTTGCCCTCCAATAAAGAAACAGAGTGAACCACTCAATCCATAATCTTCTTTCAAACTGTTATCTCATAATTCATATATCCTAAATCCAAAAGCTTGTTTAAAAGAAAACTATCCGAAGATCCCAGTTCATTGCTATGGGCGATACCAACGACAAACTTATATCCAAGAAAATACATCAGTCAGTGGCGTAGCCAGGATGGAAACACAGTGGTGTCGTAGACCTTCTGATTATTATCAAATGAACAAATATAAATTTATCAAAATAAATTAAAATAAGATACAAAAATGGTTATAACAAATATGGTTTACATTAAATCTCAAACTAAAATGTGATTAAAAATAAAATAAAAAAAACTAAAATAAAAACATAAATACAAGTTAATTTTACTTGTAATTCCCTTATTCATAGCTTGAAACTATTGAAGGATACTTGTGTTATCGTGGTAAATACCTATTTTGCCACGGATGTCACCAAACAATCATTAAGTCATGGATCACTCATTCTATTTCTCAACCCATTCACAAAATTCAAACTTGAGAAAACTCATATAACACTCGTCATTGTTACAGGTAAAAGCAAAGCAAACTTCAAAAGCTCATAAACCCAATTGAGAATTTTATGCCTTTTTGTATTCATAATAATCGTCGAAAGTTCTGTGAGTCCTTTTATCTTGTGTCTCTCCTCCGGTTAACTTCAGTAACTAAATTAGAGACATTTGTATTTATTATTTTATATTTGGGATTTGTTTTAAAATATCTATGCATCCTATAACGACATACATAAAAACTCAACCAACAATAAAATTTAAACTTAGTATTGCAAAATAAAAATTATGATTTATGCATGTCTATTTGCTCTTAAATTGAACTATACAGCTCTCTATCTTAAGAAAAAACATATATCAACCAATATTATTCTTAAAAAATATAAGACATAGCAAATCTTCCATTTTGAGAATTAATAACATAAAAACATACTAAATATCTTAGTGTTTGAAGCTCGTTAGCATATTAAATATCTTAGTGTTTGAAGCTGCTTAGCATTTTGTAATTGATACTAAAAGAACAATTGTTCTAAAATATTGTATCTTGTAGTTAATTTATATTATTTTTTATATAAATATATTTATTTATATTAAAAAATAATTATATTACGTTTTAAATATATTAAGTGTATATTATATATACATTAAAAATAGTATTAAATAAATATGATACGAATTTATAGTATTAGATATAAAAAATTACCGATTAATATTTGTAGAAAGTACTATAAAAAAGAAGACAATGTTAGCTATTGTCATAAGTAAGTCTTGAACTCATCGGTTCCTCACATAGCTCCTTACCAGCTAGACTAACGGATGGTAAGTATCTTTACTTGCTAAAGATATATTTTAAGGAATCAGGTGGGTTCCTGGGACCCCACAGGTCCCCACCTGGCTCCGCCTGTAACATCAGTCATATAGATAGAAACAAGAAAAGAACAAAAATATCATGGTTGATCCTCCTCCGAACGGATCAATTTTTATCAAAGAGGATTCACGGATGGTCCCTTAAAAAAAATTCCTCCGTCTAGTCTTCTAACCCCAACGACACAAAATCAATCATGCACAAAAATCATTCCCAACTACTTGGAGTAGTGTGTGCATGTTGGTAATGTACGAGGATATCAGTAAGTTTCCACGACTAAATCTGTGAAAGTATTTATAGCAGGTATGGTAGTTACAGTCCGGTCAAATGGGTTATTCGCGCTACACGAAGAGAGATGAACCGTGTGAGAGAAATGGTCTCTCTGTTCTTTTCGTTGTTCCCGATAGGCATCTCGATGGTGTTCCACTTTCGGTTTCTTTTTTCCTAGAGCGTGAATCATAACTGACAATAAAGAAATGGTGCATGCCGTATTGAGGCATGCGGTTCCATCACCATTCGTTAGAAGGAAGGTAATAGCTGGTTCCACTTGAATAGTAGGACAAGCCAGATCTCTGACATGCCCAATGCACCACATATATTTTGGTATATAAAAAAAGAAACACTTTTTCACCAAGAATGGTAGCTTGGGAGGAAGTTCTGGTTGGAAAATCAAAGCGGAACAATGTTCATTGTTAATGTCTGACGAAAAAGATGGGAAGTTTTTAAAATAATAATGATTTCTCTCTTGAAACTAGTATTTATTTAGTTTAAACTTTACTATACAAGTGTATAGTTTTTGTTTTATACTAAACATGAAACTTTAGTTTTCAATTGAAATATCATAGATACATTAAAACTAAGGGAAGTTACATTTAAAGTACTCACTCAACAATTATACTTCCATCCAATATCCAACTTTCCTTTTATTATTCCTTAATACCCATCTCAACTATCTATCTCACACTTAATACCCAACCTTTTTTAATACCCTAAATAGCCTATATCCAGTATATAAGTCAAAAACTCTATTTTATCCCTTATTCTAGCTTTTTAAACATTTTAAAATAACAAGCTTCTAACCACCTGCAACATAAGGCCAACAAAAACCAACAAAAACCTTCATATTCAGGTGATTGGCGAGTTTAAGGTCAGTATATTAATATAATCTCTATATAAAATGCATCTAACTACTTTTTTTAGGTTATAATACAAAACCGGACGTTCATCGACGCTTTATATGCTCTATTTCTTTTCATTCTTCTGGTTTTAGTAAGTACCGGTTGCCTAACTACTTGTTTTTGTGTTATTTCTTGATTTTTTGGTTAAGCCATGTGTTTTCCCAGTTTTTCGAGCTAATATAACCTAAATGAGTGTAATTCCTGGTTTTATAAAAAATAATCTATAGAATGAATGTTCATTAGGGAAATTCAACAATATAATCGTTGTTTAATAAGTTGTATACTGTTTTTTAGTGTACTTGGATTATTTTTAGGCTTGAACTAATATATCGATTCGACATTATTGTTGGCCAGGCATGACTGATAGAGGATGCGAATTGTTTGAACGAAGATGCGAATTATTTGAGTTTTTAACGTGTTGAAGATGCGAGTTGTATGTTTTATATTCTGTATATGAACATGCGAGTTTTTTCCACTCTACCAATGTGAGTTGTTTTTTGTTGACTCAGCGAGTTGTGTTGCTGATTGAATTAGAACCTGAGATTTGTATACACTATTGTGTGTTATTTGTATAATAGCAACAATGCGAGTTGTGTACATTATATTGAGAAATTTGGAGTTGCATTGATAACATTTGATATTGCGAGTTGCACTGCTAATTATAATAGAGTTGAGAGTTGTACATTATTGCGCATTCTTTGTATAATATTAACACTGCGAGTTGTGTACATTATATTGAGAAACTGGAAGTTGCATTGATAACATTTGATATTGACCGTTGTTCAATTAGAGTAATGAGAATTGTTCATTTACAGTATTGCGAGTTGTTTTTATTACTAACTTACCTATTGGTATTTTCAAACGTTGTTTTATAGCATTTGGTTCATGTCTTCAACGTTTTCATTCATGCCTTCCTATGTTGTATGTCGATAGAACCTTTTTAACCAGCAAGTATAACGGTGTATTGTTATATGTTGTAGCAAATGATGATAATAACAGTTAGTTTCATTTTTTTTTTATAATTTGATGGAATACGAGAGTTGTGTAAAAATTATAAAATGCAATGCGAGTTCTTTGTTAACCCAGTGCGAGTTCTTTGTTAACAAAATTCGAGTTGTTAAATTGTAATATGTCCATGTTAGTTGTTTGATTATATTTTGTATAAGAATATTACAGTTCTGACTTTACCAAATGCGAGGTGTGTCCATTGTAATATAACGTACCACGAGTTTCTTTATAACATATATAGCAGGATGCTTTATAATATAGATTGTCAGTTGTTTGGATTAGAGTATAACGGTATCACGACAATTGAATTTGTGGGTTATGTATACCATTTGAACATGCCTGTCTTGTCTTTTAGGACTATTCCATGTTGCATTCGGTATCGTCAGTACTGAGGACTCTGAAAATTTGTTGTGGTTTTTGGAGTTTTTGAAACCACATTTGTTGGAGCGCCAAATCACATTTATTTTGGACCGTCATTTTGGTTTCATTAATGTTCTTTTTGTCTTGTATCCAAACTATTATCATGCGTATTGTTATTTCTATCTTGTTCAGAATTTGAGATATGCTTTGGATCACACTAACATACACGATAAGTCTAGGATGCTATGTTTCTTCAACCGATGTTCTTATGCTCGAACTCAAGATCTATTTAATGATATACTAACAGATTTTCTATATGAAAAACTTTCTTGAAAATTTACCTTCGGATAAGTATGCAAAGACATTTGTTAAATGGAAACGATACAAGGCTATGGCTTCTACTGCGGCCAAGTTTTTTAACACATTAAAAAATAATCATTGCGGCCTACCCATTGTTGAGTTGTTTGATAAGATTAGAGTCTTGCTTATGAATCAAGCTTCACAAAGATATCAATAGGGGCTAAGTTGGAGTACTAATTTATTCCCCGAGTATGAAAAGAAGCTAAAGCATATTGTTGAAAAATGTCAAACTTGGGTAGTCCGGAAGTCTTCTGCAACCTTGTATGAATTCTTTTCAGACCATGTAATGGTTTTTAATATGATGGATTTTAAATGTTTTTACGGTGCATGACAAAAAGAGTGTTTTCCATGTCCTCACGCTTTAGCAGCAATATAGTCTACCGAGCAAGATCCTCTTACGACAACAGATTCGTTCTTCACTGTTAACGATTACAATTTAAGTTAGTCTTTCAGCATACAGACAATAACTAATTTCTACGAATGATCAAGCTCTAACGATTTGTCTGACCTAGAAATTCTATCTCCAAACATGAAAAAACGCCCCGCAAGGCCTAAGAAAAAACGAATCCTTTCTAAAAGAGAAGCGAAAACCAAGCAGTTGAGGTGTGGCCATTGTTTGAAAGCAGGTCATAACATGAGGACCTGTGAGGTTCTAGTTTAAATATCGAGCTGTTTGGTATATTTATCTATCATACGATGAGTTGTTTAATTTTATCAATATGAGGTGTTTACATTACACTAAGGAAATGATACTTCTTCGTATATTAAATTCGAATTTGAGAGTTGTTTACTATATACATTGCGAGTTGTTTACATTAAAATATTGAATTGAGAGTTTTTTGTATATGAGATAACAAGTGTTTTTTGTATATTGAAAAAATAATTTTGAGTTTTTTGGTACACATATTAAAAATTGTGTGCATACCGTTTAAGAAATGAGAGTTGTTTGTATGTCCTTCCTATAAGTATTTCATGTATATTACCCTCGACCATTTTCCAGTTCTTTGGTTTTTTAACATATAACTTTTTATGTGAGTTGCTTGGATACTACAATCCTCGGAGTTATTTGTAATTAAAATGTTGACATTGGTTTGTACACCAATATAACGAGTTGTTTATAAAATATCAAACGAGTTGTTTGCAATTCGATTCATAGAGTTGATTTACATTCAATGAGTTGTTTAAAATAAGGTTCAGCGAGTTGTTTGAAACGTGTTTCAGCGCGTTGTTTGAAATTATATTCATATAGTTGTTTGAAATTATATTCAAAGAGTTCTTTGTAATTAAAATGCACGAGTTGTTTGGATATTAAACCACTCCTATTACTTCGTAAAGCTTTTACACTAATAAAAAGTTTATACAAAAAGAAATTACAAGCCCATAACAACCTTCATGCACTCAAACCTTCTAAAAACATACTACCATCATTAGGGCTGGTCAGTTTCCATGCAAAATAAAAATCATGAACAATCAGTCATCACCAGAGGAGTCTTCATTTTTAGAATCATATGCACGTTCGTCGTCAGCATCTTCCTACAGGATCTCCTTATCATCTTCCAACAGCTTCCTCTCCCTCTGTCTCTCCCGTCTTCATTTTCCGGTTTGGAAATTCATTGGGTTGAGAGTTAGCCACCAACTCAACTGACTCGGAGTCAGCAGAGAAGTAATCAAAAGGAAACTCCAATATAGAGGCTAGTCTATTGGGGGGTGTCACCAAAGAGGTTAAGTTGAAGCTTCTCTTGGTTGTAATAGAATACCACGAGTCACCTAATGAACCGAAACTAGACATGGTAATTGGAGTTGAATATGTTATGATTTGAAATTTTTAAAGAGTTTGTTTTTAATTACCGTATGATTACTATTACTTATAGGAAGGGAGGGAGTCCTATTGAGGTTGTTGTGGTGTCTATGGTAATGATTAAAGCCTCATCTGTCAAATCAACACTAAATTGGCTGACGTGATTAGAAGGATTTTTGTGTGCTCAATGCATATACCGGTTACCAATGCACACACTTTACTCGTTTTGTATTCATCAAGTTTTTGCGAGTTGTTTGAACACATTAAATTATTAAACTGCGTGTTGTTAAGTAATTAAACATGGTATCAAGTGAGTTTTTTTGCTGTAACCATTTCGCGAGTTGTTCGTGCTGAGATCAATGGTGAGAGTTGTAAACCGTTATACCGGCGCGAGTTGTTTGGATATAAAGTACTTAGAATTTTGGGATTTGTGTTATACGACGAACCTAAGTGTTGTATTCAGTTACCCATAGTTCTTTCAAGTTAATTCCAAAATGTTATACATTACATTTTTGAAGGGGAAAAAGAGATATGTATAACAAAAAGACCTGAGATAGGTATGTTCGTGCTAATATATCTACACAAAAAATTCCTACCAATATATGTACAAAGCTTTCCACATCAAGAAAACGAATCCTAGTAATTGTTTAAGTTTGCACCATTTAGGAAATAATAAAACATTTCAGATTTTGTATGTCTTACCATCTCTTCTGGGTAAATATTTGGCACACATCCTTTTTCAGTAATGTCTTTGGAAAATTGACAAATGAAAATACCACAGTCGATGCTACCTTGTTTTTCTTGTGGAATCCCTCTGAATTGTTTTACTTTATACCTAGTTTTTTACGGAGGTAAGTATCCTTTTTTGACACAATATGCCAACTGTTTATAAGAGTTTATAGCAAGTACGAGATAATCATAAACAAGTGAGAGTTGTTTTGTATATACATCTGATAGTTGTCTAGTAACAACAGGAGCGAGTTATTTACTAACAACATGTGATAGTTGTTAATTAAACACAATTAAGAGTTGGTTTGAAATACGATAGCGTGAGTCATATTGAAAATACAATAGAAGTGAGTTATTTAGTATATAGGTGAGGGATGTTTGTTTACTAAAAACAGGTGAGAATTGTTTTGAACTAAGATACCACGTGTTGTTTGAATAATCATAAAAACATATTATCAACTTCGTCAACAAACGACTATGTACATTACATTGAGTAATAATCATCAAAAAATACTTTTTCTATATATATTGTGTTATTAGCCGCATAGTTGATTCTGAAACTTGTCCTTCACGATCTTCTGCTGGATGCAGTAATGGTTCCACCACTGCTGCTTGGCTCAGTGGTTCTGAATATGTGTAGGCTCATTCTTGGTGTTCAGCAACCTCTCCGGCTTGTTGTTGGACTTCTACCGTTGTTTCTTGCTGGCTGAGTAGTTCTGAATTCTTACATGGATGGGCATAATCTAGAGATTGTTGTGGTACCGGTTGCGCTTTTTCAGTTTGTGTTAGTCTCTTAATATTTGCCAATGCTGGTTGTTGTTGTTATCCACCTTTACGTTACTGTTTTTGTTGAGTTTGTTGTCGGTGCCATTCTTTTTAATATAAAAAACATGAGAGTTATTTGCACTTGAAAAATGAATTATTTGCAATAATACAATGTGAGTTCTTCGCAATGATACATGCATCATGCGGGTTGTTTGGAAAAAAATGAGAGTTGTTTGAAATCTATATTTTGACAGTTTGTAAGTATGGGACTAACGAGAGTCGTTTGTAACACATACCACGGGAATTATTTAAAATACGTAATCACGTGAAGATGCGAGTTGTTTTAAATGACTATCACGAGAGTTGTTTGTAGCACAAACCCTGAGAGTTGTTTCAAATAGATCATCACTACACATATGTGGGTTGTTTGTAACAGATAACACGAGAGTTGTTTGGAAAACTTACCACGGGTGTTTCACCCATACTATCATCCGTCATCGGTCTCTGGTTGGGATGTTTAGGTTGTGGTTGATAGACTCGTTGTTCTCATGCCTGTTTTTGGTTGGTCTCTAGTTGAGATGTCCGGATTAGAGTCTTGCCGTGTGTGTCGCCCTTTTCTTTATTTTTTGAGATACGTTTTTCTTCCTTTTCCTAGATCTTTCTTCCAGGAAAACCGGTGCAGCACCTGAATCTCCATTTCCTTTTACTCCTCTGAGTGTTGTTCTTTCAACCTATGCCAAACATAAGGAAGCCTTCACAACCAACCAGGGGAAGAACATCCAAGTTAGTACTTGCGCGCGAGTTGTTTAATACCATAGAAACCGTGAATTGTTTGTGGTATCACAACATGGGAGGTCAATGTTCGCAACATGATTGCGATTTGTGTTATAACAATATTGTGACTTGTTTGGAAATAGATTTAGAGAGTTGTTTGCAACTAGATTCACAGAGTTGTTTGCAAGTATATTTTCAGAGTTGTTTGTAACTAGATTCTGAGAATTGTTTGCGACTAGATTTAGAGAGTTTTTTGCAATACATATATATATATATTTCATACCTCATCATCTCGCAGCTTCTCAAGCATTTTAACCATCTTCAAGGTCGATGACTTGGACTTTAATCCCCACCATTTGAAGAACCTTGGGATCATGTTTCGCTTTGCAAGGTCTAGCCCAATTGTTCTGTGCTCCATGAAGAAGGGCTACATCGCGAAAGTTATTATCAGCACGAGATTTATGTTAACTAATATTTAATTATCAAAAAACAATCTTACGAATAGAAGTGCGACGCATACGATAACTCTATTGTGTATTTCCTCTACAACACAAACCCTAATAGACTGGAGAAGCTTTTGTAATACTCATCTGGACCAGTAATAATCGTTTATTCTGACGAGGTCTTCGAAAAAATAGAGCATATTCCAACCACTTACATCTCCCAAGACTGAGTAAAATAATGCTGAAGAAAGAAACAATATCAACAGTCGAGCAACGTTCTACAATTCATACTCCCCCCCTCAGCTAATGGCTTTGGCTATACCTGGCTATAAACACAGCAAAACATGTTATATTAGTGCAATTGAACATCCTCCTTATAACATAAATTAGATTTAGAAATACCTTTATAATGTTGTTCGATACAATTTTCATAATTTTCAGTCTAATTTTATTTGATGTTTCACCTATGAAGTATGTTCTCGTCATCCTTGAATCATTCTCCGCCCCGTCTATGTATCTACTTAAGAATGCTCCAGATTTTGTTAAAGTCATAAAACAATTTCTTCGATATCTTCTCCTCCCGGGGGAATTGGTTTGAAGAGAAAAACGTATATATATATATAGTCCACGGGTATTTTATTCCAAACTTTAGGTTGATATACTAAATGACACTATACTATTGTTCGGGACTAGTTGGTAATTAGATAGTTGAGTGGGTATTTACTAGTACTTATCTCTTGAAAAAATTGAAGATTATAATAAAAAATCTATAGTTTAACTCGAATCTCAAAATAAACATTATATTTAAAACCATAGAATTTAAAAATCGTAAAGTTTCAATTTATCTTAATGGAAACATATATTCTACAAAACAATATTGAGATTTAAAACGAATAACTTAAAAAAACTAGACTATTAATGCAAAAATAATGAAAATTTTAACCTTATAACCTTTTTTCATAAAATATGTTTTCACACATTAATTTTTTTTAAAGTTTTAATAGATGAAAATTCTATATGAAAAAAAAATTAAAGTAATAAACTTTTTTTGTTATAATTTAAAATGTACGATACAAAGTGAGATTTAAACACTTTTTGTAAAGTTTTTATCGATTTTCGTCTTTGTTTTTAACTAAACAAATCCTCGTAAATTATTGGGAAACTAAATTACACTCTAGACTTAATAAATATCCAAAAACAAAACTAATATAAAAAACTATATTATCAAGTTTTTATAAATTATTAAGTCTATTCTGTGCCAAAATTGAAATTATAGGATGGTATTTTGAGAATTGGTGTAAATTATACTCCAAAACTTCGTGTGGTATATCCTACATTACACCTAATGTTATTAATTGCTAAAAGTGCGTAAGGCAGTGAAATATTTCATCTCCCAAAAGCACCACATCAGTGACACATCATCATAATCTCCAAATAACTCTGCAAAAATTATCACTCCACGCAACAAAGAATATTTTATCTTTGAGCATACTCCACTATATTTCTCATTCTTCCACATCACACTACCATACAATATCATACCATATATTTTTATTTCTCTTCCTTATTATTTAATACATATTTACATTAAATTTATATGTATTAAAATAATTAATTTTTATAAATTAACATAATATTTTTTATAAATATAACTTATGAAATTAAAACAATTAATAAAATTATATATAATATATAATCTATTTAAATTTAAAATATAAAACAAAATTGGTCTGATTTGCGAAAAACTTCAATTTTTAGTAGAATAAATAATTTACATTACACCTAAATTTCAGTGTCTGAATCAAAGAAACCAAGTCTCTATTTATAGATCTCAAAAACTTATAAATCATGCTCTAATTTTTTTTTGTTACTTGCTAAATGTTCCAAAAATAGTTTTTGAAAAACTTAAAAAAAAATCGGTGTCCGAATCAAACAAACCAAGTCTGTATCTATATATCTCAAAAAATTATAAATCATGGTATATATATTTTTTTTACTTAATAAAATATTCCAAAAATTGTTTTAAAAAAATTTAATAAAAAAATCCTAAAAATTTAAGTGTCCAAAAACAAACCAATCTTTATTTATAGATCTCAAAAAACTATAAATCATGGTATAATTTTTTTAACTTATTAAAACATTCTGAAAATTGTTTTGAAAATACTAAATAAATAGATAACTAAAACAAAATCAGTGTGCAAATCAAACAAACCAAGTCGATACTTGTAGACATTGAAAAATAAAAAATAGTAGTATAATTTTTATTTTTATTTTACCAATTTTTTTTCTAAAAATGAGTTTTTTTAAATAAAAATGGGAGCCTGCAGCTTGCTACGTGGCATGCTACACTTAGACAAAGCAAAGATGATTACGGTTCATCTATTGATCCCAGATTTATTTTTGAGGTTCCACCTAAGCAACAATATGCGCTGATGCAAAAGTAATATGCGCATATTGTTGGCAAAACTACGCTGCTACGAATGATCTTACAAATAAGATTATAAATAATCCAGCGCCTTCGTAAAATTTCCATCAACTCTATATCTATATAAGAGTAAGAAACGTGCCGAAACAAAAATACCATGCGTCCGTCAAGTTAACCTTTTTACTTGTATTTTTAGTTTTTACTTGTTGTTGGTACGTTTCTTCTAACATTAATCCTATTTTTTGTTGCATAGAGTAGAGTGAGATTATTACTATGATTCTAGCAAATAGAACGACCATATATGACACATTTTAATTTCAAACTTATGATTCTAGCAAATAGAACAACCATATATGACACATTTTAATTTCAAACTTTATTGTAGGATTGGAAACCAAACAGACTTTTCATGTGAACAGAGAACGAGTGGTTTCGTTTTGTACATCTGATGAATCTTGTACCAAGACTCAACCGGGCTTGTACAGATTACCAAACAATTATGAATCTTGTACCAAGACTCAGGCTTGTACAGATTACCAAACAATTTGTCGAAGATATAATATTTTTAATACCAGAGTAAAATATATATGCAACGTAACAAATCAGTAAGTTGTAATCTTATTTTATAATATAGTTATCCATGATAATAATAACAATTAATAGTAATAATTTAAATGGATTATAATTTTATAATTTTTGGATACAAATGTTTAATGATTAGAAGGTTTATCTTAAAGGAGATTTATCATTTAAAACCCATCCAAAAACCTACTACATATAAATGCCTAAATTTTCTAAGAGATTTTATACCTACATATCATTTTATATAGCATCCAACAAACAACTTCTCTTTTTTTTATTTTTTTTTATTTAAAACTTTAAAGGTTCATATCTTTTAAACCGTAACTAAAAAAAAATCCAAAAATACCATTGACTTTTTAAGACGAACAAAACTAGTACCACTAATGATAGGTTTTGAATTTTCTTAAAAAACAATATTTTACACACGTTTCTCAGTATATGGTTTTGCATCTATCATAGTGGGTTTGTTTCGCATCTAGCATCTATCATAGTAGGCCTTCGCATCTAGCAGTATAAAATTTAAACATGTTTTGCATCTATCAAAACAAAGAAGGTTTCGCATCTATCAGAACAAAGAAGGTTTCGCATCTATTAGAACAGAGAAGGTTTCACATCTAGCAAAACAAAGAAGGTTTCTCATCTAGCAAAACAAAGAAGGTTTCTCATCTATATAAAAAAAAGGTTTCACATCTAGCAAAATAAAGAAAGTTTCGCATCTATCTAAACAATGAATGTTTTACATCTAATTCGTCTAGCCTATAACTTTAAATTTTTTAAAAGTCTGTATCTTTTAAACCGTAACTCAGAAGAAAAAAAATCTGAAAATACCGTTGGTTTTTTTTTTTTAAGATGAACAAAACTAATACCACTCATGATATGTTTTAAATACTTTTTTAAAAGAAATATTTACGAGAAATAACGTTTCTGTATCTACCAGTAGAAAAATAATACATAGGTTTCACATCTATCTATTACTATGTTTCGCATCTACTATACATCTATTTGTTACTATATTTCGCATCTATTATACAAAAAATTACGTTTCACATCTACTAGTCCGTACATACACAACACGATTCACATTTATTTCCTCTCAAACCCAGAATCGTTTTACTCGAACAAAAATTTAACAAACACACAAAAATAGACTAAAAATCAACAAAAACCTAACTCGAATACAACAAATAAACTACATTAACAACATAATACCATATGAATAGAAAAAATCAGAAAGAAAAAAGATCTTGAGTCGCCTAATATATCGAAATCAACATTCGATTTACCACACACACAAATCGACTTATTTAAACAAATATCGACAATCAAACTTTGAAATCAAATAAAAACAGAATCAAAATCATACGAAAACAAAAGAAAAACAAGAAATCGAGTAACAAAATCGGGCATTGTTTTTTCATGTACAAAGAAACAAATTGGAGAAAAAAGGGTGAAGTATAGGTGTTAAAAGATTTTATATAATTGAGTAGGGGTGTTTAGGGTATGGGTCTTAAATGGTAATATTTGACTAAAATGGGTCTTTCTCGGAGAAAGATGAAAATATGGGTCTTAAGTGGATAATAGTTAAGGTTTGGGTATTAAATGGTACTATACCCTTATTTCAATTCATTTAATATGAATATGATTTGTTGAAAATATTATAGGCCCCAACACGTAAATCTATTTTTACTCTTAATATAAGAGTAAGGTGTGTCGCATTTCTGATAGTCTTGGTATAACCTGCATCCGATCCAACCTTCTAGTCCAAATATTTTAAAAGCTTTTGGACGAGCCGGAAAATAGGTCCCTAAACACTAATAATTTTTTGCAAACTTGCATGGTGCTTGTCATGAAAAGTTTAGAACCTACAACAAAATAAATCGAATAGTCATTCCAAACAAACGTATATATTATACAAAATGGTTTTTCCAAGTTGTATTCTGATCGCTTCCGGATATAATTGAGGGATATATTTATTAAAGATATAAGACCCGATCCCGTAAGCTCTTATGTTTTATTTATAAATAAGAGTCTATATACTATGCAATGGATATGCTTTCTAAATAAACAGAAACCCTAGCTATTTCTTGGAGGCTACTTCTCTCTTTTCTTTCTTTATTTATTAATATGGTATCAGAGCCTGTTCGGTCCTTAGAGTAATATAATTGATTTATTCGTCAGCTATTGTGCTTCAATTTAATTTGTTTTGATGTTATTTTATATCTACTTTTGCTTAATTATTTGGACTTCGCTTTGGGGTTAAGAGATGTTTGGATTTTTTTAGTTTTAGATCTATTACTATTGTGCTTCAATTTGATTTGTTTGATGTTATTTCAGATCACTATTTCTTAACAATTTGGATTTCGTTTTGGGGTTAAAAACTGTTTGGAGTTGTTTTGTTTCATATCTATTACTACTGTGCTTCGATCTGATTTGTTTGATGTTACCATTGTGCTCCAATTTGATAATTTATTGTACAATAATCGGGTCACAAAATCATTAGAAGATATATAGTTTTCGGTTTTCAGATCTGTTATGTGCAGCCCCAATCAAATTGTTCGATCAAAAGTAAAATTGTGTCTGTCTTTACTGAATTTCAGAGATCGTGTTCCGGACATCCAATCCTTCAATCTGACCCATTAGAATATGATTTAATTCTACGATTTAAAAGAAATAACTACTGCAACAGTTCAACGACTTTGTTGGTAAAACCGTCAATTCAATTTGATTTTGATTTTGGTTTTGGTTTTGGTTTTGGGTTTGATTTTGATTTTGATTTTGGTTTTGGTTTTGGTTTTGGTTTTATTTTTGGTTTTGATTTTGATTTTGAGTTTGAAAATTGGAAATTAGAAACTGGAAATTGGAAATTGGAAATTTAAATTTGGAATTTGGATTTGAATTTGGATTTAGTACTGGGTTTAGATTAGGATTTGGTATTTGGATTTAGTTTGGTATTTGGACTTGGTTTTGGATTTGGATTTGATTGAGTATTCGATTTGATTTTGCTTGACCACTCAAATTTTGAATTTTGACTTGGTTTGATTTTGGATTTGGGGGTTCATTAAGATTTTGATTTGATTTTGATTTGATTTTTCCGATTCGGATTTGGTATCTCTTGATTTTTTGGTTTTGTTCGATTAACTATTGTGGATCTTATTGTGAATATGACAGGAAAATATGATTTTCCACAGTCTACTAGTAACAAACTGAATAAGAAGAACTTTGTTATGTCTACATTTGCATACCATTCAAGTATGTCATTGTCTTCCACTTCAGGTATTGATTCATCATTGTGGATTTTGGATTCGGGTGCGTCTCATCATATGTCACCTCACATGTCAAACTTTGTTTCGTTGTCTCATTTTTCACCCATATCGTTTTTGTCTGCTAGTGCTACAACAATATTAGTAGAGGGTATTGGCTTAATTTGTACCCATCATATATCACTATTTTGATGTTTACTATGTTCATAACCTTGCTTTGAATCTTATTTCGGTTAGTCAATTATGTATATCTAGTTATTAGGTCTTATTTTCTGATTCTGGTTTTGCTATACAAAATCAACATACTCATATAGTGATTAGGACAAGTCGTAAAATAGGGGAACTCTATGTTTTAGAAAAACTCAAAGTAACATATATGGATATATACGGTGTTGATAGTTAAAAACATACTTGAATGATATTGATGCCTTTTGTGTTTATTTGTCTTTGTTTCGTTTGAATCTTTCATCGTTTGAGTTCTATCTTTGGCATTCTCGTCTGTGACATGTATTTGCATTGTGTTTGAAATTTTTAGTCTTTACAGGTGCTTTAGCTCAGTTGAACACTTCTAATATATTGTATTATAGTGGTTGTAAACTGGTAAAATCTTTGGCGTTACCGTTTAATGAAAGTGTCACTTATTCCGTTGCTCTGTTTGATATTATTCATTCTGATGTTTGAGGTCCATCTTCTGTCTCCACAAAGGATGGTTCTTTATATTACGTATAAGTTATTGATGATTATATTCTATACACATGGATTTATTTGATAAAACAAAGTTCAGATTTCTTTGGAATTTATAGAAAATTTAGAGCCTTGGTTAAGACCCAATATTTTGTTGTGATAAAATGCTTCAGGTGTGACTTAGGGGGTGAATATACCTCCAATAATTTCAAAAATTTACTTGCATCTGATAGTACTATACATTAATTATCTTGTAATGACACCCATCAACAAAATGGTGCTGCAGGAAGAAAACATCGTCACTTTATTGAGAATGCTCGTTCTTTCCTTTTATCAGCTCAAGTTCCAACTGTTTTTTGGGGATAAGCAATTTTGACTATTGTTTATGTGATTAATCAAATTCCAACTGCTCATAATACAAGAATGGCTCCATTTCAGAAGTTATACGGACAACTTCCAGATTATTCTTTCTTACGAGTGTTTGGATGTACATGTTTTTTCCTTTATCCTCGTGTTAAATGTAACAAACTGGGTCTTAAAACTAATATATGTATTTTTAAAGGACATGGTGTTACACAGAAAGATTATCGTTGTTATGATCCCACCAACCATAAGTTATATGTATCTCGTCATGTCATATATCTTGAATATCTATTTTATTTGATTCCGACAAAATCACATGATGTAATGAAGACAGACCTTCAGGTTATTGATCCTTCTGAAACTAATAGTGATACATCTTTTGACATTAATATTCTTACTCATGAGATATCTACAACAGTTGATACTACTTCTGCTCCATCAATTCATGAGTCAGCTTCATCAATATCTGAGTCAACTCCTATATCTGTTAGAACAATAGATCATCCACCTCTCAGGAAATCTACTCGTATAAGTAAGTCCGATTTTGCACACTCTTCTTAATCAACTCCTTTTGCGTCTTTCATACCAAAGATACATGATTTGTATTTGTATGAACCTCAGTCGTTTAAAGAAGCTGTTTGTTATCCTAGTTGGTAAAATGCTATAGCCGAAGAGCTTACTGCTCTTTATCATACTTGTAAGTGAGATGTAATTATCCGGTAACCATATAATCGGGTCTCGTTGGGTTTTTAAAATTAAAACAAACTCTGATGGGTCTGTTGAAAGATATAAGGCTCGTCTTGTAGCAAAAGGGTATTCACAGAAGTATGGTTTGGATTATGATTAGACATTTTCCCCAATGATAAAAATGACGACAGTTCTTACTCTTATTGCGGTTGGATTCGTTCGGCAATGAAAGATCTTCCAACTAGATGTCAAAAATATTTTTTTGAATGGTGATCTTCATGAGGAGGTTTACATGACTCCTCCTCGTGGTATTATTCACCAACCAGGTGAAGCTTGTCGACTTAGGAAAGACTTATTTGGTCTCAAACAAGCTCCTCGGGCCTGGTTTAAAAAATCTCTACGATTATTACTTCACTTGGTTTCTTTGCTAGTAATCATGATTCGAACTTGTTTATCACATGTACGCGTGCATAACAAATTATTTTATCCATATATGTAGATAATATGAATATTACATGTGATGAGTGGCATTGAGGCCCTAAAACGTGATTTGGCTCAGCGTTTTGCGATGAAGGACTTGGGACTATTACGTTATTTTCTAGGTATTGAGGTGGCACACTCTCCAAAAGGTAATATTCTCTCCCATACAAAATATATATCTAATTTATTTGAGTAAGCGTGACTTTCTATAACAGGATAGTAGATACCCCATTTGAAACCAATGCCATGTACTCTCCTACTGATGGTGTTCCTTTGTGAGAGCCAACTCTATATCAAACTCTTGTAGGGAGCTTGGTGTATCTTACAGTTACTCGGCCATATATAGCTTATGTTATTCATGTGGTTAGTCAGTGTTTTACTACTTCTCCATCCGTATATTGGGGAGTTGTTATTAGAATATTGAAAGATCTTTGTGGCACTCAGTTGCAGAGCATTTTGTAACATTCGACCTCTTCACTTGAACTGCGTGCCTATAGTGATGCTAATTGGGATAGTGATCCTTATGACTAAAAATCTACTGTTGGTTTCTGTATTTTCCTTATAGATTCATTAATCTCTTGGAATAGTAAGAAACAAGATGTCGTCTCTAGATCGTCTATTGACGCTGAGTACTGTTCTATGGCGGTGAGCACATGTGATATGTTTTTGCTACGATGGCTTCTAGTAAATATCGGGGTTAATATTACTAAACCTACTTCTTTAAATTGTGATAACAAAAGTGTCATGCAAATAGCAAAGAATTCTGTTTTTCACAAGAGGACAAAGCACATTGAAATATATTGTCACTTTACTCGGCATCATCTTTAGATCCGCACCATCTCGCTTCCATATTTTCCATCAGCTTTGTAGGGTGCTGATAAATTCACGAAGACACGGTGAACATTGCGTTTTTGTTTTCTTTGTGACAAAGTTTCAATGCTTATTATTGTTGCATTCTGAGTTTGAGAAAAGGGTGTTAAATACATAAGGCTCAAGCCCGTTAGCTCATATGTTTTATCTATAAATAAGAGTCTATACACTATGTAATAGATACACGTTCTAAATAAACAAAAACCCTAGCCGTTTCTTGGTGGCTACTTTTCTATTTTCTATCTTTGTTTATTAACAATACAGATTAATCGCTCTAAGATATTTATAGAGAAAGTGAACATATTGTTAGACAGAGAAATCAAGTAAATTATTTTAGAGGAAAGAAGTTGTGAAAAGTAAAAGTCAAGATAATTATTGGTTTTTTCTCCAATAAATACTTCACCTATTTTTACTAGAGATAAGTTCCCACTGAGCCCACATGGGTGGTTTTGTTGGATACTTCATCCCCAAAGTACACCAAGTACAAATATATTTATTCATTACCCTTCATGTTTTTATTATATTAAAATTTAACTTACAATAGTATACATGTTATTTTATTACATTAAATTTATATAGGTCGGATTAATCCGGTTCAGATAAATCATACCCTTGTCAGTAGCCTCTCTAGTCCTTGCGAAGAAATCTCAAGGAGGACTAGATTTAATGCATCTTTGGATGTTATTGTTCCTTCAATTTTATCTATGAGGAGTGTTTATATCCTTGTAAATTGTGCACCGCATGGTGTCACTGGTCCAACATGTTTTGACAACTGTTGAGGTCCTTTAACTTCTCAAAAAATAACCGTTGAGCTTTTGAGCTTACTTCTATAAATCCCAAACCTCTTTCTCCTAAATCATTATTACCAATTCTAAAGATAGGGAGATAAAGCTTTATTTCTCCCACTACTATGAAACCCATTTTCCAGTTACATTTTGCTACAAAATCATCACTGTGGTTCAAGCTCCGTTCTTATCACATTGGTAGTAGACATTCCTGATCACCTCCTAGTTAGTCGAACAATCATGTTCGATATAACTTCACTTTAATTATGCTGATGTCCTTCGTCTATATTTGCGATTAAAAATGATTGGGATTGCTTAACTATTGCTCAAAGAACTGAGGTGAGAGAATCTGATGGGATAGTATCTGACAAACGTCTACAATTTTTTCAAACATTTACCTACGGTACGTGACTGCCAACAAAGAAACCAACCGAACCATTCAATCGAGAATCTTTTTTCAAACATTCCTCCTAGAACTCACATACCCTAACCGGATGATAACACTGAGTAAGTGCAAATAGAAAAAATATATGGCTAATTTCATATCTTATGAGAAATCTTGAAATTAAAAACTGAAGCCAATAAAGAAAAAATCAAAGAAGTTGTTAATCTTCCCGCCAAACTAGCTGTCATTTTGGGAGAGAATTTCAAAAAAATTAATCCCTGAGTACCTCATAATGCTTGATAAAGTTCAATATGAATACTTCATAAAATCCAACGCACCCTCACTTCAAAAGCAATGGGAGACTTCTGACTTAGTCAAAATTCAAATTTCCAATAAAATAGATACCTCATTATCTAGTAGGAATGAATAATTAGTTGTATATCCACAGATATTAAACTACGGTATTCGGTTTTCTTGATCCTACCATTGTTCAATACTTTGAAATAATTGAACTGTGTCTAAGTCAGGTCAGTCCTAATCTTTGGTTCACTTTTCTGTCTTGCATCATGGTTTTAAAGATATTCAAAATTAAGCTTCCGATTGAGAACTTTATTACGAAGACTACCGTGTTGAAAAATATTTGTCTTCCCTTCAATTGTATCATCATATGGAATGCCTTCAAAATGGTTGACGATCTTTTTGAGGCGGACAAGAAATGGAAACAAAAATTCTTTTTTATTAGTGGGTGCTAGAAAAAATAAAAAAAGATTTCGTCAGCGAATCCTCGAGGGGTATCATTCAAATGGAAGAGTTCAAGTAAGTTTAACATTTTATCAAAGTTATTTCAAAATCTCACCTGTCTAATTCAATTGTTTCACACAGAAATCACTAAGCGCTTCCAAGAACACTTGACCATTTTGACGTTTACACACCTAAATGAATGGGCTAAAGAATAATGGTCATACAAATTCTACCAATGCTCCGACCAACTAAACCTGGTTCAAAGTAATTTGTGGAAACTTTCTCCGTCTAACATTATTTTATCAGAACAGCTAATGGATCCACCTGGCCTAACCAATTTCATAAAAAGATTGGCTGCTCCAGATACTCAAGTTGTATTCCTAGCCAGGAAGAGCTCCTACGTATAAGTTGAAAATGGAAGTCAAAGGTCATCCATCTAAATTTCAAGATTAAAAGGATTATACAAAGTTGATGAAACATCATTTTCTCCGGCAAACCTTTCTGTCAAACAATCTACCGCTTCGCTGCTTAGATGAAGAATTAAGGTGCTTCAAAAAATAAAAAATAAAAAATAAAAAAGTATAACCCATATTCCAGAGCAAGTCATAACTAGCGTATCCCCTTATCTTGCACTAGCCCTTTAAGAATGTGTTGGAAAAATACAAGATATTCAACTTTCCGAACCTGATTCACATATAAGCCACGAAGTAAATCCTGATCCAACTAACAATCTTATTCAAGAAATTCAAACACCACAACTGTCAGTTAACAATCCACAAGGGTTTTACTCCAAAGAGATGATATTTGTATTGCTTCCGCAGATGAGTTTTCCCTAACACTCCATAGTATGATTAGACCTCTAGGTGACTTTGAAATAAACTCAAAACAATTCAAAGAAAACATTAAAAGCTTTGCAGAGGAGGTTAAATACTGGAAAAACATGATGTTGTAGCTAAACGGCTTGGTCGAATTCAGAAATAATTTGATGCCACCAAAAGATAGGTTGAATCACCTTAAAGAGAACTTTTCCTACAACATCACGCTTTCAAACATGACGAATCTGAATTTTACGGAGGTTTGATGGAAACAAAAAGGAAGATGGCCAAGAACTATAAAGATGATGTCAAGTATGAGTAGTCAAACTTCGATGTTGTTAAAAAATTATACAAAGAAAGTAAGGTTGCAAAAACAAAGGCTGTTGAGGACTCATAAAAATTCAAAGTGCAGGATGAGAAAGAAAAAACAGCAGTTGTGGGATCCGGTGTTAATGATTGCGCTAGCAATTGCCTTAAAGCTCTAAGTTTGTGGTTGCCGGTGTTGACGAATGCCCTAGAAATTTCCTTAAAATTATAAGGCATCATGAAAAATATGTTAAAATATATTTGATTCTTGATTTCCATAACAAATTTCCAAAGCTCAATTTTAAAGAGTACTGGTACATGGTTCTCGATGACGAACATCCTTCATATATCCTAAAGACCACTTCCACCAAATTCGAAGAATATGGAGATAACAAAAAATTTGATGAATCCAAAAGCGGAGATTCTAACTTTTCAAAAGATAAAGATTTTGGGAGCGACAATTGTTCGGAAGGTAATTGAGAAAGTTCCTCCAAAACAAGCAAGCAATGATGATAAAACATTCATTGTATGTTTTAAGTTATGTTTTGTATTTTAGATCTTATGTTTTATTTGTAACCAAAGCACTTATGATTTTCAATCAAATATTTAAATGTTAAAAAAAAACTTTATTTGAATTTATTACTTAAATATTCAGTCACCATATAATTGTTATCATTCATCATTAAGCATGATACGATTTTCACTAATTTCGAATTAGTCTCCATAAAAAGGTATCCTCCACAAAAATGCATTCACCATAAAAATGTACTCACCATAAACATGTAATATTCATAAACATGTGTTGACCATATAAATTTAGTCACCACAATAATGTATTCACCATAAAAAAATGTACTTAGATATCAAGTTAAATTTGTTTGTTTCGGTTTTTTCAAATCGAGGGTGATCAATCCCCGTATGATTTTGAAAGTTTTTGTTTTTATAGTTTTTTAAAACTTGGTTCTTAATATGAACACTTTTATATCACAACACGGAAAAAATTTCCCAAATTGGAAGAAAAATAGAAATAACAAAAATAAAATATATTATATCAGTCGACTATGAATACACCCCATTAAAACCTTCCTAGGTCACCAAGAAATGAAAGAGTATTCCACCAATCATTACATTGATTTACTAAAATCATCCTCGATTCAACACATACAAATTTATTCCTAGTCCAAGTGCAAATGTTCGATGTTCAAAAGATGTTGAAGAGGTTTCTCTTTGTGATTTTCCAAATGATACGTCCTAGGCTTGACATTTTCAACTAGGTAATACGGCCCTTCCTAATTCAACCTATCTTTCCAAGCCTCTTGTATGTAGTATGCAAGAAAAAATTTCATAAATCCTAATCATCCACTGTAGGTACTCTTCTTCAAGCTCTGGATGCATATCTGCTCCTCATTAAGATTCAGAAGTGGATTAAATTTAGATGTGCTTTCATTTTCCTCTCCTCAACCAAGTCGAGTTTTGTCCTCTTTACTTCATCATTATCAACCTCAGAGTAATTAAGTAGCCTATAAGATGGATGAGTGGATTCTCTCGGCCTTACGACATCCATTCCGTAAACGAAGGCAATAGGAGATTCATGAGTACCCGCTCGAGGTGTCATCATGTAAGCCCATAACACCTCTTGAAGGTAAATTGACCATTTTCCAGATGCTCTCTCTAAATTCTTTCTTAAACCATCTAGAATGGTATTTTTTGTCACCTTCACTTGCCCATTTACCAGAGGATGAGAATGTTTCGAGAAATAGTGGTGAATTTCTCTTGAATAGCATAATGCCTTCATTTATTTGTTAAGGAATTATAGACCATTATTAATAGTAATTGTCCTCAGAACTCCGAACCTATAACAAATGTTAAAAAAAAATAAACCTAATAAAATATTTTATTCTAGTTCTAGAGAAAGGCTAAGCATACCCTCTTAGCTCTGTAAATTTTTGCAAATCCCAATCCCGTTCAACCAGCTTCATATTATCTCTCATTGTTTGACGCTTTAAATTCAAACTGTATTGCTTGATACATTTCGTCTCTCGTCTGAGTTAAATCTGGACTTATACCCCACAACCCAAGATACTCGACCCGCCATCCCTTTAAACAACACACTCGTCCCCAGATTCTTATTTTTCTTCTTCAGAATTGGCATTTTCGTCTATAAATAAACCTATTCAAGGCTCTATCTGTTTGTACTTATTTTACTGACCTATGAGGATATCTGGTTGTTAAAGCCTTTAACTGCTCCAAATTAGTTTTAATTCTATTTTCACTTACTATACATCCTAAAAAATCCGCCAAACACAGAAGGTACATTTTTTAAGATTTACATTCAAGCATATGACTTTCGGTTTACAAAATGTATCTTCTAAGTCGTGAAAATGATCTTCATTTTTAACATGTCGTCAATGTATACCTTTATATTCTTACTGATCTGGGTAACAAAATATTTATTTACCAATCATTGGTAAGTAGCTGCATTTTTAAGGCCAAAAGCACCCATAAACGGAAGAAGCTTTTGCCCAATGTCGAATCCATCAGCTGATATATTCTTGGGACAAGGAAATTATCTTTTGGATAAGTTCTATTCAAATCGGTGAATATCCACACACCATGTCCACTTGCCATTTTTTCTTAACAAGTACTATTTTTGTCGTCCACAACGGATAACCAATCCACTTCCGCCACAATTTAATAAAAACAATCAACAAAAAAACTCTCCTTTTTAGATTAAGGGTTATACATTCAGATTTACATCTAAATTATGGAAAATTATAATAGATGGAACCCCAACTACATCTTGAGTACTCCAAGAAAACATGTTTAAAGTTTTTGATAAAAAACGTATTATACATTCTTTCATCTTTGATGATAACAAAGTACTTATCTTCAAACTATTCTTATTAGGAAAACCGTAAAGTTATATATTCTCATCAGCTATTAATGACCTAAGGCACCTTTGGATCATCCGCTCAATCAAAATCCAAGGTAGACCTTTTTAATTGTTATTTTTTCATTTTTTCAACATTCATGATTTGTTTTGTGTGTAGAGCAGTGGTATATCCTTATCTAGCCACCTAATACTACTCCGAATTGTTCCCACACGATCCTCAATCATATAATTTAAATATTAATGGACCATATATGCAATTGATAGAAATACTAATACTTTACGGATTTCTAATCTAACTTATTGAACCATGAAGTTAAATCATCCTATAATAATGCGGAATAAATACTTACAGGATGTAGACATTCTTTGATCTTCAGATTCCTGACTTAGAGCAGATGATCGGCGATCCTTTGCTAGGTTATTGATTCTTCTAAGAGATGGCAACCAAAACACACTTTTGTAATTGATTCGAATGAAGAATCAATCTGTTTTTCTTAAAGGATTTTCTCTATGTATTTTCTTTCGTTTTTTTCAAGAATGAGAAACTCATTCTTATATAAAACTGAAGTGAGAAAACGGTTCTTCATTAAGTAATTGTCTGTAACTTCCAGACATTTACTTAACGAAGACCAGTAACGGTTCTTCTCTCTTAATTGTCTGTAACTTCGAGACAGTTACTTAATGAAGACCAGTAACGGTTCTTCTCTCTTAATTGTCTGTAACTTCCAGACAGTTAATTAATGAAGACCAGTCCTTATTAAATTGCCACTCTTAGGGACCATAACCCGGTATTATTTTGTTTTACAAAATAACCCCAAAACTCTAAGTTTTGCTTAAGTTGTTTATTTCCGAATCCAATCCTTCACAGTATTCGGAATTAAACCTGGTATCTATACAATTACCTCCATGATACATATTTTATCTACTAGTCCGTTCTTTTCTTTATGATTACTTTTATTGGACTAATATTAACGATAGTTTGATACATCGATACGACATGTGACGGTCCAACTTAATGGAGAAATTCCAACAATCTCCCACTTGGATCATCATATGCTACTATAGGATGCATCCACTTAATGAATGTTCTAAATTTCTATCGTCACATAGATAACCTTAACAATCTCGTAAATGACTATTAACGACATAGGACTAAAGTCATCATCAATGCATTTCAAGCCGCAAATAGATGCATCAGTAATCACGATATCGCAACAATCAACTACATGGATCTATCATGGTGCATAGCATAAGAATAGTATGAAATGTAATCTTACATATCTATTCTTAACTAGTCCCACTTAATTGGAGGTCTACTTACAGCAGAGTACGAATAATCAAATACAAGAGCACACTCAAAACTTGTATATAAATATGTTTGCATTAATGACCTTAAGTTAGCGAATATCATAATACAAACAAATTTAATAGCTTAATACAAACTCCCACTGAAACTAATAATCCTCTAAGTACACAACACCCATGTTAATGGTGTGTTCAATAAAAACTTTAGGTACTAATGCCTTCGTAAGAGGATCTGCTAACATTGAGTTTGTCCTTATGTGCTCCACACTAATTTGACCACTCTGTACTCTCTCTTTAACAGATAGGAACTTGATATCTACATGTTTGGACTTAACCGAGCTCCCGTTACTGTTAGAATACTGAACTGCCGAGTTATTGTCACAATATAACCTAAGGGGTTTTTCTATCCCTTCTACGATTCGCAGTCCCGTGACAAAATTTCGCAGCCAAAGCGCTTGATTAGATGCCTCGAAACAAGAAACAAATTCCGCAGCCATAGTGGAAGATGCAATGAGTGTTTGTTTAACACTTTTCCATGATATTGCACCTCCCGCCAAAAGGAATATAATGCCTGAGGTTGAACGACGAGAATCCTCACATCCGGCGAAATCCGAGTCGGAATACCCTATGACCTCCAGTTTATCCGACTTCTTATATGTTAACCTGTGATGTTTTGTTTGTTGCAAATACCGGAGAACTCTTTTGACTGCTTTCCAGTGTTCCATCCCCGGATTACTTTCGTATCTCCCTAACACACCCACCACAAAAGCAATGTCTGGCCGTGTACAAACTTGAGCATACATCAGACTTCCAACAGCCGAAGCATATGGAACCTTTTGCATTTCCTCAATCTCAAGTTTTGTCTTTGGGCATTGCTTAAGGCTAAACTTTTCACCTTTTGATATAGGGGTTTCGTTTCCTTTGCTGTTAGCCATCCCGTAACATTGTAACATACTCTCAATATACGCCTTTTGTGATAAACTCAAAATTCCATGGGATCGATTCTTGTGAATTTGAATTCCTAACACAAATGATGCATCACCAAGATCTTTCATATCGAATTTGTCCGAAAGAAATTTCTTGGTCGTATGTAACAATTCCTTATCATTCGTGGCCAATAATATGTCATCAACATACAGCACTAGAAATATGAATTTACTCCCACTGAATTTTTGATACACACAATCCTCTACCGAATTTATCTCGAAACCAAATGAGACAATAACTTCAAGGAATTTGTGATACCACTGTCGAGACGCTTGCTTGAGACCATAAATAGATTTATTCAGTTTACATACCGTCGACTTTGGATCACCAGAGACAAAGTTTTCAGGTTGTAACATATAGATCGTTTCCTCAATGTCTCCATTAAGAAAGGCGGTATTTACATCCATTTGATGGAGCTCAAGGTCGAAGTGTCCAACTAATGCCATGATTGTCCGAAAATAATCCTTCAAAGAAACTGGAGAGAAGGTTTCCTTAAAGTCAATCCCTTCACGTTGAGTAAAACCCTTAGCTACAAGTCGCGCTTTATGCCTCTCCACATTACCCTTAGAATCCCGTTTGGTTTTAAAAATCCATTTACAACCAATCGGCTTCTTTCCTTCAGGTAATGGAACAAGCTCCCATACCGCGTTATCTTGCATTGATTTAAACTCTTCGTTCATTGTTTAATCCAGAAGTGAGAATCAGAACTTTTCATGGCTTCACGAACACTTAAAGGATCGTTTTCTGTTGAACCATAAAATTCTTCATGTTCTTGAAGATACACTATATTGTCTGAAGATATAGCGCTCTTTCTTTCTCTAGTAGATGTACGCAAAGGCATAATTTCTTCATTTTGCACTTGAACTTCTTGAGGAGATAGAGTTTGTTCTTCTTGAACAACTTCATTTTGCTCCATTGGAACAACATCCATAGGAGGAAGATTAACATCATCTTGAGTATCTATATGTTCTAACGAATCTGAAGTGATGATTGGCCTTCTAATTACCATATCATCATCTGACACTATAGTATTATTGTTAGAACCTTCATGAATCTCTATTGATTCTTCCTCAAAATGAATGTTCGTTACTAAATTCTTCCCCCCAAACTCTATATCCTCAAAGAATTTTTCTATACCCGTCTTAAATATATTCTTTGTGGAAGGATCATAAAACTTAAAACCCCTACTGTGCTCGGGATATCCGATGAAATAACTACTAACCGTTTTAGAGTCCAATTTCTTTTCATTCGGCCTATAAGGCTTCGCTTCAGCTGGACATCCCCAAACATGTAAATGTTTTAAACTAGGTTTACGCCCAGTCCAAAGTTCATACGGTGTCTTAGTAGTTGCTTTCGTCGGAACTCTATTAAGTAGGTAGGTCGCACATTTTATTGCTTCTCCCTAGAGTGATATAGGTAATGTTGAATGACTAATCATATTTCTTACCATATCCTCTAATGTACGGTTTCGTCTCTCAGATACTCCATTCATGTTGGGCGAACCCGGCATCGTATACTGAGGGACTATACCACACTCTTCTAGGAACTTTGCAAACGGTCCATGACGTTGTTCACCTGAACCATCATATCTCCCGTAGTATTCACCACCACGGTCCGATCTGACGCACTTAATGTCTTTACCAAGTTGTTTTTCAACTTCAGTCTTAAAGACTTTGAACTTGTCAATGGCCTCTGATTTTTCGTGAATGAGATATAGATACCCATATCGTGAAAAGTCGTCAATGAAAGATACAAAATATCGTTGGCCGTTCCATGATGCTGTAGGGAACGAACCGCAAATGTCTGTATGTATCAAATCCAAGACCCCTTTCGCTCTGTATGCATCTAATCGTTTCACTTTGGTCTGTTTTCCTTTTATACATTCAACGCAAACGTTGAAGTCCGAAAAATCCAGTTCACTTAATAAACCTTCTGAAACAAGCTTTTCAATTCTATTTCTAGAAATGTGACCTAATCGCTTGTGCCAAAGTTTTGCTGATTTTTCCATTTTACAATTTAGTTTTCCAGGTACATCTACATTCATTATCTCTTTGTGATCCTTTATAGTATCCAATAAATACAAGCTATCATTTGCTATTAACTTTCCAGAACCAACAACATTACCATGTAAATAAAGACATAAACTTTCATTTCCAAATAGACAAGAATAACTTAATTTGTCCAACAACGGAAAAGAAATTAGGTTCCTTCGAAAAGAAGGTACATACAATACATCTTTTAAATACAAAAAAATGTCCACTGGTAAGCAACAAACGAAAATCACAGATAGAATGAACTAAACACGAACTGCCATCAGCTGTATAGATGGATGTTTCACCATCACTCAGGCTTCGGTTTCTTATCATACCCTGCAAAGAAATACAAACATGAGTTGTTGCTGCTGTATCAACCCACCAAGTATTTCTTGGCACTGAAACTAAATTGATCTGAGAACAGACCATAGAAGTGAAAATACCTTTGGCTTTCATCATAGCCCTCCATTTTCACATTCTTTCTTAAAGTGCCCCGGTTTCTTACAATGGAAGGAACGCCCTTTACCAGACGTACCCTTATGCTTCTTTTGTCCCGAACCGGATGCATGTGCATCTGAACCTTCATACTTTCTCTTAATTCCCTTATCCACCTGAGCTTTCACCATTTGCACTTCAGGATGTTCTTGCTTCATCTTTTCCTCCTCTTGCGCTGCTTGAGAGATGAGCTCGTTGAGAGTCCATTTCTCGCGCTGACAGTTATAAGAAGTTTCGAAGTTCTTATACTGAGGAGGGAAAGAGTGAAAAGCAAATCTTACCACAACATCTTCGGGAAGGTCAATCTTAAGTGCTTTCAGTTTGGAAGTGATGTTTGACATTTCCAAGATGTGCTCACGAACAGTCCCTTTGCCACGATATTTCATAGAGGCTAGCTTAATAAGCAGCGTCTTAATCTCTACTTTATCGTTCTTGGCAAAACATTTCTCTACCTCTTCGAGAAATATTTTCGCATTAGTGATCTCAGGTGAAACTGCACCACGGAATGCTAATAGAATTGCTTGCTTCATGATCCCTAGACTTATCCTGTTCGACTTTTCCCACGCCTCTGACACTTTCTTCTCCGTAGGAGAACTGTCATCAGTCAGAGGTTTAGGTTCATCGACCCTTAATGCTAAGTCGTAATCATGGCACATCAAGTGCAGCAACATATCTTCTTTCCACAGCTCAAAGTTGCTCCCATTAAGTATGGGTGCCTTTTTTGCCTTCCGGGTTATAGAAATACGAATTTGCTAACATAACAAACAACAATAAATAGCCAAAAACATCACTTAACATATAACCTCCATAGTATTTAACAAATAAACATATCATAATAAAACATACTCTTACAACATCAATAAGATACCTTTGGGCAAGCATATTAATTTGTATATGTATGAGTTTGAGCATAATTAATGTTGATCCTTCTAATTGACAAGAAAAAAAAAATCTTCCTTTGGGCCGATTTTTTTCCTAGTTCAATTTTCTTAATGATCAATTCACAAATAACTATCTCGTGTCTAAGATTAACTATGTCAAACATTAACCTTCCTTTGGGCCGATTAAGATTTACATACTTGTCAATCATAGACTTGTCAAAACTCTAAAATAATTAATTCAGCAATAGGGATCACTTTGGCGATATATTGAATCATTAATTATTTACCGAAGTTCGGACAACTTAAAACATGCTAATTATTTCGAAAAATACAATACGACTACCTTACTTAATGTCCAAACTATTTCGTAGTCTATGTATAATTTAATCAAATTAAATTTACACCTTAAATTTAATATATTATAATATATCTTTAATTATATTGTAATATATCTTTAATTATAATATATCTTTAATTAAATTAAATTTACACCTTAAATTTAATATATTATAATATATCTTTAATTATATTGTAATATATCTTTAATTATAATATATCTTTAATTAAATTAAATTTACACCTTAAATTTAATATATTATAATATATCTTTAATTATATTGTAATATATCTTTAATTATATTATAATATAATTCTTAATATATATTATAATATAGTATTTATTTATATATATATATATAACTTATTCATATATATACTATAATATATATTTATATATATAATAAACTTCAATGATATAATATAATTCTCGTAATAATTCACTTATAACTTTATATAATATATAAGCAAACTTAATTACACATTTATCGGTGGTCACGTATATTTCGCGTATTCTTTAGGCGAAAGGACAGTTACTAAATTAATAATTTCAGATTTTAATTTAATTATATTAATTATAGTAGCCGCATACGGCATCTTTTAACTGCATATATAATTATACCACCGTAATTGTTTAATTGTTTGTGTAATTTCCGATAACCGACATCATATCTAATATAAAGATCTAATATATATGATCTAATTTTATAATCTGAAAAACTAAGAATTTAATTTCATGGTGGCTCTGATACCACTTGATAGAAATACTAATACTTTACAGATTTCTAATCTAACTTATTGAACCATGAAGTTAAATCATCCTATAATAATGCGGAATAAATACTTACAGGATGTAGACATTCTTTGATCTTCAGATTCCTGACTTAGAGCAGATGATCGACGATCCTTTGCTAGGTTATTGATTCTTCTAAGAGATGGCAACCAAAACACACTTTTGTAATTGATTCGAAGGAAGAATCAATTTGTTTTTCTTAAAGGATTTTCTATCTGTATTTTCTTTCGTTTTTTTTCAAGAATGAGAAACTCATTCTTATATAGAACTGAAGTGAGAAAACGGTTCTTCATTAAGTAATTGTGTGTAACTTCCAGACATTTACTTAACGAAGACCGGTTCTTCTCTCTAAATTGTCTGTAACTTCCAGACAATTACTTAATGAAGACCAGTAACGGTTCTTCTCTCTTAATTGTCTGTAACTTCCATACAGTTACTTAATGAAGACCAGTCCTTATTAAATTGCCACTCTTAGGGACCATAACCCGGTATTATTTTGTTTTACAAAATAACCCCAAAACTTTACGTTTTGCTTAAGTTGTTTATTTCTGAATCCAATCCTTCACAGTATTCGGAATTAAACCTGGTATCTATACAATTACCTCCATGATACATATTTTATCTACTAGTCCGTTCTTTTCTTTATGATTACTTTTATTGGACTAATATTAACGATAGTTCGATACATTGATACGACATGTGACGGTCCAACTTAATGGAGAAATTCCAACAGCAATATCATACATCATTGACAACGATTATCTACTGAAAATTAGATTGTAAGTTGTTGGGTTATCTAATAACACAAACTATACCCTTACTTTCTTCTTAAATGGGCATCGACATAATAACACCTCCTCCTTGAATTCCCCAATAAATTTTATCTATTTAACCCGTAAAACTAACTATTATTAGTTTTGACTGAAGGATTACTGCGGATCCTGCATCCTTTCATAAGTTGACATAAACTAAATATTGATCTAGCTACCCGTATCTATGAATATCCTTCGAATTTTGCTTCTTGCAATTTCTACTCCAATCACCATCATATCCTCATGAGTTCCAGCTAATTCCCTCAAATCATCATCAAAAAGAATAAAAGGTAAAAGGATATTCCCATAAAGATAAGTTGATATAATCCACCAACAAGTTGCGTCGTTAAACTCACTATCGTGTTTTCTTTCTTGAAAGCCATATTAATTCTCTGCAATGTTTGCGGATTTACATTCGTAACTTGTTGGGACAACACGTGATTTTTAACAAAGGTTTTCAATTTTCTAAATTCAATTAGTGTTTGAATACCCTTACGCAAAGCTATACAAACCATTGTATCATGCCCAATATCAAGATAAAAATTGATTTTTATTCTCAATAAATATTATATTTATTTATAGTAGAGATAAGTTCCTACTGAACCCACATGGGTGGGTCTTTTGGATACTTCACACCAAAATTATACTAAATACAAACATATTTATTAATTATTATATTACATACCTTCGTGTTTCTAATCTATTAAAATCTAACTTGCAATAGTATATATACTATTTTATTACATCAGGTTTGTATATGGGTCAGATAAATCCTACCTTTATCATACTCGATGCAAAATCAACCCAAATCTATCTCAAGTCTCTCAGTTACTCATTTTTCTAGAATAATACTTATATGAGAAATACCTGTTAATCATATGAAGAGGAAATGGAAATTTGAATTCTTTTTTAGATCCACATTCGCTTAATTTGAATCTCGGTTTATTGTCAAAGTTCTCCCACTATCTAACATCATAAATATCAATGAAAAATGCATTTCATACATTATCATGCTCACGAGAATACAAATTGTCAAGCATAGATGCGTTTCATAGATGCATTTTGAATATAATCATCCTCACTTAATCCACTATTACCATGACCCTTATTATATTAGGTTTTTCTTTCAAATTTCCAGATTGTGATTAGTATCTATTTTTTTTTAATAAATCTATTTAACGAACTGTTTTTAGATTGAATAAATAGTTCTTTTGTTTTCTTCTTTTTCGTTTTGTACATCCAAAAGTTAAGATATAGGTTTGGGTGAATCGAAATATATTTTAAAAAAATCCTAAAAAATTTATAATAAAATAAAAGTACCTCTTAATAAAAAAAATACATATTACAAAAAAAATATTGATTGAAAAGTTATACAGAAATTATATATTTAAATGGATTGGAATTAAACACTAACAAACAATAAAAAAAACCTAAAACTAACTAATACTTGATTTACCTTAACCCAATCGATTAGTTGTTTACGATCCATAAATAAATCTATTAGAACATCGATTCCATTGATAAAAAAATTATAATAAATTTGTAATATAATTTTTTTAATATATAAACATTTAAAAATTAAAAATTAGTACGGTTTTTAATAGACTTAACATATATCTTTATTAAATTTTATTATTTTACAATTCTCTAACATTAAAAAGATATTTATATAGCTTAAATAAATCATAAATAATTATTAATTTATAGCTCTCCTATTTTCAACCTTAGAACCTTCTTTTTCAACTCAATTTTTTTTATCTCTACCGACACATTTTGTAGAAAATAGTGTTTCGTTTCCGGATAATCTTTGAAGTCTTGTAAACAATTTCTTATTGAAATATTTTTGGGGTTCTCCAAAAATTTCAATTGGATAAAATCAGAGATATATACTTTGAACAGAGAGGATGAAATTTTGATATAATCTTCTTTTCAACGGAACCCATATTTATAAATTCGACCAACCAAAAACAGTTTGGAAGTTAGGGCAGTTAGGGTATCTTAACTGGTTTTGTAATAAAACGGCTATAATTTCAAATTTGAATAAAACGGTCAAATTTTGAATTTCGAAATTCTGTTGACTTGCAACAATAGCCGATTTAACCAAGCGTGCACTCCGCACTCTACGACTTGTTTGATAATATATCATGATTAAATTGGTCGACTAGTCGATCCAATTACACTAAAATAAATAACAATCTTCCCTCATTTTAGTGTAATTCATGATCTACTAAACACAATCATATCAAATATCAAATTTATGCATAAATGAAATATCGTAACGATTGAATTTCACATTAGTATATTACACATTCCAAATATTCGAATATCAAGGTATCACTAAGGATTGAACCTTTACTATTCACAATGAATACATGAAGATAATATACACATAAATTTACATTCTCACTTGTTCTTACTTGACACTATATTTTACTAGCCTTGTGTCCTTATCCTTCTTAAGTATATCAAAGCCAAGTCCTAGCTTCTTGAAGCGGCTAAACTTCATGCTCAAATAGGTAGTTCTTTTCATCTTGCACCTGCATATGCAATTTTTCAAAAGAGCTATTAAGAAGATAATCTTCAACCTTCACAACTTGCAGTTCTGAACACATACCTTGGGATGATATACAAATGTGTTCCAATATCTTGATGTTAAGCTTTCCATATTGAATTCAACACCTAATGTCATATTAGATGGGAATTGGGTATCTCAACATGAGAGATTTCAAATGGACTTTAATCCCATCCCAATAGCCGATTTGTGCACAAGATCTCTATTTAACCCCTTGGTTAAATGATCGGCTAAGTTATATTGAGTTCTCACAAACTCTACTGATATAACATCATGCGTGATACGCTCACGAATCATACTGTGTCTAACACCTAAGTGTCTAGACCTGCCTTTGTAAACTTGTCTATAAACATTGGCCAAGGCAGCCTCACTATCACATCTGATAGATATAGGTGATATCGGTTTGGGCCACAACGGAATTTCATACATTAAATTTCTTAGCCACTCAGCTTCTTTACTCGCTGCTGCTAATGCCACAAACTCTGATTCCATTGTTGAATCAGTAATAAAAGTTTGTTTCTTAGACACTCAAGAGATAGCACCTCCCCCAAGTAGAAATACCCATCCACTTGTGGAAGAATGATCTTCCATATTTGAAATATAACTCGCGTCTGAATATCCTTCAAGTATAGAAGGAAATCCGGTATAACTTAAACCATAATTCATGGTTCCTTTCAAATACTTGAATACTCGATTTAAAGCTTGCCAATGATGCGAACTAGGATTGCTAGTATACCTACTAAGTTTTCCAACAGCAAAGGCAATATCCGGCCTAGTGCTAGTCATGGCATACATAAGACACCCGATGGCTCTCGAGTATTCAAGTTGAGATACAGCAATACCTTTATTAGGTAGAAGCTTAAGACTAGGATCTATAGGTGTGCTTACCGGAGAACAATCTTTAAAATTAAATTTATTTAATATCTTCTCAATATAGTGAGATTGAGAAATCGATATACTATTGTTCTTTCGCTTGATTCTTATACCAAGAATCATTTCAGCTTCCCCCAAATCCTTCATCTCAAAGTTAGATGATAAAAAATTCTTCGTTTCATTAACCTGATTTTGGTCAGTACCAAAAATCAACATATCATCCACATATAGACAAATCATAACTCCTTTACCAGAATTATCAAATTCGCTATATACACACTTGTCTGCTTGGTTAAGAATAAATCCATTAGACAATATCACATTATCAAATTTTTGATGCCAATCTTTTGGTGCTTGTTTCAAACCATACAAAGACTTTTTCAACTTGCATACCTTGTTTTCACAACCAGACATCACAAACCCTTCCGGTTGTTTCATATAAATCTCCTCATCCAAATCACCATTCAAGAATGTTGTTTTAACATCCATTTGATGAATTACAAGATTGTATACAGATGCAAGTGCAATCAACAATCTAATAGTGGAAATCCTAGCAACCGGAGCATAAGTATCAAAGAAGTCAATGCCTTCTCTTTGTCTAAATCCCTGGATAACCAATCTAGCTTTATACCTTTCAATAGTACCATCTATTTTCATTTTTCGTTTAAATATCCATCTATTTCCCAATGATTTGCACCCAGGAGGTAAATCAGCCAACTCCCATGTATTATTATGCATGATAGACTCTATTTCATCCTGGATAGCTTCTTTCCATAATGCAGCATCCCTTGATGCCATAGCATCACTAAAAGTCCTTGGATCATCTTCAATAACAAAACAGTATTGATATTGATAGTCAATCTTATCTCTTGACCCTTCAACTAAATATAGTTGAAAATCAGATCCGTACAACTTAGCTTTTCTGGCTCTAGTACTTCTCTTTGGTTCAGAAGGTCCAGGTACACAATTGGTACCACTTGATATATTTTCAATTTCACTTAAGTTCCTATTCAAAGAGTTTTGAATCAAATCTCTAGGTCTAGGTATAGAAGTAAATCTCTCTTCATCAAATATTGCATCTCTTGACTCGATAACTGTGTTCACCGACACATAGTCATTAGATTCTAACACATAGAACCTATATGCAATGGAATGCTCAGCATACCCAATGAAGATACAATCTATACCTCTTTCACCCAAATTTTTCCTTTTAGGTTCAGTGAGTCTTACAACAGCTCTACAACCCCAAACTCTCAGATAATTCAGTGTTGGAGGCTTTTTAAACCAAAGCTCATACGGGGTCATCTTGTTCCTTTTAGTAGGAATACGATTCAATAAATAACATGCTGTTAACATAGCCTCACCCCAGAATCCTTCACTCAAACCCGAATAGGACAACATGGAATTAACCATTTCTTTCAAAGTCCTATTCTTCCTTTCAGCTATACCATTTTGTTGTGGTGTATAAGGAGCCGTGGTTTGATGAATTATACCCGTAGACTGAAAATATATAGGATCATAATATTCACCTCCTCTATCCGTACGTAGATTTTTAATCAAATCATTCTTATGTAGCTCAACTTCTTCCTTATAGATTTTAAACTTATCAAGAGCTTCATTTTTAGCATGCAACAAATAAATGTAGCAATATCTAGATGCATCATCAATAAAAGTAATAACATACTTTTTATTTCCTAATGAAGGTGTAGCATGGAAATCACATAAATCACTATGTACTAGTTCCAATATTTTGGAAACTCGATTAACATTATTGAAAGGTTTTCTAGTTATCTTAGTTAACATGCAAGTTTTATATTTTTCATTATTTGCATCAACAGGAGGAATAAGACTCATTTTAGACATGTCTTTTATTCTTTCATAATGAACATGTCCTAATCTAGCATGCCATAATTCTGTTTTATTTATATTTCTACACACACTAGTAGAAGTCATGCAAACAGAATCATTTTCGAACGAAACATTAATATTTAACATAAACATACCATTACATAAATATCCGAATCCCATAAATACACCATGTTTTGACAAAACATATTTGCCACTTTCGTACGCTTGTTTGAAACCACAATTGTTAAAAACAACACCAGACAAAAGATTCTTTCGAATCCCAGGAACATACAATACATTGTTCAATAATATGTACTTTCCAGAAGTAAATAGTAATTTAACATTTCCTAGTCCTTTGATTAGTTCAGTAGCAACATTTCCCATCTTAAGTGAAGGTCCATCTTCAATCGATTAAAAATTACTAAACCATCGAAGATCTTTACATACATGACTTGTTGCTCCCGAATCAACCCACCAAGCAACATCATCATCCTGCACATAAAATGCTTCAGATATTAGAGATATATAATTTTGACCAGAATTAGAATTCTGAAATAAAATCTGACCTTGTTGCTTTTCAGGATCCTTAGATCCACTTGAACCAGCATTGTGTCCACTTGAACCAGCATTGTTCCCACTTGGACCAACATTATTTTTGCCTTTTCCAACTCGACAATCCCTTCTAAAGTGACCAGGTTTGCCACATTTCCAGCATGCTATTTTAGGCTTTTTGCTGTTAAAATTACTGTTTTTGTTGTTTCCTTTAAACTTTCGTTTATTCCCCTTATCTGTATTTCCATTCTTAAAGAATCCGCTGCTTTCAGCCATATTTACAGATGAGTTTCCCACTTGGTTTTTACCCTTGGGATTACTTAATTCATCTTGAGCCCTTAGAGACTCTTCAATCTTAAATTGACTACCAAGTTCGACTAGAGTCATTTCTTCCTTGTTGTGTTTCAGTGTGTGTTTAAAATCCTTCCACGAAGGAGGCAATTTGTCAATAACAGAAGAAACCGAAATACATTCGTCCATTTTCATATTGTGTTGAACAAATTGACCCAGAATTCTTAGTAGTTCATTATATTGTTCCATTACAGGTCTAGAGTCAACCATTTTGTAATTTATAAAATTACTAACCAGGAACTTCCTACTAGAAGCATCTTCTGCCATGTATTTTGATTCTATAGAATCCCATAATTCTTTTGCAGATTCGACATTTTGGTATACATCAAACAAAGTATCAGACATACCGTTTAATATATGGCCTCGGCAAATGTAGTCATCATTCTCCCACTTGCTGCGCCTCCTCGTTTGTTCCAATGTTTCATTCTCAGTGATCTCTAGCCAGGGGGTACTCAAGACATACACAACCTTGAGTGTAGTCAACAGAAAATGCATCTTTTTCTGCCATCGTCTGAAATCATGTCCTTCGAACATGTCCAACTTAGCGAATTTACTTGTCATCTCCTTCGCAGATTCTCCTCCGTTCGTCATCTCTATCTTCATCAACAAGACCAGAATATTTCAATAAAATGTAGAAAATAGTGTTTCGTTTCCGGATAATCTCTGAAGTCTTGTAAACAATTTCTTATTGAAATATTTTTGGGGTTCTCCAAAAATTTCAATTGGATAAAATCAGAGATATATACTTTGAACAGAGAGGATGAAATTTTGATATAATCTTCTTTTCAACAGAACCCATATTTATAAATTCGACCAACCAAAAACAGTTTGGAAGTTAGGGCAGTTAGGGTATCTTAACTGGTTTTGTAATAAAACGGCTATAATTTCAAATTTGAATAAAACGGTCAAATTTTGAATTTCGAAATTCTGTTGACTTGCAACAATAGCCGATTTAACCAAGCGTGCACTCCGCACTCTACGACTTGTTTGATAATATATCATGATTAAATTGGTCGACTAGTCGATCCAATTACACTAAAATAAATAACAGTCTTCCCCCATTTTAGTGTAATTCATGATCTACTAAACACAATCATATCAAATATCAAATTTATGCATAAATGAAATATCGTAACGATTGAATTTCACATTAGTATATTACACATTCCAAATATTCCAATATCAAGGTATCACTAAGGATTGAACCTTTACTATTCACAATGAATACATGAAGATAATATACACATAAATTTACATTCTCACTTGTTCTTACTTGACACTATATTTTACTAGCCTTGTGTCCTTATCCTTCTTAAGCATATCAAAGCCAAGTCCTAGCTTCTTGAAGCGGCTAAACTTCATGCTCAAATAGGTAGTTCTTTTCATCTTGCACCTGCATATGCAATTTTTCAAAAGAGCTATTAAGAAGATAATCTTCAACCTTCACAACTTGCAGTTCTGAACACATACCTTGCAGTTCTGAACACAATCATATCTTGATGATATACAGGTCAGCTCGACCCCAGCCAGGGGCTCCGCCCCTTGGACCCCGCAAGGGGCTCCGCCCCTTGACCCCGCTAATCGTGATATAATCTAACAAGCGTGCACTCCGCACTCTACGACTTGTTTGATAATATATCATGATTAAATTGGTCGACTAGTCGATCCAATTACACTAAAATAAATAACATATTTCACCTTCTCAAAACATACAAACCTATTATAATCAAAATCCAAATCATCTTTAGCATTATTTTCTTTGTCAAGACCTTTCTTTATCTCAAGACATACAAAACCAAATCAACCTTAGAAATCGACGTTTCCATCTTCTTATGACTCGTGAAATTTTAAAAACTCATTATTTAGATCAATTTTTGAAGACTAATTCAAAAATAATTACTAATAACATGAATATTCAAAAGTGATAAATTCAATCAATATCCTGTTCGAGAAAGGTCAGACAATTTCATTCTGAGTTAAAAGTAATTTTCTGACCCTTAGTAAAGAAAATAATTATTTAATATGCTTATAATATAATTCACTGATATTTATACTTGATGATGTGGGTTGGATGGTATTTTAAAGTTTAAATCGTTCCAAACGCCAAATATAAATAAAGGGTACCATAAAATGTTTTCTAACATGAGTGAAAATTAAAAACGGGAGAAACAAAAAATGAGATGGAAATGGAGTTAGTTACATTTTATCCAAAAAAAATGAGTTATAATTCAAGAAAACTATTCTTCATCTTCTGTCTTCTTCTGACTTCGATTGATGATGGATGAAGGAGAAAGATCTTCTCCTGTTTGTAGATCAACTGATCTAAACTTCAACTATCCAACTTTGCAGAATACTCGACCTAATCTTCACAAAATTATGAATAACCCTGCTTTTGAACCTGTGGCCAGTAGAAATATTGATTCAGCAAATAAATCTTATACAGATTTATTTAAACACAGTCAATCCAAGTTACTTCACGAAGAGGTAAGAAGAATCAGCAACAAAGATTTTCCTGAGATCTATTTCCAAGCAAAGGATAAGGAAAGATGAAGTACTATATCAAAACAAACTTTGGTTTGTAAGTTTGCTACATGAAAACCCAATAACAATATTCTAAAATATTTCTTTGATGGTTTCAAATTTCAGTGGTGAATTCAGTATTACGAGTTTTGACTACAGACATCTATTTATTGAGTTCTCTTTAGTTGAAGACTTAAAAAGTCTTTGGCGAATGAATCTTTAGGTCATAGGAAATAAAACAATGAGGATATTGAGATAGAGTCCTCATTTTAATCCCAACTATGAAAACCCTTTGAATCATGTGTACATAGATCTCCCTAACCTTCCTGAGTTTATGTACCAGGTGGAAACTATAAAATAAATAGTTAAAGGCCTTGGAACACCATTAAATATTTGGGTTCCACCTAAAAACCGTGCCAGATACAATTACTGCAGGATTTGAGCTGAGGTAGATGTATTAAAGACTTTGCCAACCAAAATTTGGATTGCATTTGGTCAGGATGGATTTTGGCAAGATCTTGTGTATAGTAACTACCCTAAGTATTGTAACTTATGTTACCATCTAGGTCACTCTGAAGAAGGTTCCAAGAAAATCAAGAAACACAATACTGAAAAGAGTTAAAGTTACATGATTTGTCTTTGAATTCAGCTGGTAAAGAGAATGATCACTTGAATAACTCTGCACAAAGATTAAAGTCTATGGTTATTACTGCTGATAAAGAATTGTTAAGTGCTATGGATTCTGAAATGGGAAAGATTGAATCAATTGAAGCTCAAAAGGAGATTAATATTCAAAACACTGCAATGGTTGATAATCAAGTACCTTTGGGGATTGATAAGAATGAAGTTATGGAAGCCTTACATTTGATTGATATGGGTATTTCGAGCCACTCAAAAGAAGATACTCTAGACACTTACAATGGTGAAGATTCAACAACTTTAGAGATCACAAGAAGCCTGCCAACATCACCTGCAAAAAGTACTAAAGTGTTTAAGAAAAAAGACCAGAAAAAGATGAAGAAACTCAAACTCATAAACTCAAAGAGTTTGATAAATCTTAAACAAATGCAACACAAAAGTGTTTCTAAACATATTAAACCTTTTAAATGAACATTTCAATTATTAATTGGAATGTTCGAGGTTTGGGAAATAAAAAGACTACGGGAAGACTCAAATCTGTAAGGAGATTGGTGAAACCTAACTTCCTAACACTCCACGCGCCTATGATCAATTGTTCAAAGTTGGAGATTATTGCTAAAAGACCGGGTTTTCAAGGATTCTGTCACAACACAAACAATAAAATTTGGGTTATGTGGAAAGATACTTTCAGAGTGGATATCATTATTGATGGAGAACAGTTTATTCACCTAAATGTCAACTATAAAGACTTGATGAAGGATTCTAGGGTTACAGTTGTCTATGCCAAATATACAAAGGTTTTAAGAAGACTTCTATGGGACAAGCTTAAGGATTTGGACGGTGTTTTGTGGAATAGATTGTTTTGGGGGATTTCAACACAATAGCTTCCCCTGATGAACAATTTCACTACTCAACAAACTGTGTATCTAGTATGGATGAATTTAACAATTTTATGTTTGATTATGGCTTGAATGATGCAGGTTTTCAGGTAATAAATATACTTGGACAAATGGGAGAAATTGGAGGTGTTTGGATAGGGTTTTATATAATAACAACTGGATGACCTTTGAAGCTGCAACTGTGACTCATCTAAGCAAGACCTTCTCTGAACATTCTCCTATGGTGGTTTTTATCAACACTAATTCTATGAAAGTTAATTCCTCCTTCAAATTCCCAAATATGTGGGCTCTACATAATTAATTCTATAAGGTTTTTGAAGAGAACTGAGTTTTTGATCGTCAAGGATCTCTTATGCAGAGGTTCTAATTTAAATTGAGAAGACTTAAAACTGAGCTAAAGGGTTGGAACAGAGATGTGTTTGGCAATATTTTTTGCTCTACTAAACAAATAGAGGAGGAGATCAACTGCAGGGAGTTAAACTACCAGAATTTTAAGTCTTTAGATGATAAAGATCTTCTTGAAAATGCCAAAGCTACTCATCTGTGCTTGGTGGACAGGGAAGAGGAATTTTTGGCTCAAAAAATAGATTCTCAATGGGTCATGAATGGTGAAAGAAACACTGGTTTCTTTCACAGTTTGGTGAAAAAAAGGTTTAAAAGAAATAAAATTTTCAAAATAAAACATGGTTCTAGCTGGTTGGAATATCCTGAAGAAATAGGGAATCTGTTATGGATCATTTTAGGGACCTCCTCTCTGATCAATCTAACCCTTAGAACTCAAACATCCTAGCTGACTTCATTCCTAAGTTGGTAACTGGAGAGGACACTATTATGTTAACTGCTATTCCTAATGAGGATGAGGTCTATAAAGCTATTAAAGGGTTGAATCCTAATGTTGCGTCTGGTCCTGATGGATACAATGGTAAATTCTATAAGGTTTGTTGGCATATAATAAAGCATGATCTTTGTGAGGCAATCTCTCAGGTATTCAACGAAAGTACTCTTCCTAAAGGTTTATTTGCTACTTTAATTTGTCTTATTCCTAAAAATTCTTCTCCAAGAACATGGAAATAATTTAGGCCTATTAGCCTAACTAACCTCCTCAACAGAATTATTGCTAAAATCATTAACAAGAGGATTTCAAAGACTCTAACTACTCTAATTTCAGAAGAACATAGTGCTTTTGTCTCTGGAAGGTCTATTCACGACAACATTATGGTGGCTCATGAACTCATTTTGGATATCAACATTCAAGGGGTGGTAATATTGTTCTCAAAGTTGATATGGACAAGGCCTTTGGCAGGCTTGACCATGCCTTTCTTCTCAGTGTTATGGTAGGGTTTGGTTTCAGTAAGGGTTTTCTTAAAATTATTGAGAAGTGCATAAACAATTTTCATTTTCTGTTCTTATAAACAAGGAGGCTAGGGGTTTCTGTAAATTTAATAAAGTATTAAGATAAGGTGACCCACTGTCACCCAGCCTTTTTATTTTGGCTGAAGAATATTTGCTAAGAGGGTTAAAGTTCCTAGCTATGGGCATCGTAGCATAATATTCAAGAATAGAGGGTCTATGAACATACCTTCACTGGGTTTCGCTGATGATCTTCTCATCTTCTGCAATGGATCTTGTGATTCTTTATCCAAATTCCTTGAGATGCTGCAACACTACAAAGAAAAGTCATGTCAGATTGTGAATAAGAGAAAATCTAAGATTATTACTCCTATTAATATGTTACCTCATAGAGTAAATCAGTTGGAGATTATTCTGGGGATTAAAAGCACCTCTCTGCCTGTTAAGTATTTGGGATCCATCCTTGACAATAAAAACAGAGTTATTAACTATGAATACTTGATTATGAAATTAAGAAATATAGTATCTGATTGGGATCATTCAATCGTATCTTATGGAGGAAGGCTGACCATAGTTAAATCTATTCTCTCCTCATATCCTATTTATACTACTCAGCATATTGTCATCCCTAAAACAGTTGCTAAAATGATTGAAACTATTTATAATAAATTCATATGGGGCAATAAAGAAGACAAAGCTTCCATCAACTGGATTCAGTGGTCCAAATTGTGTAAAGGTTTGATGAAGGTGGTTTGGGTGTTATAAAAATTAAAGATTGGGAGGAGTTATTCATTTACAAGCGTTGGTATTCATTCAGGAAACATGATTCTCTCTGGTCTAAATTTATGTTAAACATCTATTGCCAAAACTCTCATCCTCTAGTTATTGAAAAACCTACAAAGTGTTCAAAAACTTGGCAAAGGCTTTGGGGAATCAGAAACAAAGCTGAAAGGTATATTATTTGGCATACAAATACAGGTAATATGGATTTCTTTATTGATAAATGGTGCTCTTCTTAACCATTTATCAATATTTCTACAATGGAAAACATAGTAGACTCAAAGTTAATGAATTGTGGGCTAATGGTGGTTGGGATTTATCTAGAATTGAGAATATTGTGAGTATATCACATACTCAAAATATTCTCAAAATTTCTCTTAACAACAATGATGATGACAAGGTACATTAGGATCTAAGTTCTGATGGGAATTTTAATTCTAAAAATTACATGGCATGCTATCTGCAATAAAGGGAATAAATCTGACCTGTATAAAAAAACCTGGAACAACATCACTCCTTGTAAATTTTATTTCCTTCTATGGAGGGTCCTTTTGAAACTAATTCCTATGGGTTCTGTAATGCAAAGAAAGAAAATATCGTTAGTTTCTCGATGCCAACATTGTGATAACTATGAAGATATAAATCACGTTTTTGTCAGGTGTGAGCAAGCATGAGAAGTTTGGTGTTATTTTTCTGCTATTTTCAGAATTCAGATTTTTCGATCTATGACCTCTACTCATCTAATCAAGTCTTGGTACTGTTCTTCTCAGAAAAAGGTGCACATCAGATCTATTCTTCCTCCTATCATTATGTGGGTAATCCGGTTTGGTAGGAATATGAAAAAGCATGAAAACAAGGATTTCAGGTCAATGGACTTAATCAACAAGGTTATTCATCTACTGACTGACATGGACAAAGCTAATATGCTCAAAAAGAATTTTTGAGGAAATGATGCTGCTATCGAAAACTACTCTCCTTGGTTTCTTGAGGGTATTGTTAACTGATGTTGAAAACTACTCTCTTCAGACATGAATTTGAAACATGTCTTTAGAGAGCAGAATGAAGCAGCCAATTGGGTTGCTAAAATACTCTAAAAGTCAGAAAAGAGATGGATTTTAATCATACTCAAGCCCCAACAAAGCTGAAAGCCATTGTTTTCCTTGAAAGAATTGGGGTTGAGTATCTTAGGGTTGATACAAACCACTAATTTTGCCTAATTTGAGTTCAGATAAAAAATTTACCTTCAATTTATATTTGAATCACCAATTTGATCGATCTTTCATTCTTGAGTTGTTGGGTTTCTGCATCTAGGGTTTGGGTTGCTTCTCTTGAGTCAAAGGGCTGTGTTTTCTGGAATTTCTTTTGGATATCGATCGTTTTGTAGGCTTTTTGTGCTTAAAAGGTTTTGGTTGGATTCTGGTTTCGATTTTGGATTAAGTAAGAATTCGGGAGTAGAAGATGAAGAAGCTTTCTGGTTTTCGACAATTTCAATGGTGAAGATTGGATTTTGTAAGAAATAAATGTAACGTTTCTAAAACGTTGTCATTTACCATTCGATAATAAAACAAGTTCGATTTAAAAAAAAGTTTTATAAAAAAAGTTAATATCAAGAAAAAATATTATATTAATTGTATAGCGTAAGTTGGATGAGAGAGGATAAGAGATTAATTTATAATTATATACACAAAACCCAAAATGCAAAGAAAGTCAATAAGAACCACTAAATACGTGTGTTTGTTTATTTCTAATTTCCATTTTAAACTAGATCCGTATAGATGGCCCAACCCATGATTTTTTTACCAACATTTAATAGAAATGACTATAAAGTATTTACTATTGGTTGCCAAAAAAATAGCCATGTGTGTTTTAGGGAATGACTCATTATGTATTGTGAAGTGTATATTTTATGGAACTTGCGGGTTTGGTTTTGGGAAAGGTTGTTTTTATTATTTCCCGGTAAAAAAAATAGTTTTTACTAATATAGTTGTAAATTTTTCCACCAAGGTAGCTATAAAATGGTATGAAAATATATTTTTATAACAATTCTTCAATTTCATATTTAAAACTTATTGTATTTATACTTTTCTTATTTATTATTGTAATATTAATTTTTGGTTAAACATACTATCTATTAATGGTTGAAAATACTTTTTTAATGAAAATCATACAAATAGTTATAGTTTTCTACTAAAGATAAAACTTTAACTTTCCAGTTTAAATATCATAAATACATTAAAACAAAAATATAATATCGTTTTTAAAAATAAATACAATAAAAATTCTATAGAGCTGAGAGTTTCAAAATAAACCTTATATTTTAAAATGTCATATTTGAAATCTGTAAAGTTTAAATTTGTCTCGATACAAACCCTATATTTCATAATATAAAACTTGAAGTTTAAAGTGAAAAACTTAAAAAACTACACCATTTATGTTCAAACAATAAAAAAATTAACCTTATAATTTTTTGTTCATAAGATATATGTTTTAACACATTCACATATTTTTTTTTTCAATTTTAGTATATTAAAAACATTATATAGTAACAAATTAAAACTAAATTCTTTTTTGCTATAATTAAAAATATATGACTTAAACTGAGTTTTAAATATATAACTTATAAAGTTTTTTATTGACTTTTGTCTTTGTTTGTAACTAGACAAATCCTAATAAAATTATTAGGAAAGTAAAAAAAAAAATACATTGTAGATCTAATAAATATCCAACAAGAATTTTTTTTAGATTAGTAAATCTAGATTGTAACAAAATTGAAATTATAGGATGTATCTTGAGATTTGACGTTAATTATACTCCAAAATTGATTGTAGTTTATCCCAAATTACAGCTATTGTCATTAATTGCTAAAAGTGTATAACTCCTTACAAATAAGATTATAAATAGTCTAGCACTTTCGTCACTTTTCCCATCTAACTCTATATTTATATACTAGTAAGAAAAGTTACAAAAACAAGAATACCATGCAATCATCCATCAAGCTAACCTTCTTACTTGCATTTTAGTTTTTACTGTGGTTGGTACGTCTCTTCTAACGTTAATCCTGTTTTCTTAGTATGATTCTAGCAAACAGAAATGACATACATTTTAATTCCAAACTTTATTGCAGGATTGGAAGCGAAACCGAGTTTTGATGTGAAAAGAGACCGGTGTTTTCAAACGTTTGTGTTTGTGATGCAAGTTGTACCAAAACTACTCCGCTTGTAGCGATTGCGACACAGTTTGCCGTTGTATTAAGAATAGGTGTACGTGAGTGAAGATATGATACTTTCAAAACTGGAGTAAATTATTTATGCAATGTAACGAATCAATAATCTTATTTTATAATATAGTTATCGATGATAATAATAATATTTTTTTATTCAATAGATTATAATTTTAGGATGTATTTTAAATCATCCACCATAAACCGTATTTGTTGATAATTTCATCGCTATTGAATATACTATATGTCTTGCCACGTAAACATATTTTTACTTTTAATACTAGATAAACGTGGCCTGAGCAGTGTCGATACAACTTTGTATCAGATCAGACCCTCGTTTTAAACATTTTAAAGCTTTTGGACCGAACAAAAAAATGGGTGCCTAAGTTTCCATGGTACTTTTCATGAAAATTTAGACACTACAACAAAATAAAATAAAATAGTCATTCCATACAAATGTATAGATCCTATAAAACGATTTTTCGAGCTTTAATCTATTCACTTCCTGAAATATTTGAGGGATACATTAAGTAATCAGTCTAAAATACTTTTAGAGAGATTGATGATATTATTAGAGATAAAGCGAGTCAAGCATTTTATAGAGAAGTTGTGAAAAGTAAATGTCAAGATTATGATGGATTTTTATTTCCAAGAAATACTTCCCCTATATATAGTAAAAATAAGTTCCCATTGAGCCCCTATGGATGGTTTTATTGAATATTCATCCCAAAATTACACTAAGTACAAACATATTTATTCATTACCCTTCATGTTTATATTCTATTAAAATCTAAGTTACAATAATATATATGTTATTTTATTACATTTTATATATTAGCCGGATAAATCTGAGCCAGATAAATCATACCCTTATTAGTAGCCCCTCTAGTATTGGCGAAGAAATCTCAAAGATGACTAGATTTAATGCCGCTTCAGATGTTATTGTTCCTTCGATTTTATCTATAAATAGTGTTTCTATCCTTGTAAATTGTGCATAATATGATGTCACTTCTCCGATATGTTTTGACAAGTGTTGAGGTCCTTTAACTTCTCACCAAATAACCGCTGAGCTTCTGATCTTACTTCTATAAATTATAAACCTCTTTATTGTAAATCACTATTAACAATTCTAGACATAGGGAGATAGAACTTAATTTCTCCCTCCACCGTGAAACCCAGTTTCCAGTTACGTTTTGCCAGAAAATCACCACTCCGGTTCAAGCTTCGTTCTTATCTCATTATTAGAAAACATTCACGATCATTTTTTAGTTAGTCAAATAATATTATTCGATATAACTCACTTTAATCTTGTTGTTGTCCTTTTATATGTTCAGGATTATAAGCACTTGGGATTGGTTGATTGTTTCTCAAAGGAGTGAGGTGAGAGAAGTTGCTCGGGTAATATCTAACAAGCCTCTACATGTTTTTCAAACCTTTACCAACGATCTGTGGCCTCCAACTAAGAAACAAACTGAATCACTCAATCTAGAACTTCTTTCAAACCTTCCTCCCATAATTCACATATCATAAATCCAAAATATTTTTCTAACAAACTTACCCGAAGATCCCATATCTTTGCAATGGACGATACCCACGAAAAACTTATCTCAAAGAAAAGACAACACTTATATGGATCCAAAGGAAAAAAAACAACTAAATGGTAAAGTTGATTCTCCTCTAAACCTCTTTCTTGTAAATCATTATTAACAATACTAAACATATGGAGATAAAACTTCATTTTTCCCTCCACTATGAAGTCCAGTTTCCAGTTACGGTTTGCCAGAAAATCACCACTCTGGTTTAAGCTTCTTTCTTATCTCATTATTAGTAAACATTCACGATCATTTTGTAGTTAGTCAAACAATATTGTTCAATATAACTTCACTTTAATCTTGTTGTTGTCCTTCTATATGTTCGGGATTATAAGCACTTGGGATTCGTTGACTATTTCTCAAAGGACTGAGGGGAGAGAAGTTGTTCCGATAATATCTAACAAGCCTCTACATGTTTTTCAAACCTTTACCAACGATTTGTGGCCTCAAACAAAGAAACAAATTGAATCACTCAATCTAGAACTTCTTTCAAACCTTCCTCCCAAAATTCATATATCCTAAATCCAAAATATTGTTCTAACAAACCTACCCGAAAATCCCAAATTTTTGCAATGGATGATTCCGACGACAAACTTATCTCAAAGAAAAGACACCACTCATATGGATCGAAATTAAAAAAATATTAAAATGGTCAAGGTTGATCATCCTTTGAAGGAATAAATTGTAATCAAAGAGAATTTGCAGATGGTCCATTCGAAAAAATATATTCCTCCATCGAAGGCTTCTAACCCGAAGGGCAAAAAAATTATCATGGATAGAGATCATTCCTAAATTCTTGACGAGTCATCTGAAGAGACTAGAAGTCATAAGTAAAATCCTATGAGGAGGCTTCAAAGAAAAAACCAAAGCCAAGAAACAAAAATCTAAAGAAGTTGTTAATCTTCCCACCGAACTAGCTTCCATTTTGGGATAGAGTAATCTTTGAGTAACTCATAGCGCTTAACAAATTTTAATAGAATCTAATGCACCCTCATTTATAAGGTAATTTAGAATATATGACTCAGTCACAATTCAATTTTCCAATAAAAGAGAGACCTCAATATCCAGTAGGAATGAAGAAATAATTGTATATCCAGATATATTAAACTAGGGTCTTCGGTTCCCTTTTGATCTCATCATCGTTCAATACTTTGAACTAATTGATATGTGACTAAGTCAGGCCATCCCTAATATTTGGTTCACTTTTCTCTCCTGCGTCATGGCTTGAAGGCTATCTAAAATTGAGCTTCCGATTGAGTAATTTATTGTGAAGACTAATGTGTCAAAAACATCCTTACCTCCCCTTCTACTATATCATCATAGGGAACGTCTCCAAAGTGTTTGACGATCTCTTTGAGGCAGACAAGACATGGAAACAAAAATTCTTTTTTCATTAGTGGGTGCTAAGAAATTAAAAAATATATTTTGTCAATTAAGCCCCGAAGGGTATCATTCAAATGGAAGAATTCAAGTAAGTTTAACCTCTTGTCAAAGTTATTTTGAAACTCTCACCTATCTAATTCAATTGTTTCACATAATAATCACCAAGCGCTTCCAAAAAGACCTACTCGCTACCGATGAGACTTTTAGACAACTAAATGAATGGGCTAAAGAATAGCGGTCAAACAAATTCAACGAATGCTTTGACACACACTAAACCTGGTTCAAAGTAATTTTTGGAAACTTTATCCGTAAACTGTTATTTTACCAGAAAATATAATGGATCCACCTGGCCCAGTCAATGTTGTAAAGAGATTAGTTTCTCCAGATATTCGAGTTGTCCGCCTAGATAGGAATAGGGCTCCTACCTATAAGACAAGAGAAGAGATGAAGGTTAGCCATCCAAAAAGCAAGATCAAAAGGATAGTACAAAAAACGACCGAAAAGGCAAGAAAAAAATTGATGAAAAATCAATTCATCTGGTTGAACTTTATGTCAAACAAAATATATCACTCATAACGCTACTTAGAGAAAGAATAAAGTTTCTTCATAAAAAATAAAGATAAAAGCACAGTCCCTCTTCTGGAGTAAGTCATAACTAGTTCCTCCCCCGATCTTGCACTAGCCCTTTCAAACGTCGTTGAAGAAAGACAAGATATTCAAATTTTTAAACCTGACTCACCTGTAGGCTATGAAGGAAAACCTGCTCCAACTAACAATCTCTTTCTAGAAAATAAAACACCACAACGTTTAGTTAACAATCCACAGGGTCTTTCTTCCAAGATCTAACATTTTTATTGCTTCTGTAGATGAGTTTGCCTTGACCTTCATAGTATGGTTAGACCTATAGCTAAGTTTGAAAGAAAGTCAAAACAATTCGAAGTAGACACTAAACAACTACAGAGAAGGCCAAATATTTTCTGAAAAATATGATGTTATCGTTAAGACACCTTGGTCGAATTCAGAAGCAAATTGATTCCAACAAAATATGGGATAAATCTACTCAAAGATAATTTATCCTACAACATCAAAGTTTTAGACAGGATAAGTATGAATTTTACGGAGTTTTGATGTACACGAAATGGAAGATGACCAAGAAATATAAATATGATCTCAAATACGAGCAATCAAACTTTGAAGATATTCAAAAATCATACATAGAAGGTGAGGTAGAAAAAACAAAGGCTATTGAGGATTTATAAAAATTCAAAGTGCAGGATGAGAAAGAAAAGCAACAGTTGTGGAAGCCGGTGTTGGCCATTGTGCTAGAAATTGCCTTCAAACTCTAAGGGTGTGGCTGCCGGTGTAGACCAATGCCTTAGAAGTTTCCGTAAAACTCTAGTGCAGTGTGAAAAAGGAGTCTAAATCTCTTTGATTCTATATTTCAATAAAAAAAATTTGAAGTTTAGTTTTAAAGAATACTGGTTTATGGTTCCTGAGGATGAATGTATTTCAAATATCCTCAAGACCACTTCCAATGAATTCAAAGATTCTGGAGATAACAAAAATTCGATGAGTTCAAAAGAAAAGATTATGACGTATCAAAAGATAAGGATTTGGGGAGCGAAAATGTTTTGGAAGGTTATTATAAAAGTTCCTCCAAAGAATGCAAACAACGATGAAGGAACGTTCCTAGTATGTTTAAATTTATTTATTTTATTATTTTAAATCTCATGTTTTGTATGTAACTGAAGCACTAATCATTTTCTATCGGATATTTAAGTGTTGCTAAAATTATCGTTGGAATTTATTACTTCAATATTCAGTAACCCCGTCATTTTTATCATTCAACATTAAACACGATACAATTGTCACTGGTTTCAGATTAGTCTCCATAAAAAGCATCCTCCACAAAAAAATAATCTCTATAAAAATGTAGTCACCATAAAAATGTAATCTCCATAAAAATATAGTCATCGTATAAATATAGTCACCATAAAAATATAATCACAATAAAAATGTAGTCACCATAAAAAAATGTACTTAGATATCAAGTTAAAGTTGTTTGTCCTCTGTTTTGTCAAACTGAGGATGACCAGTCCCCTTATGATTTCCGAATTTTTCATTTTTATTATCTTTTAAAACTTGGTTTTTAATACGAACAAATTAATTTCACAACACGATCAAAATTTCCAACACTTGAAGAAAAATGAGAAATAGCAAAAATAAAATATATTATACTAGCCGGGTATGAAGACACCTCATTAAAACCTTCATGCATCACAAGGAAAGGAAAGAGTATGCTACCAATCATTACATTAATGACAAAAATCATCCTCGAATCAACACATGCAAATTTATTCTCAATGGAAGCGCAAATGTTTGATATTACCAGGATATTGAAGAGGTCTCCCTTTGCAAACATCCAAATGATACGTCCCTGGCTTGACTTTTTCAACTAGTGAATACAATCGTTCCTAACAATTATTTGAGATTTAACGCATATGTATATAAGGCACATAGATTTAAGGCACATTTTCTTCTGAAGGGCGTCATACTATTATTGCTACATTTGACTATTTTTTGAATTGGGTAGAAGTTGAGCCTTTGTCTTGGAAAATAAAACTAATAACATCATTTCAAGACAAAGGCTCAGCTTCAACCCATGTCGAAAAACAATCAAATGCAACAATAATACTTTGATATCCTACAGAAGCCAATGGAAAAGGACAAATCAAATCTAGCCCCCCGTCTATCAAACGATAATGCCTCAGAGACATACTTAGGCGGCACTGCTAGCATTTGTATCGTATTAGAAAAATATTAACAAGTATCACATCTTCGAACTAATTCTGTAAGATCTATCATAATAATTTTCTAATAATTCCCTGCCAAATTTATTCGTATAGTTAAGGATTTGAAGCCACAATGAGTAGAACCCTCCCCTTCATGTAACTTGGACAACACCATTTGAGATTCATTTTTTCCAAGCCACCGTAACAATGGAAGAGTTAAAGATTCTTTTAAATAAGATGTCTTCAAGAACTGTAAACCCATGTGCCTTAAATCTAAACTTTTTAGTCATAACCTTATTAACTAGTAATATTCCCCACACTAATGTATCGTATTAGAAAAATATTAACAAGTATCACGTCTTCGAACTAATTCCGTAAGATCTATCATAATAATTGTCCAATAATTCCTTTCCAAATTTATTCGTCTAGTTAAAAATTTGATCCACAATGAGTAGAACCCTCCCCTTCATGTAACTTGGACAACACCATTTGAGATTCATTATTTCCAGGCCACCGTAACAATGGAAGAGTTAAAGATTCTTTTAAATAAGATGTCTCCAAGAACTGTAAACCCATGTGCCTTAAATCTCAATTTTTTAGTCATAACCTTATTAAACGGTAATATTCCCCATACTAGTGTATCGTATTAGAAAAATATTAACAAGTATCACTTCGTCGAACTAATTCCGTAAGATCTATCATAATAATTGTCCAATAATTCCCTGCCAAATTTATTCGTCTAGTTAAAGATTTGAATCCACAATGAGTAGAACCCTCCCCTTCTTGTAACTTGGACAACACCATTTGAGATTCATTCTTTCCAAGCCACCGTAATAATGGAAGAGTTAAAGATTAATTTAAATAATATGTCTCTAAGAACTGTAAACTCATGTGCCTTAAATCTCATTTTTTTAGTCATAACCTTATTAAATAGTAACTTGGACAACACCATTTGAGATTCTTTCTTTCCAAGTCATCATAACAATGGAAGACTTAAGGATTTATTAAATAAGATGTCTCCAAGAACAGTAAACCCATGTGCCTTAAATTTCAATTTTTTTACCATAACCTTTCAACTGGTAATCTTCCCCATAGTAAGAATTCTTTAAGGTCATACCTCCAATATTTATCCTCTTCCTCTGAAACTTGAAGAACCTCTTCGAAATATTGGTACCTTTTGGATTTCACAATTATCGACGGACTTTCTTATGCCAAAATACATGGAAGCCCCTCAGAATATTCAATGGTTTCCAAAGAGTCAGTAATGAGATTCTGACCACTATGCCCATGCTCGTTCCAAACATTCTCAAACAATAGTGCAAAACCTCTTAATACGCTCAAATATTTCACTACTTGATCCTTTCTCACCTCAGATATATCATGATACATGATTTAATAATAGTTACAAATCAATCCGTAATCATACTTTCTTAGCTTTCTAAATTTTTGCAAGTCGTAATCTTGCTATAGCAGCTTCGTATTTTGCGTCATTTTCTAACGCTTTAAATCCAAAATGTATCTCTAAATACATTACCTCTCTCGTCCGAGTTACAAGCTGAAATCATACCCCACAACACAAGATACTCGACCCACCATCAGTTCGAACGACATATTAGTCCCCATATATTTTTTGCTTTCTTCAGAATATAGCCTTTCTAATGAAATTCAACTAAGAAATCAGCCAAAGCCCGAGCCTTAATCGTTATCCTTGGTATAAAATCAATATCATAATGTTGTACTAACCATATTTTTATTTTTCCCCATATATTAAGTTTTTGCAACAAACGTTATAATAGAAAGGAAGTCTGAATTACAATCGAGTGTATTGGAAAATAGGGACATATTTTTCGAGCAGCTGTGATTAACACTAATGCCAGTTTTTCCAACTTTATTTGCATCTAGAAATATCTTACTCACATAGTACATCAGTCATGGATAACAACCAACTTCGCTTACCAAAACTGCACTTATTGCAAAATCCTTGACTACGATGTAAAGAAACAATTTTCTCCAAAAACTGGTTTTGGTCAATATCTCCGGAGAGGATAAATGTTCTTTGATTTTAGAAAATGCTTCATCACATTCTAATGTCCAACAAACACGATTGCATGTCTTAATACTTGAAAAACATGGTACATTTGTCAGAAGATTTAGAAATACTTATTCAAGGCTCTCAATATTTTTACCTATTTTAATGAACTAGGAGGATCTTTAGTTGTTAAAGCCATTAACTTTTATAGTTTAGTTTCAATCCCTTTTTTAGTTACTTAGATTTACCGAAGGCTTTTCATATGATTATATATAAATTACCCTATAGTATTTATTTATTTAGTAAAATGTCAATGGATAAAAAATCAAGTTGTGACTTTGACCATTTAAGATACAAAAACTACTTAAACGAGGTTCACTCACTAGCTAATAGTTCGTTAGTTAATAGTTAATAGTTTTTATAAATTCATTACATGATTATTTTATGTTATTAGAAGCTAAAGAAATTTCCAAAGAATGAAAAAATGAAATTCGAAATGCAACTTCCTCAAAAAGCTTTCAACTTTTGCCCAACCTTATAGGCAACAAAAATTTCACAATTTGTTTACTCAATACAATTTATTTTTCCATGTTCTCGACGGTATTTAACTAAAAATTACAAAAGACTAGATGTAAATACTAAAGCACCTGCTAAAGTATCTAATTATACCAAATTCGTAAGTAAACTTCTTGAAGGTGATTTTAATTGGGGTATGGATCTTAAAATACATAAGAAACGAAGAATTAGTTCATATGAAAACTAAAAAGAAGAAAAATAAGTACAAAGAAGAATTACTCGTCGATCATCTAAAAGCGTCATACTATTGATAAATTATTGGCCAAAAAAATATATAAAACCAATAAACACTTCGTATAAGAACACACTTCTACTTCACTGATCATGCAGGAACGCCAATAGCACACATTATCGTCACCTTCAGCTCATGTGAATTTTATTTTTGTTAACTACTATTAATTTGAATGGATTAATTATAGAAATAATATTTTATTCTTCATAAAATGTCTTTAAATACTTATATATAATTTTAGTTTTTTGGATCTACAAACATTCACTTTAAAGTTTGTAGCTCAATGATCAAGCAACCTTTCATCGAATGTTTCCAGCTGATTTTTTTTGCGACGTTAATTTGAAATTAAGATGGAAGTACAATACTTTTTAATCATAGTTTCAATATATTTATTCATTTTATTATATTTTAGTTATTTATGTTTATTTATAATATATCTTTACTAATTTCATTTAACTCTATTATTTTTGTCGGCAAACAATTTACTTTCGACCAATTAAATTATCAAATGCTTTTTCAATTCCTTTGATTAAATTGGGTGACAAATCAATAAAATTATAACAAAAAATTGATGATCATAAATGACTGTTGGAAAGTTAGAAACAACTCAAAGCCGATGGTTGGAAGAAAACTATATTTTGAAAATATTTTAAATTCAAAGGATGCCAAAATTATCTTACTACAAGCCACCAAAGACAAATTAAAACAAGAAATCAGAAAACTCAAATATGATATCGTGATTGCAAATAAAGCTAAAGATGTCCATATACAACTAATTAAAGATAATATGGATGATGAAATTCTGAAAGAAACTAGAAAAGATACCAATGAACATCGTCTAAATGTCTTAATATAAATTATTAAAATCAACGATCTTGGAACAATTTTCTTAGGACCATATTGGGATGAGCTACTTGAAAATTAAGAAAGATTACGTCACTCTGCTCATAACAATCCTTTTTATTTTAATCAACTATCTTATAACACTTTATCTTGTAACATTATTTTTCTTCATTTGAAATTTCTTGCCCGCTAAGATTTTATCTTTTCTTATGATCTCTTATTTATTATATGATATTTAATGTCATTATTAACTTTAATTTTATAAGTTTTATCTTATATTTAAACACCACATAGTTATATACTTTTTACCATAATATTATTATCTTTTTAATATATATATAATCATTTATTATCATTTATTGATAAATAACTTAAACTCTTTATATTTTTTTTCCATACTTCTCAAAATTCAATCAAATTGTCCGTTCCTACTTATATATTATAACCTATATTCATGTTTGAGAAATAGATAAATTAGTTGATATTATTTCAATAATTATGTGATCGTATCTTGAATGATTATTTCTAAGTAACAAATAATTGTTTGGTAAATGAAATTATAATATATATATATATATATATATATATTTAAAAATAAATTCTTATTTTGGAGGAATTTTTGAACTGTGATTATGTTTAAAAAACAAAACTAGTTTTGTTTAATATGTGACTAGTCGTGTATAATTTTATAATTATTTATTTATACTTAAATGTATTGTATAACGGGTGAAATTTAAAAGGAATCACTCGACAACCAATTTTTGAAGACTAATGTAAAAGTAAATACTAATAACATATATATTAAAAATTGGTAAATTCAATCAATATCCTATTTTGAAAAGGATAAGACGATTTCATAAGAGTTTAACCTATAGTTTTTATCTTTAGTAAGAGGAATATTAATATAAATCAATGATGGTTATACTTGATGATAGGGTTGGCAATGAGTTGGGTTTGGATGTATTCACTCTGATTTTTTTTACTTCAATCATAATCTAGCATTGTCCGGTGCAGTTTAATATTTTCGAACCGAACCCGAGTCCACCTGTACGTATTTGTGGATCAAAAAAACTTGGCTTTATTATTTAATTTAAACAAAAATTAAGATATAATTTTTTGAAATCAAAACAAACATTACTAAATATATAATTAAATGTAACTTATTACTATTCATATTGTTCTTATTTATTACTTTTTAGAAATACTAATTTTACTATTCTTATTGTTCGGTCCGACCGATCCGAAATTATCTCAAACTTGATTTTATTTTTTAATTTAAACAAAAATTAAGATATAAACGTTTTAAACCAAAAACAAACATAACAAAACAAATAATTTAATGTTACTCAAATAAACAAACATAAATCTTTAATATTGATTCCAACTGTATCATCGTCTCTTGAAACCTAACAAATAATATTATTATTGAAAACAATAATTAGTAAATATACTATTAAAAATAATATTTAGTGGAGAATTTGATTAGTAATTATTGGAATAGTGAAATCTATATAATTATTGGAATATAGTATTTTTTAATAATTATAATTTTTTTATATTTATATTATTTTTTGATTTTATTTTTATTTTTTACATATAGTTTGTATTTTTAGACTGGATTAGGTGGACAAACTAAAAATACATACGTGGCATGATCCGCATACGGACCATAATATTCACTTCCGTACCCGGCCTGTTACAGAATTTAGACCGAGTAAAATCTGGCCGAATCAGATCAAATTCAACCGGTTCGGACTAACATTGTCATCCTACTTGATGATGTTGTTCGGTTTGTATTTTAAAGTTCAAACATTTCTAAACACCACATAAACAAAAAAATTAATAGAGACTATAAAATAATTTCTGAAAAAATATTATATTAATGTTTATCATAAGATGGATAAACCATCAATTTATAATCATTTCCAAACAGCCAAATTACAAAGAAAATCAATAATAAACCAATAAATACATGTATTGTTAACTCCTCTTTTAAAAACCAATACCAATGTAACAAACATGATAACTAAGAAATTTAAAAAAAAAACATATTTTTAAAAGCAATTTATTAAATGCCTCTTTAACCCGATCCTGGCCCGAGTAAGCATTATCCTTTAAAATATTTCCAACCATCAATAGAAATATCATACAGTTTGATAGTAAAGATAAAATTTTGATTTTCCAATTGAAATATCATATATTGAAACAAAATTATAATATCACTTTGTCAAAATTTAAATTACGATTAAAAATATATGCTTTAGCTCCAACTTACAAATAAACATTATAATTTAAGTCGTACTATTTAAAAACCGTAAATTTCAATTCGTCTCAATACAAACACTATATTTAAAAGAAAACTTGGAATTTTTAAACTTAAAAAACTTAAAAAAAAAACTATACTATTCATGCTACAACTATGATAATTTTAACCTTATAACTTTTTGTTCAAACAAATATGTTAAGACATTAACAAAAAAAATTCCAATTTTAATAGATGAAAAGTTTATACTCAAACAAATTAAAATTATAAAATTTGTTTGTTATAATTAAAAAAAATATGATTTCAACTAAGATTTAAAAATATAACTTATGAAAAAGTACAACAAAATCTTCAACACTGAGCTGACATGGTACATTTATAACATTATTATTAGTTTGGATATCTCTAATTGCCTAGGAAAAAGCACTGGAGTAAAGATCTTCACATAGCCAGAATGAATGGCTGCAAAACTTCACTAACTCACAAGATCGCCTATCATCAATGGACTCCTCTTAAATTAAGCTATCTCGAACTTAACACAGATGCATCTTGTCTGAGAAATGGAGAAGTTGGAGGTGGTATTATCATCATAAATCACCAAGGTAATATTGTTCTAGGTGCTACTAATTTGTATGGAAAGCTAACTCCATTAATGGCTGAGTCAAGGGCTCTCCTAGATGGGTTAATTCTTTGCAAAACAATAATTGGAACAAGGTCGAGATTGAAACGAACTCTCCAACTCTTACCAATATGCTTGCATGTGGAAGCTATCCTTATTACCTAAATCTAATGCATAAATGTTATAAAAATCTTATTTCCTCTAACATGAACATCACTAACCTTTCAAGGTTCCAAAATATGGCAGTTGACTGGTTTGCCAAGTGGACCTTGAAATGTAAGCAGAAAGTTCAATTCTCTTATTGTCAAACTCCAAATCAATTGATGGCGATTACAACTCTTGAAATCATTAATATGGGTTACCTGAATATAGATGATTCACCTGATCGATCTGATCAGTTTTATATTAACTCTGGCAGCGAGCAATGCTTGACGAAAGCCTCCTTTGTTCTGCTTTTGCAGATATGGAAGATCTAGAACGTTCCAAAGCTACATGCTCTGAAATCCTATATTGATGATGCATTGCGTCTAATTTCAGCACCCTCACTCCCGCTTGCGTAAATCGGTGCTGATAAACTACCCTTGAAGAATGAAGATGAATTCGGATGTCGGGACAAGATTGAAATATAGAGTTTCAATTACTATCTATCCCTCCAACCTCGAAGGTGTCTCGCATTCTCTTGACAACATTTGACCAAATTTGGCTTCAATCATCAAGAAATGCTCCATTATGTATTAGATTGAAGATTTTTGGATGACAATTTGGTGTCATTTTAAATTTTTGAGAATATAATAGGTTAAATTACTCTTGTACTTAAACTCTTACCTTATTCCATTTAGACCCTTTCTAACAAAATTCAGTTTAATTAAAAAAAATAACTTATACATAATTTTTATTGACTTTTGTCTTTGTTTTTAACTAAACAAATCCTAATAAAATTATTAGGAAAGTTAAAGTTACTTTCTAGATTTAATAAATTAGTAAGAAAAGTGTATAACTGCTTATATATAAGATTATAAATAAGAACATACAAGTAATATCAATTTCCCATCAACTCTAAATCACATAATACAGTAAGAAAAATGACAAAACAAAAATATCATAAAATCATCCATCAAGTTAAAATTCTTGCTTGCATTTTTAATTTTCACCGTTGTTGGTACATCGCTTTTAACACTAATCATATTTTCTTTTGCACAGAGTAAGGTCAGATTATTACTATCATTCTACCCATATGCAAAATACATTTTAATTTCAACTTTATTGCAGTATTGGAAATGAAAACAAGTTTTCATGAGAAAAGAGGACCATCAGTTTTTTTTGTTAATCTGATGCAGGTTGTACCAAGACCCAACCGGCTTATACCGAATGCAACAATTTTTTATGTTGTATTAAAAGTGCATGTGAGTGTGTATCAGAGTAAAATATTTATGCAATGTAACGAATGTTATTATTCCTTTGATTCATCTGTAAGTGTTTCTATCCTTGTAAATTGTGCACCGCATGATGTCACTTCTCCGACATGTTTTGACAGGTGTTGAGGTCCTATAACTTCTCAACAAATAATCATTGAGCATTTGAGATTACTTCTATAAATTCCAAACCTCTTTCTCATAAGTCAGTGTTACCAATTCTAAAGATAAGGAGATACCAATTCTAGAGATACAAAGATAGAGATTTATGTTTCCTTCCACTTTCCAGAAAATCTCCATTATAGTTTAAGATCCGTTCTTATCTCATTGTTAGTAAAAATTCACGATCTCCCCGTAGTTAGTCTAACAATCTCGTTCGATCTAACTTAAATATAATCTTGTTGCTGTCCTTCGTATATGTTCAGGATTAAAAACGTTTGACATTGGGTGACTATTTCTCAAAAGAGTGAGGTGAGAGAAGCTGTAGGAATAGTATCTAACAAGTCTCTACAATTTTTTCAAACCTTTACCTACAGTCTGTGGACTCCAACAAAGAAAAAAAACCAAACCACTCAATCCATGGTCTTGTTTCAAACATTCCTCCCACAACTCATATACCCTAAAGCTACGATCTGTTTTTTTTATAGAAGCTATTAATTTTCCCGCCAAACTAGCTGTCATTCTAAAAGATATTTTCAACCAAGTACTCCTTGAGTACCTCATAGCGCTTATCAAAGTTCAATATCAGTACTGTATAAAATCCGATGCACCCTCACTTCGAAGGAAATAAGGGTTTTCTAAATTGGTCACAATTCGAATTCCGAATGGAAAAAAAGACCTCACTATCCTGTTGGAATAAAAAATTAGTTTTATATCCAGAGATATTAAACTAGGATTTTTGGTTCCCCTTGGATCCCACCATCGTTCAATACTTTGAACTAATTGACATGTGTCTAAGTCGGGATAATCCTAATATTTGGTTCAGTTTTATCTCTTGCATCATGGTTCAAGGCTATCCAAAATTGAACTTCTAATTGAACAATTTATTGTGAAGACTAACATGTTGAAAAATCCCTTCCATTTTTTATTATATCATCGTAGGGAACTCTTCGAAAGTGGTTGATGATCTCCTCGAGGCGGAGAAAACATGGAAAAAATAATTATTTTTCATTAATGGTTGCTAGGAAAATAGAAAAAAGATTTTGTTAGAGATCCGCTGAAGGGTATCATTCAAATGGAAGAGTTTAAGTATGTTTAACCTTTTTGTCAAAGTTATTTTGAAACTCTCACCTATCTGATTCAATTGTTTCACAAATAAATTACCAAACGCTTCCAAGAACACTTGTCAGTTGCTGAGGAGACTTTTACACACCTAAATAAATAGGCTAAAGAGTAGTGGTCAAACAAATTGAACCAATTCTTCGACCCACTAAACCTGGTTCAAATTAATTTGTCGAAAGTTTCTTCGGAAACCGTTATTTTACCATAAAATCTAATGGATCCACATGGCGCAGCCGACGTCGTAAATAAATTAGCCGCTCCAGATACTTGAGTTGTCCTCCCAGTTAGGAATAGAGCTCCTATCTATAATATCATAAGAAAAGATAAAGGTGACCCATCCAAAAATAAATATAAAAAAGATAGTACAAAGGCTAACCGAAAGTCCAAGAAAAAAGTTGATGAAACATCAACTTATCGGGCTGAACTTTTTGTCAGAGAATCTACCTCTTCTGACGTTGCTTAGATGATGAAATAAGTTGCTCTAGAAAAAAGAAAGATAAAATCACAACCCCTTTTCCAGAACAAGTCATAATATGTTCATCCCCCGATCTTGCACCAACCTTTTCAAAAGATGTTGAAGAAAGACAAGATATTCAACTTTCTGAACCTAACTCACCTATATGACACAAACGAAATCATGATCCAACTAAAAATCTTCTTCTAGAAAATCAAACACCATAGTTTTCAGTTAACAATCCACAATGGTGTTCCCTGAAGAGGTGACACTCTTATTGTTGAATCACTTATAGACCTTTGGCTGAGTTTGAAAGAAACTCAAAACAATTTGAAGGAAACAGTAAAAGCTTTGTAGACGAGGCCAAACATTTCCTAGTATAACATGATGTTGTGACTAAAAATGTTGGTCGAATTCTGAAGAAATTTGATGCCAAAAAAAGATAGGCTGAATCTGCTCAAAGAGAACTTGTCCTACACCCTCCCGCTTTCAAACATGATAAATCTAAACTTTACGTAATTTTGATGGAAACAAAGAGGAAAATACCCCAAGAAATACAAAGACAATCTCAAATATGAGCAGTCAAACTTTGATGTTGTTAAAAAATTATACAAAGAAAGTGAGATAGCAAAAATAAAGGCTATTGAGTACTTAAAATAATTCAAATTGAAGGCCGAGAAAGAAAAAATAATAGTTGTGGCAGCCGGTGTTAACGATTGTGCTAGCAATTTTCTTGAAATTCTAAGGTTGTGGCTGGGGATATTGACGAATGCGCTAGCAATTGCCTTAAAACTCTAAAACAACGTGAAAAAAAAAAATCAAAATCTCTTTGATTCTTCATTTCGATAACAAAATTTTGTAGCTCGATTTTAAAGCCTACTCGTATGTGATTCTGAAGGACGAATATCCTTCAAATATCCTCAAGACAACTTCCAACGAATTCAAAGATTCTGTAAATAACGAAAAATCCAATGAGTCCAAAAGCAAAGAGTTCTTACTCTTCAAAAGATAAGTATTTAAGGAGCGATAATATCTTGGAAGGTGATTCAAAAAGTTCCTCCAAAAAAAGAAAACAAGAATAAAAATATACTTAGTATGTTTTAAGTTATGTTTTGTACTTTAGGTCTCATGTTTTGTATGTAACTGAAGCACTTATCATTTTCAATCGGATATTTAAGTGTTGCTAAAATTAACTTTTGAATTTATTACGTCAATTTCCAGTCACCACATGATTTTTATCATTCAACATTAAGTACGATACGATTGTCACTCATTTCGAATCAATCACCATAAAAAGGAATGGTCCATAAAATGTATTCACCATAAAATGTAATCTCCATATAATTGTAGTCACTATAAACATGTAATTTGCACAAAAATATAGTTACCACATAAATGTAGTCACCATAGAAAGTGTAGTCACCATAAAAATGTACTTAGATATCTAGTTATAGTTGTTTGTCTTCAGTTTTGTCAAACTAAGAATGATCAATCCCCGTATAATTTCTAAAGTTTTCGTATTTTATAGTATTTTAAAGCTTTGATTTTTGTATAAAAAAATTGATATCACAACACGGTCAAAATTTCCAAAACTTGAAGAAAAATGAGAAATAACAAAAATGAAATATATTATACCGGCCGGCTCATTAAAACCTTCTGCCACCAACATGAAAGAAAAGAGTATGACACAATTCATTACGTGAATAACCAAAATCATCATTGATTCAACACATCTAAATTTATTCCTAATACAAGTGATAATGTTCGATATTCCAAAGATGCTGAAGAGGATGTAGACCTTCCCAATTCGAACCTAACTTTCCAAGCCTCTTCTCTATAGTATGCAAGAAAAACTTTCTTAAAACATAATCACCCACTTTTAATACTCTTCTTCAGACTTGGTATGCATATCTACTCCCCATTAAGCTTCGGAAGTGGATTGAATTTAGATGTGTTTTCAATCTCCTTTCCTCAACCAATTCGAGTTATGCCCTTTTTACTTCATCATTATCAACCTTGGAGTAATTAAGTATCTTATAAAATGGAAGAGTGGATTATGTCGGTCTTATGGCATCCATCCCGTAAACCTGGGAAAAAGGCGATTCATGAATAGTCGTTCAAGGTGTCATTGTATAAGCCCACCACTTCTCTTGAAGGTAAATTGGCAATTTTTCTTCTGATCCATCTAAATTATTTCTTAAACCATCCATAATGGTTCCATTTGTCACCTCCACTTTTCCATTTCTTTTTGGTTTTAGATATCGAGATGTCATGATATAGGTTTGGGTGAATCAAAATATATTAAAAAACAACACCTCAAAATTTTGTATGAAATAAGAGTGCCTCTTAGAAAAATTTAAGAAAAAAAACACATATTGTAAAAATGATCGGAGTCGATTAAAAAACCATACATAAATTAAATATTTAAATGAATTGAAATTAAACAATAACAAACAAAATAAGAATCCAAAGTTAGCATATACTTGATTGACCTTATTCCAATCGATTTGTTTTTTACGATACATAAATAAATGAATTCCAACAACGATTTCAATGGGAAAGAAATTTATAATGAGTTTGTAATAATATATATATAAACATTTTAAATTATAAATTACTACGAATTTGTTATGGACTTAACATATCTTTGTTAAGTTCTACTATTTTGCAAGATACTAACCACAACTAACTTGAAAAAAAGTATTTGTGTAACTTAAATAAATCACAAATAATCAATAATCTTATACCCTCTCATTTTCAACCATACAAACATTTTTTTCAACTCAAACATTTTTCTCGCTTCGCACACATTTCTCCATCTCGAGACACACAACCCTATTATAATCAAAATCCAAATCATCCTTAGTATTTTTCTCTCTTTTAACACATCTCTTCCTTTCAAGACACACGAACCTATTAAAATTGAAAACCAAATTAGCTTTAGAAATCGACCATTCTATCTTCTCTCACGAACCGTTATGTATTTTCTATATATTGACAGAAATATTATAAATCTAAATAAAAATCCAATACTTACATATCACTCTTTTAACTCATCTTACACGTCAAGAAAGACTCAACCCTCATAACGCAGCTGTCAAACTTCGATTTTTTGTATATATTTTTTGGTGTTGGTCATTTCCTTTGTGTAGGAATTGTTGGTGATCTCACAATGTTGCTTTGAATATTATATGTTCTTGAAATGATCAAATTTTACCAATGCTAATCTTGAGGCTCTTCTCAGTAATATGAAGATTTATTTTTCAGAAAAAAATGACGTACAAGTGGCATATAACCTTATCAAGACTCCAACTAGTTCTTAAAAATATACATAAGTTTTAAGGAATACAATTGAAAAGGTAAAATTCATAAAATATCATCCTTTTAGACTAAATTGGTGAATAATACTTTCTGGTAATATATTCATATAACATGATCCTATACAGCTTCTCTCTCTATAAATATTTTTATTACCGACGTAATTTATAATTATCTTTTATTATTTTGTCAATCACTTCTTTCTGGTAATATATTTATTTCTTATTTCTAATTAATGTGATTACTTATTCATATTTTACCAATAGTGTTTCTTAAAAATGATAGATTACTCGTCATCTAGTATTTATTTATTTGGAAACATATGAATGTATTAAGAATCAAGTTGTGACTTCGACTCATTTAAGCTACAAAACTACTTAAATGATGCTCACTCACTAATTAATAGTTCGTCAAACACTAGTTGATCATAAGTATCATCACGATTTCTTCATGATAATTAAGTAGATATTGATCCATTAAAAGCTCTTCCACCAAAATTTTCCCCTCATAAATGATAAATTTTAAATGATGATAATGAAATATATCTTATGTTTTATGACAAACCTACTACACAAGGTAACGCTTATTCATCTATTTTTTTTAAATAAAATGATATTGACTTTATAAACCGATGGTTTTTAGATAAAAAATTATGTATGTTGAAGATAAGATAAAAGTAAAAGAAACAATTCATTTGAAATGGGGTATCGCTAATAAAATAAAAATGAGCATCCCATCAAAAGTTTATTTTCCTTATCATCTCATCGAAGATGAAGTGTGTTTTTTCTATAGAATAATGGGATGAGGTATTAGGTTTTTTCAAAATCCTAAAATACTAAAAAAATTCCAAATATATAAGCTAAATCATATATAGTTCACTACATATAGCTGGCAGACATTTACTAGTGTTACTATAATATATTTCTAAATGAAAAACCATCAACTTTTCTCATATTATGCCTCAATTTTTCTTTAGCAAGGTCTTTATATCTCATTTCTACTATTTCACCGCTTCAGAAGATAAAATCATTCTCCCTATTTTGTTTCCATACCATAAATTAAAGATATAAAATTAATTTGTTTGTGGTGATTGGAAATCTGCAGAATCCGATTCTTTTCGTAGAGTTGAAAGACAATAGACGATGGAAAGTAAGTTAAATTTTATTAACGTACTACCAATTTGTTTTCTTTGATATTTTTTTTGTAAATTTATTATATAATTATTTTCATGTTATTATAAACTAAATAAATTTCCAAAGAAGGAAAAAATAAAATTCAAGACGCAAGTTTCTCAAAACCTTTCAACTCGTGCACAACGTTATTGGTAAGATATATTTCACAATCTGTTTACTGAATACAATATATTTTCTTCAATGTTCTTAACTGGTAAAAGGTTTCCATATAACTAAAAAACTACAAAAGACTAGATGTAAATATTAAAGTACCTACTAAAGTATCTGGTTACACCGAAGTCGTAAGTAAATTTCTTGAAGATGATTCTAATTGGGGTATGTATCTTAAAATACATAAGAAACAAGGAATTAGTTAATCTGAAAAATAAAATTAAAAAGAATAAGTATAAATAAGAATTACACGTCAATCTTCTAAAAGCGTCATACTATTAATAAATTATTGGTCAAAAAGAAAAATAGAACCAATAAAGACTTTGTATAAGAACATACTTCTGCTTCAATTTATCATGCAGAAATATCAATAGAACAAACTATCGTCACTGTCAGCTTGTGTAATTTCTATATTTTTGTAACTATAAATTTGAACTGATTAATTAAAATAAATAATTTTTTATTTTTCCTAGATATAATAATTTTTATTTTGAAAAACATTTTTGTCTTTGAATACTTATATCAATAATTCTAGTTTTTTAGATCCACAAACATTCGGTCAAAATTTTGTAGCTCAATGCTCAAGCAACCTTTTATCGATAGTTTCCAACGCTGACATTTTACGATGTCAATTTGAACTTTTAATGGAAGTATTATATTTTTTAATCATAGTTTCAATATATTTATTCATTTGTTATATTTTACTTATTTATGTTCATTTATAATATATCTTTACAAATTTTTATTAACTCTATTATTTTTCCTTAAATCATATTTTCTTACAAGACCTCGACCCACCACTAGTACTTCCACCACCACTTTTGTGGGAGGAGAATGTTTTAATGTGAGGAGAGTCTCTAGGAAATTCATTTGTTATATTGAGATCTATATTAGCGGATGGGTGAACATTAGTATTTCTACTTTTGGAGCCATTTTAAAACTTAAAAGAACGTTTTTTAAATATGCAATAAACTACTAATAGAAATTAAAATCAAAATTAATAAATACTAAATTTAGACTAATACTTACTAATATAACAAATAGAAATAAATTATTTAGGTTTTTTAATTATAAAAATTAACAAATAACAATTAATCTAAACAACTATAGCAAGCAAATAACTTGATAAATTATATGAAGCTATTAATTCAGCTAATATAATGTTACCAAAATGTTATTTGAGTGTTTTCATCGAAGAAAAAAAGAAAAAAAAAAGAAATATATGTTATTCCAAAAATAGAACTAAAATTTCTAAAAGAAGTAACTAATAGTTTCGTAGAGTTTCTAGAAGAAGTAGAGAGATTTAGAGTGGTATTAAGAGATGGTGATTTTAGGATTGGGTATCTCCTCTATTTATAGGAGAGATCTAGAACAATTAAAAAAATAAAAATCCTGAGCCAAACCAGATATCCGATTTATGACGTCAGCAATGACATCATCAAAAACAGTAATTTTTATAAAAAAATCTATAAATAGGATACTCCTCCTAACCTTTATTTACACCATCTACATCCTACATTATTCTATCTCCTACAATATACTCTCTATTTAAAAAAAAATTCAAACACAAAAAGACCACTAAATTTATCTTAATGTTTTCTTCGAGAAAGTCAAAGCAGGTCAGGAGAAGTGGTGATGATTCATTATCCTCGAAATGAAGAACAACTTCCGAAAGAAGTTCTTCGCATCAAGACATAGAAGAATCGGAGAGCCAGATATTCGAACATCGGGGCAAAGGAGAGGTTCGGGTCCGTAACTCGCAAGCACCACGGGGTGTAACCAAAATCTACTCGAGTATGTATTTGGATTACAATGAACTTATCATAGTTGAAGGTATGCAAGATTTTTTCAAACTTCTTGAACCTAATAGAGGAGTAGGTTGGTTATATCTTGCTAGGTTCAGTTGTCAATGGTATATCAAATTAGTACAAAACATTTATACCACTGCACGTATGATTGAGAATGATCCTCATGGTCGAGGTTTAGGACTGAGGTGTATAATTAATGGTGTTGCCTATAGTTTTTTTAAACTAATTTTGAATATGATTTTTTCCTTCCATATGAAGATATGTATAATGGTGATAAATTGTCATTGGTTTCTTTATCTTGTATGGGTTAGGGTGTTGATTGGCCTATGTCCTTCGAGGACGTTGGTAGAGATTCCGAGTTGTGGTCTGCCCCAACCAAAAATTAACGGTAAACGTAGAACACTAATTTGGATGCTAATGAAAAATTAGCTTTGAAATTGGTTAATAGTTGTTTTATTTCCCTAAGTACAATGATTCACAACTTTCCCATATTCAAACATTTTTAACTGCCTTTTTGGTCCAAAATGAGGGAAGAATTAATTTGGTTAGTTTAATAATTTGACATATGGCTCTGAAAGCTAGGGAGATAATTTACCTTATGCATTGATATTGAGTCATTTGCTTCTTAAGAAAGGAGTTAATGCGAGTATGTACACTCCGATCAAAGTTAGGCCAAGTAGTGCTATAGGTAGACACTCTTTAAGATTATATGAGATATATTCTAGGGATAGAGAATTGATATCAAAATGGCAGGCATAGAGTCGTCATTTGCCCATATTGAATGATATATGGGCTGCGAACAATGTTACCAAACCACCAAATCCACCTCTTGGATACCCTCAACAAGAAATTTTGGAAATATTTCTCTTAAAAAATCATAAAAATATTTATAGTCTCATACTAAAGTTAGAACTTTAATTTTCTAATTTAAATATCATAAATGTATTATAACAAAACTATGATAAACTAAAGTATAAAATTTAAAGTTTAAAACAAAAAAACTTAAAATAAACTACGCTTTCAAACAATGAAAATTTTAACCTCACAGCATTTTGTTCATAAATATATGTTTTCACACATGACATCATTTGTTTTTCAATTTTAGTAGATTAAAAAAATTATATAGTAACAAATTAAAATTATAAGATTTTTTTGCTATAATTAAAAATATATGATTTAAACTAAGATTTAAAACTTATATTTATTTTTTTATTTTTTTTGTTTTTGTTTTTAACTAAAAAAATCCTAATAAAATAATTAGGAAAGTGACAAAATAAGAATACCATGAAATCATCCATCAAGTTAACCTTCTTACTTGTATTTTTAGTTTTGACTGTTGTTGGTACGTCTCTTCTAACGTTAATCGTATTTTCTTTTACATAGAGTAACGTGAAATTATTACTATGATCCTACCAAATAGAACAATCATATGTGACATACATTCTAAGCTTTATTGCATGATTAGAAGCAAAACCAAATTTTGATGTGAAAAGAAGACCGGAATTTTCGAACGGTTTATACATGTAATGCAAGTTGTACCAAAACTATTCCAGCTGGTAGCAATTGCAACACAATTTTCCGTTGTATTAAGGGTAGGTGTATGTGTGTGCAGATATGATACTTTCAAAACTTGAGTAAAATATTTATGCGTGACGAATCAATAATCTTATTTTATAATACAGTTATTAATGATAATAATAATATATTATTATTTAATAGATTATAACTTTATTATTTCATCAGTTTTAAAAATATTGTAGGTGTTGATACTAAACTTATTTTTACTTTTAATACTAGAGAAATATGGCTGAACAGTGTTGGTAAAACCTGCATAAGATCCGACCCTCGGTTTAAACATTTTAAAAACTTTTGGACGAAACAAAAAAAGTTCCTAAGTTTGCAGGGTACTTTTCACAAAAATTTAGAACCTACAACAAAATAAAATAAAATAGTCATTCCAGACAAATGTATAGATCATATAAAACGCTACTAATTTTGATTTTCTTTAAAGTCTCCTTTACTCTAACCTAGGGTTAGAACTATCCATCTTCTATTGTTCGTCTTCTTTTTCTGAATTTTCAGCCATCTGTTTCCATCTTGTAGTTTGACGCTACCAGTTTTATTAATACTTCATCCCAAAATTACACTAAGTACAAACATATTTATTCATTACCTTTCATGTTTCTATTATATTAAAATCTAACTTATAACAGTATATATGTTATATTATTACATCAAATTTTTATATAGGTTGGAGAAATCCTACCCTTATCAGGAGCCTCTTTAGTCTTTGCGAAGAAATCTGAGGGAGGGCCATATTTAATGCATCTTTCGACGTAATTGTTCATTCGATTTGTGAGGGGTGTTTATATCCTTGTAAGCTATGCACTCTATGGTGTCACTTTTCCGACATGTTTTGACAGTTTTTAATGTCCTTCAACTTCTCACCAAGTAACCGTTGAGATTCTGTGCCTATTTCTATAAATTCCAATCCTCTTTCTCATAAATCACTATTACCAATTCTAAAGATAGAGTAAAACTCAGTTTCCAGTTACGTTTTGCCATAAAATTACCACTTCGGTTCACGTTCCGTTCTTATCTCATTATTAGTTAATATTCACACTCACCTAGTAGTTAGTCGAACAATGCTATTCAATAACTTCACTTTAATCCTGTTGATGCCCCTCATATATGTTTAGGATTAAAAACGCTTAGGATTGGTTGACTATTGCTCAAAGGACTGAGGTGAGAGAGGCTACTGGGATAGAGCCTGATAAGCTTTTACATGTTTTTCAAACCTTTACCTACGGTCTGTGGCCTCCGACAAAGAAACAAACTGAACCACTCAATCCAAAATATTCTTCCAAACCTTCATCCCAGAATTCACATACCCTTATTCCAAAATCTTATTATAAAAAACATACATGACGATTCTAGTTTCTTAGAATGGGCGATACCAACAACAAACCTATCTTTAAAAAAATCACTTATCTAGACCTAAAGAAAAACAGAACAAAAATGTCAAGGTTGATCTTCTCTGAAGGGATCAACTATCGAAAAATGAGCTTCTCATGAAGCAATTTATAGTGAAGACTATCGTGCGAAAAATTCATACCATCCTTTCTACTATATTACCGTACGGAACGTATCCAAAGTGGTTGACGATCTCTTGGAGGCAGACAAGACATGGAAACAAACATTCTTATTCATTAGTGGCTGCTGGGAAAATTGAAGAGATTACATCTCAGAACTCCCCATGGGGAATCATTGAAACAGAGGAGTTTAAGTAAGCTTATCCTTTCGTCAAAGTTATTTCAGAACTATCTCATATCTAATTCAATTATTTCACACAAAAATTACCAAGTGTTTCCAAGAACATATGTCCACTGCCGAGGAGAATTTTACACAGCTAAGTCAATGGGCTAAATAATAATGGTCAAACGAATTTCACCAATGCTTCAAACCAGTAAACCTTTTTCAAAGTAATTTATGGAAAATTTCTCTATAGACTGTTATTTTACCATAGAACATAATGAATCCACCTTGCCCAGCTGGCGTCGTAAAGATATTAACAACTCAAAATACTTAAGTTTTCCTCCTAGTTAGAAAGACGGCTTCTAACCATAAGTTCAAGAGGGAGGAATTTATAGTGAAGACGACCTTTGTCAAAACATTCCCGCCTTCTCTTCTACTATATCATCATAGGAAATTCCTCCAAAGTGGTTGACGATTTTCTCAAGGAGGACAAGACATGGAAACAAAAATTATTTTTTATCAGTGGGTATTGGGAAACTATAAAAGATATTTCTTCGAAGAACCCTCGAAGGATATCATTAAAATGGAAGAGTTCAAGTAAGTTTAACCTCTTGCCAAAGTTATTTTGAAACTATCTTGTATCTAATTCAATTATTTCACACAAAAATCACCAAGCACTTCCAAGAACTGCCTACTGCTAATGAAATTTTTACACAGCTAAGTCAATGGGATAAAAAATAATGGTCAAACTAATTCCATAAATGTTTTGACCCACTAAACCTGGTCCAAAGTAATTTATGGAAACTTTCTTTCTATACCATTATTTTACCAGAGAAGTAATAGATCCACCTAGCCAAGCTGACGTTGTAAACATATTAGCTACTCTGGATACTCGAGTTATCCTCCCAACTAGGAAGAAGGCTCCTAGCCATAAGGTCAAAAGGAAAGGTGAAGCTGAGTCATCCAAAATGCAAGATCAAAAGGTTAGTACAAAGGCTGATGGAAAGAGAAATAAAAAAGTTGATGAAACAATAATTCCTCAGGTTGAAATTCATGTCAAAGAATTTACCGCTCTTGACACTGATTAGAGAAAGAAGCAAGTCACTTCGAAAAATAAGAACGATAAAAGCACAACCCCTCTTTCGGAGCAATTCATAACTATTTTATATCATGATCTTGCACCAACCCTTCTAAAATATTGTGAAGAAATACAAGATATTCAATTTTATGAACCTGCCTCACCTGTAAGGCACGAAAGAAATCTTGATCCAACTAAAAATCTTCATCCAGAAAATTAAACACCGCATCTGCCAACTAACAATCCATAGGGTGCCTCATCCGAAGAGCCAACATTCTTATTATTTTCGGTTGATAATTTTTCCATGGCCCTCCATAGTATGGTTAAACCGCTAGATGGGTTTGAAAGAAATTTAATTTTTTTTGAAAGAGACACAAAAAGCTTTGCAAAGGAGGCCAATTGTTTATGGGAAAAACATGATATTATGGCTAAACATGATGCTCTGGCTAAACAACTTGGTCAAATTTAGAAGTAATTTGATGCCAACAAAAGATAGATTGAATCTGCTCAAGGATAAATTTGAGTTTTTACATGGTTTTGATGGAAAGAAAGAGATAAATAACCAAGAAATACAAAGGATCTGAAATATGAGAAGTCAAACTTTGATATTGTTGAAAATTATACAAAGAAAGTGAGGCAACCAAATAAAGTTTATAGAGGACCTAAAATATATCAAAGTTCAGGCTGAGAAAGAAAAAACAGCAGCTGTGGTAGCTCGTGTTGACGAATGCGCTAGCAATTTCCTTAAAACTCTAAGACAACATGAAAACAATGTCAGAATCTATTTAATTCTTTATTTCCATAACAAAATTTTGAAGCTCAATTTAAAATACTACTGGTATATGGTTCTCAAGGACCAACGTCTTTCAAAAGTCGTCAAAACAACCTCCAACGAATCCGACAATTATGGAGATAACGAAGAACCCGATGAGTCTAAAAGAGAATATTATGTCTCTTCAAAAAATAAGTATTTAAGGAGCGACAGTTCTTCAAAAAGTAATTCAGAAAGTTCCTCCAAATAAAGCAAACAAGGATTATAAAAAGGGAGACTTACCAATAAAGACCCATTCAACAAACCTATTACTGATAAAGACCTAAAACATTTAAGGGACTTATTCATTAAATACCATTCTATATAAAATATTGTAACCAACTTCTCTTTCTTTGTTTTTATTTTATTTTAATTTTTAAAGGTCTGTATCTTTTAAACCGTAACTCGAAAAAAAGTCCGAAAATACCATTAGTTTTGTTTTTTTAAGACGAACAAAACTAGTACTATTCATGATATGTTTTGAACTTTTTTTAAAAAAGTTATATTTTACACAGGTTTCTCAGTTATATGGTTTCGCATCTAGTGACTGGTTTCGCATCTATCAGAATAAAGAAGGTTTGACATGTATCAAAACAAAGAGATTTCTCATCTAGCAAAAAAAAGAAGGTTTCACATCTATCAAAATAAAGAAGGTTTCGCATCTATCAAAATAAAGAACGTTTCGCATCTATCAAAATAAAGAAGTTTAGCATCTATCAAAATAAAGAAGGTTTCGCATCTAGCAAAATAAATAAGGTTTCGCATCTAGCATAACAAAACAGGTTTCGCATCTTCTTCGCGAAACCCTTAAATTTTTTGAAACTTTAAAAGTCTGTATCTTTTAAATTGTAACTCAAAAAAAATCCGAAAATACTTGTTGGTTTTGTTTTTTTAAGACGAACAAACTAGTATTATTCATGATATGTTATGGATTACAAAAAAATAGAACAAAACCCGTTTTGCATCTATTAAAAACGTGTTTTTTGCAGATACCATTTGAGAAGCATTTCACGTTTCGCAACTCTCAATAGGTGCAGATACACATGTTTCGCATCTTCTTCCTTTTGCCATTTTACTCGACACCAAAATATTATAAACTCAAAACAGACTAAAATCGACGAAAAACTAATTGAAATACAACACATAAACTACATTAGCAACGTAAAAACCAGATAAATACCAAGAATCAGAAACAAAAACATATCTCAAGTACTTCTAGTATTTCGAAATCAAAATTCGACTTACCACACACAAATCCACTTATCTAAACATATATCCAAAATCAAACTTTGAAATCAACTAAAAAGATAATAAAAAAACATATGAAAACAAAAGAATAACATAAAAATTGAGTAAAACAATGAAGAATCACCTAACATTAGAGTTGTTTAATTCACGTATAGAGAAAGAAAGAAAATTGGGGAAAAAAGGTGAGGTATGGGTCTAAAAGCCTTTTATATAAATGAACAAGGGTATTTAAGGAATTAGTAGATCTTCAATGGTAAATATTTAACTAAAATGGGTCTTTCTCGGAGAATAATGAAAATATGGGTCTTAAATGGATAATAGTTTCGGTTTTGGGTCTTAAATGGAACTTTACCCTTATAAAAATGTTCCTACTATGTTTTAAGTTATGTTTTGTATCTGAACTCACATATTTTGTATATAATCAAAGAACTTATCATTTTCAATTGGATATTTAAGTGTTGTTAAAAATTTCCTCGGACTTTATTACTTTAATATTTAGTCTCCGTATGACTTTTATCATTAACATTAAGCATGATACTATAGTTACTCATTTTGAATTAGACATTATAAAATGTATCCTCCACAAACCTATATTCACCATAAAAATATAATCTCCATAATAAATGTCGTCACCGTATAAATGTAGTCACCGTATAAATGTAGTTTAGATATCAAGTTAAAGTTTTTTATCTTCGGTTTTGTCAATCTGAGTGTGATCAATCCTTGTATGATTTCCAAATTTTTCATTTTTTATAGTCTTTTAAAACTTGGTTTTTAATACGAAAAAATTGATATCCCAACACGATCAAAATTTCCTAAACTTGAAGAGAAATATGAAATAACGAAAATGAAATATAATATACTAGTCGGCTATGAAGACACCTTATTAAAACCTTCATACGCCACAAAAAAGGAAATAGTATGCCACATATCATTACATTGATAAACAAAATCATCCTCAATTCAAAACATAAAAAGTTTTCTCATACAAGCGCAAACTTTCGATATTCCAAGGATGCTGAAGAGGTATCCCTTTGCAATCTTCCAAACGGTACGTCCCTTCCTTGACTATTTCAACAAATGAGTATGGTCCTTCCCATTTTGGACCTAAATTTCCAATCCTCTTTACTTTAGTATGCAATAAAACTTTTCTAAATACCTAATCACCCACTTTAGATTCTCTTCTTTAGACTCTGGATGCATATCTTCTCCCATTAAGGTTTAGTAGTGGATTGGATTTTGATGTTCTTTCATTCTCTTTTTTCAATTTAGTCGAGTTCTAGCTTCCTTGTTTCATTATTATCAGCCTCAGGGTAATTAAGTAATCTATACGATAGAAGAGTGTATTTTTCCGAACTTACTACATCCAAACCAAGGTGAAGGGTGATTCATGAGTACTCGCTTGAGGTCTCGTCATGTAAGCCGACAACACCTCCTGAAGGTAAATTGGTCATTTTCTAGCTCATCCCTCTAAATTAATTCTTAAACCATCCAGAATGGTTATATTGGTCACCTTTACTTGCTCATTTTCTTGAGGTTGGAAAAGCGACAAGAAATAATGGTGAATTCCTTCTAAAGAACATAACAGATTCATTTCTTTGTTATCAAATTCTGGATCATTATCAATAGTAATTGTCCTCGAAACTCCAAGCCTACAACAAATGTTAGACAAAATATGCATAGTAATATCTTTTTCTCTAGTTCCAAACAATGGCTCAACTTATACCCACTTCGAAAAATAATTAATTGCAACAATAATATTCTGATGACCTCCAGAAGCCAACGAAAAAAGACCAACCAAATCTAGCCTCCATCTATTAAATGGTAATGCCTCAGAGATAGACTCAAGCGGTACTGCTAGCATGTGTATCATACTATCAAAATTTTGACAAGTATCACATCTTCGAACTAATTTCTTAGACTCTATCATAATAATTGGCCAATAATACCTTGCCAAAACTATCCGTCTAGTTAAAGTTTTGAATCAACAACAAGCAGAACCCTCTATTTAATATAACTCTGAAAACACAATTTGAGATTCTTTCTTTCCAAGCCACCAAAACAATGGTCGACTTATATATTTTTCTATAAGATGTCTCAAAGAACTATAAACCCATGTGCCTTAAATCTTAATTTTTTTATCCAGGACCTTATCAACTCGTAATATTCCTAATAGTGATAATTCTTTGAGGTCATACCTCCAATCTCTATCGTCTTCCTCTTAAACTTGGAAAACCTCTTCGGAATATTGGTATTGTTTGGATTTCACAATTATAGAAGGAATTTCTTGTGCCAAAATCCTCGGAAACCCCTCCGAATATGCAACGGTTTCTAAAGAGTCAACAATGAAATTCTGACTCCTATGCACATGCTCGTACCTAACATTCTCAAACGATAGAGCTAAAAATCTTAATACTTTCAAATACTTTACTACTCGATATTTTCCCACCTTAGATAGTTTTGATGAATGATTTACTAATAGTAGTGAATCAATCATAAAGCATACCTTTTTAGCTCTGCACATTTTTGCAAGTCGCAATCGTGCTAAAGCTCTTTCCTATTCTGCCACATTGTTTGACGCTTTAAAGCCAAAACGTATCGCTTGATACATTACCTCTCATGGAGGATTTACAAGGTGGACTCATACCCTACAAGCCTATATGCTCGACCAACCATCAATTCGTACAACTCACTCGTCCCCGGATTCTTCTTTTCATTCTTTAGAATCTGGCATTTCCGAATGAAATTCAACTAAGAAATCAGCCAAACTCGGAGCATTAATCGATAACCTTGGTGTAAAATCAATAATATAATATTCTAAATATACAGACCACTTTTTCATTCTTCTCGAGATATGAGGCTTTTGTAACATATTTTTTTAATGAAAAGAAGTCTGAACTACAATCGAGTGTGCTTGAAAATAGAGGTGGTTTTTTTAGGAGCTATGACTAAAGTCAATGCCACTTCTTCTAAATTATATACCCTAGTTTTTCCACATTGAATAACCTTTTTCACATCTAGCAAGCTCTTACTCACATAATACACTGGTCATCGATAATCATCACATTCCCTTACCAAAAATATGCTTAATGTGAAATCCATAACTATGATGTTAAAAAATCATTTTTCTTCCAAAATAGGTTTGGTCAAGATCTCTGAAGAGAATAAATATTCTTTGATCTTAACAAATGCTTCATAACATTCTGTTGTCCAACAAAAATGATTGGTCTGACTTAGTACTTGAAAAAACAGGACGCATTTGTCTGAAGACGTGGGAATAAACCTATTCAAGGCTCTCAGTATTTGTACTTCTTTTATTTACTTTATTCGTGGTTGTTAAAGCATTTAACAACTAAAGATTAGCTTCACTATCCTTTTCACTTACTATATATCCAAAAACCTTCCCTGAACGCACACTGAAGGTACATGTTTTACGATTTAGCTTCAACCATATGGATTTTTGGTTACAAACCATTTTCTCTAAGTCGTGAAAATGATCTTCATCTTCAAAAGTTTCGACCAACATGTCATCAATGTATACCTCTATATTATTACCGATCTGGGTAGCAAAATCTTTGTTTACAAATCGTTAGTAATTAGCTCCACCATTTTAAGGCCAAAAGGTATCACCCTACAGCAATGCAAACCTCTATACGGTAATAAACGTTTTACTTTCATGGTTATTTGGATTATCTGGATCTGATTATACTCTAAAAAAGCATCCATAAAGATAAGAAGATTATAATTCGATGTCTAATCCACAACCTGATATATTCTTAGGACAGGGAAATGATCTTTCGGACATGCTATATTTAAATCGGTGAAATCCACACACATTCTTCATTTTTTATTATTTTTCTTAAATATTACCAGGATTTTCGTCCACATCAGATATTAAATTTCTCAAATATAGCCAATCCTTGATAATTAATCCACTTTCGTCACAATTGCATTTTATTTTTTAACAGAAAAAGCTCTCATTTTTTGGATAACGGATCATACGTTTAGATTTACATCTAAGTTATGCAAAATTATAGTAGATGGAGCCCCAAATATATCTTCAGTACTCCAAGAAAACATATTTAAATTTCTTGACATAAAACGTATCATACATTCTCTCATCTTTGACGATAAAAAATTACCTATCTTCAAGTATTTCCCATTAGGGAAATCGTAAACTTCTATACTTTCATCAGCTATTAATGATCTGACGGTCTCTCTCGGATCATCCACTCTTTCCAAATCCGAGGTAAGCCCTTTTAATTGATATTCTTTTATTTTTTCATATATTCTCGATTTATTTTGTATGGTATATCATTTTTTGTCCACCTGCTTGTTATTGCGAATTATTTCCACACGATCCCCAACCATATACTCTAAATATTGATGACCCGTAGAAGCAATGACATACATCATTGGCAACTATGATCTACCAAAAAATGCAGTGTAAGTTGTAGGGTTATCTACTACCATAAATAATACCGTTACCTTCTTTCTTTAATGGTCCTCGATATAATAACACCTCTCTCTCTCGAATTCCCCACTATAAACTTTAGTTGTTTTACCTATAAAACCAACTATCCTTCGTTCTAACCATAAGACTACTGGGGATTCTGCATATTTTTATAAGTTGACATAAGCAAAACATTAACCGAGCTACCCGTATGGATGGGTATCTTTTGAATTTTGCTTACTGAAATTTCTACTCCAATCACCACTGCATCCTCATGAGGTCCGACCAATTTCCTCAAATCATCATCATCAAATAGAATAAAAGGAAAATGAATATTATCATGAAGACGACTTGATATTCCACCAACCAGTTGCATTGTTAAACACACAATATGCCTTTTTCTAGAGCTGTTAGTGTTTCCAGCCATTGTATCCCCTCCAAAAATTATCAACGACTCAAAATATTCATATAAATTTCTAACCTTACTCAACACCCTCGATTCATTGACTACCGGTATAATCCACCAAATTGGGATCAAAATACTCTGCACATACATAAAGCCCATCAATACACTCAATTAATACCATCGTATTTTCTTGCTTGTAAGCCAGATTAATTAAGAAAGATTCCCAATTTTGCATATTTTGTATGAATATCCTTACGCAAGTCTATATAATATGTTGTATCATTCTCAATATCATTGTGATAGTTGAAAAACGTTGTACTACTCTTTTCTCTCATCTTCGTTATAGGTAGAGGATTTCGAAATTGAACATGCTTTCGAGCACTTTCAAAAATTGTTGCAACGTTCTGGGTCAAGTCAGCATAATATTTTGGTCGAATACATTGGTTTGATCTTGGACTTTACTTCACACCTTGAGTACTTTTCTGTTGATAACCCAGAACATGTAGTTGTGGATAAACTGAAGTTGTTAGTTGGGAATCTCCTGGCCATTGAAGCAAATTATTTGGAGCTCTAAATCGAAGATAAGCCTGCAATTGATAACCCTAATTATTCGAGGAAATCTCATGTTGGATTTGGTTTTTTGCGTAGTCATCCTACTAATAACTTGTTGACCCAAAAGACAAATAAAATAAATAAATATTATGTATACAAACATACTTCTGCTTCGACTGATAATACTGAAATATCAATAGCACAAACTATCATTGCCGTCAACTTGTGTAATTTTGTATATTTTTGTCAACTATTTTAAATTTGAACTTATTAAATAAAATAAATAATAGTTTGTTTTTTGTAAATATAATAATTTTATTTTGAAAAACATTTTTTATATTTAAATACTTATATAAATATTTTTTAGATCCACAAACATTAGCTCAAAATTTTGTAGCTCAATGTTCAAGCAACCTTTTATCTAATGCTTCCAACGCTGACTTTTTGCGACGTCAATTTGAACTTCGGATGGAAGTATACTATTTTTTACTCATAGTTTAAATACATTCATTGACTTTATTATATTAGTTTTTACTTATTTATGTTTATTTATAATATATCTTTATAAATTTTCTTTACCTCTATTACTTTTGCCGGAAAACAATTTACTTTCGACCAATTAAAGTTATCAAGTGCTTCTTCAATTCTTTTTATTGAATTTGGTGAATGATCAATAAAACTACAACAAAAACTTGATGATCATGGACAACTATTAAAATTTTAGAAACAACTCAAAGCGATGGTTGGAAGAAAACTATATTTTGAAATTATTTTAAACTCAAAAGGCGAAGAAATTAACCTACTTCAAGCCGTCGAACACCAATTATAACAAGAAATAAGAAAACTCAAATATGATATCATGATTCCAAACAAACTAAAAAAATGCATATGCAACAAGTTAAAAAAAATGTGGATGATAAAATTTTGATAGAAACTGAAAAAGAAATTGATGAACACCGTCTAAATGTCTTAACATACATTCTTAAAATCAACGATCTTGGAATAGTTTTCTTAGGACCACAGTTGGATGAACGAACTCAAAACTTAAGAAAGATTATGCCACCCTACTAACAATAATTTTGTAGGTACTCAAAGAAAGAATATTGTTAGAAATAAAAATGATATTAGCGATGGTGGAGACAATAGTTAACAATGGTGCCAATGATCAATACTCCCCTTCATATTCTCCTCCAATGTAGAAACATTTATTTTTAATTCACTATTTACAATGCTTTATCTTGTAATGTTTTACTTTTCTAATTGGAATTTTTCGTCTAATCTCCATCTTTGTTTATGATTTCTTTTTATTATGTGATATTTTATGAAATTATTAACTTTAATTTAAAAAAATTCTATCTTATATTTTAACCCCACATTTATTTATTTTATAAATAAAATTGTTATACCGCGTTAAATATAATATTTATATCATGTTATATATATATATATATATATATATATATATATATATACATATATATATATATATATATATATATCATTTATAAATTTAAATTTAAATTTCTTATTAATTTATTCATATTTTCCAAAATTGGATCAAATTTGTCTTTGCTAATTATTTATTATGACACGTCTTCTTTTGAAAATAAAATAATTAATATTACGAGTGTGTCTTAAATTACTTTTTCTACTTAATAGAATTCTTTATAAATAAAATCATGCATATCTAAAATTGATAAATTCAATCAATAACGTGCTTCAGATTTCTACCTTTAGTACATGGAATAATTGTTAATATAATTATAATATACAATTAGAGGGTTATCTTTGATGAATGATGATGCTGTTCATACTATATTGTTCCAAACACCGCATATAAATGAATAAAAGAGATTTTAATTTTTTTAAATAATAAAAAGTCAATATTTCAAAAAAGACATTATATTAATGGCTTACTGCTTATAATCATATACATAAAAGAATAATTATAAACCAATAAATACATGTGAATTTATTGTTTAACTCCTGTTTTAAAAGCGATGACAATAATAATTAATATTTATATAAAACAACTTTTTTTTAAAAAATACATCATTAACCAGTCAGTATTTCCCTTTAAAATTTGTTGTCTTTATACTATTATTATTAATTGTTGTAATATTATCTATTGATTAACCATTTAATCTATTAATTGTTTGAATTATTTTTAAAAATATAAAAATCATATAAATAGTTAGTTTTAAACTAAAGATAAAACTTTAATTTACCAATTTAAATATCATAAATGCATTAAAACAAAACTAGAATATCATTCTTAAAACTAAATTATAATAAAAACACTATAGTTTAGCTAGGATCTTAAAATAAACATTGTATTTTAAATCCTAATATTTATAAACTGTAAAATTTCAATTTATCTCAATAGAAACACTATATTTTATAATATAAAACTTGAAGTTTAAAAAAAACATAAAAAACTACAATATTATTGTTCAACCCATCAAAATTTTAACTTCGCATCTATTTGTTTATAAAAATATGTTTTTATACATTGAATTTTTTTCTCAATTTTAAAAGATTCAAAAAATTATGTAGTAACAAATTAAATTATAAGATTTTTTTTGCTATAATTAAAAATATATGATTTAAACTGAGATTTAAAAATATAACTTATGAAATTTTTAGTGACTTTTGTCTTTGTTTTTAACTAAACAAATCCTAATAAAATAATTAGGAAAATAAAATTACATCGTAGATTTAATAAATATGGGACTTTTTTTTTATAGATTACCAGGTTTAGATTGTAACAAAATTGAAATTATAGGATGGTATAGTGAGATTTGACCTTTATTATACTCCAAAATTGATTGTGGTTTATCCCAAATTATAGTCAATGTCATTAATTGCTAAAAATATATAACTGCTTACAAATAAGATTAGAAATAGTCTAGCACCTTAGTCACTTTTTCTCATCAACTCTATATCTATATACTAGTAAGAAAAGTGACACAACAAGAATACTATGAAATCATCCATCAAGCTTATTTTTTTACTTGCATTTTTAGTTTTCACTATTGTTGGTAAGTTTCTTCTAAGGTTAATCCTATTTTCTTTTGCATAGAGTAGCGTGAGATTATTACTATGATTCTAACAAATAGAACAATCATATGTGACATACATTTTAATTCCACAAACTTTATTGCAGGATTAGAAGGGAAACCGAGTTTTGATGTGAAAAGAGGACCGGTGTTTTCCAACGTTTGTGCATGTGATGCAAGTTGTACCAAAACTACTCCGGCCTGTAGCGATTGCGACACAGTTTGTCGTTGTATTAACGATAGGTGTACGTGTGTGGAGACATGATACTTTCAAAACTGAAGTAAAATATTTATGCAATAACGAATCATAATCTTATTTTATAATGTAGTTATCGATGATAATATCAATAGATTATAATTTTATAATTTCAAGATGAATTTATGTTTAAAAGTTTTATTTTAAATCATCCACCGTATACCGGATTTGTTGATAATACGTAAAGTTATTTATACTTTTAATACTAGAATAATATGGCCTGACACTTGTATCAGATCCGGCTCTCGGTTTAAACATTTTAAAAACTTTTGGACGAAACAAAAAAAAGGTGCCTAAGTTTGCATGGTATATTTTACGAAAAATTAGAACCTACAACAAAATAAAATAAAATAGTCATTCCAAACAAATATACAGATTATATAAAATGATTTTTTTTAGTTTTACTCTAATCGCTTCCAGAAATTATTTGTGAGATATACTAAGTAATTAGTCAAAAATAATTTTGGAGAGAGTGATCAAATTGCTAGAGAGAAAGCGAGTCAAGTATTTTAGAGAGAGAATTTGTGAAAAGTAAAAGTCAAGATAATGATTGATTTTTATTTCTAAGAAATACTTCACCTATTTATAATATAGATAAGTTCACATTGAGCCCACATGAGTGGTTTTGTTGGATATTTCATACCAAAATTACACTAACTACAAACATATTTATTTATTACCCTTCATGTTTATATTCTATTAAAATCTAACTTATAATATTATATATTTTATTTTATTACATTTAATTTATATATTGGTCGGATAAATTTGGGTCTGATAAATCATACCCTTATCAGTAGCCCCTCTAGTCCTGGCGAAGAAATCTCAGAGATAATTAGATTTAATGCCACTTCAGATGGTATTGTTTCTTTGATTTTATCTATGAAGAGTTTTTTTTTCATCCTTGTACATTGTGCACAACATGATAACAATCTAGACATATGGAGATAGAACTTCATTTATCCCACCACCATGAAACCAAGTTTCCAGTTACGTTTTGCCAGAAAATCACCACTCGAGTTCAAGATTCGTTCTTATCTCATTATTAGTAAACATTCACGATTATTTTGTAGTTAGTCCAACAATATTGTTCGATATAACTTCACTTTAATCTTGTTGTTATCTTTCGTATATCTTCGGGATTATAAACACTTGGGATTGGTTGACTATTTCTAAAAGGACTGAGGTGAGAGAAGCTTCTCGGATAATATCTAACAAGCCTCTACACGTTTTTCAAACCTTTACCAACGATTTGTGACCTCCAATAAAGAAACAAACTGAAACCACTCAATCTAGAATCTTATTTCAAACCTTCCTCCCAGAATTCAAATATCATAAATCCAAATATTGTTCTAACAAACCTACCCGAAGATCCCAGATCTTTGCAATGGGCGATACAGACAACAAACCAATCTCAAATAAAAGACATCACTCATATGGAGGGAAAGAAAACAACAAAAAAATGGTCAAGGTTGATCCGGATCTGAAGGGATAAACTGTAATCAAAGAGAATTTGCAGATAGTCCATTCGAAAAAATATATTCCTCCATCGAAGGCTTCTAACTCGAAAGGCACAAAATTGATCATGCATAGAGATCATTCCTAACTTCGTGACGAGTCATCTTCATAGAGCCAATCCCCTTAATACATTCAAATACTTCACTACCTGATTATTTCTCACCTCGGATAATCCTGATGCATGATTTAATAATAGTTACAAATCACTCATTAAGAAACTTCTTTAGCTTTGCTACTTTTTTCAAGTCGCAATCCTGCTAAAGCAGCTTCGTATTCTGCGTTATTGAACACTTTAAATTCAAAACTTATCACTTGATAAATTACCTCTCTCGTCCGAGTTACAAGTTGGAATCATATCCCACAACCCAAGATACTTGACCCACCATCAGTTCGAACAACACACATGTCCCCATATTCTTTTTTCTTTCTTAAGAATCTAGCCTTTCCAAATTAAATTCAACTAAGAAATCAGCCAAAGCCCGAGCCTTAATCGTTGTCTTTGGTACAAACTTAATATCATAATCTCATAGCTTTACAAACCATATTTTTATTCTTCCCAATATATCAGGATTTTGAACAGACGTTTTACTAGAAAAGAAGTCTGAACTACAATCGAGTGTGTCGGAAAATATAGGCGTATTTTCCGAGTAGCTGTGACTAACACTAATTCCATTTTTTCCAACTTTATCTACATCTCAAAATCTCTTACTCAAATAATACACCGGTCATGGATAACAATCAACTTTCCTTACCAAAACTACGCTTATTGCGAAATCCGTGACTACGATGTAAAGAAATAATTTGCTCCCAAAACTGGTTTGTTCAAGATCTTCGGAGAAGATAAACGTTCCTTGATTTTATCAAATGCTTCATCACATTCCGATATCCAATAAAAACGATTTCATGTCTTAATACTTGAAAAACAGGGCGTATTTTTGGAAGATTTAGAAATACGTATTCAAGGCTCTCAATATTTTAACATATTTTAATGAACTATGAGGATCTGTAGTTCTTGAAGCCATTAACTGTTCTGGATTAGCTTCAGTCCCTTTTTCACTTACACTACATCCCAAAAAATTCCTCGAACACAAAAGGTACATTTTTCAAGATTTAGAATCAAGTAGATGGCTTTCAGGTTACAAAACGTTTCCTTTAAGTCGTGAAAATGATTTTTCATATTTGACACTTTTGACCGACATATCATCAATGTATACCTCCATATTCTTACCAATCTGGGTAGTAAAAGCTTTGTTTATCATCCATAAAGTAAATAAATTTATTGCCCGATATCGAATCCACATGTTAATCTATTATTGGGATAAAGAAAGGATCATTCAGGCATGTTATATTCAAATCGGTGAAAATCCACACACATTATCCACTTACCATTTTTTACTTAACAAGAACTAGGTTTTCCATCCACATTGAATATTGAGCTTTTCGAATACAAACTTTTGATAACCGATCCACTTCCACCACAATTGCATAAGATTTTATAATATAAAAAGCTCTCGTTATTTGGATAACAGGTCGTACATTCGGATTCCCCAACAACATCTTCATTACTCCAAACAGATATGTTTAATTGTTTTGACAAAAACGTATTATACATTCTCTCATCTTTGATGATAACAAAGTACATATCTTCAAAAAAATCTCATTGGAAAAAAATGTAAACTTTTATATTCTCATCGGCTATTAATGATCTGAGGGTTTCCGAGGATCATTCACTCTTTCCAAATTCAAGGTAGACCCCTTTAATTAATATTATTCCATTTCTTTAACATTATTCATTTGTTTTGTATGTAAAATAGTGGTATATCATTCTATAACCACCTGCTGGCTACTTCAAATTGTTCCCACATGATCCTCAAACACATACTTTAAACATTGATGGACCGTAGAAGAAATGGTATGCATCCTTAATAGCAATGATCTACCAAAAGCTATGTTGTAAGTTGTTGGGCTATCTACTCACACAAACAATATCCTTGCCTTCGTCTTAAATGGTCCTTAACAGAATAACACCTCCTCTCGAATTCCTCAATAACCTTTAATTATTTAACCTATAAAACTAACTATTATTCGTTATGGCCGAAGGATTTCTATGGAATCATGTATATTTTCATAAGTTGACATAAACACAACATTGGTCGAGCTACTCGAATTGATGTGTATCCTTCCAATTTTCCTTCTTACAATTTTCGCTCCAATAACCATTACATCCTCATGACGTCCAACCATTTTTCTCAAATCATCATCATCGAGAAGAATAAAATATAACGGGATATTCCCCAAAAGAAATGTTCATATTCCACCAACCAGTTGCGTCGTTAGACTCATAATATGCCCTTTTTCAGAGCATTTAGTGTTTCCAGTCATTGTATCCCCTCCAAAAATTGCCAACGACTCAAACTATTCATACAAACTTTTAACCTTACTCAACGGTCTTCACTCATTGACTACCAGTTTAACCCTCCGATCTAGATTGGGATCAATGTACTCTTAGATACATCAAACCCATCAATAGGCTCATCTATCACCATCGTATTTTCTTGCTTGGAAGCCATATTGATTTTCTGTATTTTTGCCGATTTACATTCGGAACATGTTGGGACCCTACCTGTTTTTTTACCAAAGGTTATAAATTTTCCATATTCAATTAATGTTTGAATATCCTTAAGAAACTATGAAATGTATTGTATCATGCCCGGTATCATTGTGGTACTTACAAAACCTTTTAGTCTTTCAAAAATTGTTACAACATTCTTTATGAATTCAGCAGAATAATCTGGTCAAACCCACTTGTTTGATTTATCTCTCTACTGCACATCTTGAGAACTTCGCTGCTGATAACCCAAAATATGTGGTTGTTGATAACCTGGAACATGTGGTTACTCATAATCCGAAGCCGTTAGTTGATAATCTCCCAATCGTGGAGGTAAAATATTTGGAGTTCTGGATCGGAGAGGAGCCTGCCATTGATAAACCTGATTATTCGAGGTAATACCTTGTTTGCGTAGACTCTGAAATGAAACTTCCCCTCTTTGGTTCATTAACATTAATCAGTTCTACCATTTGAGTCATTAAATTCCCAAAAGTAATTTCTTTCCTCCTTGTTGTTTTAGTAGCCAGGTTCCCAAGGAGTAGCCCTTGTCTGTAAGCAGCATATGCAACTTGTTCGTTCAAAGTCGTTCAACCCAGTCTAAAAGACCAAACGCTTTGTATAATGCTCCTTGTTGTTTTCATTGAATTATAGTATATATATTCGCCGGCATGTCTTTACTCCGTACAAATTATCGTCTAAAAGTTGTATAAAACATACCAAAATTGGTAATAGTACTCTGCGAAGTCTGGTTATACCACTTTAAAGCAGTTTCCTTAAAGATAAGTGAGAAAGCTCTACATAATAGTTTATTATCATCATCAAAATTCATCATGTAGTTTTTAAAATGTTTGATGTGATCGTCGAGATCTTGCGTTCCATCAAAATTATCTACCTTTGTAATGTCAACACATTTTGGAAGTGCAATAGAACGGTCTGCGACATAAAATTAATATATCATCCAATCCATTTCCCTACATGTATTGATTCTCACCTACGCCATCGCTTGCAATAACATAAAACCCTTATTGTGAAGGGTTCATGAACTGGTTATTAATTTGAGGCTTGGTTTCCTAAAATAATTTCGAGGGGCTAAAACTTCTGCTTGGGGCATCTTGGGACCACTATATCCTTTCGCAACTCATATTGACTCAGGTTTCTTCAACTTATACTATTTCTTGTACATGTACTCCATTCGGTAACCCTTTCCTCGACTAACACGCTTGTTCGTTTAGTGCATATCGTTAAATACCTCATTTTCCTATGATCATAAATTATTTTGGGAGATTGAGAATGTCCTTCTGAATTCGAAATAGGTGACCACTAAATTCAAATAAACCATATCTATGTTTTTATTTTATTTCCCTCTTTGAAGAACGGTAGCTATGATGTACTTGAAACTGAACTTCTAGGTGATTCTCTTTGTCTCGTAAAGTTTCAAACTTGGTATCATCATCGCCTTTGATTAAAAAAAATTCATCGCTTACCCTTTAAATTTTGGATTGAACCCTCCCTGGTTGAAACAATACAGACTGTTTTTTCTGAGCATGTGACTATTTAACTTAGCGATTTGTTCCAATAACTAATTTTTATTATCATTCAAAGTTAACTGATTCCGATGTTCTTCCAACTACAGCTCGGTTAGAGCTTCCAATTGTCCATAATTCGCTTCTAGTACTCCTCCATCTACAAATACTGTCGGATTTTCTTGCATTTCAGAATGCATATCTCGTTCTAATTCGAATGCATATTTTCAAAAAATAAATTATGATTTTAGATTTGATATATGGGTACCAATGTACCTCCAAGTGCGGTCACCATTGATTGCCTCCAGAAATACTTGAGTGATATATTAAGTAATCGTTCGAAGATATTTTTTGGATAAAGTCATCATATTGCTACAGAGAGAAAACGAGTCAAGTGTTTTATAGACAAAAGTTGTGAAAAGTAAAAGTCAAGATAAAGATTGATTTTTATTCTCAATAAATATTACACTTATGTATATTAAAGATAAGTTTCTACTTTACCCACATGGGTGTTTTTTTGGATACTTCACCCCCAAATTATACGAAGTATAAACATATTTATTCATTGTTACATTTCATACCCTTTATGTTTATATTCAATTAAAATCTAAGTTACAATAGTATATATGCTATTGGATTACATTGAATGGTATTTGGTCGGATAAATACGGATCAGATAAATCTTACCCTTATCATACTCGATGCAAAATCAACCAAGTTCTATCGTAAGTCTCTTGTTACTCATTTTTCTAGAATAATACTAATATGACAAATGCCCATTACTCTTATAAAGAGGGAATATAAACTTCAATTCTCTTTTAGGTCCACATCCGCTTATTGTATCTCTCATTTTATTGTCAATGTTCTCCCAATATTTAACATCATAAATATCAATGAAAAATAAATTTGATACATTATCGTGTTCACGAGAATTCAAATTTTCAAGCATAAATACATTTTAAATATTATCATCCTCACGTAATAGATTATTATTATGACCTCATCGTATGAGGTTTATAATTCAAACTTCTAGATTGTGAAATATTAGCATCTAATTTTTTATTAAATCTATGTAAGAATTTATTTTTAGATTGAATAAACATTTTTTGTTTTTTGTTTTGTATATCGAGATGTCATTAAAAATACCTCAAAATTGTGTATGAAATAAGAGTGCCTCTTAGAAAAAAAATTGAAAAAAAAATACATGTTGAAAAAAAAAATCGATTAAAGACTCAGACACAAATTAAACATTTAAATGGATTGAAATTAAAAATTAACAAACAAAAGAAGATTCTAAAGTTAACCTATACCTTATTTACTCTATTCCAATCAACTAGTTTTTTACGATTCATAAATAAATCTATTGCAACATCCATTTTTATTTATAAGATATTTAAAACAAATTTGTAATATAAGTTTCTTATATATATATATGTGAAAACATTTTAAATTAGAAATTACTACGAATTTTTAATGGACTTAACATATCTTTGTAAAGTTTTATTATTTTTCTAGAAAAATAGAATGATGCCCAAGCGACATACAATCTTATTAGGACCTCATCTACTCCTTAAAAATATACATAAGTTTTAAGGAATAAAATTGAAAATGTAAAATTCATATAATATCATGCGTTTAGAATAAATTGGTGAATGTCATTATATTATACAACTTCACATACATACAACGATGAACCATTGTCAATCACCATCTCAATTAATCTAAACTGCGAATAATTAATCTAATCGATGACTTATATTTCCTTATCCGCCTTATATATAAGTGATGTTAATTTTTTTTCATTTTAACTTATACAGTTTCTCTCTCTATATATAAATATTTTTATTATCAACATAATTTATAGATATCTTTCAGAATTTTGTTAATCATTTTTTTTCTAGTAATATATTTATTTCTTATTTCTACTTAATTAGATTACTTATTTAGATTTTACCGCTGGATTTCATATGATTATATATTACTCATCATCTAGTATTTATATATTAGGTAACATGCCAATCGATAAAGAATCAAGTTGTGACTTTGATAATTTAAACTACGAAAACTACTTAAATGAGGCTCACTCGCTAACTATTAGTTCGTCGGTTAATAGTTCGATAAACACTAGTAGATCAAAAGACTCATCAATGTTCCTTCATGATAATTAAGTAGATATTGATTTATTAGATACTATTCAATCAAAAAGGAATCCTCATAAATTACAAATTTCAAATGATGATAAATGAATGAATCTTATGTTTTATGACAGACCTATTACGCATAGTAACCCTTCTTCTTTTAAAGTATTTAAAGAAAATAAAATGACCTTATTAACCGAGGGATTTTATATCAAAAATTTATTTATATTGAAGATAAAATAAAAGTAGAATAAAAATATTTTTTAAATGGGGTATCGCTAATAAAATAAATATTTGCATCCCATCAACAGTTGATTTTCCTCATCTTCTTATCAACGAAGTCTATTGTTTCCATAGAAGAATATGATGAGGTATTAGGTTTTCTCTTCAGCCTAAAATACTAAAATGTTTCCAAAGATATAAACTACGTCCGAAACAGTTCACTACATATAGCGGGCGGACACTTACTAGTGTTATTGTCACGTATTTATTGATAGAATAACCTCAACTTTTCCAATATTACGCCCGAAGAAAACAGAGTCTCTGGATCCCCTTTCTACTATTTCACCACTTCGAAAGATAAAGTCATTGTCCCCCTTCTTTCAGCAAACCATAAATTAAGAAGAAAAAAAAAATTAATTCGTTAGTGGTGATTGGAATCTGTAACATTTGATTCTTTTCGTAGAGTTTAAAGACAATAGACAAAAAGTTGATTAAATTAACATACTACCAACTTTGGTTCTTTGATTTGTTTTATAAATTCATCATATGATTATTTTTATGTTATTATAAGCTAAATAAATTTCTAAAGAATTGAAAAATGCAACTCCCGAAGCAATTTCCTCAAAAAAACTTTTAACTATTGCCCATCCTTATTGCCAAGAAAAATCTCCTAATATATTTTATCAATATAATTTATTTTCTTCCATGTTCTCGCCTGTAAAAGGTTTCTATTCAACTGAAAATTACAAAAGACTCGATGTAAATATTGAAGGTCTTGGTAAAGTATCTTATTATACTGAAGTCGTAAGTAAACTTCTTGAAGATGATTCTAATTATGGTATGGATCTTAAAATACATAAGAAACAACGAATTAGATCATCTGAAAAATAAGAAGAAGAAAAAGAAGTAAAAAAGAAAAATTACTCGTTAATCTTCTAAAAGCGTCGTACTATTGATAAATTATTGGTTAAAAAAATAAAACCAATAAAGACTCAGTATAAGAACATACTCATGCTTCAACTGATCATGTAGAAACATCAATAACACAAACTATCGTTACCGTTAGCTTGTGTAAATTCTATATTTTTGTTAACTACTTTAAATTTGAACTAATTAATTAAAAATATAATGTCTTGTTTTTACTAAATATAATTTTTTTGAATTATTTTTTGTCTTTAAATACTTATATATTTTGTAGCTCAATGTTTAAGAAACCATTCATCGAATGTTTCCAGCGCTGACTATTTCCTTTAACTCTATTAATTTTGGAAAAATTTCATTTCGACCAATTAAAGTTACATAGTGCTCCTTCAATTCATTTGATTGAATTTCGTGACGGGCCAATGAAATTACAACAAAAAATTGATGATCATGAAACGACTATTGAAAAGTTGGAAACAACTCAAAGGTGATGGTTGGAAGAAAACTATATTTTGACAATATATTAAACTCAAAGGATGACAAAATTAACATACTTCAAGCTGTCCAAGGCTAATTAAAACAAGATATCAGCAAACTCAAATATGATATCATGATTGCAGACAAAACTAAAGAAGCTAGTGTACAATAAGTTAAAGAGAATATGGATGATGAAATGTTAAAGGAAGCTAAAAAGAAATTGATGAACACCGTCGAAATATCTTAACATCAATTCTTAAAATCAACAATCTTGAAATAATTTTCTTGCGACCATAACGGGATAGCCTTAGTGAAAATTAAGAAAGATTATACAATCCTGCTCATAACAATTTTGTCGGTACTTAAATAAAACATGTTATTAGAAACAACAACGATCTTAATGATGATGGAGACCATCATTAACATTGCTGCCAATGATTAATACTCCCCTTCCAATTATCCGCCATCATAAATACATTTTACTTTTAATTAATTATTTTAATACACTTTATCTTGTAACATTTTTTTTCTTTATTTGAAATTTCTTGCCTTCTAAAGTTCCATCTTTTCTTATGACCACTTACTTAGTATATGATATTTTGTGTGATTATTAACTTTAATCTTATAAATTCTATCTTATATTTCAACTGCACATACTTTTATAAGCAACTTAGATTCTTTATTATTAGAATATATTTATTTAATATATGAGTAGAACGATAATTACTCTTGTTAAAATACATATATACATAACTCTTTTTTATCATTTATTTTATAAGCAACTTAGATTCTTTATTATTAGAATATATTTATTTAATATATGAGTAGAACGATAATTATTTAGACCGACATGTTAAATAAACATATTCGGTCATTATTTTAAGGAAGTCCAAATTATAAATAATTGATTTAATTATTTAATTAACTAAATTGGACCTATGGCTGAAAATGTGTTACGGGCTTAAGTGTGGTTACTAGGGGTAATTTGGTCATTGTGATGAAGAGGGTCTATCTCAACAGTTAAGCTTGAACTAATAAATGAGGTAAATATCGAATTATCAATTTATCGGGTTATGGTTGCCGGAAACAAGTAAAATAGAATGGGCTTTACAATGTTGGGCTTCACGTTATAAAGTCTATAAATAAGGGGCTAGGTTTAGGTATTGCATCATCCTCAATCCTAAACACAAAATCTGTCATTTTCTTTAGTGTTTGGAAAATCCAAACCTTTTCTTTACTAACTCGTTCTACAGGTTTCTCAAGTTCATTACAGAATCGTTGAATGACAGAAAAGAAACAAGAATACTAGATGGATAGCTCGAGACAAACCCATGAGTCATCTTATTCTTGTTTATTTTTTGGTAAATCTAGGGAAATGGTTTTATATTTAATTTATGCGTTTTGTTGTATTAGTTTGATGCGATATCAAATATGATATAGTGAAAATATTTTAATCTCAAAAGGTAACAAAATTAACATACTTCAAGCTGCCAAAAACTAATTAAAAAAAGAAATCAGAAAACTCAAATATGATATTGTGATTGCAATAAACTCGCATGGTAAAAATGTACAGGGTTCTCATGGTTAATTTTCAACGGACTAACATGTTACTGGTGAAATTTTATTTTTTTAAAAGATTCAAAATATATAATCAATGGTTCTAGTTTTGTTCATCTTAAAAAACAAAAGCGATGATACATTCATATTTTTTTTGACCTCTGGTTTGTAAGATATAGACCTTTTAAAAAATAAAATAAAAAAAGTAAAGTAAGAAAGATAAATTTTGATTAAAAAATTAGAAGTGGTTACGTGGTTGGTGATGAAGCGTGGGTGTTTGAGGTATTATTAAAGAATTAGGTATTGATTTGGAGTTATATAGATGATTAGTAATTCATCATAAATAATAGATTGGGTATTAGATGACAATATAGTTTGTGAGTAGGTACCACTAGTAGCGTTTCTTTTTTTTAATCGGCCTTCCAAAAGGTAATAATTATTTTTCTTATGGATCCTGGGTTTTGAAAGGTTCCGAGATTAATTTAAAGTCAAATATTATCGGCCCTAGGGAAGGTTCAAGTTTGGGTTTAAATTAATCATGAGCGAGAAAATCAATTAAAATAGTCCTTGTGTTGTTTTAATTTAAAGAACATGAAATCACCACCCTAGAAGGTTTCATCGGTACTTAGGATAAATTAAATTCATCCTTGTAATTGTTTTAATTTTATGTAGGTGACCTTGGTCCTCCGAAGGGTTTCACCGATACTTAAGAATATCAAATTCTAGTTATTTTATATTTCACCGGATCTCCAGAAGGTCTCATTGGTACTTAAGAAATTAAAATAATGATCATAATATTTTTCTCAAACTCATAAAATTCCATGTTAATACGATTTTCCCTTCTACATCTATTATCGGGGAATTTTATATTTTAGATGTATTTTCGATGCTCATGCATATGTTTTAAGTCACATGTCTAGATGCTAAATGTGATTTTTTGTTGTTTGATATTCTATAACGTCTATTGGTTACAATCTTTAGGGGAATCGTCCACTCGTGTTAGCTTGTTCAGACATCAACTATAGAAGGAATATATGATGTAGTACCTGTCTATACATGACTATGATTATGCACTAAAAACTCCCAAACCATATCTCATTAGTCCGGAAAGGACATCGGAGGAAACTAAGTTAGATGAAAGATGAGAGAAGTCTAATAATTTGTGCATATACTTATTTTTACAGGGATAGCGGTAACATTGCGTGGGGCTGTCCGTAAATGTGTTACTATTTCATCGGTCTGTCTTGCGAAGGTCAAGAAAGCCTTTGCAAAAAATAAGATGGTAGAAATGAATTATTTGTTAAATGAGCTATCTACCAAAAGTTATACTGACAAAGGTGAAATCTGTGAGCATATTCTAAGAATGTCTATGATTGGTCAAAAGTTAAACGCAATCGGGTAAGACCTTCCTGAGGAATAAACAGTGAGGTTCACATTTCAATCGTTGTCGAACCGGTTTCGGTATTTCAACTCCAGTTATAACTACATGCGGGAAAAGTGGAATATACTTGAGTTGATTTCACATTCTGCACATGAGGAGGAAAATCTTACAAGAGCAGCATAAAGGTTAATGTTCTAACATCTAAAAATAGTGAAGGGCCTAAGCGTAAAGCAGATGGGAAAGGAGCGGGTCATGGTCTGGTTAAGACAAAAGTATGAGGCTCTAGACAAGTTCAAAGCTTTTAGGACCGAAGTTGAAAAACAACTCGATAAAAGCATTAAGACTATTCGATCTGACAAAGACGGTGAGTACTATGGTAGATATAACGGGACGGATGAACAGCGTCAAGGACCTTTGCTAAATACCTAGAGAAGTGTGACATAGTCGCTTATTACACATTACTGGGCTTACTCCCGCGTGAATAGTGCATCTGAGAGACAGAACCGGACACTAACAGATATGGTTAAAGCAATATAAGTTACTCATCTGCATCATTATCTCTCTGGGGGGGAAGCCATCAAATTTTCCGCTTATATACTCAACCGAGTACCCACTAAGACTACTATTAGAACCCCATATGAGCTTTGGAACAGACGTAGACTCAATTTAAAGCATATGCATGTGTGGGGTTATCCAGTTGAGGCGTGGCCTTACAAACCTCATGAAAATAAACTGGACCCAAAAACAGTTAGTTGTTTCTTCATAGGTTATTCCAAACATTCCAAGGGGTTAGGTTTTATGATTCTCTCACTAGTACAATATTTCAGACAAGAACGACCAAGTTTAGAGAGGATGTTAAGTTTGGGGAAGAATAATGGAACACGTGTTAATTTTAAGGAAGAATCCATAGAGATTCATAAAGGCTTTAATAGGGATACTCACATATTAGACGATTGAAATACAATGCCAATCATTTCGGTCCCATTGGAATAATGTAATCCTCAAATTAACATTGAAGCTCCACTTGAGGTCTCATTGGGGGCGGAAAACGAATCGACATCTCGATGTGAGACAGCCTTTTCTTTTTTAGTTGGGAATGTTGTCCACCACCGGCCCTTCTCCTTTCCGGGTCTGGTTTTTTCGCGTCGTTTTAGTCGTCGTGGTCGACGGGGAAGAAAGAAATGATGTAACCACGATATGGATATGGTCAAGGTAGAACAAGAGGAACGTCAAGGTATTCTTCCATAAGAATATCAAAGTGACATCGTTCATAATGATCAAACTCTACCTCCTCAAGGCGTGCAACAAGAGGAAATAGTGACCTTAAGAAGGTCCACGAGACAAAGAAAGAGTAATATAGGTCCAAAATTTATAATATATCTTCAAAAACATGATGAGTCATGTACTGGAATTATAGATGATCCTTCATCTTACAAACAAGCCCTGGTAAGCTCTGACTCTCGATAGTGGATTGACGCTATGAAGGAAGAGTATAAATTGATGCAGGACAATGCGATATGGGATCTTGTCCCATTACCAGAAGGGAAAAAGGAAGTTGGTTGTAATTGGGTTTACAAAACCAAACGCAATTCTCTAGGTAATATGGAAAGACATAAAGAGCTTCTTGTAGCGAAAGGTTATACTCAACGTGAAAAGGATTGATTTTAAGAAACCTTTGCTCTGGTATTGACGAATGCTTCCTTTAGAACAATCATGGTATTAGTTGCACATTTTGACCTTGAGCTCCATCAAATGGATGTGAATACCACTTTTCTCAATGGTGATATTGAGGAAACGAACTATATGGTGCAACCAGAACACTTTGTATTAAGCAGCTCAAAGAATCTGGTTTGTAAACTTAGCAAATCCATCAATGGGCTCAAACAAGCCTCTCGTCAATGGTACCACAAATTCCTTAAGGTGATAGTCAGTTATAACTTTAAGATCAACTCGGTTGAGGATTATGTGTGGTGATGGAAAAATCTAATCTGGGGTAATTCTAGAATCTTTAATTTATATGATCTTAAATTCTTGATAGAAAGTAGAGAGAGAAAGTAAGTTCTTGTATTTATTATTGAGAGAGAAAGTTCAACCCCTTTAATGCTGTTTGTTAGGCTATTTATAATTTTTTTGGATTCATTATAATGCTGTTTGTTAGGCCAATCTTATGAGCTCTCGAGCCTATAAACTTCACTAAGCATACTGCTTATTCATCGAATTTGACTATCCGGTCCAAACTTCCCCTCTAAGAAAAATCTGATCCACGTTACTGCTTAAGCCCTCCAACATAATCTAACCCTATCAACTAGCCCTCTTAGCTCTTTCCAAAGAATTTTGAGAGAGCTAAGATCATAAATTATTTCTTATCCATATTCGAAAGATATATATTAAGACCGTTTCTAATGAAATTTCACATCTTTAATATTAGAGAAGTTTTGAGACACGTGTCGAAAGGTTATTGGACCTACCAAACGGTTTTACCCTAGGTAATTGTAACTAGTACGAAAGGGAACAACGGATACATTGAATAGCCTCCTTTAATTATTAATTTCGGTTCTTTTTCTCTAGAAAAATACTCAAGTGCTTCTTCTTCCCCCTTTATAAGAGTACTAATTTTTTTACTATTTTAATTTCTAGAGAGAGAAAAAGTTTTATAGTCTTAAATATCTTCTAACTTTCAACCCGAAACTATATTTTCCTCAAAATTTGTATATTCACGTCAACAACTACTTTGATTAAAGGTGGTTGGCTCAACCTATCCGAATTGGAGGAAGAGAAAAAACAAGGAAGAATTGATGTCGGACTACCAGCTTAACCAGGCGGATTAGTCGTAGCCCAAAGTCTAGATCAAAGTACAATTTTTTCATCTGAGAAACGTCCAATTTCCTCTAAACCTATCCCCCTTGCCCAATCATCTAAATATTTTTCTCAATCATCTACATCCCATAATCAACACATTCGGTTACCTAAAATATCTTCAACAAAGAAAGTTAGTAGCCGCAAACCTCATTCAACTTTCATAGCTATGGGGTATGGTGCTGGTGAAAGCTCTTCTCGCAGAATCACCAGGCTTTCTTAATCCAAAGCCAAAACTCCATTGGTCAAGAAAACTGAAATATCTACTAAATTTCTCATCGACACCAATCCCTTAGGGATGAATCCTCCTTTGGAAGACTCTACTACCACAGTGCTTCCTTCCCAGCCTACTTCAGACCCAAATTCATCAACTCTATCTGTTGAGCCCTCTTGATTCGAGAAAGAGGATCCCGGTGTAGAATCTAGCGATCATTTGGATCGACGACCATATGTGACGGAAGAGAAAATGGATGAGCGTGGGAAAGGTACCCCCTTGAAGACGTCAGGTCAAACTGGTGATACTCCTAATGTGGTTCGGGAAGAAAGGGAAAAAATCAAACTGCCAGAATCCAAACCACTTCTTGAGTGCCTTGTTAGGTGAGTTGGGCCTAATTTTCCTAAATTAAGTGTCGAATAATTTTTGGCCCTTCAATCATATATATATATATATATATATATATATTAACACAACTGAACTCGATCGGGTTCGGAAAAATAAGGTTTTTCAGAATCAATCAAAGTGAGGATTCTTATTCCTGAGGAAACTCCAATGGATTTTAAGGCAAGAGAACTGGTGGTGTATACCGAAGTACTTAATTGGGGTCTTACGTTTCCCTTGGACCTAAAAGTAGTGATATATTCTCACTTGGTAAAGTTATTCCCTAACCAACTAAGCCCAAATGTCTAGTTCATACAATTTGCTAGCATCATAGCTTTGAAGCAATCGAAAATCCGGATGCTAATGAAACAGTCTGTTGCTATAGCAGGTTTATGCCAAATGGTCATATCCCTTTTTATTACTTCAATATGGGGAATGACTATAAAGTTGTTGACGATTTGTTGGAAGATGACAAGCCTTGGAAGACTAAATTCCTCTTTATTAGTGGTTCCTGAGAAAATGACAAGAAGATTACATCTAAGAGAAACTCGAGCTTGTTTACAAGATATTGGAAAGCTCAGGTAAATGTCTTCTAAATGTATTTAGTTATATTCTGATATCATTGGCTTTCTCATCAAATTTTGTACAGTGTTCTCAAAGTTGTTTTCATAATATCTGAAAGAAGGGAAAAAACTTTCATAAAACTATATCAGTGGGATACTGAAAAATGGTCAACTGGATTTCACAATTTTTTACCCCGAGAAACATGGTGAGAGCCTATCTGTCGAGAACGAATCTGATTTAGGAGCTTTCGTGGGAAAATTACCACTCCCCCCATCCTTTGTTATCTTTAAAAGGACCGTGGAAGCTGCTGGTAAACTTTATTTACCAGCAAAGAATAGGGCTCCCAGTCATCTTGATAAGATTAAGAAGAAGAAGAAGAAGATATATGGTTCATTTCAATTTTTTCCCAAACTAGGGAGTACGGACCTCCAGACGAAGTTGATGCAGATCCGTTAGAGGTTGTTGCAGCTACTGTTGATGAGGCTCAAGAGCCATCAAACTCTTTAGAAATATAGAAAAAGAAATGCCAAAAGAGGAATAAAAGGGCAGTGACAAGAGAGAAGGAAGAAGAAGAAATGCCATTTGTTTAGAGATCATACTCCGATCCAAAGTTCTTCTTTCTATCACTCCCACAGAGATTTCTCCTCAAGAAGAAACATGTTTTATCTTGCTTCCCCAGTATTTCCTACTATCGACCAGCCATCTTTCGAAGGTGATGACCAATTGGATGACAGAGGAAATTTTAACTTTGAGTATTTTGACAACGTTTTCCAATCATCTACTATCGTTGCCAATGTTACAACACATGATGGATAGTCCTTCAAAGTGTCTAGGGAACATGATGCATTGGGGTATGCGGTCATAAGCTATGTGAGGCCAATAGTTGGCTTAGAGAGACATGTGAGATCTCAAGTTAAAGATATTGCTTCACTCACAATTGAAAATCAAAGTTTGAAAGATTTTATCATGATAGAGCAAGGCAAGTTGAGAATTTGGGTAAAGAGAAAAAGACTCTTAATGATGAGTTAGTTCAAGCTAACTCTAATTAGGAAAAACTGCAAACTAGTTATAGTTATCTGCAATCATATACTTCCAAAGAAATCAATTTCTTAAAGGATCAACAAAAAAGATAGAGATACCATTTACCATTTATCCGAAGAGAATAAAAAGTTAGAAGATCTTTCTTAAGAAGAAAGATGATGAAACTGTTCAGGATATAGCTACTCCCATGGACGCATATGCCAATGCAGTATTGGATATGGTTTCATGAAACCTTTCCCAAACGGTCTCTTGGGGATCTATTGAAGTTTGTTCCATATGAGAAAACTTATTTCCATACTATGAGTTTGGGTGATAAACTATGTGTTTCTTTATATGAAGATTCGGACGATGATCATCTAGGAAAAGAAGATGAAGAAAACAAAAGGAGAGGAAATATGAGAGAAGAAAACCGAAGGGAACGAGCCATAAGGTTAACAATTTTTATGTGTCTGTGTATTTGTATTGAAGTAATTGATATATACAAGGCGTTTTGTTCTATTTTGATTCGAATTTGATGTGACTTTTCTTGTGTAAGTCCTTGGGATATACAAGGCATTTTGCAGTTTGGGACCGGATTTTTATACTTCAAAGATATCCTTACTTTATTCCACCTTATGTCCCACTAAATATTCTTCCTTCCCTTAATATCTTATCCTAACTAAGTATTTTTATGTTTAATAATCCAGACCATTTAAACCAAAGTAACGAACTTTGATCTGATCAAGCCACTCGAAGGTAATGCATTCGAAGGAATACAAAATTTTAAACACAATCCATTTGAAGGTATACAAAGTTTTAAACACAACCATTCAAAGGTAATCCATTCGAAAGTAATCCATCCAAAGGCAACAAAACTTTAATCACAAGCCATTCGAAAGTAATCCATTCAAAGGAAACATAAATTTAGTCCAACCAAGTATAATAAAGACACTCTTAAAGATAAAAAACTCTTCCCGCACTACCAGGGTAGGAGAGAGTATGCCCCCTAATATTTACATTGAACTAGAGAAAAGTAAATATTTACAAGATAAGTTTATTCTAAGTATAACCTTAAGTGTTTAACATTCCAAAAGTGCTTCAGAAGGTTGTCTTCTTTGTCTAAAAGCTTGTATGTTCCTTGTTTAAGCTTCTCATATACGATCTATGGTCCTTCCCAGTTTGGAGCCAACTTTCCAAACTTATTTTCCCTCGTATGTAAGAATACTTTTCTTAGAAATATATCTCCAACTTGAAAATATCTTCTTCTTACTTTAGATACAAACCCGCTCCTCATCAAGCCTTGCTAATGCACAGTTCTCGGATGAGCTTTGACTCTCATCAATCAAATCCAATTGAGTCCTTACTTCCATCTTATTATCTTCTTTGAAATAATTCTCAATTCTGAAAGAATGAAGAGTAGCTTCCATATGTGTAATTACATCTATTTCATAAACTAAAGCGATTGAAGACTCGGGATTGGCTATGTGAGGAGTAGTTCGATGAACCCATAATATTTTTTTTGTAAATAACTTGGCCATTTCCCTGATGCTCCTTACAAATTATTTTTCAGAACCATTAAAATCATTTGGTTTTCCACCTCAACTTGTCTATTAGCTTTAGGATGAAAAGGATAGGAGAAACAATGTTGGATCCCTCTTGATGTGAAAAATACTTTCATATCTTTTTTGTCAAATTGAGGACCATTATCTGTCATGATGTGTTTGAGAATACCAAATCGGCAGCATATGATAGAGAGAACAAACTTTATCACTATTTTAGATGTTGTCCTAGATTAGGGTGCAACTTTTACCTACTGATAGAAATAGTCTATTGCCAAAATTATAGTGCGACAACCCCCGTAAGCCATCAGAAGAGGTCCCACTAGATCAAGTTCTAATCTATCAAATTATATTGCTTCGGATACAATTTCCATGGGGACTGTTGGTACATGGATTGCATTTTCATACCTTTGACAAGGATCACATCTTCTCACGAAGCCTTTAGAATCTGCCATAATAGAAGGCCAATAATATAATGCTAACAAGACTCTCCCAATTAAAGCTTTATAGCCACAATATGTCGATCATTCCCCATCATGTAGTTTTGATAGAACACTTTAAGATTTATTGGATACGAGGGAATGCAAAAAAGTTCTGCTGAAGTATTTTTTTTATGAAGAACCATCGTTATCACGAGAATTCCATGAGCTTTTCATTTTAGCTTTTTGGTAGAAGTTTTGTCTTAAGGTAAAAGTCCACTACTGATAAAGTCTTGGATTTCACTTCTCAAATCTCGAGAAGTCATGGTAAATACATGTAAATTCTCTCCCAAATCACTTTTTATTTCTAAATTGGTTACTATGAAAGGACATTCTAGTACAAAGATACAAAGATATGCTTTAGAATAAGTTATAGTGGTTAGGGATTCAGCCACTAAATTTTCCGATCTTGGGACATACTCATATTTAACTTGGTTGAAAATGGTTGAGATCTCTTTTAATACCTTTAGATACTTTATCAAATGATCTCTCCTTGTTTCCGATTGGCTTTGTACTTGATAAATGACTAACTGTGAATCGTTCAATAACCGAACTCTTTTGGCACCACATGTTTGAGCCAATCTCAATCCTGTTATGGGTGCTTCGTATTCAGACTCATTGTTAGATGCTCTGAAACTGAAAATTATTGCCTGATATATTGAATCCCGGAAGAGGGAAATAACGAAGATAGAAGCTCCACATCCCATAGTACTAGTCCCACCATCAGTTTGGATCACCCATTCCTTCACAAGTTTACTAGTTAGAGCCTCTTCACGAGGCCTCTGGGTAAGAAATCGGCCACATCTTGAGTTTTGATTGCAATTCGGGATGGAAAGTAAATATCAGAATCCCTTAGCTCAACTGATTACTTGGACATTCGCCTTGATGTATCCGCTTTCTCTAACACATTCTTCAAGGAAAAATAAGTTTGTACGGTGATAAAGTGTGCTTGAAAATAAGGCCTCATTTTTCTGGGTTCTATCACCAAAACCAAGGCTATTTTTTCCAACTTCAAGTATATTTTCTCAATTTCTAACAAACTTTTGATTATATAATAAACAAGATGGGGATAATTATCAACTTATCATACCAATAATGCACTCACAACATACTCTGATACTGCTAGATACATGAAAAGTCTTTCCCTGTCTATATGTTTAAATAATGTTTTAGGTGAAGATAGGTGTTTCTTGATTTCAAAGAAATTTTGGTCCCAATTGGGGGACCAATTGAAGTCTTTGGAATTTCTCCAGACTTGGAAAAATTGAGCACATTTGTATGATGACCTGGAAATAAACCTATTTAATGCTGCCAATTTTCCAGGTCAAATATGAACTTATTAAGTATTCTCAGGTGGATCCATGGCTAACAGAGTATTCAACTGATCTGGATCAGCTTGAATTCCTTTCTCACTTTAATGTAACCTATAATTTCCTGGATCGGACACTAAAGGTACATTTTTCAGGATTTAGTTTCAAGTCGATGGCTTCCAAGTTGGAAAAAGTTTCTTGGAGGCGGGATATATGACCCTCATGTTTAGAGCTCTTAACCATCACATCATCGATATATACTTCTACATTTCTGTCGATCTGGTTGGAAAATGCCTTGTTAACAAGTCGTTGATAAGTGGATAATTACACTTTATGGTACTCCAGTCATATCCTCATTGCACAATGCAAACACATGTAGATTATTAGATAAAAAAGACCATAATTTTTCCTTCAACTCTAAGGGTAGTTTAGATCCGAATCTAACACTTTTCCCTTTTACCAAATAATGAACTTCAACTTCTTCAAATGGAATCACAACACTACGAGCCTCATTTGGATCATCTATTTCATTTTACCTAATAGATGATCCGATCACCACTGCATCTGCATGTGGACCTGCTATGTTTCTCATGTCATCTTCATAAAAAACTATGTAAGGAGCAGGGTTTTCGTAGAGGTGCGTAGAAATTTTCCCTTCTAATTGTGTGATCAAACTGACCATATGTATTTTTCTAGAGCAACTTAAAGGTGCAGTCACGGTATCTTCTTCAAAAATGGTCAAAGAATCAAAGTAGTTACACATATCGCATAATGTTGCCGTTCTTTTTATTATCATCCCAACCTGATTCTGATCTGGATCCGCGTCTAACTATTCCAAATCCAGATTAAAATATTCCACAATTACCATAGCATTCTCTTGTCTAGGTACCTCAATACTTTGACTAGGAACATTTGGTGTTGTAACTTCTGATATACTTGCACTCGGCTAGGTACACGTGTTAACTATCTGGTTGCCCCCCTGTTTTTTAACAAAGGCTGACAACTTCCCATTTGCAATCAAAGTTTGCACTTTATGATTTACAACAATTCAATCTTGTGTATCATGGCCTACATCATTGTGGTATATGCAAAAATGGGTTTTTTTATTCTCTCTAGAGGATTAGATTGTCGTTGGCCTTCAGAAATGCACAACATTCTTGGTTTTATCATATATGGTGGCTACATTCTCATGAAATTATGCAAACCATTCAGGTTGGACCCATTGATTCCTCATAGGTCTAGAATGTTGGCCCTAATTCGTTTGAATTTTTCTAGACCGATGCGAACCTTGTCTGGAATCCTTAGACCAATAACTGATTGTAGCTTGGTATTGAGTACTGGCTTGTGGGACACACATTGTAGGGGAAAACCTATTATGGTGCGGTCCTCTAAACTTCTTGGTCTCTTTCTTTGTGATTTGTTTTCCGACCTGATTTAGTAATCTTTCCCATGTGATGGTTTTTTTCCGAGTTACTGAATCACCCAACTCGTCAGGCATTAACTCTTTCCTTAAAGAAGTGATAGCTACCTGCTCAAAAGAATCAGGCAATCCATTCTTTGTGCTCACAAAATGGCTAATGTAGTCTTTTAAAGAATTAATTTGCTCTCGTACACAATGGATAATAATATAATTGTTCTCTTTTATCTCTTTACTTCCCACAAATTTCCTTTGGAAATCCATCTAGAACATATCAAAGTTTTTAATAGATCTCCGTGGTAAACCGTTATACCATTTTAATGCACTAACTTTGAAAGTTTACGAGAAGCCCCAATATAATAGTTTATCATCAGCATAAAAATTCATTATGAATTTTTTGAATTATTCGAGATGATTATCGGGATCTTTGCTTCCATCATATTTCTATATTTTAGAGCTATCAAATCGTCTTGTAGATGGTCAGAGAGAATCCTTAAAGACAAAGGTGATTTCCTCTAGTTGTGACTTAGGTTGAACATATGATCCTCATCGGGAGTGGCAAAGATACATAGTTTGAACTAGATAGCAAATTGATCACTCAAAAAATGATCAATACCGTAATCTGCTGATCCCTTAAATTTGCCTTGATTTTTCTTCTTTTTTCATTTTCTTTTTCTATCCCTTTTCTTATAATACTTTTTAGAAAATTTCTCTTTCTTCTTCTGATGATCACGATCACTACTTGATGAGGAAAAATAGATATCTGATTCAGACTCTATGGTTGAGTTACCCACAGAATCTGATGTACTCAACACTCGCTTAGTCTGATGTACCTTTTTGGCTCATTTACAAGCTTTTGGAGAGACAAATCATTTTCATCATGTGGGATATTGTTATTAGGATCACTGGAACAAAGACCCCCCAAGGGAGTCTTCCCTTTTAAATCTATTTCAGCCTGCTTTTGGGCTTTCAACGCTTCAAGTTCTACTCTCAGTTGATCACGATCTTCTTGCATCTACCGATCGTTTTCTGTATTGTGATTTACATGATATGTGTCAGTGTGCTCATCACCATCTTTTACACCCCTCATTCCCAATAGGGGGATTGACTTGGATGTCATAATTTATGCCTCAACAAGATCCAAAGTACTAATGTTATAATAGATTTTGAATAAAGATATTTGGGCACCTCACGCTCCCACTGTGGTCGCCAATCTGGTGATGGAAAACTCTTATTCGGGGGTAATTATGGAAGATATTTAATTTATATGATCTTAAATTTTTAATATAAAGTAGAGAGAGTAACAAGGTGCTTGTAGTTATTATTGAGAGAAAAATGTTCAACCCATTAAATGTTGTTTGTTAAGTTATTTATACTTTTTTTTGGATCCATGGGCTTTTCGTATCGCATGAAAGGTTTGGGCCAATCTTATGAGCTGTCAAGCCCATAAAAAATATACTACGCACATAGATGAACCACTAAGCACACTGTTTATTCATCAAATTTAACTATCAGGTCTGAACTGCCGCTCGAAGCATAATCTGATCCACTGTATTGCTTAGGCTTTCCAACATAATCCAACTCTATCAATGTGTATTAAACGTTTGGTGGGATTAATTTCATATTTCTTATATTATATGTTGATGACCTATTATCTGCCTCAAATAAAAAAAATTACACAGTATAAAGAGATTTCTATTAGACAATTTGATATGAAGGATCTCGGTAATGCCAATTTTGTATTAGGAATCCATATACATCGAAATCACTCTCGTGGTATTCTAGGATTATTACAAAAAACATACATTAAAAGTGTGTTACAACGTTACATATTTTTAGATTTCAAACCATTAAGTACCCATATAGCAAAGGATGACAGACTTGGTATGGGTCAATGTCCAAAGACAAATCTTGAGATTGAGGAAATGAAAATGGTCCCTTAGGCTTTGGCAGTTGGGATTTTAATGTATGCTCAATTTTTCACTAGGTCGTACATTATATTTGATGTAAGTATGTTGGGGAGATATGTTAGCAACCTAGATATGGATCACTGGAAGGGAATTAAAATAGTATTACGGTACCTACAACGAAAAAAAGGGGTACATGGTGACATATGAGAAATCGGATAAACTGGAGATCATTGGGTATTCTGACTCAGGTTTTGGTGGATGCATAGATACACTATAGAGAACGTCTAGAAACATATTCTTATTGGTTGGAGGTGTAAAATCCTGGAAAAATGTAAAGTAAACACTTATTACATCATCTAGCATGGTGAAAGAATTTGTTGCGTGCTTCGAGGCATTGAACCGGTAACTGTGGCTGCAGAATTCCGTAGTGCAATACTTTAACAGTAATAAGAACTTGTCCAGTTCCAAATATATAGACATGTAGTTCTTGTCGGTTAAAGAGATAGTGTAGATGGGTCAGATAAATATAGAGCACATCAGCACAAATTTCATGATAGTAGATCCTCTAATAAATGTGGTTTTACCTAAAGTTTTTTAGAGACACACCATTTGTATAGGTGTAATTGATCTAGAGGATTGTTAGTTTCAATAGGAGAGTTTGTAATAGGATCTGATGTTATATTTTGTAATACTGTGCAAATTAAGGGTTATTGCAATATATATATATACTTGGAAATATTTATTGATATCTGTACTGTATTTGATCTCTAAAGGTATGAAGCATATATGATACAGAAATTTATGGATAATGGTAATGCTATTATTGTTGCATCGTATTGTTCACATTATGAGAAAAAGGTCTTTAGTCATTTATTATTGTCAGTCATGTACGGGGTTGTTTCGTGTACCCATTGACAATGAATACATGGATCCTATTATACATGTAATCGAGTTAATTATTTAATTAACTAAATTGAACCTATGGGTGAATAGGTGTTATGGGCTCAAGTGTGGTAACCGGGTTGAATTTGGGCACTGTAATGAAGATGGCATAAATCTCAACACATAAGCCTAAACTAATAAATCAGGGAAATATATTGAATTACCAATTTATCAGGTTATGGTCCCCGGAAACAAGGAAGTAACATACGATGGTTTGTAATTTTGGGCTTCACATTGTAAAGTCTATAAATAAGGGGCTTGGTTTAGGTATTTCATCATCCTAAATCCTAAATCCTAAATACAAAATCTGTCGCTTCCTTAAGTGTCTAGAAAAGCAAAACCTTTTCTTTACTAACTCTTTATGCAGGAGTTCATCTACAGAATCGTTGAAGAACGGAAAAGGAACAAGAATATTAGATGGATAGCTGCAGGAAAACCCGTGAATCAACTTATTCTTGTTTATTATTAGGTGAATCTAGAAAAGGGTTTATATTTAATTTTCTGTATTTTGTTATATTTGTTTGATGCGATAACAAAATCAAATATTACTACTGGTATCAGAGCCAGTAAAACCCGTCTTTGGATTCGATAGAATAATCGAACTGTATGTTGATATATATTGATGCATGTTTTTCTTCACTGTAAAGAATCTATGTCATTGAGATTATGTGTTGATTGAGCTAGTTATGACATGGATTTAGAAACTATATGAAAAGCATGTTTATGTGATTTATTCGTATTGAAAATCATGTTTCTATGATTTTTCATGTTTAATATAAATAAATTATATTTTTATTAGTTTGATTTTTTTCCGATTAAATTAGAGTTTATTGTTGTTTGGAATTTTTTCTCCCAAAATTAGCATCAAATTAATCCCAATATAACGAATAAAATCAAAATTAGTTGAACAACAACTCGAAGTCTATCAAGCTGTGTTTATCACTGTGGCCTCTGATGCTATAAAATGATTTATGATACTAAAAAATCAATATTCTTAATAAAAGATGCTATAAAATGATTTATAGAACTAAAAAATCAATATTTAAAAAAAACATTATATTAATCGTTTATGGATACAAAATCAATTTATAACCATATACACAAAAACCAATTAAATAAGAGAATCAATAATAGATCAACAAATACATATATTTTTAATCACCGTTTTAAAAACCAATTTAACCGCGTATAAATGGGTCTAAGGATAATTTCCTTAACAATACTTAATATGGTATAAAAAGTATGGTTTTACTATCAGCAGCGGAAACAATAGTCATGTGTTTTACGAAATCGATGTATATGTTATGGAACTTGATATTTTGGACTCTAAATCGTTTTTTTCATCTTTTCGAGGCGGAAAAATAGTTTTTATTAATATAGTTGTAACATTTTTCTAAGAATGCAATAGCTTAAATATATTTTTATAACAATTCTCCCGTTTTATATTTAAAAGTTATTGTTTTTATATTTTATTATTTATTGGTGTGATATTCATTTTTGATTAAGCATCAACCCAATTGATGGTTGGATTTTTCTTTCTATAATGAAAATCATAAAGATAGTTATACTTTAATATTTAAGATAAAACTATAATTTTTCAATTCAAATATCATAAATACATTAAATTAAAACTATAATATCGTTTTTAAAAGTAAATTACAATAGAAACTTTATTGTTTAACTCGTCTCAAATACACATTATATTTAAAAACCTTAAAGTTTCAATTTGTCACAATACAAACGCCACATTATATAATAATAATAAAACTTGCCTCCAAGAGGGTAGCCGAGTTGGTTGAGTATGACATTCTTATAACCAAAAGGTCATGAGTTCGAGTCCCTCTACATACGCTTTCTCGGTTGAGCCTATCACCTTGTGTGGTTTACCTTCTGGCGTTGGTTTGCAGGCTATCGCGTCAGACTGAGGGTTTACCCTGTGCGCACTCATTGCACTCTGAGTAGCGGCTGCGGGTTCCCTCCGGAAAAAATAAAATAAAACTTAAATTTGAAAACTAAAAGCATAAAAAACTACACTATTGATGCTAAAATAATAATAAAAATTAACATTAAAGCTTTTTATTTATGAAAAAATATGTATTCACACGTTAACAAAAAGAAATTGATTTTAATAGATTGAAAAGCTTATATGGAAGCAAATAAAAATTCCAAGAATTTTTCGTCAGAATTTAAAATATATTATTTAAACTGAGATTTAAAAATAGAACTTATCAACTGTTATTGATTGTTGTATTTTTTTAACTAAACAAATAGTAATAAAATAATTAGAAAAAGTAAATTTTTTATTTTGGATTTAATAATTATAAAAAAAGTACCAAAGTATAAAAACCATATCTTCAAGTTTTTATAGTAGAAACTAAGTCCAGATGTAATAAAATCGGAATTATAGGATGGTATTTTGAGATTTTACTTTAATTATATTCCAAAATTTATTGTGGTTTATCTCATATTACAGCTAATGTAATTAATTATTAAAACTTTATAACGGCTTACAAATAAGATTATAAATAGTCGAGCGTTTTCCTAACTTTTCCATCCACTCTATATCTACATACTAGCAAGAAAAGTGACAACACAAAAATATCATGAAATCATCCATCAAGTTAATCTTTTTACTTGCATTTTTAGTTTTCGCCGTGGTTGGTATGTTTCTTCTCTCACTGATCCTATTTCCTTCTGCATAGAGTTGGGCCAACTTATTACTATGATTACAACCATATATGAAATAGTACATTTTAACTTCAATTTTATTGCAGGTTTGGAGGCGAAACCTAGTTTTGATGTGAACAGAGGACCCGTGATTTCGAATTTTTGTGGATCTGATGCAGATTGTACCGAGACTGGTACTCCTGCTTGTAAGAATTGCGACAGTCGGGACGGAGTCTGCCATTGTATTAACAATAGGTGTACCTGTGTGATATAATACTTTCGATGCTGGAGTAAAATATTTATACAATGTATGGTATCAATAAGTTGTAATTTTCTTTTATAATATAGTTATTGATGATGATAATAATATTATATTTTTATTTTAATAGATTATAATTTTATAGTTTTAGAATATATATGTTTAATGATTAAACTTTTTATTTTAAATCATCGAATAGGACAGGATTTGTTGATAATTGTTTTCAGTATTCAGAATATTATAAGCGGCGATACTTGCACCTATTTTACTCTTAATACAAAAGGAAGGTGAATGGCTTAGTAGTAGTAGTGTTGATACAACCTGCATAGATGCATAAGAGCATCCCAACAGATACTCTATTTCACAGTTATTTAAAAAAATACCTATTAGAGCATCCCCAACAGATACTCTATTTAACAGTTAATAGTAAATTTAGCTATTATTTATTAAAAATTAGTTTCCAACAGATAGTCTAAACCAATAGCTATATTTAATTACTTTATTTTCGCTCTTTATATTTATCGAGGCGGTTACCCACTCTTTATAATTTTCCTTGTTTTTCTCACATTAGCTAACAAATAAAATAACTACCATAATATTAGCGTATCTGTTGTAAAAAGTGATAATCTAAAATTATAGAGTAGTAAAATCCTCTCCATATTTATCTAAAATATAAAGAGACTGTTGGGGATGCTCTTATCTTTAAAAAAACGCTTTCCAACGGTTAATCTAAAACGTAGTCTAAATTTACAGATTTTATTTTGATAATCTATATTTACCTAGGCGGTTACACAATCTGTATATTTTTTCCTTATTTTTCTCATCACTTTACAAAACTAAAAAACTAACTTAATTATAGATTAGATGTTGTATTATTTAGTAATCTAAAATTATAAAGTGTCATAATTTAATCTATATTTAGCTAAATTATAGACTAGCTGTTGGGGATGCTCTAAGAGTTCAAATAAGCACTACCGCTATTTATTTATTTATTTTAAAATTTTATTTTTTTATTCGATTTGTTTGTTTTTCTCATAACGTACAAATCGAACAATGAACGATTAACGGCTATTTAGAGAGAGAAACTCTCTTCTCTTTCTAAAGAATTTTCAAACCTTTCCGTCATTGTTATCTTCCACTTTCCTTCCCAAAAGCTCCATTGTTTTCTACCATTTGGTTTTCAAACCTCCTCTTTCAAGCCATAAGGCTTGAAAGAGGAGAAATCTTCTTCTACTCGTGTGTTTATTTCTACATTTTTCAGGCGTCTTTCTTCATGCCGGAATGGTTTGCCCTATTAATCCGGCACGCGAAGATAACCGTCGTTCAACCGTCAACCATCAACATAGCGTCTACCATTTCCCTAGACGATCTCCTCTGCAACTCCGCTCTTGTTATCGGAGTTAAGATCCAGTCCGCTGGCCTGACTCATTCTCTTTTACAGATCTTTTTTGTGGCTTTTTTCCGGCAGAGCATTTATGCCATTCGCGATGGCCTTTTGTCGACGATTTCGGCACTGTCTGTATGGTCTACGATTGTGGGAGGAGCTTCACCAGAAACATGTTGCTTGGAGAACATCGAGATCCCAATTACGATGAAGTCACGCGAGTCTGGGAACCACCGTGAAAGGACCTCCGATCTTGACGCCTCTATGTCGATTCCCACCTGCAAGTTCGATCAGTTCCCGATTTGCACCAGGGTGTTTCAGGTCAGACAATCTCTGTCGTCCAAATTCTTGATGACGAGGTATGCAGCGAACTTCGGTGGGATCCCGTCCTCGGTTAATCGAAGGTGTACTGGAAATCCGGGCAGCACCATCAAAGTTATTAAGTTACTTGCACCGATCGTCTGTCGTTTAACCTCGCAATCGTCGTCAGATGCGGCACAAATCTATTTTGTGGCTTCTATCGACAGAGCACCTATGCCATTGGCGATGTGTTTTTGTCGACCGTCGGATGCGGCACAGGTCCCTCTTTGCTGGCAAACATTCTGAAGGAATGGAATCGTCCCAGCCTCGTCAGAGCTCTCTTATCGCCGACCATATCGACCACCGGTGGTTCCATCTCTTCGAATCGGCTCGAGAGAGAGCTTCGAGGTGAAAACCCTAACCTTCAATCTTCTGGATCGATATCGGCAGTCATCTCTAAGGGGCTGGGTCCATCCGGTGCGATTTCCACCGGTCCTAAAGCAACCAGTGGTTCCACCTCTTCAAAACGGCTCGAGAGAGAGCTTAGAGAAGATAACCCTCTCTTTCTATCACCTCGATCGATATCAGAAGACATCTCAACGGGTTTGGTACCATTAGGTGCGACGTCCACTGGTTCAAGAACAGATCTTCATGCTGGGCCGATCACAAGCCCAGTATCGTTGGGGCTTAACAGATCAGTATATCGAGCGGGTCCTCTCATCGGGCTGGTCTTAAGCCCAGAAAATCTGAGCAGTCCAAAGACTCGAGTCAAGCCAAGAAGGGTATTCCAGTGGGCCGGATTTCAAAAGTAATCGGGCCCACACGAATTCTGTTTATTACTAAACCGGGCCCAAATAAGAGCAAAAGATTATTAGGAGGGGGTAAAATGGGTGCCCACCACTCTATTATCCGAAATTTCGGAAATGCGGGAAAAGGCCCGAAATGAAGAAAATTCAAGTTGGCCTATGCAAATCCTCCCTCCCTTAATTCGCAAATGGACTTTTTTAGAGGTATAATCCCCCGAAGGGATCAGCGACTAACTCACTGTAAGTTTTTCTTATGAATATTGCATCATGGAATGTGAGAGGTCTAAATGACCCGATTAGACAAAAAGACGTTGGCGATTTTATTTTTAGTAATCATATCTCTTTGATTGTCTTGGTAGAAACTAAAGTCCAAATACACAAAGTAGACTTCATCCTTAGACAAATGACCCCCTATTGGCATGTTATAGCTAACCACTCAACCCACCCCTTAGGACGAATTTGGATTCTCTGGAACCCAAGCGTAATTTCGATAACTAAAATCTCTCAATCTCCCCAGCTCATTCATTGCATAGCTAAATGCCACAATATCAGAGCTTCTTTTAAGCTCACAACTATTTATGCTTTCAATGAGGCTAAGGACCACATTTCTCTTTGGAATGATCTCATTAACATCTCCAAGATTGACAACCACATTCCATGGGTTTCCCTTGGAGATTATAATGCGATCCGTCATCCCGATGAACGTATGCGATCATCAGAAAACTGGTCCTCGTCAATCGATGATTTCAATAATTGCTACTATCAGTGCGAACTCAGTGATCTCCGATCTACTGGGTTCCCGTTTACCTGGATAAACAAGCAACCTGTCCACCCAATTCTTTCCAAAATAGACCGAGTCCTGGTCAGCCCGGAATGGGATGATCTTTTCCCTATGTCCAATGTCCACTTTCGGTACCTTCGAACGTCTGACCATACAACTGTCACTCTCAACCTTGGCCTCCCTCGGCCGAGGAGGAAAAAACCCTTTCGCTTCTTCAATATGTGGCAATCTCACCCCCCCAGTTTAATTACATAGCCACCTCGAGCTGGAATACCCCTTCTTCAGCCACAGGTATGAGGATGGTCTCCAAAAAGCTTGCTCGTCTTCAATCTGACCTAGCTTCCCTAAATCGTAAGGAGTTTAACGACATCTCATTGAGAGCCTCTAATGCCCAAAAAGTCTTGTTTGAGGCCCAATCAACTCTAGCCTTTGACCCTTTGAACCCCCTTGTCATTACTAAGTAAAATGAGGCTTCCGAAGCCTTTATTTTTCTTAGTCGAGCGGAGGAATCTTTCCTCAAACAGAAATCTAGAGAAAATTGGATCAAACTGGGGGACATAAATTCCAAATGTTTTCACAAAAATATTAAAGCCCGGCTCTTTTGCAATAAAATTATTTCGACCACCAATAAGCAATGAGCTACTATCTCCTCGCCGGTTAATGTCTCAAAAGTATTCGTGAATATTTTTTAGGATTCTCTGGGTACTAAGCACACTGCCAGCTACCCAGGTCTCAAAAAAGTCTCTTCTCTGATCTCCTCTCATGTTACCAACTCCGATAAGGAGTCTATGAGCCGCGAAATCACCGAGTCTGAAATTAAATCGGCTCTTTTCAGTATTGATAGTGACAAGTCTCCTGGTCCGGACGGTTATAACTCCATCTTCTTCAAATCCACGTGGAACATCGTGGGTTCAAACATCTGCAAGGGTGTCCAAGAGTTCTTCCTTTCTGGAACCTTGTCTGATTCTTGGAATGCAACCTCTATCGCCCTTATACCTAAAATTGATTCTCCTTCTGCGCCATCGGATTACAGACCCATCGCTCTTTGCAATGTGGTCTATAAAATTATCTCTAAAATTCTGGCCAATAGAATCAAATCCTCATTTCCATACCTGGTCGATGCTTCTCAGTCGGCTTTCGTTTCGGGAAGAAGCATAGCTGATAACATTCTCCTCTCCCATGAGCTTCTTAAAGGCTATAACAAAAATGGTAGAGGAAAAAGGGTTGCCCTTAAAATAGATATAATGAAAGCATTTGAAAATGTTCGATGGCACCTCATTCTGGATATTTTAGTTGCAATGCAATTTCCCGAGAAGATGATCACTTGGATTATCAAATGCATCTCTACCCCGTCTTACTCTATAATTATAAATGGTGACCTTCATGGAAATTTCAAAGGGAAAAAAGGCCTCAGGCAGGGGGAGCCTCTCTCCCCTCTCCTCTTCGTACTTGTCATGCAAGTACTCTCAGGCATTCTCAAAGAGAAAAGTAAAGACGGGATCTTCCGTTTTTACTGGAAATGCCAAAGGCAGGAAATTATTAATCTCTGCTTTGCAGATGATCTAATGATTTTCTATCATGGTGAACCTCTTTCCCTCAATCTCATTAAGGATGCTCTAGATGAGTTCTACTTCCTCTATGGTCTCAAAGTTAATCCTTTGAAAATTCACATTTTTTTCTATGGAATTGACCAATCCCTCCGGTCAAACTTTCTTCCTATCTTGAATTTCTCTGAAGGTACCCTTCCTGTAAAGTATCTCGGGGTTCCCTTTATAACTGGTAGACTTACCCACTCGGACTGCCGTCCCCTTCTGCACAGAATCACTTCCCGAATTGATTCTTGGACTACTAAGCACCTCTCATATGCAGGTAGACTCCAACTAATCAAATCGGTTTTATTCGCGGGCCAGGTGTACTGGTCTTCGATCTTTATCCTTCCTTCTAGGATAATTAAAAAGTTAACCCAATATCTTCGACGATTTCTATGGTCTGGCTCGTCAATGAAGATTCATGGGGAAAAAGTAGCATGGTCTACCGTTTCAACTCCCTATAAAGAGGGCGGCCTTGGGATCCTAGACTTAAAAATCTGGAATCAGGCGGCCGTCCTAAAACATCTCTGGTCTATTGTTAGTAATAAGATCCACTCAATTTGGTGTGATTGGATTAGATCTGAAAAGATAAAAAATAAAAGTTTTTGGAAAGTTTCCATAGCCTCCTCTTCCTCATGGATTTGGAGGAAAATTCTCCGGCTTTGGCCTTTGGCCCGTAATCTGTACAAGGTGGCTATCGGGAATGGTTTGAACACTTCATTCTGGCATGACCCATGGATTCTCTCCTTACCGCTCTCAATTCACTATGGAGAGGACATAATTAGAGACTCGAGATTAGGGAACAATCTTAAGGTCTCTGACATTATCTGCAATGGTGAATAGAGTTGGCCTGCCAACCTGACATCTGCGAGGGCTAGAAGTTGACACCTTATGATCGAAATCCACAATATTATTCTCGCCCTCCTGCATCCTAACACCCTATCGAGGGATGTTCCTTATTGGAAGACAAAGCCAGGATGCAACAAATTTACAATTAAGGATACGTACAATGTACTTCGTAAGCCTGTCCCTGCAAAGGGTTGGGCGGGGTTAGTTTGGAATAAGTTCAATATTCCGCGTCATTTCCTTTATCTCTTGGTTAGAAATTAAGGGCAAGCTTGTCACCAAAGATAAGCTTCGAAGTTGGGGTTATAATATCCCAACTGAGTGCCCTCTTTGCCTCTCTGAACCTTAAACTATATCTCATATCCTCTTTGAATGTAGTTTCTCTCAGAGCATCTGGTCCTTTTCCGGTAACAAATTTGGCTTTCCTTATCACTCTTCGTGTTGGCAATCTTGGATTGATGAGACTTCAAATTGGTCAAATTCTCAAAACCATTGTATTTGGCTTTCCTGCTTTAATGCGGTTATATATCACATTTGGAAAGAAAGGAATTCAAGAATTTTTGGATCCTCTCCAGCCCAGGCCTCATCAATATTTTACCAGATCATATCGGATCTCCGATTTAGATTTCTTGGTTCTAAGATTAGCTGGCCATCATAAAGGCTCTTGTAATCTAACTTACTTTTGTTTGTATTTCAGGTATTCTTTGTCTGGACTTGAGCGTGGATGCCGGACGGGATCATTATGGAGTCTCTACTCAGCTACCCCAGCTACATAGTCCAATGCATTATTAGCTTTGATTTCCGTTTGGGAATCATTCTATATGGATCTCTCTATGGGATCTTCCATTTTAGCTATATGTTCTAAATGTTTGTTGTTGTATTCTTCTGGGATCTTCCCTAAGATTATGTATGAACCTTTCTAATTAATTTAAGTTTTCATTCACAAAAAAAAGATAAACCTTTTATTCTAGGATTTATTTTTAAAACATCTGTTTTAAATTGTCTCAATATTATAAAAATTTATGGCTTTCTTCGTAACATTCTCAACCTAAAAACCGATTTTATTTTATTATGTATTCGTATCGCAAAATCATTATGCTAATTTTTTGTGAAAAAAATATTATATTAAAAAACAAATAAACACATTCATAACATTTATCATAATAAAAGGTATCAATAATTGCTTTGGAATCAACAAATTATAAATTAGTTGAATTTTAATTATGTACGCATTGAAAATTATTTATGGTGGTTGGAATATTTTCGTATTTGCTTTCTGAATTGGTGTGATGGTCTTCGGAAGATCTCGTCGGTGTTTTCTATTGCCGAATAAAAACGACTGATGGAGATGATGGTCATGCTGAGCGGCGGCGGGTTTCGAAAGTGTGGGTTTCCTAACTGGGCCTTGTTTTAATTCTAATAATCATAAGCATATCATTTTTTATTTAAATTATTTTAAATGAATTGATATCTATAATAGAATAATATTTTTATTATTTTAAATGAATTTGATTTTGAGTCTCCAAATAATCAGGTTTTTGGATTTTCTAAAATTATGTTTCTCTATGGTATGAATTATTAATTATTGTTTTAGCATAAAAAATGTCAAAATCGAGTTATATAGTTTTACTCTTCAAAATACAAGTTGATCCGTTTTCGGACACAGGTTGATCCGTTTTCGGACACAGATTGAGCCATGTTTTGAAGGCGATATATTCTTCGACTATTTCTGGTATTGCAGTTATGTCCTCCGACAAGATCATCGAGTACCTAATGTTGTTTAACGATGCATGCGACATTGTTGTTATTAATCATTTTGTAACTTTGCATGGTTAGTCTTTGCTCAGTAAAATTGTAGCTGTTGTTCAGTATTGGACCATTCTCACTCTCATTTTAGGTTTTTAATGTTTATTGCATCCGAGAATGTCTGTGGATTGAACGACCACGACCCTATACGGCAAAAAGATGTCACTAATTTTATCATTAGAGATAGTTTGACGGTCATGATCTTTGTGACAACTAAGGTCTGTATTTCTAATGTTAAACTCCATGATTAAAAATATTACTCATTTTTGGAAATATGTCATTATTCAATATTTCCATAGGTTGGGCATGATTTGGGTTATATGGAACCCTAGTGCTTTTTCTATCTTTATTCTCTCTTCCTCCTCCCAATTCATTCATTGCAATAATTGTAGCCTTAATTACCCTGCCCCATTCTTCCTCACGGCTATCTATGCATTCAATGATGGGCTCGAGCGTCGTCCTCTTTGGGCGAACCTGGAGGCAATTTTGCCTTTTAGCTGCAATTATCCATAGGTCACTCTTGGGGACTTCGACGCTATTCGTAACCCCGATGAACGTATTAGCATGTTCTCTCACGGTGAGATTGACGACTTTAATCTTTGTTGCTATCAACGTGAACTGAGTGACCTTCGGTCGTATGGTTCTTATTTTACATTGATCAATAAAGAACCCCTAAACCATATTGCTTAAAGAATTGACCGAGTTCTAGTTAATAGTACTTGGGATGATTCTTTCCCCATGTCAATTGCCCATTTCGGACATGCCTATTCTTCCAATTAATCTATTGTTAAACTTATTTTGGGTTCCCATATGCCACATACTAAAAAAACTTTAAATTTTTTATAATATGTGGCAGACATGTCTTTCTTATAACGAGCTGGTGTCTTCCTCCTGGAACCTTCCGATCTAAACTCATGGTATGAGATTAGTTTCCCAAAAACTCAAACGGCTTCAATTTTCCCTTTGTGACCTGAATTGTAAGGAATATATCGATATAATCTCTAGGGTGTCAATTTCCCAAAACAAAATTTTCTCGGCCCAAACTATTTTAGCTAATAACCCATTAAATCCATCTCTTGCCTTTCCCGAGATTGCTGCTTCTTCTGTCTATATCTCCCTTAGTCATGCTGAAGAATATTTTTATAAACAGAAGTCTAGAGAAACTTTGGATCAAGCTTAGGATTCATAACACCAAATTCTTTCGTAATAGTATAAAAAACCTAATTATAAGAAATGGAATTTTCTCAATCACTAATAGTAACGGTGACCTCGCCACTGCTCCAAATGATGTGAGAGTGTCTTAGGGAGCTATTTTTCTGACCTTCTTCGCTCTAGGTTTCTCCCTAGATACCATGGACTCGCTCATATATTCGCACTTGTTTCTTCTAAAGTCAATCCTCAATACCAGTCTTTAATGATTCGTCATATTACTTGCGCTGAAATTAAAAGTCCTATTTTTAGTATTTATAGTGATAAACCCTAGGGGCCCGATGGCTTCAATGCGGAGTTTTTAAAACATTCTTTGAACCTCATCGACAAAGACATCTGTCATGGGGTCTAAATTTTATTTAGTATGGGTCGTCTTGACCCTTCATGGAATGTCACTAACAATTCTCTCATCCCAAAAAAAGATTGCTCATTATCCCTGAGGACTTCAGGACAATTCTTTGTTGCAATGTGGTATACAAGATTATATTTGGGATCCTAACCGACATGATCAATGACTCTTTACCCTATCTGATTGAAAAAATTCAATCAACTTTTGTGGCTGGTCGGAATATTACAGACAATATCATTTTATCCCAAGAACTCCTTATGGATTACCATACTAATTTTAAAAGCCTGAGGGTCGCTCTTAAAATCGACCTGATGAAAGCTTATGACAATGTTCATTGGCATTTTATCATTGACATCTTGGTGGAAATGAATATCCCATAGTAGATGATGAGCTGGATTATTCGATACATCGCCAACCCTTCCTATAATGTTAATATTAACGGTGATCCTCATGGGAATTTCCAAGTCAGAAAGGGTCTCAGACAAGGTGATCCATTATCATCCTTATTTATCTTGGTCAAGCCAGTTCTCTCTAGTATATTTAAAGAGAAGAGTAATGACGCAAACTTTAATTTCCACTGGAAGTGTCACAAGCTTACGATTGTCAACTTATGCTTTGCAGACGACCTGAAGATTTTCTGTCGTGATGACATTAATTCCCTCAAGCTAATTAAGGATTGTCTTAATAATTTCTCCGATATTTCCGTCCTCAAAGTTAGCCCTCATAAAAGCCGTATATTTATCTCTGGGGTTAACCCATCTCTTATATCGGACTTGATCAATAACCTAGGCTTCATTGTAGGTTCCCTCTTGGTTAAATATCTTGGAGTCTTTCTTCTCCCGGGTCGACTTTCCCATAAGAACTATCGAATCATTCTCAATAAAATTACTATCCATATTTCATCATGGACTTTCAAACATCTCTCTTATGCGGGTAGACTTCAATTCGTTACGTCTGTACTTTTTGTGGAGGCAAGTTTGCTGGCCTTCGATCTTCATTCTACCTGCTAGAATTCTTATATAAGTCTCCTTATCGTTTTCTCTGGTCTAGTTATAAGATGAAACTCGTAGATGTTAAAGTGGCTTCGTCTGCGGTGACCTTTCCTTTGTTAGAAGACGGTCTTGGAAATCTAGACCTAAAAAATTGGAATCAGGATGTCGTCTTCAAACATTTGTGGTTCATAACTAGTAAACATGAAAACTCAATGTGATGTGATTGGATTTACTTTGAGAAGATTAATCACTTGAACTTCTGGTCTTTAACGATTGAATCTTCTCCCTCTTTGACATGGAGTAAAAGTTTAAATATTAGGCATATCTCTAGAAAATTATATAGGGTGGCAATTGGTAACGAGAAAAATACCTCCTTCTAGTTTGACCCGTGATTGCTGTCAATATCTCTAGTCAACCACTATGGGCTTAATATTATTCAAGATTCTTGTATGGGGAGTAACCTCAAGGTTTCCGATATCATCCGAGATAATATTTGGAATTAGTCGTCTCACTTAAGGTGTGTTAGTGCTAAAAACCATTGTTTTTCTAGGAGATCAACCATCTCATCATCTTTCTTGCTCCTCCTGCACCATCTGCAATGACACCCACTTCTATATTTCTAAAAGATGAATCACTAAGTTCACAATCAAGGAAACCTACAATGCCATCCATACGTCGGTCCCATGTGTTGGGTAGGCAGGGTTAGTTTGGCATAAATTTAATATTCCCCGTCGCTCATTCATCTTTCAGCTTGCTATTCGTGGGAAACTTTCTACCCGTGATAAGCTTCTAAGTTGGGCTTTTAACACTCCCTCAAATTTTTTCCTATGCATTTCTACCTCTGAAACCCTTAATCATATGTTTAATGACTGTACTTATACTCAGAGCATCTAGGGTTACGCAAGCTCTAAGCTTGTTTTTTCATTAAGTTACAATAATAATTGGGTCTCTCGGATCCATGAGGAGTCCAACTAGCCTCCATCCAATTAATGACCCATTTGGCTTACCTGCTTTGGCACCATCTTACTATATCCGGTGTCTACCATGTCCGGTGTGAGAGGAATTCCATAATTTTTAGCTCCTCTCCTACCTTTGCCTCTAAGATATCTTACTATATGATTTCTGACCTATGGTTCAGATTTCATGGTACGAAGGTTTCCTGACAAAATCAATTCATTTAATCACTAACTTAATTTTGTTTTGTTTTCAGATTGTTGCCAACTTCTATCACTACCGGTATGCTAGCTTTGCTGACTTATGATGTTGCTACTTAGTTCATTTGGCCATATCAGGCCAATCCAATCCCTTTATCTTCTAACTTAATCTTGTTTATCTTTCGATTAAAGAAACCATCTATCTCTACTGGTTTGTTGTATTTTCTTACTTACGACGTTGCTACCTGTCTCTTTGAGTTTTTTTTGTTTTAGTACTTCCTTTTGTTCTGTTGTACTTATTTGGTCAATTTTCTTTGATTTTCCTCTTTCACGGCTTTTAAGCTACTCATCGGGGTATGCAAATGTACTTGTAAGAATCTTTTTTATTTTTATTTACCGTATTTTTTCAACAAAAAAAAGATCCAGTACTTTAGTTTATAAATAAATATATAAATATTAAAAAATGTGTTAGACTATGTTATGGTTTTTCTCCTAACTTTCATCCAAACTGTTAAAACTCATTTTAGATCAACAAATTTTGGATCAATTTAAAATTGTACTTTTTATTGGTTAAAAATATTTAAATGTTGATACCATATATGATTTTGAATATCAATGTTAGAAAAGTGATAAGAAATGATGTGTTTATTTTGATAAGAATATTGCTCATATATATACATAATAAATCCTAGTTATGATTATAATCAATAACATCAATCCTAATTATCACTATAATCAATAACATCAATCCTAATTATGACTATAATTAGTAAAGTCAATCTCATTACATTCATGCATATATTAGTGCAACAATTCATCTATATTTATGTCTACAATTACTTTACAATAAATACACAGATACTTTAATACTCCAATCAAGTTGGAGATCGTAAATGAAGTACTCCCAACTTGCTACAAAAAACATCGAATTGATCTTTCTCGACGGTTTTAGTAAATATATTTCCAAATTGTATCTTTATGACATATAAAATGGATAAATTATCACATCCTGATGTTTTTCTCGAATCATATGACAATCAACCTCAATGTGCTTAATACGCTCATGAAACACTGTATTGGTCGTAATGTGCAAAGTCGTTTGATTATCACCAAATATTTATACCGGTTTATCTTGGTTGACCTTCAAATCCTTAAGTATGTATCTTAACTATGTTAATTCCAAACAAGTATTAACCATTTATATATACTATGCTTCTGAGTATGATCATGAAACATTAGTATGTTTCTTTAATTTCCATGATATGAATGATGATCCAAGAAAAACACAATAACCAGAAATAAATTATTTTGACATAAGACATCCACCTCAATTTGAATAACAAAATGCACTAAATGTTAGATTGTTTTCTGATAAAAAAGAAATACATTGACTAGGTGATTTCTTGATATAACGGAGGAATCTTAATGCTCATTCCTAGAGTGACTTCGTAAGTTCTACCATAAATGGCTTAGTGTATGCATTGAATACACAATATCAGGCATGGTCATTGTCAAATATATTAACCTGCCAACCAGTTTCCGATATTTAGTCGAATCACGAAGTAACTCATCATATTCATCAGTTAATTATAAATTATTCTCATTGAGAATTGGTCCGATTTCATTTTTGAAAATCTCGTGTCTTGTAATATATCTAATGCATATTTTATTTGAGACATAAATATTTCTTTCTTAGATTTAGAAAATTCAATACCAATATTTTTAGTCATCGAGATCTTTAATATGAAAATTTTGGAGTAGAGGATTCTTCAGCAATTCGAGTGCACGTAAGTCATTACCAATTGATAGGATATCATCAACATATATGAGAATACAAGTGAACTTATTACCTTGAGATTTAATAAAGAATGAGTCATTCGCTTTTGATTGTATGTAACTTGCGATTTTGACGGTAGTTGAAATAGTGGAAAACCAATTTCAGGATGCTTATTTGAAGTAGATAGATTTGCGAAGCCTACATACCAAATGCTCTTCATGTCAATGGAGACTAGGAGGTTAAGAAATATATACCTCCTCATTTATCTTTCCATGAAAAAAAGGCATTATGCACATATAGTTGATGGAAATACCAATTTCTAGAAGCTGCAATAGCCAACAAACATCGAAGAGTGGTGAGTTCAGCACTTAGAGAAAAGGTCTCCTGATAGTCAATACCTTCAACTTGGGTGTAGCATTTTACCACCAAACAGGATTTATACTGATCAATTGTTCCATAAGAGTTATATTTGATCTTATAAATCCATCAACATCTTATAGGTTTGTGTCTCGGAGGAAAGGGAACCAACTTCCAAATGTTGTTATGCTATAAAATGTCAAGTTCAATGGACATGGCTTCACACCGGGGTGGATAATGGTTAAAATTTTCAAAAGATGAAGGCTCTGTTTGTACTAATAGATAAAGCTAAGAAATCACGGTGGTTAGGGGAAAACATAAAACATAAATATGAGAGGAGAAATGATACCTTGTAGATTAACAAGAACTTGATTGTGTTTAAAGACTGATTGATCTCAGTAGACATGTCGTAGTCTTGATTCCATACAGATGGATATATGTGAGGGGTGGAACAACGAACCAAGATGTCATTGGTAATTAGAGGAGAAGGATGTGTGGTTAGGGTTGGTGGAACGTGAGGTAATGACGGAGTTAAGAGTGAGAATGACGAACTTATAGTTGATCCTGGGAGCATAGGATAGGTAGAGGTAAAATATGTGAGATTTTAGGATTGGATGGATACGAAAGAGATAAATACTGAGGTTGTGAGTTATAGAATGTGAGATCAGGAAATAGAACTGATTGGGAGTTGGGGGATTGAAAGATGATAAAGATGATTGGTTCATGAAATTTACAACGAGGCATGATGGAAGGGAAATATATTTTCCTTACAGTGGATATTACGGCTTATGAAAACGTTATATGTATGTAAATCAAGAACTTTGTAGCCTTTTTTTCCATTTGGATACCCCAAGAAACACAAATAGATGCACGATGATCAAACTTATGTTTTGGATGCACATTAGTTTAATAACATGCACAACTAAAAACGCCCAAGTGCATGAGTGGTGGGGAACAATTATATAAAACCTCGAATGGAGATTTATTTGATATTAAAGGAGTTGGAATACAGTTGAATAAATAAGCGGTTGTTAAAATACAATCCCCCCAAAAGTCAAGTGGTACATTTGACTAAAATATGAGAGCACGAGCAACATTTAGAATATGTCGATGTTTTTGTTCAACAACTCTTGTTGTGCGGTGTAAACACACGATTTTTGATGTTTAATGCCTTTTGTTTTGAAAAAAATACGAAAAGGAAGATATTCACTACCATTATCCACTCTTATTGTTTGAACATCTGTTTGAAATTGGGTTTTGACGAATTACATAGAATTAGATAATAAAGATTGTGTTTGTGATTTATGGTGCATAAGAAAATTCCATGTGCATCAAGTAAAATTTTCAATAATTGTAAGAAAATAACGTGAACCAGCATATGAAGGAACTTTGTGAGGATCCTAAACATCACTACGTAATAATGAGAAAGGAAATTATTTATTTATTGAATTTTTAGGAAAAGGAAAATGTGTTTTTTTACTTGTGGGAAAATTGTACAATTATTTCTTAAGTATTTGTGAATACTTGGAAGAAAATATAAAAGTAATTTAAAACGAGACAATGATGGATGGCGTAGTTCAGATTAATGCGACACTAGACACATAGTCGATTTATTTGGATGCAAATAGTATAGACCACCACGTAGTCTACCCGAGCCAATCATCTTCCTCGAAACCAAGCCCTACAAAATCCAGTAGTTAGGAAAACGATGCAACAATTATGATCTTTAGTGAGTTTACTAGCTAAAATTAAATTTAAATTAAAGGATGGTACACATAAGACATCTGTAAGGGTTAACTTTGAATTAAAACTAATTGTGCCAGTGTGAGTGATTTGTTGTGCTGCACCATTTGGTAAATCAATATTGGTAATAGTGGAAGGTTTGAGATCAGTTAAGAGTGATATGTGAGAGACAATATGATATGTGACGTCAATATAAAAAATCTAAGAACTTTTACGACTAGATTTAACAAATACAATAGTAGATGGAATCAAACCTGAAGCATTCGCATATGCATCAATATTATTATAACTATTGTGATTCAGTGAACTGATTTCTTGAGTTAATTATTGTATTTGATCGGTAGTCAACCCCTCAACAATGCTATCAGTATTGGAACCCGATAATTTAATAGATTATATCGCATTCACCAAAGTTTGATTGCCACAAAATGAAGACTATTATAATCAGGATTGTCTAGGCTTGTTATTGTTTCCATGTTTCAATCGATATCTATCATATGTTTGATCCCTTTTATCGCAATAAGTATAATGATATCCGAGAGTGGGACATTCATCTATAGTATGTCTGGATATGTTATAATGCTCACATATTTTATGCTTTGAATACCCTCATTTTCCCGGGACTGCGGCTACTATTGAGAAGTTTTCAATTGGCTCAGAGAATACATATCGTTGCTTCTCTTCTTGAATTATCAAAGAATATGCTTGAAGGACATTGGAAAGATGTGAGATCATCAATACTTTGGACCTCACCGCCTTGCAAGATTCATGCAAACCCATAAAAAATGGATAAAATTATCTTCCTTTCTATGTTCGAGGTGTGCTTGTCACTGATTGCAGGTCAGTGAAGAACGATATGTCTCGAGCTCGTCCAACAATGCTTTGACTTGGTAAAATATGCAACTACTGTCATTGTGCCTCGTGATATATTGGAGATTGATTTTTATATCTGAAACACAAGTGGAGCATTCTTTTGAGAGAATTGGTCGAACAAGTCAACTCATACTTCACGTGTTGTCTTGGTATGGATAACTCCTTTAGTAATGTCTGATTCAACAACATGAGTGAGCCAAGATATTATCATGCTATTGCATTGGTTCCATTGCGCAAACATAAAAAGTTCATTCTCATGTGATGGTTCTTTGTCACTGCTGTCAATGAAACTGATCTTCTTTTTTGCAGCGAGGCCGGAATAACTGCCTTACTCCATGATTGATAATTGAAGTCATTTAATTTGATGGAACCAAGACATGGCATGGTTTGTCTGAATGATGAATGTAGAAGGGATGTGAATGATTGATAGTTTTGATCTCCGATTCAGAACCTTTTGAGTTTGTGGCTTGAATATATGATTAGTAAGACTCATTAGCCATCATTATTTGTTGTGTAGGGAGTTTTTTTTTTGTAAGAATGGTGATTGTGATAATCAAATGAATTAGGACTTTGCTCTGATACCAAATAAAAAAATGATGTGTTTGTTTCAATAAAAACACTACTTTTATATATATACAGTATGTATTATAGTTTGAACTAATTATGACTAATATTTACCGTCAATCTTGTTAGAACTATAAATAAACTGATGTCATCCTAATTATGACTATATAACTAGTAAAGTCAGTTTCACAATATTCCTATCTAAATTAATACAACAATTCATCTATTTTTATATCTACGTTTTGTTACAATAAATATAAAAGTACTTTAATAATTAATATATATACTTTATGGTGAAAAATATTTAAAAAAAAATTAAAGACAAAGTCAGTAGATTATTCTAAATTATTAATATATCATTAATTGCTTTGAAGTTTATACCTGATTACAAATGGGTATATAAACAGTCCATCGTCTGTTACATTTCCATCAGCTTAAAGTTAAAAGAAATATGATGATATCATCGATCAAGATTACATTTTTGCTTGCAGTTTTGGTTTTTACAGCTGGTAAGTATGTCTTTCCCCCTGTTGATCTTTATTTTCATTCATAAAGTAGCTTGAGGTTATTATAATTTTAGTAAATTTGAAAAATAAAATATAAATGCTGTTATTTGTTTATGTTGCTTTTAAACTCAAAACGATGAACTGTGAAATACATTTAAATTTAAATTTTATTGCAGGATTGGAAGTGAAATCGAGTTTTAATATAAAAAGAGGGCCAGTGATCTCGAATTTTTGTGTAACCGATGACGGTTGTACCAAGACTACTCCGGCTTGTCACAACTGCTACGAACAATGCTATTGTATTAAGTATAGGTGTACGTGTATCAAGTAAAGTATTTCTGAAATGTAAGGATCAATAAGTTAAATCTCCATTCATATATAATGTAGCTATCGATAAATAAAATATTTTTATTTTATTTTTATCTAATAAATTTTATTTTTATATTTTTAGTATACGTATGTATACTAAATTATTAAAAAAATTATTCTAAATCGTTTATAAATATGATTTGTTGATAATTTATTTATTTGATAATTCAAATTTCAATTAGGTGAGATTCACTTCTTTTAAAGATATCATAATCGATAACTTAATAAATAAAATTAATAATAATTAAAAAGTAAATAATATAATAGATCAATCATATAATCAAAAGTAATAAAAAAATAAAATAATTATATATACGCATTTTATTAGATAAAATGTAATATAATTAGGTATGCGCATTCGATTCTTCGTCTGATTCAGTTCTTTTTTCGGTTCTAGGTTCTTCGGTTCTTTTGGTTCATTAAGACTAGTATCCATTTAAAAACCGTATAATCCTCGATCGGGTTTGGTTCTCTTCGGTTCAGTTTGGTATGAGTATTTAATTGGGTTCCAATCTGATATTTTTGGATACTTTAAAGTCTTTGCAATATCAACAGATGTAAAACTTATTTTACAAATCAAAAATATAAAATTGTGTTAGATTATAAGAAAAAAGAATACTAAATACAAGAGAGATCCAAAAGTAATACATTAACGAAGAATGTTAGTAATATAAAGATAAATGAGAGATGATATCAAGTTTATTAAATTATATAAAGGTTGATATTTTGTTATTCTGTCTATATGCGTAATTAGTTGTAAATATGTCGCCACTTTAAATTAGTTATGTTGCCATTTATTAAAGAAAACATAATCAGAGGACAATGATAGATAACAAATTTAGAGGAATCTAACTTTGGAAAAGATACATATCTTTTCAAATATTGTTAAATTCAAGGTTAATACATGGGTTCGGTTCCTAACGGGTACCCACAATTTTCAGTTCGGTTCGGTTGTGAACCGAGAATCGTTGGTAATTAAAACTCGAATTATTAGGGTATTATACAAGAACCGAATCTGAAAGTCTCACATCCATAAGACGTTACTGATTATGTATGAGCCCCGGGTAGGTTGGTGGGTTGTTAGTACCTAAGAAATTTAAGAAATTACTCACAAAGATATCTGAAACCCCTTTAGGGTTAGAAGAAGTGGACCCATCTTCATCACTGATGGCGATAATATTGTTTCTAGCCTTTCTAGATTTAATGCAATTATGGAAATATTAAGAGTTCTGATCCCCTAGATTTAATCCTTTGTTTTAGAAAGGTTTATTTCGCTCGACTTAGAAAAACATAGTTTTTTACGCCTCAATTTCAGCCTCGATGAGTTAAGGGTTGGTCGGGTTATTAGCCATGCTCAATGGCATGGAATAAGGCATTTTGAGCCTGGTCACAAGAGGACGTCTTGGATGGGATAACGGCCATGGTGCCACCCTCGCAAGAGGTGTTCCAACTATCTATGATGATGCTTAAAACAATTGGGTGTATTTGCCACGTATTGAAACACCAAAAGGTTTTTTAATTAGGTAGGTATGGGGTGGTGAGGTAGAGAGTGATGGGAGTGTGGTCTGATGTGCGAGGAAGATCAAAATGTGCAAAAGAGATAGGGAAATTTTCATCCTTATAACTTTTAACAAGCGCTCTATCTATTTTGGATTAGATTGGATTGTCAATCTACTTGTTGCCCATGATAATTGAAATCATGATGATCTTAGATCATTAAGCTCACTAGAGTTACAACACTCATTAATGTACTCGATTGATCCAGTCCAAATATCAGTATTACTTGATTTATCAAGAGGGATTCTAATGGAGTTAAGGTCACCCATGACTACTCACGTGTTGTTATTTCCTGTGGTGGAAATCTGGGTGATATCATGCCAAAAAAGCCAGCATTTGTGTGGTTCATTGAATCCATAGGCAGTCGTGTAATGGAGTTTTAGGTTTCTTGCTATGTAAGTCAGAGTGTAGTCAATAAGTTGAATGAAGGCTGTGCCTATGTTGATGGTAAAAACATTTGGATTCCAAACTATCCATATTCTACCTAACTGGTGAGATTCATGGATGGTCTTATAATGCCAAAATAGTAGCATCTTTCTCATGATTCTATCCATATATTTAGCATTTACGTTAGTCTCTAGCATGCATATAACAGTATTATTATTTGAAAGAACATAATCTCGAATATTTTGTTGTTTAATGGGGTCGTTTAGACCCATCACATTCCATGTGAAGATTCACATAATATGTGCAAAGTAAGGAAAACCATATAGTCAATAAAAACAAACTAACGTCTCAGTATGGTGTTGTTCCCAAACGTGCTCACAAGGTTGACGGTTGTCCTGTTTGTATAATCTGGGAGGTGACTTTGTTCATGGTTTGTTTCTTATTCAAGTATTTAGAGTAAACTTGGCTAGCCGCATTGTTTCCTTAACGAGGAGAATTTCCCTGACATATGATTAACCCATCCACTTCGATGCTCATCTTCAATGAGTCATAGTTGAAGGACGATGGTGTATAAATATCACTAGAAGATACTATGAGTTGTCTATTATTAGATCCTTTCTTGGACGTCTGGTGAGAATGTTGGTGTGGGAAGTGTCCATTGAAATTGTGCAGCTTGCAACAGTGTGTCCAAGGGTCTTGCACCTACTACATGTTGGTGGGATACCATGGTATTCTACTTGTAAGATATGGACCGTTCCCAAATAACTGGTGTTAATGGTAGTTGGAAGGTCATCCATGACATTCATAATAATGCAGATGCACGGGAAACTAAATTTCACCTGATTTATTGTGCGTGTCTCTATATATATGGGCGTAACGAATAAGTTTCTAAGGATGTTTAGCCTTCGCTCTGACCATAACTTGTGGGAAATTCCATAGAACTTTACCCATTAAATGATGGTTTCGAGGGAGTCCTTAGCCGAGTTGTCCATTGCCTCTCATCTTATAATGAAGATAGGATGGTTATTCAAGAACCCTGAAGCCATCTCGATTACTTGTCTTTCATTTTCATATATGCAAAATTTGAAAAAGTATTAACATGTGGGAGTGGGTTTGCATTCCTGGAGACCGTTAATGTCCAAAATTCTTCTTGCTTAGAAAATAACCCGATAAGTATCTTGCCCAGTCGGATTTATCACCTACTATGACATTAGGGGGGATACAAGCATACCCTTTTCAATTTGAAGGGATGGTATTTTCTCGACGTTCATTTTGGAACAAATATCTTAAGGTTGAGTAAGTATGGTTGCCCAAGTTTCGATAGTTTGAATATGAATAATTGTTGGGATAGTGGTGGTGTTTTCTTGAGAGGTAACTCGTGCTGAATGTTGCAAGTTAACTAGGGATATTCGGGTGTTGTTTATCATGTTGAGGGTGATGTTACTAGCCGATTTGTGTATGGAACACGATAAGGCGCTCTTGGTATTAAGGTTAACGATTGAGTTGGAGTGTACACATTGGCCCCTCTACATCGGGTGATAACTCTCCATCTTCTATTCCTTCACAGGAAGGATTGAGAGAATGTTGTGGGGGGATGTCAATGGATAGAAGCAGGGAAATTGTGGACTGGTTGGTAACTGAGGGTTGGTAGATGAGGTGTGGGCAATGGTGGATGTGTTTTGTAAGGGCATGTAATGAGGCCAGGAAGATGATGGTCTAGTTTGTAGGGTGTAGAAAAGTTGTAGTTAGGTAGTACTTAGAATTATCAATATTGAATTAGGTTTTGGTCGATGAGTGGGCCTATTTTGGTTGGGTTAGAATAAGTATTTTTCTATTGCACTTTCAAAATGGGTTAGGTTGGTGATGGTAGATTTGGGCTCAAGGTTTGGTGTTTGCATGAGGGGATGCTAGGGTTTACATTATGAGAACTTAAACCTGGCCCATTATGGCTAGGGTTTACATTGAGGTTAGATAATTACTCGTTCATGGAGTGCATGCGATGTGAAGACTTGAGTAGAAGGACATATGCCCAAACCTAGTATGATACATGCGTTGTTACCATGCATCGAGCGAGGGTTTATAGAGAATCCATGTGAGAGGAAGCTCTCAGTCCTCACATGCAACTTTATTGAATGACTGACATTGCTCATGTAGATGGCTTTGAGACACTCCCACTTGGTTGTAAGGATGTTTGACTCTATTTCAGGGGTCCTCCTCGTCATTAAGTTGCATTTCCGCAATTGAGACAGAAAACAAGATAGATAGGGACGTGGCCTCCATATCAATTCTTATCCCCTGAAGAATAAGCTTGTCTGAATCATTAAAGACGTGTGGAGATTCATGCATAGAAATGCGAAAACCATGTATTGGGACCAGGGTTCTTGTATTTCCATATAATGATCGTGTTGATGGTCTGGGAGAATAGACCATTTATAATTTGGTTCCAAAGAAAGTGAGGTATCACACGAGATTTGGGGGAGGAAATAGGTAACCATAAATATCAACTCTATATTGCTTAATTTAGAAACAATTAACCTGGTTGAAGCATGTAGAATATGGGGGTAAAGAAATTCATCTTTATCATATCTATTTTAGTAAACGGATCACTAATTAGACAGTTATTTAATCCAACCTAGATATTGCTTAATTTTCTCGGACTAACCTTAGCAACAAAGTTCAAGGATGAAAAATGTACGAGGAAATTTGATATTAGCACCCCATTATAAGATCCGTTGGGCTTAAAATCAACCCTTTGATAAGAAATATTGTAATGGAACTAGAGGTAATTATTTATGTACGAAAATACCCGTTGTATTTTTAGGTCTGAAAGCTCATCCACGTAAGCTTGATTGTAATCGGGTCTAAATAAATCATTCATTCTTTTCCAGCTAAACTGTTGTATCTTAGACAGCTTTTGAGATTTAGATAAAACCCCTAATTTAATGTTTTAACATACACACAAACATTGTCTTCTAATTCGGTACTAATACTACTATGTATTATGTTAGTATTTGTAATCGAATTTATTCTTTTAAAATTCATATGATGTTTTTGTAATATATGGAAATCGTATAATTTTCATATTATTGATAAAGACTTGTTTATATTTAATATTAATTTTCTTCATAGATTTATAAGATTTTGTTATTGATTATTTAATTTACTGTGTATTTTTTGTTTGTTGTTTTAGAATATGTTGTTTTTGGTATGCTGGTTGAATTTAATGATATATTTATTTTTAATTCTTAGATTTTCAAATTTTATTTTTGGGTTCTCTCAAGTCCTTTCAAGAGTTGTACGAAGAAGTTGCAAGCACGAGTAACCCCTAGGTCAATCAAATGTTGAATGAAAGACTTTTGAGAAATGGCTATTGTTTAGAATTGGAAGCTAGAATCTCCAACTAATCTTGCATGGACATGTGGCTCATCTTTGAGAATGGACGAAGCCCTGTGATCTTGGAAATTCCCGACCATAGTTGATTCTATGTATTTGCATGCGGTTCTCGAAGCTCTATATGGCAATATTGATATAGCCGAATGTTGTCAATATTCCTTCCGTGTTATCAAAACTCATATTGAGCGAAATGTTATAACGATTATTTTTTTAAAATGGAGTATGATTAAAATGTGGCTCTAGTCTTCTCTAGTTTTTGACTCCATCTTCATAACTTTTTCCGTCGTGACTTTAGCTATAGGAAATTTCGTATATTCTTCCTTAACTTGCTTCAACATTCAACCCATATATAAAAATACTTTCTTGTTTGTCTTCCTAATTTACTTGTTTTTAGGATGGCGACAAAAGTCCCACATCCCACATCGGTTAAACATGGGAAGGATCAGTGGTATATAAGTAAGAACATATCTCAACTAGTATGAGGCCTTTTGGAAGTGGATCAAAAGCAAACCCGTGCAAACCTTCGGGTGCCAAAGCGGACAATATCATACTAGTGTTGAGATCGTGTTGTTCTTACTTATATACAAAGGTGGAATATGCGGACTGGACCCCATATTTACAACACGTGCTAAAATTAAGGCTTTTGCAATTAGGGTTTCACAATGGCGTCTACAACAACAAAATACATGATTGAAAAATTTGATAGGGGTCCGCTTTGCATTGTGAAAGATTAAACTGAAATCTTCATTGGTACTGGAAGGCTGTGGAGAATAAGTTACCAGAAGAGATGAAAGAAGAGGAGAAGCAAGATCTTCAAGAAAGGGTTTTGTGCTGGATTTTAATGAGTGTGAAAGACAACGTGCTTCGCGAGATTAGTGGTGAGAAGACTGTTGCATGCGCATGGAAAAAGCTATGAGATCTTTACTCAGAGAAATCAGTAGTAAACCGATTATACTTGAAGAAGCGTTTGCATGATTTCAGATTGAAAGAAGGTATGTCCATAACAGAGCACTTAGATAATTTCAAATCAATTATAATGGACTTGGAGAATATAGATATCAATATTGAGGATGAGGATCAAGCTTTGTTTGTATTGAGATCGTTACCAGCTCCCTATGAAAACTTCGTAGATACCATCATTATGTATGGTAATGATAAGGTATCGCTAGCAGATGTCAAAGGGGCACTGAAATCAAAGGAGATGAGACAGTTGCAGCCATACATTCAAGCTTAAGGGGAAGGTCTTATGACTAGGGGAAGATCTAGAAGCAAAGCGAGTTCTTTAAGAAGAAAGAATTGGAGGTCCAAGTCAAAGGTAAAGCACTCAAATTGTTATGAATACGGTGAGAAGGGTCATTAAAGAAGAGATTGTCTGAAACTGAATGGTAAGAAGGGAAATCAAAAGGAAAATGCAGCAAACATTGTTGAAGGTGTGAACGATTCCGACGATAGTGAAAACAGTGGTAGAAGAGATGTATTGTCCGTGAGTTCAGAATTTGGGAAAAACTCTTAGGTACTCGATACTGGCTCTACATATCACATGTGTCAGTTCAAGCAGTGGTTCGATACTTACAAGCCAATGTAAGGAACTGTTTATTTAGGGAGCAATCATTCGTTGACTGTTGGTGGTATTGGTAACGTCAGAATCAGAATGTTTGACGGGGTTGTTGGAATCTTGACGTGCTGGCATGTTCCTGGGTTAAAGAGAAACCTGATTTCTCTTGGGACTCTAGACTCTCGGGGTTACAAGTACCGTGCAGAAGACGGTGTAATCAAAGTGACAAAAGGCTCAATAGTATGCATGAAAGGCGGTTTGCAGAAGGGTCTTTACATTCTCCAGGGGAGTGTTGTTATGGGAGATGCTGCAGTAGCATCATCAAAGAGAAATAGCCAAAGTAGGTAGGATCAAAATAAGTTGTGACGTTGACGTCTTGGTCACATAAGTGACAGAGGATTAGCTGTTTTGGGAAAGAGAGATTTGTTGAAAGGGTATAAAGAAGAATCATTGGGATTTTGTGAGCACTGTGTGTTTGGTAAACAAACTAGAGTCAAATTCAGAAAATCGACTGTAAGAAAGACTAAAGTGATAGTGGACTACATTTACTCAGACCTTTGGGGTCCAAACAGAATTCCATCCAAGAGTGGAGCCAGATACTACATGACTTTGATTGATGATTATTCAAGGATTGTGTGGGTTTACTTTTTGAAAACGAAAGATGAGGCATATTCAACCTTTGTCAAATGGAAAATGATGATTGAGAAGCAAACAAGAAGAAAAATCAAACGTCTTAGGACAGATAATTTGTTAGAATAATTCAATCGTGAGTTCAACGAGTTCTGCGAAGATGAGGGAATAATGCCCCATCGCACTTGTTCTAGAACACCACAACAGAATGGAGTCGCATAAATAATGAACAGAACGCTTTGTGACAAGGAATAAAGTATGTTCTCACATGTCGGTGTGGGAAAGGATTTTTAGGCTGCAGCTATCAATACAGCGTGCTACTTGGTGAATCGGTCTCCATCAACGGCTATTGATTGTAAAACTCATTTTGAGATTTGGTCTGGATCGTCAGCTGATTATGAACATTTGAGGGTGTTCGGTTGTCCTACGTATGCTCATGTGAGAGATGGTAAGCTTGAGCCGAGGCCAAAGAGGTGCATATTTCTAGGATATGTTACTGGAGTGAAGGGATATAAGTTATGGTGTACCTCTCCAAAGTATCCAGGTTTTCTCATCAGTAGAGACGCTACTTTTAATGAGTTTGCTTCGATAGACAGTCACAAGGAAGTAGGAGAAATGGTCGAATCAGGATCGGTTGTGAGTAAACAGGTGGAGCTTGAAGTAGGATCAGTTCCTAGCAGGTCCAATAATTCAAGTGGTTCTGAGGTGGATCCAGAATAAGGGGTTGAAGAGTCAACATCGGATGATAATGACGATGATGCGCCTGAACCAGAACAACAACCTTATAGCATAGCATTGGGCAGAGAAAGAAGAGATATTAGACTTCCGAAAAGGTATGTGAATCTAGTTGCATATTCTCTGTCAGTTGCAGAAGAAGCTGAGATACAAGAACCTAGTAGCTACAGAGAAGCTATAGCGAGTTCAGAGGCAGATCGATGGATTGGTGCTATGGGAGAAGAGATTGAATCTCTTCATAAGAATCAAACATGGAATCTTGTTGACTTGCCTAAAGGATAGAAGATATTAGGCAGTAAATGGGTGTTCAAGAAAAAGGAAGGTAATCCAGGGGTTGAGGCATCTCAATTCAAAGCAAGACTGGTCGCTAACGGTTTTACTCAAAGGGAAGGAATCGACTTCAATGAAGTGTTTTCTCCAGTGGTGAAACATAGTTCGATTCGAGTTTTGTTAGCCATAGTAGTTTTGCAAGATTTAGACCTTGAGCAGTTGGATGTGATGACTGCGTTTCTACATGGTGAATTGGAGGAGCAAATCTACATGAGAAAACCAGAGGGATTTATCGAACCTAATATAAAGGACAAAGTTTGTCTGCTGAAAAATTCACTATATGGTTTAAAACAGTCACCTAGGCAATGGTACAAACGTTTTGATACATTCATGTTGTCAAAAGGGTTCACGAGGAGTCCATATGATAGTTATGTGTATCATCAAAAGATGTGAGATGATTCTTATGTTTACTTTTTGTTGTATGTGGATGATATGTTTATTGCTGCTTGTAGTATGTCACACATTGTGCAGTTAAAGAAGCAGCTTAGTGCCGAGTTTGAGATGAAAGATCTGGGTAGAGCAAAGAAAATTCTTGGTATGGAGATTATCAAGAACAAAAATTTAGGATCATTATACTTGTCTCAACGAAGCTATATTGAGACAGTGTTACAACGATTCAACATGTTTGATGCTAAAACAGTTAGCATTCCATTTACTACTCATTTCAAGTTGTCTGCAGTAGGAGCGGCCAAGGACGATGCTGAGTTGGAACAAATGTCGAAGGTTCCATATGCAAGTGCAGTTGGTATTATCATGTATGCTATGGTATGCACACGTCTTGATATTTCACATGCGGTTAGTGTAGTTAGCAGGTACATCGGATGTCCTGGGAAAGAACAATGGCCGACAGTGAAATGAATACTTTGGTATCTTAAGAATATTGTGAACGTTGGCTTAACTTTTAACAAGACCGATATTGGTGAATCGCTGAATGATGTTGCAAGATCATTGGTTGGTTTTATTGATTCTGATTTTGCAGGTGATATGGATAAAAGAAGATCTCTGATAAGATATGTATTTACTCTAGCTGAGAGTGCGATCAGTTAGAAAGCACAGTTGCAAGCTACTGTAGCTTTGTCTACAACAGAGGCAGAGTACATGGCGATAATAGAAGCAGTTAAAGAGGCAATATGGCTCAAGGTTTGGTGGCAGATTTGGGCTTGGATAGGACTGCTACAAAAGTGTTTTGTGACAGTCAAAGCACCATACACCTTACAGGGAACCATATGTACTATGAGCGTACAAAGCACATAGATGTCAGGTATCATTTTATTCATGATATAATATCAAATGGAATTGTTGATATGAAGAAAGTGTCTACACACGATAATCCAGCAGATATAATGACCAAAGCAGTATCAGTTCAAAAGTTTAGGGAGTACCTAAACTGGATCGGTACTCGCAATATAGAGTGAATGCTTTAAGGGCATTTGGTGAGTCAGAAGAAGAAAAGTTTCTTTGTTGAAAGTGAAGAAAGGATATTCGCCTCAAGGGGAAGATTTGTTGTGAATGAGTTGAATACTGCCTTGACAGTGTACTGTGTCCGGCAGTACAGCTTTGTATCTATAATAGTGATATTGTGTCTTGACAGTGTATTGTGTTCGGCAGTATAATTTTGTGTCTGTGATAGTGATATTGTGTTTTGATAGTGTCAGTGTTCGGCAGTACAAATAAGTGTTGTGACAGTATCGTGTTAGTCTTGTGGTATGAGCCCATTAGGCCTATTGTCTAGTAAGTCTATTAATTCCCTATAAATAGACTATTAGGGCGACACAAAACACAATCTGAAATCTATACCTTTTCTACCATAGTGAAATTCTTTTCTCTGGTGGCGCCCGTGGACGTAGACAAATTGTCGAACCACGTTAAATCTTGTGTTCCTTTAAATCTTTCATTCATATATGTTCTGTGCTTGAGCCATTTTGTGATATTGTCGACTTTGGCACACGAAGGCCCTCACGTCTTTGCATTTGGTCTACTACCAAAAGGGCCTCATACTAGTGTTAATATCGGGTTGTTCTTACTTATATACGGAGGCGTAATATGCGGACCGGACCCCCGTATTCATAACACCCATATTCCCAACACGTGGTATCAGAGCGCTAGGCCCATACGGAACGCGATGGTGGTATAATTCTCGGAGGTCGAATATGATGAACTAGTAGCCATGCTCAATGTGATCTGCTCTAGAGATCCTAGTTTGGAGTGCAGCGGCTCATCAAGCAGTGCGGCTTGATCGGAGTGGCGCTAAGGAACAAGACAGTGTGGTCTAAGAGGAGGTGAGCAGTAACATCCGTAGTGCCTCTATGGTCAGGTAGTCTTCCAATCTGATTAGAGTGGACGGATGAAAGTCAATTGAGAGGATGCTAATGTGGTACTTTGTTCGAGAGGAGGATTTGTTAGGGTGGCGACCAAAGTCCCACATCTCAGATCGGGTGGCGAACAAACCAGTGCGGATCCTCTGGTGCCAAATCGGACAATACCATACTAGTGTTAAGATCGTGTTGTTCTTACTTATATACGAAGACGGAATATGCAGACCGGATCCCATATTCACAACACCCATATTCCTAACACTTGCATCAATGGTGAAGAAAGGTGGCTAGATCCTTTATGTAAACGTTTTGAAAAATTTCTTCACAAGTGGGATGTTTGAAAACGGATAGAACGATGGCCCGCCCCTCAGCTGGAGCTAGTTTCACCTGTCATGATCTGGTCAAAACATAAAGTTGTATTTATTTAGCCCCCATGGGGTAGCCGAGTTGGTTGAGTATGGCATTCTTATGATCAAAAGGTCATGAGTTCGAGTCCCTCTACATACGCTTTCTCGGCTGAGCCTGTCACCTTGTGTGGTTTACCTTCTGGCGTTAGTTTGCAGGCTATCGCGTCATACTGAGGGTTTATCCTGTGCGCACTCATTGCACTCTGAGTAGCGGCTGCGGGTTCCCTAAAAAAAAGTTGTATTTAATATTATATGTCTTCGGTGTGTAAGTTGAAGGAAATTTTGAGAACACAAGATTCAAGTAACCCTTAGTAAAGTAACCCTTAGTATCCTTTAAATTCCTTATAAGAACTGATTTAAAAAAATATAAGCTCGAGATTCCCCTCAAGTATTTACAAAGGTTGAAAGACGGACTTTACTGTTCATAAAATTACAATAATAATGCCCCCAAGGGGTAGCCGAGTTGGTTGAGTAAGGCATTCTTATAACCAAAAGGTCATGAGTTCGAGTCCCTCTACATACGCTTTCTCGGCTGAGCCTATCACCTTGTGTGGTTTACCTTCTGGCGTTGGTTTGCAGGCTATCGCGTCAGACTGAGGGTTTACCCTGTGCGCACTCATTGCACTCTGAGTAGCGGCTGCGGGTTCCCTTCAGAAAAAAAAAATTACAATAATAATAAAATTTATGGTAGTAGTTCTCGGTTAGAAGAGATTTCATGCGTTGGTCAGTTAATGTCGACTGGAAAGTCCGAGACGCCAAGCCTGTCATGAAGGAAAAGATTAGTAGAAAGCCGATCCGATGGTATTTGAAGAGTTACTTGAAGATGTTTACTTGTCTTCGATTCCAAAAATCTGAGGTTAATTAATAGATCGTGTGCTAGCTCCATCCGTGGGTCTTGCGTTGTTGGTAAGAAAGACTTCAAGCGCCATTGAAGCTGAGGTCGTCTAGCGGAGAGATAGTAGAGATGCTGATTCTTTTTGTTGGGAAAACTAAAGCTTCAATTTTTACATCTCGAAGAGGAGAGGCGACATGTTATGACGAAAGATGATTACAGTTTCTGAACCTGCAAGTACCCGACCGCAGTTGGTTTAGGGTGCCAGAATATTTTAGGGTGCCAGAATATTTTATTTTGTACGTGGTCGATCATGGGTTTTATAATATCTTAACCGTCAGATTTTGAGATTAATTATGAGTTTTTATGTTGTTCGATTAGAAAAACGGTACTTGATTCATTGAATATCTGTTAACTATTCACATATTAAAATTATATTATAATGTAAATGAATTTGTTTTTTATTCTTTGTGATCTATGTATTTATTAATTTGTTCAATAGTTTTATCATTATTTATATTTTTTCAGACTTGAAATTAGTTTATATTTAACAAATTAAAAAGTTCAAATGGAATAAATTTAAAAAATGGAGATTTACCATTTAAGACCCATTCAACAAACCTATTACAAATAAAGGCAATGGAGATTTACCATTTAAGACCCATTCAACAAACCTATTACAAATAAAGGCGTGGATTTATTAAGAGAATTTATACCTAAACTACTCTTCCATATAAAATCCATTAACAACTTCTTTTCTTTTTTTCATTTAAAAATTTTAAGGTTCGTATCTTTTGTCGAATCTAAACTACCCTTCCATATAAACTATCATTCCATATGAAATCCAATAGCAAAATGAAGAAGGTTTCGCATCCAGCACAAAAAAAAATTCACATCTCCCAGAACGAAGAAGATTTCGCATCTTCTTCGTTAAACCCCTATAAATTTTAAAACTTTAAAAGTCTGTATATTTTAAACCGTAACTCGAAAAAAATCCAAAAACACTATAGGTTTTGTTTTTTTAAGACGAACAAAACTAGTACCACTCACGATATGTTTTAAATAATTTTTAAAAAAATTAAGAAAAAATAACGTTTTCGCATCTATCAGTAGAAAACAATACATAGGTTTTGCATCTATCTGTTATTATGTTTCACATCTACTATATAAAAATAATAATGTTTCGCATCTATCGGTACGTACATACACCACACGTTTCGCATCTCCTTCCTCTGAAATCTAGAATTGTTTTACTTGAACAAAAATTTCACAAACACTAAAAATCGACGAAAACCTAACTCGACTACAGGAAATAAACTACATTAACAATGTAATACCATATGAACACAAAAAATCAGAAAGAAAAGAGATCTCGAGTCCCCTAATATTTTGAAATCAGAATTTAAGTTACCACACACACAAATCAACTTATCTAAACAAATATCAATCAAACTTCGAAATCAAATAGAAACACAATCAAAATTATACGAAAACAAAAGAAAAACAAGAAATAGAGTAAAAAATTGGGTATTGTTCTTTTCATGAAGAGAGATAAAAATGGGGAAAAAGTGAGATATGAGCTGTTAAAAGCTTCAATATAATTTAGTAGGGGTATTTAGGGTAATAGTGGATCTTAAATGGTAAATATTTGACTAAAACAAGTCTTTCTCGAAGAAACATAAAAAATATGGGTCTTAGATGGATAATACTTAGGATTTTGGATCTTAAATTGTACTTTACCCATTAAAAATAGCTAAAATTTTATTAACAATTTGTATATATAAGAAAAAAATATAATTTAGTAAGCATTCAAATAATTATGAATTTAAATCATAAATATGTTTATTGATCCATTATTATTAATTATTTGTAAATAAATTTACGAGTTTGCATTTGGTATATTAATATTATTATTTTCATATATTATTTTTAGTCTTTTAACCAGATAGTTAATTACAAAAAAATATTTCATTGATAAATAAATTATCAATGGAGATACCCGACGGATTTGGTGTGAAAATAAAACTCTTATCCGACGGATACTTGAACCCGACAAGTTTAGAAAAATAAAGTCGGGATGGATTAACAGTTTAGCAATATCCACACTCATTCCGACCCATTTCATCCTTAGTTGCATCTGATGTGGAAGATCTGAAAGAGATATTGATAGAAAAACAGTGAAATGTTGTATTTATAAAGAATGTTATCCAGAGCTCTTATCTACAACATTGAGTCAATCCGTAAGTTGTCAGGTCGTATTTATAAAGAATGTTATCCAGAGGCTCTTATCTACAACATTGAGTCAATTCGTAAGTTCCTATGGACCTTGGGAGAATAGTAGGCAACCCGATCAAGGAAGGAAGCTGATTTCAAAATAGAGATTCTGCAGCGGTCGATGGCACAAATATGATTAAAGACAATAAACTATTTTTCCTTTGTATAAGGAGTTTGTGATTTTATTTTGGATTATTTATAAGGATTAGTTCCAATATTCGAAAGGTTCGAGTATCCATCCACAAGAAGAGCCAATGGTTTTATGAACATGAGTGGTCACCAGGTGTATCAAGAGTCACTTAAAGTTGAGAATAATGTCTTTCCTCGATTGCTGGAAGAGTTAAAGGTGATGATTGTGCATGATGGATCATCGTTATTAGTATGATGTGATTGTATGGTTCTAACCTCTCGATAAAATACCAAAGTGACGGAGTTTGCTGCAACCATCATGCCTACAACTGGTGGAGTTTCGACTCAGTTTCACCATGAAGAGATGGTGTCAGCTAAAATTGGTACAACTACACCACTATTTTATGAAGAAGTGATGGATCCTCTATATATTGTTGCTTGCTCTTAAATATTATGATTGATGATGAAAAATATCAAGAACGGAAAGATAATTGAAAAATATAAGATACACAAGAAAATACCCTCACTCAAACCCTAGCAAAAATGATTTCTCCCCTTTAAGAAAAGATCAGTTAGCTTATATAGCAATTGTTGTGGGCTTTTGGCCTATTGAGCCATTGGACTTAAACAATTGGTCCATTAGAGGCTAATTCATCCCACAAACTTACTAAGTAAAAACATATTTACTTCTTATTACAAAGTACATATTGGTTAAATATTCTAAAAATCTGACTTGCGAATCGTGTAAATTCTTCCCTCATCAGTAGTCCCCCTAGTCCTTGCGAAGAATTCTAAGGAAGGACTAGTTTTGTCACTACTTCAGATTTTACTTGTTCCTTATTTGTAGCCCCCCAATCGTTGCGAAGAATTCTGAGAGATGAGTAATTTTGGCGCTGCTTCAAATGTTACCTGTGAAAACATAAAATGTCTTGGCCAACAGATGTAGACCAACATATGTAGGAAATGTAGACCAACAAATGGTAGAAGATCCATAAGATCCAAAATAATAAATTTTGAGTGTTGACCAACTAATGTTGGAAGATCCTTCGGATCCAAAATAAAAAATCTCATATGTTGACCAACTAATAGTTGGAAGATCACTTTGCTCCAAAATAATGAACTTCGAATGTTGACCAATTAAAATTGGAAGATCCATTAGATCCAAAATGATAATGAATTTTAATTGTTGACCAACTACTGTTGGAAGATCCTTCGGATCCAAAATATAATGAATTTCAAGTGTTGACCAACTAGTGTTGGAAGATCCCTCGGATCCAAAATTGTAATGTTGACCAATTAAAATTGGAAGATCCCTTAGATCCAAAATAATAATGAATTTCAAATGTTGACCAACTAGTGTTGGAAGATCCCTCGGATCCAAAATAATAATGAATTTCAAATGTTGATATACACAAAACAAAAGAATGGAAGATCCTTGAAAATACAATGCTGCACCAATAATAGCCTTTGCCTGTAAATTGAAATCTGCCTTAACACTCATCTGATGCCAAACCCCACACAAAGACAAATTTAGAAGCTTTACTATTATGAATAACCACATTCAGTTGTTTGGTACAACTGCATTTAACAATTACATTAATAAAGCCAAAACAAAACTGTAATGCGTGATTAGTGCTCGACACGTCATTTACTGCATATGGTATGGATATTGGATGTCATAGACGACAGATAATAAAAAGTGTTTCACAACACTTCAGACAGAAAGTCTCTAGCTGGTTTATATACTGAGAAAACTATATACCAATTACTTAATAGTCAACTGAACACACATATCCCCTTCAGATAAGACAACAGGCAGTGTAGTCGGTTTAAATCAGATATGCATCAAATTTAAAAAGCTTGCAGCACATACATGACTTATTAAACACACAGGAAATCTAGTGTTTTTTCTGTCGATTATTTGGAAGAGCCTCATAACTCCTTGAAAGCTTTGTCATTGTAAATGTAGTAGTGACTTTCCACCAAAAGTATAAGGAAAGAACAAACACTCTAAACGTTAAAAAGCTACAGATAAACACAAAACTAGGTTTGTTAACAAATCTCTATGAGTCTATAAGAGACCATCATAGTTGCTTTACCATTCACCGACAAAACCTCAAACATTTAGTTCACAACAATGACAAAACATTACAAGTTCATACATTTTGCAAAAAAAGAAAATCTAAAATATTACTGTGAATTCACATTATATAATGATGTAAAGTAGCGTTAAAGATATAATAGAAAAGCTTACATGAATTTAGTACCCATAATACCATGAAGTTTTTCCAATGTAGCCATGAAAAGCTTAGGATTGGCCACTAAATCCTCATATCTAGCAAGTGGTGGTGGATATGGACTATAGTTGGGTTCTTTCATAGCCATTGGGTTCAGGTTGTCACAAGATGTCGAGGTCATTACAAGTCTCTTCTTCTCTTAACACAAGTATCTAAAACTTTCTTCCTATGTAGTGTTCCTTTATCAAGAAGAGTCCACAGGCCTGGAGTCATAGTCTGTTGACATTCTACAAATTTATAATATTCCTTTGCTCGAATTTATGAGTCTATATCAAATGAATAATCAAATCAAGAACTGTATATCATCTCTTTAATAATGAAGGAGGACAATTAATAATACGCAACGGAAAAAATAAAGTTACTACCAGCACTGGAGAGAAATACGACTGTATGTATATGTTTACGTTTAATATCGGCTATGTTTCTTGAGATTAAATAAATAAATCTATAAGAGACATATTGAAAACCCAGGTAAAATACAGACATAATAAAATAAAAATTACCCAGATGAAGACATGAGAAATAGAAGGCTTGAAAAGAGGTCAAAATATAAAAAGCTTACCGAAGAATGAGAGAAAAATGAGCATATGCATAAATGAAAAATAACATTCATCAGGAACAACGCTTGATGTTAACCCTTTAAGTGATTTGCCCATCGCAGTCTGCACCTTTTACCACAACGCGAGAGGCCAGAGTGCTTCTGCACAGCATTCCAATTTCCCTCCCCGTGCTGCCTGAGATACTCGATTAAAATTGCATCTTCAAAAGACGTCCAAGGTCCATTCTTCAGAACAACTCCTTTCCCTGATCTTCCACGTTCAACAGTGCGGAATTTAATCAACCATCAAGGTAAAACCTTTTCTATTGTCTGTCACCATGTAGTGCGCGTAATCAAAATCCATAGCCGCTCGATTCGGTATGAATCTGTCCAAGTTCTCTTTCGAAGGCCTTCTGGTGAGAAAGAGTTGGTCTTGAAGTGGATTTCTAGATCTGGGAATCATGTGTGAAGGATCTGGATCCATATCTGTAAAATACAAAGAAAACACATTACATAGCAGCGACTCAGAGGGTAATCCTTTAGGATTCGATTGATAAAAACGATGCTCGTAACGGTTTTGGATATGTTATCCGGGTACCGGTCATCTTCCCACAGACGGCGCCATTTGATGATGAAAAATATCAAGAACGGAAAGATAATTGAAAAATATAAGATTCACAAGAAAATACCCTCACTCAAACCCTAGCAAAAATGATTTCTCCCCTTTAAGAAAAGATCAGTTAGCTTATATAGCAATTGTTTTGGGCTTTTGGCCTATTGAGCCATTGAACTTAAACAATTGGTCCATTAGAGGCTAATTCATCCCACAAACTTACTAAGTAAAAACATATTTACTTCTTATTACAAAGTACATATTGGTTAAATATTCCTAAAATCTGACTTGCGAATCGTGTAAATTCTTCCCTCATCAATGATAATATTATTAAACTATTGTTGTGGGTTTGAATATAAGGTACCGTTGAACACAAGTTACGACATGTTTTCATGTTCGTACTTTTCACATTTGTAATGGAATTGTGATTTTCCTTTTAGGATAATTTTGTGAAATGTTCTTGTAGTTTTCGTCTTCACCTTGATTTTGAATTGTTCATATTATTTTAAACTTGATGTGAATAGTGAATGCTCTGATGATCCAACTGAAGTGTCAAACTTAATTTTTATATTATACGTGACGGTGCATGAATCTTTTGGTTTTTCTTAACAACTATCCTTTTAATTTATTATGCGTTCTTGAAAGTGTATCATAGTATTAGAAATTATTTTAAATCTTTCCGTCATGTAATTTTGGTTGTGATACGAGGCTTATGGTCTTTGGCTATAAGTCAACTGATATTCTATTTGGTGGCTCCTCTTCGTCCATAATGTTGAAGTGATACAACAAAGAATTTTAGTTTCGGTAGACTTAATGTAGTTCAAACATAGCTAATTTGTCTTGGTCGTAGCCTTAAATTGTTCGATGAATGTCTAGCATGTCTCTGCGATAGATGTCGATGCTCGTATGTCTCGACCGTAGTCTGATCTCTTATGTTTGGTTGCACTCTGATATTAGCTCAATGAGGGTCGGTATGTCGCGGTCGCAAGCATACAAGGTGTTTGTGTATAACATAGTTATAAAAACATTATAATATGTAAATAAGTAAATAAGTAATACTCTTATGTTTGTTAAAATATATGTTTAACTATTTTTCTTTGATCACGTCAACTCTGTTGGTCCTTTTGTTATAATTTATGTTGTTAAATTATTTATGTTTGAACAATTATATTACTTGGATAGGACTCATATTTGATTTTCTTTACGATATTCTAATTTAATTATTTTATCTAACTTGTAATTTCAAAAAAAGCGTCTTTAGTTTTGCGCAAAATAATAATCGTCCATCTCTTCTCATACAATTTAAAATAATATCTTAGTTTGGTTAATTTATAAAATCTTAATATTAAGATGACCAAAATCAAACTAAAATAAAAAAAAAATATAAAATTGCACATATCAAAAAAATTATTTTAAAAACCATCAATGCTAAAATAAATAAATTTTAAATAAATTATATTTATATTAGACAATCCATAATAAGAGGAAGGTTTAACTAACTTTTTAGATATAGATATATCGGAATTTGATAAATAAAATAAAAATTAGGCGTTAGACCACTAACTTGGGACTAACTTGTAAGATTAAAAATGGATTAGATTTGAAATGAAAATACATTTCCTTTATTATTGATTTTATATTACCAATACAAATTGTAACTCTTATTTTCAATTTCTACACGTACATTTTGAAGCAACACAAGGGCAAGATCGACAACCGTAACACGCCGGAGCCGGAAAAAGCTTGCTACAATCTGCGGTTGTTGTACAAAAATCCCATATCATTGATCCAAATCTTGTCTCCTTACCAGTTGATTCTACTTCCGAACCTGCAATAAAATTAAAATTTAAATATATTTCGTAAATATTTTTTATTTTATCTTTAAATGAAAGGCAATATAATTAAATAAATAACAATTTTATAATTATATTTCAAAACTTGGTAGAATAAGAATATTCTTAGGCTATATTATCCAAAAATAGTAATATAAATAGTCATACCAACAGTAAAAACTAAGATGGCAAGGAATAACATTAACTTCATGGATGATTTCATGATTTTATTTTTATTTTTTTGTTATGATATAGTTGATGTGGATGTAAGAGTGACGCTGAACTATATTTATAGAGGGTTTTTTTTCTTCTATGGGTAAGTAGATGTAAATTTAATTAACTTAATTATACTAATATTATAGATTAATAACAAAAAACTTCTTGTAATTTAGGTTAAATTTGAAATTAATCTATTTCTTTTAGATTATAACACTAATATATTTATCAACTTCAATTCGGTACAGTTTAAACCCTGTGATCCATAAGATTCTCAGGTTATAATATTTCTAGTATTTCAAGTTTTGGATTGTTTTGATTCTGATATTTTACATCTACAAATTTTAGATTGTCTTGGATTATTATTTATATACTATAAATCTTATATTGGACAAAGTAGAAGAATCTTATTATTGCTGTCACTGAACTTGTATTTCAATAAGTGTGGTTATATTTTGATAATTAGATATTGTATTTAGATTTATTATTCAATTCATAATTATAATAATTTTTCATTATTCAAACCGTTGATCATGATTATAGTTATACATTTGACCAGGAGTCATTTAAAAATTATAAATATCTCTTTATAACGAGAACATAAAACATAAATATGAGAGGAGAAATGATACCTTGTAGATTAACGAGAACTTGATTGTGTTTAGAGACTGATTGATCTCAGTAGACATGTCGTAGTCTTGATTCCATGCAGATGGATATATGTGAGGGGTGGAACAACGAACCAATATGTCATTGGGAATTAGAGGAGAAGGATGTGAGGTTAGGGTTGGTGGAACGTGAGGTAATGACGGAGTTAAGAGTGAGAGTGGCGAACTTATAGTTGATCTTGGGAGCGTAGGATAGGTAGAGGTAAAATATGTGAGATTTTAGGATTGGATGGATACGAAAGAGATAAATACTGAGGTTATGAGTTATAGAATGTGGGATTAGGAAATAGAACTGATTGGGAGTTGAGGGATTGAAAGATGATAAAGATGTTTGGTTTAGAAAATGCACAATGAGGCATGATGGAAGGGAAATATATTTTCCTTACAATGGATATTACGGCTTATAAAAACGTTATATGTATGTAAATCAAGAACTTTGTAGCCTTTTTTTTCATTTGGATACCCCAAGAAACACAAATGGATGCACGATGATCAAACTTATGTTTCGGATGCACATTAGTTTAATAACATGCACAACTAAAAACACGCAAGTGCATGAGTGGTGGGGACCAATTATATAAGACCTCGAATGGAGATTTATTTGATATTAAAGGAGTTGGAATACAGTTGATTAAATAAGCGGTTGTTAAAATACAATCCCCCCAAAAGTCAAGTGGTACATTTGACTGAAATATGAGAGCACGAGCAACATTTAAAATATGCCGATGTTTTTGTTCAACAACTCTTGTTGTGCGGTGTAAACACACGATTTTTGATGTTTAATGCCTTTTATTTGGAAAAAAAAATACGAAAAGGAAGATATTCACTACCATTATCCACTCTTATTTTTTGAACATCTGTTTGAAATTAGGTTTTGACGAATTACATAAAATTAGATAATAAAGATTGTGTTTGTGATTTATGGTGCATAAGAAAATTCCATGTGCATCGGGTAAAATTGTCAATAATTGTAAGAAAATAACGTGAACCAGCATATGAAGGAACTTTGTGAGGATCCTAAACATCACTATGTAATAAGGAGAAAGGAAATTATTTATTTATTGAATTTTTAGGAAAAGGAAAATGTGTTTTTTTACTTGTGGGAAAATTGTACAATTATTTCTTAAGTCTTTGTGAATACTTGGAAGAAAATATGAAAGTAATTTAAAACAAGACAATGATGGATGGCGTAGTTCAGATGAATGCGACACTAGACACAGTCGATTTATTTGGATGCAAATAGTATAGACCACCACGTAGTCTACCCGAGCCAATCATCTTCCCCAAAACCAAGTCCTACAAAATCCAGTAGTTAGGAAAACGATGCAACAATTATGATCTTTAGTGAGTTTACTAGCTAAAATTAAATTTAAATTAAAGGATGGTACACATAAGACATCTGTAAGGGTTAACTTTGAATTAAAACTAATTGTGCCAGTGTAAGTGATTTGGTGTGCTGCACCATTTGGTAAATCAATATTGGTAATAGTGAAAGGTTTGAGATCAGTTAAGAGTGATATGTGAGACACAATATGATATGTGGCGTCAATATAAAAAATCAAAGAACTTGTACGACTAGATTTAACAAATACAATAGTAGATGGAATCAAACCTACAATATTCGCATATGCATCAATATTATTATAACTATTGTGATTCAGTGAACTGATTTATTGAGTTAATTATTGTATTTGTTCGGTAGTCAACCCCTAAAAATGCTATCAGTATTGGAACCCGATAATTTATGAGATTATATCGCATTCACCAAAGTTTGATTGCCACAAAATGAAGACTATTGTAATCAGGATTGTCCAGGCTTGTTATTGTTTCCATGTTTCAATCGGTATCTATCATATGTTTGATCTCTTTTATCGCAATAAGTATAATGATATCTGAGAGTGGGACATTCATTTATAGTATGTCCGGATATGTTATAGTGCTCACATATTTTATGCTTTGAATACCCTCATTTTCCCGGGATTGCGGCTACTATTGAGAAGTTTTCAATTGGCTCAGAGAATACATATCGTTGCTTCTCTTCTTGAATTATCAAAGAATATGCTTGAAGGACATTGGAAAGAGGTGAGATCATCAATACTTTGGACCTCACCGCCTTGCAAGATTCATCAAAACCCATAAAAAATTGGATAAAATTATCTTTCTCTCTCTGTTCGAGGTGTGCTTGTCGTTGATTGCAGGTCAGTGAAGAACGATATGTCTCGAGCTCGTCCAAAAATGCTTTGACTTGGTAAAATATGCAACAACTGTCATTGTGCCTCGTGATATATTGGCGATTGATTTTTATATCTGAAACACAATTGGAGCATTCTTTTGAGAGAATTGGTCGAACAAGTCAACTCATACTTCACGTGTTGTCTTGGTATGGATAACTCCTTTAGTAATGTCTGATTCAACAACATGAGTGAGCCAATATATTATCATGCTATTGCATTGGTTCCATTGCGCAAACATATAAGGTTCATTCTCATGTGATGGTTCTTTGTCACTGCTGTCAATGAAACTGATCTTCTTTTTTGCAGCGAGGCAGGAATAACTGCCTTACTCCATGATTGATAATTGAGGTCATTTAATTTGATGGGAACCAAGACATGGCATGGTTTGTTTGAATTATGAACGTAGAAGGGATGTGAATGATTGATAGTTTTGGTCTCCGATTCGGAACCCTTTGAGTTGGTGGTTTGAATATATGATTAGTAAGACTCATTAGCCATCATCATTTGTTGTGTTGGAAGTTTTTTTTTAAGAATGATGATTGTGATAATTAAATGAATTAGGACTTTATGCGTTTGTTTCAATAAAAACACTGCTTTTATATATATACACGTATGTATTATAGTTTGAACTAATTATCACTAAAACCAATACAATCAATCTTGTTAGAACTATAAATAAATTGATGTCATCCTAATTATGACTATATAACTAGTAAAGTCAATTTCACAATATTCCTATCTAAATTAATACAACAATTCATCTACTTTTAGTTACAATAAATATAAAAGTACTTTAATAATTAATATGTGTACTTTCTGGTAAAAAATATTTAAAAGAAAATTTAAAAACAAAGTCAGTATGGATTATCCCAAATTATTAATATATCATTAAGTGCTTTGAAGTTTATACCTGATTACAAATGGGTATATAAACAGTCCATCGTCTCTGTTACATTTCCATCAACTTAAAGTTTTAAAAAAAAATGATGATATCATCGATCAAGATTACATTGTTGCTTGCAGTTTTGGTTTTTACAGCTGGTAAGTATGTCGTCCCCCCTGTTGATCTTTATTTTCATTCATAAAGTAGCTTGAGGTTATTATAATTTTAGTAAATTTGAAAAATAAAATTTAAATGCTGTTATTTGTTTATGTTGCTTTTAAACTCAAAACGATGAACTGTGAAATACATTTAAATTTAAATTTTATTGCAGGATTGGAAGTGAAATCAAGTTTTAATATAACAAGAGGGCCAGTGATCTCAAATCTGTGTGTAACCGATGACGGTTGTACCAAGACTACTCCGGCTTGTCACAACTGCTACGAACAATGCTATTGTATTAAGTATAGGTGTACGTGTATCAAGTAAAGTATTTCTGAAATGTAAGGATCAATAAGTTAAATCTCCATTCATATATAATGTAGCTATCGATAAATAAAATATTTTTATTTTATTTTTATCTAATAAATTTTATTTTTATATTTTTAACATATATAAATATATATATATATATATATACTAAATTATTAAAAAATTATTCTAAATCGTTTATATATAGGATTTGTTGATAATTTATTTATTTGATAGTACAAATTTCAATTAGGTGAAATTCATATCTTTTCAAGATATCATAATCGATAAGTTAATAAATAAAATTAAAAATAATTAACGAATAAATAATATAATAGATCAATCATATAATCAAAAGTAATAAAAAATAAAATAATTATATATATATATATATATATATATATATATATATATATATATATCGCATTTTGTTAGATAAAATGTAATATAATTAGGTATGAGTATTCGGTTCTTCAGTTCGGTTCGGTTTTTTTGTTTTTCGGTTCTAGGTTCTTTCAGTTTTTGTTCTTTCGGTTCATTAAAACTAGTATCCATTTAAAAACCGAATAAAGTTCGATCATGTTTGGTTCTTCTCTGTTCAGTTTGGTATGAGTATTTAATTGGGTTTCAATCTGATATTTTTGATACTTTAAAGGGTCTGCAATATCAACGGATGAAAAACTCATTTTACAAATCAAAAATATAAAATTGTGTTAGATTATAAGAAAAAAAAATACTAAATACAATAGAGATCCAAAAGTAATATATTAACGACGGATGTTAGTAATATAAAGAAAAATGAGAGATGATATCAAGTTTATTAAATTATATAAAGGTTGATATTTTGTTATTCTGTCTATACGCGCAATTATTTGTAAATATGTCGCAACTTTAAATTAATTATGGTGTCATGTATTAAAAAAAACATAATCAAAGGTCAATGATAGATGACAAATTTAGAGGAATCTAACTTTGAGAAAGATACATATCTTTTCAAATATTATTAAATTCAGGGTTAATACATGAGTTCGGTTCCTAACGGGTACCCACAATTTTCAGTTCGGTTGGATTCCGAACCGAGAACCGTTGGTAATTAAAAATGGAATTATTAGGGTATTATAAAAGAACCGAATCTGAGAGTGCCACATCCATGAGACGTTACTGATTATGTATGAAACCATGATTTTCCCGTAAGCATACTTGATGATACTAGGACCATAACAGTCAACAGGTGATGTAGGTAAAAGCAAGGGATCATACTATATAGAGCTGTAGGTTATGGTGTCGATTTTGTAGAGATATGTTGTAAGACTTATGAGTTTTAGAATCTTCCTCCCCCATCTTGGGGAGTAGCCCACTTTTAGGCTCCAAACAATCCGCGAGGCCACCCTCATCCGATAACAATGTAATTTTATCTAAAGAAACTTTTGCACCTATAATTTTCATTTCAGGTCTCGACCAAAGAAATCTGCAAAAAAACTACAGAGTTCAATGAGGTGTCTGGAGGTCCAAGTATTAATACGATTTGTTACTTTATGAAAAAGCGATCGACAATCATTGTAGGATTATCGGGAGGAAATAAATAGGACTCCCAGGTATCTGACGAGGAGGGTCCCTCTTTGAATCCCAGGGTTGAGACTATAGCGCGATAAATGTTTTTGGGAACCACTGAGAGACAAACTTGACTCATATTAAGGTTGAGTCAAAGACTTGATAGTTTTACGAATTCCTCACGTCCATCTCTAATTAATGAGATAGAAGGCCTGTTGGCTTTGTAGAAGATCATTAGGTCATTTGCGAAACAGAGGTTGATGATCTTTAGTTTGTTACACTTCCAACGGTACCCAAATCTATGGTTCTGAACGTTTTCTTGAAGGATCCTGGAGAGGACCTTCATAACTATGAAAAAAAGATACTGATATAGAAGGTCCATTTGCTGGAGGTTTTTTTACCTTTGAAAGAGCTGAAATTGTTACATTCACGGAGATGGAATATGCGTGTGAGAATATGCATTGTGGGATCTAATCAATCATTCTGGTGGGGAAGTCCATAATATACAGGACATCAAGCAGAAGGCGCCAACAAAAATTGTCAAGGGCCTCCATGAGATCGATTTTGAGAGCGCATCTTAGGCCTTTTCTGTTCGTATGGTAGCCATAGAAGAGATCATGTATGAGAAGGATATTATTTGATATGTTTCATCCCGTCATTAAAACTGTTTGGGAGGAGTCAATCATTGTTATAAGGGAGTTTTTTTTATTCTGGTCGCTATGATTTTTAAGATGACCTTATCGATTATATTGCAACATGCTATGGGTAAAAATAGATTGGGGAAATAGGTAAATCTATTTTTAGGATTAGAGCAATCAGGCTTTTCTTGTCTTGAAAGAAAAGTTTGGTCGTGATTAATTTTTTAAATCTCTCGAGCCCCGGGTAGGTTGGTGGGTTGTCAGTACCTAAGAAATTCAAGAAATGACTCGCAAAGATATCTGAATCCACTTTAGGGCTAGGAAAAATAGACCCATCTTCATCACTGATGGCGATAATTTTGTTTCTAGCCTTTTTGAATTTAACTCAATTATGGAAATATTTACAGTTATGATCCTCAATTTCAACCTCAATGAGTTAAGGGTTGGTCGGGTTATTGGTCATGCTCAATGGCATGGAACAAGGCATTTTGAGCCTGGTCACAAGAGGACGTCTTGGATGGGATAACGACCATGGCGCCACCCTCGCTAGAGGTGTTCCACCTATTTATGATGATGCTTAAAACAATTGGGTGTTTTTGCCACATATTGAAACACCAAAAGGTTTTTTAATTAGGTAGGTATGAGGTGGTGAGGTAGAGAGTGATGAGAGTGTGGTCTGATGTGCGAGGAAGATCAAAATGGGAAAAAAAGTTAGGGAAATTTTCATCCTTATAACTATTAACAAGCGCTTTATCTATTTTGTATTAGATTGGTTTGTCAATCGGCTTGTTTACCCAGGAGAATTGAAATCCTGATGAACTTAGATCATTAAGCTCACCAGAGTTACAACACTCATTAACGTACTGGATTAATCCAATCCAAATGTCAGTATTAATTGATTTATTAAGAGAGATTCTAATGGAGTTGAGGTCACTCATGACTACTCACGTGTTGTTATATCCCATGGTGGAAATCTCGGTGATATCATGCCAAAAAATCCATCATTCGTGCGGTAAATTGAATCCATAGGCAGTCGTGTAATGAAGTTTTAGGTGTCTTGTTATGTAAGTCATGGTGTAGTCAATGGGTTGAATGAATGTTGTGCCTATGTTGATGGTAAAAACACTTGGATTCCAAACTATCCATATTCTACCTAACTGATGAGATTCATGGCTTGTCTTACAATGCCAAAATAGTAGCATCATTCTCATGATTCTATCCATATATTCAACATTTACGTTAGTCTCGAGCATGCATATAACAGTATTATTATTTGAAAAAACATAATCTTGAATATTTTGTTGTCTAATGGGGTCGTTTAGACCCATAACATTCCAAGTGAAGATTAACATAATATGTGCAAAGTAAGGAAAAACATATAGTCAGTAAAAACAAACTAACGTATGAGTATGTTGTTGGTCCCAAACGTGCCCAAAACAGTAGACAAGGTTGACGGTTGTCGTGTTTGTATAATCGGGGAGGTGACTTCGTTCATGGCTTGTTCTTATCCAAGTATATAGAGTGAACTTGGCTAGCCACATTGTTTCCTTAACGAGGAGAATTTCCCTGACATATGATTAACCCATCCACTTCGATGCTTATTTTCAATGATTCGTAGTTGAGGGATGATGGTGTATAAATATCACTAGAAGATACTATGAGTTATCTATTATTAGCTCCTTTCTTGGACGTCTGGTGAAGATGTTGGTGTGGGAAGTGTCCATTGAATTTGTGCAGCTTGCAACAGTGTGTCCAAGGGTCTTGTACCTATTACATGTCGGTGGGATACCATGGTATTCTACTTGTAAGATATGAACTGTTCCCAAACAACTGGTGTTAAAGGTAGTTGGAAAGTCATCCATGACATTCATAATAATGCAGATGCCCAAAATTCTTGTCGCTTAGAAAATAGCCCGACGAGTATCTTGCACAGTCGGATTTATCACCTACTATGACATTAGGAGGGGGAGGGACACAAGCATACCCTTTTCAATTTGAAGGGATGGTATTTTCTTGAAGTTCATTGTGGAATAAATATCTTGAGGTTGAGTAAGTATGGTGGCCCAAGTTTGGGTAGTTTGAATAGGAATAATTATTGAGATAATGGTGGTGTTTTCTTAAGAGGTAACTCGTGCTGAAGGTTGCAAGTTAACTAGGGATACTAGGGTGTCATTTATCATGTTGGGGGTGATGTTACTAGCCGATTTGTGTATGGAACACGATAAGGCGCTCTTGGTATTGACGCTAACGCTTGAGTAGGAGAGTATATATTGGCCCCTATACATCGGGTGATAACTCTCCATCTTCTATTCCTTCCCATGAAGGATTGAGAGAATGTTGTGGGGGATGCCAATGGAAAGAAGTAGGTAGATGGTGGACTGGTTGGTAACTGGGGGTTGGTAGATGAGGTGTATGCAATGGTGGATATGTTTTGTAAGGGCAGGTAATGAGGCCAGGAAGATGACGGTCTAGTTTGTGGGGTGTTGAAGAGTTGTAGTTAGGTAGTAGTTCGAATTCTCTATGGTGAATTAGGGGTTGATTGATGAGTGAACCTATTTTGGTTGGGTTAGAATAAGTATTTTTCTATTGCACTTTCAAAATGGGTTAGGTTAGTTGGCCCATTATGGCTAGGGTTTACATTGAGGTTAGATAATTACTGGTTGATGGATTGCATGAGGTGTGAAGACTTGAGTAGAAGGACAGATGCCCAAACCCGGTATGATACATGTGTCGTTACCATGCATGGAGCGAGGGTTTATAACAAATCCATATGAGAGGAAACTCTCAGTCCTCACATGCAACTCTATTGAATGACTGATATTTCCTATGTAGATGGCTTTGAGACACTCCAACTTGATTGTAAGGATGTTTGACTCTATCTCAGGGGTCCTCTTCGTCATTAAGCTGCATGTCCGCAATCGAGGTGGAAAAGAAGATAGATAGGGACGTGGCCTCCATATTAATTCTTATCTCTTGAAGAATAAGCTTGTCTGAATCATTAAGGTTTTCCTGCTTTCTTGTGGGGTAAGTGACTGGTGTGGAGATTCATGCATAGAAATGCGAAAACCATGTATTGGGGCCGGGTTATTCTATTTCCATAGAAAAATCGTGTTGGTGATCTAGGAGAATAGACCATTTATGGTTTAGTTCCAAAGAAAGTGAGGTATCACACGAGATTTAAAGGAGGAAATAGGTAACCATGAATATCAACTCTATATTGTTTAATTTAGATACAAATAACCTGGTTGAAGAATGTAGAATATGGGGTATAAAGAAATTCATCTTTATCATATCTATTTTTGTAAACGGATCAGTAATGAGATAATTATTTAATCCAACCTAGATATTGTTTAATTTTGGACTAACCTTAGTATCAAAGTTCAAGGATGAAAAATATATGAGGAAATTTGATACTAACACCCTATTATAAGATCCGTTGGTCAGTTAATGTCGACTAGAAAGTCCGAGACGCCAAACCTGTCATGAAGGAAAAGATTAGTAGAAATCCGATCCGATTGTAGTTGAATAATTACTTGAAAATGTTTACTTGCCTTCGATTCCAAAAATCTGAGGTTAATAGATCATGGTAGTGTGATAGCTATATTCGTGGGTCTTGCGTTGTTGGTAAGAAAGACTTCAAGCACCATTGAAGCTGAGGTGGTCTAGCCGAGAGATAGTAGAGATGCTGATTATTTTTATTGGGAAAACTAAAGCTTCTATTTTTACATCTCGAAGAAGAGAGGCGATATGTTACGACGACAGATGATAATAGTTTACGAACCTGCGAGTACCCGATCGCAACTGATGCGATGGGTTAGGGTGCCCGAACATTTTATTTTGTATGTGGTCGATTATGGGTTTTAAAATATATTAACCGTCAGATTTTGAGACGGGTTATGAGTTTTTAATGTTTTTCGATTGGAAAACCCAAACTCTATTCATCAAATATAAGTTAACTATTCACATATTAAAATTATATTATAATGTAATTGAATTTGCTTTTTATTCTTTTTGATCTATGTATTTATTAATTTGTTTGATAGTTTTATCATTATTTATACTTTATCAGATTTGAAATTAGTTTAAATTAGTTTATATTTAACAAATTAAAAATAAAAAATTGAATAAATTTAAAAAATGGAGACTTATCATTTAAGACTCATTCAACAAACCTATTACAGATAAAGGCCTCAATTGTTTAAGAGAATTTATACCTAAACTACCCTTCCATATAAAATCCATTAACAACTTCTCTTCTTTTTTTTCATTTAAAATTTTTAAGGTTCGTATCTTTTAAACCGTAACTCGAATCTATACTACCCTTCCATATCAACTACAATTCCATATAAAATCCACTAGCAAAATAAAGAAGGTTTCGCATCTAGCACAATAAAGAAGGTTTCACATCTCCTTCGTTAAACCTCTATAAATTTTAAAACTTTAAAAGTCTGTATCTTTTAAACCGTAACTCGAAAAAAAATCCAAAAACACCATTGGTTTTGATTTTTTAAGACGAACAAAACTGGTACCACTCATGATATATTTTAAATAATTAAAAAAAACATTTAAGAAAAAATAACGTTTTCGCATCTACCAGTTAGAAAACAATACATAAATTTTGCATCTATCTGATACCATGTTTCACATCTACTCGCATCTACCAGTACGTACAAACACCACACGTTTCGCATCTCCTTCTTCTGAAATCGAGAACTGTTTTACTCGAACAGAAATTTCACAAACACAAAAAACAAACTAAAAATCGACGAAAACCTAACTCGAATACAACAAATAAACTACATTAACAACGTAATACCATATCAACACAAAAAATCAGAAAGAAAAGAGATCTCGAGTCCCCTAATATTTTGAAATTAGACTTTGAGTTACCACACACACAAATCAATTTATCTAAACAAATATCAACAATCAAACTTCGAAATCAAATAAAAACACAATCAAAATTATACGAAAACAGAAGAAAAACAAGAAATATAGTAAAAAATTGGGCATTGTTCTTTTCACGAAGAAAGAAAAAATGGGAGAAAAAGTGAGATATCAGCTGTTAAAAGCTTCTATATAATTTGAGTATAGGTATTTATGGTATTAGTGGATCTTAAATGGTAAATATTTGACTAAAACATGTCTTTTTGTAAAAAACATGAAAATATAAGTCTTAGATGGATAATACTTAGGGTTTTGGGTCTTAAATTGTACTTTACCCATTAAAAACAGTTAAAATTTTATTAACAATTTGTATAGTAAAAAAACAAATATAATTTATTAAGCATTCAAATAATTATGGATTTAAATCATAAATATGTTTATTGAGCTATTATTATTAAGTATTTGTAAATAAATTTACGAGTTTATATTTGGTATATTAATATTATTATTTTCATATATTATTTTTAGTCTTTTAACTAGATAGTTAATTAAAAAAATATTTCATAGATAAATAAATTATCAATAAATATACCCGACTGATTTGGTGTGAAAATAAAACTCTTATCTAAAGGTACTTCAATTAAGAGCTTAGCAATATCCACATCCATCCTGACCCATTTCATCCTCAGTTGTATCTGATGTGGAAGATCTGAAAGAGATATTGATAGCAAAACAGTGAAATGTCGTATTTTATAAAAAATGTTATCCAGAGCTCTTATCTACAGCATTGAGTCAATCGGCCCCAAGGGGGTAGCCGAGTTGGTTGAGTATGACATTCTCGTGATCAAAGGTCATGAGTTCGAGTCCCTCTACATACGCTTTCTCGGCTGAGCCTGTCACCTTGTGTGGTTTACCTTCTGGCGTTGGTTTGCAGGCTATCGCGTCAGACTGAGGGTTTACCCTGTGCGCACTCATTGCACTCTCAGCAGCGGCTGCGGGTTCCCTCCTTAAAAAAAAGTCGTATTAATAAAAAATGATATCCAGAGGCTCTTATCAACAGCATTGAGTCAATTCATAAGTTCCAAGGGACCTTGGGAGAATAGTAGGCAATCCGATCAAGGAAGGAAGCCGATTTCTAAACAGAGATTCCGCAGTGGTCGATGACACAGATATGGTTAAAGACAATAAACTATTTTTCCTTGTATAAGGAGTTTCTGATTTTATTTTGGATTCCTTATAAGGATTAGTTCCAAAATTTGAAAGGTTGGAGTATCCCTCCAGAAGAGGAGTCAATGGTTTTGTGAACATGAGTGGTCACCAGGTGTATCAAGAGTCACTTAAAGTTGAAAATAATTACTTTCATCGATTGATTGCCGGAAGAGTTAAAGATGGTGATGGTGCCTGATGGTCATCGTTATTATTCTGATGTGATTGCATGGTTCTAACCTCTAGATAAAATACCAAAGTGACTCAGGTTGCTGCAACCATCATGCCTGCAATTTGAGGAGTTTCGGCTCAGTTTCACCGTGAAGAGATGGTGTCGACTGAAATTGGTAAAACTACCCCACTCTTTCATAAAGAAGTGATGAATCTTCTTTATATTGTTACTTGTTCTTATATATTATGATCATATTGTTAAGCTATTGTTGTGGGTTTAGATATAAGTATTGTTGGACACAAGTTACGACATGTTTTTATTGTTCGTACTTTTCACGTTTGTAATGGAATTGTGATTTTCCTTTTAGGTTAATTTTGTGAAATGTTCTTGTAGTTTTCGTGGTCATCTTGATTGCGAATTGTTCATATGATGTGAATAATGAGTGCTCTGATGACCCAACTGAAGTGCCAAACTTAATTTTTATATTATACGCGACGGGGCATGAATCTCTTGGTTTTTCTTAACAACTATCCCTTTAATTTATTGTGCGTTCTTGAAAGTGTATCATAGTATTGGAAATTATTTTAAATCCTTCCGTCGTATAATTTTGGTTGTGATATGAGGTTTATGGTCTTTGGCTGTAAGTCAACTGATGTTCTATTTGGTGGCTCCTCTTCGTCCATAATGTTGAAGTGATACAAAAGAGAATTTTGGTTTCTGCAGTACACTTAATGTAGTTCAGACATAGCTAATTTGTCTTGGTCGTAGTTTAAATTGTTCGATGAATGTCTGGTATGTCTCGGCGATAGCTGTCAAATGGCTTAATGGAGCTCGTATGTCTCGACCGTAGTTTGATATTGGATCAAAGCTCTTATGCTTGGTTTCACTCTGATATTAGCTCAATGAGGGTCGTATGTCGCGGTCACAAGCATATAATGTGTTCGTGTTTAACATCGTTATAAAAACATTGTAATATGTAAATAAGTAATACTCGTATGTTTGTTAAAATATATGTTTAAATATTTTTCTTTGATCACGTCAACTCTGCACTTTTTTCTGCATAGTTGGTCGCTTCGTTATACACAAAGATCATGTAAAAGTGTATTCGAGCTTCAACTGAAACCAACGCTTCCTTATCGTATACTAGTGCAAACGATGTTTCGACTTTGGCTGATCTTGGAGTGGTTTTGTATGAGGAAAACACTTTTTGTAAAATATTTGGCGATTTTTCGACTTCTCCTTCCATCGACTTTGTGTTATTTCCAAACTTTTGCGGTTCGTCAACAAAAATATTTTGTTGATTTCTCGATCGGTATAATTCCTTGTGAGGTTTTCGTTTTAGAATTGTGTTCCATTGTGTATAATGATGATTCGTGGTATTTCATATCTGTAACATGTCTTCGAACTGAGAAAGAAATCGACTGCTACTAGTAGGTACTTCTTCTCTCCTATTTCTTGTAGTAGTGGTCCTTCAATGTCAAGGACCCATCTGTCGAAGGATATTTATTTGGATATGGTTTCTAACACGGCGGTCACAACATTGGTTGAATTAGATAAGCGCTGATATTTGTCGCAGTTCTTGAGGTTTATATTTGCATCATGTACTATTGTGGGCCACTTATAACCTTATAATAAAATGGTATTGAGGAAAGTTCAATTCCCTTACAGAATGTAAAGGAACCTGTGGAAAGACTTGGTGAACTGTGTGACCTGTCCAACTGCGGGTTAGATTGCCTGCCCATGAATGTTTGGAAATGCTATTCCACTCTAAACTGCTGCAAGAAGTTCAAATGGACTCCCAGTTGCGGTTTGAAGCTTGGATGCAACCCAAGTTATGACTATATTATAGGTTTTACTCTAATGTGCAGATGAAGGCTCGGTCGAACTCTAAGTTACAGTTGGAGCCTTGGATGCAATCCAAGTTACGGCTGGAGACTTAGTTGTAATCAAGTTGAAGTTGGACTTTCTGTTGCTACTGTAGAGAAACATAAAATTATTCTTCTTGAAGTCTCACCTGCATCTCTATAACTGATTACAATTTTGGCTGGAACGGTGGTTTATTGAGTAATGTTTGTCTACATTCTAAAGTTTCGAGGAGCTTGTTGAAGGATTTTATGAGCTTCATGAAACAAGTGATGGTTTGACGCTACAACAAAGTATGTTGGGAAATATGAGTGGACTGCATGTGCAGTTGGATGTTCGTTTTGACCCCGGGGTGCTGGTGGTGTCTCAACTGGACTCCTTGTTGCGATTGCACATTCGAACAGACTTCATATTGGAGCTTGAATTTCGGCTGGAACTCAAGTGGATTCTTAAAGTTCGACGAGGATCGGTTGATGGAGGTTAAGTGGTGCTCCATCTTAGAGGCTATGTTGGATTCTAAGTTATTGGAGGTTCGATATTTTTTCACATCGCTGTTTGAGGTTTGTAATGGCTTCAACTTTGGAATGGAGGTTCTAGTGGACTCCATGTTGCAGGTAGAGGTTCAGATGGAACCCGGGATGCATTTGGAGGTTCGACAGGACTTCATAGTTTAATTAAGTTCTATTTTCTTGAAGTGAGGGTGGGGTTCTTGCTGTAAAGATTGGCAAAACGTTCATGATAATCAGGCTCTTGACTCTTTGTTGTCGGTAAAACGTTATTTGACAAAGGTTTTACGCCAAATTATAGAAGGTTTGGGCTGGCACCATCAGCGGCAAAAGCAAAAACTTTACAAGTGTGGGGGTTACATAAGCTGCTGGATGGTAGTGTCTGGAGTGGTTAAGGCGAGAAGCAAACATTTTAGAGCGAACACAAGTGTTTCGCCCACTGGTGGAGGGTTGAGGCCGGATCCATTGGAATCGGAAGAAAAATGATTGGAGCAAAGATAAGTCTTGCGCCAACTGATGGGATGTTGGGTCAGAGCCGGTGGGGCTAAAAGTGCAACATTCGGAGCAAACACGGATCTTACAATAAGTTCTTGATGGTGGGTGTCTGAGCTATCAGAGCAGAAAGCAAAACATTTGGAGTAGAACACAAATCTTAGGACAACTGCTAGAAGGTTGGAGTTAGTCTTTGGGGGTAGAAGCAATTTTTTTGAGCTAACGCGGTGGTTGCACCAACTGTTGGAAGTTTTGACGGGATTCCAGCTCCGAATAAACCACATGTTCGGTCAGGCTGAAGCAAGGAAATATCATATGGTAAAGTATTTAAAGGCGTTGAGCAGCCGAGTTGGTTGAGTATGGCATTCTTGTGACCAAAGGTCATGAGTTCGAGTCCCTCTACATACACTTTCTCGGCTGAGCCTGTCACTTTATGAGGGTTTACCCTGTGCGCACTCATTGCACTCTGAGTAGCGGCTGCGGGTTCCCTCCAAAAAAAAAAAAAAGGCGTCGAGGGAATTGACAACCTCATTCGAGTGCATTCAGTATGAACGTTTAAAGAAAGTAAAATGTTTTATTCCTAATTCTCTCGAAACTATAGCATACACCAAAGGGTACCCATGAATACGTTTACAAATGAATACTTATACAAGAGAATTTATCGATAACGCCAACCTACAATGATAAACTAGAAACTGGAAAAGTGTTGCAAATTTCAACAAGTCTGAAAAGAGATTAGAGGTACAATTTTAAAGAATTCATGTTTAGAGGGACTTTACCTGTTGATACAGCATTGGCTAAAAACTAAGATTTAAATCACTTAGTTTTTAGTCTTCGAAGACATTCTTTATAAAAAAAAATATTTAAGTCAAACGTTATTGCGACGTCTTAATGAATTACAGATTTTACTATCAGAACTGTATGATGGGAGGGTCAACTCGTTGTGGGTTTAAAACGTTGACACGAAGGGTTTTATTGGTCGAATATTATTTGTTTCAATCATGGTTGATGCTAAAAAATTAGTCAGAAGGCTTGATTTCTGCCAACTCTTTGTGAATGCAATACATGTGCCAATAATATTGCTTGAATTAATATATGAAGCATTGCCTTTTGATTGGTGTGGTTTGGACTTAGTTGGGTCGTTACCTATGGCCTCCGACGGACGCCAAACCATCATACTAGTTGTTGATTATTATTAAAAGTGAGTGGAAGTCGAGCCTTTGTCTGGAACTAAAATGAAGGATGTTAGAAATTTATTTGATCTAATATATGCCACAAATTAAGAGTCCTAAGAAAAATCTCTATATATTATGAACAAAACTATCCTTGATGGTTTGAGAAAGAATTTAGAGGGGGTCATCGGAAAATGGCCAAATTAACTCCAAGGAGTATTGTGGGCTTAAGAACGACCAGAATCACCTTTCGCATTGAATTATGGGATAGACGTAATAACCCTTGGAGAAGTCACCCTCCCATCTTTTAGAGTAACAAACTACTCCGATGCTGGTAATGATAAGAGCCGATTAACCAAAGTTTACTTGGTTGAAAAGAAGAAAATGAATGCGCATCTAAGATCCTTTCATTATCAGACTTTCATGAGAATTAGATATGCATCTCAAGTCTTTTGGAGAGAATTCAAAACGGGGAATAAGGTATTTAAAAAGGTTGTATTGCACACTAAAGATAAACGGTTTGGACAATTGCCGCAAAATTGAGGATGACCTTCTTTGGTAACTGAGAGGGTTAAACCCAGAACTTATGGGTTGAAGGACCAAGAAGTAAAACCACTTAGACACCCTTAAACGAAAACTTGTGGTTGTATTTGGAATGACTATGTAAAAACTATATATATTTTCAATTAGTCGTGTAATGATCAGTAGCATGCGTTATCATACCACGGTGGCACATTAAGGTATTAATTTGGGCCTAAACAGTGGGGTAGTAGATACAAATCATTTCTCTTTTATATTCCCTACTCTCAGATTCTATTGGTTTAGATATTTTCGACCTTGAACGTTTCAAAGGTTCCAACAGCAAATGGTCATGTTTAAAAAGCTCCAACATTACATAAAAGGTTCCAACACTGGTTAGTCATGCTTGAAACGTTCCAACACTAGTTGGTCATGCTTAAAATGTTCCAACACTAGTTGGTCAATAGTGGGAGCTCACAACTTTTAAATCTCTAAAATATATTTGGGAACCGGATGAGAGTTGATCACCCTCAGTTAAGAAAAATTCGAAAACATGACTTGAGATATAAAAATATTATGATAATTAAAAATGAACAAAATAGAATTTGTAAAATCAAAATTATATAAACTTTATGAACATATAAGGACTTACGAATTCTAAGTGAACAAGTTGCAATATTGGTAACAAGGGGAAATTATTCAGCACCCTAGAAACTGTTTTCATCAGCCTTGTTATTGGTTGTTTTACCTTTATCCATTTTAGCACCTTCGTTGTCAGTTTCTTGCAATTGATTTTTGTTGGAGCTATCATTTTCAGACTATACATTCTTAGACTCATCATCTTCACTTCCTGAATATGGAGAGGTTTCTACTTCATCTTTGAATGAAACATTAGTAGGACGTTCCTCTTCTGCAGCGATATTCCAATAAGAACCGAAGTTTAGATTCAGAAATGTTTTATGAAGCGCAGATTTTATTATAGCGCCTCGTTAATATAGAGAGCCTATGCATTCCGCATCATAATAAAAAATCGCAACCTCTTCGTCTCTTTCAGCTTGCTTCTTGACTGAGATAACATACTCGAGATTTTTTCTATTATCCTTTTCGGCTTTCCTAATAGTTGCTTGTCTAATTTTGACATGAGAAGATCGGGATGAGGGTTATTTTCCTTCACATTCTCGTCGTTGTGCTTATGAAACCTCTCTAGCAAGCGAGAAACCAACACGATAATTTCAACTTGGAAAGTTATTTTTTTCCGCGAGCTCATTTTTAGCACAGCGGGCCCATTATTCATTTTGGTACGCGAACGATCTTTGATCCAAGGAATAGAGGGTTCATTATTCATTTTGCACAATTCGAGGCATAAGATTTATTCCTCTGGCTTTGCCGCCTCCCATTCCAATTTAGCAACGAGAGAAACAAGCTCATAAAGAGCGATGACAAAAGAGTCTGTTTCAATGGGATGAAATGGTCTAGAGCTGGAGAACCCTCCAAAACTGGCAAGTGGTCTCTCAGGGTTTGAGTCTTCATCTCATGTGGATTACCCTCGGGAAAACTTGGTGATTTATCCTTTTGAACTTCAAGTGTCTTGAACCTGTTGGTTTTCGTCCGGAAGAGTTGGTTTAATTTTTTTTGGTGCTCGATCGTCAAAACGGTCGAAAATTATGAAAATGGTGGTTTGATCCACGACCCAGGTGTTTTCTTTTCCAGTTTTATATTTCTTTTTGGACAAATTATCTCTTCTTTACACTTTTTCATTTCCCCTTTTTTATCCTCCGATATGTTATTTATTTTAGTGTAATTGGATCGACTAGTCGACCAATTTAATCATGATATATTATCAAACAAGTCGTAGAGTGCGGAGTGCACGCTTGTTAGATTAGATCATGATTAGCGGGGTGAAGGGGCGGAGCCCCTTGGTTAAATCGGCTATTGTTGCAAGTCAACAGAATTTCGAAATTGAAAGTTTGACCGTTTTATTCAAATTTTAAATTTCAGCCATTTTATTACAAAACCGGTTGAGAGACCCTAACTGCCCTAACTTCCAAACTGTTTTTGGTTGGTCGAATTTATAAATATGGGTTCTGTTAAAAAGGAAATCATATCATTTTTCATCCTCTTTGTTCAAAATATATATCTCTCATTTTATCCAATTGAAATTTTTGGAGAACCCAAAAAATATTTCAATAAGAAATTGTTTACAAGACTTCAGAGATTATCCGGAAACAAAACACTATTTTCTACATTTTATTGAAATATTCTGGTCTTGTTGATGAAGATAGAGATGACGAACGGAGGAGAATCTGCGAAGGAGATGACAAGTAAATTCGCTAAGTTGGACAAGTTCGAAGGACATGATTTCAGACGATGGCAGAAAAAGATACATTTTCTGTTGACTACACTCAAGGTTGTGTATGTCTTGAGTACCCCCTGGCCAGAGATCACTGAGAATGAAACACTGGAACAAACGAGGAGGCGCAGCAAGTGGGAGAATGATGACTACATTTGCCGAGGCCATATATTAAACGGTATGTCTGATACTTTGTTTGATGTATACCAAAATGTCGAATCTGCAAAAGAATTATGGGATTCTATAGAATCAAAATACATGGCAGAAAATGCTTCTAGTAGGAAGTTCCTGGTTAGTAATTTTATAAATTACCAAATGGTTGACTCTAGACCTTTAATGGAACAGTATAATGAACTACTAAGAATTCTGGGTCAATTTGTTCAACATAATATGAAAATGGACAAATGTATTTCGGTTTCTTCTGTTATTGACAAATTGCCTCCTTCATGGAAGGATTTTAAACACACACTGAAACACAACAAGGAAGAAATGACTCTTGTCGAACTTGGTAGTCATTTTAAGATTGAAGAGTCTCTAAGGGCTCAAGATGAATTAAGTAATCCCAAGGGTAAAAACCAAGTGGGAAACTCATCTGTAAATATGGCTGAAAGCAGCAGATTCTTTAAGAATGAAAATACAGATAAGGGGAATAAACGAAAGTTTAAAGGAAACAACAAAAACAATAATTTTAACAGCAAAAAGCCTAAAATAGCATGCTGGAAATGTGGCAAACCTGGTTACTTTAGAAGGGATTGTCGAGTTGGAAAAGGAAAAAATAATGTTGGTCCAAGTGGGAACAATGCTGGTTCAAGTGGAAACAATGCTGGTTCAAGTGGATCTAAGGATCCTGAAAAGCAACAAGGTCAGATTTTATTTCAGAATTCTAATTCTGGTCAAAATTATATATCTCTAATATCTGAAGCATTTTATGTACATGATGATGATGTTGCTTGGTGGGTTGATTCGGGAGCAACAAGTCATGTATGTAAAGATCTTCGATGGTTTAGTAATTTTCAACCGATTGAAGATGGACCTTCACTTAAGATGGGAAATGTTGCTACCGAACCAATCAAAGGACTAGGAAATGTTAAATTACTATTTACTTCTGGAAAGTACATATTATTGAACAATGTATTGTATGTTCCTGGGATTCGAAAGAATCTTTTGTCTCGTGTTGTTTTAAACAATTGTGGTTTTAAACAAGTGTACGAAAGTGGCAAATATGTATCGTCAAAACATGGTGTATTTATAGGATTTGGATATTTATGTAATGGTATGTTTATGTTAAATATTAATGTTTCGTTCGAAAATGATTCTGTTTGCATGACTTCTACTAGTGTGTGTAGAAATACAAAATCATGGCATGCTAGATTAGGACATGTTCATTATGAAAGAATAAAAGACATGTCTAAAATGAGCCTTATTCCTCCTGTTGATGCAAATAATGAAAAATGTAAAACTTGCATGTTAACTAAGATAACTAGAAAACCTTTCAATAATGTTAACCGAGTTTCTAAAATATTGGAACTAGTACATAGTGATTTATGTGATTTACATGCTACTCCTTCATTAGGAAATAAAAAGTATGTTATTACTTTTATAGATGATGCATCTAGATATTGCTACATTTATTTGTTGCATGCTAAAAATGAAGCTCTTGATAAGTTTAAAATCTATAAGGAAGAAGTTGAGCTACATAAGAATGTTTTGATTAAAAATCTACGTACGGATAGAGGAGGTGAATATTATGATCCTATATATTTTCAGTCTACGGGTATAATTCATCAGACCACGGCTCCTTATACACCACAACAAAATGGTATAGCTGAAAGGAAGAATATGACTTTGAAAGAAATGGTTAATTCAATGTTGTCCTATTCGGGTTTGAGTGAAGGATTCTGGGGTGAGGCTATGTTAACAGCCTGTTATTTATTGAATCGTGTTCCTACTAAAAGGTGAGCTTTGGTTTAAGAAGCCTCCAACACTAAATTATCTGAGAGTTTGGGGTTGTAGAGCAGTTGTAAGACTCATTGAACCTAAAAGGAAAAATTTGGGTGAAAGAGGTATAGATTGTATCTTCATTGGGTATGCTGAGCATTCCATTGTATATAGGTTCTATGTGTTAGAATCTAATGACTATGTGTCGGTGAACACAGTTATCGAGTCAAGAGATGCAATATTTGATGAAGAGAGATTTACTTCTATACCTAGACCTAGAGATTTGATTCAAAACTCTTTGAATAGGAACTCAAGTGAAATTGAAAATATATCAAGTGGTACCAATTGTGTACCTGGACCTTCTGAACCAAGGAGAAGTACTAGAGCCAGAAAAGCTAAGTCGTACGGATCTGATTTTCAACTATATTTAGTTGAAGGGTCAAGAGATAAGATTGACTATCAATATCAATACTGTTTTGTTATTGAAGATGATCCAAGGACTTTTAGTGATGCTATGGCATCAAGGGATGCTGCATTCTGGAAAGAAGCTATCCAGGATGAAATAAAGTCTATCATGCATAATAATACATGGGAGTTGGCTGATTTACCTCTTGGGTATAGAGTTTGTGAGAACTCAATATAACTTAGCCGATCATTTAACCAAGGGGTTAAATAGAGATCTTGTGCACAAATCGGCTATTGGGATGGGATTAAAGTCCATTTGATATCTCTCATGTTGAGATACCCAATTCCCATCTAATATGACATTAGGTGTTGAATTCAATGTGGAAAGCTTAACATCAAGATATTGGAACACATTTGTATATCATCCCAAGGTATGTGTTCAGAACTACAAGTTGTGAAGGTTGAAGATTATCTTCTTAATAGCTCTTTTGAAAAATTGCATATGTAGGTGCAAGATGAATGAGCATGAAGTTTAGCCGCTTCAAGAAGCTAGGACTTGGCTTTGATATGCTTAAGAAGGATAAGGACACAAGGCTAGTAAAATATAGTGTCAAGTAAGAACAAGTGAGAATGTAAATTTATGTGTATATTATCTTCATGTATTCATTGTGAATAGTAAAGGTTCAATCCTTAGTGATACCTTGATATTCGAATATTTGGAATGTGTAATATACTAATGTGAAATTCAATCGTTACCATATTTCATTTATGCATAAATTTGATATTTGATATGATTGTGTTTAGTAGATCATGAATTACACTCAAATGGGGGAAGATTGTTATTTATTTTAGTGTAATTGGATCGACTAGTCGACCAATTTAATCATGATATATTATCAAACAAGTCGTAGAGTGCGGAGTGTACGCTTGTTAGATTAGATCATGATTAGCGGGGTCAAGGGGCGGAGCCCCTTGGTTAAACCGGCTATTGTTGCAAGTCAACAAAATTTCAAAATTGAAAATTTGACCGTTTTATTCAAATTTTAAATTTCAGACATTTTATTACAAAACCGGTTGAGAGACCCTAACTGCCCTAACTTCCAAACTGTTTTTGGTTGGTCGAATTTATAAATATGGGTTCTGTTGAAAAGGAAATCATATCATTTTTCATCCTCTCTGTTCAAAATATATATCTCTCATTTTATCCAATTGAAATTTTTGGAGAACCCCAAAAATATTTCAATAAGAAATTGTTTACAAGACTTCAGAGATTATCCGGAAACAAAACACTATTTTCTACACAATACACGTGTAGATTATCTCTTGTTCATGGATGGAATGTTTCTTGTATCTTAGGCACCGCTAGATGAGAAACTGTATTCATTTTCTCCTCAACTTGTTTCTCTTCCGTGGTGCTCATGTTTAGTTTTTTTTGTGGCCGAACCTCCATCAGGGCAGTTCTAAATTATATGACTAGGGGTCGGGCAGAAAGGAAAACTTGATTTTCAAGAGCATCTAATTTTTTGAAAACTATCATCGGGTCGGGTGGGGTCATGTTTGTTCCAAGGAGAGGGAAAATTCTGAACTGTTGCACCAAAGATGATTTCAGATCAGGTTGGCCAATATAAAGCATTTGTGAAATACGTTCGAACAGGTTTCTCTGGCCCATTGGTTTAGCTTCCTAAAAGCTTCTTCCGTGGTTTTCAAGTGCTGTTGTTGAGATTTTGAGATTAGTGTAAAAAAATGGAGACATGCAATTTTAAGCGTTAAATATTTGTAATAAATGCAATTTTGGTAAAAAAAAAAAGAAACTAACCTATAATTTTCCACTCCCTGGGAACTTGACTAGGATTTTTCTTTTTTGAAATCTCCTTTCCATATTCATAACAACCACTCATAAAGAGGAATTGCTACTTTAAAATCTTCTCAGATTTGGGAAGGTCGACCACCACTTTATACTCGTTCCCTATAATGATGGAATAATAGGAGATACATGGATTCCTCGACAAGGAAGTGATCGCTGTAAATTTCTCTATAGGGAGCTCAATCCCATAACGTCTTGATGTGACGATAGAAGAAATGAGCGTGCACCAGATGTTTGGACTAGCTTGACTTGGAAGGCTAACTAGTTCAAAATTTCGAACAATAATAAGATCTAACGGGTATTGATTTAAGATGTCACGGTAGACGAGTAACTCACGCTTTTCGACATACAACTGCATCTCTCCCGCTTTAAGAAATTAAATATCAACTCACTCCATAATTCTCCCAACACGTTCAAATATTTGAATCTTCCTCATTGGATTAATAGTTCTACTTGATTTAATGAAGATAAATAATGTATCTGTGTTCGATCTCGCGAAGATTGATCCCTAATACCTTAGATATTTTGGAAGGCAGTTCGACTACCGTTTCTTTCTTCTTTAGTTTCTTTGACTTAATGGTCTTTTGTTTGTTTTCCTTCATGATTTCCACTTTAACCTTAATGACATCCCATTTATCAAGTTAATACATAAATTTTCCTCCTCATTTGGTTCATATACCAATCGCATCAGAGTTACTTTGGCACCAATATTTTTTGTTGAAGGACGACAGATCTCTCCAGATATGTAGCTTGAGTTGGAAGAATCCCCTCGGATCTTGGAGGAGGCTTACCTCCTTAACCATTTACTTTTTTAAGGGGTGTTGTATGGTCCAAAGAGATCATCATAGGCTTATTGGGTTCGTTCTTGTTGATGGGAAGAGCTTTTGTTTCCTCTAGATGTATTAAAGGGTTCATTTGAGGGTATGTTTCTTTATTATCAGATAAACCCATCAGACAAAGCATGATTGACGTCTTTGTGTCATGACAGCTAGGTGTTTATTGTTGAAGGCTTAGTTGAAGGAATTGAAGAGGGCGAAGGACCAACCGATTTAACTTGTTTTCTTTCTAATACATTGTCATCGTAATTGAACACTTAAATAATGTGAATAAATTTTCATGTATGATTCTACCAGATCTTTTTGGCTTGGCTTGCTCATAAATTAACAACCAGTATTCTAGAGCATTGATGATACGAAACATATAACTTGAAAGAGATTGTATGATGTTAGGTAATAAAAGAAGGTTAAGTTTTATCTCAGAAAAGTGTTGGCAGCAGCAATCAACCAATAAACTAGTTTTGCGGTAGCAGAAACACGATAATTTCTCTCTCTATCTTTAGAATTAGTAAGAAGTGAGAATTTTAAAAAAAGATGACAAATTTATAAAGGAGAATTTGAAGGCCTAACAGGCACCCACGTTGGGGAGTGAAAAGCTCTCTTAGCTGTCCTTTCATGCCCCAACGAGTATTGATGTGGATAAGTGAAACAATTTCTTTACCACTTCTTCACCCTTCACCACTAAGGATCTATTGCGTAGGTCGAATACCTTCATGACATGTATATAAGAGTAAAACCCCGCATGGTGTGCACGAGACTAGTATTTTGTGCAGCAATAATCAGAGGAAGGATTATCCGACTTGAATCAATCAAATCACATGGTTGGTTGTAATTAACAGTGATAGTACACATAAAATTTTAAGCAACGCCAAATTTAGTCCTTTAAAAAAATCTTCGCAATGACTAGGAATGCTACTAATAGCGATAAGATTTACCCGACCACACGTTGAACCGATAAAATATTAGACCACAATATACTTTATAGTATAAACCCAATAAAATGTATAATATTAAGGATATTTGTTTATAAGAAATAATTATGTTTAATATTACTGAATTAATTGGTTGAAATATCAAAAAATGAGTTAACTACGTAAACCCACGGGCTTACCACCATTATTATATACTGCAATATATATTTTTTATAAAATGGTGGATAATTATTAAGTTTTTACTATTTTTGTTAGTTTTTATCTGTGGAATCTATACTTTATCTTATCTCTCTAGTACTGTATGATTCAACTCGAAATATTTTAATACACTTTTTCCTATCAGATATTCTTAGAGTAATAAATATCACTTTTTATCTTATATTGTATCGGATATTCCTATCTCTCTAGTATCTATATTTTATCTTATCTCTCTAGCACTTTTAAGATACAGGTAACTGAGAAGATGTTAGACTAGGGTCCCCAATAAGGTTTTAGACAAGGGTTACTAAGATGAAATGAAAAAAGGGTCATCAAAGGAAATAAATTAAGAGACGTAAAGAAGTAGCTAAATGAAGGTCATCGAAAAATGGTTAGACGATGGACATATAAAAGTTGTTAGATGAAGGTCACCAAGAACACATTAGACGAGGGGCATATATAGATAGTTTAGACGAGGTTCACAAAAAAATATCAAAACAACAGTCTTTAAAAAATGATTAGATGAGGGTCACCAAGAAGATATTAAAACGAGGGTAAAAAAGTCACTAAAATAAGAGTATATTAATACAGGGTTCATAAACAGTGATTAGATAAGGGTTGTTAAAAAATATTTAAAAAGTCTCATAAAGAAGTGTTTAGATGAGGGTTACCAAAGATATGTAAGACACGACAAAGAAATAGCAAAGGTTGTACGAGCAGTTATAAGTAAATACAGTTTTATCATTTAATAGGTTATCAAGATAGTTTGTTAAGCCGTTATGACACGTGTAAAGTAATGATTGATAGAAAAGAATTTGTAATTAGTATATGTATAATCTTATATCTCAGTTTAGAGGTTACGCACTCAATATAAAAAAAGCTATTATCTTTCAACAATGGTTCTTTCCTAATTCTCGAGTATTATCTTGGCATTGTATTTATGAAGGAATTTCCTTTACCAAATTTGGAGCCGTTGTGGAATTATTTTTAAAAGTTCAAGTTTTCAAAAAAATTAACAATAGTTATAACCACATCATGAAAAGAAAAGGAAACTCCAAAGATGTGACAAATTATAGGTACTCTGGTGAATATTCTCAGAATTGTAACAAGTTTACCAAGTAGCAGGAGTAAACCAAAGCAAAACCAACATTCATGTGTGGTAGCTGATGTGTGTATAGTAGTGGATTATGAGCACAAGATTCTATAATTTACCATATTATAGACTAATTGACGAAGCAGAGCAGCAACTCATGAGACCGGTTATTTTACACCAATTCAAGGAGAGAACCTTCCCAATTAGGGTTTGGAAACTACTCATTTTTGTATTCAGATGTTAGAATTTCAGACTGAGGAGATGAAACGAGAGAAAGCTGGATCGAATAAGTTACAATTTGAATGTGATCATAAAGCTAACGAAATAATGGAAAAAACCTAATGAAGGCATTACAGTTTTTATCTGAGAAAGTTCTGTTGAAAAGTAAAGGAAAAATAAAGTCGAATTTCATGGATAGTAAAGCAAGTTATAAAAAACAAAGGTGACGTTTGTATGTGAAAAAATGAAGGATTTTGTTTAGATAGATGCAAGTATCAATATGAAGAAAAAGATAAGAAAGCATAAATATTCTGATCCTTTAAGAAAATAAAGACTTATGATGGCTCAATAGATCTTGAGAAATTTTAATATCAGATTGATAGACTTATTGAAAAAGAAATTTTAATTCTTTTTCCTTGAGAGCAAATAACGTATCCAGGGCCAGTTCATCTGTCATTTTGCATGAGTTGTCAATAGATAAAATAATGAGGCTAGATTGTAAAAAAGGGATTTTCTCTTGAGAAAATAGAGGTTATTATTCAAGAGGTAGACAAACTATTAAAGTTGGGGCATATTAGAGAGTCAAAGTACCCAACTTAGGTTTTTAATCCAGTATTGGTCAAAAATAAAATGAACACTGCAGAATGTGAGTGGATTTCACTGATCTCAATAAAGCATGCTCAAATGATGTTTTTCCTTTACCTTGCATTGATCAGTTAGTTGATGCTTATTTAGGTCATCAATTTTTATCATTTATGGATGGATACTCATGATACAACTAAATTTGAAAGCATCATAATGATGAAGAGTATATAGCTTTCAAACCAAAAAAAGGTTGTATTTTTACAAGATTATGCCTTTTTGCTTGAAGAATGCGAGATCCACCTACCAAAGGTTAGTCAGCCAAATTTTTTAAAAGCATGTGGGAAATAACTTGAAATATGATATAGATGATATGATAGTGAAAAAGTAACTATAAGGATCGGCAAGTTGAAGTTTTACCCAAAATATTTGAAAGATTGAGGGAATTCAATTTTAAGCTCCACCCATTCAATTGTTCTTTTGGAGTTCAATGTGGAAATTTCCTAAGGTATGATGTTAATAAGAATGATATTGAAGTAAATCCTGAAAAATTCAAAGCATTATTGGGTATGAAGCTACCAAATACGATAAAAGAAGTTCAAAGGTTAGCAAGTCATTTGGTACCCTGTACAAGTTTTATCTTTGTAGCTTCTGACAAGAGTTATTTTTTTCTTTTGGGTGCTTAAATGAGTGAAAATATTCAGATCAAGTGATGATTATGACAAGTCTTTCGATGCGTTGAAATCTTATATTCCTTCAATATAAATTTTGTCATCTCTAATACGAGATGAGGTCTTATACATATATTTATCTGTGTCTGATTTTTTAATAGGTGCAGTATTGGTTAAAAAAGACGGGAAAGTACAAAAACAAATTTACTATATGAGTAAAATCTTTATTGATGTATACAAAATATATTTGAACTTGAATAACTTAGGTTTGCCTTTGGTAGTAGTTGCTAGAAAAATGAGAGCATATTTTCAAAGTCATACCATCGTCTTACAAACGTCTTTTCCGTTAAGAGCGCATTGCAGAAATCAAATATTTCGGTCTTACACAGTGGTTAGTAAAATTGGAACTGTATTAGATTTTATATGGACCACGTACTGTGATTAAAACTCAAGAAGTTGTTGATTTTATTAATTAATTCCCTGAAGAAAGAGTTGATGTTGATGAAGGTACATAGTCAGAAGAAAGGAAAAACTTAGAATGCATAGTAAAATTTAATGAGGCGTCAAACACCAATAAAGAAGTAGTTTCGATCATATTAAAAATATCTCGGTGAAGAAGTCATGTGGTCGGTGAAATTTAGTTTTGAAGTAACAAATAATATAACAGAGTATGAGAAAATCTTGATTGGTTTCAAATTAGCTAATATTTGTGAAGCAAATTTCATACAAGTAAGATCAGATTCTCAATTAGTAATGAGTCAAGAAAGTGGGATATGTTAAGCTACACACGAGAGTATGTGATGGTTTCTAGACACGTTAAAATAATGAGAGAACAAATTTGAGAAAATAGATTACGATAAATTACCATGTGCGGATAATTCAATAGTAGAATCTCAAAGAAACGCAACACTATTAGGAGACAATCCATTACTTATATTCCAAATAAAATTTGTCTAAAGAAAAAAAAGAACATGAATTTGAGGTCTTAGCAATAGAGACAATTGAAGACTAGAGGCATGAATACTTTTTTTATTTGAGTGATCAAATTTTTCCTGAAGATAAATCCAACGGTCGTGCTTTGAGAATACAAGTTGTTAAGTATAAAATCCTTGATAATTTCATTTACAAGAAAATTGCTACAAGACCGATGCTAAGATTTTATAATAATTATGAGGCTATTTTCATCCTTAGAGATTTGTACGAGGGTGTCGATGAGGTACAATATGGTTATAGAAGTTTGATCAGGCATTTTCTTCTTGTGAGGTTTTATTGGCTAATATTAGCAGTTTATGTCGAGGCTATGGTGTAAGGTTATAGCGCATGTTAAAAGTATGCTAATACGAGCTACCTACCAAGTAAACCAATGAGCATAGTCCATGTATTCTGTCCATTTGATAAATGGAGAATTGATTTAATGGGACATTTACTAATGAATATAGAAAAAATACAATATTTGGTTGTTTTTGTTGATTATTTCAAAAAGTAGGTCGAAGAAAAAACATTATATAAGACGAGAGCTCAAAAGGATTTTAATTTTTTACAAAGTCAAATTTTATCTAGTTATCGGTTCCACAGAATTATAAAGACGAATAATGGGTCTTAATTTCATAATTACAATATTTTCTAGAAGGTATGGAATAAAAAAACATTTCTCAACCCCATATTATTCTCAAGCAAATGGGTTGGTGGAAGTGACAAATAAAATAGTGATAGATTGAATAAATAAGAAGAGGTACTACAGACATACAAAACAACTCCCATATAGGTTACATGGGAAACTTCTTTGTCGTTGGTATATGGAATTGAAGTGGTAGTCTAAAAAAATATTATTATCCTTTGTCACAGAATACCAAAAAAATCGAAGGAAGAAAATAGTAAGGGAAGACATTTTTTAGTTGATTTGATTGATGAACAGCAAAATCAAGTTCAGGTTAGTACACAACACTACAAAATCGTAACAAAGAGAAAATTCGATTCAAACTTAAAACCCAGATCTCTTAGAGAAGGTGATTTGGTCATGAAGAAATTGTTTCAAGGATTGAAAGATGAAAAATCAGAAAAGCTAGCTCCAAACTAGGATGAACCATACATAGTTATTTTTAAACAAAACCACGTGGTATATCTGCTAAAAGACTTGGATGGAAATGCATTAAAGCAACCATGATATATTAATCATTTGAAACTGTATAAAGGAAATGTGCAACATAGCTATGTACTATTTTTCCTTCTTGGTGGTGCCGCAAGGTTTTTTAGTGAAGCACATCGTGAGCAATTTTATTCAATAAATAACTTTGCATTTAAAATAAATAAATAAATCTTATTTATTTACGAAAAGAAGAAGTTAGATATTCAAAAGGAGAAAATTAGATAATTAAGATACTTATTTCATTTAAAAAATTTAACAAACTAAGAGAAAAAGTTATAAGAAAGAGGGTTGTGTATATTCACAAGCAAGAGAAAAAGGTTTGAAACCAAGCGTAAGGTTGAAAGACCATTAGGAGCGGAAGTAACCATATTGTTCCTTGACATAAAATGTTAAAATAGCGAAAATGATTCATATACTAAGCATAAGGCTAAAAAAACAAATGGGGAGCACTAGTAGCCGCATTATCTTGGCTTAAAATATCAAAGTAGCAAAAGTCATTAATAAACTATATTTAAGTTTGAAAGAATGTTACGAACGCAAGTGGCCATATGGTATCATTGACTTAAAATGTCAAGATATAAAATTGGCTAGTAAGTTGAACCTAAGATTGAATAATATTTATGTTACACAAGTAGTCATGCAGTCCACTTACTTAAGAGTCGAATATGCATACCGGCCCCCACATCAAAGTAAAGATATAAATACATTCCCAAAATAAAGTAAGTAAAATTCAAACATAAAGTAATTAAAAATTAAATTTATAAAATAAAACATGTTGATCGAAATACGCCCACAACAAACAAAATAGAGAAGTTTTTAAACAACAGTGGTAAGTTAAGTAGCATGACGAGGAAAATTTCTTTGACCACTTTGAGACGGGTTGGAACGAGGTAAGGTCAATTGGCAAAATCGTCTTCATTTAGAATTGTAATATGAGGGTCGACAACAACAAAAACTTCATCATCAGTTAAGTCATCATAAATATTAATGAGTTTTGATACATTAGTCACAGCCGATCACTTAATCCAAACAGAGGTAATTTGGACCATAACACACCACTGAAAAATTTGGACAAGAAAAATGTAAAACACCTTTTGACTATGCTATTTGCTAATCAATTTAAAGACTAATGGGTCCTTAAACTTGATCCGGTTTCACAACTTGACCTGGTAAGCCCACAAGTCATTAAATTAAGAGTATAAATACCTCAACCACTCTCATTAATGAGGGTGATCAGCATTTAATACAAGTAGGCTGCTTAATTATCTCACTACTCCTCACACTAAACACAAATTACTTCAAACTTACCAACACACTTTACCAAACTATCCCCAGCCCAAAATAAACCAAACCAAATTGGCAACCACAGTGGGAGCACGACGGTGCCTGGATTTTACATTCAAAACCATTAAAAAGAACCAGTTAGGATTGATCCGAACAAACAAGGAACTCCACCACATGTGGTGGAAACGGTTGGGGAAACAATTAATACACCATTGAAGAGCGAGACAAGTTGATAGCAGAAATAGAAGCGTTAAAGGCCATAAAACAAGCAGAAAATAAAATCAGGGAGAAATCAGGGGCGTCATTTATTCATCATACTAACAAACCCAGGGAGAATGATCCATCAATAAAGACTCATCTGAGTTAAGAAAAGACTCACATCAGCTCTAAGAAGACACATCGATCCAAACCTGTTGAAAGTTCAGATTCAGAGTCCTCCCATAGCTCTTCGAATGAAGCTGAGCCTGAGGAATCTTTGCCATCAAGTAGTAATTAAAGGAGATCTAAAAAGAGATGAAGTTAATAAAAAAACATTCGAGAAAGAGAGATAGGAATGGTAGGCTTAAAAGGCATCTGGGGAAAGGTTCATCCCACAGGCATGCTGATCAGTTGTTGATAGACCCTTTTGCTTTTCAGACTCAACCATGTATATTTTCACAACACCTAATGAAGACACATTATTTAGTCGTAATAAAAACTGGAGACAGTCACCTTTGTCTGCCAAAATAATGTCCGGAAACCTACCCAAAAGATTTGACAGCTCAAAAATAGAGAAGTATGATATAAGTAAAGATCCGGACAACCATCTAGAGTAATTCAAGAACTTCATGATAAATTTTGATGATGATGACAAACTTTTGTGTAGAGCTTTCTCTCAAACTTTTATGGGAAGTGGTCTTAAGTGGTATAATAGCTTACCCCAAGCGTGTATTAGAAACTTTAATACATTATGGGTTTCTTTCGAAAGGAAATTTGTTGGAAGTAAAAAGGTGAAGGAAAATGGAGATACCATTATCCACTGAGCTTAATAACCAAACGAGTCTTTAAAGGACTATATAATTTGATTCATGAATACAAAGAACGGATTAGCAGATTTCTTCGAACATGTGGCAATTGCTTCTTTGAGACAAGGGTTGAATCCTGGGAATTTGGCTGATTTGTTGACCATGAAGAAAGTCATGACCTGGAGTGTCTTGTTAAATCAAGTGGGAAAACAGATTAATATGGAAGAAACCAAGAAAACTAGGGTGCACGATCAAGTGAGATACACCACAACAACCCCTCCGGCTACTAACGAGTATATAATATAAGGCTAACGAGACCGGAAAAGGGTCCAACCGGACTAAACAGACTCAGTCCAACCAGAATCAGTCTCAAAGCCAGTCGTCAAGAGGTAAAATAGGTCCTTGGGTTCAACCATAGTGGTTTTTAGAGTTAAGGGAGAATGTGGTCACAATATATGACAAGACCAAGGATGAAGTCCATTTTCAAAAACCGACGGCACTACAGTCTCCAGAGAAAGCCGAAATACCTGGTTTTTCCAAAACAAGGAGTGGAAACAGGTCTGACAGTGCTCCTCAGACGGGTCCTACAAGCAATGCGGGAACATCTGCTCAAGAAGAGGAAATTGTAATACTTGAAAGATTTAATGTTGATTCTGAGTACGTGGATCCTGATCCAAGTCCGAATAAAGTGGGGGTCATAACATAACAAACCAGGACGGTGTCCGGACTGATAAGTTTCTTTGAGTCGCTTACCATTTTTGGAGGAGATACTGTAATAGCACTCACTCCTTCATCAAGGAAGCGACAGGTACACAGTTTGGCCACTCAGTTGGAAAGGGGAATGTCTTCCCATCAATGCCAAACCCATTTTCCATTCATAGTTTTTTATGAGGATGATTTGAGAAATATTGGTGGGCCTCATGAGGATGCGGTTGTGATAGGAGCATATATTGGGGGAAATGATATACGTCGGATTCTGATAGATATAGGCAGTGCGACAAACATCCACTTCTTAAGATCCTACAAGAAGATAAGGAATCCAAATGTAATTGGGGAATTTAAGGAAGAAGTGCTGTTGGGAAATGGGCCCTTTAAAAAGATAGTGAGGGTACTATTCGTTGGGGTAGATTGCCCCACATCCTACAATATGATTTTTGGGAGGTCTTGGCTTTCCAGAATGCATGCTCTAGCCTCAACAGTCTATCAGTGTTTGAAGTATGTAGTTCAAAGGCAAGTAGGTGTTGTCCGAAGTAGTCAGAAGATAGCCAGGGAGTGCTATGCAACTGCTTTTGCTCTTAAGACTTTTCGAGCAGTTCGGATTAATGAAGATTAGCAGTTATTGGAGCCTTCTGAGGGAGAGAGTGAGATTTATGACCCCAGAGAGGCTCCTAGTGTTATAATACCAGTTGAAGAAATTGAAACCCACTCCCTTGCAGAGGGTAGAAATATCAAGATTGGTTCTAAAATGACGCTAGAATTGAAAAAACAATTCTTATCATTTTTACAAAATAATCAGCATGTCTTCGCTTGGTGCAATATTGATGTAACCGGAGTGCCCACAAGCATTATCTCACACAAATTGTCAATCCAGGGTGATGTTGCACCTGTTGTGTGGAAAATGAGAGCTTTTTCTAAGGAAAAAGCAAATGTGATAGTCCAAGAGGTTGATCGGCTTACCAAGATGGGACACATAAAGGAATCCCAATATCCTTTATGGACTGCCAATCCGGTGTTAGTCAAGAAAAATAACGGGAAATGGCTTATGTGTATTGATTTCACTGACCTTAACGGAACTTTCCCAAAAGATCTTTATCCAGTCCCTCAGATATATCAGTTGGTAGACTCAACGTTTGGCAACAAGTTGATGTCCTTTATGGATGCTTTCTCTGGGTACTACTAGATACAGGTGGATCCAAAGGACCAAGATCGTACTACCTTTATAACAGACAGAGGTCTCCATTGCTACAAGGTGATGCCTTTTGGGTTAAAGAATGTTGGGGATACTTATCAGAGGTTGGTGAACAAAACATTCGCTAGTCAGATTGGCAGAAATACGGAGGTATACATAAATGACACGATGGTTAAAATCGTGGAGGAGGATTTGTATATAATTGATCTTCAAGAATAATTTTCTAATTTGACAATTGTGAATTTGAAACTAAATCCAAAAAAACGTGTCTTTGGGGTTCGATCTGGAAGGTTTCTGGGTTATGTGATAAGTGAGAAAGGAATACAGCCCGGTCCGGATCAGTTTAATGCCATATTGGAAATGGATCATCCTTGGAATATTAAAGAAGTCTAGAGGCTCACTGGAAGGCTGGCTGCCCTAAACCATTTTATTTAAAGGTCTTCAGATAAATGTGCTATGTTTTTCCAAACTTTGAAGAATACTAAATATTTTAAGTGGTCTCTACAGTGCAATCAAGATTTTGTTGAAATAAAGAAACACTTGTCCTCACCAAAGAATGTTTTCAAACCTGTTCAAGGTGAAACGCTCTATGTATAGTTGGTTGTGTCAGAATGTGCTATAAGTGCAGGTTTGGTAAGAGAAGTTGACAATTACCCTCGTCCGGTATACTACATCAGCAAAATTTTAATAGATGCTAAGAAGAGGTATTAAAGCTTGAAAAGTTGGCATTAGCCTTAGTGATTGGGGCAAGAAAGATGAGGCCATATATTCAATCTCAGACCATCGTTGTCCGGACATAATTTTCATTAAAGAATGTTTTTCAAAAGGCAGACATATCAAGCAGGATGACCAAGTGGTCAGTAGAATTGAGCGATCACGACATTAATTTTGCCCCCCGAACAGCTATAAAAGCTTAATCGGTGGCTGATTTCCTAGTAGAATTGCATTCGGATAGGAACTCCAAAAAAACTTCAGAAGATAAAACCAAGAAATAGTGGGTAGTTCGAACTGATGGTGGTTCAAACACAATGGATTGTGAAGCTGGAATTTTCCTAACCTCTCCGTATGGTGATAAGATGTACCAAGCTATATGCTTTGGGTTCATGGCATCCAACAATGAGTCTGAATATGAATCATCTATAGTTGGTCTTAAATTGTCTTTCCTGTGTGGGGCTAAGAAAGTTTGGTTGATGAGCGACTCTCAGCTGCTCATCCATCATACTCAAGGTTAGTCTGAGGTCTAGAAGAAGCAACTGATCAAGTACTTACTCATCCTGAAAGAAGTGGCAGCCAACTTCAAGAATGTTTGTCATGAGTACATTCCCAGATCGGAGAATACACTGGCAGATTCTTTGGTAACTATAACGTATTCTGAGTCCTAACCTTTAATTCACATACATGAATGCCCGTCTATACAACCAAGTCAGAACAAGGAAGATGAGGAAAGCATGAGCATACAAGTGATTCAACCTAAAGACTGGAGGTTTTCCCCCATTCAATATATTTCTGATGGGGTTTTGCTTTCGGATAAAGTTATGACAAGAAATATTAAACACAAGGCACGTGGTTTTTTTATCATAAGGGGAGTAGACCTCTCCTGTGTTGTTTGGGGGTTAAAGAATCTCAAGTCGTTTTATCTGAACTACACGATGGAGAAGGCTCAGCACATTGTGGGTACAAGGCACTAACCCGGAGAGTGTTGTTAGCTGGGTACTATTGCACATCTGTAATTGTAGATGCTAATGAAATGGTAAATAAGTGTGATCCATGTCAAACGTATGTCAATGAAATTCATATGTCAGCAGTAGCTATGGAGTCTGTTTCTGAGCCAATACATTTTTCCCGATGGGAAATGGACTTACTTGGACCTCTACTTATGGCATCCGGGGGGTGCAGAACTCTTATAGTCGCTATTCATTACTTCTCAAAATGGATAGAGGCAACTCATTTGGCAGGAACCATTTCAAAGTCTGGCATTAAATTTATCATATCTAATATATGCTGCAAATTTGGGATCTCTCAAAAGATTGCTACAGACAATGGGCCACAGTTTGATAATACAGATATGGAGAATTTTTTGTGCTTCTATTGTATTCAATATTATTTTTCTTCTTATTTTCATCCACAAGCAAACGACCAAGTTGAAGTTGCCAACATGACTATTTTGTCTGGATTAAAAAATAATCTAGAAGGAGCTGCAGGGAAATGGCCAAGATATTTTCAAGAAGTGTTGTGGGAATACCGAACTACTCCTCGGGCTGTTACACAAGAGTCTCCTTTCGCTTTGGTGTATGTGATGGATGAAATTACCCCCATAAAAGTTACCCTACCATCATATAGAGTCCTCAACTATTCCGAACAAGCTAATGAGATAGCAATTAGGAATCAGTTGGACCTAATGGAAGAAAAAATGGTTAAAGCTCACTTAAGAACAACTCGCTACCAAGGTTTAATGAGGAGCAGATTTGCTTCCAAGGTTAAAAGAAAAGACTTTCAACCTAGAGATAAGGTGTTAAGAAACGTTTTCTCACACACCAAGGTGAAGCAGTTTGGTAAGTTGGCTCCGAACTAGGAACACCCCTATGAGGTCTGTGAAAAGCTCAAACCTGGGACATATAGACTTCAGGACAAAGAAGGGAGATTTTTGAAGAACCCATGGAATATTGAACATCTTAAGTTATATTTAGAGTAAAATATTAAGTGTAAATATTTACTTGTTAAATATCAATGTAAATATGAGGGGGCATACTCTTTCCTACCCTGGTGGCGCGGGGAGGTTTTAATGACGTGTCCGGTCTTTTATTCAATGATATATGATGTCTTCTTAAAACATTCAGAGTGGTTTTACTACAAATCAATTCAAGTATAAATCACGTGTTCAACACCTTGGGTCTTTTAATAGATCGGATAAAGTTGGTTAAGTGATGACTATTAAATACATGTCATCGGAGATATTAAACACTCTCAATTTAATACCTCTGAAATGCTATGGGATACGTAAACATTAGACATGTAAAATTTAAAGACAAGTATTAAACAAAAGAAAGTTTGATGAATTAAACCTGTTTGGACTTGAACCGAACAGGAAAACAAAACATGTCTTGGCCATCCAAGGACCTTAGGTGTTCAAAAGACTTATCTGACTTTAACCGAATAGTATTTCAAAATATGCATTGGCCATCCGAGGACTTCGAATGTTTGGAAAGAAAAGAATAATATATGGTAAAATCTTAGGGCTTGTTCCCTTCAGACGTTCCTTTACCACCATCACCTTTTTAAGGACTTTTGAGTTCGTCACTCAAACTCTCACCAGTTCCCTCTTCATCATCAGTAGTGGAATCGATTCCACTGGAGTAGTTGCGATTGTCACCATCTGCTAGAGTATGAAATGGGATGTCTTCGTAATCCCCATACTTCCATAGGGGACCCAGGGTCCTCTTCGAAAAGGTCTCATGGAACAACAGCACCATGTCAGACTTGATCACATCATCTCTTTTTTCTAAAGATTCTATTACTTCATTGGTATACTTATCAATACCTGCTTGGATAGCTTCTTCCTGCTGGCTCTTTAATTCCTCATTTTCCTTTGTCATTTCTAAAACAGTTCTCTCTAGTTTAGTCTTTTCATCGGTTCAGGTTTGAATGGCACCATCCTTGTTCTTCAATTCCTCCTTCAACATTGTGAGGTGTTTTGAAGAAAAGGTTTCTTAGTCAGAATACTTAGTCTGGACCTCGGTTCTGGCTGCTTCCGATGTGGCTAACTTAGTTACCGAATCCTCTTTATCCTTCTTCAGTGCCTCAATCTCCTTCTTCAATTCCTCTATAATTTGTTGAGAATTTAGGAGACTGTTTGACAGAGTTTGTTTGTTAGAAGTGAGGGAGTTCATAAGTTGGTTTGATTTTTTACTTGCCTTTCCAGATCAAGTATTGGCCTGATATGACTAAGGATGAAGTGGCTCAGGACATCTGGCTCTCTGGAAATGGAGAAAGATTTACCATTAAAGGTCACCATATTGAAAAAACTAGAGGGACGATAAGGACCTGCAAAATCATCATTCTCAGAATCATTAAAATACAAACCAATGTCTTGAAGGGCACTGATATCCACTTTATCATTCCCTCCCCCAGCAATCTCTCCGGACTGGAAATCTGTTAGGATTTCCTCCTGCAAGGCGGGATCAGCAAGGACTGGTGGAGGTTGGATTTCTGAAGGACGAAGAATTATTTCTTCTCCAAGGGTGACATTCTTCTTTGTAGCAGCTTTCTCATCACTACTGGCCCTCCGTTTCCTGTCCTTCTTAGGGGGCTTTGGTGGGTTCTGCAACCCTCCGGTCACCCTTACTATTTCAACCTCTACTGCTTTGAGCAGGGCTGCATCAATCCCCCCTGCTTCCCCGAACCAGTCCCTTCTGTAGCTGCTTGAACCAACTCTCCTGCAGCTTTCTTCTTTTTGTTCTTCATCTTTCTAGGAGCCTTAGCTCTTGAAGGTAAGAACAACTTGCCATCCTTGGCCTCTGTTCTTTTAAGAATCACGCTAGGAGGAGGGAGCGTGGTTAGATCTTCCCATGTGAGGTCTCTCCGCCCTGTGGTGTTCCACAGATGAGACCTCACGAAATTTCCCGATGTGAAGCAATTGTGGAAGGCATTCCCAGTGCTCCGAAGCCTATGCGTTGAGTTTTGCACAGGCCTTTTGCCCCTCCTCTTAATGTCCGGCGAACTCCTTTGGTAACACTGAAAATAAGTAACAAGTTAGTCAGAATAGAAAAACTTAAAATTTAAAAAGAAAAAACTTGAAAGACAAAGAGAAGCAAGGATATTACCAGTTCTTTTCCACCTGCTAGTCAGCATGCTAGGGTTGGTGTTAGCCTTAATCTTCCTACCATTTTCCCATGCTCCACTAACAAACAGGAACTGTGTCCTCTAATTCTTTTCGGACTCAAACAGGTCATCCACAACATTAAAGTCATTCCCCATGTTGTGATGGTAGAATGGAATCTGATGGTTCTTGCACAAGCTTACTACAGCAGCAAATTGCTCCATCAGAAGTGGGATCTTCGATAAACTTGATGCCATGATACAAGCAAGGAGAGAGTATCAAGCATTGGGGCTTAATTGGCTAGGGCAAAGTTTGACCAAGTGAAAATATTCAACGATCTCTAGGTCTAAAGGGAACCAGAGTCCCCAATTTAGCACTTCGGTAAATATTACCACCTCATTTAGTTTGTAATTCGTAGGAGTCTCCGGAGTGATAGGTATCCTTACTTTTACAGACTTCGAAATCCCCCATTTAGTCCGAATTTGGCCCAACTCAGCAGTATGGGTGTAGATGTAGTTGATATTTTGCAAGGCCAATAGATATTTAACGCTAACGTCTTTGAAACAAGGGCCTACCTTTCCCTCTAAGCACTCTAAAAGAGAGTCCGGATGAGTCATAAAGATTTTTACCTTACTATTGCCCTTCTTATCAGAAGCAACATCTCTCGTTTGACATGGTGCCTCAGTTTCGAAGGGGGCCTCCTCGATGTTGTCTTCTATAATCTCGTCCATCACTGTAGAAGGTTTGTCAGTTTCCTTAGAAGAAGGAGGTCAGTTTCTTGCACTGAAGGTTGTTCGGGTGGTTCTCTAAAGGCCTAGTGTCTGGTTGAGGTTGTGATCCTGAGGGCTTGGCCCGTCGAGCTGCTTTAGACACCTCCGATCCGAAGGGTTTTGGAAGTGATGGTGTGGATTGGGTTTTGGTTTGGCGGGTTGTCCAGTGGTGAGTTATCTTCTCCGGAGACTTTTAAGTATCAGAACCCATAGCAATAAAGGGATAGGATTTTTGGATACATGAAACGGCTTTTTTGTTAGGCACAGAAGGTTGGGACTCTTGAACAGAAGAACCATAAAGGAGGGGTGAAAGGTATTTTCATATTTCAGAGAAAACGTTTCATTGATCATTTCATTAATTTTACTAGAAATAATGTTAGCATGATCCGACATGCCAGCATTATTCTTAGCCAGTTCAAGATTATTAGAAATCAGCTTATTATTTCAATTGAGTTGTTCAGTCCTTTGAGAGACTATATAAGATTTTTGTAAAGTTAAATCCATAGTTTTACCATTCAAGGCATCCCTTTCACTTCTTGAAGAGCAACTGAGTTTTCATTTTCAAGTTCGTATTTTGATAGATTTTAAAAAATTTGTTTCAAAACTGACAACCCTTTTTAAAATTTTCCCAAGTCATCGGTGAGTTCTTTAATAGATCTAAAAATATATAGGCTTTGGTTTAAAATATTTTATTACCTTGATGTCTGATGGGTTATTTGATGATATGCAAGCATTATCAGATTATGAAAACTTCAAAAGATAAAAAAAATTAACACATTTTTCATCGAATTGGATAAAATATAATATATTGATAAATATGAAACTCTATATGAAGTTCAAGTTTCCTTTGTAAGATGTTAGACATACCTATATTGTTGTAAAAAGAAATACGGGAGAGTGTTCGGGATGCAAGTGAGAAAAAAGAAAATTGAAATAAAAGAAAAGATATCCTATCTTACGTGTACTCATCCATTTTCTTTCCGTTTGACCATATTCTCAGTCGGCATTTAGATATTCTCAATTCTTGGTCATAAAAATATAGGAAATTTTCTGGGTGTGGTTAAAATAAATTAGATTAAAAAATCTCATGTTTGATAAATATATAATAAATAAGAGTTTTTTAAACTTTAAGATATTGATATTCATGATGAAATATGAAATATTAGTATGTATTTTTAACATATTTGAGCTAAGCAACACATTGAGCATTATATGCCACCCGTTAGCAGTTTTTGGGTAGGACATATGCGAATGTATCTAAATAATTCTTGAATAAATATGGGAAGAAACAATTGAATACCCTTTGGATTTAGAAAGGTGACTAACTATATTGTCAGGGAGACCATATTCATCTTCACAATCTAAATTGTCTTCTTGAGACATATGTTTATAGGTAAAGAGGCTAAATTACTAATCTAAGAACTTTTTTCTTTTGGAAGATCTACATGAGGGAATTGGATCTTCACTTCGAGTGAAGGTTTTGTTCCTTTTGGGAGCCATTTTCTGCGTAGAGGAAGAAATTATATCAGCATGAATTTTGAACTTGGTTAATTTTTTTTTCTTTTTTTTAGTCAAGATTGAGGAGAGAAAATAGTTTTAGTTTGATGATTTTCTAAGAATACAAAGTAGAGCCAATATGCCAGTTAAAATAAGGATATATGAAGTAAAATATTTTCTTCTATAAAATTAGGTATTTTATTTGAAGAGTTGTTTAACATGTGATACATTGTTACACTTGTTTATAATCGTGAAATATATGAATGGAGAAAAGGAGATCAATGGTTATAAAAAATAAATGGTAAGAATATTTGAAGATGAAAGAGATAATTGGAAACCTTGGAGGTGTGATAGAAAAATCGCAAGAAACTGATAAACTTAAGAGGAAAGAAATATCAAAAGAGGCAATCTTTTTTGTATAAATAAGGGGTATGTTGTAAAGAATCCTAATCGATGGATTAAAAAGGGATAAATGGTTATTGAAAATAATAGTAATTGTTATATTTAAAAAAAATGGAATACAAAGAAAAAAAAGTAATTATTTTTTTAAAAAGAAAAATAGTTTTTAAACGTGTCCGAATTTAAATTCTAAGCATTTAAATTCTTACACATGGTAGCATAAATATGCGGTGTCAAGAATTTAATACACGCTGAATTATTTTAGATAAAATAAAATCAATAAGTCATTAAAATTAAAGAATAATAAAAGAATAAGATGCAAGTCATATAAAAGTGGTTAGATGAAGATCATAAAGAGGATGATTAAATTATGGTCATAAAAAAATAAAACGACGATCATAAAGAAGCGGTCATAAAGAGGTGGTTAGACGAAGGTCATAAAGAGGATGATTGGACGATGGTCATAAAGGAGATAAGACGATAGTTATAAAGAATTGGTTAGATTAAGGTCTAAAGAGGATCTTAGACAAAGATCATAAAAAATATATCAGACAAGGGTCATAAAGAATGGGTTAAATGTGGATCATAAAGAGGATGATAGACGAGAATCATAAAAAAAATGTTTAGACGAGGATCGTAAAGAGGATATTTGACGAGGGGCCCAAAAGAAAATTAGACGAGGATCACAAAGAAATGGCTAGATGAAAGTCATAAAAAATATATCACATAAGGATCGTAAAGAAGATATTAGACAATGTTATAGAATAATCATAAACTAGACGAAATAAGCAAACAAAGAGGTCGTTTAAGCAGTTACAACTGAATAACATGTGTCACTATCTAATAGGTTATCGAGATTATTTTTTAAACCATTATAACACGTGTAGCATTGGGATTGGTATAAAATATATCATAAATAACATAAATAAGTCTTTAAGGCTCTATTTGGAGAATGACCACATACCAAATACAAAAACTATTATTGTTGGAATTATTTTATTTCTCGATTCTTCTTTATTACTTTTGCTTTAAGTTTAAGAAGGAATTAATTTATCAGTATATATTTCCCTACATCATGGACCCAAGCGTGAAGTGTCGCTTTTTGAGTTGGTTATCTTAAAATCAGACGGTTCAAAAAGTGTTACCCCAACAAAGTGTTATTGTTCTTGAAAATTGTACGATACCAAGATCAACTAGGTTCGAGGGGGAAATAATGTTTTTTCATAGTATATACAAAAAAACATGTTATGAAACAGGCATATTTTTAGTTGTTGCTAGGTTAGGATCTGACTATGTTATCCATACAGACGGGTTACCAATCAATAAAGGAACGGGGAGGCTCAGACAATGGCTCTGCTAGCAATATGCATAACAAGAAGAAGTGTGTTGACGTTGTAACGACTTTAAGGACACACACTACCTTTTATTTTGTATCTTCGAACTGAAAATGAGCACTTATTGCATCGTCATTCAAAGATATGAACGAGAGGGGAGACCCGCCAAATGTTTTTTCTCAATAACATTAGAATTCGTTGGTCCTTATGATTATTGGTGAGGTTTATTTTGTATCGAGCGTAATTTTGTCAAGTGTTTTGGAAAGTTTAGAAAGTATTAAGTAGTGAAAGATTTGAGCTGCCTGGTTGTATTAAATGTTCATTACCCTCATTAATGAAAGTGGTTGGGGTATTTATACCCTTAATTATAGACCAATGGGATTTCGGATCAAGTTATGGAACCGGGTCAAGTTTATGACACATTTACTTATTAAGCTCATTAGAACACAGCTTAGTCAGAAGGTGTTTAGTTGTTTCTTTACTTTTTTCTTGTCTGGATAGTTCAGTGACAAGTTTATGTCTGAATTTCCCTTGTCCATAAATCTCAGTAGGTTGTGATTAAGTTATCAGGACTCATCAGTAGCCCCTTTTTTAGACCTTGTCAAAAATCTTTGGCAGGACTAAAAAATTTGCTTCTTGAGTGACAATTTTCTTCGAACCACTGATGTATCTAACTTGAAGTTTGTCTGAACTGACTTTTCCCAGAATTTTAAGATTCTTTCTTTGGATCGTGGGACATGTGTCACAATCTTATTCGACCCACCAGCCGTTTTTACCTAGATTGGCGCTCCCACTAAACCTAAAAAGTAACCTATGGATTTAATTTTCCCCACGTTTGCGCCATCTCTAATCATTGCAAAACATTTCTAACTTCTCCTATGTATTAGTTACCTTTTTCTACTAATATATAAGTCATTTTTCACTGTTCCATTACATTCATCACTCAAAAACCTTCTACAGAGCTTTCCTCCCTTTCTTTCAAACTTGTTCTTGGATAGTTCTATGTTCACAGCTAGAAACACTCTTGTAAAAGGTGGCTGGTTGAACCTATCTAAGTTAGAGAAAACAAGGAAAGTAGAAAGAGAGAAGCATATCGCTGCTGGTCTCCCGGTATCCCCAAGAAAAAAGTTTGGTGAGCCACCCCAGGAAACTGACCAAGGGTCGTCCTCCACTACAAACCCAAAGCCTAAACAATTTTTCAAACTAAGCTTCTCCCCAATTCCATTAGGTTCTTCTGTTCAGGAGCCCCAACCCTCCACCGCTTAGGAAAAAACAGTATCGAGTGTTAGAAAACCCTCCCCTTTCATATCCATGGGCTCAAACATTGAAAAGTCTCCAGAAAAATCAACTCCACGCCACACAACTCGTTTGGCGACGGCCAAGACAACTACCTCACTGTCAAAACCCTCCAAACCGGAGGCCTCTAAAGAAACATCCAATGATAAACCCACCGGATCGGAGGTGTTTGTAAGAGCCCCACAAGATAAGCCCTCCGGATTAGAGGCATCCAAATTAGCCTCTCAAGCGAAGTCCTCTGAAGCTCAGCCTCAACCGCATATTAGGCCTTTTGAAACAACTGGAGCTCATCCATCCGTAGAGCCTTTAGTATTAGAAATTGTTCCCCTCCCACCTACAACTACTGAGAGACCTTCCATAGTGATGGAAGAAGTGATGGAGGACAACATCGAAGAGGCCCTCTTTGAAACTGAAGCCTCAGGACAAACTAAGGATGCTGCCTCTGTTAAGAAAGGCAAAGGCAAAGTAATGGTTGGGGTGGCTCATCCGGATCTCCCGGAATGCTTGGAGTGCAAGGTAGGGCCTTGATTTAAGAAATTCAACATTAAATATTTGTTGTCCATGCAGAAAATAAATTATGTTTATACTCATACTGCCGAGCTGAGCCAGATCCGGACAAAGTGGGGGATCCCAGAGTCAGTGAAGGTGAGGATGTCTGTCACTCTGGAGACTCCGATGGATTGCAAACTTAATGAAGTGGTCATCTACACCAAACTATTCAACTGGGGGCTCAGGTCCCCTTAGACCCAGAGATTGTCGGGTACTTCCACTTGATAAAGCTTTGCCCAAGCCAATTAAGTCCAAATGTTTGGTACTCCCTCTTTACTTGCATAATGGCATTAAGGGTGTCCAAAATCCCTCTCCTTATGGAGAAATTTGCCGCTGTGGCAAGTCTATGAAATAATCACCACCTCTCATTCTACCACCACAACATGGGAAATAACTTTAAAGTGGTAGACGACTTACTAGAGTCAGAGAAGAATTAGAGAACTCAGTTCTTATTCATCAGCGGGTCATGGGAAAATAGGAGGAAGATCAAAGCCAAAACAAACCCTAGTATGCTAACTAGTAGCTGGAAGAGTACTCAGTTTCCGAAGGAGTACACCAGATACTTGGAGGATAAGCAAACTACATGTGCCGAACTGAATGCATGGGCTGCAGAGCGTTGGGGGAACACCTTCCACAACTGTTTTACCTCAGGCAATATGGTGAGATCCCATATGTGAAATACCACAGGTCGGAGAGATCTTACATAGGAATAATTAACTACACCCCCCTCCTCCTGCTTTCATCCTTAAACGGACAGAAGAGAAAGATGGTAAACTGTTATTCCCTTCTAGAGCCAAGGGTCCTAGCAAGATGAAGGGAAAGAATAGGAGAGCTGCAACAGAGGCAGTTTGGGCTGCTGCAGAAGGGACCGGTTCGGGGAACCAAGGAGGGATTGATGATGCCTTGCTCAAGGTGGTTGAAGATGAGGCTATTAAGGAGGCAGGTGAACCAAAAACTCCAAGAAAGCTTCCCAAGAAGGACCGAAAAAGGGGAGCAAGTAGTGACGAAAGGGCTCCCAAAAAGAAAAAAGGTCACCTTATGGGGAGAAATAACTCTTCGCGCTTTAGAGCTTCTTCCTCCACCAGCTCTTGCCGACCCTACCTTGGCAGAGAAAATTCCAACAGATCTGCAACTCGGAGAGGGTACCAGAGGAGGGATTGATGCATGGACATCAGAGCCCTTCTAGACATCGGTCTTTACTTCACCGACTCGGAGAAGGATGACTTTGCTGGTCCTTTCCATCATTCAAGCTCTTCCAACATGGTGACCTACAACGGTAAGTCTTTTTCTATTTCCATAGATCAAGATATGGTAGCCCATTCTCTTTTAGGTCATATCCAACCAGTGCTCGATCTGGAGAGGCAAGTAAAAAACCAGTCCACCTTTATCAACACCCTCAATACTTTCAAGGAGTCTCAGTCAACCAATCTCTTCAATGCTAATCAGAGCATAGAAGAGTTGAAGAAAGAGCTTGATGAATTGAGAAAGGACAAGGAAAATTTGTCGACCAAGCTGGCCACTTCAGAGAATGCTAATACTGAGCTCCAAACTAAGTGCTCTGGTTTGGAGAAAGATCTTTCAACCTTAAGGGAGGACATGAAGATCAAAGATGGTGCCCTCCAGACCTTGTTCGGTGAGAAAACTTCCATAGGCGATATTGTGTCTAAGGTAACCAAAGAGAAAGAAGACTTAGAGAAGGAACAAGAATAGAAAATTCAGGCCAGCATTGATAAATATACCAATGAGGTGATAGATTCCTTGGAAGCAAGGTATGCTGAGGTGATGTTTGACATGGTGCTGCTTTTCCATATAACGTTTCTGAAGAGGACACTTGGTCCCTTGTGGAAATATGTGGAGTACGAAGACATCCCGTTCTATACCATGGCAGATGGTGATAAAAAAACTACTCCAGTGGAATCGACTCTACCACCGATGAAGAGGAAGGAATCGCTGAGAGTTCAAGCGCTGAACTCAGAAACCCCAAAAAAGGAGGTGATGCAGGAACATCCAAAGGGAATAAGCCATGAGGTTTTTTACTATATTTTGTATTTTCTTAATTTTGTGAACTACTAAAGTCCTTGGATGGCCAAGGAATTTTTGTAATCGTATCCGGTCTGAGTGTGGATAAGTCTTTCACAACATTTAAAGTCCTTGGATGGCCAAGGCATTTTTTGTATTTTAGTAACGTTATCCGGTCCATACCCGGACATGCTTATCTATTAAATTTTGCTTTGTTCCAAGCTTGCTTCCAATTTTAATGGCTAATGTTTTAAGAGCCCTAATTTACTTCAAAAATATTTAGGGTGAAAGTGCTTAATATCTCCGATAACATGTCATCATTCAACAAGATTAATCTGATATGTCAAAGATCCTAAGTATTAAATTGAAGACTTGAAAATAATTGTAATCAAACCACATCAAATATTTTAAGAAGGCATCATATTTTATTGAAAAAACCAGACACCTCATTAAAACCTCCCCGCACCACCAGGGTAGGAAAGAGTATGCCCCCTAATATTTACATTGACTTTTAACAAATAAATATTTACACAAATTTTATTCCAGATATAACTTGAGGTGTTCAATATTCCATGGGTGCTTCAAAATTCTTCCATCTTTGTCTTGAAGCCTATATGTCCCAGGCTTAAGCTTTTCGGAGACCTCATAAGGGCCTTCCCAGTTCGGAGCCAACTTAGCGAACTGCCTTTCCTTAGTATGCAAGAAAACTTTTCTTAAAACTTTATCTCCTGGTTGAAAATTCATTCTCTTGATCTTGGAAGAAAATATGCTCATCATCAATCCTTGATAGTGGGTTGTTCTAAGATGAGTTTTAACCCTTCTTTGTTCAATTAAGTCTAACTGACTCCTAATTGCCAACTCATTGGCTTGTTCAGAATAGTTGTGGACCCTATATAATGGTAGGGTTTCTTCTATAGGAGTAATTGCATCCATCCCATACACCAAGGTAAAAGGATATTCTTGAGTAGCAGCCCAAGGAGTAGTCTGGTATGCCCACAATACTTTTTTGCAAATAGTTTGGCCACTGCCATGTAGTCCCTTCTAAATTCTTTTTAAAACCGGACAAAATAGTCCAGTTTACCACTTCAACTTGGCCATTTTCTTGTGGGTGGAAAGGAGAAGAGAAGCAATGTTGAATGCCCATGGAAGCTCATAAACTCTCCATATCCTTGTTATCAAATTGTGGCCCGTTATCTGTGGTTATCTTTTGTGGAACCCCAAATCTGCAATAAAGGTTATACAAGATAAATTTTATAACAGTTTTTGAAGTGTTTCCTCCCAAGGGAGTTGCTTCTACCCATTTTGAGAAATAATCAATGGCTACAATAATAGTCCTTCACCCTCCGGACGTCATTGGTAAAGGCCCAACTAAATCTAGTCCCCAACGAGCAAAAGGCACTGACTCAGAAATAGACTCCATTGGAATTGCTGGGATATGCGTTTCGTTACCATACCTTTGGCATGGGTCACACTTTTTCACCAATTCCTTAGCATCTGCCATTATGGATGGCCAATAGTATCCGGCTAATAAAACCCTCCCAGTTAGAGCTCTGTAGCCACAGTGTGTTGATCCCTCTCCATCATGTAGTTCAGATAAAATAATTTTGGACTATTCTCCCCCCAAACAACGCAGGAGAGGTCTGTTGAACGACTTTTTATAAAGAAACTCTCTTACGATCAAGAAACCATGAGCCTTGTGTTTCATTTTCCTTGTCATAGATTTCTCCGGAGGCAAAATTCAATCAGAGATGTATTGAAGAAGGGGAAATCTTCAATCTTTGGATTGAACTACTTGTACACTCAAGCTCTCCTCCTCTTCCTTATACTAATTTTATTGTATGGATGGGCATTCTTGTACATGAATCCATGGGTAGGACTCAGAGTATGCTATGGTTGCTAAGGAGTCTTCCAGCGTGTTTTCCGATCTAGGAATATGCTCATAGCAAACATGTTTGAAGTTGGCTGCTACTTCTTTAAGAACAAAAAAGTATTTGATCAACTGCTCCTTCTTGGCTTCAGACTGACCTTGAGCATGTGGATAAGAAGATGAGAATCACTCATCAATCTAACTCTTTTAGCCCCACATAGAAAAGCTAACTTAAGACCAGCTATAACAACTTCATATTCAGACTCATTGTTAGAGGCCCTGAAAGCAAAGAATATAGTCTGGTATATTTTAACACCATATGGAGAGGTTAAACAAATTCCAGCCCCACAACCCATTGTGCTTGATCCACGATCTGTCTGAACAACCCACTCTTTTTTAGTCTTCTCCTCTAACGCTTGCTTAGAAGTTCTGTTCGAATGAAACTCTACCAAGAAATCAACAACAGATTGAGCTTTGATAGCAGTTCGTGGAGCAAACTCAATGTCATAATCACCCAACTCCACTGACCAATTGGTCATTCTGCTTGATATGTCTGCTTTCTGAAGAACAATCTTTAGTGGAAAATATGTTCGGACAATGATGTAATGAGACTAAAAATACGGCCTCATCTTTCGGGCAGCAATCACTAAGGTTAGGGCCAGATTTTCAAGTTTTAGGTACCTCTTCTCAGCATCCATTAGACTTTTGCTGATGTAGTACACCGGACGAGGATAATTGTCCATCTCTCTTACCAACACTGCACTTATAGCACATTCTAACACAACCAAGTATACATAAAGTGTTTCTCCTTCAACAGGCTTAAAAAAGGTTTTGGGTGAAGACACATGCTTCTTTATTTCATCAAAAGCCTGGTTGTATTGTGGAGACCAATTGAAGTCGTTAGCAGCTTTCAAGGTCTGAAAGAGCGGGGCACATTTTTCCGAAGACCTTGAAATGAAATGATTTAAAGCAGCCAATCTTCGTGTCAACCTTTGTACTTCTTTAATATTTCGAGGGGGATCCATTTTTAACAGAGCATCGAGTTGGTCCGGATCAGGCTGTATCCCTTTTTCACTTATTATATAACCCAAAAACTTTCTGGACCCTACCCCAAATACACATTTTTCTGGATTCAACTTTAAATTAACCTTTGTCAACTTGGCAAAATTTTCTTGAAGATCAGTTAGGTGCAATTCTTATTCTAAGCTTTTAACCATCATATCATCCATATTTCTTCCAATCTGATTAGCAAATGCTTTTTTCACCAACCTCTGATAAGTAGCCCCAGCATTTTTCAATCCAAAAAGCATCACTTTGTAACAATGGAGACCCCGATCTGTAACAAAAGTAGTGTGATCATGGTCCTTCAGATCCACCTATATCTAGTTATACTCAGAGAAGGCATCCATGAAAGACAATAACTTGTTTCCAGATGTGGAGTCCACCACCTGATCTATCCGAGGGACCAAATAAATATCTTTTGGGCAAGGTCTATTGAGGTCAGTAAAATCAATAAACATACGTCATTTCCCATTATTTTTCTTAACTAACACTGGGTTGGCAGTCCATAAAGGATATTGAGACTCCTTTATGTGCCCCATCTTGGTAAGCCGATCGACTTCTTAGACTATTACATCAGCTTTCTCCTTAGAGAAAGCTCTCTTTTTTTGCACAACAAATGCAATATCGCTATGGATAGACAGCTTGTGTGATATAACACTTTTAGTCACTCCGGTCACATCAGCATTACACCAAGCAAAAACATGTTGGTGATCTTCCAAAAAGGATAACAACTTTATCTTTAACTCTGGTGCCATCTTGGAGCCAATTTTAGCATTCCTTCCTTCAGCCAGAAAGTGGGTTTCAACTTCTTCAATTGGTATCAAAACACCATGGGTCTCTCTATGGTTATCAAATTCACCCTCACCCCCAGAAGGCCCCAATATATTCATTAGCCCGGACTGCCCCCAAAGTTTTAGGAGCAAGTGCAGTTGCATAACATTCCCTTGCTATCTTTTGGCTACTCCGGACAACTCCCACTTGTTCTTGAACCACATACTTCAAACATTGATGGATTGTTGGGGCCACAACATGCATCCTAGAGAGCTAGGACCTCCCAAAGATTGCATTGTAGCATGTGGGGCAGTCTACCACAACGAATAGCACCCTGACTAGTTTCTTGAAGGGTCCCTTGCCTAATAGCACTACCTTCTCAAATTCCCTGATTACATCCGCAGAGCGTCCTGTAAAGCCCACGACTGTTCTGTTTGACTGTGGAATAACGGCCGGATTTTTCATCTGCTTATAAGAATTTAAAAAGAGTATGTTGGCTGAGCTGCCAGCATCAATCAAAACTCGTCTGATATCGTTACCGCCAATAGATGCTCCTATCACCACAACATCCTCATGAGGCCCAACAATATCCCTAAGATCATCCTCATCAAAGACTATAAATGGAAAATGAATTTGGGACTGGTATGAAGATATGCCCCCTTCCAAATGAGTAGCTAGATTATGAACATGCCTCTTCCTTGATGAAGGAGTGGGTCTTGTCATGGTGTTCCCTCCAAAAATAGTAAGTGACTCAAATAAACTAATGAGTTTGGATACCGTTTTGACCTGTTATGTTATGACCCCCACCTTATTACGAGTTGGGTCAGGTTTCAAATATTCTAAATCCACATTAAATCTTTTATGGATCACCGTTGCCCCCTCGTGAGCTGATGTTCCTGCGTTGTTCGTAGGGCCTATTTGGGGAGCATTGTCAGGCCTATTACCACTTCTTCTTTTGATGTAGGCACCCAACTTGCCTCTTTCGATGAGATTTTTCACCTCTTTATTTAAAGCAAATCCGTCTTTGGTGTTATGGCTAATATCATGATAATACTCGCAAAAACAAGTATTACGACTTTCCCTAGGAGATTGAAGTGATGCTGGCTTCCGGAAATGAACCTCATATTTAGCCTTGTCATAAATAGTTACCACATTTTCCTTTAACTCTGTAAACCATTGTGGTTGGACCCAAGGATCTCGTTTATTCTTGGACTGCTGGCTCTAAGCTGGATTTGGGTCGGATTGAGTCTGTTTGTCCTTGTTGGACCCCTGTCTAGTTTTCCTTGGCCTTGTACCCGGATTGATTTTGGTTTGGAGCTGCTAAGACGGACCTCACCTGTCTGTGTACCCTACTCTTTTTAGTTTCATCCACGTTGATTTTCTTTTCCACCTGTTTTAAAAAACCACCCCTGGTCATGGCCTTCTTCATTGGCACTGAATCAACTAGATTTCCAGGGTTTAACCTTTGTGTCAGAGAAGCTATTGTTACTTGCTCAAAGTAATCAGCTTACCCGTTCTTGGTATTTACGAACCGACTTATATAGTCTTTTAATGAATCATTTGGTTCTTGGGTACAATAGATGATAGTATCTTCATTTCCATTAACCTCCTTACTCCCCACAAATTGCCTTCGGAAGGCAACCCAAAATGTGTCAAAGTTCCTGATACAACCCTGAGGCAAACTGTTGTACCATTTCAGAAAACTTCCCGTAAAGGATTGGGAGAAGGCCCTAAATAGATGTTTGTCATCTTCATCAAAATTCATCATCAAGTTCTTGAACTGCTCCAGATGATTGTCTGGATCTTTACTCCCATCATACTTCTCCATTTTAGTACTGTCAAACCTCTTGGAGAGGTTTCCGGACAGGATCTTGGCAGACAATGGTGATTGTCTCCAATTCCTGCTACGACTAAAAACTGTGTCTTCATTTGGTGTTGCAAAAATACCTGGTTCATCGTAGAAAGCAAAAGGATCAATCAGCAGCTGATCCACATGCCTGTGACTATGGTTGTGAGATGACCATTTGCCCAAAAGGCCTTTTAACTCGCCTGTGCCTATCTATCTTTTTTGAATATTTCTTAACTAGCTTTTGTTTCTTCCTGGACCTCCCCTCATCACTGCTTGATGACAAAGACTCCTCAAGCTCATCCTCGTTTGAAAAGCTATTAGAGGACTCAGAATCTGAGCTTTCCACCGGCTTGAACCAGTGAGAATTCTTGGAACTAGCATGGGTTTTTTTAGTACTTAAATGAGTCTTTGCTGATGGATCATTCTCCCTTTGGTTGTTAGTATGGTGAATGGCTGACGCTTTTGACTTTTCCCTTTATAGCCCTCAAAGCCTCTATTTTAGCTCTCAACTTATCTCGTTCCTCGGTGGTGTATTCATTATTTTCCCCAACCACCTCAACCATCGGTGGTGGAATTGATTGTTCATTCAGATCCATCCGAACAGGTCTTTTTGCTGGTTTTTAATGCTATATTTAGGCACCTTCTCCTCCCATTGTGGTCGCCAATTTGGTGAGGTTTACTTCTTATTGAGGGTAATTTTGTCAAGTGTTTTGGAAAGTTTAGAGAGTATTAAATGTTTCAGTGTGAAGTAGTGAGAGATTTGAGCTGCCTGGTTGTATTAAATGTTCATTACCCTCATTAATGTAAGTGGTTGGGATATTTATACCCTTAATTATGGACCCATGGGCTTTCGGGTCAAGTTATGAAACCGGGTCAAGTTTAAAGACTCATTTACTTATTAAGCTGATTAGCACATAGCTTAGTTAGAAGGTGCTTAGTTGTTCATTTACTTTTGTCATGTCCGGATAGCTTAGTTAGAAGGTGCTTAGTTGTTCATTTACTTTTGTCATGTCCGGATAGTTCAGTGACAAGTTTATATCCGAATTGTCCTTGTCCGGAAATCTCAGTAGGCTGTGGTTAAGTTATCTGGACTCATCAAATATAACTTTTTTGTCTCTCATATAATAAAGTGCTTTCAGTATCGTGTCATGAGGTATGAGCGAACTATTATCATTCTCGATCGAGGTATGTCTATAAAATTTCTTATTGAAACACTATTATAACTTATACATAGCAAGGGAAATTCTTGTACGTTGTTTATGAAAATGCAAGATTTGTATTTCAAGTTTATGAGAAGAAAAATGAGAAAGTCAAACTCAGTGTCCTATTTAGGTTTATCCAAACATATTAGAATCATACTCAATTATATTAATATTGTTTCATATTTTTCTGCTTAGATTTTGGGTAAAGGTAATATCAATTTTTGACACTCCTTATTTGGGAGCTTTGGTACTAAACAATTTGTGCAACCGGTCTAAAATATAGAATTCTTTGACTTATAACTCGATGTATATTCAATATACTCTACGTGTATTAATCTTAGTAGAGGACCGATAAAGAATACCATTTTATATGATTTTAAGATCTTGACATTGTGCTCCATAATCTTAGGGTTTTCTTGAATTATATTAGAATATAGATTAAAATTTTGTCACCCTAATTTCATTTTTTTTCTTTTTAAAGTTCATTTATTCACGACTCCTTACTAATGATTAAATTCAATCTCCTGAATTATAATATAACATTGATTTATTTTGCAATGGATATTTAAAACCCTTCTTACTAAAAATTGAAATTTACATATTGGGCTTCCTTATTTCAACATTTGTTTTTTGATGTTTTGTGTTTATTTGTGCAAGATGGACTTTGAGCGTGAGTCTTGACTTTCTTGTGTTTAACTTCTTTTGAGTTTTTAACACATGGATATTTTAGAGTATGTGGTTTCGAATTTTTTATTGCGTCTATTCTCTTTGGTTGTAGAACTATAATTAGAATTATTTTAATATTGTTTACCGATTTGGTATACCCTCATATGAATGGTTTGGTGAGTGAATTATGATTATTTCTATTTATGGGATCGTGTTCATTTTGAAAGATTGGTTTTTATGTCTTGAAAAATTGGGGTGCTCGACGGTACAAGTACTAAATCTATTTGTGGCATTTTTGCATATAATAATGTTTTGGCTAGTGCAAGTGTTCATTCCTTTTACTAATGATTTTTGGTGATTTCACATGGTTGTTATAATATGTTTGGATGTATATTAATTATATTCTTATGTCTTGCTAGTTTGGGTGTGTTTACCTGTGAATTTATACTGTCAATCAATAGATATCATATCCAAATTTTGCAAGAAATTTTAACTTCTTCGGTGATTTTAAAAAACTTTGATTGTTGAAATACCATAAGCGAGAACCTACAATTTACGTGTTGTTTTGGGATGTTATTTTGCTTTCCATGACATCTTATGTTTTTTTTTCAGATTTGAAAAAAAAGCCCAACACATTATATTGTTTTTTAGAAATTTGAAAAAAGATCTAACACATTATCTTGCTTTTTGCAAATTTGAAAAAAAATCCAACGCATTATTTTAGTAACAAAAATAAATATTAAAAAACATCATAAATTATATTATTGTCCATTTATATTAAAATTTATTAAATTCTAATATAAACATACGCTAACATAATCTCTATGGTATATAGTTACGAGAAAAGTACCTGAAAATACCCACTCAACTATCTTATTACCCGGCAGTATCCAAATTTAACGTAGTGTTACTTAATACCCAGACTAATATTATGGACAAAAATACCCCTCCACTATATATACCTATTTTTCAATTCCAACCCACTTTTTCCACCTTCCTATCACCCTAAACAAACGCAAAAGTTTAATTTTAGAAACCACCATAAAACCGTTCGACTTCGTGAAACTCTCTCTCTCAAACTCAAAAACCATACAGCTTCTCACCATTCGCACCTTCGACACTATCGCACCGGTCAGCATCTTTTACTCACTCAGACTACACACCTTCTGTTCGACAAAGTTGTCGTGAAGTCGTCTCTGAAAGCTTCAATCTCGTTCTCCGACCGGTGAAATTTAACAGGTATGCATTATCGTGGAAAGTGTACTTTTTTTGCGTTTTTGACGAATTTGAAGGCATGATAGAATTTTAGTTGCATGTAATACTAATACTTTCCTGAGAATGAAGTATCTACTGACGATAGTTGCTCAGTTTATGGGTTTATCGTCGAAGGCAGGATAGAATTTTAGTTGCATGTAATACTAATACTTTCCTGAGAAATATTATGTATGTTAGATCTGCATTAGGTACTTCATTGTTGATTTTGGTGTTTGTTCAATAATTCCCAGATCCCTGCAACGTGCATGTAAAAAGTGTAACAGTTCGCATCCTGATCACACATTATGCAAGCAATTCGCAGCTCGATTGTATGTTTATGTCATTTATTTACAAACAATGTATGCAATTCGCAGCTTGGCATGTGAATTGTTCGTGCCATGTTAAGCAGCTTGTGATGCGAATTATTTGTGACACTCCAACTGATTTGTGTTTGTGCATAAAGTATGACAACAAAACCTAGCTACTACAGATCAGGGTTGGTGAGCCTTCTAAAGCTACTCAAAGACATGCGTATTACAAGGGCCCACATTGAAGCTGCAAGAAACACACCATTCTACACACTTCTGAAAACGACGTTCCAAATCCGTAATGAGGCAGAGTTGCCAAGGAAAAAATTCTACCAAATCATTCAGTATATCATCGAGCAATTCTCTGTGGATAGAGACGCCTTTAGGATTGGCAACAAGTATATAAAGCTAACTGAGAACGATGTCAAGATCATATTCGGGTTGAGGCATGGCACCGAGAAAATGCCGTTAACAAAAACCGGAGCTTTTCACAACAAGTATGCACCCGGCGAGGAGGATAAATCAAGGATGATGAAGAAATACTTCATGGGTAAAACTGGCAGGAAAGTAGCAGCTAGTAATACCAAAACAATAACAAATGCCATTATAAAGGTACGTCTAAAATGGAATTCATCTTTATAAAGCAAGATTCTGTACATTTCTAACATAGCATGTTGTCATTGGTTTTACATGAGGGTATAGAGAAGGCCATAAACGAAGGAGGGGAGCATGAGTTGGAAGATGTTGTGAGGCTGTTGATACTATTTTTGTGCTCCACACTATTCTACTCCGTATCTAGAGATATCCTGGGCTGGAGCACGGTTTATTACGTTGAAGACCTCAATAGAATAAACAATTATGAATGGGCTGGATCAATACTGTACAAGATTCGACAGTCTATCAGGAGTTTCTTAGCAATAGAAAGAGCTGATAAAATCGTCGTCTGCGTCGCCCTTGTAGTTGTAAGATTGATCTATTCAATATAAAAATTAGTTATGTGCATAGCATCGTGTTGATAAAACCTGTCCCCATGCAGCCCTTCATCATGGAGCACACAACAATCGGCCACGAGGTAGCGAAGCCAACCTCGATACCAAGGTTTTTCAAATGGTTGGGGTTAGAGTGCCAAGCATCAACCATGACATATCTTCTTAGAACACCCTACCTGGATAATGACCAAGTATAAGCTTTATATATGTATTGAACTGGGGGTGCATACAGTTCGCAGCATATCATTCGTTTTGCTTAGAAAAATGTATCAATCATTTCGCAGCCTGATATGAATTTTACTTCGCAGCTTCTTTTTCCACATAGTTCGCATCATATAGTTTTACACACATTTCGCAGCTCTGCATGCATCAATCATTTTCGCAGCCTGACATAAATACTTAGTTCGCAGCATGTGGTTTACACTTAGTTCGCAGCATATGTTTTACACATAGTTCGTAGCATATTGTCCCATACACATTTCGCAGCTCAGCATGCGAATTCTTTGCAACTCTAACATGATTAAAATCACACATTTCGCATCATATGATGCGAACTATTTCAAAAAAAAAAATTGTTTGTCTACACCCTCATACTTTCGAAACAATTAATTTACTTACATGTGCCTCTGTTGGTAGGTTTTAGAAGGTCCATTACAGCTTACCGAGGCTGAAAGTGAAGCTTTCGGAGAACGAGAAGATAATGAAGATGCGAAAACCTTTTCTACTTCACCGCAAGAAAGACCAAGGACAACAACAAGAAGAACAACAACAACAACACCAACAACAACAACAAGAAGAATAAAAACAACAACACCAACAGCAAGAACAAGAATAACAACAACAACACCAACAGCAAGACCAAGAAGAACACCACCAGAAACAACAACACCAACAGCAACAACAAGAAGAACACCACCAGCAACAACACCAGCAGCAATAAGTTCAACACGAAGACCGGCAATAAGAACAACAACAAGAACAACAACGAGAGCAACAAGGACAACAAGAACAACAACAACAACAGCAACAGATAACCTTGGCGAAGAGAGAAAGGCTAACTCAAGAGATAGCACCTCAAGAGTCAGAACCTGTCCATCCCGGTGAGAAGACGGAACTACTCAACCAGGAAGGACCATCCTTAGAAGACAACACCACTTCTTCGGTGGAACCTCAAAGACCAACGGTGTTGTTAGAAAAGTCAGAATTGCTAAGCCAACGTGAAACTGTAGGCCCGGTATCAAATCAACTGCAAGCTCCAGAGTCCCACGATAACAGAGTAGGTTTACCCGATGCTTTTGTTGATGGTATTTACACTCAAGTTTCACAGACATTTTTAAATGAAATTGATAATGTATATTACGATTCTATAATACAATGGTCTTTGGAGAACATGTCGGAGGATGGCTTTAATGATTTCTGCCGACACGATCTAGATTCTATGCCGAACAAGTCAACGGCATTGGTTGTCGCTGACCGTGCGGTAAGGCCTACTTATAATGATTTCGCATCATAACATGAGATTTGTGTTAGAAAACTGATTGGGGTATTACAAATGAATATCAGGGTAGGATGCGAACTGTTCAGTGGAACCTCGAACAGTTCGCATTCTACCCTGATAGATACTAATAAATTTATTAGACTGGAACCAAACAGTTCGCAGCCTAAGATGCGAACTGTTTGGAGTCGTTGCAATTATAATTACTGACGCCCTTCTACTTTGATTTTTGTTATTTACTAAGCTAGAGCCCAGTAAAGAGATAGAGGAGCCAAGTTTTACTTTACTGACACAAACGCAGCCTCAAGTGGCAGAGGAAGAAGAAGAGTTCGTAATAACAATACGGGAACCGCCAGTAGTAAAATACAACGACTGGCCAAAGAAAACAAAAGTAACTGACTGTATCGATCTGGCAGAATACCACAAAATACAGTTAGTTAAAGCCTACGAGAGCGACACCCCTGATCTAGTGGTATGGCAGTTACCAGAGTCCAAGTTTACATACGGAATCAGGGTGCAAGCGAGTGATGTCATGGCACTACCTTTAGAACTGGAGCTGGACGTAAAGGTATCCAATTTTTAACCAATTCTATTTTTAATGTTTCAAATATGTATTGTATATTTAACATAAATCTACAACTCCTTTGTTAGGTTATCGATGCTTGGATTCGAAAGATGCTTGAAGATGCAGACTTCAAAGTTCCATGCACTAAAGCTAAATGAGAGCATCATGACGCCGTACTAATTTCGGGCATGACTGCGGTAAGTTTAGCTCAGGTAAATTGAACAAAGTTCTCAAAAAATGTTCTCATTTTAATATACTCTTGCTTGGATGCAACATCAAATGAAAGCAGGCTGGCAAGTAGAAAATTTGGTGGACATGGCTTTTAGAATGGGGCGCAAAGATGCCAACATCATCATGGTTCCAGTATGCACCGAGATGAAGGACACTATAAACCACTAGACGTTGCTCGTCATTGACATCGACGCCAGGACAATTTCAAACTACAATCCGCTTCTGCCTAAGCTGAAAGCCATAGACCACACCACAAGGACACCTGCACTACTGGTAAATATTCCAAACTATACACTTAAATTTAAACACATTTTAGGTATGCAGGTTGCGAATTGTGATCGGAATATGCTGCGAATTGTGAGTAAATCAATTGTTTTTTGCAGCCTATCCATAACTCAATTCGCAACATATGATGCGAATTATGTTGAACGGTGCATTTCAACGAAAAATGGGATTCATATCAAATAATTCGCAGCTTAAGCTGCGAATCGTGTGACATGCCCATGTTGGATTTGTTGTCATACAATTCGCAGCCTAAGGTGCGAATTATGTTGGATTTTTTGTCATATAATTCGCAGCCTAAGGTGCGAATTGTATATCACCAACTGTTTTTGTTTTTGTGCTTATTCCTAACACTAATTATTATACACAGATCAAATATTTATTGGATAGAGGATTCCTACCTAAATATACTACATGGTGGAAGGTGAAAGTGGAAAGAGGCATCCCACAACAAAAGCGAGGCACCCTGGACTGTGGTATCTTTTTCTGCAAATATGCAAGAGATATTATCGAGCATGGATCAGTGCAGAAAAAATACGATGCAGATATGGTAATTGCCTTCAGAGCATAAATGTTTTATTACTTTTTAAATGACAAAGACCGCATCGCATATGGCTGATTCGTGTATTGCTTGTAAATACATTTGTTGCTTGTAAATACATATGTTGTAATTTTTAGTTTTGTTGTACATACATAAACAAATTACATTTTCAGAAATTTGAATATTCCTTAGCTTATAGTTCGCAACAAATCTCTTGTATGTATGAACAGTTCGCAGCCTAACCTGATAGATGCTTATTTATCATTAAATAATTCACAGCCTAACTTATCATCAAATAGTTCGCAGCCTAACCTGATAGATGCTTATCACTACACAAAGCAGTTCGCAGACTGGTATACCACCTTACAATCAGTTCGCAGCCTGGTGCAGAAATAAAAAATTCAAAATATAAAGTACAAGGATACGAACAGGCTGTGGCTTATGCCTTGGTAAACGTTTTCTCCATTGAGCACACAAAAAACAATCTAATCAAGTACATAATTCATTAAATGCTGATTGGACATGGAGGCTATGTAATGATTACCTCTTTTCCCTATAAATACCTCTAGTAACCAGAGGCTAATTTTACACCAAACTCCATATTTTTTTAAAAACACCTCTTCTTCTCTTCGAATTCAAACAGTCATGTCTTTTTCCACCACCACAACCACCACCTCATACTCAAACTCTGGTTCACTCGGTTCTCTGGGTGACTCCTGGTCATCCTTAACCGTTAACTGGAGTGATGAGTTGATCATGCCAGAAGTACCACTCCCCAGCCCAGTCTCTGTCTTCGAAATAGACATGCATGATGACTACTACTCTGCTGACTCTCAACCAGTGGAAGTTGTTCCACTGGTTGCTGCTGAACCTCAGCCAGAACAGGTTCTAATGCTTCCTGCTGTACCTCAGCCAGAAAAGGTGCAACCTCAAACGGCAGAGGTTCGAAACAACAAAAGGAAGAGGGAAGACGAAGCTGGTCCATCAAGGACAAAACTTTTAAGCATGATGGACGTAGATATTGAAGCTGAAGAGAAAATGGAAGAGAAAGAGAAAGTGGGAGAAAAAGAGGAGAAAGACAAAGATGATCAGCACAAAGAGGAGAAAGAGGAAAAAGATGGTGATGAATCCTCTACCAACTGCTAGAGTTGGTTTTTGTTTTTTGTTTTTTTGGAATGCAACTAACTAGCACCAGTAGCTTGTATTGATATGTGTAAACAGTTGTTAGTGCATGAAAATATTGTAATCCTCTTTTTTGTAATCCAATTTGTTTACAGAGTTTCAATGATATAAACAATTCGCATCCAAATACATTTTGCACATCATTCGCATGTTAACCTGCTATATTACTTATTTTCAACCTTATTGAATATCCTGGTATTTTTATTAAAGCACAATTCGCAGCTTATCATATGACAAATATCAGGACTTCTAATTGTTCTCCATTCACATCATAATTCTGGCCCTAATTCGCAGCCTATCATACAAAACGTTTGATATGATAAATGTTTGATATGATTTTACTAGCGATTCGCATCCTGGTGAAATTTCACATAAAAACGCATGTAATCCTGATAGATGTGTGTAACAATATACCAACATATTGTACATAATTCGCAACACATGATGAGAAATGCTTACAACTCCAATAATAGCAATACAAAAACACAGGAATGTATGAATGTTTAGTTTGTTGTACAGAACAATAACTGTACTACAAAAATAAATGTGATATGGCCAACCAGAATTGTCCTTAAACTGGAACATCACAAGTCCTCCGGTTATGGCCTGATTTCGAACATCGGTCACACCTCAACTTCTTGGTTGAGATTTCTCCTCTATAAGGGATTCTCTTTTTCTTAGGCCTTCCGGAGCGTCTCTTAACAATTGGTAAGCCGCAATATTTTTTAATTTGACTGTTAAACGATTCAGCTGCGGTAGAAGCCATAGAGCCGTATCGCTTCCCTTTTACGTAAGCCTGCGCATACTTTTCAGGGGGTAAATTTGCAAGAAAATCACTCATTCTCTCACCACCTTCACATAGAAAACCTGTTAGTATATCTTTAAAAAGCTCTTGACTGGGAGCATAAGCAAGACGATGGAAGAAACTCAACATTATTTTTTTATACTCCCTGTTAGTATGTTCCAGTTTGGCTTTCAAATTCTGCATGAGATGGAAATAACAGTACGCATGATAGCAGTTTGGATACAAGACAGAAACAGCATTAACAATACCAGAATGACGGTCTGAAATAAATGTGATATGGCGATCCAGCAAATATGGTTTCAAACACCCCAAAAACCACATCCAATTGTCCCAATCTTCAATGCTAACTACATCAACAGCAACAGGGAATAGTCCTGGAAAAAGGCAGATCAAATGAACACTACAACCGTATGCAAACGTTTAAAAATTGTAAGCAATTCGCATGCTGTCCTGGAACAATTCGCAGCTTTCCATGCGAATTATGTGTGACATTTTAATTGCTCATACAAACAATTCGCAGCTTGTCATGCAAATTGTTTGTAACTCAAGCTGCGATGTAAGTACAGTTTACTCAGATAATACCTAATTCGCAGCCTCAAATGCGAAATGTGAGGATCACAACACTGCTTAATTCGCATCACCTGATGCGAATTGTATCAGCATTTTCACGCAAAAACACTGTTCAGATTAACTAGATAAATGTAACTAACCGTTGTTTCCGTCCTTTGCTACAACAGTGAGCAATGTACCCTTGTACTTGCCATATAAGTGGGTTCCATCGACAAACAACATTGGACGGCATGAATGAAAACCTCGAAGGGACGAACCGAATGCTACAAAACAGTGCTTGAATCGGATTCCAGCTGACAACTCCAACTGGTAGTCTGAAGTAATATCCTGGCTCTTCAAGCGTTTGAAGTATCCGCTTAGTAAACTAAAAGAACTTGAACTATCTCCAAAAACTCCCCTCCTAGCCTTCTCTAAAGCATTCCATGACAAACGATAAGAGATGTCAAGACCGTAATCTTGTTTGACAGTCGATTGTATGGTTTTGGCTGTCAACAAATGGCAGGTCCAGAGAGAATCCTGAATTTCATGTGCAATCAAATCTGATGTCAAATGCCTGTGCCGCTTATTCTTATGCTTCTGGGAGAAAACAGGACTGCAAGTATGGTACGGGACATACTTCTTGATCGTCACAAGGCCGGTTCTTGAGTCAATAGATGCATAAACCCTCTATTTTCACCCGCTTGTGAGCTTATTTTCACAATAAGCAGTGATCTTATTTGTTGTGTTGTGCAGGTATTTGAAAGAAAAACCATGCTCTAACGCAAACTTGCACAAAGATACCCTCAGAGCGGCAGCACCTTCTTCAAAAGCTTGACCCACTCCTGTAATAGCATCAGCCCAACCAGCAGTAGCAAGTTGTTTTTTCCTCTGATCAAAATTAACTAAAACATTACTACTCTCCCCGCTAACTAGTTGATCAAGAGATGGTTCTCCGAAAATCAAGCTACGCTCTTTACGCTTTACACCACAATCCTTACCACCAGAGCTCTTATCAACAGAACTTTTATTACCAGAACCCTTATCGAAGACGTGTTGTTCTATGAGAAAACTAACCCGTTTTAAACACTCTAAATCAAGATATAACACCAACCCAACAAAATCATTCTGGTTATTAAAGAAACAATTATTGTGATCCCCGCATGAGTAAGTAATTAGGTAGTCACCTGTGGCAAGCTCCTCTCATGTGTTCTCTACATAAGCTTGGATACTTTCGAAGCTTTCAAACTCCGTGAAAGGCACAATTGCAGTTTGGTGACCATATTTGAAAATAAAAACTCGTGATTTAGACATCTCTTACCCTCGACAATACAAGTTATTTGTTATTAGTCACAAAAACTATGTGCAAATTATTTAATACTGCATCAAACAATTTGTATCCTATCTTGCGAATTGTGTATACCTACAACGAGCTATTCGCATCTTGTCCTGATATTTGTAGGTAAAAAAGTCCCGATATTTGTTATTAGTCACAAAAACTATGTTGTTAAATTATTTACTACTGCATCAAACAATTCACATCCTATCTTGCGAATTGTGTATACCTACAACGAGTTATTCGCATCTTGTCATGATATTTGTAGGTAAAAAAAGTCATGATATTTGTTATTAGTCACAAAAACTATATGCAAATTATTTACTACTGCATCAAACAATTCGCATCCTATCTTGCGAATTGTTTATACATACATAGAGCTATTCGCATCTTGTCCTGATATTTCTATGGAAAAAAGTCCTGATATTTGTTTCGAGATACAATACTCTAATTGACCTAAAAACTCGTAATCTACACATTGAAGACAAAACTAAAGCACTACCAAATTAGAATATAACATCAGACAACAAGGACATAACTATATAACGAACAATATTAACTAAACAATAACAGATCACTATAACAAAAAAAAAATCAGAGAAAAGCTCGAAATCAGGCAATGGCATCTAAAAACAGTAGAATAGAACCTATTCCAACAGAGAAAACCAATAAAAAACTTCAAAATCGGTAGGTAATTACCTAAAAAGCTCGCAACACGAATACTTGTAAGCTATAAGATTCCAAAAAGCGACGATCAACTCATGTACGTATAAAACAGAGGTTAGACAGGTCTAACACAACAACCTACATAAAGAAACAAACCTTTAGCAGCTTCCAATCACCGGAAAATGTGATTTCAACCGGTCTCGTGGTGGTTAGAGCGGCTAACAAATTCAAATCTTCAAAAAGCTATAAAAAATAGAAAGAAAACAGAAAATTATGTTTATATAGTGGGTTAAGGGTAGTTAGGGTATTAAAATAATATTAGGTTGTAAGTGACAATAAGGTAGTTGAGTTGGGTATTAAGTAACAATTGATCAAACCTTGGGTGGTAAGTGACAATTGAATAATTGAGTGGGTACTTTAAATACAATTTCCCTATAGTTATAATATTTATCTAGTTCATCAACATAAAATTAAATTATTTATGTTTGAACAATTATATTACTTGAATAGGATTCGGATTTGATTTTCTTTACAATATTCTATTTTAATTGTTTTATCCAACTTGTAATTTAAAAAAAAAAATTAGTATCTTAAGTTTTACCCAAAATAAAAATCCCCCATCCCTCCTCATACAATTTAAACAATATCTTGGTTTGGTTAATATATAAAATCGTAATATTAACATGACTAAAATCAAGCTAAAATAAAAAATATATAAAATTGCACCTATCAAAAATTTTATTTTAAAAACAATCAATGCTAAAATAAATATATTTTAAATAGATTATATTTACATTGGACGATTCATAATAAGAGGAAGGTTTAACTAATTTTTTAGATATAGAAATATCGGAATTTGATAAATAAAATAAAAATTACGCGTTAGACCACTAACTTGAGACTAACCTGTAAGATTAAAAATGGATTAGATTTGAAATGAAAATACATTTCCTTTATTAATGATTTTATATTACCAATACAACTTTTGTATTGGTAAGTGGTAACTCTTATTTTCAATTTCTACACGTGCACTTTGAAGCAACACAAGGGCAATATCGACAGCCGTAACACGCCGGAGCCGGAAAATACTTGGTACAATCTGCAGTTTTTGTACAGAAATCCCATCTCATTGATCCAAATCTTATCTCCTTACCACTTGATTCCGCTTCCAAACCTGCAATAAAATTAAAATTTAAATATATTTCGTAAGTATTTTTTTATTTTATTTTTAAATGAAAGGAAATATAATTAAATAGATAACAATTTATAATTATATTTCAAAACTTGGTAGACTAAGAATATTCTTAGGCTATTTTATCTAAAAATAGTAATATAAATAGTCATACCAACAGTAAAAACTAAGATGGCAAGGAAAAACATTAACTTGATTGACGATGATTTCATTATTTTTTTTTATTTTTTATTTTTATGATATAGAGTTGATGCGAGTGTAAGGGTGACGCTGAACTATATTTATAGAGGGTTTTTCTTTTGTCTATTAAATTTAATCAAATTAATTATAGTAATGTTATGGATAAATAACATCAACACTCTTGTAATTTAGGTTAAATTTAATATTAATCTATTTATTTTAGATTATAACACTATTATATTTATTAGCTTCAATTCGGTAGAGTTTAAACCTTGTGATCCATAAGATTCTCAGGTTATAATGTTTATAGTGTTTCAAGTTTTGGATGGTTTTGATACTGATATTTTACATCTACAAATTTTAGATTAAGTCTTGGATTATTATTTATATACTATAAATCTTATATTGGATAAAGTAGAAGAATCTTGTTATTGCTGTAGAAAATTTTTACGATTTTCACTGAACTTGTATTTCAATACCAATCTGATTAGTGTTGTTCTATTTTAATAAATATAGGATTAGATATTGCATTTACATTTATTATTCAATTCATAACAATAATCTTTCATTATTCAAACCGTTTATCATGATTAATGGTTTAAATTTTAATAAATATCCAAAACTAGAGTTATTTTATATCTGATAACTGTCCAGTTATTTATTGCAATATAGTTTCCAAAATTGTCATTTAGTATTCAATTTTTTTTATAATATTTATCCGACATAATTTTATTAAAGATTTGTTTTTTTATCTCTTTCTTAATTTTTAGATGTTCAGATTATATTTATATAACTCTATTTTTATTCTATCTCCGGTTTTAAATTCAAACACACATCAAACCAAAATATGAAAATATGTTATTGGTTATTTATGTATTTAAAATAAAAACTAGTTTTGTACTAGTGTCTAACTAAAACGTGAGTTAGGTTTATTTTTTTCTAAATTAGTGTCTAACTAATATTACCAATGTGGTTTGATGGTAATCGAACATACGAATTTATAGGTTACATAGTTGTTGAACGAACGTACAAAACTTATAGTTTTGCAAAATAGATGTGTTTAGCGAACACATCTATTAAGTGACATAATTGTGGGCGTAGTTGATCGTAAAATAATTAGAGAACTCACTTTAAGTTTACTTGAAGGCGTATATGATCATTTAGTTCGTAGTAAAACTCGGTATGGTGTTAGTTTGAAAAAAACGATTGCTACTATCTATTGGGTTGATGGTATTAGAGATCTTGAGAAAATTTTCGAGAAAGGAACTACATGTTTAAGAATATTTTTTTTATCTTGTGATGTTGTAGAAAATCATTTTTTCCTTACATAGGTACATAATAAAATATCGAAAAAGTGTTTATTGTAAGAATAAATTCTTAAAGAATGTTCATTGAGACTTTATGCATCCGTTTACGTCCACCGACTTTATGGTCATTAAATAGTATATGGGACAACATACATGTGGGGTTCGATTTTTTAAAAGAAAGTAAAAATTATTTGACATTAGTATTGATTGCTAATGAACATCAATTTTTCAAAAAACGGAGCTTCAAAATGGTACAATCGATTTCTGAGGTGTGTATCAATTTTTTTTATATTTGTTTTGGACATTATTCAAACAATGTTTTGTGAAAAGTAAAAAAATTCAGGCGAATGAAGACACTATCATAAATTTCTGACAAAAGGTTGGGGAGAGTTTGACGGTGTATTTTAAGCAGGTTGTCTAAAAGAAAACTTAGCTAAAGGGTTGTGAGGAGTTAGTCGTTTGTACAATATATAGAATGGGACTGCTTCTCGTAATTTTAAGGGACAACACTGCTCAAAAGCAGGCTATAACATTTTTTGCTTTGCTAGTGCATGTGGAAAAGCGAGTACTGGTGGAGGAAACCCAAGCATCAAATTTAGCTTCGATGCCCCAGCACAGAGAAAAATCACAGTCACCATCGGTGATCTATCAACAATATCACAATCCAATTTCTCAGATTCAAACCATTCAAACGTTTCCTCATTCATCCATGCTCCGGCTCTCAGTACCAAATCAAGTACAATGGAAGTTGTGGACAAGTCAGCATGTCATAAGTGTCCTGAAAGCCACAAGACCAATGTCAAATAAATGTGTCCAACTTACCATTTGGCTCAGTTAACTCAATGCATGACTACAATTTTTGACAATGCTATAAATCATATATAGTTCTGAAATACTTTTATGATCCAAAATCTGAAGGAAAGTATGAGAAATCTATACTGCAAGTATTATGATGAAATTGGACATGAGATGACGGATTGTATAACATTAAAAAAATTATGTATTTATGAGAATGAAAAATTGATGACGTTTATTAAAGGAAATGCGCAGCAAAATCCGACAGGAGAAAATTAGTATTGGCTCCAAAGAAATAGAATACTTTAATGATTTTAGAATATTGTGATTCATTTAACATATCAACGGAGTACCTGGATCAAACCAGACGGAATAATGGTTTTGATGGTAGAGGAGACCAAAGCTAAAGGGAAGGTTAGTGAAATTTGTAAATTCTTTGGATCTCTTACTATTTTGGTGGGGATTATATTTCAAGAATTACATTTTTCCCAAAAAAGACAAATTGTAAACTTGGGAAACAAGTTGGTATCAGGTTCTTCTCCTTATTTGTAAGGAAAACCATCTATATTGCTATGTTTTGATGAGGATGATATGAGAAAAGTGGTAGGACCCCATGAGGAGACATTAGTTTTTGTGGCTGTCATCGTTGAAGATGAGATCTGAAGGGTTATAACTAACACTACTAGTTCTCCCAACATCTTATTCATGACGATGTATGAAAAAATAGACCCCCCTAGTATCCTCTGGTTTGATCGGATAATTTTGGGTTTTACGAGGGTAACTACTGAAGTTGTCGTTGAGTTCAGAAGGGTGTTGGAGGTGGGTTTTGAGCTTTTTTAGAAGGAAGTTACAGTGTTATTCATAATGGTTGATGAGCCAACATTGTATAATGTAAGTTTTGGTAGGTTGTGGTTATCTAGAATGCATGGGTGGCTTTAACAGTTCATCGATTCTTGAAATACGTGGTGCAAAGTAATGTGTGAACCATTCGTAGTAGCCATAAAATGGCTAAAGGTGTTATCGAACAACATTGGCCCTGATGCAGATTAGAGGAGTCAAACCGAAGAAGGATTAACAGTTAGTGGGGTCAACCTCGAGGTCTGATCTCATCGATAATTTGAGGAAGATGCGTGGGTTCTTGGTCCCTAATGATAATATTGAGAACTATGTTTTCCTTGACAGCCAAAGTTTGAAGATTTTAACTATGTTATCTCTAGAGGTAATGGAGAAGTTAATTCATTTTTTGTAAATAAAGTGCTTAGTGTACTAAGGATATTACAAACTACGAGAATAGATTATATGCCACAAGTTAGCTATCCGATGCAACGTGTGTGCAATTATTCAAAAGAGAATATATATTTCTTACAAAAAATCAGAGGTAATCATGGTCAAGGTGGATAGACTATCGAAAGTGGGTTATAAACAAAAATCTCAGTATCCATTGTGGACAACTAACCCGGTCTTGGTAAAGAAGAAGAACGAAAAATGAAGAGTGTATGTGTACTTTACTAACTTAAACAGAGCGTGTTTGAAAGATGCATTTTCAATTCCCTGAATTGATCAGATGGTAGACTTCACTTCAATAAATAAATTATTGTCATTTATGGATGCCTAGACAGGTTACAACCAAATCAAGATGGATTAGAGAGATCAAGACAACACATCAACTAGAAGGGGTTTGCATTGTTAAGATTCATGCCAATTGGGTTAAAAAAATGGTAGGTCAACTTACCAATTGGTTATTGAACAAGGCTTTTGAGGGCCAAATTAGACGCAATATTGACGTACATATCGATGATATACTAGTGAAAAACACGAGGAACAACGACCATTTTTGGATTTGGAGGAAACATTTAGTAACCTAAAAAGTGATAAACTTAAATTTGAATCCGGAGAAGTGAAATTTTAGAGTTTTGTTCGGGGAATTTTTGGGCAACATAATCACTGAAAGGGGGATAAAGGTCGACCCGGTACAGTTGAAGGCTTTGAACACTATGGATCCTCATGTGCCCATTTTTTTAAGTACTCAGACATGCTAAGTGTTTCAATTGAACTCCAAATTTTACTGAAGCATTTACCAAAATCAAGGAATATATGTTTTCTTCATAGATCTTGGCAATGCTCAATTCGAGAGAGAGAGACTATTCTTCTACATAGCATTTTCAGAGAACATGGTGAGTGCAGTATTAATTTGTGAGATTGACAATTATTCTCGGTCGCTTACCCATGTAAGAAAAAGACTCTTTGAACAAGAAAAAATACATTTGAATTTGGAAAAAACTTTCTCTCACACTAGTGACCATGACTAAAAGACGAGACTTTACCTCCAAGCACATTCAATTATAGTTTGCACCTTTTTTTATTTTGAAAAATGTATTACAAACGCCTGATGTATCAGAATGAATGACTAAATAGTCTATTGAATTGGGTGATTTTGACATTGAATTTGAACCTTGAACGACAACTAAGGCCCATGTACAGTTTTTACTTGAGTTCCACTCTGAGTGGCCAAATATGAAGATAGATTCATAATGAGTAAAGGCCGAGTAGATTGTTTGGACCTGTAGAGGGTCAAGTACTTCTGGTTGTGGGACAGGAATTTAAATAATCCCCTTGGCTGGAATATAAATGTATCAAGTCATATACTTTGGATTTCAAGCATAAAAAATGAAACAGAATATGAGGTGCTTTAGCAAGGTTGCGACTTGCCCATATTTGCGGTACCAAAAGAGTTCCATTGATCACTGATTTGCAGCTTCCAGTGAACCATACGTCAAAATAATATGAGGACATGAAACACAATATTTGAAAGATTTGAAGATATTAGTAGTTGTTTTTGAAAGTGTGAGATATGAGCACGTTCGCAGGGTTAAAATTCATGGCTGACTGTTTAACTACTAAGACCTATTCTAAAGTATATCCATAGATAGTCACACAAGAAAATCCCTCAATAGTAAAAATCCCTGAGCATGCATGCTTTCTAGATTTTAACAAGTGATGAAAAAGATTGGAGGTACAACATTAGGGAATTTTGGGCCAGTAACGTTTCACCAGCTGACATGATGCTGGCTAAATACAATTGAAAGCACATAAATTAAGGATCCTTTGAGGTATCATGTATAAGAAATTCGTTGAGCAGGCCCTTATTACGATGCATCAGAGAAACTAAATCACATATGATATTGTTTGAATTGCACGACGGGGAAGGACTGATGCATTTTGGGTATAAAATGTTGACAAGTAGAGTTTTTCTAGCAAAATATTATTGGCCCCAATTTATAACGGACACAAAAGTGTTGCTTAGGAATTTAGACACTTGCAACTATTTTCTAACACCATAAATATGGCCGCAATACTTCTCGAGTCCGTACCCGAGACACTATCTTTTGTTTGGTGTGGTATTGATTTAGTTGGGCCATTGCCAATGGCTTTCGAGGGACTACATACTATAATAATGGTAGCGGACTATTTATTCTAATGGGTAGAAGTCAAGATGTTATCCTGGAAAAAAAATAAAAGAATGCGATTAAATTGAATTTGTCAAACATATGCTGTTGTTTTGGTATTCCATGCGATTAACAATGGTTAATGGTCCACGATTTAATAACAAAGATCTAAATACTTTTTTCTCCTCCTATGGAATACAAGAATGATTTTAGCGCCCTTACACTTGCAAAATAATGGGCAAGTCGAAGTCACAAATATAATACTATTTGATGGGCTTAAGAAAATTTAGAAGGAAAAGCTCAAAAGCGTCTAAGTTCTTTACAAGAAGTGTTATGGGCATATCGAATCACTTCTCAGACAACAACACAAGAATCACCCTATGTGTTAGTTTATGGGATGGACACCGTGATATCATTTAGCTATTCTGTAGTTTCTTTAGTTGCTTGCTCCTTGGAATCTTGGTCATATGATAACCTCTATTGTTCCTACTGCATATGTTGATTTTGTTGCTCCAGCTGTAGGAATGTTTGTATTATTGTTATCTTACCAATTACAACTTCTGGTGCAACGGGCCCACAACGTCCGCCTATGCGATCGGTGCAATCTCTGGCTCAGCTGGACGCTGACCTCTTTAGGGTCTTATTTCAACGCGATTTAATTTAGAAAACTCTGGATTGGTGACAGTGATAGGAGGAAAATAGGTATACCTGTTCACTTGATCCGCCTTAGTTCTTCGGTGAGCCATCGTCTTGGTCCACTCCGGGATTTTCATTTCAATCCCTAATCGTGTTATTACCAAGGTAAGATTCGCACTACTGTCTATTGTTTTATTTTGTTTTTTGCGTTGCCACAGACAGAGCCAATTTTTTTACCGGGAAATTATAACAAATAATATGCCAAGTAGTAAGTTTATTAATCAAAGAAGAAAATATGGTATTTTACATAATCGTACAACTATTTATACTATTCACAAAGTATTCCTTTATATTATTCCCTTAGATACAATCGTTGAACACTATTTCAACGATTTATGATAATAGTCCTATAATTGTGGCCATTATTCTCGTTGTGATCCATTACATGAGTCTCTTTAGTCAACAACGTTTTTAACAGTGTTGACCTCCTTTATGATCTCTATAATGGTGGTTTATCTTGATAATCGAGCTCGACCGACCTCATCTTCATTCATCCGCCTTTGATGACCTCATCTCGGTAATGACCTCTGCTCGATATTATCCATGCCCGATACTTCCTCAATTGCATTCATGCTTAGCTCTCGCTTAGTTTCATTTTCGGTTCTACTTGGCAATGTCATGATCGGGCTTGCGGTAAGCGATGCCCTTTGCTATGTTGCTTTTCATTCAATAATCTTGGCATCCCACGGTTATATCTTGTATTGGCTTATGATGATCATTTTATCTAACATATTATAAACTAACCATATCAAGACGTTGTTACTCTTCAGTTTGATCTGGCTTATGTCTCTATATTATTTCCATCTGCTCGGACTTACTACATGAAACACGCATCCCCATCGGCGTTTATATCATTAAAATTTAATATTTTTATATTTCATATAGATATAATATAATTTTAACTTATATTGACTATTCCAGTTACTAAAAGAATTAAAAATTAAAAATTGTGTTTAAAAAGTTGACCATTAAAATATTTTGATATAAAATATTTTTTATTATAACTTATTAAATTATTTTATCTCCATTAGTTTTAACTAAAAAATCATTATAAATGTTTTCTTGAAATTTAAGAGCTGGAGGCCCTTACCGATATACATAAATTCAAGGGGCAATTACGATTAAAATCAAGAAACTAAACTAGTATCCACCTATTATTCTCATTTCTATATATATATATATATATATTTAAAAACGCTTCATTTAATATTTTATATAAAATCATCTAACATGTGTATATTATGTTTTTTGTATTTTATTTAAGTTTTTAACAAAATTTATTTTGGGAATTGTTGTTCATAAAAAATTTGAAACTACGATTAATTTAAGAAATCGAGTATTTGGCTCTCACATGTGCAAAACAAGAGACATTAGTAAATTACATGATATAGTTTTTTATTTTCACCATTCTAAAATAATTTTCAGATGATAGATGCGTTTTATAATGATAGAAGAAAAAATAGATAGCTTAGACTAGTGATCTAAAATTGAAAATGTTTCATTAAAAACTAAATAATCTCTAACATTTTCACTAAAACTGATATTTTTTCCATTTTCAGAAAATGGTGAACATATCTCTAACATTTTGTTTCAAAACTAAATATTTTTTCGATTTTCATTAAATTTCATTAGAGTAAATATATCTCTACTGTCTTTGTTTGTCATTTTCATTAAAAATTGAATATATCTCTATCATTTCTATTAAACATTCATAATTTTTGTTATTATTTCTTTCACCTTTTTCATTTCCTTACCCACATCCAGTACCCAAGGAGTCTAAAATTGAAAAACAATTCATTAAAGACTCAATATGTTTCCAGTATTTTCATCAAAATTGAATGTCTCTAACATTAAAAATAATTATTTTTTAAATTTTCATTAAATAATGAATATATCTCTAACTTTTTTTATTAAAACTAAATATTATTTTAATTTTCATTAATTTCATTAAAGAGTAAATATATTCTCCTGTATTTTTGTTTGACATTTTTTAAACACTCAATAAATCTTTATCATATTCCTTAAAATATTTATTATAGTCTTTTTTTATTCGCGATTGGCATCATGTGAGATGTCCGACTAGTGATAAATGTGAAACAAGTGTAAAAAAGTTAGATAGATAAGGGAACCATCTAAAATTGAATTGTTTAGATGGTAAATGTGGAATCAAAAACTTAAATGCACTTTTAGATGCTAGTTGCGAGACCAAATAGCTTAAATACATTTTTAGATGGTAGATATTGGACCAACGAACTTAAATGACGGCTCTTAGCGGAAAAAAAATATCATGAATGAAACAAAACAATTGTATTTTTAATATTATTTGTTTTCCATCTACCACTAAAAAGATACTCACATTTAAAAATTTAAATTAAAAAAAAAAAGGAATGTGTACACGTTTTATATAGAAGGATATCCTAGTTATGAATCTAATTTAAAGTTTTAAGCCTTAATCTTTAATAGGTTTGTGGGTTGAGAATTTGTTATTAACTTATTGTAAATTTAAAGGTATAAAATCAAATCTATTTTTCGACGTAATCAAATAAAATGAAATTAAACTTCTAAAAAAATTAAGAACCGTATAAAAGTTTATATAAACTTCAATTCAAAGAATAAGATATATTCAAAGCTATCGCAAGGAAAATGAGAGAAAAATTAGATAAAAATTAAGGGAGGATATAGTATTTTGTTAAGCCATAATATATTACTCTTTGGATATATTATTTTATGTTTGATTTGTTTCATATATTTATGATGTTTGTCTTGTTTGAAAAAAAATCAATTTATTTTTGTTAAAAAAAAGTATTTTTTAACCGCATCATTTCAACAAATGAAACAAATTTGTCATGTATGTCTTGTTCTGAAAAACCTATCATATATTTTTTGCTTCAAAAATATATCATGTTTGTTTTTTTCAAAATTTTGTCATGTCTCTATTTTGTAATAGCAAATTTAAAAAAATCATTGTTGATGTCTAGCTAGCAAATGTCTTAGTTTTTAGGCACACAAATGCTAAGAGAAAAACTAATAGTAGGAGCTTTAACAACAACATTGAAAGTTTTCGATGAAAACTTTTAGCCACCAAAAGAGTCTTATTCTTTTTTATTGACTCATCCAGTACAAGCTTGAGTTTAAAGACCCATTTTTAACCAATCACGCTCATAACAGAGTCCCAAGGTATAAGTGTTCAGGTTTAATTATTTTGTATGCCCTGAAATTCTATTTCCATAGCCTGATTCAAATTAGAATAAGAAAATGCATTAAAAAAATTCCGTTCAGTAGGGTGGGTCAAGGATGTGGTAGTCAGACCAGTATAAATTTGTTTAGGCTTAGATATGCAAATTTTAACTATTATCTTGCATAACGTGTTTGTTTGATGAAAAATAATATTAACGGTTATATTTTTAAGTGATATGTGTGCATGATGGGTTGGAAAACGAATGTATTGTATTATATTTTGACTAGGCGTGCATGATCTATACATAGCTTTGGAATTTAAGTGGGTTTGTTTGATTAGAAATATTTTAGGTATGTGGTGATGAGTGTTACATGAATTTGTATTGAAAATAATTGTAGGTTAGAATAATGATATGGAAAATAGTTTGTGTGTGAATGGGTTTTATGTATCAATGTTATGCTTTTTGGGCATCATTGTGGTAGATGGCTAAGTGGTGAAAGGTTGGCTAGGTAATATTCTAGAACAAGAAACATGTAAATTCACCTTCCAATAGATTTACTCAAGATATGATTGTATTGTATCGACTGTCATGTACTTTCTTCAAACCTATGACATGTAGAAAACCAGTTTAAATGTGGCATTGATATAAGAGACAGAGACCATTTAGCATTTAAGAAATAAGTTATATCCCTTGTGTGTAGCAAAATTCCCAATAAAAACACATTTCAAGGAATTAAAATAAAATTTATATTTTGATATAGCCTAATACAAGGATAGCAAGCACAACTAAAAATTCAAAGAAAATAATAACATGGATTATTGTGATAAAGTAATTTATAAGGTGTTTGATGTTTTAAGGTAGGGATAGGAAGCCTATTTATCAGGAAACATAATGGTTGGAAAAGATTCATACTAATGGGGACAGAAGAGTTGAGACTGAGCCAACAAGCTCAGTTCATTCTCAATAATATGTTTGTGCCTCCTCATGTCCTACCATTTTTGGAAGATGTATAAGGATAAGAAGTACTAAGGTGAATACTAGCTTGTTTATTTGGTGGAAGGATCGCTTTGAATTCACCTCTCTCACCATCATGAATAAGTATGAGTTTTTTTTTTCAAATTGTGTTTCAACAAGTTTTTGGCATCAAACAAAAATTGTAAAAACACCGCTCTTCTTTTTTAAATAGTAATTACAAGTAAACCAGACTTAATTTGACTATGAGCTTACATGAGTCACATAATTAAATTATTTTATTAGATTCGACATTAGTATTTGATTGACTTAGAACTATAGATTATACCCGATGAGAGCGATGGCTTAATCTCCTATATCATCCCTTTGTTAGAGAAATAGAATTACCCTAACCTAATGATACCTTAGAATTAAAAAACTTATGACTCAAATCTTGAGAAGTAACAGGCCCTTCAATGCAATATAACCCAACTTTAGATATCCATGTGTTTTCAAGGTTAATTATGTATTTTTATGTCTAGGTAACTTAGAAAATAAGTTTGTTTAATAATGCATATTTGTCATTTGCAACAGTTACAGAAATCTTGCCAGCCAAATCATTCTTTTGGCTCGTCACACTTTGGTTTTCTGCCACATGATGAGTTTCACCTAAGCTTGCACACCAGTTAGTATCTCCTTCTTGATCTTCTATAATCAGGAAATCATTTTTATCAGAGTCATCTATGTATTGTTTATTAGGAAATATCTCATAGTCGTAGGGTCATCTCTAAAGTAGCAGGTTGGTGCACCATGATCATACATGTCACATATTTGGTAGGTTTGCCTATTAAGAGAGTATGTTCCTCCTCTGTCTCCCTTATATCCATTCCCGCCTCTATAGGTGTTTTGGTATTAGTTGTGTCTACCCATATAGCCTCTAACTTGACCTTTAGAGTAATATGAGTTTTGGTTTCTTAAGGTGTTATTATTTTATGTTATGTTTTCATTTTTTTTAGAGATGAAATATTTTGAGGCAATCTTAATGATGGCTACAAAAGTTTTTAGGTTAGATAGTTACTCAAGCTTACTCTAACAAGTTAAGAGAGAGTTTTGGAGATCTACCCAGCTCATGATCTCATTTCCAGCTAAACTCGTCACTTTAGGAGTGCAGTTTGAGTCTATTCCTCCAAGGAGTTGTGAAACTAATATTGAACAAAGATTATACAACGAGCAAGTATTATATTATCACAGATACCTTTCATCTTGCTTAGGTACTCTTTTATATTCGAAATCTCTTTCTATTTTCTTTTGAAGTCCTCCACTGTAATAGTTTATTCTTTTCTTTGTTTGTGAATCTAATAGTGTACAATCACCATAATTATTGTGATAAAACTGAGTATATCACCTCTTATGGTATGAAATATCATATTATTCCATAAAAGAAAATAGTGTTGAGTTTAATGACATTGTTGTTGCTTTTTGTTTGATTCATTTGTATTTTATTGTTTGTACATGATCGATAGGGTATGCATCATGAAGTTATTGAGAAACTACTCAATGAAGGATAATCAGAGTGACAATTATGTTTGCTCTAATACCAAGTGAAGTTAGTAAAGAAGAAAAATATTAGATTTTACTTTAAATATTTTGTATTTAGCTTTATGAATACATTTCATAAATTTTGTTTATATATACACAATAAGTTATACTGTTGATAATGTTACATATGTAGTGCTTGAATGTAACAACTTATCATTCTCTATCTAGAACCATATATATAATTGCCAATATATAAATTAGTAATAGATATCAGACAAGGTGAAATATACCATTGAAGAGAATGAATTACTTTCAATCCAAGAAAAGTCCAATCCTATTTCCAAAACATAAGTTAGTAAGACGAGACTGTTTAAAATTTAAGACTGTTGAGTGATTTCATTTTACTTAGTTTCTTGTCGAGTTACACTTTCAAACCTCTTTTCCTTACAAGTGTTTTTGTATATCAATCATTTTATTTTCTTCACAACAGAGTTAGTTGATGAGATTGTCAATTATATTAGCAATATTTATTATTTTTACAAGCAGAAAGTCTTACAAGTTGTCACTATGCACCCGTGTCGAGTGTAGTGGTGGCAATGCTGGTCCGAACCGACCCAATCAAACTGACTCGATCGGGTTTTGTTCGGCCAAAATATATAACAATCTGGGTGTGGATATAAAAATTATGACCCGTATGCAGGTCCGGCCGGTATGAATATTTCATTTCTGAACCTGACCCGGACCAAAAATATAAACTATGTATAATATAATAATAGTGATAAATTTATTAATATCATTTCCAATAATATATAAATTTGATTCTTCTATTAATTACTAATTAGATTTTTTACTAATCATCATTTCAAATATTATATTTACGAATCAGATTCTCTTAATAAATTTACTAATATATAAATTCTTCTAGTTATTATTTTAAATATAATTTTATGGTTAGCATCCATTATTTAATCGACCATCCTATTATTTGTTATGTTCGTCACCAAAAGCTATCACATATTTGGAATCGACATTTCAAACATTTATTTGTTGTCTTTATAATGAAGATGGAGATGAAAATATAATTTTAAGTGATGGTGATGATTCATTCTGCTATTGAAAACTAGAAAAACTTTCAAGAAAATTTTATATTTGTTTGAATATTTTACTTGATAATATTCAAGATATATTTTCGATTGTTTATTTTTTTTATAAATTTATGTTTATATTTTTTAAATTTTAATTATTTATTTAGTTATGTTTGTTTTAGTTTTAAAAATTATTTCTTAATTTTTGTTTAAGTTTAAAAATAATGTCAACTTTGAGTTGGGCTGAGATCCGATGAGATCGAACAATTTGGATAGTAAAAACGTGTTTGCAGACCGGATCAAGGTTGGATTCGGAAATATTTAACCCACAGTTGGTCGAGCCAGTTTCGGGTTCAAATAAAAAAAAGCATGCACGAGAGGATTGGCCTCAATCTGATCTATTGTTATCCCTAACTGAGTTGTGTTCATATTATATTACAATTTTATCTTAGAATAAAAATAAAAATCGTATTGCATCTCTTGATATATTTTAAATGTAATACAATAATATGCAATAATTATAGTGGACTGAATATGATATATGAAATTATTTCATGAAATAATTAGAATAATATACAACTATTACAAGAGACTAAAATTATTACATGATACTGAAACACTTATTTGTAATTATTACATGAGACTAAATTTTATATATATATATATATATATATATATATTCAGAATTAAATAAACTAATTTACATATTCTCTAAACATTGTTTTCTTTGGCATGGGATCAAAGTCCTAATTGTTATTACTTCTTATGTAAACTCCTAGTGGTGAGAGTAAATAATCATATATATATAATTTTTATCTATTTTTTATTTTATATGGACTCTTGGTGGTCACTGTAAGGAGCATGTCTCAACCATAAAAATAACAGTCGGTGATGATGATGGGGTCATCGTGGGTTGTACCACAATATCGTATAATATTTACTTATGATCTTCACGCCAATAACAACCTAGGTTTTGTAATTATTCAAGTAACCTTAAAATGAAATAATTATGAAGAATGGCCACTAGCGCTGCACACGGCTGTTCATCCCTGTATAAAATTTGGTTTCGTCGATTGTTCCATTTCTGTACCATCAAATGATTCAGCGGGTCTCAAAGATTGGTGGAAAAATATTTTTTGGTTACTTTCATGGATCAAGAATACTATTAAAAACCTTATCTACGAGCAACGATTTCATAGATAGAGATGGCTAGTGAAGTTTGAGAAGATATTAATGCTTAATTTTTAGTTGTTAATGGATCGTGTATCCAACAATTCATACGAGAATCAACAACATATAACCAGTGGAGGTTAAGTATTGTGGTATATTACAAATAATTTAAGAATATTTGGGATGAATTGAATGGTATTGATCTATATCTCACAAGTACATAGGTAAACTAAATATGTGTTATCTCCAAACAATTAAAGGATAAACGAGATGAAAAAAAGTTAACAGTTCCTCATGGGTTTGAATGAAGCCTTGTCCAAACATTTATGTTTTACCTTATTATCTCAAGAGCCTTTCCCCACCACGGGACGTGTTAACGTGTTCTATTTCAATAAAACAATAAAATTTTCTATTGTTCAAGGAGGAAGAAAACCTTAAAATAAGCCTATAATATGTTCTTACTGCAAGAAGCTAGGCCATGACGAGGGACTATTACTATAAACTCCATGGCTATCCAGATGAATATATTGATCAGACTCGAAGCATCAGAGTGTCAAGTCGTGGTTATGACTGAGGTGGTCGTACAGAGGTGGCTTAGGTCGAAGGTATTGCAAAATGCAACATGTTATCTATGTTGTTGTCTTGGGAATTATACACGGTGAAAACAAGGAAGTGGGGCGTGGGTACCCTCTCTCACTTCAGAAGAGTGGGATACCTTCAAAATTCTCCTCGCTTTGTGAAATATGGTTTATTTTAGCAACTATCATCTATTCCTCTTACCAAATGTTGGACAATTAGCACATGAACTAAAAGTCAGATGACAATAAATTGTACTGTTGGAATAATATTTGTGATATTCTGAATTGTTGTATTCGTCTATCGGATGAGAAACATGTTGTTGTTGTTGTAAAAGCAGGATCTGTGGAATTGAATGATACTCTGATTTTAGAGATATTTTATTTGTGTCATATTTGAAATGTGATATGCTCTCAATACCTAAATTGAATGATGAGGTTAACTATATTGGGAAATTGTTTGGAAAATCGTGCATTATTAAGGATCGAGCAACAAAGAATGTGATTGGTACGGGTAGACATTCTGGTAAAAAACTTTACTTACAACATGCAGATATATGCAGTGTTCATGTCTTCTCTGAGGAGAATTTGTTTGCCCTATGGAATAATAGGTTGGGACATCCGTCTCACAAAGTATTATCTTTCTTTCGTGTGGTAGGAATTGATAAATTTAGTATTTTAAAAAATAATACTTGTGATATTTTCTTGCATGTAAAACAAATTTGTAGTAGTTTTCCTTTACGTTTTGATAAGAGTATTGTTGTTTTCCAACTTATTCATATTGATCTTTAGAGAACTTTCCTATAATTGAACTTGCCACTAGGTTCGCCTATGAAATTTACACTATACGAAAAGGTGGAGATACAATGTATAATCCAATTTTTCATCAAGAACAATAAGTTCATGGCTACAAGGCTAACAAAAATAAGGTTCCACTTAACTTTATCGAATTCATACATTAGGTAAATTTTTAGGGCGACCCTCATATATTTTTTATTAGTTTGGTAGTGTCTCGGAAGTTCTTGAGATGGTGATATTATCTAAATGTTACTCCTAAACACAAAAGAAAATTGAGAATTTTCAGTTAGATAAATAAAGGATTCCTTGACCATGTTATCTGGGATCTTGGAAATAATCTTATAAAACACGTTTAGCAAACAATATGCATGAAATAGTAAGAGATTTCCTTCACAAATAAGAGCCAAGATGATAAAGTACAATAAAAAAAGAATATGATACTACCTCTAATAATTTTTTATACATCAAAATATGGTCCACATTTACATTGAGAGTTTTAACCTTATTTATACGGTTTACAAGATACTATCTCTTCTCATATTTACTCTATAACCGTTATAGATTTGAACATTTTATCGTGCTTTAAATGCTAGTCATGTTTTGTAATAAATGTGTAGTTTTGTTTCTTAGTAACTTATAATTTAATGAAACATGTCGTTCTATGACAACCATTTGAGTGATCTCTGCATACACTCCTTTTGTGTCTTATGTATGACCTTTGTCTCGTATGTATTTATGACCCTCGTGTGGTATCTTCTTTATTAAACTTAGTTGACGTTTTCTTTACTAACACTCATCTTATGCTTATCTTTATGAGATTTATCTTACTCTATTTTATAACTATCGTCTGAATCCATACAATCTTCATAGCCCTCTTAATTTATAATCATCATCATACACCTATTTGCGTGATCTTTGTCATGTTCCGCTTTGTAACCTTCATTTTAATCCATACAATACTCACAACTCTTCTTATTACATGGGAGTTATTCTTTTGTTAGCTTTATTTTCCTTTTCATTATAAAATATATATATTATCGATTGGATATAGTCTTATCAGGAATCCCCCCGTCGTCTTTAAATTAATTTTCATAAATAAATATGTAAAATACTACTAGATTAATTAAACAAGTTAACATTAAAAAATTGATATATTTGTTATTTTTATTTGACAATTTTCAGTGTGCCTCCTTAACGTGACATGTGTTAATATTTATGCCATCAGCCTTCTTAATAGTCAAAAATTCTAAAACGCGTTATGAATCATTTCATCTTTAAATTATTAATTGTGTCGTATATTTGACTTTAATCCAATGACTTCGATTGGTGAGGATTGCGTTTTTATCTTTAACTCTTTGTAACATGTAACTTCTATATTAATTATAATCTTTAACGTTTTGTGTATCTTGCTACAATATTTGGATAATTTTCAACATAATTTCTAAAGAAAATTATTATAAGTTTTATATTCATGTCACTCAAGTTTTGATAATATTTCATCCTGAAGAATTTTCTAAAGATGTCGGAAAACATGAAAAACAAAATTGAAAGAATTTTTTAGTAAACTATCTTCCCCATATAAGTATATGTCTAAAAAAGATTATCATTTTTTAGAAACGAACCTAAAATCCCATATTATATAGTAACTCATCCTATAAACCTGGTGACTTATCTCATAATTTAAAAGATAATAAGATATGTTTTTTCCTCGCCCATTTTAATAAGGTCTTCAATTACCTCTACATCCTTATATTTATAAATTCCTCAAGTATTCTTGAATATAACCTAATCACCTAACAGCTAATGGGTATGGAACACTACTCAACATGTTTCTAAGCTCAAAACTTTTGAAAATAGTTGTACCTCTTGAATTTCTTCTTTCGAGTGTTCAAAATTAAAAAACTTAGTAATTGCTTTTATATTACCTAACTTTAAGTAATTTGACCTGATTTATCAATTTTCCTTCTTCTGAACTTACATATGAATCAAGCTTCATATACGTAACTATCATCTAAGATATTTAAAACTCTTGTGATGAGTTTGGCTAAATCGAAAGAGGTATATTCAAATATATAAGATATGATCTACTCAACTTTATTTTATCATGTTATTTATTTTTAATTATTTAAATTTTATTCTCAACCTTCTAATTATTTTTTAGATCTAGATACAATTCTCGAATATTTTGCCAATCTTTATTATGATGACAAGACTTTAGAGCTACAATCTATTGTCACCCGTCCAAGTTATCAACTTCAATTTTATTATATTTTTACAATAAAGAATTATCCAAGTGGGTCTTTGGTTTATTCAATAAATTAAAAGGAATACTGATGGTAAATATATTGTACGTAAGATTATGGAACCAATTACAATAGAAAATTCTATTATTATACTAAGAGAACGAATGTAAACCAGGATTCAATATGGGATAAGAATAGCTATTCCAAAAGGAACATACCAAAAGACACGGAAAATACCACTTCTTTTAACATTTCTCTATAAAAAGTCCCCAAAATAAAGAAAACTCACGTCACTATTGCGAATTTTACTCCCAAAAATGACGATCCTAAAAATCTTGTTTATGCCCCAACCTCTCTTCAACAAACTAATGATCTTAACGATCCTCGAAAAACCAAAAAAGTAAACTCGACCACAAACGCTTTCGACACCGATGTTATCTCTTTAGATTCTGATTAAAACAGTTGTTGAGGCCCTCATCAACAAAAACTCTAATGAGGTGACTCCATCTCTTCCTGGTAAACCAAATAAAAAAGTTAACATAGAAAAATATACAATTTTAGATTTGATCCTGCCTTGAGTTCAAAACCAAACTAAAGTTATTACACAAACATCAAACTAAAATATTGACTATAATACTGCAGCTATTATGAGCATCTCTACTTTTAGAGCATCATCTTAGCATCCTAATAAATGATCATCTCTTTTTATATCTAATACAGTTCTCTCACTAATTATATCTCGTCAGATCTCCTTCTTTCCCAAAATGTCTTAGTATAACAGCATAAAAGTAGCTGATATCTTTCACATATAATTTGAAATTCGATTGGTGGGTTATTTAAGTATCACATATTTTGAAATTACATTTTTAGAATCCCTTTAATCTATATTTCTTATTATTTTTCAGATTATTTACAATTCGGTTGAGCTTGCTTACATATAAATGAATCCATAAAATATTGATGCAATTGATAATTTTGAAGCTAAGCCTATTAAGGTTGAATCTATAAAAATAAGAAATGATATGGTAGTTTTTCAGCAGCGACTTCACGGCTTGTAATAAGCTCATGGAAAATTTAAAAAATGAAAAGATTGACATTGACAACTATATTGTTAGTATGGAAGCTCAAAACTATGTTATGAATGACGAAAACAAACAATGGATTCAAAAAATGAAACTTTAATCAAATAAAGTACCTCTCTGAAATCTCTTAACACCGATATGATTGCGAATAATATTATTCTATACGATAAGAATAATGCTTTGGAAACCAAATTGAAACTCTTACTATCCAAATCACTAATTTGAACTTGGAAGTTAAAACATTATAAGAAAAATTGACAAATGTTGAAAATATTAAAAATAAAGAGTTTATAAAGATTTTAGACCATATGACGGATAAAGCTACTAAAGTTGTTAACGATAAAGAAGATTCAATTTTAGTTCAATTGAGAAACTTCAGAGATTGTGTTATCAGTTTGGAATGTGAAGAAACTTACACCTAAAGACGAGCATCCTCAAATATACATTGAAGCATCAAATCAAGAGAAAGGGGATGAAAAACTTGTAAAAAATGACAAGGCTATCAATGAAACTTCTTATGTGGTTATTTTTTATAGTTGAAATCATGACGAGGTAATGAATTTGGAAACTTCTTTTCGAACAAGGATCAAGTGGGTTAAGGCATGGTTAATAATTGGTAGCAATGATTCACAAAACCTGAAGTGAACTTTAAGTTAGTCTGGGGTTGATCACTTTTGGTATAACATAAGTCAGAAGATGGTGTATAAAAATAATACCACATCGCAAAATAAAAATAAAAAAAGAAATGATAATAAGTGCATCGAAGGTTCAAATAAATATTAAAAAATTCTAGGGCCACCTGGGGACTTTCAGTACTTCGAACAGAAAATAAGGTTCAATATTTACCATAGAAATCTAAAGACTTTGGGTTCAAAAGATAATAAAAGATCCAAAGAGGAAATAATCACTTCTTATTACCAAAAGTGATAGCGTGATGGAAGATTCGAAGAAAGAAACAACGATTAAACCCTACCATTAGGTTAGAGAATAAATGAGACTCATATAAATATTTCACAAAATTTAATTAATCCAAGTATTACGACAAAATAGGGTATAAGATGCTCTATATAGCACTACCCAAAACCCTAATTTCAAATAGGAGAAATTACATAATTGTTTTAAAATAAAATAAATAAATAAAATTAACGCCAAAATATTAAAATTGGATTTTGAAGGCTTTACGGGTCGAATTTGGGTATCGAACTTTGTGAGAAAGTCACATTTTTTAAAAATATCACAGGCTCGTCGAAATCTTAGATTTAAGTACTTGTTTGACCCAATTCTGATACCTGAGCGAGACACCAATCTGTCCACAGTCTTTGCTACATAAAAAGAGATAAAAGTCATCTTAGTTGATTGACGAAATAACTTCGGTGGTAGGGAGAGTGTTTGTAGCAGCAATATCACCAAGAGAATCTAAGGTCTCAGAGTCATTGAGAGTGGGATACGTAGTACATTTATCCAGTGTTTCAATGTCCACTTCGATCTCTTCTTCCTACACTTTGATCTCTTCTTCAAAAACTGGATCGAACTCACGAAGCACCATAGAAGAAACATAACCTCATAAACGAGTGCCAAAAATGACCTAAGGTTGAGCTCCAAGAATCGCTGGTGAAAGTTAAAGAACATCTCCTCCTAGATCATGTATCCTTTCTTCGTAGCGGCTTTGGTGAAGACCTTCAATCCTGGTTAAGTTTAAATTTCTCTTGACTTAGACCCTAGAATTTCAAAATAAACTATTTTAGTCACATCATAGGTTTCTAATTCTTCAAATTTAGAGGTGAGAAGCTAAAAGAGAAAGATTTACTCAACCCTTGACAGTTCAATGCACGCTAGAGTGCCCAGAATGGCGAGTTTAAACCTTACCCTAGAACTCTTGATATTGTAGCCTCGACCAGCTCGCCAAGAATATGAGAGTTATTAATTAGAGAATTATATCTTGGGCTCGAATAAGTCATGATATATGTATGTTAAACACAAGTCCTATAAGGGACTCTTTGTATTTATGGACTCTGGACTCTTGGTTTGGGCGATTAGTCCCGCACGGTTTTGGTCTTGGTTGTACTTGTTCTTGTATTTATGGACTCTGGACTCTTTGTATTTATGGGCTAATAGAGCTTAAACAATCACTTTTGGTTTGGGCGATTAGTCCCGCACAGTTTTGCTCTTGGTTGAACTTGTTCAGTCTAAGCGATGTGAGATAAATGATCAAGTTTACTCACTCTTAACACTCTCCCTTAAACTTGATCCGCGGAATAGCATATACACTCTATGCATTTTGCCTCACTCAATACACCCATTGCATGGCTTAGACCACAAGTTTCAAGCTTTGCTCTGATACTATGTCAGCAACATCTCCACCAACTAACATGATATTGTCCGCTTTGGGCGATTAGTCCCGCACGGTTTTGCTCTTGGTTCACTCCCAAAAGGCCTCACATTAGTTGAGATATTTCATTCACTTATATATTGTAAGTACTTGTTCAATCTAAACGATGTGAGATAAATGATCAAGTTTACTCACTCTTCACACACAATTTTTGTAATTTTAGTTAAACTTAAAATTAATCTATTTATTTTAGATTATAACACTAATATATTTATTAGCTCCAATTTAGTAGAGTTTAAACTTTGTGATCCATTAGATTCTCAGATTATAATGTTTGTAGTGTTCCAAGTTTTGGATTGTTTTGATATTGATACTTTACATCGAAAAAATTTAGATTCAAATCTTGGATTATTATTTATATACTATAAATCTGATATTGGATAAAGTAGAAGAATCTGTAGAAAAATTATAAATTTTCACTTCATCTTGTATTTCAATACAAATTTGATAAGTGTTGTTCTATTTTAATAACTATAGGATTATATATTGTATTTAGATTTATTATTCAAAATTCATAGTTATAATAATTTTTCATTATTCAAACCGTTTATCATGATTGTAGTTATACATTTGACCAAGAGTAATTTAAAAATTATAAATATATCTTTAATAGATAATTAATGGGTTAAATTTTAATAAATATCCAAAACTAAAGTTATTTTATATCTGATAATTGCCAAGGTATTTATAGCAATAGGCATCCATATATAGCTTCCAAAATTGTCATTTAGTATACAATTTTTTCATAATAATGTGTCCCGCGTATTTTTTTTTGTAGATTTGTCATTTTTTATCTCTTTTTAATTTTTAGATGTTTAGATTATATTTGTCTAACTCTATTTTTAATCTACCGTCAATTTTAATTTCAAACACTCACCAAACTAAAATATGAAATTATGTTATTGGTTATTTGTATATTTAAAATAAAAACTAGTTTTGTACTAGTGTTTTGAGTTCGGTGTATATATGAGTTAGGTTTATTATTTTTCTAAATTAGTATTTAACTAATATTACAAATGTGGTTTGAATGTAATCGAACATGCATACTTATAGTTTATATAGTTTTTGAAACTTATAGTTTTGCAAAATAGATGTGTTTACCGAACATATTTATTAAGTGACATAATTGTGGACATGGTTGATCGTAAAAAAATTAGAGAACTCACTTTAAGTTTACTTGAAGGCGTACATGATAATTTAGTTAGTAGTAAAACTAGTTATGGTGTTAGTTACTTGAAGTCTGAGAGTATTTAATATTTGAGTAGAGAGTAGAGGGAGAATTAAGGAGTCTGGTTGTATTTAATTTTCGTCCCCCTATTTAATGCTGGTGGTTGGGTATTTATACCCTTACATTCGGGCTTTATGGGCTTTCTGGTCATGTTTAATGGCCCCGGGTTAAGTTCAAGGACCCCTGAGCTATTAGTAGGAGAGCAGGCAGCTTAGTCAAGAAGTGATTAGGTTTTAAGTACTTTAGTTCTTGTTCGAACAGTCCAGTAGATGAGGTGTTCAAACTGCCCTGTCCGGTTAGATAGACACTGTCCGAATTGACCATCTCCGAAGAGGTAACAGAATCCGGACTCATCAGCTACTATCTATTTGGTTGATTGTATTAGATGTCTTGGAAAAGTTTTCGAGAAAGGGGTTACATATTTAAGAATATTTTTTTATCTTTGTGATGTTGTAGAAAATCATTTTTCCTTTAAATATGTACATAATAAAATATTGAAAAAGTGTTTATTGCAAGAATAAATTCTTAAAAATGTTCATTGAGACTTTATGCATCCGTTTACGTCCACCAACTTTATGGTCATTAAAGAGTACATGGGACAACATACTGGTGGGGTTCGATTTTTTAAAAAAAAAGTAAAAATTATTTGACATTAGTATTGATTGCTAATGAACATTAATTTTTTAAAAACGGAGCTTCAAAATGGTACAATCAATTTCTGCAGGTGTGTATGAATTTGTTTTATATTTTTTGGACACTATTCAAACAATGTTTTGTGGAAAGTAAAAAATTTCAGGCAAATGGAGACACTATCATAAATTTCTGAAAAAAAGGTTGGGAGAGTTTGACGGTGTATTTTAAGCAGTTTAACTAAAAGAAACCTTAGCCAGGACGGTTGTGAGGAGTTAGTCGTTTGTGAAATGTATAGAATGAGGCTGCTCTTCATACTTTTAAGGGACAACACTGCTCAAAAGGAGGCTATAATATTTTGTGATTTGCTAGTGCATGTGGAAATGCGAGTATTGGTGGAGGAAACCCAAGCATCAGATTAAGCTTTGATGCCCCAACACATAGAAAATCACAATGAATAGTTAGTGGGGTCAACCTCGAGGTCTGATCTCATCGATAATCTGAGGGAGGTGCATGGGTTCTTGGTCCCTGATGAAAATTTTGAGAACTTTGTTTTCCTTGGCGGCCAGAGTTTGAAGATTTTAACTATGTTATCTCCAGAGGTAATGGAGAAGTTAATTCTATTTTGTAAAAAAAGTGTTAGTGGACTACTAACCCGGTCTTGGTAAAAAAGAAGAACAAAAAATGGAGAGTGTGTGTGGTATTTACTAACTTAAACAGAGCGTGTTTGAAAGATGTATTTCCAATTCCATGAATTGATTAGTTGGTATACTTCACTTCAATAAATAAATTATTATCATTTATGGATGCCTAGGCAGGTTACAACCAAATCAAGATCTATTTGGGAGATCAAGACAACACATCAACTAGAAGGGGTTTGCATTGTTAGAAAGTTATGCCAATTGGGTTAAAAACATGTTAGGTCAACTTACTAATGGTTATTGAACAAGGCTTTTGAGGGCCTAATTAGACGCAATATTGACGTATATATCGATGATATACTAGTGAAAAACGCGAGGAACAAATGCCAGTTTTTGGATTTGGAGGAAACATTTATTAATTTAAAAAGTGATAAACTTAAATTTGAATCCGGAGAGGTGCAATTTTAGAGTTTGGTCCGGGGAAGGTTTGGGCAACATAATCAGTGAAAGGGGGATAAAGGTCGACCCGGTACAGCTGAATGGTTTGAACACTATGGATCCTCATGTGTCCATTTTTTAAGTACTCAAACATGCTAAGTGTTTCAATTGAACTCCAAAGTTTACTGAAGCCTTTACCAGAATCAATGAATATATGTTTTCTTCAGAGATCTTAACAAAGCTCGATTCGATGGAGAGATGGAGTATCCATCTACATAGCATTTTTCGAGAATGCGGTGAGTGCGGTATTAATTTGAGAGACTGAAAATTATCCTCAGCCGATTAATCATGTAAGCAAAATACTCTTTAAAGAAGAAAAAAAATACATTTGAAGTTAGAAAAAACTCTTTCACACTAGTGACCGCAGCTAAAAAAGAGACCATACCCCCAAGCACATTCAATTATAGTTTGAACCTCTTTTCTTCTGAAAAATGTATTACAAACTTCTGATGTGTTAGAATAAATGATTAAATGGTTTATAGAATTGGGTGATTTTGACATTAAATTTGAACCTTGAACGAGAACTAAGGCTCGGGCTTTGTCAAACGTTTTTCTTTCCACTCCGAGTGGCCAAATATGAAGATAGATTCATAAGAAATAAAGGGCGAGTAGATTGTTTGGACCTGTAGAGGGTCGAGTGCTTCTGGTTGTGGGGAAGGAATTCAAATAATCCCCTTGGCTGGAATAACAATGTATCAACTCATACGCTTTGGATTTCAAGCATAAAAAATGAAGCAGAATATGAGGCGCTTTAGCAAGGTTGTGACTTGCCCATATTTGTGGTACGAAGAAAGTTTGATTGATCACCGATTCGCAACTTCTACGAATTAATAGTTGTTTTTTATGTGACTTGCCCATATTAATGGTTGTTTTTGAAAGTTTGAGATATGAGAAAATTCACAGGGTTGAAATTCATGGCTGACTGTTTAACTACTACGACCTATTCTGAAGTATATCCATATATATTCACACAAGAAAATCCCTCAATAGTAAAAATCCCCTAGCATCCTACAGATTCAGATGCATGCTTTCTAGATTTCAACAAGTGATGAAATAGATTTGCGGTACAACATTAAGGAATTTTTTGCCAGTAATGTTTTAACAGTTGACAAGGTGTTGGCTAAAAGTATAGAATTTAGAGCACATGATTTAAGGATTCTTGGAGGTATCCTGTATAAGAAATTCGTTGAGCAGACCCTTATTGTGATGCCTCAGAGAAACTAAATCACATATGATATTGTTTGAATTGCACGACGGGGAATGACCAATGCATTGTGGGTATAAAACGCTGACAAGTAGAGTTTTTCTAGCAAAATAATATTGATCACAAATTATATCGGACAACACTGCTCCTCATAATCAAAATTATCCTATGGATGCTCATGTGTCTATTTTTATGTGACTTGCCCATATTAATGGTTGTTTTTGAAAGTTTGAGATATGAGAAAATTCACAGGGTTGAAATTCATGGCTGACTGTTTAACTACTACGACCTATTCTGAAGTATATCCATATATATTCACACAAGAAAATCCCTCAATAGTAAAAATCCCCTAGCATCCTACAGATTCAGATGCATGCTTTCTAGATTTCAACAAGTGATGAAATAGATTTGCGGTACAACATTAAGGAATTTTTTGCCAGTAATGTTTTAACAGTTGACAAGGTGTTGGCTAAAAGTATAGAATTTAGAGCACATGATTTAAGGATTCTTGGAGGTATCCTGTATAAGAAATTCGTTGAGCAGACCCTTATTGTGATGCCTCAGAGAAACTAAATCACATATGATATTGTTTGAATTGCACGACGGGGAATGACCAATGCATTGTGGGTATAAAACGCTGACAAGTAGAGTTTTTCTAGCAAAATAATATTGATCACAAATTATGTCGGACAACACTGCTCCTCATAATCAAAATTATCCTATGGATGCTCATGTGTCTATTTTTTAAGTGCTAAAAAATTCTAAGTGTTTCAATTGAACTCCAAAGTTTACTGAAGCCTTTACCAGAATCAATGAATATATGTTTTCTTCAGAGATCTTAACAAAGCTCAATTCGATGGAGAGATGGAGTATTCATCTACCTAGCATTTTTCGAGAATGCGGTGAGTGCGGTATTAATTTGAGAGACTGAAAATTATCCTCAGCCGATTAATCATGTAAGCAAAATACTCTTTAAAGAAGAAAAAAAATACATTTGAAGTTAGAAACAACTCTTTCACACTAGTGACCGCAGCTAAAAAAGAGACCATACCTCCAAGCACATTCAATTATAGTTTGAACCTCTTTTCTTCTGAAAAATGTATTACAAATGTCTGATGTGTTAGAATGAATGACTAAATGGTTTGTAGAATTGGGTGATTTTGACATTAAATTTGAACCTTGAACGACAACTAAGGCCCGGGCTTTGGCAAAGTTTTTGCTTTCCACTCCGAGTGGCCAAATATGAAGATAGATTCATAAGAAGTAAAGGGCGAGTAGATTGTTTGGACCTGTAGAGGGTCGATTGCTTCTGGTTGTGGGGAAGGAATTCAAATAATCCCCTTGGCTGGAATAACAATGTATCAACTCATACGCTTTGGATTTCAAGCATAAAAAATGAAGCAGAATATGAGGCGCTTTAGCAAGGTTGTGACTTGCCCATATTTGCGGTACCAAGAAAGTTTGATTGATCACCGATTCGCAACTTCTAGTGAACCATGCTTCAAAACAATCCGAGGACATGAAACACAATATTTGAAAGATTTTAAGGTATTAGTAGTTGTTTTTGAAAGTGTAAGATATGAGCAAATTCATAGGGTTGAAATTCATGGCTGACTGTTTAACTACTACGACCTATTCTGAAGTATATCCATATATATTCACACAAGAAAATCCCTCAATAGTAAAAATCCCCTAGCATCCTACAGATTCAGATGCATGCTTTCTAGATTTCAACAAGCGATGAAATAGATTTGTTGTACAACATTAAGGAAATTTTTGCTAGTAATGTTTTACCAGCTGACAAGGTGTTGGCTAAAAATATAGAATTTAGAGCACGTGATTTAAGGATTCTTGGAGGAATCCTGTATAAGAAATTCGTTGACCAGACCCTTATTGTGATGCCTCAGAGAAACTAAATCACATATGATATTGTTTGAATTGCACGACGGGGAATGACCAATGCATTGTGGGTATAAAACGCTGACAAGTAGAGTTTTTCTAGCAAAATAATATTGACCCCAAATTATGTCGAACAACACTGCTCCTCATAATCAAAATTATCCTATGGATGCTCATGTGTCCATTTTTTAAGTGCTCAAACATGCTAAGTGTTTCAATTGAACTCCAAAGTTTACTGAAGCCTTTACCAGAATCAATGAATATATGTTTTCTTCAGAGATCTTAACAAAGCTCAATTCGATGGAGAGATGGAGTATTCATCTACATAGCATTTTTCGAGAATGCGGTGAGTGCGGTATTAATTTGAGAGACTGAAAATTATCCTCAGCCGATTAATCATGTAAGCAAAATACTCTTTAAAGAAGAAAAAAAATACATTTGAAGTTAGAAACAACTCTTTCACACTAGTGACCGCAGCTAAAAAAGAGACCATACCTCCAAGCACATTCAATTATAGTTTGAACCTCTTTTCTTCTGAAAAATGTATTACAAATGTCTGATGTGTTAGAATGAATGACTAAATGGTTTGTAGAATTGGGTGATTTTGACATTAAATTTGAACCTTGAACGACAACTAAGGCCCGGGATTTGGCAAAGTTTTTGCTTTCCACTCCGAGTGGCCAAATATGAAGATAGATTCATAAGAAGTAAATGGCGAGTAGATTGTTTGGACTTGTAGAGGGTCGAGTGCTTCTGGTTATGGGGAAGGAATTCATATAATCCCCTTGGCTGGAATAACAATGTATCAACTCATACGCTTTGGATTTCAAGCATAAAAAATGAAGTAGAATATGAGGCGCTTTAGCAAGGTTGTGACTTGCCCATACTTGCGGTACCAAGAAAGTTTGATTGATCACCTATTCACAACTTCTAGTTAACCATGCTTCAAAACAATCCAAGGACATGAACATAATATATGAAAGATTTGAAGGTATTAGTAGTTGTTTTTAAAAGTGTGAGATATGAGCACGTTCATAGGGTTGAAATTCATAGCTGACTGTTTAACTACTGCGACTTATTCTGAAGTATATCCATAAATAGTCACACAAGAAAATCTCTCAATAGTAAAAATCCCCAAGCATCCCACAGATTCAGATGCATGTTTTCTAAATTTTAACAAGTGATGAAAAATAATTGCAATACAACAGTAAGGAATTTTTTGTCAGTAATGTTTTACCAGCTGACAAGGTGCTAGCTAAAAAGATATGATTTAAAGCAAATGAATTAAGGATCCTTGGAGGTATCATGTATAAGAAATTCGTTGAGCGGGCCCTTATTGCGATGCCTCAGAGAAAATAAATCACATATGATATTGTTTGAGTTGCACGACGGGGAAGGACCAATGCATTGTGGGTATAAAACGCTGACAAGTAGAGTTTTCCTAGCAAAATATTATTGGCCCCAAATTATGTCGGACACAAAAGAGTTTCTTAGGACTTGAGAGACTTGCCAACGATTTTCGAACACCATAAATATGGCTGCAATACTTCTCGAGTTTGTGCCTGAGATACTACCTTTTGTTTGGTGTGGTATTGATTTAGTTGGGTTATTGCCAATGGATTTCGAGGGACTACATATTATGATAATGGTAGTGGACTATTTATTCTAATAGGTAAAAGTGAAGCTGATATCCTGAAAAAATAAATAAAAGGATGCGATTAAATTGAATTTTGTCAAACATATGTTGTTGTTTTGGCATTGCATGCAATTAATGATGGTTAATGGTCCACAATTTAATAACAAAGATCTAAATATTTTTTGCTCCTCCTATAGAATACAAGAATGCTTTTAGCGCCCTTCCACTCGCAAGATAATAGGCAAGTCGAAGTCATAAATATAATACTCCTTGATGGGCTTAATATAATTTAGAAGGAAAAGCTCAAAAGTGTCCAAGTTATTTACAAGAAGTATTATGGGCATATCGAACCATTTCTCAGACAACAACACAATAATCACCCTATGTGTTAGTTTATGTGATGGACACTGTGACATCATTTAGCTCTTCTATGGTTTCTTTCGTTGCTTGCTCCTTGGAGTCTTGGTCATATGATAACCTATGTTGTTCCTACTGCATATGTTGAATTTACAGTTGTAGTTGTTCGACTGTTGGTATTATTGTTGTGTTACCAATTACCAATTCTGTTGCAACGGGGTCCACGACGTCCGCCAATGCGATCGGTATAATCTCTGGCTCTGTTATAGCTGGACGCTCAACTCTTTGGGGTCCTATTTCAACGCGGTTTGTTTTTGCAAACTCTCGATTGGTGACAATGATAGGAGGAAAATAGGTATATCCGTTCACTTGATCCGCCTTAGGTCTCCGGTGAGCCACCGTCTTGCTTCGCTCCAGGATTTCCTTTTCAATCTATAATCTTGTTATTACCAAGGTCAAAGAGTCTCACTACTGTCAATTATTTTATTTTATTTTTTGTGGTGCCACAGACATAGCCAATTTTGTTACCGGTAAATTATAAAAAATAATATGCCAAGTAGTAAGCTTATTAATCAAAGAAGAAAATATGATTTTTTGCATAATCGTAGAGTTATTCATACTATTCACAAAGTATTTCTTTTACATTATTCCCTTAATCTCAATCATTGACCAGTATTTATGATAATAGTCCTATAATTGTGGCCATTATTCTCGTTGTGATCCTTTACGTGAGTCGTTTTAGTCAACAACATTTTAACAGTGTTGACCTCCTTTATGATCTCTATAATAGTCGTTTATCATGATAATCGAGCTCGACCGACCTTATTTTCATTTATCCATCTTTGACGGCCTCATCTCGGTAATGACCTCTGCTCGATATTATCCATGCTCGATACTTCCTCAATTGCATTCGTGCTTAGCTCTTTCTTAGTTTCATTTTCGGTTTTACTTGGTAACGTCCTGATCGGGCTTACGTAAGTGATGCCCTTTGCTTTGTTGCTTTTCGTTCAATGATCTCGGCATCCCATGGTTATACCTTGTATTGGCTTATGGTGATCATTTTATCTAACAAATTATAAACAACCTTATCAAGACGTTGTTACCCCTCAATTTGATATGGCTTATGTCTCTATATTATTTCCATATGCTTGGACTCACTACATGATACATGCATCCCATCAACGTTTATATCACTACATGATACATGCATCCCTTACGAATATACATAAATTTGAGGGGAAAATACGATTAAAATCAAGAAACTAAACTAGTATCCACCTATTATTCTCATTTCTCAATATATTTAAAAAAGCCCCGCTCCCAAAGGGGTAGCCGAGTTGGTTAAGTAAGGCATGCTTGTGACAAAAGCTCATGAATTCGAGTTCTTCTACATACGCTTTCTCGGCTGAGCCTGTCACCTTGTGTGGTTTATCTTATGGCATTGGTTTGCAGGCTATTGCGTCAGACTGAGAGTTTACCCTGTGCACACTCATTGCACTCTGAGTAGCGGTTGTTGATTCCCTCAGAAAAAAGGCTCATTTAACTTTAATATTTATTATACAAAACATAATATTTTATATAACATCATTTCACATGTGTATATTATCTTTTTTGTCTCTTATTTAATTTTTAAAAAAAATCATTTTTTGAACTATTGTTCATAAAAAAATCTGAAATTATGATTAATTTAAGAAATCGAGTATTTGGCTCTCACATGTACAAAACAAGAGACATTAGTAAATTACATGATAAAGTTTTTTGATGATGGATGCGCTAATAATGATAGAAGAAAAATTAGATAGCTTAGACTAGTGATCTAAAATTGAAAAAAATCATTAAAAACTAAATACATCTCTAACATTTTCACTAAAACATATATTTTTACCATTTTCAGAAAATGGTGAACATATCTTTAATATTTTGTTTAAAAACTAAATATTTTTTCGATTTTCATTAAATTTCATTATGAGTAAATATATCTTTATTGTCTTTGTTTGTCATTTTCATGAAAAATTGAATATATCTGTATCGTTTCTATTAAATATTCATAATTTTTCTTGTTATTTCTTTCACCTTTTTCATTTTTTACATTGATTTGGTACCCAATCAGTCTAAAATTGAATGTTTCGAGTATTTTCATTAAAACTGAATATCTCTAACATTAAAAACAGAATATTTTTAAATTTTCATTAAATAATGAATATATCTCTAATATTTTTATTAAAAACTAAATATTTTTTGAATTTTCATTAATTTCATTAAAGAGTAAATATATTCTCTAGTATGTTTGTTTGTCATTTTTTTAAACATTCAATAAATCTTTATCATATTCCTTAAATATTTATTATCGTCTTTTTTTTTATTCGTGATTGGCACCCTGTGAGATGTCCAACTAGTGATAAATGCGGAACAAGTGTAAAAACGTTAGGTAGATAACGGAACAGTCTAAAATAAGATTAGCTTAGATGGTAAATGTGGAATCAAAAACTTAAATGCACTATTAGACCAAAAAGCTTAAATACATTAAGATTATTTGTTTCCATCTACCATTAAAAAGATACCCACATTTAAAAATTTAAATAAAAAAAAATAAAAAAAGAGAATGTGTACACGTTTTATCTAAAGGATATCCTACTTACGAAACTAATTAAAAGTTTTGAGTCTTAATCTTTAATAGGTTTGTGGGTTGGGTATTTGTTATTAACTTATTATAAATTTAAAGGTATAAAATCAAATCTATTTTTCAACGAAATCAAATAAAATGTAATTAAACTTCTAAAATTAAGTTAAGAACAGTATAAAAGTTTATAGAAACTTCAATTCAAAGAATAAGATTTATTCATGGATATCGCAAAGAAATATGAAAAAAATAGATAAAAATTAAGGCAGGATATATTATTATGTTAAGCCATAATATATCATTCTTTGGATATATTATTTTATGTTTGATTTGTTTCATATATTTATGATGTTTGTCTTGTTTGAAAAAAAGTTCAATTTTTTTGTTAAAAAAAGTATGTTTTAACCGTATCGTTTCAACAAATGAAACAAATCTGTCATGTATGTCTTGTTCTGAAAAACCTGTCATATATTTTTTACTTCAAAAAATATATCTTGTTTGTTTCTTTTCAAAATTTTGTCATGTCTCTATTTTTTAGAAAATTTGTAATCGTGTTCATTGTTTAAAAAAAATATATCCTTAAATTTGGTGTAGGATCAGATAAGAGAATACCATCATGAAGAGAAGAGAGCTGGCTGAATAGCATATGAGTATCACACAAGTTGAAATTAGTCATTCCACCAGAGATAAGTAAATTTTCACTGTATTCTTACTGTGTAATGTAGATGACATTAGTATCCTTGACTAGTTCCATCATAAATCGGGAAAAGTTCTGATATATTTCAATGTGAATTTAAAGTGTAATTGGTTGATGAATGTATGAGGTATGATAACCTGTTAATATTAAGTCATCTACGTACATTAGAATTATTAGAATATCATGTGTAATCACATATAAAAACATATAATAACCAAATGTAGAATTTTGGAACCCCTAACCAAGCAACACATCATTTAGCCTTAATTATAATATCCTATGAGCTTGTTACTAGTCATAGCACATTATTAGACTTCAAGGTGTCTTCGAATCTCTAAGGGTGAGCCATATAGACAATAATTTGTAATAGCAAATTTAAAAAATCATTGTTGATGTCTAGCTAGCAAATGTCCTAGTTTTTAGGCACAAGAATGCTAAGAGAAAAATTAATAGTAGGAGCTTTGACAACAACACTCAAAGTTTCCGATGAAAAATTTTAGTCACCAAAAGAGCCTTATACTTTTTTATTGACCCATCCAGTACACGCTTGAGTTTAAAGACCCATTTTTAAACAACCACGTTCATAACAGAGTCCCAAGGTATGAGTGTCTAGATTTAATTATTTTGTAAGCCCCGAAATTCTATTTTCATAGCTAAATTCCAAGTAGGATAAGAAAATGCATTAGAATTTTTTTTGGTTCAGTAGGGTGGATCAAGGATGTGGTAGTCAGGCCAGTATAAATTAGTTTAGGCTTAGATATGCAAGTTTTAACTCTTATGTTGCATAACATGTTTGTTTGATGAAAAATAATATAAACTGTTATATTTTTCAATGAAATGTGTGCATGATGTGTTGGAAAAGGAATGTATTCTATTATGTTTTGACTAGGAAGTGCATGATCTATACATAGTTTTGGAATTTAAGAGGGTTTGTTTGATTAGAAATATTTTAGGTATGTGGTGATGAGTGTTGCATGAATTTGTACTGAAAATGATTGTAGGCTAGAATAATGATGATATGGAAAATAGTTTGTGTGTGAATGGGATTTATGTATCTATGTTTTTCTTTTGGGCATAATTGTGGTAGCTGGTTGTGTGGTAGATGGCTAAGTCGTGAAAGGCTGGCTAGGTAATGTTCTAGAACAAGAAACATGTAAATTCACCTTACTAATAGATTTACTTAAGATAGGATTGTATTGCATCGACTGTCATGCACTTTCTTCTAACCTATGACATGTAGAAAACCAATTTAAATGTGACATTGATATAAGAGATAGAGACCTTTTAGCATTTAAGAAATAAGTTATATCCCTTGTGTGTAGCAAAATTCCCAATAAAAACGCATTTCAAGGAATTAAATTAGAATTTATGTTCTCATATAGCCTAATACAAGGAAAGCAAGCACAACCAAAAATTCAAAGAAAATAAAAACATGGATTATTGTGATAAAGTAATTTATAAGGTGTTTTCTTAAGGTAGGGGAAGGAAGCCTATTTATCAAGAAATATAACAGTTGGAAAAGCTCCATACTAATAGATATTGAATAGTTGAGACTGAGCCAACAAGCTCAATTCATTCTTAATAATATGTTTGTGCCTCCTTCTGTCCTACCATTTTTGGCAAAGGAATAAGGACATGAAGTCCTAAGGTGAATAATAGCTTGTTTAGTTAGTGGAAGGATCACTTTAAATTCACTTCTCTCACCATCGTGAATAAGTATGAGTTTTTTTCAAATTGTGTTTCAACAAGTTTTTGGAATCAAACAAAAATTATAAAAATACCGCTCTTCTTTTTTAAATAATAATTCCAAGTAAACCAGACTTAATTTGAATAGAAGCTTAGATGAGTCACATAATTGAATTTTTTATTAGATTCGACATTAATATTAGATTGAAGTAGAACTATAGATTAGACATGATGAGAGCGATGTCTTAATCTCATATATCATCCCTTTGTTAGAAAAACAGAATTACCCTTACCTAATGATACCTTATAATTAAAAACTCTATAACTTAAATCTTGAGAAGTATCAGGCCATTCAATGCAATATAACACAGCTCTAGATCTCCATGTATTTTCAAGGTTAATTATGTATTTTCATGTTTAGGTAACTTAGAAAATAAGTTTTTTTAATAATACATATTTGTCATTTGCCAGTTACAGAACTCTTATTAGCCAAGTCATTCTTTTGGCTCGTCACGCTTGGGTTTTCTGCCACATGATGAGTTTCACCTAAGCTTGCACACCAGTAAGTATCTCCTTCTTGATCTTCTGTAATTAGGAAATCCTCTTTATCAGATTCATCTATGTATTGTTCATTAGGAAATATATCATAGCCGTAGGGTCACCTCTAAAGTAGCAGGTTGGTGCATCATGGTCATATATGTCACATATTTGGTAGGTTGGCCTATTAGGAGAGTATGTTCCTCCTCTATCTCCCTTATATCCATTCCTACCTCTATAGGTGTTTTGGTATTATTTGTGTCTACCCATATAGCCTCTAACTTGACCTCTAGAGTAGTATGAGTTTTGGTTTCTTAAAGTGTTATTATTTTATGTTATGTTTTCATTTTTTTTAGAGATGAAATATTATGAGGCAATCTTAATGATGGCTAAAAAATTTTGTAGGTTAGATAGTTACTTAAACCTACTCTAACATGTCAAGAGAGAGTTTTAGAAATACACCCAACTCAGAATCTCATTTCCAACTAAACTCGTCACTTTAGGAGTGTAGTTTGAGTCTATTCCTCCAAGGAGTTGTGAAACTGAATATTGAACAAAGATTATACAACGAGAAAGCATTAGATTATCATAGATACTTTTCATCTTGCTTAGGTACTCTTCTATACTAGAAATCTCTTTCTTTTTCTTTTGAAGTCCTCTACTGTAATAGTTTATTCTTTTCTTTGTTTGTGAGTCTAATAGTGTATAATCACCGTAATTACCATGATAAAACTGAGTATATCACCTCTTATGATATGAAATATCATATTATTCCATAAAAGAAAATAGGAATTATTAAGTCTAATGACATTGTTGTTGATTTTTGTTTGTTTCATTTTTATTTTGTTGTTTGTACCTCATCGATAGGGTATGCATCCTGAAGTTATTGAGCAACTACTCAATGAAGGAGAATGAAAGTGACAATTATGTCTACTCTAATACCAAGTGAAGTTATGAAAGAAGAAAAATATTAGAAAAATATTTTGTATTTAGCTTTATGAATATATTTCATAAATTTTGTTTATATGTACACAATAAGTTATACTGTTGATAATGTTACATATGTAGTGCTTGAATGTAACAACTTATTATTCTCTATCTAGAACCATATATACAATTGCCAATATATAAATTAGTAATAGATATAAGACAAGGTGAAATATATCATTAAAGAGAATGAATTGCTTTCAGTCCAAGAAAAGTCCAAACCCATTTCCAAAACATAAGATAGTAAGACGAGACTGTTTGGAGACTTTTTAAAATTTAAGATTGTTGAGTGAGTTCATTTTACTCAGTTTCTTGTCGAGTTACACTTTCAAACCTATTTTCCTTAAGAGTGTATTTGTATATCAACCATTTTATCTTCTTCACAACACAGTTAGTTGATGAGATTATCAATTATATTACCAATATTTATTATTTTTACAAGCAGAAAGTCTTACAAGTTGTCACTATGCACCCATGTCGAGTGTAGTAATGGCAATGCTAGTCTGAACCGACCCAATCAAACTGAATCGGTCGGGTTTTGTTCAGCCCAAATATATAACAATCTGGGTATGGATATAAAAATTATGACCCGTATGCAGGTCGAGCCGGTATGAATGTTTCATTTTCCCAGCGTGACCCGGATAAAAAATATAAACTATGTATAATATAATAATAGTAATAAATTTATTAATATCATTTCCAATAATATATAAATTTTGATTCTTCTATTAATTATTAATTAGATTTTTTACTAATCATCATTTCGAATATTATATTTACGAATCAGATTCTCCTAATAAATTTAATTTCCACTAATATATAAATTCTTCTAGTTATTACTTTTAATATAATTTTATGGTTAGCATCCATTATTTAACCGATCATCCTATTATTTGTTATGTTCGTCACCAAAAGCTATCACATATTTGATATCGACATTTCAAACATTTATCCGTTGTCTTTATAATGAAGATGAAGATGAAAATATAATTTTAAGTGATGGTGATGATTCATTCTGTTATTGAAAACTAGATAACTTTCAAGAATATTTTATGTTTGTTCAAATATTTTACTTGATACTATTTAAGATATGTTTTTTATTGTTTATTTTTTTTACAAATTTATGTTTATATTTTTAAAAATTTAATTATTTATTTACTTATGTTTGTTTTAATTTTTTTAAAAAAAATTCTTAATTTTTGTTTAAGTTTAAAAATAATGTCAACTTTGAGTTGGGTTGAGATCAGATGAGATCGAACAATTTGAATAATAAAAATATTTTTTGCTGACCGGGTCAGGCTTGGATTCGGAAATATTTAATCCACAGTTGGTCAAGCCAGTTTTAGGTTCAAATAAAAAAAACATGCACGAGAGGATCGGCCTCAATCTGATCTATTGTCATCCCTAACCGAGTTCTGTTCATATTATATTAAAATTTTAGTTTAGAATAAACATAAAAATCATAATTGCATCTCTTGATATATTTTGAATTTAATAGAATAATATGCAATAATTATAGGGGGACCAAATATGATATATGAAATTATTTCATAAAATGAGTAAAATACTATATAATTATTATAAGAGACTAAAAATTATTGCATGAGACTAACACGTTTATTTGTAATTATTACATGAGACTAAAACTCATACATATATATTCATAATTAAATAAACTAATTTACATATTCTCTAAACATTTATTTTTCTTTATCATGGTATCAAAGTCCTAATTATTATTCTTACTTATGGAAACTCCTAGTGGTGAGAGTAAAGAATCCTATTTTTTCACATATATATATACATATAATTATTATTATTTCTGATCTAATTTTTACCTCTTTTTATTTATATAGACTCTTGGTGGTCACGGTAAGTAGCCTGTCTCAACCATAAAAGAACAGTCGGTGATGATGATGAGGGTCATCATAGGTTGTACCACAATGTCGTAGAATACTTACTTATGATCTTCACGCCAATAACAACATAGGTTTTGTCATTATTCAAGTAACCTTAAAATGAAATAATTATGAAGAATGGCCGCGAGCGCTGCACACGGCTCTTCAACCCCGTATAGAATTTGGTTTCGTCGATGGTTCCATTTATGTACCATCAGATGATTCAGCGGATCTCAAGATTGGTGGACAAATATTTTTTGTTACTTTCATGCATTAAGAATACTATTAAAAACCTTTTCTACGAGCAACGATTTCATATATAGAGATGGCTATTGAACTTTGAGAAGATATTAATACTTAATTTTAGTTGTTAATGGATCGCGCATCCAAAAACTCATACGAAAAAGCAACAACATGTAACCAGTGAAAATTAAGTATTGTGGTATATTATAAATAATTTAAGAATATTTGGGATAAATTAAATGATATTGATCCATATCTCACAAGTACGTAGGTAAACTGAACATGTGTTATCTCCAAACAATTATAGAATAAACGAGATGAAAAAAGTTCACAGTTCCTCATGGGTTTGGATGAAGCCTTGTACAAACATTTATGTTTTACCTTATTGTCCCAAGAGTCATTCCCCACCACGGGACGTGTTAACGTGTTATATTTCAATAAAAAAAAATTCTGCTGTTCAAGGAGTAAGAGAACCTTCAAAAAAGCCTATAATATGTTCTTACTGCAAGAAGCTAGGCCATGACGAAGTACCATTACTATAAACTCCATGGATATCCGGATGAATATATTGATTAGACTCGAAGTATCGGAGTGACAAGTCGTGCTTATAGACGAGGTGATCGTACATATGTGGCTTAGTTCGAGGGTATCTCAGAATACAACATGTTATCCATGTTATTGTGTTGGGAATTATACACGGTGAAGACAAGGAAGTGGGGCGTGGGTACCCTCTCTCACTTCAAAAGAGTGGGATACTTTCACAATTTTGCTCATTTTATGAAATATGGTTTATTTTAGCAACTATCAGGTATTCCTTTTACCAAATGTTGGACAATTAAAAAATGAACTAAAATTCAGAGGACAATAAATTTTAATTGTTTGAATAATATTCGTGATATTCTGAATTTTTGTATTCGTCTATTGGATGAGAAACAAGTTGTTGTTGCAAAAGCGGGATCCATGGAATTGAATGATACTCTGATTTTAGAGACATTTTATTTGTGTCATATTTGAAATGTGATATGCTCTTAATATCTAAATTGAATGATGAGGTTAACTATATTGGGAAATTATTTGGAAAATCGTGCATTATTAAGGATCGAGCAACAAAGAACGTGATTTGTACGGGTAGACATTCAGGTGAAAGTTTCTGCTTGCAACATGCAGATATATGCAATATTCATGTCTCCTCTGAGGAGAGTTTGTTTGCCATATGGAATAATAATTTGGGACATCTGTCTCATAAAGTATTATCTTTCTTTCGTGTAGTAGGAATTGATACATTTAGTATTTTAAAAAATAATACTTGTGATATTTTCTTGCGTGTAAAACATATTCCTAGTAGTTGTCGTTTAAGTTTAAATATGAGTATTGTTATTTTCCAACTTATTCATATCGATCTTTGGAGACCATTCCTATCATTGAACTTGCCACTAGGTTCTCCTATGAAATTTACACTATATGAAAGGGTGAAGATATAATGTATAATCCAATTTTTCATCTAGAACGATAAGTTAATGGCTACAAGGCTATCAAAAATAAGGTTCCACTTAACTTTATCAAATTCATACATTAGGTAAATTTTTAGTGCGGCCCTAATATATTTTTTATTAGTTTAATAGTGTCTCAGAAGTTCTTAAGATGATGATATTATATGAATGTTACTCCTAAACACAAAAGAAGATTGAAAATTTTCAATTAGATAAATAAAGGATAAATTTTCAATGGTACATTATCGTCCGAATTGCCCTTGTCCGGATAATAGAGTGGGTTGTGACTCGATAATCTGAACTCATCAGTAGCCCCTTTTTTAGGCCTTGTCAAATATCTTTAGTAGGACTAAAAAATCTACTTAGCTTCTAATGACTTTGTCTGATCTGCCTGTGAAATCCGTACTAGGAGGTTTATTCTCATTATTAACTCAGTTCGAAGTCTGTCCGAAGTGACTTCTCTTTCCAGAATTCTAAGAGTTTTCTTCTTGGATCGTGGGACACGTGTCACAATTTGGTTCGACATACCATCCATTTTTCTTCCTAGATCGGCGCACCCACTAAGTCTAGAAAGTTACCTAGGTATTTAATCCTTCACACATTTGTGCCGTCTTTAATCATTGCCAAACCCTCTTAAACTTATCCTAGGTAACAATCATTTTTTTATAAATACTTTTTCACTATTTCATTGTCTTCATCACTCGAAAACTTTCTAGAGATATTTTCAATCTTATCTTCAAACTTGTTCTTGAAGAGTTTTATGTTCACAGCCAGAAACGCACTTGTTAAAGGCGGCTGGTTAAACTTATCAGAGCTAGAAATAGCGAAAAAAGTTGAAAGGAAGAATCGCATTGTTGTCGGTCTCTTAGTTTCCCCAAGTGAGAAGTCTGGTGAACCGATCCATGAAGCTAACCAAGGATTATCCTCTTCCAGAAATCCCAAGCCTAGACGGTTATTCAAACAAAGCCTTTCTCCTATTCCCTCAGACTCTTCTGTTCAAGAGTCTCAACCTTTTGTTGCTAAATAAAAAATGGTTTCAAGTGTCAGAAAACCTCCCCCCTTCATAGCAATGGGTTCTGACGTTGAAAAGTCTCCGGAGATATCAACCCCTCGCCGGACGACTCCTCTAACCAAATCCCAAACAACTACTTCACAGCCAAAGCCATCAGGATCGGAGGCATCTAAAGCAATCTCAAAAGATAAGCCCTCCGGATCGGAGGCATCTAAAGCAATCTCAAAAGATAAGCCCTCCGGATCGGAGGCATCTAAATTATCCACAAGGGTCAAGCCCTTCGGATCCCAATCTCAACCGGATACCAGGCCTTAAAAAATAACAGGCGCTCCTCCATCCGAACACCCTTTAGTGTCAGAATCCGATCCCCATCCATCCAAGTCAATTGATAAACCTTCCACAGTGATAGAAGAAGTAATGGATGACAACATCGAGGAGGCTCCCTTTGAAACTGAAGCATCAAGTCAAACGGGGGATGTTGCTTCTGACAAGAAGGGCAAAGGTAAAGTCAAGGTTTGTTTGACCCATTCGGAGTTTCCGGAGTGTCTAGAGGGCAAGGTATGCCCTTGCTTTAAAAATGTCAATGTTAAATATGTGTTGGCTTTACAAAATATCAACTACGTCTACACCCATATTGGTGAGTTGGGCTGGATCCTGAAGAAATGAGGGATCCCAGAGTCCGTGAAGGTAGAAATACCTATCACTCCACAGACCCCGATGGACTGAAAACTCAACAAAGTGGTTATCTTCACTGAGGTTCTAAACTGGGGACTTCGGTTCCCATTGGACCAATAAATTGTCAAGTATTTCCACCTGGTTAAGCTCTTCCCAAGCCAGCTAAGCCTAAACTCCTGATATTTGCTTCTTGCCTGCGTAATGGCATCAAGGTTATCCAAAATCCCACTTCCATTGGAGCAATTTGCTGTTGTGGCAAGTCTATGCAAGAATCACCATATTCCATTCTACCATCATAATATGAGGAACAATTTCAAGGTGGTAGAAGACTTGCTGGAGTCTGAGAAAAACTGGAAGACACAGTTCCTGTTTTTCAGTGGGACATGGGAGAATGGTAGAAAGATAAAGGCCAACACCAATCCCAGCATGTTAACTAGCAGGTGGAAGAGTACTGGTGAGTTTTTTTATCTTTGTTTTTCATGTTCTTCTTTTTAAATCATAAGTATTCCTCTCCTGATTAATTTGTCACTCCTTTTTCAGTGCTGCCGAAGGAATTCACCGGAAACCTAAAGGAGGGGCAAACAACTTGTGCCAAGCTTAATGCATGGGCTGCAGAGCGTTTGAGGAATGCCTTTCACAATTGCTTCACCTCAGGAAATCTTGTGAGGTCCCATCTGTGGAACACCACAGGTCGGAGGGACCTCTCATGGGAAGAGCTGACTATGCTGCCCCCTCATTGTATAATTCTCAAACGAACGAAGGCCAAATATGGTAAATTGGTGTTATCTTCCAGAGCAAAAGATCCTAGCAAAATGAAAGGGAAGAAGAAGAAGAAAGTTGCAACATAGCCGGTTCAAGCAGCCACATAGGGGACTGGTTTGGGGAAACAAGGGGGAATTGACGCTGCCCTGCTTAAGATGGTAGAGGCTGAAACTGTAAAAGAAGCAGGAGAGTCACAAAACCCACCAAAGCCTCCCAAAAAGGACCAGAAAAGAAGGGCAAACAGTGACGAAAAGGCTGCCAAAAAGAAGAAGGTCGTCTTAGGAGAAGAAATAATTATTTGCCCTTCGAAGCTTCTACCTCCACCAGCCCATGTTGTTCCCACTTTATAAGAGAAGATCCCAATAGGTCTGCAGTCCGGAGAGGTTGTTGGGGAGAGATTGAAGGAGTGGACATTAGTGCCCTTCAAGACATTGATTTATACTACAATGATTTTGAGAATGATGATTTTATAGGTCTCTATCTCCCTTGGAGCTCTGCTAACATGGTGACCTTTAATGGTAAGTCCTTCTCTGTCTCCAGAGAGCAAGATGTTCTAAGCCATTCTCTCCTTGGTCACATCCAGCCAGTGCTTGACTTGGAGAGACAAGTGAAAAGCCAGAGCACTCTCATAAATTCCCTCACCACTCACAATGAGTCTCTATCAACCAATCTTTTCAATGCCAATCAGAGCATAAAAGAACTGAAAAAAAGATAGAAGCATTGAGGAAGGACAATGAAGATCTATCAGCCAAGCTGGCCACTTTGGAGACTCCCATTACTGAGCTCCAAACTAAGTACTCTGGTTTAGAAAAGGACATCACAACATTAAGGGAGGACCTGAAGACCAAAGATGGTGTCATTCAAACCCTGTCCGGTGAGAAGACTTCCTTAAGGCTTTAGGACAAAGAAGGGAGGGTTTTGAAGCACCCATGAAATATTCAACATTTCACGTTATATTTAGAATAAAAATTGTGTAAATATTTACTTGTTAGATATCAATGTAAATATTAGGGGGCATACTCTTTTCTACCCTCGTGGTGCGGGGACCTTTTAATTAGGTTTCCGGTTTTTTCATTCAATAAAATGTGATGCATTCTTAAAACATCCGGTGTGGTTTAAATAAAATTCAATTCAAGTACAAATCTTTGGTTTAACACTTTGGATCTTTGATAGATCGGATTAACTTGGTTGAGTGATGACCATTAAATACATGTCATCATAGATATTAAGCACTCTTACTTTAATAGTTCTGAAATACTAAGGGCTACTTAAACATTAGCCATGAAAAAATTAAAGGAAAGAAAGTATTAAATAAAAGAAGGTTTGATAAATAAACCTATTCGGACTTTAACCGAATAGGAAGAACAAAACATGCTTTGGCCATCCAAGGACTTTAAGTATTTCAAACACTTATTCAGACTCTGACCGGATAACATTAAAAAATATGCCCTGGCCATCCAAGGACTTTAACTGTTCAGAAAAGATAAAAAAATATGATTAAACCTTAGGGTTTGTCCCTTTGGATGTCTCACCACCACCACCTTTCTTGGGACGTTGGAGTTCAGCACTTGAACTCTCACCAGTTCCCTCTTCATCATCTGTAGTAGAATCAATTACACTGGAGTAGTTGTACTTGTCACTAGTTTTCATGGTATGATAAGGAAGGTCTTTGTATTCCACATATTTTCATAGGGGACCAAGGGTCCTCTTCGGAAAGGTTTCATGGAAGAGTAGCACCATGTCAGACCTGACTTCATCGTATCTTTTCTTAAGAGAATCCATCACTTAGTTGGTATATTTATCAATACCTTCCTGATTAGCTTGCTCTTACTGCTTCACCAAGTCCTCTTTCTCCTTGGCCATCTTAGACACGGTACCTTCTCTGTCATAAATAGGAATAAAGAGTTGATAGACCGAGACAATATTAATTTTCCTCCAAATGAGAGATTTTTACTGTTCCAATCAAGGATTTTATTCCAAATTTTAGAAACCAATTCATCATAATGTCAAGAGTAATTATTAGAGTGAATATAGATTCTAAGATATTTAAAAGGGAAGTTACCATTCTTGAAGCTAGTTAGAGTTTCAATAGTATTATATCTGGTTCAGTCCATTTTGTTTGAGTGAATGAAATTAATTTGTTTTTTATAGATCTATTGACCAGAAACAGATTGATAATGCTCAAGAAAGTTACAAACTTTCCTAACATTGTTAATGGAACCGTTCATATAGATAATGACATCATCTGCAAATGCAAGGCATGCGATATTGATATATCCTCTTGTTTTTTTATTATAGATGATTAAGATTGAGGAATAAGTGTTTAATTCCTTTTAAAATGAATTTTTCAGCAATGATGAATAAGGTGGGTGACAAAGGATCACCCTGCTTAACACCATTGATGGAAGAAAAATAGCCATATGAAATTGCAGTAATGATGATGGAGTAGTGTATTTTATGCCTCTTTTAATTAACTGGATAAATTTTTTATTGATTCCAAATACTTTAACAACAGAGTATGAGCATGTGCCACAAGCTGGAAAGTTTGAAGTTTGGACAAGCACCAAAAAAAATTTCCAAGTATCAAGATTTACAAATGGGGACTGGAAGCGTGAGATCAAAGAGTTTATTACTAAGAAAAGTATGCATGTTGATATAATAATGGCTAAAAAGTTAAAGTTTAAAGGGCATGGCTTTGTAGTCTTGAAAGATGTCATCTATAATAAATTATTTATAAAGTATTTGTTACGATGCCTTAGGTAAGATGAAACCCATATGATTTTATCCGAACTACATGATCGGGAAGGATTTTTATATTGCGGCTACAAAGATTTAACTAGTAGAGTTCTATTAGCAGGATATTATTAGCCTTCTATCATGGCAGATACTAAAGAGTTAATTAAACAATATGACCCATGCCAAAGATTTTCAAATGCAATACATGTGTCGACACTTCAACTAGAATCGATATATGAGGCGATACCTTTCGACATATGTGGGCTTGATTTCGTATGACCCTTACCAATGGCGTCCAAAAGTTGTCTAGCTATTATATTAGCAGTTATTTTTTCAAGTGGGTGGAAACAATGTCTCTCTTCTGTATTACGTCCAAAGGAGTGAAAATATTTATCATCTCTAATATATGTTGTAGATTTAAGATCGGTAGAAGCATCACAACATATAATAACCTTTAATTTAAGAATATATACATGAGAATTTTCTATAATTTTAGAGGAATTTGATATTATTTTTATTTATTTTTTCACCCTCAAACCAACGGGTAAGTAGACGTTGTGAATAGAACCATTCTGATGGGTTTGAATAAGAATTTTACAGGATATCAGAAAAGTGGCCTAATTATTTACAAAAAAGGTTATGGACTTATTGTACTACCCCTAAATTGTCATTTAAGAATATTTTTGTGCCTTGGTTTATGGGATGGACGTAGTAACACCAATCAAATCTACCCTCCCAACGTTTCAAATTGAATGTTATTTCAAAGAAGATAATGATACAATTATAAAAGTTAAATTAGATTTGATTAAGGATAGAAGAATTCTAGCTCATTTTTGTTCATTATGAAACCTTGATGAGAAGCGTATATGCATCTAAATTTCGATGGGAGTTCAAATTAGGAGACATAGTGTTAAAAAATGTTTTCTTGCATACCAAATATAAAATATTACGAAAGTACGCACCAAAATGGGAAGGGCCGTATACAGTAAATAAAAGAGTGAAGACTAGAACATATCGGTTGGTAGATTAAGAGGGTAACTTTGTGAGGCACCCATGAAATATTGAACACTTAAGGCTTTATCTTGAGTAATTGTATAAAATGTTTATTTTGTTTTTCTATAAATATTCAAGGCCATATTGTTTCCTACCGTGGTGGCTCGGAGAGGTTTTAATGAGGTGTCCAAACTATTTTACAATCTATCGTATTTTCCTTAAAGCATTCTTATTTTATTTTTGTGCTTAATATATTTTTATAGTCATGAATAACTTCGAATGGATTACCTTTCAATAGTTAAAAGAATTTATTTATAAACATTCGAACAGATAACCTTCGAATGGATAACCTTTGAATGATTATTGTGATTGATTTATATACCTTCCAATGGATTACCTTCAAATGGTTAAAGTAATTGATTTATATACCTTCAAATGGATTACCTTCAAATGGTCAAAGTGATTAATTTGAATACATTCGAATGGATTACCTTCAAATGGTTAAAATAATTTATTTATATACCATCGAATGGATTATCTTCGAATGGTTAGAGTGATTAATTTGATTACCTTCGAACAAACCACCTTCAAGTAATTGGATTGGTTAATTTATATGCAGTCAAAAAAGTAAAACAATACGAGTTAAAAGAAAACAAAATAACACAAATTCATTAATGAAGGTAAATACAAAAATGTTTTAGCTATGCCAAGGGCTTATAAAAGAAATCTGAATAAGTACTACAAAATGGTTTGGATAAACCAATCACTTACTATAATGCATTGCACACGCTAAGTACTTACACACAATAACAAAATTTGAATTCACTTACCTCTGACTCCCACTTTCGGAGTATCTCTCGTCACTTTCTTCAAAACAATCATTGGATGAGTCCATAAATATGCCCAACTTATCTGATATGTACGTGTCATTGTGCCACATTTCGCATTTTTATTTCTCATTTAGTATTTCACACTTAGGAAAATAATCAAATTCAACCCTCTTTTTGCATTTCTCATTCACCTTTTCATTTCCGACTTCGTATTTCACATTTACATAAAAAAAAATTAATCATGGTTTCGCATTTCACATTTTCATTTTTTATTTTGAATTTTACAATTAAACAAAAAAAAATTGTTTCGCATTTGCATTTGAAAGTTGTCATTTTTCGCATTGTTTATAGTTAAAAGTTTCACATTTATATATTTATTTTGCATATGCAAGCTTTTATTTTTGTAGTTGTAGTAATAAATACTCTAAACTTTGCAAAACTCTACTATAATTTCATCGAATAAGCATTAACACCAAATATATTAAAATAATCAATAAAATAATCTTTATTTTATATAAAATAAATAAAAAATCACTTTACAATAAATATATATATATATATATATATATAATTTTCTTTATTTCCTCTCTCATATTTAAACTTATAAGTTTTCTTTTATTTAACTAAATTGCGGCATTCTTCATTTATCAAGTAAAAGAGAGTGTTTGTGAAATTTTGTGTGAAATCTATTTTTTATTCGGTTGCTCAATTTTTGATTATTCATAAGAAAAAGTTATTTCATAATTTAAAATTGGTTTTATTTTGATATTAAAACATTTTGTATATTTAAAAAAGTTGGATATCACCTAATATAGTTCGCTTTTAGATTATAATAAATAATATTTAAAATATAGAATAGCAAATATTACCTGCCAAATATTTATTGATAGATAAATTTTTATAAAATATATTTAGTACGTTTGTATTGTATATCGAATTGAAGGGGAAAAAAAGTACTCCTGCAACCCGAATGGCCCTCCATAGTTGGTAAATCCGGTACTATTTTCTAACAACGCATTACACTATGCAAATATAAATAATTTACTAAACAATATCATAAGTTTAAGTAGGTACGTGTATATATTATAAAAGAAACATTTGATGTTGAAGTCATGTGTATAGAAATTAGCACGAGCACTAGAATAATTTCGGAAACCTACTTTTTACATTGGCAACCTAAGTAAAAAGTTATTTTTTTCTCGATGATTGCATGGCGGCAGACAAGCACAGAACACACAATTATACTCTTTCTTTTTACGCTATTGAATGTACCGTTTTCCACCAAGTTGGACCACCTTTTTGGTCTTTCCAGGGTTAATCCGAGAGCTTCTACCACATATATATTTTGGAGATCGCAAAGTATCACCGAACTAATTGAAATATGTGCATGATTACTCAAAGGTTGATGCAAACAATTATGATTAAGTAAAAGTTTATTGCTAAAACGTTCGATTTTCATCCATCGGAGTTTCCATCTTCTCTTAGCTAACCCACTTTTACTTTTATTTTGATTTGCAAATTTAATTTTTTGGCTAGGAGGTAATTAACTTTTTTTTTATCAATTGATGAACTATATGTGGTGTATTATGTATCGATAAATACAGATAAAATTTGCAATCATATATTCACGCTAACAATCAAATTTCACATATGTTGAACCTTCACATATTTAGATGAAGCGTGGACATGTAATTTATGAATAGTGGACAACCGACTTAATAATAAAAAGTTTATTTTTTGTTAGACAAAACCGTTTAACTCCTATTAGGTTTTAGGTTTAGTCCCAAGTCACATCTCTCACCTCTTTTCTTCGAAAGGATCGTGCTTGTTTAGTATAGATTAATCATCATTTTTTCCGGTATTAATATTTTTAATCATTAGTCTCACATCTTTTTTAAATTAGACGGACATAATTGAATCATAATGTTTTTTAGAAAACCAAATCGTGAGTGAGTTAAAGGGTTAGTAAAGCTATCGGTAGTTTGTTCATACGACGAATTATACCCGATTTTAAGTTTATGGCGTATGATCTGAACTATGATAAAGTGCACATCAATTTTGATGTGTTTGGTTTTAGTGCAGAAGACTAGATTAAACTTGACCTTAACTAACTATAATTGATATAGTTTAGCATACCAGGCACGGGGTACTTGCTTTAGATCATAAATTTCCTTATTTAGCTTACACACGTGGTGTGCTCTTAGTAAGTCTACAAATCCCTGAGGCTGGGCCATGTAAACTGTTTCACTTAGGGAACCATTTAGAAATGCATTATTGATGTCAAGCTGACGAATTACCCAGTTCTTTGACACATCAATGCTTAGGATCAGTCTTATTGTAGATGCATTGACCACATAATTAAAAGTCTCAACAAAATTTATTCATGAACAATGGTGAAATGTTTTACCTACCATACGTGTTTTATATCTTTGAACTGACCCATCAATACCATTTTTTAATTATGTAAACCAACTTGTAGCCAAGCAAGTTCATAATAGGCAGTCATGATATCAAAGTCCAAGCATTATTAGATTATAGGGCTTTAAACTATGTGTGCATTGCACTCAGCCAGTTAGAGTCATGCACTGCCTTTTTTAAAATTATTTGGTTCTCTACTTAGACCTATAGATATGTTTGTAAGACCTTTAAAAATAGTTTGAAGATTTGATATACCAGATTAACCTGTGGTGTTTATAAAACGTAGGTTTATAACAAGTAAATATTTATCACGAAAACCTAATAGCAGTTAGTCTTGTTTAGAAGATATCAGGATTGAGCGAGTAGCCAAGTGATGATTAATGTGAAATTTAAGTGAGTTAGGTGTGATGTCTTGTAAGCTTATGTCTTCAGTATGCTTAGGCACACTGCATTGCATTGAGTCACTTCCTATAGATATAAGAGTAGGATAACAAGCAAACCAACGTGAACATAGACTAGAAACAGGAGACTCAATTTAAGAAGACTTTAGGAATTTTTTAGCATAAGGAAACTCTATATCATTAACCATTACATGACTAGAAGTGTAAACCTTACCATAAGGTGCTAAGCACTTATAGCCTTTTTGAATATACACTGAATAGAACAAAATTAGAATTTGCGTTTTTGAAATGTCCTTAAGCATGGATAACAAGAACACGTAAATACCCTTATACATGAATAATTAGATTGCTTATAGTAGATATTTTCAAATGGTGATAAGAAAAATTGTAGTAGAGAATGCATCAAACCCGAAAGAGAATGTTAGTTGAGACTCAACCAAAAGCGTAAGGCCAATCTCAACTATATGCTTATGTTTTTTCTCCGTCTTACTATTTTGAGTAGAGGAATTTAGACAACAATGTCTTAGTTGTATGCCATACTAAGTGGTGTGGGATAGAAATGCATGATATTCACCACCACCATCAGTCTACAAAATACCTTAATTTTCCTTTCAAAATTAGTCTCAACCATTTTTTGAAATTGTATATATAGTTTTAATGCATCACTTTGTTTTCAAATGATAAATTTATGAGAACCTTGAGAACCATATAAAAAATATAGTATTTTAAACCATTATAGTTAAAACTGGAGTAGGCCCCCAAAGATCTGTGCGTACAAGATCTAAAACATTTGTAGCATGAGAATTAGAAGTAAGGTAAAGTAATCCATGTGATTTTCCAAGATGACATTAGTGACAAAAGACAGATTTTTCATTAATATTAATAACAATATTACATTGTTCTTAAGATTTTAGATAAAACTTGAAAACATGGATAACCTAGTCACATGTACCAGAACTCAAATTTTGACACATACTCTCTATTATCTAGGTCAGACTCGGAAACAAGAATACTAAGATTATAATCTTGAAAAGTATGTTCTTTTTCAATGCAATAGAGCCCTTCTTTAAATCTTCCTATTAACAAATTCTTCCATGTGTCTAAATCCTTTAAAAAACAAGAATCCTTAAAGAATTCAACAAAAACAGAATTGGTTGAGGTTAATTTGGAAATATAGAGTAGCATTTTAGATATGGTTGAAACATGTATAATGTTTGTAAGAGTTAAGTGTTTGTTATCAACTATAGGCATACTAGAACTACTAACTTTTTCAATTAACCAGTTTTGACCATTTCCAACCTTGACATAGACTTTATTTTCATAATCAACCTGTTGGCTTATCAAGATTAGGTTATGAGTTACATGGTGTGCTGCATCACTAGTTTTCTCTTGAATTACTAGAAATGTATTTGAATCTGACTGATTTGTATGTTGTTGTTGTTGTGTTGTTCCCTATGTATGGAACCCATAATATTTGGATCATCTTTATAATAACATGTTATTGCTACATGACCAAACTTGCCACAAATTTGGCGAGTTGGTCTATTTGGTGAGTATCCACTTCCACGTCCCATGTAAGTATGATTGTATTTTCCTCTATACTTATTATGATTCCTACCTCTTAGCCACGTCCGTGACCTCTTGTATTGTTGTTGTTATTGTGGATTTCTTGTGATTTGTTTTCTCTCTATTTAAATTGTTATTGGTAGTTGTCAAAGTAAGATTAGCCATAAAAGATTTTATACTAGACAACTGATCCAATATGTTTTCAAAAATCAGTAGGGAAGTTTGCAAACCAACCCAATTTATAATATCCTTTTATGTTAGACTCGTGACTATATGGGTATAGTCTGAGTCTAAGCCAACAAGGACTTGTGCGGCACATCAATAGTGACACTACAAGCAATCGATTCATCTTTGACAAATATTCCTCCACAGTTTGTCCTTTATTTTCTAGTTTTCTGAAATTCACTTTTAAAATAAGTGTTCTGGCTCTAGCTTGTGAGCCATAGATTCTTGTTAATGTATCATATAATCCTTTAAAAGATTATTTATCTAGAAATGGAGATGTTATTTTAGTGGATACGGTGATAAACAACCACCCAAGTAAGAGTTCATAAAAAATATTTTCAATAAAAGTTCCAACAGAATTAGAAATCATCTTAGGGGGACATGAGATATCACATGAGATATAGACAAATCGATGATTTTCCTTGATGATTGGGACAATAATGGCCTTTGAAAGTAAAAAATGTGTCTTGTCTAGCTTCATAATGAAGCTATTGTTGCCTATGTGATATATCTGATTTTTTTTATTCATGTCAGGTTGAAGACAACTAGTGGCAGTTATGTTAGTGCTCAGGGTTGGAGAGGTGGCGTTAACCATGGTTGTGCTCTAATACCAAGTTAGAAAATAAAGCAAAAAAAGTAAAATGTTGTTATTATGATTTTGTATTATTTTCTTCATTAAATTGGTAATTTACACGTGTGTATTATATAGTGATACATAATTTTTTATTGTAACAAACTTTAGTTACCATCATATGTTACCCTAACAATCAATATATATATATATATATAATACAAGTATCCGACCCAAAGATATTTAAGTAAAGTGTGAGCTTCTAGCACATGTATAGTTGGGACCCGACTTAGTAATAAGAAGGCCAACTTCGCTTAAGACAAGAATATTAGATTTAGTTTCAAGTAACGCTCTCACCTCTTTTTTTCACAAAAATCATCATCTTCATTTAGCTTAGATTCATTAGTATTGTTGTCTTCTTTCTTTAGATTAGTGTTTCCAATCCTTAGTCTCACAATAACATTAAGATATGATCACATATACACAACAAAATTATTGTGAAAAAGGTTAAGAACATTAATTTAAGTGTATGATTTTTTCTACGAATCGCGTAATCAAATTTAATTATACATTTTACAGCGATAAAAATTATGTCAAAATTTTATTTTGTAACGTTAACTAAATTATAATCACTTACAAAGTTTTATTATGTTAAAATAAATAATAATTCATATTATTGTTAACTTTTGAGCAGTTATTGTTGGAAATATAGATGTTGCATATTATGTATAAATAGTTTCATTCGCACGCTAGTATGATATTGTTTGTTTTGTGTCTGAAGATCCCCAAAAAACTTCATTCCAGCGGAGATATGTTCTATATACCATTGATCACTATCATGTTTAACCGCTGTGAAATTTTGGGCGTCCCTAACAAATCCTCCTCTCGAACAAAATCCCATTTTAGCATCTTTTTTAATGAATTTTATCTACCCAATAAAATCAGTTGTGCAACTGAAACATTGATTATTTTTTAAATAAAATCACACCATTTTATTACATAAAGTTACAGACACTCAAAACTAGATCATATTAATAATCTATACGTAAATCATTCACCTTAAACATGACACATGATTCACTATATTTCACATCCGAAAATTTTAATTACATCATATTTCGTTTGGATTTGTAGATGTCACATACTTTACTTCATTTTGTATATAAATACAAACAATCGGATCTTTTCACTAATATTATAGTATCTCTTTTTAGATCACGCAATGTTTTTCTTAGTCAAAACTAAATGACAACTTACTAATTGAAATATATTCTTAGCGGACCGTGACGAAGACTGTGTTTGTCCTTAATATTTAATTATTTGAGGTTCGGTTGCCGAGAAAACAAAAGAAAATACTAAATTACATAAACTTTTAGTGTGGTTTATAATGGAAAAAAATTACTTGGACAGGAAGTGAGAAAATGTTGAAATCTGAAGGACGAAATTTGTATTTTGGGCACAAGTTTATATGAAGAAATAGAATGTTGGAATCCTAATTTAACCATTATATATTTATTGACTTGTCTCTCAGAATCTCCCTCTTTTCTGCTTCATGCATATACCAACAAGGAAAACAAAAATGGCTACTATGGGTTTCATGTTCTTGCTAGCTCTTCTTATTACTGCTTCTGTCTCCACAGGTATATATATAACTTCAGCTTATGAAAACATATAATAATGGTTTCTTAATAACAATATTAGTACTTTTAAAAAGTTCTACCTACATATATAAACTTTAGAATATGAGTTCTTCATCAAACCTAAAACAAGAAGATAATAGTTTAGAGTGGATTGTTTTAGCATAAGTTATACTTTGTTTACAAATTTAGATAATGTTTTTACGTTTTGGTCGTAAAGTCTAATATTATTTTACCTTGCGAAAGAAGAAAATGCACGTACAGATTTCGGTATTAGTCCAACAAAGGCAGTGATAAGTAAGATCGGAGGAAGAGGAATGATAGAAAGAAAGATGAAAGACGAGGTCGGAGCTGAAGCTTTTCATGGTGATTATCGTGTAGCACGGAGACACCCTCCAAAGAATAATTAGAACTCTAGTGTGTTGATTAATTAAGTGTACTAATCAATTTTAACATGCTTCTTTTTGTCTTCCCTCCATTTCTTTTAAGGTATCGTTAAGTAATTAACTAGTTATGTGTTTGTTTTCATTGCTTTATATTTTGATTATCTTTATAGTAAGATGAGATGGTTATGTATATTTTCTTTTTGACATCAGAATCATTTATAAAATAAATATGGAATTTTTTTAAATACGAAGTATAAGGCAAAACTTGTTTATCATTACGCATAAAAACTTTTGAGATAAAAGGTACGAATGATCCGTTACGATATCTTAGATAGTGTTATAATCGACTAAAACAAAATACAAAATCATATATATATATATATATATATATATATATATATATATATATATATATATATATATATATATATATATAGTTGTGATTTGTATTTTTGTTAGCAGGTTTAATCACAATACAATACAGTTCTTTCGGATATGTCGTTTTCTTTCGTTAACTAAAAAATCACCGGTAATATGAATTATAAAAATATATAAATTTAATCTCCGTCTGTGGGCTTTTTTATGGTTCAGTCACATGTTTTTATAGCTAAATAATACGAATTGTATAAACCGTCTTTCAATTTTCATTTTATTTTTACTTTTAAAATTTAATGTTTTTTAATATTTTTGTTTTTTTACTCTTTATTTTTTTTTTCTTTTTAAAACAAAGTATCTAAAAATATTAAATAAATAAATAAAATTTGAGGGTAAATATTAAAATATTAAAAAAAATTAAAAAAGTTTTAATAAATATATTTTAATATTTGTCTGGATTATACTATATTGTTTTCGGTTGATTGCCAGGATTATAAGTTTGTTGGTTAGGTATAGAAGGGATGTCTACTATTTGAGGAATTCATAGGTTTTAAAGTTAAGACCATTACAAATTCAAAAATAATGTAATATGCTTTTGAACAGATGGTTTAAATATTTTATGTGAAGAATAGTTTGAGCCATTAATGGCTGCTGTGTTTTGAGGTAAGAACTAGAGAGAAGGAGAAGAGAAGAGAAGAGAAGTAAAGAAGTGGCTAGGGTTTTCAGACAACAAACAGGTTGTCGATTTGGTCTCAAGAGCTGCTGGTATTTAGGCCTTGGTTCGGATCGGTCTGGTTGGCTCACACTAAGGCCCATGTCGAGTCCAGCACACTATGAACCTCATCACACGTCCTAATGTTGTGTTGGACTAGACTCTTTTAATAAAATACAAATTGATTAAATGAGAGAGTGTAACAAATTGTAACAGAATGTCCATGATGACAAAATAGCCTAACAAATTAGATTCCCTATACTACTATAAAGAGGGTCTACTGGTTACATTTTCTAATAAGAAAAACAGTTACAAAATTTTCAGATCTTATCCTTTTTCTTCAATCTTCAACTTGGTATCAGAGCCTTCAAAGGCCTTCAATGGCGAATCCCGATTCACCAATACTAAGCAATGAGTCTTTAGGCTCAGTCCTTCCTGGTTGTCTCTCCACTGCAGCCAAGAATGTTCACCTTCAAACAATCAGCAACAACAGCAATCAAATTAGGCTTGACAGAAACAATAATCTTTTATGGAGAACAATGGTTCTACCTATTGTCAAGGGTAACAAACTAGGAGGTTTCATCACAGGGGACAAGCCCTGTCCTCCTAAGTTTATTATTGATACTGAAGGGAACATGATTGAGAATACTGACTACGAAGACTGGGTTGCTAAAGACCAGCTTCTACTTGGCTGGCTATACTCTACTATGACCTCTGAGATGGCTACCCAACTTATGCAAGAAGGTACTTCTAAGGAGCTATGGGATGCTGCCAGCAAACTCTCTGGCTCACAAACAAGGGCCAGAATCACCTATTACAAGTCAGAATTTCAAAGAGCACGTATAGGTACTTCTACCATGAATGACTACCTAAGTAAGATGAAAAGTATAGCTGATAATCTTGTTCTAGCTGGTTGTGGTGTATCTGTTGATGATCTGGTGACTCAAGTCCTTGTTGGTTTGGACTCTGAGTACACCCCTATTGTTGTGAGTTTGGCAGATAAAGAATCTGTTGGTTGGCTAGATCTACAAACTAGTCTCCTCACCTTTGAGAGCAGACTAGATCCGTTGTTGAGTCTGCAGAATAATGTGTCTAATCTAAGTTTGGCTTCTGCTAACTTCACTCAAAAGGCAGAGTACAAACCACAAAACAACAACAACAGTCAAAGAGGGTCTTATGGACAATATAGGGGCAATTACAGAAACAACAGAGGTGGAAACAACTACTACAACAATGGAAGAGGCAGAAACAACTTTTTTAGAGGGAGAGGGGGACGTTTCTCCTAAAACAAACCTACTTGCCAGATCTGCAACAGGTTTGGTCATTCAGCACCAGTGTGTTACTATAGAGATGATCCATTTGTCATGGGATCTACCTCATCTGAACAACCTAAAGGGGATGGAGATCACTCTGCCTACCTAACCATTCAAGACTCAACTGGAGACTCTGCTTGGTATGCTGACTCTGGTGCTAGTCACCATGTAACTGTAATTCAGCTGTGTTGACACAGAAGACTGAGTATGCAGGTAACAAGGGTATTATGGTTGGTAGTGGTCACAGGTTGCCAATACACTACATTGGGAATTCTAGTTTGCAATCCTTCACTAAAACACCTATTTTCCTAAAAGATGTCCTACATGTACCTAAAATAAATAAGAACTTGTTGTCTGTTTCACAACTTACTAACTCTAAGAGGGTGTTTGTTGAATTTCATGGTGGTTTTTGTCTTGTGAAGGATAAGGTGTCAGGGACAGTGCTTCTCAGAGGGACTACTAAGGATGGGCTGTACAGAATGGGGAGTTTGCCAAAGTCACAAGTATCCAAGGGTCACTATGTCTTTACAAATTCTAGGTCTCAAGTCACTAATGTAGCTTCTCCTACTGTTTTGTCTGCTAATCTTTCTAATTCCCTAAAGGATGGATGGCATAGGAAGCTTGGCCATCCATCACAGCATGTTCTAAACACAGTTCTTAAGGCTTGTAATCTGTCTTCTATTTTAAAAGATGAGTGTGGTTTCTGTGAAGCTTGTCAGTTTGGTAAATCCCACATTTTACCCTATCCTGTATCTCAGTCCTATGCTAAAAGTGTACTAGATCTCATACATACAGATGTATGGGGTCCATCTCCTATAAAATCTACTCAAGGTCACAGTTACTATGTTATCTTTCTAGATGATCACACTAGGTTTACCTGGTTCTATCCTATCAAGCATAAGAGTCAAGTTGTTGGGGTTTTCAAAATGTTCAAACTTCTAGTTGAAAAACAATTTGATAAATCTATCAAGGTGGTTCAATGTGATGGTGGAGGGGAATACTTACCCCTGTCCACTATGGCTCAGGAGCATGGTTTTATACTAAGAAAGTCCTGTCCCTATACATCTGCACAGAATGGCAGGACTGAAAGAAAACATAAACATCTTGTAGAGACAGGACTGACTCTCTTGGCTCAAGCCAGCCTGCCCTACAAGTTCTGGGTTCAAGCTTTTGAGACAGCTATATATCTGATAAATAGACTTCCTACACCAGTCTTGTCTAACAAGTCACCTTATGAGCTATTATTTCATAAAGTCCCAAACTATCTTGTTCTAAAAGCTTTTGGCTGTGCATGCTTTCCTTGTCTCAGATCCTATCAGGCTCATAAGTTTCAATTTCACACCACAAAGTGTATCTTTTTGGGATATAGTCAGTCACACAAAGGTTATGTCTGTCTAAGTTCTATTGGGAAGATCTATGTTTCTCGTAATGTGGTCTTTAATGAAGATGACTTTCCTTGTCAAGGGGGTTTCCTAAACAATTCAAATTCTGAGTCTATAACTAGTTGTCCTCTAGAGATGTGGTTTCCTTATTTACCTACAGGTCTTGTGACTAAAGACAACCTCACTACTACTGTCTCTCCTGGTGTCTCTCATGAAGTCAGTCATCTACATCAGTCTTCCTCACAAGGTAACACTCTGAATTCTTCTAATCCTGGTAGTGATAATTGTTCTGAACCTGTCACTCATACTAGCCCTACCTCACCTATTAATCAACCAACCTCTTCTTCCTATACTCACACCTCTAGTCCTATTCATCTACTCACAAACATGACTCAAACAATGCCCTAAACACTAACTGTTCTAATCCTAAAATTTCTATCTGCCTGCCTTTTTCTAATCCCTCTCTCCAACCACAATCTATACCTCACACTCATCATATGCAAACTAGGTCTCAAGATGGGACTCGTATCCCTAAAGTCCCTTATGTGGACTCCCTCACCACTACTGAACTGTCTACCCTGGAACCTACTACCTATTCTAAGGCTGCTCTTAGTCCAAAATGGGTCACTGCTATGGAGGCTGAGTATCAGGCCCTTATGTCAAATAAAACTTGGTCTTTGGTTCCATGGAGTCCTACTCAAAATGTGGTAGGTTGCAAATGGGTCTATAAGGTCAAACATCACATGGATGGTTCTATTCAGAGGTACAAGGGTAGACTTGTTGCCAAGGGGTTTCATCAAACCCCTGGCATTGATTTTTCAGAAACGTTCAGTCCTGTAATCAAGCCATCTACTGTCAGACTAGTTCTTACTTTGGCAGTTTCTAAAGACTGGGAGGTCAGACAACTAGACATCAACAATGCTTTCCTAAATGGATTTCTAACTGAGGATGTATATATGGCTCAACCAGAGGGGTTTCACGAACCTGCAAAGCCTACACATGTGTGCAAGCTTCACAAGGCCCTATATGGTCTCAAGAAAGCTCCAAGAGCCTGGTATTCTAGGCTAAATGATACATTGCTTCAATGGGGCTTCAAAAACTCTAGAGCTGACTGCTCTTTATTCTATTTCGTTTCTAAGTCCACTGTGATTCTAATTTTGGTCTACGTTGATGACATTCTTGTCACAGGCACACAATCAGCATGTTTACAGGGTTTTGTTCACAGACTCAATGCCATGTTCTCTCTTAAAGACATGGGGCCACTCCATCTATTCCTTGGAATAGAGGTTCATCGTGACCCCTCTGGCATCTATCTTACTCAACATCAGTATATAAGGAACTTACTGATTTCGCAAGGTCTTGCTCAGGCCAAGCCATGTCCAACCCCTATTTCCTCTGGTGTCCATCTCTCGAGCACATCAGGAACTCCACTTGCTGACCCTACACCATACAGAAGTCTATTAGGGGCCTTGCAATATTTAACACACACTCGCCCTGATATTGCCTTTGCTGTCAATAAGCTAAGCCAATATCAGCAAGTGCCTACTAATCTACATCTACAAAGTTTAAAACGGGTACTTTGTTACTTATCTGGTTCGAGTTGGGTTGGCCTCCATATCAAACCCAGCTGTAGCCTTCAACTCTAGGGTTTCTCTGATGCTGATTGGGCGTCCTCTCCAGATGATAGACGAAGCATTGGTGCTTACTGCGTCTATCTTGGAGATTCTCTTGTCTCGTGGTCCTCCAAGAAGCAGAACGTCGTTGCTAGGTCATCAACTGAGTCTGAGTACAGGGCATTGGCAAATCTGTCGGCTGAATTGATGTGGCTTCGATCTATCCTCTCCGAAATCGACTTCCCAGTCACACCTCCCTCTGTCATCTGGTGTGACAATCTGGGAGCGAGTTCACTCACTTGTAATCCTGTCTTCCACGCGAGGACGAAACATATAGAGCTTGACATCCATCTTGTTCAAGATCAGGTACTACAGGGCTCTCTTCAGGTCTGATTCGTCCCCTCTCACGATCAGATTGCTGACTGCCTGACGAAGCCTCTTGCTCACCACCGATTTTCTTTTCTCCGGGACAAACTCGGGCTTACAGAGTCGCCCCTTCGTTTGCGGGGGGATGTGAAGAATAGTTTGAGCCATTAATGGCTGCTGTGTTTTGAGGTAAGAACTAGAGAGAAGGAGAAGAGAAGAGAAGAGAAGTAAAAAAGTGGCTAGGGTTTTCAGACAACAAACAGGTTGTTGATTTGGTCTCAAGAGCTGCTGGTATTTGGGCCTTGGTTCGGGTCGGTCTGGTTGGCTCACACTAAGGCCCATGTCGAGTCCAACACACTATGGACCTCATCACACGTCCTAATGTTGTGTTGGACTAGACTCTTTTAATAAAATACAAATTGATTAAATGAGAAAGTGTAACAAATTGTAACAGAATGTCCATGATGGCAAAACAGCCTAACAAATTAGATTCCCTCTACTACTATAAACAGGGTCTACTGGTTACATTTTCTAATAAGAAAAACAGTTACAAAATTTTCAGATCTTATCCTTTTTCTTCAATCTCCAACTTTTTATATTAAATAATTTGAAAACTACAAAAGAAAAAATTAAGATTTCATTATCTATGTAGATAAATAGTATTACAATTCGCTCGAATTTTGTTCAAATTATGATTTACGGTGAAAAATCGACTTAAAATTCGATTCTAAGTGCATTTTAATTTTTAACCATGATGGTTAGAGTGTTTACGGATTTATAAGAAAACATTTCTCCTGCAATTTGTAAATTAAATTTTATAATTATATATAAAACTTTAAACTAAAAACTGGGTGGTAAATACCGATTCCTATTAGAAAAAAAGTAAACTAAAAAAATTATTATAAATAGACGTAATATTTTTTAGAAACTAATATAATATTTATATATAATTATGCACGACATATCCGGAATATAATACTGATAGTATATAAAATATAAATATGTGAAAAATATATCGTACAAAAGTTATAACAAATCTAGATTTGATAATAAATAGAAAAATGTTAAGGAAAATAATCGTATAAGATAAAGACACAAATTCTAATAAACTTGAGAATTTGGCATCTGATTTTGATGTCGTTAATGAAGTCTCCAAGTCTCGAATGATAGAGGCATGCAAAAAAATGTAAAATAGTTAGTGAAAGTTATACTGACCATGGGATATTGGAGCCACAAAATCTATCATATATGTGAAAGTTATAGATGTGGGTACAAAACATGACTATATGTTTCATGTTTGTCTCATTTCACGTTCAATTTTGTAGTAAACACGTCTTTTATGTTTCACAGTGTTGCATTGTTGGTCCTTTTTGTTTGGCCAAAGTCCTAATATGGTCTATGGTGTTCATACGAAAACCCTATATTTTAAAAAATTGCATTTTTTAGTCCATGAACGTGTGATTCAGTTCAAGGTGATGTGACTAAAAATGTAAAAGATAACTCTTGACAAATCCTAGTTAATCTCATGTGCGAGGACTAAAAATGTAACTTTTTAAAACATAAAGGATCAGTTTAATAAAAAAGGTAAACATCAGGGAGCATAACAAGATAAACGTAAAACATGGGCGACCAATGGTGCTTTTTAACCTAATAGATGGTTAGTAGTTTATGTTGAGCTTTTGCATCAGACTGGTAAACCAAACAATAAAGATTATTTAGGGATATTAAATTTGTCACAATTGAGATTGACCTAATTAACCTGATGTGTCAATATGTGGGTGACATGATAAGTACTATTAATATTAAACGTGTTATTTATCTGGTTTGGTAGACAATGCAAAACATCTTCCCTACCAAACGGGTGAGGGATATTAGAGATGAGGTTATTGATTTCATGGAGATTGTTATGATACATTCTGCTTTCAGACTTTATATCAGAAAATCAATTTCTAGCTAAGTTAGATATAATGTATATAACTTTACTATGGCTATTCATTCTAGCATAACATATCATACTCCTTCTATAATGGTTTACTATGGATGTTGAGAATAACCAAGGTTGTACCAAAACGAGGTGTAATGTTTGTTGCCAATATCATACTTATATAAATATACTGTATGGGATCTAAGATTGATATTGAAGGTATAGGTGGGGGTAAATATGTATTCTATGAGATCATTTTTGGTGGGAAATTCATGGGTGCTAGGACACCTAAGAGAATGTTTCATCGGACATTATCGAATGCTTTCATCATATATATTATTAGAGACGCCCTATGACTTTTACAGTTTGTATGATATCCCCTAAGAAGTTATTAGGAAATAACAATATTATCTGAAATGAATTACGAGGGATAAGTGTGGTTTGAGAAGAGTCGATTAGAGATGAGATAGATTTTTGTATCATTTTTGCTATGATTTTTTAGATTATTTCTTTAAGTTACTTTACAACAATAAATATGTCTAACGTCAGATATAGAAGAGGGAGTGTCGGTTTTCAAAGGTATGTGAAATTTGGGTTTTATTCTAACTAGGTTTTATACAGTTGTTGTTGAAAATGATAGACCTATTTTCATAAGTCATTATTTATAACATCTTAAGAGATTTTGAAGATACCATAGTTATATGCATATGGGTCATGAGCTTTGTTAATCTCAATGTTAAAAATTCACTTTTGATCTCTCTGTTGGTGATCGGATGGATCATTTGCGCATGATCATAAAGTTTGGGCTTAGTTTTGATGAGGGTATTAATTTTCTCAATTTCGGGGTATTTAGGTGGGAATGTTTGCCCCAACAGGTTGGTGAAGTGTTTTACGAAAACATATACAACCACTTGAGGGTGGTACAAGGGGTGTCATGAGTATCATTGATGAAGACGATTTTATCACGGATCATACGAGTCTTGATGCTATTGCAGAATAATTGAGAATTGTGATCTCATAGATATAGCCAGGTTTCGATAAATTTTTATTTGAGAAAATATTATTATGTTTTACTAAGGAAGATGAATTCTTTAGAATCATTATTTTGGCTTCAACAAAGATGGATTTTGAGGGTTGGGGGACGAATTGTGTTAGGATTTGAAGAGTTTTGATTGGGTCGTTGAAGTAATTTTTTCGATGTCACTTCAATTATCTTTATTTAGAGTAATAAGAATGAATAGAAGGTGATTGATTTTTAAGGGATGATAGACATATCAAAACCATCGATTGGGAGGTTCCACATAGTGTCGATGATTATATTATATTCAGGGTGAGATTTACATATATTAAAAAAAGAAAGCAATTTTTGGTGATAATACGGTGGAAGTTAAGGTATATGTTTATTATACTATGGTCAGAACTTTGCGGGCGACCATTGTGAGCATATGAATTAGGAAAGTTATCGTCCCAAAGATCTTTTACTATGAACCTATCAATCATTGAAGATATATGGTTGGTAGCCAACTACTTAAAGGTTAAAGCTCATTATAATAACAACAATTATAAAAGTCTCTTATGGAGGAGTTCCAAATGTCTGAATTTCTAGTTTGGTCCTCTGTTTTTTAATAGTATTAAATTTGTCTAAAACAACCAGAGGGTTGTTTGAGCAGTTTGCTTCCAGATACATAAGGTCATTTCGCATTGGAATGATTTATGAGGCTTCATTTTAAGCGTAAATTTTTGACATAATGAAAGTTGTTAAGGAAGATATATGAGTGATATTACAATCAACGAATTGAATTATTTATTATATTATTTACATTAGTTTTCAAGCAAACTAAATTCTTCCTAAAGAGTAAGCCAAGTGATTAGTTTTCGAATGCCAATATAAGAGCATTAAGCGCATAGTTTCCTCAACTTTGGCTTCGCAAACTAAATTCTCAATTAAACAAATAAATGTGATATGGCGGGTAAAGATAAATTCTCTTACGTGTTTTAGAGAATATGGTATAACATGCATACGTTCCAAGATGTTATTATCATGAAATTAAAGTAAAGGGTTTAGTGATTTACATAGACTGCTATTGGGCAAGGAGAATGTTATCAGGTAATGGTATTTGTCTTGCTAAAATAGATTTTGCTTTTTAGGCTTGTGGTGGTAGATATATGACCTCTTCGATATTGTGGGGTTGTTCTTTTGTGGCATTTTGGTGAATCTCCATAAATATTGGGATGTTATGACCTTGGGTCAAATCATTACGGGTAGCATGGTAGTGACCCTCCTGATCAAGTGTCAATAGGTAGGTTTGGTAGTTAGAGCCCCTCTTGAAGGTGTTGGTGTTTGAGTTATGTTCTCAACCATAGGTGTTTTACCTAGCAAGTGGAAAACATTCAAATTAATTACTGAGTGCGCTGAGGAAGATGTCGTGGTGAGGTTTGTTGTATTGTGGCCGAACATGTCACAATTTATTGTATGGGTGAGATTCATTGGTATTCGAATTTCAAGAGGGTGGGTTTTCCCAAGAATTTAATTTTTCAGGTCATCGAGAAGATTATATGTTGCATTCATCATAATGCATAGCCTACAAAATCTTACTTTAACCATGTTAACAGTGTGAGTGTCTACATATCCTAGAGTGTCGAGATCACTTGCTATGTATCTTATTCATTTTTCAGTTTAAAACTCATGAGGTAAATTATAAAAAATTTAACCCATAATTGAACGGTCTCTAAATGTTATTTTTAAAATAAAGATATCCATTGAAGAACTAGTAAGTATTTTCCAAAATTATAGTAACATTTTCACTAGAATTAAACAAAAATAAAAGTAGCTATCCATAATGGATGATCTTACACTCTTGGATACCATGAATACATTATATCCTATCATTGATTGATTGAACATGACAAGAGGCATGTTTTTTACACAAAAGGAATCTAACAAACATTTAGCCCAATAATTTTTGTCTATGTATATCGCTTCGAGGGGACGATAATTTTATAATCTTAATACTCTATGAGTTGGATCTTCTTCACTGACATCTCTAATATGTTATCTTACGGTGGAGAAACAATTATAGCCTATGATTATCTTGCATAGAAGGGTATGATATTGGGGAAGCTTTGCTGGTACAACTCGAAAGTTGGTTGGGTTGTTGGTGGAGGAGCAGCGAGTTGAGTAATGAGTCGATTTTTGTTTTAATGTATCATTGAATGGGGTGAAGTTGAAAGAGATATGGCTAAATATCTATGATATTGATAAGGTCCCATAGGTCGATATGAAGTGTGTTGAGGTATTATAAAACGAGGCAGCTACAAGTAAATATCATGATTGTATCTCAATCCAGATGTGATTGTGCTTCCCTAATTATCTTATCCTAAATTTATCGATGAAAATGAACTAAGAATCAAGGTTCTTAATGATAGGAAAATATCGAAACTTTCTTGATACAAAGTGTTGTCATATGAAATGGTAAAGTGAGTGGTATGGACATTAGCCTATTGAATGTTGATTTGGTAGATTTATATATAAGTGAGTGAAGAGATAATATTGAACGTTTATTTATACAGTTCTTGAGTGAGAGATTGTTGTTACATACTCGATGTATATTTGGGTTGGACTTGTGGATATAAACTATTGTACCGAAAGGCCTTATAAGAGAGAATTACATTGATCGATGTCAATTGGGTCGAGCAATGAGCTTGTTCAAACCAGTAAGGGTCTGAATATGACTGTGCACCTTTCATGCAACTCTTGCAGGATGTGAAGAGAGTTTGGATCTTTCACTTAGAAGATCAAGATTTCTTTGGGTTTCTTCTATGTAACTTGAGTTGGGATCAGAATGGGCCAAAATAGTAAAATTCATCATTTTAGAAGAATAAAAGATGTTAGCCTCACTATTAAGTTTGTTAACCCTAACGTTGCTTGATCTGATGCAGATAATTAAAGAGGATGAAATAATATTTATATTAGAGGCGTAGAGGAGGTGATGACAATTGTATTTGAATTGGGAGAGTTTTTCTGACGAAGATCGGATGAACGATTTGATGAGTTGTGAGTTTCGAGCGACAAAGTAATTTAGAGGTTGTCACAGTTATGATTCCCAAAATAATCATAGTTAGCTTGGATCATACATGGATCTACCAAATAATATGCATACAAATGGTTTAGGCAAGGGCTAGGCATGATCTTATCCTCCTTCATAAGATCAAGCTCAAATTAATCCAGATTCTCTACATGCACTTGAATGTTGGATAACCCATGTAATGAAGAATGGTACTTCTTCAAGAATACTTCTGGATTTCGTAAGGGGTTGCGTACTCATCATAACACGATCATATATAACCATCAGCGAGTTATGAAAAACTATGCCAACTATGAACAATATATCATATGATTCGGAGACAAGCAAAAGCTTTTGGCTGCTGGTGATTGAGATCTTTTGGGAGATGAAAAAAGAAAAAAGAAATTTTATTCTTAAACTTTTGAAAATGAAAGAAATGAAATACTTTTATTGCTGGTTTTTTGGTGATTGAGATCCTTTGGAAGATGGAAAAAATAAGAAAAAACTTTATCCTCAAACTCTAGGACTTGAAAATGAATGAAATAAACTGTCTTTTTTGTTGGATCCATGTAAAAATTTAAATTTTATAAAGATGTTGAAAAATATCTCTCTAAAACTAGTCATTACTATAAATGATTAAACGCTGATTTTTTGTTGAAAATGTATTAAATAAAATTAAAGAGTTCGTACATAGAGGTGTCTACCGTGATGGCACGTCATGTTACGTTTAAAATAGTCATACCTATACAAATTCATGTTGTAACGGCGCATGTCATTATAGTTTATATTGTTATAGTGTCGTGATGTTACATTTTCTTACTGTTACAGAAGCGGTCACATTTAAGAGTTTATCATATATTCTAATATGTTTATTAAGAATTAATTTGTATCCGTTAATTTAGTCGAATGGAATTAATGTAGATATGTATATTCTAAACGAAATATTTGAGAATTTTATTTTATTATTTTTTGTATTTTTATTGAGATATTTTAATAATAGATCTTTCAATTAATAGTTTAGTGGATCTTTGGACTATATTTTTAAGGTTGTTTGAATCTTTAGATCTTTAAATATTTCAACAATTAGATATTTTATATAGTTTATTAGATTTTCAGTTATATTAGATCTTTAAATTATATATTTAAAGTTGTTGGAATCTTTAAATATTTATATTTTTCAAATATTATATATATAAAATAGTTTACCGAGGTACTGTAATTAATAGTTTATTATTTAAACTAATGGATAGATGGAAAACTCTGTTTCTTTATCTCCAAGAACAGAGTATCAATTTCTTGATCTTCTTGCCAATTCATGCTTGCAATTTGGTTTTCTTCTTCTTAATTAATCCAGCATCCTTTGATGGAGGAAGGTGAACTCATTTCACATATACCATCAATTGATTATGCCTAGTCTTTGTCTGGAAAAGATCCATCGTTCGATACTGAGTATCCCCTACTCAATCAACAAACCCAAGATCAATATTTGAGAATTTATCCAAAAAGGAATAAAAATCTCCCATATTCCATGGCAAGTAATATAAAATATATCAGAAAAAGTCCAGCAATCGAAAAATCTAACAACAGATTTCATAAAATCAATAAAGCATAGGCAACCAAGAATACTATCAGATCTTATACTGACATTCTGAAACCAAAAACCTATTAATTCTACCATAAAAATGTTTAAATTAACCATAATACTGATCATTCAATCATTACATTCGAGCACAAAGACAAATAAATCCTTCAAAGATCATTAAAGCATAAAATAATTTACAAATTCGCAACCGAAAAAGCCAAGCTTGAAAACCATAAAGATTTTTTTGGGAAATTCAAGTACACCAAAAGCGGAAAGCAATATTCAGAACAAGAAAATTCAAGTTATAACACCATCAAGTGAGGAAAATTCTAATCATGCTGACCTGGGTATCCCTATAACTCTTCTTGAGGATCCACAAGACTCTTCTTTAAGATCCAGCGAGATAAATCCAAATCTGATCAATGACCCTGAAATATTGAAGCCTTGCATACCATTGAAAGGAGATCCTTGTTTGAAGTTGATAAGATTATTTGAAACCGCATTCAATAATATTCATCTCCAACAAAAGAAATTGTTGGAAGTCTCCCTTGCTCACCTGTAAGTAAAAATAAAGACAATGAATGAGAATTTAAAAGGGTTGAAACAAAGAGAAGAAGGAAACTCAAAGGCTAGAATCCTAAAGGCCATTCATCCTCCAAATTAATACAACTTAAAAAAGTTGTAAAACCCTCTTCATCCGTTAAATGAAAATCTTTATTTTGAATTGGAATATGAGAGGGTTGGGCAACAAAGAAAAAATGAGAAGACTCAAATCCCTTCAAAAATTTAAAAAACCAAGTTTTATGGTTCTATAGGAACCAATGATCCAACAGTCCAATCTTCAGGTAGTTTCAAAGAAACTTAAATACAACAGATATACTGGAAACATCACCAATAAGATATGGATAATGTAGAATCAAGACTTTATATTGGATATTCTTGCGAATGAAGATCAGTTTATCCATCTAAATGTTAAATATTCTTCCCTGGATAAAGAATTCAGAGTTACTATGGTGTATGCTAAATGTAAAAAGGACCTCGGAATGTACTTATGGGACAACTTAAGAGCTATTGATGATAATACCAAAGAATGGCTAATATTTTGTGACTTTAATTCAATCTTGAATCCTAATGAACAAATTTCATGCTCTTTCACTTGTCTTAGAAGCATTGAGGATTTCAGCAATCTAAATGGTGTTGACTTCTATGGTCCTAAATTCACATGGACTAATGGAAGGAAATATAAAATACTTGATAGAGTTCTCTACAACAACTATTGGTTTAATTACTTTGATAATACAAAGGTTTTCCACGTAGCCAAAACTTGCTCGGATCACTCTCCTCTAAGTATCACTATCTCTTCTAATCTGGAGAAAATCAAATATTCATTCAAATTTCTCCATATGTGGGTGATGCATCAAAGATTTATGTATATGGTTGAGAAGAGTTTGGATGAAGATATGATGGGGAGTCTTATTCAAATATTCTGACATAATCTCGAAAGACTTAAAATTGATCTTAAAATATGGAATAAATATGTTTTTGGAATGTGTTTGAAGTTATCAAACAAATTGAAGAGAATATCAACGTTAGAGAATAAAATTATCAAAGGTTTAATTCAACTTATGATAAAGTTCTACTGGACAAGGCAAAAGAAACTCACATAACCTTACTTGTAAGGGAAGAAGTCTATTGGTAGTAGAAGACTCATTCCATGTGGTTGAAAGATAGTGACAAAAACACTACAGTTTTCCATAACTTTGTTTTAAAAAGAGGCCCGAAATCGTATCTGGAATGGGACTCAATGGCTTGAACATCAGAATTCCATCAACAATTCTGTTGTGGAATATTTTCAGTCTCTTTTGACTGATCACCCTAATCAAAACATCAATGAATACCCTAATGACCTTATTCCTCGATTGATCAATGAAGATGATAATACTATGTTGATGCCCATCCCTGATGAAAATGAAATTTATAATGCAATAAGATCTTTAAACTCTAACTGTGTTGCAGGCCGTGATGGATTTAATGGCAAGTTCTTCAAATCATGTTGGTCTATCATCTCTAAGGGTCTTTGTGAAATAATTGTTGATATCTTTAAATGGAGCTTGATTCATAATGGAATTCATGCTACTGTCATCTGCATAATTCTTAAGATCTATCAGCCTAACACTTGGAAAGACTCCAGACTCATAAGTCTTACAACAATGTTGAACATAATTATCTCCAAGATAATCAACAACAAAATGGATTCTATTCTCCCTAAATAGTCTCCAAAGAACATGGTGCTTTTGTAAGAGGAATGAGCATCCATGAAAATATACTTATTGCTCAAAACTCTACTATGATATTAACGTAAAATCCAGAAGAAGCAATGTTATCTTGAAGATTTACATGGCTAAAGCCTTTGACAAGCTCTCTCACAGGTTTCTTTTAAATATTTTGGTTTCTTTTGGATTCAACTCAATGTTCCTCAACTTGGTGAATAAATGCATCAATAATGTTCACTCTTTTATAATTGTCAATTGAGAAATGAAGGGATATTTCAGATCTACAAAGGGCCTTAGGCAAGGAGACCCCTTGTTTTCTAGCATATTCATATTGGTAGAAGAATATCTTATAAGTGGGATCAAGAAAATCTCAGAAGAAAACTCATATACAAGATATGAGACAAGAGGAGATCAAAACATATATTGTCTTACCTTCGCTGACGACTTCATGATCTTCAGCAATCGTTCTGCCTCCTTAATTCAACAAATCAACAGATTTATGTCTCATTATCTGAAAATTTCAGATCAATATATAAACAATGATAAATCTAATATCATTGTCTCTAATAAAATTCATATTTTGAGGATTCATAATCTGGAAAAGTTGTTGTGATTCAAGCATAGAAATATGTCTTTTAAATATTTGGGCTCCTTTATCAGTACTTCTACTAGAATCAACAATTTTGAGGAACTGATTTCAAAGATCGGAAACAAAATCACAGATTGGGACAACAATCTTCTCTCTTTTGGTGCTAGATTAACACTAATTCAGTATATTTTATATGTTTATCTAACCTATTTTATCCAGCACACCACCCTTTATAAAGTTGTTATCTCTAAACTTGAAAAACTACCAAAATAAATTTCTATGGAGAAATAAAGAGAATAAACAAACTATCAACTGGTCTAATTGAGGAAGGCTCTGCAAACCTTATGAAGAAGGTGGGCTAAATGTTAAGAAGCTTGAATATTTCCAAGAAATCTACTCTTACAAGATATGAATTACTTTCAGAGCTCAGAAATCGTTTTGCTCGAAAATTATGTCTTCTATATATTGTAGCAAGACTCATCCTATAACTGCTTCTATTCCTATTAGAAATTCAAATATTTAGATCAGGATAAAAAATGTAAGACACAAGGCTAAGAAATTTATCTTTTGGAATCCTGGTATTGTTAAAATAGACTTCTGGTTAGATCGTTAGTATTCTTCAAATCCTTTCATCTACTTCAATAAGACATATGATATAAGCTGGTTTGGAAGATCTGAAAGAGTTGAAGTTAATCAATTCTGGTTTAATGGAAAACGGAATATTGTAGACTCAAATATACAGTCACAAGTACATAAATTTTGAAAATCCATAAGATCACTTTCAACAATAATACAGATAAATATTTCTAACCTATTCAAGAAGACCTGGAACTCTGTTACTCCTAGGAAATGTTCGTTTTTCTTGTGGAGAGATCTCTACAATTGGATACCTACTGACTATCTCTTCCAAAAGAAACATTATCATCTTGCGTACAAGTGCCAATGTTTTAGTAACATGAGAAGCACTAATCATGTTCTAGTTTAATGTCAGCATTCATGGGATGTATGGATCTATTTTAGCTCTCTGCTCAACATTCATATCTCAAAGAACATGAATTTTTCTCACTTAACCAGATCATGGTACTCGTCAACTAAAAAATAATGTGATACTAGAACAATTCTTCCTTCAGTTATGACCTAGGTAATTTGGTCTTCTCAAAATAAAAAGAAGCACCAACACCATGATTGACCATGTAATATACATATTAACATATTTGGGCAATGTTAATCCTCTCAAAAAAGTTCACTGGGGTAGAAAATTGTAATGTTGTTGTCAATTTGGGATGTATGAACCATCTTTCTAAACCCATGATCCCTTTATCTCTCAAATGGAAGAACCCTAAAGTAAATTGTTTTAAACTTAATACAAATGATGCTTGTTGCAACAATGGAGAGTCCAATGGAAAAAGTTCTAATAAGGGATCATAATGGCAACATTATACTGGATTTGGTAGACTATATGGCAAAAATCCACCTATTATTATTAAGTGTAAAGAATTGTTAGATGAATTACTCATTTGTAACTCAAAGAATATTACTGATCTCGATATAGAAACGGATTCAAGTATCTTAGTTGAGATGCCTCTTAACGGGAAAGCTACTTGGTTTCTTGAGCCTCTCATCAGTTGTTTCATGAAGCTTATAAGCTCTACTATGTCTATATCTCATATATTTTGAGAGAAAAATAAAGTTGCAGATGGATAGCCAAACAAACACTGAAAGACAAGAAAAACCTGGATTTCACCTTAACTCAAGCTCCTAATTCTCTTTGAGCTATAGCATTCCTATAGAGTCTAGGTACTGCTTATATAAGATACGACTTTTCATCCTAAAATTGTTAAGTTATTACCAGATTCCCTATTGTCTTCTCCAATATTCGTTAGTCAGGAAGCGATGCTCTGGTTTTCCATTTGTAAAAGAGTCTCCAGATCTTAGTCAGTAAGGAAGCGGTGTTCTGGTTTGTCAGTTGTGCAAGATTGTTGAAAAGTTTGAAAATTGTTGCTAGTTTGGAAATTTCTCGGTCAAAGTCAGTCTCGAGTTCCTCATTCATATTCATTCCTTCAATGGTAGAAAAATTAATTTTTAGTATTTTTATTTCACTCCTGTTATTGGTAAAGTCTTTTGACTTTCGGGCTAATTTCTTTAGGCCATTGTACTTTTCAATTTATATTAATAAAGGCAGTGGTTTAAAGGAAAAAATATATTATTAAACTATATATTTAAAGTTGATTATATATTAATAAAGGCAGTGGTTTAGGCCATTGTACTTTTCAACTATTATATATTTTAAATAGTTTCTTAGATCTTTCAACTAATAGTTTATGAAGTCTTTAAAATATCTTTAAAGTTGTTGGAATCTTTATGTAATTTTATCTTTAAAATATTAGATATTTAAATAGTTTATTATATTTTTCTACTATATATATTTATATTTTTAAATAGTTAATATGTTTTTCCATACTCTCGGAAAAATCTTCATGTAGCGATGCATACATCTTGGCGACATCTATTCGGGCTTTTTTAGTCTTTCCTTTCGGAACTATTAGAAATATGGATTAAGAAAATAAAATTTGATGTATAGTGATTGTGTGATAAGTATGAAGATAGTTGTGAGAATAATGAACAAAAAGTATCATATGTAAACAAAAATCTTGTGCAAATCGGATATCATATCTGGCAAATCGGATATCTTATTTGCAACCTTTTTTTTTATCAAACTAGATATCTGATTTGATCTGAATTTCATTTTTAGTTTGAATTTTTCATTTATCTCTCAATTCATATCTCATATCATCTTTCAAACAATTTCGTTCTTCCAAAATCTATGAAATCCAATTACTACTATAATCTCTTAAACCAAGATCTTCTTTTATATTATTATTCTACAATATTTGATCAAAATTCGTAATCATTCTACTTAATCAACTTTGATTGACAATGGAGGATCATTGGTTATTTATATACTTGGTATACTCTTTCTTTTTTTAATTTGTCCGATTGTTTGATTTTTTTTATTTACTAGTTTTTCATACTATAATCTCTCAAATCAAGGAAGACAAACTATATAGTTAATAGATAAAGTTTATATTGATGACCACCAAATGAAAATTGATATTCTTGTTAACAAAACTATATTATATTTCTGATAATTCATGATATTAACTTATAATACATATTGTAAGAGAAAATATATATCATCAAACTTATTAATATTATTATTCTCTTACAATGCAATGTGTATTATAGGTAATATTAGGTAATTCTTTAAAATACGACATAGTTTTGTTAACAATAATTTTTATTTCAATTTGATGGTCATTAATGTAATTTATCCATTAGTCTGCATAGTTTCTTTTCCTTAGTTAGAAATATTATAATATTTATTTTGAGAGCTTTTGTAATAGGATAGTTCAATTTGAAAAAATTTGTAAAATTTTTGGTGCGCAAGAGTATAAAGTGTGAAAGACTTAATCAATAAAATTTATTTTTATCTTTTAATCTCATAATGTAAAAACTTATCATGGTTTTTCTAACATTTATAAAAAAAAACTATAACAAGTTGTACTATGGTCAAGCTATAATAATTATTTTATCACTAGTAAGTAATTATCAAATTATAACAACAGTTCTAGTATTTATAATCAAACCATAATAATAAAACTATAATAACCTTATATTATTATTACATTATAATATACAATTTATATACGATTTATTTATCAAATAATAACAATATTTATGATATATGTGTTATAAAAATTAAATAAAATTGATAGTTGTAACATTAATCATGTAATGTTTTGTCGCGATTGTCTTCTACCATGATTGTGATGGATGCAACCGCGACTGTTGTGACAGTGACTCTCGTTGTGATATCTCGTCGTGATATGACATAAAAGTAAAATAAAAAATAGTAGTTCTACAAACTGAGTTTAATTCAAACTGAGTTAAACCAAATAAAAAAACAAAAAAAACAATGTAAACGACTAACGAATCATAAACAATAACAGTAATAAAAAGTTTTTATTTACAAATGACCATCTAAATAAATGTATATATGTTCATATGATAAATGTATTACTAAAAAAATAGGAAAATGTATTACTAAAAAAATAGGAAAATCAACCATGTGATTTCTTTAAAAAATTAAACATGCAAGGTCTTTGTAAAATCAACCATGCTACTTTTTTGGAAAATTAAATATGCGAGTTCTTTGAAAAATCAATCATGCTACTTTTTTTGGAAAATTAGTCATACGAGTTCTTTAAACAACTGAAAAAGCTCAAAAATATCATTAATGGATCTACTTTTGCTCGTCTTAAAAAAACAAAACCAATAGTACTTTCAATTTTTTTCCGAACTACAGTTTGACTCTAATGAGATAGTTGAATGTGTATTTATTGGTATCTTTTTTTTAATTGGACACTAATATTATTATTTTTAATTTATTAAAAATTATAATTGTAAAAATTAAAGCTACCATTAATTAAAATACTTCTCCCCTTTCATAATATATCTAGTGTTTTTAAAAGAAAAATTCATGTTGGGAATATGGGGGTCCGATCCGCATATTCCGCCTCCGTATATAAGTAAGAACACAATTGTTCTCAACACTAGTATGATATTGTCCGCTTTGGCACCCGAAGGCCCTCACGGCTTTGCATTTGGTCCACTACCAAAAGGCCTCATACTAGTTGAGGTATGTTCTTACTTATATACCATTGATCCTTCCCATGTTTAACCGATGTGGGATGTGAGACTTTGGTCGCCACTCTAACAATTCCTCCTCTCGAACAAAGTACCACTTAGCCTCCTCTCAATTGACTTTCATCCGCTCACTCTAATCAGAGAATGCTCCTCCACCTGAGCAATAGAGCTTTTACAGCGGATCTATCTACTCACTCGACCATCCTGCGCTTGTTCCTTAGCTCCACTATCCACTCCAATCAAGTACCACCGCTTGATGAGTCATGGATGCTCTAGCTCCACTATCCACTCCAATCAAGTACCACCGCTTGATGAGTCATGGATGCTCTAGCTCCACTATCCACTCCAATCAAGTACCACCGCTTGATGAGTCATGGAAGCTCTAGCTCCACTATCCACTCCAATCAAGTACTACCGCTTGATGAGTCATGGACGCTCCGAACCATCCTGCGCCGGTTCCTTAGCTCCACTATCCACTCCAATCAAGTACCACCGCTTGATGAGTCATGGACGCTCCGAACTAGGATGTATAGAGTAGATCATTCACCTTGAGCATGACTACTGGTTCATCATGTTTGACCTCCGAGAATATTACCACCATCGCGTTCCGCCTGGGCCTGACGCTCTGATACCACGTGTTGGGAATATGGGGGTCCGGTCCGCATATTCCGCCTCCGTATATAAGTAAGAACACAACCGATCTCAACACTAGTATGATATTGTCCTCTTTGGCACCCGAAGGCCCTCACGGCTTTGCATTTGGTCCACTACCAAAAGGCCTCATTCTAGTTGAGGTATGTTCTTACTTATATACTATTGATCCTTCCCATGTTTAACCGATGTGGGATGTGAGACTTTGGTCGTCACTCTAACAATTCCTCCTCTCGAACAAAGTACCACTTAGCCTCCTCCCAATTGACTTTCATCCGCTCACTCTAATCAGAGAATGCTCCTCCACCTGAGCAATAGAGCTTTTACAGCGGATCTATCTATCACTCGACCATCCTGCGCTTGTTCCTTAGCTCCACTATCCACTCCAATCAAGTACCACCGCTTGATGAGTCATGGACGCTCTAGCTCCACTATCCACTCCAATCAAGTACCACCGCTTGATGAGTCATGGACGCTCTAGCTCCACTATCCACTCCAATCAAGTACTACCGCTTGATGAGTCATGGACGCTCCGAACCATCCTGCGCCGTTTTCTTAGCTCCACTATCCACTACAATCAAGTACCACCGCTTGATGAGTCATGGACACTCCGAACTAGGATGTATAGAGTAGATCATTCACCTTGAGCATGACTACTGGTTCATCATGTTTGACCTCCGAGAATATTACCACCATCGCGTTCCGCCTGGGCCTGACGCTCTGATACCACGTGTTGGGAATATGGGGGTCCGGTCCGCATATTCCGCCTCCGTATATAAGTAAGAACACAACCGATCTCAACACTAGTATGATATTGTCCGCTTTGGCACCCGAAGGCCCTCACGGCTTTGCATTTGGTCCACTACCAAAAGGCCTCATACTAGTTGAGGTATGTTCTTACTTATATACCATTGATCCTTCCCATGTTTAACCGATGTGGGATGTGGGACTTTGGTCGCCACTCTAACAATATTCTATATATATTTTTAGGATATTAATCGTTTAATTTTGTTTATTGTTTTCTATTAATCAAATTGAATTTTTATTAGGCTCGAGCTAAAATAAGGTCAATCGTTATAACCATCTCCAAAATGTAAAAGTGTACCAAAATTATTTTTTTACCTCACCGATTGAAACCTTCTCAACCGGTGGGAAAGTTTGATCCGTCGGGTGAGAAGATCCCACCTGCCGGTTGAAATTGGTTCAACCGCCGGGATAAAAATAAAATAGTCAAAATTCACTTTGGTTGGTTAACATTTTCTTTTTATTAATGAATCTGAGAAAATACTGGAGTAAAAGTTAGAATGCCGAGAAGGTTGCTTCCCATGATTACTTCTTTAATGACCCGTACAGTTTTGGCATTTCGAAAGTTTGGAAACCGTGTCACAAAGCTAACCATGACCCATGGGTTCATGGTCCACCACGTGGTCTCATTCTTCGCGTTAACCTCATTTTCTTCTTATGTTTTCGACAAATGTTTAATGTTTTAGACTTTTATTCTCCGAATGATGTATAAATATATACTCCGGTGTTAAAATGGTGGATTTTTAATGTATTTTCAGAGACATTAGGAAAAAGTAGTAACTTGAAGAAAAATAAAGTAAATATAGTTTATAGAATAGAATAAGTTTTGGATTTGATTCAATATATATTAGTATATTCAAATAAATATATATATATATATATATATATATATATATATATATATATATATATATATTTAATACGTATGAGAATACTAAAAAATCATTTAATATGAAATATAAATAATTTTTCGAAGCATAAATTAATATTAGGGTTAACTAATTTTCTTGTATTTGTAGTAAAAGTCTATAAATTTTAAGAAAAAAAGAGTGATGAAGATAATTTTAGGGTTATTTTTTTTTTTTAAAACAAAGTTTTGGAAAGATGTTTTCTGATTCAAATCGGAAAACTCCTGACAGAGATCTATAATATCTTCTCTTCCATAGAAGAAGGTGAAATCCTTTCACCGAATTCAACCAAATCTTCACCAAACCTAGATCTGAACTCATCTGTCATTCCAGTGTCAGTCGTAGGATTTCCTACTTTGGTTTCTAGAAAAACAAAATCTTCTCTCTTAGGTAATCAGTCAAGAAACAACAGAGTCAATACCCTTTTATCTCCAAAAACATAACAATAGTGAGAAATAATCGAGCATTTGAGGAAACCGTATCTCAATATCAAACAGAAACCAACTCATGTAACCTAAAGCATCATCAAAGATCATTCGCAATCTTATTCAAATCAAAATATGGAATGATATTTCATGATAGTGTATCAATCAAGAAGAATGTTGATCAAATTCCTATTACCTTCGACCCTAAAGACAAAGAAAATTTGGAAATAAACGCAAAACAGACCTTAATAGGAAAATTCTCGACTGGGAAACCTGCATCAGAAACTATCAAACAATTTCTAGACCGTTTGAATTGATCTAGTGGTTACAGTCTTACCCAATGGGATTACAAACATGTTTCCATTCAATTCAACTGTAAAGAAGATATCATAAAAAATATAGAAACGAAATGTATAGAGTGTTGGATCTAAAACTATGAGGCTGTTTAAATTGAGCCCTTTCTTTAATCCTAACATCGAATTTCCTATCTCCCAAGTCTAAATAAGCCTTCCTAATCTACTAACATCAATTCTCTAGATATTGAAACCGATTCCAGCATATTGACTGAAATGATTCTTAAGAGCAAGACTCATTGGTATCTAGAGTCTATAATAAGGTGTTGCATGGCCTTAGTAATATCGACTACGACATTGTTCACATCTTTCTTTAACAAAATGTCGTAGCAGACTAGATTTCAAAATATTCTCTAAAACACGGTGAAAACAAATACTAAAATCCAGACCAAATACCAAACAAACTCAGAGCGATTATCCTTCTATAAAGTTTGGGACTGGGTACATCAGAACATAAAGCAAAGAATAACTATTCCTTTGAAGATCATTCAAGAAGAATAGTTACCTTTGGAAGCCAAGAGGGTGAAATAACTTTGCTATATTCTCCAGGGTTCTTCTTTTGCTTTTCTGGGTTAAGTAAGAACCCTTGATATCCTCAGGTGGCTCTCTGGTAACGCCAAGCTACGAGATAGAACAGACGACGACAAACACAAGAGAAGAAGACGAAACAAGGATAAATAAACCCTAACCCTAGGTTAGAGTATAAGAGACTAAGAGAAAATTCTCAATTTTTATTCATCAAAGTGTGACGGTAAAATAAGGTATAAGATGCTTTATATAGCACTACCACCAAAACCATAATTCCAAATAAGAAAAATTACATAAATGTTTTAAAATAAAATAAATAAATAAAATTAACACTAAAATATTTAAACTGGTTTTCGGAGGCTTTGCAGGTTGAATTTGGGTATCAAACTTTGTAACAAAGTCACGGTTTTGAAATCTGACGGGCTTGTCGAAATCTTCGATTTGAGTACCTGTTTGATCCAATTCCGATACATGGGTGAGAAACCAGTCTGTTTGCAGTCTTTGCTACATCATCCTTCCCCGGTTGGGAAGAATTCGACCTCGAATTCGGAACGCTGAAACATTGACAGAACTGCAAAAACATTGGTATGTTCACCACTGATTTCAACCGGTACCAACACAAGGGTGTGAGATGTGAAAATCTGAATAGTGCAGCTCTTGTCAAGAAGTGGTTTCTCAGCTTTGTCCATATGTGCCATGCCATCAACATTACTGTGGTCAACGATTACAAGATATAATCCACCCACTTGTTCTATGTGAGCCTTTTTAACCCATTTATTAAGCACAACAGCACCCTTGCGCGTGTAAAGAGTTATTATCTTTCCAGTTCCAGACTGTGCTTGTTGTATCACATCAAAACCCTTACAGAAAGGAACAATTCCTCTTTGTTGAATAATAGATGGTTTCTGAAGTTCTGCAGAGTATATTTCTACCAGCAGATTCAAAACATTGCAATCTTCTACTTTTAACTTTTTATTGTTTCTTTTATTTCCCCAACCATCACCCAAAACTCCTCCAGGTTCTATTACAAAACCTAACCTTTTGTCCATTAAAACACTTATATTTTCTTCTAGCAATCTCCTCATAATATCAAATATAAAAATATCATCTTGTATTTTCAGGAAACGATAATATGCATCCACAGAGAACCGAAACAATGGTTCTATTGTAGGATAACCAAAAATACCTGGGAGACGCATCTCCATGATAAAAGTTATTGTTTCACAGTCCTTCTTCAACAAAATCTCTGGAATGATGTAGTATGGTGTACTGAAGTCTGAGACAATTTCTTGATCTAAAAGTTTCTCCTTAACATTATATAGATCTTCATTATCCCATTCTTTAACAGCAACGCTCTTCTCTTCAATCTCATCGTCGTAGACATCATAAATTGGATCTCCCAATTCCGACCAAGTTTCATCAGAAATTTCACCCTGGTAGTCAGCCTCATACTCAGCAAAGAGTGGATGGTCGAGTAAACCCTCCATGTCACCAACATCTATTTGATGGATCTTCTTCCCCTTTGGTTTTTCCAAATTGTAGCTGTGGTTGTGAATGGATCCTGTGAAAAAGACTTTCGCCTTTGAATTTATGATTGGAGTTTGAAATCCGGTAGTGGTCAACCTTTCAATATCTTCTATCACTTTCTTCATTTGATGTCGCAACGAATTCATCCATTCATCTATCTGCGATCGGAACTGATCGAATTCATCACGGTCGACCAATTCTGCAATCGGAAGAGTGGACTTCCCTCGCAAGGATCGCTTTGACGGTATACCTTTGTTACCCACGCTATAGGAACTCCGGCTCTGATACGAATATGGTAGCGCCAAGATACGAGATAGAATAGACAACGACAAACACAAGAGAAGAAGACAAAACAAGGATAAATAAACCCTAACCCTAGGTTAGAGTATAAGAGAGTAAGAGAAAATTCTCAATTTTTATTCATCAAAGTCTGACGGTAAAATAAGGTATAAGATGATTTATATAGCACTACCCAAAACCCTAATTCCAAATAAGAAAAATTACATAAATGTTTTAAAATAAAATAAATAAATAAAATTAACGTTAAAATATTTAAACTGATTTCGGAGGCTTTGCAGGTCGAATTTGGGTATCAAACTTTGTGACAAACTCACAGTTTTGAAATCTGACGGACTCGTCAAAATCTTCGATTTGAGTACCTGTTTGATCCAATTCCAATACCTGGGCGAGAATCCAGTCTATTTGCAATCTTCGCTACAATACTCTCCTCCAAGATTTCTCCATGAATTTCTCTTTCGCTTTCCTTCAATCATCCCGAGTCATCATGAGCCCATTTGAGATGGATTTAGAATCGCTGAAGTTGTGGAGCCGTAAAGGAGATACTTCATATTCTATTTCAATTCTTGGGCCTAATGGACCCTAGTTGTACTATTCATCAAAATTAATAAATTATCCAACTACTTTCAGAAAAAATATTATAGTTAAATTTCGATTAAGCCCCAAACATTAAAATATTACTCATTTAACATTTTTATTTTAAAATATCTTTAAAAAATACTTATTTAATTTTTTATTTATCATCTAAGACTCAACTATCTTTTCTCAAAATACTTTTAATTAAGTATATAAAATCTTTTATTTTCTCTTTTTCTCCACACTACTAAGATTTTGTTTATTTCTCTCTCTACATCTTTTTTATCTACAATAGTTGCAGGTATTACGAACTTCTCCTTCGATTCTTGGTTTTTATATGATTTTCTTCATATTCTTTTTATTTAATTGTTGTTTTTATTTGATTACGTTTAATTTTGTATTATTTTTATATGAAGTCGATTTTTGGCAGATTCTGTGTTTTGAGTTTTTAACTTTATTCTTACTCGTGATTTTGGTATTTTATATGTTTTTACTTTGACTTGTAGTTGAAACATTGTATTGATTTAGGTTTTGCTCGTTTTTAGTTATTTTCTAGATTTTCTATAAAATGTCGTTAACAAGGTTTTGGATAAGTTTACTGTAAAAATGAAGAAGATAAAGTTTCAAACATTTGTAATGATAGTTTCCCAAACCTTTTTTCTCTAATGATAGATGAGAAACCAAGCCAACTATAAATGATGAGAGATAATAAAATGAGAAACAAGGCAATTATAAATTATAAAAGACCATAAAATGAGAAACCATACCAACTATGAATGATGAGAGACAATATAATGATGAACGAGCAATAGTTATTTCCATGAGAAACCAAGCAACTATACATGATGAGAGACCATAAAATGAGAAACCAAACCAAATGATGAGAAATGTAACCATTATAAATGATGAGAAACTAAAATGAGAAACCATGCCATCTATGAATGATGAGAGACCATATAATGAGAAACCATCAACATATACTTTCATGAGAAACCTGGAAACTATAAGTGATGAGAGATTATAAAATGAGAAACTATGATAACTATGAATAATGATAGCCCATATAATGAGAAATGAACAACATATTTTTCATGAGAAACCAGATGATGTGAAATAATGCTAACTAATAAATGGTGAGAGACCATACCATGCGAAAACAAAAAATCTACAAATGATACAAACCCAAGCTGACCATAAATGATGAGTGACATCATAATGCAAAACCAAGCAAACTATAAATGATGGGATACCACATCATGACAAACCAGACAAACTATAAATGATGAGAGACTACATCATGTGAAACCAGACAAACTGCAAATGATGCAAAACCATGCAAACTATAAATGATGAGAGACCACATCATGCGAAACCAGACAAACTACAAAATAATAAAAAACCATGCAAACTATAAATGATGAGAGACAACATAATGCAAAACCATGCCAAGTACAAATGATGAACGACCACAACATGCGAAACCAGGAAAAGTACAAATAATGTGAAACCAGACCAACTACAAAAGATGAGAGACCATATAATTCGAAGTGAGGCTAACTATAAATGATGAGAGACCACATCATGCGAAACTAGTGTAAAGTATAATTTTTAGATGATAGATAGATACTAGACGAGAAAGGTAAATGTGAGATCAGGGTTAATTAGGCTCGTAATTGTTTTTAAACAAATTCAAAAAAATATATCATGAATGAATCTTGTTTTGTTTGTCTTAAAAAACAAAATCAATGGTATTTTCGGATTTTTTTCCGAATTATTGTTTAAAAGATATGAAATTTTAAAAATTTAAATTAAAAAAATAAATGAAAGAGAATGTGTACATATGATTTTATATAGAATTGTATTTTAAGTACATAGTTCATTTTTCTTGGGTCCTAATTAGTAATAGGTTTGTAGAATGAGTCTTGATCAGTAACTCCCACTTAATTTAAACCGTGAAAAATATCAATTAAACAATGCATGTTACCAAAAAAATAGTTAAAACTATTTTGTGGAGTTGTATTTTTAAATTTTCAATATGTACAAAAATGGCATTCATTAAAACTCCCTAAAATCATTATAAATCTATTTATTTATATTTTATGTCATTATTTAATCTATCAAGTTTCATAACATATTTTTTTTTAAACCTAACATTTTACTTCTTAAAACTTACTAAAATCATAAAAACTCAAAACCTAAATTTACTAAAACTTTTTTTAATTTTGTAAAAGTTCATGACCCAAATGGTAACAAAACCTAATTTTCAACAAATCAGCATGGAATTAGCAGAGGTATACAACCTTTTATATTTATGTTTCTTCGAAAATGTGGTTTAGAATAAACAAAAAAAAATGTTTGATTTCGTCAAACAATGGTGTCTATGTGATGTTCATTGCCATCGTCATCGTTATCGTCATGGCAAAAAATGATATTTTCCCTCAAGTTTATGGCGGACAATAACCTGGGCGCCATGTTATAGCAGACACGATGACCTAGACGCCAATATAATTTGGTGCCTAAATCATTGTGTTGTCAGAACAGGACATCAAATTTATTATCAACGCTATAACATTGGTGGATTGACATGTACCATATTTTTCCTCGTTGTTTACATTCATCTTTTAATTTTATCTATTTTTTAACTATTTTAGAAAGTTATCACTAACTAAAAGACAATATATACAGTCAAACAAAACATCCATAGTCATTTGCAAAACCTTTCTAATAACTAAAATATAAAATTTTAGAATAAATATGTTTTTTTTTTGCAAATAAGTAATTAAAAGTTTAGGATATATGTTTCAATGGCTTTTAAGGTAAGGGGTGATATTATAGTTAATAGTCTTACTTTTAACTTTTTTAGTTTTAGTTTTAGTTTTTGTTTTAGTTTTTTTTATTTTAAGTGGAAAAAAAAGTATGTTTAAAGAGAGAAAATAGAGAGAAAGGAGAAAAAAAAGTTCCAAAAAATAATGGTAACTTCACGGAGTAATTTCATCTTTTTTTAGTACGACTTTATGTAGTAATTTTGGCTCTTTTTAGAAATTTCCTAAAACAATATGTAAAATAAATGAGTATTTGACATAATGGAAATATTAGATTTTTTTGAAATACTTATATTATTCATTGCTAGATTTATGTGTTTCATCTTAAGTTTTCGAATTCTTTTTTAATATAAAGTAAATCTACAATAACATTGTAGGATTTAATTTTTTATTTTGATATCTTGCGGTTAAAGATGATTTTATTATCAGTTTTTTAATTTTTCACTATGATATTTTTTATCAATTATATTGTATGATTAAATTTTATGTTATTTAGTTTTGGATTTTTTTATCTAATTTTAAAATTGAACAATATTTTATCGGAGAATTTTTTAATATTTAACTTTTATCTTTTATTATCTTTTAAACATAACTTATATTATGTTAAATTATCATTCAAAAATTATAACTCCATGTTGCTTTGTTTTCCCAAAAAAGTTTTAGTTTTGTTTAAATTTTTTATTTTGGAATTCAATTTTTCATAATATTCAAAATTATAATTTATGCATCTACTAAATGAAAGTTCTAAATTTAGATCGTTCATATAGTTAAACCAAAGAATATCATACATGAATATCATTAATTTATGACTAAAAATATCTTCCATGTTATAAGTTCAATTTGGCACATCAACAATCACAATATCATAATAATCAACTACATATATCTATCATGGTGTATATTATAATGATTATATGAAATTTAATCTCATATATATATATATATATATAATCGGTCTTCCTTAATTGGACATTTACTTAGAAACGAATATGATAAGTTATTGAAATAAGAGAATAATATATAAATGTTTGTATCAATAAGCTAAAACGTATATACGTATCATAATAAAAATATATCTTAGAGCTAAATACAAACCCTCACTTAAACTAATAATCATCTATAAAAACAAAACTCATAAGTAAATGATGTGGTCATGAAAATATATAGACACCAAACCCTTGGTTAAAGGTTTTGTCAACATAGATATTATTCTTATGTATTCTACATTATTTTGACAATTCTCAAATTTTTTAACATATGATATTAACATGCCTAGACTTAACCAAGTTTTTGTTACTGTTTGAATGCTATATTGCAAAATTATTGTCAGAATATAACAAAAAATTATTTATATCTCTTTAACGATTCATAGTCTCATAACAAAATTTTACAACCAAAATAGGTGTGCCTTATGATTTATGGTTTGTCCAAATTACTATATGTTAATCTGTTATGGATCATTTATTATCTATACCAGATAACTATATTGACTGAATTATAGTATTTCATCCCCGGGTTATTTGGGTATCTTCTTAAGATTCTAATAACAAACGCAATGTATGGTCCCAGATGAACTAGATCATGCATCAGACTTTCAATGGCCGAAACATATGGAATCTTTTCCATTTTTTCAATCTTAGTGTATCTTTGGATATTAATTGAGACTAAACCTCTTTCCTTTTATGATAGATGTATCTTTTGCTTTGTTGTTTAAATTTTTATAACGTTGTAGCATGTTCTAAATATATGATTTTATGATAAACTTAAAAATCTCATAGGGCCGATGCTGATGAATTTAGATACCTAATACAAAAGTTGCATTATAAAGATATGTCATATCAAATATATTTGAAATAATTTTCTTGGTAGTATGCAAAAAAATCTTTATAATTTATTGTCAATCATGTATCATCAATATAGATTACTAAAAACATGAGCTTACTTACATAAAATGTTTGATACACACAATCTTCCGGTGAATTTATCTCGAAACCAAAAAGATAATAATTTCAAAATTTTATGGTACTACTAACGAGAAGCTTCTTTTTGTCCATAAATAGATTTATTAAGTTTGCACTTAATCTTAATCTTCACTTTATCGTTCTTAGTAAAATAATTTTTTACCTCTTGCAAAACAATTGTGCATTAGTAATCTACACCACAGGATTTTGAAAGTATTTCTTATTTCATAATTGTTAAACTCAACTGCTTAAATTTTCTCAACACCTCATATTTTTTCTTCTCTAAAGGAGAACTATTTTGAGTAAAAGGCGCAGCCGCGCAGGTTCTTTAACCCTTAGTTATAATCATGACATATTAACTACAATAGCATATCCTTTTTATAATCATTAAATTATATTTCATCAAGGACGAGAGCTTTGTTACCTATTGGGTTATGACACTTGTATGGACAGAATAAACAACGCACGATAACATATAACACAAAATATTATTATTTACATGTAATCTATAATAATTATTTAGCAACATAACTAAGCATAAATTAAACACATTCTTATAACATTAACATTATACCTCTAGTCAAACATGCTAACTTATACATGTATAAGTTTGTAAAAAAAGTTAATGTTGAACATACTTAATCGATTTAATTAAGAAAACTTTCTTTTAAGCCGATTTTACTAATTCGATGCTCACTGACCAATTCACATAAAATATTCTTGATTTTATGATTAACTATAACAAACATAAATTATTTTTTTAGGCCGATTAATGGACACAATATTTTTAATCATAAACTTGTCAGAACTCTGAAAATTAAACTAGTCACTAATTTGGATTGTTTAGCAATATATTATATCGTTAATCATGTACTTGTAGTCTATAAAACTTAATACATGTTAATTACATTCAAAAATACCAAACAATCATGAACACACTCAAGGTCTAAATATATGTAGTTCATCAAATAATTATCTAAATAAAATTTTCCAAAATTCTTACCTATTATGACTAGCATAGGTGAATGCACTTTCTTGCTGTGATGAGTCCATTACAAAATGCCACAACTATATCACGGTGAGTAAAATATCATCACAGTGATGTCATGTTTCTCCCATGGCCAAACCTTTTTTAAATTTGTATCATTTTTTACAGCTTAATAACTATTTGGTCGTGGTGATGATTTATGTTGTTGCAACGATACCATGTCGATCCCATGGCAAAAACTTTTAAAAATTGTCTCAAATTATCCATAATGATGAACTTCAGTGTCGCATTGATGATGTCAAAAACCACCAAAAACTAAATGAGTTTTTAATTTTTGAAATCCTACGGTATGAAACTCAAAACTTAACATGTGTCTTACTAAAATACAAAACAATTATGCATATTTCATCTTCAATACACACAATTCTATCAACCAAATCAACAATTAATCCAACGTATGTACTCTTTATTAAATTTAAATTTCAATGTGCTTTAAAATCAAAATTCATAATATTAAAACTAAAAACTTATTCTCCATGTGTGATACCACTTGTTGTAAATTATATTTTTCAACTTAAACTAAACATCCTTGAATGCGTGGGTCTTTCTAGAATATGGAAGATGATTATTATTATGAATCTTCTATATGTTTGCAACCTTTATTTTCTGGATGAATTTCTTTCAATGATCAAATAATTTGATTTTTATATTTAGTTTCTTTTGTTATGAAACTTTTACCTTTTAAGAGAGAGAAATAAATTCTTTATCGTAAATTTTCTGTTATCAAAGTTATATTTATGTTTCCTTTTATCTTAAAGAAACATTTATTTATTAATATTGAATTTGAAAATTAAAGTTTTACACTATATGTAAACTAACTTTTATTAAGTTATGTAACTTAGACACAATAACCCTATATTTGTTTTATATTTATAAAACAAATTAATTTTGTTCAAGTTGTTATTTTCAGATCCAGTATTAGATCGTTTATAATCTTTAATAGACACGGTAGTTATACAACCATCTTCATAAATTTTGTTTTATCTATTAAATTGTTTGCTAAATTTTGATTACTTTTAATTGTAATAATATTAATGATAGTCATATACACCATTAATCATATAAAGTTCAATCCAAATTGGAGAAATTCCAACAATTAGAAATTCATTAATATTTGATTTCTAACACAAAAACCGCATTAATAAGTGGTCTCATAGTCATCTCTCGAATTTTAAATTTTCCTCTTGTTGTGCAGCTTCATAAATAAGTTTATTAAGAGTCTATTTTAGGCACTAACAATTGTAAGACGTATCAAAAATATTATAATGAGTCGAAAATAATGCAATATGTAGCTTACTACAATATCATCTGGAATGTCAATCTTAAGTATTTTCAGTTTTGAAGGAATATTTGATATTTCAATAATGTGTTGTCTAATAATCCATTTGTAATGATATTTCATGGAGCAAAACTTGATAATTAGAATTTTAATCTCCACATTCTTGGAAAAATATTTCTCTACTTTCTCGATAAACAATTCTGCATTTGTGATCTCTTGTAGAACTGCACCATAGAGTGCTAAAGGTATTTGTTGTTTTATAATTTCTAGACTAAGCGGGTTAGAATATTTTTACACCTCAAATTATTTCTTCTCCATAAAAAAACTATATTTAGTGATGGGTGTGGTTTTTACAACCCTCAATGTCAAGACATAATTATGGCACATTAATAACAGTAGTATATTACGTCAAGGATGGGAGAGATGAATAGTTAAAGCACAAGACATAAAATATAAGCAACAAAACTAAAATAAATAAAATAAGTCATTATAACATTAATTTGACACGGTGAGGTAAACATACTAGCTTTTATATATATGAGTTTTAAAAAAATCAATGTCGGTCATATTTAATCAACCTAATTAAAAAAACATTACTTTAGAGCAATTTCAGAATTTGATGTTTGATGAACAATTCAAATATAACATCCTTGTTTTTGTGATTAGTTATGTTAAACATTATCCTTCACTTGGACCATTTACTGCATGCAATATAATTAACCACAAACTTGTCAAAACTTTAAATATGAAACAAGTAACTAATAAAGATTGTTTTGGTAATATATCATATCTTAATTATTTGTTAGCAGCTTAGATAATTTAAAAATTGTTAACCGTATTAAAAAATATCACAAAACTACAAACATACTCGATCTGCAAATATATGTAGTTCATTCGGCTATTAACAAAATAAAATCAGATCCAAAATTTATACCTCCAGTTTATGCAACGAGTAAACTTTTTGCTACACCGATATAACAACCATAGCTTTTGTCGTCATCGCATCAATCCCATAACGAAATTTTCAATAAATTTTAGCCATATTTTTACGAATATCTTTTGATTGAAATAATAGTTCTTATCGTTGTAGTGATAATGCGAAAATCTCTGAACAAATTTTTTAAAATTTATATATCAATTTCACGACGATGATAAGCTTCCGTGCCTACCATACTATTAACTATAAATTTATCAAATTCTCAAAATAATCAAAAATTGGTTTTAATAAATATTAAAATTTTAATCACTTGTGTAATTTTTTTTATGTATTTAGAACAACTTAAACCATCTAAATTAGATAACAAATTAACGTCAGCGTCTAATAAATAATTATTTCACTCATATTATAAACACTATTATCATTTCACTCATAATATCGATCATGTTTACCGATATTTACATGCATATTGTCCGGCTGAGATAAATAAAAAGAGAAGTTTTTATCATTGCCCTCAAGGGTAGCAGAGTTGGTTGAGTAAAGCATGTTTGTGACCAAAAGTCATGAGTTCGAGTCCCTCTACATACGCTTTCTCGGCTGAGTCTGTCACCTTGTGGGGTATACCTTCTAGCGTTTGGTTTGCAGGCTATTGTCTCAGACGTGCGCGCTCATTGAGTGCACTTTGAGTAGCGGCTGCGGGTTCCCTCAAAAAAAAACTTTCACCATTAATTTATAAGTTTCGTACCTAAATTAACTTAATGTTTCCAACACTGTACTAATAGATTATCAGTAATATATAAATTAATTTCTAAAATGAACTCGATAATGTATAGAATGTATTAACTAATAAAATATTCCAACATCTCATTATTTTTTGGGAAATGACACACTAAGTACTTTTTGGCAAACCTATTACTATCTAGTACCCAAAAATGGGTTAATGCTCACTTAATACCCATCTCATTAAACATATCCACTTCTAATACCTAATTTTTTATTAATACCATAATTACCCTCAACCTAGTATATAAGGGTTAATTTGTCAAAAAAATGGACCCTTTTGGCTACAGTACCTTCTTATTACTATTGAATTTTGAATTTATTAGGCTCTCTCTTTCCTCTCTCCTAACCTAACAAACAACCCATTTTTCAAGAATGTCTGTTCGTTTCAAAAAACGGCGATGTGATCACACTCATTCCGGCAAGCCTAGCTAACCACCGGCGAACCTAACTAATCACCGGCGAACCATATAACCACCGTCGGTTGCATTTCCGATCACCGGCGAACTGTTTTTTCGACAAACTTTGGAATTTCAGGTCAACAGTTCCAGCTCCTCATCATACCACTGTTATAGAGCTTCATCCGTCATTTACGTCGAGTCAATCTCGAAGCTCGACCGGTGCACCACTAAGGTCCGTCGACCTCACTGTTGAAAGTAGCTCCGACGTCAGAACAGTAAGGTCAGTATCGTGTTTCATTTTCAACTGCAAAATCCTTTTCCATTTTCGATCTTGATAATAGAATCACTGGCGTAGCTAATGTATGTTAATGGCAGGGAATCGATTAGTTTCTGTTTCTGGTCGATTCAAAGCATCGATACCGGCTCTGATTACATTCCGGTAAGAAATTTCAGTTTTCCACCTGTGTTATATAGGTTGCGATTGCTGTTTTGTTATTGTATGGTACAGGTTGCGATTTGTGGGTAGATTTGTATGTTTGTTATTGCTAGATTGGTATAGTTCTTGACTGTGGCTGTGTTTTGTTTGTCATTGCGATTCTACCTAGGCTGACATATGGTCTTTGCGATTTGTGCATGTCGTCTATGGTTGCTAGATGAGAGTGTAGACATTACGATTTTAATGCAGTGATTGATAGATTAGTTTACATATCCTGCGATTTTAGTTATGCGAGATTGTTAGATGTCTTCAAACATATACCATTTCTATATCTACTTCGCTCTGTAACACATTCAGCTGTTGTACGCTTCCCTACAACAAACTAACCAAAACTCCTACAATTCAGGGTACACAATGTCGAAACCAAAAGTTTGCATTTTCAAATTTGGTCACGAAACATCTATTGTTCCACTGTCCGAATTCAAAAATTTAGAGTCTTTTCAACAGTACGTTGAGGAAACATGGCAGGGTCTTGTTAGAGGCAACTACAGCATTACATACTCTTGCGGTTCTCAAAATAATTGTATATTTAATAAGGAGACCGATTTTATTGGGTTGGAATGTTACCTTGATGTTGAGCGTCTGAAGAGTGTCAGTTTTCTTATAGAAGAACATGTTGCTGATAAAGGCTCCACCATTAAACATAAAGAATCTGTTCAACTGTTTAAAGAATCCTCGCATATGCAACGAACTAGCGGTGAATGCAGTAGCTGTTTGGCGATTTCAACCCCCCCCCCCCCAAAAAAAGGCATCTTGCTACAACTGGATGGGCATAAGCTATCATCAGTGTTGGACAGTCATTTCCAGATGGTGCTCCAGGTCTAAGGTTATCCTTATCCCGTTATGCATTAGAGAACGGTTTTTCGTTTAGGTACATGCACAATACCTTTAGCAAGATCACCGTTTATTGTGTAAACAAAGATTTGGACGGCTGCAAATGGAGGCTTTATGCTTCTGTTGATTCTAAGACCGGTTTGATGACCATAAAAAGATTTTTCGGTACTCATACGTGCAGTCACGTATTCATAAAGAAGAAGAGCAGGCATTTGTCGTCTGATTTGATTGCTGATGAAATTCACGATTCTCTTAAGAACTGTCAATCCGTAACAGCTAAGACTATACAGTCCTCCATCAAGCAAGACTACGGTTTAGACATTTTCTGTCGTCTATCGTGGAATGCGTTAGAGAAGGCCCACCGTGTTGTATTTGGAGATAACAATACCTCTTTTGGATTGCTAAAATCATACTTCAGGAGACTAAAGAGTCGTGACATCACTACGGACTGCCATCTGGATTTGGCTCCCGGCAATGTTTTCTGTCGCAGTTTTATAGCGTTTGGGGCGTGTCTTTAGGGTTTCCATTCGTGCCGGCCTTTACTGTACGTTGATGGAACCCATCTAACAGGGAAGCATGGTGGCGTGTTGCTTTCAGCAGTTGCAAAATATGGAAACAACGGTTAGTCCATGTTTCACTACACTTTTGGTCTACATACGTGCTTTTGTTTTTTCAAATGTTTATCATGAGCTAAGGTTTCAGGTCTATTCCCCGTAGCTTTTGGTATCTTTGGTAGTGAAGACTCGGACAACTGGTTTTATTTTTTGGAAAGTCTAAAACCGCATTTGCTAGGGTGCCAAATAACTTTCATTTCAGACTGTCATGCTGGTATTATTAACGCTGTCGCAACTCTTTATCCTAATGTCTACCACGCGTATTGCATCTTCCATCTGATACAGAATTTGACTAAAACTCTTGAACACACTAACAGAGTCTACAAAAACAATATGTTAGTGATGTTTAAGAGCTGTGCTTATGCCCTGACTGTGGATCTTTTTAATGAACGTTATGCTCAGTTTGTGCGCCAAGGGGGTGAGCATATTGGCAACTTTCTAAGAAATTTTCCATCAGAAAAATGGGCTCAGGCATATGTGAAAGGCAAACGGTATGGGGCGATGGCATCCACAGCTGTTGAATCGTTCAATTCGCAGATTAAAAAGCTGTGCCATCTGCCTATAGTGGAATTGGTTGACCTGATTAGAGTTCTTCTTATGCAGATTAAAAAGCTTTTGATTTTCATAGTTAAGAACTCCTTATCTTTCGACTTATATTTTTCGATACTGTTAACATTGATATGTACCATGTCTGTTTGATTCGATGATTCTTATCGTTATGAATGTCTACATTTGTAGATACGCCACGATTACAATGCTACATTATTGTTAACTTTTTGCAATACATTGCTAGATATGTGAATACTAGCTTGATAGATACAAAACATCTGCACTAATAGAAACTTTAGTGTAAATCTGATAGACATTGCTAGATACGTGAACAATAATTTGATAGACACGATATATATATCATTGATAGATCCTAGAGTATTGATGTGATAGATGCACCAATTTATGTATTCGATTTTAATGTCCACATCCATCTGATGGCTGTATTATATTTAGTTTGGTAGGTCCTATAGATCTCCCCTTAATGATTCATCTAAGTATTTACTGGAGGATGCGATTCAAGGCTAATATAGTCTGGTTGATTAAAGATAGATATATGACCTCGATATTGATAGATATGTTGTGCTGTGGTTGCGATGCACCTTGATTTATTTGAGGCGTTAACTTTGATTTACATTCCAGTTAATAGAAGTTCCTATCATCCATATCCAACCTTGATAGATACAACAAGTTTTGTATGCGATTATAAGGTTCACTTAGTTATGATAGATTAGTTATATCTAAACTGCGATTGTGGATCCTAACTGCCATTAAAACTGCTTCACTCAACTGCTTACTATTAATGTTTACTTGTAGCATTCAAATCTTAACAAAAAAAATTAAGATAGACAACACAAACTGCAATAAAACCATAACAATACTAGAACATCAGTCAATGCTACACATCAGTCAAATACACCAACCCTCTCCAAAAAACAAACTGCTCAGAGAGTTGGTGAAAGTTATAGGTCCATCGAAGCATAAAAAACATTACAAACAACAAAATAAAAAACATAATGAAAGGAAACTGCATGAACTTCTTTAAACCTAATCAGAATCCTCTTTATCTGTCCCTTCAAATCCTTTCTCCTCTTCTTCTGCATCTTCCACTTCTTCGTCCTCCTCGTCCTCCGACTTCTCATTGCCGGCTTCGTCAGAATTATCATCCTCTCCGTCCTCCAACTCCCAGCTGTCCCTACGTCTCTTCCTTTTTGGAAGTTTTTCACTGTCATTCTCGTAACTGCCATCCAACGACCATGAGTCCCATGAAGCGTAGGGATCTTCGTGGTCCTCAGACCAAACAGACCAGTTGTCTTCCTCCTCCGACGAGTACTCAGATGTGGTAGTTCTCTTGTAGGCCTTGTTGTCGTTGTAGAAGTCCGTAGACCATCCGTCGTCGGACGAGTAGATAGGTGTTTCTGGTGAAGATGGTGCCATTATCGATGGTTGTTTTGTTTCAAGTTAGACTAAACTAGTTAGTGGTTTGCTGGTTGGTTTTTTTCTTTGCAGAGAAGTGTGAGATGAATAGGTTCAACTATCAGCCTCTACTTATAGCAGAACACAATGCCCAAGGCTACGTCCCATCTAGCAACCAAAATTACTTTCACAAATTTAATTTTACACGTCTATTTAATGCATGTAATGATTCGAGTCCATCTACCTTTGTCTTTTCAACTTTCAAGCTAACCAATAGGATTAAAACATTTACTTTTAATCACTGATAGGTGTAGTTAAGAGTCATTTCGAAGAATTTAATTCCCTCTCCTACCAATAAACCTATCCACCAGTCCAGAAATATAGTTGGTCCATCACTAATATGTTATATGCGATTTACGCCTAATCTACACTGCTAGATATATAATATTTAAAATTTAAAACCACAACTATATATCAGCGCTAGATACGTTATACTGATATTGCTAGATGGTATCGACTTTGATAGACACATAATCCAAAAGTTTGCTATATGGGTTGTAACGAAGCTGTTATGACATGTGAACATTCATAGATACTAGATAATAAGTCTGATAGATATGTAATACAGACATTGATAGATACAACACTTTGTAGTTGCTATCTATCAGACATATGGACATTGATAGATACTCTATAATAAGTCTGATAGATATATAATACAGACATTGATAGACACTTGATTATAAGTCTGATAGATAAGACGCACAGACATTGTTATAAACTGGAATACTAATCTGATAGTTACGATATATAAGCATTGTTATATACTTGAATAAAAGTCTGATATATACTTGAGTAAATATCTGCTAGATACGAAGATAGACATTGCGAGATACTTGAATATTACTCTGCTTGGTATGAAATATATAAAATACCAGTACCTACGGTGGATTAACACTAAGGTGAACGTCTGATAGATACGAATACATACATTGCGAGGTACGTGAATATTAATCTGATAGATACGAAACATAAAAAATACTAGATACATCATTGAAGAATTGAATAGTGATGTGAAATTTATTTATGCAACAAAGGGAGGATCTTCCAAGGTAGTTTAGAAAAACGTTTCCCTTTATAGTTACATGAGTTTAAGTCTGATAGATACGAAATTCGTACATTGCGAGATACACCACTTGTTTGTTGCTCGATAAGACATATCGATATTAATAGATCCTTGAGTAGGAGTCTAATAGATTTGAAACATAGACATTGCTAGATAAGTTAGTATAAGTATGATAGATAGGACATGCATATATTACTAGATCTGTCAATAATAGTCTGATAGATACGACATATAGACATTGTTAGATGTGGCTCCATCAAGTTGCTAGATGTAGCACTATATAGTTGCTAGATCTGTTCAATAGTAGTGTGATAGATACCTTATATAACATTGCTACCTACTTTAGTACACGTCTGATAGGTAATAATAAAGACATTGCGATTTACTTGAAGATTACTCTGATAGATACAGCATATAGAAATTACTAGATTCACTATTGAAGAATGTAACAGTGATGTGAAAACTATTCATACAACAGAAGGAGGATCTTACAATGTAGTTTATAAAAACATTTCCCTTGGTTTAAATACTATTAAAATTGCTAGTGACACCAAAGTTTTCTAATAAGTTCAGATTAATTGTCTAATACACCCATCCTTTTCTATCTGAATCATACATCCTGCTACCAAAAAATGAATTACATACTACCAACGTTTGTTTGTGTTTCGATCATTCATGAAATCCTTAAATATTTCAGCTTTTGTTTCGGCGGGCATTTTGTTTCTATATTCCCGCAGAACATACCCTCTCTGAATGATATCTTTTGCGTACTTACAAACAAAAACACCGCAGTCAAGGCTATCCTTCTCCTGCCGTGGATATTTCTCATTGTCTTTATTTTGTATCCACCTTTTACATAAGGTATGTATTTTTTCTTCATGCAATAGGCCAGCTGCAAAATCAAGTAATCCATAGTTACATTGCGATTTACGATGCCATGGCATTGCTATGTACTACTATAGTCATTGATGAATACAGTATGCGACATTGCTAGAGAGGCGAATCAAGACGCTTAGCATTAAATTTTATACCAGAGCATCGACTGTGTTTTTCATCTTATCTGGAATGTGTTTGCTCCACAGCAATAGTGGGTTGTAGCTACTGGCAGCCCCATTCTCCATATCTATAACCAGGAGCGTCCAGTGGTTCACGCCGGACGTGTTAACGATGCAAAGAGGAACAAGTGCAACGTATGTGTCTAGTTTTATTGTTTCAAAAACCTTATCCACAATAACAGACAAATATTCCTTGATAGTCGGTGTTCCCTGCAAATTTGTGTCATTGCTATAGGAAGTATATGTTTCTAATATAACACAAATAATTCCTGGTGAACTTACAGTTGCGATTCTAGTTATTTGAATGGAGCTCACCATATATGAATACTCATCATCAAACCCTTTCACAGGGACTTTCCAATCTGAATTCTTTAGCAGCTTATATATCCAAGCATCTATTATCTATCAAAACACAATTAGAAGCTCAAATCAGTTAAATGAAAATTACTGAAAAGAAGAACCAATGGTTTATAGGTTGACAACTAAGACTGTAACTTCAATGAGTTACCCTATACTAAGACATTGCTAGATGCTGCATATTAATATTGCTAGACGTACATAGACACATTGCTAGACTTGAAAATTTACTCTGATAGATACAACCAGAAACCTTATTACCTTGAAGTCAACTTGAGTTTCGTTAGCCAGTTCCATTATCTCGGTCATACTAATGGAAACCCTATAGGAGAACTCCGTTGTTGGCAAGTACCATACTTCTGGATCTTCTTGTTCTTCTTCCTTGGCAAGTTTCATCACCTTCTCGTACTCACTGACATTGATTAGTTTCGTTGTCTATGTCGGGAACGGCCAATCTACGACCGCAATCTGTTGTTGTTTAACCTGCGTTGGAGTAAGTAAGTTCCACGTAGGCATATCATCAACGGGCACCTATAATAAAGCATCAAATTAAACTGTTAACATTACTTTTTGAAGGTTTATTGATAATACAATAGATCTACTTACGTCAACGTCTGTTTTTTCTTCCTCGATGGAGTCCAGTGTACGTCTTTTCTTGTTTGAATTTTCAACAGCCTTGTCAACTTCTGCGTAAAATGATTGAGTGCAGTCTACAAAGCTATCGTCAGCCAACGGTGTAACCGATCTGATAATCAGATCGTTAGATGCTGCTTTATCTTGTAGTGGTGTTGCATACGAAGATGGCTCGGCCTGTGACACTTTTTCAACGCGCGTAATAACTTCAATCTTCGGTACGGATTGCTCTTCTCCGTTGATAATTGGAATTACCTTTAATGGAGAGACAACTTGCGATAGTTTTTCGCACTTTTCTGCTTGTTCAATCCAAGTGTACGCCAACGTCTTTACATTAGACTGCCGCGTGTCTTCATGCGCCGCTGTTTCCACTTCCTAATAACAGAACATAACAATATCATCAACTTACATTACGATTTAAGCACAACTATCATTGCTAGATGGTTTTCCAGTCGAGCGACGCGCTTTACGCCTATTATACATTGTGATTTGTAATGAAAACGGTATTCTTAAAATTTTGTATCTATCAGACTACATACACATTGTGTTTGCGATTTGTTAAACATGCATCTACTAATTCTCATTGAGACAATCATGGAAATCATGTCTTAAACTACACAGATACTGTCAAACCAACATTTTCATACAAAAAACAACCAATCTTAAATATTATCCAACCTAGAGTTTGAACATTTCAAAACCAGCCAAAACATAATTACTAAATATTTATGAATCTTAACAATTTTAAGATCCACTTACATCTTCAGCCACATTCTCAGAGACAGGTTCTGGCCCCAGGAGTTCTGTGGCTGCGTTCTCCACCCTAGTAGGTGCTTCTTTAATCTCTTTGGTTGTATCTGCATTAGCCACGGCTTCCTGCTTGTCAGCTTCTTCTTTGTCTTGACCTGTCTCTGTATTCTGTCCTTCCGCTACGGCTTCTTCGGTGTCCTCCAACTGTTGTTTCGGTGTTTTCGTTCCTTCGTTGCACCCTTTGTCCAACGAATCAATTCTGTCCACCATCAACTCATGTCCTTCAATCTCGTTGTTTCCAACTCTGTGTCCCTGTTCAGCTATGAAAACTTCATTTTGCACACCGGTAGCATGAGTTAGGGGTGATAAGTCTGCTGCCACATCCCCTTGCTCATTACCAGCGTCACAACCAAGTATTGTAGTCCCTTTCTGCTTCCCAACGACATCAACAACAATAGCTTCCGGTGTAGTAGTTTTTTGCATTGGTTCAACAGGTGTTTCGGATTGAACACATCCTCCATCTCCTTCTAACTTCTCATCCTCTGATACTTCACTTTCTTTTGCCTCAGTTGTCTCAAGCTCCTTATCTTCTTCTGCTGTGGACTCCGCCTCAACATCCTCTTCTTCTATTTTTTTCGTGATCATAAACTTGTTGGTTCCTCTTGGGAACAAATCCATGCCTCCGAGATTTGTAAACCAATGTTTCCTTAACCACATTCTCAGTAATATTTGCTTCCACGGTTTCAACATCGTCCTCATGTTCACGGAAAAATGGCATTGATAAGGTGTTCCGCACATCTTCATCATCACCATCCACTCTTTCCTCTTCCACTTCGAGCTTCTGTTTCAGCTCATTCAAGTCTTTCTTCAATTTTTCAACCTGAATCAAATGAGCGTACGAAATAGTTTAGACGGCTGCCATTGCGAGATAAATCATATTTACATTGCTAGATGCATTATTTTTACATTGCTAGACTCAGCAGATTAACGTTGATAGACAACGTTAATTATGTTTGCTAGATCCCTTATAATGATGTTGCTAGAAAACAACATCTAAACATTTCCTATATACAGTGTAACCAACTTATATAAAAACAGCTTATAAAGCTTATTACTCCTTAAAAAATCTGGGAATACTCACTTGTTCGTTTTTCTCCTCAAGCGGCGTTTTCGGCCTTTTGTTTTCAGCTTTCAACCGGTGCAACCGGCATTGTTTTTTCAGCTTCTTGTTGTCACGCAGCACAGACTGTGACACCCCTCCAAAACTTGGACTACTAGACCTACAGTTGTTTTTCCTTTTCAATCTCTCCCATTTTCTTGTACCAAATCTCGAATTCTTCTCTCCAATGAATTCCTCCAATGTAACATCGTCATCTACCCCAGTGTTGTCTTCAACCTCAGTGTTCGAACTCCTTTTACTCCTTGTTCCAACTCCGTCATCTACCTGTTTCATCTTCCTTCTTATACTTCTGTTTGCAACAGATTTCTTTTTCAATTTCTCCAAAAGCAACACATTCAGCCGCTGTCAACAATAACACATCGGCCATAACCTAAGAAATACAGTATAATACACATTCAGCTACACAATATAAGATTCATTGATGCGATTTACAAACAATTATGATTCATTGACATGTTGATGTTATGATGTTATGCTACATTGGATGCGATTTGTTTGATTTTATGATTGATAGATATGTTGATTTTTTTTTACTGTAATATAGATGGCTGCAATTGGGTGTTGGATTCATGGGTATGCGATTTTTTTGATTTTACAATTTGGACATTGATATATACGTTAAATACCTACACGTCCCTGAGTTGACTGACCATCTGGATCGTTTCGAATGTCGACTCCTTGCCCTCTAAACCCCACCACTTGTAACACCTAGGGATTATGTTTGGCCTTGGTATTTCGACATTTATCAAAATATGCTCCATCAGAAATGGCTGCACACAATATAACTCAACATTAAAAAAACGATTTCGAAACAAACTTGCTGATCATAACCCATTGTACTTACAAATAGCAGAGCAACGCATCCGATGAATCTTCCGGGCTTCCCGACCTTAATACATTTGTCTAGTGATTTATGCAGCCTCTCCAAGATGGCTCCAGACCAGTCATAGTCGTTTATTTTTTCTAGATTCTCCACGTAGAATACCGCTGTCCACCCGACGATATTTCCTGACACTGAAAAGAATAGTGTCGAGCATATGAAATGTATCAGTAGCCGAGCAACATCCTTCGCTTCGTCCTCCTCTCCTTCCCTTATTGCTTTCTCGATCGCATCCTACAAAATAAACAACATCATACCAAGAATACAGCAATAACAATGGAAGGTAGTTACGCCAACTACGACATTGATAGATATGAATCAAGAAATTACTAGATGCATATTCCTAAACACCAATATACTATTATACTGCTACCACACTGCTAGATATAGTATACTACATTGCTAGATACCTGCATACACGTGCCGATTTTGGTATCATGCTCATATGCCTGCAACATAAACTCAAAACAAATATATTTTTATATACTAGATTTACCTTTATCAATGCATTAGACACTGATTTGTCATTTGTAGGCCCGCTCCTTCTCGTCCGTGGGCTCAAAAAATATTTCTCCATTAGAATGGAATCTAGCTCAGCTCCATCAGCGTACCGACCGATAAATGCGCATGTTTTGCTCATCGGCATCTCCTGGTTACCGTGTTTCAGCCCAAATATCGCCTTCACATCTTTCCTCGTCAGCCTTACATGCTTACACCCTATCTGGAAAGACTTCCATCTCACATCGTAAAAACTACAAATCACCTCGATCAAGTAGTGGAACTTTTTCAGCTTCAGAACCTCGTTCCTTACGTGGAACGATGTTTTCAGGAAGGTATAGAACGGTGTTCCTCTAGCAGCCTCTATGTGTTCGGATTTAATTATATCCCGTCTTAGTAGGTTGATTATGCTTACAAACCCGGACATGTAGAATACTCATGTTTTAGTCATGTTTCCCTGTTAACATTCCCATTTCAAACTAGTTAGTAATAAAAATACCAATCCCATAGTAACTAAAACAATAAAACTAAGCAGCCAGCATATATATTAACACTTGAAGACAACACTTGTCCAACTTACTCCACAACAACGTATAACTCACTGCATTGCAACAGTGCTAGACGTGACCAAATTCATTTACTACATTGCTAGACGTGCAGTGCTAACAGTAAACTAGTTGCAGACACTGCTAGATACGGCCAAAACTACATTGTTAGATTAATAAAACATCTACGCATACTAACAAAGCCCAACCTAAACTCTGTAAGTCTAATAGACGATGCTACACATTGCGATTTCAACCAGGACAGGTTCTAACAAGTTGTTGCCGATGCAGTCGGACGGCACCATCAACACCACTAACAACTAACATCGACCCATGTCTAACTACCGGTGGATGAACAGTACGTACTACAGGTACTGTGTTAACACCATCGACTAACACTGTAAACGAAAGGACTATATCTCGCCGGAGAAAGGAGACGCTTATACATTCTAACTACCGGTGGATTAACAGTACTCCGGCGACACTAATACATCGAAGTTTAATGCTCACAGACAGACACTGTTCGACAGCCAGAGGGCGAAAAAAACGTACATGTTCGAAGGTGTTCGACAGAGTAGGAGGCAGTAGATGGTCGGCGGTTACGGCCTACGGTTGAGTCGTCGTTTTGGTTCAAAATTGTTTTTTGGGCTCGCTCTCGTTTTGCGTGTTTCTCTCTCCTCAAATTTAGAAATGTGAAAATCGAGGGAATTGGAACCCAAAAGTCAGATTATAAGGTGAAAAAAGTGGGTTTCAACCAAAAAGCCTCCTTTTATACCCTAGAGGGTATTTTTGTCTGGCTTTAATTATTTTATGAAACTAGTCTAAAAATGGGTACCATTTTGGTATTTGTTAGTTCACTAGGTATTTATTGGTAGTTTCCTCTTATTTTATTTGTGACTATTAAATATTATAGTTTTTATTAATATATTGTACTTTTTTGTTATTATTATCAGGATTGAAATTTATATTTCTCCTATAGATCGAGTTACCATTTTTCTATTAAATTTTGATTCAAACGACCATTGGATTAGAGTTTAACTTTATCTGAGAAAAAAATAATCTTATTTAAATTCTAAAAGTAAAAATAATTGAAAAGTTATCTTTTAAATTTTGAAAGATAATTATATATAAATTTCAAATCTAAATTTATATACGGTTATTTAAGAAAAGAATAATTTTGAAATTATAAAATATAAATGATTTAAATATACTATTTTAAATTAAAAAATATAACTATTTTAAAAAAAGAGAAAAGTACCTGTAAATACCTTCTCAACTATGTAATTACCCGGTGATATCCGCTTTTTGGATAGTATCACTTGGTACCTCGGACTGAAATTTGGACAAAAATACCCACGACCAAATATAGGCGCGCGCTGGTAAAAAAAAGAAAAAAAAAACTGGTACAATTCTCAGGATGCGAATTGCTTGCAAATTCTCAGGATGCGAATTTTTTTATTATTATTTTTTTTCAGAGGGAACCCGCAGCCGCTACTCAGAGTGCAATGAGTGCGCTCAGGGTAAACCCTCAGTCTGACGCGATAGCCTGCAAACCAACGCCAGAAGGTAAACCACACAAGGTGACAGGGTCAGCCGAGAAAGCGTATGTAGAGGGACTCGAACTCATGACCTTTTGGTCATAAGAATGCCATACTCAACCAACTCGGCTACCCCTCGGGGGCTCTCAGGATGCGAATTGCTTGCAAACTCTGAGGATTTCTGAACGATTCTCATGATAAGATGCGATTTGCTTGCAACTCTCAGGATTTCTGAACGATTCTCATGATAAGATGCGAATTGCTTGCAACTCTCAGGATTTCTGAACGATTCTCATGATAAGATGCGAATTACTTGCAAAAAAAAACCTGGTACAATTCTCAGGATGCGAATTGCTTGCAAACTCTCAGGATTTCTGAACGATTCTCATGATAAGATGCGAATTGCTTGCAACCCTCAGGATTTCTGAACGATTCTCATGATAATATGGGAATTACTTGCAACTCTCAGGATTTCTGAACGATTCTCATGATAAGATGCGAATTGCTTGCAAAAAAAAAACTAGTACAATTCTCAGGATGCGAATTGCTTGCAAACTCTCAGGATTTCTGAACGATTCTCATGATAAGATGCGAATTGCTTGCATCTCTCAGGATTTCTAAACGATTCTCATGATAAGATGCGAATTGTTACTGGTGAAATTTTATTTTTTAAAAAAATAAAAAAATATCATCAATGGATCTAGTTTTGTTCATTTTTAAAAAACAAAAGTGATGGTACTTTCATTTATTTTTTTCGAGCTCCGGTTCGAAAGATACGGATCTTTTAAAAATAAAATTAAAGGAAAAGTAGGAAAGAGAAGGAAAGAGAAATTTTGGTTACGTGGTTGCTCATGAATAGTGAGGGTAGTTAGGGTATTAAAATAAAGTTAGGTACTATGTGATAATTAGGTAGTTGAGTTGGGTATTAAGTGGCAATTGATCAAACCTTGAGTACTAGATGACAAGAAAATAGTTGAGTAGGTACCTTTGGTTATTAATATATTGTACTTTTTTGTTATTGTTATCGGGAATGAAATTTATATTTCTCCTATAGATCGAGTTACCATTTTTTTATTAAATTTTGATTCAGACGACCGACCACTGGATTAGAGTTTAACTTTATCTGAGAAAAAAATAATCTTATTTAAATTCTAAAAGTAAAAATAATTGAAAAGTTATAGTTTTAATTTTTGAAGATAATTATATATAAATTTCAAAAAAGTCGAAAAAGAAAGTCAAGTAAGGATTAAAAAAGTGATGTAAAAGACAAGTCAACTCTCCAAGAAATGAACTCCAAGAACAGAGTATCTAAAAAAGTCGTGGCGCATTCTTCGTGATCTCCTCGATCATGAATCCTCAGTCTTCTGAAGAATTCCTCGTTCTTCATCAGGGTTTAAATCAAAATCAATAACAGTTAGGGAAGAGATTCGTAGATTTGTTCTCCCCTGCAGATGATTTTAAATCGTGGAATCCAGAGTTCGTCAAGAAAACAGGGGACCATTTAGCGATTCAATACGGTGCTGAGGTGAAGAAATCTCTCTTTAAGAAATCCAGAACTACATTAATAGGCAAGTTCAGCAATGGTGTGCCAAAAAAACAAAAGCTTGAGTCCTTTCTTTCTATGTTGAAATTCAGGGGAGGGTTTTGTTTTGAGATGTGGGATTCGCATCACATATTTTTTGAGTTTGAATTGAAAGAAGACGTGGCCAAGCTCTGGTCTCGTAATGTCTGGCGTTTTGATGATATTGTTATGAGAGTCTTGAAGTGGACTCAGAATTTCAATAAAAGGATTGAAGATCCTACTGTGCTTTTGTGGGTTCGATTTGAGAATTTGCCGGAATGTCTTTATGATTCTGGGTTGGTTTATGATTTGGCTAGTGTTATAGGTCTTGTGTATAAGGTGGTTGTTCCACAAAAGAATAGGGCATGTTCGAACGCTTGTTATGCGCAGGTGGAGGTTGACGTTTCTCAGATGTTGCAAAGAAAGATGTGGGTTGGATTCGGAAGTAATGATGGTTATTGGATTTCCATCAGTTATAAAAATGTCCCCTCTTATTGTCATGGCTGTTTTCATATTGGCCATGACCAATCTGTTTGTAAGAAAGCCTCAAAGAAAACTGAGGGTCTTGTGGAAAACAACAAGGCTGTGGTTTTGAATGATATGCATGATGAGAAGAAGGAGGAGGTTTCAAAGATGCCGTCTGCCAATACCACGATATCAAGAAACATTGTTCAGGTTTACAGGAGAAAGCTTAAATCCATAGTGAATCAGAAGGAGCCAGAAGTTGGTAATGAAAGTAGTAAGAATGAAGAAACTGTGAATAGCAACATGGCTCAAGAGGATAATGTTCATGCTGTTTGTAATATGGTTCACGATGGAAATAATGATGTTCAAGAGGATAACGTGCAAGTGAATAATGTTCAAGTGGATAATGTTCAGTGTGATAATGCTTCAGTTCAGGATGTTTCTCAAGAAAAGGGAAAGGAGGTTATTGATGCTTTGAACAGAATTGATGATCAGTATAGTAGTTCTCCTGACCCTCAGGTTGGTAGTTGTTCCCCATCTCCAAGCTTATTTCCGCAGCATAGTTTTAGTGAAATCATTTCTTCCAAGTTGAATGCTGCAAAAAAAGAAAAGGTCCAAAGATAAGCTAATCATCAAGTCTCTTAGTTCTAGAGGCAAAGTTCGTAAATCTTACTCTGATAATGATCAGAGTAATTAGCTGGAATGCTAGAAGTGTGAATAACAATCACACCTTGAGAAGACTCAAGTCTATGATCAATGTTGAATGTGTGAAGGTTCTTTTCATTCAGGAGCCAATGGCTAAAGGTGAAAAGATCAAATTGGTTGCTGAGGTGTTGGGTTTTACTAACTATGCTGCTAATGTTTCTGATAAAGTGTGGGCTTTTTGGGCTGGTTACATTAATATCAGGATTATCCTTAATATGGATCAGTGTTTACATTTGGAGATGGATGTCCCTGGTACTACTGAGATGGTTTACATTACTGTTGTCTATGCTAAGTGCAATCGTCTTCTTAGGATGGATTTATGGAATTGTCTGGAGTCTGTTTGTGTTTCTGATAAGCCATGGATGTGTGTTGGAGATTTCAACACTATTTCCACTTATGATGAGCAGTTGGGCTGTTCTTCTTCTTGCCATGTTAGTATAGACAATTTTAATGACTTTATAAGAGGTTGCAACTTGAGTGATGCTGGTTATTGCGGTTCAAGATATACTTGGTCTAGGAGTAATAAGTGGAGACGGCTTGATCGTGCTTTGCTTAATGATAAATGGCTGTCTGCATTTGCTGATACACAGGTTCTTCACATGGTCAGAACTTGTTCTGACCATGCCCCTTTGCTCATCAATATGAATATGGTTAATGCTGCTGAAAATGTTTACAGGAAAAAGAATTTTCGATTTCTTAATTTTTGGTGTAATGATGATTCGTTTCTTAGTGTTATTGAGCAGGACTGGAGCCAGCCTATGGATGCTCATCCTAGTAACATCTTTTGATACAAGATCAGAAGGCTTAAGGGCTGCCTTAAGCCTTGGAGCAAGACTAAGTATGGTAATGTCTTTGACAGTGTCAAAGATGCTGAGAGTAAGGTGAAAGCTTTGGAAATTGCTCATTACACTAATAATACTAATCAGTCTGCTGCAGATTTGGCTTTGGCCAATGGCTTATATCTTAAGGCTCTTAGGAATGAGGCCTCATTTCTCAAGCAAAAGTGTTATAATAGTTGGCTCCAGGAGGGTGATGGTAATTCTAAACTCTTTTATAATTACATTGCTAAGAAAAAAAGGAAAAATGAGATAAAAAGTGTAAAAGATGGGGATGTATGGATCAATGATAGAAAGGAGATAGGGGTTTATGCTGCTTCTTTCTTTAAAAATACTCTAACTTCTTATCCTTATAAAAGTTCTGATGAGGAGAGCAGGTTACTGGACTGTAAGAATTTTGAGTGCATCCCTGCTTTGGTTTCTGCTGAGGACAACAACATGCTTCTCAAGGATGTTACTGAGGATGAAATCTGGCTAATTATAGGCAACATGAAAAAGGATAGTTCTCCGGGTATTGATGGCTTTAATCTTGTTTTCTTTAAGCATTGTTGGCATGTAATTAAAACTGATCTGTGTTGTGCTTTTAACTCTTATGTCCATGGTAACTTTATTCCCTCTGGCCTCTTTGCCACAGGCATATGCCTGATTCCCAAGGTTCCTAATCCTACTTGGTGGACTAGTTACAAGCCTATAGGGCTGTGTACTTTTATTAATAGGATTTTCTCTGCCCTTATTAATCATAGACTTTCTGTTGTCTTGCCTAAGATTGTATCTAATTATCAGTCTGCTTTTATTAAGAACAGACTTATTCAGGATAATATTCTGCTTGCCAAAGAGATTCTTTATGATATTAATAAGAAGCCCAAGCATGGTAATACTGTTGTTCAGTTAGATATGTCGAAGGCTTTCGACAGAATTTCGCATTCCTTTATCCTTAAGGTGTTAAGTTCTTTTGGTTTTGGTACTAAGATAGTTGATCTTATTAAGAGATTGATCTCAGATGTTCATGTCTCTATTCTTATTAATGGTGAAACTGTTGATTATTTCAAAATGAATAGAGGTTTAAGGCAAGGAGATCCTTTATCTCCTTGCCTGTTTATTCTTGGTGAAGAGCTTCTTTCTAGGGGTTTGAGTAGTCTGTTTATTGCCAACCCTTCAATGTGTTTTGCTTCTAGATGTTCTTTTCCTGTTCCTGTTATTATGTTTGCAGATGATATTCTTATATTTACAAACAATTCTTCTAACTCTCTTGATATTCTTAGTGAATTTCTTGACTGGTATCAGAGTTTATCAGGGCAAGCTATTAACAAAACTAAAACTAAGCTAATTGTTTCTACTAAGTCTAATCCTGCTAAGGTGCATAGCCTCAAATTGCAAACTGGATTCGAGGTGGATTTTGTCCCTTTTCATCACCTGGGGGTTACCATATCAAACAACAATAAGGCTCTTAATTATAAGCACATCCTGAACAAGATCAGTGATCGCATTACTGATTAGGAAAGCAAGGTTCTGTCCTATGGAGCCAGGTTATCTCTCATCTGTAATGTCATTTTGCCTATGGTTTTCTATTGGATTCAATGTAGTGAATTGCCTAGAAATGTCATCTGTAAGATTGAGCAGTTGTTGAACAAATTTCTTTGGAGAACAGAGTTTAATCAGAGATCAATTCATTGGTCTTCTTGGTCTGCCATCTGTAAGCCTTTTGGAGAGGGAGGTTTAAATGTCAGGTGTTTGCTTGACATTCAGAACTCCTTCTCTTACAAACTTTGGTTCAGGTTTAGGCAAAATAGCTGCCTGTGGTCTAATGTCATGAATGACATCTATTGCAAAAGATCTCACCCTCTTTATGCCTGCATTAAGGGTTCATTAGTTTGGAGAAGGCTCTGTGGTATTAGACACCAGGCTGACAGGAATGTCTCTTGGGTTCTTGGTAGAGGTAGAGTTGATTTTTGGAAGGACTCTTGGCACAACTTGCCTGCTTTTGCTTCTGAGCTTAATATATATTGGTATCTTGATGTGAATGTTAATGTTTTTTGGCAAAACAATTCTTGGTGTTTGAATGAGGTGCAGGAGATCATTGGACCTGACAGATTGGCTACGATCAACATGCTCCATATAACTGACAGAGATGATGCTATCAGTTGGAGGCTCTCTGATAATGGGGAGTTCAACTTTAAGAAAACCTGGGAAAGCTTAAGAGCTAAGCATAACTCCTCTCATCTTTTTAAGGCTATCTGGAACTCAAAAATACCTAGGAAATTTTCTTTTATGACATGGAAACTGCTTCACAATTTTATTCCCCTTGATAGTGTTATGATGAGAATGCATGTGTGTCTTGCTTCTAAGTGTGTGTTTTGTGACAATTGTGAGGATAAAGATCATGTCTTTGTTAATTGCATGTTTGCTTGGCAGATTTGGAACTGGTTTTCAACTACTTTCAAAGTTAAAATCAGTCGGTCTATGGTCTTGTCTCATGTTCTTAGGTGCTGGTTTTGGCTTTCTAGAACCAAATTTCATGTTACTCATCTTGTGCCACAAGTGATTTGCTGGGTTGTGTGGAAGGCTAGAAATGCTTACAAGCATAAGGGGATCTTATTAAGTGTTTCTTGGGCCATTGACTATACTATTAATGTTGTTAGAAATGCTGATATTAATGGTTATCTTAGTTACAAGCATTGGTCTAGTGTTAGAGAGGCTGGTGTGAGCTTGGGCTGTGGTTCTAGTGTCAAAAGAAGTGTGCCTCAATACCTTAGATGGATTCCTCCTATTCAGCCTCGTGTGAAATTGAATGTTGATGCTTCCTGTGCTAGCAATGGTGAGGCTGCATCGGGACTGATTTTCAGGAACAGTGATGGTGATATTTTGCAAGCTTTTGGTTATTTGTTAGGTAAAATGTCTCCTCTTCAAGCTCAAACTGTTGATATGTTTCAAGGTCTCTCTGCTTGTCACATGAATAACTGGTTATCCATAGACGTAGAGTCTGATTCTCTTATTCTTATTAATCAGCTTGCTAGTAATGCCTCTTCTGTGTTTGAGGATCTTAATCTCTCTTTATGTCGTAATCTTATGGATGGAAACATGTGTTTTCAGCACATTTCAAGGGTCCAGAATCAAGCAGCCGATTGGCTGGCCAAATGGACCCTGAAATGCAAGCAAAAACAAAGTTTTCAGCATCATAATGCTCCTTCCGATTTGATTGCTCTTGTTTTTCTTGAAAGTTTGAACTTAGGCTATATTGTCTAGTAAGTATGGATGCTGCTGTAGTTTGTCTTGTTTTTGCAGGATTGGTGCTGTGGTGTTGATGCTGTGTGCTTGACAATGCGCAGAGCTCAATGGTGTGATGATGGGTTGGCTGGAAATCAATGTGTTCGATGATGTATTATGGAGGATGGAGGGTCATTGATGCTGTGATGCTGTGTGATAAGGCTGGAGTGTGCATTGTATCTGTTACTTTGGAGTTATGACTTGGGAGCTGTCCTTTGGGTGCTGTCCCTTGGGCTTTCTTACTCAATTTTGATTTCTTTGTTTTGGCGGAAAGTTTTGGCGCCAATTTTTGTATTTCGGTTATTTTGGGCCTATTATCATTGGTCCTCTTATTTGTAAAACATTTCAGTTCATTAATAAAGTCTGGTTTTTCGATTATATATATTTTTTAATTCAAACCTCTATTGCATAAATGGAAAACTGCAAGCCCTTAATAGGCAATTATACAAAGTTTTAAATCTGAAAAGCGCCCATATAGACAACAATCACTCAACCAGGACAAAACCCTAAAAACAACAAACAGACCTTAACAAAACTAATCAACCAGCCTCAAATACCCAACATTCATCTTCTCCAAATAGACAATAGCCTTCAACTTAGCAGGAGCATTATTCTTTACAAAATCCATATCCTGATGATTCTTGAGCACTTCTTTAGCAACCCAATCGGCCCCTAAATTCTGTTCCCTGAAAACATGACCAACCACCATTTCTCCTTTGATAGCTTTCCTACAACAGTTGAGCAACAACTCTAAAAACCAAGGGCTGCTACCATGTTGAATCAACTTAACCAAAACCATAGAATCAATCTCAATATCAACTCTTTTGAGCCCAAGATCTCCACACAATTTCAAACCATCCAGAAGGGCTCTACACTCTGCAATCAGAGGAGAACCCTTCCCATACAACCTTCCACAACCGGCAACAATATCGCCATTGGAATCACGAATAAGAGCAGCACCACCAGTTTCACCATTAAAGGTACACGAACCATCCACATTTAACTTGAATCTACCATGTTTAGGGCTTTTCCACCTCAGAAAAAGAGGTTTGATTATGTCTTTCAAATGGCTAACACAGCCAATGTCAGACGCTTGCTTGCTGAAATTTCTCCAGTGTTTTCTTCTCAATGTTCTACTGTAATCTAGACTTGACAAGATTAGAAGAACATGATTGATAATAGAACCAGATGAGGTAATCACATTGCTTATCTTTCTTTTATTTCTGGCAGCCCATATAGACCACATTATGATTGCAGGCAAAATACTAAAAATGTCGCATTTGTTACCAGCCCAGTACCACTTCATCACTAAGTGTGAAACAGTCATATAGTTTTGAATACGAACCTTGAAAATGTCGCTGAAGTACTGCCAAGCACCCCACGCAGACTGACATTGCACGAACACATGATTTGTAGACTCAGCATTGTCACAATATACACATTTAGATGCTAACATAAAACCCCTCCTTTGCATTACACTTTCAGTGGCTATCCAATTGTGTAACACTCTCCATAAGAGAAATGAACATTTTCTCGGAGTCACAGCATTCCATGTTTTGTTATAAAGACTGGAGACATTACCTTTGTCTCTAATATGATTAATGGTGTCTTTAACATTGAACCTTCCATCCATAGACAAAGACCACAGCAACATATCATCAGTGTTATTCAACCTGACTTCAAGAATTTTATTTATCTCAGTAGTGGAGACCATAGTCTTTAGTCTTTCAATGTCCCATGTGTTACCCAACCATAAGTCTTTTACCTGAATGTTACCAGTATCCATCAAAAACCTTCTATCTCTATCTCCAGTAATAACAATAAAAGGCTTTTTGGAACACCAATTGTCATACCAGAAATTCATATTGCCCTGACCAGGTTTCCAAAACATATATTCTTCAGTTACCTCTCTAGCACTTAGAATACGGGACCAGACTTTAGACCTTTTCTGTGTAGCAATAGCCAGCAAAGGATGGACATTATCAAAGCAATAAGTAGACTTCATTAATTTGGCCCATAAAGACTGTTGAGTCCTGAACTCAAACCACAATTTCATTACATAAACTTGATTCAAGTCCTTAAAGTGTCTGAGATTCAGGCCACCTTCACAATATGGCTTGCAGAGTTTGTCCCAACGAGCCCAGCTAATTGAATTCTTATCTTCTTTTGTCCCCCACAGGAATTTGGTGAATAAAACTTCCAGTCTGTGAACAATAGCCATAGGAAGAGAAGAATGCTGCAGGAAGTAGTTAGGAAAGACAGTCAAAACAGCTTGAATCAATTGAAGACGACCAGCAAAGGATAAGTGGAGTTTGTCCCATTCCAAGATCTTCTTTCTAACATTGTCAATTATACTTACATAGTTTGAAACTCTTGTATTAATAGCAATAACAGTGCCCAGATATTTGAATGGTAAATGAGTATGATTAAAATTCCAGATAGCTTCAATAGCAGCCACCTTCTGAACACTCATTTTGGTAGAAACAATAAGTCTAGACTTAGACATGTTAATCTCCTGACCTGAAACCAACTGGTAATGGTCCAACACAGCTTTAAAAGCCTCCATAGCTTGAGTACTACCATTAGTAAACAGCATGAAATCATCAGCAAATGCTGAACATGCTATATTCATATTGCTTCTTCTTTTATATCTACAACATTGACTATTGTTTGAAGTAAAAGTCACACTACGAATCAAATATTCCTCCGCCAATATGAACAGACTTGGGGAGAGGGGGTCCCCTTGTCTTAAGCCTTGAGAATTTGCAAAATAGCCAGCCATCTCCCCATTAACCAAAACAGAAGAGTGGATATTACTGATGCAACTATTAACCAGATTAATAACCTCATTGCTAAAGCCAAACCTTCTAAGAATCTTAAACAAGAAATCATGCCTGAGCTTGTCAAACGCCTTTGACATATCAGTTTTAACAATGACATTTCCAACCTTTTTATTGTTATTAATATCCATGGCCATCTCTTGCACAAGGAGGATAGAGTGCTGAATAGAACGACCTTTCACAAAACCCCCTTGCACATCAGAAACCAACTTAGGCAAGATTTAAGAGAGCCTATTATTAATAATCCTTCCTAATATCCTAGAGAAAACAGAGGTTAGACTAATAGGCCTAAAGTCTTTCCACCTGTTAGGATTCTCTAGTTTAGGAATTAAACAAATCATTGTAGCTTTAACTCCCTTAGGCAAATTATAACCACGAAAGAAGGCTTTAACAGCATCACACAAATCAGACCCCACAATATCCCAGCAAAATTTATAGAACTCACCATTGTATCCATCTGGCCCAGCTGCAGATTCAGAGCTTAAACCATTCACAACTCTGTGAATTTCATCTTCATCAGGCACCATAATCAGAGATCTATTGTCATCATCATTGACAAGTAAAGGGATTACATCATTCAAAGGCTGATCATTCAAAACGTTTAAATCATTAGTTAACAAACCCTTAAAATACTCAACAGCAGATGAACTAATGCTGTCCTTATCAGAAAGCCATCTATCTCCAACCTTAATTCTTTCAACTCTGTTCCTCTTTTGCCTTTTCTTAACAAACCCATGGTAAGTTGCAGTATTTCTATCAGCATCTTTCAACCAGGCAGCATGAGCTTTCTGTCTCCAGTAAATTTCTTCTCTATCAAGTAACAGAAGGTGATGTTTCTTAGCCTTAACTAACAAATCAACATCAACCTCAGAAGATTCATCTTGAAGAGCAGTCTCCATATTGATGATAGTCTGCTCAGCTTGCTTAATGGCATCAAACAAGTTTCCAAATACATTTCTATTCCAAGTCCTCAAAACTGACTTCAACCTTTGTTGTTTCAACCAAAACAGCATAATAGGGTTTCTCACCTCTTCATTAAACACACTAGCCCAACTATCCTTAACAATCTTTAAAAAGCCATCATGAGTTGTCCACATGTTAAGAAATTTAAAAGAAGTTTTAGACCTTTCCACTTTAGAAGAGATCTTAATAAGCATAGGACAATGGTCAGAGCAATTGCGAGCAAGATGAGTCACCGTGGTATAATCAAAGTACTCCAACCAAGCATTATTATACAGGACACGATCCAATCTTCTCCACTTCTGACCATTCGACCAGGTGAAAGCAGAGCCACTAAAACCAGCATCCAACAAAGCACAATCCATAATACAGCTATTAAAATCATCCATAGCACGAAGATTAATAGTAGAACAACACATTTGTTCTTGAATGTTGGAGATGACATTGAAGTCACCACATAAAAGCCACTCATTCTGCACCTCCAAACCTCTAATGGTATCCCACAGCACAAGCCTCTGATCTTTATTACATTTAGCATAAATTACAGACACCTCAAACACTTTATTTAAGACAGGATGCCCAACCTTTAAGTGGACCAACTGCTCAGTATCCAACACCACACTTACCTTGAAATCCTGATGCCAAAGCACCCACACTTTGTTATTCACATTCCCAAAAAAACCATTGAACATTAACTTCCTAGCCAACAAACTCAACTTATCAGAATTAACTAATGGCTCTTGAATAGCCACAAACGAAACTTTTTCAGAATGAACCATAGACTTTAATCTCTTCACAGTATCTTTGTTTGCAAGACCTCTTGCATTCCAATTTAGCATAGCAATAGTCATTAATCAATACCAGATTTGTGACTCCTCTTCAACTTCATGACTTTAGAAGACACATGACCCTTTGTAGACAATAACTTGGGAATCTTCTTCATCTTTCTAGTCTCCTGTTTAATTATTCCATCTTTCTTCACAGGAGAGACAGGAAGACTGCCCTCATGCTTAGGTGAATCATGTATCTCCTCACTAAGAACTTCAAACGCATTCTTTTTCTCCAACATCTTCAAAGCCTCAATAATTTCTTCCTCCTCCACATGCTCTAAAGACTCACCTTTATCATCCACAGAAACCATTTCATGAGCAGAGCTACTAACTTCCACTTCCTTTTGAACATCTTTCTCATTTTCTTGATTAATAACAACAGATTTTAACCAACGGTTTTTATTTCTAGAGACAGTCTCTTCTTTATCTTCCTTATCCTTAACAACCTCATCCCTTTTACCAATAAGCTCATTACCAGGATACTGAGAACAAGACTGTTGATCAGGGACCCCAGAACTCTCAAGACAATCATTATTCTGTCCAACTTCCATAACACCATCTTCCACCCTCAAAATTTTTTTACACTTTTCTTTATCATGCCCAATGTGATTACATATTGTACAATAAAGAGGAACTCTATCATACACCAAATCAATCGAGTAACAGTCTTCTTCTCCAAATTTCAATTGAACTTTCTGAATTAGGGGCTTCGAAATATCAACTTCCACCCATATCTTACAGCAATTCTGTCTCGCTCTATTCATTGAAGGTACCCAAATTTTTAGAGGCGTTCCCAGAACCTTAGCAACTTCACTAATAGTTGCATAATTAAACAGGAATTCTGGGATATTAGGGAGAGAAACCCAAATCGGAGTATAAGGACATTCTAGGCTTGGATCAAAACCCGGTGTCCACTTCAACAACCTCATAGTCTTATTCCCCAAAACCCAGATGTTTCTTGACCACAATCTTTTAAAATCCTCAATATCAGTAAACTCCACAAACACATGACGATAATCCCAGACCGAGAGACTAAATTTTCCAACAAAGTTGAATTTCAACAGAAACTTACGGAGCTGTTCCAATGAAGGCTTACCAGAAGAGAATTTCGCTATTAGAGTATGCATTGAAACCTTTAACAATTGTTCTTTATCAGCAGCATTAAACTTTATAACCGGAATCTTATCAGAAATCGTGACAGATACATTTGTATGAGCAAATTCTGTTCTTGAAGTTTTTAACAAATTTGCATAAGACTTCCTTTGAGATAACTCCTCTTTATCTTTTAACAATTCTTCATAAATGGGGTTCGAAACCATATTACAATCTTCAACACCAGAATTCAAGAATTCATTCTTCTTGATCCTCTGTTCTTCGAAGTTTGGCTTTTTCCTCAGCAAAGGAAATTCATCTGCCATTACTTTCTCCATGATGATTGAAATCAGAAAACTAATTACAGAGATAGCCCAAGAACAGACTCAATCAATTCAAAAAAGGATGAAAAGAATGAATGAAAAGATAAAACTCTGTTCTTTCACAAGAACAGAGCATTTTTCTAAAGTCACGCATCAAAAGTAACAATTAACCAACTGAGCTATTCCAGCTTCGCTCATAAATTTCGATTATATATAAATTTCAAATCTAAATTTATATACCGTTATTTAAGAAAAGAATAATTTTGAAATTATAAAATATAAATGATTTAAATATACTACTATTTTAAATTAAAAAAATATAACTGTTTTAAAAAAAAAACAAAAATGATTTGAAAAAATATTGTTTTAAATTTAAAAAACAATGCTTTCTATAATTTAAGAATAAAATATCTTCAACCCTAACTCTATCTTTCTTCTCAAGAGGGCCGTATCAATTCGCTTCAACAAACCAACCAATGGCGAGGAAGGTAAATCACTTACCTTTCGATATTATACATCAGATCTTACACCGATTACCTGTCAAATCTCTTTTGCGTTTCCGATATGTATCTAATCTCTATCGCCGAACGATCGACGATCCAGATTTCGTGAAAACTCATCACAAAAACGGTATGCGTTCTACTCTCTTGTTTGTTCATAAAGACGACAATATGTTTCAATTAGAAGAAGATGAGAACGAAATCCTGAGACCAATGACTGCGTCTTCACTCATCTTGGACGAAGGAGCTCGATTCGTTTGTTCCGCCCAAGGCTTTTTTCTTTTTTTCAGCGATCAAGATTGCAAAATCTATTTGTGTAACCCCTCGAGACGAGAATGTTTAGTTTTGCCAGCTCCTAAGAATGCAGGTATCAAATTTGGGTTAGGGTTAGGGTTTAATAGCAGCATGGATGAGTACAAAATTGTTTATATAGATAAGAAGAACATTCATCGCTACACATCGAAAACAAAGTCATGGAAAACTATAGGGAGTAGGCCTAGTGAAATTTGTAGCTTTAAAAGTTTCAGTAATAGGTCTGTGTTTGCTGATGGATCGATTCATTGGATTTGCAAATTTAAAGACTCTTATCGATATAATATACTTTCGTTTGATGTTGAGACCGAGGAGCTTTCCGCTGCTGCGAAACTTGATTCTAGTGGTTATTGCACGGTCTTGATTGAGCTTGGTGGTAATCTAGCTGTGGGGCTATGGTGGGAGATTTTGGGGATTGCACCTTTGACGAATGTTTGGATACTCATAGAAGGTAAATGGAAGAGAATGGAGGCGATGAAGGTGGATGATCATTGCAAAACACCCCAAGTTCTTGGATCTACTTATAGATCATATTACTATGTGAACGACGAAGGAGTAAAGTGGACGTGTTCAAGAAAATTGAGCGACAAAGGATTACAGTGGACTTATCCGAAGAAACCTTACGTTCACTGGACTCCAGGGATCGATAGGTTTATCCCGGAAATTCATAGGTGCAAAGCAACTCTGGTTTCTCTCAAGAACTTTTAACGGTACAGGTTGCAGAGATAATCAACAGAAGGGCATGAATAGCGTCGTGAGGTGTCTCGCCACAGGTATGAGGCGTCGCATCGATGCTTGCCTTGTTGATCGCCTTGTCACGAGTTGAAGCGTTGCACCCTCTCTTTAGCGCCATAGGGATGCGAATAAAAACATTTGATTTTATGTGTAAATTTTAGTACTCGGGTTTGGTTTGTTTTTTTTTTAAGCAAAAAGAATAATTGGTAAAGGCAATACAAAAAGGTTCACGAATAGGCCCAAAAACAACTGGGCAGAAAATAAAGAAAGGGAAAGGGCCCAAGAAAAACCCAAACCTAAAAACAAAACCAACCCCCCTTTACAGAAACTTCCCCTAATTCGAAACTCTAGCTTCACTCCAGAGACTCCATCTATCCCTAAGAGGAACAGCAGCCGCCACCAACCCTCAAAGCACCATACTCGGTCACTCGAAAAGCTACCAAAGCAACCAAACCAAACTCCAACTTTTTTGCAACCCGTAGGTCGACAACTCCACAACACAAACAGATCGATGAAGACCCAGGAGTATCGCTGTTTTTTTTGGTATGTATAAATATTCGAACATATATCATCTCTAAGTTAAGTTGCATCAGGATTATTATAGGGTCTAGCTAAGTGTAAACCAGACTAAAATGAATTGAAGAGTTAAAGTCTGCAAAAAAAAAATTAAGAATAAAAAATAAAATCATCTCTTAAATATAAAATTTATAAAATATACTATTGATTAATCTTTTATAATAAGTGTTTTTTATGAAAATAAACTTGTTTAATATATATATATATATTCAAATTTAAAAGATAAACTGTTATATATATTATTAATCAATAATATATCTTATAAATCTTATATTTTTGAGGTGATTTTATTTTTATTTTTATATATTTGAAAAATAATTTAAAATAGTATTATTCAATCGATTTTATTTTTAATATTTTTAACAAAATAGTTTTTTTAGAAAAAAGATTGACACAATTCTTTTACATCACTTATATTTTTAAACTACAAAGATGTAGTTTTTCTAAAATCATTTTTATTTTTAAATTATATATATATATATGGTTAAGTATCATTTATGAAACAAAAACTTTACTATTATCCATGTAAGATTCATATTTTTATTATTCTTCAAGAAAATATTTATTATTAAAGACCCACTAATATTCTAACTACACTTATTCTATAATATAAAAGGTTTTTAGACGACCAGCATCAGTACATTTTTCGATGAATAATGCGCATTTTATAAGGCAATGTATTATTCATCCCATATGACACTTCAAATATGAATCCGGGTGCAAAAGATGAACCCGGGTTAATTTATGCCGCAGCCAAGTGCAGTGTGCCACATGGTACGCTGCAGTCCCTACTATTTTTTTCTTTTTTCTATAAAAATCATTTTATAGAAATATTGGTTAGTCAAAAAAATAAAAAAAGTATATCATTATTTTTTATTTTTCGATATCTACAAGTAGAGACTTGGTTAGTTTGATTTAGACACCGAAAATATTTTGTATTTTCAAAATGATTTTCGGAATATTTTAATAAATTAAAAAATAAAAAAATTATACCATGATTTATATTTTCTCGAGATCTATAAATAGAGACTTGGTTTATTTGATTCGGACAATAATTTATTTTAAGATATTATGATGCGAAAGAGAGAAAAATGGTGGGTATGTTGAAAGATGAAATATGCTCTACTGGGTGGAGTTAGAATTTTTGAAGAATTATTCGAGAATTATGCTGAGATGGCGCTGATGTGGCGCACTTTTAGGAGATCAAAATATCCCCACCGCTGCGGGTGGTCTTAGACCCATTCTTTATTTTTATTTTCTCCAATTTTGTTTCTCTCTCGTGAATAGAACAAATCTGTATTAAGCGATTCTTTCATTTTTTTTTACTCGATTTTTTGTTTGTTTTTTGTTTTCATATGATTTTGATTTGTGTTTTTACTTAATTATGCGAAGATACTCATGTTTTGTGTGTTTGAAACTCGAATTCGAGCTCGAAATCCCTATTTTTTAAGATCTGTTTTCGTTCGATATTGTAGTGTTTCGAGTCAAATTTCTTGTTAGTTTTTGAGTTCGAATTATGGTAATGTAGTTTATTTGTAGCATGTATTAGTGTTCCGTTGATTTTAGTTTTTTATTTTGTGTTTATGAGATTTTAAGTTGCATTGCAGTTTTTGTGTTTTAAGTGAAGGGGATGTGAAACGTTCAATTTCAGTGAGTAAGTATAGATGCGAAACCTGTATGTTTCGTCGTAGATGCAAAACATATTTTGTGATAGATGCGAAACGTTTGTATTTGTATCTACTAATAGTTGTGAAACGTGTAATTCTTCTGTAATGGTAGATGCAAAACACGTATTTGATAGATGCGAAACGCTATTTGTTCTTTAAAAAAAATAAAAGAATTTAATTCAAAACATATCATGAGTGGTACTAGTTTTGTTCGTCTTAAAAAAACAAAACCAACTTATTTCGGATTTTCACAAAGCTTTGTTTTGATAGATGCGAAAACTTTGATTGTTGTAATAGATGCGAAACCTAGATGTGAAACCTTCTTTATTTTAATAGATGCGAAACCTCTTTGTTTTGATAGAAGCGAAACCTAGATGCAAAACCATATAACTATGAAACGTGTGTAAAATATATATTTATTTAGAAAAAATTCAAAACATATCATGAATATACTAATTTTGTTTTTTTTTAAAAACAAATCCAATGGTATTTACACTCTTTTTCCGAATTACGATTTAAATAAAAGATAGGACATTTAAAAGAAAATTAAAAAAATTACTCTATTTTATATAGAAGAATATTTAAAATATAAATTTTTTAAAAAAAATTAAGTATTTAATAGATTTGTTGAACGAGTCTTTATTGGTAAATCTACCGATATCTATTGTCTCATTAAAAGTTATGTTTTTTATTAAAAGTTATGTTTTTTATTAAAAGTTATGTTTTTTTATAACAAATAGATGGTTAATTCTGTCTATATAATAACCCTAAATCTCAATCATTATTACCATAGAAAAATACATTATCCGACGAAAAAGTATACGCTTTAATGTTCACTAACCCGTAACCAAGGCCACCGGTTAGGAAAACGCTTCAAATAAAAGTTCAGAACTGCCTGTAACATTGTTCTACACTTACTAAGCCATGACGCATTATACTTAAGAGCTTAAGTAGTAATTCCGAATATAAAGAAAATAGCAAAATGCTTTATTTAAAACAACACTAAACTTTGTTAATGTTCATGGTTTCACGACTTGGGGTGGGTCAGATGACCTAAGCAGCAACAGTTAAAAACTATACTGTGCCGATTCACCAGTCGGATCCGATACATAAGACGGACTAGTGTCTTCTGGAAAATAAAGAGAGTCATCAATACAAATAATATTCTTTCAGAAAAATATAAAATTATTTTCTGATAAGATTATACGCATCATTAATTATGGCAACCACATTGGAGAAAACTGCAAGTATAATCATCAAAATTGATAAAATTTTGTCCTTCTTTCTTGAAATTCCTTGGGGATCCCTGCAAACCCAGAGTATAAAATCAGTGTACTTTATGAGAAAGGAATGAATATCAACAACATCATATATACATTTTCAAATCTTTTGTAAGTGAGGGTAGGATAAAACTAATTCTTTTGGCAAAACCAGAAGGCAAGTTTTCCTGATCAATGATAGAAGAACTCACCTAAGAGCAATAATTCCAGGGAAGATAAACCCTATGCAAACGCCAGCAGTGGCTCCAGTAAACTGGAAAGCATCCCAAATGCTCGGGATGAAATTAGCAAGCACGAATATAAGAGAAATAAGGCCGGCACTGATTAGTGCAAATCTGCGGTTATCAGAAACCAATGGCAAGGATGATGGGAAAAACAAATCATCCAGATTTTCACGTAAAGGGTGGAAAACTACAGGAAAGACAAGCATGAGGTGGAGAACATAGGTTATACGAACAAAATTGCTGAGTAAAGTACTGTAAGGGATGCCAAGGTCAGTGTCAAAATTGGCAAGAACGTCTTCAAGAGTAGAGTCGCCAAATAGAAGGAATCCAAAGAAGCTAGTGAGAATGTAGATAGTTGTGCTTAGTGTCAGTGAAAGGGATATTACTGGCTTTATCAAAGTAGAGTCCTCAAGCTCGTTGCTTATAGAATGAACTGCAGATAGCAAAAAAATTAAACGTTACACTAAAGATTCAACCTTTTAATGCTATTTTGAGTGATCAAATTTACTTTGTTACATTTTATAAAAAAGAGAAACAAATAATAAATAATATTGAGGATCAATTTAATGATTTCTTAGGGGTCACCATCTCAATATAGTACATGTAGTGTAAGGGTTGTTGGTGTCATCAGTTTCTTGTTTCTTTAGCTTTTCAACAAAAATATTGTTTGGATGCTCTGACTTTTTATAAATTTGAAAGGCTAGTTTTTTGAATTTATAAAATCGAAAAGCCTAAAATCTCGTTAGCTAAATCTCTAGCGTTGTTTTTATTACTTTTCGCTGATTCATTACTACACAAGTTTTTCATAGAGAAACATATTTGTTCAATAAGACTTTGTTCTCATTTTCATCTTATAAGGTTGTTTTTTCACCTTGAAGGTGAGCTTTTTCTACTAGGCACCAAATAATTGGGACTAAAAACTTAAAAACTTTGACTAATAACTTCATTTCCCTTCATATAACCAATCATTTTGGCTTATAAATTGGGTACCAAACAAGCCTGAGGTTTCAGCCCCGTGCTATAAATTTGTACCTCAATTTCGCCTAAAAGTGTCGGATATACTTGTAAGAGACAAAGGGTAGACATACTTTGAAAAGAGCAAATATTCTCCCAATATAGTTTTTCTGGTCAAAATTTTCAAGATCGTAACACAACTAGATAAGATAAAATGGACTGCGGAGAAAAGAGTAGATGACTTACGAATGAAATGACTGACAAATGCAGTAACAAGAACTGGAACTACAGTTGAGAGATTCCAAAGAGAAGTAATGTCAGTGATAATTGGTAGCAATCTTGGCATAGAAACACTTCCATCAACTAATTTAACAATAGCAATCCATGCAGTCACAACTGGGAATAGAACTGCAAGTACTACAGCTAGACCTGAAGTGTAGCTCAACGAATCTGCGGCGTAAACGTCAAACATTAAATCCAAAAAGAAAAAACAACAAGCTCTGAATACTGGTTAGTCTTCTGACTATGATGCGGTTAAATAACTAGTATCCTGTTTGAGAATCATAACACAAATAGTCCCATGAGTTATCAAAGTTACACCCGGTAAATCCTTTACACCTACAGAAATTAGTCACCTCACGAGTCTCCCAGAAGACTCATGGTGATACATTTGATATTCGAGTCACTAGTATCCCAAGACACAATAGTCTAAAAACTATTGACGGTTTTAACCCAACAACAGTTTAATTATTTTCAGTCAGCAAAATTTTAGTAAATTTGAATCAAACTAACCTAGGCGTTTAAAGCATGACAAGGGAGCAAACACAACGAGACTTGTAACGAGAAGAACCATAGTCCTGCTAGTATACCATTGTTCCCCAAACCAGTTTTCTAATAGACCTGCATGATGAGCTCCAGTTGAAGATGTTCCGGACAGTACATCCGCTGGTAATTATTACATAACAAACACAAGATTAATTAGTACGAGCATATCAAAGTGAACTGATTGACAAGAAAATATAGCAAATCCATATCAAGTCCTGTTAAGAATAATTGTTCATCTAACTATTAGGAATTAATAATTGAACTCGTGAATGAAATTTAGATTTGAATTCCCATTAAAAAATAGAGCAGCTACTATTAAAATATCCCATATGACTCTATCTAAAATACATAGAAATGCCTCATCGTATATAGTCCAACAAGCCGCTAGCTTTCTACGATCCTGCTTTTACCCCATGTAATTTTAGGTGGATCCAAACGCAAGTCAGTCTGGATCATATATTCTTTGACCAAAGCAATGGTTGCACCTAATTCATACCTCTGATTCTCTAGTTATGAATATATATGATATAAAGGGTCAATGTCTATATATTCAGGACACAAATACATGGGTTTAGTTGTGGGTCATGTTTTCGTTTACCTAACCTGAAACAAGCCAATACAAACCCACCCAGACTCGAATTGACAACCCTAATCTCAATTCATCACCAATATTAGAATTCGATTACTTAAGTAGTTTGAAGAACATATACAAAATAAGTTAACAACATGAAATAAATCATTCAGATTTTAAACATAAATCCAGTATTCCTAAGATAAAACCCACAAAATAATTTGAGCAAAACAATAAGTAAATAATTACAGCTACTCGAATCAATGCCGACTCAAAATCTGGTGGATACAAACTACATAAATATTGAGAGCATAACTTGTGCATATAAATGCATGCGAAATATATACTGAAATTACCGATGATAATCATGTAAACAACAAGAAGGCCAACATTGTTAATCACAACAGAGCACTGAAAAGTTCGTTTTCCAGAAACCCCAAACGCATCCATCATTACATCTCCGTACGATTCTGCCCTCGCCGCCGTACTATACCTCAACACCATTTCCATCGAGTATTTAACCAGAACCGCGACGACGATGATTATCGTCATCCCCGGTACGAGGCCTAACACTTTCATAGCTGCCGGTAGAGCCATGATACCTGCTCCGATCGTCGTCGTCGATAGATTGAGCACTGCTCCGGTGAAAGAAGCTGTTGGTTTTTGTTCCCGATCATCGTCTCCGTCGTGCCTATGAGGGAGGAGTGGTGATTGACTCATTGAAATCTTTAAAAATTATTATAAAAAACGAATTGGAAGTTGGAAATTGGTTTTGGTACTGTAGAAGCTCGAATTTAGGCGCAAAATGATTTGATCCGAGTATGTTGTTCTAGATGATTCCACAGGTTATATAAGCGACAAGCCTCCAAGTAGGCTCTTATCTTAAACTATTTTTTTGTTTTTAATTAATAAATAAATAATTAGGAAATGTTTATTTTGTCATGTCTGAGAGGCACTACCTTTTATTAAATTTAAATTTGTGGTTTTTCTTATGTAAGTACTTTTATTTGTTATTTCTTTTCAAATATATTTGTGTATCTTTTAATATTTTTATTTATATGATCATGTCTTAAATGTACATGTTTTTACATTAGCATTCATAATAGTTAATTAGTCCTTATTGTAAGTTTTTTTTAATTAAACTAAAAATTTATTACGAAAGGGCCTAAATGAAACAAGGCTAAAAGTTTTGGTAGAAGAGAAATTTGACCAAATTACATATTTGAACAATTTTTAGAAGAGTCAAAGTTTTTCTAGAGAATATTTCATAGGCTGATCCAATTTTATCAGGCTTGAAAGAAGATTCTCACGGAGCCCAACAAACTGAACACTATATTAAATGAGAGAAACACACTGAAAGAGTATTTACAGCAGATGATTCTCCGAATGGACAGAGCCTGGAACAAAGCTAATGATTCCTTAAAGCAGAAAAGGTGCGGCTGGCCTGAAAGAAATCTATGAATAGCTTGCAACAAAGCAGGAGATGGCGTCAAGATAGATGAGCTAGATAGAGATCAAATCCTAGAGGAACATTTAAAGCACATGAATGGTGGCTTCTGTCAAGCGGAGCTTGCTACTAGAGAGTTAGTAGATGATAGAATTGTGTATTAATCAATCCTCAATGTTTTTTTTCATCAAATGAAACTTTATTATTAACTAATTGTAAATTACAAAATCAAGGGATCTAAAGTTAATTTTCCCAAAGTTCAAAACGAAAAATGAAATTGGAGCCCATCTTTCCCTCTGAAACCAATGTAATAACAATTTGAAAATGAAGACAACAACATTCTTCATTCTTCACCAGCAAATCTCAAAGAGCCATCAAAGATATCAAGCATCATCTTTATGCAGCAACTCTTCTTCAACAAACAACTTGATTCTTCATTTTTTAGAGCTTTCAAGTAAAGTAATAGCCTTTAAAAGATTAGGTGCATGAACATCAGAAAACTGAATTTTCATTTTGCATTTCAGGGCCCATTTGTCCAGCCAATCGGCTGCCTTATTTTGGATCCTTAAAATTTTGGATATGTTCATGTTAAAAGAAATAAGCTTTCGACAACAATGAAGAGTTTTATTTAAGTAGGAAGGATATTTGCCAATAGCCAGCATGTTAACTAGAACCTGAGAGTCTCTTTCAATCTCTACCTTGGTCCAGTTGTTATTTTTGCATATTAATAACCCATCAAGTAGAGCCCTCGATTCAGCCATTAAAGGAGTTAGTTTACCATACAAATTTGTAGCTCCTAGAACTATGTTACCTTGGTGGTCTCTGATGATAATTCCTCCTCCTGATTCACCATTTCTCTGACATGAAGCATCAATGTTGAGTTTCAGGTAGTTAGGTTTAGGGTGAATCCATTGGTGGTAAGTAATCTTTTGAGTTGCAGTGCTTTTACAATTCAAGTCTCTCGCTATGTTAAGGTCATTGCTCCAGTGTTTGGACCTGAGGCAGTTAGAACTATCCAAAGTAGTGATAATATTATTTATGTATATGATAGACGACTCCGTGTATAAGGCTTGCTGTTGATTTTGCATCATTCATGTATTTCCAAGCTGTCCAAAGGATGATAATAAGAATAATAGTTCTGATATGAACCTTAGCATTAGTGGACCAAAACCAGACTTTAAGCATATGATCTATAGTCATAAATTTTTTAATTGTAATGTTGAAAGAGTTAGCATAATGGTACCAAAAGCTCCAGGCTAGATCACATTCAATAAACAGATGCTTAGGGCTTTCAGTGTTGCTACAACACTGACATTTAGATGCATTACTGAAATATTTCTTTTGCAATATAGTATCAACTGGTATGAAATTATGTAAGAGTTTCCAAGAAAGAAAATAAAAAATTTTAGGGATAACAGAATTCCACATTTTACGATAGATATTGGATCTGTTATGTTTAGTTATTAGTTGGTTCCACGTGTACTTTGTGCTGAATTTAGTATCCTTTGCGAGTTTCCGAATGATGGTGTCCCCCTGGCTATGGTTGATCGAAAGCTTTTTGATATAATCAATATTATCTTCCTTGAGAAACATTTTGAGCTTGTTATAGTCCCAGCCCATATCTTTCCAATACTCCTTAATAAGTTATTATCTATAATCTCTATTATCACAGTTATCATTAAGAGAGATAAGAGGAGGATCCCCATACCGGTTTTCAAGCTAGAATTCCATGTTCGTTGTGCCTAATTTCCAGGAAATGTTTAGTTCAGTAAGGTGCTTGGTTTTAGTGATCCTTCTCCAAATGCTAGAACCTAGTTTAGTATAGGTAGCCTGCAAATGATGAAGATTGTTGCAGTAGGTCTTATGCATCTGGTTGGACCAAAAGCTTTAATTTTTTCTAAAATTGAGCCATATTTTACAAGAATATGAATGTTGGAGGTCACTAATACTGCGCATATTTAACCCTCATTCTTCAAAAGGTTTGCAAATAGCTTTCCAAGTAGTACATCGATTCTTTTTTTAGTTGAGGAGGAGCCCCATAAGAATTTGTTGAAGATGTTTTCAATTCTCTGCATGATAGCCTTAGGAATGGTAGAGTTTTGGGTCTAGTAGTTGGGGATAGACATCAGAAAAGAAGGTAAGCCTTCCCGCAAAAGAAAGATTCTTGTAATCCCAGTATCGGACTCTATTGTTGATTTTGTTGATTAGATTGATGAAGTTTTTGCATTTGTTGTTGTTGCTTATAGTAATCCCCAAGTAATCAGTTGGCAGAGAGCTAGAGCTAAAGCCTGAAAGGTTAGTAATAGTTTCAATTCTAAAATTATTGATTTAGAGGAAAGAGTGATCTTAGTTTTGTCTTTGTTTATAGATTGTCCTGAGACATTCTGATACATTTGTAGAAATTTTCCCAAGTTTCTATTATAGAACTCACCAAACTATTTTTGAAAATTAGAATTTCATCAGCAAAGACAAGGCTATGGATCAATATGTTACTTCTAGAATAATAGTGCATATCTCTGTTATTATTGAACATGTTATATAATCCCTTGATGAAGACTTCTTCAGCGAGGATAAAAATACTGTGGGAGAGAGGATCCCCCTGTCTTAAGCCCATGTTAGTTTTGAAAAAATCATAGACACTGCCGTTTATGAGCGTGGATACAAATACAGAGCTTATAAGACTTTTGATTAAGTTAATAAAGATATCAGAGAAACCAAAACATTTAAGGACTTTCATGATAAAATTGTGAGAAAGCTTATCAAAAAAATTCAACACATCTGCTTGTATTAGAATATTATCAGACTTCTTGTTTCTATTAAGTTCATTGGCTAGAAGGATGTGATCACGGATATCATTGTTAGGGACATAGGCCCCTTAGTTTCTAGAGATGACTTTAGGGAGAAGCAAAAGTAACTTGTTGTTGATAATTTTTTACATAATCCCATTGAGAAGACTGCACAAGATTATTAGCATGAAGTCATTCCAAGTTGTACGATTAGATATCTTGGGAATTAAGCAGACACCTATAGCAAGGACTCTTTTTGGGATTTTTTTACCTTGAATGAAGTTTGTCATTGCAAGTCATAGATCTTTTTTATTACATTCTAGCAAGTTTTGTAAAAACAACCGTTGAAACCATCCATACATGCAGCTCTGTAAAAGTTTAAGTTGGTTATAATATAATGGATTTCCTTTTCACTAGGAGCAATCATAAGGCTTATATTGCCAATATCATTGATAGTTTTAGGAATACAGTTGAAGATACTACTAGTCATAGTATTCTCTTCATCTTTCTTGCAGGTGTAAAGAGACTCAGCTTGAAGGTTTTTGAAATACTTAGCAGCATATTTTCCAATGAGAGCTTTTTTTGTAAGAAACTCCTCCCCATATTTGATACTATTGATGGTGTTCTTTTTCTTTTTCTTTTTCACAAAGCTGTGAAATAACTTAGCATTCATGTCACCATTACTCAGCAAGTTAGTATAACATTTGTGATACCAGTAGCTATTATCCATTTTAAGAGCTACAAGAGGGTCATCATTAGCTTTAGAGAGGTTCCATCTTGAGTCAGGATTGTTGTGAATTTGATGAAAGATTTCCATCTTTTTAGCTTTGATTTCAGCATATTGAACTTTAATAAAGATTTTCCCAAAATAAGACTTGTTCCATTTATTTAAACCATGTTTAAGCCTGTTGAGTTTTTTCCATAAAATAAACATGGGATATCCCTCAATCCTTTTGTTCCAGTTGATTTCCACAAAAAGGCAGAAACTCATGATCTTGGGTCCACATATCAAGAAATTTAAAGCTTTTATGAAATATATTTTTATTGTTACTAATAGTGATGCATAGAGGGCTATGATATGAGAAAGTATAGCCACATGCATCACTTTAGTTTCATTAAAATGGTTAGACTAGTTAATATTGACAAGAACTTTATCAAGTCTTTTCCATTTGGAGTTCTTGTTCTAAGTAAATTTGGAGCCATAGTAACCAGCATCCTCAAGCCTGCATTCCCTAATCATGTCATTGAACTCATCAGCACTGTCCATAAAGTAGGTAAGACACCTTATATGTTCATCTGGAGAAAAAATAGCATTGAAATCTCCCATGATAGACCATAGCTTGTTTTCAGAAGTGTCTGAAATGTGTTTCAGGTGTTTCCAAAGCTCCCTCCTGTTATAAGATTGACACTTTGCATATACTGTAGTTAGCAAAAAGTTTAGATTAAGAATTGGTTCAGAGATTTCTAAGTGAATGTGTTGATCATGATTTAAAAAGACGTTTACAGAGAAATATTTTTTACAGTGGCACCAAATCTTATTTGACAAGTTTTCTGTACAAAAATCAAAACCTAGTTTGTTTGAGATTGAAATCATATTTTTAGTTTTAGTCATAGGTTCTTGTATAGCAAGTATAAATATTTTTTCTTTAGAGATAATATAATTGAGCCTTCTGACCGTGGCCTTGTTGTTAATCCCTCTGAGGTTCCAGTTTAAGATATTGATCATCTTGATCTGGACTTAGTTACTTTGTTTGTCCCTGAGAATCTCAGAGATTTTATTGCAATGCTATTCACATCTTTAAATCCTCTGGTATTTTTGAGCTTTCTATTCAGAACCTTTTGAAAATCTGTGTTACATTCGTTTTTGTTACAGGTAGGGGTAACTTGTAAGCTTCCCAACCTTTCAGCTTCTGAGGAAGAATCATAGCTTATGGTTTCATAGTTCATTTGGTGTCCTCTATCTAAGGACCTTATAACATTAATAACTTCATTTTCTTTAGGTGTTTCCATCCCTTCTTCTTGGAAATTTAAGTGTTTTGTGTTATTAGCAGTGTTGTTGTTTGTTATAGAGCCTGCAACTTTGTTTTTGTCAACAATGACAGACTTAAGCTTCAGTGTATTGGATTTTTTCCCTTGTTTACAACAACTATGTTATCTTTCCCTTCTTCCTTGTTAACAGTATCTTCTTTGGCCAAAGTCTTATCAGATGTTTTTCCATGGCCCATGTGATGAAAGTGATCGCTTTATTTAGGAAGATTCGTATAACTTGCATTGAGTCAACATCCTTGATTTTCCCCAAAGCCAATCCAAATATCATGATGGATCTTCCTAGTCAAGTCAAGTTCAACCTAGACTAAACAAGAATTATGGTAAGCTCTATGTTTTTCTAGGATCTTTATTTGTAAAGGATTTTCAATAGTTGTAACTATTGAGAAGATCATCTTTTCATTATACATGAATTCTGGGAGATTTCCAAGTCTGATCAATAGAGGACACACTGGGCATTCATGTTTTGTGTAGAATTGAGGAGTCCATTCGAGTAGCCGCATGTTTAAGTTGTCCAAGTGTCCTACATTTTTCCTCCACACATTGCATAAGTCTTCTTTGCAGTTTAATTCGAGAAGCATGTGACGTGAGTCCCATACACATATATTGCATTGCATCTTTAGCTTCATTTATTGCAGTAAACCTTCTACTATCTGTCTCTTATGAATTCTTTGGCTAAACTTCCCCACAAATGTGTATTTCCTGTGATTTTCTAAAGTTTCTTTGACGTGTTTTGGGAATTAAACTGAAATATGGTTTGATTTGTGATGATATTTCATAGGTAGACATTCACCTTCAATATTTTGATTTTGTAATGTTTCAGCATAAAACTTTCTTGATTGTTGTTGTAAATTTGCAGTTTCTTTTTCTAACTACGATTTGTATTTCGGATCTGAACATGTTAATGCTGGGAAGCCATCCATTGAATATTTTTAGAGAAAATTAGAGAGGAGAAAGAGTAGAAGATGGGATCATTAGAAATGATTGGAGGTTTAGAGAAGAACAGGCCACAAGAAGAAGACTAAGGAAAAAATCTTCAGGAACTTTTCAAGAATGTTGTTCTTGGAGAGCAAAACAGAGCTTGTTTTACGTGTCACATATAAACATAGAAGAAGAAGATCATATAAACTTTAGTTCTTATTGTAATTTGATTTTTAATTGGGAGAACAACCTAAATTTATTTAGCCAAGTTTGTATACTTTAGTTACTATTAAAAAAATGTTTTTTTATTAAGGAGAAAAGTTAAAACTAACTATATTCTCTTTTGTTGAACCAATTTTTTTTTAATTTGTATTTTTCAATTTGTAGTTTGATTTGTTTTTAAATTATTGGTTAAGATGAATAAAACTAGATCCATTGATGATATTATTTTTTTCGTTAGACAAGTAACTCTGGTATTGCATTGTGTTTGTCTTGTCTTACATCTTTTCTTACTTTTCAAAGTCTGTATCTTTTAAAGTGTAGTTCAAAAAATAAAATCCGAACGTACCATTAGATTTTATTTTTTTGCATGCGCGACCTTGGTACATATTTTTTCATAATTTACGCAAAAACTATACTGCTACTTGTTTTTCAGTGACGAAAGTTTTGCCTGCAGTCGCGTATTCTGTGCGAAAATAATTCTTGGTTTTGCACTATTTGTTCAAAAACTGCGGTTATATGTTTCTCATACTAAATCAACTATAGATTAATAATATATGGAAAAAAAAAATTAAACTTGCATATATAATAAAATAAAAAACTTAAAACAAGATAAGATTAACAATAATAGTACATAATACAATAAACCTTATTAGTCGAACTCATAGCATAGGTTAAAATCAACATGTGAGAAATTAGTTATCGCATCTACTTTATCAACTAGGCTTTTCTTCAAATAAGCTATCATATCTCTTGTAATAAAATCGGGAACTTTCAATTGTCATACGTCAAAGGCCTCTTGCCTTACTTCGTACGACAACTCGAACACCCGAAACATTGGTTCAGTTTTTAGTTTGGTTAAAACAATGCTTGGAAACTGACACATATTATTTATCATCAACCCGGATTGAACACTTAAAGCCTTGTCTCAGGCTTAGATTTTGATAAGACCGTGCAACATTTGAACTCTTCAAGTAATCCTAAGAGAACAAAAGGGTTAAACACTTGAAGATTTTAAAAAGAGAAAGTGAATTGTATTTTTAGAGAGAGAAAGTTACAATACTTTGACGGCTGATGAGCAAATGAATCTTTCTTCCTTATATAGGCTTCATGGATTACTCTAGAAGAAATTCTAGGATCGTCTCTTTTTGGAAGCTTTCACTAATTACAATAAATATCTAGATTAAAATGAAAGTTCTATAATATCGTAGAATGTTCATGAGACTTCTCGAATGTTCCAAAAACATGCAAAGTCTTCTGGAATCTTTTGGAATATTACGAAGCTTGTGTTTTCTCCATCAATAAAGAATCTTCTGGAGTCTTCCATAATTCTCTAAGATATTCTAGATCCTTCCAAGGAACCTCGCAATTCGGCCCATTATCCAGGAGGAAATTAGGTGGTCTATGATATTCTCACGCACCAAATCTCGCAATGTCATCGTGGCGTGTGCATGAAACTGGTCAATTGCATCCTTAAATTTCCAGAGGGATTCTTCTTTGTTCAAGTTCATTTTTTCATTTCACCATGTATTATTTGCAAGGTGGTACACCCTTCCTTTGGACAATACGGTCGGCTAATATTTTGTCCACATCTTTGTTGAATGATATGGCTATCATGGCCGGTGCACGGCTAGATTCCGCTCGACTTGCATATTTCTTGTCTTGATGGAATGGCTTCAAGTTGCTTAAAAGGAAGACTGATGAATTTTCAGCTTCAATGGGAGTTTCACTTAGTAAGAGACTTTCCCCACCTTGTCTAGTATCTTGAATGACCCTTTATACTTGGGCAATAAGCATTTGTGTAGCAGTTGAGTGTACTTGAACTGTTAGGGTATAAGATTGATAAACACCAGATTGTCAGCTTGGAATTCCACGTGTTTTGTTTTTTATATGCCCACTTTTTCATTTTTTGACGTATTTGTCAGTTGGGTGTGTGCTAAGTCCCTTTGTTTCTGCCAATATTTTGCGCTCTTGTATACTCCGGCGTTAAAGGTTATTGCCCAGTAGTGAGTCCTAATGGGGTCCTCCCAGTGGATTCTGAATGTTTTAAGTTGTAGGATAATTGGGCTATGTTGAGTAATTGTGACCAATCTCATTGGTTAGGGCTTCTATTATATTGGATGTATAGCTCCAATAGTGCATTCACTTCCTCTATCTGCCCATCGGATTAAGTGTGGAAGCTAGTTGAAAAGTTGAGTTTGGTACCCATTAGCTTGAAGAAGTCCATCCAAAATTTTCTCGTGAAGCGTGCATCTCGATTGCTCATAATGTTCTTCGAGATCCTCCAATATTTTACCACGTTTCTGAAGAACAATTTGGCTGCCTCGTCGGCCATATATCTTGGTGAGGTTGTTGTACAAGTTATGTACTTTGTGAAACTGTTTACCACAACCATAATCTTTCCAAAACCATCTAACTTGGGCAAACAAATGATAAAATCCATTAAAACACTCTCCACTAGTATCTCCGGGATAGGAAATGGTTCCAAATGTTCGTCTGGTTGTATTTCTTCAATCTTATCTTGTTGGCATACGAGACATGTCTGCACGCATGTCTCTACGTTGTTATGAAATTTTGGCCTAAAGAACTTCTCGTTCACTAGGTTTTAACGTGTGATGAATCCCGAGGTGACCTGCCCATCGTGAGTCATGACATTCCTTGATGACGTCTCTATGTAAATTATCTATTGAGGCACATAGATCATTCTCTCCGAAATAAAGAGTAGGTCATCTTCAACCCATATTATCTTGTCTTTCTTGCTTTGGTGAGCTCCACCATACTTTTCATTTTTGGATTCTTATTCAATCTTTTGTTTATAAGATCCATTAAAGTACTGCTATCTTGTGATACATTCGCAAATTCCTTTATAAGATCCCATCACATTTAAAAGTTGCTTGTCACCATGTTGTCCATCTTTATAAGGAACTTTGATCTGATGAGGTCATGTCTTCATATGCGCAAGAAATGAACCATTTTTGTCATCTCTTTCTCTTGTACGATGTACCTCCATTATGTATCATTTTGTTTACGGATTCAAATGCGATGGATTGCCCTTCTTGCATAAAAAACCCTCATATGGAAAAGTCTAAAGCGTCGGTGTGTACTTCGAATGATAGGGTTGGGTCATGAAATTTCAAAAATAGTTATTCAATCATGGTTTGTTTTAGTTCCTCGAATGTTTCCTCACATTTATCTGGCCACTCCCAAGTTCTTCCTTTCTTCAACAGGTCGGTCAAGAGAGCTGCTTTCCGTGAATATCCTAGGATGAGCCATCGGTATTAGTTCATAAGGCATAGGAAAGATCACAACTCTGATACTTTGGTCAGGTTCATCCATTCTTAGATCGCACGGATCTTGGCTTCTTCCATCATAAATTTCCCGCTGTTGATTTGGCGGCCCGAGAAAAAGACTTCCTCTTGGGAAAATGAGCACTTCTCTTCCTTTACACATAGCGTGTTCTTCTTTAGTGGTTGGAAAACGGTTCGCAAGTGTTCGATAAAGTCGTCCATCATCTTGCTATATATTACTATGCCATCAAGATATACCACAACATACTTCTCCAAGTATGGGTGAAGTATCTTCTTCATTAGCGTACAAAAAAGCGGGAGCATTAGGTAATCTAAAAGTCATGACAAGAAATTCATAAGCCCCTACCTCGTGACGTACACCGTTTTTGGTTCATCTCCCTCCGTGATTACGACTTGATACTAATCTGATCGGAAGTCTAGTTTTGAAAAGTATATCGCACTCCCAAGTTGGTCAAACAAGTCTGCAATGAGCTGTATCAGATGCTTGCTCTTCACGGTTACCTCATTAAGCGTCCGATAGTCGATGCACAACCTCAACGATCCATACTTCTTCTTTTGAAACAATATCGGTGCCTCGTACGATGCCTTTGACGGTTCAATATAACCTGCATCCAATAGTTGCTTCTTCAATTTGGCCTCTAGTGGGAATATTTGGTAGGGTTGTTTCGTGAGAGGCTTAGCACCAGGCTCTAGCTCGAATGCATGATTAATCTTCTTTCATGGTGATAACTTCTTGGGAAGCTCCTCCGGTATTACACCCTTAAACTCTTTAAGAAATTCATTTATCTTCGTCGAAACTTCTTCGATTTGGGTCGTTGGTCCTTCCTCTTTCATGGTTTCTGGGAAAGTGACCTCGACATTTTTTTAAACTTTTGGAGAGTTTTTTATGGATAATATTGTTGTCTTTTTTGTTTCCTTAGTCACCGGCATAAGATGGGCTGATTTCTCCTCGAGTATGCACATAGAGTTAAAAGGTAGCATGGGGATGACCCGTTGTTTGCGCATGAATTCTGATCCTAACACCATAGAAGAATCGCAGAGGGCAAAGAACCATAGACGGTGTGCAACATGAGGTATGAGGCTTATGAATTTATTGTCGTGCCTTTTGGATTAACTAATCCACCCGCTATTTTTTCTATGCTAATGAACAATATACTTCACCCATACTTAGACGAGTTTATTATGGGTTTCTCCTATGTGTACTAAGGTGCATGACATTTTCCAATTCACGTTGACATCAACAAACGTAAGATTTTTGTCCTTGATTTTGGGTTTTTTCTCTTTAGATTGAACACTACTTAGTAATTGGAGCGAGCTCACCATAAAATCACGTTTCTCAAGTGTCTCACGTTCCTTATTGGATTTGATATCCTCCACTACTGCATTAAATTTCCCTTTTTTGAGCAATCATGGATTGTATGATTTCCTCCACATATGAAGCAATTGTAAAGAGGCGTACATTCATCCTTATGCTCGGGAGCTTTGTCTTTCGTTGGAAAATATTTACTGGGGGCTTGCTTGTCTGTATGGTCTCTTCTTCCTCCACATTTGTTACAGTAGTTTCTCAGACTTCTTCCCCTTTCTTCTGAGTTTGCATGGTGGCTTCTAGGACTTCTTTCTTTCTCGTCCGGGTTTGTACTCCTTGAGTTATTTGCTATGTCTTAGAAGTAAAGGTCATTCAACTTCTCGACTTCATTTATTGCTTCAGTAAGCATTCTAACATATCACTTATCTAATTCTTGTTTCACACATGATATTTTGCCGCATAAGAAGTTGAAGATATTTTATTATTCAGATAGATTCTCAGACTTCTTCCTTTTTCGCCTGAGTTTTCATGGTGGCTTCTAGGAATTTTTCCCTTCTTATCCGAGTTTGTACTTCTAGAAGTTCTTCCTTTGTCTTTGAAGTAAAATTCATTCACCTTCTCGGTTTTGGTTAGCGTTTTGACATGTCGTCGATCTAATTATTATTTCACCCATGATCTTTATCTGTATAAGAAGTTGAAGAGATTTTCTTATACAAACAGGTTGGGTATTTTTAATAAAAAGTTTGTATATATTTGGGTATACTCTTTAATTGTACCCATTTTTCAAAGATATTTCAACTTGACTTTTGCTTCGTAAGCCACATTGATATAGTAAAATAATTTCTTAAGATCATTTCTAAAGTTTGACCAAGTAGCGATAGTATCCATACCTTATTGAACTTCTTCACTTTAAAATCTCCACCATGCTAAGATGTTATCTGTGAGAAACACTATTGCTATTTCTATCTTCTTTGGGTCATACGCCATAATGAGGTGTTTGAAGTACCTATCACTACTCCATATGAAGGTATCAACTTCTTTTGCATCTCCCTTCCCATCATAAGGTTTTGGCTTTGGAGCATCTTCTTTTGTGATCTTGCTTGTCCCGCCATTGATTGCAGTCTTTTTACACAAGACCAGTTTGCCACCAAACTCCTCCAATGTTTCTTTGAGAGTTTTTAATTCTTGCTCGTCTTACGACAACCTGGTCATCGTTTGTTTGAGAATTTTCAGCTCTTTTTCAACTGACAACAACTGGGTCACGGCGACCTCTCCTTAATCTAATATTTTGGATTGTAGTTACATCTTAATGGTATCTCCTGTCTTGATTTGATATTTTCCATGGTACCTTCCTACCTCTCAAGAGTCTCATTTGTTAAGTACTCTTCCTCGATGCACATAACAACTTTGATCCTTGATTGCGTATCCTTGGACTTTTCCCTCCTCTTGTTTTGGCCTTCTAAACCTTTCTTCGTAGTGATATGTTGTTTGGATCAGCCATGCTTGAGTCTTGAACAAAGCTCTGATTTAATAAGACTGTCTTACACTTGAACTCTTAAAGTAAGCCGAAAATAAGGAAGTTGTTGGACAATTGGAGCTTTTGGAGAGAGAAAGTTACAATACTTTGACGGATGAGGAACAAATGAAGCTCTCTTTCTTATATAGGCTTCATGGATGATTCCAAAATATATAATAGAATCATCTCTTTATGGAAGCTTCCACTAATTACAATAAATATCTAGATTTAAAGGAAAGTTATATATTAGAAAGAATGTTTACGAGGCTTCTAGAATGTTCCAGAATCATGCAGAGTCTTCTGGAAGCTTGCAGAATATTCTGGAAAACTTGTGGTTTCTCTATCAATACAGAGTCTTCCGTAGTCTTCCATAATTCTTTAGGATATTGTAGATCCTTCCAAGGAACCTCGCGGGCCAACCCATCATCGAGGGGGAAATTGGGCGAGCTGTGACACCATGTATAGTTTTGTATCTTCTCCCAACTCATAAATACTTAGACAACGATACATGTAAGTGAAGTCAAATTTACTCAAACAACCTAGAGCAATGACATCTTATACCTCTTTGTTTTGTACGTTGTATGATGCGCAATAAATAAATCGGTGATCACGTCTCATTTATCATATGTCCACTTCCACGTGGAGTAATCGTGTTCCCTCAATTTGGCCAACAAATATTGCATTTGAGTTTATCCACCATGATCACCATCACGATATTTTTACGAGAATTGTAGATTGTACGCATGTTGGAAACATTCTCAAGGTTATTATACTTCAAAGCAATATATATATATATATATATATATATATATATATATATACATAGGACGCGATCCAAGGTAAGACAAATTACACACTAGTTGATCTTCATCCGCCTTGAGTCTACAAGCGCAAGAATGACCGTTTATGCAAACAAAATATTTGTGATTGTGTTTCGTGTTTTTAACAGACAAACGTCATTACATAGCTAGTACGTCAACCGGATGCCCTCTTAATTTAAATAGACAATTTTTTTTGTACATTTTCACTTTTTTGAAGTTTCCGACTTGGCTTTTGATTTGTAAATATCGTACCTCTCACATTAGTAAATTAACCTATGGGTTTTTCCTCATTTCTGATCGTCGTATAAGGTAATACCGTTGAATAATTTTATTTTTGTCCCTTGGAATGTTATAAAAAATATCCATTTTCGTCTTAGTAAAAAGCATATCGATTGTAAATTATTTTATGTAATTAGCCATCGTAAATGGTGGGTGGCCAGATTCTTCCTACAATAATTAATTATATGCTAAGTAAACATAGTAATGCTTAAATCACACTACATATACGTAAATATCACAAAGAGTTGCATAAAATTTATGATGAACACACCACACATTGCATGCAGCTTTGCGATTGACTTGTACATGAATCACACAAACAGTACGACGAACATAATCATCAGCGTAATGATTGTGTGACAACAAAGATGTTTGTCGCGTCAGTCGTGCGAACTAAACCAAAACATCAACTAAATGTATAAAAGTTACCTCTATCGGATATAAGTACTCCTCCCGTTAAATCTTCGAAGGAGTAGAGCAGTTCTTCATTTTTCATGTTATTTTGATATTTGATTGGTTCTTGGAAAAACAAATTAGGATTTACGGCTAGAATTTGTTGTGTTTTTTTCGTGTCTTTAAAATTGTGGTAAGAAAATGTTAAAATTTAAAACTACAATTGTGGTAAGAAAATGTTAAGGTTTAAAGATTAAAAATAGTTTTCGAGCATAACAAAATTTTCTTAATTATTTAGAATGATAAAAATATTGCTCGGATTTTAAATTTAGATTAAAAAAAATATAGTATGAATGAAAAGCCCAACAAAAACTATTTAATTTCTAGCTTACCCCAAACTTGTTTCCTGGTGCCCTTGCTTTAAAAGTTTGTATAACTACTTCCACTTGTAGTAATTTATATGAATAATACTAGTCCTTCTTCCACTTTTAGTAATTTATATGAATAATACTAGTCCTTCTGTTATACATGTAACTTTTGGTGGTATCAAAAAACTGTTGCTCTGTTTATGCAATTCTTTGAAAGTGCACTGTCTTTTTTCTATACATTTGTCCAATTGTATATTATCGTGTTATAAATGAACAAGTATAATGTGTAAATATGAAAACATGTGAGGATGAAGTGACTATATGTATACATATGATGTGTGTGATGCATAATAACCAATGTTGCACGTCTATGTACATCGTTATCACAATACTCGCAAAGGCAGGTACTGCACTATCACTGTCCATTTTCATATTATCGTCTAAAAAACAGCACCTTGCATCATGAATACTTATACCTTCTTATCATCACAACTGTCAACTGTGTATCTACTTTTTCTTTCATATTCAAATTACGCAATTCCTTTATGTCGTTTTCATGCTGTTTTATTTATATACTGTATATCATACTTCACCGTAAACATTCACTCTGATTACATTTTTACAACACACTACTGGTATTTCACAACTACGTTGTGTTTGCTTTTTCAATTTACATCCGTTTCCTTAGTAGCCTGATTGTGTATGTCACACTATCATTACATATAACAACATCCATAACTTGTATAAATTAATTTATATGGTATATGTATTTATATATCTGTACCGCATAGTTGGTGGAGTAGATGAGCTCGTGATCAAAAAGCCATGCGATCGATTCTCACTACAAACACTTTTTTGATTGAGTACCCTGTGCGCATTCGTTGAGTAGCGACTGCGGATTCTCACAAGAGAAAAATTAAATATGAATCAATTTTTTTTTCATCTTTCAGTATTTGCTTGTAATTTGAAAATACAAAGATGATAGTAATTAGTAAGCAGTGTCTAGTTGTGTAATCGAATGAAATCGTGTGGTTTTGGAAATTGGATTTGTTGGTGCATTAAGGTCCATAAAGAATTAAACCACTAATAAAATACGTTTTAATAAATTATAAAGAGAATAAGACACTTAGATATTTCTATAACAAATTGGAATTCTACCACATGAACTATGACTTCTTTGATATAATAAATTATAAAGAGAATAAGACACTTAGATATTTCTATAACAAATTGGAATTCTACCACATGACTGAACTATGACTTCTTTGATACTAACCGAATCTTAACTTTTGGACTAATCCGTGAAGAATCCTGAAACTCACTAAAGAAGGAGATTCACTAAAGAAGGAGATTATAGACTACCCGCATTTAGCGACGATATGTAATTATAACTCTGAAATAACTAACTGAAAAGGTTCTTCGGAGCAGGTTGTATTGATATTTGATCGAAGAGGAAAACTGCTGCGACATATTTTTCTCTCCAAAAATAATCTTTTAGTTGTTTAGAAGAATAATAAACAAAACGTTTTCTATAGACGGTGCCAATTTGATAAGCCAAAACCTGAATCGAACACTTAAAAAATATATTTTCAAGAGAGAATATGCCAACATATTATATTATTATTTTCCCATTTACACCCATAGTTCTACTCCTATTAATACAAGTTACAAAACTTTCTCTCTTTATGTTTACCCCTTTTCCATTATATATTTGAAACAATAAATGTGTAGTAACATTTTTTATTTAGTAACTTATTTTTCATCACAAATGTCTATCATGAAAATGAGATCTTGAATGTAAGGTGCTGAAAATGAGGTCCTCAAGACGAGGTGCTGAAAATAAGGTTGAGCATGTCAAGCCGAAACTGATCATGATGAGTCGAGACGGCTCAGGATGAGGCTGAACATGTCAAGGCTGAGCATAATGAGGTTTGATAAGGGTAAGATTTATCTAAACCGCGGGTCAAACTAGTAAGATATTGGATTTATATGGTCTAATAAATGTTTTGTAAAATATTACCAATAAATGTGTAATACTGAGGGTGATTTATATAATAAAGATTACATATGTTTAAGCTTTGTGAAATAAAAAGAAGTAAATATGTTTAAGTTTAGTAAAATAATTCGGTGGAATAGTCATAAACAGACCAACCATGTAGCTTTTGAACTCACCACCATTACTATATAAAGCAATATATCCTTTTTGGGAAAAGGAGAACAATCATTATTCAATTACTACTTTTAGAAAATTCTCTCTCTATGACTCACATGTTTCTCTCTCTAAAATATCTGTATGACTTAGAAAATAATTTTAGACCATTTTACACCCTCCTATATATTTTTGGAATCATCAATGGAAACCATGGTGGCAGAAAAGTCGGATACCCGGATATTTCATCCAAAACCAAACAGTTACAAAGCTATATTTAATCCTTGAGAGATGAGTATCAAAGCGCAAACAGAGTTTATTGTTGGAACACGTAACCGTGATTATCGAAGAATAAAAAATCAAAGAACAACAACACTATGACGAACAACAACAGTTTGAGGAACACCACGAACAGTTGGAGGAGCGGTGGTGCCAATTGTTGGGAGGTCTCGCTCAGTTGAATACTAAGAAGAAAGCATTTTGAAAAATCAAAAAAAGTTTGATAAAAAATCTGAAAGGATGATAGCATGAGGGATCTTGATGAAGGTGATGACACTAACTCTGAGTCGTTAGGAGTTGAAGGATATTACCGAAGATACCAGTCTTAGAGAAATGAGCTAAGATTAATACATCGATACGTTCCTTCGGATTCGAGTGAATATACAACAACCGTTTCGGATGAATCTTCTTTGTCTCCATAGCGTTATCATTAAAAATGGAATTCTAAAGGAAAGTACTAAAAGAGGAAAGATTCTGACATTTACAAGCATTCAAGAAAGGAGCGGCGCTCTAAGAAACGACGAGGCTCTTTGCCTAAGAAGGAACATGCATCGAAAGTTAAAGAAAAACTAGGAACTGAGAGAAAAGTGGGACCATGGGAATTTCAACAAAGCCATATACCGATACTTATAGCCATTATAGTAACCAACCGTAGTAGTATCAACAGGGGGTTCAGTAAACTAGAGCTGAGATTATAATTGCAACAGTCAGTTTGCTAATCCCACTGATCAGGGTCTATATACCATAGTTTACGAAGGTCCGGAATGATATCAGTATAACCAAGTGCATAACTGGATGATAATATTCTTTATCAGCAGAATTCTTTGCCACATCTTCTTAAGCATTTCGATATCTCAACATTGTAAATGCTTGACGGGCATCTCGATGATCAAATTAAACAATTTATGTGTTTTTATGATGAATTTTGATGATGGTGACAAGTTGTTGTGTCACTGTTTTTCTCAAACCTTCAAAATCATGGGTTTAATATGGTATAACCAACTTCTACAGGATTGCATCAAATTTGTTAGCATGGTCTAAATGAATTTTGGACGATAATTCGTAGAAGTAAAGAAATGATAGAAAATGATGATAATATCTTCCAGTGCATACAGCTGGTTGAGGAGATTTTAAAAAACTATAGTAGTGTTTCGTTCAAACAAAGATAAACTTGGAGGACTGTTATGAGTAAGTCGCAATCACCTCTTTTAGGCAAGGGTTATTCGTCAGAATTTTGGCCGACAAAGTTACCAAGAAAAAAATCTATAACATTCGGAGTATTGTTTCCTTAGATTAAAGAGCACATCAAGGTGGTAGAGTCTAAAAATTTAAAAATCATTTCACTCTTCAAACAAACTCAACAACTCACCCAAACTTCGGTTCAATAATAGGTTCAAGTTTCTCAACAGCCACGAGTTTGTAGTTGACCTAAAATTCCAGGCCAGATGCCTCAGATTCCAAGAATGGGTTAATTATTACAAGTTCATCATTAGAAACCAAGGGTAAATCAACAGGTTGAACCCGATTATTTTGTTGAACTGACAAAAATATTATAACTCATTTCCGATTCCGAATACCCATTCCTATCTTGAGGACTCGATAAGAGATAAGCATTAAGTTGTGCAAATATCACAATGACATCAGTCACGATACAAGGGACTGCATAACTTTGGATCAAGAAATCAAACACTAATTGATAATGGTAAACTAACAACTTTTATCGAAAGGCAGGTATGGGATCAGCATCAGGATCCGGAGGGAAACCAAACAATTCTGCAAAGAGAAATAGTTGATATTACTCTAAAATAAGAGAAAAATATGGTCATCACCGAGTCGATTAATGAATTTGATGTATCAACAGCATATCTGGATTCGAAATTCAAACAAAGAGTTGTCTTGATGATTGACGAGCTTAGAAAATAAGGAATGATAAAAGGTTTACGCAAATAATTTGAGTTGCTGACTATCTTTGAATGAGACATTGTTTATGTAGCTACAAATTGATCCTCGAATAATGCAACTATCTGGTGGAATGTAAACTCATTTTTATAGAAGTTTGGTTCCTTGAATAATATTTGATGATGATAATTTTAAAGATGTAGTAGTAGTTAAAGCATAAATTAAAGGCACTAAGATTCGAAGGGTTCCAGTTGATATAATAAGTTATGCCAATATTTTGTTCATGTCAACTTACAAGAAAACGGAAGACCCTATGATTATTCTCCGATCTGATTGGACAATCGTTGGCTTTAGTAGAGTGATTGTTGATTTTGTACGAGAGTTTGAGGGTAATGTCCTGTTAGGCCGAGGGTCTTTAAAAAATATGGTTAAAGTATTGTTTATAGTAGTAAATGTTCCAACGTCATATAATTCTATTTTTGGAAGATCGTGGCTATTACGAATGCATGCAGTTCCTTTAACGGTTCATTAATGTTTAAGAATCAGGTAGGGGATGGTCTATAGCAGTCATAAGATCATGAAAGAGTACAACACGACTGTTATAGGCCCAAAATAAGTCAAAATTGTCAGAGCAAAATTAAAATACTAGGGTTCATTTTAGAGTTAGAGGTTGTCGACGACCCGATAGAGATCCTCAGCTCATTAATTCCTGATAAGGATGTAGAGGAGTATCGATTTCCGAATGGCAAGATTTTTAAGATTGGCACTTTGTTATCTCAACGAGTAAGGGAGAAAGTTGATATCTTTTTTGTACAATAACCTACATATGTTCGTTTGGTATTCCGAGAACATGACGAGCGTGCCTACGGAAATCATAAATCACAAACAAGTCGATCAACATAATATGCACTCGGTAATTTAGAATGAAGATCAATTTTGGTTGAGAAGTCTGAGGCGATTATGATGGAAGTGGGTCGATTAACGAGAGTATGCTACATCAGAAAATCCTAATACCCTTTATGGAGAATGAATTGGTCCTGATAAAAAAGAAGAATAAGAAATGGAAGATGTGTGTAGATTTCACGGATTTAAACAGGACATGTCCAAAGGATCCATTTCTAATCCCAAGAATTAATCATCCAATATACTCAATTTCAGAAAACAACCTTTTATCTTTTATTGACACTTACGTCGGGTATAATTAAATATTGATGGATATGAAGGATCATGACAATACAACATTTATAATTGGCAGATGGATACATTATTACAAAGTAATGTCATTCGGATTAAAGAATTCTTGAGAGACTTATTAACGATTAGTGAACAAGGCTTTTTCTAGTCAAATTGGAAACATCAAAGTTTACATTAACGATATGTTAGTAAAGAGCATCAAGAATGATGATTACTTTTTAGACTTAGAAGAAACCTATCGGAAGTGGAAAACCAAAAATTTGAAGTTTAATCTAGAAAAATATACTTTCAAGGTACGCTCTGGAAAATATTTGGGTTACATAGTAAGCGAGAAAGATATTGAAATGAACCTGGCATAATTAAGAGAATTAACAACTATCATTTTACCAAGGGCCATTAAAAAAGTATAAATTGTGGCAGGAAGGTTAACAGCTAAAAACAAATTTGTTATAATGTCATCAGAGAAATGTTCTCCATTCTTTCAAGTTTTAAGATAAACAAAACATTTCAATTGGACACCAGAATGTGCGTACCTTTGTAAAAATAAATTAACATTTTTCATTTCCAGAAATTGTGACTAAGCTAAGTATGATAAACAATTTATCTACATCTTTGTGTCGGATTATGCGGTGAGCATAGTATTAGACATAGAATATGAAAGTTATCCTCACCCGGTCTACTATGTGAGAAAAATCTTGTTAGATGTTAAAAAAAGGTAGTTGGAGATAGAAAAGCTGATCTTGGCTTTGGTTGTAACAACTTGAAAAAATGAGAGCATATTTCCAAGCACATTTAATTGTGGTTCGTACTTCTTTCTCATTAAAAAATGTTCTTCAAAAGCTTGATATTTCTAGGAGGATGACCAAGTGGTTGGTAGAATTGGGAGATTATGATATCGATTTCGAGTCCCAAACAATAGTTAAAGCTCAAGCTTTGACATATTTTCTCGTACAGTTTTATACCGAAAAATCTGATCCACGAGAAAACTAGGAACACGTTAGAGAGGAGTGGGTCATTCAGAGCGATGATGGTTTTAGCATTTCGAGGTGTAGATCAGAGGTTCAACTGTAGCTCTGACCAATGAATTATTTTACCAAACAATGCTTTTTGGTTTCCAAGCATCTAACAACTCACCAGAGTATAAGACAACATTTTTAGGGTTGCGACTCGCACAAATTTGTGGCACTAAAAAGGTTTGTTTGATAAGTGATTCTTAATTCTTGATCAACCATGTATCGAGATAATTTGAAGCGCGTAAAGACCATCTGATAAAGTACCTGAAGGTTCGAAAGCATTCTGTATGAACATATTTATAAATTCTAAAATTCAGTTAGAGATTTTATGGCCACTATAAAATACTGTATGGGATATTCGTGGATCATTGAGTAGGAAAGTCCTTCGATAACAATGGTTTCTGACCATAACTTGAATACAGACGAAGCACTACAAATCTCAACCAGCATCGGCATGGATTGGAGATCTAAACAAATTAGCTAAAGGGATTATACCCATTAATAAGATACTCACTAAGAAGTTGAGATTTAAAGCTCATGGCTACGCAATCTTAGAGATATATCATATAAAAAGTCTTTAAGTCGTCATTTGTTACGTTTCTTAAGAATAAATGAATCAGAAATGGTATTAGCTGAATTGCATGAAGCATAAGGTCCAACCCACTGTGGATTTAAAATTTTGATGAGACGAGTCTTATTGGCTGGATATTATTGGCCTACTAACATGGCCAATGCTAAAAAATTAATTAGGAGTTGTGACACTTTCCAACAATTCTCCAATGTTATACATATATCAACGACACCTCTTGAATCTATTTATGAAGCATTTTCATTTGATCGATGAGGGATAGACTTGGTTGGACCTTTAAATATGTCTTCTTAGAAAATGCAAACTATTATAGTAGTAGTTGATATTTTTATTGGGTCGGTGGAAGTCGAACCACTGTCTGGAACTAATGCCAAAGATGTTATAAAATTCATTTTGTCCAATATTTGTTGTAGGTTGTGAGTGCCAAGGACGATCACTGCGGATAATGGTTCCAAATTTACAACAAACATATGATGGAAATTTTGTCTTCTAGAGGAATCCATGAGTGCTTTCCGGTGCCCTTTTACCCCAAGCCAATAGGCAGGTAGGAGTATCAAATAGAACTATACTTGATGTTTTGCAAAAACTATTTGGAATGGGCTTCTAGGAAATGGCTTAATTATCTTTAAGAAGTAATATGGAACGATGCTTTGAACCTCAACCAAAGAGTTATCTTTTGATTTATTTTATGGAATTGATGTAGTTATCTTCTCTGTAACCATACTCATATCTTTCTGGGTTGCAAATTATTCTGCAAAATAGCAACAATCAAGGTAGAAGTTCATAAATCGATTTAATGAAAGAAAAGATGGTACATGTACACTTTAGATATCTTTATTATTAAAATTTAATGCGCAGTAGATATGCTTCTAAAGTTCAACGAATGGAATAAAGTGGGGGATCCTTAGAAAGGTATTCTTGCATACCAAAGAGAAGCAACTCGAAAGCTAAGGTCAAACTGGGAATGACCCTATCTGGTAACTGAGAGGGTAAAACCATGAACTTATTTATTGGAAGATAATGATGGGCAACCACTTTGGAACCCTTGGAATATTGAAAATTCAAGATTATATTTGGAGTGAATTTATAGAATGATATGTAAAAATTGTACAAATGTTTAAATTTTGTAGTGTCTAGTGGTATGCTCTTTCTTACCCTGGTGGTGCATGAATATATGTTAATGAGGTACCTACATAGACGACTAAATAAATAAAATTATTTTGTCTATTATAATGTCTTCGAGTCCTGAAATTTCTGACTTAAGTCTTACGACTTATTACATTTATATTTTCCGAGTCGTAGAATTTCCGACCATATTACCTATGCTTAGAACATATTGATATTGGCTAGGCCTCGTATGTTTTCTTCCTGAGTCCTGAAATTTCTGATCGGGTTTTCTGATTAAAATTTTAATTTCATTCGACTACATATATGCGCTCAACATTATCTTTCTTATTGAGGATTGATCACCCTCAATCAGGAAAAACCCTGAAGCCTAAATTTAAATACATAAAAATATGAAGAAACTGGTATTGGTATATATATAAATTTCTGAGATACAAAATTAAAGAGAAAGTATAAAGAACAATAATTATGAGTCTTTAGAGTCATTTTTAAAATTCGGCTGCTTCGAGTTTCCTTCAAAATATTCTTCTCCAGACTATTCACCCAACGCTCCTGCGTCTTCATCATCTTCAAGCGAATTGTTTAAGGGGCGATCTCATTTCTGAACCATCTGCCAATATGAGCAAATTTATGTCCGGAAATTTCTCCTGAATACTAAGAATCAACATGGACTTGACCCTAGCTTCATGATAATATAATGTGTCAATGAACTCTTAGGCGTATGCATCGAGTGCAACCACACCTTTTTTTTTGCTTGCACCTTGAGAGAAACGGTCATGAATACTATGTTTTCTTTGGCCTTGGATTTGAAGACAACAAGCTCTTGAATGACCTTGTCATTTTGCTGTTTGGCTCTTTTGGTGGCTGCCTTCATTTATTTTTATTTTTTGTAAAAATAATATGTCACAAGATTGAATTTTGTTCTCCTTCTCTGAAAACAATAAGTTATGCTTAACAAGATCATCCTCGTGAGGCACTTTTAGTTTCTCAAGTTATCTTGAAGTGGAACGATCCCATTTTTTTGCTTTTGTGGTAAGGGATTTCTGGTCCAAGGCTATTTGTTGAAGCTTTTCGAACTTGTCCTCGAGAGCAACATTATCTTTTTCAATCTCTAAATCAGACCTTTTAATTTTAACTAATTTTCTCTCACTCTATTCACCTTCCATTTGAGTAAGGCAATGAGGTCAACAAGATGGTGAAGAGAGAAAAATCATGAGAGTCTGTAATGAGAAGTTGGAATGGCCCGGAAGGAATGTGAGTCATCCGACAAGGGTTTTAGATCTTTGTCTGAAGGGTTCGTCGGTTGATCATCTATAATTTTAGGACCAACAATGCGCATTGACTTTCATTCACAGAATGTAGTAGCAAATCATTACCCAAAGGAATATAGATATCTAGATTCGATCGCATTTCACCCAAACGACCTTGAACATCAAAATCTAGTTGTTTTTCGCCCATATAGCTCGATGTCAGTCCATGATGGACTGACTAATATATTCTAGTTGACCCATCTCTGAGAGGGCTGGCATCTCAACTTCTTGACCATGTGTTTCATACAGTTTAAACGAAGATGAGATGATGACAAGGTTCGTAGTAGGGACAAAATTCTTTCCAGCATTGGCTGTACTTTAAACCGAAGGTTTCCACTTATACCACTTTTACCTTTTCTTTTTACATATTTCAATATGTATGTTGTTTTCTTATTTTTCAGGTCTTTAGATTCTCTCCCGCTCTTAAGTTTCGTTGGCACAATAACCTCAACCAATTTTGAACAAGGCTCAGCGGTCTTTTCCACTCCCATAGCAATTTTCTTAGGTCTTTTCTTGGCTGGACCATCAAGAGTTATTTCTTGACCCTATGATTAGGAGGCCTATTCCTATTTGGAAGGTAAATTTAAGCATTAGGGGCTCTCGGTACTTTTAATGTGTTAGTCACGTCCGGGGAAGTCATTAAATGGTCTACGAATATGGGACCTTCAGATGAACACCATAAGTGTCTCCGGACCAAGTTTAGATGAGTTGAGCACTTATGGAATTCGTATGACCAATTCTCTCTGGCTTATTTTCTCAGCACAGTGAACGTCTTCTCAACAACTTTTAAATGTTACTGATTTAGGTATTGTTGCTGGGATTTAGAAATCACCCTTCATGAAATATCTAAGTCGGGATAGCAATATAAATGAGGTAATAAATAATAACAAATAAGAAAAAAGGTTGATTTACATGTACACTTGAACCTCCTCGGAATAAGCTTTGGATTTTTCTTTTTGAATGGGGTTTGTCGTTTTCCCAGTCTTCACTGATAAATAAAAACTGTTGTTTCCACATCTTCTTTGCCTTGAGAAAATCATTCACTACCTTATAATTGTTCTCGAGGTTAATAAAATAGAAATGATTATGGGGCTTCTTTGTGAGTCTGCTAATATTTGTACACTCTTCCATAACCATTAGAATTTCAGAGACACGCAAGGCTATGATTCAAGAAATAAGAGTGAACCAAGTGTTGGGCCTGACCTGACTAGGACAAAGTCCTACTAGCTCGAAATATCGGACTATAGCAGAATTCAAGGGAAATTGGACCCTCCATTTTACGACGTCCAGATAGACTATTAACTCTCGTTTCTTCACAAAAGTGGTGTTTCTCCAGCTTTGGGAAGACATATTGTAACATACTTTTGGATTCCCAAACGTGCTTTTAGCTTCGGATAATCTTGCTTTGAATAATATTTGTATTTTCTATTGTACAATGCAATGAGATCACGAGTGTCGAGGTTATGCAGATTTCCCTGTGGTATACCTCTGATATTTCCAAAGAAAGTGTTTCTTCAATATCGATCTTCTTTGGGCTATTTGGCTCACCAGCTACCTCTTTGTTGTTTTTGCAGATTTTAGCGACCTCATCGGTATCAACCCTCATATCCATCTTAGCCCCAACTTTATTTAAAGATTTGAGATCGGGCTCATCGCCAAATTAAATTGTTGCCTTAGATATAAACTTTTAACCTGAAGCCCAGTAAATGCCTTAGGGATTGGTGGTTGAGAAAAAATGATTGTTCGGATTCCTGCGGATGCTACCCCATCGGATCCAACCAACCCTTTTGGGAGAGTATTATGGTCCAGAGAGGCTACCATAGCCCATTTCGAGGTATGAAGTCTAGTGCTCAGGGAGTTGAGAAATCCTTGGAAGGAGATTCAGATTTTGACTAACCCATTGATATGGAACGTGACTTTCATGGATCTTCTTGAGAGTGAGCTTGCCGAGAGGAGCAAGTTGTCTCTGATAAATACTTAGTTGTCTTTGGTAAATATTTGTGGTTTTTTGTGAAGGTTTGGTAGCCTTCGATAAATTTTTAGTGGTATTTAGTGAAGGATTGATTATATTGGAAGAGGATGGAGGAGCAGGTTCGGGTAATTTCTTAGTTGGGTCAAAGCGATTGTAGTGAACACTTGTCTGGTAAAATTTGGTTCATCGTCTACTATCCCCGCAACTATTCTTGTTTCGGCTCGTTCAACTATCGAAACCATTCAAGAGAGTTGAACTTGGTGTTCACATAATCTTATTGTCCGAGGAGTTTACATGATTTCTTAATAACTACACATGAGTAAATTCTACAGTGGCTATTCGATTGGAAAATGGTTTTTGTAAACGAAAAATATTAGGTGTTTCTTCCACTCTCTCTCTCTAGACATAGTTTCAAATGAGGATTGTGAGAGGAAGAAAGAGTGTATTTATATAGAGGGAGTTGAATATTCAATCATCACCTATGTAGGAGAATGGAAAAGACATATCATAGAGAGGAGGTACAGTCTCACCACTAATTCCTAAAGCAACATCATAAAGGCCCTAAAACCTAGCCCAAATGTAACGGAAATTAGTAAAACATGCGTGACGTGTATAACTTAAATCGTGGTTGAAATTATCTGACCCATTATTTAATTATTTCTTGATATGACACCTAGTTTGAAGTAGTGACACCTTCGGCTAGTCTGCAATCTAATGTGATATTAAAGCTGGTCCTCTCTCAGAATTATTCGTAAGGACTAGGGGGGCTATTGATAAGGGTAGGATTTATCTGAACCACAGGTCAGACCAGTAAGAAATTGAGTTTATATGGTCCAATAAATGTATAACATTGATGGTGATTTATGTAATAAAGAGTAAATATGTCTAATATTAGTGAAATAATAGAGTAGAATAGTTATAAATGGACTAACCATGTGGCATTTGGGTCCACTGTCATTACTAAATAAAGCAACATACCTTTTTTTAGAAAATATGAACGATTATTATTCTACTACTACTCTGGGAAACTTCTCTCTCTAAATATATATGTGTGACTTTCGAAATACTTTTAAACTACTTAACCTTCCATATATTTTTGGAGTCATGAGTAATTTCTCTTTAGGATTCACATGTTTATCTCTCTAAAACATGTCTATGACTTCCAAAACACTTTTAGACCACTTTACCCTGCCCCTGATATTTGGGGAGTCGCCAAGGCTGAGCATCATGATGTCGAGTGTGACGAGCTGAGGTTGATCATGACGAGCTGAGGCTGATTATGACGAGACTGAATATGACGAGGCTGGCCGGGACAAGGCTGAGCGTGACAAAACTGATCATGACGAGGCTGAATATGACGAGGTTGAGCGTGACGAGACTGATCATGACGAGGCTGATAATGACGAGGTCGTTAACTGAAGACGGATACTTTAACTATCTCTCATGTTTTATCACTATCTAAGTATTTTATCCTTATCAAGATTCTCCCTAGTCTTTGAGTTGGAGTCTAATGAAACTTAAGGACTAAACAACGGTTAAATATATTATCGAGATAGTGTAATCTTTCTTTTGTGAAGGTTGTACTTCTGATTTTATCGATTGTTATAGCTTTGTCATCATTACTGAAATTGTTATCTGTTTCTTTGCTGAGACTCTGTTTTTCATGCCAAAATAATAATGCCAACCACATCTATACTTCTAAAAGTCTTAAGGCTTGATTATTTTGATTTTTCTAGTCGAACTATTATTAGACACGTCTCCAACTTGGTTCGTACTTAAATGTTTATGCCTCGTTAAAACCCTTTGTTGGTCAAAACCTCCTTTGAGGATAAAAAACTCTATTTTTCCTACCAATTAGTAGGTTCTTATGGAGTTACATGTTTCTTCAGCATGCTTCGATTTTTTGTTGGATATAGGTGAATAGTCTCATAATTTGTTCTGCATGATAAAGTAAAGACTATATTTAACTTTGACATCAAGCTACGTGTCTTGTTTTAGATATTTTCTTGACATAAAGACTATCTTTAAACATCATATTTCAGGTCGGCGCATACTTTATAATGATGTGCTTCAATGATGTGCTTCATCTAATATCTGTGAATTCGCTTGCCATTAATGCATGTTGTATGTAGTTATTCTTAATATCTCTCAATTCTTCATAATTGGTGGTAGAGTTGAATGTGTTCTTAATTATACAATGATAGATAATAACAACATTTATTTTGTTTGTTTCCATTCTCAAAATCTTTTTTCATTTAAGAGAAACATATTTCAAGACCTTTTTCTCCCATAATAACATATTTTATATATCATTTTATGTTTTTATTTTTTCCTATATTCCAAACTTATGATTTGATATATTTACAAAATACAAATTTTAAATTCAAATCCAATCCAAAACTTATTTACAATTATATCTTTATTAAATTATCATAATCAAAAATTATAATTGATGATTGTTTTCGTAAAATAATTCAAACACATTTAGTTTGTTGAAATTATTTATCTACTAATCTAATTTTTTATAATATTTAATATGATAGTATCTCAAAATATGATTATATATATTGGTCGGGTTTTTTTAGTTCCCAAAGGGTAGCCGAGTTGGTTGAGTAAGACATGTTTGTGACCAAAGTTCATGAGTTCGAGTCCCTCTACATAAGCTTTCTCGGCTGAGCCTGTAACCTTGTGTGGTTTACCTTCTGTGTGCAGTCTCAGTAACGGCTACAGGTTCCCTCCCGAAAAAAAATATATTGGTCGGTTTTTCAAGATAATATCTAGTTATCTTTAAAAGACTAAGTAAAAATAATTAAATATATTATTAGACATGCAAAAATTTAACAAATCTAAATCGCAAAACTGTATTCATGGTGCGACTAGACTTACCACCTTCTATTCCTGTCTGGCCTATCATTGGAATTCAGTAATAATATATCCATGGTACGCATGGACGGATTTAGAGGGGATATGGGTATACCCGGGACAACCTTAAATCAGTGAAATATATTTAGTATAGTCGTAAAGATCTCTTCTAAAATAATAGAGGTCATAAGTTCAAATCTTACTAGATATTACCCATCTCTTTGCTATTCTTTTACTTTAGTAAGTCTTCAGGTCTGAATTCTGTCTCTTATTCAACAAAACACTAAAAAATTAGGGACTTTTCTCAGCCTAATTGGATTCTATCTATCTCTTATTCAACAAAGGAAAACTGTAGCTCGATTGAGCTAATGATTTTTCATTGACTTTCTTTCGATTTTCACTCAATAATGCAGTATAAGATTTATTAGCTTTTATTTCAGATATGATTTATGTCTCTGATTCAACAAAACACTAAAAAACTAGGGACTTTTCTCAGCTTAATTGGATTCTATCACTCGCAAAGGAAAACTGTAAGTCAGCTAATGATTTTTCATTGGATTTTCTTTCGATTTTAATTCAATAAAGCAGTATAAGATTTATTGGATTTTATTTCAGGTCTGATTTCTGCCTCTGATTCAACAAACTTTTCTAAGCCTAATTGGATTCTATCACTCGCAAAGGAAAACTGTAAGTCGATTCAACTAATGATTTTTTATTAGATTTTCTTTCGATTTTCATTCAATAAAGTAGTATAAGATTTATTGGATTTTATTTCAATTCTGATTTCGGTCTCTGATTCATCAAAACACTTAAAAATTAGGGACTTTTCTCAGCCTAATTGGATTCCATCAAGGTTTGCTTAGTTCTTTCATTCTTTAATGAATCCTAACTGCATATTTCATTGCAGGGAAATGGCTTGACAAATTTCCAAAATTAAGCAGGTAATATTATTTTACTAGACTAATTTAAAGGATTTGATTGAGAAAATTACTGTTATTAAGCTATTTTAGGATATTTTGTGTCAGTTTATTTCTAATATTTTGTATGGAAACAATATTTCGTATTTAAAAAAAATATTTTATTGATTTTTTTAAAAGAAATTAGTTTTTTCAATGAATAATTTGACAAAATTTATAATTTTTTAACATATTTTATATGGATAATGGATGGATTTATAAATTTGTAATATTACAAATTTTCTATTTTATATTAATTGTTTTTTTATTCTGTATCATATTTTGGAAACGATATTTTTTATTTAAGAAAATTATTGTACTCATTCTTTTTAAGCAAATTATAATGCTTTAAATGTATTTAATCAAATTATTGTATAAATGTTTGAATATTTTCTAGAGTGATGATTTAGAAATTATTAAACGCTTGAATAGGAGGAGAATGAATTTACGTTTGGATAAAACTCTATTTTCATTTTGAGTTGCAATAAAAATATTTACATATTTTTAATATGCGATATTAAGATATTTATCTTTTATGAATTTTTTTCAATAATATTTTGTTAGCATGTCCTAAATTTTGATCCTGGATCCGTCCCGATCGGATGTGGTTCGACTTTCTCATTTATCATACTCTACCTCTCTAGAATTAAACGCCCGTTTCCAAACAGATCTTGCAATGCAATCTACAGTTTTCCAAGTCAAACACATTACCGCCTATATATGAGTAAAGATCAACCCAGAAATTCCAACTCAATCTGTATAAATCTTTTTTTCTCCAAACAGGAGAAAATTACTGGACCAATTTAGAATACATATTATTTTTTTTATATCCTACATCACATTTGAAGCCGAAGATTTTCTATAACATTTGATTAAGAATAAAATATTAATGAATCCTTCAGACAAAAGGTACATTTTATTAACCAACCTGCGTAAACAATCGCTTTACTAAAGAAAGAAACAGAAGTTACAACATAATGATCTTTTCGCGAATAGAATACAACTTACAAAAATAAGAACATTGTACTAAATCAATTGTTTATGTGATCATATGCATCACTAATTATGGCAACCACATTTGAGAAAATAGCAAGACTTATCATCACAATCGATAAAATTTTATCCTTCCTTGTTGCTATTCCATGAGGATCCCTACATCAACACCAGGATCATATTAATCAATCATATCCATGAGTAGGTAGATATTAAACATTTGTACTTTGCTTGACTCACAAGTATGATGAACTTACTTAAGAGCAATGATTGAAGGGAATATAAACCCTATACAAACCGCAGCTGTAGCGCCCGTAAACTGGAAAGCATCCCAAATGCTCGGTATAAAATTTGCCAACGCGAAAATAAGAGTAATAAGGCCAATGCTGATCAATGCAAATCTACGGTTATCAGAATTCAACGGCCGGGATGAAGAGAAGAACATGTCATCTAAGTTTACCCGCAAAGGGAAAAATATAAGGGGAAAGACAAGCATAAGGTGAAGAACGTAGGTTATGCGAACGGTATCAGTGAGTAGAGGGATGTTGAGATCGGTGTCGAAATTGGCAAGTACATCATCAAGAGTAGAATCGCCAAATAGAAGAAATCCGAAGAAGCTAGTGAATATGTAGATTGTGGAGCATAATGTTAGTGAAGTGGTTATTACTGGTTGTATTAAAGTCGAGTCGTTAAGCTCGTTGCTTATCGTATGAACTGCGAAAAAAACAAAATCAACATTTGTATGAAGCTTGAAATATTATCAACAAATAAACATCAATGTTTCATAAACTTATAGGTAAAGTACGCTAAGAACCCTGTAAGTCACTAGTATTGGTCATATGTATCAAAAACGTCACTAGTTTCATTTAGTTTCATTTTGCATGTGTGATCATTTTGGCTTGTCTCGATTTGCGTCTGTTGTCCGTGGTCACCCGTGAATATCAACATATGCAAAACAAAGTCGCAGTGACTATTTTGATAAAACAAACACTGGTGGTTGTAATAAGGTGTAACAACTTTTGTCTAATTGGCAAAGAGAATATGAAGTGACTTACGGTTAAAATGACACACGAACGCAGTGACAAGAATCGGAACTACGGTGAAAAGATTCCAAAGTGAAGCAATGCCTGTAAAATTAGGAAGCAACCTAGGCATAGCGACATTTCCTTCGATCAATTTGGCAATAGCGATCCCAGCGGTCACAAGCGGGAACAAAATCGCAAGTCCTACTGCTAAACCTGAGGTATACCTCAATGAATCTGCACAACATGAAGACTTTAATTACTTAGTACTTTGCTAAGTTAATGTAATAAAACTCGTACTTGATTAAATCTGAACTGAACATACCAATGCGTTTAAAGCATGATAGAGGGCTGAATACTGTGAGAGTTGTAACGACAAGAACAGTGGTCCGGTTAGTCCACCAGTGTCGTCCTAACCAATTTTCCAGTAGCCCGGCGTGATGGATTCCGTTTGACGATGTTCCGGATAATACGTCGGCTTTGAAAGTAACAGAAGTTTAAGTATGCTATAAACCTCTAAGACATAGAGCATTTCTTATTCATCTTTCGATTAGAAACTAATGCATAAATAGATTCGATTTCTTAAATAATCTTGACACACTAAATGGAAGTATTCATGTTTGGCCGATTTGCATTAAGCTATATAATTATATGTTTAAATGATTGATTTATTTTTATTCGTAATATTTTCCTTATATTTTTTGTTTATTGATTTGTATAAGTTTGATTAAATAAAGATAAGGTCCTAATTAAAAAGAAAATGTTATTCAAAATTATCGTACTCCTTACTGTAGTAAGCTAAGGAATCTGTACAAATTTTTATACAAATTTCATCATATATGGCTGAAATCAGCTGGTATTTCGTATATTACCAGTTAGTCTATTAAAATAAACATACGTATGAGATTAGTTTTAACCGAAATAAATAGTTAAAAATTTAAAGTCGGATAATTTTTAAAAGAAACAAAATATATGACATGAACAAGCATGAGTAGTAAGTCGTTCATCTCATCAACTATTGTTTCGACTAAAAAATGTTCGATAGTAGTTTATTGATTTCATTTTCGTGACATGTACTAAAAATTATCGGATTTTAATCTTTCAACTATTCATTTTGGATAAAACTAGTCTCATATACAGTTTATTTTAGGAGACTAACTCTATTGAAAATTGATAATTCGCCTCAAATATATATCATTAAAATATGTTTTATCCAAAATAGATAATCCCTCTCAACTAAAAAACACTGACAACTATCAATTCTTGTAACATATAGTCCATCGACTAAAATCGTTCAATTTTAATCCTCTAACTATCATTTTGAATAAAATTAAAAGTAACTTTATCGAAAATCGATTGTCTTTCCATTGAAAAGATATACGATATTAGTTTATTAACTATTCATTTCCATAACCTATAGTTTTTTTTTTAACTATTTATTTTGTACAAATCTGATGTGCATGTTTATTTTATGAGATTAGCTTTATTACTCACGAAAATATAATTTTATCTAAAATAAATAAAATAAAAACTAAGATAGTCAAATAATAATTATTGTTTAAGGGAATCGTTTCGAAGAAAACACACAAGTAGGGCGGTATCTAAAAATAATTATATAGTAAGATCCTAACAACTATATGAAATCATAGTAAATTCCTCAACTACAAAAAAAAAACTAAGTTTATTAGCTAGAAAATAGCAGCAGCGGGTATAAAAGAGTTCTTAAAAAATAAACTAACCAATAATAATCATGTAAACAACGAGGACTCCGATGTTATTAACCAAAACAGAGGACTGAAACACTCGTTCGCCAAAAACCCCAAATGAATCCCTCATCACATCGCCGTACGAATCGGCCTCCGCCGCCTTACTGTACCGCAACAGCAGCTCCATCGAAGCTTCAGCCAACACCGCGACGACGATGATCATCGCAATCCCCGGCACAAGTCCCAGTACTTTCATCGCCGCTGGTAAAGACATGATTCCTGCTCCGATCGTCGTCGTCGATAAGTTGAACACCGCTCCGGTGAAGGAAGCAATCGGTGTTTGACTCCGATCATCTTCGTCGCGTGTGTTAGGGAGGAGCGGTGATTGAATCATGATTTGTGTTTTTACGTGGAAACTCGAAATCGTGAGATTGTGGAAAGTTGATTGCGTAATGAAGAGTGTTTATTGTTGAAAAGGAAATGTGGATTGAGGCTGTTAGGTTGTTGCGTCGTGGAAAGCATGCTTATCGTTACCAGTTTTTTTTTATAATATTAAACAAATGGCTTGTGCTTTCTTTCGTCATAATTTTTTTATATTTTAAAATTTTACGTAACGTTTTGTAATCTTCCGAATATTTTGCCTACGATATTTATAGTAGTAATTCTGATTTTATATAAATAAAAAACCGATACGACAAAACAATACCACTCAATCAAATTAGAAATCAATACCGGAGAATGTTTTCACTTTAACATCGATCGATAGCATGTCACTTCATTTATTATTTCAAATATAGATAATAATATATAAGTAGGCTATATATTCGGTTTTTCGGTTTTTTCTAAGAAATAGTGTATATTTATTTTTTTTTAAAAATACGTGATTTGTCTTTGTAATCTATTTTTTGTCTATTCAACTAATAAATCTAGGAAATCGTGGAATCATGGAATCCTATCACAATGTCTTCCCTGCAATCAATCCTCCAAATGCTACATCTGAGAAACAATATACTATGAACTTCACAAATCAAGCCATGAATAATAATTCTTTACCTCAAAGAACTTACCCCGATGTTATCAATCATTGCATTTCTCACTATGATACAAAGTCAACGAAGTTTCAACCACACAACAATCAAATCTCCTTACAATTTAATCAATGTGTCAAAGAAAAACTAATGCAATCTAAGAAAATTCACGCTAGTTGGTAAATTCTCTTAAGGTTTACCCAGCAGACAGATTCTTTGTCAATTTTTAGAATCATATAAATCCATAGGAGATTACAACATCAGCAACTGGGATTCTAGACACATTCTGATTGAATTCTCAATCAAATCAGACATGTAATGTTTGGTCAGTTGGAGAAATATCAATGAGACTTTTTAAATGGTTTCCTACATTCAATCTTAAGTTTGAAAACCCAGTAATTCCTATTTGGATAAGATTGGAAAATATACCTGAATACTTGTATGATGGATATGCAATCAAAATTCGATAGCTTCTTCAATAGGCCAGCCACTCAAATGTTAGGTTCCTTTTAAGAATAGAGCCATATTCAACGCTTACTATGCTTGAGTTGAAGTCGATATTAGCATAAAACTGCAACATTATATATGGGTCAGATTCAGAGCAAATGATGGTTGTTGGATACATATTAGCTACAAGAATCTTTCAAAATATTATGATCTTTGTTATCACATCGGTCATTATAAAGTTCACTGCAAGAAAACCTTAGTTCAGAAGCATCAAAGCAATGAAGAACCTAATCTGGAAACTGGAATTGATAACATGCATATCAACATCAACAATGAAAGACAAAGAGTCAAATCCATCATAGTTAAAGATCAATTCTTTGAAAAACATGATAGTTGTAAACCATTTGAAGCACAGATTCTACCTACAAATCAGAAAGCTGATACCAACAATTCAAACAGCACAATCAACATTACACCTTAAAATAAAGAGATCGTAAAGGCTATTGGAAACCTTGAAGAAATATACACTCTTGAAAAATAAGAGCAAGAAAGTGCTGAAACAAACATTCATACTCCAAACAACCAAAACCTTGGAAACATGCCTTCATCTCTTCTTCTTAAGAAAAAAGAAGTGGATAAAAGCTTCAAAGATTTACTTAACAAAAAACTCCAAGAGGCCAGACATAGAAGGAGTAAAGGAGTAGGTGTTTACAAGTCCCTTTTTGGGACCAACAAGTCCCAAAATACTTCTCATAAACATGATTAAATTCCTCAGCTGGAATAATCGTGGAATTGGGAACAAATATTCAATGAGAAGACTTAAAATATTATCAAGAATGAGATTATTAGCATCATAACAATCCAAGAACCTTTTATTTCTTTCGAATATTTATCTCTAATTGCTAATAAGCTAGGTTTTAGAAATTTTAAATCTAATTATTCTAATAAGATATGGCTGATTTGGCAGGATTCATTCAGCATCAACATCACTTTAGATCACTCTTATCTGCTTCATTGTGAAGTTACATATAAGAATCTTAATAAATTCTTTCACATGACCTCTATTTATGCCAAATTTCAAAGGAGCAATAGAAAAGATATTTGGTCTACTCTTAATACCTTATCCACTACTGTCAATTGTCAAAGAATGGTTCATTGTTGGTAATTTTAACTCTATTAACTCAACTGATGAACAAATCGGATGTTCTACTTATTTTCATAACAGTGTTGATGACCTAATTGAAATTATCAACTATTGTCTTTTGGAGGATGCAGGATACCAGGGTACTAGATTCACTTGGAACAATAAAGCTAGGTGCAAAAGGCTTGATCGTGCCTTGTTTAACTCTTCATGGGCTAACTACTTCCCTTTCACTAGAGTTAAACACTTAGCAATAACCTACTCTGATAATACACCACTTTGTGTATCTATATCTACCAACAAATATCAATCTAAATCATGCTTTGAATTCTTAAACATGTGTACATTAAACACAGATTTCCTATTTATAGTTGTATCTAACTGGAATCTTCAAATGCAGGGTACTTCTATTCATATATTTTAGAATAAGCTCAAAAGGCTTAAAGGTGAACTAAATAGGTTGAATGTTGAAATTTTCAGGAATAATTTTGATAATGTTATAGCAACTGAGGACCAAGTCAATAGCATGGAAAGAATAAGCATTTATAGTAATACCACATAGAACATTAAAAACCTTTCAAAGGTTAATGCGGTGCTTCTTCTTGCACTTTCTCAAGAAGAGTCTTACTGGAAACAAAAAACATATACATCATAAATTAAAGGCGGGGATCAAAATACAAAGCTATACCATAACTACATCAAGAAAAAGAGAAATAAAAGTAAAATGATAAGCATCAATGATAAGTCTCTTATAAATAAGTCTATTGAATCTTACTATAAGGAGACCTTATCTAATAATCCTTACTCTACCTATGAATCTGAACTAGATATTCTTAATAGTCTTATTTTTTATTTCATTCCTAAATTGATTGATAATCAAGATACTGTTAACATTTTAAAGCTACCTAATGAAGAAGAAATTTACAAGGTTATCAATTCAATGAATCATGCTAGTGCAAGAATAATGATTGACTTTAATAATTATTTTTACATTACATGTTTGCATATCATTCAGTATGATTTGATCTTTGCTATTGTATCCTTTTTGAAATGTCAAAACCATCTTTTAGGGTATCCTTGCCACTAGTTATTGCCTCATCCCCAAATCAATTAATCCTACATAGTGGAACGGTTATAGGCATATTAGCTTGTGTACTTTGTCAAACAGGATTATCTCTAAGCTTATAAATAATAGGCTGCAAATCTATTCTTCCAAAGATTATTTTCTGAAACTCAAGGTGCCTTTGTTAAAAAAAGATCAATCCAAGATAACATTATCTTAGCTAATGAGTTGATCTTTAATATAAACAAGAAAATCAAGTTGGAAATATTTGATCAAACTTGACATGGCTAAAGCATTTGACAGAATATCCCAAAGTTTCCTTAGTAAAGTCATGATAAACTTTGGTTTTAACTCTTTATTTGTTAATCTAATCAATAAAATCATCAATAACGAGCATGCTTCTATTCTTATTAATGCCCAAGTTGTTGGGTATTTCAAAACTAAGAGAGGGCTTAGACAAGGAGACCCTTTGTCTCGTAGTCTTTTTATTATAGCTGGAAGTTCTTATTAGAGGTCTTACCGTTATGTTTATTGATAACAAATCTATGCATTATAAAACTAGAAGCTCTATACTAATTCTTACTTTAGCTTTTGTTGATGGTATTCTAGTTTTTACTAATGGCTTGAATTCATCTATCTCTATGCTTAGTAACTTTTTGCAGGTTCACATATGGCCAGCTTATCAACAAAGAGAAGATTAAAATTATAAGATCTAACAATTTTTCTTCTTCAAAAATTAACTCTATATTTGCCTCAACTGGTTTCAACAATGGTTATCTTCCTACTATTTACCTTGGCATCACCCTCCACAACAACAACAAATCCAAAAACTATGACTGTCTTATTAACAAAATCAAAACTAAGATTTCAGAATGGGAAGGAATAAATCTTAGTTATGCAAGAAGATTTACTCTTATCAATTCAACTTTGATGGGTGTCCTTATTTACTGGATTCAGTCCTGCTCTTTTTCCTCTTGAATCATTGATAGAATAGAGAAGTTATTCAATAATTTTCTCTAGGGAATACTCATGAAGCTAACTGAATACACTGGTTAAACTGAACTAAAGTTTGTAAGCCATATATAGAGGGATGATTGAATATTAGAAAGCTAAAAGATATTCGTGATATTTTTTATTGTTGGCTTTGGGTTAAGTTCAGACTGAACAAGACTCTATGGTCTAAGTATATTTATAGTATTTATTGCGAGCCTATTCAATATCTTCAAGCTAACTTCAATACCAAAAACTGTTCCAATATATGGACAAGGTTATCTAATATCAAGAATGTGCCTGAGCCTAATATTAGGTGGATTATTGGGAGAGGAGATATTGATTTCTGGATAGAAATATGAATTAGAAACTATCAGGTCTCCAATTATTGGTACCAAAATTGTAGGGTCAATGCTAAAATAAGAAATTTTATTTCTGAAAATGACAGGTCCAACATTGCCAAAATTTCAATCAAAGATAATATAGATGATATTATCTACTGGCTTCTTTCTAAAGATGTAAATTTCAATACCAAATCCACTTGGAACTATATTAGGTCTCATCACAACAAATCTAGCCTATTTGGTAAAGTCTGGAACAACATTACTCCCCAAAAATATTATTATCTTACTTGGAGAATCATCTAAAATTGGCTCCCTGTTGATTCTATCATGCAATCCAAGCATTTCACTCTGGTATCTAAGTGTCAGTTCTGTAAAAGTGTAGATTCATCTAATTATTTGTTTGTTGAATGCTTTTTATCTTGGAAAATTTGGTGTTACTCTCTACTTTATTCAAAATCAACATTGATAGATTTATGAATGTTACTCACATGCTGAGAACTTGGTTTTGGGAATCTAGCAAAAAGGTTCATATATGCTTTATTCTCCCTCCTATTATTTGCTGGGTGATTTTGCATTTCAGGAACAAAGCTAAGATAAAAGACCTTCTCTCTGATTCTAAATTTGATACTAGCTACATCAGTTATATCATTAATGGTCTGGATCAAACTAACCTCCTATATGCTAAGCTATGGTCTCCTTATTTGAAAGTTTCTACTGAGTTAGGTTGTTAGAATCACCTCAATTCTAAAAAGAAACCCATCTATTTATCTCGGAACTCTCTTTTTCCTAATAGAGTCAAGCTTACTACTAACGGTTCCTCTCAAGAAAATGGTGATGCTAGTTTGGGTATTATCATAAGAGAATGCAATGGGGAGTTAATAAGCTGATGTAGAAACATTTTTGGGAAGTTATCTCCCTTAATGGCAGAAGCCAGAGCATTTCTTGAAAGGCTTCATCTCTATAGGCTCAAAGGTATTTTAAATGTTGATATTGAAATTGGCTCTGAACTAATTGTCAATTTCCTATCTACTAGAAACTATCCTAAGTCTCTTGAATATACTCTTAAAAGACCGACTGATTGCTCCTTCTATGAAAATTAATATGATCCTTCATCTCTATCTACACGCGCTTAATTGCTCCTTCTATGAAAATTAATCACATTAATATGGTCCAAAACAAACTGACTGATTGGCTATACAAGAAAATTGACTATACAAGAATAAAACTCCTTAGTTTCTTGATGCTATTATTAACCTACTAACATTGGTTGCCTTAAAGTTTTTTAATTAATCGCTTTATTTTCTAGTTTTCTTAGTAAGTTATAGGTCTGCTCAATCCTAAGGTGATGGATCATAATCCCATTGTATATTTGAGAATCATTAAAGGTAGGTTATCGAAATAGTACCTCGGCAATCCTTCATTCAAATGTTCTTCATCTCTCTTCATCTCCAGTTGTTGGCTCATTTGCTTCTCTCTTCTAAGCAGATTGTTGATTAAATTTCTCTAATTTTTGCTCTTCATTATCTCCCAATTGATAAATATATATTACTTTTATCCATCATCCCTTAAGTACTTCCCATTTTTCTCGGATTCTCTTGCAGGAAAGCTTTAGGACCTCATCATGTACCAGATAAAAGAATTTTGATTCGTTGCCTTGGCTATTTGGATCATCATCATCCCTCCTAGAGCTTTTGAAGAAATTATTGTAATCAGAAAAGATGTTGAAGATCTCTCCTATACATTGTGTAATTTCTACTAAAAATATATCTAACATAATTTACACTAGTAAATATAGATTGTTTTTTTACCGTATGTGTTAGAAAGAAAAAACATTGTAATGTAAACGCTAAATTTGCTATCAAGTGTAAAATATTGTATTAACTAAAAAAAATTAAGATGTCTTTTAAGTTTTCATTAAATATCCATCTAGTAATCAATGTAAGATTTATTATTTTTTATTAACTATATTTTTAAATAATAAAATGTATAAACATTTTACATATTTATATATAAAATTTAAAAGTACTTTAACTGAAACGAAAAATACATCTTCCAATTAATATTTTTGAATTTATAACTTTAGTCTCAAAAATTGTTATATTTGTACTAAAAATGAAATATAAAAATACTAAAAGAGTTTAACTTGATATGGAATTTACGATTTGGGCAATTTAGTTTTTAATAAAGATTATGGTCAAAATTAAAAGTATTAATCTATTTTGAGTAATTTTATTTAATTTCATATTTGTTATTTTCTTAATGTGTTTTTAATGTTAGACTTTTTTTTACAAATGGATATTTAGACATTATTAATTTTTATATATACGATAGATATAGAGTTTGAAATTGTAAAAACAAATCTAGCTTTTTTGGTCGACTTTTGGAGCTTTAGGGTTTGATTTTTGTGAATCATTAATTTCGTGCTCGGCAAAGATAGTGCGAAAAGATGAACCAATGGAGCATATTTTGTGTTATGTCCGTTTGACTTTTCACATTGTCAATCAAGCACCGTACTTATAGTACATTGATGTTCGACTTCTCACATTGTCAATTGAGCATCATACTTATCGTACGTTTCCGTCGTACGGATGGTGTAAGGATTTTGAAATTCTAATTTAACGACAAATCTCAATATATCTTTGGGTTTTTCGATTGCATCATTGATCCATTTGATTCATTTTTTGGGCTTTTTGGTTTTCAATTATTGGAAAATTGCGATCAATTTGTTTTATTATCTGATCTTATTTTTAGGTCATTCGACGCATTGGACCCAACTTCACGTGCACAAAAAACTCTTGTCGATATTAGTAGTATGATAGAAACGATTGAGACAATACTATCTACATATGTAAGACGTACACATCAGAGCATTGACATTATAATAGTAGCTTCGAAGACGATGCAGCAGGTGCATCAGGTAGTGCATCTTCACGCCAGTTCGTCGTTTAATGAGAGGTCATCGTATCATGCTATGGATGCACACGACGTGGACGCGGTGAATATTCTAACAAAGATTTGACGGGGTTCTCATCTTATTTGGGAAAATATATATAAGAACAAAAAATCCGAATAAAATTTATGGATGTCAAGAACACCTGACTAATCAATATTTATGAAAAACATGAGGCGTTTAACACATTCATATGGAGGGTGTGTATTTTAATACATTTGTAAACTCTTTTTTTGTTAAATTTATAACAGTTTTGTACGAGTGTATGCCTCCATACTCAATACTCTTTATTGGGGGTATTAGATTTTTCTATACACTTATACATTTTTTGTTAGATAAGACTCCCTTCGGTACTTTGATAGGTCACATATTTAAGTTCAATACTAAACGGACAATATTATAGGTTTTTATCGAGAGATGACACTAGGAAACTACAACATTCCGGTTCAGTTTTCAAGAGATGTCCATCACATATGATGATGTTTACGTCATTATAAGGTGTTTTTAGAGGTGGGACGGTCTGATAACAACCAGGTTGTGTACGAGGATTACAAATGATTATTGGGAATTTCTATGTTTTATATTCGTTAGGAGATTGAGATCCATAAAAGTTCCGGCTTGGTTTGAATGGTTTGGAATTTTATTTTAATATTGATGAGTATTTGGATGCAAACCCATATAAGACAAGAGCCTAATTTTGCCAAGTTTTATGTGCATAACTCATATATTTTTTCTAACGTATGATATGTTTCGATAATATCCAGAAGTGCGCCAATGCAGATTTACTATTGTATTTGGAGGACTTGAATGAATTGGAATAGTACGCTCGGTGGACCTCTATATTGACATTTTTCTACCATAAATTGCGCAAATCTTTGAAGTTACAATGAAGGAATTTGACTAGTTTTTGGTTTTATGGATTGTTTGATTTACAAATACTTTCCATGATTCTGACTTAGGTTAACCCATCTTATAATCCGACAATACCAAAGATTATTAGTTTGTATGCTGGGAAGTTTTTGTCCTCGGAGGTGTGATCAAAGACTTCTATTGAAAAAATATTTTGGATATGCCGCGTACGGATGTGAGTATATATTAATTTAGTATTTTTAACCATTTATAAATGTTTTCTTTTTCGTTTCTTATATTTTATTTGTCTAATTTTTTTATAGGTTATCTTTGAGCTGTATGATGACATGATACATCATATTCCAGTTTAGAAGATCTCGACTATATGATTTTTTTTATTCGTAATTTTTCATGTTTGACTATGTCGAAGTGTATATATCATAGAGAGTTATGCGAACATTTGGAATGGTATAAAATGTGTTTATGTTGCCTTTACAAGCCACTAAAACCTCTACAAAAAAAATATTGTCTGAACCAAAAGAAAGAATCTGTTTGGATGGATTGGCATAAAAAAAATAGTACCAACTGTTTGACAGAATGCATTGCATCATCTTCCTAATCGATGATGGATAGATATGATGACTACGTAACATAGTACATACGGTATACCATTACCAAGATGGGTGTTGGTGATGAAAAATTATTTTTGGAGACGATTCAGTGGATCAATCGTAAGATTCCATATAACAACAATGAGGTAGAATAGACAGTTTTTGAGAGGCAAATATCAAATATCACTTTTCTATGGTTGTTTGTTTGTATTTTGTGACTTATTTTGCTTTGTATTTCTAGACTTGTTTGTTTTAGATGATTTTGTATAGTTTATTTTATTTTGATGAACCATTTTTGTTTTTTTTTATTTGTTTTTAACATTTATATGATGTGAAATATGAATTTTTTATGTTTTATAATGATATTTTTTTTTATTTTGAGATTAACTTCAAATAATGAAATCACAAAATAATTGAATTCATAAACGTTTAACTTCAAATGTGTAATAAGACAACTTTGATTTTTTAAATTATTAGAATTATCATTATCTAACATATGGCACCATTTTATTAATTTTTGTGGATTATGATAACCTTATGTGATATGTCTTTCACTTTGATAACTATTTGTGCATTACTTTATCATTAACTAATACTATGTAAATAGAAGCATAATTCGTGATGAAAATCAATCATACCTTATATCTAAAAATATTGTAGAGTTCTGACAAATTTCATATTTAACGAAAGTCGTCAAATAGTAGTGAAGACCATGCCAGAATAAAGCAAAGATTTTTGGGATGCAGTTTTTTGCAATAAGTAATACTAATATGGAACGTACCATGTCGTTCCGGTGCAAGCCTTGTGTAGTTGGAAGGTGTCAAAACTATGTGAAATAATAAAAAAAAACATTGAGAACGTGTCATTTTTTTCGTTGGATACAAAAAAAATGACACGTGTATTTTCACTTTACAATGATAATATCACCAACATAACTGAAGATAACATAAATGACGTTAATTTCAACATTGCAATGAAGATAAATGAAGTTATGTTGATGAATTAATTCGTGTCTCTCATTTTCTTATTTTCATTTGGATTTTCTAAATTATCATTATATTTTTACTTTTTGTATGTGGTTTCTTTATATTTCAAATGTTTTCTTTAGTAAAAAAAATAATATTAATTGACAAAAAATATATTTTAGGTACGGTACGGTTCCGACAAAACTCAGCCCACGTGTCGTCGAAATTTGACTTGTTTTTTGTCAGAAGTATGTAAACCAATAATTACATAAAAGGTTCACAAAAAAGAAACACTTGGTATTAGTGGTACCATGCCGTTTTTTCGTAGAATAAAGATGTTCTGAAGGGTACAACCTTTCCTTGTCAAAAACCCCCGGTGTAAAAAATTGGCACATTTATTGTCATTTTTAAATGACACTTAGGTCTCACACCGTGAATTTCCATTATTTCCATCGGTACTACGGAATGGTTTCGCCGAAATTGACAACACATCTAATTCAACTTTATCTTTCAACCTAGAATATCTCATTTATGTACACATGATGCTACATTATTGGTTACTTTATTCGACTTTATCTACATAATTTCATCCGGGGTTACTTAACCTAATTGTCTTATCCTCTCTCTCTCTCCCCCTCTCTCTCTCTCCCTCTCTCTCTCTATCTCTCTCTCTCTCTCTATCTCTCTCTATCTCTCTGTCTCTCCCTCTCTCTCTCCCTCTCTCTCTCTCCCCCCCCCCTCTCTCTCTCTCTCCCTCTCTCTCTCTCTCTAGTTGGGTTGGTCCATTCTTGTGGACATCGTGGATTGGTCCCTTCTCAATCCCCGTTACTGTTGCCACCGCCGCCACCATCTCCGATCCGTCTTTTCTACAAATCGCAACAAGCGCCGCCGCTGCACTCTCTGCACTATGCATTGTTTCAAATCTTTATAGACAGTTTGTTTATATATATTTATACATGGATGGTGGAACAGCTGGACAATGAAGCAAAAGAAGTAAGAAATATCTGTAATTGTGATTTGTATATTATTTGCTTCAACTATCTTTGAATTACAAGTACAAAATATATAAAGGAGGTGCAGAGTTTGTTATTGTACTCTGATTTACTACATAAGAATATGGACCTGCTCTACCCAACATCCGGTTTGGTTTTAAAAAGGCCCAATGCTTTTATAAAAAGAGAACTACTAGTTTAGCTTCTCCACTCACGCTTTCTTCCGTCACAGCCATTGTTTTCTTCTAGTTTAGGATCAGCACTGTTCTAAAAATCCCTTCTCATTCCGTATCTACCAACCCACGATGTCCACAAGAAGGGACCAACCCAGCGGCGGCGCTTGTTAAGATTTGTAGAAAAAGGCGGATCGGAGATGGTGGCGGCGGTGGCAACAGTAGCGGGACTGAGAAGGGACCAACCCACGATGTCCACAAGAAGGGACCAACCCAACTAAAGTAGTCGGAAAAAAAAACAGAGTATAGCAAATTTTGCTATACTCTGTTTTGAGGAAAACTAAAAAATAAAAATAAAAATATATATTTAAAAAATATTAAATTTGAAAGGTAAAAATGGAATTATAAGTCGAAAGACTATCCGTGCAACGCAAACCATTTAACTATAGTGACAAGTGGCAGCATTACAACAAAAACCACGTGCGGGAACTGAATTTATAGATTTTTGATAGATAAGGGACCCTCAACCGTGATTTTTTTTGTCGAGGGACGAAGCAACGATTTAAACCATCAAGTGGGTATTAAATTCTTTGCAATCGTTGATGGAAGATAACTCCATTAAAAAACTGACCGTAATTTTGACATATAGAGACTTAGTACTGATGAATGTTACAGAGAAAGTTTATGGAAAACAATGCACATCCTATATCAATCATTATCGCCACTACAAAAAAAATTACATGAATGATAAATATTTTTTATTGCTTTATGAGATTATACAATGAAATAATATATTCAGAGACCGAATGCGAATTCAAAAATAGACAGACTCATGTTTGCATTCGAAGTTTATTGTCGAATAAATGTGAATCTTATATAATAATTTATTAAAACTTTCTATATAAATTTCTACTGTGAATGATGCGTCATGTGCACTGATATATTGATCTTATATCGCATCACGTAAACCAGAAACGAAAGAATGAGAACTACCAATTATGTCTAGTTCCAAAAGATACATGGAGATTCTTGATGGACTACCCTCGAGCAACATCGCCCGAGTGATCAATGTAGACGAATTTGGTTAATTATTACGTTTAATTTATTTTAGAACTATTTGCTATTATGATGTGTTTGTGCTAAATATTTTTTTATTTCATTTAACACAAACTCTAAATGCAAACATTAAACTTAAAATCATAACATTGATCATGACATTAGAACAGTGATTTATCCCAAGGCGAACCCAAGTCGAAACCCTAATCGATTCTAACAAATAAATCAAACCCCAATCGACACCCTAATCGAATCTAACGTAGAAATCTAACAACAATCGAAATTCTAATCGAATCTAACAACAAACGAAACCCTAATCGAATCTAACAAAGATATCTAACTTCAAACCCTAATCGAAAAATGAAGAATGGGTTTTCTTCTCCAATGTTTCTCTCTCTTCGAATTTGTTTTGTAAGGTAGTGATAACAGTGAAAAATGGGTTTTCTTCTTTGTAAGGTACTGATAATGGTGAAGAATGGGTTTTGTTGTAATGAATGGGTAATGATATGTTAGGGTAATGGTTTTGTGAAGAAAAAATGGGTAAAAGAACAAATTTGTAACTTCCTTTATGGAGGAAATAACATCATGGAAGTTTTTTCAGATTATGGAAGAAATAATAATTTTCATGGAGAAAATAGCTTTGCCCTAGTTGTAATCTAATAACATTTCTTTTGTTTTTCAAATTTAACATAAAAACTGCTAGACATCAAATACAAAACCCGGTTTAGACATAAACTTGACTGCTGAAAAAATCTAACAGGCACTAGACAAAGTCTTAACTAATACAAGGAAACTATCTGTATACTTTCACTTTTATCTGTTTCTTCTTAGTTTAAACAATTCTGATTTGCTTACAATAAAATGATAATTAACACTTGATGATTCTGGTGTTTTCATAGAGAAAACCCAGATCCTCGCTAGTTACAAAATTCGTAATTAATGGCTTTTAATTGACTGTGTTAGGTTGTAACAACATCATTCGAATGTTTCTTGTAACAATATAATGTATAAATAATATACAATAACATGTATCAAAAAGCCGGTACCTTGTATACCCGAACAAGGAGCCATGAACTGTTCATTCTATTTGAGTCTTAATGGCAAACATGATCTTGCCCAATTCATCATATAACAGCTACTACGATAGGAAACAAGAACATAAAAAATCAACGTTAACTATTTGAAAATGATGCTAACCAATCAAGGCTTTGGTTGACTTATAAAAGCCTATAAAAAAATGTACAATATTTGTGTATAAACTAATCTGCCCACTAAAAGCTGACAAAGTCCAGTCTTCTCTACCTACTCCTATGTGGGGAAGTGGTATGCTTTACTTCAGCCATCTGGCTATTAGCGTATTTGGTACTTCTGATTGGCTAAGGCTAAGGTGATGGTAAGGGTGATAAAATCTGTTCCAACCTGAACTGGAGTCCGGGGCTGGGGACAGAAAACAATGTCTAGATGGAACACCGAGGGGGTCTAGGTTTGGATATTCGGACAAACATGTCAGATTCACATATTAAAAGGTGATAGAGTCGTAGTTCAGGTCAGAAACTCCGGGTCAAGTACGATACAAATACCTAAAAAGTAAAAAAAAAAACTAATCCCAAATAATAGGTTAACACCAAAATGGGAACTTTGTATTCACCTCAGGGAAGGTTGCAACAGAGGTTGGTCAGCGCCTTTGCCTTTGCTTTTAAAGAATAAAAGAAGAAAAGTCTTCAGTCTCCTGTTTATCTCGCTTCTTCTAACAAATCATCCACAACTGAAGCACCAATTTATATCTACAGCTCATGATAGCCTGAAAAAAATTAAAACAAAAACCAACATCAGAGGGTAAAATCACTTTTGACCGACTTCATATAGATAACAATTATCAGAATTCCGTTCTGAATCCTTGTAATCCGTTCAGATGAGTTCTCTCAGCTCAAGTAGCCCGAAAAGTTTCATCGGCGGGTCATACCAAGAAAATGGTAGATTCCATGGGATACCGGTAAGAGTTTCAAAATTCTTCTATAATATTTCATAAACAGTATTTGATCACATTTCATAAAACCTGAAAGAAAGAGGATAGAGACCAAGGTTTCATTCTTCTTCTGTTTACTGATGAATATCAATTTTCCCACCTTTTTCTTCAGCTCAACAAAGAGGCAACACCCGCTTCTATTCTAGCTGAATCCTTAATTACATCTATATCAGAGATCACAAAGTCTATTGCATGCATTGACATGGAAGATGAGAGTTTTAATGAAATTGGATGTTACCTCTATCGAATTTCATTAATTATAAAGGAGTTGCAGATAACCGAGAAGACGCCTGAAAACGGACATGAAATACTAGAAGATCTGTCCAAAAGCATAAATTCAGCCAAGGATCTTATGGATGAGTACCTGAAAAACAATGATATGTATTCAAGCACCGACCTTATGAAGATCAAAGCCCGATTGAGAGGAATTATGAAGCAAATGGGTATATGGTTAGAGACGATACCTTCATCAATGTTTGTTGACGAAAATTTCATAGATGCCGCTGTGCGGTCTCTTTCCAAGGAAATGCAGAATGCTGATTTCGATGTCAACCAAACTGCTGTTTCGCTAATCGAACAATCTGAACCACAAAAGCTTGAAGGACAGACACCAAATATAGAACTCAATTCAATAGAATCTGATCTCTATTTTGTAGACGACAGAGTAACAACAGACAATTCAGAGACATTGAGTATACCACAAGTGATGAAATTCGAAAAAAGCAGAAGTCAAGCCACAAGCTACAGTAGCCATAGAAGATTTGGAAGCGTTAGCGGATCCTTGTCAACATTGCCAGAGGCAGCTCAGCTCATTGAGCCTCTCTATGATAGCTTTTTATGTCCGTTAACTAAGGAGATAATGGAAGATCCTGTCACTTTAGAAACCGGAGTAACCTATGATAGGAATGCAATAACACAGTGGTTTGAAAAGTCCGAAAGTTCAGAGGATTTTTTTTGTCCCATAACAGGGAAGAAGCTGACAAGTAAAGTGCTAAGCACTAACATCGCTATTAAGACCACAATAAATCAGTGGAAGGAAAGGAATGAGGCAGCAAGAATCAAAGTGGCTCGTGCAGCTTTGTCTTTAGCTGGTTCAGAGATTATGGTCCTCGAGGCAGTAATTGATTTGCTAAGTATCTGTCAAACTCGACAGTCCAATAAAGTAAAAGTTTACAATGCTGGAATCCTACCTTTGCTAGGTAAATTTATAGTTTACAAATCTAATTTATTTCCTGTAACATACAAAGCCCAAGATGTCAGGTGTGCTGTTCTAGAGCTACTGCGGCAACTAGCACAGAATGATGAAGAAGGGAAGGTTCAACTCTTACTTTATGCAATATCTACATAAGAATTGAATGGCAGATTACACATAAGTTACCTTTAAATTGATGACATGTCTGGTAGTTTCAGAAAAATCAAGATTTTGAAATAACTATAACCAATATTAGAGGCTTAATGATAAAACTATTCATTCTTTATCACGAAAAATAAGAAATAATGAATATACATATAAGGATTATTAGAATGTTATAAGAGTGAAATTCTCTTTAAAGCAAAAACTTATGCTCAACGCAGCTACTTCTATTTCCTACATCTACTACTGCCGAACAGTAATAAAAAGTAATTCACTTGACCGGAGAAGCATTTGAAACTGAAGTGTTGAATAAAATTAGTTTGGTTAGTCACCTATTACCTTATATGTTCCTCTGCAGAAAATTATTGCAGATACGATAGACATTTCAGCAATAATAAAGCTGTTGTCAAGTCGTCATCAGAGATCGAAACATGGGGGAATTCTCCTCTTGCTTGAGCTTTCAGAATCCGAGTACCTATGTGAAAAGATTGGTTCACTTACAGGGGCGATTTTGATGTTAATCACTACCAAATATAATCTATCGGTAGATTCCTTTGCTTCCGAAACAGCAGAGAAGATCTTAAAAAACCTAGAGAAGTCACCTGAAAACATTAAGCGCATGGCCGAAAATGGGCTACTGGAACCACTTTCAAAGCATCTTATAGAAGGTAAACTCTTGAAAAAATTATTCATGCAGCAAGATCAATTGAAGACAACAATACATTATACTAATGACAAGTATGGAAAACAGGTTCTGAAGAGATGCAGATAATAATGGCTACATTTCTGGGGAGAACTTGGTTCGGACACGAAAATAAAATGTACATAGCAGAGAAGGCTTCCCCGACTCTCATCAAAATGCTGACTAGTGGAAATGCTCTTTCTAGCAGAGCCGCATTCAAAGCTTTAGTACAAATCTCAGCTTATCATCTTACTGGCAAGGTGCTTATACAAGCTGGCATACTGAAAATCATGGCCGACGAGTTTCTGACTCGAAAAATATCGAGTGAACTGACAGATTCTCAGAAAGAAGCAGCTACTATACTTGCAAATATACTCGACTCGGTTGAGCAAGACAATATTGAAGTAAAAGGTCATGTTCGCACAATAGCTTCAGAACGAACTGTGCAGAACATTTTCCACATGCTCAAGAATTCATCCGCAGATGACCTGAATACCAATCTCATCAGAATTCTTTTGTGTATGTCGAAGTTACCAAAAGCAATGGGAATTGTTGTGTCAGTGGTAAAAGAAACTGAATCAAGCTATATGCTGGTACAGCTTATAGACAAACCAAACGACCAACTCGCTGTTGCAGCATTCAAATTGCTCACTGCACTCTCACCTTACATTGGATACACCCTGGCAGATAACCTTAGTAAAATTAGAGGCCAAACTGAGAATCTTATCCAGTGCCCCATAGAAACAGAGCTTATCACAGAGAGACATGCTGTTTCAGTCGAATTCCTCGCGAAACTTCCCCACCAAAACCTGTCACTTAACTTAGATCTTGCCAGGAAAAATACAATACCCAGAATCCTGCAAGAAATCGAGTTGCTCCAAAGAAGTGGAACAAGAACAAGCAGGTATGCATCAGTTTATCTTGAAGGCTTAGTAGGCATTCTAGTTAGATTTACGTCAACATTGTATGAGCCTCAAATGCTGACCCTAGCGAGAAACCATAATCTGACATCGGTGTTCACAGAACTGCTTACCAGAGCCTCGGCTAATGAAGTTCAGAGGCTATCAGCAATAGGATTGCAGAATTTGTCTATTGTGACAATGAACCTGTCAAGGCATTCAAAAATCAAGAGAACTATGGGTATGAGATTGTTCGGCTTTGTAAGTTTCCTTTCCTGTGGTTCTTCAAGAACAAATGAGATTTCCGTCTGCCCAATTCATATGGGAATCTGTTCTTCGCAGAATACATTCTGTTTGGTTGACGCAAATGCAATTCCTTCACTGTTAGTATGCTTAGAGAACGAGAATGCTGAGGTGGTGGAAGTTGCCTTGTCAGCTATAAGTACATTGTTGGATGGCAAAGTAGATGTGAACAAAAGCGTGATCATGTTAGCTGGAGCAAATGGCATCCGCCATCTTCTTAATGTGGTGAGCAAACACAAGCAAGAAAGTATAATGCAAAAAGTACTTTGGATGATTGAGATATTTTTAGACAAAGGTGGATATGAGTCTGCTTTGGAGATATCACAAGATAGGCTACTATCTGTCACGTTAGTCAGCGCTTTCCATCACGGAAATCGTAATATGAGGCATTCAGCTGAGAAAATATTGAGGCATTTGGATAAAATGCCAGATTACTCAACTGTGTTTACAATGTGAAGCATTTCAATCCTGATTTCTTCCAGTCATAATATTGTTTCTTAGAATATCATTTGCAAGGAGCAGCACGGAGCAAGAGTTGGGGAATGTCTATAAGTTATTGTGTTTAATTGGTGAAAAGATGATGCAGGATTTAATGTAAATAAATATTTTATTTTCTAAGTGCTTGTCCACTTGGTTTGTCTTCCAGACATTTAAACAAAAAATGTGTATATGGATACATCTGAAGAACTACACCATCCTTGAAATCTATACGAGGTCCCTCTTTATAAACATCGTAACTGCAGAGTCAGAAGTATCTACCTGACAGCAGTACAGAAAATTGCTACCGGAATTCGTCTTCAATACACCAACAACTGCAAGCTGCAAGCATGCAAATGTTTTTTTGGAGAAGGCAAAACTATGGATAGACTGCTAAAATTTGGCAGTAGAAACCGTATTGCCAACTGATGAATCCTCTCTTTCCGAACCTGATGTACAAAAGACAGCGGAGTCAAATGGGTTCTATTGGAATCGTATGAATCATCTCACAGTTTGCAAATATTTAAGAAATAAAAGAACATTCTTATCAGATTAAGCTTTTTGGAAGATTAAGTATAAAGTACATACATGAATGAGCATGAAAATTGCTTGTTCAAGAGAATGTACACTTTTGTTCACGCTGAATGACTAACACACTTTGATATGATCAAGTCTCCGTCTTTAAAAGCTGAAAGATCTTTGATTGTCCACTCCATTGCTTAAAGTTGAAATTTTTGTTGATCCTGGATTATCAAGCTGTTAAAGTGACTTAAAATGTCTTAGCCTTCGCTTGGAGACTACTTAACAAAATATGAGGCCATCACCAGAAATCTCCACAAGAGCATTTTCCATCCTTAAACAAATGGAATCGGACAGAATCTCTCACGAGTATCTCTCTCCGTGTGATTTCTGATATATATTTCGTAGCATTGTGGCAGTCAGCGCAGACTCTCAAATTTTTCATTACACGTATAGGAAGACCTGGAGGAATTTGTATTAACCCAAAGGCAATAGCAAGTTTCTCACTGTGATAGTTGAGCATCTTTAATTTCTCTGATTCCTCAACGTCATGAAGAACAGAACTCATATCTGGGACATAACCTTTCTCAATCATTTTTTGGTTCAGTCGCTCTAGCTCAGCATATATCTGATCTGAAAATGGACTTGACTGGTCATCTGCTGAGAATATGTGCAGTTTCCCTTTATATTTTATCCAACTGCACCCAGGTTCTTTTCTCACTCCTTTTTCTCTCATGCCTCGCCTTATTTGTGCTACCTGGTCAAATTTTCCTTTAGAAGCATAGATACTCGAGAGCAAAATATAGCCTGCTGGTTGCTGTGGTTCTAATTCCAAAAGAGATTCGCCGGCCCATTTTCCAATTTCTTCATTACCAAAATTTCTACATGAACTAAGTAAGGTGGACCAACCAATTGCATCCGGAGCGAAAGGCATACTCTCTATAAATATTTTTGTTTCTTCTAACCTTCCAGCTCGGCTATAAAGGTCAATCATGCAGCTATAGTGATCATGAGTAGGTGAGATCCCATATTCTTCAGTCATTAATTTAAAATACCGATGTCCTTCCTCCATTAAACCTGCTCGACTACAGGCTGAAATAACCGAAATAAAAGTAACCTCATCGGGTTGTATACCATGTTCCAGCATTTTTTCAAACGAATCGATCGTCTCATTGGCTTTTCCGAATTGAGCATAACCTGAAACTAACGCTGTCCAAGATACCGCGTCCTTGACAGTCATTTCGTGGAACAATCGAGTTAAACCATCGATGCTCCCACATTTTCCATAAAAAGTTACAAGAGCGTTGCTAACAGTAATGAAAGATATTAATCCAGAAACTATCGACTGACCATGAAACTGTGCACCTTCTTCTAAACTAGCTAGGTTTGCGCATGAACTAATCACACTGCCTAGAGTATAATCATCTGGATCAATCCCATTTCTTTGCATATCACAAAATATCCTAACAGCTTCTTCACCGTACCCACTTTGTCCATAACCCACAAGCATTGCCGTCCAAGATACAACATTTTTGGTATGCATTCTCTTGAAAACTGCTTCGGCATATTTTATGTTTTTGCACTTGCAATACATGTCAACAAGAGCACTACCTACATATACATTATCCTGATGATCAGTCCTAAATATAAAAGCATTGATCTGCTTACCTTCCCTCAAGGCCATAAGACCCCCACAGGCAGTCAATATACTTCCAAACGTATATTGATCCATGGCAAAGCCTTCAGTACTCATCCCTCTGAATAAATTAATAGCTTCATACTCTAAACCGTTTTGAGTAAGTCCTGAAATCATAGTTGTCCAGGAAATAGAATCTCTCTCCTTCATCCCATAAAATAACTTCTTTGAATCTTCAATCATCCTGCTACACAACAGCCCTGTTATCATTGTATTATAGATAACCACGTTTCTTTCTGGCAAATCATCAAAAACCTGTTTAGCATCGTATATAAACCCCAATTTCGCATACATATCGAGCAAAGGACTACCCACAAAAACATAAGATGCGAACCCAAACTTCACTATCTGCCCATGAATTTCTCTACCTAGATCAACACACCCCTTTTTGGAGCACAATATAAGCATTGTAGAAAACGTAATCCTATTCAAATTAACAGGCCCGTCTTTCAACATCGAACTATAAGCCTTTACAGCTTCCGAAACCAGACCCCGGGAGGAATAGCCAGAAATAAGCATGTTCCAGGTAACCCCATCTCGACACGGCATGCGACCAAAGATTTCTTGCATTCTATTAATTTGGCCGGATTTAGAATAGGCGAGGAGAAGGTTGTTCCAAGAAAATTGATTTGGTTGGGGAATTTGATCGAACACATAACGTGCGGAGGTAATGTCTCCGAGTTTACTATAGGTGTCTAATAGATTGTTAAAGAGAAAAGTTTCAGGATTCGCCAGGGTTTTGATAATGTGGCAATGGATTCTTTTGGCTTGATTAGGATTTCTGGTTTGGCTGCAAAGTTTTAGTAGCGAAGTGTATTGGTTTGAGATTGAAGACATTGTCTTCTCTGACATGTTTGTTCGGCGGGAAGGAAACAAAACTTTTAAAAAGTATAAGAAAGAGACGGCAAAGTTCTGTTTGGCTCAAGTCACTGGTTTTATTTTGTATTCAAATATTTGTTTATCCAAAAGAGGCTGAGAATCCCCGGTCCACCCGAAACTCATAATGATTGATTGAACCAGTTTCCTCTAGTATAACTGAAGCTGGGTTTCTCGATGTGTCACGGTTAGGGGTGTCAAACGGGTTGAACCAGCACCAATCCGCACCGTTTAAATCAGAACCACGGATTGCAGTCGTGGCGGGTTTCGGTCCTGCCGAGTTGTTTTTATGCGGTCTTGACGGTCTGACGGTCCTGCCAGTTTGCAGTCCTAATGGACCAGTTTCACAGTTAAACCGTCAGTTCAAACCACCATACGAACCATTTAAGAACCCATTTAAGAACCGTTTATCAGTTCAGACCATCAGCCAAACCATTTAAGAACCATTTATCAGAATATTTTATAATGTTATTTAAAATTAATTTGTAAGTGTTAATTGAATCTAATTTCAATAATTGAGATATGTACCATATACACGAGTTAATTATTCTATTTCATGTATTTTAATTTAAATATGTTATCATTTTAATCGAAATTTTATAATCATCAATTACATTTTAAAATAATAATTGTAATTTGATTTTGATACGTTTGAATAATATATATCTATTAAATAATATATACCTATTAGACATATAATTGTATTCTAATTTTAAATTATTAGGTGATTCTTTAGATTCTTTCAAGCTTGAAGTGTTTATGGTTAGATGAATTATATAGTTTATTGTATTTTCGAACTATTCATTATTAGAAGTTTATATGCATAAACATAAATTACTTGTAAGTTGTAAAGAACAAAATAAAAATTGAAAGCGAAAGTGATTTAAATAACATTTAATAAAAAATAGAAGCAAAACAAACAATTCATTAAAAATAAAAACCAAACAAGTAACATAGTTGTTCAATCAAATAAAAAAGAAAAACATTACAACGATAATGAAAATCAAATGCAAAAAACTAAGGAGCTTCATCGTTGTTGTTGTTGTTAGGTGGTTGACCTTGCAAATGCATGTTCTCCATCATCTGTCGCATATACTCCGACTGTTGGGCTTGAGAGTTTGCAAATCGCTCATTCCATTGATCTTGTCCATGATGCCACTGCTCGTATTGACCATACCACTGCTCGTATTGAACATGCCACTGCTGGAGGTGACCAAGTTGATCATTCACCCCTACTTGCCACTGTTGTATCTGGCTAAGCTGGTCATTTACCTCCCCTGCCAATTTTGAAATTCACTTTGCCATTTTGTAAAATCATCATGCCATTCCTTTTGTTGAGTATGCGCAAATTGCATATAATCCATATGATGCTGATGCGAAAACTCAGCAAATTCGCGATCGGTTCGTCTTTGTTGTGGCGGTACTCTAGAAGAACCACTAGCATTTGGATCGAAAGACGCTTCAGCCTCAACTCGATACTGAGTAGGTGGATTTGGCGGTTTTGTAAGACCGTTCGCAGTATATATCTGATTCAAGTATTGTCTATGGTGGTTCCATGCCTCCAATTTCGAAATCAACTCTCCATTCCAAGAGTATATTTCCTGCAAACGCAAAGTGTTTCTACCTATAGCACTAGTCGGCCTCACCTTCACCGGAGTGTACATACTCACATCAGCTCCTTTCGAAACAAGCAATTTACTCAATATCATCCCATAAGGTAGTTTATCCGTACCACACCTCGTAACCATATTTCGAATCATCAAGCTAGGTAAATTAATTATTCCCTGATTTCGAATGATAAAAGCAGTAACAAATGTTTGAATATATGAAAGATGTGAATCATTGTTACTAGGGGGAAGAAATATACTATTTACCAATTTCAAAGCTAATTTCCCATTACCATCCAAATTACCCCGCATGGCTCGAAATTTACCGCTAATTTTCGGAGCTTCCGCACCAGGACAAGTAAGAAGCTCTACTGCTTCTTCGTAAGACAAAGTCCAATCATCACTCCAGATCGTAGGGCGATAACTAATGGGAGGTAATTTATTACCGGTATACATATCATGGGTTGGAACGGAAAAAAGATCTTCGAAATCAGTTTCAAAAAAACTATAGTTTTTACCATCAATCAAACAATTCATTCCTAAATCTCTTGGATCATTTTCGATTAATCTTCCTGTGGCATAAAACCTTCGCACTAGTTCTATATACCAATCACATTTGAATCTAGCTAGTGTCATCCAACCTAGGCCATTATTAGGTTCAATAAGTTTGAAATTTTTTTGCATACCCTCTATTTGGATCAGTTCCTCATATTCCAGAAACATACCGGACCAAATTTTTGTTACACCTCGACCTCCTTGCTGATTACGGATGCGAAGCTCCCCCTCGCCGCGATGTTCGATAGTCTCGCTCTCCGTTACCTCCATCTCTTCAAACAACATATTTTCCATCTCTCTCACTTGGGAAGCAGTTTTTTCACTACATCCACCTTTACGAGCATGCTTTGTTCTTTTCGAATACATTTAGCGAAACCTGAAATTTAAATAGAGTTTGAAAAATATAAAAAAAATTTTAGAGAAGTGTAGTAGAGAGAGGGGATAGATTTGTAGTGGAGAGGGAGAGAGGGGATAGATTTGTAGTGGAGAGGGAGAGAGGGGAGAGATTTGTAGTGGAGTTGGAGTGAAAAATATAGGAGGAGGTAGGTTGTATTTATAGGGTTTTTTTTTTATTCATACTAGCCGTTTGATGACGTCATGATGACGTCATCAAGCGGACCATCCGGCCAGGCGTCCGGATGGTCCGCGCCTTCAAATTGCCAACGGCTAGTTGGTTTCAAATAGTCGTTGGTCATCCGGATCGATATCCGGATGGTCCGAATTCTCTGTCCGGGCATCCGGACGAATATTTTTTTTTTATTTTCGTTTTTTTTATGGGTCTCCCCTATAAATAGAGGAGACCCCAACACTAATACTCACACCTCTCAAACAACTCTCTACTTCTCTCTAAATCTATCTACTTGTTCGAAAAGTTCTAGAAAACTATGATTACTTATTTTACATATTCTACTCCTACGTTCGAAATTGTTTGATTTTTGTTTTTGTGCAAATTATTTCTTAGTTGTTATTAGTCTAAATTTAGTTGTTCTATCTTGTTATTAGTCTAAATTTAGATTTTATTATTAGTATTTTATTGCATATTTAAAAAAAACTGTTATTAGTTTTAAAATGACTTCAAAACGTAGAAATATTGGGATAAACCTACCATCTAATGTGAATCTCAATACCATAGATGAATTTTCTATAGAATTCCCTCACGTTGATACACTCTCCTCCCACGAAAGTGGTGGTGGAAGTACTAGTGCTGGGTCGAGATCTCGTAAGAAAACATCTTGGATTTGGAAACACTATACTCTATCAGAAGATGGTTATAATTGTATTTGTAACGTGTGCAAAATAACTTATCTTCACGTAAGTGGAGCTAGAAATATGGGCACTAGCACTATGGTAAAACATTTAGTATAACATTCAATATATGATCCTACAAAACCTAACCCAACTAATGTTTGCACGAACCCTCAAACAGGTCTTCCTTTTGAGTTTAACCACGATACGTATAGGGAAGAAACAATTATTTATGCAGTCGGTAGTTTACAACCATTTAGTTTTAGGGATTCTTGGAGATACGAAAATTGGATGCAAGCTGGGGTAAACCCACAGGCAACACGCATTCCACGTACCTCTTTGCGATCGCTAGCCTTTAAATATTATTTACAAAGAAAAAAAGAGATTATTCAAACTATGCAGACTTTGCCATGGAATGTTTCGATTACTAGTGACATAGCTACTTTTACTGATTTATATATGATATGTGTTACCCTTCATTGGATGGACGCCCAATGGGTCCTCCAAAGGAGAATTATATGGTTTGAATCAATTGGGAAGCATAACGCACAAATAATTAGGGAGAGTATGATTGAATGCGTGAATGTTTATGGCGTTAAAAACAAGATTATGTCTATTTCGTTGGATAATGCATCTTCTAATATTAGTGCTATAACATTGCTTATACAAGATTGCAATCCCCCTTTTCCAAAATTGTTTCACACCAAATGTTTATGCCACGTACTTCAATTAATTGCGAAAGAAGGAATACGTATGGTTCAGGGTGATTATATTACCCCTATAAAAAAATGGGATCCTATTTTGCTCGACATCCGCTGCTAAAAAAAAGAGCTTTTAAAACACTTGTTACTTCAAATGGGAAAAAATATAAGAAACTTATATGAGATGTCGAAACTAGATGGAATTCTACTTACACAATGCTTGCACGTGCGCATGTTTTTAAAGAAGAGATTACAACGCTTTATAATGCATATCGTGAAACACCAATTGAACCATGTCATTGGAAATATTGTGCACATATGTTAAGATTTTTAAGACTTTTTAAAGAAAACACCCTAACCTTTTCTTCACAAAATCAACCTAATGCTCATTTGGCCCTTTTCACGATTACTAATCTTGCCATGCATATGGATGAATTTAGATCAAATTTTGTATGCGTAGACATGGTGCCCGGAATGGAATATAAGTTCACAAAGTATTTTCATCCAATCCCTGATAGTTATTCATTTGCTTGCCTTTTAGATCCTTTTTCACGAAAAGAAAAATTTGAATTGCTAGTTAGATGCTTTTATAAATCTGTACGGTTTTCTACAACTAAACCACCGAACGAACCAATTGACCCTGAAGGGTATATTAGCGGTATATATGATAGTTTGTATAATATCTATGATAAGTATGCTGCAAGATATAGATCAAATACATCTACAAATGTAAGGAGTAGTAACAATAGGGGTAGAGGGAGATCTTCTACTAACTATGTTCAATTGGCAATGTTACGAAACAATGTTACAGAAACCCCTCAATCTGATAATGAGTTGTATAGATATTGGAGCACTAGGTTTGATTTTACGAATTATCAAGACCAAGGTATTGAAGATATCATAAGATGGTGGGGTACCAAAACTGAAGAGTTTCCTATTCTTTGCAGGATTGTTAAAGAGATTTATGCTATACCTATGTCTACAGTTGCAAGTGAGTGTGCTTTCAGCCAAGCGAGGTTGCAATACACGACTAAGAGAACAAGATTGACGGGCAAAGCACTTGGAGTGCTTGTGGCAGTTAAGGATTGGACAGCGACGGATAAAAGGATGCAAGACATAGAGTTTAGAGACGAAGTGAACGTAGACGACATCTTCGAAGATTATCCGGATGATTACGAAGATACACTTGAACAAGAAATTGCGGAAGAAAACCAAGATGACGACGAAGATTTTACTTACGAAGAAGACGAAGCTGGAGATGAATGATGTTTGTAATGGTTTTTTGCTATTTTGTGTTGTAATTTGAAAACATTTGTACAACTCCTGGCCCGCACGAGTATAAACTGTGAACGGCTAAATTATCCAAAAATGACTTTACCTTTTATTATAATAACAACAACTGTATTATGAAATACTTATAACTTCATAAGATCTAATTTTGGTTTAAAAAATAATAACAAACACTTGTAAAATTTAAAACCAAATCACAATAGTAATCAAAATGTATTATTAAAATTATAACCATAGAATTTTTAATATTTTAACATGATAAGATATAGTTTTGGTTTGTATTAGATCTAAAAACATAATAATAATATTCAAAATGTGATAATAACATAAGTAATATTTAAAATTTTGGACTATATAATAATTACAACACTTAAAATATTAATAACCAAAACAAATTAATATTAACAAAAATGTAATAATAATTCTATAATAATATGCAATATCTGAATATTTTTTAAATATAACATTTTGGTTATAAAATAAATAAAACCAACATAATATTTACCAATAAACCGCGATTTTTTACAAATAAACCGTGGTTTCGCAGTCCTGCCGGGTTGCTCCTTATGCGGTCCTGGCGGGTTGCGCTCCTGGCGGGTTGCAGTCCTAATGGGCCAGTTTCGCAGGTAAACCGCCAGTTCTTAAGCAGGTTGTCAGCTTTGAACCCACGACCATTAGACACCTCTAGTCACCGTCAAAGTTATTGTCTAATCTATATAGAATATTGAGTTTCTTGCTACTAGTGGTGGGACACATGTTAGCTCATCAATCTCCTATCATATATTTAACCGTTTTTAGCTTGACGTGTCAAAAATTATGTAAGATAAAATTTCTAACAAGTTTAAAAACATATAAAATTTATTTTGAAAATATAGCTTTAAAGATATAAATAAAATTAAATATCTAATAGTTAGATATTATAAATAATGGAAGGGTTTTAAGGGATAAATTTGAAAGCTCTCCAAAAAAAACTAGTTATGGAGTTCTTGATCTAAAATCAACTATAGAGTTTGATCTTCTTCATCTCCCCATGAAACCAGTTAATTATCATTGTTGTTGATATAGAAGAAGGTGAAATCTTTTTTAAGCCTTTATCGGATCTCAACAGCCTTTTGTTGGAAAATGTTTCGTGCTTTGAAACATAGTATCCTCTAATCAATCAAAATTATAGTGTTGTTCGTCTCGGTACTGATAAACACAAAAATCCAGAAATACATCATTACCAAAATCCATGTATAATTACAAATATCATTAACAATCCTTCTTTTGAGAAATTTATTCTGAGAGATCCTTCAAGACCTGAAACAGAGTTAAAAATTTACCCATAAAGACTTTTGCAGAAGTCATGATACCAAAAATTACAGATTTTCAGCATGGAAACGTTACTTTCTCTCATAAAGATGATCATGTTATTATAAACTTTGAGCGAAAAGACAAATAAATTCTCCAAATATCATCCAAACATACCTTGAAAGGGAAATTCCTTACTAGGAAGCCAAATATTGAAATGGTAAAAGCTTTTCTGGGGAAATTCATATTTGAAAGAAACTATAACATTACTCAATGGGATTTCAGACACCTTTTTATCGAATTTGATCTGAAAGAAGACAAAAAAAAATCTGGCGTAGAAATTTATCGTTAGTTGGAACAAAAACCATTATGATTTTAAAGTGGACTCCCCACTTTAATCCTAACAAAGAATGTCCAATTACACCAATATGGGTACCCATTAACAATCTTCCAGAACTCATGTACAACAAAATAACTATCATGGAGATATCAAAATTTATTGGCTTCCTTTTAAGTGTTTGGATCCCTGATAGAAACAACACTAGACACAATTGCTGCAGATTATGGGTGGAGCTTAACATTTCTCAGCCTGTAATTAAGAAAATCTGGATAAATTTTATAGAAGAAGAAGATATTTGGCTTGACATAACATATGACCCTACCATGCATACTGTCCCATCTGTAAACATAGTGGTCACTCTGAAAATATCTGCAAAATATCCCCTGGTCACCTAAATCCTTCCCATATTCCTGACAATCAATTTGCCACTAATCCTTCACCTAATCAACCCCTAAATCCTAAACTCAGATCCATTATAACCACTAACATCTCTAAAACTGAAAACTAATCCCAATTAAATCGACAACCAGTTGTTACCTTGAATAAAAAAAATATCAACCAAAAATCTCATACCTAAAGCCTCCTGAAAAATGCGAATTAAACCATCCATCTACCATCAGTGAACCTGAAATGATTGAAGCTCTTCATACACTTGAAAGGGGATCTCTTTTTACTATTGAAGAGGACCATAAGCATCCCTAGAAATTTGAGATTCCAACCAAAGAAACCACAGGCAGCCTGCCATGTTCTTTTGTCAGCAAGAAAAAAGATACTTCGAAAGGATTTAAAACAAATGGAAGCAAGAAATTCAGTAAAATGAAAAGTTGGAACCGCAAAGGCATTTTATCTTCAAAGTTAATACAGCTTAAAAGGGTTGTAAAATCCTCATCTTCTCATAAATGACACTATTAATTCTGAATTGGAATGTTAGAGGTTTTGGGAGTAAAAACACAATGAAGATGCTAAAATCTCACAAGAATTATGAAAAACCAGACTTCATTATCATTCATGAACTAATAATTCACCAAAACAACCTTGATTTTATCTCAAAAAACTGAAATTCTCCTGCCATACTAGTAACATCAACAACAAGATCTGGAATTTATAGTGGACATTCTTGCTAATGAAGAAAAAAAATTCACCTCAATGTCAAACATAACACAATAAACAAAGATTTCAGGGTTTCTATTGTTTATGCCAAAAGCAAAAAGGCCCTTAGAACTGAACTGTGGAATAACCTAAGAAGGATAGAAGACAGTACGAAAGAATGGCTCAGAAGCATAAATGATTTTAACAATGTTATTTTGGATCGTAACGTGAACGACACTGGCTTCTCTAGTCCTAAATTTACATTGACTAATGGAAGAAAATGGAAAAGACTTGATCGTGTCTTATATAACAATAACTGGATCAACTATTTTTGACACCACTAAAGTTATACATCTAACTAAAACTTGTTCAGATCACTCCCCTATAAACATTCGTATCTCTGCTAATCAAGGAAAAATCAAGGTTTAATGAGGTGTCTAAATGAGGTGCATACGCTTTCCTACCCTCGTGGCGCAGGAAGGTTTTAATGAGGTGCCTAAATAGCCGGCTTACATATCAAATCTTATTGCCCTCTTTAAAATCTAGACTAAGTTCATCTTTTTGAACTCAAAACATACTCAAAAGAAGTTTGGACCAAAAAGTTCATATTTTTGAACTCAAAACATCCTCCAAAGAAGTTTGGACAAGAATCTTCATCCTTTTGAACTCAAAACATCCTTCAAAGAAGTTTGGACAAGAAAGTTCATCATTTTAACTCAAAATATGAACCAAAGAACGTTTGAATAAAATAATTCAGTATTGAATCATAAGAAGAAGGACATATGAAGGAAACGATTAAGTAAAACATCACATTAAGAATACATCACTGAACGCTCCAATAACAAGGAGAATATTACACAAAAAGTTTATTGTGGCAGGGTTCAAGGAACGAACGAGTTAACAAAAAATGAGGAATAAACTATCCAGTACATGCTAATTGGATACAGAATTTTATTTACTACCAGCAGGGGAATTCGAGTCCGATGAAGAGCTTTCCGAATTCTCACCAGATTCAGGGTCCTCCACGGACACTCCGGGTGGGAGATGCTGCTCAATAACCCGAGTCCAAAGGCTACCAAGGTGCAAGTCGGTCAGGAGAGGATCGAGGGGCAGTCAGAGACCCCAGTTCATCAGCTCCGTATAAAGCACTAACTTATTGTTCCAAACTGATAGAGGCATCTCACCAACAGTACGAAATCGGATAGTGATTTCAATAGGAATACCCCAACGATCCCTTAGTTTGGCCTCATCGGTCGGATGAAAATATTTATACAGAGCCAAAAGATGTTTAGCTTTGATACCGCGGAGATTGTCGCCCAGGATATCTTCCATATTCGAGGGCAAACCTGTGGAACGTTTTTTCTTCTCTTTACTCTTTACAAGTCTCACCTTGGTGAGGGGGAAGATTAGTCGCAGGTTCCGAGGGAGGAGCCAGAGCATCATCATCCGGGGAGGGAACATCAACACGAACAACTCGAAGAGGCTCTGCCTCAACCACCACGATGTCAGGGCTCTCCTTGTCATCATCAGGATCGTCGGATAGATTCGTCTCTAGCACCTCTGGGATAAGAGTGAGAGACGGTTCAGGCCGAATCCCCCTTGGTAAATTTTTTCTGGGGCTAACGTTTGGTGTTGTTTGAGGAGATCCTTGGGGGGTTGTTGGAGGAGTCAAAACCAAGGAGGAGGTCATCATCCGGACCGATTTGGTGGTTGTCTCTATTTTCTTTAACCAGCGGTCTGTCTCTCTCGTCACCCATTACGATGAAGGGAGACACGTCGAGAAGGAAAAGTCGAGGGAGTTGGAGAAGCAGAAAGATCAACCCCACCACTTGAAAGGTGTGCTTGACTTGGGGAGGATGCAGCAAGGCTGATGTAGCGTTCGCAGATCGGAGCCCGGTTGTCTCGAAAAGTAGATTCCAAATCTCTGCATAGGAAGGATGTTCTCTTGCACCGGCAGACCTGCGAGTACCGATCCGATTAGAAATGTTGAACCACCTCCAAAGCTTGTACCTTTCAAGATTGTTGAATTTGTCAGGCATGAAAATGTAAAGCAAGAAGTTTGTTTAGGTACAATCTCTCTCTCTCTAGAGTAAACTTTTTTGAAAGAAAATCAGAAACCTTCATTCAGGAAAAAGGTTGAGTATTTATAGGCAAGGGAAACAGAAGGAGAATATGCAAAGTTAACGGTACAGTGACACGTGTCCATTGTAGCTGTGCCGCCTAAAAATTACTTGACTCAATAACAGCGAAACAAAGCATGTGCATCTGACATAAATGATTACTTAGGTGACATCAACATGACTAAGAGGTGAGGTCAGCATAGCAAAATAGCCGATCCGAATGGGATAACGAATACTCTGATCCGACCTTATCAGAACTCTAACTAGAAGCACGAAATCCGACTACGGTAACGTAGATTCTGATCTGAACACTATAAGACAAAAATTGAAGTCCACATCTAGAGAACTGCACATGGACTAGGGAGCTACTAATAAGGGAAGGAAAATAGAGGTGGTTAACATGTAATTTAGCTCATAAATAAGATCAAGGTCCATGTATTTAGTGACTAAGGACTAAATTAAAGCACACATAAGAAATAAGGGGCTTAAATGATAGACCCAAAGAACTTGTTTGTAAATAGTCAAATATTAGGGTAAGAATTCCACTCTTACAGTGGTAGATGTGTAATTTTACCATCCACCTCATTTACTATATAAAGGACATTCCCTTTTGGGAAAATGACCAATGATTGATCAATAATTGCAACATTTATTCCTTTTGTCTCTTCTTTTTCTAGTAATTCACTGTTCGTTGTCACATCACATGAATATTCTCTAGTCTGACCATTTCACACGAACATTTTCACTCCTGGGTCTCACTAAAGATTACTGAGCTAATCATATTCATTTTAGCAGAAGAATATTTAATAAGGAGAATCAAGCAATAAACTATGGAAAAATCTTCAATCAGATACAAGAACAGAGAGAATTTATGCATACCTTGTCTTGAATTTGCAGATGACTTCATGATATTCTACAATGGATCATCATCTTCAATCCAACGAATCAATAATTACCTGAATCATTATCAATATCATTCATGTCAGTTCATCAATAGAGAGAAATCTAAAGTTATTGTTGCTGTCAATATGCCTCCTTAGAGAATTCGGAATTCGGAAAACATCTTGGATTTTAAGCATTACAAAATACTTTTTAAATATTTGGGAACTGCAATTAACAGAACTAAAAGATTATCAGACTTTAATGATCTAGTCTCCAAAATAAGGAACGAGATTACAGACTAGGACTACACTCTATTGTCGTATAGTGGAAGGCTAACGCTAATTCAATCAATCATGTCAGCTTATCATATCTGCTCAATTCAGAATACTCTTCTGCCTAAATTTGTTATCTGCAGAATTATATCTCTATACAATAAGTTTCTCTGAGGGTCTAAAGACAGTAATCTAGTTGTTCACTGGTCTAGTTGGAATAAAGTCTGCGAACCGTTTGAATAAGGAGGTTTGAACCTAAAAAAAATTGAAGATGTTCATGATACTTTCTCTTACAAGTTGTGGATGATTTTTAGAGAAAAAAATCTCTCTGGGCCAAATTGAAGCATTCTATCAATAACCATCGTCATTTAACATCTTCTAACCCAACTAGAAGAACACAATCCTATAACAGATTGAGAAACATTTGAGACAAAGCAGAAGATCTAATCTATTGGAATCGTGGGACTGGTCAAATAGACTTCTGGCTAGATCGTTGGTGTTCCAAAAAGACCTTCGTCTCCTTTAATAAACAGATGATAGAAGTTTGTATGAAAAGACAGAAGTAAAACAATACTTGAACAATAATGGTTGAGATATTGAAAGACTTCAACATACTATTCCAACTGATATATCTAAGATCTTGAAAGTTTCTCTAAACTCAAACCCTGACTCCATTAAATGGTCCCTCTCTTCTGGTGGAATATTTAACTTTAAACTCACCTGGAACTACATCAAACCCAAAGGTAATGTCTCCAACCTATTTAAAAATACATAGAATTCAATAACTCCCATAAAATGTTCTTTTCTATTATAGAGAGTATTCTATAACTGGGTGCCTATTGATATTATTCTTTAGAGAAAAAGGTTCTCCCTTGCATCCAAATATCAGCATTGTGACAACTATGGAAGCTTAAATAATGTCTTTGTAAGAAGTCAATAATCTTGGACTGTCTATAATTATTTTGCTGCACTATTCAACATTCAGATTAACAGAAATATGAACTTGCCTCATCTGATAAGGAACTGGTATTGGTCTACATATAAAGATGTTCATATACGAACAATTATTCCCCTTATAGTTTCTTGGATAATCTGGTCTGCAATGAATTAAAGCAAGCACGGGAGCCTGAAAGCTAATCCTAAATCCATGATTGGTAGAGTTATCTTTATGCTCTCTAGTTTAGATACTACCTTTTTCCTTAAAAGATATCCCTAGGGATCAGACTTCAGACTCGCTAACCAACTCGGTTGTGTAAATCATTTAGCTAATCTCAGAATACCTATGTCCCTGAAATGGAAAAATCTAAAATGTGAATGCAGTGTCAAAGATCATTTGGGTAATATTGTTCTGGGTTTCGGTAGGTTGTATGGAAAGAACATGGCTATTGCTACATAAAGTAGAGCTCTGTTTGACGGACTGTTAATTACTAGTCCAAAATGAATCAGTATTCTTGATGGAGACTGATTCGAGCATACTAATTGATATGATTCTTTGAGGGAAAGCTCATTGGTATCTTCAGCCTATTATCAGTTGTTGTAGAAAGCTCATAATATCGTTTATGAATTTATCTCATATTTTCAGAGAACATAATAAAGTATCGGACTAGATTTCCAAACAGACTTTAAAAGAGAGACATCCTATGGATTTTAACAAAGATCAAGCTCATATCCCTTTTCAAGCAATTACTTTCCTAGAAAGTTTGAGAATGGGATACATCAGACATAATTTTTCTACCTAATATGCTCATGTATCAGAATAAGGATCCTATATCAATCAATACATGTCTCATGTTGAAATCTTCCCCACATATCCCCTCCTGCAGTTCTTCACTAGTCCTGTTATCGGGTCGGGTCGGTCCGGGTTTAGGCGGGACCGAGACCAACTCGTTAAGCTACCGGGCGGGTCGAGCCGGACCGCTAAGCGAAGGGAGTCAAATATGATGGACCGAGACCGGCTCGCTAAGAGTCGAGTCGGTCCGGTCCGATTCTTAACGGGCGGGTTTGCTAGCTTATCATAATTTTTTTAAGGTTTTAGTTAAAAATATACATAGATTAAGAAAAAAAATTATATATCTCCCTTACCGGGCTGGTTACCGGGCGGACCGGTCCAGACCGATAAGAGAGTCGGTCCAAACTTTTGGCTCCCAACCCGCTCCCTAAGCTATCCGGACCGGTCTCGGGCGGGCCTTACCGGTCCGGTCCCGGACGGGTTAACGGGTTGGGAGGCCCCCCAACGGCTCTATTCTTCACCTCTTCACAAGATTTTTTTGGAGAATAAAAGGCTATGGATTCTACAAATATTGGACAGGAATAAAGGGTCGAATAAATTAGAAGTTTATGTTTAGCTATGAATTCTAATTTCAGAGTTTGGCGTCAATTTTTTTAGTCAAATTATAATTTCCATCTTATTTGTAATAAGTCAATTATATTTGGGCTATGATAAAATCCTTGTACTCTTCTCAAAGTTAAAGAAATAAAAGCCCAACAAATTAAAAAAAATCAAATAGTTTATTTCACATTAAAAAAATATTTATAATATCTAACTATATCTAATTTTATTTAGATCTTTAAACACTATATTTTAAAGTATCTTTTATACGTTTATAAATAAATATTTTGTATGCTTTAATTAATTTGAATTTCAATAATTAAGATATGTAATATTGTAAACGAAATACTTATAATATATATTTGATATTTTTTTAACTATTAGATATCTAATTTTGTTTAGATATTTAAACACTATATTTTTGTAAATTTGTTGGATTTTTTAGATGTTTCAACTATTATGTACTTCTACTTTAGTTCTTTACTTATTTAGATCTTTCAACAATATATTGGATTTTCGAACTATTAGTTATTTCAACAATATATTTAAAGTTTTTAGAATTGTATAAGTGTATGCATACACATATATTACTTATAAATAACAAAATAAAAATTGAAAGATATTTAATTAACAAATGATAAAAAAATATAAGCAAAACAAACAATTCATTATGTAAACCAAACAAATAACAACGTTCTTTAATTAGATAAAAAAGAAAAAAATTACAATTAAAATGGTTAATACTAATGAGTTCGGATACTTCAGTCGCAGCCCACCAAAAAAAATATGGACCATAACACTCCACTAAAAATCCGGACAGGACAAATATAAAATACCTTTTGACTAAGCTATTTTCTAATCTACTTAAAAGACTAATCCTTAAACTTAACCCGGTTTCACAACTTGACCCGGTAAGCCCATGGGTCATTAATTAAGGGTATAAATACCTCAACCACTCTCATTAATGAGGGTGATCAACATTTAATATAAGCAGACTGCTTAATTATCTCACTACTACTCACACTAAACACAAAATACTTCAAACTTACCAAAACACTTTATCAAACTACCCCTAGTCCGAAATAAACCAAACCAGATAGTATGGTTTTCACCGCAACCATTCATGATATGTCCATGACAAACTGGACATATTCGCAATGTATTTTTTATTTTCGATGTTGAGTTTTCTTGTATATAAGTTTGCTGCAATTGAACCTTTTTCGACCTGCAACAACCTAAGTCTAATTTTAAGAAGTTTTAATTATTTCTTCTATGTTTCTCAGTTTGTATTGTAAGAATGTTCAGTACTTGAACTTATATGTTGGCATGTATATTCTTTTCCATGTTTAAGTTCAGTACTAAATATTTAGGGGTTTAAAGTTATGTAGCCTCATTTATTTGCGCATGGAGAAACATCTACTGATTGAGACTGTATGGCCTTAAGAATGGGATGTAATTACTTATTGACATCAACACTTAAACTATAAAATGTATAGGGTGATGTCATGCATACCTATGGTTTATATATTTCAGGTTAGGATTTTGAATTGACATTCATCTCCTTTCAAATTCATGAGAACTCGACGAGATATTTTACATCCCATAATTGTTTCAGATGTTAACAATGTAACAAAATATACCGCATTAAGGTCTGATCAATTAGATATACATTTCAGTTTCGTTTATATGACTTAAAATGTGAACATTTTAGATGACTATTCCATAGAAATGCATTAGTAAACCTGGCATCCCACCTATGCGGGGTCTATCAGGCGATTCATGTAGAAAATGTGTTTGGGGCCTCGTAGCTTAAGTAAAAAAATTATGTATAGGGCGACCCTAACAAGACTATTTCACATGTTTTCTACTAGTGAACAAATCGTTTCATGATGTGCAATTACACACATAATACTCGTTAATAACTTGTTTTTAGTGTTGAATGGTTTGTTTAGTATACAATGAAATACTCATGTACAACCACCATTGAAGACTCGGTTGTTTTCAGATATGGACTTGAACCAACATTACACTCCTTAAATTGTTGTCTTTATAGGTGATGTATAACATGATGGCGTCCACTGTCACTACTAAAGATTATGGTGACTCTGTACATATGAATATTTTTTAGAACTTTCACCTTAATATAATATTTATTATTATGTGTTTAACTAGTTTAGGTATCCATTTAAGAACTGCTTTGTTCACTGAATCACTCGTAATTAAGAAACAATATTCAGATATCCCGTTTTTTATAGGAAAATTTAAAATGTGGACAAATAATATATTGCTTATGTTGGGTATGAATGACAAATAGATCATTGGCTTTGAAAGGACGAATCCGACCATCTTACAAATAAAAGCACTGTTAATGAGAGGATGTGCTTCAAAAGGTGGGAGTGTTCTACTATCCTAAGTCGATAATTCCTACCGAATGGAGTCTTACAAACGTGTTTGAGTTATCCGACCACTAAAATTGAGAATTTTAATGATATATTTTCCTACCTCGAAAGATTTCTTCTTAGGTTCCCACATGTTAAAATTAAGAACCTGATTGGTAAACTATCAACGATGAAAAACAAAGGAAATGGGTAAGTCCAAGAGAACATTTTTAAAATGGATGAGCTCATATAGACTGTTGTACAGTCTTACATTTTTTAGTCACTCTTGTTGAAATTCAGTGTCATATAGATAATTTATTATTGTCTTGAAAATGAGTGGGCCATGAACACTTGCATAACGCTTAATATTATGATCATGGGAGAAAAAAGCAAATATGGTCCATGTTAGTGAAGGTGTTTCTAAGAACAATAGGAAACACTCTTCAATTTGAGCTATATAAACTCCAGCTTTAGGATTTGGACAAGAAGAGGGTGACCCCAAAAGAGAAAATAATAAAGGAAAGGTTGTTTCTTATTTCAATTGTAATTATCCAGATTATTGGATGAGAGATCTCCCTAAGTGGAATACCTAGCTGGATAAGAAAGGTAAACTCGCATGGGTTGTAACTTTAGAAAAAAATTAATTTTAGTGTCAAATGACACATGGTGGATTGATATAGCAACCATAGCTCGTGTGTGTGTTTCTTTACATGGCTCATCTAAAGCACGCCCCTTAATGGTGGAGAGATTCATATTTTCATCATGGATGGGATGGTGTGCCATATGTTGAGTTCAATTGTTTTTAAATTTATGACATGTATTTTTTAAAAGGATGTTTTGCTTGTTCCTTCTTTTTAAAATAAATTTACTATTTTTTTGTGTTCGATAAAAAGTATATACACTTATTCGTTTGGTAATAAAAAAACTTAGACTCTCTTTTGATAATAGATTGGTTGGTATTGGTTTACTTTATTGTGTTGATAATTTGTACAAATTAAGTAATATTATTAAACAGTCAACTGCAATGAGTGTTACACATACAGTTTCTTTTAAATATAAGCTTATCTATGATACAAGTGTTTAGGTCACATCTCTCGAAAGAGGACTTCCAAGCTTATTGTTAAGGGTTTTTAGGTCCTCTTAATTACATCGATTTTGATAATTGTTTTAGGGTGCATCAAATATAAAACATGCTAAAGAAATGAGATTTTAAGCCTTTATACTAAAGATATATTAGAATTAATTTATTTAGGCATATGCGGCCCATTCTCTACATCATCATAAAATGACTATAAATACTTCTTATCATTTATAGAAGACGATCATAATACAAATATTTTTATTTACTTCATTAAAATATAAATTTATAGATGTACTCAAATAATTTAAGCCTGAAGTTGTATTATAACGCGGCAAGCGGATTAAGGTCTTCAGATTTGATAGTGGCTATGAATATTATGAAAGATATGATGGTTTAAGGGAATAACATCATTTCCCATTTATTCTCTACCTCGAGGAGTGTGGGCTTGTTCTAAAATACACCATGTTGGTTTTGCCCACTATAAATGGTGTATCTGGATAATGAAACTATAATTAATTGAACAGTTAGGATCGTGATTGCTCATACAATACTATATATTTCACCAGGGAGCGACATTTAAGTATGCCACTTATATCATTAACATGGTACCTAATTCATTAACAACTAAAACACCACATTATATTTTCAGAGGGAGAAAAATCACCGGCAAACACTTTCATGAGTGGGGATGTCCAGCTCAAGCAAAGCCTTACAATCCAAATGAATAGAAACTAGAATTCAAAGCATTTAGTTTATATTTTATTTGCTACATTGACCACTCAAAGGGCTACACATTCTACATTACCAATTAAGAATTCAATATTTAAGATGGTAAATAAAGTATTTGTTTTTGAGGATGCAACTTTTTAAGGTGGATTCAGATAACAATATTAACTTTGAAGAACAATTGGAACCAAATTATTCATTTTCGGAAATTGATGCTCCGACTATAGTTATCATACCGATCATCTGTAATATGTTAGGGAATTCAGTTCCTCAAACTGATGTTGTACTTCCGCCTGCAAGAAGAGAATGTTGATGGTGTTTCTGATGATCAAATTCAGCAACCTCAAAAAAATTAAGCAATACACTAAGCCTACATTGTGTAGATCCACTAGAGAGAGAAGTAATGTCATATCTTCATATTATGTGAAAATTCTTATGAAAATGAGGAGATGTTTACATTATGAAAGAGGATGTAATCACATTTCGAGATGCTATGAAGATTTTAAACTCTAAATTATAGATTGAAGCAATGAATGAGCGTAAAAATCAATGCAAGATAAATCAACATGGGATATTGCCACCTTACCTGAAGAAAATTATTGTTTTAAAACAAATATGAAGCTTCGGGGGAGGGTAGAAATATATAAAATACGTCTTTTAGTGAAAGAGTACGGCCAACGTGAAGAAAATGACTATTTTGAGACTTTTTATCTAGCGTCATCAAATGACTCACTTATAAAAATCATGCCTATCATTATGCACTTCGATTTGGAGCTTCATCAAATGGATGTTAAGATAATGTTTCTTATTAAAGATATTGAGGAAATGATTAATATATAGCAACCTAAAAACTTTATCTCTGGAAACCCGAAACCGAAAGTATGTAAAGTAAATAAATTTATTTATAAAGTAAAAAATATATCTTGTCAAAGGTATTATAAATTATTAGATATAATTACCCCATTTAGTTTTGAAATAAACCATGTGGAAGATTATGCATGTGAGAAGTTCAGTAGGATTATAATAATTTTTTAGTGTTGTATGTCGATGATATTCTCCTTGTATTAAACGATATGGCCCATATGGGTTTATTACATGCATTTGTCAAAAATATTTGACATGAAGGACCTTAGTGAAGTAACTTATGTGTCGGGGATCCAAATATTATGTGATAAGTCAAAATATTTTCGTGAGTAAATGAGAGGTCGAAACAAATTTATAATTTCACTAAAGGATTTTTTACAGAGAGAAAGATATTTTAGAGAGACAAAGTTTCCAAATGTCAAAAGTGTCAAGTCTCATCCCCTTTTCAAGAAAAGAAAATAACTTGGTATTACTGTCCACATAAGTAACAAGGTTACTTACTTTGATACATTGGTCAATAAAATAAGGAATACTATTCATGAATGAGACTGCAAACTCATATCTTTTGGAGGCAGATTAATCATAATCCAGTATGTCTTGATGGCTATCTCATCTTGTCGTGTCCATTACAGTCTTTTGCCTAAAATAGTTATTGATAAAATTTAAAATTGTTCAACAAATTCTTGTAGGGATCAACTGAATCCATTCAAGCTATAAAGTGGTCAATATGGTCCAATATACGAGTAACGAGGGTTAAAGTCAAGAAGGATTGAGGATTTGCAAATATATTCATCTGTAAACTTTGGTTCAAGTTTAAGGAATATAAATCTATGTGGTCAAAACTCATACATTCAATACATTGTTCATCATTTCGTCCCCTTCAGATTCAAGTTACTACTAAATGATCAAAGATATGGAAAAAATATAAAATATTAGAGATATTGTCATCCTTATATATTATAGAATTGGTAAGATGGACATTGATTTCTGGTTAGAGAAATAAAGTGATATTCACCTATTTATTATGCTATCAGATGACACTAACAACAATTGGTACACAATGTAAAAAATTAGTAACTACTGACATGATGGTTCCTGGATCCTGAACAAGCTTAAGTATGTTGTCATCTCCTCAAACATTGAGAAGATTCAGAAACTAACTTTACATGAAGATCAAGAAGACTCAATCAAATGGTATTTATCTTCTAATTATGCCTTCAATACTAAACATACATGAAACCATGTGAGAGATAAATGATCAGTCTCCAACCTTTTAAAAAAGATATAGAACAACATCACTCCAAAGAAATGCGTATTCCTTCTTTGAAGGCTACTAAGTGGCGGTTCTCTGTTGATAACGTAATACACAAAAGCTAAGTGTCAATTTTGTAATAGTATTGAATCTATTAACACTTGTTTGTTCAATTTTCTATAACCTGAGAAGTTTGGAAGGTTCTGATATGTCTTTTTGGATTATATGATACTTTAGAAACAAATTCAAATACCAAGAGAAAATTACCCCTGCATAAACTGGTGAGGTTTATTTTTTGTTGAGGGTAATTTTGTCCAGATTTTTATGATGTTTTAAAGGTATTTAATGTTTGGATAGATTGTAGTGAGAGATTTGAGCTGCCTGGTTGTATTTAATTTTCATTACCCTCATTAAATGAAAGTGGTTAGGTATTTATACCCTTAATTGTGGGCCACATTGGCTTTCGAGTTGACTTATGGATTCGGGTCGAGTTCAAAGACCCATTAGGTTTAAGCAGGTAGGTAATTAACTTAGTCATGATGTAATTAAGTTTTTAGTACATTAGTTCAGTTCGGATGGTTCAGTGGGTGGATGTTGTCCGAATTGCCCCTGTCCGGTCCTCATAAAGAGTGGCAATAAAATCTTGACTCATCAGTAGCCCCTTTTTTAGGTTGTGTTCGAAGGCCTTTGGCAAAACCTAAAAAATAGTTCAAGTGTAATCATAACTTCGTCCGGATGGTTTGAAAAGCGTAACGACTTTGTCCGGACAGACTAAAACCCTTAGAAGCTGAGCAGTTTCACCAGAGTTAGTGGGACACGTGTCCTTCTCTGATTCGTCTCACCGGCCGTTTTCCTCCTAGAAAGGCGCTTCCACTCGTTTCGAATAAGTAACCTTTTAATTAATGTTAGTGACATCAGCGCCGTCTCTAATCATTATTCCTACCTTTTCGTCTTCTCCTAGGTATCGAAGTATTGTTTATCTGATTAGTATAAATTAGTTCACTTTTCACTATTTAATTATCTTCATTATCTCTAATCCGTCAAACTTCAAAGCTTTCATCTCTCAAAAAACCTTTCTTTTGGTGTGAGTTTATGTTCACAGCAAGAAACGCTTTAGTAAAAGGTGGGTGGCTCAATTTGTCTGAGTTGGAAAAAGCTCAAAAGGTTGAACGAGAAAGGCGCATCGCTGCAGGCCTCCCTGTTTCCCCTGTTGATAAACCGGAAACACCAAGCTCAGAGCCTGACCGGGGTTCTTCTTCAACTAAGAGTTCCAAACCTAGGAGTTTGTTCTAGGCCAACCTTTCACCAATTGTTTCGGGCTCATCGGTCCAGGAGTCAGAGCCTGTCGTTGAATCAGGTCAGGTAGTCACAAGCTTTAAAAAACCTTCCTCATTCATTGCTATGGGATCAGATGCTGATATTTCCACGGAGAAATTGGTTGATAGACGAAGGGGTCGTCTGGTAAAAGGGCAGGCTGCTGGCACACAGCCTAAACCACAATCCACGCCTTCAAAATTCGGGGCAAAAAGTAAAACCACAGGGTCAGAAGAACCCATCAAAATTCCCAAGGACAAGCTGTCCGGTCCGGAGGCAACTAGCTCAAGTCTTCGAAAAGAGACCTCCGGGTCCGAGCCCCAGCCGGACTCTAGACCACAAGAGGGAAATGATGCTCAACAATCCGGAGGGCCTACTGAGCCAACTACTAGCTCTTCTCCTCCTAAAACAGCTGACAACCCCTCCATGGTAATGGAGGATGTAATGGAGGACATCATCGAGGAAGCCCCTTTTGAGACTGACGTCTCCGGGAAAACAAGCGAGACTGCCACTACTAGGAAGAAAAAAGGCAAGGAAAAAGTGTATTCGAAACATCCGGACCTGCCAGAGAGCCTTGTGGGAAAGGTGGGGCCTTGTTTCCACAAAGTAAGTGTCAAATACTTGTTGGCCATGCAGAAAATCAAATACGCCTTCATTCACATAGTTGAACTCGGCCGGATGAGGACGAAGTGGGGAATTCCAGAGAATGTTAAAATAAGGATTCCAATCAATCCGGAGACGCCCATGGACTGTAAGCTCAACGAGATTGTCTTCTACACTGAGCTATTCAAATGGGGACTTAGGTTTCCCTTGGACCCAGAAATAGTCAGATATTTCCATCTGATTAAGTTGTGCCCAAGCCAACTAAGCCTTAATGCATGGTTCACCCTCATGGCATGTATCATGGCTTCAAGGCTCTCCGGAATTCCTCTTCCGATGGAGCAATTTGCTGTTGTGGCAAGCCTCTGCAGAAATCATATCATCCCTTTCTATCACTTCAACATGGGTGACAACTATAAGGTGGTGGATGACTTGCTCGAGTCGGAGAAAGGCTGGAAGACTCAATTTCTGTTCGTCAGCGGTGCTTGGGAAAACGGGAAGAAAATTAAAGCTGGTGTCAACCCAAGCATGCTCACCAGTAGATGGAGAAGTGATGGTAACAATCTCACCAGGTACTTCTACTTTTACTTATAAAAACTGTTTTATTTAATTCTTTTTTCTTTTGTTTTTTGGTAGTGCTGCCCAAAAATTTCAGCGATCACTTAGAGGCTGGCCAGATTACCTGCTCCAAGCTAAACGCTTGGGCTGTTGAAACCTGGGGAAACCGCTTCCACAACTGCTTTGCCGGAGGCAATCTAACCAGATCCTATCTTTAAAATACCACTGACCGGGGGATTTGTCTTGGGAGGAATTAACCACTCCACCCCCTCCGAAAGTGATTCTCCGAAAGACGGAGAGGAAAGATGGGAAATTGGCCTTGCCGGGGAGAGCTAAAGCCCCTAGCAAGATGAAAGGCAAAAAAGTTAAGGCCAAGCAAGGTGTGGTAAAGGCTAACCCTACAGATGTGGAGGAAGTTGTCCCAACAAACCCAGATGGACAAGATCAAGGGCATATTGATGATGCCTTATTACAAGTAGTGGAGCATGAGAGCACCAAGGAAGCAGCCAAGTCTTCAAAATCTCAAAAGGTCGCTAAAAAGGACAGAAAAAGGAGAGCAGAAGGTGGAGACCGGGATGGCAAGAAAAAGAAGACTTCCAAGGGAGATGAGGTTTCTCTCCGGGCTCCGGAGCCACTGCCTCCAGTTGACCCTACTGATCCTACTCGGGCAGAAGAGATCCCCGGTGACTTTCAAACCGGAGAGGTTGGAGGAGGGGATATCAATATTGATGGTGTCGACATCACTGGGCTTGAGGGGATTGGTCTCTATTTTGAAAACCTCCCCAAAGATGATTTTGTTGGTCCTTACCTTCCCCCAAGTTCTTCGAACACCGTCACATTCAACGGTAAGTCTTTTTCCGTCTCAAGTGAAAGAGATGTTATTGCTCACTATTTATTGAGCAATGTCCAGCCAGTGCTTATCTTGGAGAAGCAAGTGCGCAATCAGACAACCATCATCAATACCTTCAATTCAGACAAGGAGAAACTGTCTAGCGACATTCTTAGTGCCAACCAAAATACTGAGGTGTTAAGGAAATAAAATGAGGAGTTGAAGAAATTTCAGGAGGACTTGGCCAAAAGGTTAGCCACTTCGGAAGGAGTTGTCAAAGAACTCCAATTAAAGCAATCCGTCCTGGAAAGAGACCTCCTTTCATCAAAAGAGGAGGTGAAGGCCAAAGATAGCATCATTCAAGCCTTAACTAATGACAAGATCTCTCTTGAGAAAAGTGTGTCCAAGGCTGAGCAAGAAAAGGCTGACTTGTTAAGGGAGCAGGAGAAAAAAAATCCAGGCTAGGATGGATGCTTACACCAATGAGGTGATAGATTCTCAGGAGGCAAGGTATGCTGAGGTTAGGTCAGATATGGTCCTACTATTTCATGAAAAATTTCCGAAGAAAACCTTGGGAGATTTATGGCGATTAGTGGAGTACAATGATATTCCTCATCATACCATGTCTGTTGGTGACAAGTAAAACTACTCCAGTGAGGACACCTCTGATGAAGAAGAAGAGACCGGGGAGAGTCCGGATGATGACCCAAAGAAGAAAAAGCCAAGTGAGGCTGAGCCATCTTCAAAAGCCCAGTCTTAGAGTATCAATTATCTTTTTTAACTTTCTTGTGATTGAACCAAAGTCCTTGGATGGCCAAGGCATTTTTTGTAACCATGTCCGGTCCTTTTTCGGATAAACCTTTCTTGTTTTGACAATTCATAGTCCTTGGAAGGCCAATGCATTTCGTATGTTTTAACGGGTAGTTTCATTTTGCACAACTCTTGCATTGTTTCATAGTTTTTCAATTTTGGTGGCTAATGTTTAAACAACCCTTAGTTATTTCACAATGGTTTTAAAGTGAGAGTGTTTAAATTCTCCGATGACAAAGGTTTAAGTAGTCATCATTCCTCCAATTTAATCCGGTCTTGTTATAAAAAATTTAAACGAAAACCACTAACCAAAAATACTCTGAATACTTTAAGAAGGCATCACATTTTATATAAAAAAACTGGACACCTCATTAAAACCTCCCCGAGCCACCAAGGAGGAAAGAGTATGCCCCCAAATATTTACATGAATTTTCAAATAAGTAAATATTTACATAGTTTTTATTCCAAGTACAAACGGAGGTGCTCGATGTTCCAGGGGTGATTCAAAACCCTTCCATCTTTGTCCTGGAGCCGGTATGTCCCAGGTTTAAGCTTTTCAATGACCACATAGGGTCCTTCCCAAGTTGGAGCCAATTTACCGAACTGCTTCTCTTTAGTATGTAAGAAAACTTTTCTCAATACCTTATCCCCTTCTATTAACTTTAGAAGCAAACCTGCTTCTCATCAAACCTTGATAGTGTGCAGCTCTAAGGTGAGCCATAACTCTTCTTTCTTCTATTAAGTCAAGCTGGCCTCTGAATGCCACTTCGTTAGCGTGTTCGGAAAAATTATGAACTCGAAATGAAGGGAGAATAGATTTTATGGGAGATATGGCATCCATCCCATATACTAAGGCAAAGGGAGACTCTTGTGTTGCAGCCCCGGGAGTGGTCTGGTAAGCCCACAAAACTTCTTGTAAGTAACTTGGCCATTTTCCAGCAGTCCCTTCTAAATTCTTTTTCAGTTGTATTTAATTTTCATTACCCTTATTAAATGAAAGTGGTTGGGTATTTATAACCTTAATTGTGGGCCATATGGGCTTTCGGGTTGACTTATGGATTAGGGTCGAGTTCAAAGACCCATTAGGTTTAAGCAGGCAGGTAATTAGCTTAGTCATGAAGTGATTAAGTTTTTAGTACATTAGTTCAGTTCGGATGGCTCAGTGGGTGGATGTTGTCCGAATTGCCCCTGTCTGGTCCTCATAAAGAGTGGCAATAAAATCTGGACTCATCATAAACTATCGTGGATCAAGTCTTCTATGTTATGAGGCTTAACTGTGCCAATATAATAAAGATATTATATTGGCACAGAGACTTAAAGGTTTTTTTACCTTGGTTGTTTCCACCACTTATACAAATCAAACAAGGTTATGGTTCTTAAATGGAAACCTCCTTCTAATAATAGACTTAAACTAAATACAGATAACTCTTTCATACTCAATGGTGATTGTAGGGGTGGTGGTATTATTAAGAAAATAAGGGTGACATGATTGCTGCATATGGTAAACTCTACGACAATCATACACCTATTATAATAAAATGCACAATCCTTCTTAATGGTCTTCTATTATACACAGAGAAAGGATTTTGCCATTTAGATATTGAACCTACTTCTACTATCCTTTTTTAAATGCTTCCAAATGGGAAAGCCCCTTGGTACTTGTCTTCTATCAGTAATTGTTGTACAAAACTCATTGCTCCTAATATGAATCCAGTTCATATATTTAGGGAGAAAAAACAAGTTGTCGATTGGATAGCTAAATAAACACTAAAATATACAACGAAACAAGGATCTTTACAACACCAGACCCCTCCTCAACTAAGGGCTATAACATTCCTGGAAATTCTATATGTTGGTTACTTAAGGCTTGAAGACTGTTAAATTATCTCTACATTCAAAAGTTTTTAAACTCTAAATTACATAAAGAGATTGTGTTATGTTCTAGTTTATTCTATTTTGTTTTACTTTTTTTATATATATTATTAAAGTTATAGTACTCTAGACTGGTCACATAATGCTTTCAGATTACTGTAACCAATTCTCTAAGCTATATAACTTTGAATTTAAACTGACATCAACTTTTAGTTCTTTAAATTTTGCAGGAACAAAATACTTCTTCTTCACGACACGAATGATACTATCTTGGAGAGACACTACTATTAACACCGATTCACTTGAAAGATAAACAAATTGATAAGAATAGGCTCGATAAATCTTAGAGAATATCTTGGAGAGAAACTAGTTTTCTAAACAAATCTAATTTGTTGATTCAACAACCATAACGTTGTTCGATTTCTCATCGAACAACTTTAACAGCTTCTTCAGTTTGAAACTCAAGCTAAAGATACAAGTTTAGCTCTGGATCTAAATGTCAATGAATAACAAGATGATGTTTCAACTAAATAAGTTGAATTTTTTATTACTTGTTTAAAACTCCAGTTGTTTAAAAACTGAAGCCATTTCTTCTCTAAGCAAAAAAAGAAGCCAAACAGCTGAATCTAATTTTGATGGCGCATATTAATTCTAGATTTCATTTATTTAGGTGTTTATTCAAAGTTTAGGACACTGGGCTTGAACGTTATGGTTCAGAAATACTAGACTCTAATTTTAATTTTTCCAAGTCTAATAAATTTAATTCTGGTTGAAAAAATAGTATAGTTTTGTTAAATAATTAATTAATACTTTTCGCACGAACTATATTTTGATTTCAAACAAGCGTGTCTAATTTCAAATATTTTTTTATTTATTATATTTAAACATTCACCTGATTATATTTTATTATAATTTATTTATAAAATTGTATTATAAAATCTTTTATTTTTATTCATTTATCTTTTAATCATATTTTTGAGTTTGTTATGTTTTACTTCCGCACATAACTCATTTATTTATATTTAAATTTAGATATGTGTTTTAGTTTTAAATTTTATTTTATTTTATTTAACATAAATTCATACATAATATTTTATTATCATAAAAAATTTCAAATCTAAAAAGTAGGTGAGATATATTTTATGATGAATACTGGTGTTTGTTGTTGATAATGTGTCTTTTTTATTTATTTTGTATCATTGCTGATCATAGTGCTCGTGTAGTGAGTGATGTACTAATGATATGGTGTATATAGATATTGTAATATATTGGATATAAATCTATAATGTTATGGTTCATAGATTTGATGCAATGAAATACATTGTTATTCAATTGTACTGTTATGGTTCATACGTCTAATGTTTTATTATTGTCATTTAATTATATGGAGAGCAGTTGGCACATAATTTAATTTAAGATGATTAATATGCACTCAAATGAATATGTAATATAAGCATATATTTACGGTATTATCATTCAATTGGAGAAACTAATTTTTAAAGTTAGAAACATGGTATAGAGAGTTTGAAACGTGGTGTAAAAAGTAATATTATCCTTCAATTGGATACAATTATGTAGTGCAAAGTGATTTTTATGGTAAATTAAACTGGATTTTATGGTCCCTAGTAAAAACAAGACACATTAAGTAAAAGTATATTAATTACACAACAATAATCAACATCTAGTGTTGCTGGAAAAGCACAACAATGTCATATACTACCTACCAAAAGCATCACAACGACCCTGCATCCAATATACCAAAAGCAAATTAACATCATTGGAATTATTCCTTAGCCGGAACCACAACTACCTTGTGTCTAATATTGTACCAAAAGCAACACAACAACCATGCATTCATTTTATAACCAAAAACACAACGACCCTATATTCATATCATATTATATATACATCATACTAAATACATAAAAACCAAAACCATTTGATATTAACTAAGAACATAAAAAACAAAAACCACATGCATCTACGTCAGGTCCATAAATACAGCTTCCAAACAATCTAACATCTTTTCAAAAGCAGCACAACAACATAAACAATCACAAAATAACTCATCACCAATATGACCATCAACTATTATAGGTCTTTACATAAAGCATCAACATCTTAAAGTCATTACAAAAACTAGAACATCAAATTTCACTAAACCGTCTACATACTGAGCTCGTTAAGAAAACATCCATATACTTTGTTTATTACAACCATCCACATACTATCTGAAAACTCAGTTCATAACCAAATACTAAATTTTAAGGTGTAGAAAACTTCATCTGTGTTTCATAAATATTAACTATGGTTTTACCACTACGTGAGACTGGTGTTTGGGAACCTCATGTTGTAACGACGTTGCTGCCTGAGTTACCGTTACAATAACCAAAATGTAATACTATATAATCACCAGTTACCGCAACACCATATGATACCGTAGTGGAAAAATGAGGTGCGACATATTTTTACCATGTATCATGGGTCTCTTGACAGGATCTAACCAAGCCTTTTGGAGCTTTTATTTTTTACCTTTTGTTTAAGTTTGGGTTGCTTCATTGAATTGTTGCATAATTGTTTCTATTATCTAATTATTATGTGGGAAAGTCATGCTATTTTGAGAAGGGAATATAGATTTTCCAGCTTATTATATTAAATAAAATATAAAAATTAACTTTTTACATAATATGTCTCAAATCATTTTAATATAAATTGTAGGAATCTTACAAGTTGGACAATATTTTACTTTTTCACATATTTGACATTTGAGTTCTCTCCTCTATCAACATACCATGGTATTCTGCGTACACTCAAAAAAAATATTAACAGTGTAAAAGGGGCTATATATTATTTAGAATGAACCATACTTTATTTTAACTTTAATAGGCCAACAATTATGTTAGGCATAAGATCTTGATTACATATTCGAACTTTTTTAGCCTGTTGTAAAAAAGAGACAACACTTATGTTAATTAGAAAAATTCAAAAGGAAACTAAACAACAAATAGTTAATGACATTATAGTATAGATTTGAAGTTCATTAACCGGTGCACACTGATTATTGACTATAGATGTGTCTCTGGTATGAGTATTATTTTAAGGTTCACTTGTTTCTTGGTCTGAAGAGGTACATTTTATTTGATTGTGTCCAAATTCCTTACACTTACCACGTCTATGGATGTTGTATTTCCTCAACAGTATTGTGTCTCAATATGTTGAAAATACTGAGTGTGGTTGTGCGATCTCTAATGGATCTTTCCTTATAATACTTTGATGATTTCTTCTAACTATTTTAACTGTTTGAGCCATCACGAACCGATAAGGAATAGAAGGTAATTGTAAATATCCATCAATGGGGTTGATGATATAAGAATAAATTTTATTTTGTGTTGTAGCCTGAAACCATGTAGACACGTAACCAATTAGATAATATCATGCTAACCATATTGGTACAACAACATGGCCACATATAATCTCTGACAATTATCATTTACGACATACATATACCCACTTATCAAAATAAACACAAACTGGTTCGCGTATGCTAAGGATAATATTAGGGACTTAATGTAATAATTCTAGGTCATTTATGATAAATTGTATAGTTATAAGAAGATACTTGGATTATTTGTAAATAAAATGTGCCCAATGCAATTTACCCATTATATAACTTATTCAGTTATAGAAGCATGACACGCCTATATGTAGGGCGTGAGGCAATGAATAAACGGACGATTAATTTTCTAATTCACATTTGGATATTCCAAGTTACTTTCTCTCTTTACAATCTAATTCATTTTTTTACTTTCTCTTTCTAACATACTCAAGAAATTGGCGACCACAATGGAAAATTTCGATTGGTACCTTGATTTCATATAAAAACCAAATTTTTTTGAATTTTTAGTCAGTAATATCTTTCTTGATCAATATGGAACCAGAGCATGAAGCTGATCTAACGGTTCACAAAGTTATTGGAACTTTGAAATCCGATTTACATAGGCAAGAAAGTAGAGAAAACAATTAAATTCCATTACAACAATGTCATTATAACATTGAAGATCAAATGAATCAATTGCTGAACAAAATAACAACTTTGAATGATAAGTATGTTCAAAGAGAACAACATATATAGTCAGGTAGGCTAAGATTTGAGGTACGACAGGTCGAGGAGAAAAAACAAAATGGAAAATCAATTATATATAACTCATCAAATTCGAAGCGATAGAAAGAAAGCGTATTTTGAGTCTGATAAAGAACATCAAATTTTATGAAAATAAAAGAAAGATAAACATAGATATATCACATCTAGTGATGAGTATGATAGCTCAGAATCTGAGGGGGAATGTTTAAGCAAAGGAAGTACTGAAACTCTTCAAAAGGAGAAAGAAGTCGGCATCGAAAGAAAAGTAAAGAATATAAATCAAAGAGAGACAATGAACCTCGTCATATGAGGGATACTGTATGGTATGAAAGAAACACGTCCAACTAATACACATGTGTAGTAGATATGTTGTTATGGGGGCTAAAGAAGATGACCATTATGTACAAGGGGTAGATTATAGATATTATCCTTAAAATGCTGAGATTAGATACAATTCTCTTTCAAAGTATTTTGATATTTCCTAGGTTGAAAAGTTTGATGGGAATCAAGACCCTGATGATCACATCGAACAATTCAAAAATTATATGATAAACTTCGAAGATGATAACATGTTGGCATACAGATCATTTTATCAGACTTTCAAAGGCACTGCATTGAAGTGGTATAATAGAATTCTGATGGGATCTATTACCAATTTTAGAGATTTTTATACAACTTTTGGAAGATAATTCGTGAGAAAGAAATGTAAAATAATGAGGATACGATAATACAATATAATCAAAACCGTGGGTGAAAAACTGAAATATTATACAAGGTGTTTTGTGTTGACAAGAACGGGATTAGATGATTGTAAAGAGTTGGTTGTTATGGCTGCTTTTAGATAATGGTTTTTACCAGGAAATCTGGCAAATGAGATGACAAAAAGGAGAGAATTAACTTTTTGAGCCTTAATGGCTCAAGTAGAAGATCATATTAAGGTATACGAGTCCACAAGATTTCAAGGTGGACTTGATTCTATAAAGAAAAATTTGAGCAAGGGACCGTTAATCATGGTTATCAGGTACCACCTCATCCGATGACAAACAACAATCTACCTCCTCGAACATGAGGAATTTATTTTCAAACAACAACAAATAATCAACACTACAAACCAAGGTCAAACTAGTGAATAAGGCCAGAGTATTATGCTGACTTGACTAAGAATGTTGCTGCTATTTTTGAGACGTTTAAAGGTCATATAAGCTTTAAAAAGCCAACTCTAATAAATAGACCAAGATAAGAGCACAATAACGGATTTTACAAGTATCATAAATATATTGGGCATGGCACTGCAGACTGTATAGCGTTGAAGAATGAGATACATGTTTTGATAGAAAATGGAAAATTAGCAGTTTTTGTTAAAGGGTAATGAAATAGATCGAAATATTTGAGCACGTCAACACAACAAATTTTCAATCCAAATTCGAAGCAAGAGAGTACATTGATGATTCTAGATTCTACATGTGATGAGTTTGATGCAGCCTCAGAATATTTGGACACAAATCCAGATCAATTAATTTTGCTAGTTGTGGATGAACCGGTAGAGCAAGGTCGGGTTCGAAGTTTGTGTGAGTATTTTGAATCTTTAGCAGTTTTTGGGGAAGAATCTATGAATGTCAATACAAATAGCTCTAGGAAAATACACATAGTAAGTTTAGCCACTCAAATAGAAGGAAGAACGTCTACTCACTTGTATGGAAAGAATGACACTTCTTTTAATTTGTTCGATGAGTATGATTTGAAGGGAATGGTAGGACCTCATGAATATGCAATGGTTATAGTGGCAGATATAACTGAGGCCGAATTTCGACGTGTTTTGATAGATACGGGGAGTTCTGCAAATGTATTGTTCAAGTCAACGTATGATCGAATGCGTAATCCATCTCAAATTTGTCAGTCTGATCGTACGATAATTGGGTTTATAGGGGTGAAAACTCAAGTGATTGGAGAATTTGAGGGTGAAGTTTGTTTGGGAAAGGGCCTTTTTAAGAAGAAGGTTCAAGTTTTGTTCATGGTGGATGAATGTTCAACTAGTTATAATGTTATTTTTAGAAGATCTTGGCTTTCAAGAATGTATGCTATTATTTCTATTGTTCATCAATGCTTAAATTATATCATTGGAGATCGCATTAAGGTGGTTTGAAATGACCAAAAGATGGCCATAGAATGTTACACAATAGCTATTCATATTCGAGATCCTAATTGTGAGGATCAGATGACTGAATGACAATTATGGGGGTTAACCTTGGATGAAGAGGGAATAGATGATCCGAGGGAAACCCGGGGTTCTTTAACGGTAAGTGATAATATAAAAGAGCATACGTTTTCTAATGGGAAGACTCTACGGATAAAGACATTGCTATCACCAACTTTGCGTTATCAGTTGTTATAATTTTTGTTCGATAATTTGGATGCTTTTTCTTGGAAAACAGAGGATGTAGTGGGGGTTCCACTTAAGGTGATATGTCATTACTTAGTTATAAATATGAGGATCAAGCCTGTTATTCAGAAGAGGCATACTTTTTCTGTAGAAAAATTAGAGGCCATCGTGGTAGAGATGGATCGTTTGTCTAGGGTCGGACATATCCTGGAGGTGCATTATGGAAATATCACTTTTGGTCAAATTTCATTCAGGATGATCAGATGAATGGACAAATAAAGAGGTTATTCCAGAAGCTTCGATGTGGGTGGTCCAAACTGATAAGGGTTCTGGCATCTTGAGTTCTAGTGCACGGGTTCAGTTAGTTGCTCCTTCTAGGGAAACAATGCACTAGGCTATTTAATTGGGCTTTCATGCGTCGACTAATTAGGCTTAATATGAGGTTGTCTTAGATATTTTAAGGCTTTCAAAAATTTGTGGAGCGACAACAGTTCGTTTGGAAACAGATTCACAGTTAGTGGCAAATCATATGGCAGGTATATATGAGGCTAAGAAAAATCATTTAATTTTGTATCTATGCGAGCTTCAAAATTTGACTCTTTTGTTTAACAAAGTAATTGTCAAGCATATTAACTGAGGATATAATACAATTTTTGATTCTTTGGTAACAATTTTTTATACATAGAAATATCCTTAGATATTGCTATATAAAAGTCATTTGATTTTAACATGATCAGAACAATGTAAATATTGCAGAGGAAATATTTGTTACCCCAGGAATTTGAAGTGATTTGAGGTATGATATTCTTAATTTTTTACCAAGAGGTACGTTACCTCAAGATACACAGCTGGCTAAACGGTTACAATACAAGGCTCATGGTTATGTTGTATTAGATGGATTCTTATACAAAAAGTCTTTAGGTAGACTATTGTTGTGTTGTTTGGGTAAACAAGAATCTCAGGAGATATAAGTTGCATGATGGTGAAGTTTCAGCTCACCGTGGTTTTATGTCTTTGAAGCAAAGGGTTTTATTGATAGGTTATATTGGCCTTCGATTATGAATGATGCTAAAGTTTTAGTTCGAGGTTGTGATATTTATCAACGCTTTGCCAAAAAATATTCACAAACCAGCAATACCGCTTACTTCCATTTCCGAAGCTATTAATAGATGGGGAATAGACTTGCTAGGACCATTGCATATAGCTTTTGGAGGGTGTCAAATAATTATTGTGGCGGTAAATTAATTTTCAAAGTGGGCTGAAGCTGAACCATTATCCGATACAAAAGCCAAAGATGTTATTAAATTCATTGTAAATAATATTTGATGTCGCTTTAGAGTTCATCAGAAAATTACCACATATTATGGTCCTCAATTTAACAATAGAGAAATGACTTCCTTTTACAATTCAAGGGATATCACATAATGTTTTTCTACACCTTTTCATCCCCAAGAAACGGTCAAGTAGAGGTAACTAATAGGTCTATTATGGAGGGTTTGAAGAAAAATTTAACATGTGCTGCAAGAAAATTTCCTAACTATTTGCAAGAGGTATTGTGGGCTTATCGTACGACTCCTAGAGAGGTTACTCAAGAAACTCATTTGCCCTTGGTATATGGTATGAATGTTGTTATCCTTTCAGAATCTAATTTACTTTCTTATAAAGTATTTCATTATTCCGAAGAGCTAAATGAAGAGGTAAAAAGAGCGGACTTGAACTTGATCAAAGAGAAAAGAATTAAAGCACATTTGCATAAGACTCATTATCTAACTTTGATAAGGATTTGTTATAATTCAAAGGCGAGAATGAGGGATTTAAAAATAGGTGATAAAGTTATGAGGAAAGTATTTCTCCATACAAAAGACAAGCGATTTGGAAAGATGGCCCCGAATTGAGAGGGTTCTTATGTGGTAGTGGAACGAATAAAGCCGGGTACATATCGCATATGTGATGAACATGGTAGGTTACTTTAATATCCTTAGAATATAAAACATTTGAAACTATATTAGGAGTGATTTTTTCCTTTCTTTTAATAATTTTTATTGACATACTCTTTCCTATCTTGTTTGCCTAAAGAGGTTTTAATGAGTATCCTAATGTAAATTTGTAGAATATTAATAAATTTATTTTATGGCTAATGGTTGTTTTAAATAGACATATTTAAGTTTTTATGGTAACTAATCAAAGACTGATCATATTTGAAGCAGTTGACCAAAGGTAACTATTTATATTTCGAAGTGTTATACGTTTACTGAAAGCACTGTTCGAAAATCAACCATATTCGAGGTGCTAACATTCTCTAAAATCCCCAATTGTATTCAAAGTGCTAACGTTCTCTAAACACACTGGTTATATTCGAGGTGCTAACTTTCTTTAAATGCAATATTTTTTTTGAGGTGCTAACGTTCTTTAAACGTACTATTTGTATTCGAGGTGCTAACATTATTTAAAAACATTTTTTATATTCGAGGGGCTATACATTATTTAAATACACTATTTTTATTTGACGTATGACATATTTATTTATAAGATATGTTGGAATTTGAAGTGTTAATGATTTATTCATAAATATTTACATAATCTAAAAGCTAGCAAATAGTTGAGAAGTAAGAAAAATGTTTGTTCACTAAAGTACGTTTTCCAATCTTACAAAATATGACTTTAAATGCCAAGTGGTTAAGCATTTATAAAATACGATTCATCAACAACAACTGATGACTTTACAACACACAAATGAAAACAAGAGCTACAAAAATATGTCTTCTAACTTTTCCTAATTTTTAGTGGGAGAATGATCTGAGCTTTCTCAGAGGCATCGTAATCTTCTTCTGATTTCGTTTCTTCGGAGGAGTCAGATGGTACAGCTTCGATGGCTTTGGTGAGACAATTCTCTATGGGGACTAATTTCCAAAATTTTGATAGATGTGCATTTGAGAATGTTGCATAAAATTCGCGGAGCAATGTAATTGTCTGTTGCTCCTCAGCGTTTTTACAACAACAAAGGTGTCTATTCCACATTGAGTCTTGGGAGCCTTTACAGCGAGGCGTTTGTCCTCTTCGAATGATTTCTTGAGTAGTTCTATCTCGTCAGCTAGCTTATTCTATTATGGACATTCTTCTTTTGCTTTTCGGATATTTACCTTGCATTTTATCCTTACGTTCATCTAGCTCAGCCTGATGGTAATTATTTGGATTGATTATTTCTTGATCATGCACAATTCTTAAATGGCGTTTGAGGTGGACAACTCATTTAAATTCCGATTTGTCAGCCCGAAACATCTGAAATTGTTCAACAACATGTCTGTCAAAGATCTCTCTCTTCTTATTTTCTCATGCAGCTTTTATTTTCCATCAAACCATATCCTTAGCCATAGCTTCTAAATGGTTTCGAGCAGAATTGACTTCTGTGCATAACGTTTTTGCTGCTGCTTCAAGGTTAGAGAATGGTTGCAGGGCAAGTGAAACTTCTTCAGATGGATCTTCAATAAGAATGAAAGGAAAATGGTTGTCAAGTATGAGAGTAGAGGATGAGAAAACTGGGGGAAGATTTGAGCTCAAAATTTCAGATAGAAAATGAGCAGTAACGTGATCACAATTCTGTAGAAGTTGTTCTTATATCTGTTGAAATGTAGGACCCATATCTTGGTAAAGATCTTGAATTTCTTCTATACTGACGGGGTCTTCAGGAATGAAGTTGTCATCCCCTTGGTGATCTTCAACTACAGCTTCTTCAGTTTCTGAGGGAGGCACTTCAATACTCTTCTCTCGCTTTTTGGTTGGATAAGTCTTTAAAGCGCGATTTTTATTTTTCAAGGAAATAATTTTCTTTATTTGTTGAGAAGGTCCAGATTTCTTTCATTCTTCGATGGTTGGAAAGATGGTTTTACTTACCTTCTTCTCTCCCTTTTGTGACTTCGTATTTGTAAAGGAGCTAGCAACTGCTTTTTTTTTATTTTTACCCTTCTTTTTTGCGGGCAAGTGACTTTGAGACCTGTTTCGAACTGGCAGAATTACATTGGTATCATGTGCTAGTAATGTCTTCACAACATTGTCTGAGTTCGGGGGTTCCATCAAAACTTGTGGGAGGACATTATCTGAGGATATCCTCCATAGATGATTGTTGATGAAGTTTATGAGCATAAAAGTGGAGTAGAACCCATTACCCCATGCATTTTATGCCCAAGTCGCTAGCTTGGCAAAAATATCTTTAACATCCTTCTTGCGAGCTTTGTACCTCTTCGAAATTTCTGCATAGAGTAGTAATACATATGAAAAATTATTATACAAGTCATAAAGAGCAGAAGAATATATAAGAGAACTTACTTGTACTTCTCAAAACAAGGTTGAGTCTTGAATGGGTTCTTTTCTGATATTTCCTTGCCATTTTCCCATGCTCCAGGAATGAAGACGAACTTTTGCTTCCATAATTTATCAGCCTTGAGAAGATCATCAATTATTTTGAAATCAACTCCAAGTGTCAGATAATCTTAAGGGTAATACGGGATCCTTTGAAAGACTAGTCATGGTAATAAAATCTTATATGGAGAGAGAAGGTTAGCTCAGTCTAGAAGCCATGATCACTTATAGTAGAGTGAACCATAAATTTGGGGTTACTTATGTAGGGCAGAGATTTAGGAGTTCAATATACTCCACTATCATTGGGTCCAGTGAGAACCAAATTCCCCAATTGATGATCTCAGGATAGACTACCAATTCATCTGCTCTGCAACAAACTAGAGTCTCCTCTTTCTCTGGTAGTCGAGGCTCCATGTTATCTGGTAGTACATATTGTTTCCTTAGTCGTCCAACTATGTATTGATTATAATAGTCATATGGAACATCGTTCAACATCATTGTATATTCGGAATTGAGTGGTTTTAAGTTTACACTGACAATGGCAGGAACATCTTCAGGAAGCTCAACTGGCACTTTCTTTTTATTTTCTTTTTTCTCTCGTGTCCCTTTCTTTGAAGCATCATCTTTGGTTTCAGAAGCAGCACCGCTTTCTGCAACTTCAACATTTGAATTTGTCTATGTCCTTTTCCTCTGAATCAACCTCTTCTTCAGAAGCTTCGTCTAGCAGTTGAGGAGGATTTGAGATTAAGGCTAGATTTTGATGTTGGGTATTCGATGAAGTTTGTTATGACTCTAGGTTGGTCTCAACAATCTCCCTCGAGGGGGGAGAGGGGAGACGATGGTGTAGGGTTAACTAAGGAATTTTGGCTATGATTTTGTAAAGTGTAATAGCTTCGAGGTCTCCCATAACTATAAATGCTTTCTTTTTAGAGGAAGGTTTTGGGAGAGATGAGCCTTTGACTGAACTCGAGGAATCTATTTACGTGAAATTTGAGGTGGATCGGTGTTGATGGGTGATGAAGCTTTTTCTGATTTTCTGTGAATAGATATACTTTATGTTTCTTTGCGGTTATTTCGAGGAGGAACAAATGTAAAGCCAGAAAGTGATGGAGAAGGATTTCAAGGTGGTGTTTGTTAAGAAGTTGTTGGTGAGTGGTTTTAAAGTTGTGGTGGTGGTGATGACCGCTGAGAGAATTTTAGTAAACAACTGTTAAGATTTGGGTTGGATGAACTCGGAACTCAGAAGAACTTTGGTTAAGGTTGAAGTTATTGTATACATTGGTCTGACTTAAAAATCTTAGAGAATTATCTATCACTCTTGATGAATGACATTCAACAGCCCTTTCGCTAATACACAAGTATTCGTAGATGCCGAAATGGGTCTTTTGGTAGCTCGTGATCTTTTCATAAACTAAGATAAAGAAGAATCTTCAAATTAGTTCATAAAAGTTTTAAGGTTAACTAGAAAAGATGAGTTTTCCAACGAAGGTGGCCAATAAATTGGATTTTCAGATGAACTTTCTCTCACTAGAAGTTATACGTGAAACAAAATAATGAATAAGGAAGTATTTATCAAATAATCACGAAAGGGAAATGGTTAGAGAAGTTGGAGAGGTGATGACAACTATTAGGCGGAAAAAGGAATGTCAAACAGTTACTTACAGATTGGGCAGTGTGACACCGGTATTTTATCAGACTTAGTGACATGCCTAGTGGATTTTCGCACGCGTACTAAAGCATTCTAAACTTTTGTAACTGTGAAAAATTTTCAGACAATAAAAGGTGTGTGTGAAACGTTTGGATGGGATTCGAAGTAAAACTTGAGTATACTTTTGTTCAAAGATGTCAAGTGTGTAACCTAACTATTTTGAGTCATTAAAAATGGTCTACATTTGAGGAGAAATTCACAAATACTTTTATTCGAAAATGAGAGATGTTGAAACAAACCATTTTGATGAGGATATGGAAAGATTAAATCCGAAGCGATTTAGATTTTAGCAATTAACGGTTTCCATCTACCAAGATTTTCAATGAGGCATAATATGAAGAGTGTGTTTGGAGAGTAATTCATAACTTTTGGTCAACCATGCATCCGGAATTTCCGAGGCAGGATATGACCAGCTTATAAGATATTTAAAGGTGTTAATGGGATTGGTTGTAACATTTGAGAATGTTAAGTTTGAACATATTCATAAAGGTCAAAATTTTTATTTGTGATTCTTTGGAAACCTTTGCATATTCCAAGGTCTATCCATAGATTTTGGCATAAGAAAACCCGTCTATAATAACAAAATCTGAGTAGTGTCAGTATTCTGAGGATGTTTTCATAGTTTTAGAGAAAGAGGAACGAAATTAGCGATACGAATTGAAAGAATTTTTGGATAAAAGAAAGTTACAAGTTGATAAGAATTTGGCTAAAATTTTGAGATTTAAAGCACATGGATTTACATTTGTTGGAGATGTTCTATACACAAACTCTTTAAATCGCCCGTTACTATGTTGCATTGGAAGTAATGAATCTCACACGATTTTATCTGATTTGCATGACGGGGAGGGTTCCACTCATTGTGGGTTTAAAAATTTGAAGATGAGAATACTTTTGGCAGGATATTATAGGTTAACTGTCATGGTCGATGCTAAAGATTTGGTTGAAAGGTGTGATACTTGTCAAAGATTTTCTAATACGATACACATACCATCAGTACCTTTCTGAGGGACTTCTATTTTGATAGATGGGGTTAGATTTGGTTAGATCTCTACCAATGGATTTTGGGGGACGTCAGACCATTATTGTCGCGATTGATTATTTTTCGAAGTGGGAAAAAATTGGACATTTTTCTGGAACGAGAGCCAAGGATGTTATCAGTTTTATTTTTCTCATATTTGTTGTAGGTTTGGAGTTCCACGGACAATTATCACTGATAATGATCCACAATATAATAAAAAATAAATGGAAACTTTTTGTTCTTCAAGGGTAATTAAGTAGTGTTTTTCAACACTTTTTCACCCTCAAGCAAATAGGCAAGTATAAGTCACTAATAAAACCATTCTGGATGGTCTAAAAATGAATTTAGAGGAAGCAAAATGAAAATTGCCAATTTATCATCAAGAGGTACTACGAGCTTATAGAATAATGCATGGAATGACAACTCATGAATCACCTTTTTCTTAGGTGTACGAGATGAATGCGGTGACCCCAACATAATATACTCTTCCATATTATAGACTACTTAATTCCTCTAAAGAGGATAATAATAAAGTAAGAAGGAAAAAACTTGATTTGATTGAGGAAAAGAGAACCAAAGCACATGTGAATTTATTCCATTATCAAACATTGATGAGAAACAAATATACATCCAAAGTCCGACAGAGAGAGTTCAAAGTGGGTGATAAGTTTCTAAGAAAAGTTTTCATGCGTACGAAGAAAAAAGGCTTGGCAAGTTAGGTTCGAATTAGGAATAACTATATTTATTAGTTGAAAATGTTAAACCTGGGACATATCATTTGCAAGATGGTGAATAAAAACCTTTTCGACATCTTTGACTATAGAACATTTGGGTTTATATTTAATAAAAAATATATATAATTTATTAATATCTATTTTTTCATTTTATTATAGTATAGTAATTGTATTAATTATACTATTAAATATATTATATAATAATAACATCGTAAGTGTTGTTCGAATATTATCTTTATTATAAGTGTATTACCGATGGTATACTCTTTACTCCCATAACTACGCATGTATGTAGATTTTAATGAGGTGCTTGCATATGTTAAAGGAAATAAATAAATTAATAACTAATTTATTTTAATCGAATATTTAGTTAATATATATTGTTATTAAATTATTTTAGTCAAAAGATTTAGTTAATATATATATCGTATATCTAAAGTAATCAATTATAGTTAAGGTTGTTAATGGTTATAAAGAACCGGAAATCGTACCGAAACCGAACCGGATCGAACTTTAACGATTCAGTTAATGGTTTCATTTTGAAAACCGAAACCGATAAAAAATCGAATCGATAAAACCAATAAACTAGTAGAACCGATAAAGAACCGAACGATAAAATCGATAAACCGATAAAAATTTATACTACTAATATTTAGCGAATATTTATAGTCATATGTATTTATTAGTCTTAATAATAAAAAAAATATAGTCATATGTATTTATTAGTCTTAATAATAAAAAAAATAAGGAAGTTTGGTGCTATCCATAAATTCACTTAGTTTTGTCATTATTATATATAAAATATTATTTTTACACTTAAATAATCAAATAAATACTAAAACGGATTTTATCCAAGATATTCATTTTGATAAAATTTAATGTTTTATAATTGAAGAGTTATAAATGTTGTAGGCTGTTAGTCCACCATTTCCTCTATATAATCTAAGAACAACACCATATCCAAAATATTCATGGCCATCATCAAGGATGTTTGAAAATTTTATTTTAATTAATAAAGAAGCAGAATAATTGACTTCCTCCTTTGTTACCACTAAAAGCCATACAGAAGAAGGTAGAGTATTTGAGAGGTTGCTGCCTAAGTTGAAACTTGAAAATTGAGCAAACAACCAATCTCGTATGAGAGTTTGGTTTAGATATGATTTGTGCTCAGCAGATAGAGATACACAAGTTGGCATATAAAAGCATAGATTTCACCAGAAAAATTGAATTTAAATCAATCAACAAATACAAATCTTGTTTTTACTGTATTTACATAGCAACAAATTAGGTATAAATAGTAATTGTGTTACTGTTAAATTTATCTACGTTGAACAGATTTTTGAAGATGAAACTATGATGGCAGTAAAAGTGAGTGAGAGAGGGATAAAATAATGAATTTAAATCCCACATTGTTTAATTACAGCAAGAGCAAGAGACAAGTGAGTACTCCTGTATAAAACCCCCTGTAAATATAGTAGAAACTTACTTAGGTCCAAAGTGGGCAACAGCTTAAAATTAATTTATGGGGCTATGATGGTATATTTAGTTAAAATTTTAATTTTGGTTTTGCGAACCGGACCAACCGAACCAATTTTTTATCGGTTCTCGGTTTTATGGAACCGGATTATTGTCGTTGTTGGTTCGGTTCGTATCAATATGTTTAGCAGTTCGGTTTGGTTCTGTCAAATCAGACAAATAACAGTTTTAATTATAGTTAATTTTAGGAAAATACTATTATAAAAGGTGAACGATAACGATAAAATAAGACACTTTTTCAGAAGAAAATATTTTTGATATTGTATTAGAGTGAAATTGATTTTTCGTGTATTTTGGGTGGTGAGATTTTCTGAATTTTGAGAGCATTTGAGATTTTAGTTTCAGATTTTTTTTCGTCGAGTATTTGGGTAGTGAGCTTTTTTTTCTTTGAAGAATATGGAGAAATTTTTTTATCTCAGATTTTTCTCGTGGATCTATTTTTCTTGGTTACATCATGTCACTAGATAAATTCGGCTCGTTTCATATCAAATTTACGGGGAAAAATTATCTGCTTGGGAATTTCAGTTTCACTTGTATGTGAAAGGAAAAAAATTATGGGGGCATATTCAGTGGCGTAGCCAGGATCGGAACATCGTGGTGTCCTAGACTTTATTTATTGTCGAAAGAATATATATATATATATCAAAATAAATTAAAATAAAATAAAAAATGGTTATAACAAATGGTTTATATTGAAGTTTAAAATATTGAATTGTCGGTGTCAAGACATAATATACGTTACATAAATAACTAAAATGTGATTACGAAAAACTAAAATAAAAACATAAATGTAAGTTAATTCTACTTGTACTTTCCTCCTACTCATAGTTTGAAAATGTTGAAGGATAGTTGTGTTACCAATCGTGGTAAATACCTCTTTTTCCGTAAATGTTATCAGACAATCATTAAGTTATGGAACGCTCATTCTATTTCTCAACTCATTCCTGAGTAAACTCGCTCAACATTGGCTGTTGCTACGGGTAAAAGTAAAGCCAGCTTAAAAAATTCATAAACTCAATTGAAGATTCTATGCTTTTTGTATTCACAATAATCCTAGAAAGTTTTCCAAGTCCTTTCAAATTGGAAAATCTAGCATCTTTGCTCACACTCCTAATATAACACTCAAATTGGTTTGTCAAAACTATAACACTCAAATTGGTTTTTCGAAACTTCATCATCAACATCTGAAAACTCAATTGGGTACATTCTTGTCATTCTCAATAATAATTTACTATCAAAAGCTTTAAAATGAAGAGCAATGACTCAAGCTTTAAATGAATGAGCAATCGAACTTGTAGTGTTAGAAACAACATGAGCTAAACTCCTAGATTTCATATCTTTCACATATTGTGCCTCCATGTCAGGAATGTCAACACTAAAGTTGTTACAAGATGACATTTGTATTTGCTCCTTTATATTTAGGAGTTAGTTTAAAATATTTATGCATCCTATAATGACAATCATAAAAAAAAAACTCAATCAACAATAAATTTAAACTCAATCCTTATAACTAGTGAATAATAACATAAGACATGTAGCAAAACTTCAATTTTGTTGTTAGAATTTTATAAATGATAGTAGAAAGAAAATAGTATATTTTGTAGTTAGATTTAATCTATATATATATATATACAAAAATAATATAAATTGATATTATATATACAAAATATTATAAAGTACTATCCTATATATTATAATACTATCCTATATATTATCAGTAGGAGGGTATAGGACCGAAAATAAATAAGATCCTATATATTATAATACTATCCTATATATTATCAGTGACCGAAAATAAATAAGATCCTATATATTATAATACTATCCTATATTTTATCAGTGGGAGGGTATAGGACCGAAAATAAATAAGACGAGGTTTAGTTAGAGGTATCAAAACCAATATGCTATATTCTATCAGAGGGTATAGGACCAAAAATAAATAAGACGAGGTTTAGTTAGAGGTATCAAAACCAAGATGCTATATTTTACCAGAGGGTATAGGACCGAAAATAAATAAGACGAGGTTTAGTTAGAGGTATCGAAACCGAGATGGTACAAGATGCTATGGGTTCCTAGGTTGATTTTTCCACGGAGATACATGGCTGGTTTCTTTTATGTTGGTACTAACAATATAGTTTAAGAATTGGGTGGGTTTCTGGGACCCCACAGGCACCCACCTAGCTCCGCCTATAGGCATATTGATGGGAGTGATCTTACCCCTTTAGATGCTAATACTTTGTATAAGTTGGAAATAAAAGATGCTAGAATTATGGCTTGGATTCTTAGTTCGCTCGAACCTCATCTTGTTCTCACCTTGAAACCCTATAAAATCGTTGCTGGTATGTGGAATTATCTAAAGACAATTTATAATCAAGACAACTCTGCTAGAAGATTTCGATTGGAGTATGAGATGACTAATTACACTCAAGGAAGTCTTTCCAATGAAGCATATTTTTATGGTTTTCAAAACCTTTGGGCAAATTATTCAGATATTATTTATGCTGATATTCCTGATTCAGCTCTTTCTGCTATCCAGACAATGCATGCAACCAGCTGACGAGATCAGTTCTTGATGAAGCTATGACCGGATTTTGACATTGCACGGTCTAATCTGATGAATCGTCATCCCGTACCATCTCTGGATGCATGTTTGAGTGAACTTATTCGTGAGGAGCAACGAATGATAACTCAGGTATCTATTGAACATCAAGCTAGTATTAGTACACAAGTTCAGGTAGCTTATGCAACACAAGCGAGAAATAAAAATAGATACATCTGTGTTATCTAATGCTATAGTTGCAATTATTTCGGTCATATTGCTCGAGATTATCCCAAAAAGGTTTGTAACTACTGCAAGAAACAAGGGCACATCATCTTTGCTTGTGGCACTCGACCTGAACGAAGACAAGGTACTTCTTATCATGCCTCCACTAGTGCTTCTTGTTCGACTTTATTGCATACTTTCTCGCCCATTGTTCATATTCCTTCTTCAACAAGAAACCCAAATATACTCACTCCTGAAATGGTTCAAAAAATGATAATTTCTACTTTTTCTGCTTTTGGACTCTTAGGTAATCCAAAACATTATTCCACACCATGGTATTTTGATTCTAGAGCCTCGAACCATATGACCAATACCGTTTTTCCGTTGTCTAATGTTAGAAATTATGATGGAGATCTGAAAATTAACACCGCTAATGGTAATTTTATGCATATTACAGTTGTTGGTGATCTTTCTTCCACATTCACTAATGTTTTTGTGTCTCTCGGCCTCTCCATAAATCTTATTTTTGTTGGTAAATTGGTAGATAATAATTTGTATGTCATTTTCTCTTGTTCTGGTTGTGTTGTGCAGGATCAAGTGTCTGAAAAGATGATTGCGAATGGTCCTAAAGTGGGACGAATCTTTCCATTATATAAATCTCCTTCAACTGATATTCCTAGTTTTTCTTTTTCGTTTGCTTGTAATGTTGTTGGTTCTCGAAACCAAATATGGCATAGACGTCTAGGTCATCCACATTCTGATCTACTTCGTACTTTGGTTAATTCTGGATTATTGGGAAATAAAATAAGTTATTCTCATGATCTTTCTTTTGATTCTACATCATGCAAACGTGGTGAAAGTAAGGTTTTACCTTTTCATCATCATGCATCTCGTGATTCCCAATGCTTTGATGTTATTCATAATGATGTTTGGGGGATCGCACCTATTGTTTATCATGCACACTACAAGTATTTTGTTACATTCATTGATGATTTTAATCGGTTGCTTGGGTTTACTTCCTTCGGGCTAAAACTGAAGTTTTCTTCCCAGTTTTTTAACGTTTTCTTGCATATATTGAAACTCAATTTTCTGCCAATATAAAGTCCTACGATCTAATTCTAGGGGTGAATACATGTCACGTGAGTTTTAAAAATTTCTTCAAAATAAAGGGATTTTCTCTCAACGTTTTTGTTCTTCGACACCACAACAAAATGTTGTTGCTGACAGGAAAAATCGTCTCATTCTTGATGTGGTAAGAACTATTTTACTTGAATCATATGTTCCTCCTCGTTTTTTTTGTGGGAATTACTTTCTACAACTGTTTTTTATTAATCGCTTACATTCTCCTACATTAAATCACGTTTCTCCTTTTTTTTGAGTTGTTTGGAGATTCTCTTTCATATTCTGATCTTCGTACTTTTGGATGTGTTTGTTTTGTACACCTTCTTACTCATGAACGTCATAAACTTAATTCTCAATCTGTAAAATGTGCTTTTCTTGGTTATATTATCCCTCATAAGGGTTATGCTTGTTATGATCCTCATGCTCGTCGTCTTCAGGTGTCTAGGAATGTGATTTTTTTAGAAGTCAATGTCGTTTTCCATCTTATCTTGATCCACCTCCTACATTTTTATCTCTCATGTCTAATTTTTCTTATATTCCAAAATCTATATAAAAATTTAAACCTAGTTTTTTGTATCGACGACGTAATCGAGATAAGTCTGGTCCCACTTCTTATGTGATCCATTCTAATATTGTCTTGACACCTGATCCTGCCCTTGATTCCACAACTCTTCGTCGATCCACTTGTCTTTTTCGACCCCTTGATATGTATGGTTTTATTTCTCATATCTCTACTGTAACTACTTTATCTAGTATTTCAATTCTCACTAGCTACAAACAAAACATGGAACATGAATGTTTGCAAAACATAATACGAGTAGAACTTCAAGCACTTGAGGAGAATCATACATGAGATATTGTTCATTGTCTTTCTACAGTTAAACCAATTGGGAGTAATTGGGTTTTCTCTGTAAAACTACGTTCTGATGGATTTTTGGAGCGGTATAAAGCTCGTCATGTAGCTCTGGGTAATAAACAAGAATATGGGATTGATTATGAGGATAAATTTGCTCATGTTTCCAAAATAACCACAGTTCGAAGAATTTTGGCTATTGTTGCCTCACAATCGTGGTCATTGCATCAAATGGATGTTAATAATATTTTTCTTCATGGTGATCTTCAAGAAGAGATTTACATGAAGCTTCCATTTGGTATGATTAATTCTTATCCTCATGATGTCTGTAAGTTAAGACGTTCTTTGTATGGGCTAAAACAAGCGCCTCAAGCTTGGTTTGAGAAGTTTCTTCGTACACTTCTTTCTCTCAGTTTTACCCAAAGTGAGAATGATTCTTCTTTATTTTCACACACGTCTACATCGGGTATAGTCCTTCTCTTAGTTTATGTGGATGGTATTATCATCACTGGTACTGATTTTAGTTTGATTACTAAGCTTCAAAAACAGTTACATGCAACTTTCTATATGAAAAATATTGGTCAACTTACATAATTCTTAGGATTAGAAGTTCATCATCGAGCTAATGGTAATTTTTAAAACCAACAAAAATATATTCAAAATCTTATCACTTTGGTCGATTTGGAGAATGCCTCTTCTGTTTATACTCCTATAGAGGTAAATGCCAAATTTAGGAAATATAAAACGAACCTTTTAGATGATCCTACTCTTTATCGACGCTTGGTTGAGAGTCTTATCTACTTGATAGCTACGCGTCCTGATATATCCTATGTTGTTCATCAATTCAGCCAGTTTATGTTCTCTCCTCGATATCTACATCTTGTTGCAATTCGACGCATCATTTGTTATCTTCAAAGTTTTCCTACTCGTGGTTTGTTTTTTGCTACTGGCTCATCACTCCTACTTGTTTCCTATAGTGATGTTGATAGGGATGGATGTGCAGATACACGCCGATCTACTACGGATTCGTGTATGTTTTTAGGCAGTGCTCTAATTTCTTGAAGGTGTAAGAAATAAGATCGTGTTTCTAAATCCTCTACCAAAACCGAGTATAATGCAATGTCTGATGCTTGTTCCGTACTTATATGGCTACACGGTCTTCTTAAGGAGATTTGGTTTCCTCAAACAACTTCTACACCTCTTCATACTGATAACACTAGTGTCATTCAGATTGCCAACAATCCTGTTTTTCATGAGCGCACCAAACACATTGAAGTTGATTGTCATTATATTCAAGATACTTTGAAAAAACGGGTGATATCTCTTCCTCGCATATCTTCTTATCTCCAAGTGGCTGATATTTTAACCAAAGTTAGGACTCGTAAGCGACATTAATAGGCATGGGCATTTTAACCGGAACCGAAAGAACCGAACCGAAGTAGATTTGGTTCTTTCATAATACCCGAATGGTTCCAGTTTTCAATTACCCATGGTTCTCGGAACCGAATCGTACCGAACCGAAGAACCGTGGGTACCCGTTAGGAACCGAACCTATGTATTAACCCTTAATTTTGAATTGTTTTAAAAATATATTTTATTTTTCAAAGTTAGATTCCCTTAAATTTGTCTTTTATTATTGATCTCTAATTATGTTCTCTTGAATAAATGACAACATACTTTATTCAAAGTGGCGATATATTTACAAACTATTATGCATGTAAACAAAATAACAAAATACCAACCTTTATATAATATAATAAATTTGATATCATCTCTCCATTTTTTTATATTACTAATATTATTCTTTAATATATTAATTTTGAATATTTCTTATATTTAGTATTTTTTTCTTACAATTTAACACAGTTTTATTTTTTTAAAGTGTAAAAAGAGTTTTATATACGTTGATATTGCAAAGAATTTAAAGTATCCAAAACTACCCGATTGGAACCGAGTTAAGTACCCATACCGAACCGAATTAAGAAGAACCGAACCGAACCGAACCGAAATTTATTCGGTTCATAAATGGGTACTAGTTTTGAAGAACCGAAAGAACCGAGAACCGAACCAAACCGAACCAAAGAACCGAATGCCCATGCCTAGACATTAATTTCTTATTGGCAAATCGTTACTGTTTGATTTACCAGCATCAGTTTGAGGGACGGTGTTAAAAGGAAATAAATTAGATTAATATCTAATTTATTTTAGTAAAAATATTAGTTAATATATATTGTTGTTAAAGGAAATGAATTAGATTAATATATAATTTATTTTAGTCAAATATTTAGTTAATATATATTGTAGAATAATATCTAGGATAATCAATTATAATCAATAGTTTAAGCTAAGTTTAGAAAAATAAATATTGTAATATTAATTGTTGTAACCGCCGTGAACTATTATAAAAGGTGAACGAGAACGATAAATAAAACACACTTTTTCAGAAAGAAAATACTTTTGACAACATAGCCAACATGGTGAATATAATTATTTCTTTCGATATAACGTTTTTACACCAAAAATTTAAAAAATAAAGAAAAACTTCACAAATTATATATGGATCGATCATTCTTATTTCATAAAATCGAAGATGGATAATTTTAATTTTGAAACTAAAACAAACTTACATGGCAATATTTACCTGATGACAATTTTAGAAGTGATAATTCCCTTAGTGATAATTTTTCAAAGTGATAATTAATCCAGTAATGATTTTTCAAAATGATAATCTACCTAGTGATAATTTTTTGAAGTGGTAATTTAGCTAGTGACTATTTACCCAACTATAATTTACATGATAGAAATTAACGAGATAATACTTCGGGTGCTACTAATTTATGAAGTAATAATGTAGTGACAAATTATATGGTTATGATTTTCATGGTGAAGGTTTAAATGGTGAAAATTTATATAGTGATAAAATGATAAAAATGTAGTAAGAATTAAATTGATGCTTAAATATGTGATTCAAAAGGTGGAATATTATGGTTACAAACAAAACATGAGATACAAGAAGGAAAAGAAACATATGTTGAAACATGGTGAATACAATATTTTATCTTTAATTGCCTTGACCATTTTTTGAAGAACTTCATGAGTTACTGTCCGAGGAATTTTCATTCTCTGTGTTTGCACCTTCCGAAGAGTTAGAGTTATTATTATTAGATTCTTCAGATTAAGAGTTATCAGATTCATCTGGAGTAGCCTTGAAAATATTTTCAGGATGTTGATCTTTAGGTACCATGTACTAGTAGTCTTTCAAGTTCAGGTTCAGAAAATCCAACTGTGAAGATCGAGAATTAAAGAAATTTGGCATCTTTTTTTTTGCATTTTTTAAAGTCTTGAGACAATTGTTGGCACATTCATTAACAACGACGGTCACATGAGAGGCTTTGTCTTTTTCCAACTTCAATTTTAAATTCTTTTAGTTCCTCAATAGCTTTGATTTTAGATTTTTTACTTTCTTGGTAAACAAATTTGAATACATGATAGTTTGTGTGCTCATCTTGCATTTATGCCTTGTTATTTGTAGATATTTCCCTATGTGCATGTATTAGGATATTTTGAAATTTAGACTTATCTACTTGAAAGACGTGTAATTGTTCGACAAGAATTTGTTGAGTAGATTCCTCCTAATTTTTTGTTGGCAGCAACTTCCCTTCAAAGTCAAATGATTTCCTTAGCCACCGCTTTGTATTGTTCACGACCTAATTTGGCTTTCTCGGTGAAATTCTTTATACTTATTTCCAATTTATTGGCATTCCTTTCTAAATTATCTACATGATAAACCATGGTGTGAAGGGGTGAGAGAAATTTCATCCTAAGGGTGCACTATAAAGGTTAGTTCTTGAGATGTGGATGGTTGCAAATTCTTAACATATAATATGGGTGAGTGATCTTCTGAGGCATGATTATTTTCTTGGTCAGGTTGTTGTGTAGGTTTTTTATCTTGATCAAAATATGGTCCAGGTTCAAAGAAGTGGTTATCTTGGTTTTCTTCGTAGTATTCAAAACATTATGGTGTGGAATTATGAGAGGAAAATATCACAATTTTTTTGGGAAGAGGGTCTTTGGAATTTTCAGTATTGCAAACTTACTTCTTCTTCAAAGAAATAGTTTACTTCCTTTGCTTTTTTTTCTTGCTGCCTCTAGGCGGTTCCCCTTCGGTTTTCCTTTTTTACTTTGTGACTAGAAGCTCTATTCCTAGCAGGGAGAACTACTCGGGTGTCTGGCGCAGCTAGTCAATGCATAATCTCAGAGAGAACCTTCGAACGCTTCTTTGAACCAAGTTCAATGGATCAAAGCATTGATAAAAGTTATTAGACCATTGATTCTTAGCCCATTGTCTTAGTTGAGAAAATGTCTCTTCGGTAGCAGAAAAATGGTTCTGAAAACATTTGGTGATTTATGCATCGAACATTTGAGTTAAATGGATTCTAAATAATAAAGTAAATAAATAGTAGATTTATAAGAGCTTACTTGTACCCTTTCATTTGAGGGAGATTCTTCGAGGGTTTCTTTTAAAAAATATTTCCTATTTTCCCAATACCCACTAAGAAAGAATAATTTTTGCTTACATATTTTGTCTGCCTCAAAAAGGTCGTCAAATATTTTTTAAGCATTTCTAAAATGATGTAGTAAAAGGGCAAACAGGGTTTTTTTTACACAACCATCTTTGTAATGAATTGCTTCATCAAGTGTTTGATCTTAGACAGTTTTGAGGCCATGATGCACGAGAGCAAATTAAACCGAAGGTTAGGGTTGGCTTGACTTGGGCATAAGTTGATAAACTTGAAGTACTTGGCAGTTGTGGGGTCCAATAGGAACCGAAAGTTGCAGTTTAGAATCTCTGGGTATACCATCAACTCTTCAGGCCCACAAAAAAATTAGAGTTTCTCTTTTCTTTGGTAAACGGATGGTGATTGAGTCTACAATTCCCCATTATCTTTGGAGCTTGGGCGCTTCGGAATCTGAAAATTATTCATATTGGACTTTATGAAGAACAATCAAATATTCAGGTGCTTTATATTCTCTCCAAGAATTGCAGCTATCTCGGAGGGAAGACATGGGGCTACTTTCTTTGGCTATTTTTCTTATCCTTAGGGTTTTTCTTTAAGAGCTCATTGGGATATTCGACTTGAGTCGTGTCGATCAAGTTTTCTACTTCCTCAGTATTACCAATTGATTTGTTAATACCATCAACTCTTGATTCGTGACTTTAAGTCTCTTCAGAATCCTAATCAAGAGGTTGAGGAGGATTTACGGGTGCCTTGGTGTTTTTTTATTTGAAACAAAAGACTCTCGTGGAGGAAGGACTACATTCTAAAGCACTGTCTAAAAAATCGTTTCGGTTTTAGATGGTCCCTTCGGAGGAGGATTAGTCATAGTCATCTGTTTCTTCTTCACTCTAGATTTAGAGGAATGATGTCTGATTTTATAAAATAAATTAGTCTTCGAATTCACCCATAGTAAGAAACTAAGATTATCGAACTGATATTTTAGAGCAAGCTCTGGGGTTTAGAGAGGGTGAATTTTTTGGAGGAAGATCTGATGTCGATTGGTCAGGATTTCTTCTTCGTTGGAGGCCAAGGACCGTAGGTAAAAGTCTGAAAAACTTGTAAAGTCGTATCATATACTATTCATGCAACTTTCTTTGGTCAGCTAATTGAGCGATAGTTTACCAATCCCACACATTTTTATACCAAACATAAATGAAGACAAATCACTACGTTTATTAAAATGATCTTTCAGATAAATAGAAAGGGGTAATTATATTAGAGGATAAGAACGGAGTTGGTACGTTGTTTTATGATGAAGTGCGACTGAGAACTGGGTTTCACAGTAAAAGGGCTAAGAACTTACTTTCTCTTTTTATTTATAGCTTTTGATAAATGGTGAGTTATGAGATAATGAGGAAGTTTATAAGGAAATTCCAAGAAGTTCAATGGGCTTTTGAGGATGAGTTGAAGAGTCTGTCCAGTTTTCAAAACACGATAGTCTTAAAACCTCAACGACTACTTGATGGGAACTTTGTGGGTTCGACAGGTGTCGAAATGTGTCAGAGGAAGGATATCACGCTCCATGTAGTTGACAAGATCAAGAATGCCACTTCTAAGTAAAATCCCAAGTGATTTCATCCAAAGAGACATTAGATTTAGTCCTCCTTCAGATTTCTTTGCAAGGAGTGGGGGGCTAATGATAAAGGTCTAATTAATATGATCCTAAATATTAGTCTAAAATAGTAAAATGATGAATAATTAATGTATGTGAAAGATCTTAGCAAAATATAAACTTGGAGGCCTTGAGGTGTAATACATAATGAATATGTTTGTACTTAGTATAATAGTAAGGTGAAGTATTCAATGAGATATCACATGTGTGTTCCAACACCTATTATAGATATACTTTTTCTTGGGAAATGATATACAATTATTACTTTTGACTTCAACCTTTTACAAGTTCTCTCTCTTTAATAACTTGATCAACCCAAACAAAAATACTATTAGACCAAATTATTGGTTTTATACCCTGAATAATTCTACTAGCAATCAAAATAGATCTAAAGAGATCAAACAAATCAAACACAATAATTAAACAAATTCAAACAATTCAAATAAATTAATTAAACAAATTTAAACAAATCAATTAAACAAATTCAAACAATTCAAATATATCAAGGAAACAAATTCAAACAAATCAATTAAACAAAACCAAACAAATCATTTACATACATTTAAATAATTAAACAAATTCAAACAATTCAAAAAGATAAAAGGAAACAAATTCAAACAAATCAATTAAATAAAATCAAACCAATCATGTACCCACATTTAAATAACTCAAATCAATAAAACAAAATTCGAACAAATTAATTAAACAATTTCAAACAAATCAACTAAACATATTAAAACAAATCAAACAAAGATAAATATTTCTAATAATTCATAAATAATTGAACAAATCAATTAAACAAACCTAAAAAATTCACACATATTCAAACAAACAAATTAAAACAAATTAAATTAAAAAAAATAAACAAATCAATTAGACTACATACAAATTAAACAAATTCAAAAAATCGATTTCAAAATATAAAAAAATCAATTAATATTTTTTTTTTCAAATTAATGAATTTCAAAATCATCCATTAAAAAAAATCGGCTAAAAAACACTGTTAGTCCTCCATGTTTACTACTTGTATCAACATAGTCCCTTTCGTTCACTTCTGCAAAAAACTCATCCCCTTCGTTTTAGAAATTTGCAAATATAGTCCCCCGCACATATAAACCATTAAAAACTGACACGTGACACTTAAATTCTAAGTTTTGTATCATTTTTGGTCCCCAAATCCCAAGTTTTGTATCACTTTTGGTCCCAAATCCCAAGTTTTATATCACTTTTGGTCCTCAAATCCCAAGTTTTGTATCACTTTTGGTCCTCCAAAATATGCGGAAGGACTAATTGTGCAAATTTTTAAAATAAAAAGAATGCGTTTTATGCAGAAATGAACGAAAAAGACTATGTTGATACAAATGGTAAACATGAGACTAACGATGCTTTTTAGCAAAAAAAAATCCAAACATACCAATCAAACGCATAAATTTATATCCAAAGATACAAATCAAACGCATCAATTTATATAATTAGTAAGGATTGGAATTTGTGAGCTTAAAAAAAATATTACCATTAAAGTACACTTATTTAATGCTGTAGAGTGGTCTACGATATACATCACTACCCTAAACCCGCAATAGTGTCTTGTAATAATCACGCTCATGAAGTCGATTTTTTGAAAAAAATATACTTTCGTGATGAATATTTTCGTTCTAAAATTATGAAAGATTTAACGAAACAAGAGATCAAACAAAATCAGATTTAGCATATCTTTCCCCAAATCAACCTTTATCGGATATTAGAATTATAGTCAAATTTAATTAAATTGTTATTTATTTGTTTATATTATGCATTTACTTATATATATATATATATAGTTATATATATAGTTATATATTTACTAAAAAAAATTAAAACACACATTTAATTATAAATATATTCGGTGTACAATCAATTTAAATCTTAATCATACTTAATTAATTTATGTTCAAATCATACATATATTTTTTATAATTACAACTATAATATAGTTGAAATCAATTTATATTTTAGTTAAAAATGTAAATTATACATTTAATATTAGTATTTAAATTTTTATACTATAAAATTATTTATATAATATCAACTTAACTAAAGTATATCAAATTATACTCGATTTATAACTTTTTATCCTTTTAAATTATAAATTAATTTTGGTTAATAATTTGACGGTATTCTTTTTCTTTTGTAATGGAAGCATTATTTTTAAAAATTAAAAGTAAACTATTTAGTATACATTTTGGTGGATATGGTATGCGTTCGCTACTTATTTTAGAGAAATTACATCTAAAATACTCACCGAACTATTTTATTGTCATCTAAATATTCAACGTTTGATCTATTATCTTTTAATACCCATCTCAATTACCTAATTACCATCCAGTACCTAACATTATTTTAATATCCTAACTACCCTCACCTTTCATGAACAACCACGTAGCCAAATTTTTTTTTCTTATTTTTTCTTTTTATTTTATTTTTAAAAGATCTATATCTTTCAAACCGGAGCTCAAAAAAATAAATGAAAGCACCATCGCTTTTGTTTTTTTTAAATAAACAAAACTAGATCCATTGATGATTAATTTTAATTTATTTAAAAAATAAAATTTCACCTGTAGGAAATCATGAGAGTTACAAACAAATCTCAAGATATTTTAAGAATTGTTCCGAAAATCCTTAGAGTTGTAAACAACTCGAGAAACCAGCTGGTATATATGGTGGGAGTATTTTTGTCCAAATTTCAATTCGAAGTACCAAGTGACACTATAAAAAACGGATACCAGTGGGTAATTAAATAGGTGAGATGGTATTTATGGGTACTTTTTTCTAAATTTTATGAAGATAACATAATCATATTTTTTATTATAAATATTTTGTTCTCCAACAGAACCACGTCTTTTAATATTTTTTACTATTTCTTTTTATAATAAAAATTATGTTTGCTAATCTATTATTCGTATGGGATTACTAAATAATAACATAAATATATAGGTTCAAAAATATTTTTTTACGATAGCATATTTTAATTAATAATAGAAACAATTAATAATAGAAACGAAATGCCAACTCAAAAAAAAATTAGGAAAAATATTAAAATAAACTACTCTTCAAAGTGCTTAGATTATGTGAAAAAACAAATACCAAATCAGAAAAATATTAGAATATTTTAATTTTCAGCCACAATGAGTATAAATATATAGTAGATGGCCCAACAATAACCTAGCGAGTCCAATACGTCCAGTATTTTGACCTAGGCCAAGTTTATTTTGGATCGGCGTCGTTGTACCGCATTCCTTTTCAGATCTTCGCGTTTTTTCCATTCTCTCACGGGCAGTAGAAGGTATAGTTTTATCTTTTGAAATTTTATTTTATTTTGAAACCATTTAATTTAATTTTGATTATTTATTTGTAAGTTTTTGGGTATTAATTAGTTATATCTAGTACGATATAAACTCAAAATAGGTTGTTTTGGTTTAGTAATTGAGTACGAATTACATGTATATTTTGCTGTAATATTAATAGCGTAATCGATTCATAATTTGATCTAAAAAATACTTGTCAGCAACCAAGAATTGTGAATTTAAAATATTCAAGTAAATTGTAAATTTGAAATGAACTCATAATTTAATTATTCTACTAATTAAAGAACTCATTAATTATTCTATTAATTTTTTAGGGAAGAATTTGATGGAGAAGAAAAACATGGAGATACATGATTTACCAGAAGATTTGATCATTGAAATCCAACTAAGACTTCCTCAAAAATCCGTCACTCGTTTCAAGTGTGTTTCAAAGTCTTGGTTTGCTCGTTTTCAAAACTCAGATTTTATCCTAAATCATTTTCAGCGTGATAAGTCCATAATTCTTATTTTTACACGAACACAAGAAGAATTACAAAAGTGTTTGGATTATGTGAAAAAACCAATAAAACGAACCAGATTGTCTTTACTTTTGCCTAGTACGTGAAACTTTTTGTTTTTATCATTAGTTCTCCTAAATGTTATTGCAATTCGTGTGAAATATATTATTTTTTGAAGTCGAATTACTTGTCTACTCAATATAATTAACTTGGTTTGAAATGTGATTGTTTATTTATTCGAGAAAGTAGTCTTAGATTATCCTCTCATCTCATATTTTGTTTATAGAAGTCTTATCTCATATTTCGATTATAAGCTTTATTACAAAGATCCTAAGATGAAATACTCTTGGAGGCTGAATTAATTGGTGTACACTCAATAATAATAATAATTGAACCACGCAGTTAAATCATCATGTAATAATGCGGAAGAAATAAGTTACAAGATGTAGACATTCTTTGATCTTCAGATTCCTAACTTGAAGCAGATGATCTGCGATCCTTTGCTAGATTATGATTCTTCTAAGAGATTGCAACCAAAACACAATTTTGTAATTAATTCGAAGGTAGAATAAATTCCTTTTTCTTAAAGGATTTTTCCCTGTGTATTTGATCTCGTGTCTCTTTAAAAATGAGAAACTTATTCTTATATAGAACTTAAGTGAGAAAAACGGTTCTTCTCTTTTAACCGTCTGTAACTTCTAGACAGTTACTTAATGAAGACCAGTCCTTATTAAATTGCCACCCTTAGGGACCATAACCTGGTATAATTTTGTTTTACAAAATAACCCCAAAACTTTACGTTTTGCTTAAATTGTTTATTTATGAATCCAATCCTTCACAGTATTCGGAATTAAACCTGGTATCTATACAATTACCTCCATGATACTATTTTATCTACTAGTCCGTTCTTTTCTTTATGATTACTTTTATTGGACTAATATTAACGATACTTCGATACATCGATAAAACATGTGATGGTCGAACTTAATGGAGAAATTCCAACAATCTCCCACTTGGATCATCATATGCTACTATAGGATGCGTCCACTTAATGAACGTTCTTAATTTCTATCGTCACAAATAACCTTAACAATCCCGTAAATGACCATTAACGACATTAGACTAAAGTCATCGTCAATGTATTTCAAGCCGCAAATAGATGCATCAGTAATCACGATATCGCAACAATCAACTACATGGATCTATCATGGTGCATAACATATGAATAATATGAAATGTAATCTTACATATCTATTCTTAACTAGTCCCACTTAATTGGAGGTCTACTTACAGCAGAGTACGAATAATAAAAAATAAGAGCACAATGAAAACTTATATATAAATATGTTTGCATTAATGACCTTAAGTTCGCGAATATCATAATACAAACAAATTTAATAGCTTAATACAAAATCCCACTGAAACTAACAATCCTCTAAGTACACAACACCCATGTTAATGGTGTGTTCAATAAAAACTTTAGGTACTAATGCCTTCGTAAGAGGATCTGCTAACATCGAGTTCGTCCCTATGTGCTGCACACTGATTTGACCATTCTGTACTCTCTCTTTAACATACAGGAACTTGATATTTACATGTTTGGACTTAACCGAGCTCCTGTTACTGTTTGAATACTGAACTGCCGAGTTATTGTCACAATATAATCTAAGGGGTCTTTCTATCCCCTCTACGATTCGCAGTCCCGTGATAAAATTTCACAGCCAAAGCGCCTGATTGGATGCCTCGAAACAAACAACAAATTCTGCAGCCATAGTGGAAGATGCAATAAGTGTTTGTTTAACACTTTTCAACGATATTGCACCTCCCGCTAAAAGGAATATAATTCCTGAGGTTGAACGACGAGAATCCTCACATCTAGCGAAATCAGAGTCTGAATACCCTATGACCTCCAGTTTATCCGACTTCTTATATGTTAACCTGTGATTTTTGTTTGTTGTAAATACCGGAGAACTCTTTTGACTGCTTTACAGTGTTCCATCCCCGGATTACTTACGTATCTCCCTAACACACCCACCACAAAAGCAATATCTAGCAGGGTACAAACTTGAGCATATATCAGACTTCCAACAGCCGAAGCATATGGAACCTTTTGCATTTCTTCAATCTCAATTTTTGTCTTTGGGCATTGCTTAAGGCTAAACGTTTCACCTTTTGATATAGGATTTCCTTTCCTTTGTTGTTAGCCATCCCGTAACGTTGTAACATACTCTCAATATACGCCTTTTGTGATAAACTCAAAATTCCATGCGATTGATTCCTATGAATTTGAATTTCTAACACAAATAATGCATCACCAAGATCTTTCATATCGAATTTGTCTAAAAGAAATTTTTTGATCGTATGTAACAATTCATTATCGTTCGTGGCCAATAATATGTCATCGACATACAGAACTAGAAATATGAATTTACTACCACTGAACTTTTGATAAACAGAATTCTCCACTGAATTTATCTCAAAACCAAATGAGACAATAACTTCAAGGAATTTGTGATACCACTGTCGAGACGCTTGCTTGAGACCATAAATAGATTTCTTCAGTTTGCATACCGTCGACTTTGGATCACCAGAGACAAAGTTTTCAGGTTGTAACATATAGATCGTTTCCTCAATGTCTCCATTAAGAAAAACGGTCTTTACATCCACTTGATGGAGCTCAAGGTCGAAGTGTGCAACTAATGCCATGATTGTCCGAAAAGAATCCTTCGAAGAAACTGGAGAGAAGGTTTCTTTAAAGTCAATCCCTTCACGTTGAGTAAAACCCTTAGCTACAAGTCGCGCTTTATGCATCTCCACATTACCCTTAGAATCCTGTTTGGTTTCAAAAATCCATTTACAACCAATCGGGTTCTTTCCTTCAGGTAATGGAACAAGCTCCCATACCGCGTTATCTTGCATTGATTTAAACTCTTCGTTCATTGACTTAATCCATAAGTGAGAAGCAGAACTTTTCATGGCTTAACGAACACTTAAAGGATCGTTTTCTGTTGAACCATAAAATTCTTCATGTTCTTGAAGATACACTATATAGTCTGAAGATTTAGTGCTTTTTCTTTCTCTAGTAGATCTACGCAAAGGCATAATTTTTCATTTTGCACTTGAACTTCTTGAGGAGGTAGAATTTGTTCTTCTTGAACAACTTCATTTTGCTCCATTGGAACAACATCCATAGGAGGAATATTAACATCATCTTGAGTATCTATATTTTCTAACGAATCTGAAGTGATGATTGGCCTTCTAATTACCATATAATCATCTGACACTATAGTATCATTGTTAGAAGCTTCATGAATCTCTACTGATTCTTCCTCAAAATGAATGTTTGTTACTAAATTCTTCCCCCCAAACTCTATATCCTCAAAGAATTTTGTTGTACCCGTCTCAAATATATTCTTTGTGGAAGGATCATAAAACTTAAAACCCCTACTGTGCTCCGGATATCCGATGAAATAACTACTAACCGTTTTGGAGTCCAATTTCTTTTCATTCAGCCTATAAGGATTCGCTTCAGCTGGACATCCCCAAATATGTAAATGTTTTAAACTAGGTTTACGCCCAGTCCAAAGTTCATACGGTATCTTAGTAGTTGCTTTCGTCGGAACTCTATTAAGTAGGTAGGTCGCACATTTTATTGCTTCTCCCCAGAGTGATATAGGTAATGTTGAATGACTAATCATACTTCTTACCATATCCTTCAATGTACGGTTTCGTCTCTCAGACACTCCATTCATGTTGGACGAACCCGACATCGTATACTGAGGGACTATGCCACACTCTTCTAGGAACTTTGCAAACAGTCCATGACGTTGTTCACCTGAACCATCATATCTCCCGTAGTATTCACCACCACGGTCCGATCTGACGCACTTAATGTCTTTACCAAGTTGTTTTTCAACTTCAATCTTAAAGACTTTGAACTTGTCAATGACCTCTGATTTTTTGTGAATGAGATACAGATACCCGTATGGTGAAAAGTCATCAATGAAAGATACAAAATATCGTTGGCCGTTCCATGATGCTGTAGGGAACGAACCACATATGTCTGTATGTATCAAATCCAAGACCCCTTTCGCTCTGTATGCATCTAATCGTTTCACTTTGGTCTGTTTTCCTTTTATACATTCAACGCAAACGTTGAAGTCCGAAAAATCCAGTTCACTTAATAAACCTTCTGAAACAAGCTTTTCAATTCTATTTCTAGAAATGTAACCTAACCGTTTGAGCCAAATTTTTGCTGATTTTTCCATTTTACAATTTAGTTTTCCAGGTACATCTACATTCATTATCTCTTCGTGATCCTTTATAGTATCTAATAAATACAAGTTATCATTTGCTACTAACTTTCCAGAACCAACAACATTACCATGTAAATAAAGACATAAACTTTCATTTCCAAATAGACAAGAATAACTTAATTTGTCCAACAATGGAAATGAAATTAGGTTCCTTCGAAAAGAAGGTACATATAATACGTCTTTTAAATATAAAAAATGTCCACTGGTAAGCAACAAACGAAAATCACAAATAAAATGAACTAAACACGAAATGCCATCAGCTGTATAGATGGATGTTTCACCATCACTCAGGCTTCGGTTTCTTATCATACCCTGCAAAGAAATACAAACATGAGTTGTTGCTGCTGTATCAACCCACCAAGTATTTCTCGGCACTGAAACTAGATTGATCTGAGAACAGACCATAGAAGTGAAAATACCTTTGGCTTTCATCATAGCCCTCAATTTTTCACGTTCTTTCTTAAAGTTCCCCGGTTTCTTACAATGGAAGCAACACCCTTTACCAGACGTACCCTTATGCTTCTTTTGTCCCGAACCAGATGCATGTGCATCTGAACCTTCATACTTTCTCTTAATTCCCTTATCCACCTGAGCTTTCACCATTTGCACTTCTGGATGTTCTTGCTTCATCTTTTCCTCCTCTTGCGTTGCCTGAGAGATGAGCTCGTTGAGAGTCCATTTCTCGCGCTGACAGTTATAAGAAGTTTCAAAGTTCTTATACTGAGGAGGGAAAGAGTGAAAAGCAAAGCTTACCACAATATCTTCGGGAAGGTCAATCTTAAGTGCTTTCAATTTGGAAGCGATGTTTGACATTTCCAAGATGTGCTCACAAACAGTCCCTTTGCCACGATATTTCATAGAGGCTAGCTTAATAAGCAGAGTCTTAATCTCTACTTTATCGTTCTTGGCAAAACATTTCTATACCTTTTCGAGAAACACTTTCGCATTAGTGATCTCAGGTGGAACTGCACCACGTAATGCTAATGGAATTGCTTGTTTCATGATCCCTAGACTTATCATGTTCGACTTTTCCCACGCCTCTGACTCTTTCTTCTCCGTAGGAGAACTGTCATCAGTCAGAGGTTTAGGTTCATCGATCCTTAATGCTAAGTCGTAATCATGGCACATCAAGTGCAGCAACATATCTTCTTTCCACAGCTCAAAGTTGCTCCCATTAAATATGGGTGTCTTTTTGCCTTCCGGGTTATAGAGATACGAATTTGCTAACATAACAAACAACAAACAATAAATAGCCAAAAACATCACTTAACATATAATCTTCATAGTATTTAACAAATAAACATAACATAATAAAACATACTGTTACAACATCAATAAGATACCTTTGGGCAAGCATATTAATTTGTATATGTATGAGTTTGAGCATAATTAATGTTGATCCTACTAATTGACTTAAGTAAGAAAATCTTCCTTTGGGCCGATTTTCCTAGTTCAATTTTCTTAATGACCAATTCACAAATAATTATCTCGTGTCTAAGATTAACTATGTCAAACCTTAAACTTCCTTTGGGCCGATTAAAGTTTACATACTTTTCAATCAAAAACTTGTCAAAACTCTAAAATAATTAATTCAGCAATAGGGATCACTTTGGCGATATATTGAATCATTAATTATTTATCCAAGTTCGGACAATTTAAAACATGCTAATTATTTCAAAAAATACTATACGACTACCTATTCACTTGATGTCCAAACTATTTCGTAGTCTATATCTAAATTTAATAAAATTAAAATTAGACCTTAAACTTATTATGTTATAATATAATACTTAATATATATATATATATATATATATATATATATATATATATATATATATATAAATCTAAATGTATAAACACCATACTTATATTATAATATAAGTTTAAAAACGTAATTAATATACAGTCTAAATATATATAGTTGAGAGCTTATACTAACTAAGTGCGACACGTTTTTTAATTTACAATTAACGCACAGCTAATGCACGCGCAACTAACACGCAATTAATGCAACTACCCACAACTAACACACGCCGTCTAATGCACGTACAACAGCGGTTAGTGCACTTAGTAGCGGTTTATGTATGAACAACATACCTATTTTTTTAGGCTAACATTTAATTTCATAATTACATAATTATATGTCATATCTCACACGTACAGCATACGTGGTTTTTAGCCTTTTTTAATTTTATAATTATATTAAACTTAATAAGTTTAATACTGCACACATACCAATACTGCTGTAGTATTTATATATATTAACGACCATTACTGCACTTTCATTTCTAATATGTATACATTTGAGTTTTAAGCCTCTTCAGCATAATAACCGAGATGCAGTCATGGAAATTTCTACTTAATATGCAAATTATTAACAAAACATTTTCTATTGTTATTTAACTTACCCATATATAAACGGTTGACTTGCTTAAACATGCTTTTAATCGACTACTGAATCGATTCAAATATTTATGAATACGCATTTTTAATAGAAATCAACAAGTATCAAAGATTATAAATTCATAATCTGAAAACTAAGAATTTAACTTCATGGTGGCTCTGATACCACTTGTAAGAAATACTTTACGGATTTCTTACTTAACTTATTGAACCACGAAGTTAAATCATCCTGTAATAATGCGGACGAAATAACTTACAGGATGTAGACATTCTTTGATCTTCATATTCCTAACTTGAAGCAGATGATCCGCGATCCTTTGCTAGATTATTATTCTTCTAAGAGATGGCAACCAAAATACAATTTTGTAATTAATTTGAAGGAAGAATCAATTCGTTTTTCTTAAAAGATTTTCTCTCTGTATGATCTCGTGTCTCTTTAAAAATGAGAAACTTATTCTTATATAGAACTTAAGTGAGAAAAACGGTTCTTCTCTTTTAACCGTCTGTAACTTCCAGACAGTTACTTAATGAAGACCAGTCCTTATTAAATTGCCACCCTTAAGGACCATAACCCGATATTATTTCGTTTTACAAAATAACCCCAAAACTTTACGTTTTGCTTAAGTTGTTTATTTCCGAATACAATCCTTCACAGTATTCGGAATTAAACCTGGTATCTATACAATTACCTGCTTGATACATATTTTATCTACTAGTTCGTTCTTTTCTTTAAGATTACTTTTATTGGACAAATATTAACGATAGTTCGATACATCTATAAAACATGTGACGGTCCAACTTAATGGAGAAATTCCAACAATCTCCCACTTGGATCATCATATGCTACTATAGGATGCATCCACTTAATGAACGTTCTTAATTTCTATCGTCACATAGATAACCTTAACAATCCCGTAAATGACCATTAACGACATTGGACTAAAGTCATCATCAATGCATTTCAAGCCGCAAATAGATGCATCAGTAATCACAATATCACAAAAATCAACTACATGGATCTATCATGGTGCATAACATAAGAATAATATGAAATGTAATCTTACATATCTATTCTTAACTAGTCCCACTTATTTGGAGGTTTACTTACAACAGAGTACGAATAATCAAAGATAAGAGCACACTGAAAACTTATATATAAATATGTTTGCATTAATGACCTTAAGTTTGCGAATATCATAATACAAACAAATTTAATAGCTTAATACAAACTCCCACTGAAACTAACAATCCTCTAAGTACACAACACCCATGTTAATGGTGTGTTCAATAAAAACTTTAGGTACTAATGCCTTCGTAAGAGGATCTGCTAACATCGAGTTTGTCCCTATGTGCTCCACACTGATTTGACCATTCTGTACTCTCTCTTTAACAGACAGGAACTTGATATCTACATGTTTGGACTTAACCGAGCTCCTGTTACTGTTTGAATACTGAACTGCCGAGTTATTGTCACAATATAATCTAAGGGGTCTTTCTATCCCCTCCATGATTCGCAGTCCAGTGATAAAATTTCGCAGCCAAAGCGCCTGATTGGATGCCTCGAAACAAGTAAAAAATTCCGCAGCCATAGTGGAAGATGCAATTAGTGTTTGTTTAACATTTTTCCATGATATTGCACCTCCCGCTAAAAGGAATATAATTCCTGAGGTTCAACGACGAGAATCCTCACATCCAGCGAAATCAGAGTCGGAATACCATATGACCTCCAATTTATCCGACTTCTTATATGTTAACCTGTGATGTTTTGTTTGTTGCAAATACCAGATAACTCTTTTGACTGCTTTCCAGTGTTCCATCCCCGGATTACTTACATATCTCCCTAACACACCCACTACAAAAGCAATATCTGGCCGGGTACAAACTTGAGCATACATCAGACTTCCAACAGCCGAAGCATATGAAACCTTTTGCATTTCCTCAATCTCAAGTTTTGTCTTTGGGCATTGCTTAAGGCTAAACTTTTCACCTTTTGATATATGGGTTTCCTTTCCTTTGCTGTTAGCCATCCCGTAACGTTGTAACATACTCTCAATATACGCTTTTTGTGATAAACTCAAAATTTCATGCGATTGATTCCTATGAATTTGAATTCCTAACACAAATGATGCATCACCAAGATCTTTCATATCAAATTTGTCTGAAAGAAATTTCTTGGTCGTATGTAACAATTCTTTATCGTTCGTGGCCAATAATATGTCATCGACATACAGCACTAGAAATATGGATTTACTACCACTGGACTTTTGATACACGGAATCCTCCACTAAATTTATCTCAAAACCAAATGAGACAATAACTTCAATCCATAAGTGAGAATCAGAACTTTTCATGGCTTCACGAACACTTAAAGGATCGTTTTCTGTTGAACCATAAAATTCTCCATGTTCTTGAAGATACACTATATAGTCTGAAGATATAGTGATCTTTCTTTCTCTAGTAGATCTACGCAAAGGCATAATTTATTAATTTTGCACTTGAACTTCTTGAGGAGGTAGAGTTTGTTCTTCTTGAACAACTTCATTTTGCTCCATTGGAACAACATCCATATGAGGAAAATTAACATTATCTTGAGTATCTATATGTTCTAACGAATCTGAAGTGATGATTGGCCTTCTAATTACCATATAATCATCTGACACTACGGTATCATTGTTAGAAGCTTCATGAATCTCTACTGATTCTTCCTCAAAATGAATGTTTGTTACTAAATTCTTCCTCCCAAACTCTATATCCTCAAAGAATTTTGATGTACCCGTCTCAAATATATTCTTTGTGGAAGGATCATAAAACTTAAAACCCCTATTGTGCTCGGGATATCCGATGAAATAACTATTAACCGTTTTGGAGTCCAATTTCTTTTCATTCAGCTTATAAGGATTCACTTCAGCTGGACATCCCCAAACATGTAAATGTTTTAAACTAGGTTAACGGCCAGTCCAAAGTTCGTACAGTGTCTTAATAGTTGCTTTCGTCGGAACTCTATTAAGTAGGTAGGTCACACATTTTATTGCTTCTCCCCATAGTGATATAAGTAATGTTGAATGACTAATCATACTTCTTACCATATCCTTCAATGTTCGGTTTCGTCTCTCAGATACTCCATTCATGTTGGACGAACCCGGCATCGTATACTGAGGGACTATGCCACACTCTTCTAGGAACTTTGCAAACGGTCCATGACGTTGTTCACCTGAACCATCATATCTCCCGTAGTATTCACCACCACGGTCCGATCTGACGTACTTAATGTCTTCACCAAGTTGTTTTTCAACTTCAATCTTAAAGACTTTGAACTTGTCAATGGCCTCTGATTTTTCGTGAATGAGATATAGATACCCGTATCGTGAAAAGTCGTCAATGAAATATACAAAATATCGTTGGCCGTTCCATGATGTTGTAGGGAACGAACCGCAGATGTTTGTATATATCAAATCCAAGACCCTTTTCGCTCTGTATGCATATAATCGTTTCACTTTGGTCTGTTTTCCTTTTATACATTCAACGCAAATGTTGAAGTCCAAAAAATCCAGTTCACTTAATAAACTTTCAGAAACAAACTTTTCAATTCTATTTCTAGAAATGTAACCTAACCGTTTGAGCCAAATTTTTGCTGATTTTTCCATTTTACAATTTAGTTTTCCAGGTACATCTACATTCATTATCTCTTTGTGATCCTTTATAGTATCCAATAAATACAAGTTATCATTTGCTATTAACTTTCCAGAACCAACAACATTACCATGTAAATAAAGACATAAACTTTCATTTCCAAATAGACAAGAATAACTTTCTCTTGTGCTTCTTTTGTCCCGAACCAGATGCATGTGCATCTGAACCTTCATACTTTCTCTTGATTCCCTTATCCACCTGAGCTTTCACCATTTTCACTTCTGGATGTTCTTGCTTTATCTTTTCCTCCTCTTGCGCTGCCTGAGAGATGAGCTCGTTGAGAGTCCATTTCTCGCGCTGACAGTTATAAGAAGTTTCAAAGTTCTTATACTGAGGAGGGAAAGAGTGAAAAGCAAAGCTTACCACAACATCTTCGGGAAGGTCAATCTTAAGTGCTTTCAATTTGGAAGCGATGTTTGACATTTCCAATATGTGCTCACGAACAGTCCATTTGCCACGATATTTCATAGAGGCTAACTTAATAAGCAGCGTCTTAATCTTTACTTTATCGTTCTTGGCAAAACATTTCTCTACCTCTTCGAGAAACACTTTCGCATTAGTGATCTCAGGTGGAACTGCACCACGGAATGCTAATGGAATTGCTTGTTTCATGATCCTTAGACTTATCATGTTCAACTTTTCCCATGCCTCTGACTCTTTCTTCTCCGTAGGAGAACTGTCATCAGTCAGAGGTTTAGGTTCATCGATCCTTAATGCTAAGTCGTAATCATGGCGCATCAAGTGCAACAACATATCTTCTTTCCACAGCTCAAAGTTGCTCCCATTAAGTATGGGTGCCTTTTTGCCTTCCGGGTTATAGAGATACGAATTTGCTAACATAACAAAGAACAAATAATATATAGCCAAAACATCACTTAATATATAATCTTCATAGTATTTAACAAATCAACATAGCATAATAAAACATACTTTTACAACATCAATAAGATACCTTTGGGCAAGCATATTAATTTGTATATGTATGAGTTTGAGCATAATTATTGTTGATCCTACTAATTGACTTAAGTAAGGAAATCTTCCTTTGGGCCGATTTTCCTAGTTCAATTTTCTTAATGACCAATTCACAAATAATTATCTCGTGTCTAAGATTAACTATGTCAAACCTTAAACTTCCTTTGGGCCGATTAAAGTTTACATACTTTTCAATCAAGAACTTGTCAAAACTCTAAAATAATTAATTTAGCAATATGGATCACTTTGGCGATATATTGAATCATTAATTATTTATACAAATTCGGACAACTTAAAACATGCTAATTATTTTGAAAAATACTATACGACTACCTATTCACTTAATGTCCAAACTATTTCGTAGTCTACATCTAAATTTAATAAAATTAAAATTAGACCTTAAACTTATTATATTATATTATAATACTTAATATATATATATATATATATATATTTAGTTATATATATCTAAATGTATAAACACCAGACTTATATTATAATATAAGTTTAAAGACATAATTAATATACTGTCTAAATAACTTTGCAGTTTATATAGTTGAGAGCTTATACTAACTAAGTGCGGCACGTATTTTAATGTACAATTAACGCACGACTAATGCACACGCAACTAACGTGCAATTAATGCAACTTACCCACAACTAACGCACTACGTCTAATGCACATACAACAGCGGTTAGTGCATTTGGTAGCGGTTTATGTACGAACAACATACCTACTTTTTTTAGGCTAACAATTACATAATTACATGTCACATCTCACACGTACACCACACGTCGTTTTATCTTTTTTTTTTTTTAATTTTATAATTATATTAAACTTAATAATTTTAATACTACACACATACCAATACTGCTGTGGTATTTATATATATTAACGACCATTACTGCACTTTCATTTCTAATATATTTACATTTGAGTTTTAAGCATCTTCAGCATAATAACCGAGATGCAGTCATGGAAATTTCTACTTAATATGCAAATTATTAACAAAACCTTTTCTATTGTTATTTAACTTACCAATATATAAACGGTTGACTTGCTTAAACATGCTTTTAATCGACTACCGAATCGATTCAAATATTTATGAATACGCACTTTTAATAGAAATCAACAAGTATCAAAGATTATAAATTCATAATCTAAAAAACTAAGAATTTAACTTCATGGTGGCTCTGATACCACTTGTAAGAAATACTTTACGGATTTCTTACTTAACTTATTGAACCACGAAGTTAAATCATCCTGTAATAATGCGGAAGAAATAACTTACGGGATGTAGACATTCTTTGATCTTCAGATTCCTAACTTGAAGCAGATGATCCGTGATCCTTTGCTAGATTATGATTCTTCTAAGAGATGGCAACCAAAACACAATTTTGTAATTAATTCGAAGGAAAAATCAATTCGTTTTTCTCAAAGAATTTTTCTCTCTGTATTTGATCTCGTGTCTCTTTTAGAATGAGAAACTTATTCTTATATAGAACTTAAGTGAGAAAAACGGTTCTTCTCTTTTAACCGTCTGTAACTTCCAGACAGTTACTTAATGAAGACCAATCCTTATCAAATTGCCACCCTTAGGGACCATAACCCGGTATTATTTTGTTTTACAAAATAACCCCAAAACTTTACGTTTTGCTTAAGTTGTTTATTTCCGAGTCCAATCCTTCACAGTATTCGGAATTAAACCTGGTATCTATACAATTACCTCCATGATACATATTTTATTTACTAGTCCGTTCTTTTCTTTATGATTACTTTTATTGGACTAATATTAACGATAGTTCGATACATCTATAAAACATGTGACGGTCCAACTTAATGGAGAAATTCAAACAATTCAAGCCATCAACATGAGTTCTCTTCTTCTATCAAGAATAATGTTAAACTAATATAATTGTTAATGGATTGGTTTTTGGTTTAAAAAATAAAATAATGAATTATCTTCTAAATGATATTTTTAGAGAAACATATGTTATATAATATAAATAAAATTTTACATTAAGAAAATGCATGAGGCAAATTCAGCTATTAAAATGTTTAAAAAATATTATAACATTTAAGATGTTTTTAATAAAACCTAGATATATTTCTAATATATTATGTATACCCTTCATTTTTAAGAACATTTCAGGTACAAATTATCTTCTATCTTTATTCTATCTTCATCTTCCCATATTCTAAAAATCATAATCAAAATTTCTGATTATTCAAATTTTTGAGTGTTTGTAAATCTTACAAAAGCAAAATTGATATAAAAAAATCAAAGTAAATTGATTTCGAAAAACTCAATTTTTTTATATTTTTTGTGAGTCCAATAAACAATCGTCTTCCAAAAGCAATCCCACATTTTCCACCTATATGGTTGGTTCACTCATCTAACATTCTGGTATCAACATATAAACATGAAAAATTAATTCCTATATATTAACAATTTGGTGGTGTTTCAAACTAATTCACAACCCTTGGAATGGATGACATGCTTTAGGGCTAAGAGATTATTAGCCCGAGGACAATACAACATATAATACTCGGGAATAAACTACAAGTAACTTGTTGATATCTCCACCAAAACTTGCAGATTCGGAAAATCTATCCTGCATACGCACCACCATGTTTTAATCATGAATTGAAAAATTTGCCCTGCCATGTTGTATTAATGAACTGAAAACATATACCGTGCAAATTAAACTGATTTTTTTTTCCGAACTGGAAATTTTTTTCCTATTACGGTTTGTTCATGAACTGAAAAAAATCTGTCATGCATCGAGATAATCTATCATGCCAAAATTTATACTGCAAAATTGTTAATGTAGTCCATTTATTTTTTAAAAAAAACTAATGTGTATGATGTTTTTTTTCCATATATAGATTTTTTTTTCAAATTTACTTATCTAAGAAAAAAAAATCTATTTTCTTACAAAACTTTTTGTATTGGTGGAACAAATTATTTAAACATAGTAGTTTCTTCACAAAAACTTATAAAATATTACCTCTCTTATATAAAATCCAACATGGGTAACATTAAATTTTTTAAAATTCTCACATTACTTTACAAAAAATATAACCGGTATTGTTTATAAATGTGAAACCAATTAATGTAGTTATAAAAAAAATATTTGTTAAGATAAAAAAGAATTCTCATTGTTTAACAATGAAACAAAATATACAAAATGTTTTGTTCATTTAAAAAACAAAATCTTTCCTCTCTTGAACAAACATTATCAAAACTAAGAAACAAAACACAAGATCGAGACGAATAATGGATAAAACATAAAATCTAAGTAATCAAAACACTAAAAAAAGGGTTCGTAAATTTCTTAAATCGATTTCTCACTCAAAATTGATTTCTCAAGTAAAAGTTTAAGGAAACAAAGTTTCAAAATAAATCATCAAAATAAATATTTTTACAAACAAGGTTTCTCATAATACACAAAATCGAATAATAAAAAAATCTCAAAAATATATAAATATGAGAACAATGCGTAAGACACATACATTGTTCACCAAAATAGTAATAATTAATATTTTTGGAATATAAAAATAAAAACACCTTATTGAATATTATTAATTTAATTCAACGTTTCATTGATAAAACTATTGATTTTCTACATTTTTGGTAATTTAAAACTATAAAAAACTTTTTTTATAACCCTTAAAGATCTATACTAATATAAATAAATAACTAAATTTATTAGTAATAATAATAATAATATTGAATTAAATGTCTATTTTTTTTTAATATAATTAGTTTTTGGGTTAGACTATATTTCATACACTTTTTGTTAGATCTTTTACCTAAATTTTTTAAAATTTTGTCGAACACTTAAAAACCCAATTTTAGAACTCTTTCTCTCTTTTTTTGTTTTTTTTCTTTTTTTATCCTTCTATCTAGGTGTGTATGCTTTTGGTTGTTTTGAAATGGCCACCTCCCGAAAGTTTTAGAGAAAAAAATTATACATTTTGGATAAATTACAACTAGACTTCACATATGATTATTGGACAATAAGCATAAAAATATTCTTTTTAAGAAATAATTTTTTATGAGGATGAAGTTCATCACCAAGCTAATGTGATTAATTTTTTTCATGATTTATTAAAGAATGAAAGTGTTGGATAATTGAAAAAATAGTCTTCTGACTATAGAAATAAATATTAATCTGCCATTTATAAAATTCACATACACCAAAATAAGAAAAACACAAATTGGAACAAAAACAAAATATATAAAGAGAAAAGTACCAGTAAATACTCTCTCAACTATTTAATTACCCACTAGTGTCACTTGGTACCTCGAATTGAAATTTGGACAAAAATACCTCCGGCCATATATACCCGCTGATACCTTTACCAGTATTAGCCTGAGAGTTGTTTGAAAAAAACGAACCGGAGAGTTGTTTGAAAAACTAACCTGAGAGTTGTTTGCAACTCTCAGGATTTCCTAAGAGTCGTTAGTGGTGATTTTTTTAAAAAAAAAATCATAAATGGATCTAGTTTTGTTCATTTTAAAAAAACAAAACCGATAGTACTTTCATTTATTTTTTTCGAGCTCCGATTTGAAAGATATAGATATTTTTAAAATAAAATAAAATAAAAAAGTAAGAAAAATAAATTTTGGTTACGTGGTTGTCGACGAATGGTGAGGGTAATTAGGGTATTAAAATAATATTAGGTATTAAGTGGTAATTAGGTAGTTGAGATGAGTATTAAGGTATTAAGAGATAATAAATCAAACCTTGGGTATTAGATGACAATAAAATAGTTTAGTGGATACCTTAGGTGTAATTTCCCATATAGGTAAAAAAAATTGAAATCTCAGATTCGTAAATAAATAAAATTTTATGAATTTAATGGTTTTCATAAAATGTATTTCATTAAAAAAATATTTTATTTTATTAGTATTACATACCCTAAATCTGAGTTTAATTCCAAATATATTATTTGATTATGAATATTGACATTCTACGAATTAAAAAATAATAGTTATACAGCTAATATAATATAATAATATTTGTCGCATGGATGATAACAAAGAGTAAATTATAATTAGACTGTTTTGGAAGTTTCCAGATTATGTATGTCCTTGTTAAGAAGGCTTTGAACAGTACATCGTCCCTCGACTATCACGTTTAGTGGCAAATAGTCCCTTGACTTTCAAATGTCCGTTGACAGTCCCTGGACTATCGCGTTTGGATAAAGTTAGTCCACCAGATCCTCTGATCCATGAGAGGCTGCCACGTGTCACCATAGTCCCCAAATTTTTGTATCACCACTAGTCCCTTGAGTTTAGTTTTCTGTAATTTTCTACATTTTGGGTTTGACCTAAACTCAAGGGACTAGTGGTGATACAAAAATCTGGGGACTATGGTGACAGGTGGCAGCCTCTCATGGATTAGAGGATCTGGTGGACTAACTTTATCCAAACGCGATAGTCCAGGGACTGTCAACGGACATTTGAAAGTCAAGGGACTATCTGCCACCAAATGCGATAGTCGAGGGACGATTTACTGTTCAATGCCTTGTTAAGAATATATAAGTTAATATAATTTTTTTTGGGATAATTGTTTTTTAAAATAAGTTAATAATTTGGAAATTAGACTATTCTTAATGAAAATTGTAAGTTAAAACCTGAAATAATGGCTAAAATTTAAATCAATTTTTTTGGATAATAACTCTTTATAAAGAAGTTTAATTTTAATTATTTTTGGATAATCACTATATTTAAAGAAAATTTTAAATTAAAATATTTATAAATTTTATCTCAAACTCTATAATATTGAAACCACTAATAAAATTCACTCAGTTGGTTCTGTAGGTTCTGTAAGTGTTCTTAATTTGTTTTTTACAATAATTTGTTTCAATTTATTTTGTTTTAATCTATCTTTTTTATTTTGATTTAATCTATCTCCCAAAATTCTATTTTTTATATCTCTTATTTCGTCTGTTGTTCTATATATTACTGATTTGATTTAGATTAAGATAGTGAGTATTTGTTTATAAAAAACGAGATTGTAATTAAAGAACAATGGAAAAAAAGAAAAAAATGAACTAGTTTCATTAATCTATAAGTTTTTTGAGTTACTTAATTGAGTAGATTATTATTGGAAACGGGTTTTAACCTTGAACAAATAAAATAACATTCATAACTCACATAAATAAATTCAAAACTTACTAAGAAGATTTTTTTTATTTAATTAGTGGAGAAAGATAAAATATTACTTTATAAGAGTATGTACAATGTTAATGAGTTCCACTTAGGAAAAATAAAATATATTTACTTATTTTTAGTACACCATAACCTATATCATTTCACTCTAGTTATTAGAAATATACACTTCTTTTACCTAGGCCAGAGTTTACCATCTATTATATGAGTGTACGCAGGACAACTGAACAGCCTTAATTTTTTATAATCAGCCGATGATCCAGACTAAATCTCAAAAGGAGTTTCACAATCAATACCCGTTGATGAAGACGAATTCAACAAGTAACATGTAGTATTGATAGCTTTAGCCTAACAATCCTTTCACATCAGAATTCAAGAGAATGCTTAATGACTTGTCTTAAAGAGTTCTGCTCATTCTTTCTACGATCCATTTTGTTGTGGTGTTATACAACAAGTGCGATGACGCATTATTCCATCAACTTCGCAAAACTTGTTGAACTCATAACTTTAAAATTCTAACCCATTATTTATCATAAGAAACTTGATATTTCTTCTTGTCTGCTTCTCAATCATCGCCTTCCATTTAACAAATGTTGAATATGCCTCAACTTTAGTTTCTGAAAACAAACCCACGCCATTTTGAATAATCATCGATCAAACTCATGTAGTATCTGGTTTCACTCTTTGATGGAGTTATATTTGGGTCCCAAAGATCTGAGTGAATGTAAGAAATTGTCTTTTTAGTCTTTCTTACAACCGACTTACACGAATTTGACTCTAGTTTATTTACCAAACATACAGTATTTACAAAATCCTAATGATTCTGCTTTATACCCTTTCAACAAGATTCTCTTTCCCAAAATATCTAATCCAATTTCACTAATGTGACCGAGATGCCAATGGAACAACTAATTTTTAATCATGTCGAATTTGGTTATTACTTCTTGATGATGCTACTGCAGCATCTCCCACAATAACACTACCCTGGATAATGTAAAACTCTTTTTGCAAGCTGTTTTTCATACACAGTATTGAGCCTTTTATAATTATGATTTCATCATTGTCCATACGATACTTGTAACCAAAAGAGTCTAGTGTCCCAAACAAAAACAGGTTTCTCTTCATCCCATGAACTTTCCAGCACGTCACGATTTTAACAAACCCATCAAATATTCTGATCCTAACGTTATCAATCCCACCAACAAGCAATCAATGATTGTTATCCAAATAAACGGTTCGTTGCATTGGCGTGTAAGCATCGAACCATTTCTTAAACTAGCACACATGAAACGTAGCGCCAATATCGAGTACCCAAGAGTCTTTCCCACAGTCTGAACTCACAGAAAGTACAACTCCTCTATAATTGTTTTCACTAACATCAGATTATTCAAACCTTCTGCTAGTTTTGTAACATTTCTTTTTTATTTCCCATCTAACATTTCAGTTTCAGATAATATCTCCTATAATGACCCTGCTCACCGTATTTATAACAGCTTACCTCTAGTTCTTCTTCTTTGAAGAACTCGTATTGTTGTTAGATCTTCTTGTGGGCATAAGACCTTCCCTTTTCCTTTCACGATTGATTTATCCGAGTAAAATTCTCTCAATGTTATGTTTTACACTTATTAGAATCCAACATAAAGGCCTTTCTTGAACATCTTGCTTCTCCTCTTCTTTCATCTCCACTAGTAACTTATTCTCCACAGTCTTCCACAACCCTTGCAGTACCAATGAAGATTATAACTTTTTGTTCCACAATACAAAGTTGTATCCCTCATCAAATCTTTTGATTTTGTATTTTATTAATCTACACACTATTGTAAACCCTAATGCTAAAACATAGTGCCACCATCCAAAGCTAAGATACCGATTTGTTATGAATCATTATGAAATATATCACAAATCGCTTAAACACTTACAAATAAAAATTATGAAACGAAAGAACACAAGATTTTAGCATTGTTCGACAAATGTCTATATCTACGGGCACCGCTAGATAAAAAAGTTTCAATATGATAGAAAAGTGTTACAAATAGTGTGTACAACCTTTTGGTTATGTCGATAGTTGGAGATACGAAAGTTGGATGCAAGTTGGGATAAACCCACGAGCCAAACGCATTCCATGTAGCTATATGTGATCGTTAGTCTTTAATTATTATTAATAAAGAAAACAAAACATTATTGATACTATGCTGCCTTTGTCGTGGAATGTTTCTATTAGTAGTGATATATCTACTTTTACTGATTTTGATATGATATGTGTTATCCTTCATTGGATGGATCCTAAATGGATACTCCATAAGAAAATTGTGGTGTTTGAATCTATTGACAAACACAACGCACAAGTATAGAGAAATTATAGTTGAATACATGAATAATTTTGAAATTAAAAATAAAATTATGTATATCGTGTTCGGCAATGGTCGGTAAACTTATTCGCTATAACATTGCTTAGAAATGATTGCAATCCTATGTTTCCTAGATTGTTTCACATTAAATTCTTACGCTACATACTTCAATTAGTTGTGAAAGATGTAATACGTATGATTTAGAAGATTATATTAGTCTTATTAAAAAAGAGGTCATATATTGCACGGCCTATAACCTTAAAAAAGAGTTCAAAACATTTGTTATTAGTAATGAGAAAACATATACAAAACATATTTTTAATGTTGAAACTAAATAAAATTCTACTTATATATTTCTTGCACGTGCTCATGTATTTAAGAAAGAAATTAGTACGATTTAAAATATATCTTATTTGAATAGAAGTATTGAAAATCTACATTGGATTTATTGTGCTAGCATGTTAACGTTTGTAAAGTATATTAAAGATGAAACTAAAACCTTTTCTACGCAATATAGTCCTAACATTCATTTGGCTATTTTCACGGTTACTAATCTTGTTGTGCATATGAATAAATTTAGAGCTCATAATGTTTGTGTAGACACGGTGCCTAACATGGAAGCAAAGTTTTTGAAGTATTTTCATTCAATCCCGATTGCTTATTCTGTTACGTGCATTTTGGATCATTTTTCACTAAAATTTCAATTTGAATTACTAGTTAAATGTTTTTATAAAGCCTTACAATTTCCACCAGATGGTACACATGAAATAGTTGACCCTCCACCGTATATTATCAGAGTATATTAGTATTTGTTTACAATGTATAATAGGTATGCTGAAAGATATGGACCAAATACAGCTCCTACAACTTCAAATATAAAAGGTAATAGCAATAGGGTTAGAAGGAGATCGAGTACTAAATATGTACAAATGGTGATGTTAAATAGAGGAGAATTTAGAAAAACCACTAAAGCTGATAATGAGTTGTCTAGATATTTGAGCACTATGTTTGATTTAACAAATTATACCGACGGAGGAGCTGATGATATGTTAAAATGGTAAAGTACCAAAACTGATGATTATCCTATTCTTAGCAGGTTGGTTAGAGATATTTATGCAATACATATGTCTACAGTTGCAAGTGAGTGTACTTTTAACCAAACGAGGTTGCAATACACGACTAAGAGAACAAGATTGATGGGCAAAGCACTTGGAGTGCTTGTGGAAATCAAATATTGGAATTTGACGGATAAAAGAATGCAAGACAAAGAGTTTAGAGACAAAGTGAATGTAGACGACATCTTCGATGATTATCCAGACAATTATGAAGGTAAACTTGAACAAGAATTTTGGAAGAAGATGAAGTTGCTAGATAAATCAATTGAGTCTTAAGATTTTGAATATGAAGAAGAACTTGAAGATGAATGATGTTTGTAATATATTTTTTAAAATTTGTATTTTAATTTGCAAACATTTGACAACTCATGGCCCGCAAGAGTATAAATTGTGAACGACTAAATTAAATAAATAAAATTATTTACTTTTTAGTATAATGTTTATATTTAAACCATAATAATAATCAAAATATAATAATAAAATTTTATTCATACTTCTTATAATATTTTAAAATTACATAATATAATTTTGGTTTATAACATAATAACAACACTTCAAATATTTATAATCAAATCATAATAATATTGAGAGTTTACAAAGAAAACTATAATGATATTTCTTATAATATTTTAAAATTATAAGATATGATTTTAGTTTATAAAATGATAACAACACTTGTAATATTTATAACCAAATAATAATAATAATCAAAATGTAATAATAAAATTATATTCATATTTTTTTATAATATTTTAAAATTACAAAATATGATTTTGGTTTGTAAAATAACAACAACACTTGAAATATATATAACCAAATCACAATAATAATTAAAATATAATAATAAAATTATAATCATATACCTTATAATATTTTAAAGTTATAATATATGATTTTGGTTTATAAAATAATAACAACACTTGTAATATTTATAACCAAATTATAATATAAAAAAAATTATAGTCATACTTCTTATAATATTTTAAAACTATAATATATGATTTTGGTTTATAAAATAATTTTAAAATTATAATATATGATTTTGATTTATAAAATAATAAAAACATTTATAAAAGTTATAACCAATTATTATTATTATTAGTATGTAATAAAAAAATTATAATAATACTTCTTATAATATTTTAAAATTATAATATATAACTTTTGTTTATAAAATAATAACAAGTTCGAACGATTGGTTTTTGAGATTGGATGCAGTTACTAATTCATGATCTAACATGCACTTATAATATTTATAACCAAATAATAATAATAATCACAAACTAATAATAAAACTTTTTATAATATTTTAAAATTATAATAATAATAAAAATATAATAATAAACTCAAAATCATACTTTTAAAATATTATAAAATTATAATATATGATTTATATAATAATTAGTTTATAAAATAATTTTTTTACTATCGAGTATAATATAAAATTGATTGATGTGTCTGGTGTGTATTTATTATTAGCGTGTCTATGTGTGTGCGTGTATGGGGCGTGCATAGGCGTGTCAAAAACTTTGCGTATCGTTTGCGTGCATGTGTCTAGCGTGTTGCGTGTCTGGCCGTTACAAAAATCTTCCTCGCTAATGCAACCAATACCATCATCATTCAGAGATAGAAATAATAACGCATTACAAACTACTAGAATAACCATAACAAATATTGGAATGAGATCATATTATGCTCCAGATAAGAAAAGAAGTGATAAGTGAAAATGTAAATCAGAAAGTGTCTTTTACTTTTATTATTATTCACTTTCGTAACAAAAGGATGAATACTTTAGTGTAGTAAAGATTTATGACTCTAAAACTATTTAGAGCTAACAATTTGTATTAGAGTCTTCTATTCGTTCCGTGTTTTGAAGATGAATACAGTTTGATTATGTCTTCCAAAATCTCAATTGTGAAATTGATTTCATTTTTAGAAGAAAATCCTTAATTAATTTATTATTCTAAAACTTAATTTTATACTATGGGTTGGAGAACATATTATGCATGTTTTCTATTGATTGGTGCAATCAAAACATAATTGATTTTTTGCGATGCATGACTAAAGTTTCATGTCTATTTCTCAAAAGTTTCTAATTAAAACCATAGTTTAGATCAATTAAAGGTTTTGAGTTTTTGGACTTAGGAGTTTGTTGCATCAAAATGGTTCGTCGCTGCGATAAACTACTTTAGAGTACTAGTTTTCCATGACATGCAATACTTCCCCGTAGAAAACCGGCAGTTCACCGACCAACATAGGCTTTGCAAGATGAACTGAGATAGTATGGTTTTCGCCGCAACCATTCATGTTATGTCCATGACAAACTGGACATATTCGCAATGTATGTTTTATTTTTGATGTTGAGTTTTCTTGTATATAAGTTTGTTGCAATTGTACCTTTTTCGACCTGCAACAACTCAAGTCTAATTTTAAGAAGTTTTAATTATTGCATATATGTTTCTCAGTTTGTATTTTAAGAATGTTCAGTACTTGAACGTATATGTTGGCATGCATATTTATTTTTCCATGTTTAAGTTCAATACTAAATGTTTAGGGGTTTAAAGTTATGTAGCCTCATCTATTTGTGCATGGAGAAACATCTACTGATTGAGATTGTATGACCTTAAGGATGAGATGTAATTACTTATTGACATCAACACTTAAACTATAAGATATATAGGGTGATGTCATGCATACCCATGGTTTATTTATTTCAGGTTAGGAGTTTGAATTGACATTTATCTCCTTTTAAATTCATGAGAACTCGACGAGATATTTTACATCCCATAATTGTTTCAAATGTTCACAATGTAACAAAATATACCGCATTAAGTTCTGATTAATTAGATGTACAATTCGGTTTCGTTTGTATGACTTACAATGTGAACATTTTAGATGACTATTCCATAGAAATTCATTAGTAAACTTGGCATCCAACCTATGTGGGGTCTATCAGGCGATTCATATAGGAAATGTGTTTGGGGCCTCGTAGCATAAGTAAAAGTTTTTTATGTGTTGGGCGACCCTAACAAGACTATCTCACATATTTTCTACTAGTGAACAAATCGTTTCATGATGTGCGATTACACACATAATACTCATTAATAAATTGTTTTTAGTGTTGAATGGTTCGTTTAGTATACCATGAAATACTCATGTAAAACCCCAATTGAAGACTTGGTTGTTTTCAGATATGGACTTGAACCAACATCACCCTCCTTAAATTGTTGTCTTTAGAGGTGATGTATAACATGATAGCGTCCACTGTCACTACTAAAGATTATGGCGACTCAGTACATATGAATGCTTTTTAAACTTTCACCTTAATATAATATTTAGTCTTATGTGTTTAACTAGTTTAGGTATCCATTTAAGAACTGATTTGTTCACTGAATCACTCTTAACTAAGAAATAATATTCAGATATGCCGTTTCTTTATGGAAAAATTTAAAAGGTGGAAAAATGATATATTGCTTATATTGGGTATGAATGACAAATAGACCATTGGATTTGAAAGGATGAACCCGGCCATCTTACAAATAAAAGCACTGTTAATAGGAGGATGTGCTTCAAAAGGTGGGAGTGTTCTACTATCCTAAGGCAATACGTCCTACCGAGTGGAGTCTTACAAACGTGTTTGAGTTATCCAACCACTAAAATTGAGAGTTCTAATGATATATTTTCCTACCTCGAAATATTTCTTCTTAAGTTCCCACATGTTAAAATTAAGAACTTGATTGGTAAACTATCAACGATGAAATACAAAGGAAATGTGTAAGTCTAAGAGAACATTTTTAAAATGGATGAGCTCATATAGACTGTTGTACTGTCTTACATTTTTCAGTCAATCTTGTTGAAATTCAATGTCATATAGATAATCTATTATTGTCTTGAAAATGAGTGGGCCATGAACACTTGCATAACGCTTAATATTATGCTCAGGGGAGAAAAGAGGCAAATATTGTCCATGTTAGTGAAGGTGTTTCTAAGAACAAGAGGAAACACTCTTCCATTTGAGCTATACAAACTCCAGCTTTAGGATTTGGACAAGAAGAGGGTGACCCCAAAAGAGAAAATGATAAAGGCAAGGTTTTTTCTTATTTCAATTGTAATTGTCCAGATTATTAGATGAGAGATCTCCCTAAGTGGAATACCTAGCTGGATAAGAAAGGTAAACTCTCATGGTTTGTAACTTTTGAAAACAATTTAATTTTAGTGTCAAATGACACATGGTGGATTGATATAGCAACCATAACTCGTGTGTGTGTTTCTTTACATGGCTCATCTAAAGCACGCCCCTTAATGGTGGAGAGATTCACATTTTCATCATGGATGGGATGGTGTGCCATATGTTGAGTTCAATTGTTTTTAAAATTTATTACATGTATTTTTTTAAAGGATGTTTAGTTTGTTTCTTCTTTTTAAAATAAATTTACTATTTTTTGTGTTCGATAAAAGGTATATACACTTATTCATTTGGTAATAAAAAACTTAGGCTCTCTTTCGATAATAAATTGGTTGGTATTGTTTTACTTTATTGTGTTAATAATTTGTATAAATTAAGTAATATTATTAATTAGTCAACTACAATGAGTGTAACACATACAATTTCTTTTAAATATTAAGCTTCTCTATGATACAAGTGTTTAGGTCACATCTCTTAAAAGATGATTGCCAAGCTTATTGTTAAGGGTTTTTAGGTCCTCTTAATTACATCGATTTTGATAATTGTTTTAGGGTGCATCAAAGATAAAACATGCCAAAGAAAGGATATTTGAAGCCTCTATACTAAAGATATATTAGAATTAATATATTTAGGCATCTACGGCCCATTCTCTACATCATCATAAAATGACTATAAATACTACTTATCATTTATAGAAGATGATCACAATATAAATATTTTTATTTGCTTCATCAAAATATAAAGTTATAGATGTACTCAAATAATTTAAGCCGGAAGTTGTAGTACAACGTGGCAAGCGGATTAAGGTCTTCAGATTCGATAGTGACGATGAATATTATGAAAGGTATGATGGTTTAAGGGAATAACATCATTTCCCATATGTTCTTTACCTCGGGGAGTGTGGGCTTGCTTTACAATACACCATGTTGGTTTTCCCCACTATAAATGATGTATCTGGATAATGAAATGTAATTAATGTAACAGTTAGGATCGTGATTGCTCATACAACACTATCTATTTCACCTGAGCGACATTTAAGTGTGACACTTATATCCTTAACATGGTACCTAATTCATTAACAACTAAAACACCACATTATATTTTCAGAGGGAGAAAACTCACCTGCAAACACATTTATGAGTGGGAATGTCCAACGCAAGCAAAGCCTTATAATTCAAACGAATGGAAACTAGAATTCAAAGCATTTAGTTTCTATTTTATATGCTACCCTGACCACTCAAAGGGTTACACATTTTACATTACCCATTAAGAATTCAATATTTAAGATGGTAAATAAAGTATTTTTCTTGAGGATGCAACTTTTTTGGGATGGATTAAGATAACAATATTAACTTTGAGGAAAAATTGGAACCAATTTATTCATTTTTAGAAATTGATACTCCGACTATAATTATCATAATGATCATCTGTAATATGTTAGGGAATTCAGTTCCTCAAACTGATGTTGTACTTCTGCCTGCAAGAAGAGAATGTTGATGGTGTTCTTGATGATCAAATTCAACAACCTCAAAAAAATTAAGCAATACACTGAGCCTACATTGTGTAGATCCACTACAGAGAGAAGTAATGTCATATCTTCACATTATGTGAAAATTCTTATGAAAATGAGGAGACATTTACATTATGAAAGAGGATGTAATCACATTTTGAGATGCTATGAAGAGTAAACTCTAAATTATAGATTGAAGCAATGAATGAGAGTAAAAATCAATGCAAGATAACTCAACATGGGATATTGCCACCTTACCTGAAGAAAATTATTGTTTTAAAACAAATATGAAGCTTCAGAGTAGGGTAGAAATATAAAAAACACGTCTTTTAGTGAAAGAGTACGACCAACGTGAAGAGATTGACTATTTTGAGACTCTTTATCTAGCTTCATCAAATGACTCACTTATGAAAATCACGCCTATGATTATGCATTTTGATTTGGAGCTTCATCGAATGGATGTTAAGATAATGTTTCTTATTAAAGACATTGAGGAAATGATTAATATATAGCAACCTAAAAACTTTATCTCTGGAAACCCAAAACCGAAAGTATGTAAACTAAAGAAATTTATTTATAAAGTCAAACATATATTTTATGAAAGGTATTACAAATTATTAGATACAATTACCTCATTCAGTTTTGAAATCAACCATGTGGAATATTATCTATGTCAGAAGTTCAGTAGGATTAAAATAATTTATTTAATGTTGTATGTCGATTATATTCTCCTTGTCATAAACGATATGGCTCATATGGGTTTATTACATGTATTTATCAAAAATATTTGTTAAATGATTATTGTGGCGGTAAATTAATTTTAAGAGTGGGTTGAAGCTGAACCATTTCCGATACAAAAGCCAAAGATGTTATTAAATTCATTGTAAATAATATTTGATGTCGCTTTAGAGTTCCTCGGAAAATTACCACAGATTATGGTCCTCAATTTAACAATAGAAAAATGACTTCCTTTTACAATTCAAGGGGTATCACACAATGTTTTTCTACACCTTTTCATCCCCAAGAAACGGTCAAGTGGAGGTAACTAATAGGTCTATTATGGAGGGTTTGAAAAAAAAATTAACATGTGCTGTAAACATTTTCCTAACTATTTGCAAGAGGTGTTGTGGGCTTATCGTAAGACTCTTAGAGAGGATACTCAAGAAACTCATTTGCCCTTGGTATATGGTATGAATGTTGTTATACTTGCAGAACCTACATTATTTTCTTATAGAGTATTTCACTATTTTGAAGAGCTAAATGAAGATGCAAAAAGAACAGACTTGGACTTGATCGAAGAGAAAAGAATTAGAGCACATTTGCATAAGACTCATTATCAAACTTTGATGAAGAGTCGTTATAATTCAAAGACTGTAATGAGGGATTTTAAAATAGGTAATAAAGTTTTGAGGAAAGTATTTCTCCATACAAAGGACAAGTGATTTGGAAAGATGGCCCCGAATTGAGAGGGTTCTTATGTGGTAGTGGAACAAATAAAGCCGGGTACATATCGCCTACGTGATGAACAAGGTAGGTTACTTCAATATCCTTGGAATATAAAACATTTGAGACTATATTGGGAGTGATTTTTCCCTTTCTTTTAATAATTTTTATTGACATACTCTTTCTTATCTTGTTGGCCTAGGGAGGTTTTAATGAGGTTTCTAATGTATATTCTAGAATATTAATAAATTTATTTTATGGCTAATGGTTGTTTTAAATACACTTATTTAAGTTCTTTTGGTAACTAGTCAAAGACTGATCATATTTGAAGCAGTTGCCCAAGGGTAACTATTTATATTTTGAAGTATTATACGTTTACTGACAGCACTGTTCGAAAATCAACCATATTCTCTAAAATCCCCAATTGTATTCAAAGTGCTAAAATTCTCTAAACGAACTAGTTATACTCGAGGTGCTAACATTCTTTAAACGTAGTATTTTTTTGAGGTGCTAACGTTCTTTAAACGTACTATTTGTATTCGAGGTGCTAACATTGTTTAAAAACACTTGTTATATTCGAGGGGCTATACATTTTTTAAATACACTATTTTTATTTGACGTATGATATATTTATTTATAAGATATATTGGAATTCGAAGTGTTAATGATTTGTTCATAAATATTTACATAATCTAAAAGATGGAAAATAGTTGAGAAGTAAGAAAAATGTTTGTTCACTGAAGTGCGTTTTCTGATCTTACAAAATATGACTTTAAATGCCAAGTGGTTAAGCATGTATAAAATATGATTCATCGACAACAACTGATGACTTTACAACACACAAATTAAAACAAGAGCTACAAAAAAATGTCTTATAATTTTTCCTAATTTTTAGTGGGAGAATAATATGAGCTTTCTCAGAGGCATCATAATCTTCTTCTGATTCCGTTTCTTTGGAGGAGTCGGGTGGTATAGCTTCGAAGGATTCGGTGAGACGATTCCCTATGGGGACTAATTTCTAAAATTCTGATAGATCTGCCTTTGAGAATGCTGCATGAAATTTGCGGAGCAAGGTAATTGTCTGTTACTCCTCAGCATTTTTTTACAATAGCAAGGGTTTCTATTCCACATTGAGTCTTGAGAGCCTTTGCAGCGAGGCGTTTGTCCTCTTCGAATGATGTCTTGAGTAGTTCTATCTCGTCAGCTAGCTTCTTCTTTTATGGACATACTTCTTTTGCTCTTTGGATATTTCCTTTGCATTTTGGCCTTACGTTCATCGAGCTCAGCTTGATGGTGATTCTTTAGCTCGATTATTTCTTGATCATGCACAATTCTTAAATGACGTTTGAGGTGGACAACTCATTTGATAAATTCTGATTTGTTAGCCCAAAACATCTGAAATTGTTCAACAATATATCTTCTAAATATCTCTCTCATATTCTTTTCTCTTGCAGCTTTTATTTTCCATTAAACCATATTCTTAGCCGTAACTTCTAAATGGTTTGGAGCAGAATTGACTTCTGTGCATAACGTTTTTGCTGCTACTTCAAGGTTAGAGAATGGTTGCAGTGCAAGTGAAACTTCTTCATATGGCTCTTCAATAAGAATGAAAGAAAAATGGTTGTAAGGCATGGGAGCAAAAGATGAGGCAACTGGGGTAGATTTGAGCTCAAAATTTCAGATAAAAAAGGAGAAGTAACTTGATCACCATTCTGTAGAAGTTGTTCTTATATCTGTTGAAATGTAGGATTCATATCTTGGTAAAGATCTTGAATTTCTTCTGTACCGATGGGGTCTTCAGGAATGAAGTTGTCATCCCCTTGGTGATATTTAACTACAGCTTCTTCAGTTTCTGAGGGAGGCACTTCAATACTTTTCTCTCGCCTTTTGGTTGGATAAGTCTTTAAAGCGCTCTTTTTATTTTTCAAGGCAATGATTTTCTTTATTTTTTGAGAAGGTTCAGATTTGATTCCTTCTTCGATGTTGGAAAGATGGCTTTACTTGCCTTCCTTTTGGTTCTCCTTTCTTCCTTTTGTGACTTTGTATTTGTAAAAGAGCTAGCAACTGCTTTTTTATTTTTACCCTTCTTTTTTGCGGGCAAGTGACTTTGAGACCTGTTTCGAACTGGAAAAATGACCTTGGTATCATGTGCTAGTAATGTCTTCACAATATTGTTTGGGTTCAGGGGTTCCATTAAACATTGTGGGAGGACATTATCCGAGGAGATCCTCAATAGATGATTGTTGATGAAGTTTATGAGCATAAAAGTGGAGTGGAACCCATTACCCCATACATTTTATGCCCAAGTCGCTAGCTTGGCAAAGATGTCTTTAAGATCTTTCTTGCGAGCTTTGTACCTCTTTGAAATTTCTGCATAGACTAGTATACATATGAAAAATTATTATACAAGTCATAAAGAGCAGAAGAACATATAAGACAACTTACTTGTACTTCTCAAAACAAGGTTGAGTCTTGAGGAGTTTTTTTTCTAATATTTCCTTGCCATTTTCCCATGCTCTAGAAATAAAGACAAACTTTTTCTTCCAGAATTTATCAGCCTCGAGAAGATCATCAATTAATTTGAAATCATCTCCAAGCGTCGGATAATAGAAGGGAAATACGGGATCCTTCGAAAGACTAGTCATGACAATAAAATCTTATATGGAGAGAGAGAGAGGGTTGGCTCAGTCTAGAAGCCATGATCACTGATAGGAGGGTGAACCATAAATTTGGGGTTACTTGTGTAGGGAAGAGATTTAGGAGTTTAAAATACTCCACTATCATTAGGTCGAGTGAGAACCAAAGTCCCCAATTGATGATCTCATGATAGACCACCAATTCATCTGCTCTACAGCAAACTGGAGTCTCCTCTTTCTCTAGTAGTCGAGGCTTCATGTTATTTGGTATTCCATATTGTTTCCTTAGTCATCCAACTATGTATTGATTATAATAGTCATATGGAACATCCTTCAACATCATTATATATTCGGAATTGAGTGGCTTTAAGTTTACACTGACAGTGGCGGGAACATCTTCAGGAAGCTCAACTGGCACTTTCTTTTTCTTTTCTTTTTTCTCTCGTGTCTCTTTCTTTAAGGCATTATCTTTGGTTTCAGAAGCAGCACCACTTTCTGCAACTTCAACATTTGAATTTGTCTATGTTATTTTCCTCTGAATCAGCCTCTTCTTGAGAAGCTTCGTCTAGCAGTTGAGGAGGATTTGAGATTGAGGCTAGATTATGATGTTGGGTATTCGATGGAGTTTGTTGTGGCTCTAGGTTGGTCTCAACAATCTCCCTCGAGGGAGGAGGGGGGAGACGATGATGTAGGGTTAACTGGGGAATTTGGGCCATGATTTTGTGAAGTGTAATTAGCTTTGAGGTCTCCCATAACTATAAATGCTTTCTTCTTTAGAGGAAGGTTTTGGGAGAGATGAGCCTTTGACTGAACTCGATGGGTCTCTTTACGTGAAATTTGAGGTGGATCGGTGTTGATGGGTGATGAAGTTTTTTCTTATTTTCTGTGAATATATATGCTTTATGTTTCTTTGCAGTTATTTCGAGGAGGAACAAATGTAAAGCCAGAAAGTGCTGGAGAAGGATTTCAAGGCGGTGTTTTTGAATAAGTTGTTGGTGAGAGGTTTTTAAGCTATGGTGGTTGTGATGACCACAGAGGGAATTTTGGTAAACAACTGTTAAGATTTGGGTTGGATGAACTCGGAACTCAGAAGAACTTTGGTTAAGACTTAGTGACAGGCCTAATAGATTTTCACACGCGTACTAAAGCATCCCAAACTTTTGTAAGGGTGAAAACTTTTCGCACACTAAAAGGTGTATGTGAAACGTTTGGATGAGATTCGAAGTAAAACTTGAGTATACTTTTGTTCAAGGATGTCAAGTCTGTAACCTAGCTATTTTAAGTCATTAAAAAATGGTTTAAATTCGACGGGAAATTCAGAAATACTTTTATTCGAAAATGAGAGATGTTGAAACAAACCATTTTGATGAGGATATAGAAAGATTAAATCTGAAGTGATTTAGATTTTAGTAATTAACAGTTTCCATCTACCATGATTTTCAATGAGACATAATATTAAAAGTGTGTCTGAAGAGTGATTCATAACTTTTGGTGAACCAGGCATCTGGAATTTCCAAGGCAGAATAAGACCAGCTTATAAGATATTTGAAGGTGTTAAGAGGATTGGTTGTAACATTTAAATATGTTAAGTTTGAACATATTCATAGAGGTGAACATTCTATTTGTGATTCTTTGGAAACCATTGCATATTCCAAGGTCTACCCATAGATTTTGGCATAAGAAAACCCGTCTATAGTGACAAAATCTGAGTAGTGTCAGTATTCTGAGGATGTTTTCATAGTTTTAGAGAAAGAGGAAAGAAATTGGCGATACGACTTGACAGAATTTTTGGATAAAAGAAAGTTACAAGTTGATAGGAATTTGGCTAAAAATTTGAGATTTAAAGCACATGGATTTACATTTGTTGGAGATGTTCTATACAAAAAATCTTTAAATCGACCGTTAATATGTTGCATTGGAAGTAATGAATCTCACACGATTTTGTCAGATTTGCATGACGGGGAGGGTTCCACTCATTGTGGGTTTAAACATTTGACGATGAGAATACTTTTGGCAGGATATTATAGTCTAACTATCATGGTCCATGCTAAAGATTTGGTTGAAAGGTGTGATACTTGTCAAAGACTTTCTAATACGATACACATACCATCAGTACCTTTCTGAGAGACTTCTATTTTGATAGATGGGGGTTAGATTTGGTTAGACCTCTACCAATGAATTTTGGTGGACGTCAGACCATTATTGTCGCAATTGATTATTTTTCAAAGTGGGGAAAAATTAAACTTTTTTCTGGAACGAGAGCCAAAGATGTTATCAGTTTTATTTTTCTGATATTTTTTGTAGGTTTGGAGTTCCACGGACAATTATCACCGATAATGATCTACAATTCAATAGCAAATAAATGGAAACTTTTTGTTTTTCAAGGGTAATTAAGTAGTGTTTTTCAACACTCTTTCAACCTCAAGCAAATAGGCAAGTATAAGTCACTAATAAAACCATTCTTGATGGTCTAAAAATGAATTTAGAGGAAGCAACATGAAAGTTGCCAAGTTATCATCAAGAGGTACTACATGCTTATAGAATGATGCATGTAATGAAAACTCACGAATCACATTTTTCTTGGGTGTACGAGATGAATGCGGTGACCCCAACATAATGTACTCTTCCATATTATAGACTAATTAATTCCTCTAAGGAGGATATCAATAAAGCAAGAAGGGAAAAACTTGATTTGATTGAGGAAATAGAACTAAAACACATGTGAATTTATTCCATTATCAAACATTGATGAGAAACAAATATACCTCCAAAGTCCGACATAGAGAGTTCGAAGTGGGTGATAAGATTCTAAGAAACGTTTTCATGCGTACTAAAAAAAGGCTTGGCAAGTTGGATCCGAATTAGGAAGAGCTGTATTCGAAAAAGTTAAACCTGAGATATATCATTTGCAAGATGGTGAATGAAGACTTTTTGGAGGATGCTTCTTCTGTTGATACTCCTATGGAGGTAAATGTCAAATTTAGGGAAAATGAAGGGAACCTTTTAGATGATCCTACTCTTTATCGCCGCTTTCTTGGGAGTCTTATCTACTTGATAACTACGTGTCCTGATATATCATATGTTGTTCATCAAATCAGCCAGTTTATGTTCTCTCCTCAACATCTACATCTTACTGCAGTTCGACGCATCATTCGTTATCTTCAAGGATCGCCTACTCGTGGTTTGTTCTTTCCTACTAACTCATCTCTTCAAATTGTTTCCTATAATGATGCTGATTGGGCTGGATATCCAGATACACGTCAATCTACTACGGGTTTGTGTATGTTTTAAGGCAATGCTCTAATTTCTTGGAGGTTTAAAATACAAGATTGTGTTTCTAAATCCTCTACCGTAGCCGAGTATCGTGTCATGTAGATGCTTGTTCCGAAATTGTATGGCTACACGGTCTTCTTAAGGAGATTGGGTTTCCTCAAACAACTTCTACCCCTCTTCATGCTAATAACACTAGTTCCATTCAGATTGCCAACAATCATGTTTTTCACGAGCGCACCAAACACATTGAAGTTGATTGTCATTCTATTCGAGATACTTTGAAAAATGGGTGATATCTCTTCCTCGCATCTCTTCTTATCTCCAAGTGGCTGATATTTTCACCAAAGCTAGGACTCGTCAGCGGCATTAATTTCTTATTGACAAATTGTTACTGGTTGATTTACCAGCATCAATTTGAGGGAGAGTGTTAAAAGGAAATAAATTAGATTAATATCTAATTTATTTTGATAAAAAAGTTAATATATATTGTTGTTTAAAGAAATAAATTAGATTAATATCTAATTTATTTTAGTCAAAGATTTAGTTAATATATATTATAGAATAATATTTACGGTAATCAATTATAGTCAATAGTCTAAGCTAACTTTAAGAAAATAAATATTGTAATATTAATTGTTGTAACCGACGTGAACTATTATAAAAGCTGAATGACAACGATAAATAAGACACATTTTTTAAGAAAGAAAATACTTTTGACAACATAGCCGACATGGTAAATATAATTATTTCTTTTGATATAACGTTTTTTTGACACCAAAACTTTACAAAATAAAGAAAAACTTCATAAAATATATATGGATTGACCACTCTTATTTCATAAAATCGAAGCTGGATAATTTTAATTTTGAAACTAAAAACAACTTACATGGCAATATTTACATGGTATTGGTGACAATTTTTTGAACTGATAATTCCCTTAGTGATAAATTTTCGAAGTGATAATTAATCGAGTGATAATTTTTCAAAATGATAATCTACCTAGTGACACTTTTTTAAATAGTAATTTAGCTAGTGGCTATTTACCCAACTATAATTTACATGATAAAAATTAACGAGATAATACTTTGGGTGCTACTAATTTATGAAGTAATAATGTAGTAACAAATTATATGGTTATGATTTTCATGGTGAAGGTTTAAATGGTGATAAGTTATATCGTGATAAAATGATAAAAATGTAGTAAGAATTAAAATGGTGCTTAAATATCCGATTCAAAAGGAGGAATATTAAGGTTATAAACAAAACATGAGATAAAAAAAGAAAAGGAATATATGTTAAAACATGGTGAATACATTCTTTTATCTTTAATTTCCTTGGTCATTTTTTGAAGAACTTCATGAGTTATTGTCCGAGGAATTTTCGTTCTCTGTGTCTGCACCTTCCGAAGAGTTAGAGCTATCATTATTAGATTCTTCAGATTAAGAGTTATCGGATTTATCTGGAATAGCCTTGAAAATATTTTCAAGATGTTGATCTTCAGGTACTATGTACTAGTAATCTTTTAAGTCCAGGTTCAGAAACCTACTGTGAAGATCGAGAAATAAAGAAACTTTGGTATCTTTTTTGCATTTTTAACATATAATATGGGTGAGTGATCTTCTGAGGCAGGATTATTTGCTTGGTCAGGTTGTTGTGTATGGTTTTTATCTTGATCAAGATACGGTCCAGGTTCAGAGAAGTGGTTATATTGGTTTTCTTCGTTGTATTCAAAACATTATGGTGTGGAATTATGAGAGGAAAATGTTACAACTTTTTCGGGAAGATGATCTTTGGAATTTTCAGTATTGCAAACTTACTTCTTCTTCGAAGAAATAGTTTTCTTCCTTTTTGAAATCTCATGAGTAGTAGTTTCAATTTGGAGGATAGTTAATATGTTGGATTTTCCCTTGATTTTATTATTTGCCTTAGGACTATTCTTTGCTTTTTTTCTTGTTGCCTCTAGACGGTTCCTCTTCGGTTTTTTCTTTTTTACTTTGTGACTAGAAGCTCTATTCCTAGGAGAAAGAACTACTCGGGTGTCTGGCGCAACTATTTGCTACATAACCTGAGAGAGAACCTTCGAAAGATGCTTTGAACCAAGTTTAATGAATCAAAGCATTGATAAAAGTCATTAGACCATTGCTCCTTAACCCACTGTCTTAGTTGAGAAAATGTCTCTTCGAGGGTTTTTTTTTAAAATTTATTTCCTATTTTCCCAATACCCACTAAGGAAGAATAATTTTTGCTTCCATATTTTGTTTGCCTCAAGAAGGTCGTCAACTATTTTTGAAGCATTTCTAGAATGATGTAGTAGAAAGGTAGGCATAGGTTTTTTGACACATCCATCTTTGTAATGAATTTCTTCATCAAGTGTTTGATCTTAGACAGTCTTGAGGCCATGATGCACGATAACAAAGTAAATCAAAGGTTAGTGTTGTCTTGAATTGGGCATAAGTTGATCAGCTTGAAGTACTCGACAATTGTGGGGTCCAATAGGAACTGAATGCTGCAGTTTAGAATCTCTGGGTATACCATCAACTCTTCAGGCCCACAAAAAATTAGTGTTTATCTTTCCTTTGGTAAACGGATTGTGATTGAGTCTACAATTACCCATTATCTTTGGAGCTTGGGCGCTTCAAATTCTGAAAATTATTCATATTGATCTTTATGAAGAACAATCAAATATTTAGGTGTTTTAGATTCTCTCCAAGAATTGCAGCTATCTCGGAGGAAAAGACAAGGGAGGGGGGGGGGTACTTTATTTGGCTTTTTTTCTTATCCTTAGGGTTTTTCTTTAAGAGCTCATTAGGAGATTCAACTTGAGTCGTGTCGATCAAGTTTTCTACTTCCTCAGTATTACCAATTGCTTCGTTAATACCATCAACTCTTGATTCGTGGCTTTAAGTTTCTTTAAAATCCTAATCAAGAAGTTGGAGAGGATTTACGGGTGCCTTGGTGTTTGTTTCATTTGGAACAGAAGACTCTCGTGGAGGAAGGTCTACATTCTAAAGCACTGTCTAAAAAATCGCTTCGGTTTTAGATGGTCCCTTCGCGGGAGGATTAGTCCTAGTCATCTTTTTCTTATTCACTCTAGATTTAGAGGAATGATGTCTCATTTTATAAAATGAATTAGTCTTCGAATTCACCCATAGTAAGATACTGAGATTTTCGAATTGATTTTTGAGAGCAAGCTTTGAGGTTTAGAGAGGGTGAATGTTTGGAGGAAGATCTGAGGTCGATTGGTTGGGATTTCTTCTTCGTTGGAGGCCAATGATCGTAGGTAAAAGTGTGAAAAACTTGTAAAGCCTTATCATATTAACCACTCCTAGACATTTTTATACCAAACATAAATGAAGACAAATCACTACGTTGATTAAAATGATCGTTAAGATAAATACAAAGGGGTAATTATGTTGGAGGATGAGAACGAAGTTGGTACGGTATTTTATGATGAAGTGTGACTGCGAACTGGGTTTCACAATAAAAGGGTTACGAACTTACTTTCTCTTTTTATCTCTAGGTTTTGATAAGTGGTGAGTTATGAGATTATAAGGAAATTTATAAGGAAATTCTAAGAAGTTCAATGGGCTTTTGAGGATTAGTTGAAGAGTCTGTCGAGTTGTCAAAACACGACAGTCTTAAAACCTCAATGACTACTTGATAGGAACTTTATGGGTTCGATAAATGTCAAAATATGTCAGAGGAAGGATATCACGCTCCACGTAGTTGACAAGATCAAGAATGCCACTTCTAAGTAAAATCTCATGTGATTTCATCCAAAGAGACATTAGATTTAGTCCTCCTTCAGACTTCTTTGCAAGGAGTGGAGGGCTAATGATAAAGGTCTAATTAATATGATCCTAAATATTAGTCTAAAATAGTAAAATGATGAATAATTAATGTATGTGAAAGATCTTAGCAAAATATAAACTTGGAGGCCTTGAGGTGTAATATATAATGAATATGCTTGTACTTAGTATAATATTGTGGTGAAGTATCCATTGAGATATCACATGTGAGTTCCATGAAAGTCATCACTCATATAAATAGATGTATTGTTTCTTGGGAAATGATATACAATCTTTACTTTTGATATCAACATTTTACAACTTCTCTCTCTAAAATATTCTTGACATCTTCTCTCTTTAATAACTTTATCAACCCAAACAAGAATACTTTTAGACCAAATTATTGGTTTCATACCCTAAATACTTCTACAAGAAATCAAAATAAATATAAACAAATCAAACAATTCAAACAAATCAACCACATTAATTAAACAAATTCAAACAATTTAAATAAATGAATTGAACAAATTCAAATAAATTCAGTTAAACAAATTCAAACAATTCAAATATATCAAGGAAGCAAATTCAAACAAATCAATTAAATAAAATCAAACCAATCATTTACATACATTTAAATAATTCAAATCAATTAGATAAATTCGAACAAGTTGATTAAATAATTTCAAACAAGTCAATTCAACATATTAAAATAAATCAATCAAACAAAAATAAATACTCTCAATAATTCAATTAAAAATCATAAAAAAATCGAACAAATCAATCAAACACATTCAAACAAACAAATTATATAAATTAATTAAACAAATTGGACAAATCAATTAAACAAATCAAACAAACAAATATAATAAATCCAAAACATCAATTTCAAAATATAAAAAATCGAACATACAAATCAATCCCATCAATTTATATTATCCGTGAAGATTGAAATATGTAAATTTTAAAAAAAATACCATTAAAATAAACTTATCTAATGTTTTAGAGTCTCCATGAAATACATCACTACCCTAAACCCACAATAGTGTATTGGAATAAATGCCTTAATCATGCACATGAAGTCGATTTTTTTTGGAAAATATACTTCCGTGATGAATATTTTAGGATATTAGAATTATAGTCAAACTTAATTAAATTGTTATTTATTTGTTTATATTATACATCTACTTTTATATATATAGTTATATATTTACAAAAAAAAATTAAAACACACATTTAATTATAAATATATTCGGTGTACAATCAATTTAATTTTCATCATACTTAATTAATTTATGTTCAAATCATACATATATTTTTTATAATTACAACTATATTATAGTTGAAATCAATTTTGTATTTTAGTAAGAAAATTAAATTGTACATTTAATTTTTTATACTATAAAATTATTTATATAATATTATACTTAACTAAATTATATCAAATTATATTCAATTTATAACTTTTAAACCTTTTAAATTATAATTATTAAATTAATTTTGGTTAATAATTTGATCATACTGTATTTTTTATTATTATTTTGTAATCAAGGAATTAATTTTAAAAATTAAAAGTAAACTATTTGGTATATATTTTGGTGGAGATAATATGTATTCTTTGCTACTTAAATAGCATACTGTTTTAACTTATTTACTAATAAAAAATTTGAACATAAAAGAATCGTATTCTTTTTATTATAAATATTTTGTTCTCCAACAAAACCACGTTTTTAAATATTATTATTAATTATTTTTATAATAAAAGTTATGTCTGGTCCATGTTAGTCTCTCTGTCTACCACTTGTATCAACATAGTCTATTTCGTTCACTTCTGTATAAAACTCATATCCTTCATTTTAAAAATTTGCATGATTAGTCCCTCCGCATATTTTGGGGACCAAAAGTGATACAAAACTTGGGATTTGGGGACAAAAAATAATACAAAACTTAGAATTTAAGTGCAACGTGTCGGTTTTTAAATGGTTTATATGTGTGAGGGACTATATTTGCAAATTTTAAAACAAAAATGATGAGTTTTATGCAAAAATGAAAGAAAAAAACTATATTGATACAAGTGGTAAACATGAAAGACTAAGAGTGTTTTTACCCTTTATTATTCGGATTATTAAATAATAATATAAATATAAATAAATATAGGTTCGAAAATATATTTTTATGATAGCATATTTTAATTAATAATAGAAAGGAAATGCCAACTCATGTAAAAATAGGAAAAATATTAAAATAAATTACTTTTTATAGTGCTTAGATTATGTGAAAAAAAAAATACCAAATCAGAAAAATATTAGAGTATTTTATTTTTTCAGCCACAATGAGTATAAATATATAGTAGATGGTCCAACGATGACCTAGGCCAAGTTTATTTTGGATAAGCGTCGTTGTACCGCATTCGTTTTCAGATCTTCGCGTCTTTCCCATTCTCTCACGGGCAGTAGAAGGTAGGTTTTTATCTTTTGAAATTTTATTTTATTTTGAAACCATTTAATTTAATTTTGATTATTTATTCGTAAGTTTTTGGGCATTAATTAGTTATATCTCTAGTACGATATAAACTCAAAATATGCTGTTCTGATTTAGTAATTGAGTATGAATTACAAGTCTATTTTGTTGTAATATTAATAGCTTCATCGACTCATAATTTGATGATCTAAAAAATACTTGTCAAAAGAAGAATATTCGCAGTCAAGAATTGTGAATTGAAAATAATTAAAAAATTATTTTACTAATTAAAAAATTCATAATTTAATTATTCTATTATATTTTTTAGGGAAGAATCCGATGGAGAAGAAAAACATGGAGATACATGATTTACATGAAGATTTGATCATTGAAATCCAACTAAGACTTCCTCAAAAATCCGTCAGTCGTTTCAAATGTGTTTCAAAATCTTGGTTTGCTCGTTTTCAAAACTTCGATTTTATCCTAAATCATTTTCAGCGTGATAAGTCCATAATTCCTATTTTTACACGAACACAAGAAGAATTACAAAAGTGTTTAGATTATGTGAAAAACCAATAAAAATGAAAACTTTTTGTTTTTATCATTAGTTCCACCAAATGTTATTGCAATTCGTGTGAAATATATTATTTTTTGAAGTGGAATTACTTGTTTACTCAATATAAAGAGTAGTCTTATATATCATCTCATATTTTGTTTATAGTATTCTTAGATATTCATCTCATATTTCAATTATAAGCTTTTATTACAAAAATCCTAAAATCATTATTGGATGGTAGATGAAATACGTTTTTACATATTTTTACATATTAACCTATTTTTGGAGGTTGAATTAATTGGTGTACACTCAATAATAATAATTTTATTAAATAAAATGTTCTTTGCTTAAAAAAAACTGCATGGCGTACAAATTATCTCCTATCTTTATTCCCTTTTCATCTTCCCATATTCTAAAAATCATAATCAAAATTTATGATTATTCAAATTTTGAGTGTTTGTAAATCTTACAAAAGCAAAATTGATCCAAAATATAAATCAACCTTGTTTAGAAAATATCAAAGTAAATTGATTTCGAAAGACTCAATTTCTTGAAATTTTTTGTGAGTCCAACAAACAATCGTCTTCCAAAAGTAATCCCACATTTTCCACCTATATGGTTGGTTCACTCATCTAACATTCTATTATCTACGTCTAAACAGTAAACAATTAATTCTTAGATATTAAAATTTTGGTGGTGTTTCAAACTAATTCATGGAATGGATGACATGTTTTAGGACTAAGAGCCCGAGGATAATACAACATAGAATAAACTAAACTTGCAGATTCAGATTTTAATCGGGAACTGAAAAATTTGTCCTGCCATGTTGTATTAATGATCTGAAAATGTCGTGCAAATTAAACTGATTTTTTTTTTATCCAACCATGCTTTTCATAAACTAGAAAAATTTGTCCTACTATATTTTATTCATAAACTGAATAAAATATACTGAAAAATGCCAAAATTTATACTGCAAATTTGTTAATATAGTTCATTTATTTTGAAAAAAATATATGTTTTTTTCCATATATAGATTTTTTTTAAAAGAAATTTATTTTCTTACAAAACTTTTTGTATTGGTGGAACAAATTATTTAAACATAGTAGTATCTTCAAAAAAGCTTATAAAATCTTACTTGTCTTATATAAAATCTAACATGTGTAACATACAATGTTTTTTTAAATTTTCACATTACCTTACAAAAAATATAACCGGTTTATAAATGTGAAACCAATTAATGTAGTTTTAAAATAATAAAATTTATTAAGATAAAAAAGAATTCTCATGTGTTTAACAATGAAACAAAATATACAAAATGTTTTGTTCATTTTAAAAAACAAAATCTTTCCTCTCTTGAACAAACATTATCAAAACCAAGAAACAAAACATAAAACATAAAATCTAAGTAATCAAAACACAAGATTGGAACGAATAATAAATAAAACATAAAATCTAAGTAATCAAAACACTAAAAAAAAAGGTTCGTGACTTTTTTAAACCCTCAAAACCGATTTCTCAAGTCAAAGTTTACGCAAATAAAGTTTCAAAATTAATTATCAAAATAAAGGTTTATACAAACAAGATTTCAAAATTAATTATCAAAATAAATGTTTATACAAACAAGGTTTCTCATAATATACGAAATCGAATAATAATAAAATCTAAAGGTTCGTGACTTTTTTAAACCCTCAAAACCGATTTCTCAAGTCAAAGTTTACGCAAATAAAGTTTCAAAATTAATTATCAAAATAAAGGTTTATACAAACAAGGTTTCTCATAATATACGAAATCGAATAATAATAAAATCTAAAAATACATTTCTCGTCATTTAAAACTATAAGTCAATAACCCTTAAATGTCTATCATTAGTTTTTGGGTTAGACTATATTAGTATCAGGAACCGATGATTTCTTAAAGTTTGAAAAACCTGAGAGAGAGGCTTTTCTTTTAGTCCTCTTCCAAAAGATCTCATACTAGTTGAGATATGTTCTTAATTATATACCAATGATCTTTCTCATGTCTAACCGATGTGGGATGTGGGACTTTGGTCGCCACCTTAACAAATCCTCCTCTCGAACAAAGTACCACTTTAGCCTCATCTCAAATGACTTCCATCCGCCCACTCTAATCAGGTTGGGGCTACCTGACCATAGAGGCACTACGAATGTTACCGCTCACCTCCTCTTAGACCACATTGTCTTGTTCCTTTGCGTTACTCCCACTCCAATAAAGTACCATCGTTTGATGAGTCACAGACACTCCAAACTAGGATCTCTAGAACAGATCATCATGAGGAAGACATCTAGCTTCTGGTTCATCATCTTCGACCTCCGAGAATTTCACCACCATCGCGTTCAATCTGGGTCTGGCTCTGATACCATTTTGTTATTAAATCATTATGCAATTATCACAAAATGGCTCAAGCACAAAACATATGTGAAGGACAGACTGAAATGAACACAGGATTTAACGTGGTTCGACAATTGTCTACGTCCACGGGCGCTGCCAGAGAAAGGAGTTTCACTATGATAGAATAGGTTACAGATTTCAGATTGTGTTTTGTGTAGTCCTAGTAGTCTATTTATATGGAATTAATAGACTTACTAGACAGTGGGCCTAATGATATCATATACACCAATAAGAAAACCATCCATTGTATTACAACTTGTCAATGACACAAAACTATACTGCTGAACACGGTACACTGTCAAGGCAATATTCAACTCATTCACAACAAATCTTCCCCTTGAGGCGAATATCCTTTCTTCATTATCAACAAATAAACTTCTCTTCTCCTGACTCAGCAAATGCCCCTAAGGAATTCACTCTATAGTGCGAACACCAATCCAGTTTAGACACTCCCTAAACTTTCGAACTGATCGAGCGCCGCCAGAGAAAAGAGTTTCACTATGATAGAATAGGTTACAAATTTCATATTGTGTTTTGTGTAGTCCTAGTAGTCTATTTATAGGGAATTAGTAGACTTACTAGACAGTGGGCCTAATGGGATCATATACACCAATAAGAAAACCATCCATTGTATTACAACTTGTCAATGACACAAAATTGTACCGCCAAACACAGTACACTGTCAAGGCACTATTCAACTCATTCACAACAAATCTTCCCCTTGAGGCGAATATTATTTCTTCATTATCAATAAAGAAACTCCTCTTCTTCTGACTCACCAAATTCCCCTAAGGCATTCACTCTATACTGCGAACACCAATCCAGTTTAGACACTCTCTAAAGTTTCAAACTGATACTGCCTTGGTCATTATATCTGCTGAATTATCGTGTGTAGACATTTTCTTCACATCAACAATTACCTTTGATATTATATCACGAATAAAATGATACCTGACATCTATGTGCTTTGTACGCTCATGGTACATATGGTTCCATGTAAGGTGTATGGTGCTTTGACTGTCACAAAACACTTTTGTAGTAGTCCTATCCAAGCCCAAATCTGTCACCAAACCTTGCAACCATATTGCCTCTTTAACTGCTTCTGTTACCACCATGTACTCTGCCTCTGCTGTAGACAAAGCTAGAGTAGCTTACAACTGTGCTTTCCAACTGATCGCACTCCCAGCTAGAGTAAATACATATCCTGTCAGAGATCTTCTTTTATCCATATCACCTGCAAAATTAAAATCAACAAAACCAACCAATGATCCTGCAACATCATTCATCGATTCACAAATATCGGTCTTGTTAAAAGTTAAGCCAACGTTCACAGTATTCTTAAGATACTGAAGTATCCATTTCACTGCCTTCTAATGTTCTTTCCCAGGACATCATATGTACCTGCTAACTACACTAACCACATGTGAAATATCAGGACGTGTTGATACCATAACTTACATGATACTACCAACTGCACTTGCATATGGAACCTTCGATGTTTTTTCTAACTCAGCAGCGTCTTTGGCCGCTCCTATTGCAGACAACTTGAAACGAGTAGCAAACGAAATGCTAACTACTTTAGCATCAAATATGTTGAATAATTGTAACACTTTCTCAATATAGCTGATAATCTCCATACCAAGAATTTTCTTTGCTCTACCCAGATCCTTCATCTCAAACTCGGCACTAAGCTGCTTTTTTATCTGCACAATGTGTGACATACTACAAGCAGCAATAAGCATATCATCCACATACAACAACAAGTAAACATAAGAATCATTTGACATCTTTTGATGATACACACAACTACCATATAGACTCCTCGTGAACCCTTTTGACACCATAAATATATCGAAATGTTTGTACCATTTCCTAGGTGACTATTTCAAACCATACAATGACTTTTTCAACGGACAAACTTTGTCCTCCATATTAGGTTCGATAAATCCCTCTCGTTATCTCATGTAGATTTTCTCCTCCAATTCACCATGTAGAAATGCAGTCCTCACATCCAACTGCTCAAGCTCTAAATCTTGCAAAAATACTATGGTTAACAAAACTCGAATCGAACTATGCTTCACCACTTAAAGAAAACACTTCATTGAAGTCGATTCCTTCCTTTTGAGTAAATCCCTTAGCGACTAGTCTTTCCTTGAATCGAGATACCTCAACTCCTGGATTACATTCCTTTTTCTTGAACACCCATTTACTGCCTACTATCTTATGTCCTTTAGGCAAGTCAACAAGCTTCCATGTTTGATTCTTATAAAGAGATTCAATCTCTTCCCCATAACACTAATTCATCGATCTACCTCTAAACTCGCTATAACTTCTCTGTAGCTACCAGGTTCCTGCATCTCAACTTCTTCTGCAACTGACAGAGAATATGCAACTAGATTTGCATTCCTTTTTGGAAGTCTAATATTTCTTATTTCTCTACCCAATGATATGTTATAAAGTTGTTGTTCTGGTTCAGGCGAATCATCATCACTATCATCCGATGCTGATACTTCACCTCCTGATTCTGGATCCACCTCAGAACCACTTAAATTATTGGATCTGCTAGGAACTGATTCTACTTCAAGCTCCACTTGTTTACTCACATCCTGATTTGACCGGTACTCATACTTCCTTCTGACTGTCTATCAAAGCAAACTCATTAAAAGTAACGTCCCTACTGATGAGAAAACCTAGAGAGTTTGGAGAGGTACATCATAACCTATATCTCTTCACACTAGTAGCATATCCTAGAAATATGCACCTCTTTGCCCTCGGCTCAAGCTTACCATCTCTCACATAAGCATACACAGGATAACCGAACACCCTCAAACGTTCATAATCAGCCGACGATCCAGACTAAATCTAAAATGAGTTTTACAATCAATAGTCGTTGATGGAGACCGATTCACCAAGTAACACAGTGTATTAATAGCTTCAGCCCAAAAATCATTTCCCACATCGGAATGCGAGAGTATACTTCATGCCTTGTCACAAAGTATTCTGTTAATTCTTTCTGCGACTCTATTCTGTTGTGGTGTTCCAGAACAAGTGCGATGGCGCACTATTCCCTCAACTTCGCAGAACTCGTTAAACTCACGATTGCAATATTCTAACCCATTATCTGTCATAAGAAGTTTGATTTTTCTTCCTGTCTGATTCTCAACCATCGTCTTCCATTTGAGAAAGGTTGAATATGCCTCATCTTTCATTTTCAGAAAGTAAACCCACACCATCTTTGAATAATCATCAATCAAACTCATGTAGTTACTGGCGCCGCTCTTGGATGGAATTCTGTTTGGACCCTAAAATATGAGTGAATGTAGTCCACTGTCCCTTTAGTCTTTCTTACTTCCGATTTGCTGAATTTGACTCTAGTTTGTTTACCAAACACACAGTACTCACGAAACCCCAATAATTCTGCTTTATATCATTTCAACAAATCTCTCTTTCCCAAAACAACTAATCCTCTGTCACTCATCTGACCAAGACACCAATGTCACAACTTATTTTGATCATGTCTACTTTTTCTATTACTCCCTGATGATGCTACTGCAGCATCGCCCATAAGAACACTCCCCTGGAGAATGTAAAGACCATTTTGCAAACTGCCTTTCATGCATACCATTGAGCCTTTTGTCATTTTGATTACACCGTCTTCTGCACGGTACTTGTAACCCCGAGAGTCTAGAATTCCAAGAGAAATCAGGTATCTCTTTAACCCATGAACATGCCATCACGTCAAGATTCTAACAACCCCGTCAACCATTCTGATTCTGACATTACCAATACCGCCAACAGTCAATGAATGATTGTTCCATAAATAGACAGTTCCCTACATTGACTTGTATGTATCGAACCACTGTTTGAACTGACACATGTGATATGTAGCGCGAGTATCGATTACCCAAGAGTTTTTCCCAAAGTATGAACTCGCAGACAATACATCTCTACCACTGTTTTCACTATCGTCAAAATCGTTCACACCTTCAACAATGTTTGCTGCATTTTCCTTTTGATTTCATTTCTTATCATTCAGTTTCGAATAATCTCTCCTATAATGACCATGCTCACCGCATTCATAATAGTTTGAGTGCTTTACCTTTGACTTGGACCTCTAGTTCTTCCTTCTTGAAGAACTCGCTTTGCTTCTAGATCTTCCCCTAGTCATAAGACCTTCCCCTTCCGCCTGATTGCCTGGCTACAACTGTCTCATCCCCTTTGATTTCAGTTCCTTTGACATCTGCTAGTGATAACGTATCCTTACCATACATAATGGTATCTACGAAGTTTTCATATGGAGCTGGTAATGATCTCAATACAAACAAAGCTTGATCCTCATCCTCAATATTGATATCTATGTTCTCCAAGACCATTATAATTGATTTAAAATTATCTAAGTGCTCAATTATGGACATAACTTCTTTCAATCTGAAATCATACAAACTCTTCTTCAAGTATAATTGGTTTACTACTGATTTCTCTGAGTAAAGATCTCATAGCTTCTTCCATGCGCATGCAGCAGTCTTCTCACCGCTAATCTCGGGAAACACATTGTCTTTTACACTCATTAAAATCCAGCACAAAGTAGATTTAGATTAAGATAGCAAATCTTTGTTTATAAAAAACGATATTGTAATTAAAGAACATAGAAAAAAGAAAGACATGAACTAGTTTTATTAATCTAGAATTTTTTTTAAGTTATTTAAAATGAGTAGATTATTATTGGAAACGTGTTTTAACCTTAAACAAATAAATAACATTCAGAACTCACATAAATAAAATCAAAACTTACTTAGAAGATTTTTTTTATTTAATTAGTAAAGAAATATAAAATATTATTTTATAAGAGTATGTACAATGCTAATGAGTTCCACTTAGGAAAGATAAAATATATTTACTTATTTTTAGTACACCATAACCTATATCATTTCACTCTAGTTATTAGAAATATACACCTCTTTTACTTAGGCTCAAGATTACCATCCATTATATGAGTGTACGCAGGACAACTGAACACCCTTAATTTTTTATAATCAGTCGATGATCCAGACTAAATATCAAAAGGAGTTTTACAATCAATACCCGTTGATGGAGACGAATTCAACCAGTAACATGTAGTATTTATAGCTTTATCCTAACAATCCTTTCACATAAGAATTTAAGAGAATGCTTTATGACTTGTCTTAAAGATTTCTGTTCATTCTTTCTACGATCTACTTTGTTGTGGTGTTCTAGAACAAGTGCGATGACGCATTATTCCCTCAACTTCGCAAAACTTGTTGAACTCATAACTTCAAAATTATAACCCATTATTTATCCTAAGACACTTGATATTTCTTCTTATCTGCTTCTCAGTCATCGCCTTCCATTTGACAAATGTTGAATATGCCTCATCTTTAGTTTCATAAAATAAACCCACGCCATTTTGAATAAGCATCGATCAAACTCATGTAGTATCTGGCTTCACTCTTTGATGGATTTATGTTTGGGCCCCAAAGATCTGAGTGAATATAAGCTATTATCTTTTTAGTCTTTCTTACAATCGACTTACATGAATTTGACTCTAGTTTATTTACCAAACATACAATATTCACAAAATCCCAATGATTCTGCTTTATACCCTTTCAACAAGATTCTCTTTCCCAAAATAGCTAATCCTATTTCACTCATGTGACCGAGATGCGAATAACACAAATGATTTTTAATCATGTCGAATTCGGTTATTACTTCTTGATGATGCCATTGCAGCATCTCCCACAATAACATTACCTTGGAGAATGTAAAACTCTTTTTGCAAACTGTTTTTCATACACAGTATTGAGCCTTTTACAATTTTGATTACATCATTGTCCATACGATACTTGTAACCAAAAACGTTTAGTGTCCCAAACAAAAACAGGTTTCTCTTCATCCCATGAACTTTCCAGCACGTCACGGTTATAAGAAACCCATCAAATATTCTGATCTTAACGTTATCAATCCCACTAACAAGAAATCAATGATTCTTATCCAAATAAACAGTTTGTTGCATTGGCGTGTAAGTATCAAACCATTTCTTAAACTAGCACACATGAAACATAACGCCAATATCAAGTACCCAAGAGTCTTTGCCATAGTATGAACTCACAGAAAGTACAACTTCTCGATCATTGTTTTCACTAACGTCAGATTATTCAAACCTTCTGCTAGTTTTGTAATATTTCTTTTATATATCCCATCTAACCTTTCAGTTTCGGATAATATCTCATATAATGACCCTGCTCACCGTATTCATAACAACTTACCTCTAGTTCTTCTTCTTTGAAGAACTCGTATTGTTGCTAGATCTTCATGTGGTCATAAGACCTTCCTTTTTCCCTCCACGACTGATTTGTCTAAGTAAAGTTCTCTCAATGTTATGTTTAACACTCATTAGAATCCAACATAAAGGTCTTTCTTGAACATCTTGCTTCTCCTCTTCTTTCATCTCTACTAGTAACTTATTCTCCACAGTCTTCCACAAACCTTGCAGTACCAATGAAGATTATAACTTTTTCTTCCACAATACAAAGTTGTATCCCTCATTAAATCTTTTGATTTTGTATTTTATTAATCTACACACCATTGCAAACCCTAATTCTAAAACATAGTGCCAGCATCCAAAGCTACGATACCGATTTGTTATGAATCATTATCAAATATATCACAAATGGATCAAACACTTCAAAAAATAAAAAACATGAAACGAAAGAACACAAGATTTTAACATTGTTCGGCAAATGTCTATGTTTACGGGCATCGCTGGAGAAAAGAGTTTCAATATGATAGAAAAAGGTTAAAAATTTTAGATCTAGTTTTGTGTAGTCCTAATGATATTTAGAGAATAAATAAACTTACTAGATAATAGGTCTAATGGGCTCATATTCACAAGACTCTAGACTATAACACATGCTATATTTTAATACGACACAATATAAATTGTCAACATTATTCATTGTCAATATTATTTGACTCATCATTAACAAATCATGATATTGACAAGACAACATCTTCATATTCTTCGAAAAGAGACATCATATGCAATAAAATCATTTTGGAATCCTACACTACATAACTCTTATATTAGTGAATTGCATCCAATTCGTCTTAATTATGAATATTATTAGCTCTCTAGTCCATTGAACTAAAACCACATTTGAAAAAAAGAATAAATTGTGACCATTTTTCTTTGTCTATCAACCTTCTTTATAGTATAATATTCGATGGATATGCCTAAAAACAAACATATCACATTGTAAAATTGAAAGGTAATCTATCAATTACTACTAAACATCAAAACTATTTATTAATAACAATCCAAAGTTGATAAAATACGGAGTAACCATTTGATTTTAGAACTTAAGTATGGTTAACTACCTAGTTCTAGAACACTACCCCTTCATTTATTTTCTATTTTAAAAGTGTGAAATATTTTAAATAAAAAATCCTCTCACGCCGAAGAACATTTAATCCTCTTAGGTGGAAAAGTTAGTCCTATATCAATGAACAACCTTAAACACATCTGAAGCAGAGGCCCTCCATGAGTGAACATTTTTCACATATATTTTTATTAAACTCTGTCGTAACATTACAATTTTGACAAAAAAATGATGAATATATATATTGATTTTAAAAGAAGAAATATATAAAAATACAAAATAAAAATTACGGTACGAGAATTGATAAACTACATACACAATAGAAAGTTTTGTGGTGTTAGTCATGGTAAGAATTAAAGCTGAATCGATAAAATCAGGAACACAAATCTTCTTAGAGAATTTTAGGTAGTGAAAAGTGCTTCTGATTATTTCATAGGCATAACTGACTTCTTCAGCCTCTTTAAATAGACTGAGTGAGTTAGTTAGAGAAATGGTTACATAATGGTATAATTGTAGTTCAACCCTTACATTTCTCCTAAAGCCTAATTTAACTCTATATTTACAAAACTTATCACTTTAGTCCCTATCAATTGCACTTAGGCCCCTGAGGAATATCTTTCCTTATCAGTAGCCCCCCTAGTTCTTATACAGACATTTATAAGAACTATTAGCTCCTCGAATTTTACCTCGAGTCAATACAATTTTCTTCACTTTATCTCTTTATTATGATTGAACTCAATGATCTGTGACTCCTCGTCGAATTTGTGAATAAGTGCAAACAGATTTCCCAATCGCTTCGAACTTGCCAACTTGAAGTATAGCTTCGTCTCTTCTTCGAACATTATTGCTAGAAACACAGTTTTGCTAATACTTCGAAATCTCTGATCCCTACTTGATAGATTGATTAGACCTTTAATAGTAGACCTATGACACTATACGTTTTCTTTTCGTTTCACATTCCACCCAATGAGAGCAACTCACTGGTTTTGCCTCTCCATATTCTCAACGTCACTTCTTTATCCTATAAATACCCAACCCTTCATTCACTAAGAACTTTTTAGAGAAATCACTTCTTGAACCATCTTCAACCTGTTCTTCATCTTCAACCTGTTCTTCATCTTCAACCTGTTCTTTAAGCCATCTTCAACCTGTTCTTCAAGCCATCTTCAACCCGTTCTTCATAAATCTTGAGATTACTTCATCTTTTTCATCCACCAAAGCAACCTCTCAGATCGATACCCATTGTATGAGAAAATATCCTAAATACAAAAGATCTAAACCCAGAAAACCAGTAAAATCAAAGAAACCTCTTTTCCCTGGTTCTAGCAATCAAGTATTCGGGGCCTACAATTATCTTTGTATTTCACGAAGAGCCAAAGAATACAAAGCTGCTGGGTTGATCTACAACTGTCCTCACTCTTCTTGTACCACTTTTAAATATGGTAACTTCGACCCCAACCTTGCCACTTCGTCTTCACCTTTAGTTTCACAACCAGAAACTAATCAAGAAACCTTTCCTCCTCGAAATCAACCTACTTCTCCATTGTTAAGACCTCATCGGAAATCTCAAGTTGTCACTTTAGACAAGCCACCTACTGATAAAAAACCACAACCTAAATCACCTGTGCTTCAAGTCAAAGCGACTAAAAATCTTCAATACAGGTCACTTCCTCCTCAATTCGAAGCTGTTGAAGTTAAACGACGCAGAAAATCAACCTTTCTAGCAATGGGCGATGATACAGAGACCTCTTCTCCTCCCCCAAAAGAAGTGGGTGACGTTACACCAGAGAGTAGTCAGCCAATTCCTGTGACTCAACAGGAGACTCAAATCCAAAGTCGCTCTAATGAAGTCACTGATGAAGATAACAACAAAGACGATTCTGAAGCTACTGAATCTGATGCCGAAGAGGAATCCGAGGCTGATGGTGTAGTTCCTCCAAAAAAGATTCGAGGGAAGAAACCTCTTATTACACTTCCCGAGGACGTAGCTGCCTTGGTTCAAGAAAATCTTAAACCACTTTCTCCTCGGTACATTCTTGCCTTAAAGAATGTACCCTATAGTTACTACCTCGAGTCAGAGAAAGAGCAGCTCAAAAAATTATGGGGATTGACCGATAACATGACTCTTCGACTACCAGTGGAAGGAGAGACACCTCTAAACTGTCAGAAAGATGAGCTAGTAGTGTACCCTGAGCTCTTCAACTGGGGACTTCGGTTTCCCCTTGATCCGATGATAGTGAGGTACTTCGAAATCCACAGATTGTGTCCAACACAAGTCACTCCCAACCAGCTCTTCACTTTATTCTCAGCAATCATGGTATCGAGGCTTGGAGGTATTCCCCTCGAAATCGAGGACTTCATCTCAGTAACCAAAGTTTCGAATGGCCCAGTTTTGCCGTTTTATTACCTAACTCTTGAGGATGATTTAAAAATTGTCGACGACCTCCTCGAAGCTGATAAATTCTGGAAGCAAAGATTCGTCTTCCTATCAGGAGCTTGGGAAAACGGCAAAGAAATTTCCGATGCCAATCCTTCCAAACTCACCCTTACTTGGAGAGATAGTAGTAAGTGACATCTCCCCCCCCCCCCTTTTTTAAATCAATTTATTTATCTAACTGTTTGTCTCCCCTTTTTCTTAGAAATTCCGAGGAGATTTAAGAGTCGTCGAAAAAAAGCCAAGGTCATCTTCCAACAAATGGCTGAATGGGCAGAAAAGTCTTGGGGAAATGGCTTTCACTCAGCCTTTGAGCCGATCAACTTCGTCAACAGCCATCTCTGGCGCATATCCTTAGGGGCTGACTTCCCTCAAGATCTGATGCTCCAACCGGATCCTATCCTAGCAGTTCAAAGGATACTTGCACCAGATGGGAAATGCTACCTTCCCACGCGGAACCGAAGTGAAAGCCATCTTCCCTTAAAGAAGAAAGGAAAATTGACCCACAAGAAGGCCAGCACAAATAGGGCTAACCCTTCCAAGACTCCGAAGCGTGCAGCGAAAAGAAAAGCATCTGCACCTCCGCTTCCCACCATATCCGAAGAAGACCAACCTGTCCTGAAAAAGAAAAAGGACAATTCTCCAAAAAAAGAAAAAGAGTAAGTCCAGCAAGCCAAATGAAAAGAATGAGGCTGATATGCTGGAGGCGGTGCTAGCTTCCGAGGCGCATGGGAAAACTTTTGTTGAAGAAAACCCTGAAGGAGGACTGACACTAGGAGATAATCAAATAGACGATTATCTCAACTTCGAAGATTTTAATTCAAGCGGGGATTTTGTGTTTTCTGGCTCCCAACCTACCAATGTTATTCCACCAACTTCTACTGGGGCTGATGTGGCTTCGACATCAAATGCCATCGTTCCTGTTCATCACCACCCAACAGTCCTTCCTCATTCAGACAAATCCGATGAGGTAGCTTCGATCCTTCGTCCTTTTGATAATTTAAGTGCTGCAGCTAATAAATTATGTGAAGAAGTGAAAAATTCACGCGCACAATTAGAGCTTCTTGCACAAAAATTGGTCAAGAGCAAGAAAGAAACAGAGTCTGAAAAGACTTCGAAAAATGAGGCATCTCAGAAATTCGAAGCTGAGAAAGAAAAGCTCCTTAAAGATCATAAAGAAAAAATCGAGGCTTTGGAGACTTCTCATCAGCTAGCTCTTAAAGACCTAAATTCTCAACATTCCACTGCTATCTCCGAGGCGAAGAAAAAAGCTTCCGATGCTGAGAAACTTGTTAAAGAAACTCAGGAGAAGCTGGAGAATTGCCAAACTGAGCTGACTACGCTTCAGACAAAATTCGAGGAAGAAAAGAATGCTGCCGTCAAAAAGGCCGAGGCCGCTGTTGGCTCTTTAATGCTCGAAGGTATCAAAAAAGCTCAAATTGATACAGCTATTCAACTTCTTCGAGAGGTTCATGCTGCCTGTCCAAGGCTGGATTTAACGAATATTTGGAAACAAGTTCCTGAAGAAAGTCGCCCAAGGGAAGCATTCGAGGTGCCACCAAGCTCCTCAGAAGAAGAAGATGCTTCAGAAGAGTCGTCGGAAGAAGAAGATGATGCCTAATAGACTAGGCATATTATGTTTGTTTTTTGTGTATCTGGCTAAGTAATTCTCACCTTTTTGTAGACTTCATGTTTTATCCAATGAACAAGCAACTTTCTTTCTCTTAAAATTTCATCTTAAACTTCTGGTGTGCTTATTTAAATTTGTCGCTTCGAAAATTAAACGCATTTATTAATGGAGGTACTTTGAAAATTAAGATGCACTTATAAGGCGTGGCACCTCGAACATTAGATGCACTCATAAGACGTGGCACCTCGAACATTAGATGCACTCATAAGACGTGGCACCTCAAAAATTAGATGCACTCATAAGACGTGGCACCTCGAACATTAGATGCACTCATAAGACATGGCACCTCGAAAATTTGGTTGTTTCTTCAAAGCTATTGCTTCGGAAAATTATTTTTAGTCAACTTTCAAAGATGATCAATCTTTGCCAAGTTACCAAAATAATAAATCACTCATCATAGTAAACAACCAATGGCCAAAAGAAATTTTATTAAAAAATTCAATATTAAACAGACACCTCGTTAAAACCTTTCTGGGCCAACAGATAAGGAAAGAGTATGTCTGTTTTACAAAAATTCGAAGTTTGAATTTACTCACAGTACAATTTCAAATGCTCTATATTCCAAGGATGTTTGAGCATCCTCCCTTCTCGATCTGACAACCTGTAGGAACCTGGCTTGACCCTCATTTTGACTTCGTAAGGACCTTCCCAGTTCGGGGCCAATTTTCCGAGGTGTTTATCCCTAGTGTGAAGAAATACTTTTCGTAATACTCGATCGCCAATTTTGAATTCTCTCCTCTTAACTTTAGCATCGTACCTGCTCCTCATTAATGTTTGATAATGGATCACATTCAAATGTGCCTTGACCCTTTTTTCTTCCAACAAATCAAGCTCCACCCTTCTAGCTTCATCGTTAACCTCATCGGAATATTGTAGTAGTCTATAAGAGGGCAATGTAGATTCAGCAGGGCACACAGCGTCCATTCCATATACTAAAGAAAAAGGAGTCTCTTTTGTAGCCTCTCTAGGGGTTGTTCTATATGCCCATAACACCTCTTGAAGATAATTTGGCCATTTCCCTGCTGCTCCTGCCAAATTTTTCTTCAAACCATCCAAAATAGATCTATTTGTAACTTCCACCTGTCCATTTGCCTGGGGGTGGAAAGGAGTGGAAAAGCATTGCTGTATCCCTTTCGAAGAGAAAAAAGAGTCCATTTCCTTGTTATTAAATTGAGGACCGTTGTCCGTCGTTATTTTTCGAGGTACTCCAAAACGGTAGCAAATGTTACTTTGAATAAACTTGATTACATCCTTAGCTTTTGTCCCAGCTAAGGGTTCTGCTTCTGCCCACTTCGAAAAATAATCAACCGCAACAATAATCATTTGTCTTCCACCAGAAGCCATAGGTAATGGTCCTACTAAATCGATCCCCCACCTATCGAAAGGAACCGCCTCGGAAATTGTCATTAGTGGTACTGCTGGTTTATGTATTAAATTTGCATATCTTTGGCAAGTATCACAACTTCGAACTAACAACTTGGCGTCCTGCAAAATGGTAGGCCAATAATACCCTGCCAACAATACCCTACGCGTTAAGGCTTTGAATCCACAATGAGCTGATCCATCCCCATCATGCAGTTCGGATAAAATGTCCTGAGACTCTTGTTTGCTTAAACATCGTAGCAAAGGTTTCGACGCAGACCTTTTGTACAATACCCCATCCAATACCACATAGCCAAGAGCTTTGTACTTTATTTTCTTAAGCAAGTGTTTATCAAGAGGTAATATTCCCTTCGAAATAAAGTTTAACAAGTCAAACCTCCAATCTCCTCGAGCGCACATCGGATCATTCACTACCTCATTAACAACTTCACATTGCTCAGAATTCAATATGATCGAAGGCGATGGTTGTGTCATGATCCATGGATATTCTTCAGAGTAAGCCATTGTTGCCAAAGAATCAACCATTGTGTTGCTTCCCCTTCGAATATGCTCCACCTCGACATTTTCAAACTGTGCCATCATTCCTCGTAGCTCTTGTAAGTACAAAACCAGACGTTCCTTCTTAGCTTCTGATATTCCTTTAACATGGTTAACTACCAACTGAGAATCTGTTTCCAAGCGTACAAATACTGCCCCACAAATCTTTGCTAACCGTAATCCTGCTAGTACAGCCTCGTATTCAGCTTCATTATTCGAAGCATGAAATCCAAATTTTATAGCTTGAAACATAAATTCCCCTGTTGGTGCCACCAATTCAACTCCTGCACTCGACCCTTTGTTACTGGATCCTCCATCAGTTCGTATTATCCACGTCGGATTCACGTTAGCCTTCTCATCATTTGTCTCTTCGGATCTGCTTGAGTGGAACTCAACCAAGAAATCTGCTAAGGTTTGAGCTTTGATAGCTGTTCGCGGAGCAAATAACACGTCGAAATCTCCTAATTCTACAGACCACTTAGTCATCCTTCCTGAGATATCTGGCTTTTGCAAAACGTTTTTTAATGGATATGAAGTTCGAACCACAATCGTATGTGCCTGGAAGTAAGGGCGCATTTTCCTCGCTGCCACTACTATACACAGTGCCAATTTTTTTAGCTTCAAATAGCGTTTCTCAGCATCAACCAAACTTTTGCTGACATAGTAGACAGGCTTCGAAATTCTCGTATCCTCGCTGACCAAAACTGCACTTACTGCTTAATCTGATACTGCTATATACAAAAATAACTGCTCACCCTTTCGAGGCTTTGACAATATTTCAGGAGAGGACAAAATATTTTTGATCTTCAAAAAGGCTTCTTCACAATCCGAAGTCCACTCAAAATTATTAGGTTTACGCAGCACCTGGAAAAAAGGCAAGCACTTATCTGAAAAACGAGAAATGAATCTGTTCAAAGCTGCTAACCTGCCCGTTAACATTTGCACTTCTTTAATATCCCGAGGTGAAGACATAGATATCAGAGCCTTCAATTGATCTGGATCCACTTCGATTCCTCTTTCACTAATCATGTACCCCAGAAATTTGCCAGATCGAACTCCAAATGTACATTTTTCTGGGTTCAACTTCAATTGTATTGCTCTAAGATTCAAAAACGTCTCTTCTAAATCATCAATGTGTTCATCATCACCTTTGCTTTTAACAAGCATGTCATCGATGTACACTTTGATATTTATCCCTATTTGTGAAGCAAACGCCTTATTTATCAGCCTCTGATATGTTGACCCAGCATTTTTTAATCCGAACGGCATTACTTTATAGCAGTGCAAACCTCTGTCAGTAATAAAAATTGTGCTTTCTTCATCATTTGGATTCATTCGAATCTGATTATACCCCGAAAATGCATCCATGAATGTCAAGATTTTATTTCCCGAAGTGGAATCCACTAACTGATCGATTCGAGGCACTGGAAAAGGATCTTTTGGACAGGCTCTATTCAAATCTGTGAAGTCCACACACATTCGCCAATTTCCGTTCTTCTTTTTTACCACCACAGGATTAGCCGTCCACCTCGGATAATTGGCTTCCCTGATATGCCCTATCTTATATAGGCGATCCACCTCGGCAACTATGGCCTCGGATTTTTCCAATGAAAAGGCCCTTCTTTTTTGAATTATCGGTTTGACCTTCGGATCAACCGCCAAGCTATGACATATAATGTCACTTGGGACCCCCACTACGTCTTCGGACTTCCACGCAAATACATCCAAATTTTCAGACAAAAAAGTCAACAACTTCTCTCGCATCGATAAAGATAACAGAGTCCCAATTCGAAGTACCCTGCCATTATTGAAAATATATTCTTCTATTTCCTCATTGACCACCACAGAACTTGGGGTTGACCTCGGATCATCAATTCCCTGGTCTGTTCCATCAGAAGACAACCCCCCAAACTGCTAATTCTCCATCGGATCATCAGAACTTTTGACCCGTAGCCTAAACGCAGCAGCATAACATTCTCTTGCCACCTTTTGATCACTTCGAACTACGCCGACTCGGTCCTCGATCACATACTTCAAACATTGATGAACTGTAGAAACTACAGCGTACATTTTAGCCAACCACGACCTCCCAAAAATAGCGTTGTAGCTTGATGGACAATCCACCACCACAAAAAGTACTTGTACTTTTTTCTTGAAAGGCCCCTTTCCCAAATAAATTTCACCCTCGAACTCTCCTACCACATTTGCTGTCGCGCCAGTAAACCCTATGATAGTCCTTTCTGACCTTTCTATTCGAGGCGGAGCAGTTAACCTCTCATATGTTGACTTGAAAAGCACATTGGCAGAGCTCCCGGTATCGATCAGCACTCGTCGAATCTCCACCCCACACACTTCTGCTCCTATGACCACTGCATCTTCATGTGGCCCCGTAATCCCCCTCAAATCATCCCCATCGAAAATTATAAAGGGCACATCCTTCTTGTTGCTTAGGTGTGCCGATGCGCCTCCCTCAATTTGTCGTGTTAAGTTCACTATATGCCTCTTCCTCGAATTATTAGTGTTGTTGGTCATCGAATCTCCCCCAAATATTGTTAGTGATTCGAAGAAGGCACACAAATCTCGAACACGTCCCTGACGCATCGGCTCATCTATTGACATTAACAAAAGTCGACTGGGGTCTGGTTCGACATATTCCGAGGCCACATCGAAACCATCACTCTCACCTGCAACATCTAAAATCATTAGTGCAGTTTCCTGCTTAGAATTAGGATTACCAATTTTCGGAGCTGCAGCTTTAGCATTCTTCCTGACATATTCCAGCAACTTTCCATTTTCTATCAAAATCTGCATCTCCTTCTTTAGAGCAATGCAATCATTTGTATCATGACCAACATCATCATGATACCTGCAGAACTTATTATTGCGCTCCTCTCTTGGCCTGTTAATTGCTGGTGGCTTTCTAAAATTTATTGTTCCCCTTGTTTTTTCATATATCGAAGCCACGCTTTCAGTCAGATCCGCATAATAATCTGGCCTTACCCACACATTCGATCTGGATCTAAACTGTTGCTGATTATTAGAATTGTGTTGATTATATCCTCCTTGATACGAGCTCGAAGCTCCTCGGTTAGAAACATTTTGATTGCTCTTCGGACGTGAGGGATTGTGATTCGAAGTGTTAGATTGTCCATTCCCCTTCTGAATAGTACTAGCACCTCCTCGAACCCGCGTCGATTCTTCGACCTTAATCTGATCCTCAACCTGAGCCATAAGAGCTCCAAATGTTAACGCCCTGCGCCTCGTAGTCTCATCAGCTAAATCCCCAGGCAACAGTCCTTGTCTAAACGCCGCCATAGCCACACTTTCTTCACAATCATCCAATTCAGCCTTTGTTGACACAAACCTCTTAGTGTAATCCTTTAACTTCTCTCCCACAGCCTGCTTGCATTGTATTATTGTGTCTCCATTAGCTCTCATTTCCTTGCTTCCCACAAACTGTCTTCGGAAAGCGGTATAGAAGCCTCTAAAATTTGCAATTGACTCCTTAGGAATCTTGTTGAACCATTTCAGTGCGGTTCCCTTAAACGTCTGAGAGAAGGCTCTACACACCAATTTATCGTCGTCTTCGAAATTAGTCATGTAGTTTTTAAATTGTTCTATGTGGTCATCGGGATCTTGAGTCCCATCAAACTTATCAACTTTGGAAATATCAAACCGCCTCAGAAGCGGCACAGATCTGATCTCCCTGATCAATGGCGAGTCCCTCCAATCGACTCCTTGAACATATTGGTCTTCATTTCTCATCCCCACAGTAGCATATAAGCTTGACTCTCCTTCATATTTTCGAGGCGAATATTTCCGAGGCGAATATTTCCGAGGTGAATATACTCGCCTTTCTTTCTTTTTCCTTCCTTCTTTATACACCCTAGCTGACCGGAGCTCACGCTCTGCTCCTCTTGAATGGCCTCGAGAACGTTCGTACCTCGGCGTTTCATCGGACTCAGAATCTTCGAAATCCTCTTCATCACTAGAGTTCACATACAGTCGTTTTTGTAACTTTTCTTTCCTCTTTATCCCGCTATACTCTTTTTTTGTTCAAAACGTGCTTTACGCTGTTCATATCGATCGTCGCCATCGTCCATCGACTGATCCGACTGATCATTCTGATCGCCCCCTGCTACTTTAGACTTAAGCCTAGCACCATCATTATTTCCCTTCTTTTTTATCAATTCGTCAAGCTCTGCCACCTTCCTTATCATCTCATTCATTTTTCCTTCAAAATCAAATTGGATTGATTGAGTTGGAATCGATTTACCTGCCTCTTGCAGATCGGATTTCAGTGTTTCCATAGCCTTGCGAACAGATGGATTGTCACCTTCTTCTGAATTCATCTTCAATCAGCGAAAAATCAAACAAAATATGAAAATTCGAACGGAAAACTTTGCAAAACAAAAACTCGAACGTCGATTTCTGATCTGTTGATCAAGGTATCCTCGACCCCTCCTTCTAGCGCCAATTTGGTAAGAATTAAAGTTGAATCGATAAAATCAGGAACACAAATCTTCTTAGAGAATTTTAGGTAGTGAAAAGTGCTTCTGATTATTTCATAGGCATAACTGACTTCTTCAGCCTCTTTAAATAGACTGAGTGAGTTAGTTAGAGAAATGGTTACATAATGGTATAATTGTAGTTCAACCCTTACATTTCTCCTAAAGCCTAATTTAACTCTATATTTACATAACTTATCACTTTAGTCCCTATCAATTGCACTTAGGCCCCTGAGGAATATCTTTCCTTATCAAGTCATATTTTAATCATATAAACAAAAAAAATTCGGTTTAAGTAACTAATATGTATAAAAAAGTAACCAGAACATATAAAAGAAAGTAAATATATATAAGTTTAATATTTAAAAATAAATTATATTTATGAAGTTTTATATTGATGGTAAATTTGATAATACCAAAGGATACTAGAACCTATTTTGTAATAACTCTCATCATTATATCTTATGTTATTTTTGTTGGGGCGGAACCATAAATCAAAATAAGGAGGGGCTAAACAACCATGAATATTTTTCAAACCATGAAACTTGAAACCTCTAGTTATTTTTCCCAAATTTTGTTTTGAGGAAAATATTATAGTTTTATTGGGAAGGTCCGTTTGAGATTAATTCTCTTGGAATTTTATCTCTAACATTGATATCAAAATTTTAAATTAGTTGGCCTAGTCCCGGATTTATATCTTCATTTGGATGAAATTCTATACTATTATCATTAGGTCTTGATATAAGCACAATCAAATTAGGATGAATCATATTATTATTACTCGGGCTACTTGAAGAATAGCGTTATTTTTTGGGGTTTTAACAAAATAACGTTCTATTATAATTCTACAAATACGCTACATTATAAGTCTACAACCATTAAATCATGTATAATATATGTTATTGTGAATCAAAAATATAAAAAACTAGAAAACCTTATTACAAGAAAAAATATTTTATTATAATATGATATTATTACATATAAAAATAATAATTAAAAATAATTTTTAATATATTATTATTAAAATATATTTTAAAAAATAAAAAAAATCAAATTTAATAAAGATATTTTAAAAGATAAAATAAAATCGATTTTGTTATAAATAATATATTTCTGAAAATTAAATGTAAATAAAATCAAATAATTTTTTTATATAAAATATATTTTTAAAACATAGATGAAAATCTTAACCTTTTTTTTAAATATATTTTTAAAATAAAATATAAAAATATAAATTTAATATTTAAAATATACATGAAAATAAAATCAAATTTGTTACATAAAAATTATTTTTGAAAACATAAATGGTAATAAAATCAAATTTGTTATATAAGATATTTTTTAATATATATATAAATTAAATTAAATTTTTTATATACAAAGTATATGAAGATAAAATCAAATTTGTATCAAACATGATTTATAATATAGAAAAAATATTTTATTAAAAAAGTTAAAAAATAATATTTCAATATATATTGTTTAACAAATCTTAATATATTTTTAATTAATAAATTAAAAGATTAAGCCAATAAAATGAAAAATTTGTTATTGAAAATATACTTTAAAAAATATTTAAAATGAGTAAATACAAATTTTGCTAACATCTTCAAAGTCTCTAGGTTTTCATATCAATAATAAGGACAATGACTTTTAGAGTCTGCTTTGCTAGATAATCATAAGAAAGTACGAGATATGGTTGAATTAAGATTAATCTAAAGTAAACAAGTGGAGCGTGCAATATAATAAGTTCATAGTAGGTCCAATAATTCGAATGGTTCTGAGGTGGATCCAGAATGAGGAGGTGAAGCGTCAACATCAGATGATAATGAAAATGATGCACCCAAACAAGAACAACAACCTTATAGTATAACATTGGACATATAAAGAATAGAGATTAGAGTTCTAAAAATATATGCAAATCTAATTGTATATGCCCTATGAGCTATAGCGAAGCTATATATATATATATATATATTATTCTTATGTAATTATAAATTTAATAAAAAAAATTAAATTACACATTTAATTATAAATATATTCATCATAAAATGAATTTAAATCTTAATCATATTTAATTTAAGTTCAAATTATACATTTATTTTTTGATTTGTTCTTTACTTACAACTATATTATAGTCTAAATCAATTTATGTTATAGTTAGAAAATTAAATTATACACTAAAAATTATTATGTTTTTATAATATACTATTATTTATATAATATTATACTTAACTAAATTTTATCGAACTATATTTAGTTTATAAAATATAATTTTTACCATTTAAATTATAAATATTATATATATTTTTATAAATAATTTGATGATAATGCTTTTTTTTTTCTTTTGTAATCAAGATATTATTTAAAAAAATTACAAGCAAACTATTTGAGATATACTTTGATTGACATAGTATGTGTTCTTCCTTTTTTTTAATGCCGCTTTTATTAACATTTGAAGACAAGTACAAGTCCAATAGTTGGGTAAAGAGGGCTAGCCCAATGAGGACTAGCCTAGTGGTTTGACAGAATACAGAGATGACGAGAGCTAAAGATTTGAGAGAAATTAAATTTTCCTCCGTTTAAATTTTTTCTTTTATTCTACCGCAAAATTGGAAATCGAACTCTGGGCAAATCTCAATTGCTTGGTAGAGGACTTGAAGGAGTTGAATTGATTACAGAAGGTACTCTTTACGATTCCGGTGAAGGATTTTCATTTAAGAAGCTTGAGAGAAACCATGCAGATGAAGACGTTAAGATTGATGGTTCTTTATCTTCCATAAATTTCTACTAATTGTTTGAAGTGTTTAGTACCCGACTCATCTGCAATATAAAACAAGTAGACAAATTTATGGGTCTTTGCTTGTTAGAGTGTTCTACTACTATCCATAAAGTTAAAGAATAGTTAGGTAAGTAATACGAATATTTAATTGTTGTTTCTCATGTATCATATTCTAATACTTTCCAGGAAGGTAATGGCTTTCAGGTGATTAAGAGCATTAACACAGTTGAACTCTATTGTTATTTTACATTTAGAAGTCCATTTAGCTAGCCAGTCGGCAACGTTATTCTGGACTCGACTTATGTATTTTAAACCATCGAAGAGCTGATGAACTCTCTGCATGCTTTAAGAGTAGAGTTTATAAGTGGATGGTATTGACCTTTTGATAATAAGTTCACTAGTATTAGTGAATCTGTCTCAATATCAACATTGACTAATCCTTTTTCTTTGCAGATTCGGAGACCATGAAGCAGAGCATTCGCTTCAGCTATAATTGGAGGGAGTTTGCCATATACATTTCTCAGACCAGTAATGATGAGGCCATCTGAATCTCGAAAAAGAATACCACCATTGGCATTTCCATTCACTAAGGAAGATCCGTCAGTGTTTATTTTAACTCTGTTCTCAGAAGGGGGAATCCATGTATGGTAAGATGAATTCTTGTTGATTTTTTATGTGGTTGTAGCATCCCAAATCAGAAGACGCATTAGATATATCAGTCAAATGCTTACTATTGAGGAGTGAATCATGATCTATAACATGCAACATGTTAATCATATAGTTTATAGTAATGTCTTGAGAAGTTATGATACCTTTGTTTTTGCTTTTTCCTTTCTTGCCATATACCCAATCATATTAAAGTGGGTAGAATTGAGCAGATATGAGTATCTTTGCCATATTTCTAGAACCAATTTCTCAGCATATCAACTATTGTCATGTTTCTGCTATTGTTGATCTTGAAGATTTGAGAGAAGTGAGACCAAAGTTTCCATGAGAAGTTGCATTCTACAAATAAGTAGTTTGTAGATTCGATATTTGAGTAAAATTGGTATTTGGATACAAGAGTAATGTATTTATTCAGAATGGTGGAGTCAATATGAATGTAGTTGTTGATTAGTCTCCAGCTTAGGGTAGAAAAATTCCTCAGAGTTATAGAATTCCATAGCTTTCCAAATAGGTTAGAAGAGTTGTGATGGATCCTGATCTAGTTCCAGGTTTCTTTAGTGTTGAATGTTCCATCTTTGGAGACAAGTCATTTGAGGGAAATCACTTTCTGATCATTTAATTTGATCTTGTAAATATTATAAATAATTAGGAGAAAGTATGCTAGTGAGCTTGCTTTTGTTCTATCTGTTATATTCCCAGTAGTTAGAAATTTTAGCATGTCTGTACTAGTTGTTGTCATATGTGTTTTCTAGGATAGTTAGCGGAGATTTTCTGAACCAGTTATCTAGCCAAAAATCGATATTTCCACAGCAAACATTCCACTTGATATAAGGTTCAAAAATGGTTTTGATTGCAGACAGGCTTCTCCAAGTATGAGAGCCAGTGATGACATAAAGATTAGCTTGTAAAGGGTGCTGATTGTTGCAGTAAATTCTATGCATAAATTTAACCCAAAATGATTTTTTTCCCTAAATTTATCGAGAGCTTACAAGAGTAGGTATCATAAATATCTTTAAATTTTTTGACATTCAAACAAAATTCTGAGAATGGCTTGCAAGCTTTGGACCAAGAGCACCAATGTGTTTTGGTTGATTCTTGGGTGGAACCCCAAAGAATTTTTTTTAAGGAGAATTTCAATTTTGTGAGTGATTCTTTTGGGGATAGAACAACACAGAAGCCATTATTTTGGGATAGCCAATAGGATAGAAGAGATAAGTGTTAGTCTTCCTCCATATCAGAGATGTTTCCCCTTACAACTATCTATTTTTTATCTGATTTTGTTGATTAAAGGCTCATAGTTGGAGGCCACATTGTGATTGTTGAGAGTTATACCCAGGTATGAGGTGGGAAAAAAATCTGAGAAGATTCATATGAGAGTTGCAGTGTTTGCTATTCTGACATGAGGGGAGTTTCTTGATGAAATGATCTTTGTCTTGGTTTTTTTTATTGTTTGTCTAGAGAGGTCTTGATAGTCCTGTAAAACATTACTTAAAACATCAATGGTAGTAGGTAAACTATTAGTAAAGATTAAAAGGTCGTCTGCAAATGCTAGACAGGGGATAATGATATGACTCATTTTAGTTTATTTTAGAGACTTATTTTGTTCAGACAAGTTGTTGAGGCCTCTTAAGAGTACCTCCTCACCTATAATAGATAGACTTGGGGATAATGGATCCCCTTGTTGTCTTAACCCTTTTTTTGTTTCAAAATAACAGTAGTTATTCTATTAATAAGGATAAAAGCATTGGTGTTTCTAATCATACTTTCAATTAGATAGACAAATTTAGTATCAAAACCAAATAAGAGCATAACTTTAATGATAAAACTGTGGGACAATCTATCAAAGAATATGGACATGTCCACTTTTATTAGAATGTTCCCAGCTTTAACCTTTGTATTTAGGTTGTAGATAATTTCTTTAGCTATTAGGATGTTTTCAAGTATTGAATTATCATTTACGTATGCTCCTTGAACTTGAGAATTGATCTTTGGTAGAAGGATATAGATTTTGTTTTTTATTATTCTGGATATGATTCTGTTGGTGAATGAACATATGCTGATTAGTCTATATTGGTTCCAGGTTGTTGGGTTGTTGGTATTTGGAATTAGACAGATGCCAGTAGAGAGAATGCCTTTAGGGATGATTTGTCCATGGAAAAATAAGTGAATAGCATCAGAAAAGTCTTGTTTAATGATCTTCCAGCAAGTAATGTAGAAAAAATGATTAAAACCATCCATGCCAGCCACACTTGAGGGGTTTAGGCTCTTGATTGTATTGAAGATTTCTTCGTCTGAAAGAAGCTTCATTAACATGGAATTTTCTTCAGTAGTAATCAGCTTATATACATTCTTAAATATGAGAATGTTGATTAGATTGGTGCTGTTCCCGTGATTTAAAGAAGAAGTGTTAGTTAAAATTTATTTAAAGAAATTTAAGGAAGAGGTACCAATCAGATTATCCTCTGTGATCCATGTTGAATTTTCTTTGATGCAGTTGATTCTAGATTTTCTTGTTCTCTTCTTGACATAAGAGTGGTAGACTTTGGTGTTTCTGTCACCATCTTTAAGCCAATTAGAATAAGTTTTTTGTTGTTTGTATGATTCTTCCACATTTAAAGCATATTGGAGAATAACCTTAGCTTTAGCTAAGCTATTGGTGTTCTTTGTGTTGTGGTTATTTTGAAAGATTTAACCATAGAGATAACTTTGTTTTCTGCTTCAGTGACTTTATCAATAATGTTTCCAAAGCTAAGCTTGTTCCGTAGCTTTAGAGATTCTTTTAGTCTCTTTAAATTGTTCCAGTAGATAGACAAATGATAACCCTGCATGTTAAGATTCCAGTTAGCTTCAATAATAAAGAGAAAATCATCATTTAGTATCCACATGTTTAAAAATTTAAACCTAGATTTGGGAGAGATTTTATCATTATATATGAAGACTAGGAGAGGAAAATGGTCGGAATAGGCTCTGGACGGGTGACTGACTTTGGTATTGTTGAAGGAGTATGCCCATTCAGAGTCGATAAGAGCATGGTCTAAGCGTTTTCATTTAGATTTGTTGGACCAGGTGAACCTGAAGCCAATATATCCAGTGTTTTTAAGTGAACATTCCCTGATGATTTCATTGAAATCATCAAAACTCTTAGAGAAGTAGGTATTACAACCAATCTGATCACTGAGTAATAAAACGGAGTTGAAATCTCGAATGACCAACCATTCTTTGACAGAGTTGGAGATAGATTTGAAGGAGTTCCATATGCTAAGTCTGTTGAGTCTTTGGCATTTAGCATATACAGCTGCGAGGTAGAAGGTTTTGTTTAAAGATTTATGGTTGATGGTTGAGTGAATTAGCTGAAGGTGGTTAATGATGGTCGTTAAACTGAAATCCTCTGACCAAAAGAGCCATATTTTGTTCCTTGAATTAGAACAAAAATTAGGGAAGCCCAACTTAGCAGCAATTTTAGGGATGTTTTCTTCTTTGATGAAGGTATCTAGAATAACTAGAAAGTTCAGCTTGTCCTTAATAGTAATGGACTTGAGCCTTCTAATTGACGCTTTGTTTCCGATACCGTGAATGTTCCAACATAAGAGCTTTATCATGATTAGGATTTGAATTTGAGGGTTTACTTGTCCTAAAAATAGACTTGATAATTATGATTTCTTTCCTTTTCCTGATATTAAGTTTCTTTAATATTTGATTCAACATCATTTGAAAATATTTTTCTAATTATTTTTGAATAAGTATAAGGGTTGTAGACATACTCTCAATGTTATTTTTCTTGGAAGTGTGGCAAACAGACTCATTGTTGAAAGGTGAAGTATAGTCATCATCTAGATTCTTGATATTGAGTTTAATTTTGATGATGCTGGGGATATAATTATTTGAGAAGATTTCTCTTTGATTGTCTTGCTGCTAGATTTATCATAGCTGGAAGGGTAGACTATGATAGATTTTAGTTTATTGGACTGTTCTTTCCTATATATATTTTGAACTTGAGGAGTATTCTTTTGTGGAGAGCTGATTTCATTCATGGTTATCTGAGCTTTGTTGTTGATTTTCTTAGTTGTTTATTGATTGATTTTCATGTAGGTTTCCTGATCATGTCCAACATGGAAGAAGTGAGAGCAGTATTTGGGCAGATCTTTGTAACTGATATGGATCCAGGTTCCTTCATTACTTCCAAAGCCAGCCCATATATGATGTATGGACTCTTCATAGTAAAGATGCTCATGTAAGTTCTCTATCCTGATCCAGATTGGCACAATCGGACATTCGTATTTGGGGTTAAAGGAAGGGAGCCATTTTAGAATTCTCATTGAGCTATCTCCAACATATCATACTCCTCTTGACCAAATTTTGCTAAGGTAAGATTTTTAGAGAGAATTCAAGGAATAAATGTCTTGAATCCCAATCAGAATATAAAAACTCTCCATTGAACTTTATTTCCTCAAAGAATTGGTTTAAGATTTTTTTTGGGAAAACCCTTAGAGAACTTCCCTATCAGCGCATGTTTCGATGATGACGTTATGATTTTATTAAAATTTTCACTGAATTATAAAGATATGTGATATTTTCTCTGTTAAATGCAGATTGATTTGATGGTTGGATTCATCTTGGGTGGGAGAACAGTTTTGGCATAAGATCTCTGAGGTAGTGTATTGGATGCTCGAGGAAACTTTTATTTGGAACTATCTTGGATAATAGGATGAGATGATGTATAGAGAGAAGGGAATTCTTCATGGGTCCGATTTCTTTGAAGATGATTGATGAAGTTATTTATTTTGGTAGCATTAAGAAATTGGCAAGCAACCAATATTACTCAGGGAAGAGAAAGATGAAGAAAGATCTTTAGATCTTGGATCAATCTTAGAGAGATTCCTGCCTCCCTCTAGCTTAAATCCCACATATAACTCATTGCATTTGTTTATATAGTATGTGTTCTTCGTCACTTAAATCACCGAAAAATATCAACATTCTATACTTTATTTTCGGTAAAATCCAATATTATTTTTGAGTTTTTAGAAACTTACATATTTGAAAATAATAAAATGGTACATTTTATGTAAATATTATGTTCTACAACAAATCCACATATTTTAACATTATGTAATGAAGAAAAATTATGTTTCCTAATCTATATTTTATATTAAATAAATAAATAATAAGATAAAATATAAACAAATATAAAATTTAAGTCCATTTGTTTTCTTTTGATACCATATTTTAATTAATGATGTAAACGAAAATGCCAAGTCATGGAAACAAAATAGGAAAAATAAACTTTCTTTTCGGCTACACTAAGTATAAATATAAAATAAATGGTCTAACAATAGCCGAACGAGACCAATTCCGTCATTCTCTATTTAGTCTGAGGGCTAATAAAAATTCCCTATTTTGGATTTGCGATGCCAGTATTGCTACCGATCGATTTTGGTGTAATATTAATATCCTCCATCGATTCATAATTTGATCTACAAAATGAAATTGATGTCTAGAAACTTCATGTAAGTAAAAAAATATTTGTCTAATAAATGAATATTTGTAAGTAAGAATTGTGAATTTGAAATGTTGCAACAAGTTGTAAATTTGAAAAGAACACATAATTTAATTATTTTAGTAATATAATTTGTACGGGATAATCAGATGGAGAAGAAGATATCTGATTTATTAGAAGATTTGATTATTGAAATCAAACAAAGACTTTATGTGTAATCATCATTCATTTCAAGTGTGTTTCAAAATCTTAGTTTGCTCATTCTCAAAACCCAGATTTTATCCTAAGTCATTTTCAACGTGATAATTCTAAAATTCTTATTTCTAGACAAACACAAAATGAATTACAAAAATGTTTAGATTATGTGAAAAAATGAATACAACGAACGAGATTATCTTTTCCTGGTGTTATTGATATGCTGTAATTTATTTATATTTACCCCGTGTCATAATTTATTTATATGTGAAACTTTTTTCAATTTTAATATCTTTACTTTTATCATTAGTTTTGCTAAATGTTATTCTTTGAAGTTTATTTACTCTTATGATTAACTTGGTTTGTATGAGATTCTTTATTATCTCTGAGAGAGTAGTATCCTAGAGAGTAGTCCTAGATTATCATCTCACAATTCTTATCGATTTAAGGTGAAATACTTTTAACATATACAACTTATTGTGCATTTAAACCATTAAAAAGATGGAAGAAACTTATTTTAAAATATGATACAATAAAAAAATAAAACTAAAATATTATAAATTATAATTCAATGATAAATAAAACTAAAATAGCACCCACGTTGTATTTGAAATAAATTTTGTATGAACATAAATATGAGTCGTCTCAGGGCATCAATATGAGTTCTCATACTTCTATAAAAGAATGATGTTGATAAACTAATGTAATTGTTGATGGATTAGTTTTTGGCTTTAGAGAAAAAAATAGCCATTAAATGATATTTTTAGAGAAACGTATAATGTATAATATAAATAAAACTTTCTATTAAAAAATAAAGCTGAGACAAATTCAGTCATTAAAATGCTTGAAAAAATATTTTAGCCTTTAAGATGTTTTCTAATAGAAAATATAAGAAAATATCTCTAAATATATTTCATTCATTTCATCACGTTTTTTAAGTTCACGTACAAATTATCTTTTATCTTCGTTCCCTCTTCATCTTCCCATACTCTAAAAATCATAATCAAAATTTTTTATTATTCAAATTTACGATTGTTCGTAAATCCAACAAAAGCAAAATTGACCCAAAATATCAGATCAATCTTGTTCTGAAAAATAAAAAGAAAATAAAAGAAAATTAATTTTGAAGAACTCAATTTATTGATTTTATTAGTGAATCCAACAAAACAATTGTCTTCCCAGAGCAATCCACAATTTTTCATATATATGTTTGGTTCACTCATCTAACATTTCGTTATCTACATCTAAACATGCAAGAATGTATTATTAGACATTGAAATTTTGGTGGTGTTTCAAACTAATTCATACAGATTCAGAAAATCTATCCTGCCACGTTTTATTCATGAAATGAAAAAATAAATTCACCACTATGTTTTATTCATAAAATGAAAAGTTTGTCCTGCTAATGCTTTAATGAACTGAAAAATATGTCGTGCAAATTAAACTGATTTTTTTATCTAGCCACGTTTTTCATGAATTGAATTTTTTTGTCATACTACTTTTTATTCATGAATTGAAATCATATATCCTGCGTCGAGAAAATCTATCATGCTAATTGTTCATAAACTAAAAAAAAATCATTTTAAATTGTTCATAAAGGAGAAAATTTATACTGCCCAAATTGTTAATGTACTTCATTTCTTTTTAAAAACTAATGTGTATAATATTTTATTTTAAATATAGATTTTGTTAAAATGAAATTAACTTTTTACAAATATTTTATTGGTGGAACAAGTTATTTAAATGAAATAGTAACTTCACAAAAGCTTATAAAATATGACTTGCCTTATATGAAATCTAACATTTGTAACATATAAATCTCTTAAATTCTAACTTGATGTGAAATCAATTAATGTAGTTTTAAAAAATTAATGTGTATTAAGATAAAAAAAATGTCATCTTTGACAATGAAACAAAATATACAAAATGTTTTACACATTTAAAAAAAAACTTTTCTCTCTTAAACAATAACATTATCAAAATAAAAAAAATCAAAACACAATATTGAGATCGAATAATGGATAAAACATGATATTATAGATATTAAAACACTAGAAAAAAGGTTCGTCAAGTTCTTAAATAGATTTTTTAAATCCTAGTTTATGCAAACCAGGTTTCAAAATTAATTTATGAAATAAAAGTTTTTACGAACAAAGTTTCTGATAATACATGAAATCGAGTAATAAAAAATCTCAAAAACATAAATATGAAAATAACGAATAAAACATATAAATTATTCACTAAAATAGTAAAAATTAATATTCTTGGAATAAAAAAATAATAACACCTTATTGGATATTATTACTTTAATTCAACACTTTATTGATAAAACAATCAACTTTCCTCATGTTTGGTCATTTAAAAACGATAAAATATCTTTTTTTTAATAACCCTTAAAAGATATATACTATTAAATCAATAACTAAAATTATTAGTAAAAAACATAATACTTAATTAAATGTTTATTTTTTAAATATCAGGCTATATCTCACACTATTTTTGTTATATCTCTCACTTGAAAATTTAAAAATTTGTTGATCACTTAAAAAATTATCCATTCTTTTCAAAATGAAATTTAAAAATATTACGATCTAGAACACCGTCTTTCTCTTTCCATATTTTTTTCTTTCTCTTTTTTTCTTTTTCCATCATTTCATCCAAGTTTGTAAGCTTTTGGTTGTTTTTGGATGGTTACCTCCCAAAAGTTCTTGATAGAAAATTGTAGACTTAGGATAAATAACCACGACGCTTCACAAATTTCACACCAGCCTATGGTTTTTAGAGAATAACCATAAACATATTTGTTTTATAAATAATAAATAAAGTTTTTCTGACCATGAAGTTCCTCACCAAGCCCGTGAGATTAATTTTTTTTCAAGATTTATCAAAGAAAGAAAGTGTTCGATGATTAAAAAACAGTATTTTAACTAGAGAAATAAAATTTAATATGGTTCATAAAATATTATATTTCTTTCTCTAACTCTCGAAAGAGACCCTAATTCAGTTCATAAAATTTACATATACCAAAATAAGAAAAACAACAAATTAGAACAAAAACAAAATATATAAATCGGTAAAAAGAGAAAAGATATTAAGAGAGACAACTAAGTTTTATAAATACATAAAAATTTGATGAATTTAATGGTTTTTACAAAATATATTTCATTATTAAAAAATCTATGTCATTTTATTAGTATTACATAATTAAACTATGAATAGGGAGTCTCAATTTAACTCAAAATATATATTAAATGATTGAATATTAGTATTCTAGAAATTAGGAAATAGTAATTATACAATAAATATAATATAATATAATATTTATTACTACAATATTGATGGATGATAACCACATGTAAATTATAATTGGATTGTTTTGGAAGTTTTCTAAAGAAAGATAATTAATGTATTATGAATTTTAAAATTTTATGGTAAGAGTAATTTATTTATGTCCTTGTTAAGAATGAATAAAAATATCCAAAAATAGTGAGAGATCCAACAAAAACAACATAAGTTCTAACAGTGAGAGAGCCATCGAAATAGGTACGAGATATAGCATAACCCTTTGATCTTATCAAATTTACTATCAATTTAAAACTTCATAAATATAGAAGTCACGTAAAGAATGAACAAAACTTTTTGTGACAAGGCATGAAGCATGCTCTCGCACTCCGGTGCGGGAAATAATTTTTAGGCTGAAGCTATGAATACATCGTGTTACTTGGTGAATCGATCTCCATCAATGAATATTGATTGTAAAACTCGTCTTGAGATTTGGTATGGATAGTCAGTTGATTACGAACAATCGACACTGTTTGGTTGTCCTGCGTACGCTCATGTGAGAGATGGTAAACTTCAACCGAGAGTAAAGAGGTGCATATTTCTAGGATATACTATTGGACCGAAGGGTTATAGGTTATGGTGTACCTCTCTAAAGTATTTAAGTTTTCTCATCAGTAGGGACGTAATTTTTAACGAGTTTGGTTCGGTAGACAGTTGGACGGAAGTAAGAGAAATGGTCGAATCATGATCGATTGTGAGTAAACCGTATTCAAGTTTTCTCATTAGTAGGGACGTAATTTTTAACGAGTATGGTTCGGTAGACAGTTGGATGGAAGTAAGAGAAATGGTCGAATCATGATCGATTGTGAGTAAACAGTTGGAGCTTGAACTATATAATCAGTTCATAGTAGGTTCAATAATTCAAATGGTTTTGAGGTAGATCCAAATTCAGGAGGTAAAACGTCAACATCAGATAATAGTGACGATAATGCGCCCAAACATGGATAACAAACTTATAACATAGCATCAACCAAAATAAAACAGATTGGACCACAAAAATGCATGTGAATCTAGTTACATATGCTCTGTCAGTTACGGAAAAAGTTAAGATGCACGAATTAAGCTTGATGAGTCCGGATTCTGTTACCTCTACGGACAGGGACAGTTCGGACAAAGACCACCTAACCGGACAGGGCAGTTCGAACACCTCATCCATGGGACTGTTCAAACAAGAACTAAAGTACTTAAAAAACCTAAACACTTCTTGACTAAGCTGCATGCTCTCCTACTAAGAGCTCATGGGTCCTTGAACTTGACCCGGGTCCATTAAACATGACCCGAAAGCCCATAAGGCCCAGATGTAAGGGTATAAATACCCAACCACCAACATTAAATGAGGGTAAGGAAAATTAAATACAAACAGGCTGCTTAATTCTCCCTCTACTCACTACTCAAACATTAAATACTTACAAACTTCCACAAAACTCCAAACAAAAATTACAAACTTACCCTCAGACGAAAATAAACCTCACCAAATTGGCGACCACAGTGGGAGCACGATGGTGCCTGAATCAAGCATTCGAAACCAACAGGAAAAATCAGTCCGAATGAATCCGGACGCCCCAGAAGTACCACCAGCCTTACTTGAAGTGGTGGGTGAAAATGATGAATATACCATCGAGGAGCATGATAGATTAAAGGGCGAGATAGAAGCTCTGAGGGCAGAGAAGGCTAAGATGGGCATGAAAGAGAAGTCAAAAGCATCAGTCGCTCATCATACCGACAACCCTAGAGAGCATGAGCCTTTGAAGACTCATGTGAGTACAAAGAAGACTCACGCTAGCTCCAAAAAGTCTCACCGGTCTAAACCAGTGGGGAGTTCTGACTCAGATTCAGAGTCTTCTGGTAGCTCCTCGGACCAGGATGGAGTTGAAGAGTCCTTGTCCTCCAGCAGTGATGAGGGCCGATCCAAAAAGAAGCAAAAGTTGATTAAAAAATATTCAAGAAAAAGGGATAGACATGGGAAATTGAAGAAGAATATAGGCAAAGGATCATCTCACAGCCGGAGGCATGTAGACCGGATTCTGATGGATCCTTTTGCCTTCCACGACGAACCGGGTATCTTTGCAACTCCCAATGAGGATACTGTATTCAGTCGTGGCCGGAGTTGGAGACAATCTACATTGTCTTCCAAGATTCTGTCCGGTTACCTTCCTAAGAGGTTCGATAGCACCAAAATGGAGAAATACGATGGCAGTACTGATCCGGACAACCACTTGGAGCAATTTAAAAACTTCATGATGAATTTTGATGATGACGACAAGTTACTCTGTAGATCATTCTCCCAATCCTTTACGGGGAGTGCTCTAAGGTGGTATAACAGCCTACCTCAAGGTTGCATCAAGAATTTTGATACCTTTTGGGTGGCCTTTCGAAGGCAGTTTGTTGGGAGTAAAGAGTTGAAGGGTAATGGGGACACAATAATCCATTGTGCCCAAGAACCAAACGAATCATTGAAAGAATACATAAGTTGTTTTGTAAACACCAAAAATGGGTTGGCTGATTGCTTCGAGCAAGTAGCAATAGCATCCTTGAGACAAGGCTTAAACCCTGGAAATTTGGCTCATTCGGTGACCAGAAAGAAAACGATGACTTGGGGAGGTTTGCTGAATCAAGCCGGAAAGCAAATCAATGTTGATGAAACAAAGAAAACTAGGGTGCACAGGCAGGTGAGGTCTGCCCCGGTTGCACCAAACCCTAACCAAAATCAGTCCGGGAACAAGGCAAGGGAGACCGGACATGGGCATAACAGGGCTAAAGCTCAATCTCAGCTAGCTGCACTTGCCCAGAGTCAACAATCTAGAAATAAGAGAGGGCCTTGGGTTCAGCCGGAGTGGTTTGCAGAATTAAAAGAAAGTATGGCCACCATTTATGATAAAACAAAGGAAGAAGTGCACTATAGAAGATCGGCCGCACTGCAATCTCCTAGGGAACATCGTAACAACTCTTTCTGCCAGTACCATAATGATACTGGCCATACCACTGACGATTGTATAACTTGAAACAAGAAGTTCAGAATTTGATTGAAAGAGGAAAACTTGGGAATATGTCAAAAGAAGATGAGGAAATAGGCCTGATAATGCTCATCGAGTTGGTCCAAGCAATGCTGCTCCGGATGGAGCTATGGTTATAATCGAAAGATTTGATGTAGAATCAGAATACTTGGATCCTGATCCAACTCGAAATATAGTGGGTGCCATTGAGGAATGTTGTAAAACGGTCTCCGGGCTTATTAAGTTTTTTGAGTCACTTACAATTTTCGGAGGGGATACTATGACAGCTCCTACTGCTTCTTCGAGGAAGAGGCACGTTTGTACTTTAGCCACCCAGCTAGAAGGAGGCATGACCTCCTATCAATCACAAATTCTATTTCCCTTCGTTGTTTTCGATGAGGATGACTTAAGGGATATAGCTGGCCCTCATGAAGATGTTGTTGTCATAGGAACATCCATTGGGGGCAATGACATAAGACGAATCTTGGTGAATACTGGAAGCTCAACCAATATCCTCTTCTTAACCACTTACAAAAATATGAAAAATCCAGCCGTAATTCAGTGTTCGGACAGATCAATTGCGAGTTTCACTGGGAGCTTAGCAGATGTGATCGGGGAGTTCGAAGAGGAAGTTTTGTTGGGCAATGGCCCTTTCAAGAAGATGGTCAGCATACTTTTTATTGTGGTGGATTGTCCCACTTGTTATAATGCTATTTTAGGGAGGTCTTGGCTCTCTAGGATGCATGCAGTGGCCTCGACAGTCCACCAATGTTTGAAATACGCTGTTCAAGGACAAGTGGGAGTTGTCTGAAGCAGCCAAAAGGTTGCAAGAGAGTGTTATGCTACAGCACTGGCTCCACAGACGTTGGGGGCAGTTCGTATCAACGAAGAATAGCAGTTTGAGGGGCTTTCGGGGGGTGAGGGTGAAATTGATGACCCCAGAGAGACCCCTGGAGTATTGATACCGGTTGAAGAAGTTGAAACAAATTTTTTAGAAGAAGGAAAAAGTGCTAAGATAGGGTCCAAAATGCCATCCGAACTGAAGAATAGAATGTTGAAGTTTCTAAAAGACCATCAGCATGTTTTTGCTTGGTGCAATGCTGATGTAACTGGGGTTCCAGCAGATATTATTTCACATCACCTATCCATTTGGAGAGACATAGCACATGTGGTACAAAAGAGAAGGGCTTTTTCCAAGGAAAAGGCTGATGTTATTGTTCAAGAAGTTGACAGGCTCACAAAAATGGGGCATATAAAGGAGTCTCAATATCCTTTGTGGACTGCCAATCCAGTCCTGGTGAAAAATAAAAATGGCAAGTGGCGTATGTGCATTGACTTCACGGATCTCAATAGGGCTTGCCCAAAATATTTATATCCAGTCCCCCGGATTGATCAGCTAGTAGATTCCACCTCTGGAAATAAGCTACTATCCTTCATGGATGCTTTCTCCAGGTACAATCAGATTCAAGTAGATCTGAAGGATCAGGAGCGTACCACGTTTTTCACTGACAGGGGTCTTCATTGCTACAAGGTAATGCCATTTGGATTGAAAAATGTTGGGGCTACTTATCAGAGATTGGTGAATAAAGCCTTTGCTGATCAAATTGGAAGAAATATGGAAGTATACATTGATGACATGATGGTGAAAAGTGTGGATGAACAACTACACTTGGCAGACCTCCAAGAAACTTTTGCTAATTTAGTAAAAGTGAATTTAAAGTTAAATCCAAAAAAATGTGTGTTCGGAGTGCAGTCCGGGAAATTCCTAGGTTATATAATAAGTGAGCAAGGGATACAGCCCGATCCGGACCAACTTAATGCTTTGTTCCAAATCGAGCCTCCGCGGAATGTTAAAGAAGTACAATGGTTGACTGAGAGGTTGGCTGCTTTAAATCGATTCATCTCAAGGTCTTCGGACAGATGTGCTCCGTTTTTTCAAACTTTGAAGGGTACGAAGGAATTTGACTGGACTTTACAGTGTGATGAGGCCTTCAATGAGATTAAGAAACATTTGTCCTCCCCCAAGACTTTGTTTAAACCTATTGATGGAGAAACACTCTTCGTATACTTGGAAGTTTCAAGTTGTGCCATCAGTGCTGTATTGGTAAGAGAGGTGGATAACTACCCCCATCCAGTATACTACATCAGCAAGAGCTTGATAGATGCAGAAAAACGTTATTTGAAACTCGAAAAATTAGTGTTAGCCTTGGTAATTGCTGCAAGGAAAATGAGGCCTTATTTTCAGGCTCATCCTATTATCGTCCAAACATCATTTCCCTTGAAAAATGTTCTCCAAAAGGCAGACATTTCAAGTAGAATGACTAAGTGGTCAGTGGAATTGGGGGACTTCGATATTGATTTTGCTCCTCGAACAGCAATCAAAGCCCAAGCTGTGGCTGATTTTTTAGTTGAATTTCACTCTGATAGGGATACGGAGTAGACCGCTGAGATGAAAGACAAAAAGGTTTGGGTCGTCCGGACAGATGGTGGATCTAGTACTATGGGATGTTGTGCCGGGGTGTGCTTGACTTCTCCATATGGTGACAAAATGTACCAGGCTATATGTTTTGCTTTTAGGGCTTCCAACAATGAGTCCGAATACGAAGCAGCTATAGCTGGTTTAAAGTTAGCTTATATTTGTGGGGCCAAAAGGGTCAAGCTGATGAGTGATTCCCAGCTTCTTATCCACCATGCGCAAGGTCAATCTGAGGCAAAAAAGGAGCAACTAGTGAAATACTTACTTCTTCTTAAAAATGAGGCTCTTAAGTTCAAAAGTGTTGTTTATGAGCATATACCCCGGGCAGAGAATGAACTAGCAGATTCATTGGCAACCATAGCATACACTGAGTCATATCCTTGGATCCATGTACTGGAGAGCCCTTCCATTCAACTTAATGTGGGTAAAGAGGAAGAAATTTTCGAAGTACAGATGAAACAACCTCAAGATTGGAGATTTCCTCTCCTGCAGTACCTCTCCGATGGCATCTTGCCTCCGGATAAATCACTAGCGAGAAAAATGAAGCACAAGGCTCGTGTTTTTATCATACTAAGAGACGTTCTGTATAAAAAGTCTTACAGTAAACCTCTTTTGCGATGTTTGGGAGATGATGAGTCTCAAATAGTCCTCTCCGAATTGCATGATGGTGAGGGGTCAGCTCAATGTGGATTCAGGGCTCTAACAAGGAGAGTTTTACTGGCTGGCTATTATTGGCCCTCTATAATACAGGATGCCAAGGATCTGGTGAGAAGGTGTGATCCGTGCCAAAGATATAGCAATGAAATTCATGTCCCAGCCATCCCTTTAGAGTCAATTTCTAAGCCTATACCTTTTGCTCGATGGGGTTGGATTTGGTGGGACCTCTTTCTATGGCGTCCAGAGGAGAAATATAATTGTTGCTATAGATTACTTTTCGAAGTGGGTTGAAGCAGCCCCTCTGGCAGGAACAACATCAAAAGCTGTCATAAAATTCATTTTATCCAACATCTGTTGCAGATTTGGTGTTCCACAAAAGATAACGACAGATAATGGGCCACAGTTCGACAACAAGGAAATGGAGAGTTTTTGTGCCTCAAGGGGTATACAACATTGCTTCTCTTCACCTTTCCACCCACAAGTAAATGGTCAGGTTGAAGTGGCTAACAGAACTATACTGTCCGATTTAAAGAAGAATTTGGAAGAGGCTGCTGGGAAGTGGCCTAGCTATTTACAAGAGGTTTTGTGGGCCTACCGGACTACACCTGGGGCTGCAACACAAGAGTCACCTTTTGCCTTGGTATATGGGATGGATGCAATAGCCCCCATAGAAGCAACTCTCCCTTCATTTCGGGTTCATAACTTCTCCGAACACACTAACGAAGTGGCAATCAGAGGTCAGCTTGACCTAATAGAGGAAAGACGAGTTAAGGCTCACCTTAAAGCTGCACACTATCAAGGTTTGATGAGAAGCAGGTTTGCTTCTAGAGTTAAAAGAAGAAATTTCCAGCCGGAGGACAAGGTATTGAGGAAAGTCTTCTTACACACTAAAGAGAAGCTCCTCGGCAAACTGGCCCCAACTTGGGAAGGACCTTATATGGTCATTGAAAGGCTTAAACCTGGAACATATTGGCTAGAAGACAAAGATGGAAGGGTTTTAAATCACCCTTGGAATATTGAGCATCTCCGAATGTATTTGGAATAGAAGCTATGTAAATATTTACTTGTTTAAAAATCCATGTAAATATTTGGGGGCATACTCTTTCCTACCCTTGTGGCACGGGGAGGTTTTAATGAGGTGTCCGAGCTTTTAATAAAATTTGATGCCTTCTTAAATTGTTTTGAAGTGTTCTTATTTTGTTTTTTGTCATACCATCCGGATTGAATTAAGGGAATGATGACTACTTAAACATTTGTCATCGGAGAATTTAAACACTCTCACTTTAGAATGCTTATGGAATAACTAAGGGCTATTTAAACACTAACCACCAAAGTTGACACAAACTATGGAAGAATGCAAGAGTTGTGAAAAACAAAGATATTCATTAAAATAACCTAAGTGTCTTGGCCTTCCAAGGACTTTTCAATTGTCAAACAAAACAAAAGATCTATCCGGTCAAATGCCGGACACAATAACAAAAATGTCTTGGCCTTCCAAGGACTTTAGTTCGGGTAACATGAAAAGTGAAAAGATAATTCATAATTTAAGACTGAGCCTTTGAAGATGGCTCAGCCTCATTTGTCTTCTTCTTCTTCTTCTTCTTCTTGGGATCGTCTTTCTCTTCGTGAGGGCCCTCCCCGGTGTTTTCTTCTTCGTCAGAGGAGGAAGCACTGGAATAATCATGCAAGTCTCCATCAGCCATGGTGTGGAAGGGAAGGTCTTCGTACTCTACATGAAGCCACAAATCTCCCAGGTTCCTCTTCGGGAACTTCTCATGAAAGAGCAGGACCATGTCCGACTTCACCTTGGCATACATTTGCTCTTGAGTATCTATTACGTTGTTGGCATAAGCATCGATCTTGGCCTGAATTTTGGCCTCCTGCTCCTTTAGCAGATCAGCTTTCTCCTCTGCAGCCTTGGACACTGTGTTCTCAAGCGCAATCTTGTCATTTGTCAAGTTGTGGATGACTTGATCCTTGGCCTTTGCCTCCTCTTTTGAAGAGGTGAGATCTTTCTCTAATCGGGACAACTTCTCCCGGAGCTCCGTGATAGTGTCTTCTAGAGTGGCAACCTTTGTGGTCCACCCCTCTTGGCTCTTCTTCAGCTCCTCGTTTTCTCCCTTTAGAATGTCAGCATGTTGAGTGGCAGTAAGAAGATCATCGAACAATCTCTCTTTGTCAGATTTGAGATCTTTGATAGTATCTGCCTGACTTCGAACTTGTTTCTCCAACATAAGCACTAGCTGAACACTACTTAATATGGAGTGAGCTATAATATCCCTTTCACTTGAAACAGTAAAAGTCTTACCATTAAAAGTGACGGTGTTCAAAGTACTCGGAGGAAGGTAAGGCCCAGCAAAATCGTCTCTGGGAAGGTTGGCAAAGTAGTCACCAAGTCCATCAAGCCCGGTGATGTCAACCCCATCAATGCTAAGGTCTCCTCCTCCAACCTCGTCGGTTTGAAAATCACCAGGGGTCTCCTCTGCTTGTGTTGGATCAGTAGGATCTACAGGGAGGAGAGGCTCCGGAGGCCGGAGAGAAAGTTCATCACTCATAGAGGTCTTTTTCTTCTTAGCCTCCCTGTCCTTGCTTTCTGCTCCCCGTTTTCGGTCTCTCTTGGGAGCCCTTGGGGGTTTTGGGGATCGAACCTCTTCCCTAACACTCTCCTGCTCTACCACTTCTAAGAGAGCAGCATCGATCTGGCTTGGGGCTGGCCCCTCTGGATTTGTTGGAACAGCCTTCTCCACCTCAGCAGGGTTAGCTTCACCTACAACCTTCTTGCCTATCTTTTTCTAGCCTTTCATTTTACCCGGGGCCTTGGCCCGGCCTGTCAAGTAAAGTGACCCATCCGGTCCGTGTATTCTCTTGAGGACTACATCCGGAGGGGGTGGAGTGGTAAGTTCTTCCCAGGTCAAGTCCCTCCGGCCAGTAGTGTTCCAGAGGCGAGACCTTGCAAAGTTGCCTCCTGTGAAAGCATCGTGAAACCGGTTCCCCCACTTTTCAGCAGCCCAAGTGTTGATCTTGGTACAAGTGGTATGCCCGGACTTTAGGTAGTTATTGAAGTCTTTGGGCAGTTCTGCTAAGAAAAAAGACAAGACCAGTCAGTTTAAGCAAATTCGATAAAAGAAGAAATAAGAATATAAAGTAGGAGCCTTACGATCACTCCTCCATCTGCTGGTGAGGAGACTTGGATTGACTCCGGCTTTGATTTTCCTCTCGTTCTCCCAAGCACCACTTACAAATAAGAATTGAGTCCTCCAATTTCTCTCCGACTCAAGCAGATCATCCACTACTTTATAATTATCACCCATGTTGAAGTGATAGAAGGGAATGTGGTGGTTTCTGCAGAGACTGGCCACAGCTACAAACTCCTCCATTGGTAGAGGAATCCCGGAGAGCCTGGAGGCCATAATGCAGGCCATAAGAGTGTACCAGGCGTTGGGGCTCAATTGACTAGGGCAGAGCCTGATGAGGTGAAAGTACCTAACTATCTCCGGATCTAAAGGAAACCTTAGACCCCAGTTAAAAATCTCAGTGAAGATGACTATTTCACTGAGTTTGCAGTCCATTGGGGTCTCGGGGTCTATGGGGATTCTAATTTTTACGTTCTCCGGAATCCCCCACTTCTTACGCATCCGGCCCAACTCAGCTATATGGATGAAAGCCTAATTGATCTTTTGCAAGGCAAGAAGATATTTAACATGGACCTTGTGGAAACAAGGTCCCACTTTTCCTTCAAGACACTCCGGCAGATCCGGATGCCTTAAGCATAGCTTCTCCTTGCCTTTATCCTTCTGAGCAGCAACAGCACCACTGGTCTGTCCGGAAGGTTCGGACTCGAATGGAGCCTCTTCGATAGAGTCCTCCATTATTCCCTCCATTATTGAGGAAGGGTTTTCAGTTGTATTGATGAATGGGGAGTTTGGAGTTGGTTCAGTCTGACCACCGGACTGATGAGCTTTAGTGCTCTCCTGCAGTCTAGCCTCCGGCTGGGGATCTGATGTAGAAGTTTCTCTTCGGGGGCTTGAGCCAGTGGCCTCCGGACCGGACAGCCTGTCCCTGAGTGCTTTTATGGGTGCTTCTGACCCTGTACTACTATCCTTGGCACCTGATTTCGAAGGGGTTCCCTTGGAAGCCTACCCTTTGACCAACCGGCCTTTTCTTCGATCAACCAATTTGTTGGGAGAAGTATCAGCATCTGACCCCATGGCTAAGAACGGGGAAGGTTTTTTTTAAAACTAGTAACTGTTAAACCTGGTTCAACAGTGGGTTCTGACTCTTGAACCGAAGAACCTGAGATGATAGGAGAAAGACTGGTTTGAAACAATCTCTTCGGTTTGACACCCTTTATGGAGAAAGAACCCTGGTCAGACTCTGTAGTTGAGATTGCTGGTTTGTCGATGGGGGAAGTGGGTAATCTTACTGCGATGCGCCTTTCCCTTTCTACTTTTTGTGCTTTTTCTAGTTCAGATAGATTGAGCCACCCACCTTTGATTAAATCGTTCCTAGCCGTGAACATAAACAACCTAAGTAAAGAACTTGTGTTTGAGAGAGAAAGCTTTGAAAATTAGCAAAGTCAGAATGAAAGTGATAGTAAAACAGTGGAAAAGTATCTTAATTTATAGTAAACCTCAAAAAGAAGTCTTGATTCCTAGGAGAATTCGAAAGGATTAGCAATGATTAAGAGATGGCGCTGATGTCACCTTCATTAATGAAGAGGTTGCTTTTCAGAGAAGGTGGGTTCGAAATTCAAGGTGAAAAAACGGCTAAAGCAACGGACCAAAGAGAGACACGTGTCCCATGAACTTTGGCAAAAAACCGTTTAGATTCAAGGAACTTTTTTCAGTCCGGATAAAACCATAACACAATTCGAAAGACCTGTCCGGATGAAGCTGCTACTGATAACGGACTATTTTTCAGGTTTTGACAAAGGTTTTTGAACAAACACCTAAAAAAGGGGCTACTAATGAGTCCAGATTCTGTTACCTCTACGGACAGGGAAAGTTCGGACAAAGACCACCTAACCGGACAGGGCAGTTCAAACACCTCATCTATGGGACTGTTCGAACAAGAACTAAAGTACTTAAAAAACCTAAACACTTCTTGACTAAGCTGCCTGCTCTCCTACTAAGAGCTCATGGGTCCTTGAACTTGACCCGGGTCCATTAAACATGACCCGAAAGCCCATAAGGCCCAGATGTAAGGGTATAAATACCCAACCACCAACATTAAATGAGGGTAAGGAAAATTAAATACAACCAGGCTGCTTAATTCTCCCTCCACTCACTACTCAAACATTAAATACTTATAAACTTACACAAAACTCCAAACAAAAATTACAAACTTACCCTCAGACGAAAATAAAACTCACCAAAGCTATAGCAAGTTCAGAAGCAGATCGGTTGATTGGTGCTATGGGGAAAAGATTGAATCTTTTTCTAAGGATGAGACATAAAAGCTTCTTAACTTTCCTATAGGACAGAAGGTAGTATGCAGCAAATGGGTGTTCAAGAAAAAAGAAGGTAATCTAGGGGTTGAGGCACATCGATTCAAGGCAAGGCTATTCGTTAATGGCTTTACTCAATAGAAAGGAATCAACTTTAATGAAGTATTATTCCAGTGGTGAAAATAGTTCAAGTCGAGTTTTGTTAGCCATGGTAGTTTCGCAAGGTTTAGAACTTGAGCAATTGGATATGAAGACTCTTTTTCAACATGTTGAATTAGATGAGTGAATCTACATGAGACAACTATAAGGATTTATCGAACCTAATATAGAGGACAAGGTTAGTCTGCTAAAACAATCATTGTATGGTTTGAAACAGTTACCTAGGCAAATTTACAAACGGTTTGATACATTCATGGTATCAAAGGGTTTATGAGGAGTCCATATGACAATTATGTGTATCATCAAAAGATGTCAGATAATTCTTATGTTTACTTGTTCTTGTATGTGGATGATATGCTTATTGCTTCTTATAGTATGTCACACATTGTGCGGATAAAGAAGCAGTTTAGTGTCGAGTTTGAGATAGAAGATATGGGTAGAGCAACGAAGATTCTTGGTATGAAGACTATCAGAACAAAAATGTAGGATCATTACACTTGTCTCAACAAAGCTACATTGAGAAAGTGCTACACCGATTCAACATGTTTAATGCTGAGGCAATTAGCATCCCGTTTGCTATTCATTTCAAGTTGTCTGCGACAGGATCAACCAAAAACGATGCTGAGTCGGAACAAATATCGAAGGTTTCATATTCAAGTGCATTTGGTAGTATCATGTATATTGTGGTATGCACACGTCCATATATTTCACATGGGGTTAATGTAGTCAGTAGATACATGGGATGTACATTGAAAGAACACTGGCAAACAGTGAATTTGATACTTTGGTATCTTAAGAATACTACAAACCTTGTCTTAACTTTTAACAAGACCGATATTGATGGATCGCTAAATGATAATGCAGGATCAGTGGTTGGTTTTGTTGATTCTTATTTTGCAGGTGATATAGATACAAAAATATCTTTAACAAGATATGTGTTTACTTTAGTTGGGAGTGTGATCAGCTAGAAAGCACAGTTGCGAGCTACTGTAGCTTTGTCTACAACATAGGCATAATACATGGTGGTAACAAAAGCAGTTAAGGAGGCAATATGGTTGCAAGGTTTGGTGGCATATTTAGGCTTGTATATGACTACTACAAAAGTGTTTTGTGACAGTCAAAGCGCCATACACCTTACACGGAACCAAATGTACCACGGGCGTACAAAGCACATAGATATCAATTATCATTTTATTCGTGATATAATATCAAAGGGAATTTTTTATGTGTATAAAGTGTCTACACACAATAATCCAACATATATAATAAACAAGGTAGTCTCAGTTCAAAAGTTTATGAAGTGCCTAAAGTGGATTAGTATTTGCAGCATATAGAGAATGTCATATGGGCATTTGGTGAGTTAAAATAATAGAGTTTTTTGTCCATAGTGAAGAAATGATATTCTCCTCAAAAGGAAGATGTGTTGAGAATGAGGCAAACAATGTCTTGACAATCTACCGTGTCCGCTAGTAAAGTCTTGTGTCATTGGCAATGTACCTTTGTGTTAAAATATAACATGCCTTATACTTTATAATCTTGTGTATATGAGCCCATTACGAAATTATCTGGTAAGTTTATTTATTTTCTATAAATATATTACGAGGACTACACAAAAGGATATTTAAAAATCTGTAATATTTTCTATCATAATGAAACATTTTTCTAGCGGCGCTCGTGGACGTAGACATTTGTCGAACCATGCTAAAATCATGTGTTCTTTTCTTTCATATTTTTTATTTTTTTGTTCTTGAGCCCTTTGTGATACATTGTATAATGATTTAACAAATTGGTATCCGAGCTCCAGATTCAGACAAAACACACTGTGGGTGAAATTTTCGGAAGTCAAACATAATGAACCAAAATTCGTGCTCAAGGTGAATGATCTACTCTATACAACCTAGTTCTAAGTGCATGTGGCACTAATGAACATGTGGTGTGATCAATGGTAAGACCTACTCATAGTTCCTATGGAGTGACACTAAGGAACAAACATGGTGGTCTTGAGTAAGTACATAGATCTGGTATAAAGCTCTATTACTTAGGTGGCGAACCTTAGAGTAATCTCTTATAAGAGTGAGCGAATGTAAGTCAACTGAGAGAAGGCTAAAGTGGTAGTTTATTTGAGAGAAGGATTTTTTAGGGTGCGACCAAATTCTCACATTCTACATCGCTTAAACATAGGAATGATCAATGGTATATATGTAATAACATATCTCAACTAGAAAAGGGCCTTTGGAAGTGGACCAAAACCAAAACCAAAACCAGACGAGCCTAGAGCAAATAATTGTATACTAGTATGGAGATCGATTTGTTCTTACTTATATACGGAGGTGGAATATGTGGTACTCATATTCCTAACAATTTTTTTTATAGATTATAATAATTTAGACCTACATATATATTTCGGTATAACTAAGAATTAAGATGATTAGTTCTATTTATGCCACACTAAATTTATGCTTATTAATATTTTTGTGTTGTTTTTATGTTTATATTTTGATTTCTAAAAGTACAAACCTAATAGTGATATAAATATTTAAATTTAAACTTGTTTATTAAAGAGTAAAAGAAGAAAAGTTACATCAAAATAAGGTCGAATGAGATGAATACACTACTAATAAGATCATCAAGCTAAAAACGTAGCATTGTAACTCATTAAAATTGATTTTTGTTCAACTTTTTAAAATGCAATGGGTTACTCATGATATCATGAAGTGTTAGTTTGTAGAATTTTTGAAAAAATTAGATATTAATTTATTACAAAAGTAAATGTGGCAGATTAAAGTGAGATAAGTTGCAAACAAAAGGGACTAACAAAGTCTTTTAGCTGAAAACGTATGTGTATAATATATACGTTTTGGTTAGACGGTGGTTTAATTTGTAGAATTTTTATTCTATTAATATAGCTTTATCATTTAGTTTTATATTTTTTTGAATTTATAAATTAGTTTCATTCATAGTTTAAAAAAATTATTTTCCAAAATAACAAATTAAATCATCTTTAATTCAAATTACAACTATTGTATCTTTTGATTCCATTTTAAAAAATCCAATAAAATTCAAACCTTATTTTATCTCAAATTCAAATAAAACGAGATTTTTTTCTAAATCCGAATGAAGCCAAACAATCTACCATCAAAGTATAAAATACATTATTAACATGTTATAATCTTTGTTATCGTTTGAAGAACATATGGAAACCATATTTTGATATTATTTTATCGCCATCGTCTGAAGAACATATTGAAAACATATTCTGACAACGCTATACAACCATATTTTAAAAAACATGTGGAGTACATATTTTGACATCGCTTTACCATCATATGGAAAACATACTATGATGTTACTTTATAACTATCGTTCGGAAAACATGTGGAAAATATATTTTGATGTCGCTTTACAACCATCTTTCGAAGAACACAAGGAAACATATTTTGACGTCGCTTCATAACCATCGTCTGAAGAACATAAGGAAAACATATTTTGGCGTCGCTTTACAAACATCATCCGAAGAGCATATGGGAAACATATTTTGACATCGATTTACAACTATCATCTGAAGAACATATAGAAAACATATTTTGATATTGTTTTACAACCATCATTTCAAGAACATATGGAAAACATATTTTAATGTCCTTTTACTTTAGAAATATTAGAAATCGTCGCTTTGGATTTCATAAGAAATATTAGAAACATTAGAAATTGTCGCTTTGAAGATCATTAGAAATATTAGAAACCATCGCTTTAGAAATCATTAGAATGATTGCAAACCGTCGCTTTGGAGATCATTAGAAACATTAGAAACTTAGTGTGACCTCTTAATCTTTTCTAATAGACGTGACTTCTAATCATATTCGCTCAAATAGACGAATTAATATTCAGGATTATTTATAGTCATGCTCGCAACTTAAGGTCTTTACAGCCCTAGCGTGGTCTCTTACACTTTTTAGTTGAGTTTGGCTTATAATCATATTCGCTTTAATTGGACGTGTAACCTCTTACATTTTTCAACTGAGCTTGGTTTATAGCCATATTTTCTTATTAGTTTTAATTTAATTATAATATTTTAAGCCATGCAACTTTTTTTATTTCTTGTAATTGTCTTAAATAAATATTAGAAACCATATCATTGGAAACCTTAGATACCGTCGCTTTGATAATTATTAAAAACATTAGAGACCATCGCTTTTGAGATTATTGGAAACTTTATTATTAGAAACCTTAGAGACCTTCGTTTTAGAATTCATTATAAATATTTGAGACCGTCACGTTAGAGATTATTAGAAACATTAGAACTCGACATCTGGAAAATCATTAGAAACATAAGAGACCATCATTTTCGAGATTATTACAAACATTAATGACCATATCATTATGAACATTAAAAATTACCGTCTATACAAAAATTAAGCCCATAATCGTTATCTAACCCACATGCTCTCTAGTCTTTGAATTAAATTCAAAGTATTTATGTAAGAAATAATAACTAATGATGGTGGTCTAGAACTCACTAGACCAATGGTTTAAAAATTATCATTTTTGGGTTCATTGCACGACCTTTTTTTTGTTGATGCAAATTTTCAATTCAAACCACGTATAAAATAATCTAAAATCCTTAAATGTACGCCAAGATAATGATAAATTCTTCTTAAATCTATGCCAAGCTAATAATAAAGTATTCTTAAATGTATGTACGATGTTGGATTATACTTAAATGTATGAATTTTAACTAATATGGTGTGACAACTGAGTTTCGTTATAAGAAATAACTTGCGTTTGAATATTTATTAATGAAGATGTAAAATAAAATATCATAAGTGAGTGTCATTGTTAATTTATCAATTAACCTTCGTCACTTGATTTTAATGTTGAAATTTTAACGATGAAAGTAGTTATTATCATTGTTTACGACATTTTTTTATAAATATTGTTGATGAAGCTATAAAATATTTGGTTGAGGACGTTGCTTTTAAATTTTGGGTCTTTATTTATGCCATCGTATTCAACTTTGAATGCTTTAACTCACACTGAAATCTTGATGGCGCGGTGTTTAAAACATTAATCTCATATTAGTGTGTTCAAATCGTTGTAAACACACACAAAAAATTGATGTTGGCAATCTCAAGCCAACATCAAGATATGATTCGACGAAAGCAACATATCCTTTAACCAATAAAAAAACGTCAGACAAATCATAGCTAGTCTTTCCTTGTTACTCGCACAAGGACTATGACACTGCTGATAAAGGTGTAAATATTCTATTCACTTAGATTTACCCATAAACAATTCAAGTACTTGAAGTCCAAAAGATTTAATAAAAGATATGTAAGATAAAGTATCTAACTAGTTAATGAAAAATAAGACTAAATCTTGTTCGCTCATTTATTTTACGTCTCCAAAAGTTTCATATATTTTCATGATATGTGTAAATTTAGATCTTGAAAACTAGAAAGAGAAAATACTATTTTAGAGAAAGAAAGTAAAAGTAACAAAGTAATCTCAGCTTATGAAAATATCGACATTTGTATTAATAGCCTCAACCATTATTTATAGGCGTTCAGACTTAGTGTAACATAATTAATTTAATAAATGGGTTAATTGCATTTTAGCCCCCTATTTTTACAAACAGTCTAAAACCTTTCCTACAACTTTACAATCGATCATATAAGACTTTAATTAAATACATTTAAACCCTCAACATTCTATATCCTTATCACTAGCCCTTATAGTTCTTATGAAAGAAGAAGAATAAGAACTATTTATCACTTCAGAAATCATAGTAAGCAAAAAGTATCCTTTGCCAAGTTTAATCTGCTTTGAACGTAAATCACTTCAAAATTATTTAACTTCATATTCATCATCCTCGAATAAATTTGTACGTGCGATCACTTCAAAATTAGCTTAAGACTTTATTAACACTTCGAACATTTGTATATAGAAACATGAGCTGATCTTTTTTTAATGGTCATAAAATTTTGGTATGATATAGTACGTGTGCGATGAATTAATATTCATTAGATACTAAACCTACCAGTAGGTCTGACAGTTAACAGACGTCACACTACACTTTTTACACACAACTGTTTGGTCTCCACGTCTTCACCTTCTCTGAAACCATCTCTCCTAACTCTTCTATAAATAGCCCTTCATTTATTTACTTTACCTCACACGTACTTCCTAGAGAGAGAAAAATCATCTTCACCTGAGAAAGTCCTTAACTACCCTTCCATGAGTAATCAACTTCTTGGCTACCATCACCGGAAAACTCATACTTTCCAGCACCAATCTTCAAATTGGTATGTGAAAAAACGTTCAAAAACCAAAGAAAGCAGAAAACTAATTTCCCTAGATACTGAGAAACCAGTTTTTGGTGCTTACGTTTATTTTTGCATTAGCGGAAAGGTTTGAAGAGTACAGAGCTGCAAAAACCATATGTTACGGTAATTTCGATCCAAATCGAAGCTTCCGTGCACTTTCAAGCTTATAAACTCTATAATTTCAATACCCAACAGTTCGAAATTCTTCTCTAGCATCTTTGTCCGCTCTTCCTCGAACTTTACGCAAGGTAACTCCAAGCTTATCTACTCAAATAAGTCTAGAAGATGTATATCACATACCAATTCTAGTCCTCCTCAAACATTACAATATATAATGCCTCGACTTAATCCAGAAGCTCATTTTCCTTGAAAGTTTCTTACTAAAAAGAAGAATTACATAGATATGGGAGACTTTGAAACTCACATTTCATCACAAAACAACACCAATAACCTTTAACCATCATCTCCTCCCCTTAGGGATATCGCTGAAGCTATCAGAGAGGCTCAACAAAATCCCTCGCATACTAAAGAAGCAAAACCTGCCTCAAACCCTAGTCCCCCTCGATTAATAGATGAAATGTCTAACGAAGAGACTGATTCAGAAGTAACATAATCAAATGTCGAGGCCAAAGAAAAGGATGTTTCATATGACACAGAAGATAAAGCCTTGAAACCAGGACCAATAGAGAGAAGAAAAGAAAACTCATGTTGAAATTCTCGAGGATGTTGTTGCCTTAATCAGTGTAAACTCAAAAATACTCCTCCTCGAATCATCATGCTGCTAAAAAATTGTGTCATATATTTACTATAAGAAAGCTCATGTTGATCTTTTGAAGAAATAATGGAGAATGACAGACAACATCACTCTTCGAATTCTAAAAAAAAGGAGACTCCACTAGATTGTGGAGCAAATGAGTTGGTGGTCTATCCTGAGATCATCAACTGGGGTATTCGATTCCCATTAAATCCGACGATATTGGAGTACTTCCAAATTTTAAACCTCCGCCTTACACAAACAACACCGAATCTGTGGTTTAGACTCCTCTCAGTGATTATGGCTTCGGGACTAACCTTAAATCCTCTTTCTATCAAAGATTTCCTTGCCACGATTGGTCTTTCGAAGAGACCAATAGTACCCTTTTACTACTTAACATTGGTGGATGAATTTAATGTTTCGAAGATCTTCTCGAAGCTGACAAATTTTGGAAGAATTTTTTTATCTTTATATCACGATCTTGGGAGAATGGTAAAGAAATATATGAGGAGAACCCTTCCAATCTTAATCTTGTTTGGAGAATCAATCGGTAAGTTTTTTTCATTTTTATCTCTTTTTATCCTTTATAACTGAAATATGCTTTCCCACATATATCGTCATTGCTCTTAGAAATTTTGAGGAGGTACAAAAATTGACAAAATGATGCGAAATATGTCTTTGCTTAACTATACATATAGGCAGAAAATTAATGGGGCAATGGATTTCATTCAGCTTTTCAACCCATCAATTTTATTAAAAATCATCGGTGGAGGATTTCCTTGGGTTCAAACGTCCCCAATAATTTAATGGAGCAACCAAACCCAAACCTTGTTGTGGAAATATTGCTTACACCTAACAACAAAGTTATATTGCCCGTGCGCAGTAGATCTGACAACCACTTGCCTTCGAAAAAGAAAGGTAATAGAAAAAACTAGCTAGTACATATGGTGCTAGCCTTTCCACTAAATCGAAGCCATAAAAGAAAACAAAGAACCATAATAAAAAGGAAAGCATATAAAATTAGCCTTCCAACAATCAAGGAGGGAATGATTTTTACCCCAAAGAAAAAGAAAGCTGCAAAAACTTCATCATCAAGAGGAATTGAAAAGATCACTAAATCAATTTCTTTAGATATTCCTCCAACTGAAGCTGGGGAAAATAAAATAAACAATATTCGAGGAGGAGTTGAAGTTAAAGATAATCAAAGAGAAACAACGACAGAATATTACTAAGGAGATGACCAATTTGTTACTGATGAACCTGCTAGTGAAGAAGAGCTTCAAACTCTCTACAAATATATGGATCCAAAGGTTCAAGAAATCCAGGAACGACTTCGACAAATAGGACATCAAGTCACTGCTCCTCTCTCGCATGAACTCCTGCCTTCTTCAGATGCTAACTTGGCTTTCTCATCTGCTGTCACGTTTTCCAAACTCGAAGCATAAACTAAAACATTATGCACAGAGGTAAATTATTCTCGAAGCCATTTAGAAAATATGGATAAGGAGATGGTCCGATATAAAAATGATGATGCTGCAAAGAAAAGACTAAGAGAGAATTTTGGCAAACATACCAATGAGCAATTTTGTGTATTCCAAATTGAAAGGTCACAATATATCTATTGAGCCATCCAACTTAAATTCCATCTTTGCTCCGTACCTGATCAAGAATAGAGAAGTTCAAGACTTATCATCAGGCTGAGATAGAAGAACTAAAGAACAAACATGCAAAGGAATTATCCGAAGAGCAGCTAAAATATTCTACCTTTTTAAAATCGTTAAAGGAGAATGAAAAAGAGAAGAATAAATTGAAAAGTGATATGGCTGATCTCAAAACTTCCCTTGAGAATCAGCAAAAACTGAGTGTGGGAAAGACATATTGGCTGCTATAAAGAATGTCGAGGAGCAGCAATCAATCAATCTGATTCATAAAATTCACACACCTTTCCCCAAGGTAAATTTGTCTAGCTTGTGGGAACTAATCTCCATAGACAATCGATCCAGCGAAGCCTTTGATCCTATTCCCACTGATTCCTCTAAAGAGACAGAATCAGAAGAAAATGAAATCGAGGAAAGAGATTCTCTAATTACAAGTTAAAGAAGGCAGCAGATGGAAGAGTTTCGATATACAAAGCTCCTTTAATTGCTCATGGTTTCTCTCAACAACATGGTTTTTATTATGAAGAAACTTTCAGCCCAGTTGCAAATATGGTAACAATTCGTACTATTATTTCTTTGGCAGCAAACAAAGGTTGGACTTTTTAGAAATTTGATGTAAATAAGGCTTTCCTCTAAGACGAATTGGCTTGGGATAATATATGGAACAACCACTTGGTTTTATTTCAGAAGAATTTCCAGAATATGTCTGCAAACTTAAGAAATCCCTATACGGTCTCAAACAAGCACCTCGTGCGTGGTATGGTAAGATTTCTAAATATTTCTTATTTTATGGTTATTATCCATCTGATTCAGATCCAAGCCTCTTTGTGAAAATTGATGGAAATGTAAACATTATGATCCTTGTCTACGTTGATGATATGATTATTACGGGTAATAATTCAACTGAAATCAAATGGTTGAAGGAGGATTTATCTACTCGTTTTGAGATGAAAAACTTGGGGAAACTCATTGTTTCCTTGGTTTAGAAGTTGAAGAAGCAAATGTCTATTTTCTGTCACAAAGAGGTTATGTTACTGAGCTTTTAGCCATGTTTGGTATGGAAAATGAAAACTATACAACCATTCCAATGGATCCAGGTCTCAAATTACACAAGAACGAAGGTTAATTATTAGATGATGTGATTGAGTATTGCAAACTTGTTGGCTGTCTTTTAAACTTAACAGTAACTCGTTTGAATATTACTTTTTCTGTAGGAATAGTATCCTAATTTATGAATCAACCATATGTTGGTCTTATGGCTGCTGCAAAACAAATTCTTCGATTTGTGAAAGGAACTTTAGAGTATGGGTTGATGTATCAAAAGAATACAAAGTCCTATTTACATGGGTTTGTTGATGCTAAGTACTTGTGAAACCTTCCAGATGGCCGATTTCACCTACTTAAAATTAAAGACAACACAATGACCATTTTCAGTATTTTTTTCCAATTCATGATTAATTTAAACCCAAACGTTAACCTTTCTAATGGAAAAAAATATATGAATTTAAATTAACGTCTACACCTTTCGAAGTCTATGATCCTTAAGGATATTAATTTAACCTTCAGAGGCCCGATTAAATTAATTCCTTATTGCACCTACCAGTATATGAAACTTTAGTCATACACCAACCATTTAGACATTCAACTATATAACATTTAATTCGTAAATAAATATACAATATTTAGCAAGCCAAACATATCATATTTGTGAAATAAATATTGAAAAATATTTAAATTAATTATAAAATAAATATTTTCTAAAAATAAATTTCCAACATGCTGTTTTTTATGAATAATATTTTTGGTGAATAATATTTTTGGTGAATAATATTTTTGATGAATAGTATTTGGAAAATAAATACTATTTACTTTCAGAAAAAAATTGTTTGTCTTCCATAATGTTTACATCATTATTTTCGATGAATAATATTTTCGATGAATAGTTTTTATAAAAAGTATTTTCGTAAAAACACTAGTCACCTTTTGAAATCACTATTCACAATACTATTTATCCGGCGAAAGACATTGTTGCGATGAATAGTGTTTTCATTGAATAATATTTCTATTAAATGATGTTTTGATGAATATTATTTTTGAAAAATATTATTTATCTTCCGAAAATATTGTTCACAAGACTGGTCATATTGAGTAAAAATACTGTTCACTAGGCGATCCGCCCAACCAACAGTATATCTACTGTTATCATCACGATAATAGTGGATTGCAAATTACCTCGCGAGTTACGGTGTTCTGCCACAACGTTAGCAGTTCCCTGACCATGATGAACATTGATGGATAACCTTCGATCATCACTAACATCAGAGGTTAAGGCATCGATGAGCCACTGCTCCGATAATTTGAATTGATTAATCAAATTAGGGTTGGTTTGATGCTGAATTTGATAAAATTCAAATTCCTAGACATCAAATCGAACCCTAAATTAATCAAACAATTCAAAACTATAATTTAATCACAAATTTCAAATAAAACACATAAACATGTTTTTTCAACCTGAATAATTAAAAAATAATGCTCTTTCATATATTTCGTAAATCCATGCCCTAACCAGCTCAATCAATATATAAACCGAATGATATGGATTATTTATAGTAAGAAATATATATATGATACATGTAGATGTTGTGTGATTATTCTAATAATCACAAATGAGTTTTATTGGCTCTGATATCAATTGAAGAATCGCTCTTCAAAACACGGAAAAACCTTTTTGTGATTTCCTATTAAATAAACGGAAAAAAAAAACTAGAAAATGTATTGGTTTGCCTGTTGATATCCATTATACTATTTTTTTTCTTAAATCTACAACAAACTTTTGATCTTCAAGAATACCTGATAGAAAAACAAAAAATGAAAAGAGAGAAAGGAGAATACTGATATTACAATATTCCAATTATAACGGTTATCCAATTATAACGGATTGTTGAGGTTTTGGCAAAAGAAATGCCAAAATTTAAGCCTTTTATCAATTTACACCTTCAATTATCAGTTTAGCCTTAAGTGTTGAGATTTATGCAATCTTTTTTACCGTGTTCAAATTCAACCTGGTTACAACACTTGTGCTCATAACGTCTTTTTCATACATAAATCAAGTTCAGTTAATTATATAATTTAATTAATTCGTTTATTTTTTATTTAAAATATTATCACGTTAGTCCAAATTATTGTCGGTCTGTAAACCTATTAAATAAATATACTTCAGCACTGACATCACTAAACTTCTACCGATTAGTCGTGGAAGATGTATTTAAATTGAATTAGCTTTTGAGAAGTAATACCCATACCTATAACATATGCCGAGATTCCAATAATATAGAGTATATTGTATTTAAAATGAGTTCCTTATATATTAAAATATTTGAAAAATTATAGAACTGAAAATATAAAATAACACTAATGTGGTCTAACTAGAAAACCAAAGTGAACAAAATAAGATTAAAAAAATACTTTTGACCAAACATTAGCAATTTTAGACATTATAAAATCGAGAGATTATTTATTTGAAAAATATAAAAAGCCTTAAAAAATAGAAATCATTTCGCTTGCACTAATAAAAGAAAAATGTTGAAATCGTGAACGGATACTTGCGTGTATCAGGTTCCCTAGGAAAGAAATATATAATAACAAAAATAATATATAATACATTATGATTACTTTAAATATTTATTACTTACAAAAAGATTAGGTACAACCAAAATTATAATTATAAATATTTTTTGTTTAATAAACTATTTTTTAGAAAATAAATCCCTTGATCGAGTTAGAGGATTATGCTACAAACATTTGGACAAAATATAAAAACTTACAAAGCACCAATTTTAAATTTACACAAAATGAAAAGTTTCAAGCTAGCTCATTTAACTTCTTAAAAGATTTAGAGGGTGATTCTAACCTTGAGATGAAGACCAAAGGATTCTCGATGGGAAACTATATCTTAAGAAAGAAGATGATCATCTAATGCGTCAGTGAAGAGAAACCCACTTGGAAGTCGATTGCCAGTTATACAAGAATCCAATCCATCGATTATGCTGAAAGTGGTAAGCTTGGATCAACAATAGGCTACAATCAATTGAGATTTCTACAATTCGATGACAATCCACAATGATTATAGCTGCTCAACTAAACTGCAAAACAAGACTTGAAGAGTTATACATGTGTGCCATAAGAACTCATAGCAGATTATTTAATAAAGATAATTTTGAATTATATTTGATTATACGAAGAAGGATTAAATGATACTAAGAATCAAGTCTCACGTAACCCATGCCAATGCTTTCGAGTAAAGTGATTGCACTCAGTTCGTTAAGGGCTTGAAAGTTGTTAAATTTTATCTTCATTTTGCACTTTAGATTCCACTTAGCAAGCCAATCAGTTGTTTTATTTTGTTATTTAAATATGTGTTCAATGTTCTTAGAATGATGCATTAAAAGTCTGCAGCAAGTTAGAATTGGCTTCAGAGGCTATGGATAGTTACTAGTTGAAAGACAGTTAACCAGATTTTATGAATCTAGTTCAATATCTATATTGGTAAAACTTTTACTCTTACAGATTTGAAGACCATCCAGTAGAGCCTTTCTTCAGCCATGACTGGAGTGAGCTTGCCATAAATATTATCTAAGCTAACCACAATATCTCATTTGTTATCCCTGATGATTGCACCACCACTGGATTCACCGTTAGCAAGACATGACTCGTCTGTATTCAGCTTGTATCTGTCAGACAAAGAAGGAGACCATCTTTGAATGGTGAGCTTCTGTTTATCTTTTAAATATTTGTAGCACCCTAATTCAATGGTTGCGGTTTCATCTTTATACTAGTATTTTGTCTTCAAAATATTAGAATGATCAAGGTTAGATAAAATGTGCTTGATGTAGTTAATAATAGAAATAGAAAAACATGGATTTCTTTGAACTTATCTCTGATTCTACCCTGCCATATGGCCCAGCATATGATAGGAGGCATAATAGAACGAACATGGATTTCAAGGTCTATTCATGTTAGCAATGGTCATATATCTTCCAATATTGACCTTGAATATAACATCAAAGTAAGACCATATAGACCAAGAGTATTGCCAAGCCACAAATAGGTGATTAAGAGATTCACAGTTATTGTAGAACTGACATTTAGATGCCAAAGTTTTGTGTCTTTACTGAATAATATAATCAACAGAGATCCAGCTGTGAAGGATTCTCCAGTATAAGAAAGAGCACTATGAGTAATTTTCTTCCAAAGCTTGCTGAAGAGGCTAGAGTGGTTGTGTTTAACTCTTAGGTAGTTTAAGGTTTGTTTTGTATTAAATGTACTAACTTTAGAGAGAAGCCACATCTTAGTATCTTCCTTTATGTCTATATTAGATAACTTTAGAATTTGTTGAATTTCATTATGAGAGAAAGTGTCAGTATGGCTGTTTAAGTTCTAAGCATTGTTGTCCCCAAAAGACTTAACTTTAACAGACCTATACCAAGTATTATCAGTGTTAACATCAAGAATTAAAAAATAATATTTTTTGTACCAATTTTCCAACCAAAATCCCATTTCTCATTTGCCAAGATTCCACTTTATGTTAGCTTCTGTAATACTCTTAATCATACTTAATCTTCTCCAAATTTGCGGGCCTTTAGAAGATTAATTGACTTGAAAGGGATGTAATTCTTTGCAGTAGATGTTGTGAAAGTAGTTAGCCCAAAAATATTTTTTCTATTTGAATTTGAGCCATAGCTTGCAGGAAAGGCTTTCTTGAATGTCAAGTAAGTGTCTTACATTTAACCCACCTTCACCATAAGGTTTACAAACCTTGGACCAACAAAACCAGTGAATGTTTTATCTTTCCTGATTAGATCCTCGTAAGAACTTATTGAAGATTCTCTCAATGTAGGTAATAATACCTTTAGGGAGAGTACAACATTGCAACCATTACGTAGGTATGGCCATAAGAACACAACTTATCAATGTAAGCCTTCCTTTTATGTTAACTTCTTATTATCCCATTCTTTTATCTTGTTGCTGATTTTGATTACCAAATGATCATAGTTGCAGGTTCTGTTGTTATTGTTTCGGGTGATACATAAGTAAGTATTGGTCTGGTTTATTTTGGGTTGAGGGTAATTTTGTAAAGTGTTTTGCAAAGTATTTTGAGTATTAAGTGTTTTGGTAAAAAGTAGTGAGAGATTTGAGCAGCCTAGTTGTTTTAAATGTTCATTACCCTCATTAATGAAGGTAGTTGGGGTATTTATACCTTTAATTAAGGACCCATGAGCTTTCGGGTCAAGTTATGGAACCGGGTCAAGTTTAAGGACCCATTAATATTTTAAGCTAATTAGCACATAGCTTTGTCAAAAGGTGTTTAGGTGTTTCTTTACTTTTGTTGTGTCCCGATAGTTCAGTGATACATTTATATCCGGATTGCCCCTGTCCGGATAACACACTGAGCTGTGACTAGATAATCCGAACTCATCAGTAGCCCTTTTTTAGGCCTTGTCAAATACCTTTGGCAGGACTAAATTTTTTATTTAGCCAGTAACGATTTTGTCCGACCTGCCTGTGCATTCAGTCCGAAGTCTGTCCGGACTAACTTCTTTTTCCAGAATTCTAAGAGTTTTCTTTTTGGATCGTGGGACACGTGTCACAATATGGTTCGACCTACCAGCCATTTTTCGTCCTAGATCGGCGGTCCCACTAAGCCTAGAAAGTGACATAGGCATTTAATCCTTCACACATCTGCGCTGTCTTTAATTATTGTCAACCCTCTTCAACTCCTCCTAGGTCACAGTTAATTGTTTCTACTGTTATATAAATCATTTTTCAGTATTCCATTGTCTTCATCACTCAAAAACTTTCTATAGAGATTTTCACTTTTATCTTCAAACTTGTTCTCGAAGAGTTTTATGTTCACAGCCAGAAACGCACTTGTGAAAGGCGGATGGTTAAACTTCTCAGAACTAGAAAAATCAAGAAAAGTCAAAAGGGAGGATCGCATTGTTGCTGGTCTCTCAGTCTCTCCAAGCGAAAATTCTGGTGAACCAACCCAAGAAGCTGACCAAGGGTCATCCTCATCCAGAAATCCAAAGCCCAGACAGTTGTACAAACCAAGTCTCTCTTCTCTCCCCTCACGTTCTTCTGTTCAAGAGTCCCAATCCTCCATTACCAAAGAAAAATTAGTTTCGAGCATCAGAAAACCCTCCCCTTTCTTAGCCATGGGTTCAGATATTGAAAAGTCCCCAGAAAAATCAACTCCACGTCGGACGACTCATCTGGTCAAATCCCAAACAACTACTTCACTGTCAAAGTCCTCCAGATCTGAGGCATCTAAAATAGTCCCAAGAGCGAAGTCCTTTGGATCCCAGCCTCAACCGGACACCGGGCCTTCAGAAGCAACAAACCCTCATTCATCCGAACAACCATTGGCTCCAGAAGCTGATCCCCTTTATCCACAACAATTGATAAGCCTTTCACAATGATGGAAGACAGTATCGAAGAATCCCCCTTCAAAACTGAAGCATCAGGTCAAACGAGGGACGCTGCTTCTGACAGGAAGGGTAAAGGAAAAGTCAAGGTCTTCTTGACAACCCGGATCTTCCGACGTGCCTAGACGGCAAGGTAGGCCCTTGCTTCAAAAACCTCATTATGAAATATTTCCTGGCTCTGCAGAATATAAACTATGTCTACACCCACACTGCTGAGTTGGGTCGGATCCGGATGAAGTGGGGGATCCCATAATCAGTGAAGGTAAGGATACCTGTCACTCCAGAGACTCCGATGGACTGTAAACTTAACAAGGTGGTCATCTTCATTGAAGTGCTAAACTGGGGACTTCGGTTCCTATTGGACCCAGAGATTGTCAGGTATTTCCACCTGATGAAACTCTTCCCAAGCCAACTAAGTCCAAACGCCTGGTATTCTCTCTTTGCTTGCATAATGGCATCAATGTTGTCCAAAATCCCTCTCATAATGGAGCAATTTTCCGTTGTGGCAAGTCTATGCAAGAATCACTGCATTCCATTCTACCATCACAACATGGGGAACGATTTAAAAGTGGTAGATGATTTTCTGGAGTCAGAGAAGAACTGAAGAACTCAATTCATGTTTATCAGTGGGTCATGGAAGAACAGGAGAAATATCAAAGCCAACACCAACCCTATTCTGTTAACTAGCAGATGGAAGAGTACTGGTAACCTTTTTATCTTTATTTTTCATGTTCTTCTTTTTAACTCATAAGTATTCATCTCCTGAATTTTCTAGTTACTTATTTTTTTAGTTTTGCCGAAGGAGTTCACCGGAAACCTGGAAGAGGGGAAAACAACATGTGTCAAGCTTAATGGATGGGTTGCGGAGCGTTAGGGGAACGCCTTCCATAACTGCTTCACCTCAGGAAACTTGGTGAGGTCCCATTTATGGAACACCACAGGTCGGAAGGACCTCACACGGGAAGAGATGACAACGCCACCTCCACCTGGTGTGATCCTTAAGCAAATGGAGGCAAAAGATGGTAAATTGGCCTTACCTTCCAGGGCCAAAGCTCCCAGCACGATGAAAGGAAAGAAGAAGAAAGCTGCAGCAAAGTCGATCCAAGCTGCCACAGAAGGTATTGGTTCAGGGAACCCATGGGGAATCGACGTTTCCTTACTCAAACTAGTAGAGGTTGAGACTGTTCAGGAGGTAGGAGAATAAAAAAATCCACCAAAACCTCCAAAAAAGGGCCGGAAGAGAAGAGCAAGCAGTGACGAAAAGGCTTCCAAAAAGAAGAAGGTCACCTTAGGAGAAGAAATAATTATTCGTCCTTCAGAGCTTCTACCTCCACCAGCCCCTGTCGATCCCACTCTACAAGAGAATATCCGAACAGGTCTGCAATCCGGAGAGGGTACTGGGGAGGAATTGATAGTGAACATTAGTTCAAGACATCGATCTATACTTCAATGACTCTGAGAAGGATAATTTTGCTGGCCCTTTCCGCCCTTCAAGCTCTGCTAACATGGTGACCTACAACGGTAAGTCATTTTCCGTTTCTGGAGAACAAGATGTCGTGGCTCATTCCATTCTTGGTCATATCCAGCCAGTGCTTGACCTAGAGAGATAAGTGAAGAGTCAGACCACACTCATCAATACCATCACTACTGACAAAGAATCTCTGTCAACCAATCTTTTCAATGCCAATCATATCATAGAAGATCTGAAGAAAGAGATAGAAGCAATGAGGAAGGACAAGGAATATTATCAACCAAGCTGGCTACTTCGGAGACTGCCAGTATTGAGCTCCAAACTAAATGCTCTGGTTTGGAAAATGATCTCTCAAAATTAAGGGAGGACATGAAGATTAAAGATGGTGTCATTCAAACCTTGTTCGGTGAGAAGACCTCCCTAGAAGGTGTTGTGTCTAAGGTGACTAAGGAGAAAGAAGACTTGGTGAAGCAGCAAGAACAAACTATCCAGGCCAGCATTGATAAATATACCAACGAGGTGATAGACTCCTTGGAGACAAGATATGCTGAGGTTAAGTCTGACATGATGCTGCTCTTCCATGAAACGTTTCCGAAGAGGACCCTTGGTCCCTTATGGAAAATTGTAGACTATGAAGAGATCCCATTTCACACTATGGATGCTGGTGACAAGTACAATTATAGCAGTGAAATCGATTCCACCACGGATGAAGAGGAAGGAACTGGTGAGAGTTTGAGTGCCGAACTCAAAATTCCCAAGAAAGGAGGTGACGAAGGAAAATCTGAAGGGAACAAGCCCTAAGGTTTTAAACATCTTTTTATTTTTTACTTTAATGACCTATTAAAGTCCTTGCATTGCCATGCGTTTTTTGTAATGTTGTTCGGTTTGAGTCCGGATAAGTTTTTTGAAATATTAAAAGTCTTTGTATGGCCAGGGCATATGTTGTTATCCCTGTTTGGTTAAAGTCTAATTAGGTTTATCAAATCTTTCTTTATTTAACACTGTTATTCCCTTTAATTTCAATGGCTAATATTTAAATAGCCCAAACTATTCCAGAAGTATTATAGTGAGAGTGTTTAATATCTCCGATGACATATGTTTAATGGTCATCATCCAACCAGGTTTATCCGATCTATCAAATATCTAAAGTGTTGAACGATGATTTATACTTGAATTAAATTATAGTTAAACCACACCGGATATTTCAAGAAGGCATCACATTTTGTTGAATAAAAAAACCAGACACCTCATTAAAAACTCCCCGCACCACCAGAGTAGGAAAGAGTATGCGTCTAATATTTACATTGATATATAACAACTTTTATTCCAGATATAACCTGAGATGCTCAATTTTTCATTGGTGCTTTAAAACCCTTCCTTCTTTGTCCTGAAGCCTATATGTCCCAGGCTTAAGCTTTTCAGAGACCTCATAAGGGCCTTGCCAGTTTAGAGCCAACTTACCGAACTGCTTCTCTTTGGTGTGTAGGAAAACTTCCCTCAAAACTTTATCTCCCAGTTGAAAATCTCTTCTTTTGACTTTGGAAGCAAACCTGCTCCTCATCAAACCTTGGTAGTGCGTTGTTCTCAAATGAGCTTTAACCATTCTCTCTTCTATTAAGTCCAACTGATTCCTAATTGTTATCTCATTAGCCTGTTCGGAATAGTTATGGATCATGTATGATGGTATGTTAGCTTCAATGGGGGTAATGGTATCCATCCCATACACCAAAGAAAAAAGAGATTATTGTGTGGCAGCCCGATGAGTAGTTCGGTATGCCCATAATACTTCTTGTCGATAGCTTGGCCATTACTCTGCTGCCCCCTCCAAGTTTTTTTTTAATCCAGACAGAATAGTCATGTTGGCAACTTCAACCTATCCGTTCGCTTTTGGATGGAAGGGAGAAGAGAAGCAGTGTTGAATGCCTCTAAAGGCACAAAAACTATTCATATCCTTGTTATCAAACTGGGGCCCGTTATCTGTGGTAATCTTCTCAGGAATCCCATATCTGCAACATATATTGGATAAGATGAATATTATGACATCTTTTGAAGGGGTTCCTGCCAAATGAGCCGCCTCTATCCATTTTGAGAAGTAATCAATAGCAACTATAATAGTCATGCGCTCTCCGAATGCCATTGACGGAGGCCCAAGTAAATCTAGTCCCCCAACGAGCAAAAGGTACTGGCTCAGAAATCGACTCCATAGGTAATGCTGGCACATGAATTTCATTGCCATACCTTTGACATGGATCACACTTCTTCACAATTTCTTCAGCATATTCCATTATGGATAGCCAATAGTACCCGACCAATAATACTCTCCGGGTTACTACCCTGTAGCCATAATGAGCTGACCCTTCACCATCTTGTAATTCAGATAGAACAACTTGAGATTCTACAACCCCCAAACAACGCAGGAAAGTCTACTAAAATATTTTTTATAGAGCACCCCCTTATGATCAAAAATCCACGAGCCTTGTGTTTAATTTTTCTTGCTTACAATTTTATGCGGAGGCAAAACCCCATCAGTAATGTATTGAAGAAGGGGAAATCTCCAATATCTAGGTTGGACTACTTGTATACTCAAGCTTTCCTCCTCTTCCTCGTTCTGTCTTGACTGTATGGATGGGCGTTCTTGTACATGAATCCAAGGGTAGGACTCAGAATATGCTATGGTTGCCAATGAATCTGCCAACGTATTTTCTGATCTAGGAATATGCTCATAACAAACACTATTAAAATTGGCTGCCACCTCTTTAAGGACGAGTAAGTATTTGATCGGTTGTTCATTTTTGGCCTCAGATTGACCTTGAACGTGATGAATAAGAAGCTGGGAATCACTCATCAACCTAAATCTTTTAGCCCCACACAAGAAAGCTAATTTAAGACCTGTTATAGGTGCTTCATACTCAGACTCATTTTTAGAGGCCCTGAATCCAAAGCATATGGCTTGGTACATTTTATCACCATACGAAGATGTTAGGAAAATTCCAGCTCCATAACCCATTGTACTTGATCCACCATCAGTCCGGACTACCCATTCTTTTTTAGCTTTTCTTTCTGAAACTTGTTTAGAACTCTTATCCGGATGGAATTCTACTACAAAATCAGCAACAAACTGAACCTTGATAGTAGTTCGTGGGGCGAAATCAATGTCATAATCACCCAACTTTACTGACCACTTGGTCATCCTGCTTGATATGTCTGCTTTCTGAAGAACATTCTTCAATGGGAAAGACGTTCAGACAATGATGGAATGAGACTGAAAATACGACCTTATTTTTCTTGCAGCAATCACTAGGGCTAGTGCCAAATTTTCAAGCTTCAAGCACCTCTTCTCAACATCTATCAGGATTTTGCTGATGTAGTACACCAGACGAGGGTAATTACCCACCTCTCTTACCAATACTGCACTTATAGCATATTCTGACACAACCAAGTATACATACAGTGTTTCTCCTTGTATATGCTTGAAATGGGTCTTTAGTGAAGACAAGTGTTTCTTTATTTCATCAAAAGCTTGGCTGCACTGTGGAGACCAGTTAAAGTCTTTAGAACTCTTCAAGGTTTCGAAAAACATAGCACACTTATCTGAAGATCTTGAAATAAAACGATTCAAGGCAGCCAACCTTCTAATAATCCTCTGGACTTCTTTAACATTTCGGGGAGGATCCATCACTAATAAGGCATTCAACTGATCCGGATCGGGTTGTATCTCTTTCTCACTTATTACATACCCCAAAACATTTCCAGATCAAACACCAAAGACACATTTTTCTGGATTCAGTTTCAAATTCACCATTGTGAGGTCGGAAAAAGTTTCTTGAAGGTCAGCTACATGTAAATATTTCTCCAAACTCTTAACCATCATGTCATCAATGTACAGCTCCATATTCCTACCAATCTGATTAACAAATGTCTTATTTACTAGCCTCTGCATTCTTCAACCCAAAAGGCATCAACTTATAACAATGGAGACCTCTGTTCGTAACAAATGTAGTATGATCTTGGTCCTTGGGATCCACCTGAATCTGGTTGTACCCAGAGAAGGCATCCATGAAGGACAGCAACTTGTTGCCAGACGTTGAGTCCACCAACTGGTCTATCCGGGGAGACTAGATAAAGATCTTTTGGGCAAGATCTGTTGAGGTCAGTAAAATCAGTACACATACGCCACTTCCCGTTTTTTTTTCTTGACCAACACTAGATTGGTTGTCCATAAAGGATACTGAGACTCTTTTATGTGCTCCATCTTGGTAAGTCGGTCAACTTCTTGGACTATTACATCCATTTTATCCTTAGAAAAAGCCATCGTTTTCTGCACAACAGGTGCAACATCACTCCGAATCGATAGTTTGTGAGAGATAACGCTTGCAGACACTCCTGTTACATCACCATTGCACCAAGCAAAAACATGTTGATTGTCTAACAAAAAGAACAAAAAAAAATTCTTTAATTCTGGTGCCATCTTGGAGCCAATCTTAATACTTCTACCCTCTACCAAGGGATGAGTTTCAACTTCTTCCACCTGTATTATAACACTAGGGGCCTCTCTGGGGTCATCAATTTCATCCTCCCCCTCCGAAGGCCCCACTAACTGCTAATCTTCATTGATTTGAACTGCTCCAAAAATTTTAGGAGCAAGTGCAGTTGCATAGCACTCCCTTACTATCTTCTGACTACTTCGGACAACATCCACTTGTCCTTGAACTGCATACTTCAAACACTGATGGAATGTTGAGGCCACAACCCAGGACCTCCCAAAGATTGCATTGTAACATGTGGGGCAGTCTACCACAACAAATAACACTCTAACCAGTTTTTTAAAAGGACCCTTGCCCAACAGCACATCTTCCTCAAACTCCCCTATTACATCCACAGAGCTCCCTCTGAAGCCAATAATGGTTCTGTTTGACCGTTGAATAATGGCCGGATTTTTCATCTGCTTGTAACAACTTAAAAGATGATATTTTTCTGAACTGCCCGTGTCTATCAGAATTTGTCTGATATCATTGTCCCAATATATGCTCCTATCACCACATCATCCTCATGAGGCCCAACAATATTTCTTAAATTATCCTCATCAAAAACTATAAATGGAAAAATGGTTTGAGATTAATAAGAAGACATGCCTCCCTCCAACTGAGTAGTCAGAGAGTGAACATGCCTTTTTCTTGATGAAAGCGTTGGCGATGTCATGGTATCCCCTCTGAATATAATGAGTGACTCAAAGAAACTAATGAGTCCGGACACCGTCTTAGTTTGCTATGTTGAGACCCATACTTTATTTTGGGTTGGATCAGGATCCAGGTACTCCGAATCAACATCAAATCTTTCAAGGATCACCATTTCCCCCTCTAGAGCACATGTTCCTGCATTGTTCGTAGGCCTAGTTCGAGGAGCATTGTCAGGCCTGTTTCCACCTCTTCTCTTGACATAAGCCCCCAATTTACCTCTTTCAATGAGATTATGCACCTCATGTTTCAGGGCAATGCAGTCCTACGTGTTATGGCTAATATCATTGTGATATTGGCAAAAACAAGTATTTCGACTATCCCTGGGAGACTGCACTGTTGCTGGTTTCCAGAAATAGACTTCATCCTTGGTCTTGTCATAAATGGTGACCATATTGTCTTTTAATTCTGAAAACCACTCCGATTGAACCCAAGGACCTCTTTTACTCATTGACTCCTGCCTCTGAGCTTGGTTTTGGTTAGATTGAGCTTGCTTAGCCATGTTCGACCCTTGTTTGGTCTCCTTAGCCTTATACATGGATTGTTTTGGTTTTGTACTGCTGGGGTGGACCTCACCTGATGGTGCAACCTGGTTTTCTTAGTTTCATCCATGTTAATCTGCCTCCCCACCTGATTTAACAAGCCATCCCAAGTCATGGCCTTCTTCCTTGTCACCGAATCGACCAGATTCCCAAGGTTCAAACCTTGTCTCAAAGAAGCAATTGCCACATATTCGAAGCAATCTGCTAACCCGTTCTTGGTATTTACGAACCGACTTATATAGTCCTTTAAGGACTCATTTGGCTCTTGGGCACAATGTATGATAGTATCTCCATTGTCTTTCACCTCTTTACTTCCTACAAACTTCCTTCAGAAGGCAACCCAGAATGTATCAAAGTTTCTGATACATCCCTAGGGTAAACTGTTGTACCATTTAAGAGCACTTCCCGTAAAAAATTAGGAGAAGGCTTTACACATAAGTTTGTCATCTTCATGAAGTTCTTAAACTGCTCCAGATGATTGTCCGGATCTTTACTCCCATCATACTTCTCTATTTTGGAACTATCAAACCTTTTGGGTAGGTTTCCGGACAGTATCTTGACAAACAATAGTGATTGTCTCCAAATTCTATGACGACTAATGACTGTGTCTTCATTAGGTGTTTGAAAAATACCTGGTTCATCATGGAAATCAAAAGGATCGATCAGCAACTGATCCACATGCCTATGACTGTGGCTGTGAGATGACCTTTTGCCCAAATGCCTTTTAAGTCTCCCATGCTTATCTATCTTTCTTGAATATTTTTTAACTAGTTTTTGTTTCTTCCTATACCTCCCTTCATCACTGTTCAATGACAAAGACTCCTCAAGCTCAACCTCGTTCGAATAGCTGCTAGAGGACTCAGAATCTGAACTTTCAGCCGACTTGGACATGCGAGTCTATTTATGCCTTTAATTAAGGACCCATGGGCTTTCGGGTCAAGTTATGGAACCGGGTTAAGTTTAAGGACCCATTAATATTTTAAGTTGATTAGCACATAACTTAGTCAAAAAGTGTTTAGGTTTTTCTTTATTTTTGTCGTGTCTGAATAGTTCAATGGTGATGAGTCCGGAATTATTCACCACTAACTGTCGAAACCAGACAGGGGTAATCCGGATAATAATCACCCACGGAAGTATCCGGACAGGACAAAAGTATTAAGAACACTATACACCTTTTGACTAAGCTAATTTCTAATCTGCTTAATATATTAATGGTCTTTGAACTCGACCCGATTTCATAAGGTTGACCCGAAAGCCCATATGGCCCATAATTAAGGGTATAAATATCCAACTACTTTCATTAATGAGGGTAATGAACATTTAATACAACCAGGCAGCTTAAGTCTCTCACTACAAAACACTTAAACATTTAATACCCTTGAAATACAACAAAACATCTGACAAAATTACCCTCAGTAAAAAATAATCCTCACAAAGTGGTACATTTATATCCGGATTTCCCCTATCCGGATAACACAGTGGGCTGTGACTAGATAATCCGAACTAATCAAGTATAGGAAGGATACTGCTATTGAAACTAGATAGGTTAAAAATAATAGAAATTTTGGATTGGGGAAGGTTTGAGGAGGTAATGATCTTTGTTTTTTCCTTGTTGATAGCCTCGCTTAAAATATCTTGATACTTTTGAAAGAAGTTACCAAGAATAGTAATAGTTTATTCCAAACCATTAGTAGAGATAAGGATGTCATCAGCAAAGGCAAGACAAAGAATAATTATGTTGTTTGTAGATGTAAATTTCATGGTTTTGTTATTTTCATAAACCTTCTTAGGCCCCTTACTAAAACCTCTTCAACAATTATTAAAAAACTAGGAGATAAAGGGTCCATTGTCTGATCCCCATTTTAATTATGAAATAACCTTTGGACTCTCCATTAATCACGATATAGACATGCATATTATTGATAATCGTTTCAATTATGTTGACAAAACTGGGACTAAAACCAAATGCCTGAAGAACTCTAAAAATAAAGTTGTGGGATATCTTATTAAAGGCTTTGGACATGTCCACCTTAACTGGGATGTTTCCAGCTTTAGTCTTCCTGTTTAAGTTGTGGAGTAACTCTTCTTTACAATACAAATGTTGTCTTAAATAAACATGTCAGCAACATAAGCATCATGAACATCAGTAATAATTGGCCTATAATATTTTCATGTTGTAGGGTTGATAGACTTGGGATTGAGACACATTCTAGTTGTAAGGATTCAATGGGGGGATGTTCTGACCTTGAAAAAGGAGACCGTGGTATCACACAAGTCTTTTGTTATGATTTTTCAGCAAGTGACAAAAAAAGTTGTTGAAACTATCTATGCTAGCAACACTAAAGTGTTGAGACTCTTAATGATTGAGAATATTTCATCCTCAAAGAAGTAGCCAGTAGTAAGTTATTAACCTGTCAGCAACATAAGCATCATGAACATCAGTAATAATTGGCCTATAATCTTTTCATGTGGTAGGGTTGATAGACTTGGGATTGAGATACATTCTAGTTGTAAGGATTCAATGGGGGGGGATGTTCTGACGTTGAAAAAGGAGACCGTGGTATCACACAAGTCTTTTGTTATGATTTTTCAGCAAGTGACAAAAAAAGTTGTTGAAACTATCTATGCTAGCAACACTTGAGTGTTGAGACTCTTAATGATTGAGAAGATTTCATCCTCAAAAGAAGTAGCCAGTAGTAAGTTATTATCCTGATCTATGATTAGATCAGGACTAGAACTGAAGATATTATCATTCATTTTACTAGTCTCATCTTCCTTGTTGGGGTATTGAGATTCAGTTAGGATGTTTTTGAAGTAGTTTTCAGCAGATAGGCCCAAAATCTTATTATTAGTAATCCATTCCCTGCCATATTTTATGCTAAAAATGTAGTTTCTTATCCTTTTTTTTACATAGTTGTGGTAGACTTTAAATTTATGTCACCATCCTTGAGCCAACTTGAGTAAAATTTCTGGTTCCAATAGGACTCTTCTACGGTTTATGTTTGAAGGTATTGCTTATTAACTTTAGAAAGGTTTATTATGTCCCGTGCTATTTGTTTCTTAAAGTTTTATTTCAAATATTTTGACAGAATCTTCAACTTCCAACACTTTATCAAAAATATTTCCAAAACATTGTTTATTCCATGTTTCTATAGCTTCTTTGACTCTCTTAAGCTTGTTCCAGAAATATAAAGAGGGAAGCCTACCATCCTCTTATTCTATTTGTCTTCCATAATTTTAAGAAGTCATGGTTAAGGGACCACATATTTAAGAATTTAAAGCCATGTTTAGAGAAGTTTATGTCCTTAGTATAGAGATGCAAATATGAGTATGGTCAGAACATGTTCAGGCCATATGAAGAACTTTTGTGTTACTAAAATATTTAGACCAGGCTATGTTAAATAATACCTGATCTAAACGCTTCCATTTAGCTTTGTTATTCCAAGTAAACCTAGTGCCACAACATTAAAATCACCCATACTAAGTCATTCTTTGGTAGTAGATGATATAGATCTTAGCATTTTAGACATCCATTCTTTCATTTTGTTGACATTTAGCATAGATAGAGGTAAGTAAGAAAACTTTATCAGATGAATAATGCTTAATATCAACATGGATAAGTTGTTGATGGTCCTAAAGAATGTTAACTTCAAATTCTTCACACCAGAAAATCCAAATTTTGTTATTCATATTAGCAACATATTTCTTGAAACCTAATTTGATTGCAATGATATCCAGGAATTTAAACTTGATTAAAGGATCTTGGATAGGAAGCAACTTGATCTTTTATTTAAACTTGATTAAAGGATCTTGGATAGGAAGCAACTTGATCTTTTTGTTAAAGATAATAGATTCCAACATTTTGATATAGGCTTTACTACAAATACTTGTGATATTCTAGTAGAGTAACTTAATCATTATTTTGATTTTGGATTATAGATTTACTAGTCCCAAACAGAGACTTGATAACCAGGTTACCCTTTTCCTTTTGCTTTTGGATTATTTAAGCTTTTTGTTATGCAAAGCCTGAAATTCTTTATTTACATCTCTTTTCTTGAGCACATGAGTAGTTGGAAGACTACCAATATTTTGCTGACAATGTGATGAGTTCGGATGCTAAGTTATCATAATCAATAAAGGATGATAAATTGTATCGATATTCAAGAGTTTGAATGGCTTCAATAATCTCTGTTTATTCAGAAGAAGTTTTGCCCTCTTTGAAGGTATTTTGGATGTTTTTAGTAGCAAAGTCTTTATTTAGCTATTGAGTGTATTCCTTATTGGCCACTTTTGAAGGTTGAGTCTTCAGTTTGGGTGTCTTTTAATTGGCTATGAGGAACTTTTGTAGTGTCAATATTCTTAACTTGCTGAGGTTTGACTATTACAGATTTCAGTTTTGGTTGGTCAGTTTGAATTGTGTTACAATATTTGTTGCTAGTGGATTCTTCTTTGTTCTTAATCTCATTCAATTGATCTTTAATCTGAGATTTTTTAAGTTAGCTTGTAAATGACCAATGTGTTGACATAATAGACAATCATTAGGCAGATCTTTGTAGCTTATGTCGATCCAGCAACCGTTGTTATTTCCACATCAACCCAAATGTCATATTGTATCTTCTTTGTCAAGTCAAGCTCTACCCAGGCGTAACATGCATTGTACATTGCTCTATCTTTTTCTATGCACCTAAAAATCTTGAGAGGCTGACCAATTGAGGAGGCTATAGTATACTAAATGTCCCCATTATATAGGTATTCTGGTACATTGACGATTTTTATCCATAACGGGGTAATTAGACATTCTGCTTTGGGATTAAAGGCTGTTGTTCATTTGAAAAATCTCATAGAATATTGTCCTACTGTCCATACATTTTGAACCCATAGTTTACACATATCTGAGTTTGATGAAAAATCAATCAATGCATGTCTTAAGTCCCAGATGGAGACGTTGTAATCACTTGTAAATTTCATGGCATTCAAAATATATTGAGTTTTGGCATACATGCATAAAAATTTCCTATTATAGTGAATTTTGTTGCATATAAAAGTTTTTCCTTCTCTTGCGATGTAAACTGAATAGAAACGTGATCTTGCTTTTCTTGGATTTCAACATGAGCAAAGACTGGAATGGATTTTGATGTCTTGAACATAGCAGCATATGATTTATAAGTCATCTGGTTAATTTCCTCCAAGTCATTTAGAACATTCTTAGATGCAATACTTGGTTTATTTTCTTTTTGAGATTTTTTTTAATGATCCAAGGTTGGATACTCTTCTTCAAAAGCAACTCTGTTTTGATCATTTCTTGCAACAAATCTTGAAGCGTTTTGACTAGAAGATGTAATAAAAAAATTCATTTTATGATGAATAACGTTCGGACGATCTGTCTTTGAATCATCCATATTTACTGGCAAACAGCCAAAGATGATGGGACGGACCGTGAAGTCCTTCGCCTTGATAGCGTGCTCGAGAAACGTAACAAGATTCTGCACCAGATTTCTTGTAGAGTAGTTCTTGGAGAGGTGTTAAAGAAGAATTAAAAATTACTTGAAAATTCTAACTATATGAGAAGCTATTTATTTTGGTCTTGATCAGTTTATATGAGAAGCCTTTCAGAAACAGATATGTAAGACGCTTAGTATTTTTCTTTTGAAAGTATTTTGATGTCAATATTGTTGTTGCAGTGTTAATGTCAAGTACAAACGATTCAAATAAAGTTAAAAGGTTGGAATGCGTAAGTAGGGTAGAAAATATGACACAGTCTCACATCATTTTTTTTTTTTTTGTGATAAACAGGTCTTTTACATTTTCAAAAACGAAATAAACATATCATTTTTATAATAAACAGGTCTCTCACGTTTGTAATAAACAGGTTTCTCACGTTTTCAAAAATGAATCTGTTTATTGTCTTTTTGAAAATGTTGGAACCTGTTTATTACAAAATAAACAAAGATAACTTATGTGTGACAATTGATAAACATTAAGAACATGTTATATTTTTTTAGGATGCGAAGTAGAGATAACTGAAATTGTCTATACTATTAGGCTTCGGATAGAAACGTTAAAAATTAGAATGGAACTATAACCGGACACTAAAAAAGACCTCAGAGCATAAAACACCAAATGAAGCTCAAAGAAATGTTACAAATATAATTATTATCACTATGCCAAAAAAAAAAAACCTCTACAAATTTACTTCCGAATAAATTAAATTAAAAAATTAAAAATTAGAAAACTAGCAACTAAAATACTTCACAGTAAGCTGCTTCTCTACATTAAAGTTATAATGAGCAACCAAAGACTTTACCGGTGAGGACTGTTCTTCCTAATCTGCAATTGAACAGAGCACTTGTCTGTATTGATTAATGTAAAAAGATGCAACTGGATCTTGTACCAACAAGTTTGAATCACATTACCTTTTGATAACAGCAGCTCTTCAACCATCAATCCTCGTGTTCGTCCTCACTTTCAGAATCTGCAAATTTATCAACAAAATCACAATTATACATTATCTCTACCAAATGAAGATGTTTATGCTAATCGGTTAAAAAAAGTCATTCAAACTCATTATGCTTTGGGGATTCTTTGGTGCTTCTGAAGAACTTATTTTTGCATTTTAAGCTATAAGCAAAAACATTTGTTTAGTTGCTTTAGCTTTATACAAGCTTATAAGTTGAACGCCAAACAACCCCTTAATAATTAATATTGAGTTACAAAATCTCACTTACCAGATCGAACATCGTCACTAAGTTTTCCTCTTGCCTGGATTTGTCGAACTAGCATCCGATATATCAAGACCCACCAGTAAATATGAAGAAAAAGTAAGGTGAACAAAAGGGTATTGAACACGTAATAGTAGATCGGTCCATCAACCATGTGCTTGTCCTTGTCAAGTGTCTGGATAACTTCGTAGCTGCGCCATACAAATAACCCATGAATCTGATGGATTGTCTCTTGATAAGTTCTATATATATGTAAAGGTATCGCGCTAAAAAATTGTACGAACCTTGTACTCCAAAGGATCCAAAAAGGAAAGTAAATGAGGCGGAGTATAAGCCAAGACAAAACAAAAAGAATAAATGAACAACTAGCAATAGTTTCAGCGCCAGTGTACTTAGACATCTTCCCTATCTCGAGAAAGACATCGCAGCCATCATGAAGTGCTAAAACAACCGAACCAACACGAGCAAATCTGCAACAAGGAGAAGAGCATAGCATAACAAGCTATTAGCAATTTTTTAAGAAAGAACTTCCTTTGAAATTCTACAAAAGATAGGAAACCTTGTCAAGGATAATACAAGGACGCAATTTCTAAAAAACAAAACTGATACTCTCTATCATCTGGTTTAAAGTCGAAGAATAATACAAATAAGGGGACAATTTGTTTTAAGCTTTTCATGTACATTCCATACACGCAATGAAGTGAGTTTGTTTCCACTTAAACTTTTCTTTTCTCCATTTCTTCAGCAAACTTTTACAATGAATAATAAAGGTTAAAATGCTAATGGAGAGTTAAAACCCTGCCTTGTCGAAGTTGTGCATAAAAGAAGAATAACGCAAAAGAGCAAATGGATCAAAGCATACCTATATATATAAGACAGCACAATGAGAGTAAAAGTTGCAACGTGATGACTCATGGACACTCCAAAGTCAGAGCGCCTCGTTTCCCAGAAAATCAAAGCAAAAAAAGAATAGAAGTAGAAACCACCAGTATACATGTACAAACCCTTCAGCTTTAACCTGAGACATGTAAAATTACCATTTTATTGAGTTTCCAAGACTATCTAGAAAAAATGGCAGAAGGATAAAATGAAATTCCGTCGGAAACATCAAAGGGTAAAATTATACGAGAAACCTTACTTTGTCTTTTGGTCAGGCCAGATCTGATCTCCAGGACCTACCCAAAAGTTTTTTGTATTTCTAAACCAAGGTTCGTTATGAGTCACGTAGAGAGCGAGAAGCTCGGCAGAGAGAAAGTAGATAAACTTCCACGCTGACTCATTAAACTTTCTTACTTTCTTCATTTTCTTCGACTCATAACCCACCGACTTAACTTTGTTCAAGTCCTCAGCTAGTTTCAGCTGTCCCTTTCCATATATTAACCGTCTTGCCACTTTCTACAACATTTACATTCGTGTCAGACTAATTTCGTACAGAAAATGGTCGTAAGATTTTAATAAACACGGAAAAAACTACTCCGGACTAATTACATTTCCTTCATGAGCACAACTTTTCTTGAATGGAATGAAAGACTACATCGTAGAAGCTAACTTCTAGTACTTGCAAACAACTAAAAAGGATCCACTGGCAGAAGGAAAGCAGAAGTAATTGTTACAATCTGCAAAAGAGAATCCTTTGTATTCAAATCTGAAGCCTAGATGCTTGGATAATCTCAACCTTTTATCATAATCTTTTTTAGCCCAATTAGAACCCTAATTAGGTCATTATCATGCTTTTCGTAGGATTAAACCGAAATCTTGATCATTCTCACGTTGACGAAACTACAAAAGTGAACATGCATTTCTTAAACAACTATTTATGGCTTCACATATTACCATCCAATCGTGCCACACAGTATTGTTACAGAACAAAAACTTCAACCAACAGTTCAAAAATACAGAATCGTATATAACTAACTAACTCCTCATTGTTAATCATCGATTAGATTTCTACGTATAGTGCTAGAAATCAGGTTCTTAATTCATGTAGAATTCTTCATTCAAGTCACGGAATTGAAAATCGATTTCCATAAGTTTTAAAAGCCTATCAGAGAGTTTCTGCAGACTCGATTGACTACATTCCTGCGATCAACAAAAAATTCTACGTCAAAACTTTAGAATCAACATTACCTCGAAAACGAAGCGATCGAGAAAAGCCCGAACCGCGGGGAAGAACAGAGCAATGAAGGGAAGAACATAAAAATCTTCATAGGTCGGATACGTCTCTTGCTCCCAATCAATCGATTTAAAGGATTGTATGAAACCCATCACCAAGAATTTTCCTTCAATGGTGAATGATTCTCTCGGGAAACAAACAATTTTGTCAGTGACAGTGACAGAGACGATAAATCATATACTACTAGATAATAGAGAATGTCAGTGAATCAGATTTTGTTGCGAATAAGGTAGAATCATCTAACTAGAAGACTAATTCAGTCTTTTTGAATCAGAATAGATTGTAGATAAAATATCTTCTTCAACTACAGATTTAGGAGATAATTTCAAATAGGTCCCCGTGATAAGATTTAAAAGCTACTTAGCCTCTGAATATTAGGTTTATCAGTTGTAGGCTAAATACTTAGCCTAAACCCCAGATCTTTGGGAAACCCCCCGATTCAAACTCATTTGTTTTTATTTATTTAACCATTCAATCTTTAAAAAAAATACTATAATTTTATTACTTATCTCGTTTTTTCTATTTCTCTATCTCTCTATTTCGTCTTCCAGTTTTAATATACTATATTATACTTCAATATGTATTATAATACTTATGAAATTAATAATATTTATATAAAAAATATATATAATAATAAAATAATATATAATTCGAAATACACTTGTAAATAAAATATAAAATTAAAATATGATATAATATAGTTTTTTTTGGATAACTAATAATTATTTAATTAGAAAACACTATATCAAACATTTGACAAAAATAAAAATACATATGTTTAAACATTTGGCGGGATGGAAGATGATTTTCTCTAAGAAACTCTGTTCTCCAAGAACAGAGCAAAAAAATTTCTGATTTTCGATTCTTCGTCTTGATTAGTGTTTCATCTCTTTCCTTGGGAGAATGAATACAAATTTCAACACCATCTCGAAGGAAGATTTTCCTATACTTAGGAATTCGATGGATGTAAATTCAGGAGGAAACTCTGTCAAGAACAGAGGAATTGCTGGTGAGAGCAAGGATCATGAATGTAATGTTATTCTAAACCCTGTTTTTGAGGAAGTGATAAAAGAAAAGGTTTCTGATAATTTGTTAAACAATAAGAATTCGTATGCTGATATATTGAAGCCAAGTAGAACAGAGTTTGTACACTCCAGTGTCTCTGTTTCTCATGATAGTGAATTCCCTGTAATCACTTTCAATGTTGAAGATAAAGATCGTTTGTTAAAGATCTCCAAGCACACTTTGGTAGAAAAATTTGCGTCTGGGAAGCCTTCAATGGAAAGTTTGAGGAAATTTTTGTCAAAGTTTAGTTTCAAAGGCAGTTTCAGTCTTTCAATTTGGGATTTCAGGCATGTTTTTGTTTAATTTACAGAGTTAGAAGACTTAAAAAGACTATGGTCAAAGAATGTGTGGGTCTTGGGAGATAAAACAATGAGACTCTTGAAATGGTCTCCTGGTTTTGATCCAAATCTTGAATCACCGTTTACGCCGGTTTGGGTTTCTCTGCCAAACTTGCCGGAGTTCTTGTTTAATAGATCGACTATTTCGGAGATAGCAAAGATTCTGGGTACTCCTTTGAAGGTCTGGGTGCCTTCTATCAATAGGGCTCGTCAGAATTGTTGTAGATTTTGGGTTGAAATTGATGTTTCGAAGCCATTAGTTCATAAAGTTCAGGTAAAGTTTGGGGAATCTGAGAGTTATTGGCTTCAGATTGTGTATGATAAGGTTCCTCTTTACTGTAATCATTGTGCACACATTGGCCATTCTGTTGATAAATGTAAGAAAATGTTGTTGGCTCAAGGAAAGGATACTGGAAACATTGTGCAGGTGAAGGATAGTTCAGAAGTTCCCGATCAAGTGTCTTGTTCTTTAAATCAAAATCAGGTGAATGGTAATTGTATTGATAATCTTCAGGATAAAAGTGTTTCTTGTGATCAGCAGTCTCAGGATCTTCCTGATAAAAGTGTTTCTTATGTTCCTGGGAAGAGTGGTGTGGCTGGTAGGTTCTTAAAGTCTGTTGTTGTTAATAAAATACCTTCTGATGTAGTTCAAGATGTTCAAAATGTTGTGGAGTCTGGTAGCCATAGTTCTAAGTTTCAAGAAGTTGATTCAGTTCAGCATGTTCTGGTAGATGAGGATTCTGTTGACTTAGTTAATGATGATGAGTTGATAGATGCTTTGAAAACTTTGGAAAGGAAGAATATGTTTGAGCCTCTTGATGAGGAAATACATGATTCTCTGATTCATGATGGAAGCCTTGATAGCTCTCCTGTGAAGGGAAGTGTAATTGAAGTTAAGCAGAGAAGGCAGGATCCTAAAAAGTCTAAAAAGATAATGAATGTTTGGAATACGAAAGGTCCTACGTCTTCAAAGATTTTGAAGTTGAAAAGGACTCAGAAAACCTCTTCTAATACATGACAATTTCGATTTTAAGTTGGAATGCTAGAGGAATTGCAAATAAAGAAACTATTCAAAGATTGAAATCTATGGTTAAGTCGTTAAAAGTCAGTTTTGTCGCTGTTCAGGAACCGTTTGTTAAGGCTGAAAAGATTGATTGGTTGGCCAAGAAGTTGAAGTTGACTGGTTATTGTTGTAATCTGAGTAATAAGATTTGGGTTTTCTGGCTTCGGGATTATATGGTTGATATTATTTTTTATAGTGAGCAGTTATTACATCTTAAAGTTTCTTATCCAACCTTGAACAAAGTCTTTTATGTCTCTATCATTTATGCTAAGTGCAAGACTGATTTGAGATCTGTTCTTTGGGATGAAATTAGAGCTCTGAATGTAGTCTCTCAAGAATGGATTTTATTTGGTGATTTCAATATTATAACTAACATTCATGAGCAGGCTGCTTGTTCAACTATTAATCAGAAAGGTATGGATGAGTTTAATGGTTGTATCATGGATTGTAATTTGATGGATGCTGGTTTTACGGGTTGTCCTTTTACATGGTCGAATGGTCATAAATGGAGGAGGTTGGATCGTGTGTTGTATAACTCTGCCTGGTTAGATTACTTTGATTGTACTTCTGTCTCACACATGGCTAGAAGTTGCTCAGATCACTGTCCTATTCTTATTAAAGTTGCTTCTAACCTTGAACGATCGAAATCATCTTTTAAATTTTTAAACATGTGGGTTTCTCATCCTCAATTCTTGAAGAAGGTTGAAGACGCTTGGGCTGATAATGGTGCTTCTGAGGTTAGTAATCCTATTATGGCTTTTTGGCTTAAGCAGTTTCGTTTGAAGGCTGAGTTGAAGAGTTGGAACAAGGAAACTTTTGGTAATATTTTTGATGCCATCAAGCTGTCTGAGGAGAGTATTATTAGTAAAGAAGCTTTGCTTCTTAATGATTCTAATGAGACTAATAAGTTGGAGTTAGATAAGGCTAGACAGATGTATTTGATTTTGCTTGATAGAGAGGAGTTATATTGGAAACAGAAAGCTCATTCTTCTTGGTTGAAAGACTCAGATAGAAATACTGCTGCATACCATAGTTTTGTGAAGAAAAGGGTTAAGAGAAATAGAATTGATAGAATTAAAAATGGTGACAGTTGGTTGAATGGTAAGAAGGAAATTGGAGACTTTGCTGTTGAATTTTTTAAAGATCTTCTTTCTTCAATTACTAGTGTTGTTTATGAAGAGGATTTGTGGAATGTTATTCCCACTCTTGTAACTAATGAGGACAACAATGAATTGACTAAAATTCCAGATGATGTTGAGATTTATGGGGTGGTGAAGAGTTTAAATTCTGAATCTGCTTCTGGGCCTGATGGTTTCAATGCTGAGTTTTATAAGACTTGTTGGAAGATTGTGGGGAGTGATCTGTGCAAGGCTGTCAAGGGATTCTTTTCTGGCTATAGGATTCCTAAAGGGGTGAAGGCTACTGTAATTTGTTTGATCCCCAAGATTGAAAATCCTAATAAGTGGAAGGACTTTAGACCGATCAGTTTAACCACTTTTTTTTCTAGGATCTTGGGGAAGCTTATCAACAACAGGCTGGCTAAGGTGCTTCCTAAGTTGGTTTCTGAAGAGCAGGGAGGTTTTGTTAAGGGCAGAAATATTCAGGAGTCAATTCTTCTTGTGCAAGAATTATGTTATGATATTAATGGCAATAAGAGGCATGGTAATGTCATAGTAAAGACTGATATGACTAAGGCGTTCGATAAGCTTAACCATAGTTTTCTCCTCTGTGTTCTCAAGGCTTTTGGTTTTAATAATGCAGTTGTTGGCCTGGTTCATAATTGTATAAATGATGTGTTCTCTTCTGTCCTTGTTAATGGTGAGATTACTGGTTTCTTTCCTAACTCTCAAGGTCTTAGACAAGGGGATCCACTCTCCCCTAGTCTGTTTATATTGGCTGAGGAATATCTCATTAGATCTATAAAGATTAAAGCCACTTAACATTCTATGGTTAGATATAAGACAAGGAGTGAGTTGAATATTGATTGTTTAGCTTTCGCTGATGATTTCATGGTATTTACTACTGCTGATGCTGCTACAATGGGTGTTCTTAAAGGCATTTTGGATCCTATCAATCTGTCTCTGGTCAGCAAATCAACAATGCAAAGTCTAAGCTTATAGTTTCAAGTAAAATTGGCTCTCAGAATCTCAGATTTATTGAAGACATGTGGCAGATCAGTCATACATGTTTGCCTTTCAATTATTTGGGAACTACAATTTCGAATAATACAAGAGTTGCTAATTTTGAATCTATTGTTTGTAAAGTCAGGAGCAGGATCTTGGATTAGGATAAGCTTCATTTGTCTTTTGCAGGTCGTCTGATGCTTATTCAGTCAGTTCTGATGGCTTTCCCCATTTATTATCTGCAGCATACTTCTTTACCAGCTGGTGTCATCAGTAGGCTGGAAGTTCTTTTTAATAAATTCCTGTGGGGCAGTAAAGATGATAAAAGAAGCATTAGTTGGGCAAGATGGAGAAATCATTGTAAGCCATTTAAAGAGGGTGGGCTCAATGTCAACAGTCTGAAAGATATGCAACATGTTTATGCAATGAAGAACTTGTTTAGCTTCAGGAGGCAGCACTCTCTTTGGGCCAGGTTTATGCTATCTATATACTGTAGATATGATATTCATCATGTTCTGGCCATTTCTCCTTATAAAAGATCTAAAACATGGGCTTCTATTATGGGTGTTAGGGATGAGGCTGAGGATTTTATGTTTTGGTTGCCTGGTCAAGGTCATTTTAGTTTCTGGTATGATAGGTGGTGCTCTGATAGGCCATTTATTAAAGTTTTCAGTGATAATGATAGAAGAACATTATGGGATACTGTTAATGTTCAGGTTAGTCACTTTTGGTTGAATGGTTCATGGGATTTGGATAGACTTAGATCTATGGTTACCTCAACTGATATTGCCAGGATAAAAGATGTTACTTTATCGAATAAAAAAGATGTTATGCTATGGTCTTTGTCCCAGAATGGTGCTTTCAGTACTAAGGATACCTTGAACTATATTAGATCTAAAGGCAGTGTTTCAAAGCTTTATGATAAAACATGGAATTCAGTCTATCCTAAAAAGTGTTCGTTTCTGCTATGGAGGGTGCTTCACAAATGGGTTCCAACAGATGAAGTAATGCAATCTAAGAATGTTCAGCTGGTGTCAAAATGTGTTTATTGTGAGAATATTGAATCTACTCACCATGCTTTGGTTCAGTGTCAGCAGGTCTGGACTGTTTGGAGACACTTCAGTGATATCTTCAGAGTTCATGTTCAATCCTTCATGACTATCTCCCATATTGTAATGAAATGGTATTGGGCTGCTCAGAAAGATTGTGATATCTTCACAATTTTACCTGCAATCATAACATGGTGTATCTGGTCAGCAAGAAACAAGAAGAAAATGCAGGGTGAATCAACTAGTTCTACTTCTATCATTAATCATGTGTTATACATTCTATCTGGTCTTGAATGGAGCAAAGTTTTGAACAGAAAACACTGGGGTACTTTTAGACGTGAAGCTTTGATTTTAGGTTGTGTTAATCATGTTAATACTGGGTTTAAGGCTCTTCATTTGAAATGGAAGAACCCTAAACAGGGGAGATACAAAATCAATTTTGATGGGGCATGTACCTTCTCTGGTGAGTCTGCTGGAGGAGCTTTGGTTCGTGATAGTAATGGTGAAATTGTGTTTGGTATGGGCTGTTTGTTTGGTAAAAGCTCGCCTTTGATTGCAGAATGTAGAGCTTTGTTTGAAGGTCTGAAGCTTTGTAACAGGTTACAGTTGAAACATGTTGACATTGAGATTGATTCTTCGATCTTGGTTAACTTATTGCTCTTTGGTAATTCTCCGTGGTATCTTGATTCATTGTTGAGATGTTGCAGGAACCTTCTCCGATCTGAAATGGTGGTAAACCAGATTTTTTGAGAACAAAACTTGGGTGCGGATTGGATTGCAAAGGAAGTTCTTGAGAAGAAATCGGATTTGGAGTTTGATAGGAACAATGCTCCTTTAAAGTTGAGAGCAATTGTTTTCTTAGAAAGCATCAATCTTGGATATTTGAGATTGAGAGATTAGGGTTGGAATTGGGGCTGTTTTTGGTTTCTGAAGGTTGAAGATGAAGTTTGGTTTCGCACGAATTTTTTAGGTTTTTGATTTTGTGTATAATTGCCTTGTAAGGCTTGTATTCATCTTTTATTTCAATAAAGGCCTTTGATTAAAAAAAATAAAACTTACAAAAAAATTAAGGTATAAAAATAACAATAATATACAAATCATAATATCCATAAAATATTATGAATAAATCTAAAATTGAGTTTCATTAATGGAATAAAACCGAAAAATAAAAAGAAAATGAATTTTTAAATACCTACTCATCAAACATATTGACACTTAATTTCTAAAAATAGGTCAATGCTTACTCAATACTCGTCTCATTGAAATAATTCATTTTCAATATCCATTTTTTTAATACCCTAACTACCTCAACCAAGTATATAATGCAATTTTAAAAATGAAGTTGATATTCTCAACCGCCTCTTTCTCTTACCCTAACCAAATACTTGTTTTCGAAAGAGAAGCTGATTTTTCCAAAAAAAACTTCTCGGGTGATCATTCCGGTAGCCACTCGGAAACCACCGTGCAACCGGTACTAACATCATGTTTTCTGATCGACTGAGGTATGTTCATACCCTATCACACAGGTTAGGAAGGTGATTCTGCAGTTGTTTCTTGACTAATTAGACTTTAAAATCCAAATTTATTTCCCTTTCTCTTTTTACTGAACTTTTGTTTACGTTGTTCAAATGTAGAAGAAACATCAGTGAGAGAACGAAAACCCTAAGATCCTCCTTCTTCTATGATAGACAAAACTAACAATTACGACTCAGAGAAAGACGACGAATCTGGATGCGAATTGTTTGCTTTTTTTTATGTAGAAGAAAGAGATGTGAATTATTTGTTGTTATTTTTTTATGTAGAAGATGCGAATTATTGTGGCTATTTTAATTGAGAACAACACTCTTATCATAGAGTTGCAAACAACTCTCAGGAAATAGATGCGAATTATTTGCTGTTTTTTATGTAGAAGATGCGAATTTTGGTAGTTATTTTAATTGAGAACAGCACTTAGATAATAGAGTTGCAAACAATCTGAGGAAATAGTGAGAGTTGTAATCTAGTCCCAGATTATAGAGTTGCAAATAACTCTCAAGAAATAGAGAGAGTTGTAAACAACTCTCAGATGATAGAGTTGTATACAACTCTCAGATAATAGAGTTTCAAACAACTTTTAGAAAATAGAGAGAGTTGTAGACAACTTTTAGATTATAGAGTTGCATACAACTCTCAGGAAATACAGAGAGTTGCAAACAACTCTCAGGAAATAGAGAGAGTTGCAAACAACTCTCAGGAAATAGAGAGAGTTGCAAACAACTCTCAGGAAATAGAGAGAGTTGCAAACAACTCTCAGGAAATAGAGAGAGTTGCAAACAACTCTTAGAAAATAGAGAGAGTTGTAAACAAGTGCTAGATTATAGAGTTGCATACAACTCACAGGAAATATAGAGAGTTGCACACAACTCTTAGGAAATAGAGTTGCAGACAACTCTCAGGAAATATATAGATTTGTACAAAACTCTCAGGAAATAGAGAGAGTTGTAAACAACTGCCAGTTATAGAGTCACAAACACCTCTCAGGTATGTTTTTCCAACAACTCTCAGGTTAGTACTGGTGAAGGTACCAACGGGTATATATAGTCGGAGGTATCTTTGTCCAAATTTTAGATGAAGGTACCAATTGACATTATCCTAACTTTGGGTACCAATTGGTACTCTAATTTTAGATAATAAACAAACACCTTTCATAAGGGAACAACAAGAACTCTAAGATTATAGTTGCAAACAACTCTAAGATTATAGTTGCAAACAACTCTCAAATATGTTTTTCAAACAAGTCTCAGTTTATAGTTGCAAACAACTCTCAGATATGTTTCCAAACAACAAAACTACCTTATAGCTGCAAACAACTCACAGATTATAGTTGCAAATCACTCTCAGATATGTTTTTCAAACAAGTTTGAGTTTATAGTTACAAACAACTCTCAGTTATGTTTCCAAACAACTCTCGGATTATAGTTGTAAACAATTCTCAGATTATAGTTGCAAACAACTCTCATATTATAGTTGCAAACAACTCTCAGATTATAGTTGCAAACAACTCTCAGATTATAGTTGCAACCAACTCTCATATTATAGTTGCACACAATCTCAGATTATAAAGTCATAAACAACTCTCAGATTATAATTGCAAACAACTCTCAGATTATAGAGTCACTAATAACTCTCAGGTATGTTTTTCAAACAACTCTCAGGTTAGTAGTGGTGCTGACATTGTAAATAATTTTACCCTTCGATGAAATTAGTGTTGTTTGCATGTCCTTCCCCTGAGTCTTTACAACCGAGGGAATGCGAATTGTTTGTATATTACGCCTCTGTTAGTTGTTTGAAAATAGATTAAGATAGTTATTTGTAACTGTGAATTGATAGTTATTTGTAACTGTGAACTGATAGTTATTTTTAAAATATCAATGCTTCATAAAAAATTTACATTGATCAAAAGTTTATACAAAAAAGAGACTACATAGCCATAACATGCTTCACAACTAAATACTTCCAAAAAATGGCATTTACATTGTCCTTCGTTATCTTCACCAAATTTGACCAAAAATGGAAGGCGTCTTGTTCGACCAAGAACATCTCTATAATCAACGGAATGTTCGCATAAAACTTCCTCTTCACTAACTGCCCCTGTCGGAGGTTGAATGTCGTCTTTAAAAGCATGTAGAAGGGTGTGTTTCTCGTAGCTTCGATGTGGGCGGAAGTAATATTGTTCTTTCTCAGCAGTTTCACAAGGCTCAACAATCTGGACCTGTGGAAGCTTGGTTTCGTGGTCATATTTCCTGCAAAAACATAAATCAGCAACTTTATATAACAAACGACTCACATAAGAGAACAACAACACAACTACCTTATAGTTGCAAACAACTCTCAGATTATAGAGTTGCAAACAACTCTCAGATGTGTTTCCAAACAACTCTCACATAATGTAATTGCAAACAACTCTCAGATTATAGAGTCACAAACAACTCTTAGATAATAAACAAGCAACTTCCATAAGGGAACAACAACAAAACTACCTTATAGTTGCAAACAACTCTCAGATTATAGTTGCAAATAACTCTCAGATATATTTTTCAAACAAGTCTTAGTTTATAGTATCAAACAACTCTCAGCTATGTTTTTAAACAACTCTCGGATTATAGTTGCAAACAACTCTCAGATTATAGAGTCATAAACAACTCTCCGGTATTTTTTTTAAACAACTCTCAGTATAGAGATGCAAACAACTCTCAGATTATAGTTGCAAACAACTCTCAGATAATAGAGTTGCAAACAACTCTCAGATTATAGTTGCAAACAACCTTCAGATAATATACAAACAACTTCCATAAGAGAACAACAACAAAACTACCTTATAGCTGCAAACAACTCTCAGATTATAGTTGCAAACAATTCTCATATATGTTTTTCAAACAAGTCTCCATTTATAGTTGCAAACAACTCTCAGATATGTTTCCAAATAACTCTCAGATTATAGAGTCACAAACAACTCTCAGATTATAGTTGCAAACAACTCTCAGATTATAGAATCACAAACAACTCTCAGGTATGTTTTTCAAACAACTCTCAGGTTAGTACTAGTACTCTTAGATAAACTCAGAAACTAAAATACCCCCTAACGAACATAACTACGTGATTTCAGTACAACTAAGCAATGTCGGTCATAAAATAACAACATGTACTTGGAAATCACCAAAAACGCAAAACAAATCGAAAGTCGAGACGTACCTGGTTACTGTAACTCGTGCTTTCTTCACCGGCCGGCGTAAACTAAACGACAAGTCGTCAAACAACTGGTGCTTACTTGTTTCAGGGAGGAGGCGACGGTGGACGATCGAGAATTAGTGAAGAACGGGAGAATTTTGGGTAGAGGAGTTTACGGATTTTTGGTTTGAAGAGGGAAGTCGAACGGGTTGTTTCTGGTTTCTAAAAATATAAGGTGTGTTTTATGGATTATGTGGTCTCACAAAGGGGGAATAGGTTTGGAAAAAAATGGATATATATAGTTGGGAGGTATTTTTGTCCAAATTTTAGACGGAGGTACCAATTAACAGTGTCCTAATTTTGGATATTAATCTCTAATTAGGTAATTGAATGGTTATTTACTAATATTTTTCTCTAAATAAAATTGAGTTTATATTTTTTAAAATATTTTTAATTAATCATTATTTAAATATTTAGACTTTTTAAAAAGGATATAATAATAAAACTATATTTATTAAATAAATATCGTCATTTCTAATCCTACTAAATTTATTATTGGTGGAGTGTTCAGATAATTTTATGGCGAAAGAATAAAGAGTATGAGCAAAACGGGCGTACTAGAGAAAGGAGATCAGAGGTTGTCCAAAGTTTTATGGCGGTACTTAAAAGTTGGTATGATTTAGATTGAGAGTCTTTTGATAGAATTTATGAGTGAATAAAATTAGCGGGAGAAAAACTATGAGCGTTTGCAATTAGGGTTGTTATTGGATTTATTAACCTGAAAATCCGTCTAAAATCCGTCCGAGAAGGGTTCGATAAAATTATTATTATAAAATTTTGAATGCGGTCCGGATCCAAAAAAACTCGATTAATTCTTTTATAATATATAAAATTCATATAATTTATTATTATATCTTAATTATATATATACGATGTAAGTGAACCGACGAAGTCAGTATGGTAAAATATAAAATTGGAGGAATACAATTATTATTAAGGTACGCTTAACAAAGCACTAAGATGTTGCTAGCCCAACTGTTTATGCATGCGTTTTTAACCGAAGTTTTAGGTTTGATTCTAGCCCGTATCAAAACTCTATTATTTATCGGTAACTAAATCGAGTCGATTTGGACTGATGCGGTTAGTTAACGATTTGGTTTCGGTCTAAATCCTCGATCCTAAAAATATAGGAGTTTGGACTGGTTCGATCAGATATCTACCAGCTGTGGAAGCTTTTACTCGAGGGGGGCTTATCAATATTGGTATTTCTCTCCCCTGCCATCATCGTCCAAAGCATTTCAATCGAGTGGATCAAAGGGGCCGGAGCACCAACCTAAACGAATTTTAAGTTCAAATTGGCTTAACCGTCCTAGTTGTAAGAGAAGATTTTAGCACAACGGAATTTCTTTATTTAAGAGTCAAAAATCTTGTTATACTTATAGACGAGAATTTAGGTTATGAGCTTTTTAGAGCTTTTGGTTTTAAGTTCATGGAGTTATATTTTGAACTTTATGACTTCACCTTTAAACATTTGAGTTTTCACCAAAAGTTTATTTTATATATAAACTTTAAATGAGTTTCAATTTTGACATTTTATATCCTTATCAGTAATTTTGAAAAAAACAATTGACCGTAACATTTGTTGTTTACATTTGGTGTAGTTTTACCGAAGTTTATGCGACTCAGAGTCTCAAAGTTCGAAGCTCACATTCAGTGATTATTTCCCAAACCTAGCTACTGAACCAACTATGGTTGGACTTATACTTGCCTATTTAAAAGTCATTCTTTGGCCCAAACCTTCATTGAGGGCAAAAAAAAATTATTTTATCGAAGCGAAAGTAATTCAAGTATAAGCAGCATTTCCTTTAGTTTTGATTTACTATTATTTTGACTCAGTTCATGACCGGCATGAATTTGAGTATAAGTTCTTTGAAATTTTTATAAGATTGGCAGGAATTTAAGAATAAATTCTTTGAAAAAATCATTTGGGTTCCTTAGTGTGCAGGATAACATTTACCATCAGGTAGACAATTTATTTTTTAGGATTATGTGGACTCTTTAATGTTTAGGACTACATTTAGAATCATCCTACCTTTAATTTTTGTTTGTTTTAGGGGTTCAATGATAGTGTATTGTACTACGTTTAGCATTATCCAACACTTAGTTTTTTTTACTGAGGCATTTAAGGACTCTGTAAAATACTTCGAACTACATTTAGAATCATTCAATACTTAGTTTATTAGGGGTTTGAAAACTCTCTAAAGTTCTCCAAACTAAATTTTAAATCATCCAAGACTTAATTTTTTTGTTGAGGGGTTTGAGAGCTCCCTAAAGTGCTTCAGACTATGTTTGATATCATTTAAGTTTTTTTATTGAGGTGTACAAAGATTTCTGAAGTGTTTAGAACTGTGTTTAAAATTATCCAACACTTAGATAAAAATGGAAAAATATTGTATTCATCGCATATACCTCATTAAAACCTTCCCCTGCCACCAAGATAGAAAAAAAGTGTACATTAGAATGGAAAAGATGAAAAAAATAGTACAAGTAGTAGTAACCAAAGCTATGTTATACTTTATGTTCCACGGTTGCTGAAGTGGTTATCCTTATTCATCCTAGAACATGTATATGGGAGGCATGCCTTTTAACTTCTATTGTACATGGCCCTTTCCAGTTTGGACTAAACTGCCAAGAGCTTTGTCGTTGGTGTTGAAAAACACTCTCCTAAAAACTTTACCCCCAACTTCGAAGCTATAGAAGTGGAGTTTGGAAGTATATATGTTCCTCATTAGGGTTTTGTAGTGCTCTGCTCTTATATGAGCCTTCATCATTTTCTCTTTAATTACATCTACTTTAGCCCTTTCGACTTCGATATTTCTTCCTTCGTTATATGTTGATATTCTAAATGCATGCATGCCTATGACTACTCCTCTTATTCATTAGACGAAGGTGAAGAATGTCTTAGTTTTTGCAGTTCATAGAGTGGTCTTATATGACCATAGGATTTCCTACATAGATTTATACCGCTTATGACTTGTACTTTCCAACGTTCTCTTGATAACATACACGACTATTCTACTTGTAAATTTTACATGCCCATTTTTCTATGCATAGGAAGAATAAAATATTTTTTCTGGTATACCTCTTGTTTGGCTGAACAAAGATATACGATCATTTTGGATCACAAACCATTGTCTGTTGCGGTAATTTTTGGTATCTCACGTCTTCAACATATGTTAAGTTTCAAGAAGTTAATAAATCTCTTCTCATGATCTTTGTTGGAGATTATACTCTCACTTTGAAAAATAATCTACAATAACCATAATTGTTTTTACCTTATATGGCATTTAGTAGGAGCCTACTAGGTCAATGCCCCATATGTCGAATGAGGATACTTCTTATATGTTTTATATGAGAATATGTGGAACTTAGATTGAGTGAAGTGCTAACATGTGTCATATAATTTGATAAAAATTTTACATCTACCATTATGGTGGGCCAATAGTATCCATGGAGGATGATCTTTCTATGTAATATGTTTTAGCTGCAGTATGGACTTCCTTCCTTGTTATGGAGTTCTTTCATAATAAATGAGGGCTCTTCGGGTTCGAGACATCAAAATATATGTCTTTCAAGGCCTTGTATGTACAAGTATATGTATATCAACAGTTGCATTATTTTCCCCAAGTATTTTCTCAGATATAACTTTATCAAATAATGTTATTTGGGTGTAAAATTACTTTAAGTATTGACACAACTTATCATTTTTAGCTTATTTTTTACCTGTGGTTTGGTTAACTATTTACTTTTTTAGTCCTATAAATGTTAATGAGTCTTAGCCTAATTATTACATCTTTATATTCTACTTCATTGTTGGAGGAAATAAAACTGAATTTTGTTTTTTGCTTCATTGTTTCTCATGAAAGAGATGTTAATTTCACTCTTGCATTGGAACCCATGTTTTTGCTTCTTCAAACTGTTTGAACTTGCCAAGTTGAATCTGGGTGGTTTTTGAATGACATACATTTTTTTTAATGAAACTCGTTTAAGAATTTTGATGAAGTAGCAGCCTTAATTGTTATTTATATGTCTAATCTAATGCCAAAATCTCATAAATCCATTGACTATATAGTCATTCTGCCAAATATATGAGGCTTCCACAACACGTTTATGAGGGGGAAAAGGTTCCGACTACTATGGTATATGTCTGGAAGTACGCCTTCATCTTCATAACCGCTACTAATAAAGCTAAGGAAAGTTTCTCTTACTATAAATAACATATCTTGACGTCTAACCGGGACTTGCTAACATAATATATAGCTCATGGTATATTTCCTTCTCCCTTAAGTAGAACTACATTAATCGCATAATTTAACAAATACAAATAAAAAAATCGATTGGCTTTGGATTTGTTAGAAATTCTAGAAATGTTATAAACTCATTGATTTTGTTGAAGGCTTCATTACATGAAAGAGTCCAATTGAATCTGCCAAACCCTTTTATTATCTGGAAGAAAGGTTAATACGTATCCCAAGAACGTGAGATGAATATGTTCAGAGAAACTAATCATTATGCCAGAATATGAATTTTTTTGATATTTCTGGATGACTTCATTGCAGATCAGTTTGACAGTTGTGTAAGATATGATTCTCTTTTTTTCTCACTAACCACATAGCCTATAAACTTTCCATATCTCACGTGGAATGTGCACTTGTCTGGATTGATATTTAAGTTTACTATTCTAAGGTTAACAAAGAACTCAGCAAGGTATTCCATATGATGTTCATCAAGATTGTTTGTGACCAACATGTCATAAATATAGGCTTGTAGTCTTTGGAAAAGTTGGTTTAAGAAATTTTTGTTGACCAGAAATATGTAACCCCAACATTCTTTAAACTCAATGGAATAAATTTGTAAAAACATCTCTCCCACTTTGTGATGAAGGTTGTATATTTTTTATATGCTTCATGCATCAGGATTTTGTTGTAGCCCAGATATGCATCTATGAAGGATAAAATCCTATTATCTGAAATTTTATCTTAGCTGATCAATTCTTGCAAGACTAAAAGGATATTTGAGAAAATATTTGTTCAAATTTGTGATGTCAAAATACAAACTCCACTTACCATTATTCTAATTTACCAGCACTATATTGGTTTTCCACGTCGGGTATAACACTTATCTTATATGTACTACTTCAGTGAGCCTATTTATGTCACTTATTATTGTCTATGTATTCTCATGAGATAGGGGTATGATTTTCAACTTTATGGGATGAAACTTCAGATATATGGATCATTTGTGGAAAATTATCTCAGCATGGACTCATGTTAAATTCTAAACAGTTCATGCAAATATATCCAAGTTCTTTAACAAACAGATTGAGGAATTTAGCTTTATAGTTAGTTGGTATGTCTCGAATGAGAAAGAAGAATTTGTTTTTACTTTGATGGACCCTATCCATTACCCCGACTCGATTACATGAGGGTCCTCTATGGGATCATCCATATCATCAAAGATGATTAAGGCCGTTGGTAAATTTTATTTCTTAAGCGTGGGAGGCTGAATAACACTCTATTACCATTTTGTGATTGTTTCTTATCAGACCAACCCTTCCATTAGCTATGTACTGAAGGCATTGATGCATCATTTTTATTATGGAATGCATCTAGTACAACCAGGGTCTATGGAAGATTACATTGTATGAAGAAAGTTCATCCACCACCAGAAACATACATTGAAACTGATTTTTGTAGTCTCATTGGGCTAAAACTATATACAGCTTTAATTTTCTCAAGACTAGAGCATATGTTCCTGTGAACCCAGCTAACACCATCTTGGATGGCGTAAGAACTGGTGCATCACGTATTTTAAAATAAGTCAACACATTGGTTGAACTGTTAACTTCTCAATATGGGTTCCTATATAAATTTGTCCGACCTCATGATGTGCTGTAACTTCTCTAAGGTTATCATCATAAAAGTTAATTATATGATAGGGGTTCCTATATAAATTTGTTGATGTTTGGTCATGATATTGTATTTAGAACGTTAATAGGCCTCTTCCTATAAGATTTAGTTATACATAATAATAATAATAATAATAATAATAATAATAATAATAATAATTTCCTTCACGTTATTGTACGAAGAATATATCATTTCGGGTTTGGGTCTTCAATAACTACCGCACCTTGTTGTTATTTCTGTCTTATTAGGTGTTGAGGTTCAACCGTAAATTCTCTCCTCTTGGATATTTTTTTCCTAATAAACTCTATAAGTTTGCATTCATTACTTAGTTTTTGAATTCCATCATTAAAGGCCAGACAATCTTGATTGTAGTGTCTCATATCATTATGGAACTTGCATAATTTATTTTAATATAGTATCTTCATATAAGTCAATATCTTATTGGATACCAACACTTGACTACATATTTGTTTGTGTTATAGATTACTTATAAATCCTTTGTTAGTTTTGTGTAGGGTCCTCGAACAAACTGTTACTGCTTTCGGGTACTGATGTAGTTTTTTTGAAGTTTTAGCTCAGCTTACCCCTAAATCCATTACCTTGGTAATGATGTATTTGCCTCACATGGACTTTGAATATGTTAATCTTGAAGAAGCTTCAGGCTTACGTTATATTGTATGAACTTATGCCACTATGATAAGTTCATTTGTATTTTCAAATGAATGGTAAAGAGGGTATGCATTTGGAAATCCTAGGAGTATGGCTCTCAGAGTGTTGTTCATTTTTATCCGTTTTCTCACCTCAGCCAACAAGTTCCAAAATAAGAGATCTTTTCTCATTATGGTTTTTGGCCAAAATTCCTAGCAAATTTTCTTGTTTGTCAGCCTCATAGGATATCAAATCGTGGTAATCTTGTAAACCATTATTTGTTTAATAAAATACTAAATATACTTCTGAAGACACTCATTCGACCATTTCTTGTAATGGGTAATGTAGTCATTATCTTCCTTGATGATGTTTTGACCCCATAAACTGGCTTATGAAGGCAATATTTAACATCTTGAAGTTTCAGATGATGCATGGAGAAATTCATACTTGTCCATCTTATAGTGGTAAGTATTTCTATAATATATATATATATATATATATAGAATTTCTGAAGATTCAACAAAGTTACACCTTTGTTCAGTGCAACATAAGCTAAGGTAGCTCTAGTTCACCGACCCAATGAAATGATACGTCATTTGTTGTTGTGGACCATGCCATTATGGATATGAATGCATGAAGACATAAAAACTACCCTTCACTCTGTTTTTTTATTCAGGATAAACCCAGTTTGGAATTCTGTTTATCAAAGGCTTTCTGATCACTTTTGTGGCTACCTTGATCCACATACTAACTCTCATTACTTTTCATCTGATTTTGTTTGTGAATATTCTCCAAACAGAAACAAATCAAATTATTTTTGTGACTATATCATCTGGTATCAAATTTGAAAGGTCCTTCATAGTGACAAAACTCGTGTTCAAATGATGACAGTTATGCAAGAGCATAGACAAGTACAAAGTGAATATATGAAAACACAAGATGAAAAGATAATGAATGAGTTTGGAGAACGTATTGGGCGAATTGAGCAACCTCTAAGAATACTTAGAGCCATAATAAACTTTCCACCTCCACAATAACAACAACATGGTGAAATGGAAGATGGAGATGATGACATGCCCAATTTGGAAGATGACCCTTCATACCCTTTATTTTATTGAAACTAAAGAAAAGATCTTTTTTAGAGAGGAAGAACAAGATAGGAACGAGAACCAATGCCTACAAATACAAAGGTAAAGCTAAAACCTCCTTTACTTATTAGAAAGTTAGATCATAATGCCTACACGGATTAACAAAGATGTATGAAGTACATATTTTTGTACATACTTATATAGCAGGATGTGCACCATATTCTTGATCTACACTTGAATTATTGTCAGCGAATTTCCTTGATCAATAAGGTTTTTGTCATACCTTTGATGATGGTAAGTGAAATTTTTCCAAAGTTTCGATGATAGTTGCTCAAGGTGATTTATGTTGCTCTTTGTAAAAGAGACGTGTTTGGATTTATAATGTTGAACTGAATGCAGTTGAGGAAACAAATTCTCCTAACTTGTGTCATCGAACACTAGGATGCATTAGTCACAAAAAGAGGATAACCTTTCTAGGTAAGTCACTCATACATATTAACAAAGTTATTTTTACTGACCATTTTCTGGCATGAAAACAACATAGAGCATTGTTCTATAATAAGTCCACTAGAAGATATGAAAAGTTAAAGTTAGTACACTATGATGTTTATGGTCTTACAAGTATTTTGTTACATTTATTGATGATAAACGATGAAGAGAGATTTATCTGAATCACGTTATGTTTGTAAACTATGAGAGTTTTGTAATAACAAGTGATTAATATTGTTGTATTTGAAGAGTTTTTTTAAGCTCATTGTTAATAAAAAAAAAGTCAATGTTTCCCGTAGACGTGGGATTATTTCCAAAATCTAATCATGTTAAATATTGGTTTATATGTTTAGTTTTAATTAACATTTATTTCATTTTGTTTTTTAAATAAAACATGAATTCTTTTATCTTCGGATGATCGATTTCCCAACAAGTGGTGTAGTCAACGGGGAATAACAAAGGAAGAAGTAGATAGATCGATAATCTAAAGGTTTGAGAAACACATCTCACATGGAAACCGAAAAGCCATAAACGATGAGTTCAAAGAAGCTTAGCCTAGAAAAATATGACTGATCAAATGACTTAACATTTTGATAGTTAAGTTTAAGGCTCACCTAGTACATAATGGATTAACTGCTACTATTAAGGATAAATCTACATGGGTTGATGCCCTTGTACTTTCTAAATCTCATACTGCCCTCATACTGAGCGTGGGAGATGAAGTAATATATAAGGTATAAAAAAATCTATTGCACTGGGAATATAGAATCATTTGAAAGTAATTTACTTGAAGAAGTTTTTGGCAAACAAATTATATCTCAAGAAACAACTTTACATGATGTCTATGGATAGTAACAAAGAAATCTGAAGGAAATCATATGATTACAACATAACCATACTCGAATTTAATGCAATTGGTGCATAGGTGGAGGAAGATTATTAAATAATCATCCTTCTAAGCTCTTTTATGAAAGTGTATAAACATTTTGTGGATACCATGATCTATGATAAAGACTCTCTTATGATGGCCAAATGAAGAGTGCCTTAAACTTCAAAGATCTTTAAATGAAGACTATTCTAAATGGTGAATTTGAATGGCAGGAACTAAATGTGAGAGCTAGGCCAAGAAAGAGATATTCAAGCAAGCGAAGAGATGACTCTCACTCTAAATCCAGATGGTTTGCAACTTGTTCAAAAGTAATTTGTTTGATATGCAAGAATAAAAAGGCATATCTATAAAAGTTACTTTAATAAAGGAAATGACAACAACTTACATATGTCAACGAAAATGGTTTGAAGAATAAAATGAAGATGATATGTGTTTGTTAAAGAACTTATTCTATAGGCTGAAATATAAGTCGAGGCAGTGAAATAGACTATTTGATTCTTTTATAAGATCCATTAAGTATATTCGTAGTTGCTATAAAAACTATGTATATTAAATTGGGGAAACATGTATGGAGAGACAAGTCGTATTTTTATTGTACGTGTATGATATCCTAATAGCTTGGAAAAAGATATTAAAATGATTGAAACGGTGAAGGCTGAGCTGAAAAACGAGTTTGAGATTAAGGATATAAGAGAGGTTGTGAGGATACTTGATGTTAATATCAGAACATGCCAAAAGGGTATTTATTCTTATTTTACAAGAAACTCCCATTGATGCCTAATCAAACTTGGTACCACTCAAGAACCAACCAAAGTTACAGATAAGAAGTATATGTCTTAGATACCTTATTCATAAGGTCATATGTCGTTGTGAGGTCATTATATTAATAAAATGTCGGCTAGAGAGAGTGTAAACTAAATGAGAATTCACAGTATCAACTAAAATATAAAAGTTTCACTTTAATATTTAAGGTAAACTGTTGGTAAAGGACATTATTTTGTAGCTGAAACTTCAAAGATAATCAAAATTAACCGATGAATATAGAAGATGCAAAAGACGAAGACTGAACAAAGACGACGGGGAAAAAGTAACTTCAAGAAAAAATAAACAAAAAATACTTAGAATTGATACACTAACTAAAGAATTTTGTAAAACAATTAAGACGTATAGTTTATTTTACTAAATTAACCATATTAGTTAAGGGGTAAAAATATAATTAATGTAATAGATAGCTGACATGTGTCATAAGATAAACGTGTCACCCATCCCGAATAATTAAAAATTTATACTACTATAAATAGAATTATAATTATCACTAAAAATGATTGACTAATTATTCCTATAAGAAACTTCATTCTAAAAACTCTTAATTTTATTAGTCTAAATCTACTTTGTGTTATTTGACAAAGATTTTTCTTCATCATTTATGCCAATATTTTTGGTACAAATTATGTAGGTTATGGTTTGCACGTGACTGAACTTGCATACGCCAGAAGTGTTTTGAGCAGATTATGCTTAATCTGAGAAAGTAGCATTGGTATGCACTCGAGTGGCTCATGAGATACTTGAAGGGTTCACATATTGTAGGGCTGTGTTAGAATTGGAATGATATGGTTGATATAGTTTTGAGAGGTTATGTGGACACTGATTATGCAGAATGCCTTGACACAAGGCAGTCTACTTTGGGTTATATGTTTACTGTACTTGGAGGATTGATTAGCTGGAAGTCTAGTATACAAATGTTCGTTGCGATATCAAGCCGAATATATAGGTGTTACGAAATCCATAAAGATATTTATTTGCTTGAATGGATTGTTGAGTGAACTCATTGGTGTTTATCAAGATGTGGTTTTATTTTGTGATAACATCAGTGCCTTTCTTTTAATAAATAATTTGAAGTTCCATGAGAAAACTAAACATGTAGTTATTAAGTTACACTTCATCCGAGATGTGATAGGGAACGAGCAAGTGATTTAGACTAAAATAGCTAGCGAATAAAATGATTTAGATAATCTGACCAACATATTGTCGATTTCAAAGTTAACAAATTGAATGAGACTTGACCGAGTCTAGGATGCGTTCAAGCTGGTCTCTAAAGAGTGTAAGGTGTAACAGATTCTTGATTTACTATAAGCCTAAGTGTAAAATTTTAGGTGTAATTTAATAATTAACTCGTTAATAGAGATATTAACGAATGATTACATAGGTCAAAGATAGATCCGCCAAAGATATGTATAAGGAGGATCTGTTGGATTCTCTCAAGACAGAGTTATGGACAAGAATTAAGTGCAAAGACATTTTCTTGAACCTAAAGGTTTGGCCAAAGACATTATAGTTGTTTACAACTAGGTCGAAGACCTGATAGAGGAATAAAGACTGATTCGAAAGTATGTTACCGACGACCTAATCTGAATCTGTCTACCGAAGGCTACATGAGCTAAAGCTTCAATATTGATGGGCTTAATTTGTTAATTGAATTGAGCTTCTTCTATTTTCTAGGTTTCATGTTTTATGGGTTTCTAATTTAATTGTACTTCATATTTAATTGGACTTTCTATTAAAGTGGATTTAATATTGATAAGGGAAGATTAAAGATCTAGGAAAGATTAGGGTTTTTTATTGATAAAGAAAGTTTCTTAGGATAAATTGTCAATTATGTAAAGAAAAATGACTAATGTAAAGCCAACAATAGACTTGAGGATAGGACCACAATTATGAAAGTGTTAAGCATGTGGGGCCTACTACTTTGATTATAAATAGAACCTCATTTTTTAGGAAATAGGTGATTGATCAATGATTAAACAATTATTATATTTATTTTCTCTCTCTAGAAATACGTCTTTCTCTCTCTAAAATATTTTCTTAATCAGAACAATACTGTAGTCTTCTAAATATGGTTTAATAAAAAAACCTCCTCCAAATATTTCTGGAGTGATCAGTGGCGCCGTCTGTGGGAACGATTTGGTACCAGGATTCGTCTTCCAAAACCAATCTAAAATTAAAGCAGCATCAGAAATCCGAGGAGATTAAAACATGAGTTACGATTTGGAAATTGGAAAAGAATTTGAGGAGGTCCCAACACATAATAATATGGAAATTGATCAACAACATGATGATCAACACGTTGGTGAAATTTTGGAATAGTCCATATTGGTGGCTCGTAAGAAAGAATTGATGGAAGAAATTGAAAAGTTAAACTCTCAAAAGAGATGCAATGATCACTTCGAGAAAAATTTGATCTGAAATCCGAAGAGAAAATGAGACAGAAAAATATGAGCATGATCATTATCATCGAGTTAGTAAAAGACATGTATCGAATGCAACATCGTAATTCTCCGAGGAAGAAGTTGAAGCCAATGAGCATGTATGAATTATCTAAGTTAAGTGATTATTCAGTTTATGACTCTAGTAAATCTTCGTCAGAAAGGGAGTATCATAGAAAGAAAGATTCTAGAAAGAAATATTCGAAGAAGTATAGGAAGGAGCATTGATCAAATCATCTTACTAATGAGTTCAAAGGGAAGGATTAGATTTTCGAGGAGTATGTTAAGAAAGACAATGTGAATGTACAAAATCAGTCAGGAAGTCAAAATTTTGAATATCGTGTAAGTAAGTAGTACACGTTGGCTTCCGAGGAAGGTCTTTATGTGATGGCTCACAAAGGACCAAGAACTAATATTTACAGAGCGGGTCATAAATGTAGGTCTTCTCCTTTGTCTACAAAAATACTTTTTGGAAACCTTCCGAAGCACTTCGATATTTCTAAGGTGGAGAAATTTGATGGGACTCAAGATCTAGATATTCATATTGAATAATTTAAAATTTTCATGATTAATTTTGATGATGATAATAAGGTTGTGCAAGGCTTTTTCTCAAACTTTTTAAAAGGGTTGCTTCAAAATGGTATAATAGATTAACGCGGGGTTATATCAAGAATTTCAATATGTTTTGGAATGTTTTCCGTCAGTATTTTGTGGGGAGTAAAAAGTTTCGTGCCAACGGAGATACTATAATATATTGCAGACATAAGGTTGGGGAAAGTCTTAAAAATTATACCAACTGTTTTGTTAAGGAAAAGATTGATATGGAATATTGTAAAGACTCGGTGGCTTTGGCAGTATACCGAATGAGGCTTCTCCCCATAATTTTAAAAGATACAGCGGCGGAAAGTTAGGCAATGATGTTTGGAGCTTTACTTGATCAGGTTAAGACGATCATTTTGGTGGAAGAAACTCAAGCTTCGAAGAGAGGATCTAGTGATCAGTTGGAACAAATTTAATTTCAAAGATCTGTTGCTACTGTTCAACCTCCTTGAGTTAATGCCCAGCCAAAAGCAGTGGGGAAGTATCCTCCGAGACCCGGGTAAATCAGCAGACATATAATACATAGGAAGTGGGTAAGCCTATATCTAACAAATAGATCCGACGATATTATTATGCAAAGCTAACTGGGTGTGTGGCAACTATATTTGATAAAACACGTGGTCATGTACAATTTCGAAAGTCGTTCCCAATTCAAACTCTGAGGGAAAATAAAAACAGTAGGTTTTGCAGGTATCATGAGGCTGTAGGCCATGGCACAAAAGAGTGTATTTCTTTAAAGAAAGAAATTCAAGTGATAATTGAAAATGGGAAGCTGACAGACTTTGTAAAGAAGAATTCTAGTAAAAATACGACGATTAAAGAAAAATCAAAAGAAGAGAAAATTGCGTTGGTAATTTCTGAGAAAATTGATTCTTTTAATATTGCGACTGAGTATTTGGATCCAAAAGAAGGCATAAATTATATTAGCATGGTAGAGGAAATTGTCCCAAGAAAAAATGTTAGCAATTTATGTGTTTATTTTGAATCTCTAGCAATTTTTAGAGGGGATACAGTGGCAGGAAATTCGAACAGTTCTCGGAAAAGACACATAGTCAGCTTAACTACTCAGTTAGAGGTGGGAGCCTCAACACATCAGTATCGAGTTCCTTCTCTGATAATCTACTACGAGAACGATGATATGAGAAATGTAGTAGGCCCACATGAAGATACGGTGGTAATTACAGAAGGGATTGTTGGTGATCATGTACAGAGGGTATTAATGGATACAGGAATTTCCGTTAACATTTTGTTTATGAGTACTTAGAAGAAGATTGTCGAACTACATGTTATCTGACAGTCTGATAGAACTATTGTGGGATTCACATGAGCAACTGCTGAAGTAGTGGGTGAATTTGAAAGTGTAGTGGAATTAGGTCGAGGACCTTTCAAAAAGGAGGTCAAAATATTATTCATCATCGTAGATGCACCAAGTTCTTACAATGCAATTTTTGGAAGGTCATGGTTGTCGAAAATGTACGTTGTTACCTCCACCGTACACCAAAAAATGGCTAGAGAATGTTATCGAATTTCTTTTTCTTCCAAGCAACTTCGAGAGAATGAGTGAGATAAAGCATAACAGTTAGTAGGGACTTCTTCTGAGACAACCCCTTTTGATGAGGGAGTCCCCCAGTTTTTTGGTTCCTAATGAAGACTACGAGGATCATACATTTTCAGGTGAAACTTTTTTAAAAATTGGAGCAAAGTTGTCCCCGGATTTAAAGCAAGGATTGATTGAATTTTTATCGTCAAAGTTCAATTTATTTGCTTGGTGTTCAGAAGATGTAAGTGGTGTTCGTTCGTAAATTATTTGTCTAAGCTGTCAGTTAAGAATAATGTGAAAACAATAATTCAGAAAAGAAGACCTTTCTCCCATGAGAAATCTGAGGCGACAATTGCGCAGGTATAACGTTTAACCAGAGTTGGACATATACGAGAGTCTCGTTATCCGCAGTGGGCTGCAAATCAAGTTTTGGTTAAAAAGAAAATTGGTAAATGGCGAATGTGCGCTGACTTCACAGACTTGAATAGAGCTTACCTAAAAGATCTTTTCCCAATCCCACGGATTGATCAGCTGGTGGATTCAACATCCGGAAATCGGCTACTTTCTTTTATGGATGCTTATGCGGGGTATAACCAGATTAAGATGTATCCGAGGGATGAGGAAAATACTTTATTTATTACTGGAAGAGGTTTATATTGTTATAAAGCGATGTCATTTGGTCTAAAAATGCAGGGGCAACTTATCAGCGTCTAGTGAATAAGGCCTTCGAATCATAAATCAGTGAGAAACGTGGAAGTATATATCGATGATATGCTGGTTAGGAGTTCGAATGACGAGAATTATTTTGCTGATTTAGAGGAAGCCTTTGCTAATTTGAGAAGAGTAAATTTAAAATTAAACTCGGAAAAGTGTACGTTTGGAGTTCGTTTCAAGAAAATTCCTCGGGTACATAGTTAGTGAAAAAAAGATTGAAGCAAACCCAGTACAGCTGAAGGCTCTTATATCTATCACTCCTACTCGGAATATTAAAGAACTTCAGATATTAACAGTAAGATTGGCAGCTTTAAATAGGTTTATATCACGCTCATCGGACAAATATACTCCCTTTTTCCAAGTGTTAAGACATGCAAATTGTTTTAGCTGGACTACAGAATGTTCGGAAGCTTGTGATTAGATTAAAAAGTATATTTCTTCCCCAGAGATTCTCACTAAACCTTTGTTATAAGAGAGATTGTTTGTTTACTTAGCGGTTCAGATTATGCTATAAGTGTTGTGTTTATTCGAGAGGACGAGAATGTCCTAAGACCGGTGTATTACATAAACAAGAGTTTATTGGATGTTGAGAAGCGATATTCAAAGTTGGAAAAGTTTACTCTTGAATTAGTAATTGTTGCTCTAAAAATGCGGCCATATTTCCAGGCTCATTCTATTACAGTTCGAACATCTTTTCCACTAAAAAATATACTTCAGAGGCCGGATATTTTGAGGAGAACGAAAAAATGGTCGGTTGAATTAGGAAGATTTTGATATCAAATTTGAACCAAAAAATGCGATTAAAGCTCAAGCTTTAGCAGATTTTTTAGTGGAGTTTCATTCTAATCGACCAGATATGGATGTGGGCAGGGAAAATTTCAAGGCTAAATGGATAATTCGACCTGATGGAGGGTCGAGTACATCTGGAAATAGAGTTGGGATTCAATTGATTTAGCCAGAAGGAATAGCAATGTATCAAGCCCTTCAGTTTGGATTTAAAGAAACAAATAATGAAACGGAATATGAAGCAGCTTTATCAGGATTAAGGCTTGCGCAAATTTGTGGGGCTAAAAAAGTTAAGTGAATGAGCGATCCGCAATTGCTCATTAATCATGCATCTGGACAGTTCGAGGTTCGGAAGGATCATTTGGTAAAATACTTAAAAGCATCAAAAGACTTATCTCTAAGTTTCGAGAAGATAAGCTATGAACATGTTCGAAGGGAGGAAAATTCAGTGGCAGGTTATTTGGATACTATTTCATATTTTGAGAAATATCCATGGATTATTACGTTGGAAAATCCATCAATCAGTAAGAATTCGGAGTAGATAGTTGGGATTATCAATGAAGATACCCAAAAATCTAGCTGCGAAAGTAAAGATTTGAGGCAAGACATAATTAAATTCTTAGAAAATGATGAGTTACCAATTGACAAGTCATTGTCTAAAAGAATACGCTTTAAATATCATGGGTACATTGTTTTGGGGGGTGTACTGTAGAAAAAATCTTTTAGTAGACCTTTACTACGGTGTTTGGGAAAAAATGAATCACAAATGATATTATCAGAACTTCATGATGGGGAAGGATCTGCACATTATGGGTATAAATCATTGATTAGAAGAGTATTTTTGGCAGGGAATTATTAGCCAACGGTATCATCTAATGCAAAGGATTTGGTTAAAAAATGTGATACATGTTAAAGATATGCGAAAATAATTCATAAGCCATGAGCTCCCCTTGAAAGTATACCAGAGGCTAGCCATTTTACCGATAGAGTATTGACCTGGTGGGTCCTATTCCAATGGCTTCCGGGGGGTGACAGACAATAATAGTGGTAGTGGATTATTTTTCTAAATGGGTAGAAGCAGAGCCACAAGCATTAACAAAGGCCAAAGATGTGATCAAGTTCATTATGTCAAATATTTGTTGCCATTTTTGGGTCCCAATGAAAATCCTAACAGATAATGGGCCTTAATTCGATATCAAAGATTGGAAGAGATTTTGTAGTTCTAGGGAGATACAACAGTGTTTCTCAACTCTTTTTCATCCACAAGAGAATGGGCAAGTAGAAGTTACTAATCGAAAAATTCTTGAGGGATTAAAGAAAAATTTAGAGGGAAAAGCTGGGACGTGGCCTGATTATCTATAAGAAGTTCTTTTCGCATATCGAACAACGCCTCGAACAGCAACGTCGGAGTCTCCATTTGCATTAGTTTACGGGATGGATGTTATAGTACCATCTGAGGTAATCTTTCCATCCTACCCGGTTATGACATATTCTGAGGAGCCTAATGATATAAGCAGAGCGGTTGAGCTTGATTTAATTGAAGAGAAAAGAAGGCGAGCACAAGTTAAAACGTTATACTATCAAACGTTGATGAGAAGCATGTATGGCTCCAAATTAAAGCAAAGAGAGTTTAAGGTAGGAGATAAAGTATTGAGGAAAGTTTTTCTTCACACTAAAGAGAAACATCTTGGGAAATGAGGACCTAATTGGGAAAGCCCTTATGAAGTAACAGAGAATGTAAAGCTTGGAACATACCGGATCAAAGACAAAGAAGGAAGAAATCTCAAACATGCTTGGAATATAAAGCATCTTAAATTGTACTTGGAGTAAATCTAAAAATGTATATATTTGTTTTTTTTCTTTATTTTTGTGTAAAACATCGGCGGTGCACTCTTTCCTACCTTGATAGGCACGGGAAGGTTTTAATGAGGTGTTATTTTAAGCCAATGTATATAGATCCATATATATATATATGTGAGTTTTTTGCCTTAAAACTTTGATGATTGGACCTAAAAGGTTTTCCGACAAAAGTTGGTCTACAACGATTATATGTCCGACGAAAGTTGGTCTACAACGATTATATGTCCAACGGAAGTTGGCCCACAACTATTATATTCCCAACAAAAGTTGGCTTACAATTATTATTTTTCCAACAAAATTTGGTCTACAATTATTGAGGATGGCTTGAATAGTTCGAGATAATAAGCAAAAAATTAAAACATTAAAACAATTTAGAAGTTTTCTTACAAAATCGCCTCAAATTTGTTTTGGAGGAAATTTCTTACAAATTTTCCTCGAAAGATTTTTGGAGGATTTTTTACAAAATTTCCTCGAAGTTTATGAGAACTTTCAATAAAAATGCCTCAAAGTTTAACATGAATTTTAAAAAATGCTTTTACAACTGGAACATTTATTTTGTGACTCAGTAGATTCAGATGAGTCGTTACCATCGGACTATATCCTTTCACTTTCACTTTCAATTTCAATTTCACTATTATTTAGCAAATATCCCAGGTGGGTGAAACTTCGCTGGAACATGATCCCAAAAGCTTCCTAAGTTGAGTTCAGGATAACGTGCATGAATTTCTTGGATTAAGGCACACCTAACTGCTGAATCCCTCGAATCTAACTTATCAATGCATTTAGCGGCATAGTTTTCAACAACATTGAATTTCTCTTTCTCAACATTAGCCAATATGAGTTGTTTTGCTTTTACCACCCTTTCAAAATCCTTAAGGAATCTGTTGAAGCCATCTGTTACTAAGCTGTTTGATTCCTTATAAGCTACAATGAGTTTATCTTTAGTTGCATTTTATTCCGTGAAAAGTGCCTTTTCATCCTGAATACACTTTTCGAGGAGCATGGCATAGTGTTCATATGCAATGAGCTTTTCGAAGATGGCGCCAGCTTGTCGTTCAAGGGTCGAATGTTCCTGCTTAAGCTTTTCAAGCTCTGATCTGACCTTTAAGAGTTCAAATTTGTAATAACTCCTCTGATCCTTGAGATATATCATTTGTTTCCCAAGAGTTATTGAGGAATGGAGAAGAGTTCTGATGAGAAGTGAAAATTTGTCTTCCATCAGAATTTCAAAGGAGCTTGAGGGAGACCCTTCCTCAAAAGTATTCAAGGGTGAGTAGTCAGCTGGTTGAACGTTTTCTTGAGAACTTTGAACTTGTAGGTGGGACATTTGAATTGGATTAAGCTTGGGAATAAAATGAACTTTTCCTGGGGAGTTCTTGGTTGGAGTATTCATTTCTATTTTTGGGGGAGTGGCATTAACAGAAGCCTCTGGAACTTCCTCAGAAATAGGCTTTAATTTTCTTTGTACTTTCTTCTTGTGAGAAGTCTGAGTGGGAAGCTTCTGGAGATAAATTTTCTTGATTTTATCAGTAATTTCCATTATCATTTGCGTCTGAAATCTTAGTTGTGCTTATCTCTTTGGTTACTCTCTCGGAAACTTCCTCCATCTCTGAGGGAATATCTGATTCTTCATCAAGATGGCTTTTATCCATATCTCTTGTTGGATGGTAAACAATCCCATTGTTCTTGTCCAACCTATCTAATACTTTTTGTTGCAAAGGAAGAGCTATGAGTTCCTTTAGTGTTAGCCGTTCTTAGGGGTTAAGTCTCAATAGACGGCCTTTGGCAAGATTTGTGGGGGTGAACCAAAGTCGAAATTTGTTAAACCAAGTAGTTTTGGCCCATAAACTTAACTCATAAAACCATCTTTAGCATAAGGTAAAAAGTCAGTGTATGGCTTCGATATAACCCCCATTGTTGTTAATAAAAGGAAAGTGTTAGTCCCTACATATAAAAAAGAGAAATGAGAAATTTTTTTATGAATGAAGGGCTATACCTTTGTTTGTCCATACTAATTTGAGCTTGTGAGGATTACTATGAGTTTCTTCGGACACAGTCTCCCAAAGACCAGTGAAAAATAGGAAACATTACTTTCATTTTTTGTGTGCTTACAAAAAAAATTATCACTTTGTGATCGCGCCCAAAAGTAAGAGAGTTAAAGGGGCGGTATGGATTTTTTGCTAGCCCAAAAAGACCGATTAACTCCTCCAAAGATAAAAGGATTCCTGAGCCATGACACAAGATATTAAGTGAACCACATGTTAGGACCAGCGTGGGTAAGGCATAGGTTAATCTTTGAAAAATATTTGACGAAGAAGGGATCAAGTGGATAGCGAAGACCCCATTCTAGTACTTCAGTATAAACTATCAGCTCGTTGTGTTTAACAGACAAGGGGTTTTCTCCGGTGGTGGGGAAGCAGATAAAAATCGATGAAGGGATTCCCCATTGTATTCTTAGCAGTTCTTCTTCGGATGGCTCGAAATATTTATATCAAATTCTGTGCAAGGTCAGCATATTTTTGTTATCAACATTCTTTATATCATTTCCTACCAAGGCCTCGATTTCTAGGGGAAGTGAGATGTCTTCTTTGAGTTTGTTTTTCTTTTTCGGAGAACCAATAGCTTCAGTTGTATTTTCGAGGAGGCCTATGGTAGTGATTTATTCTTTAACATTGTGAGGAACAACGGAGTGGGAGGCTTCTCAGGAACTTGTTTACAAACAATTTTCTCGTCGGAAACTGAAAGAGCAGTAGCGGTGATTGGTTTCTCTTCAGAAATGGCGGTTATTTATCTTCAGAAGTTGAGTGGTATTTTGCTTCTTTTGAATAGTTAATCTCTGTAATGGCTTCACGAGGATTTTTTGTCATCCGAGAAACATCTTTTGTGTTAATTTGCGGGGAATAATCTCGGGTGTTGGCCTTGGAGTTCCGTGAAAGGATGCAGAAGGTGTTGAGGGAACATCAGAGGGGGACTCTTTGGGATGCTTTGAATGTTTGTGCTTGTTATCCTTATGGTTCTTTTTTCGTTCCGAAGAAGATTCTTTTGAATTTTTGTTTTTCCCCATGATTTTGGAGTCACTCTTGTAAATTGGTAAACAAGATTGACTAGGGGACTGAGAGCAAATATATGAAGGGATGATAGCAATTAAAATTTCTGTGGGAGACCAAGTACTGTAGTAAAATATTTTTGGGGGCTGGGACTATGGTGCAGTGTATAAACCGGTAGCTTGTCTTTCTTTGAATTTTTGGTTGATAGTTAGCCACTCCGATATGCGAGAGCTTCTTGGCATGTATGATTGTTTCTCTCTCTACAATGAGTTTCTAGAAATTTCTCTCTTTAAAAGTGATATGGGAGAGTTATGATTGACAAGTAGTATTTATAAATAAAAGATGGGCCTAAAAGCATCGAGGCCCAGATAGCTGACGAGTCGTTTGCCATGGGGAAAATTGTCCAGAATAGGCCGAATGAGTGCCTAGGGAACTGATGTGCCGCCCTTAGACTATGTTGTGTCAAGAAGAGAAGCATGTTAAAGGTTAGTCAGCTGACATTTGTCACGTGGAGAATAATTTTCATCGGTGATGTTAGAAAAAGGTGTGACGTCACAATTTCGTCTGAAAACGTTTGGTATGGGTGGCAAAATTGGATTCATATTCACCATACTTTCATAAATTTTGAAGAGCCAGCGTCTGATGAGAAAGCATTATGCAAAATTTGATAGAGTTAAGAGTATACAACAGTCATTGTCTAAAACATTTTTACAGGTATTTGGGCTACTAATAAGGGAAGATTAAAGATGTAGGAAAGATAATGGTGTTTTATTGATAAAGAAAGTTTCTAATGAGAAATTGTCAATTACGTAAAGATAATAGACTAATGTAAAGCAAACAATAGACTTGAGGATAGGACCACAATTATAAAAGTGGTAAGCTTCTAGGACCTACTACTTGTATTATAAATAGGCCCTCAATTTTTGGGAAATTGGTGATTGATCAATGATTAAGCAATTATTATATTGATTTTCTCTCTCTAGAAATACGTATTTCTCTCTCTAAAATATTGTCTAAGTAATATGAACAATACTTTAGTCATCTAAATATGGTTTAATATTAAAAACCTCCTCCAAAGATTTCTGGAGTGATCAAATATTCATGAGGTAACCTAAATTAAGTTTGAGATTTCTTACAATTGTTTATTCATGAGATTTAATATAGAGCCTCTATTAAATAATTAGGTTTTGCCTAAATTTTATCAATAGAATAATAAATACAAGGTAGGGTTTTGTGACATGAAGGAAAAGCAACGACCTAAAGGAAGTAGCGGCGTGGTGAGTGACTTATTAGATGAGTGTGTATTATTATTGTGAGAGAAATCTTTGGTTTGTTAAAGAGAGAAGTGAGGTGAGTTCTAAGCACTGAAGAAAGAGTTATCTGAATCACATAATCATTATAAGGCTAAAACTCACCATTAGTCCTCCATGTTTCACGTTTGTATCAAACTAGTCCCTTATGTTCACTTTTGTCTCTCAATAGTCCTTTATATTTTAGAATTTTTATTATTGGTTCCCCGCACATATAAGTGCTGAGAAGCTGACACTTGGCAGCTCAAAAATCAAGTTTTTGTGTCACCATTGGTCCTTAAACAATTTCTCCAATAATATACCCTTTGAACATCCTAGTCATCTACCTAATCAGCATCCACCTTTTTTATCATTAATTTTAATTTTAACCTTTAACCATACTAACTTATTGGGATGGGCCGGATTTAAATATAAAACACATTGACCCAACTCACTTAAACTCAACTTAATTAAAAAAGAATGTTGAATCCTTGCATGATCTTTGAAGATATGGAAAAAAATCTTGATTTTTGTATGTGTTTGGAATATGATTTTTTTTCCGGCTTTTGTATTTGCAATAAAATAAATGTTCTTAACAATGTATACTCATGGTCATTATACCCAAAGGCACCATGTATATTAAGTACATGTTTGTCTATCATTTATTGGGTGAAGCTAATTCCTCCATCATATTTTTTACTATCTTGCCCTTATTTTATTATCTAATTTATAACTTGATGTTATTAACCAATCAACAAGCACATGATTAAACCAAATTAGATCCAGCATATATGATTTAGCTTCAAAAATTAAACTCTAAAAAAAACAAAAATCAAATTTCTTAAAGATTACTCATGGAAGAGGAAGAAACTCAAACTAAAGATTTAACACCGGAGAACATCACTCAATCAACCAACAAGTTAATTTAATCTTTTTTTTAGTTTTACATTCATGTAATTTAAAAATCTGTGTTAAAAAAACATATTTTCGAAAATCCTGATTTGTGCAGGTTTTAGCAGAACAACTAATTCTGAGACACTAGATAGGAATCAGTTGTTTTTTTCAAGAAAAAAACACCTGATTCCGAGACAACAGATAGGAAACAGGTGCGTTCTTTTTATGAAAAAACACCTGATTCTGAGACAGCACCTCGGAATCAGGTGTTTTTTATATAAAAAATGGACTTAATTCCGAGATACCGTCTCAGAATTAGGTACATTTCGTCTGTTTCAATAAATAATGGTGCATTTTTAAGTGTTTTTTTTAAATAACAGATGATTTCTACTATGAAGAATTCGAGAAAAACTGTCCTTGTTTCTCAAAATTAGAAAATAAATTGAATAGGTGGCTAGGGTTTGTTATTTTTCAAGATTTGAAGAGAGGAGGCCATTTTTATAGTGACTAGGCTAGGGTTAGGGTTTATGGGTGATTGATGGTGATAAGCTAATTAGGCTGGTTGGATGTGCAGAAGTTAATATGGTGGGAGATAGTTGAGATGGTGGTAGAAGTCAATGGAGTTGCTAGAGAATGAATGATTTTTGGATAAAATAAAAAAAAGGATAAATATGTTATTTCTTTTATGGAGGAAATAACAAAGTGGAGTTTTTATTTATTTATAGAGGAAATAAAAAAAATTGATGGAGAAAATAGCTTCACCCTCATTTCTTCTCTCGAAAGTCCAAAATCAGCTACCTGCTTGAAACAGTGTAGTGAAACAAGATGATGTAAGTGCCAGAATATCGTTAGGTATACTTACACATAATTATATATAAAAAGAAAAAGGTTTCTAGTTTATTTACGTTTTCTAGTCACCCAAGGTAAACAGACAACAGAAGAAGCATGTATGTTTGGTCAACATAATATTTGAAGACTTAATATCCTGGTGAATTACAGCAAGAACTCCATGAAATAAAGATATAATTGAAATAAATAAGTAACAAAAGAAACGAAATCATGGAAGCGGAATCGCGAAATCGCGGAATCGTTCAGACGTGGACGAAGAATGGTGGTTTTTAGGGTTTTCGAATTAGGGATTTGGTCGAATTAGAGATTTTATAATTTTCAAATTAGGGGTTTAAGTCTCCTAATTTGGGTATAGGGTTTGATTTGGGTCTAATTTGGATAAGTAAGTTGGATTTAAGTGAGTTGGGTCAATGAATTTTAATTTTAAACCCGGTTTAGCCCAATAAGTTAGTATAGTTAAAAGTTAAAATTAGGATAAATGGTAAATGGTAAATAATAATAATAATAATAATAATAATAATAATAATAATAAAATGATAAAATCTATGTAGATATTGACCGAGCAAATGACTAGTCTGTTCAAAGGGTATTATAAGACAAATTGTTTAATGACCAATTATGATACAAAAACTTGATGTTTGGGCTACCACGCGTTAGCTTTTCAGCACACACGGGGAAATTAATAATGCAACATTTTAAAGCATAAGGACTACTGGGAGACAAAAGTGAATATAAAGGACTAGTTTGATACAAACACGAAACATGAGGGATTGATGATGATTTTTAGCCGCGTTATAAAATGTGAGAGTTTCGTAACATAAAGTAATTGAAGCCCTTTGTATTGGATCTCTGTTAAGTATTGTCTAATGTGTTTGGTTCTCTTTAAGCTTTATTTTATTTTGTTGTTTCCGTATAACATGAAGTTTTTATCTTCCGATGATCAATTTCCATACATCACATTATGACATTAGACATGAACGGACAATTTTATGTACACAACAACACAATGGATTTGCATAGAGAATAAACCGAACCATTGTAGAAAAGGTGAGATGTATGCAAGAAACGTATATTCCTAATATGTTTTACGCTGAAGCAAAAACTTGTGTTGTGTACTTGATCAATAAAGCTCTAGTAACAGTTCTTGATTTTTATATTCATAATAGAGTATGTAAAGGAAAGAATCATACATATTCACATATTAGAATATTTTGGTGCAAGGCATACATGCATGTTCCAATTAAACAGAGATCCAAATTTGATTGAAGACTAACCCTTGTCTCTTTATTGGATATGGTGATGAAAAGTATGACTTTATATTCTATGATCCTAAAAGAAAAAAAAGTAGTGAAAAGTAAAGTTATGGTATTCGTTGAGCACGAGAATGGCACAGGTCTTTTACGTACAAGGTTCATTTCTACCTTTGATGTAACTTTTAATATTATTAATGATATTTTTATTTTACTATTCCTTACGTAAATCAGCGAGAAAATGAGAATTGTAAGGTGGTTCCTGGTGATATTGAGGATGTTACATGTGGTGATGATTTACAAGTTCATGTATATGATGATGATTCTAATGAGACCTTATATGGGGAAAAAATTTATGAGCATGAGAACAACCTGCCCCTCATGTGAAGGATGCACAAGTTTGAAAGTCAACTAGAGTGAGAAAATATTCGACAAGGTATCCAAGCTCTAAGTTTAGTTTAGTCACTCAAGATGGAGAGCGAAAAAATTATCAAAAAGTCTTATCTCATCAAGAGAAAACCTTTTGGCATGATGCTATGGAGGAAGAGCTAAATTACTTGAAAATAATAATACTTATGAGCTAATGATCCCTCATAATGGAGAGAAAGTCTTGAAAAATGGGTTTTCAAGAGCAAGAGAGATGGTGAGAATATTTTCAAACAAAAAGCTAGATTGTGTTGGGTTTAACTGTAAGTCTTAATCTTGAGTTTAAACAACTTGATGTAAAAAAAGTTTTTTTACTTTGTGACTTGCATGAGAAAATCTACATGGAGAAACCTGAATATGTTTAAGAGAAAGGGAACGGAAAAATTGTTTGTAAACGAATGAAAAATCTTTATGGTCTTAAACAAGCGCCAACACAATGGTTTTAGAAATTCGACTAGTTTATGATAAAACATAGTTACCAATGGGCTCATGTCGATCCTTGTGTCTACTTCAAAAAGAATTTTTTATCATACCTTTTTTATATGTAAATGATATGTTGATAGTCCGGAAAAATATTGAGATGATTATTAGTTTGAAAGAAAGACTTATCCAAATCATTTAACATGAAAGATTTGGGGCTCGAATAACAAATACTAGGCATAAAGATTGCTCGTGATAAGAAAGCTAGAAAGTTATGGCAATCACGGGAGAAATATATTGAAGGTGTACTTAAAAGGTTCAATATGAAGAATATCAAGCCAATTAATACACCATTAGCTACATACTTAAGATAAGCAAGGAAGTGTGCACTATAATTAGAACTAACGTACTTCTGTTGTCGGTTCTTTGATGTATGTTATGGTGTGTACAAGACCAAATATTACATATGTTTTCGGTTTAATGAGTAAATATTTATCCAATCAATATAAAGTTTTAGGAAGTACTGAAGTGGAATTTCATATACTTGTGAAGTACTTTTTTTTTAGTTTGTGTTATGGAGATGACAAACCTATACTTGAAAGATATACAAATGTGCCATGAGTGGTCATCTTGGTAACCGGAAGTCTACCTCAGATTATGTGTTTGCATTTTCAGGGGAGCCATATTTTAGCAAACGAAGGTACAAATATGTGAAAGGATTATCAACAATTGAGACAGAGTATATTGGAGTCGTGGAAGCAAGCAAAGAGATGTTTTATCTTAAGAGGTTCCTTTGAAAGTTGGGTTAAAGCAAGATGATTATGTAGCATTTTGTGATAATCAAAGTGTTATGGATTTGACCAAGAATCCAATGTATGGTACATGTACCAAATATATTGATGTAAGATATTATTGGTTAGGATATCTGATCGAGACAAATGAAATACAGTTGAAGAAAATTCACACAAACGAGAATAATACAAACATGTTGACTAACATCACTCCTAGAAGCAAAGTTGAGTTTTTTAGTAAGCTCGCCGAAATGAGATAGGTTCAAATAATTATCTTGTGATTGTATCTTCTCCGTAATGGGTTAGATGAAAAAATTGTTAGGATCATATCAGATTTAAATCCAAATTTATAATTTAGGGATTTCATTAGGAAGAGATAATATATATATTATTTTATTTTTTATTTTTTATTTATATTTTATTTATTTATTTGCATTAAAGTAATCTTATTTCCCGATGGGCATCAAACTTGTCCATGTTTCAGTTTCGGGTCTAGTGACATCACCGGAATTGACATTACTCTCGACATCACCGGATATTGACATTACTCTGTCGGATCTAGACAAACCAAACCCGCCCTAAATATAGACTTGCAATAGCTGAGTAGAGCTTAATTAAAAGAGATCCATTAAACTTGCTCATATATAAACGAAGCAAATGAGTGAAGAAACGATAACAAAATGCAATATATGCATTTGTGAACTGGTGAACAAAAGCATGACTCCATAAATTTGGATACTAGAAGGATTAACGACATTAATTCAACGTTACCACCCTGTCCTCGCCATCGGCGTCAGTTATGCTATCATACCGAAACCGCCTGTGAATTGAAGAAAATAGATGGAGCTGTTATTGCGGTAGCAGATAAAAATATAGACAGCAACAACCATTGTGAAGCTAAAAGCTGTGGATTAGTTTCTATATAAGCATTACCTTTTATCTATCATGATTGTCTGAATATGAGCAATCTTGGATGATTCAATGCTGTCACCGCTCGACAGTTTGGCAGCTATAAGAGGACTCCCGTCAATCAAGAGATAGCTTAGTTTAGTGAGCTGCGTCATTGACTCGGGTAGAGACCTCAGATTCTTACATTTATAAATGGCCATAATGCCAAGAGTTGAGAGGTTCCCTAGCCATTCAGGCAAAACTTCTATTTCGCCAAAAGAGTGGATATTGAGCGACTTTAGAGAAGTAGTCAAGTAAGGAAATTGATCAGGGAGAGAATTCAGTCGGTTCCATCCGATTAAGGATAAGTGTTTAACTGATGAATTTAACATGGAACGTATGTCTGGAAATTGTACCAGCTCCTCCGAGAAACCACCAATTGCCAATGACCTTAACCGCCCATTGCAATTTGGAAAGTTCCTTGGCACTATAATCACTTTAGGACACATTGATATACTAAAGTAATCAAGATAAGACAGTTCCTCTAGATTTTCAGGCACGTTATTCAAATTAGAGCAACATCCAATGCCTAGTTTTGTAAGAGACTCGTGAGACTGCAGCCGAGTAGGTATGTTTCTCAGCTCCTCACATCTAAAGATCCTAAACTGAACAAGACTAGTCAAATCTCCCAAATACTGTGGAACCGACGTGAGATTCGGGAGACCTTCTATTTTGAAATATTGGAGAGACTTAGAGGATTGAAGTCCGTTCGGTAGATGACGAATACCACAATTCTTTATAGAGAATCGTTCAAGAGAGCTGAGGCCAGACACGCTTACAACAGAATCAGTTGTTCCTTCCAAGTCACTTAAGTCTTCGCAATAAATTATTTTTAGTTCTTCAAGACATGATAGATGACTTACCGGGACTGATGTCAGCTTCGAACAATTTTCTATTTGAAGCATCCTTAGTGATTGTGATCGAATGACTGGGATTGTTTTCATCTTATGACATTGAGAGACGATCACATTTTGAAGAGAAGGGAAACTAGTAGTTAATGTTTCTTCTTCTGTTGGTATTACCCACTCCTCTAACATACTCATATACTCCATATGCAACTCTATCAACGACGGGAAAATTACAGCGATTTGCTTTTCACCATTCCCAGTTTTGGCTCGGTCTTCTCTAGTATAAAACTCTATACCAATGTTTTTTACATTACTAATGCGTTTCATCGCAAGATATTCAAGGCGAGGCATCTCTCCAAGCGTTGGCAATTCTGTACAATTTGGACAATTGTACAACTCCAGTCTACGTAAACAGCCAAGTATTTGATAATCAGATAACCACGATGAGAATTGCTTGCCCCCGAAGTTCTTTATCTCTAATTTACGAAGATGGGGGTGAGGCTCAAGACCTTTCAACACATCCTCTTGATTTTTACGACCTTGTATGTTACTGCCACTCCACGCATAAGATAAGTCTTGGAGCTTAACTTTTCCCTTCATGTCAGCTTCGTATGCATTTGATATTTCCTTGACCTTCTCTAGATTCCAAATCTCCAATTTACCGCTAAGCTGCTTTAAGCTACCCAGTTCTTCAATTCCACGACCGCTCTCTGTTCCCACGGCGAACATTGGTAATGTCTGAAGCCATGTTAGTCTCCCAACATGAGATGGAGTGAGATCTCGCTTATTGAAATGAATATGCTTTAGTTTCACCAGATTTTCAATTCCTCGCAGAGGCTTTTGAAGTGAATGACAATTCATGAGTCGTAACGTCTGCAGATTGTAGAGTTTGGAGATAGATTCCGGTAGAACACTAACAAGGGTTCTCGAGATGTCTAAATAGCGTAGATGCTTCAGGTCAAGAACTGGTAATTCTGCAGTATTAGAATCATGGATATCCAACACCCGGATGCGTTTGAAATTCCACGAGGTTTTATCTAAGAATTTGACCTTTGAAAATAGAGAACGAAGTTTTTCACAACCAGCTTTATCTGACTTTTCAAAGATATCTACTTTAGAATTCAATCTTACGTGTCGAATGTTAGAAATATCTCTATTTGAAGTCGAGTTTGAAGTCCATATTGCTGATCTCGAAACCATCTTAGCCAGTGAGTGCACAATGTCATGCATCTTGCAGCTTTCTATATTTCCAAACATGTCTTTTTTAGCATCTTGAAACAACGAGTTTGCCAACAATATTTTAAAGTATTGCTCGGCAACATCCTCGACTGTCATATCTTTTTCATGATTCGGATGAACATACCCTTCAGCTATCCATAATTGAATCAGTTTATCTTTTTCAAACTCATAATCTTCAGGAAAAATTGAACAATACGCAAAACACTGCTTTAAAGACGAGGAAGACAGACGATCGAAGCTTAACTGTAATATCGGCAAAATTTCTTTGTTTCTGGTAAAGGTACTCCAGACAGGGTTGTCTCTTACTGATGACCAATTATCATTGGTTTTCTTTATGCGCATTGTTCCACCGAGAACCTTAGCAAGTAAGGGCAAACCATCACATTTTTTACCTATATCCCTTCCAATTCTTTCGAGATCTTGAGGTATCTCTTCAAAAGACTTGCCAAAGACCTTTTCTCTAATTATAGACCAACATTCATCAGCAGATAGGTTTGTAGGCTTGTGTCTCGTCATCGGAAGAGTCTCTGTAACCGAAGCAACTTCCTCGCTACGAGTTGTTACCACGATACAATTTCTTTTGTTTTCATTGATTTTCTGCAAGCGACACATCAAACTGTCCCATTTGTGTTGTTCCTCATTCCATACGTCATCTAGCACCAAAAAGAAGCTTTTTTCTTTAAGATTTTCGTGAAGATGCTTTAGTAAAGCATCCATGTTGTTTATCCCACCTGCATTTTTATCGAGTGATTCCAACATTCCACCCAATATAACTCGTTCATCGAACGTGTTCGATACACAAACCCACAATATTTCATCAAACAAGTTATTTTCTGCTACTTTTTTGCTCAGCATTTTGGCCAATGTTGTTTTCCCCAGTCCGGCCATACCAACTATAGGAAGAACTAATATATTACTCAAGTTTTGAACTATAATGTTTAAAATCGAGGAAACTTCATCATCTCTACCAACAATTTCCGAGGTGTCAAGAAAAGAATCCGTCTCTTCAATATTGCTTTCGGCATATATAATAGGAATAAGCCCAAGACCATTTGACTCCATTCTTAACCTTTCCAATGACTCGTTGATATTTCTTATTTTATTAGCAATCATACGCCGGAAGAGGATTGGGTTGGAAGAGGACACAAAGTTGCGTATCTTCCTTCTCAGGTGGCTTTGGATCTCTATGTTGCGACGCAGCAACTCGTAATCATATTCATCCAAAACGTCTTCAGCATCATACGCCAAATCTTGGAGCCTGTGTAACCAAATTCGTACCGCCATGTTGTCCATCTGTTTTTCTCCGGCATCTTGCAGCAACGCTTGAATGAAAACCATAGAATCGCGTAGCTTTTTTAGATCTTCATTGAAATTCCATGCATGGCTTATCTCTCCAGTAGCAAGAGAGATCACCTTGCTCAAAATTTCGTTTACAGCAAAAGTAGCCAGAACATCAGCCATTTTCCTTATCTTGTTTGCGTTGACTAAATTGAGCAAAACTTGAACAGCGAGTGTTTATTGTGGCAGTTCCTGTGAATTGATGTGTACAAACATATTCATGACTCAAGAACATACCCGCGTCTAAGGACCCTCAACAGCCTACCGTTTGGTACTAAAATATACATGTCAGGATTTAAGTAATATAAAACCGAGTTGACGCCCCCAAGGGGTAGCCGAGTTGGTTGAGTATGGCATTCTTATGACCAAAAGGTCATGAGTTCGAGTCCCTCTACATACGCTTTCTCGGCTGAGCCTGTCACCTTGTGTGGTTTACCTTCTGGCGTTGGTTTGCAGGCTATCGCGTCAGACTGAGGGTTTAACCTGTGCGCACTCATTGCACTCTGAGTAGCGGCTGCGGGTTCCCTCCGAAGAAAAAAAAAAAAAAAAAACCCGAGTTGACAAATGTATTTCATACTAACGTGGAGGAGTGTTTAGGTTAGGTTACATATAAAATACAAGATCTTAAACAAAGTTAATAGACATTGTTCATTGAATCAACCTCATCATGAATAATACCTTTTCGGATTAAAAAAAAGTACATAAACTTAAATTTCTATAGTTTTTAGTTGGGCGGCCGTGCAACTTAGAGACCTTTTATTTTTTCTATGCGACACTTATAGAAATTAAAAAAATATAATAATTAGATTGTCCATGCCATAAGTAGAAATATATATATATATATATATATATAAAATAAATATTAATAACAAACGTCGGAATTAATGAGTTAATTTTGTTGCAATATCATGTCCACTAGTTGTAGCATTTTAGGTTTTTTTAGTCTAAGTGGATATGTGGTTAGCTTTGTTTAGTTTATTCTTTAAAACGTGGGTTTTTATGTTAGTGGACGGTTATAGCGTGTACTTGTTTATATTTAAAAAAAAAACATAACCTGTATGTGGGTTTTCAGCATCACAAATATTGTGTTATTTTTGTTTCAGGGAAAATTAACCTACATTTGGTATAAGAGCTACAACGTCGCATACGACCGGACGTGATGATAGTTACGCCAGTGTGGTGAAAAGTAGTGGGAGCATGCAGACATAAGTTTTTGGAGGTAGATCTGGCCTGAGGGAGAAATCTCTATCATTCCAATACCCGAAACTGTCTGATACGAACTACCAAGTATGAGCTATGTAGATGAAAATTTCCATGCGCATCCAGGGAGTTTGGGAAGCAGTGGATTCAACGGTTAACACACAAACGGACCAACTTGGACTCGATGTTCTCTACCAAGGGTTGAATGAAGAGATCGTTATATCAAATTCTGGATAAAGACACCGCAAAAGGAGTGTGAGATGCGTTGAAAGAGACTCACGTGGGAGCAGATCATGCTGTTAAATTCAGAACTCAAGTGTTAAGAAGAGAACTAAACATCATGGACATGGCTGAGAATGAATCTATTGATGAGTACACCAAAAAGCTAATTATGATAGTCGGTTGAATAAGGTCTCTTGGAGAAAATGTTGACAACAACTATGTCATCGAGAAATTTCTTAGATCGGTGTCATCAAAATTCATGCCAGTGGCGACGACTATTAAAGAGCTTGGTGATATCTCCTCCAAGTTTTAAGAAGAAATCATAGGCTTTTTAAAAGCCATTGAAGATAAGATGACAAAGTTTGAGGATAAGAAAGGTGTTTTAGAAAATTTGTACGCAAAGACAGATGTGCAAAACAGTGATCAAGGCATTTCCAGTAACAGAGGAAGAGGCCCAGTAAATGAAGAGGATGAGACAGGGGTAAGGGTCAAGGCAAAAATAATTCCAGCAACGAAGGTGAGAGACAGAAGAAACAGAATTCTACCTTTAACATAAAAAAGATCAGATGTTACAACTGCAATAACTATGGTCGTTTTGCTACAAATTGTAAGGACAAGAAAGAAGAAAATATTCAGTAAGTCGATGATGAAGCTACGTTTCTTGCGGCGGAGATAAACTTTGATAATTCCGTTAAAGAATGAAGTTCTTACAGATGAGAGCAAGGATTGGTGTGCGGATCATTAGTAGAGAATAACAAGCTTAAGGAGGAGATTGATGATTTAATCTTGTTGTTAGATCATGTTCACTAGTTGTCAAATTGTTAGTTTCTTTTTAGTCAAGTGTGTGGCTTATGTGATCAGTTTTGTTTAGTTTTACTCCTTAAAACGTGGGTTGTTATGTTAGTGGATAGTTATGGTTTGTAGTTTCTTATATATTAAAAAAACCATAAACGATGCGTGAGTTTTCAGCATCACAAATATTGTGTTATTTTTGTTCCAGGAAAAATTAACCTACAAGATTTACAATCTGAGACAATATTACAAATAAATTATAATTATATAAAACTATCAAAACTAACAAACGTGAGGTTATAAGTATTAACAGATCATTAGGAAGATGAGGTTATATATGCGTAAATTAATTTTATGTTTAAAAAAAAATTCGTTTATCCAAAACAAAAAATTGAAGTGTTATCGTCGATTTTTAGGAAGAACAATTTATCATCTTTGAGATTAGCATCAAATATAAGAAAGTGAAATAAAATCAAACACACAAGACAGATTTTAACGTGGTTTGGACTTTGGAAATAATTATATATCCACAAGCAACGAACACTATTTTATAAACAAGTACGTTACAGAAAAACTCTTAATCACTATTTGTTACAAGAGATGACGTGATTCGCAGAGCTTTCTATTCAATATTTATCTCTCAAAAGACCTATAAAAACTTCTCACTTTGGAAATATGTTACTCGCGAAACTCATCACTCATTATCACATCACATTTTATAAAATATTATTCTATTTATAGATTTATAGAAACCTAATCAGCTTGCGTTTACACCAGCTTGCTTCAGACCAATCTACTTCAAATTAAGAGATATTTCTCTCGGTTTAAAATTCACAAGTCTTGACAGCTTTTTTCTAACTTTAGGTTTCAGTAGACGTCTCTTCAAGTAAGTCACGGCCCAAGCTTCACTCGGGGAGTTTAAATTTTTTTTGCTTATACAAGTAAACAATAAATCCAACTACACTTATGTAGTCTCTCGATAATAGCTTTGTTGTCGAATTACTACTAGCCTACACCTCGCAATTTTTTATATACTCTTAAACTAACTCTAATATCTGTTGCATCCAATGTTATACTCTTTGGAGACTAGTTCATATGTATCATAGACCGGTACCAGTCTTGTGCAGTTCGTGAGCTTTGAAATCGATAATTTAATGGATTTTCCTTAGTAGCGATCTTAACTATATTCACTTGTTATATCTCCACCGTGTCTTAGATTAAGTTCATCTTAATGAAAACATGTTTAGTTCTCTCATGGAATTTTAAATATTTCATCAAATGAAGAGAACTAGTGTTATCATCAAATATAACCATATCTTGCTCCATACTAGTGATTTCAATCAACATCCCTTCAGAGAAATAGCTTCCTTCATGGCTTCCATAATAACCATATATTCGGTTTCTGTAGACGATATTGCAACGACATTCTGTATACAAGACTTCCAACTAACTACTCTTCCAAGAGTAAACAGATAACCCAAAGTAGACTTTATTGTCTCAAGGCATCCTGCATAATCAAAGTCCACATATCATATCAACAATATCTCCCTTGTATCCTTGTTAGTGTAACACAACCCTACAATGGTCGAGTCCTTCAAGTATCGCATGAGTCACTTGAGTGCATGACAATGTGGCTTCTTCGGATTTAACATAAATCTGCTTGAAATATTTACGACGTAGATAATATCAAGTCTCTTACGAGTCATATATATACATAATGTTACCAACAACATTGACATACGGTATTTCATGCATGTACTTCTTATTTGCTGCTTTGGTTTGTGCTTGAGTGTCACTAAGTTTAACTTAGAAACTAATGGGAGTTCCAACCACTTTTACTACGGACATTGAGAGCTTCCTCAGGATTTTCTGCATTTTTCTTCGGATATTTTTTAGATAAGAATAAATACCATTTCAGTATGTTCCTTTTGATCTCAACATCAAGTATCATCTTAGTCTCAACCATATCCTTCATCTAAAGCTCTTATTTCAGTTGAGTTTTCATTGCTTCAATATTCCTCATATCTCTTCCAACTATTAGTATGTCATCAAAATACAATAGCAATATAACTTGTCTCTTCATGTGTGTTTCCATATTACAATAGATACAATTATTATATCAGATACCTACATCTTTTATGGATTTTATACAAGAATCAAATCTTAAATTCCACTATATTAACGACTATTTATGCCTCTCGGTTGACATTTGAAATCTATTCTAATTCATCATAAAGGAAGGCACTGTAATATTCATTTGATATATCTTAATATCAAATCTAGCACTAATTGTCAGTAGAACTCTGATAGAGATTTGTCTCACAACCGATAAAAATATCTCATTAAAATTGACACTTCATTTTGAATAAAGCCTTCAGCCACGAGTCTAGCCTTGTATTTGAGTAACATGTCTTCCTCTATAATATTTAATTTAACTCAACTACCTTATAACCCTTATAGTGTTTCAAAAGAATCCAAATGTTCATATTTTTTAGAAATTTCATTTTTTTTTCATAGTCGTAAGCCACTTATATTTAGTACTGCTCTCGATAGCATTGTGGTGTATTTTGAGTTCAATAACATCTCCCTGCATTTCAATTAATAAAGCATAACCAATTCTATCGGCAAAACCATAACTCTATGACTGTTTACTTAGTCATTGTGTTCTATTTCTTCCCAATTGATAACTATCAAGATAATTTTACTCTCCTATCTAATCATCAAAAGGCCATGGAACACCAGAAACTCGACCAGCTTTGAACTAATACATTGGTTGAACTTCTTATTTGTACGACTCACAATGAAACCACGTCCAAAATATTTTTTATAAAAGCATCTCTAACTTCACTTTGTAAATTAAACTTATCACCAACTTCACTTCACTTTCCAACGGTACTAGTTGTAGTCTCCACCGCATTCTTCAATGGCATGTCTTCCATATTTAATACCACATCCTTACTTATCAAAAGACGTCAAACGTCCATGTTCATGGCACCACAACTTATACCTTTTTACTCCTTCCGTAAGCCATGGTACAAAAATTATAGTACTCTTGACCTAAGCTTATCCTACTTCACATGTGCGTAGGTAACACATCTAAACACACATAAATGTTCTAGTTTAGGTTTCTCTTATGTTCATGCCTTTTAGGGAAGAACGAGATGGACTATTTTTTATGATATATGTAGACATTTCTATGGCTTCTCCTCATAACCTTCAACCAATTCCTTTTGTATAAAGCATACACATAACTCGTTTTAACGTGGTTTGATTCATTATCTCAGCAATACCATTATGTTGGGGAGTCTCACTTACGTTTTAGTGTCTAAAAATTTCAAATTTTACACAATACCTAGTGAACTCATTATTGATATATTCCAAGCCATTATCAGTTTGAAGGTTCTTCATCATAGTTTTGGTCTTAAAAGTATAACTTATAATTTTTTGGAATAATCATCTATCAGCAACATAAAGTACCTTTCACCATCTATGGTATGTTCATGTGATAGAGCCCAACGGTTTGAATGAATATAATAAATTACTCCACCGAATGTCTAGTTACTAAGGAGAAAACAAGTGTTCATCTTCTTCAGAGATCTCAGTTCTTCTTACATATTCATAAGACAATTCTCTTTATTACTACTCTCGGTAGCATCGTGATATATTTCGGGTTTTAAACACGTCTCCCTCCATTTAAAATGATAAAGTATAACCAATTATATCGACAAAACTATACCTTTATGACTCTTTTCTTGGTCTTAATGCTCTATTACACGCTAGTTGATAACTTTCAAGATCATGTTTCTCTCATATATAATCATTAGAAGGCCCTGGAACATCAGACCCTCGGCTAGCTTCAGACTCGTGTATTAGTTGAACTTCTATCTGTACAACCCGAAGCGGAATCATGTCCAAAATATTCTTCGGTGTAAGCGTCTCAAGCTTCACTTTTTAGAATAGGTCCATCATTAACTTTAAATTTCTTCACGACAGTACTAGGTTGAGTGTCCACTATATTTTTGAATGACATTTCTTTGTTATAAAAAATCAGGTTCTTGTTTATCAAAGCCTTCTGACATCAATGTTCAAGTCATCACAATTTATACCATTTTACTTCTTTTGGATAGCTGAGGAACAAACATTTCAATGATGTTGGCTTAATCTTATCCTACTTCGCATGTGTGTAGGAAACACATTTGAGAACTCTCAAATATTTTAGGTTAGGTTTCTATCATGTTCATGTCTCTTGAGGAAAAATAAACTTAAGCATTGTAGATGGACTATTTTTTACGATATATGTAGCCATTTTCATAGCTTCCACCCATAACATTCAACCAATTCTAATTGTTTGAATAAACCTAAACATTTTCGAGAAGGGTTCCATTCATTCTCTCTGCAAGCCCATTATGATAGGGAGTCCACTAACGTTTTAATGTCTAATAATGCCAAGTTTTACACAATATCTACCGAGCTCATTGTTGACATATTCCAAGCTATTATTAGTCTAAAGCTTCTTCAACACTTTCCCGGTTTGATTCTCAACCAAAGTCTTCTCGTTCACAAAAATAACAAACACTTATATTTAGTATTTAAAAATATAACCCATAAATTCTTGAAACTGTCATCTACCAGCAACATAAAATATATTTAACCATGTATGATAGGTTCCCACAACAGACCCCAAAGGTATGAATGTACATTGAAAATAATCAAGTACTACATTGGATATCTAGTTGTTAGGCAGAAACTTCACCATATTTCTCTTAACCAAAATACAAAGTTCACAAAAGCTCAACTTCTGAACCACGATACCATCTAACAACAATATTTCTTAGTCTATTGATTCATTTCTCACTTAAACACCTCAAGCGATGATGGCACAACCTGGTAGAATCACTCACCACATTAGACATACCCCATACTACTATATTTCCTCCAAAAACTAACATATCATTAGTCTTATTGGCTTTTATAAAAACAAGGGATCCTTTCATGATCTTAAGTCTTCCATCTTCACCCATATAGGTAAACCCTTCCTCATTTAATATCCCAATAAAAAAAAGTTTTTGAAGTTCAATGCGCTCTTGGCTTTGGTCATCGTAAGGGAATTTTTCTGTATAGTATGATGTTCATAAAGTGTTCATTCTCCTTTGGAAGAGAAATTAATAGGATTATTACTTAGTTCTCCTCCATCAACTTCAGACCAAGTTCATTCAAGTCGAGTATGATTAAATTTTAATCATCGCGGTGCATTCGGATCTTTGTGCTATTATCCATAGATTTTGTGTAAAGATTTGTCTTTATATATATATATTGTTCAACATAGAATTTTTCATGTAAATCGCCTCCAGCAATTTCATATCCCCAATATCGTAGGTTATTTAGATGTCTTTTATACTTTATCTCTCAATCTCGGTATAAAGGCATTATGAGCTTTAGACGGTATAATGATATTAAGTTATGTAGAATTATCATCCATACTACTAACTAATCTTTTTTGTATTGCGTAAGCTTTAACCTTAATTCTACAAATGTTTAAGTCATTCAATTAGTTGAATTTCTTAGGCTTAGCTTCATGGAACTCATCTTTGTGACTTTCGTTTCCAAGTGAGATCTGCTTCTCCAACCTTTAGATTAGCGACGATCTAATTTTTCCAAATGTTGTTTCATGATCACTACCCCGCTTGTCGGAAAAATATATGTTCTTCTTAAGCAAGAACCAATGTATTTTTATTGATCCTTAGGAATAAAAATTTACCTTGTTCGAGATTAATAAAAAATAAAATAAAGTGAAATAAAACCAAACACAGAAGACATATTTAATTTGGTTCAGGAAATAATCTACATTCATGGGCAACATACACTTTCTTATAAACAAGTATATTACATAAAGACTACCAAACACAAAGAACTCAATCACTATTTGTTATAAAATATGACACGATTTATAGAGCTCTTTATTCAGTGTTTATTTATTGCCTCATTTATCTCTCAAAAGATCGAAGTAATTTCTCTCACTCATGAATTATGATGCTCGAGAAACTCGTCACTTGTTGTCATATCGAACTTTGAAATTTAAAATCTTCTTTTATTTATAGGTTTAGAAAAAACTCTAATTTTTCATTAGGTGTTTCATATTAAATTAAATTAATCAATGATTGTAATGAACTTTCTAATCCCTTAATATACAATAATCTCCTTCCGTCCAACATACTCTAGTCCATCTCATTTCGGATTAGACTACTGTGGATCAGCTCGCTTCAAAACAGCCTGCATCGGACAAGACTACTTTGGATCACCACATATTTCATTTGACTTAAAAGTCTCCAATCTTGGCAACTTGTCTCATAAGACGTTTATACAACTAATTCATGACCCAAACTTCACTAAAAGAGTTTTAACAGTTTTTGCGTGTACATGTAAACGGAAAATCCAACTACGCTTATGCGGTGTCTCGGAAATATACATGTTGATGAGTTTTATTTAGCCTATACGTTAAATTTTAAAATCCTAGCTCTTGTAAAAAGTGACAATAAAAACAAGAGTTGTATTTTTTTTGTTTTTTATCCAAAAAAAAATCAAAATCATGAATGGTGATGGGATTAGAAACTTTATCATTCTTTTAAATATTTCTTTTATTACTTATACGACTTACTAAAATAAATTTGTACTAAAACCCTTAAATTTACGGTATTTGATAGACACAACTAATTGGTATCATAAAACCTAATAACTTAATAGTTGAAATATTTGGTCTATGGTTTAATCTCTTACAATATCAAAAGCTCAATATGATCTTTACCCAATAAAGCTTAGGGTACGATTCTCTTATTTATTATTTTGTGGTGGTCTGAGTCTAACCGAATAAAATTATTTTGCTAACTAAGTCTATATATATTAGTTAAGTATATCAAATTGACATATGACCGTTTATAAGTAATATAAATGGTTTGTAATCTCGCACTTGGATTACATTATTAAGAGTCATATGCACTAAAAAATTATCTTTAAAATTTTCTTTATTTCTAAATAAACTAAAACACGTATCATATAAACAATATTTAACAAACAACTAAATGTTGTTTTAGATGCAACAAGATCAATAAATAACCACGATATTAAGTATAACCAAAATGACTGTAAGAAGGTGAAAATGCTCTCTCCACCTTGCTTCTCTCTCAAGATAGCATCAAGAATTGAATTTCTTATCCTCTAAGATTCATCTTGCGCTTGTTTAAGTCTCAGTTCTTCTGAGTTCTATGCATCCAAGTCTGCTGATTTTGCCGTGTACTAATGGATTTGAAAGACGTTGAAGCGTTTCCTCAGTTAAACAGCAAGGTTTCTGTGACACAAGAGGTTGAATCGAGTAGGAGGTATGCTGATGTGGTAAAGGCAAAGGTTTCTTCTGCAAAGTTCAACCCAATAAGCATCAAGGCAGAATTGGATCACAACAAGATTACGTTTCCTGAAAAGACTTTGACAGACCTTAGAAATCAATCTAGAACTACATTAATTGCGAAGTTTAATGATGGAATACCAAAGAGGCTTGTTTTCCAGTCATTTCTTGAATCGTTTAAGTTCAAGGGACAGTTTACGTACTTCACAATCGATTCAAGACAAATACAGATTGAATTTACGGTTTTAGAGGACGCTGGTCGACTGTGGGTTACTCGTTTTTGGAAGGTTGATGGTAAACTAATGAGGGTCATTAAATGGTGTCCTCAAAGTTCAAGAAACTATGAATGTCCTCTTGCTCTCTTGTGGGTGCGATTTGAGAAGTTAGAAGAATTCATGTATAACTGTGACGTAGTCCAGGCTCTGGCATCGTCTATTGGATTTGTTCATCACGTTGTTATCCCTGATATAAACAGGGCAAATTGGAACTGTTGTTTTGCGTTGGTTGAAGTAGACGTTTCGCGTGTGCTTAAAAGAAAGTTGGTTATAGAATTTGGTGATAGTAAAGAGTTCTCAGTTGTGGTGAGTTACAAAAACGCGCCTAGCTATTGCGAGCAGTGTCATCATGTGGGTCACGAAGGTGTTAGATGTAAAAAGAATGCAGTTCAAGAAACCAAGAAAGAAAAGGAACCAGAAGATATCATTGATAAGGGTAAAAGTTTACAGGAGTCTGTACAAGAATTGAAAGACAATGAAAAAGAAGCAAATACTAGGGTACAAACTTTTACACAGGTATATAGAAGAAGGTTAAAGTCCATTGTTACAAAGAAAGACATCTCCCATGTTTCCTGCCCTTCAACTAATGTAGTCAGTCCTGTGAAAGACAGTTCGTTGTCCATAAATGAGCCTGATATTATCAGTGCTCTCCAGAATCTTGAGGTGGAGGAGAATTGTCTTGATAATTCTCAGCATCTTGAGATTGAAGTGCAATCTTCCCATAAGATTGGTAGTCAAAACCCCTCTCCAAGAGTTAGTTCAAGCGGTGAACAGGATTTCGAAACTGTAATTCTAAGAAAAATAAAGTCAGCACAAAAGAACAGCAACTCAAGAAATCTGAAAATAAACTCTCTTATGAAGAGAGACAAGGTACCAAGAGGCTATGCATCAGATAATGATTAATATCATTAGCTGGAATGCTCGAGGGATACACAATAACCCTACAATTGCTAGGCTAAAGTACATTATTAACAAAGAGAAAGTGAAAATAGTTACTATACAGGAACCTATGGCAAGGGCTGACAAGGTGGAGATAGTGTCAAGAAGGATAGGGCTTGAGAACTATGCTGTTAATATATCTAACAAAATATGGATATTCTGGGCGAATGATGTTGGGGTTGAGGTTATTCAAGATAATGAACAGTTTTTACATGTCAATGTAAATTTTGTTTCTTTTATTGGCTGTTTCATATCTGTTTATGCAAGTAACTTAAGAGTTCAGAGAAGAACACTTTGGGGTTTACTAAGTAACATTACCTGTAGTGATAATTGGTTGCTTGCTGGGGATTTTAATACAACTAGATGCCCTGACGACCAGCTCCACTGTGTGAATTACGATGAGGCAAGTGCAGAGGACTTCAATGGCTTCATAAGGAACTGTGACTTAGAGGTGCCTGCTTATTGTGGCTCACGTTATACCTGGAGCAACAAAACAAACTGGAAAAGATTAGACTGGGTATTGACTAATCAATTTATGCTTAACATCTTAAGCATACAGGTTTGTCACATGGTCAGAACTTGTTCTGACCATGCTCCTTTATTAATCTCTATTACAAAAGCATCTAATATGTTGTCTAATTATAGGAAGAGTTCATTTAAGTTTATTAACGCATGGTCAAACCACCCTGACTTCATGACCTGTGTAAGTCAGAGCTGGTCTATGCCATGTAATGGTGATGACAGTACCACTTTCTGGTACAAATTAAAAAGACTAAAAAAGCATTTGAAAAAATGGAATCATGAAATTTTTGGTAATATATTCAATAGAGTTAAAGAAGCTATTAATGATGTAGAAAAGTGTGAGTTGATTCATCAAACTATGAAGGATGATGTTTTAAAAGCAAATCTGTCTAAGTCCAATAGCATCCTCATCCTTGCTTTGAAAGATGAGGAGAGCTATTGGAAACAGAAGTGCTTCAACTCATGGTTATGTGATAGTGATGCTAATACCAAGCTCTATCACAGTTATGTAAAAAAGAGAAGAAAGAAAAACATTATTGTGGGAATAAAGGAGAGAGATGATTGGATAACTAACCAGGATGACATTGCTTCTTCTGCAGTTGCTCATTTTAAAGAAATTCTCTCCAATATACCTGATGATAATATTTTACTGAATGATAGAGATACAATATTAAATAACATACCTAATATTGTAAGGGATTCTGATAACTCTGACATTATAAAGCCTGTAACATATGAGGAGATAAGAGAAGTGTTAAATGGAATGAAGAAAGATAGTGCTCCAGGAATTGATGGTTATAATACCTTTTTCCTGAAGCACTGTTGGGAAATAATTAAAGTGGATTTGTATAAATCTATAAATGCTTACCTTTCAGGTGCTCAATTTCCTAAAGGAATTTTTGCAACTGGGATTGTACTAGTCCCCAAAGTTGCAAATCCTATAACCTGGAACAATTTTAGACCATTGAGTATGTGTTCTATAGTTAATAGACTTTTTTCAGCTATTATAAATAGGAGAATTTCTTATATATTACCTGGACTTATATCCAAAGGGCAGTCTGCTTTTGTAAAAGAAAGGATTATACATGAAAACATATTAGTTGCTAAAGAAATGTTACACAATATAGGCAGAAAGCCATCAAAAGGGAATATAATAATTCAACTGGATATGACAAAGGCGTTTGACAGGTTGTCTCACACCTTTGTCTTAAGAACTCTAAAGTGTTTTGGATTTTCTGATGTTATTGTAAACATGATTCAAAAGCTGATTTCCAATATAATGATATCTGTGTTTATTAACGGGTCTAGTTCAGGCTATTTTCATCAAAAGGTTGGGTTAAGACAGGGAGATCCACTGTCTCCCTGCCTATTCATATTGGCTGAAGAAGCCCTTTTAAGAGGGTTGTCAAACCTTTATAATTCTAACAATTCTATGCAATTTTATATTAAGAAAGGTTATATTTTACCGTGTCTAGCTTTTGCAGATGATGTGATGATATTTTCCAATAGTTCTCCTAAATCAATCCAAAGATTAAGTGACCTGCTAGCCAAATACCAGAGTGAGTCTGGGCAGTTGATAAACATTGAAAAAACAAAAGTGATTACCTCAAAAAGATGTGCTGGATCTCACACTGCAAGAATCAAAGCTACTATGGGATTCAAAATAGAGAATGCACCATTCAGCTATTTGGGAATCACAATTGCACCCAACAACAAAGGGAAGCACTATTCTCTTCTCTTAGATAAGTTACTGAATAAAATAAATGAATGGGACTTAAAGAACTTGTCTTATAGTGGCAGGCTGTCACTAATAAGACATGTTCTTTACCCAATCATCTACTTTTGGATGCAAAGTTGCATAATACCAAAGAATGTTCTGAGTAAGATTGAAACATATTTTAATAGATTTCTGTGGAGAGCAAAGGTAAACGAAGATGCAATGCATTGGGCAAGATGGAAATACCTTTGTCTACCATTTGAAGAAGGAGGATTGAATGTCAAACAGCTGTCTGACATCCAACTCTCCTTTACTTACAAACTATGGTTTTGGTTTAGGAAAGGAGGTTCTCTTTGGTCTGACTTAATCTCTAAAACATATTGTTTAGAGAGACACCCAACTATTGCAAAATGTGGAGTCAATGACTCTATAGTGTGGAAAGGATTGTGTTCTGTTAGAAATAGTGCAGACCAGTTTATTAAATGGAAAATTGGCTGTGGAAATGCAGACTTTTGGAGAGACTCATGGCATGAGATGTCTCCTATTATAAATGCTGAAAACTTATGGTATCTTCCAGCTCAAATAAAAACATTTTGGTTAAATGGAAATTGGGATTATAACTTGCTTTCCTCACTATCTAATGAGAGAAAGCAACATATACAAAGAGTTACAATTTCACAAGATAAAGAAGATAAAATAAACTGGAGTTTATCAAAGAATAAGAGTTTTAGTATTAAGGACACATGGGAAAACATCAGAACAAAAAGCAGTTGTTCTTTTTTCTTCAAAAGGATTTGGCATACTTTTATACCCAAAAAATTTTCTTTTTTAAGCTGGAAGTTACTTAAGAATTACATTCCTGTTGACAGCATTTTATTAAATAAGCATTTCATTGTTGTTTCCAAATGTCAATTCTGCTGCAATTTTGAAGAGACTTCACATCTCTTCATAAATTGCAGTTACGCATGGACATTATGGAACTACTATGGACTGTTATTCAGAATACCAGTGAGAAGGTTTATGAGTATAAGGCACATGCTTTTGGTCTGGTTCAGGTCTACTAAAAGTAAACTACACATTACACATATTGTACCACAACTGATTACTTGGACTATTTGGCATAATCGAAATCACTGTAAATTTGGAAAAACTGTTGATTGTTTTCAAAGTGCAGTTAAAAGAATAAACAGATTTATTATAGCTATCGATATGAATCTAAAACCTAAGCATTGGATGCATGTTGAAGATGCAGGAATTAAACTAGGAGCTATATCTATATGCAAGCGAAATGTGACTTACCGGTGCTGGAAGGCTCCTGATCTGGGACGCATCAAGATCAATACTGATGGTAGCTGTGATTTCACTGGAGAGGCAACAGGAGGGATAGTTGTTCGAGATCACACGGGCAGGTGTTTGGAAGGAGCTGGCTTCATATTTGGTAAACTATCACCATTTCAGGCTGAGAGGCGTGCACTGATGGAGGCTCTGATGCTGTGTTTTAGGCGAGGATGGACAAACGTCGACATTGACGTCGACTTTTTATCACTTGTAAACCAGATCTCATCTAGAGAATCTAGCGACCAAGGAATTGATTTGTGTAAAGGCTTAATGGTTCCGTCAATGAGAATCGCACATGTTTCTAGAACGGAAAACACGGCGGCAGACTGGATTTCAAAGCATGCTTTGAAACTGAGAAGGAACTGGTTTTTCAATGGAAGTCAAATCCCTAACCCACTACTCGCGATTTTAATGCTCGAAAGTATGGGGGTTGGTTATATTGATCCAGGATAGGGTTTGGCTAAAGAAAGGAGATGAAGGAGAGAAGGTGTGAAGGAGATGAAGGCTGTGATAAGAAATTAGGGTTTCTGCCTAATTTGGGGATCGATATCAATTAGAGTATTGATCCTAGCCGGGTAGCTTATTGTTGGGCTCTATTTTGTATTATTAAAGCCAAATGTGAATGGGCTCAATTGTGTTGGACCTTTTGAGATTTAATAAAAATAAATTTGCCGATTAAAAAAAAAAAGTATAACCAAAATGAGCATAGATTATTTACGTTGTAGAAACATAAAAATTGCATAACATATAATTTAACAGGTCAATTCTTAATAGTCATATTTATCTGGATTTCAACTTATTAAATTGTGTAGAAGAAAAGACCAAATTTGATGTTATGAAAATATGATAAAAATGTATAAAAGCGTAAATTTGTGTGGTTTGGACAAAAATTAATATACTTTTAGAGAATTAAAGATAAATTCAGACGAAAAAACAAATACGCTTAATATGAAACTATAAATCCTATGCTAAAAATCTTGGTTAGTCAATGAAGTTGGTCACTTGTTTCAAAACAGCCACTTATTTGATTTTTGTATTAAAACAGTCACTTTGTTTCACAAGTGGTCACTAGTGTTGGTCTTTTGTTTACATTTTTAGTCACCGCTAGTGACCATAAATGTAAAGAAAACAAACAAAAGTGGCGATTTTGAAACAAATATAACTTGAATGGCAGTTTTGAAACAAGTACCTAACTCTGGTGACTACCGAAGGTTCTTAGCCATAAATCCTAATAGTTAACTTAAATATTTGGCTTTAAACTTGGATTAGATCTAGAATCAAATAAAAAATCTAAACATTTATTAACATATACCAAGCCTATAATATTTATTTAGGCCTCCTAACTAGTTAGCGTTTGGAGATTGGTTAAATTAATGGGAGACTTACCATTTAAGACACATCTAACAAACCTATTACCCATAAATGCCTAAAAATTTTAAGAGACTTTATACCTTAAATACTCTTCTATTTAAAATCCAGTAACCAACTTCTCTTCATTTCTTTCTTTTAATATTAATTTTTAAAAGTCTGTATCTTTTAAACTGTGACTCGGAAATAGAATTCAAAAATATCATTGGTTTTTTTTAAGACGAACAAAACCAGTACCACCCATGATATGTTTTGATTTTTTTCTAATATACATATTACACACGTTTCCCCGTTATATGGTTTCGCATCTAGCATCTATTATAGTGGCCCTTAATTCGCATCTAGTTGTACACAATTTAAACTGGTTTCGCATCTACCAAAACAAAGAAGGTTTTTTCATCTAGAAAAATAAAGAAGGTTTCACATCTATCAAAATAAAGAAGGTTTCGCATCTATCAAAATAAAGAAGGATTCGCATATAGCAAAATAAAGAAGGTTTCGCATCTATCAAAATAAAGAAGGTTTCGCATCTATCAAAATAAATAAGGTTTCGCATCTATCAAAATAAATAAGGTTTCGCATATATCAAAATAAAGAAGGTTTCGCATCTATCAAAATAAATAAGGTTTTGCATCTTCTTTGTTTACCCTTCTGTATCTTTTAAACCGTAACTCAGAAAAAAAATCCAAAAATACCGTTGGTTTTGTTTTTTTAAGACAACCAAAACTAGTACCACTCATGATATATCTTGAATTTTTTTTAAAAACATTTTTTTGCATATATCTGTATTAACGATTCGCATCTATCTGTAATAACGTTTCGCATCTTCTTCGTTTACCTTTTAAATTTAAAAAATTTAAAAGTATGTATCTCTTAAACCGTAACTTGGAAAAAAAATCCGAAAATACTATTGTTTTTGTTTTTTGTAAGACGAACAGAACTAGTATCACTCATATGTTTTGAATTTAAAAAAAATACATATATCTGTATAAACATTTTGCATCTATATGTATTAACGTTTCGTATCTCTCGGGAATATGTTTTGCATCTACCATTCCAGAAACATAAACGTTTCGCAACTATCTTTACATACTAAACAAACACGTTTCGCATCTCTTTCCATTAAACTAGAAACGTGTTACGCGAATATAAATTTCATAAAACACATACTAAAGACTAAAATCAACGAAACACTAACTGCGATGCGACAAATAAACTACATTAGTAAATTCGAACTAAAAAATGTACTAGAAATTCGACGTTCTAGACTACATAAAGAACGAAAACCGATTTATCCAAAACAGATATTTCAAACTCAAATTCGAGTTTCCAAGCACACACAAATCAATTATCATCACATAATCAAGTAAAAACACAATCAAAATCATACGAAAGCAAAAGAAAAACAAGAAATCGAGTAAAAAATTAATCATCACCAATGCACTTTCTTTTCATGTAGAGAGAGAAAAAAAGAGAAAAAGTGAAGTATGGGCTATTAAAAGATTTTATATAATTGAGTAGAGATATTTAGCGTATTAATGGATCTTAAATGGCAAATATTTAACTAAAACGGATCTTTCTCAGAATTACATCAAAATATAGATTTTAGATGGATAATAGTTAAAGTTTTGGTTCTAAAATAATATTTAACTCCAGATTATTTTGTATGAAAACTATGTTATCTAATATAATTAAGCTTCAAGTTTGGTCAGTTCTTGAAGTTAGTTATATTTCTCTCCATGAAATGGAACTAAAAATCAAGAAAGCTAACAGTCTATTCTTCATCTTCAATCTCTGATTCTAGCTTGAATATAGAAGAAGAAGAGTGCTATTCTCCAGCTTCTAGATTAACTGATCTCAATCTTAATTTCTCTACTCTGCAGAAATCACAAACTGATCTTCCAAAGATCAGAAATAATCCTGCTTTTGAACCTGCAACAAGTAAGAATTCTAAATCAGTTCACAAGAATTATACGAATCTATTTAAACAGAAACTGCCAAAGATATGTCATGAAAATATGAAAAAACTATAATAATAAGTTTCATGGGTTAATTTTTCAAGCTAGTGACAGAAAAAGATTGAAAGCAGTGTCAAAACACACTCTAATGGGCAAGTTTGCTACAGGCAAACCTAATTAAAACTCAATTAAGGCATTCTTTGATGGGTTCAGGTTTAATGGTGAGTTTAATATCACCAGCTTTGACTTCAGGCACGTATTCATTGAATTCTCTTTGGTGGAAGACCTAAAGAAGCTATAGAGAAGAAATGTATGGGTCATACGAAATAAAGCAATGTGTTTACTAAAGTGGAGACCTAATTTTAACCCTAACTATGAAAACCCAGTCACTCCAGTGTACATCAATCTCCCAACCTCCCAGAATACATGTTTAATGAAGAAACAATCCTGGAGGTTGCTAAAATCCTTGGGTCTCCATTAAACGTTTGGGTTCCACCTGAAAATCGAGCTAAGTTTAATTTCTACAAGCTATGGGTTGAAATAGATGTATCTAAGCCTATGCCAAAGAAACTTTGGATATCATTTGGGCAGGAAGGGTTTTGGCAATAGTTGGTGTATAGTAACTACCCTGACTATTGTAAGAAATGTTACCATCTTGGGCACTCTGTAAATATATGCAATAAGTCAATAAACCTAGTTCTCGTGAAGATCTTAAGGTACCTGAAACCATTTATTCAGATAAATTGAATGATATTGTCCCTCTGATCATAATTGTTCAAAAATTAAAGCCAGTCGTTGTTAATGCTGACAACGACATGTTTAATGGAAAGAGTACTGAGACTGAAATTGTTGAAAGCAGTGGAATTCAAATGGGAAACAATGATAACATAAAGACTACTACAATAGTTGATAACCATTTACCTTTGTGTGTGGATAAAGCTGAAATTATTGAAGCATTGCACTTGATTGATTCGAGTTCTTTAAATCATATCAATACTGGTTTTCTTGACACCGGCAATGAAGTCTCATCCCCAACAATGGAAACCACTGGAAGTTTGTCATATTCGTTTGTTAAAAGAAATAAAGAGTTTAAGAAAAATGATCAAATGAAAGTGAAAAAATGAAACTTATAAACTCAAAGAGTCTGATTAATTCAAAACTAATGCAACAGAAAGATGTTGCTAAACACCCTAAACCATCCAAATGACCATTTCACTATTAAATTGGAATTTTCGTGGTCTGGGGAAAAAAAACTCTTGTAAGGCTTAAATCCTTAAAAAAACTGTGAAGCCTGATTTTTTTGCTCTTCAAGAGCTTATGGTCAATCATTCAAAGTTGGAGTCTATCTCAAGGAAGCTGGGTTTTCATGGTTACATCCATAATATAAATAATAAGGTTTGGGTTATGTGGAAGGAAGACTTCAAAGTGGATATAATCTTAGATGATGATTAGTTCATTCATTATACCGTAAAGCATAAAGATCTTATGAAGGACTTCATGGTTTCTGTGATCTATGCTATGTTTACTAAGAGTTTAAGAAGCATCATATGAGGTCTATGGATGATGTTCTATGGAATGGCTTGTCTTGGGTGATTTTAACACAATTGCTAGCCTTGATGAACAACTTCACTACTCTACAAGCTGTATCTCTAGCAGGGATGATTTCACTAACTTTATCTTTGATTGTAACTTGACTGATGCAGGTGTCTCAGGCAATAAATATACCTGGACTAATAGGAGACAATGGATATGTCTAGACAGGGTTTTATACAATGACAAATGGCTGAACTACTTTGAAGCTACAAATATCACTCATCTTTCTAAAACCCGTTCAGATCACTCTCCTATTGTGGTCTCTGTTACTACTAGTTCTACAAAAATTAAATACTCTTTCAAATTTCTGAATATATGGGTTATGCACAGTGATTTTTACAAAGTTGTTGAGGCTATTGTTTGTCAGGGATCACCTATTCAAAAAAAATTGTTCTAAATTGATAAGGTTAAAAGCTGAATTAAAGGGGTCGAACAAGGAAGTGTTTGGGAATATATTTGAGTCTATTAAACAGGTGGAACATGAGATTATTTGTAGGGAAATCAATTATCAAAACACTAAGTCTACTGAGGATAAGATATTTCTTGAAACTTCTAGAGAAACTCGCCTAAGTTTGTTGGACAGTGAAGAAGAATATTGGGCTCAAAAGACTCACTCTCTTTGGATTAGGGATGGAAAAAAACACAGCTTTTTGACAATTTTGTGAAGAAAATGATTAATAGAAACAAATAGTCAGGATTTGGGTTAGTGCTAATTGGTTGGAGGACATTGATGCTATTGGGGATTCTGCAGTTGATCATATTAAAGATCTTCAATCTAATTAGCCTAATCCATGGAATACACTTTGTTGGATTTCATCCCTAAGCTTATAAAGGAGGAGGAGGATAATTTTATGCTAATGTATATTCCTACTGAGACTGAAATCTATGATATTGTTAAGGATTTGAATCCTAATTCTGTAGCAGGCACAAATGGCTATAATGGGAAATTCTATATAAACTGCTTGTCTATCATCAAAATGGATCTTTTTTAAGCTATTGTTGAACTGTTTAAAGAATATTTTGTTCCTAAATGGGTGTTTGCCACTGTGATTTGTCTTATTCTTAAAAATTCTTCTCCAAAAACTTGGAAAGAATTTAGGCCAATAAGTATTACTACTTTTTTTAACATAATAGTTTCAAAAATTATCAACAAAAGGTTTTCAAAGCTGATTCCTAGTCTAATCTCAGAAGAACAAGGGGCTTTTGTTTCTGGCAGGTCTATTCATGAGAACATAATGGTTACTCAGGATATTTTATACGACATCAACCTCAAAACCAGAGGAGGCAATATACTTCTAAAAGTTGATATAGACAAGGCCTTTGACAGGCTTGACCATACTTTTCTCCTCTATATTATGGCTGCTTTTGGGTTTAGCAATGATTTTTTAAGATAATTGAGAAGTGTGTGGTTAATTGTCACTTCTTAGTTCTGGTAAATGGTGAGGTTAGGGGATTCTTTAAATCCAATGAAGGTTTAAGGCATGGTGACCCACTGTCATCCAACCTGTTTATTTTGGCTGATGAGTATCTTTTAAGGGGACTCAAGCATCTATATATTGAGCATCCTGATACAAGATATAAAAACAGAGAGACTGTGATAATACCTTGTTTGTGCTTTGCACATGACCTCCTTATTGTCTGTAATGGGTCCTCTGTTTCCGTATCCGAAATCTTCAAGCTGCTGCAGCATTATGAAGAAAAATCTGGTCAGTTGAAGAATAAAAGTAAGTCTAAGCTTATCACTTCAAATAAAAGTTTACCTCAGAGAATTTGTGAGTTACAGCATATGTTGGGATTCAAGAACTCTTCCTTTCCATTTAAATACCTGGGAACAACAATAAATAACAGATACATAGTTAGCAATTATGAAGATTTGATCATGAAAATTAGAAAGAAGGTCTATGAATGGGACTACACTATCCTATCCTTTGGAGGGAGGCTAACACTTGTGCAATCAGTTATATCAGCATATCTTATAATTTACATTCAGCATTCAACCATTCATAAGACTGTTGCTAAAATAATTGAGGTAATCTACAATAAACTCTTATGGGGCATTAAGGAGGACAAAGCAACTATAAACTGGCTTCAGTGGTCTAAGATATGTGAACCCTATGATGAAGGGGGGTTGGGGGTAAGGAAGATTAAAGAATAGGAAAAAGTGTTCTCTTACAAGCTATGGTTATCTTTTCGAAGACATAACTCTCTCTGGGCCAAGCTAATTTTTAACATCTACTGTAGAAATTCTCATCCTCTAACTGCTGTAAAGTCTCTCAAATGTTCAAGAACTTGGCTCAGGTTATGGAAAGTCAGAGACAGTGTAGAAAAGTTCATCATTTGGAAAACTAAAGCAGGTAACATGGATTTTTTTATTGACAAATGGTGTTCTTCTGATCCATTTGTCAATATAGTTAATGTGGACAACAGATCAAGTTTTGTTAGGCTCAAGGTAAAATAATTATGGGTTAATGGCTGTTGGGATTTACCTAGAATTGAGAATATTATGAATCCATCAGATATTCATAACATTCTCAAAACTTCCCTCACCAATAATAAGGAGGACTTTTTTCACTGGTCTCTAAGTCCAGATGGGCTGTTTAATGCCAAATTGACTTGGAATAAAGGAAATAGCTCTAACCTTTATAAAATATCCTGAAACTGTGCACCTCCTTGTAAGTTCTCCTTCCTCCTGTGGAGAGTGCTCCTGAATTTGTTACCTGTGAATTCTGTAATACAAAAGAAACATATTCAGTTGTTTCTCGATGTCAACACTGTGAAAACAGTGAAGACTTAAATCATGCTGTTAGCTTCCGGAAGGCCTGGAAAATTTGGAATTATTTTGCTGCTATTTTCAGAATTCAAATTTTCAAAACCATGACGACCCTAACACATCTAATAAGGTCATGGTATTGGTTTGCTCAAAAGGAAGTTCACATTCGGTCCATCATTCTTTCTATAATTATGTGGGTTATATGGTATGCAAGAAATAAGAAAAAACATGATAATAAAGACTTCAGCCCAATGGACTTGATCAACTATGTAATTCACATAGTGACAGACATGGACAGAGCCAGCTTGCTCAAGATAAAATTTTGGGGAAAAGACTAAACTTGGGAGGTTCAAATTGAACTTTGATGGTGCTTGTAATCTCTCAGGTGAATCTAGCGGGGGATGAATCGTAAGAGACAGTAATGGCAATGTTATGTTTGGGTATGGTCGGTTTTATGGTAAAGGGATGCTAATTGTAGCAGAGCTTAGAGCGCTGCTAGATGGGTTAAATCTTTGCTACTCTAATGGTATCTCTAGATTGGATATAGTGACTGATTCCCTCATCATTACTGAAATTTTTCTAAAAGGAAGGTCTTATTGGTTTCTAATCGGGCATAGTTAGCTGTTATCGTAAGCTGCTCTCCTCAGACGTGAATTTGAATCAAATCTTTAGAGAGCGGATTCAAGCAGTCAACTGGATTGCGAAGGCTACTCTGAAACCTAAGAAGGAAATGGATTTTAACCATCTTCAAACTCCAGCAAAGTTTAAAGCCATTGTTTTCCTTGAAGAATTGTGGATTGGGTATCTTTGTTTTGATTCAAATCAATGATTATGAGTAAAGTAGAAATGGATTTCTGTTTTTTCCTCATCTTCAATTGTTTCGATTAGGTGTTTAATCCCTTCAATTGAATCTGTTCTACTGGGTTTCTTTAGATTATGGTTTCAATAATTGGTTGGGTTTCAATAATTGGTTGGGTCTTACTGAAAGATATGGTTTAGATTTTATCGAGATAATGAGACTATGGTCAAATTCGAGGTTTGATTTGTTGTGAGATAAATGTTAAAGTATAAAAGATGAAAGGACAAGCTTTGAGTGTGTAGAAGAGAGCTTTTTGTTGAAGATTTGTTTTTGTTTATGTTTGTAACCCGTCTCAATATACTTTGTACCTTTCAATTTGTGAATAAAATACAACAATTTTGCTTTAAAAAAAATCAAATTTGGTCGCTATAACACAAATCATCCACCTCAAATAAGAACACAAATAAAACATTCGAACAATTTCAGTTTCTTAAGGCTAACACCTCTATAAGAGATTAATTTTAAATATAACAAATCCATATCGACAGTAAGTACATTAGTTAAAGCTTCAACACAAATTTATTAATTTCTTTTTTTCTGTTTTCTCGAATACACCATTCCTCGGATCCCATCCGGGTCAGCAACAAAACCCAACGGCCGATAAAACCCGAGAACCCTTGGCTCCGAATACAACCCGATATTGCATATCCCTTTCTCTAAAAGCTCCTCCATCAGTCGCTCCATCACCACTTTCCCTAATCCGATCCCTTGAAACGACGGATCTACCACCACATCCCATATGATCGCGTTGAAAACTCCGTCTCCCGTCGCTCGAGCGAACGCCACCGGCCGCTGCGATTTCGAGTGCTCTACCCAAAGCAGCGCGTCGGTGTGGTCTAGCGCTAGGCGGATTTTGTCCGGGTCACGTCGAGGGAACCCGACGGCGACGAACATGGAGTTCAGACGGTTTAGGTCGAGTCCCACTGCGGTGCGACGGAGGAGGAACCCGCGGGACTCTAAGTCGGCGTCGGTGGTGGTGGAGGAGGTTATGGTTGATCGTGGTAGGGCGGCGGCAAGTTTAGAGGTTGCAATGGGTTTGCAGTGGAGGAGAGAGAGTGGGGTGGAGATGGTGCCACGTAGAAGCATAATTGCTTGATTTCTCTGTCAATTATTTTCGAAGAAAATGAGGATAAGTGGTTGAATCTAATTTCATAAAAGAGAAAAGTACCTGAAAATACCCACTCAACTATCTTATTACCCGGCGGCACCCGCTTTTAACATAGTGTTACTTAATACCCAGACTAATAAATTGGACAAAAATACCCTTCCACTATATATACCCATTTTTCAATTCCATCCCACTTTTTCGACCCTCCTATCACCCTAAACAAACGCAAAATTCTAATTTTAGAAACCACCAGAAAACAAACCGTTCGACTTCTTGATACTCTCTCTCTCAAACCCAGAAACCCTACAGCTTCTCACCTTCGTCACTATCGCACCGGTCAGCCTCTTTTACTCAGACAGTCACTAACACCTTCAAATCTCATTCGACAAAGTTGTCGTGAAGTCGTCTCTGAAAACTTCTATCTCGTTCTCCGGCCGGCGAAATTTAAGAGGTATGCATTATGGTGGAAAGCGTACTTTTTTTTGCGTTTTTTTTTGAATCTGAACCACTGTTTTCAACAACTCCACGATAGCATTGCTTTTCGTAGTAGAATGAAGTATCTACTGACGATAGTTGCTCAGTTTATGGGTTTATAGTCGAAGCCAGGGTAGAATTTTAGTTGCATGAGTCACTGATACTCTACTGAGAAATATTATGTATGTTAGATCTGCATTAGGTAGTTCATTGTTGATTTTGGTGTTTGGTGCATAATTCCCAGATCCCTGCAACGTGCATGGAAAAAATGTAACAGTTCGCATCCTGATCACCCACAATGCAAGCAATTCGCAGCTCGATTGTATTGTTATACTTGTTTACAAACAGTTCGCAGCTTGATATACATAAGTCGCATCTGGCATAACTTATTTCGCAGCTTGTCTGTTAAGCCAGTATTTATATGTATGCATTTCGCAGCTTGTGATGCGAATTTTTTGTGACACTCCAACTGATTGTGTTTGTGCAGAAAGTATGACAACAAAACCTAGCTACTACAGATCAGGGTTGGTGAGCCTTCTGAAGCTACTGAAAGACATGCGTATTACAAGGGCGCACATTGAAGCTGCAAGAAACACCCCCTTCTACACACTGCTGAAAACGGCTTTCGAAATCCGTAATGAGGCAGAGCTGCCAAAGAAGAAATTCTACTCAATCATTCAGTATATCCTCGAAAAATTCTCTCTAGAACGAGACGCCTTTAGGATTGGCAACAAGTATGTAAAGCTAACTACAAACGATATCAAGATCATATTCGGGCTGAGGCATGGCACCGAGAAAATGGAGTTAACAAAAACCGGCGCTTTTCACAACAAGTATGCAGACGGCGAGGAGGACGAATCAAGGATGATGAAGAAATACTTCATGTCAAAAACTGGCAGGAAAGCATCAGCTAGTAATACCAAAACAATAACAAATGCCATCATAAAGGTACGTCTAAAATGGACTTCATCTTTATAAAGCAAGATTCTGTACATTTCTAACATAGAATGTTGTCATTGGTTTTACAGGAGGGTATAGAGAAGGCCATAACCGAAGGAGGGGAACATGAATTGGAAGACGTGGCGAGGCTGTTGATACTGTTTTTGTGCTCCACGCTATTCTACTCCGTATCTGGAGATATCTTGGGCTGGAGCACGGTTTATTACGTTGAAGACCTCAACAGAATAAACAATTACGACTGGGCTGGATCGATTCTGTTCAAGCTTCGACAGTCTATCAGGAGTTGTTTAGCAGTAGAAAGAGCCGATAAAATCGTCGGCTGCGTCGCCCTTGTAGTTGTAAGTTTGATCTATTCAATATAACAATTATTTATGTACATAGCATCGTGTTGATAAAACTTGTCCCCATGCAGCCCTTCATCATGGAGCACACAACAATCGGCCACGAGGTAGCGAAGCCAACCTCGATACCAAGGTTCTTCAAATGGTTGGGGTTAGAGTGCCACGCATCAACCATGAACTATCTTATTAAAACACCCTTGCTGGATAATGACGAGGTATAAGCTTTATATATGTATTGAACTTGGGGTGCATACAGTTCGCAGCATATGATGCGAACTGTTGATAAAAATATCTCAAACAGTTCGCAGCCTGATATGAATTTTATCGATGTGGCAGAATACCACAAAATACAGTTGGTTAAAGCCTACGAGAACGACACACCTGATCCAGTGGTATGGCAGTTACCAGAGTCCAAGTTTACATACGGAATCAGGGTGCAAACGAGTGATGTCATGGCACTACCTTTAGAACTGGAGCTGGACGTAAAGGTATCCAATTGTCAACCAATTCTATTTTCAATGTTTCAAATATGTATTCTATATTTAACATAATGTTTCAATGTTAGGTTATCGATGCTTGGATTCGAAAGATGCTTGAAGAAGCAGACTACAAAGTCCCATGCACTCAAGCTAAAGGAGAGTATCACGACGCCGTACTGATTTCGGGCATGGCTACGGTAAGTTTAGGACAGGTAAATTGAACAAAAGTTCAGAAAATATTCTTATTTTAATATACTTTTGCTTGGATGCAGCATCAATTGAAACAAGGCTGGCCAGTAGAAAATCTTGTGGACATGGCTTTTAGAAAGGCGCGCAAAGATGCCAACATCATCTTTGTTCCACTGTGCACCGAGCAAAAGGACAATGCAAACCACTGGACGTTGCTCGTCATCGATATCGACGGCAGGACAATTTCAAACTACAATTCGCTTCTGCCTAGGCTTCATGGCACAGACCAGACCACAAGGACACCTGCAAGACTGGTAAAATATTCCAAACCATTAAATTTAAGTATACAAGCTGCGAACTGTGTTCTGGTATGCTGCGAATTGTGAGCAAAACAGTTGTTTTCGCAGCCTGTCTATAACCCAATTCGCAGCCTGTTTATAACTCAATTCGCAGCCTGTCCACAACACAATTCGCAACCTCTATGTTGGATTGCCTGTCATATAATTCGCAGCCTAAGCTGCGAATTGTGTTGGATTCATTGTCATATAATTCGCAGCCTGATGATGCGAATTGTATGTCACCAACTTTTTACGAAGTTGTTGGATAGAGAATTCCTACCCAAAGATAATACAGGGTGGAAGGTGAAGATGGAAAGAGGATTCCCACAACAAAAGCGAGGCACCCTGGACTGTGGTGTCTTCGTCTGCCAATATGCAAGGGATATTATTCAGCATGGAAGAGTGCAGAAAAAATACGATGCAGATATGGTAACTGCCTTCAGAAGAGAAATGTTCCATTTCTTTTTAAATGACAAAGACACCGTCACATATGGCTGATTCGTGTATTACAAATAAATTTGTTACTTGTTTTGTAAATTTAGTTTTTTTGTTCATATGGCTGATTGTACATATGGCTGATTCGTGTATCACATACAGCTGTTGTAAATTTAGTTTTTTTGTTCATATTCCTCATCCTTATGTTTCGCAGCATATCCTGATATCTAATGTTTAGTTTTGAATATTCCTTATCTTATATTTAGTTTTGAATATTCCTTATCTTATATTTCGCATCATAACCTGATATATAATGGTTGATTATGATCCTGGTATGTATGAACAGTTCGCAGCATAACCTGATATATAATGGTTAATACCACACCGTTCGCAGCCTAACTTATATCAAATAGTTCGCAGCCTAACCGGATAGATGTTTATCACTACACACCCAAATCGCAGCCTGGTGCATAAATAAAAAATTCAAAATATAAAAATCAAGAATACGAACAGGCTATGGCGTATGCCTTGGTAAACGTTTTCTCCATTGAGCACACAAAAAACTATCTAATCACGTACAGAACAAGCTTTCCCATTAATTTCTGATTGGACATGCAGGCTATGTAATGATTACCTCCTTTCCCTATAAATAACACTAGTAAACCAGAGGCTATTTTAAAACAAACTACACATTTTGCACCAGAGGCTATTTTTTAACAAACTCCTTTCCCTCTTCTCTTAGAATTCAAAAAGTCATGTCTTTTTCCACCACCACAACCACCACCTCAGTCTCAAACTCTGGTTCAATCGGTTCTCTGGGTGACTCCTGGTCATCCTTAACCGTGAACTGGAGTGATGACTTGATCATGCCAGCAGCACCACCAAACAGCCCAGTATCTGTTTTTGGGTTAGACATATATGATGACTACTACTCAGCTGACTCACAACCATTGGAAGTTGTTCCACAGCTTGCTGCTGAACCTCAGCCAGAACAGGTTCCTGCTGCACCTCAGCCAGAAATGGTGCAACCTCAGCCGGCAGAGGTTAAAAACAACAAAAGGAAGAGGGAAGACGAAGCTGGTCCATCGAGGACAAAATTTTTAAGCATGATGGACGTTGATGTTGAAGCTGAGGATAAAGAAGAACATGCGAAAGATGTTGAAGCTGAGGATAAAGAAGAACATCACAAAGATGTTGAAGCTGAGGATAAAGAAGAGAAAGAGAAAGAGAAGGAGAAAGAGGAAACAGTTGGTGATGAATCATCTACCAACTGCTAGAGTTGGTTTTAGTTTTTTGGTATACTGAAATGCAACTAACCAGCACCAAAAGCTTGTAGTGATGTGTGTAAACAGTTGTTAGTTTCTGGATATATTTTGTAATCCTCCATTTTGTAATCCAAATATATTTTGTACATCATTTCCAACATTACTGAATGTTACTCATTTTCAACATTGCTGAATATCCTGGTATTTTATTAAACAACAATTCGCAGCTTATCAAAAAGCAAATATCAGGACTCCTAACTGAACTCCATTCGCATCACAATTTTGTTCCTAATTCGCAGCCTAACATGCGAAACAACATTGCTGAATATCCTGGTATTTTATTAAACAATAATTCGCAGCTTATCACATGACAAATATCAGGACTCCTAACTGAACTCCATTCGCATCATAATTTTGTTCCTAATTCGCAGCCTAACATGCGAAACGTAACATATGCTAAATGGTTCATCTGATAGTTCGCATCCTGTCGGAATTTAACATAATTGTTCATAGTTCGCATGTAATCCTGATAGATGTTTGTAGTCCAACTTGTAATCCTCCTTTCAGCCTTACTGAATATACTGTTATTTTTATTAAATAACAATTCGCAGCTTATCACATGACAAATATCAGGACAACCTTAACTGAACTCCATTCGCATCACAAGTATAGCCCTATTTCGCATCATACCATGCGAAACGTAAGGGTATGAACATGTTTGATTCGCATCCTGTTAAACTTTCACATATTTGCATATAATTCGCATGTAATTCGAATGTACAAATGTCTAGTTTGCTGTACAGAACAATAAGTATTCAAAAAAAATAAATGTCCTTAAACTGGAACATCACAAGTCCTCCGGTTATGGCCTGATTTCAAACATCGGCCACATCTTAACTTCTTGGTTGAGATTTCTCCTCTAGAAGGGATTCGCTTTTTCTTAGGCCTTCCGGAGCGTCTCTTAACGTTCGGAGGCAGAACTTCAACGAAAGAAGGATCGTTAGCGCTGGACCCTTCGCCAAAATCAGTTAGAGCTGGTATGCTGAAAGAGTAACTTTCCCTGTAATTCTTAACCGTAAAGAAGGGTTCTATTACAGTCAATGGATCTTGGTCAGTGTATTGTAATGCCGCTAGACCATGAGCACATGGAAAACACTCTTGTTGCCATGATCCGCATGAACATTTGAAATCCAACAGATTAACAACAGCCACAGGAGCCGAAAAGACTTCGAACACGGCAGAAGAGGACTTACGTACTACCCAACTTCGGCACATGTCAACATTCTGCTTTAGCTTCTTCTCGTACTCAGGAACCAAATTAGTACTCCAGCTGAGACCTTCTTCGTATCTCCGTGAAACCTGAGTCATAAGCAAGACTCTAATGCAATCAATAAACTCAACAATTGGTAAGCCACAATATTTTTTGATCTGATTGTTAAACGATTCAGCTGCGGTAGAAGCCATAGAGCCGTATCGCTTCCCTTTTACGTATGCCTGCGCATACTTTTCAGGGGGTAAATTTGCAAGAAAATCACTCATTCTCTGACCACCTTCACATAAAAAACCTGTTAGTATCTCTTTAAAAAGCTCTTGACTGGGAGCAAAAGCAAGACGGTGGAAGAAACTCAACATCTTTTTTTTATACTCCCTGTTAGTATGCTCCAGTTTGGCTCTCAAATTCTGCATGAGATGGTAATAACAGTACGCATGATAGCAGTTTGGATACAAGACAGAAACAGCATTAACAATACCAGAATGACGGTCTGAAATAAATGTGATCTGGCGATCCAGTAAATGTGGTTTCAAACACCCCAAAAACCACATCCAATTGTCCCAATCTTCAATGCTAACCACAGCAATAGCAACAGGGAATAGTCCTGGAAAAAAGGCAGATCAATTAAACACTACAACAGTATGCAAACGTTTAAAACTTGTAAACAATTCGCATGCTGTCACACACATTTCGCAGCTTGTCATGCGAAATGTGTGTAACATTTTAATTGATCATGCAAACAGTTCGCATCTTGTTATGTGAATTCGCAGCTTGTGGAAACTTCAAATAATACCTAACTCAAGCTGCGATGTAAGTACAATTTATACAGCATAATACATAATTCGCAGCCTCAACTGCGAAATGTGAGGATCACAACCCTGCTTAATTCGCAACACATGCTGCGAATTACATCAGCATTTTCACACACAAACATCGTTCATTATTTAGATAAATGTAACTAACCGTTGTTTCCGTCCTTTGCTACAGCAGTGAGCAATGTACCCTTGTACTTGCCATATAAGTGGGTTCCATCGACAAACAACATTGGACGGCATGAATGAAAACCACTAAGGGACGAACCGAATGCTACAAAACAGCGCTTGAATCGGTTTCCAGCTGACAACTCCAACTGGCAGGCTGAAGTAATATCCCGGCTCTTCAATCGTTTGAAGTATCCGCTTAGTAAACTAAAAGAGCTTGAACTATCTCCAAAAACTCCCCTCCTAGCCTTCTCTAAAGCATTCCATGACAAACGATAAGAGATATCAAGACCGTAATCTTGTTTGACAGTTGATTGTATGGTTTTGGCTGTCAACGAATGGCAGGTCCGGAGAGAATCCTGAATTTCCTCTGCAATCAAATCTGATGTCAAATGCCTGTGCCGCTTATGCTTATGCTTTTGGGAGAAAACAGGACTGCAAGTATGGTTCGGGAAATACTTCTTTATCGTCATAAGGCCGGTGCTTGAGTCAATAGATGCATAAACCCTCCATTTGCACCCGCTTGTGAGCTTATTTTCACAATAAGCAGTGATCTTATTTGTTGTGTTGTGCAGGTATTTGAAAGAAAAACCATGCTCTAACGCAAACTTGCACAAGGATAACCTCAGACCGGCAGCACCTTCTTCAAAAGCTTGACCCACCCCTGTAATAGCATCAGCCCAACCAGCAGTAGCAAGTTGTTTTTTCCTCTGATCAGAATTAACTAAGCCGTTACTACTCTCCCCACTAACTAATTGATCAAAAAATGGTTCTACCAAAACCAAGCTACGCTCTTTACGCTTACCACCAGAATCCTTACCACCAGAGCTCTTATCAACAGAACTTTTATTACCAGACCCCTTATCGAAGACGTGTTGTTCTATGAGAAAACTAACCCGTTTTAAACGCTCCAAATCAAGATATAACACCAACCCAACAAAATCACTCTGGTTATTAAAGAAACAATTATTTTGATCCCCGCAAGAGTAAGTAATCAGGTACTCACCTGTGGCAAGCTCCTCCCACTTGTTCTCTACATAAGCTTGGATACTTTCGAAGGTTTCAAACTCCGTGAAAGGCACAATTGCAGTTTGGTGACCATATTTAAAAATACAAACTCGTGATTTAGACATCTCTTAACCTGGACAATACAAGTTATTTGTTATTAGTCTCAAAAAGTAGGTACAAAAATATTTACTCCTGCATCAAACAATTCGCATCCTAAGGTGCGAATTGTGTTTACCTAGAACTAGCAATTCGCATCCGGTCCTGATATTTGTAGGTAACAAAGTCCTGGTATTTATTGCATCATCAAAGAATTCGCATCATAACATGCGAAATGTGTACATATATATAACAATTCGCAGCCTGGCTTGATATTTGTGTATATATGCATATACCTATTCGCAGCCTGTCCTGATATTTCTATGTAACACCGGTCCTAATATCTGTTTCGAAATACAATACTCTAACTGATCAAAGAATTCGCATCATAACATGCGAAATGTGTACATATATATAACAATTCGCAGCCTGGCTTGATATATACCCATCTGCATATACCTATTCGCAGCCTGTCCTGATATTTCTATGTAACACCGGTCCTAATATCTGTTTCGAAATACAATACTCTAACTGTCCTGATATTTCTATGCACTACCAAATTAGAATATAACATCAGAAAACAAAGACGTAACTATATAGCGAACAATATTAACGAAACAGATCACTATAACCAAAAAAAACAGAGAAAAGCTCGAAATCAGTCAATGGCATCTAAAAACAGTAGACTATAACCTATTCCAACAGAGAAAACGAATAAAAAACTTCGAAATCGGTAGGTAATTACCTAAAAAGCTCGCAACACGATCACTTGTAAGCTACAAGATTCCAAAAAGTCGTGATGAACTCCTGTACGTATAAAACAGAGGTTAGACAGGTCTAACACAGCAACTTACATAAAGAAACAAACCTTAAGCAGCTTCCGATCACCGGAAAATGTGATTTAGACCCAGCTCGTGGTGGTTGGTAGGGTTAGGTGGTTAGAGCGGCTAACAAATTCAAATCTTCAAAAAGCAAGAAAAAATAGAAAGAAAACAGAAAATAACGTTTATATAGTGGGTTAAGGGTAGTTAGGGTATTAAAATAAAGTTAGGTTGTTAGTGACAATAAGGTAGTTGAGATGGGTATTAAGTAACAATTGATCAAACCTTGGGTGGTAAGTGACAATTGAATAGTTGAGTGGGTACTTTAAGTACAATTTCCCTTCATAAAATAAACAGAAAATATCAAAAGATATATGTGTCTCTGTTAATTATTTATTTTAATTTTTTCGAATAGCCGCATTAATTTTTCAAATGTTAAGTATTTATAACGAATGTATTGTTGGTTGAAATTTCGTACAATAAATTTTATTTATTTTTAGTTAAATGCATTTTTTGTTTTTTTTTTTTTTAAAAAAAAAACCTATTTATTAATGGGTATAAAAACCAGATCCAACAAATACAAGAGACCTCCTAATACAAGGCATTCTCAACAGAAAACTTTGGCCCAATCGCTAAATAAACAACACACAAAGGCCAAATAACCGGCCCAATAAACAAAACCATTGACATGAAATTAGAAACCCTAATTTCAACATACTGCTTAGACTTCTCTCTTTCACAAGCACGATCGACAGCCCCAAATTGCAGAGAATCACAAAAAACCCTACCCCCCATTAAAGCTCAGACCATAACTTCAAGCTCCAAGAAACTCCACCATCACCAATACAAACAGCCACTCAAAACCTCAGAACCAAAAAACCCCGAATCTAACCCGGGTCAATGTACCCAACTCCTAGGCTTTCGAGAACTACGATAGCCAGGAGAGGGTTTGGGATATCATGACCATCAAATGATCTATTCCTTCTTTCATTCATGACCCATTTAGAGATCCAATCAGCCGCCACATTTTCCGATCTGGAAATGTGGCTGAGACTCATTGAAGGAAGCAACAACGATCTGCAGATCTTCTCAACAGAACTCTCATCAGCACCACCAGATGCTAAACTGCTCACCAACGTCAAACAATCCGATTCCAAGTCAACATTGCTCCACCCATGTCTGTGACAGTGCAGAAGAGCCTCCATTAGAGCTCTCCTCTCAGCTTGGAGGGGCCTAATCTTACCGAACAAGAAACCAGCCCCAACAATACAGTTTCCCTGGTCATCTCGTACAATGAAACCACCAGACGCCTCGCCATTGTAACTGCAAGCCCCATCTGAGTTGATTTTAAGTTTACCAGAGGTGGGCATTCTCCATTTCATTTACGAAATCTTTCTCTTACATATAGATAGGACCCCAATCTTAGATCCTGCATCATTCACACGAACCCAGTGCTTAGACTTTAAGTTGGAGTCAATACTGAGAATAAACCTATTAATTCTCTTAACAGCACTATTGAAACTATCGACAGACTTATCAACCTTGCAGTGATTCCTGTTATACCATACTGTCCAAACAATAAGTTGAGGGACAACATGTGTAACATGAAATTTGCTGCAAGTCGACCTAAACCAAACAAGAAACATATGCCTAAGACTCATAAACCTCTTAACAGGCACCCTGAACATAATACCATAGTAGTTCCATAATGCCCAGGCATAACTGCAATTGATGAAGAGATGGGTTATATCTTCACAATTGCAGCAGAACTGGCATTTAGAAACTATATACAGATGTTTTTTGGAGAGAACACTGCCAACAGGAACAAAACTTTTTAAAATCTTCCAGCTTAAAAAGGAAAATTTCGTAGGAATGAAATTGTGCCAAATTTTTTTATAAAAGAAAGATCTGTTACTTTTCTCTCTGATATTTTCCCAAGTTTTTTTAATACTAAAGTTTTTATCTTTAGAAAAACTCCACTCTATACTATCTTCCATCTCGTGATTGATTTTGACACAGCTTATATGCTGAAATCTGTCATGAGAAAGGAAAGAAGTAAGACTATAGTCCCAGCCCCCATCTTTCCAAAATGTATTTACTTTAGCTGGAAGAAAACAAGAGTTTTTGTCAGTAACAATAGGGTCCATCTTGTGCCAGGAGTCTCTCCAAAAATCAATCTCCCCCCTACCAACCTTCCAATGAATAAAATGCTCAGCACTATCTCTAACAGCACATAAACCCTTCCAAACCACAGAATCATTAACACCACAATTAGCAACAATAGGATGCTTATTCATACAGTAAGTTTTAGAAATAATATCAAACCATAAAGATTTCCCTTTTCTAAAAAGGAACCATAACTTATAGGCATAAGTGAGCTGAATATCAGCCAAGAGTTTGATATTCAACCCCCCCCCCCCCCCCCCCTCTTCAAAGGGCTTGCACAAATTCTTCCACCCAGCCCAATGAATAGCATTTTCGTTAAGTTTAGGCCTCCAGAGAAATCTATTAAAGCACAGCTCAATTTTGTTCAGAATAGTTCTAGGAATAATGCTATTTTGCATCCAAAAAGCAATAATAGGAAGAAGAACATGTCTTATAAGTGACAATTTGCCACTATAAGACAGGTTCTTCAAGTCCCAATCATTTATCTTATTATAAATTTTAGCTAAAAGAGGTGTGTAATGCTTTCCTTTGTTATTTGCAGCTATAGTGATACCCAGGTAGCAGAAAGGAGCATTCTCAGTCTTGAACCCCATTGCAGCATTGATTCTAGCAGAGTTTGCACTTTGACATCTAGGTGAGATAATGACTTTTGTCTTGTCTATATTTATCAGCTGTCCTGACTCTTGCTGATAGTTGTTAAGCAGGTAACACAGGCTTTTAATTGAAGAGGGAGCACTGTTAGTAAAGATGACAATATCATCTGCAAAAGCAATAGAAGGTAAGATATATCCAGATTTAATATAGTATTGCATTTTATTATTAGTCTCATAAAGACTATCCAACCCTCTTAAAAGGGCCTCCTGAGCTAAAATAAATAGACAATGAGATAAAGGATCTACCTGTCTGAGCCCAGTCTTTTGAGGGAAGTAACCAGAACAAGTTCCATTAATTAAAACAGAAATCATGACATTTTTAATTAACCTAGAAATCAAAGAAACAATATTCTCAGAAAACCCAAAACGATTTAAAATATTAATGACAAAGGTGTGAGACAATCTGTCAAACGCCTTTGTCATATCAAGCTGTAAGATAATGTTTCCCTTAGAAGGCTTCCTATTAATGTTGTGCAGCATTTCCTTGATAATAAGAATGTTATCATGAACTAATCTTTCTTTTACAAATGCACTCTGCCCCCTAGAGATTAATTTAGGTAAAATATAAGATATTCTCCTATTAATCAGGGCAGAGATTAATCTGTTCTTGATAGTGCACATACTAAGAGGTCTATAATTGCTCCAGGTTATAGGATTTGCAATTTTAGGAACAAGCACAATGCCAGTTGCAAAAATTCCCTTAGGAATATCACACCCAGCAAGGTAAGCATTCAAAGCTTTACAAAGATCATCACTTATTATATTCCAACAATGCTTTAGAAAAAATGTGTTAAAACCATCAGTGCCAGGGGCACTGTCCTTCTTCATATAAAAAATGATCATTCTGACTTCATCCTTAGAATTAGGCTTAATAATCTCATCATTTTCCATGTCCAAGACAATCTTAGGAATATTCATTAGAACAGAATCATGATCATTTAGATTTTCACTGTTAACAGGAACATTAGATAAAGACATTTCAAAGTAGGACACAGCAGAAGATGCAATATCACCTTGATCTGTAAGCCAACTATCCTTATCTTTAATACTAGTTATGAAATTCTTTTTCTTTTTCTTGGCTACATAACTGTGATAAAGTTTTGTATTCCCATCACAGTCTTTAAGCCAAGAATTGAAGCATTTCTGCTTCCAATAACAATCCTCATCTTTCAATGCAAGAATTAGAACACTATTAGCTTTAGAGAGGTTTGATTTAGAATTGTTATCATTAGTGAGCTGATGATTAAGCTCACAATTCTCAACTTCAGTAATAGCATCTTTCACCTTATTGAAAATGTTACCAAAAGTAGTATAATTCCAACTCTTTAAGTGCTTCTTTAATCTTTTAAGTTTGTACCAAAATTTTGTGTTATCCTCACCATTACAGTGCTTGGACCAACTCTGACCAACACAATTCATGAAGTCAGGATGGTTGGTCCAAGCATTGATAAATTTAAAAGTACTTTTCTTGGAATGGTTAATATTAGAAACATTTTTAAAAGAGATTAAAAGAGGAGTATGGTCAGAACAAGTTCTGACCATGTGACAAACCTGGACACTTAAATCCTTTATCATATTTTGATTCACTAATACCCAATCTAATCTCTTCCAAACATTGCTGTTACTCCAGGTATAACGAGATCCACTGTGGCCATGCACCTCCAACTTACAATGCCTGATGAAATCATTAAACTCCTCAGCACTTGCTCCATCAAATTACTTGCAATTAAGCTGATCATCAGGACACCTGGTAGTATTGAAGTCTCCAACCAGGATCCAAGGCAAATCACAGGTAATGTTACTAATCTGGCTCCATAGAATCCTTCTCTGCATTCTTAAGTTCTTAGCATAGACAGATGTTAAATAACAATTGAATGATGCATAGTTTATTTTAACATGTAAAAACTGTTCCAAATCATCAATAATAGTTACATTAATATCACTTGACCAAAACAGCCACACTTTATTAGAGGAATTAACCATACAGTTATCAAAACCAATCTTCCTAGCAATTAACTCAACCTTATCATTACTAACCATAGGCTCCTGAATAGTTATTAACTTTACATTCTCATTTTTAATAAAAAAAATTGAGCCTAGCAATTGTAGGCTTATTATTAATACCACGTGCATTCCAACTGATAACTTTAATCATTATCAGAGTAAGATCTTTTGTGCACCTTTTCTCTCTTATTAAGAGAGTTTATAGACAACCTCTTTGAATTGCTGTGTTTGATAGCAGATTTAAGTTTCCTTGAAATAACTGTCTCAAAATCATTTTCAGGGTCATTTGAACTCCCTCTTGGAGACGGATTGTAGCTGCCAGCATTAGCACCACGAGGAGAAGCAGACAAATTCTTTTCATGAGAGGTATCCTCCTCTTCTAAGTTCTGAAGCGCACTAATGAGGTCAGGATCATCTTTGGAGACGTTCATCTCTTTTATAGGGCTCACCACACTAGTTGTAGGACAGGAAACAATTGGCTTGTCTTTAGTAGTAACTATAGATTTAAGTTTCATTCTGTACACCTGTGTGAAGGATTGAACCTTGGTAGATATAGGAGCAAGAACTTTGTCATGTAACAACTCAAGTTGAGAATCCTTTTTAGCAATAATATCAGTACTACTTTGATCATTCTTTGAGTCCTTTGCTTTATTGTTTTTGCATTTCTCTGAATCATGTCCAAGATGATGACAAGACTGACAATAACTGGGAGCATTTTTATAACTGACTCCTATCCAAACCCCCATTCATTCACCAAACTCAACCCTAAGCTTCCTTATTAAGAATCTTGACATATCAATTTCAATTAACGCATAGCAAGCATTTACATTAGCTCTGTTAACCTCAGGAACCTCCACTTTGTGAACCAGCCCAAGAGTAGAAGCCAATTCATGTATAACAGATCTGTTATACATAAATTCCTGCAACCTCTCAAACCTAACCCACAGCAAGGTCACAGGGCTCTCAAAATACCTATTACTTTGAGGACACCATTTAACAATTCTCATAATCTTACCATCGACCTTCCAAAACCTTCTCACCCAAAGTCTACTAGCGTCTTCCAATACCGAGAATTCCACAAGAATCTGTCTTGAGTCGATGGTTACATAATTAAATACTCCCTTAAATTTAAAAGACTCAAGAAAGGCTTGAAAAGCCTGCTCTTGGGAATTCCCTCACCAAATTTGACAATAAGAGTAGACCTAGATTTTGATCTCAGATCAGCCATCACCTGCCCAGAAAATTTAATCACATTGTGATCATCATTCAACTTTACACACTCAGGACGAGAACCAGCATAATCTTCCTTATTTCTGACTACATCAGTAAACAACTTATTCATTTTGTCGACATTCAAATCCAACGAGAAACTGTCACCATTGTTTTTACTTAACGGAGGAAAGTCACCTGCGCTATTAAGGGCTGCCATTCAACACAAACATAGACCCAGCCTGCAAAGGCAGAGCCTTCCGGCAAAGAACCAGCGATACCCAAGCAGAAACAGCCCCCAAAACAACCTTGAACAAGAAAGAGGACCAATAAAAGAAGAAAAGAAGGAGAGAAAAATTTCTTGGAGATCAAGAAATCAACTCTTTTCTTGGAGCTTTTCTTGAGAGAGAAGTCTAGTTAAATGCATTTAATAAGAATAAAAGTGGTTCTTACGTGGATATAAGACATTTTAAATCGGAATATAATTCTTCGTGTTCTTTTTTTTCTTTTTTTAATGCAAAAGGAAATTTTATTAAAAAATTAAAGAGCTGAAACAGCTGGGACATATACAGTGTCGCTCGAAAGCTAGAAAAGCACAAATAGGGGATTCACAATTTAACCCTGCAAGCTATAAAACAATTGTAAAGTTCAAAACCTTCATCCAGAAGATCCTTGCTTGAGGGAAGCACATATTCTTACATCATCGATTCTCCAACAAGAAGATAGATAAAGATTTGGGAGCTACAGGGAAGCACATATGCCTACATCATCGATTCTCCAACAAGAAGATAGATAAAGATTTGGGAGTTATAGGAAAGGATCGAGGCAATCGAAGCTAATTTTACAGTATAATAGACCATAAGACACTATCAAGGCTTTGGGATCCGTTTAGTCCTTTCCAACATATTTCATGATAATCATAGGTGATTCACCGATCTAATACCCTTCAAGTCTTCAATTAAGGATCTGAATGAATCATAATCAATGGATTGCTCTAAATCAGAGAAGATTCCTTGATCTGATCCTATTCACCTCTTTAGATTCATCTTGGTAATGCCAAAGCTTCATCAAGAAACTAGAGAATTTATATTGCGGGTTTTTGTTTGCAAGGTTCGCGCAGACAACTGCTTTTGTTTGCAAGGTTTGCGTGTTCTTTTTTATGGATTTATTAAAATCGAACGAAGTCGTAAATTAAGGTAGGTGGATTATTCAAAATCTATGTAGCGTAGTTTTTTTATGATCCAGTCATGGCTCGGCCCTTCGCTGAGGATTGGTTTGGATTAGATCATTTTGGATTAGCTCCGTTTTGTCAGTTTGTATTAGGTTTTGTTAAGTTACTTTTGTCCAGTTTGTATTAGGTTTTGTTAAGTTAAGAGTTTGAAGCATCCTTTCCCCAAGAATGAGGAAGAGTTGTTCAGGAGTAGACAATCAAGTTGTTTGTATGAGTTTCATAAATAGTCATTCGACTTTTAATTCTATTTTTATCTTTTAAATTTAATATATTTTTAAATGTTTTTTTTGTTTTTTACTTATTTTTTTATTCTTCTGAAAACAGATTATCGCAAAATAATAATAAAAAAATATTTGAAAATATATATAAAATAAATAAAAGTCGAGGATAATATATTAAAAAAATCAATACTCTGTTTTCATAAGAATATAAACAATAAAAAATATTTAAAAAAATATTAAATTTGAATGGTAAAAATGAAATTAAAATTCAATGGACTACTTGTGAGACTCATACCTTTTAACTATTGCAACACGTGGCTGAACCAGAGAAAATACCACGCGCACGGACTAAATTTATTGATTTTGAATAGTCCATGGACCCTGACCGGTGTTTTTTTAATTGAGGGACTAAACGAAAGAAAACGTAATAGTCGATGGATTATATAATGATTTAAGCTTAAGACATCTCAAGTGGCATTAGGAGTAATAAAAGAAAGTAGTATGTGGGTAAGTGGTCACTAATAAGGATTAATGGAAGTCCGAGAAAAAATAATATACTAAAAATATATGAACAAAATAACATATTAGCAAGAAAATGTTGACTGCAAATTCCAAAAACAAATAAGAAAAACAAATTTAAATTAGAGAATATAGGGATTGGGCAGGCTAGACGATTCTGGTTCTAAAAATCTGATCCAAAAGCAAGAGAGCATGTGATACGAAACCGCAGAGACAAGGATCGAAGAGGAGCTTAAAATTATATTGTTCATTTCCCTCCAAATATGGTAAATAATCGTACTAAAGTAGGCTCTACATACATGGTGTAAACTTGGCGTAAACTTGAAGGAGTCTAGTTGGAGGCCTCTTGAAACCAAGAGTCCCAATTGACATTATTATTAAAAAGGAATCCAAGCTTTGAACTTGTGAAATCTCAAATACTTCGGAAGAAACTATAGTCATAGAGGATATGGTTGATAGTTTCGGCGATGAAATTGCATAGGACGCAAGTCGGGAAGTATTAAATCCCCAACTCAGAAGCTTGTCGCAAGTGACCAGTTTGTCTTGGATAGAAATCTAACGTATAAATGAATGACGAAAAATGTTAAATTTATTCCATATTAATCGTGTCCATCCGACGCAGGGAATGGGCGTACGCGTGACATTGTAGGTGTCCTTGATCGTAAATTTAGGGGACCCTCTCTTACCAATCCAATAGTATACATCTTCGAGGAGAACCATTGGGGGGAAGGGGAGATGATGATGTTGTAGATTTCTAGAAAGTTGCTGCGGTTTCGAGCACTTGTTGATCTAATATGAGCTGACCAGTTTCAGAGCCCATCAGAGATAATATCAGAAACTTTAAGGTTCTTACCCAATCTTGAATTATATATTATATTCTGCCCATAATGGGTAACAAGATAATTGAAGAGCAATCAAAGATCGAACCAGAAAGAGGTATTCTCCTTGTTGTCGATCATCACCCTGTATAAATTATTAGTCAAAGGCCTAAGATAAAACTTTTCTCCAAGTCCAGGAGAGAGAAGAACCAAGATCAATAACTCATGAGTTATTATCTTTAATTTTCTCGGTTTAAATCCAATCGCACCAGATAAAGTTAGAGTTATTACTAATAATAGACCACAAATTTGAAGGATGGTTGCCTCATTCAATATTTTTAGATCAAGAATCCAAAAGTCATCGTCCAACGTGGGAAATGTAATTGTAGACCAGGTCATTTTACCCGCCAAGATTTTTATCTCGTGGTCGGACCAGAGGAAACGACGAAGGTATTGGGAGAGTTCTTTGAGAATTCTCAAATGGATAATGAAAATGAAAGACCAGTAAACTTGTTCAGCCAAAAGAACTGATTTGATAAGCTCGAGACGACCACCGTAGGAAACATGTTTGGGAAGTCTCAGAGCCAATAGGTGAGGTAATATTATGAAGGAGGAGACGACAATCCATGTGCGAGATCCGGCTAGTGAGAAGGGAAACTCCCATGTATTTAACTTGAAGAGAACTAACCTTAACTCTAACAAGTTGATGAGGTTAAGTTTTAGGGTTGGATTGACCCGAGAGGAGAAAATTGAATTTTTTTAGGACAAACTTGGAGGTCTAAGAGCGATAAAAAGTCATTAAGACCTTCTTTAATAATAAGTATAGAGTTAATATCATCATGGCAGAAAATCATTAAGTCCGTAAAACAGATATTCACTATTTTGAGCTTATGAAACTACCATTGGAAGTTGGATTTTCTATCTTTGTTTTTCTCCTTAAAAATGTAAGATAAAACTTGCATAACGAGAACAAAAAGGAAATGAGAGAGAGGATCGTCTTGTATGAGGCCTTTTCTCCCATGGAAATTACATAAAAGGTCCCAATTGATGAGAATGTTATAGAAGGGAGTGACGATACACTGGATAATCTAAATGATCATCTTCTTTGGGAAGTCCATGAAGATGGGATATTGGGAATAAAGTGTCATCAAATGTTGTCAAAAACTTTCATAAGATCAATTTTATGGCTACCCTTTTGCATTTGAATTTAAGGTGATACCCCTAAACATTTTTGGGAGTGTAAAATTATCAGAGATGTTTCTACAAACCACAAATACCGACTTGAAATTGTCAATCAGGTAGGTGAGGGAATCTTTGATTATGTTAGCTAGAATTTTATAGATAATTGTGTAAATGTCATGATAGCATTTTCGCGGAGAGGTTTCATGGACCCTATTGCGTAGTTTATTCAGACTTGGTCTTTGACCAGTTCGCCCATATACCCAGTACAAAGTATAGAAACAGTATGGTCATTGCGTAGCCCATAGGCATGGCCAATTAGCATGTTCGCGTTTATAGACACTTAGTCTGGACTCAGTATGGTCCGTTGCGTGGCCAAAAATGGCGTGATCATTGACCCATTCGTTGGTTATAAAGATACAACTCACACATATTGGCAAAAACAATGATTTATATTAAAAAGATTCAGAAACGTGTTCTTAGATGCCTCAGTAAAAAACCTCCCCGCCCTCAGAGAGGAAAAAGAGCATATCTTTACATCTTAAATAATTTGGCGATACAACTTTAGGTGATTAACATTCCAAGGGTGCTTGAGTGCTCGACCTTCTTGATCTACTAATTTGTACGCGCCGTGGTGCCCTGCTGAAATAACTAAATACGGGCCTTCCCACTTTTGCCCTAACTTGCCACCTGCTCCGCAACCAGAACCCTGAAACACCTTCTTCAAAACCAAGTCACACACCTTGAATGATCGTGGCTTCAAACGAGCATTGAAACTTCCTCTCATAAGACTTCGATAATGCTCCGCTCGGACCCTAGCCTGGTCTTGTCTTTCATCAATCAGATCCAGAGGCGTTGACCTGGCTATAAGATTCGCTTTCTCCTCATAATGTTCAATCATATGGCTCGGTACTATGACCTCAGCTGGGATAACTACTTCTGCTTTGTAAAAAAGAATTAGGCATTGAAAAGTTCATTTTGAGCATTAGAAACGCGTGAGCTAAGTTCAAATGATACGAGTCTCACAAGTAGTTCTTCGATTTTTTATTCCATTTTTTACCTTTAAATTTAATATTTTTTATATTTTTGTATTCTTCTGAAATAGAGTGTCGCAAAATAATTTACTTATTTTAAATATTTTACCCTCGACTTTTATGTATTCATAATTATTTTAATATTTTTATTTATTTTGTGATACTATGTTTCAAAAGAATAAATAAATAAATAAGATTAAAAATATATTAAATATATTAAATTTAAAAGGTAAAATGGAATTAAAAGTGGAGGGACTATTTTTTAGACTCGTATCATTTAACTATGGGGACACATGGCTGAACCAAGGAAAAGACCACGAACCAGGACTAAATTTATAGTTTTTGAATAGTCCAGAGATCATGAGCGGTGATTTTTTAGTCGATGGACTAAATGAAAGAAAACAAAATAGTCGACGGACAATATTCAGATTTAAGCCTAATTAGTGGGAGTTCTGTTGTGCCAAGTAAAAAAGAACTAGTGAAATTCACATAAAATATCAATTTCAATAGTGTGATGCTTATACACTAGCATTAAAAATATTAAATTTCATTTTTCTTATAAGCGAAACTCACATTTTTTTAGCATTCTTTATAAACATATTTGATTAATGTTGTTATTGTTGGTGTGATTTTAGTTTTACCGGAATTTACTTAGCGTAAGCATAACAATGGTTCGAGGAAAATACAATATTGGCCGGATTTATATTAGGTTATGGTTTAAGATGAAAATAATAAATTTTGAGGGAAGCTCCAAATAATATATTCCGACCAAAGCTGAGATACCAGGTTCAAGCCGAAGCTAAGCTAGTTTCGGTGATGGTATGTGATTTTTTAATTGAGTCTATAAACATAAAAATGTAGTGTTTTTATTTTATAATCAATTTTTTTTATCTTAAAACATATTTTAATATAATAATTTTTTACTATTTTCTTAGTTTCTATACGTAGATATGTTTATTCTGGATTATTGAAATTGATTAATAATTTCATCTTTTAATTCGGTTGATTTTACTTTCTTTACAATTTTAGTAAGATTTGTTCAATCTTATTGGTTCTAGGACAGGAAAAAAAACAATTTTTGAAGTATAAAATAGAAAATAATAGAAACATTTCCAATGAAATTGATATCGGGACGTCATTGTGAAAATATTTAATGGTGAATTCAAGAATAAAGGTTGGTCAATTTGATAGTGCATGTAATTTTTCCACGTGGAAGACATATATGATAGCTTATATTGGAAGTAGTCTTGGTCTCAATGAGGTTTTGACAGATCATATACCTGAAATTAATGTTCCTCTAAGTAGGAGTGAACGAAACGATGAAAAGACTAGTGTTGAGAAATCAAGTTCAAGATCTTTTAATCAATGCAAATTTTTATATAGTAAAGATAAAACGTTCTTAAAGAGTAATCAGTTTGATTATCATGAATCTAGAAGATTATGTTCTTAGGAAAATTTAGAAATATTTTACGACCAAAATGTGGGTTTTATTGGAAAACAGTATATGAAAAAAAAAATACCAAATAAAACCAATATGCAATTGAAGTTTTATACTTTTAAGATGGTTGATTCAAAAGGTTTAGTTAGCAATGTTGATGAATTCTTAAATATTTTTATCGCCTTGAAGTAATTTAAATGTAAATATTTCGGAAAAGGTTCAATTTATATTGTTTTTGTCTTCTTTATTATATAGCTATGAGCAACTAAAACACATATTGAAATATGGCTGAAATTCTTTGACCTTAGAATAGGTGATTTCAGCTCGTAAGTCTAGAAAAATAAGAATATACATAAAAAAATTTAGAATGACATAAACTATGTTTTAGGATTATATACTCATGGGAGAGGAAAGCCTCACTCTAAAACTCCAAGGAATGTTAAAGGGGGTTTTTAAAGGAAATAAAAAAAAAGTTTAGAAGACCAATTTTGGTTCTAGACTGACATATTGGTTTTCCAGACAACGAGGTCATAAAAGGAATTATCCTCAAAGAAGACACAAATATGGAGATGGTGAAGGTACATGAGAGGTTGGTATAATTATTGAACATATAATTTAATCTGAAGCATTTAGTGCAAATTAAGCAAAAACAATTGGATCATATATTGGGTTGTATTTCGCATATGACATCCAGAAAAGATACAAATGGAGTAATAGTCTCGACACAACAATTATGTAGTTAAATCTAATGTTCAATGAACGATTTGATACATGCATTTGACGGTACAATAAAGATGCTCAGAATGTTATGTATGTTACTAATCTTATAAAAAAATTAATATCAATAGGAACCTTAGACATGTTATACGATAAATATGAAAGAAGAACTTGAGTAATTGGATTCCATAAAAGAATTGTCACAACTACTAGAGGAATCATGGTGAAGGGTCTTTATCTACTAAATGGTGTAAGTAACATTCTATAAAATTATAATGTCGAATAAAATAAAGACACAACCTCTTAATGACACAACAAGTTAGGTCATATGAGCTTAAATAATTTGAAAGTATTAACTTAAATTTTGTTAAATTATAAGAAATATATTAAAGATTTAAGCTTATATGAACATCGTATCATAGAAAAATCAATGAATCTAAGGTTTAAAAATAGAAAGCACGTGACATTAGAAGTTTTAGGACACTTGTATGTTGATCTATGGGGAGCTTCATCATTAAGTTTGTCTTTATCGAGAAATTAAAAATTCTTATCAACTATAAATATTTGGTTATAATTATTAAAAACTAAGGATAGAACGTTTTAAAAAAATTGTGAATTGATAGAAGTGATTGAGAATTACATGCAAAAAAATATAAAATTCTTCAAGACTAACAATGGTCTGGAATTTTGTAACTCAAGATTGAATAGTTATTGTGCTAAGAATGGTATTGAAAGTCACAAAAACTGTGTGTATGCTCCAAAATAAAATGAAGTGATCGAGAGGATAAAGAGAACAATGATGGAAAATGTTAGATGTTTTTTGAATGAATGAGGTCTTGGAGAAGAATTTTGGTGTGAAACTACTGCAACTACAACAACTTATAATACAAATAGATCACATTGTTCTGTAGTGGACTTCACCATACCAACATACCTATGGTTGAATAGAAATTGAGGGTATAAACATACAAAAATATTCTGATTCATTGCTTATATACATCAAGATCAAGGGAAGATTGAACCAAGAACTTTAAAAAAGATTTAGTATATCCTCAATGTATTAAAGGCTATAAATATGGTTATTGGATACAAAACAAACATGTTATAAGCATAAATGTGTTATTTGATGAAAATAATGTATTTAAGATTTTGAAATTTATAGAAACAAAAACAAGACATAATGATACATAGATAGAAAAAATAGTATTAAGTCTGGATCTAAAGATAACATGAAATTATGACTTGAAGGAACAAGTAGATGAATTAATCATGAATGTGGAGTTGGTACCAAAGTCATAAATGATTTACAAGAAGTTTATATTGATGTTGGTATTTTATCAAACTATCAACTGACTAGAGACAAAATACGCAAATAAATTGTTCCACCAGTAAGGTTTAACGACTATTGTGCTTTAGCATTTGCTTTATTAACACCTAAAAATATTGAATACACATATTTAAATTGATATCATGAATGAATTGAGTTAAATAACTGGAAATAATGGGAAGGAGAAACTAAATAATGGATGCATTATTAGTGAAAAAAATAAGATACGTGAATTATTGATAAACTAGACAAGAAAATATGATTGGTTGTATGTGGTTGTTTGTGAAAAGAGAAGACAATCGTGACAAAAATCGGATTGGATTAAGGCTAGATTAGTATCAAGGAGGTTCATTCAAAGAGAAAAGATCCATTCAGATAAAGGAGAACGATTATCATGAGGTTTTTGCTCATGTGGTTAAGCACATATCTATACGTTTTTATTGTCTATTGTAGTTTATCATAGCCGAGAACTATAATAGATGGATGTAAAGACAAATTTTATTCATAGAGTGTTGGAATATGATATGTATATGGAACAACCATAGGATTTTGAAGTTTAAAATAATAAAGATAAAAGTGTGTTTGTGGAAGAAAAAACTTTATGGATTAAAACAGTTTCCAAAACTATGAAATCAAATATTCAACAAATTCATAATGGCATAGAAGTTCATGAGAAGCAATAGTGATTCATGTGTTTATGTTAAAAAACATAAAGAGATATTATATATGTTTATATGTGGATAATATGTTGTTGAAAACTAAGAGTATATAAGATATTAGTCAACTAAAGAAGAGTTTATGGGATAAAATAGATGAAAATAAAAATATGCTATCTTTATCTCAATTATATCACTTAAGGAATAATTTAGGCACATTGAGGATGAAGCTATAATTTTGTTCCAACATTTGTGAGAGGATATTTTATTTTTTTCATTTGTAAAAAAGAACTAGACATGCGTAAATATAGAAAAACTACCATAATATAGTGTTGTGGGAAGCTTTACGATTGCAGTTCATTAGAAAATATCAGTGTGGGTTTTCAGATACCTTAAAGGGTCACCAAAAGAAGGTTTGCTCTTGATAAAAAATAAAAAATCTAATTTTCAAAGCTATTGTGATTCAGAGTTTTTTGAGGATTTAAATCAAAGACGATGTATCAGTGGGTATGTTTTCATAGTTGGAGGAAATAAAATCAGCTAAAAATCTAGTTTACAACACATAGTACCTTTATCATATATTGATGCATGGTGAGGTTTATTTTTGGTTGATGGTAATTTTGTCCAGAGTTTTGTGGTGTTTCAAAGGAATTTAATGTTTGGATAGATTGTAGTGAGAGATTTGAGCTGCCTGGTTATATTTAATTTTCCTTACCCTCATTATGAAAGTGGTTGGGTATTTATACCCTTAATTGTGGGCCACATGGGCTTTCGGGTTGACTTATGGATTCGAGTCGAGTTCAAAGACCCATTAGTTTTAAGCAGGTAGGTAATTAGCTTAGTCATGAAGTGATTAAGTTTTTAGTACATTTAGTTCAGTTCGATAGTTCATTGGGTGGATGTTGTCCGAATTGCTCCTGTCCAGTTCTCATAAAGAGTGGCAATAAATTCCGGACTCATCAGTAGCCCCTTTTTTAGGTTGTGTTCGAAGGCCTTTGGCAAGACCTAAAAAATATTTCAAGTGTAAACATGACTTCGTCCGGATGGTTTGAAAAGCGTAACGAATTTATCCGGACAGACTAAAACCCTTAAAAGTCGAGCAGTTTTTCCAGAGATAGTGGGACACGTGTCCTCCTCTGATTTGCCTCACTGGCCACTTTCCTCCTAGAAAGGCGCTCCCACTTGTTTCAAAAAAGTAACCTTTTAATTAATGTTGGTGACATCAGCGTCATCTTTAATCATTATACGTATCTTTTCGTCTTCTCCTAGGTATCGAAGCATCGTTTATCTGATTAGTATAAATTAGTTCACTTTTCACTATTTAATCATCTTCATTATCTCTACTCTGTTAAACTTGAAAGCTTTCATTTCTCAAAAAACCTTTCTTTGGGTGTGAGTTTATGTTCACAGCAAGAAACGCTTTAGTAAAGGGTGGGTGGCTCAATTTGTCAGAGTTGGAAAAAGCTCAAAGGTTGAACGAGAAAGGCGTATCGATGCAGGCCTCCTTGTTTCCCCTGTTGATAAACCGGAAACACCAAGCTCAGAGCCTGACCGGGGTTCTTCTTCAACTAAGAGTGCTAAACCTAGGAGGTTGTTCCAGTCCAACCTTTCACCAATCATCTCGGGCTCATCGGTTCAAGAGTCAGAACCTGTCGTTGAACTAGAACAGGTGGTTACAAGCCTTTGAAAACCTTCCCCATTCATCGCTATGGGGTCATATGCTGATATTTCCCCGGAGAAACTTGTAGATAGACGAAGGGTCGTCTGGTAAAAGGGCAGGCTGAAGGCACACAGCCTAAACCACAATCCACGTCTTCGAAATCCGGGGCAAAAAGTAAAACCATAGGGTCAGAAGCACCCATCAAAATTCCTAAGGACAAGTTGTCCGGTCCGGAGGCAACTAGCTCAAGTCTTCAAAAGGAGACCTCCGGGTCCGAGCCCCAGCCGGACTCTAGACCACAAGAGGGAAAGGATGCTCAACAATCCGGAGGGCCTACTGAGCCAACTACTAGCTCTTCTCCTCCTAAAACAGCTGACAACCCCTCCATGGTAATGGAGGATGTAATAGAGGACATCATCGAGGAAGCCCCTTTTGAGACTGACGTCTCCGGGCAAACAAGCGAGACTGCCACTACTAGGAAGAAAAAAGATAAGGAAAAAGTATGTTTGAAACATCCGGACCTGCCGGAGAGCCTTGTAGGAAAGGTGGGGCCTTGTTTCCACAAAGTAAGTGTTAAATATCTGATGGCCATCTAGAAAATCAAATATGCTTTCATTCACACAGCTGAACTTGGCCGGATGAGGATGAAGTGGGGAATTCCAGAGAATGTTAAAATAAGGATTCCAATCAATCCGGAGACGCCCATGGACTATAAGCTCAACGAGATTGTTTTCTATACTGAGCTATTCAAATGGGGACTTAGGTTTCCCTTGGACCTAGAAATAGTCATATATTTCCATCTGATTAAGCTGTGCCCAAGCCAGCTAAGCCCTAACACATGGTTCACCCTTATGGCATGTATCATGGCTTTAAGGCTCTCCGGAATTCCTCTTCCAATGGAGCAATTTGCTGCTGTGGCAAGCCTCTGCAGAAATCATGTCATCACTTTCTATCATTTCAACATAGGTGATAACTACAAGGTGGTGGATGACTTGGTCGAGTCGGAGAAAGGCTGGAAGACTCAATTTCTGTTCGTCAGCGGTGCTTGGGAGAATGGGAATAAAATTAAAGCTGGTGTCAACCCAAACATGCTTACCAACAGATGGCGAAGTGATGGTAACAATCTCACCAAATACGTCTACTCTTACTTATAAATTGTTTTATCTAATTCTTTTTCTTTTGATTTTTGGTAGTGCTGCCCAAGGATTTCAATGATTACTTAGAGGCTGGGCAGACCACCTGTGCCAAACTAAATGCTTGGACTACTGAAAACTGGGGAAACCGCTTCCACAACTGCTTTACCGGAGGCAACCTAACCAGATCCTATATTTGGAATACCACCGACCTGAGGGACCTGTCTAGGGACAAATTAACTACTCCACCCCCTCCGAAAGTGATTCTCCGGAAAACAGAGGGGAAAGATGGGAAATTGGCCTTGCCGGGCAGAGCTAAAGCCCCAAGCAAGATGAGGGCAAAAAGGTTAAGGCCAAGCAAGGTGTGGTAGAGGCCAACCCTACCGAGGTGGAGGAATTTGTCCCAACAAACCCAGAGGTACAAGATCAAGGGCAGATCGATGATGCCTTACTACAAGTGGTGGAGCACGAGAGCACCAAGGAAGTAGCTGGGGGTGCAGGAAGGGATATCAGCATCGATGGTGTCGATATCAGCGGGCTTGAAGGGATTGGTCTTTACTTCGAAAACCTCCCCAAAGATGATTTTCCTGGGCCTTACCTCCCCCCAACTTCTTCGAACCTTGTCACATTCAACGGTAGGTCTTTTTCTGTCTCAAGTGAGAGAGACGTCATTGCTCACTCTTTATTGAGCAATGTCCAGCCAGTGCTTATCTTGGAGAAGCAAGTGCGCAATCAGACAGCCATCATCAATACCCTTAATTCTGACAAGGAGAAACTGTCTAGCGACCTTCTTAGCGCCAACCAAAATATTGAGGTTTTGAGGAAAGAGAATGAGGAGTTGAAGAAGCGTCAGGAGGACTTGGCCAAGAGGTTAGCCACTTCGGAATGAGTTGTCAAAGAACTCCAATTAAAGCAATCCGTCCTGGAAAGAGACCTCCTTTCTTCAAAAGATGAGGTGAAGGCTAAAGATAGCACCATTCAGGCCTTAACTAATGACAAGATCTCTCTTGAGAAAAGTGTGTCCAAAGTTGAGCAAGAAAAGGCTGACTTGTTGAGGGAGCATGAGAAAACAATCCAGGCTAGGATGGATGCTTACACCAATGAGGTGATAGATTCTCAGGAGGCAAGGTATGCTGAGGTTAGGTCAGATATGGTTCTACTATTTCATGAAAAAATTCTGAAGAAGACATTGGGAGATTTATGGCGATTCGTGGAGTACGAAGACATTCCTCACCCTACCATGTTTGTTGGTGATAAGTACAACTACTCTAGTGAGGACACCACTGATGATGAAGAAGAGACCGGGGAGAGTCTGGATGATGACCCAAAGAAGAAAAAGCCAAGTGAGGCTGAGCCATCTTCAAAAGCTCAGTCTTAGAGTATCAATTATTATTTTTAATTTTCTTGTGATTGAACCAAAGTCCTTGGATGGCCAAGGCATTTTTTGTAACCATGTCTGGTCCTTGTCCGGATAAACCTTTCTTGTTTTGACAATTCAAAGTCCTTGGATGGCCAAGGCAATTCGTATGTTTTAATGGGTAATTTCATTTTGCACAACTCTTGCATTCTTTCATAATTTTTCAACTTTGGTGGCTAATATTTAAACAGCCCTTAGTTATTTTACAAGTATTTTAAAGTGAGAGTGTTTAAATTCTCCGATGACAAATGTTTAAGTAGTCATCATTCCTCCAATTTAATCTGGTCTGTTTAATAAAAAATCAACGAAAACTACTAACTGAAAATACTCCGAATATTTTAAGAAGACATCATATTTTATAAAAAAGACCGGACACCTCATTAAAACCTCCCCGAGCCACCAGGGAGGAAAGAGTATGCCCCCAAATATTTACATGAATTTTCAAACAAGTAAATATTTACATAGTTTTTATTCCAAGTACAAACAGAGGTGCTCGATGTTCCAGGGGTGATTCAAAATCCTTCCATCTTTATCTTGGAGCCAATATGTCCCAGGCTTAAGCTTTTCAATGACCACATAGGGTCCTTCCCAAGTTGGAGCCAACTTACCGAACTGCTTCTCTCTAGTATGTAAGAAAACTTTTCTTAATACCTTATCCCCTGGTTGAAAATCCCTTCTCTTAACTTTAGAAGCAAACCTGCTTCTCATCAAACTTTGATAATGTGCAGCTCTAAGGTGAGCCTTAACTCTTTTTTTTTCTATTAAGTCAAGCTGGCCTCTGATTGCCACTTCGTTAGCGTGTTCGGAAAAATTATGAACTCGAAATGAAGGGAGAGTAGCTTCTATGGGAGCTATGGCATCCATCCCATATACTAAGGCAAAGAGAGACTGTTGTGTTGCAGCCCGAGGAGTGGTCCGGTAAGCCCACAAAACGTCTTGCAAGTAACTTGGCCATTTTCCAGCAGCCCCTTCTAAATTCTTCTTCAGTCCGGACAGTATTGCCCTGTTGGCCACTTTGACCTGGCCATTTTCTTGTGGGTGGAAAGGAGAAGAGAAGCAATGTTGTATGCCTCTAGAGGCACAGAAATTCTTCATTTCTTTGTTGTCGAATTGTGGCCCATTGTCTGTGGTTATTTTTTGTGGAATTCCAAATCTGCAACAGATATTGGATAAGATGAATTTTATAATAGCTTTGATGTTGTACCCGCCAATGGAGCTGTTTCTATCCACTTGTAAAAGTAATCAATAGCAACGATTATAGTTCGGCACCCTCCGGATGCCATAGGTAGAGGCTCAACCAAATCCAACCCCCAACGAGCAAACGGTATTGGTTCAGAAATTGACTCTAAAGGGATAGCTGGGGTATGAATTTCATTGCTATATCTCTGGCATGGGTCGCACTTTTTTACCAACTCCTTAGCATCTTGCATTATGGAGGGCCAGTAGTACCCAGCTAACAAAACTCTTCTTGTTAGGGCCCTGAATCCGCAGTGAGCTGATCCCTCACCATCATGTAACTCGGAGAGTACTATTTGAGACTCATCGACCCCCAAACATCGTAAGAGGGGTTTACTATAAGACTTCTTGTAAAGAATATCTCTTAGGATGACAAAACCACGAGCCTTGTACTTTACTTTTCTTGCTATTTCTTTTTCCGGAGCCAAGATGCCATCTGAGAGATATTGAAGGAGACGAAATCTCCAATCTTGTGGCTGCTTTAGTTGTATATTCAAACTTTCTTCTTCCTTATCCGGATTGATTTGAATTGATGGGAATTCTTGCACATGTATCCAAGGATATGACTCAGAGTAGGCTATGGTTGCCAAGGATTCTGCCAATGTATTTTCTGTTCGAGGTATGTGCTCATAAGTGACGCTTTTAAAATTGAGTGCCACTTCTTTGATGATGAATAAATATTTAATCAGCTTTTCTTTCTTAGCTTTGGACTGACCTTGTGCATGATGGATAAGAAGCTGGGAGTCGCTCATTAACCTGACTTTTTTTGCTCCACAAATAAGAGCCAACTTTAAACCAGCTATAGCAGCCTCATATTCAGACTCATTATTGGAAGCCCTAAATGCAAAGCATATAGCATGATACATTCTGTCACCGTACGGAGAGGTTAAACATATCCCAGCACCACAACCCATGGTGCTTGATCCACCGTCAGTCCGGATAATCCATACTTTTTTATCTTTTACTCTGGCTACTTGTTTAGTATCTCTATCTGAGTGAAATTCAACCAAGAATATATGCCACCGATTGGGCTTTGAACGTTGTCCGAGGGGAAAAATCAATATCGTAGTCTCTCAATTCCACTAACCACTTGGTCATTCTACTTGAAATGTCGGCCTTTTGGAGAACATTCTTCAAGGGAAAAGACGTCCGGACAATAATGGGATGAGCCTGAAAATAAAGTCTCATCTTCCTCGTAGCAATCACCAGGGCTAGTGCTAATTTTTCAAGTTTCAAATAGCATTTTTCTGCATTGTTCAAACTCTTACTGATGTAATACAACGGGCGAGGATAATTATCTACTTCCCTTACCAACACTACATTTATGGCACAACTTGAGACTGCCAAGTACACAAAAGAGTCACTCCATCAACGGGTTTAAACAAAGTCTTGGGGGAGGACAAATGCTTCTTGATTTCATCGAAGGCCTCATCACACTATGAGGACCAATTAAAGTCCTTTGCACCTTTCAAATTCTGAAAAAATGGGGCACACCTGTCCGAAGACCTTGAGATGAAACGGTTTAGTGCAGCCAGCCTCCCAGTCAATCGTTGTACTTCTTTAATATTCCGAGGAGGCTCCATTTGTAGTAAAGCATTAAGTTGGTCCGGATCAGACTGTATCCCTTGCTCACTTATCACATATCCCAAGAATTTCCCGGAATGCACTCCAAAGACAAACTTTTCTGGGTTTAATTTCAAATTAATTTTTACTAAGTTAGTAAAAGTTTCTTGGATATCTGCCAAGTGTAACTCTTTGTCCATACTTTTCACCATCATGTCGTCGATGTAAACCTCCATATTTATTCCAATTTGATCAGTAAAAGCCTTGTTTACCAACCTCCGATAAGTAGCCCAAGCATTTTTTAACCCAAATGGCATCACCTTGTAACAATGAAGGCCCCTATCAGTAACAAATGTAGTATGTTCTTGATCCTTCGGATCCACTTGAATCTGATTATACCCGGAGAAGGCATCCATAAAGGATAGCAGCTTGTTTCCAGATGTGGAGTCTACCAAATGATCAATCTGGGGGACCGGGTATAAATCATTTGGGCAAGCTCTGTTGAGATCTGTGAAATCGATGCACATACGCCATTTGCCATTTTTCTTTTTTACCAATACCGGGTTGGCCGTCCATAAAGGGTATTGAGATTCCTTTATGTGCCCCATTTTAGTAAGTCGGACGACTTCTTGAACTATGACATCAGTCTTTTCCTTAGAAAAGGTTCTTCTCTTACGTACCACAGGTGCTATGTCTCTTCGAATGGACAATTTGTGTGATATAATATCTGCTGGTACTCCGGTAACATCAGCATTGCACCAAGCAAAAATATGCTGATGGTCTTTCAAGAATTTTAACATTTTACTTTTTAATTCCGATATCATCTTGGATCTTATCTTGACACTTTTTCCTTCCGCCAGAGAATGAGTTTCAACTTCTTCAATTGGTATTAAAACATCAGGGGTCTCTCTGGGGTCATCTATTTCACCCTCTTCCCAGAGGCCCCTCAAACTGATATTCCTCATTAATCTGAACTGCCCCCAACGTCCGAGGAGCCAGTGCAGTTGCATAACATTCTCTTGCTACCTTTTGGCTGCTCCGAACAACTCCCACTTGTCCTTGTACATCATACTTCAAGCACTGGTGGACTGTTGAGGCCATGGCATGCATCCTAGAGAGCCAAGATCTCCCTAGAATAGCGTTATAACAAGTGGGACAATCTACCACAACGAATAGTATTCTAACCATCTTTTTAAAAGGGCCTTTGCCCAATAACACCTCCTCCTCGAACTCTCCGATCACATCTGCTGAGCTTCCAGTGAAACCCACAATTGATTTGTTCGAACGCTGAATTAGTGCTGGATTCTTCATTTTTTTGTAGGATGTTAAAAAGAGAATATTGGCTGAACTTCCGATATCCACCAAAATTCGCCTTATATCATTGCCTCCAATGGATGCTCCTATGACCACACCATCTTCATGTGGACCGACAATATCCCTCAGATCATCCTCGTAAAAAACAATAAAAGGAAAAGGGATTTGCGATTGATAGGAGGTCATGCCTCCTTCAAGCTGGGTAGCTAAAGTATGAATGTGCCTCTTTCTTGAAGAAGTAGTTGGTGCAGTCATGGTGTCCCCTCCGAATATTGTAAGTGATTCAAAAAAGTTAATAAGTCCGGACACCGTGTTGCAACGTTCCACGATAACACCCACTTTATTCCGTGTCGGATCAGGGTCCAAGTATTCTGACTCTACATCGAACCTCTCGATTATCACCATAGCCCCATCCGGAGCCGATGTGCCTGCATTATTTGGACCAGCCCGATGAGCACTATCAGGCCTATTTCCATCTCTTATTTTAACATATGCCCCCAACTTGCCTCTTTCAATCAAGTTCTGCACTTCTTGTTTCAACGCAATACAGTCTTTAGTGGTATGACCAGTATCATGGTGATACTGGCAAAAACAATTATTACGGTTCTCCCTAGGAGACTGTAATGCAGCCGGCCTTCTCTAGTGTACTTCATCTTTTGTTTTGTCATAAATGGTGGCTACATTTTCTTTCAACTCAGCAAACCACTCCGGTTGAACCCAAGGCCCTCGTTTATTTCTAGATTGTTGATTATGGGCTGGTGCAGCTGGCTGAGACTGAGCTTTGGCTCTGTTATGACCATGCCCGGCTTCCCTAGCCTTGTTTCCGGACTGGTTTTGGTTTGGATTTGGTGCAACCGGAGCAGACCTCACCTGCCTGTGCACCCTAGTTTTCTTTGTTTCATCTACATTAATCTACTTTCCGACCTGATTCAGCAGACCTCCCCATGTCATGGCCTTTTTTCTGGTTACTGAATCAGCCAAGTTTCCAGGGTTTAAACCCTGCCTCAAAGAAGCTATTGCTACTTGCTCGAAGCAATCAGCCAATCCATTTTTGGTATTCACAAAATGACTTATATATTCTTTTAAGGATTCATTTGGTTCTTGGGCACAGTGTATAATTGTGTCTCCATTGCCCTTCACTTCCTTACTTCCAACCAACTGCCTTCGAAAGGCTACCCAAAAAGTGTCAAAATTCCTGATACAGCCCTGTGGTAAGCTATTATACCATTTCAGAGCACTCCCCGTAAAAGATTGGGAGAATGCCCTACAAAGTAATTTGTCGACATCGTCAAAATTCATCATAAAATTTTTGAATTGTTCTAAGTGGTTATTCGGGTCTTTGCTACCATCATATTTTTCCATTTTCGTATTGTCGAACCTCTTAGGAAGTTTTCCGGACAGTATTTTGGAGGACAATGGAGATTATCTCCAATTTCGGCCACGATTGAAAACCGTATCTTCGTTAGGAGTTGCAAAGATACCTGGCTCATCATGGAAGGAAAAAGGATCCATCACCGTCCGATCTACGTGTCTCCGGCTATGAGACGACCCTTTGCCTATATGTCTCTTTAACCTTCCATGCATATCCCTTTTTTCTTGAGTACTTTTTGACTAACTTTTGTTTCTTTTTAGAACGGCCTTCATCACTGCTGGATGACAAGGATTCTTCAACTTTATCTTCACCTGAGGAGCTACTAGAAGATTCTGATTCTGAATCAGAGCTCTCCACCGGTTTAGACTGGTGAGACCTTTTTGAGCTAGCATGAGTCTTTTTCGTGCTCACATGGGTTTTTGAGGGCTCATGTTCTCTTGGGTTGTCAGTATGATGAGCAACTGACGCCTTAGATTTCTTTTTTATGCCCATCTCTGCCCTCTTGGCAGCCCTCAAAGCTTCTATTTCAACTGTTAACCTATCTCGCTCCTCAATGGTATATTAATCATTTTCTCCCACCATTTCGGCCAAACTTGGTGGTTCTTCCTGCACGTCCGGATTCATCCGAACTGATTTTTCCTGATGGTTTTGAATGCTAGATTCAGGCACCTTCTTCTCCCATTGTGGTCGCCAATTTAGTGAGGTTTATTTTTGGTTGAGGGTAATTTTATCCAGAGTTTTGTGGTGTTTCAAAGGAATTTAATGTTTGGATAGATTGTAGTGAGAGATTTGAGCTGCCTGGTTGTATTTAATTTTCCTTACCCTCATTAAATGAAAATGGTTGGGTATTTATACCCTTAATTGTGGGCCACATGGGCTTTCGGGTTGACTTATGGATTCGGGTCGAGTTCAAAGACCCATTAGTTTTAAGCAGGTATGTAATTAGCTTAGTCATAAAGTGATTAAGTTTTTAATACATTTAGTTCAGTTCGGATAGTTCAGTGGGTGGATGTTGTCCGAATTGCCCCTGTCTGGTTCTCATAAAGAGTGGCAATAAATTCTGGACTCATCAATGCAGATTACATAATATTAACCAAAGAAGTAACTAAAGCAATATGGCATATAGAGTTTATTTTAGACATGATGTTCAAACAAGAAGCAATTAAAATCTGGTATAATTCTCAATCAAATTGCATATTTAAAAGTAATATGTTTCATGGGTGCATAAAACATATAAATTTTAAGTTCGGTTTTATAAGAGATATTGTTGACCAAATGTATTATGATTGCTAAGCTTGGTGCAACTTTGGAGTTTTTACCAGTTGTAAATGAAACAATCATTAGGTTTACCAATGTAAGAATATGAAAGAAATATACAATTTATGCGTTAAAAACTAGAGATTTATTATTGTTAATGAGAAATTATAATGAATATGGAGATTTTTCTATTATTGTCAATGTAATTTTAGTTTTAGCCAAAAGTATAATCTTGTGGCCAAATAAAAATTGTAGTTGTAGTTGAAGGTTGATTACTTATTTCCAGCCATATGATTAAAGATCAAGATTTTATATAATATTGGAAGAGTCTTCTTCTTCATTATATGTTTATCGATATGAAAACCGAGATTTGTCTCCGATTTACCAAATCTCAGATTTACCTGTAACCAGAAAAACATAATATTTTATATTTTTTTAAGTAATCTTTGTATCTTGAATCAAATTTCTATATAATTAATTGAAAATAATCTTTAACCCCATATGTATATATATATATATTCATTCTGAATTATCGAAGTGGGTTAACAACTCTTTTTCCTATAATTTCATATTTAATTCATTTGAGGTTTTTATAAGACTTAATGAATCTTGTTGATTCGTGGATGAAAAATAACTGATATGTGAAGTATAAGATAGAAGAACGGTAGTAATGTTCCTAACAATACTATTGTTTTATTTAAAGAAAGGTATTATATATATAAAGCCAAATTAGTGTATTGTTTATTTATTATTTTATTAACATCATGGTTTTATGGTAATCTTAGTATGAAATATGGTTTATACTTTATTAGAAGTTTATTGAGAATATTATTCATAATTTATTATAATAAATTTCCATAAAATCGTTTGAATCTATAAAAACTAAGTGAGATCATAAAGATATGAAAATTTTTAAAAAAAAATTAAGATTTTTTATATTAATGTGTCCTCAAAAGGTAGCAATTTGACGTACAATAAAAGGCTACACATAAACAAAAACTACATATTTTCTAACTTTTGACAATTTAGCAGGATATGATTCTATCTCTTTCTCAATGACCATATATCTTAAAAACTTATATCACATAGAACACTTATCTAGATTAAACTTTAAGTTTACTTTTTTTAGGTTAGAAAGGTTCGACAATGTCTGTCATATTATGTTCACCGTGACTGGTTGTGACCAATATTTCATCAATGCATGCTTTGGTTTGAGAAAACATTGTTGATCATCCTCGGCTATGTGACCATAGTATTCTTGAATCTAAATGTCATAATTTTATAGTAATGTCGTCATTGATTTATGATGAATGTAAAAGTAGTTTATGATTAATTGATTTGATAATTTCAATCAAAAATAACTCTTATATGTAGAGGGAATAACTTGAGAAAAAAGGTTATGATCTAACTATAGATTCTTTAATAATCCTCCACAATTCGTGTGCACATATAACAAATGCTCAAACTAGATTCGAATGACTGAACATTTTTTCGAGAAACTTATTAATGAAGATTACGGTATATTGAGAAGATGATGGAACATGAAAAAATCGGTGTTGGTCACTCTGTTATTTTTCACGCACGAAAATTACATTACAGACATGTTGTCACGGTAAATGATGATATAATATACACATACAATATGATTTTTCACAAAATCATGCTCCATGTGTGCATGATTTTACACACATCTTGGCACAATGGGTGCCAAAAATGTCTACTGGTTGAATTTGGTTTCATATTTATTGTGTAAATGTTAAAATGCACTACTAGTATTGTTATGAATGAGTCGAATAGTGCCTTGGCAGTGTACTGTGTCCGGCAGAACAGTTTTGTGTCTGTGATATTGTGTCTTGACAATGATATTGTGCCTTGACAGTGTATTGTGTCCGGCAGTACAGTTAAGTGTTGTGACAGTATCGTGTTAGTCTTGTGGTATGAGCCCATTAGGCCCATTGTCTAGTAAGTCTATAAATTCCTTATAAATAGACTACTAGGAACAAAACACAATCTGAAATCTGTAACCTTTTCTATCATAGTGAAACTCTTTTCTCTGGCGGCGCCCGTGGACGTAGACAATTGTCGAACCAAGTTAAATCTTGTGTTCATTGTTAAATTTTGTGTTCATTCAAATATTTCCTTCGTATATGTTCTGTGCTTGAGCCATTTTGTGATAATTGCATAGTAATTTAATAACAAAATTGGTATCAAAGCCACGTGGTGAAATTAGGGCTTTTGCAATTAGGGTTTCACAATGGCGTCTACAGCAACAAAATATATGATTGAAAAATTTGATGCGGGATCCATCTTTGCATTATGGAAGATTAAACTGAAATCTTCATTGGTACTACAAGGGCTGTGGAAGGCTGTGGAGAATAAGTTACCATAAGAGATGAAAGAAGAGGAGAAACAAGATCTTCAAGAAAGGGCTTTGTGTTGGATTTTAATGAGTGTGAAAGACAATGTGCTTCGCGAGATTAGTGGTGAGAATACTGTTGCCTGCGCATGGAAAAAGTTAGGAGATCTTTACTCAGAGAAATCAGTAGTAAACTGATCATACTTGAAGAAGCGTTTGTATGATTTCCGATTGAAAGAAGGTATGTCCATAATAGAGCACATAGATAATTTTAAATTAATTATAATGGACTTGGAGAACATAGACATTAATATTGAGGATGAAGATTAAGCTTTGTTTGTATTGAGATCTTTACCAGCTCCCTATAGAAACTTCGTAGATACCATTATGTATGGTAAGGATAAGTTATCGCTAGCAGATGTCAAAGGGGAACTGAAATTAAAGGAGATGAGACAGTTGCAGCCAGACAATCAAGCTGAAGGGGAAGGTTTTATGACTAGGGGAAGATCCAGAAGCAAAGAGAGTTCTTTAAGAAGGAAGAACTGAAGGTCCAAGTTAAGGGTAAAGCACTCAAACTTTTATGAATGCGGTGAGCAGGGTCATTATAGGAGAGATTGTCCGAAACTGAATGGTAAGAAGGGAAATCAAAAGGAAAATATAGCAAACATTGTTGAAGATGTGAACAATTCCGACGATAGTGAAAACAGTGGTAGAGGAGATGTATTGTCCGTGAGTTTAGACTTTGGGAAAAACTCTTGGGTACTCGATATTGGCGCTACATATCACATGTATCAGTTCAAGCAGTGGTTCGATACGTACAAGCCAATGCATGGAACTGTCTATTTAGGGAACAATCATTCGTTGACTGTTGGTGGTATTGGTAACGTCAGAATTAGAATGCTTGATGGGGTTGTTAGAATCTTGACGTGCTAGCATGTTCCTGGGTTAAAGAGAAACCTGATTTATCTTGAGACTCTAGACTCTCGGGGTTACAAGTACCGTGCAGAATACGGTGTAATCAAAGTGACAAAAGGCTCAATGGTATGCATGAAAGGCAATTTGCAGAAAGGTCTTTACATTCTCCAGGGGAGTGTTGTTATGGGCGATACTGCAGTAGCATCATCAGAGAGTAATAGCCAAAGTGGGCAGGATCAAAATAAGTTATGGCATTGGCGTCTTGGTCAATGAGTGACAGAGGATTAGCTGTTTTGGGAAAGAGAGATTTTTTTGAAAGGGTATAAAGTAGAATCATTAGGATTTTGTGAGCACTATGTGTTTGATAAACAAACTATAGCCAAATTCAGCAAATCGGCTGTAAGAAAGACTAAAGGGACAGTGGACTACATTCACTCAGATATTTGGGGTCCAAACATAATTCCATCCAAGAGCGAAGCCAGATACTACATGAGTTTGATTGATGATTATTCAAGAATGGTGTGGGTTTACTTTCTGAAAATGAAAGATGAGGCATATTCAACCTTTGTCAAATGGAAGACGATGATTGAGAAGCAAACATGAATAAAAATCAAACGTCTTAGGATAGATAATGGGTTAGAATATTGCAATCATGAGTTCAACGAGTTCTGCGAAGCTGAGGGAATAATGCGTCATTGCACTTGTTCTAGAACACCACAACAGAATAGATTCGCAGAAAGAATGAACAGAACTCTTTGTGACAAGGCACAAAGTATGCTCTCGTATTCCGGTGTGGGAAAGGATTTTTGGGCTGAAGCTATCAATACAGTGTGTTACTTGGTGAATCGGTCTCCATTAACGGCTGTTGATTGTAAAAATCCTTTTGAGATTTAGTCTCGATAGTCGGCTGATTATGAACATTTGAGGGTGTTCGGTTGTCCTGCGTATGCTCATGTGAGAGATTTTCAGCTTGAGTCGAGGGCAAAGAGGTGCATATATATAGGATATGCTACAGTAGTGAAGGGATATAGGTTATGGTGTATATCTTCAAAGTCTCCAGGTTTTCTCATCAGTAGGAACGTTACTTTCAATGAGTTTGCTTCGATAGACAGTCAGAAGAAAGTAGGATAAATGGTCGAATCAGGATCGGTTGTGAGTAAACAGGTGGAGCTTGAAGTAGAATCAGTTCCTAGCAGGTCCAATAATTCAAGTGGTTCTGAGGTGGATCCAGAATCAGGAGGTGAAGCGTCAGCATCGGATGATAGTGACGATGATGCGTCTGAACCAGAACAACAACCTTATAGTATAGCATTGGGCAGAGAAAGAAGAGATATTAGACTTCCAAAGAGGTATGTGAATCTAGTTACATATGCTCTGTCAGTTGCAAAAGAAGTTGAGATGCATGAACCTAGTAGCTACAGAGAATCTATAGCAAGTTTAGAGGCAGATCGATGGATTGGTGCTATGGGGGAAGAGATTGAATCTCTTCATAAGAATCAAACATGGAAGCTTGTTGACTTGCCTAAAGGACAGAATATAGTAGGCAATAAATAGGTGTTCAAGAAAAAGGAAGGTAATCCAAGGGTTGAGGCATCTCGATTCAAAGCAAGACTGGTCGCTAAGGATTTTACTCAAAGGGAAAGAATCGACTTCAATGAAGTGTTTTCTCTAGTGGTGCAGCATAGTTCCATTCGAGTTTTGTTATCCATAATAGTTTTGCAAGATTTAGAGCTTGAGCAGTTGGATGTGAAGACTGTGTTTCTGCATGGTTAATTGGAGGAGCAAATCTACATGAGAAAACCAGAGGGATTTATCGAACCTAATATGGAGGACAAAGTTTGTCTGCTGAAAAAGTCATTGTGTGGTTTGAAACAGTCACCTAGGAAATGGTACAAACATTTTGATACATTTATGGTATCAAAAGGGTTTACGAGGATTCCATATGATAGTTGTGTGTATCATCAAAAGATGTCAGATGATTCCTATGTTTACTTGTTCTTGTATGTGGATGATATGCTTATTGTTGCTTGTAGTATGTCACACATTGTGCAGTTAAAGAAGCAGCTTAGTGCCGAGTTTGAGATGAAAGATCTGGGTAGAGCAAAGAAAATTCTTGGTATGGAGATTATCAGGAACAGAAATTTAGGATCGTTACACTTGTCTGAACTAAGCTATATTGAGAAAGTGTTACAACGATTCAACATGTTTGATGCTAAAGTAGTTAGCATTCTATTTGCTACTCATATCAAGTTGTCTGCAGTAGGAGCGGCCAAGGACGATGCTGAGTTGGAAAAAATGTCGAAGGTTCCATATGCAAGTGCAGTTGGTAGTATCATGTATGTTATGGTATGCACACGTCCTGATATTTCACATGCGGTTAGTGTAGTTAGCAGGTACATGGGATGTCTTGGGAAAGAACACTGGCAGGCAATGAAACGGATACTTCGGTATCTTAAGAATATTGTGAACGTTGGCTTAACTTTTAACAAGACCGATATTGGTGAATCGTTGAATGATGTTGCAGGATCATTGGTTGGTTTTATTGATTCTGATTTTGCAGGTGATATGGATAAAAGAAGATCTCTGACAGGATATGTATTTACTCTAGCTGGGAGTGCGATCAATTGAAAAGCACAGTTGCAAGCTATTATAGCTTTGTCTACAACAGAGGCATAGTACATGGCGGTAACAGAAACAGTTAAAGAGGCAATATGGTTGCAAGGTTTTGTGGCAGATTTGGGCTTAGATAGGACTACTACAAAAGTGTTTTGTGACAGTCAAAGCTCCATACACCTTACAGGGAACCAGATGTACCATGAGCGTATAAATCACATAGATGTCAGGTATCATTTTATTCGTGATATAATATCAAAAGGAATTATTGGTGTGAAGAAAGTGTCTACACACGATAATCCAGCAGATATAATGACCAAGGCAGTATCAATTCAAAAGTTTATGGAGTGCCTAAACTAGATTAGTGTTCGCAGTATAGAGTGAATTCCTTAAGGGCATTTGATGAGTCATAAGAAGAGAATTTTTTTTGTTGATAGTGAAGAAAGGATATTCGCCTCGAGGGGAAGATTTGTTATGAATGAGTCGAACAGTGCCTTGGCAGTGTACTGTGTCCGGGAGTACAATTTTGTGTCTGTGATAGTGATATTTTGCCTCGAGAGTGTACCATGTCCGGCAGTACAGTTAAGTGTTGTAACAGTATCGTGTTAGTCTTGTGGTGTGAGCTCATTAGGCCCATTGTCTAGTAAGTCTATTAATTCCCTATAAATAGACTACTATGACTACACAAAACACAATCTGAAATCTGTAACCTTTTCTATCATAGTGAAACTTTTTTTCTCTGGCGGCACTCGTGGACGTAGACAATTGTCAAACCACGTTAAATCTTGTGTTCATTCAAATATTTCCTTCGTATATGTTTTGTGCTTGAGCCATTTTGTGATAAATTTCATAGTAATTTAATAACAAGTATACATTTGTGACAATTAGATTTATTTGTTCAACCATTTAGAACTATTTTTATGTTTATCGATTGTTAAATAAAAATTGGGACTCTGACTTTGTATGATAAAAATACTCCTCCACGTCGCCATTCACTTGGTACCTTTGAAGATGAACTTAACTTTTGAAACCAAACAAGTTCGTATACCGAGTACAAACAATTCTGTAAAAATTATGTTCTTTTATCATTGTAATACATGTGTTTTTTCAGATTGTAATATATGTATTTTTCTCAAATCTTTTAAGTCATCTTTATTTTCTATCTATACGCTCCTTTCATAAGATGTGGAGCATATATGCAGCATTGTTTCGAATAATTTTAGGGGAAAATCATCTTTAAATGGTTAATATTGACTAACATATACTTGGCAATAGGTGTGAGAAATAATAGAAACTAGTTTAACTTTTTTTGGTGACTTTAACATCTTAGAGAATCAAGATAAACCATGAAACTTTACGGGAACTACAATTTTAGTACGTTAAAGTGAGGATGCCGCAATAGTACGTTATGTAACATTTGTCTATACATTTGTTGTTTGTAACCATTTTTATTTTCCCTTGTATACAATCTCAAACTAAAAGAAAATACTTTTTTGAACGCTATAAAAATATATGCTCATATAGACAACAAGGTTCTAGTCGATTTGATAAAAATTTAGTTCCCTAAAATCAATGATCATTCGCATTTCGGCTGGAATAAGATCTTCAAGCTGAAAAAAGAATCGACCACGTCGCTCTTCATTGCTTGTCTTGCTTTTGGATTCACTAGGTGAGCGAAGATGTGGAGGCATCCTGTAATCACACCAAGTCGGAATCATAATATTTATATAACAATCGATAAACAAATAAAATAGTTTTAAATGATGTAACAAATAAATCTAATTATCAGACGGGTAGACTGTTAGTCCATTTCAATATTTACACAATAAATATGAAGCCAAATTCAATCAACATACATTTCAAGGTACTTGTTGTGTCAAGATGTGTGCAAAATTATGTACACATGGAGCCTGATTTTGTGTGAAATCACGCTGCATGTGTGCCTAACTTTGTACAATTCATATGTGTGTGCATCTGGTATTTCAAGGCATCTAGTGTGCGTGGAAATACATCGGCAGCCATGGTTTCCTGGATATCTAAAACCTTGAAATAGCAAGCCAAATCCAACAAAAATACATCCAAATCTAACAAAACTACATCAAAATCATAGACATTCAAGTAACCTAACCTATGGAACTAATTAGAATTCGAAATAGCAACTAGAAATATAAGAAAATTCAGTTTTTGAACATAACATTCAACTCTAAATATCACTAAATATACTTAACTAAATTCAAAACAAAATACATTAAGAAGTGAAGAATACATACCTTGACAAATATGTAGAGTTGGATATGAAAAAATTGAGATAGAGATTTTATGGATATTATGATGTTTTTTGTGTTAGGGTTAGTGTTTGAGAGTAGATAGTGGTTGAGGTAGAAAGTGATTATGTAGGGTGAAATTGGGTTTTCATATGGTGGAGGTAATTTATCATCTCAAGTTTTTAAGAATAATAATATGATTTGCAAGTTTCATTTTAAAGAAAAAAAGTCTCATTATAGCCTAACTCTTTTCTTCCCAAAAAAGAAAAGACAGTAAATAAATGCTCACTCGAAGCATAAAATTATATATTACGCTCTTTATTTTCAATATTTTTGTATTACACGCAAACTACTTATTCCTTCCATAAATATATAATAAAATTGAATATCAATTGTTTTACCAATATAATAATGCTATTAAACTATCAATTATTTTACCAATATTATAATGTTATTCAAATTTCCTATCTGATATTTGTAAAAAAAATGATTAAAAAAGATTAGTCATGATAATCAGAATCTGTCATGTCTATCAGAAACATTATTAATGATGTTTATATCATACTGATTATATTTATTATGGTCATTCACGGTGACTAATCTTTTTATTGGTTTTTTTTGTAAAAAAGAACCAATAAAAATATCTATAAATACACAAAAATAATTATTTTGATACAAAAATAACATTAATTACTATTTCAATGACCAATTCCACACAAAATATTTCATATTATGAAACACATATAAGATTTAGAGTGACCACGAAAAGTTTTGACAATAAACACCCTTTGAATAATTCTTATCCCTAGTTATATTTTATATTTTTTTTTACATTATAGATTGTACTAATATTTTAGTTATACATTTATATATGTCAAACTCAAAATTAAAATTCTTCATTGTTTGAGTAAGATATAGAAACAAGAGAGAAAGAAAAACGAAAATGAGGTTCATTTTCTCAGTCATAATACTCTTATTATTGTTAATCTTGAGTCTAAGGTTTGGTCCCAGTAGACTATCTCTTATATATAAAGTGGTCTCGGTCTTTGGATTTGGAGGATTAAATCATAGTCGACTATATCTTCAATCTTTCTAGATATATCGAATAAATTTTAATATGATGATATTAATATTTCATATTTACATTAATATTAGAGAAAAGTATCAATAAATACTCACTCAACTACCACATAATACTCAAAAATTGCATACTGCCAATAAATATCTCTACCACGTTGAAAAAAAATACTTGTAACCATCTTTCATTCTTTGAACAAAATTTATATTTCTTACTTTTTACTTCTTATTTTAATTTAAAAAGTCCAAATATTTCAAAATGTAGCTCGGGAAAACAATATGAAAGCACCATCTGCTTTCTTTTTTTTAAGATGGATAAAATTTTATTGGTTGTTGTTGCACACAAAAGCTAGAAAATTTATCAATCAGATGTAAGAAATACCTTTATAGGGGGGAATTGAAATAAGTGGTGTATACGGATCAACCAAAGGTTTTTGTCAAAAGAGGTGAAGAAGATAAAGTATATCGACTCAACAAAGCTTTGTATGATTTACAACAAGCTCATGGAGCTTGGTTTTGTTGGGTAGAGAGGTATTTCAAGCAAGAAGGATTCGAAACAAGTAGTCATGATCATACGTTATTCATTAATAGGGAAGGAGTGAAGTATATCATAGTAAGTCTTTATGTAGATGATTTAATTTTGACTATAAATGATGAACAATTACTTGAAGAGTTTGAGTTATTAATGACATGAGAATTTGAGATGACTAATCTTGGTTTGACTAGGGTTTTTTTGTGTTGAAATTCATCAAAGCCAATATGAGATTCACTTAAGACATAAAAATTATGCTCATGAGGTGTTGGAAAGGTTTGACATGACATACTACAATTCAGTAAAATTCCCATAAAATCAGGTCCAAAAATCTAAAATGAAGGAGCTGGAAAATAAGTTGATGTTACTCTATACAAGCAGTTGGTGGGCTGTCTAACGTAACTCACAGTTACAAGACCTGACTTGTTGTATGTGGTCTGCTTATTGTCTCGGTTCATGGCCAAACTAATAGAGAGACATATACAAGAAACTAAGAGAGTTATGTGATACTTAAAAGGTACAATGGATTTCGGTATTTTTTATAAGAGAGGATCAGAGATAAATGCGAAATCATACATATACAGTGATTATGCTGGTGCTCTTGATGATAGAAAAAATCATTTCAGGTTATGTTTTTATGTTTAATGAAACTGCATTATGTTGGAGATTAAGAAAACAAAAGGTAGTTACTTCTCTACAGCTAAAGTTGAGTACATAGCTGCAACATCTTGTGTTTGTCATTGTGTTTGGCTTAAGGAAATTATGAAATAAATCACAACTGAACAGTCCGAGTGTCTAGAAATCTATTGCGACAATACTTCCTCAATTAAACTCTCGAAGAATCCAGTGATCCATAGACGCACAAAACATATCGATGTAAGGTATTATTATCTACGAGCTCTTACAAATCAAGAAGTTGTGAAACTGGTTTATTGTGAAACAGAATAACAAGTTACAGATATCATGACAAAGCGAGTGAAGTTTGAGACTTTTGTTAAGTGGCGAAGTTCACTTGGAATGCAAGCACTAGAAAATTAAACTTGTTACTCTCCATGCATTTCAAGTTTAAGTGAGGGATCTGGTGAAATTTCTTTAATTAATAATTTCTTTAATTATCTTATTTAATAAATTAGACGTTATATGAATTAGTATTTAGACGATATATTAATTAATATTTTAGTTATTACTATTCTGGTCAATAAAAGCTATCATTTATTAGCTTGAATACGAAATGTTCTATTGCTTTTGTAGTTTATTTGAAGTCATTTTTATTTGAATTCATTTTGTTTTGCACTATAATATATTGAGTTTTATTCTCTCTACATACTACTATTTCTGTTTAACCTTATTTTAAAAATTAAATTTTTTTAAAGTGTGCTCAAATTAATTCTTAATAACATATAAAATTTCTAAAATTATATTTTTAAAACAAATAAAATACGCATATTATTCGTCATACAACTGTTTGAATCGTGGAACAATTTTAAATATGTTTACAATTAAGAACATGTACTTTAACATGTTAAATTATTTGTTAAGTCCATGCGTTAACATATTCATAAAATTATTCCAATGAATATGTTAAATAACACCTTAACTAAAAAAAATTAAAAAAAAGTTAACGTATTTTTTAAATTCCTAGATTCATTTAATAAAGAGAGATTTATCATTTAAGACTTATCCAACAAACGTATTAAGGATAAATGTCCAAAACAAATTAAGAGTTTTTATACCTAAAATACCCTTGTATATAAAGTCCAACAAACAACTTCACCCATTTTATTTCTTTTACTTATTTTTTAAATTTAAAATTTTAAAGGTTCATATCTTCTAAACCATAACTCGAAAAAAATCCGAAAATACCATTGGTTTTGTTTTTTAAGACGAACAAAACTAGTACCACTTATGATATGTTTTGATTTTTTTAATATATATATATATATAGTTTACAGAGGTTTCTCATAAGGTTTCACATTTAACATCTATTATAGTGGGCTTTTGCACCTAGGATATATTATAATGGGCCTAAATCCGCATCTAGCAGTATAAAATTTAAACAAGTTTTGCATATACCAAAACAAAGAAGTTTTTGCATCTAGCAAAACAAAGAACGTTTCACATCTTCTTCGTTTACACCATAAATTTAAAAATTTAAAAGTCTGTATCTTATAAACCGTAACTCAAAAAAATTCCAAAAATACAATTCTTTTTTTAAGAGGAACAAAACTAGTACCATTCACGATATGTTTTGATTTTTTAAAATATATATATATATATATATATTTTACACCAACCTTTCACATGTATCAAAAAACAATTTTGCATCTAGCAGTCCAAAAGAATAAACATGTTTCACAACTATCTGTACATAAAGTAAAACAGGTTTTGCATATTCTTACTGTATTTTCTTCGATTTAACCTCAACCTTTACTCGAACATAAATTTCCATAAACACACAAACATACTAAAATCGACGAAAACCTTACTGAAATATAACAATTACACTATATTAGCGACGTAGTATCAGATGAATACCAAAAATCACAAAGAAAACAGATCTCGAGTTACCTATTTTATAATAAAAAATCGAGTTACCTAAACACACAAATCGACTTATCTAATTAGATATCCAAAATTAAACTTTCAAATCAAGTAATACACAATCAAAATCATTTTAAAACAAAAAAAAGTAAGAAATCGAGTACAAAATTGAATATTCACCTATAATATTGAGGTACAGTTCTATTCATGTAATAGAATATAGAGAAACAAAATTGGAGAAAAATAGTGAAGTAAAAATATAAAAACTTTTTTTATAATTAAGTAAGGGTAATTAGGGTATTAGGCTTTGAACAGTACATCGTCCCTCGACTATCACGTTTGGTGGCAAATAGTCCCTTGACTTTCAAATGTCCGTTGACAGTCCCTGGACTATCGCGTTTGGATAAAGTTAGTCCACCAGATCCTCTAATCCATGAGAGGCTGCCACGTGTCACCATAGTCCCCAGATTTTTGTATCACCACTAGTCCCTTGAGTTTAGTTTTCTGTAATTTTCTACATTTTGGGTTTGACCTAAACTCAAGGGACTAGTGGTGATACAAAAATCAGGGGACTATGATGACAGGTGGCAGCCTCTCATGGATTAGAGGATCTGGTGGACTAACTTTATCCAAACGCGATAGTCCAGGGACTGTCAACGGACATTTGAAAGTCAAGGGACTATTTGCCACCAAACGTGATAGTCGAGGGACGATGTACTGTTCAAAGCCTAATACCCTAATTACCCTTACTTAATTTGTCACAAACAAATTTTTAAAACAAATTAAAAAATAAATAAATTATTTTATAAAAATAAATCTTAATATATAAGTAATTAAAAATTATTTTGTAACATACAAACCAAATAAAATGAAAGTTAATATCTAAATGATAAAAATACATAAAAAAACATTTTAAAAGATATTTTCAAACTAAATTATATTATCTTTTAATGTATTTTTTTGTTTTTCTCAATTTTATGGGTTTAATTTTTTTATAAGAAATGATATCTTATATAATTGGTGATGTATTTTTTATTTATTCTTTTCATTTTTCATTTGTTTTCTTTCCTCAATTTCTAAAAATGGGACCTTATCTTCTTTTTTAATACAAAAATAATAAGACAAAATATTTTAAATATTTTATAATTATAAAATAAAATTTATTATTTAAAAATATGTTAAACAACATTTTAAAATACCTGATAGAATAAAATCAAAGATAATAATAAATATATCTACAAATGTTATTTTTCATAGTGAAGATTTAACATTTGATTTTAAAAGAATACACATTTTAAAATTAAAGTTACTAACTAAAGATATGTAAATCATATTTCATTTTTCTACAAAGCAATATGAACATTTAATTTTAAAATATATGTCTTAAATACTTTCAGTGTTGTTTTTTAAGTTTAAGATTATGTATTAAGCTTAGAGATCCAAATCAAATGAGCTCAAAGCCTATTCATCTTCAAAATCTCAAAAGAGACTAAAACCAGTTTTCGATCAAAAAATTTGCGAGCTGGGAAGATCTCCAAGCCTATTCATCTTCAAAATCTGGAACAATCTCCCTTATATCAGCTTTAGAGATTAAATCTCGTTTCAAGAACGGTAATCGGGTGATTAATTGACTTCTAACTCTTCTATCCAGTTCAACTTCAAATTCACGCAAAGAAATTTTTTAGCTTCTATTTTCCTGGACAATCTTGTGAGACAAGAAATACAAGAGATGGATAGCAGCAGAGCAATGTAATTAAGGTAAGATTTTAGTCAGGATTAAGATTGATATAACCAAGCCCCAGACTTTCCAGAAAAACAATTGCCATGAGCTGGTTTGGGGCTTGGAAATGAGAAAATCTTTATTTTTCTTTGCATCTTAGAGTCGTTTAGCAAGTCGGTCTACGACTTGATTTTGGATTGTGGAGATATGTTTGATGGTCATTGTCGAAGCTATAAGCTTTCTGCAAATCGTGAGTAAATGGTTTAGGTACCAAGGCGTATTTCCTTCAGCTATGAGCTTGATTAGCATTAATCCATATGCGAAAAATATTCGTATGAGAGCGTTTGTCTAAGAAATGTCTGTATCAGATACTTTTAGTGAGAGAATCAGTATTTAATAGAGAGAGAAAGAGACAGAAAGAATAAAGGTAGTAATAATTGACTAATCATAACCATTTTCCTCAAAAGAGAATGTCCTTTATATTATACTTGAGGTGAATAATGAAATTAAATAATTATCACGGTTAAAGTGGGTTTCTCACCTCACTCTTTTACTTTTCATAAATAAGTTTACTAGTTATTACATTTGACCCCCCTTAGTCCTTATGTTTGCTTTAAATTAGTCATTGACAATTAATTTCACTTATTTAACCATTGTATTGGCTAGAACAAGGCTTATTTATCATCATATTGTCCTTTATTTATCAGTAGCCCTCAATTCTTGTGAAAGTATTTGAGGAAGGATTGATTTTGGGAATGAATTTTTCTTCATGAGAGCCTCATTGGTATTTTATTCCCAAGAGCCTCCTCGGATTGATATTAAGGATGTATTTTTCTTCCTTTGAGTCTAGCTTTATTTTCCAGTCCTTGATCCTACTCTGATTATTTTGGTTTCATATTCTGATCGGACGATTTCATTATTTACGTTTCTGGAACAAATCTCTTCATGGAAATCTCTCGAATTATGTTTTATAAACTTATTCTCATTTATGACCACACCTAACCCATCATTATTTTTTACCTCGCGTGCTTTTATTTAGCCGTTATAACGTCAAAGATAGCTTAGGTAATGGTGTCACTTCTGGCCACGTGTCGAATATCTACCAATGCATGTAGCGTGTTTTTTGAAAGCGTTTGTAGAAAAGGTAATGTGTCGAAAAGATCTTCGAAACTGACTCTTAGCCTTATGCCCAGTAACAATCATTACTCCACTATAAGTACTTATCTATTTCCACAGTTTTAAGTTTACATACTTTATTTATGCTCAACATAGTGTAGATAGAGCATATTCAAGAGAGATAAGCAACTTCCAAACTGATTTATTTTTCAACCGTTTATGCCTTAGGAGTTTATTAATCTCGAAAGATATAAATTTTGGAGGTGGTTCAATATTTTGAATAAAGCTGTTGAACGTAAAGCTTCCGGTGATAGAGAGTATTCAACACCTGTAGAAATTTTCCAGACAAACTTTCGCGATAACTGGTCCTATTTCCAAGAGCGTATATCGTTTCTTACTCAACCCCACGGTGAAGCTTGTTTAAGAAATAAAAAGGGTGACCCTTATTCTTCTGAAACTGCTCGCAAATCTTCTCATTTCCTAACAATGGGCAGTGAAAAAGAAAATCTTACTGAGGCAAATAAAGGAGATCGCGCTAAGAGGAAAAGATCTCTAGAGCCGCCTACGAAGTCTATCAGGGTTAAGATTTTTTTTCTACTGCAAATCCTCAGGTAACTCCTCAAGGATCCCCTCAAACTACTCTAGAAGTTAGTCCTCATAGACCTTTTTCAAAAAATGTTCGACTAGAACAAGTTCTGAAATCTATCCCTGAACTTCAAGATAAAAACTTGATTAACAAATTTGACAGTGATCATGAGAAGAATGACGTGATAGTGGTGGATGCCCAACCCCTACAAGCTGTCCCAACAGTGATAATTCTCATCATCAATGAGAGACTTCCTTGGTAAGAAATGATAAGATAGTTTGTTGGTCAGGAAGAAATTCATGAAGAAGGTGAACGTCTCTCCCATTCCTCAGCTTATTTTGATGTTTATGAAAACGAACTTGTTGCAAACGAGCTTAATAAGTTGCTTCGTGCTGTTGCTCTCCTTGAAAGGAAAGTTAATCGTAAAGATCGTTATAAGAGTGAAGTCATCCAGAGAAGAGGTGAAGTGAATACATTAACCATTGAGGTAACCAATTTTAAAAACAAGATGAAGAACTTGAAGGATGAAGTTTCCAAGGAGAATGAGACATCTGCCAGATTGAAGAAATTTTAGGATAAGCTTACTCAAGAGAAAAAGACGTTCGTTAACCGTTTGTCAAGAATCACTTCCTTAGAGACTAAACTCTCCAAGGAAAAATAAAAGTTCAATGATGAGAGGATGCATTTTATTACTAAGGATATCGAAAGGAACACTATTATTGACAGTCTTGACGATTCTTTTTAGATGATTAGGTCATATTTTGAGCAAACTGTTAAAGACATTGAAAAGATTTCTAAAGCCAATGAATCTTTGAAGAAGAACTTCGAAGCTGAGAAGAGGAAACATTTGGATGTGTATGATGCCAATATCACCTCTTGTCTTGAAGAAAGAGATGCTAACATGAAATCCGCCCATGTGTTAGAGATGCATGAAAAGTTTCCTGATTTAAAGTTAGGTAGTATTTGGCATCGTGTTATTGAAAAGACATCGTCCGGAAGATATTTCTATGGAAGATTTAGCAACTAGCAGCGACTCATAAAGTTCTTCATCTGCATCTAGCTCTTCAGAAGACAGTAAAGAAAATACTGTCTCTGAATAGTGTTGTTAACCATTATAAACTTTGTTTGTTGACCATCTATGGGTAGAAATTGATTGGATTTTGTTTTGTATGACAATTCTCATGTTGTAAGAACTTTTGATAAGATATTTTAGCTCAAAATTTTCTTATAACATATTTGCCCATAATTCTCTCCCGAATAAATAGTTTTTTAATATGAGAATACTTTGCTCCAGCTCAGCTTAAGCAATCTTTCATATTGAATTTTTTTATTCTTACTTATCTCTTAGGTACAAGATCTTTTATGTTAAAATGTTTTACCAAGGTTCAAAATGATGAACACTATGGCTTATTACTTATTGGGTTCTCTTAGTTCAAAATAATGAACATCGTCATCTATCGTTCTTTGGATGGCCCAGTAAATTCAAAATGATGAATATCGAGAGAGAGTCTCTCTTAGTTCAAAATAATGAACATTGTCATCCAACAATATTTAATAAAACCTCTGTAAGTTCAAAATAATGAACATTATCAACCGACATTCGTTGGAAAACTTTTTTGGTTTAAAATAATAAACACTTTCTTTTGAGTGTATTTTGAATCTAAAAATATGGACATCTATGGAAGTCATTTTAAGATGGCAAAGGAATTTTGTATATAAGTCGGTTATTGGGGCACCTCATGAAAACCTTCATGCGCCACCAAGGTAGGAAAGAGTATGTCACCGATACTTACATAAACTAATAATAAAATATTTACATGTTTACACATTCACTCTAAATAAAATTTGAGGTGCTCAATATTCCATGGGTGGGGAAGATCCTTTCCTTCTTAATCTTTGAGTTTGTACGTCCCCGACTTGATCTTCTTTGTTACCGTGTATGGACCCTCCCAGTTAGAAGCTAACTTGCCCAATTTTTTTTCTTTCGTATGGAGGAAAACGTTCCTTAAAAATTTGTCCCCAACTTTGAATTATCATCTTCTAACTTTTGAAGCGTACCGACTTCTCCATCAAAGTCTGATAATATGAAGAATTTAGTTGTTCCCTTCTTCTATTCTCTTCTATCAGATCCAACTCTGTTCGCTTTCCCTTGTCATTTGTTTCCTCTCAATACACATTGAGCCTAAATGAAGGGAACATTGTTTTCGTTAGTACTACTGTATCCATCCCATAAACAAGTTCGAATGATGACTTTTGCGTTGCGGTCCGGGGATTTGTTCTATAAGCCCACGAAACTTATTGTAGATAATCTGGTAATTTTCCAGCCTTACCCTCCAAATTCTTTTTAGCCCATCTAGAACTGTCTGATTAGTCACCTCGACTTGGCCATTTTCTTGAGGGTGAAAAGGTGCATTGAAAAATTGTTGTATCCTCTTAGATGCACAGAAGGTTTCCATCTCTTTATTATCGAATGGTGGTCCGTTGTCCAGTTTTATTTTCCTCGAAACCCCAAAACGACAACAAATGTTAGAGACAATAAATATGATCACATGCTTAGCTCTTGCCCCTGGCAAAGGCTCAGCTTCCACCCAGTTAGAAAAATAATCGACTGCAACAATGATTGTTTGTTGATCTCCAGATGCCATGGGTAAAGGTACGACCAGGTTAATGCCTCATCAGTCAAATAGAAAAGATTTAAGTATTTATTTGAGGGGAACACCCGGTGCATGGATTGCATTAGAAAATCTTTGGCAAGTATCGCATTTCTGCACTAATTCCTTGACATCCGAGGAGAAGGTCGGCCAGTAATACCCAACAAGAAGGACTTTTTGTATTAATGTTTTGTAGCCACAATGCATTGATCCTTCCCCGTCATGCAACTCCAAAAGTATCATTTGCGACTCATCTCTCCCTAAACATCGGAGTAAAGGCCGGCTAAAAGCTTTTTATACAGTACACTCCGAGTACAACATACCTGTATGTCTTGAATCGTAGTCTTTTAGCCATCACCTTATCAACTTCTAATATACCATTCACCAAAACTTCTTTGATCTTGCTCTTCTAGTACTTTTTTATACATGTAGTAATTTGGAAAGCTTCAACACATCCTTCAACTGATTCAGATTCCTTTACAATAGAATGGTTTTCTTGTATGATTATCCAAGGGTACTCCTCTGCATAGGATTTTTTAGCCAAAGAATCAGCTACGGAATTTCCAGCTATGTGAATATGTTCGTATCTGACGCCCTCAAAATTCAAAGTTAAAACCTTCAAAGCCCCCAGATATTTCGCTAAGTGGTTTTTTCTTGCCACCGACAGGCCAAATGTATGTTTTATAAGAAGTTGCGAATCTCTTATGAGCCTTACTCTTTTAGCTCCACATATTTTAGCAAGTCTTATGCCTGACAAAACAGCTTTGTACTCGACTTCATTATTTGATGCTTTAAACCCAAATTGAATGGATTGATATATTGCGATTCCATTCGGAGAAATCAATTGCACATCTGCTCCACAACCAGACGAGTTTGATTCCCCATCAGTTCGGTCTGTCCACTCTGCTCCAAGTTCTTCTTTATCGACTTCCATATCATTCCGCTCATAGTGAAATTCGACTAAGAAGTCAGATAATGTTTGTGCTTTAACAGTAATTTTTTGTTCAAATTCAATATCGAAATCCCCAAGCTCAACGGACAACTTAGTCATCCTCCCCGACACATCAGGCCTTTGTAACATATTCTTCAATGGATAAGATGTTCGTATGAAAGTCGAATGAGCTTCAAAGTAAGGCCTCATTTTTCGCAGGGATGTAACTAGTGAAAGAGCCACCTTTTCTAACCTGAGGTATCGCTTCTCAGCTCACATAAATTACCGGGCTCGTAACATTGCCCTCTACTCAGATTAAAACCACACTCACCTTGAAATCTGACACTGCAAAATAAATATATAACTTCCCCCGGATTTGGCTTTGTCAAGATTTCCGGTGAAGAAAGGTATTCTTTGATTTGATGAAAATCATCTGAACATTATTGACTCCATTAAAAGCAATTTGATTTTCTTAGCACCTCGAAAAAATGAGTGCATTTATCCAATAACCGTGATATAAACCTGTTCAATGCTGTCAATCTTCCAGTCAAAATTTGTACCTCTTTGATTGTTCTAGGTGGTGCCACAATGCTTAGAGCCATTAATTGTACCGGGTCAGCTTGAATACCCTGCTCACTAACTATGTAACCTAAAAAAATTCTAAGTCTTACCCCAAACGTGCATTTTTCTGGATTCAATTTCAGGTTTATCTTTGTCAAATTGGCAAAAGTTTCTTCTAAATCAGCAAAATGGTTCTCATCCTTTGATATTTTGACTAACATGTCATCAATGTAAACCTCAACATTTCTTCCAATTCGAAACTCGAAATCTTTGTATACTAAACGTTGGTATGTTGCTCCGACATTCTTCAATCCGAATGATATTACCTTGTAGTAGTGTAAACCTCTTTTGGTGATAAAATTTGTAATTTCCTGATCTCTTGGATTTGATTATGCCCTGCATAAGCATCCATAAAAGATAATAACCGGTTCCCGAATGTTGAATCAACCAACTGATCTATTATGGGCACAAAGAAAGGATCTTTGGGGCACACTCTGTTTAAATCGAGGAAGTCCACACACATTCACCACTTGTCATTCTTCTTCTTTACTATGATCATATTAACAGTCCATAAAGGATATTGTGACTCGTGTATGTTACCCACTTTAATTAAACGACCCACCTCTGCCATTATAGCTTCAGTTTTTTCTTGATCTTCTCTCCTGGATGATCGGACGAACATCACTTCGTACTGCAAGCCTATGACAGATGACGTTTGCTGGAACCCCTCTGAAATCCTATGTCCACCATGAAAACAAATGTAATTTGGTAAGAAACTTGATTAAACTTTCTTTTACCTTCAGAGATAATCTTGTGCAAATTTTGAGGATTTTTCCCAGAAAGAAGACATGATCCTCAAAGCTATCATCTGGGACCATGAACTCGGAGGCTTCCCTAGGATCATCCACGGGATCAGACTGCGGGGAGCCCCCACTGATTGCTATTTATTTTTTGATTCAACCTTATTAACCTATTTAGGGGACAACGTTGCACAATAACACTCTCTTGCCATCTTTTGGCTGCTTCTTACTGTTCCCACATTGCTTCCCACTATGTACTTCAAACATTGATGGACAGTTGATGGCACGGCATGCATTTCAGATAACCAAGACCTTCTAAAGATAGCATTATGAGATGTGGCAGAATAAACCAATACAAATAAGACTATAATTACCTTATTAAATGGTCTTCAGCCCATTTACACCATCCCCTCAAACTCTTTGACTACCTCATCTTTATCCCCGATGAATCCAACTATCGTTTGGTCCGATCGCAAGATTGTTGGTGGGCTATAAGTAGACATAAACATTATGTTAGCCGAACTACCCATATCAATAAAAAAATCGTATCTTATTTCCCACTATCTCTGCTCCGATGACTACTACATCCTCATACGAACCGGCTACATCTCTCTTGTCATTATATTTTAAACAAAGTATTGGGGATGGATTTTTATACAAATATGTTGAAGCACCTGCTTCCAGATGTGTTGCTAGACTAACGATGTGTCTCTTCCGAGAGTAATTTGATAATCTCGCAACTATATCTCCCCTAAAAATTGTTAGTGACTCAAAGAAAACACATAACTTATTAAACTACCTCTTGCTATCGGTTCTTCTACCATGTTTATGTTGTTTATGCCCGATTTTGGGTATAAATACTCAGCAGAGATATCGAATGCATCTATAGATTCTTTATCGATTATTTCTGATATCATCATTGTATCCTCTTGCTTAGGAACAACTTCTTGTTTGAGAGCATCTATTGAATTCTTCTTCATAAATTTAATTAATTTCTCGTTTTCTATCAAGTATTTTACATCTTTTTTCAGCGCCACACAATCTTTTGTATCATGCCCGATATCCTCATGATACTGACAATACTTGTTTTTTCCAATGCTCCCTTAGAGTCTGCATTAGGAAAGGCTTACAAAAATGTACATTCGAATGTGTCTTTTCGAAGCTAGTAGATACACACTCAGTCAACTCAGCATAATGAGTCGGTCAGACCCATTTGTTGAACATTGGTCAGACCAACTGTTGTGTGTTGACTACAAGTGTGTACTGTTGAGTGCTGACTACCCTTTGAGGTGCCTAACTTATTACTTATACTGGTTCTCAGGGGTCGGATGTACTTGTCGGATGCGATACTTGTTGTCGGATGTTCACTGGTGCCACATTGACTCTTATCATGGTCAGATCCTGACAAAACTGATTCAGATTAAACTGCGACATCGATTATATCTCTGACGCTCTAATTTCTTCAAATAAAATTATCTTATTTATCTTATCCATCAATGCTCCAAATGTCATATCTTGTGTCTCTGCGGCATTGTCCTTCATCACCCTCAGAAGCAAGCCCATACGAAAACCAACTTGAGCCACTTTGTCTTCACCAAATTCTATATATGTCTTAACTTAGATGAAATGCTTCATATACTCTTCACCAAATTCATGTGTCTCTGCGGCATTGTCATTCATCACCCTCGGAAGCAAGCCCATATGAAAACCAGCTTGAGCCACTTTGTCTTCACCAAATTTCATATATATCTTAAGTTGGATGAAATGCTTCATATACTCTTTGAAACTCTCCCCAACTTTTTGCCTTTAGTAGATTATAGTGTCTCCATTTTCTCGAAACTTCTTGATTCCAACAAAATGTTGTTGGAACATGCTCCAGAACATATCAAATTCTTGATACACTATTGAGGTAAACAATTATACCACTTCGACGCAACATTCTTGAAAGTTTGAGAGCAAACCCTACATAATAACTTGTCATCGTCATCGTAATTGATCATGAAATTCTTGAACTGTTCGATGTGACTATCCGGATCTTGTGTGCCATCAAACTTTTCCATCTTAGATATGTCGAACCACTTTGGGAGATGCTCGAACAAAATTTCTGGAGACAGTGAAGATGACCTCCAATTATGTCCGACCTTATATGCGCTTCCTCCCGGTCGTTCGTTTGCTTTCATATATAGACCTTTCTCGGATGGGTAAGTAAACTGATTATTGACTCGGTAATCCTGATTATAGTTGTTAGATGGAATTTGCCTCTGAGTAATTACATGTTTTTGTCGAATTAAATTTACCTATTTGTCAGGCTCTTCGGAATATAAATTTATCTTTTCGTGATCATGTTTTTTCTTCCTTGAACTCTTAGTCCTCCGATTAGTTCGATGAGAACTTTTGTGTACCCTCGAATATTTCTGTCTTTGACTTGCTTTATACCCGGCATCTGTATCTAAGGATGAAAATTCATCTAAACTTAGAGAAGTATGCTCACTAGATTATGCTAACGCATATTGTTGTTCATATTTTGCTCGCCTTTTAGAGGACCAATGACATCGTGGGCCTGATCTGCCATAGTATGCTCTCGTCGGACTTCCGGTTTGATTCTATGTGAGCTGATTATCTCTTCCTTTTTAGCGTTTAGCCTCTCAATGTCCTCCAGCAGCTCTTTCTGCCTGGCAGCCAAGACAGATTGTTCGAGGAGCTATTCAGCATATCGATTATTTTTGTTTCTTTCATTTGTCACCTGCTCTACCATTACAAGATCTCTAGATGAGACTCCGACCAAATTGTTTGTCGGATTTGGGTTTATCTCTCCATGAATTTCAGTTTCTATTTTTTTTGCTTTAGATTGTTTTCGCGGTTTTGGAACGATGATTCCGGGTACCACTCAAGTTCCCACATACAGCGCCACTGATGAACTCAAATATTTCTTGTAGATTAATCCAGATGCGAAAGTGTTCATATGAGATTTATTAGTGTAGATATTATATTGCTTGATTTGATTGACTTTGTCATCAGTTAGGAAACTTTCCATAAAGATAATATCCCAAGAGTTATTCTTCCAGAAAGTGTTGACTTTGAACTCCAAGAACCAGTTATTATTTATATTTTTGTTGTGATTAGTAATATGAGGATGGTTGTGCCAGTCATCAAGCAAAAAGTCCATTTATTCTCTTCCCATAATCCATCTTATATTGTATTCAGTCGAATCTTTTACACCTTTCACAAAGGCTCCCTGAGTATTTGAGATGGTGTTTGGAAGAATTTTAGATAATCTTGAGTTAATAAGGTTATACAAGACTCTATTTAGCATAGAACAGAGTCCAATAGGTCTATAATTATTCCAGTAAGAAGGGTTAGTAGACTTAGGTATTAAGCAAATGCCAGTAGCAAAGATACCTTTGGGGATATTATGACCATAAAGGTACGAATTGAGAGCAGTGCACAGAGCTACCTATAATGATGTTCCAACAAACTTTATAAAAGTCAATATTATACCCTTAAATCCCAACTGCACTATATGAGTTCATGTTATTGATAACCTTTCATATCTCATTTTCACAAGTAGGGTGCATAAGAGAGTCATTTTCCTTAACAGTGACCAGCTTGTGGATGTTATAAAAACATTATCCTACATCATTTCATTTTTTTCTTCAGTGTTGTTGTAAGGGAAAGTAGAGATAATGTTTTTAAAATAATATTATGCAGATTTTCCAATAGTTTCGGGGTCAAAAATCCAGTTGTTATCCTCTTTGATGTTTTTTATCACATTTTCCTTCTTTTCTTTGCAGCATAATCATGATATAGTGTTACTATATCCGTCCCTTAACCAATTGTTGTAGCATTTGTCTCCATAATTCATCTTCTATTCTTAAGGCTTGAAGATGCACAATGTTTGCTTTGTCCAAAACAAGTTTGGAGTCACGACTATTAACAATTATGTATTGTAAGTCCATATTCTTAACATTCTCTTAAATGTTATTGACTTTGTTGAGGATATTACCAAAATGGATGTTGTTCTATTCCTTTAAGCACTTTTTAAACATTTTCAATTTGAACCAAAAAATATAATTAGGATAGCCATTAATCTTAAACCTACAATTTTGTTCAACAATACTGGATTTCTTTGAATATATATCTAATACTTTTCTTATTACGAAACATCATTAATTAACTTTTATATTTTCTCAAAATATACCAAGTAATTCTTCATATTTCCGCAAAATTATATATCTAATCACAATTTAATATCATTAAATAGTTTCTATGATTTTTCAATATTACCAAATGATTTTTATATTACTGTAAAATTATATATCTAATAATGATTAATTACAAACAGAAAATTAAAATACAATATTAGTAATATTAGTAAGAGAAAAGTACCACAAAACACATTTTCAAGTATGAAATTCCTAATCAGTACCCAAATATTGAATCCTCTCCACAACTACTTAGAAGCCAAATTTTTACCAAATTAACGATAATACTAGAAGAAAGAGAAAGTATGTTATTATTAATTTAATTTTCACTTCCCCCCCCCCCTCCCCCCAAATCCCAATGACTTTTAGAAACTGAAAAGACTAAAGAAGAAAGTCAGAGGAAAGGAAGTGAAACCCTAAAAGGTCTGGTTGTTACCGAACATACTCCGACGACAATAGAAGACCTGTCGTACGAATCCATCGGCCAACTCCATCTTCATTTCATCTTGTGAACCTAAAACCACCATTGTCGGCGAAGTTCGTTCAGTCGAAACTACCGTTAAGGTACGCGATAATTTATTTCTTACTTATAATGTTAATGGCACTTTGTCGACTGCTTGTTCGATAAGTTCGTTATCAACTGTTTTGTTCGATAACTTCGTTATCGGGAAAGTACTGGATTTACATTCGTCGGCCGGTGATTGTATGTTGTCTTGTTTTGTCTGGTCGATTGTATGTTGTTTGAGAGGGAGAAACAAATTTCTTCTTTAGTTGCTGTTTTTGTTTTAGGTAGGCGTAACATGTCGTTTCAGGCGCGGTGTCAGGCTTGCCTTGGTTTTGTTTTTTCCTGTACGTACATGATTGTTTGGAATTGAAACTTGGGCAGTGCATCATGTTTATAGATTATCTCGCGTCTGTTTTGGTGTTTTAATGCATCATGTTAATAGTAGTTTTAGTATGTGTCTCGCGTATCATGGGTTCTGTAATGGAAGGTGAGTTAGGTATTTTTTTATGTATCTCGCGCATGGCATCATCACATCTCACTTTGTGTGTCATGGAGTCTGAAATGGTAGTCGAGGTTACGTTTGTTATGTGTATCTCGCGGATGGGATGGTTGCCATGTCGCGTAGTTTATCATGGGTTATGTAATGGAATGTTGGTTGGGCGTTTGATGGTCGTATCTCGCGCATAGAATGGTTTCTATTTCGTATTCTGTATCGTGGGGTCTGTAATGGATGTTGAGTTATGTGTTTGTGATATGTATCTCGTGCATAGGATCGTCATATATCGCTTTGTGTGTCATGAAGTCGGTAACGGTGTGTGTAGTTGGATTTGTGTTATGTATATCGCGCATGACATCGTCATATCTCGCGTGTTATGTAATGGTAGGTGTCTAAGGGATTTGTTAAAGGGTAATTGGCATGATATCTAGTGAACATGTCGCGTCATACGGTTGTTGTATGTCGCTAGTATATGGGTCATTGGAGTGTATCTCGTGAAACACGTTTGATATTTCACGCATTGTATATGTTGACTCATTTATATTCGGTTTATAATAAGTTTTACTAGGGGATATGTATTACTAAAATCTAACATGGGTGTTCTTTTGTACGTACATGTTCTGCTATGGGCAAAGGTATGTTTTACAGGTCTGGTTTGGTCAGCATATTAAATTTGCTGCAAAAAAACATAGTGGGTGAGGAGCATATCGAGGCTACGCAGAACACGCCATTCTATACGTTGCTGAAAACTTCTTTCATGTTAAGGAACAAATATCTACCAAAGAAGAAGTTTAACAAAGTTATAGAGGAGATTATAAAGAGATATTCTGTAAAGAATTGGTGTTTTAGAATAGGTTCGAAGACGGTTAAACTGACTACAAACGATGTTAAAGCCATCTTCGGTCTTAAACACGGAATGGAGGAAATGCCGATGAATTGAACATGGGCATTCACTGGAATATTTGCCAATGGTGCGGAGAACCAGTCTCCACTGATGCAAAAATATTTCTTGCGTCCAAGGGCGAGGAAAAGTGGACCGTCAAACCAAAAAGTTGTTTCAAATGCAATGATAAAGGTAGAAATAACATATTGTGAAATGTAGGCATGTTTTAGCATATCCAATTAAATAACTACTATCTGTTTTGTTACAGAAAGCAATAGAAATAGTAGTAAATGATGGGAGTGAGGAATTAGTAACCAACGTTGCCAAGCTTTTGATACTCTTCATTTGTTCTACCATGTTCTACTCTGTATCTAGAGATATCATGGGCTGGACAATGGTCTTCTACGTAGAAGACATGCTAAAAAGTAAAGACCATGATTGGTCGGGAGAAATTGTTGAGAAGCTGACGAAGTCTATGGTTAATTGTTTGGAGAAACGGACATCAGATCACGCCATCGGCTACGTAGCAGTCTTATTAGTGAGTATTGAACTCACGATTTGTATTATTTTGTTTTCTTATAAATGTGATATGACGGTGTCCTGTTTTTTCCCAGCCCTTCACAATGGAGCACACCATGCTAGAGGAAGATTTGGTAAGGCCAAACATGATTCCTAGGTGCTACAAATGGTGGGGGTGGAGTGCAAGGAGTCCACTATGGCCCTTGTTAAAAGGCTGAGGAAGATCCCTGATGATGAGGTAATATATGGCCCTCGTATGATATTTATGTATTGACTAGCGTGATATATCGTAAACGGATCGCGAGACATATTAGTTGTTAATTGCTGAATCGCTTTATGCATATCTATGCCTTTTAGAATCGCGTGAGAGGTATAGGCATTCAATCGCGTCATTGGTATGCGTTTGTCATTAGATAATCACGCCGTATGCTGCAGGGAAAACACACGACATATACGTTAGTTGTACTTGTGCACGAATCGCATCGTCTGACCTTTATGAGATAATGAATCGCATCTTAGGATACATGCGTGACTCGCGCATGTGGTTTATGGTTGTATGACGAGAATCACATGGAATATTGCAAATGAATCGCGAGCTATATACTTAATTATTGCACGATTCGCATCTTGGTATCTCTGCTTGTGAATGAGTCGCGGTGTATACGTGCCTGTTTGCTGTTTGTTTCAAAATACAATTGCATGTTGCAGATATTAGAAGAAGGGATAAAACTAACAAAAGCTGAAGAAATGGCCTTCGAGTCGGGGGAGACAAGTGGAGGCTATGGTAGGAAGTTGACAAACAAAAGGAAAAAGACGATGACGAGTAGAAGTGGGAAGCGATCGAAGTATTGTAGTGGGGGAGGGGGTAAAAAAATGAGATAGAATTGGGCAGACATCTGAAACAGTGGATTACGGAGGAGTGGATGAGGATACAGTCAATCGATGCGAGGGTGGTTGGATCAGAATAAAAATACACCCGAGAAAGGCGGCACCTCAAGTACTCGGATGAAGAGGATGAAAGTTTACAAGCCAAGCGCTTGTAGTATTTTATTTAAGAGGATGGAATATATCAAGAAGAGAAGCAGTGGAAAATACAGATACTCTGTAGAAAATAAATGATTTAAGATTTCTGTGGCACGAAAGAATAGACAAGTAAGTTGTTTAAGAGGTTTTCAGTTTTAATGATGCATTTTCATTAGTTTGGCTAATACTTGTTCAATTTCCCCACAGATTGAAGAACTTCAAAGGGAGATTACTTTGTTGACTTTGAAGCTTCAAGAACAAGCTGATCAAGGTAATGAAGATAATGAAGATGCTGGGGTTAATGAAGCACTAGAGAAGATTTGTGTACTCTTTTTATGTTCGGTAGAAGATGAGTCACTAGAGAAAAGAGTAGAGGTATCAGTAACAGTGGATGAGGTTTCTAAAACCATAGTTTATGTCTCAAGAAAACATGGTTTCAAAAAGTTAGAAGCGGGAGAGAAAAACATGAGAAAGAAGAAGTTATAGAGGATTTTACACCTAACAACCATGAAGAAGACACAGACGATGGGGTTAAAGATGGAGGTGAAACAGATGATGAGAAGAATGAATCTGGAGTTGCTGATGGACCGAATGATGTTATTGAGACATCTGGTGAGGGGAAGGCAAATGAAAAAACTTTGTATGTTTTGGTTGTTGACAAATGTAGGCTTGTGGCGGCCAATTCTATTAGCGGTGCACAAGTTTTTTCTAGAAGTGAAAATGTGGAAAAAGACGAGGAAGTAACCACGCATGGGGAAGATATTGGTCTTCCAGAAAATGTGGAAAAATACGAGGAAGTAACCACGCATGTGGCAGATATTGGTGTGGGTGCAGTAGCAGCGGATGCTGAGGTGCAAATTCATATTGTACTCCCAGCTAGGGGGAACCACGTGAAATTATGGGAGCAGTAGTTGAACCAGTACCCATAGAAACAGAACCAAATGTTGTCATAGCTGAAACTGTACAAGAGTTACAGCCAAATGTTGTTGTAGAAAAAGGGAGTACGAAAGAGGTTGTGGAAGAAGAAAATCGCGGAGAGACTGCAGATGATGTACATTGTGGTCAGGGTACTTCAAAAAATACTGAGGCTGATTTGGCAATTGGAAATGTTGGTGAAGTAACAAGTGGGACGGAAATGAATACAGTTGGGCCACATGAGAGTTCCAGTAGCGTACCCAAGCCCATGGAGCAAGGACATGAAGATGTAAGTGGATCTTAAAATAATAAGATTCAACTTTTTATAGCTATCTTATAGTTGCTTTGTCTTTAATTTGGCCAAGCTGTTGTTTTTGAAACTTTGGATTTTAATAGGGGGTTTTAATGGTTGTTTATTACATCAGGGGATGTTTTTAAATTTATAAGTATTGCAAATTTTAGGTTATAGCTATTATGTGAGTATTTCGGTAGTTTTAAGACTTGATATTCTTCTTAACTCGCATTAAGCATGCCAAAGGTTATATCGTCTGTCCTTTTTATATAGCGTCATGTTAAAAGCAAAAAAAACCCTACCAAAAAAATGTTAGTGTTCTAAAGAGGCATGGGTGAATCGCATATTGTTGGTATGTGAAACAAAGCAGTTAAATTCAACTTTTGTTTCGCTTTTAGTGACAAATAAAACACGCGTGTTGTCTAAGTCGGGTAAGTCTACTATTTATTGCCTAACTCGCGTATTGTCTAAATCGCGTAAGTTTACTATTTATTGCCTAACTCGCGTGTTGTCTAAGTCTAGTAAGTCTATTATTTATTGCCTAACTCGCGTGGTCCGCTGGAGTGAACATGTCACGCGTCATTGGATAACAAAACACGCATCGTTGGTTACATTTTGACAGGTATGTAATGTAAAAAAATTAAGAGTAAAGAAAGGAATACATCAAATTACACAAGGAACTAGTAAGCAAAAACCAAAAACTGAAACCGTAATAGAATTGGAAGCTGCTATAAAATCAACAAAAGAGTTACAACCGAAGTTGGAAGTGTAACGCAAAACAAAGGTGGAAGTACTAACACAGCCTGAGATAAGAGAAGAAGTACAACCAGCAGGGGAAGTGGAAGTAGATTGTTTTGATTTTCCAAACCTTGATGATGCATTCCTACTATGTACACAATCATTTTTTGGCGAAGTTAATAAGGTGGCGGCTATACACTCGAGTGGAGGAAAGTTGGCTGGCAGTACTGCGTCTAAAAGTTTGTTACAAGATGCACCTCCAATGGTAGATTCTAAACTATACTAATAATCATATACTTAGTTTTCAGTTGTTGATAGTTATTTAACACAATTTATGTCGTTTTAACATTTAGTAGATAACCTTTATCCAAATTGGTATTTAATTACACAGTCACAACAGGCAGGAGCTATTTATCAAACTTGGGAAACAGAAACAGCAACTACAAAGTTAATAGTCATTAGTCAATACCACAAGGTCCTTCAAATACACGGAAACGAAGATCAACTAGACTCGGAAGTATGGTATTTTCCAGAACACGAATTTACATACCGGCTAAGTGTTAGTGTGACTGAGCTAATGGTCGTAGCATACGAAGGGGAATTAGATTTCAAGGTAAAATTTATAATCTTGATATAACAAAAAAAAATTAACAACTACACTAGATATAGCTATGATTTTTACGTGATGTAGATCATCGATGCCTGGATATATAAGCTGCTTAAAGAATCAAACTGGACTGTACCTTTCAAAGGGCTCGATGACGAGTACAACTATAGATATAAAGCTATTCAGATTTCAGGTGTCGCAACGGTTAATATCTAATTATTAAATAGCCATCTAAAGTGAACAAAAAGTTTGATATTGTTTTGGTGTACCATGGTTTTATTACAGACATTACTAGCAAAGAAAGAAGATATTACAAACGTTATTGACGCAGTTTTTGAAAACATTATAGACGACACATTTATCGCATTCATTCTGGTATGCAGCATAAATGAAAAAGGTACTAACCACCGGACGTTGTTGGTAATAGACATAGAGAATGGTTTACCAAAAAACTACAATTCCCTGTTCCCTCTTAGCAAATTCACTCCAGACGACACTAGGAAAATGGGCGACGCCTCGGTAAGTAGTATGAAACCTTATTGGATGATGTTGTATGTTCATTGTTTGCAGGTGAATTAGAAAATTCGCGTGATAGTGATTCACAGCCTTAACGGGAATTGCTCGCGACTCGCGCTAGTGTATATGTGAATCACGTGTTACGGATGGAACTCGCGTCCTAATTTAAATTGATTCGCAACATTACGGTTTCACATGTTATTTCTAAAAAAATAAACTAACCTTTATCTTATTTGAGCAGCTGAACTATTGTATGAAGAAGAGATACATACCACGTGTGATAAATGGATACAAAGTTAGAGCTGTTAGAGAGATTTCACAGCAAGGTAAAGATTCGCTTGACTGTGGAGTGTTCGTTTGTCAGTATGTCAAACACATTATCCAGCACGGGTTTGTACCGAAGGAATATAGCAAGTGTATGCCAGCTGAAGCACGCGCAATTTTTTTAACCTCTTCCTAAATAATAAGAATACCAATCTCAGGGTGTTGGATGCCTAATTGTTAAGTTTAATTCACTAAAAGCAATTCTTCGTATCTAATTTCATTGGATTGGTTATTGGGTAACACACGAACTAATGTATTGAAAATTGTAAGTTAACTCGCGCTGTATGTTGTAGATGACTCGCATCACGAGTTCAATTTTTGTCACCTATCACGCATGATTAATATGTTACCTCTGGTTCGATCACGCGTGTTAAGTTTGTAACAAATCAAGCGTTTAAAGTATTATGCCAAGAGTTAGATATATTTACTCATTATATCGCGTGGTACACTTTGTCTATCACGCGTGTTGGTTATACAGTGAAACGCATGAAATCAGATACATATTTTTCTGAGTTTTTTCCCCTTCAACTCCCGTCAATTATTAGTGAGTGATTGATATTGTCCCGCCAAAACCTACACATACTAATTATTACCCGCCTAGTTAGCCACCTACTTTTCCCCCCCTTATATAAACCTCCAAAAAACAACTTAGACTATAAACTGAAACAATTAACACACTCCAAATAGGAAAACAATATGAGTTGGTGCGTCGATGAAGACCAACACTTGCTTCAAGCCGTGAAGTACGTTAAGACAACAAATTCCGATGAAACGACCAACGTTTTTTTTCGATCAAGTGTTATGCAGGATGTACTTTAACTATGGGAGTTTTGGATTTGTCGCCCCCCATGTTTGCAACCGAGAAGAAGCCGTTTCGAGGTACAACGAACTAAAATCTGAACTCTTACTACGTGTGTCTGATCTTTGTCTAGCTTTGCACAAAGAGGCAGCAAACTTATGGAAGTGGGAACTTAATGATTGGACATCAAGAGATATGATTGTGTACCTAAAGGAAGCCATTGCTAAGAGATAAGATGTTATTGCCAATTGTTCACTGGTTGATGATAATCGTGGTTGTTAAATTAAGGATTTAATTTTGATGACTTTAAAAATGTAACTTTATTCAAAAAACAAAGTCGTCTTTAAATTGGATGTAATGGAATCGATTTACTAATGATTAAAATGTAGACTTTACATTTTTAAGTGTACTTTTCTTGAAATGGTTACCTAATGATTGCATTGGCCTTGCTTAGATCTTTACAAAACATTAGGAACACTGCTAGTCTCGCGTGGTAAATGAAGGGAATTATTCAGGAGATGAATTTTAGTCGCCGCTTAACTCGCGTTAGATAGGATACATATCTCGCGCTCACAATGGATCTGTTACACCTAATTCGCGCAGAATGGTGGAAATAATTCACTTTAATACTTCTATCTCGCGTGGGAGGAGCCAGTTCGAGACATCTAGCGTCAAATGACCTGAACATCTCGCTTAGGAAGATCCACTAATACATATCTAACGTTATACGACCAACTCGCGTGATAAGAGTCAGTTTAATTCATCCAGTGGTATACACCATGAACATCTCGCGTGATAGGAGCCAGTTTAAATCATCTATCGTTATACGACATGAACACCTCACGTGATAGGAACCAACTTAATACGTCTAGCGTTATAAATAATGAACATCTCGCGTGATAAGAGTCAGTTTAATTCATCTAGCGTTATAAGACATACACACATTGCATCTTCGCGTGGTAGGAGCCAGTTTAATTCATATATCATTATAAGACATACACATCTCGCGTGTTAGGATCCAGCTTGGTTCATCTATTTTTATAGGGATTTATACCGATTGAGTCTCAAAACATTTAATATTTATCAATATATCAGGCTTCAAATCCATTTTACCTATAACTACCAAAATAACATTTTATTAACCTATTGGTCCAAATTTAAAATTTTATGACAATTTTACCCTTAATTTTGAAACCTTTCTCCTAACTCCATTTTTGTTTCATTTCTCTTTATTTGAATCTTCTTCTTCCATTGTATCTCGTCTTTACTTTATCACAGTATCCATTTCTTTGCTACGAGACAGTGTCAGCTCCACCACCTTCAAATTTCAACATAAGGCGATGTATCCATCGATCTGCAGCGGAGTAAGAAAAACTGGGATAGCTACCACTATGGCCAATGTAGCCTTCCTAAGAAAGACCAAATTTGGCCATTCTTCAACCGATTGAACTAGAGGTTGCAACCGCCACCGCCATAACACCTTCTGCCTCATCCAACTAATCTAATACACCAACTAAACCGTCATCTTACTCGGTTGTACGACCTCCCAATGCACCGCCTCGACAATCATACTCCCACCTCTGTCGTGCTCTATCCTTCGACGATTTCGAATCTCCAGGTAATTTACAATATGTTGACAGTGAAGTAAATGATCTTGATCGGGTGAGTTTCTCAGGTGGGTTGCCGCGGGTGCAAGGGAACCATTGTGGTTTTGTTCTTGATTTCATATGAATTTGGTAATTGGTTGTTGGTTTGCCTTAGCTTATACAATTTCTATATTTGACACAAGGTTGATGACCTGTGTAAACTAGTTTTAAGTATTTTTAGCTTAATGAATATGTACTGAGAATCATGAGCATTTAGCAGTAGTTATGCATTTCAGTTTGTTTACGAGATTTTCATACCGTATAAATTATCGCTTTCATTTTTTTCTTCTTCTGTAAATTGAGTTATGACATGTTTGTCATAAGCTGCTTTAAGTTTATGCCAGCAAGAAAGTACATATGCATTATATTGAATATTGATTGGTAATATATATGTCTATTTACTATGGGGAGGTTTTCTCTAGGATGGTAGATAACTAACTTTGGCTCATAATATATTTCATTCAAATTGTAATGCGATGCTTGTTGGGTGAAATATGAAAAAAAAAATGGCAGATCTCAAACGTTCATGTTTTATTTGAAGTAATTTAGTTTTGCTTCTGTTTCATAAGGAAATTAGTGTTGCAGCTTCATAAGACAAAGGATGGACAACTTAAATATAGAGAATTTCTTCATGCACCGAAGAAGAAGTTTCATGATTTTGGTCTTTTTGTTGTCTTACCAGATAATTACACCCCCGCTCTTCATCAGGCCTCCATGTTCTTCAACGCTCAACGTTGTAAGTAGTGCTCGAACATGATGTAATTTATGATGAAAAACTTAATGCAATCAAATAGGAGTGAGTTCGAGTTATGTTAAGTGTTAGTGCAGTCTTAAATAACTTGTTGTACTTTGTTATTCAATGGTATATCTTATATGATTTTGCTGCCATGAACTAAAAAGTGGTTTTAATTGTTCATTTCATCTTCTTTATTTTCTATTTCTTTTATATCTATTCAAGTTTCAATAACACACATGTTAGACAATAATTGTGAAATTTTGTTATTCAGTGCCATTTATAAACTTGGAAAGTAGATATAAGTAACGCAAATTCATGGAATTTCAACGTTCAAGTGAATGGGTTGCTCAAGTGAATAGGTTCTCACTCTCAGAGTGCCTGTAGGAACTTGTCTTCAATTTTCACAATAACTGGACGTAGAACTCTTTATGTGATTTAATTTTTTTTTTATCCTAACTCGTTTTGGAACTAAAAAACACTTTGTACACCTAAATGGTTGTTGGTGAGATAAACTTGGTATCCTCTTTAATGTTTCAAATTCCATGGAAGTGCAACGGGTGCGCTATTACATAACAATAACGTATCGTGAAGGGGAAACTCATGCATGCATGATTGTAAGTAGGATCTATCATCAAGTTTCAAATATTTGGTAGGTGGTTATTATGATGCTTAATATGCAATCAAGATCAGGTTTCCAACAACGTTTTCCATGATTATGTTGAGCTGGATTGTCATCGAATACAGTGTTATATATACAGCTTTAGGGGAGCTCAACCATGTCATGAGTATCATCAAATGTGGAACTCATTATCTTCAAAATACATTCAATAGTTATGTTGATTCAATTGTTAAAATTACAAGTATTAGACAGACAAAGCCAATGTTTGAGTCTTAACATTACAAGTATTAGACAGATAGAGGCAAGGTTTGAGTCTGGTTGACATTAAACCCAAAGGTTGAACCAACTCCGTTAAGTACACGCACTGGTTGATATTAAACCTCCGTTAAGTACACGCACTGCGGTGACGACTAGACAATCATCCATATCATAACATATATTCATATATTTATCAGCTTTAAAATATTGTAAATTTCAATTGCCTCATGTTTATGATTTAGAAGATTGTAAGACTATACAATGTGTTTATGTTTAAATTCATCGGAAGCAATTTTATATTAGATTATGATTTAATAATTGAATTTAAATATTTGTTGGTTAACATGATATAACTATAACAAAATTATTCGTCAAAAATAATAAAATTATTCGTGGTATACTACCAGAAATAACAGGAATAGACATATTCCACAAAAAATAACAGGATTATTCCTGTTATTATTCCACAAAAAATAAGAGGATTATTCATGTTATTGTCCCATAAATAACAGGAATAATTCTGTTATTCCTTACGAATAAAAAAATAGTTTTGTTATTAGCGGTACATAATAAAAATATTCATATCATACCATATATTCTTGTTATATGCCCATCGATGACATAACTATTTTTATTATATTTTTGTTATACATAAAAAAGAAAACAAACTATTTTCATTTAATAAATAACATAATAACAAGAAAATTTATGTTATTTTTGCGAATAACATGAACAGTCCTGTAATTTCTAGCGAATAATAACAGGGTTATTCATGTTATTTCTTGTAAATAGCAGGAACACTCCTGTCTATTTGTGTTATTTCTGACAAATAATAACATAATTATCCCTATTATTTTTAAGGAATACCAGGAAGACTCCTGTTATTTCTGCGGAATAACACGAGACGAATAACATGAACAAGTCTTTTAGTGAACAATAACAAGGCTATTCTTGTTATTTCTGGCAAATAACAGGAACAATCATGTCTATTATCGTTAATTTTAACAAATAATAAGAGGACTATTCATATTATTTTTAAAGAATACTAGGAACAATCCTGGTATTTCTGGCGAATAACAAGAATAAAATAACACAAACGGTGTTGTTATTTCCGACTAATAATAATATGAATAGTTGTGTCAAACTTCATGTAATCCAAACAAAAAATATACCACTCACTATATAAATCTTTATAAAACCACAACTGCGCTAGTTGCGTAGTACTACTTATTTAATTAAGAAGGTAGAAAAATAAGCAACTCTTTATTTGTATGCCAAGTTCAACACTTTTATAATATTAAAAAGCCTTAATTTAAGTTTGATACAAGGTATCAATTTATTGAAAGCTCAATGAATTAAACACAACTAGATTACAATAGTGCAACTTTACATATTGATAATAATTTTAACTATCATAATCTAACTATTAAGTTTTAAATTTACATATTTCCTAAACTATAAGCACCATAGGGTAGGAGGCATGCTGAAGTTGATTAATAAACTTCAGTTCTTCTCACAATAATGTGTACCAATCTTTTTCATAATCAATTTGACAGTCATATTTTTGTAACACACAATAATGTGTATCAATTTTTTTCATAATCAATTTGACAGTCATTCCATGTAAGCAAAAAAAAATGTTTCTGGTTAGTTATGAGTGGGACAATAGTATATACTAACGTCATGTTCGGAGCTGACCCTGGCCCGAATTTTAAACTAAACCTGGATCACATTTATTTGTTTTGTTATCTTAAATCTGGGTCAAAATTCGTTTCTAATACGTGTTTTAGGAAATCAGACACAATTTCAGCCGCTACAAAATAGGAGGAATGTTCATGATGATTAATACGACCAAAAGTAAATCAAACAAAACCTAAATCACAAAACTAAGGAAACAGAATCATAAAAAAATTTAGCTTGCCTAAAAACCATATAAATTTTAGATTAACATGCTACTTCATCGATCATGAATCAATTAAAACCAAAATAAGGTTATACATCGCAATTTTTTTATGGAGTTTGAGAAGAAAACATAAAATTTTAACGATTTACTAACTAAAATCGATGATAATCTAATTCTATCAAGTAGCTAGTCCATATATGATAATAATTGGGATGAAGAGAACCGCCAAAGTAAGAAAACACTCGATAACTATACGTGGCCGGGTTGACAAATTGGATTGTTCACCATTCGAGCTCTATAGAGAGATATGGTTGTGACTATACCTAACCCTAAATCAACAAATTAGGTTTGGAACAAACAGAATCACAACGAAAACGAAAAGAAAGAAAAGAAATCGAAGGAGTAGTATAATAAGAATAGACAAGCCACTTACTTATTTATAGGGGTTTTTTTCACCGGATCGGAGGGTTCTAGTTTATCGAACGATAAAGAAAGAAAATAGATATGTGTTTTGGAGAGAAGAAAAAGACGAGTGGATCTGTCAAATTGCGATGAGCGGACTTGATTTTGGTAGATGGGGTGTTGGGGTGGTAGGATAAATTGGTCTTTTTCAATATAGACCGGATTTATTAGTAAATACAATTTCAAATTGTATTGATATGTAAATAATAACAGTTTTTATACCCTATAGATAAGTATCCCATTTTTATACAACACGTACATCTCGCGTGATTGAAGACAATTTAATTCATCTAGCGTCATACGACATGATCATCCCGCGTGATAGAATCCAGTTTAATTCATCTACCGTTATACAACACGAACATCTCGCGTTATAAAAGCTACTTTAATTCGTCTGGCGTTATACGACATGGACCTCTCGCGTGGTAGGATCCAGTTTAATTCATCTAGCGTACATCTACACCTCGCATGATAGGAGCAAGCTTAATACATCTAGCGTTACACGAAATGAACATCTCGCGTGATAGGAGCCAGCTTAGTACGTCTAGCGTTATAAATAATGATCACCTCGCGTGATAGGAACCAGTTTATATCATCTACCGTTGTAAGATATACATATCTCGCGTGATAGAATCCAGTTTAGTTCATCTATCATTATACAACATGCACATCTCGCGTGATTGAAGCCAGTTTAATTCATCTAGTGTATACGACAAGATCATCCCGCGTGATAGAAGCCAATTTAATTCATCAACCGTTATACAACACGAACATCTCGTGTGATTGTTGTCAGGTTAATTCGTCTACCGTTATACGACATAAACCTCTCGCGTGGTAGGAGCCAGTTTAATTCATCTAGCGTTATACAATATCAACACCCCACGTGATAGGATCAAGCTTAATACATCTAGCGTTACACGAAATGAACATCTCGCGTGATAGGAGCCAGCTTAATACGTCCAACGTTATAAATAATGATCACCTCGCGTGATAGGAGCCAGTTTATATCATCTAGCGTTGTAAGACATACACATCTCGCGTGATAGGATCCAGTTTAGTTTATCTATCGTTATACAACATGCACATCTCGCGTGATTGAAGCCAGTTTAATTCATCTAGTGTTATACAACAAGATCATCCCGCGTGATAGAAGCCAGTTTAATTCATCTACTGTTATACAACACGAACATCTCGCGTGATTGTGGCCAGTTTAATTTGTTTAGCGTTATACGACATGAACCTCTCACGTGGTAGGAGTCAGTTTAATTTATCTACCGTTATACAACATCAACATCTCGAGAGATTGGAGCAAGCTTAATGCATCTAGCGTTACACGAAATGAACATCTCGTGTGATATAACTTGTGGGTTTACAACTTATAAAACGTAACCAGCGGGGTAATGGACACATTTATCTTAACGTGATATACATAAATGACTCTCAATTGCATATATTATAACAATGGTTAACCAAGGTTAATTATTCAGTTATAGATAATGTACTTAACTATATATAATTTAATTAAAAAACATTTCATAATAATAAAATGTACCAAAAATTTAATAATTAATCAATTCGCAGAGAACTACCACTCAATAATTAATCAATGGGGAGATATTAAATAAGACGGGAGATGTCAAATAAGATGGTAGTAGTACGTGTTGGTTATTGTGATTCGCAATTAACTAGCGTCATAATTATTGGCTAGTGAAAAGACAATGGGTTGTCTTTTCACTAATTGGTATTGGGTTTATTAATGCGCGATTTGACATGGGTAGCTAAAGTACTCATTACATGTGCATTAATTGAAAACTAGGGTAGTGCTAGGTTTCAAAATAATATAAATAAGTGTCTCGCGCTTGCATGGTTATCCACTAGACTATTACACTTCTAAAGCCTTTTGGTATTTTTTTACAAAAGCAAAACACCACCATGAGTGGTTCTTCAGTCGACTCCTACAGCAACAAATCTTCTGACGGTGGGTATTCCAACGTCAGTTCGAGGTACTCTGACTACAAGCACTCGACTACGATAGTGTACTCTTCCGACGAATCGAAAGATGCCTTCTCTCCTTCACTTTCACCGGAGCATGAGTATGACTCAGAATACTCTTTTTCGTGGCCGAATGAGGATTCTGACTACGACTGGAATCCAAAACGATGAAGGATCATGAAGAAGAAGACGATAAGGAGGAAGATAACTCCTAGAAATTCTTCCAAGGATTCATCCAACGATGAATACTGGGGCGAGGAAACTGACGACGATGAACACGAGGACGATGAAGGCGAGGAGGAGGAAGAGTGTGAAAAGGAGTAGGAAACAGAGTATGAGGATGAAGATGAGGGTAACTATTCTGATAATTAAAAACTGTTTGTGGTTGTTTGAAAGTGTTGTAGTTTTTTGGAATTATAATTGTAAAACCCTATAATATTTAGTCGTTTTTTATTAGGGTTTAGTATCTGGGCATGCGTAGGCCCATTGTGTTTTTGGGTATCTTGTTAGCCAATTAAGTTTTTGTTATCGATATGTATTAAGTTCGTTTTCCGTCATTCGCAGTGTTAAAATTCAGTCTCGATTTAATGGTCTGGTTGCACTAATTTGATAGTGTATGTGACAGTCGCTAATTGAAATACAGAATACAATAGAAATTTATAGTAAATTAACTTGTCACGCGTTGTATGTCCTTAGTGACTCGTGCGGATACAACACACATTAATATTAAACACACAAAGCATGATCTGAGGGATGGTTAGTTCTATATCAAATGATCTCGCGTTATAGTAAATGAACATCGCGTGATATGATCCAGTTCAATTCGACTCGCGTTACATGAACTGAACATCACGTGATAGGTGTCAGTTCAACTAATCTGACATCATGTCACACGGACATCGCGTGATATAACGTGTTTCAAATTATCTAGCGTGATACAAGTCAGTTACTGATTTGCCGAAGTAAAAAATATTGGATGACTCACGTAAGACCATTGCCATACAACTTACGTCAGATAACCTTCACATGTCCTGGTAAGTGGGCAAGGGAATCGCACAAATACAACGGGAGTTGGTACTAACCTAAATCGCGTTATAAGTCAGGGAGAGATAAACTAATTAGTGTTTTCAATGTAAATGAAAAGTGTGTAGTGAAACAACTGAATATAACTTGTGTGCGAGACAATTAAAGTGTATTAACCCAAAACTTTTGGGACAATGAGTAAGAAAGATACAGAACAAGTGGAATCACGTTAATACATACTAAATAAAACAGATTAAAACAAAAAAGATTAGGACGGGAAGCTCATAGTGTGATATCACATGTCCTTGGGTTGTGTCCAAATTTCAAGCAACGGCTACAGCGCAAGTGGCTAGATGATACTTCTCCTCTAGATGGAATCCTCTTCTTTCTTGGCCTTTCAGCTCGCCTTTTTACGTTAGGAGGTAGAACAACAGGTCCTTCAGATTTGTTAGAGGATGAACTTTCACCATAGTCAGTTATTGCAGGTATGCTAAACGAATAGGTGGATCTATAATTACTTACAGTGTAGAATGGTTCTACCAACGTCATAGGATCTTCGTTAACGGATGTTATTGCAGCCAATGAGTGAGGACATGGAAAACACTCTTGCTGCCATGAACTACATGAACACTTAAAATCAAGGATGTTGACAACCATAATTGGTTCAGAATAAACTTCGAATGAACCTACAGAAGACTTAAATACCACCTAGGTTCGACCGATTAGAACATTCTCCTTAAATTGCTTCTCATATTCAGGGCATAAATAACTGTTCCAGCTTAGCCCTTCTGAATAACGTCTAGAAATATGAGTCATTAGCATCACTTTAATCTTGTCTATCATTTCAACAATTGGTAGATTGCAAATTTTTTTAATCTGATTGTTAAAGGATTCGGCAGCAGATGATGCCATTGCCCCGTAGCGTTTGCCAACGACGAATGACTGGACGTACTTTTCGGGAGGTAAATTCTCGATGAAAGACTTAATCTTTTTACCACCTCTACTTAAAACTTGGAAAATATCTGATTAAAAATTTCAACTGTGGGAGTATAAGCACAACTTTTGAATCGCTTCAACATCTTCTTCTTAAACTCGCGGTTAGTGCAATCAAGAGCTGTCCTCAAATTATTAAGGAGATGATATATACAATAAGCATGAAAACAGTTTGGATAAACAACAGAAACAGCATTAATAATACCAGAGTGTGTCGGAAAGAAAAATGATTTGACGGTTTAACAAATGAAGTTTAAGACATTCCATAAACCACATCCAGTTATCGGAATCTTCATCACCAAAAATACCAAAAGCAACTAGAAAAATACATGCAATATGAAAATAGGTTAAGAGAGTCCATAAAATAAGGCTATATGAATCCATTAAGGCGCGATTGCTTTTGATGTCATCACCTATCTCGCGAGGTGGTACATATAGCATATAATGTATCGCGTGATGGGTAGCTATGAACAAAAGAAGCATCGCACGATTGCTAGGGATGGACTAGTCGATAATGTGCGAATCGTAGACATTTGGTATATAACAACTCGCGTTCGATATTGGCTTATCATTAAATTGGTAAGAAACGCATGCTTCTATCTAATTAACTCGCATATTGATTTACATTTACCTAAAAACCAAAGTGAAATGAAGGTTTAAAACATATTGTTATTGTCATCATTTGCCACTGCAGAAGCAAAATACCACCATGCTTGCCGTTTAAATGGGTACCGTCCACATACAGCAATGGTCGACATGAGTGAAAGCCTTTAATGCATGATCCGAAGGCCACAAAACACCTCCTAAAGACATTCCCAAAACCAACCTCCAAATGACAATCAGTAGTAATATCTCGACTTTTTAATCTTCTAAAATAAGCATTGAGCAAGCCAAACGAAATATTACTATCTCCAAAAACTTCCCTCGTCGCATTTTCTAAAGCATTCCACAATAGACAGTAGGAAATATCTAAACCATAGTTTTGTTTGATAGAAGACTGAATAGTTTTTGCTGTTAAAGAATGACTTGTCCTAATTGATTCATGTATATCATCAGCGATTAAATCAGACATCAAATGCCTACTTTTTTTCTTGGAAAATACTGGGCTACATGAATGGGTGTTGACAAACAGCTTGATCACCATCAAACCAGTGCTAGAATCTATTGATGCATACAGTCGTCATTTACAACCTGACTCTTTGTTGACACAGTAGGCAGTGATCTTAGTAGATGTATTATGCATATACTTGAAAGCAAAACCAAGCTCTAAAGCATATCGGCATAAAGATAACCTTACACCGGAGGCACAGCATCAACCCAACCCCTAGTGGCAAGATATCTTTTTTATGTTGCGAACAAATTAAACCATTACTACTCTCCCCATTTAATAAATGATCATCACAGGGTTCTACAAAGCTTACGGTAGGCTATTTACAAATGTCATCCATATCTTTTTCAATAAAGAAGTTAACGCTTTTCAGACGCTCCACATCGAGATAAACAGTTAAACCAATGAAATCAGTCACGTTATTAAACAAACAGTAGTTTTTACCCCCACAGGAGTAGGTAATAGTGTAGCAACCCCTAGCCAGATCATCCCATCTACCTTCAATATATTTTTCAACGGTTTCAAACTTTTCAAACTTGCTCAAAGGAACGATCGAGGTCTGGTTCGAATATTTGAAAATACAAACTTTTGGCCTGGACATCTAATACTCTGTAAATGATAAAAGGTATTAGGCTAGGCGCGGGATGAACCATAAATCGCTTGAGACAAAGCGCGAGATGTATATTACATGCTTCCGTGACACGCGTTAGTTAAATACGATAGTAACTCGCGTCTGTTTAAGACGATTTGGGAAAAACGTATATCGCGTTATATAAAAAAGAAAAATTGAAAACGCTAACAACGTAGCGAGAGATGTGCTTTACCACTTCCAGTGACTCGCGTTAGTGAACGAATCTAGTAACTCGCGCTTACTTCACATGGATTGGGGGAAAACCTATATCGCTTCAGATGACAAAATAAACAAAATAACAATTAACAGATAGCGCGAGATGGGGGAACTTGAAAACGTCAACTCGTGTAACACACAATAATGAGTATATGAATTTAATCAATAACGTAACATGCAAACGTCGAATACTTATACCGTTTTCAACTCAACGACATGTAAGAACAAAACGTCATTACAGTACAAACGAACCTGGTTTCAGCTCTACTATGAAAAAACTTTAAGAAACATGTTTTCAACTATAAGCGAGACTTTAATATAAACAGATTAAAGTTGACATCTTTAAAAAAAACTAACAAAACCCAGCTTACAGACCCAGGTTGCTTCTACTGGTTGAAAAACAAACAGCTGCCAAGAACAAAAGTAGATAAAGCTTAAACACCCAGGTTTGATAAAAGCTTGTACTCGTGGAAAAAAAATACAAAACCCAGCTGATAACAAATACAGATGATAACTTCGTTATCGGGTTGAAGACAAACAGGTATATAACATCGTGAACAATCAAAACAACAATATATATAATATCACCTGTAAATGATTTCGCGAACCAGTTTAAACAATGAGAAGGTATTCAAAATGGTTTATTCAGAAGGTAAGGTATAGGTTCATGACAACTTTTAAAAATAGCAGAATAGGTTGTACTATTAAGAATTCAAAATTTGAATTTTAGTTGGAAAATAAACTGAACTGAATGTTGAGGGTATTTCAGGAATGAAAATATAAACCGAATATTAAAAAAATTTAATTTACAGAGATTATTTAGTAGGCATAAAATATAGTTAGGATACTAATTTTTTTTTTCCGGAGGGAACCCGCAGCCGCTACTCAGAGTGCAATGAGTGTGCACAAGGTAAACCCTCAGTCTGACGCGATAGCCTGCAAACCAACGCCAGAAGGTAAACCACACAACGTGACAGGCTCAGCCGAGAAAGCGTATGTAGAGGGACTCGAACTCATGACATTTTTTATCATAAGAATGTCATACTCAACCAACTCGACTACCCCTGGGAGCATTAGTATAACTAGATGATAATAAGTTTGGTGGAAATATATTTAGTGTGCCATTTCTCTATTCTGTTAACAGTATGATGTAAAAAACAAATTTAATAGGAAACAAAATATAAAACATTATTTCGCCTCAGTTGGTATAACCGTGAATGATATTTAGGCAAGTTGGCTCATCAAGTTTCGAACAGGCCTAAAAAATGTTGCATCATCATTCAACAAAAGGGATCGGGAACACGAGTCCCTATGATGTCCTCTACCCAGCGATGTTTCCTATGTGTTCAACTCATCAACACCGTTGACTCTAATCAATGCTTTGACTTTTTATTCTCCAGAAGTTTTCTTCCCTTGTTTATTTCGAAAGGACAAAGACAGTAAATAGATGCTCACTTCTCGAGATACTAAATTATTTATTGCACCCTTTATTTTTTATCTTTTAATATTACGCACCAACTATTTATTCCTTATATAAATATATTATAAAATTGAATATCAATTGTTTACCAACAAAGTTATACTATTCAAATATTTTGAACTGCGTTGCCGAATTGGGGTAGCAAGACACAGATATATAAATATGTTATGCATTTAAATTTTTTTATAACTATTTTTTTTGAATTGTATTGGTTTGTAGATTATTACGTCGGATCAAAGAGTTTATTTTGTGTTTATTTAACGACTTCGAATTTTTAAACGAAAATGCTACTCAAACATCAACTCTGATTTACAAATATAATAATATTATTAAAAATTATGATTTAGAATGATTTATGCGTATTGAAAAATGGATATGTTTATTTTTTTTTGTTTAAAAGTCTGCAACAATTACTCGCACAAAGTAAATCCTTATTGTAATGCAATAGCTTTAAAAAGAGCAACGGAATTGACGGAATAGATGCGACTCTCTTTGTAAACATTCTTTTTGGATTGACACTTATGTTATATTTATTATTATTTTTATATTGGTTCTACTTACATTGACCGTTTATATAAGTTTGTTTCGAAATAAAAATAAATATAAATACAACAAAATAATTTTTCCATAAAAAAAATAACACCCACAACTATTTTAAAGCCAATTACCAAACTACCAATGATTTTTAATCACAAAACTTACCATAAGAACTCAAAATCTTTCATATGAGATAACCGAAACACATAAAAGATATAGAAATGTTCTTAGAATAGAGGCCCCTTTGAGTAATTCTTATCCCTAGTTATATTTTATACACTCTTTTTTATATTATATAAATGTCACTAATATTTTATTTCTCCACTTATATATACCAAACTCAAATCCAAATTCTTGACTGTTTGAGTAAGAGAGAGAAACAAGAGAGAAGCAAAATGGAAAAGAGGTTCATCTTCTCAGTCATAGCAATCTTATTATTATCAATCACAGCAGCTAGATCTTTTCCAGCTACAACAACCAAACAAACTCACCAACACCTTCCATCTTTTCCTGTAAGTTCTTACTTCATACACACTTTTTTTTGTTAGATATACATATGAATGTTGTTGTTTTTCTTGATAAAAGCAACAAAACATATATATTTTGGTTTTTTTTATATAATTTATTTTGTCTTATAGGATGAGTGTAAGGGTTTGAAGAATGAAGAAGAGTGTTTGCTTGATAAATCAGTGGCTGCTCATACTGATTATATCTACACGCAAGAAGTTCATGGACCTTAAATTCTTTTGTGATTTTGTTTTAATTGTCAAACTTTATAATATTATTTGAGTTTCAGGATCTAGTGAGAAAAGGGTTGTTCTTGTTTTCATGAGGTATGATTGTGTATATTTGATGCTTTGGAGATTTGATTGTGATCTATAAGTTAATGACAATGTTAGTTAATTTATTTTATTTTCTGGATTGAAATTTCGAGAGATTATCTTTAGATTTTTTTTGTTTTGAAAAGCTTATGGTAGAATATAGTCCAGTATTAGCGTATTAATTTAAATCGATACAGCTCATATATTCTTGTGGATCTTGAGACACCGTTTCGATTAGTGTGTTGCATGTGATTTTTAAGTACCTACTACTTCTCGCCGAGTCAACCCATCTCTATTTTAAAACATAAAATGGATTTGAAAATCAATAGATTCAAACAAACAAAACAAGGATCAGGCTATAGTGTTATAGCCACAATTTGTTGTGATCTCCCTGAAAGAGAAGTACAAAATAATATGTTTTCTTTTAATAAAGCAAATAATTTTTTTAAATTTTTTTACTTGGATTTCAATTTTAAATTGTATTATATTCTTTTGAAAAGGAGAACATGAATAAGATGTTATAAAAATGGGGGTAAATTAAAAAGTCACAAAATACTAAAAGATTATTTTGGATAACATTTTCGCCAAAATCACGGGTTGCGTCATCTGTCTGTGTCGGATGCAAACCTATTTTGTGGCTGTATCATATTTTAGGGATATTTTAGAGAATTGTTAAAAAAAACCATTTTTTAATCTGTCGAGTTGTATGTTTTGAATTTTAAAAATTATTCCGTGAAGTTATTTTTTTTTGACGATTTTGTCCTTTACGAAATTATATAAATAGAAGAAATCACTCCGTGAGGTTATCATAATTTCCAAAAAAGATACAATTTCTCTATCTTCTCTCTACTTTTTCTCTCTAACCATAAACAAAAGTTAACACTATTTTTATCAATTAAATTGTTACTCATTGACTTCAAAACCACTTAATCATATATCCTAACACTTAAATGATTTATTTGCAAAAAAAAAAACATTTACAACTTAGTTATTAGAAATGTTTTTCAAACCATAATGGGTCTTTTGTTTTAGTGTAAATTGATATTGTTTTTCGATAGTATAAGACTCTAGTAAGTGATAATCTACTAAAAAAATTACAAAAAAGGACAAAATTAAAAGATAAATGTTAGAAAATTAGAAAAAAAAACGATACAGGTCTGTCCGCCAATACAATGACGGACACGATGGTGCTAACGCCATTGCATGGCGGAAACAGGGGGTTTGTCCGCCATTACCCTGCGGACACAAGGGGTCTGTACGCCAGACAATAGCGGACAGACCCCCTGTTTCCGTCATGAAATAGCGCCAGCACCATCGTGTCCGCCATTTGCCCGGCGGAAAGTATCATCTTCTTCCACAGGATGGTGACGAAGAACACCACCTGGACGCCATCGTCTAGCGAAAACAGACATTTTTTTATTTTCTTTTTAAAATCATTTTTTTTCAAAAAACAGAAAGAAAAAATGGTTCATGTTCATGTTGGTTTGTAGAAAAATAACTTTCGTTACCATTTCTACAACTATTTTTAAATTTTACAAAGTTGAAAAAGAAAGAGCTTTGGTTAGTTTAAGTTTTGAGTTTTTATGATTTTAGCGACTTTTAGGAAGTAAAATGTTCGGTTATGGTAGATTTTCAGTTTTGCAACTTCATAAAGTAAATAATGGTATAAAACGTAATTAAATGAACTTTTAAGGATTTTTTTAGTTTTTTGCCTAGTGACAATTTTGTAAATATTAAAAAACAGAAAAAGGTGACTTCGCGGAATAGTTTCAGTTTTTTTTAGCAATTCCCCATATCTTATTTAGTTCATTATATGGGTACACAAATATGTGGAAACCCAACAAATTTTAGTTTTAAAAATATTAGTAAAATTTTAGGATATATCATATTTTTCGTTGATGATTATTTTTGGAAATTAATTTTATTAACGTTATCTTCCATATTTTTAATAATAATGGTTGTCTTTTAGTTATTTTTAAAAGCAAATATAAAATTCCAAGCAAAACTAAATTTGAGTATTTTAATATAAATGACATATGAAATGATTTTAAATTGGTCATCGAAATTATATTTGAAAGTTGTTGAAATATCCTATGAAAAAACAATAATAATGTAAAATATAAAAGATACACTAATTTTGATTTTGTGTTGGGAAAGAGGTTAAATTTAAAAAAAATCATTATTTTTGGGGCTTTTATATACCATCCGAAAGAAGTTAGAGTTTTGGATTCTTTCTGTTTTTTTTGGGATTCGTATTATTTATTTTTTGAACTTTCGGTTTATTTATGGTATCAAATTTGGTTTGCAAGAATAAATTTTTTTTTATAAATTCAATTTTTTATGTTGTTTTATGTATTCGTAGCTTTTTTTTTTTAATTTTTCATCTTAAGCGCTTGTTTTGATCACTATCGCTGACTTTTTATTTAAATCTATTAGGATTTGTTGTTCATTATCACATCAATTGTTTTTTATTTGTTGTTATTCATTGTTAATGATGTTTTTATTATTCTCGTTTAGGTACTATGTTCTTTTTATCCTAGTTAATCTATGTTTTATGGATAATGTAATTTTATTTCTCAAATATTTTTTGTTGACTCTTATGTTTCCTCTCGAAATATGTCTTATATATATGTATAATTATTTTTAAAAAATATTATAAAAAAAATTAATTTGCAAAGAGATTGGATTAAAGATGTGTTTTTCTTATTTTTTCTAAAACTTATTTATAGTTTATTTAGTTTAAATTTCATATTTTAAAATTAAATAAAGTAAAAAATAAATGTTTGGGTAATAATATTTTATACAAACCGAATTGAAACATATAATATATATTATAATTGTGCCTGAAAGCCTATATTAATATATTTTTTATTAAAAATTATCAAACATGGTTGTTTTGAACATTTGATACGTCAACTGTACAATATGAATATAAAATTTAATATCATATTTATGGAAAGAATCTTTGATTGGTTTAGTATTTGTATAATACATATATGGTTAAAAAAAATATCATTTTACTTATGAAGTGGTGTTAAAAAATGTTAATTTTTATTTTGTGTGGATGCAAATTTGATATATTTATCATATTTTTCAAAAGTTGAAATAAATTATTTTATGTTGTTGTGTGTTTTTAAAATTTATTTTTATAATTTTAAACTTGAGTTTTATTTAAAAAAAACACAAAAAAATATGTATAACTCAATATCTAACTTTATAGTAATATAATGATTAGCTTATATTTATGGACTAAAATTTTAGTTTATTCCTTAGACAAAATCTTAAGACATAAAATTATGTTTTTTATGTGGAGATATGTTTTAAAATGGAACACTAAAAATATCTATTGAGTTATAGAGTAAGCTTGAAAAGTTATATTATTTCTTGGATTTCCAAACCGAGACAACATTGCTCTTCGCCAAACGTATAGCGGAGAAGATATAATATATCCACAAAATAGAGACAAAAAGATATAATATATCCTGCAAACACATACGAGCTATCTTATTGTGCCATAGTGCATGACACCTCTAACACAAGTTAGAAAAGAAAATCTCATTAGTAAATTGCAATAATGTCTACATTTTATCTACGCTTTAGAAAATAAATTGCAACAATGTATACATTTAAGGTTAAAACTAAAAATATGAATGAATTGTAAGAATGATAATTTTATAATTGTTCGATGATATTAACTATAATACATTTAAGCAAAAAAAGATCGATTTTATCAATTTTTAGTGATGAGTAAATGTCTACACTTAAGCTTTTATACTTTTATTTCATTTATGTTTTCAATTAATCAACTATTGGTGATAAGTAACTATCAACACTAACTCGTTAGGCAATTTTGTTTTTCAATTGTTTGATTTTTGGGTGAATAGTAAATGTTTGCACTAAAAGCTTTTTATAATAATTCCCCTTGTATTTTTTCCTGATTCATCCACTAAGAGTTATACTTGTTAGGACTTAATGAGAGAAAATAGAAAACTAACCAAGTATATTTATATACATTTAGATAACTATAAGTATGGTTTATTATATATATTTTTTAAATCATGTAAGAAGAATGATAACCATTGAAACACACTATAGATATCACTTCACGTACTCAACGTGTTTGAAAAGAACTTGGTGTGTAAGGCGACTCACGTGCATATACGGACCATTGAGGGGGGTGGGTCACAATGTTGAGACTTATCACCATCTAGCTATACTATAACCGATGAAAATTGTTTTACCTTACTCTGCATAACGGAGAACATCTATGCCCCAACGATCACGACCAAACCGAGCTAAAGCCCATATACGTGTACCTTTATGCTTGATATAAATTTCAAGAAAAATATTGTGTATGAAGTAATTGTAGTTTGTTAATTGTTAAAACAAACTGATATGTTTATTATTTGTATATTGCACGAGAGACTTATGTGTTTATACACTCATTACTATAGCATTAGAGACTGATATTTGGAATCCCATTATCGGGTTCGAATAATAGTATAAATCACCCAATTTTGCTAACTTATTGAGTTATTGTCCAATTTTAGCCAAACCCCATGATTGTGAAAATGATCCTTGAGAGTTGGCATGGGAAACTAATACTTCCACTTCAAGTTTGGTGAGATGAACATCACCATAAACGATGTTCACTCCATAAGTGAGGTTGAAGGTCTAATGTGAGATCTTAATGTTTCTTATTTTTTATAAATAGGAGAAACAATATATGATTTTCGAGGCTCGCTTACTAGGTGTATATACTGTTGAACTGAATGTGGAGATTTTGCGGAGTAAAGAAGTAAGGTTGAACTTAAGTTTTATTTGCCACATGTTTGACAACGCCTTGTTCCATGATAGTAATATTTTACTTACAAATAAGGAGGTGACTCATACGACATATAGTTATCCGTTACACATGTTTATATACAATATATTTTGCTAATTCGAACAACGTGTAAATCAACTGATCGTACGTATTTCTCTTTAACGAATTCTAAATATTGATGCACCGTTATTTTGGGAATGTATGCATTTTGGTGCAATTGTATTATTAATTGAGATATGCTGCACAATATTACAAGAGAATTATGGGTAGTTTTATACCATTTTTTAATACGTGGATCATGAAACATTTCACATTTATTCGTACAAATATACCATATTATTACAAGTTTAATATTGTCTGTTATGGTGCAACATTGGTCATTTATAAGTCGATATTCGTTCAAACAGAACTTGCAGTTTTGAATAACCATGCGAAACGTGATGTAAGTTTTTTTTTATGATACTTCATTTATGACTTTAAAATATTTAAGTTTCTTATTATACAAGTTAGTTTCTATTATATAAATACGAAACGTAATCTAAAGAATATAGACAGTTTGATAATGAACCTAATGAGAATCAAACAAATTTCAACCTTAAAAAATTAAATACTTTTTATATAAAAACAATTAATTTTTGAACTTTGATCTCAATACCATACTAAAAAATCAACCATAAGATTCTTTTGTAGTTTGCACTAAAATTGAAAACATAAATTAGAGATAATATGTTTGTAGAATTAAGTTGGCAGCAAAACTATTTAATGGATGAGAAAGTTTTTCTTCTTAAAAATATTAATGAATTATATCTTTTTGATATCTTATTAGTTTGTAGTCTATATGTTTTATTTTTTCCCTTTTGACTACACATCATTCGATTAATATAGTGATCTTATTTTGAGATTAAGATACTTTTCTAGTTTGCTTTAAGGTTGAGAAAATAAATGGGAACATCTTGTTATAATTAATATTATTGATTCATGTGATAATTATAGTGCTACTTAAACTTGTTATAATTTGATGATGTCTTTTTTGTTTAATTTTCAAAAGTAATTACTGATGTGTAATTGTAGGTGACTAGTGATGGTTCATAAGCACTATGTAACGAAATTAAGTCTTAGTAAAGAAAACACCAAATTAAAATAAAAAATAGAGTCAAGCAACCAGTGCATAAAACCTATTATCTTTAGTTTAAAACTCATTATACAACAATCAAATGATTTGTAATAAACTGTAATGAATAAACTGAAATAAGTTGAAAATATGATAATATAATGAAAGTACTTGAATTAAGGAACTATAATGAATGAAATGGGCTAACAATTCAAAGTTTAACCATTTTATTTTGTTGTGCAAGTTGTTTGGTGTCCGTATTAAAAAAATCGGCAACCATTTTTTAATGAGATATCTTGGTATTGTGAGAGTATTGTTGATCTTGAACATGTCCAAGCCTACTACTTGGAGCAATGTATTCGCTATTTTGGACATATATAAGTCGTTCTGTAGTAATCTCTTCACAAGAGAGTGGGGAAAATGGTCAAATCTTAAAGCTTTGTATGAGTTTTCTCATAATATATGGAGAAATTGGTGGGATTTTGTAATAAAGCATAATGACATGAGGACAACAATTACAAAGAATATGGATTCATATTGTATTCTAGATAATCAGAAGTATGACTTGGGATAATAGTTGGTTTAATCTTTCGAATCCTACGATTTATAACCCATAGGAGCATGTGGCGATTACCATGAGTCTGCGGTATTACAATAGTTCCGCTTTGGGATGCGTATAATTATAGTCACATTATAAAGAACTACATTCAATGGGGATTGCAACTAACTCTTAGCTGTATATGATTATTTTCATCTGTTACAGAAAATTAATGGTAGTCATTTGTATTCTGTATATGGTTATTACGTTTAAACATTTTATTTCAGTGTGACAATATATATATATTTTAGTCCGACCTTATTTCAGTAGGTTTGTAGTATACTCTCGTTGTCTGCCTTAGTAGGTTTATAATATACTCAATTTTTACCATATATTTTGTAGCATTTATACATTCATTATCAAAATCATGTGTTGATTTTGAACCTCGAAAAACTGTTTGGCATTATGTAATATTTGTAGTATACTTTGTTTAATAACTCCTATAAAGTGCATAATATGATTAACATTACTCGTCTCGGATAATCCATAAGTATGCCAACAAATAGGTGCAAACCATAATAGTGGGTAAATATTACTAATCGTAAAAATTTCATAATAATGGGTAAATATTTCACTAAGAATTATTATGCAAACCATTTTACGCATTATGTTCGTCATTTATTGGCAAAAACAGGCTTACAGTTACACGATTACGTCTGATATTTATTGGCGAAAATAAGTTTACAATTCCAAACATAAGTACATCATTAATTTGCAAAAGTAAGCTTAAATTTCCAAACACAATTTTATTATTAATTGGCAAAACAGGAGTTACAGTTTTGAACTCAATTCCGTTAATTATTCGTGAACGTATCGTTGCATCTCCGCTAACTATTGGTGAATGTAGAGTTTTACCCACATATACATTTCCGTCAATTAATGGTGAAACTATACTTATATTTACATTCTTGTATCCATCAATTATTAGAGATTCAATGGAAGATATGCGATTTTTTTCCACTAGACAAACATGTTTTTTGTTCATTGGATATGTTAGATTTCCACACATTAATTAAAAGTTCAGTGGATATGTAAGATTATCTTACCATGAATGCAATAAGTATATAAATAAAAATAAAAATGATAAATTTTTTTTATAGATCTTAAAGTCTTATAATTATAGATCTAAAACTCATAAAATAATCTTATGGCTTGGAACCAAATTGAAGATTGTTAATTGAGTATAGTAGTTATCGCGGTTCAAAACACCATAGAGCATCCTACATGATATGTTGATTTTAATATTATGTTTTACAGAATATATCAATTGTATAGTATCGATCATGTCGATCCACCAATGGTTCCACGTACAAATACGGAACTAAGAGAAAAATAAGTTGAGTTAGAAACCATGACGTATAAATTTTTATTTGAAGATGAAGAATTGGATTAGTATAAATTATTATTTATCAAGAGTTCATGTGTCGTTATAATATTTAATTTTGTGGTTGTACTGTTTAGTTTGTTTGTCGCGTTGATTTTGGTTTATGGATTTTTTTATTTAGTTTTTTTATTGTAATATGTACAAATGATTTAAATATCGGTGTTATAGACCATGTAACAAATGTTTCATAATTAAATTCAACAAAAAGATAAAAAAAAAACCATGTTCATATATAACATTTGCAAATTGACTACGTAAAAATATAACATAATGAGAATTTTTGTGGAATTAAAAAACCCAATTCGTCTTTCGTCATGTTGTTGATATATTTCTGACATTCTCTAGATGAATGTAAAGGAACAAAATGATTTTCATTCACAAAAGAAACTCTGAACTATCTGAGAGGAACATCCGTAGACGGTGCACCTTTAATCGGTAAATAAGTGTTAGAACAACTAATTACGAGAGAATAAAATATATGCTTAAAAGTCGTTGCAATTACTAGGCCATTACTTGGAAAAATACATATAATGATTAAATGAAGTGTTTCATAGTGTCTCATTTTTAAAGTATGCATCGCGTATATGTAATTCTATATTTCCTTTAAGTCCGTTTACTAATGCTTATTTAACAAAATTTCATCCATTTTGGTTTCCAGCTAATTCTAAATTGATGACTCTATAACCGTAATGTGTGTCGGGGTTTAATGTTGTTCACTTTAGTTATAAAATGATGTATAAAGGGTGGTATATCCATAAACTTTAACCTCGGGTCCATGATACCGATATTCACCTTTATTTTATGAATTATTTTACAGATTTTTTGCAGTATCATAAGCGGTTTTTTACCTATATTTGTTGCGATCGGTGTATTTTTAACTTTAAACATGGTTTGTGGTTGTTTCATTGTATTTGGTTTTAGGCCAAATTTATATGGAATTTTTTGCCAACCATTCTAGCCGTTCCACTAGATGTACCGATTGGTGTTCCAAAGCTATAAATGAGTGTACTAATATTTGGAGTGTATGCATTATCTGCATTAGATTGACACCGCTCTTTTTATACGTGTTTGAAATACGATGGAATCTTATTTGTAAAATTATTAACACATATTGTTTTGCCTCTACTGATAATGAGGGATTCTTCCAAATAAATGCGAGAACGAGCAAGAGGAATGCAAACTTGGATTAAGACAATAAATAAAGAAGAAGGATGAGCTCAACAGCGTTGACGAGCTCAGAGGCAAGTTAAGCACAAAGGCAGATCGACCACAGGCAGATCAACCACTACTTAGATCAACACAAGCTCGGAGGCAGGTTAAGCACAAAGACAGATGAACCACTACTCATGTCGAGCTCGAAGTCAAATTGAGCTCGAAAACATTAAGAGAAGAATTGATCGACCAAATTAAGGATGCGAGGAACATATAATCAAGATTGAACGCGAGCTCAAAGAAGATAAGTCGACCGTGAGGTCAGTGAGCTTGATCTCGACAAGCCAGAACAGATCTGATTGCACTCAAGGGATAGACCAGTTCGGTTTAAGTCAAACCGTATTAATTACTTACTCCAAGATTACATGGATAATGACGTTAGTGAGTTAGTGGAGCATTAAGTGTAAACGTGTGTAACCGCCCACTAAATCGCAACATTATAAATAGGAAGAACCTATCAATGAATAAGATGATCCTTTTTTGCTTTATCTTTTTCTTGACTGAAATCCCAGTGACTTTATCGTGGAAAAACTTGTTATTCCCGTAACAAATTTGGCGCCGTCTGTGGGAAATCTTAACCAATCACCATGGTAGTCACAAGGTCAGGAATCGAGAGAGACAACCAGGAAACTAACAAAGCAAAGACGCACCGGAGATGAGTGATAAATCAACTAGGAGGTCGAAGCGTCCCACTCTCCGCTCTTGTAGCCTCTCTAGAGGGTAATCCGTGGCACCCCAAGGGGCAGTAGTAACGGAGGAACCACCGATTCAGCCCACAATTTTTTCCCGACCAGAAGTGCACCTCCATCAGCTGGCGGGTGCAACGGGGGCTCGCGGAACTATGTAAGTCATCCCTGCAGATGACTCGGCGGTCCTCCAATTAGAACAAAGAATCCAGAATCTCCAGGAGGAACATTTGAAAATAGGTTCGAACGAGACGCGAGAGAACAAACCATGCATGCCACAATGGCAGGAATGAATGATACTGTTCATGCTTTCACCGCTAAGATCAAGGGCACGAGCATGGCGAATCAACCGTCCAGTTCGGAGGCGAGAAAAGTTAACAGAACAGATCGATCGTCCAAACGAGATGACAAGCGGGAATTATATGCAGATATCATCAAGTTTCCAACTGAGAACATGGGGGACCTGCTCGCCAGGGCAGATACTTTTATTAGGGTCGACGATGCCAAAAGGGGAGGGTCACTCGAGCGGCGTAGATCGGATTTCAAAAAAGGCGGAACATAACGGAAAAGGATTGAGGAGCAACCAATAAGGGATTATAACAGGCGACCCCAGCAGCTCGAGCAACCAAATAGGCACTTCACCCCATTGACCGAGGCCATCTCGGTAATTTATAATCGAACAAAGTGGCGCACGAAGTACCAAGCTCCGTATATGATAAGCAACACCAGGATTTAAACGGTCTAATCGGTATTACTGCGCATATCATCATGATCATGGACATTCCACGAATGAGTGCTGGCAATTAAGAGATGAGATTCAACGCTTCATTAACAATGGAGAGCTGATACAATATATCAAATGATCTCACCCGGATCACCGTGAGGAAGTTCGTTCTCCAAACAATGAAAAATCAGCTAAAGGAGAAGAACCAGAAGCCAACAAGCAACAATGGCTTCTCACCATATCAGTGGGAGCTCAGTCACAGGTCAAGGGTCAGCTCCACATAAGCGAGCTAAAAATAAGTTTGACGTGTACGAAATAGATGAAAATTCTTATCGAAGCTACATGGACCCAGTAGCCGACCTCACATTCAATGACGACGGTCTAAGAGGTGTCAGTCTACCACATGACAACGTTTTGACTATTCACCTAGATATCAGAAGGGTAATGGTAATCCGAGTGTTGGTTGATGGAGGAAGCTCGACAACTATTATTTTCAAAAGTAGCTTTGATTGTATGTAGAATGTGCCCCTATACAGGCCTATCCAGCAAACGTTGGTCGGCTACGAAGAAAGAACCTCACAATGTGTTGGGGAAGTGGAGCTGCTAGTAAAAGTTGGCCACGAAGCCACGAATAAGGAACTAAAAACACGGTTCATAATTTCTGACGCACCGAGCCCTTACCATACTATTATTGGACGACCATAGCTACATAAGATGGAGGCGACGCCGTATACATTTCGACAATGCATCAAATATCCAGTCGGTAGTCTAGTAGGAACAATACGAGGCAGCCAAAGAACTGTGCGAACGTGTTATGCAATCGCGTCAGACCCATCCAAACCTCTCTAATAGAAATTAAATGTCGAGGGGGATGTTACACCAGGAACGCTGGATCTCAGCTTGCCAGACCCAATGGACGATCCAAGAGAAAATGAGGATTCAACAACTGCAGACACTACAACTGTGGACACGTTCATAGCTGACAGTATAGTACTTTGGTTGGGTAAGGAGTTGTCTCAGGACTCAAAGGTACGTTTTATAGCTTTATTAGCAAAAACTTTAGATGTCTTTTCTTGGGAGGCAGCTGATGTCTTGGGAGTAAGCCCTTCGATCATAAGCCATGAATTAGCTATCAACCCTTACGCCAAACCAGTGCGACAGAAGCGCAAGTCTTTTTCAGCAGAAAAGTAGGCCGCTATATTAGTTGAGGTGGCCAAACTAAGTCGGTTGAGGCACATCCGAAAAGTAAGGTACCCAGTTCGGATAGCCAACCCGGTTTTGGTAAAAAAGAAGAGTGGATAATGGAGAATGTGCGTGGATTTCACCGAATTAAATCAAGCATGCCCTAAGGATGTTTTCCCATTACCAATGATAGATCAGCTAGTCGATTCAGCCTATGGTTGCGAATTTTTATAATGTATGGATGCATACTATGGGTATAATCAGATGCGCATGCACCCATCTAACCAAGAGCACACGACCTTTCAAACTGAGAGGGGTCTTTACTGCTATACAATTATGCCTTTTGGGTTGAAGAATGCAGGCTCGACGTATCAACAGTTGATAAGGCCGACCCCATTCAGTTGGATGCAGTTTTAAAAATGGAACCACCAAAGAATATTAGAAAAGTGAAATGTCTTACAAGAAGGCTAGCAGCCCTCTCAAGGTTTATCTCCCGTGCATAAGATAAGAGCCATCACTTTTTTGAAGTGCTGTGAGGTGCTAATAAGTTCACTTGGGCAGAAGAGTGTGATAGAGCTTTTGTTGAACTCAAGAAATATCTTACCTCCCCTGAGCTTTTGTCTACTCCCGCCCCCGAGGAGCCCCTATTTATTTACTTAACGGTATCATCATTTGCTGTAAGCTCAGCCCTCGTACACGATCAGAATGGGATACAACGCCCCATATATTACACGAGAAATACGCTAACAGATGCTGAGATAAGATATCTAAATCTCGAAAAACTCTATCTGAGTTTGGTTGTTATAGCTCGACGAATGAGGCCATATTTCCAAGGGCATATAATTACGTTGCATACAACATTCTCTTTATGAACAGTGTTACAAAAGCCAGATGTTTCGGGTGGACTCACCAAATGGAGCATCGAGCTCGGCGATTACGACATCCGGTTCGAGCAACTCTTAGTTATAAAGGGGATCAGTGGATCATTGAGGTTGATGTTGCATCTTCAACATCGGGTGGAGGAGCAGGTGTTATACTTCAGACCCCAAGAGGTGAGGAGATCAAGCAAGTTGTGCGCTTTAATTTCCCAGTAACGAATAATACCGCAGAATATGAGGCCGCCCTTCATGGTATGAAGCTGGCTTTGATATGTGGAGCTTGAAATATCAAGGTTAAATCCAACTCTCACTTTGTGGTTGATCAAGCACAGGGTATTTATGATGTGAGGCAGAAAGGTAGCAAGGAGTACCTTGTGATGCTTAAGGAGTACGAGTTTAAATTCACCAGCGTGTTCTATGAGAAGATCCCACGAAAGGATAACTCAGCAACCGATACTCTAGCTAAGACCCCAGCTTCGGGAGACCATCCCACAGTTTTACTCCAACAATTCCCCATGACCGAGCTCGTATCAGCAACAGCAACCATCAATTCCATATCTAATGATGTCGACTGGAGGACTCCATAGTTACAGTACTTGAATCATGGTACCCTGCTTGCAAGTAGAAATGAAGCTCGGGGGTTGCAGATCAAAACAGCTAAATACTGTGTCCTCGACAATGTTTTGTATATGAATATTTCAACCCGACTTTTGATCTGATTCCTTGATCGCATGAAAGCCAGTTCGATATTAGTTGATCTACATTCAGGAGAAGCAAGGGCTCATTATGGACACCGAACACTGATTCGCCATTTTCTCCTTGCTAGGTACTATTAGCCTGAGCTAGCAAGTGACGCAGAAATACTTGTGTTGCAATGTCACAAGTGTCAAGAGTATTCGAATACACAGCATAGACCTAACGAACCTATGCTGAATAATTCTGTCCCATGTCCATTTGAAAAATGGGGAATAGATCTGTGGGTCTTTTGCCAATGGCCACATGCAAAGGACAGTTCCTTATTGTCGCAATAAATTACTTTTCCAAATGGGTTGAGGCTAAAGCTTTGTTCCGAACGCGTGATCATGAGGTATGTGATTTCATCCATAAGAAATTTTTGACACGATATGGGATACCACGGATTTTAATGACAGATAACGACCCACAATTCCAAAATTTAATTTTTATAAACTTCTGCAAGCGATATGGGATTCTCCAGCACTTCTCCACCCTGTACTATCCTCAGGCAAACGGTCAGGTAGAAGTAACTAACAGGACATTGCTAGAAGGAATTAAGAAAAAATTAGAGGGGGCTAAAGGCAAGTGGCTGAACAAGTTGGCAGAGGTGTTATGAGTTTACCGAACAACTCCCCGCTCCACAACAGAAGATACACCATTTTCTTTGGCGTATGGTGCAGAAGCGGTTATTCCAGCAGAGATCATAGTACCGACCCATAGAATTGAGCACTACAAAGAGGAGGGAAACCTTATCGTCAGGTCGACCTGTCTGGATTAATTAAACGAGCGACAAGATCAGGCAAGAGTGCGAGCAGAACACTATCGAAGTCTAATGAGGGGACGCTTTAATGCTCGTTTGAAGTTGCACTCTTTTAAGAAGGGATATTTAGTTTTAAAAAAGGTGTTTTAGGGCTCTAGTAGTGGAATAAGTGGTAAACTAAGACCAAATTGGGAAGGCCCATTCACAGTTATTTCAATAGGGCAGCATGGCGCCTACAAATTGGCAGATCAAGATGGTCGCGCACTCAAACATTTCTCAAATGTTAATTACCTAATTTTTTATTGTCACAATGCTTAAGTTGTATTGATGCGCTCTTTTTTCCTCCCTGATGGCGTGTGGAGGTTTTTTAATTAGGTATCTAAGAATACCTATTTGATTTTTTAAATATAATTTATGCTTTCGCCACTGTGTTTGGTACAAGTTTTATCCTTACAATCAGTGAACGGGTCAGTGACCACGCCATGTTTGGCTACGTAACGGACCATATTGAGTCTAGACTAAGTGTCTATAAACACGAACGAGATAATTGGCCACGCCTACAGGCTATGTAACGACCATACTGTGCTTATACTTTGTACTGGGTATATTCGCGAACAGACTACGCAATAAGGTCGATGAGACCTCACCGTGAATACGCTATTATGCCACAAGTTGTCTAAGCTACGCAATGAGCACCATTGAGCTCGGGATTTTAAGGATCTCTATAAAGCTCAGCACACACATACTCCACATTGGTTCCATAAACGTCTATAGTGCCGATTAATTCAGAGAAGGTAAATTAAATAAATTCATCCCATTGTTTACATAAATAAAAGTATCCGATAACCAAGTCTCCAAGTTCTTAGCACAAAAACATGCAAGTTTCTACAACAAAACAGCATGTGTAAGTTTTTATTACTTAGCACTAGGGGGAGGGAGTAGCTTGGCTGGATCAACAGAAGTATTAGCTTCTGTTGATTGAGGTGTTGAGCTCGAGTTTGGTGCAGAGACTTCAACTAGAGAGGCCAAGGATCCCAGATTTATCCCAGGGTTCAACGTTATTAGCTCTCATATAGTTTTCTTGTTCTCCTTAGCTATCATCTCCGCAGCAACAGTAAGCACCCGAGTTCCCTTTCTACAACAGTCGTTTCCACATTCATTTGTCACTGTTGCCGCTCTTGTTCGAGCTGCGCGCGTTATTCCTCCAGCTGGTTGGTCAACTTGCTTATATCAGCAGTTAGAACTGCAATCTATTCTGCTTGTTCCTCCACCCTCTTGGCCTGATTGATAATTCTATCCAACAGCTTCTAGCTTTGAGCATGCATCTCCTCGTTCCTCTTCAGCAGATTTTCATTTTGACTTAACACCAGCTTGTGGTTCTCGGACACAGTTGCTAGCCTCTCGTCGCTGCATTTTACAGTTTCTTGCAGGGTGGCAACTGTTTTCTCCAATTTGTCTTTGGCGTCGAGGGCTCCATGTTTAGTGTTCTTGGGTGAGGTGTAAGCATGCCTCAAACGAATGACCTCTGCAGTGATATATTTAGCTGAGCTAAAAACCATGACTTCTGCTTTCCATTTCTCCATAGTCCCCATTTTAGTAGGGGAAATGTTTCGATAGCCCATCACGAAGGAGTTGTGATGCAGCTGCATACAAGCAAGAGAGTTATAATTATGTCTTTAATCTTTAGTTAAAAAAATTTAGATGCCAAGATTTTTACCTCGATCGCCAGTTCTACTTGCCTTTGCAAGAACGTAGGAATTGACATCTTGTCATAATATGACAAGTCAAGGATCCTGCGAAGCTGCTTGAACATGTAGAAAGAGGGGCGATAAATGTTGATCTTCTGTGGTCGCTCTTCTACAGGCGCCCTTTGTTGGCTAGACCCTGTTCCTTTTTTTTCACCCTTATCTTTCTCGCTGGCTTCTACTGAGAGCGGCATATTCTTCATGGTGGAGCTAAGCACCAGTTGCATTGTCTTGTCGACATGAGCTGGGGGCACAACTTTATTTTTATGAGGCTCATTCCCATCTTCTGCCTCATCCCCCACCATGTCAATCGGCTTCTCTACAGCCCGTGAATTTTGCTCATTGTCAACTTATGTTGTCGTTTGGATGGGGGGACAAGTTCTTTCCCCAAAGGTAGCTTCAGCGCTATCATCCACTTCATATCTCAGCTGTAATCTCCTCATGTTCAAGGGAACAACATCTTCAATCACCTTTTGTTTTTTGTTCCAAGGCTTATCTAGTGAACTAGAGTGGGTCTCTTCATCATCTTCTTCTCTCTTTGCTCGGACCCTGCTGGGTTGAGCAGCTTCCGGCACCTCAGGTGCTTCTTTTTCAGATTGCTCGACCAATTTTCCTTTGTTTTCTGCGACATTATTTTCTTGCTCGCAAAATTGAGCAGGAGTGGAGGACAAATCTCTAGCTTCACCATCCTTTCGAGTTACTTGTGGTACTGCCAGCCATACGCCGATATTGTTCCTCTCTCGGTACTTCTGCTCTAAAAGAGCCTTAAGGCTAGACCTGTTATCGGGTCGGTCCGGGTTTGGACGGGACTGAGACCGACTCGTTAAGTTACCGGGCGGGTCGAGTCGGACCGCTAAGCGAAGGGAGCCAAATATGATGGATCGGGACCGGCTCGTTAAGAGTCGAGTCGGTCCGGTCCGACTCTTAACGGGCGGGTTTGTTAGTTTATCATAATTTTTTTAAGGTTTTAGTAAAAAATATACATAGATTAGGAAAAAAAATTATATATCTCCCTTACCGGGCTGGTTACCGGGCGGACCAGTCCAGACCGGTAAGAGAATCGGTCCAAAATTTTGGCTCCCAACCCACTCCCTAAGGTATCCGGACCGGTCTCGGGTGGGCCTTACCGGTCCGGTCCCGGGCGGGTTAACGGGTTGGGAAGCCCCCTAACAGCTCTACTTAAGGCGATCCATAGCAGCTTCCGAACCGTCTGCCATGCTAACCTCTCCGTCTTCTACGATTCTCAACTCTGAAATCAACCACAACCCTGACTTCGGATAGTTATATCGTGTGAAAAGTTGTTTAAGATCTTGCTACCAAGCTTCACAGGCCAAGTTACTAACTCTGATCAAGGGATTTACGTAATCCACCAGTCTTCCTTCCTTCCACCAGCTCTGATTCAAAAATTCACTTGCGCAAAAACAAACATATTAGTTATTAATTTACAATAGATCGAGAAAATTTGTGTCTCGTGCAATCCTGTTAGTACTTACAATTTTTGTTCCACTTTATTTCTAGTTAAAGGTTTGAGGTGGGGGTGTTATATTCCCAGTTACCCTGCACAAAGACAAAGGAGTTCTTCGAGTTCCTATCAGAGTTGGGGAGCTCTACAATTTTCTTAACCCCTTTAAAGTGGGTATAAAAGAAAGGGGCTTTCGACTTTTTGGTCACGTCAGTGCCAGATAGCAAGTCTGCCAGGCATATTTCTGTCTTAAGCAAGCGTGAGCTAAGCACCACGCTAAGCAAGAGTCTCCATTTATTGGCTGATATTTGAGTAGGGCAGATCCCGAGCACACTAAAGTAGTCACGAATACGTTTGGTCAGTGGTAATCTTAGCCCCCAATCAAATAGCGTAGTGAAAAGGCAAGTCTTCGTTTCTTGTGTATGGTAAAGGTGTTCGCCTATACTGGGCGCCCTAATAGTCACATCCTAAGGGATGCCACATTTGTCCCTGAGGATGACAACTTCATCATCATCTAAGTTAGTGTATTTAGGGGCTATTTGGGAGAAATAACTTTCTAAATCATTGATATCTTCGTATATGGGCTCCGTAATTTTCTCAGCTTTAGCCTTCGTTGCCCTTTTTGGTGTCATGGTTTTTATAGAACTACAATGAGGTAAGGATACAAATCAAAATGTCTATAGCAGGCAATGGCAATCGATTCAACTTAGGAAGATACGTTTTTGGGGAAAAACCTACTAATAGAAGTTGCAAACCTAAAATCTAGGGTTCTCCCAAGTGTTTAGTAAGAAGTATTTATCTAATAAGAAGTAATTTACCTGAAGGTTGTTGAAGAATGTGATAGCATGCACCTTGGTTGTAGATGGTGAGTTTTTTTCTAGCAAAAGCAAGCTAAGATAATTTCAGATTTTATATTTTTCTCAAGCAAATTAGAATAGTAACAATTTAAATAAGTAACACCTATCCAAAAGAGTGTGTGACATCATTAATTGCTTAAAAGTTGTGCCAAAACTGAATCGCCATGCGTTGTCTCTAAGAAACGGCGATGTCAGAACCGTCGTAGTTACATCAATGGCACGTGTCACATCAGAAATAACAAGACATTTCGAATCACCACGCGGTTATTTGTGGAAATTAATTTAATATTATATTATATTTTTATTTTATAAGTTTACTAACAATTTTAATAAACCTATAAACTAGGGGGAACTCTGATAAGGGGGAATTCCCCAAATAAATGCGAGAACGAGCAAGAGGACTGCGAACTTGGATTAGGACAAGAAATAAAGAAGAAAGATGAGCTCAACAACGTTGACGAGCTTGGAGGCAGGTTGAGCACAAAAGTAGATCGACCATAGGCAGATCAACCACTACTAGATCAACACGAGCTCAGAGGCAGGTTGAGTACAAAGATAGATCGACCACTACTCAGGTCAAGTTCGAAGGCAGATCAAGCTCGAAGACATTAAGAGAAGAATTGATCGACCGGATTAAGGATGCGAGGAACATATGATCAAGATTGAACGCGAGCTCAAAGAAGATAAGTCGATCGCGAGGTCAGTGAGCTCGATCTCGACAAGCCAGAACAGATCTGATTGCACTCAAGGGATGGCCTAGTTTGGTTTGAAGCACAGATCAGACAAGGCGTTTCTTTATTAATTATGTAACACGTGTTTTGACTTTTAAGTCAAACCGCATTAATTACTTACTCCAAGATTATAGGGATAGTGGGGTTCGTGAGTTAGTGAAGCATTAAATGTAAGCGTGTGTAACCGCCCAATAACTCGCAGCATTATAAATAAGAAGAACCTATCCATGAATAAGACGATCATTTTTTACCTTATCTCTTTCTTGACTGAAATCCCAATGACTTTATCGTGGCAAAACTTGTTATTCTCGTAACATCTACCACGAACGAGTATACAACCATGTGTTTTTATTATCTTTTGAGGTTTGTATACAAGACTAGCTGACATATTCAACTGTCGCGTAACGTTTTTAGCCAATGATATTTTTTTAGAGTATTCAACTCTATAGTTTTGTATTTAAACGGGTTTATTCCCCTATAACTTTTTATTCTTCAGTAAGTTAGGTCGAGGTTTAATATTTAATATTTTTCAAAGATCATCAATAATACCTAAAGAAACAAAACCATTTTTTTTATAATCACCCCTAGTTCATGGGCACATAGTAACCATTCTTATTCAGACAAATCGAAAGGTCACACAGAGAAAATCTTCTAAAAAAAGACTTCTTCCATAATCAACACTGAACCACCTCGAAGTTCTCACAAAGAGACACCTCAAATTCAATCAAAGATTCTAGTTTTCCAAACCCAACCTGCTAGAAAAAAGTTAATTTGTAGCAATAAGAGAATTCGAGGATAATAATGCTTACACAAAATCCTACACCTTCTTATCATCCACCGAAGGAGATTGTTGAGACCAACCTGGAGTCAGAACAAACGTTTTTGAATTCCCAACAAAAAAATCCGGCCTCAAGCTCAAGTCCTCCCTAACTGGTAGACGAAGCTTCTAAAGAAGAAGCTGATTAAGAGGAAATGACAAACAAATTCAAATGTCAAGGCTACAGAAAGTGGTGCTGCTCCTGAAACCAAATACGATGCTTCTAAAAATGTTAGAGCAGAGAAAAAAAGAAAAAAAAAAGAAGTTCATTGAACTCCTTGAAGATGTTGTCGTCATTATGAGTTTGAACTTAAAACCAATCATCCCCGAATATATAGTGGTGCCAAAGAAGAAACCACATAACTATTATAGTCAATCTCAAGTCGGACAACTAAAGAAGCAACAAGGATTGCCAGACAATGTAGTGCTTCGACTACCAAAAGAAGGAAATACTCTACTTAATTATAGAGCAGATAAATTGGTGGTCTATCATGAGATCATCAACTGGGGATTGCGGTTCCCAGTATACCCAATTATAGTCGAGTATCTCAAACTCCTCAATCTCTACCCTACACAAGCAACCCTGAATTTATGGTTCACTCTCCTGTAAGTGATTATGGCTTTTATACTAAGCTAGACTCCTCTTTCTGTTAAAGAATTTATTGCCATTACTAGACTTTCCAAAAGTCATGTGTTGCTTTTCTATTATCTGACGCTTGGAGATGATTTTAAAGTAATTGGCGATCTTCTCAAGCCTGAAAAGTTCTGGAAGCAAAATTTTGTCTTCATTTATGAAGCATGGGAGAATGTTAAGGAAATATCAAAAGAGAATCCCTCAAAACTCAACCTTGTTTGGAGAAGTACCATTAAGTTCTCTTATTTTTTCTTATCCTATTTATAATTTTTTTTATGTATTACTCATGTATGCAAAAATTTAGAGGAGGTACAAAGCTCCTAAGAAGAATGCTAAAGAAATCTTTGCCAAGCTGGTCACATAGGAAGAAAATGCCTGAGGAAACGGTTCCACTCAAATTTTATGCCCATAAACTAAAGACTTCCCATCAAGTTGAGTTAGATATGCTTAAGGTCAAATGTACTGGGGAAATATCTGAGAAACATAAAAAATATCTTTTTCATCAAGAATTTCTGAACAAAAATGAGGAGGAGAAAAAAACTTGGCTGAGAGAATTGCATCACTTAAGGCATCATTCGAAAAAGAGAAACAACTTGATGTGAAGGCTGCCAAAACTCAAGTAGACTGGATACTTTTGTTGCAGTTAAAAGTGTTGAGGAGCAAAAATCAATCAATTTGCTCCTCGAATTTCATGCAGCATTTCCAAAAGCAAATTTATCAAGGTTTTGGGAATTAGTCCCCATAAAGAATCGCCCTAGTGAAGCCCTCAAACCTGTAACCTATAAAATCTCTAAAGAGACGGATTCAGAAGAAATTGAGGATGCCTTTGAGCAAGAAAGACATTTTTCTAAACAAAGCTCAGATCATTTTCTGACTGAAGATTAAGAAACTTTAGAAGACATATGTTTGTAGTTGTTGTTTTTGTTTATGTGTTGTAAAGTCATCAATTGTTTTCGTTGACTCGTATCTTGTGAATGCTTAACCATTTAGTATCTAAACTCATTTTGTAAGATAAAAAAATGCGCTTCAATGATCAAACGTGTTCTTTGTTTCTCAACTATTTGTCAACTTTTGCTTTATTGTGAATAAAATTTATTTTATAAATAAGTCATTAACACTTCGAATCCGAACGTATCTTTAAAATAGTGCGCTATAAGAATGTTGGAACCTCAAATATTATTATCTCTTAAAAAAATGCTTTAAAGGAGAGTATAGAGCCTCGAATATGCACAATGCATTTAATAAATGTTAGCACCTCGAATACAAATAATGCGTTTAAATTTTTTTATAGCACCTCGAATATAACCAATGCGTTTAAAGAATGTTAGCACATTAAATATGGTTATTTTTTCAAACAATATTTTCAATAAACGTATAACAGTTCGAATAAAAAAAATTTCTCTTGGCCAACCACTTCAAAGGTGACCACTCAGTGACTAGTTACCAAGATAATTTAAATATTTGTACTTAAAACAATCATCGACCAAAAATAAATTTTATAAATATCCCCAAATATACACATGACACCTCATTAAAACCTTCTTATGCCAATGAGATAGAAAAGAGTATGTCAATTATTCAAAAGTTATAAAAAAATAACTCTCAAATATAGTTTCAAATGTTTTATATTCCAAATATGTTGAAGTAACCTGCCTTGTTCATCACGAAGACGATATATACCCGTCTTTATTTGTTCTACTACCACATAAGGACCTTCTCAATTCGGGGCTATCTTTCCAAGTCGTTTGTCCTTTGTATGAAGAAATAATTTCCTTAGAACTTTATCACATATCTTAAAATCCCTCAATTTCACCTCCGAATTATAGTAACTTCTCATTAACGTTTGATAATTAGTCGAATTTTAATATATTCTAATTATTTTCTCTTCGATCAAGTGTAAATATTTTTTCCCTTTTCATTTAGCTTTACATAATAATTAAGTACTCTATAATAAGGTAAAATAGATTATGTAGGGCTTACTACATCCATACCATATACCAATTCACAAGAAGTGTCATTAGTAGCCTCTCTAGGAGTCGTAAGATAAGCCCACAACACCTCTTGCAGATAGTTAGGTTATTTCCCTACAGCACATGTTAAATTTTTCTTCAAACCGTATAAAATAAACCTATTAATTACCTCCACTTGACCGTTTTCTTAGGGATGAAAAGGTGTATAAAAACGTTGCACAATATCCCTCAAAGCGCAAAAAGAAGACATTTCTCTGTTGTTAAATTGATAAGCATTATCTGTGGTAATTTTTCAAGGAACTCCAAAGAGAAAATAAATATTAATCACAATGAATTTATTAACATCCTTGGCCTTTGTACCAGATAATGGTTCAGCTTAAACCCACTTTAAATAGTAATCAACCGCCACAATAATCATTTGACGTCCTCTAAAGGCAATATGCAAATGCCCTACTAAGTCTATTCTTAATCTATCAATATGAATAGCTTCGGAAATAGAATAAGAGGTATTGATAGTTCATGAATAGAATTGGCAAAGTCTTGACAAGTATCACAACTACTAAAACTTTAGCATCATTAGTAATCGAATGCCAATAATAACATGCCAACAAAACCCTTCGTGTTAAAGACTCAAACCCACAGTGAGCGGAACCTTCACCATCATGCAACTCAGATAAAATCTTTTGAGATTCTTGTTTACCCAAACACCGTAATAATGGTTTACTTGAGATTTTGTTGTATAAGACTCCATCTAATATAATATAACCATGAGCCTTGTATCGTAACCTTTTAGCAAACTGTGTAACTTAAGGTAACATACCTCTTAGTAAAAAATTGAAGATGTTATACCTCCAATCATTTCGAAATATATATGGGGTAACAAATACTTCCTCAACATATTGACATTGTTCTAATCGTATAAATATTGGAGGAATTTCTTGTAATAATACCCATAGACATTCTTTCGTGTAAACACCTGTTACCAAAGAATCAACAGTTGTATTATCTCCTCGGATAATATGCTCAACAATCACGTTATGAAACAAAAGATTCAAGTTCCGAAGCTTGTGTATATATATATAATTAACTGATCTTTCTTTGCCTCAGATATGCATGTCATATCATTTGCCACTAGTTGTGAATCTGTCTCCAAACGAACTATTGTTGCTCTACAAATACTTGCAAGCCTTAAACCAGCTAACGCATCCTCGTATTCAGCCTCATTATTCAACACATGAAAACCAAATCGAATAGCTTGAAACATAACTTTACCCGTAGGAGAAATTAACTAAAACCATGCACTAGATCCCAATACACTAGAACCACCATCACTTCGAACCACCCACGTTGAAACTTCTGGAATTAATTTTTTACATGTCCCTTCATCTGATCGGCTTGAATGAAATTCGACCAAAAAGTCTCCTAAAGCTTGAGATTTGATCGTTGTTCGAGGTGCAAAATTGATATCAAAATCTCTCAATTCCACTGATGATACCAGAAATTTATGGTCGTTGCAACATATTTTTTAGTGGAAAAGAAGTTCGAACCTCAATGGTGTGAGCTTAAAAATAAGGGTGCATCTTTCTAGCAGCAACTACTAAAACCAAAGCTAATTTCTTGAGCCTCAAATATATTTACTCTGATGCCATCGTACTCTTGCTAATATAATAATATGGATTCAAAACTCCATTTTCCTCGCATATCAAAACAACGCTCACAACAAAATCAGACACTGATATATATAAATATAGTTGTTTTCCTATTCGAGGCTTAGACAAGATTTCAGGTGATAAAAATAGTTCCTTAATCTTTGATTTTTTTTCATAATCTAGTGTCCACATATACTCTTTGGGTGTTCTTACAACATAGAAAAAAAACACTTGTTAAAAAATCTTGAAATAAATTGATTAAGAGCAGCTAACCTTCCTATTATGATTTGCACTTCCTTTATAGTTCGAGGTGAATTCATCGATACTAGGGCCTTTAATTGTTTTTATAAGCTTCTATCCCTTTTTCACTGATGATATACCCTGCAAAATTTCATGATCGGACGCCAAAAGTACATGTTTCAGGATTTAACTTTAATTAAATAGCCCTTAAATTCTGAAAATTATTCAATAAGTCTTTTAAGTGTTCACCATAACGTTGGGATTTTAACAAGTATATCGTCAATGTATACATCTATATTCCTCCCAATCCGAGAAGCAAAATCTATATTCACCAACTTTTGATATGTCGCTCCCGCATTCTTCAACCCAAATGACATGACTCTATAACAATGTAGCCATCGATCAATGATGAATGTAGTACTTTCATGATATTTTGGATCCATTTAAATCTGGTTATAACATGCAAAGGCATCTATAAAAGAGAGAATTTTATTCCCTGAAGTAAAATCAACCAGTTAATCTATTTGAGGAACAAGAAACGGATACTTAGGGCATACACGATTTAAAGTTATGAAATCAACACACCTCCGCCGTTTTCCATTTTTCTTTTTAACCAATACTGGATTTGTAGTCCACAAAGGATATTGCATCTCTATAATATGTCCGACCCTAAATAGATGATCCACTTTAGCCACGATAGCCTATGACGTTTCTACAAGAAAAAACTAATCTCTTCCGAATAATAGGCTTGATCTTCAGATTTATAGCTAAGATGTGACATATTACTTCAGATGGAACTCATACTATATCATCTATTTTCCAAGCAAAAACATCCAAATTATCAAACAAAAATTATAACAATTGATAACGCAAAGTAGGTGACAACAATGTTTATATTCGTAGAGTCTTCTCATTAGAAAGAAGTATACTTTTTGATATTCTCACTCTCTGTTAAAGAACTTGAGGTCTCCATCGGATCATCTATTCCCTTTTCATCCAAAGTTAACCCCATTGGTTGCTGTTCAACCATCTGTTTCTCACAATTAGGACCTCGAGTTCGAGGAGTTGTTGCATAACATACTCTGACTACCTTTTAGTCACTTCAAACCACATCAACACGATCTCTAATGACATATTTCAAGCACTGATGAACAGTAGACACAAAACATACATTCTTGAAAGCCAAAATCTCCCAAAAATAGTATTATAACTGGTTGGGCATTCAACCACCATGAACAAGACTTGAACCTTCTTTTTAAAAATTACTAAAAATTCAAAATACTTACACAGGCTTTGAACTCGTCCCCGCTCTAATGGTTCATCCACAACTAGCAAAATTAACCAATTAGGATTTGTGTCCAAATATTCTAAGGTTCCATCAAAATCATCAGATTTAGAATCCAGAATCATCAATGCACTCTCTTGCTTCGAATTTGTATTAGAAATTTTCTGTGTTGACGTGATCAAATTTTTTGATCTACTGCTTTGCCCTTTTGACAAAAGCTGTAAATTTACCAATTTCTATTAAAGCTTGTATATCCAAATTTAAAGTTATACAATTTGCAGTGTCGTGTCCAATATCATTATGGTACTTGCAAAATCTATTGTTGCGCTGTCCCTTGGTTTGTTTACAGGAACCGACATTTTAAGGCTTACATGACCTTTAGACTTCTAAAAAATAACAACTACAATTTCTGTGAAGTCTGCATAATACTATGGTCTTATCCATTAATTTGGTCTTGGTCTATAATGTTGATTGTTTGTTGTTACTTAAGAAGAAATCCTTTATGTTCGAGGTGCTTGATCTTTGTTTGTCCTCAGATGATGAGGTGTTTGATAGCTTTGATAAGTAGTTCTTTGCCCCAAATTTTTATGTATAAAATCAGATCCACATCGAACTTTTGTGAACTCATCTACTTTAATATGATCTTTTTCTTGAACCATAAAGGCTTCAAAAGTCAATGTTCTTTATTTATGTCGTTTCATTTTCCAAATATCCTAGTGACAACCCTTGTCTAAAATAGGTCGTTGCAACCAACTCTTCACAATCATCAAAGATCGCTTTTGTTTATACAAAACGCCTAGTATAATCCTTCAATTTTTCATCTATAACTTGCTTACACTATATTATTGTATCACCATTATCACACATTTATTTGCTTTCCACGAACTACCGTCGGAAAGTTGTATAAAAGTCCCTAAAGATGGTATAGATCCTCTCAGAATTCTATTGTACCACTTCAATGCAATGCCCGTGAAGGTTCGAGAAAATACTTTGCACACTAGCCAGTCATCATCTTCAGAGTTCATCATATAGTTTTTGAATTGCTTAATGTGATCATCAAGGTTTTGCGTCCCATCAAACTTTTGGACCTTGGAGATATCAAATCTCTTCAGAAGAGAAATAAACCTAATCTCAACAGTTAAATGATAATTTCTCAAATATACTCTTTGAACATACTAGTCATCTCTTTTGGTTCCCATAACATCGTACAAATTCTGATATGCTACACATGTGTATTGGTTGGATGTATTTTCTTCATACCATATAGTATCCCTCATAAGACGAGGTTCACTGTCTCTATTTGATTTATACTCTTTGCGTGATTTTCGATGCCGAATTCTTTCTCCTTTCGAAGAACCTCGATACTTCTTCTGCTTAAACAATCCCTCATCAGATTCCGAGCTATCATATTCATTATCACTGGATGTGATGTATCTATGTTTATTCTTCTTTTCTATTCGTGAAGTATGGTGTTCTTTATCAGACTTAAAATGCGTTTTCTTTCGATAACTTCAAATTTGATGAGCTGTATACGACTGATCAAATTGGTTTTCCACTTCATATTGTTCTCCTCAACCTGTCGTACTTTGGACTTTAACCTACCTGACTGAATCTGCTATTCTTTTTTTAACACACTTATCATTCAAAAGAGGTATCTTGTCTAACAATTAATTCATCTGATTTTCAATATTAAAATGATCATATTGTGCCGGAATTTGGCTGTTTTTCATTTTAATTCTCTACGTAAATCAGATTTCAATGTTTCAATAGCTTTGCGAACTGTTGGATCAGTTTCATGCTCCAATTCCATCTTGATCAATAACGATGTCACTGATTAATAGTTCAACAATTTTCAATTTTTGATGTGTAATCAAGGTACTAATCGAAGATCTCCCATTGTGGTAGACAATTTTTTAAGTATGAATTATTTTTAGAGAGAAAAACAATGTAATGTAGAGTAAGATTTTAGAGAGAGAAAATAATTTAGAGTACTAATGTTTGACTTAGAAAAGAAACATCATCTATTCATCGCCTTCAGCCCTATTAATAGGCGCACAAGACTTTGATAAATGAATTAGTTATATAACAGGGAAATATTTTATTACAGTGCCTATAAGTAATTCAAATATCTTCTTATATCTTTACCATTTATCATAAATAATCTTGATATTATTACATTTAGTCCCTAATATTTCATATCTTTATCAATACGCATACTCTAAATAAAGACAATACTGCATAAATCACACTAAATGTTCCACAATGATTAACGAAATCACACAAACATACATACATTATACAATACGTCGCATACACACTTGTGATAAACAAATACTTAAGTCGTATGCGTTATTGCGCTGAAACTACACCAAATCGCATCTTACATGCGATAATCCTAACTTTAATCGCATGCTGGGTGCGACGATGCTATGGTTCATCGCGCTTGTCGTACGATTTTACGTGTTACAACTACGAAAGTTTAAAAATTACATCTATTGCAGTGACTTCCTCTTCATTTATAAAATCTTCCAACGAACACCCTAATCATTCATTTTTTTTTTGGGAGCAATTAAGTTAGATAGTTTGTTAGTTTACGTTAGACCTTATTAAATGCTAAATGTTTGTTTGCAGCATGAAGAAAGAAAGATGGTAGAATGAGAAACTATATCAATCTCTCGGAATAGTTTTGGTTAGTGGAGGAGGATAAACCTATATTTGAGTTCATAATCAAATCTCGGATACTATGGTTTCGGGCTAATTTATATTTGACAGGCCCAGTTGGTATTCGTTCCATTTAGACCGGTTGGCGCCAAGCACCAGCACAAGAAAAGAAAGAAAAGCTCTCCCGAGTCTTATCCATCTTCTTCTTCCTTCCGTTATCCAAAACTTTCACTCTTGATGAAAATGAAGCATCAGTCGCACTTTGTCACAGATTCCTTCACTGTAACCTCTCCAGTTCCACGATTGAAACCTAGAAACGCGCTATACACCAGATATAAGCTTCTCGATCAATCGTTACGCTTCCTTCGGTTCTCTCCTTTAGGATACCCCCGAAATTGCAAATTTAAGGTGAACTTTGCTCATATATGGCTGTTCCTTTAGTTTTATCTCCCATTTCGATTTCTCACTTCTTATTTATATAATTTCGGGGTTTGTTTGTTAAGGTTGTCAATGGTGTGAAATTTGACGGTCCAGTAGTCGATATGGATGAACTGGAGGAGATTGACGATGACGATTTGGTGGTTGAGACGTCTATTATTCGGCGTCTGCCTCCAGCATTGACACTTGAGCATGGGCTCGAGAGTATCAGGGAAGCTGTCGAGGAGTTGAAGTTGAATCCTCCTGTAAGCGGTGTTATGAGATTTCAGGTACAGCTAGTTATACTCTTTAGTTTCTACCTTTCTTTTCAGGGTCCAGATGAAGTTAGATCATCCAATATATGTTAGTTGCAACGCTCATTGATAAAGTTAGAAACTAGAAACAACCACTATTCAGATGAAATAGTCTCATCTTGCATAATTACCAGGCAAACGGAGTAATCATGTATAGCGATCAACTTGTAGTGTGTACAATTGACAGACTAGGGTGTGAGAATGAAGAGGGGATTTTATATTATGAGGATAAGAGTATGTTGAAAAGCAGTTGTATTTTGTATATTAAACATACGAAATCTGAACTACAAGATGGTGATTATACTTTTAGGTTGCTGTGCCTCCAAGTGCAAAGGCTTTCGATTGGTTTTGTTCTCAACCTCACTCATCTGAAGTGTTTCCTTTATTTTTCCTTTCCAAAGAATCGGACACTAGTATGTCAGACGGGACACGTGGAGTTTTCGGAATCGGAGCTGCAATTTCCTTTGCACATTCAAGTGACTCCAAAAAATTGAGTACAATGAGAAGGTTAGTTTCACGTTTTCTCTTTAAAGGTCTTATTGTACTCTTAAACTAATTTCAAGTTTCTGGAAGTCAATAATTGTTTCAGTTGGATGTCTTCCCATTAATTCTATATTCGCTCGTAAATTTATTATCTAAATTATGTTATGGCCTTTCAAGGATAAAAAAATTCATTAATTCGAATCGCGTGATACATGATGCAAGTTGCATTTTTAGCAAAGTGCATAAGTTAGATAAAGCATGAAGGGCTTTCTTTGCTAAAAAAGCAGGTGTGAGGGAGGGCCAATAAAACAGTTGAACAGAGTGGCAGTAATGAACCTGAGAACCGAAGGCATCGTGTTTAGACTGTCATTATGATGGTCCAATTTCAACCATCGTATTAATAAATTATTTCATGTACACTTTAAACTTGTACTGGTCCATGCATTACTATAATTTTGTTGTTTTTAAAATTCTGTAAAAAGTTCTATGGTTAGCAATCTGGATGTTGCAGCCATAAAGGATATTTAATGGACAACTTCCAGAACATTATTTGGTTAAAAGTGAAATCACACTTCTTCTTTATATGCACTTGGCTCTTCTCTAATAGATGAAAGATTCTATGATTTTTATACATATGATCTTACATTATTTAATTAAACTTTGTTAGATATGGTGTTTGGTTTTGAATATCTATAGAGAGAGAACTTCGTGCAAGTACTTATTATTTATATGCTCATTTTCCCCTTCACTGTAATAGTATAATGAACAGAGTCAAGAGTTTAATGTTTACTACGAGATAGTATTTCACTTCATATGAATAACTTAGAGAATGTCTATCAAGTTTATCTGCAGATATCTCTCAAATGATTCAGTCCTTATAACAAGTTACGGTTTTATGGACATTGATTTCGACACAGAGACATCTATTATGAAGCGCGAGGCCGGTTCTTTTTACTTCATCATTCCTCAGGTAAAATCGTTTTCTTTTGATAATTTTTTATGCATCTTTCAAATATAATTTTATTTTGTTAAACTTTATTGTATTTGCTGAGTAAGAAAGAAGTTCAAAATAAGGGGAGACGGTAAGGGTATCTAGCCTAAAGATTAGAATGATAGAGCCACGAGCACCCCAAGGGTGTAACTTCAGCCTTCTTGTTCCAAGTAAGATAAAAGGGACAAGAGGCTCACTAATACGATTTTCTGTCTGTTATGACAGATTGAGTTAGATGAGCATAATGATGTCTCCATTTTAGCTGCAACACTGGCATGGAATGACTCTACCCGGAACTCATTTGAGCAAGCCATTTGTTCCTTCGATTTATCCTTTTATCAGGTTAGTCGAATTTTAATGGTTTTGGATGCGCTTCTGTCTTTTGCATGTTAAGAAATGCGTCTTTGCGTGCATCTTTGAGAAGCCTTGTATTTGTTTCTCTCCCCGCATGTGCATCATATTTGTTTCTGCAGGATACTCAGTTTGTTCAAATGTAGCGTGGGATACTAGCTTCTATGTTAGTTGATATTAAAACGGTTTCTTGTTTCAGAGAGCTGGTTCCAGGGTGCAATTAGGAATCTAGTGTTGAATGCCTTTTTTTTCAGTTCCTCAATCCTCACTTTTCTAGTAATTTTCTTCTATTGTTATTTTCAATATTAACCAATTTATTTTTAGGCCAGTAGTCACTTTTACTGCACTAGACAGAGCGGATATCCCAAGTCAATTAGAGCTCTCAAGAATCTTAATGCGACAGAGGCTCGAAATGCTAAAATGGTATTAATATTTAAGCCTTAGTTTTCTTGTTTTTATCATATTAGTGAACAGCTGGGAGAAGTAGTTCGCCTTCACGATTGGTGGAATTATTGACATGGTGTCCTTCAAATACTTATCAACATCCTGGACTTAAGAGTAAATTTGAGTATGTGTTTGGTTATATCTACTTTTATTACTAATTATTGTCAATTTGTAGGTTCACATGAATGCTCTCTCATTTTCCGCTAGAAATGTTGTGGGTGACCCCAAGGAACTGGTATCCCCTTTCCCCTGGTAATTTTTCATCCTAAATATATCGAGAATGTGGATATATCTTTGCTAGCTCACAAAAACTGTGCTTGCATGAGATATACACTATTTTTTGCAGGAAGGGTCATCTGACTTGTTACTCATGGTTTTTTGCAGAGAGCGGTTTTGAGTCGGTTTTATTTCAGGTTCTCACCAGGCTTTGCTATTACCAATAACATGGTAAGATATGGATTTGTTAATCTATGAGCATTTTGGTGGTTGTAATGATAATTCATAAGTAGTAACAATTGTAGACCCTTTTGAAATAACTGAGGCAACAGTCTTGGATGGTAGAGATATTCAAAGTTTCTATGTTTTGACTATCAGTTGGATCATTCCAGTGAAAACAGCTACTCTGTACGAGACCAATCGAACATCAATGCTGTTTGGTCATCACTCATAATTGAAGAATGTACTCGTCTTGGTTTAACGGTAAGATCAAATTGGCACCCTTTCTGTTTCTCTCTGTTTTTTTTGCTAAATCTGATTAATCCTCTATTTCAGTATTTTTGTATAGCTCCAGGATCTAGATCATCCCCTCTTGCTGTTGCTGCAGCAATGCATCCGCTAACTACATGTATTCCATGCTTTGATGAGCGTTCACTTGCCTTTCATGCTGTGGGATATGCTAGAGGATCTCTCAAGCCAGCAGTAATCGTGACAACTTCAGGGACTGCAGTTTCAAATCTTCTTCCTGCTGTAAGTATCAATGACACTGTCTTTTATCTACTGGCTCTGAGTAGAGATACTCTGGATGTGTTTTGTTTATTCTTATCTTACCACTTGATATCTACTATTCTTAAAATGTTTTGTTTCCATCCTAGATCGTGAAGTCATTTTGTCTAGTGTAGAGAAAAATCTATGTTTTTTCCCCAATGAATAATGATTTGGGTCATTGGTTATATACAGGTTGTGGAGGCCAGTCAGGATTTTGTACCACTTTTACTACTCACGGCAGATCGTCCTCCTGAACTTCAAGACGCTGGAGCAAATCAAGCTATAAATCAGGTGTGATGTGAATATTAAGTATTAGGCAGAAACACGTTTCACGATTGAATGTATTCATATATATGTTTCTTCAAAACAACCATCTGTTATGGGCTCACGTACAATTTGTGGGATCTTTACTAGGTAAACCACTTTGGCTCTTTTGTAAGGTTCTTCTTCAGTCTTCCAGCTCCAACTGATCTGATTCCTGTGCGGATGGTGCTTACTACGATTGACTCTGCTGTACATTGGGCCACTGCTTCCCCTTATGGGCCCGTTCACATTAATTGTCCTTTTAGGGAACCCTTAGACTGTAGTCCAATTAGCTGGATGTCGAGCTGCTTAAATGGATTGGACATTTGGATATCTAGTTTTGAACCATTCACCAAATATGTTCAAGTACAAAGCTCTTTGGCACTGAAGAATGATCATCTTGGACATATTAATGAGGTTTTGGATCTAATTAAAAATGCAACTAGGGGCATTTTATTAGTTGGTGCAATCCAAGCGGAGGATGATATATGGGCAGTTTTTCTGTTGGCTAAACAGCTTTTGTGGCCGGTTGTCGTGGACATCTTATCTGGTCTACGGTTGAGAAAGCTCTTTTCTTCATGTCCCGAGGTTAAGGATAGTATATTGTTTTTGGATCACCTTGATCATGCTCTGCTTTCAGATTCTGTCAGGAATTGGATACATTTTGATGTCGTTGTCCAGGTAACTTTCTAGCCTTGAGTGTCTATAGCTTGTTATTGAATACAATGATCTGAATCTTTTCACACCTTGTTGATATGATAAATCCCGCTAGACAGTGACTTAGACACTCAAGAAATGTTTATTGCCTCTAAGATATAGAGTCAGTAAAGTTGTTGTATGAAAGTTTTTAGGATGATTACGTGGGAATAAACTGCAAAACTGACCAGCAACTTGATCTATTTGGGTGAGAAACATTGTAGTTTGGCTTACATTTCTCATCCTTGATATAAACCCATAAATGGTACTACAGAGATCATAGGTGAATATCATACTTATGTTTACGAACTAAATTTGTGAAGTATATAGGACTTAATTGTGTCTACCACATTATGTACTTTTCCTTGCTTATGTATTGATTTGTTGTTATATGACATACTTGTATTTTTTATTGATAGTATCATGAATTTACAACAGATTGGGAGCCGGATTACTAGCAAGCGAATTTGTCAGATGCTGGAGAAACATGTTCCAGTCTCATATATTTTGGTGGATAGTCATCCATTTCGTCATGATCCTTCGCATCTTGTAACACACAGGATCCAAAGCTCTATTGTTCAGTTTGCTCATTGTATACTTAAAGCTCGATTTTCACCGAGGAGAAGCGAGTGGCAATATCATCTACAGACACTGGATTCTGCGGTAATCTGAGTTTATCTTGTTCCCCTGTATGGTTGACACAAAATTGATTATGTAAACTGTAACCTAATACGTTTCTTGCATCCCACCCCCTAAAAAATGTAGTTTCTTGTCAATAGGCAATAGCCATAGTCATATACACATATAACAATTATATATTCAAGTCATTCAGTTAGGAAATTCTACGGAATGCAGTTGGTCCCTTCTTGTGAAATTGATGTGGTAAGGCAAGTGCGGTACAGTAAATGATTGGTTACCAATTGCTTCAGGAACAAGCTAATTTAGATGCATGTCTTAAATAATTATTGACTTGATCACAGCGTCACCTATTCAATATGATGGTTGCTTTTCCAAGCAAGATCTGTACTAGAAAAGTGGGTAAAGACAGTTTACAGTTTACTTTCAGTTGAGTTGTTGATTTACTTGTTGATTGTGAGCTTTTTTAGTCACGTGTAATTTCTGCAGTTGTAAAAGCCGTAACTTGTCATACCTTGTACAAATTCTTTTAGCCATAAATCTAATTAGTGTTCTCAGTGAACCATACTATTTTGAAATAGATGATTTGGTTCCTTTAGTTGAAGAAGGCTTTCCAGAATTTTTCTTAGTTAAAAACTGTATTAGTCAGCAATATTTATGTGGTCAATAGATTCCTTGAGAGAAGGATTAAAATGGCTTCAATGTTGAATGATTGACGGTGCTGTTTACTGGTCATCTCTAATTTGTCATTCGTAATCTAATTTGAATCTTTTTCCCTGTCTGGGCTCATTTGTATTTTTCATTGCCTTATCTTGTAGATTGCACAAGAAATATCGTTTAGAGTTTGGGCAGAATGCTCGTTGACCGAACCTTACGTAGCAAATGTAATCTCAGAGGCACTTTCTTCTGAATCTGCACTTTTTGTTGGCAACAGCATGGCAATCCGGGATGCAGACATGTATGGACGTAGTTCAAGGAACTACACTCATAATATTGCTGAGAGGGTATTGAGCTCAGAACTACCGTGTCACTGGATTCAAGTTGCTGGAAACAGGGGCGCTAGTGGCATTGATGGCTTGCTTAGCACATCTCTTGGATTTGCTGCTGGATGCAAAAAACGTGTTAGTATATATGGTTTGTTAAATTTCTAGAGTTGCTGTTTTAGTCTTGGTAATTTTCGCGAGTGAGATTATTTAAATGGTTAAAACATGTTTGCGCTCTTATTACCATTTTCATTCTACAATATCTACCAGTTTCTTTTGTCAGTCAAATTGTTTTTCATTTTTGTGCATAAATTCTATGATCTTTTTGTAACCTGGTGAGATGGAGAATCGGATTTACTTAAAAAACTACCTTCAACCTAGGCCTGCAGCCACTAACTATTCCATAACTTCGAAACTCCATGTATACTAAGTAAAACTTTATAGAAAGAGTGAAGTAACTATGTTTTTATATTGTCTCACATTAATGCAGGTCAAAGATCTTTAACCTTTTCTTCTTCTTATATACCTTATACTATTATATTCCCACTGAACTAAGCCTAGTTATCTCATAGGTTTTGTACTTTTCGGCTAAAGCGGTGCTAACAAAGTTCTTGCATCTTTTCCGTTGACCAAAAAAAGGAGCTGTAATATTGACTACTAACTATGAATTTCTGCATTCCCTCTGTTATAACTACTTGTCCTATTTAATACTTGGGATGGTACTAATTCAGTGAGATGAATTTTGTTAATATTTTCAAATATGGTAGGTACTCTGCGTGATTGGAGATATGTCTTTCCTTCATGATACAAATGGCCTAAGCCTTCTAAATCACAGGTGATTGATTATCTTCTTCCTTTTCAAGATTTTGATATTATGTTTCAAAGGTTTTAAGAATAAGAGCAAATAATTCCATGCTTCATTGCATGAGCTTTATTTTGTTACATCTTGAAGAATCTTTCTGTCACGCTATATGTAACTGTCTTGTTCGTTACTCTAAACTATTTAGTGGACTCTATCTTTATTGAAGGGTATCGAGGAAATCAGTGACTATACTCGTGATAAATAATCATGGGGGTGCGATCTTCAGTCTTCTTCCCATTGCAGGCAGAGCAGAAGCAAGTGTGCTGGATAAGTTCTTTTATACGTCCCATAACATCTCAATTGAGAAGCTGTGTGTCGCACATGGGTAAGTTTATTGAACTACATTCGATCATGGTGCTTCTATCTACAGCAATATGTTGGATATCCACAAGATCATTATTTGGTATCAATGTAATCATAGTTGCTGAACAAGCTTATATATATGATTGTGTATAAATTCTATGCTTTGACTACAGTTAATCCTGAATTTACATAGAACACTTAGTTTTGCACATTAAATCCTTAATTTCCTTCTATAAATTCTGGAAATTTAGATCCTTCTTTGACGTGTAATGGAATCCATTTGACCATTATTTGTGCTTACGAAGTAATGGGCCCTGGCTGAATCTAGAATATTAGACTCTCTTATACATCTAAGACTTAGCAGTATTTTATAGTTAGATTGATAGATGGATCGGAAATCCATTTAGATATATTTGTCAATATTTTTGTATAGCAAATTAGCTAGAGAGATCTACCATCAATTTGGTAAAACTATTAACATTTAAGCTTTTGAATTATTTTATGTAGGCTACCTCTGAAAATTTATAAATGTGCAGCGTGAAGCATCTACAAGTGAAGACTAAGATGGAGCTTCAAGATGCTTTATTTGCATCTTCACATGAAGACATGGATAGCGTGGTAGAAGTTGACAGCAGTATAAATCTAAATGCCACCTTCCACAGGTCTTTAGTATCCATCTTTTTGTTTGTTAGAGCTTAAAGTTTACTTGTTCACTCTGCTGACATCACAAGGCATTTATCCAGTACATTGAGAAAATTTGCATGCCAAGCAGCGGATCATGCTTTCACAATCCTTTCAAGGCTTTCTGTCACAAATTCTACTTCAAGCAGGTTTGGTATGTGCCAAATTTGTGAGCTAAAGTATTCGCTATATAGGTAAGACTTTTCTAATGAAATAAATTGCTTTAGTTTTATATCTTATTAAATTCGGGCTTGTTTTATACATCTTAAGGTTTTGTTACAACAGAATTCAACTTTGCGATCTACCTACTTCTAGACGCGTTGATAATGCCAGCTCGAACTTCTATAGGGATGGGTTCATTTTATCCTTGACTCTGGAAGATGGAAATGTTGGCCACGGGGAGGTTGGAGTTTGTTTCTTGCCAATTTTTTAGTATATTAATATAACCCTTGTTTATTAATCGCAATCCCTCATTCATATTGCATATTTTTGTGTTCTTTTCATGTCCTTAAAATTATTGTGTTCTCTTCCGTTTATGCTGTTGAATAGGTCGCACCTCTGGAATTCCTTGAAGAGAGCCTGGTGGATGTAGAAGAGCAGCTTCGTTTCCTCGTTCATGTGCTGAAAGGAGCTAATATCAGTCACATGCTTCCACTACTGAAGGGCTCATTCTCTTCTTGGATATGCAATGACTTGGGGATCCCTGTAAGTCTTTAAATCCTAATTGTGTTAAATGGTATTCTAAGGCTTAATAAGCAATGTCACTATGAAAATTGGAAAAAAGAAGAGAAGAGTTATCATTAAGAAATAAATTATAAGTCCTTGCCTTGCCTTGCCACATTTTTTCCATAAATATTTGACTGTGAAATGTTTTCATTGTTATACAGGCATCATCAATCTTTCCAAGTGTCAGATGTGGTTTGGAAATGGCTGTTCTCAGTGCAATGGCAGCTAGACTAGGTTCTAGCTTCTTCAATATACTCCATCTGCAGACAGAAAAGAAAGAACTCTTGGGAGTATCTCCGAGCATTCGTATATGTGCTCTTCTTGATTCTAAAGGCACTCCTGCAGAGGTAGCTCATATTGCTATGAGACTAGTTAAAGAAGGATTCTGTGCAATAAAGCTAAAGGTTAGCCAATATAACTCTCATCTGCTTATGTAGAATACAGTCTCTATTATCTATATTTTTCTTTGGGTATTGTATGATCAGCTTATTTCTGTAACAACAGGTTGCTCGTCAGGCAGATCCAGCTCAAGATGCTGCAGTTGTACTAGAAGTGAGGAGAAAGCTTGGACCCCATATTGAACTCCGTGTGGATGCCAATCGTAACTGGGACTATGAAAAAGCTATTCAGTTCAGCTCCTTGGTGAAAAGTTGTAATCTGCAATATATTGAGGTACACTGCAATATAAGCTGATGATACAGTTGATCATTCTCTAAAATTTCAGAAATTGTTCTGTGCAAGTTCTTATGCTTTTGGTGGTTCAATTTACTTTGATACATGTCTTCATTGAGTTGATAAGATTAAATTTAAAATAAGCAATCTACCTGGCTAGATAATCTACTTTGTGTATTTGTTAAATTTTAGTTGATTTTTTCATACATAAGTGAGTAACTTGTTATACACATCTCTGTTTTTCAGGAGCCAGTGAAGTTCGAAGATGATATATTGAAGTACTGTGAAGAAAGTGGCTTGCATGTGGCTCTAGATGAAACTATTGATGGTTTTCATGAAAACAACCTTAATATGCTAGAGAAGTATGCTCATAGGGGAATAGTTGCTGTCGTAAGTGTCTATTTTGTACATTGTGGCTTACCTGTGTCAGTTGACGAAATTATTAATTATACTCAAGTCTTTTAATTCCCAGTGATTTTTGCTAGCTTCAACAAGCATTAGTGGTGATATTTTGGCTGTTCAATGCGTATGCTTTTGCTTGTTTCATCATAATCATTATCAGGATTCCTCCCCCGAATTTAAAGAGATAAAAACATGCTTTCAGGTCATTAAACCAAGTGTTGTTGGTGGATTTGAAAAGGCAGCAATAGTTGCACAGTGGGCACAACAGAATGGAAAGATGGCTGTTGTTAGTGCTGCATTTGAAAGTGGCCTAGGTTTGTCGGCATATGTTTTGTTTGCTTCTTATTTGGAGTTGCAGAATGCCGATATATCCCGCAAAATGAACCGTGATTTGCCCCCACCTGTTGCCCATGGTCTTGGAACATATCGATGGCTTAAAGATGATGTCTTAAGCAGTACTCTTGGAATTCAGTGTAATCCATTAACTGGCTTTATCGAAGCGTCTGTGGCTAATGCTACACAATGCCTGCATAAATTTCAAATGAACCAAGACGTTATACGTAGGACTTCAACTGAGGAGCAGGTCCTGAATTATATTCTTGGTGTGGATACATATGAATTCTCATGTTTATTCAAATTGCATGAAGCTGGACAAGGAAGTGATGTAAGTATAGGAGTTCGCAGTGATGTATCGTATGACGTGCTATTCTGCTCATTTTTGTACGATTTTTCATGTGTTTGCTTGTTTATATCTACCGCCAGTTTCCATGTCCATCATACTTTATAAATATTTCAGGAGAATGTAGTTATATTTCTACACGGTTTTCTTGGAACGGGGGAAGACTGGATTCCTCTCATGAAGGGAATCTCAGGATCAGCTAAATGTATTTCAGTTGACCTTCCTGGCCATGGGGGATCATTGATACAAAATCATACTTCAGGGGAACTGACTTTGTCCGTTGAGATAATTGCATCCACAATATACAAGTTGGCGCAACAGATTACTCCTGCAAAAGTGACCCTTGTTGGGTATTCAATGGGAGCAAGGATTGCACTATACATGGCCCAGAGATTTCCTGACAAAGTAGGTTTTCAATGTTTGATGATTATCTCAGTGTCCTTTTAGTCAATGTTAACAACATTAATAAGTTAATTATTCAGATAAAAGGAGCTGTTATGGTCTCTGGAAGTCCTGGGCTTAAGGACCCAGTCGCTAGAAAGTTTCGAAGAGCAAAAGACGACTCGAAAGCACGTTTGCTGCTTGCTCATGGTTTACCTCTCTTTATTGACAACTGGTACTCCGGAGATCTGTGGTTAAGGTGATTTCTCGTCGCTGCCTTCTTTTTAATTTTCTTGTAAGGCTGTGTGTGGATATAGGAATGCTATTGAGTTTGGGGAAATATATTAGCACGGAATGTCAAGCACATAGTTTTAAAAGGCGACGCCGCGACCCCGCCGCAGCCTGAGGCGCTGAAATAGGAGGCTGCGACGCCTCATGTCAAGGCGAGGCCCCCTGATAGATAAGGCGCTCGCCGCGGCGGCGCCTCAGCACTGTGGCGAGGCGCCATAAGGCCCTTTTAAGGCAGCGCCTAATCGATTAGACTCAAACAAGATAACAAATTCCTCAAATACCTTCCTCTTTTGAAAATATTTTAAAAGCATGTAACTCATCTTTTCAACTCCCTAGTTTTTTTATTATAAACTTAAATTTAAAAAATAATGACTGCCAAACCATTTCCTATTATTATTTAAACTTTTCAAAATTATAAGAGTTGAATCTCTAATATTTTTAAATAGAGCAAGTCCCAAAAGTAAAATACAATTCATCAAGTGTCACACCATATTTTATTAACCTTAAATTTGAATTCTTGAATTTTATCTTACCTACTAATAAATTTTCAAAAAACTAACCGTAACTATTGAGTGCATGTAATTATATTTTCAAATTTCTTTTTGTTATTTTTACATACTTACCAAATATATTATTACCTCTATCTTCACTTGCCTATAATCTTATCTTAACTAGTCTATACCTTTATATACTCAAAAATTTATACATAAGTATTATTTTTCATCAACGGAAAAGCAAGCGCCGCAACCCTCGCCGCGGCGCCGCGATACTCAGACCACTTATCGCCACAAGGCGCCACACGCCATTAAAAACTATGGTCAAGCAACACACAGACTCTAAAAAGTAAAGAAATTCAATAACTATTTGTTCGGGTTTTCAGAAATTTTGCTCCCCAAATATCAAAATCAGAAAGTTATTTTAAGCGGTCCCCGGGACTTAGTGATGTTACATTTGATATCAGGGGATTAATTTGTTTTGAAGGATAAGGATGTGTCCCACATTTTTGGTATCCAAATGCTTCTAGATTAGTACGGACCAATAGTATTTTACATTTTATTTAGTCAAATTATTATATGGTTGTTTGGATTGATTTGGATTTAATTTTGAGAGACAGTATTTATCTGTTTTTCAAGCCACAAGGTGAGTTTAAGTCTAACGTTTACTTTTCATTCACTTTTTTCCCTACAACAAAATACAAATTAATATTTTATTATATTTCATTTTTAAATTATTGAATAGTATAGTACTTGAGGAATGTTAGATTTCTGAATATTCAAAGTATTGTCTTATTGCTTACCTACACTGGACAGCTTGAAGATGCATCCTCATTTTAATCGAATTGTTACCAGTCGGCTGCATCATGGCGATTTGGAAGGTCTTGCAAAAATTCTATCTGGTCTAAGTGTTGGAAGACAACCGTAAGTTCATATTCACGGAAACTCCAATTTTTCTTTAGTAGAATTAGTTTACAAGAATGAAGTCTTAAATATAGTTCTGCAGTCCCGATGATTAGATCCGTGAAAAATATCCATCTAATATTGATGGTTGTCCTGAAAAATATGCATCTAATATTGATGGTTAGCATAATAGAAATTATTGAGGGATTGGCTGGTGCTATTAGATTTTTTATCTATAACAAATAACAATGACTGGACCAATAATAAAAATGGTGTAAATTTTGAACAGGTCATTATGGGAGGAGCTACAGCACTGCAAGCCTAATATCTTACTTATCGTTGGAGACAGAGACGATAAGTTCAAGCAAATTGCACGTCAAATGTGTGACGAAGTTAATACCAGTAAATGCGAGATGGTTCAAATTCCAGGCTGCGGACATGCTGTTCATCTCGAAAACCCGTTGTCCGTTTTGCGTGCAGTTAGTGTATTTTTGAAGAGAGGATGAAGTAGCAATAGGATTTATCATCCATATTTTTATTTTATATTTTATTTTTTTATTCCAACTTTTATATTTCCTATCGTTTGCCCATTTCTCTTACTATGCAGTATCATCAAAACATTGATCTAAATTGATACACTTATTATTATTTGGTTTTTGGTCTGTTAGATTACCGTTTTTCTTCTTTCAATCCTGCTTTATCTGTCCAGAGCCCTTATAAATATTTATCTTTCAAGATATATTTTTTACTTGGTTGGACTTGATTTGTATCACCAACAATCTGTTCGAAAGCTGGGTTGGTGTAAAATAGGATGACTCTTGAATTTGATTTCCAACGGGAAATAGGCTATGGTTGAATTGGGGTTCAAATTTTGTTAACCATTTTCAAATTCTAGAGAATTTTTTTTAATAAATAGTCAAAGACAGTTTTGTTTTTTTACCAAGAATCTTTAATTTTGTCTTGTAGTGTATTGTGAGTATAGTTAACCAAATATAGAAGAACACAAAATTACTCTTCCCAACAACCCTCTTGTACTCAACACTTAACCAAAAATTTAAAAATTAAAAAACTCCAAAGAATTCAGAAACTCATAAAAATTCAAAAACTTCAAAATCACTAAGAAAGTCCATAAACTCTCAAACCTCAACAAATCAACATATTTTTTTGAAAAATAATCAAATCATTGAAGAATGGATTTAGTACGTGAGAAAGTAGGTGAGGAGCATGGAACTGCAAATATGGTAGTTGTTCTAACCAATCTTTCGAAAAAAGTTTCCATTTTTGTAGATGTTAAATATTTAGAAAGTTGGACCCGAACTACCTGCCGGTGGAAGCCCCATCAACCGGCTGGGTTGAAGAACATTCATAGTTGGTGATGAAGGTTCCCCGCCGGGGGTGGTCATGCCCAACCGACGGTGTCATCGACTTCCACCCGCCGGTTCAAGTATAAGTCCACCCGCCGGTTCTAGTATAAGTCACCGGCGGGGGTGACTCATTCCCTTCATGTACACATGGGGAAGATAAGCCCACAACACCTCTTGCAGATAGTTAGGTTATTTCCCTACAGCACATGTTAAATTTTTCTTCAAACCGTATAAAATAAACCTATTAATTACCTCCACTTGACCGTTTTCTTAGGGATGAAAAGGTGTATAAAAACGTTGCACAATATCCCTCAAAGCGCAAAAAGAAGACATTTCTCTGTTGTTAAATTGATAAGCATTATCTGTGGTAATTTTTCAAGGAACTCCAAAGAGAAAATAAATATTAATCACAATGAATTTATTAACATCCTTGGCCTTTGTACCAGATAATGGTTCAGCTTAAACCCACTTTAAATAGTAATCAACCGCCACAATAATCATTTGACGTCCTCTAAAGGCAATATGCAAATGCCCTACTAAGTCTATTCTTAATCTATCAATATGAATAGCTTCGGAAATAGAATAAGAGGTATTGATAGTTCATGAATAGAATTGGCAAAGTCTTGACAAGTATCACAACTACTAAAACTTTAGCATCATTAGTAATCGAATGCCAATAATAACATGCCAACAAAACCCTTCGTGTTAAAGACTCAAACCCACAGTGAGCGGAACCTTCACCATCATGCAACTCAGATAAAATCTTTTGAGATTCTTGTTTACCCAAACACCGTAATAATGGTTTACTTGAGATTTTGTTGTATAAGACTCCATCTAATATAATATAACCATGAGCCTTGTATCGTAACCTTTTAGCAAACTGTGTAACTTAAGGTAACATACCTCTTAGTAAAAAATTGAAGATGTTATACCTCCAATCATTTCGAAATATATATGGGGTAACAAATACTTCCTCAACATATTGACATTGTTCTAATCGTATAAATATTGGAGGAATTTCTTGTAATAATACCCATAGACATTCTTTCGTGTAAACACCTGTTACCAAAGAATCAACAGTTGTATTATCTCCTCGGATAATATGCTCAACAATCACGTTATGAAACAAAAGATTCAAGTTCCGAAGCTTGTGTATATATATATAATTAACTGATCTTTCTTTGCCTCAGATATGCATGTCATATCATTTGCCACTAGTTGTGAATCTGTCTCCAAACGAACTATTGTTGCTCTACAAATACTTGCAAGCCTTAAACCAGCTAACGCATCCTCGTATTCAGCCTCATTATTCAACACATGAAAACCAAATCGAATAGCTTGAAACATAACTTTACCCGTAGGAGAAATTAACTAAAACCATGCACTAGATCCCAATACACTAGAACCACCATCACTTCGAACCACCCACGTTGAAACTTCTGGAATTAATTTTTTACATGTCCCTTCATCTGATCGGCTTGAATGAAATTCGACCAAAAAGTCTCCTAAAGCTTGAGATTTGATCGTTGTTCGAGGTGCAAAATTGATATCAAAATCTCTCAATTCCACTGATGATACCAGAAATTTATGGTCGTTGCAACATATTTTTTAGTGGAAAAGAAGTTCGAACCTCAATGGTGTGAGCTTAAAAATAAGGGTGCATCTTTCTAGCAGCAACTACTAAAACCAAAGCTAATTTCTTGAGCCTCAAATATATTTACTCTGATGCCATCGTACTCTTGCTAATATAATAATATGGATTCAAAACTCCATTTTCCTCGCATATCAAAACAACGCTCACAACAAAATCAGACACTGATATATATAAATATAGTTGTTTTCCTATTCGAGGCTTAGACAAGATTTCAGGTGATAAAAATAGTTCCTTAATCTTTGATTTTTTTTCATAATCTAGTGTCCACATATACTCTTTGGGTGTTCTTACAACATAGAAAAAAAACACTTGTTAAAAAATCTTGAAATAAATTGATTAAGAGCAGCTAACCTTCCTATTATGATTTGCACTTCCTTTATAGTTCGAGGTGAATTCATCGATACTAGGGCCTTTAATTGTTTTTATAAGCTTCTATCCCTTTTTCACTGATGATATACCCTGCAAAATTTCATGATCGGACGCCAAAAGTACATGTTTCAGGATTTAACTTTAATTAAATAGCCCTTAAATTCTGAAAATTATTCAATAAGTCTTTTAAGTGTTCACCATAACGTTGGGATTTTAACAAGTATATCGTCAATGTATACATCTATATTCCTCCCAATCCGAGAAGCAAAATCTATATTCACCAACTTTTGATATGTCGCTCCCGCATTCTTCAACCCAAATGACATGACTCTATAACAATGTAGCCATCGATCAATGATGAATGTAGTACTTTCATGATATTTTGGATCCATTTAAATCTGGTTATAACATGCAAAGGCATCTATAAAAGAGAGAATTTTATTCCCTGAAGTAAAATCAACCAGTTAATCTATTTGAGGAACAAGAAACGGATACTTAGGGCATACACGATTTAAAGTTATGAAATCAACACACCTCCGCCGTTTTCCATTTTTCTTTTTAACCAATACTGGATTTGTAGTCCACAAAGGATATTGCATCTCTATAATATGTCCGACCCTAAATAGATGATCCACTTTAGCCACGATAGCCTATGACGTTTCTACAAGAAAAAACTAATCTCTTCCGAATAATAGGCTTGATCTTCAGATTTATAGCTAAGATGTGACATATTACTTCAGATGGAACTCATACTATATCATCTATTTTCCAAGCAAAAACATCCAAATTATCAAACAAAAATTATAACAATTGATAACGCAAAGTAGGTGACAACAATGTTTATATTCGTAGAGTCTTCTCATTAGAAAGAAGTATACTTTTTGATATTCTCACTCTCTGTTAAAGAACTTGAGGTCTCCATCGGATCATCTATTCCCTTTTCATCCAAAGTTAACCCCATTGGTTGCTGTTCAACCATCTGTTTCTCACAATTAGGACCTCGAGTTCGAGGAGTTGTTGCATAACATACTCTGACTACCTTTTAGTCACTTCAAACCACATCAACACGATCTCTAATGACATATTTCAAGCACTGATGAACAGTAGACACAAAACATACATTCTTGAAAGCCAAAATCTCCCAAAAATAGTATTATAACTGGTTGGGCATTCAACCACCATGAACAAGACTTGAACCTTCTTTTTAAAAATTACTAAAAATTCAAAATACTTACACAGGCTTTGAACTCGTCCCCGCTCTAATGGTTCATCCACAACTAGCAAAATTAACCAATTAGGATTTGTGTCCAAATATTCTAAGGTTCCATCAAAATCATCAGATTTAGAATCCAGAATCATCAATGCACTCTCTTGCTTCGAATTTGTATTAGAAATTTTCTGTGTTGACGTGATCAAATTTTTTGATCTACTGCTTTGCCCTTTTGACAAAAGCTGTAAATTTACCAATTTCTATTAAAGCTTGTATATCCAAATTTAAAGTTATACAATTTGCAGTGTCGTGTCCAATATCATTATGGTACTTGCAAAATCTATTGTTGCGCTGTCCCTTGGTTTGTTTACAGGAACCGACATTTTAAGGCTTACATGACCTTTAGACTTCTAAAAAATAACAACTACAATTTCTGTGAAGTCTGCATAATACTATGGTCTTATCCATTAATTTGGTCTTGGTCTATAATGTTGATTGTTTGTTGTTACTTAAGAAGAAATCCTTTATGTTCGAGGTGCTTGATCTTTGTTTGTCCTCAGATGATGAGGTGTTTGATAGCTTTGATAAGTAGTTCTTTGCCCCAAATTTTTATGTATAAAATCAGATCCACATCGAACTTTTGTGAACTCATCTACTTTAATATGATCTTTTTCTTGAACCATAAAGGCTTCAAAAGTCAATGTTCTTTATTTATGTCGTTTCATTTTCCAAATATCCTAGTGACAACCCTTGTCTAAAATAGGTCGTTGCAACCAACTCTTCACAATCATCAAAGATCGCTTTTGTTTATACAAAACGCCTAGTATAATCCTTCAATTTTTCATCTATAACTTGCTTACACTATATTATTGTATCACCATTATCACACATTTATTTGCTTTCCACGAACTACCGTCGGAAAGTTGTATAAAAGTCCCTAAAGATGGTATAGATCCTCTCAGAATTCTATTGTACCACTTCAATGCAATGCCCGTGAAGGTTCGAGAAAATACTTTGCACACTAGCCAGTCATCATCTTCAGAGTTCATCATATAGTTTTTGAATTGCTTAATGTGATCATCAAGGTTTTGCGTCCCATCAAACTTTTGGACCTTGGAGATATCAAATCTCTTCAGAAGAGAAATAAACCTAATCTCAACAGTTAAATGATAATTTCTCAAATATACTCTTTGAACATACTAGTCATCTCTTTTGGTTCCCATAACATCGTACAAATTCTGATATGCTACACATGTGTATTGGTTGGATGTATTTTCTTCATACCATATAGTATCCCTCATAAGACGAGGTTCACTGTCTCTATTTGATTTATACTCTTTGCGTGATTTTCGATGCCGAATTCTTTCTCCTTTCGAAGAACCTCGATACTTCTTCTGCTTAAACAATCCCTCATCAGATTCCGAGCTATCATATTCATTATCACTGGATGTGATGTATCTATGTTTATTCTTCTTTTCTATTCGTGAAGTATGGTGTTCTTTATCAGACTTAAAATGCGTTTTCTTTCGATAACTTCAAATTTGATGAGCTGTATACGACTGATCAAATTGGTTTTCCACTTCATATTGTTCTCCTCAACCTGTCGTACTTTGGACTTTAACCTACCTGACTGAATCTGCTATTCTTTTTTTAACACACTTATCATTCAAAAGAGGTATCTTGTCTAACAATTAATTCATCTGATTTTCAATATTAAAATGATCATATTGTGCCGGAATTTGGCTGTTTTTCATTTTAATTCTCTACGTAAATCAGATTTCAATGTTTCAATAGCTTTGCGAACTGTTGGATCAGTTTCATGCTCCAATTCCATCTTGATCAATAACGATGTCACTGATTAATAGTTCAACAATTTTCAATTTTTGATGTGTAATCAAGGTACTAATCGAAGATCTCCCATTGTGGTAGACAATTTTTTAAGTATGAATTATTTTTAGAGAGAAAAACAATGTAATGTAGAGTAAGATTTTAGAGAGAGAAAATAATTTAGAGTACTAATGTTTGACTTAGAAAAGAAACATCATCTATTCATCGCCTTCAGCCCTATTAATAGGCGCACAAGACTTTGATAAATGAATTAGTTATATAACAGGGAAATATTTTATTACAGTGCCTATAAGTAATTCAAATATCTTCTTATATCTTTACCATTTATCATAAATAATCTTGATATTATTACATTTAGTCCCTAATATTTCATATCTTTATCAATACGCATACTCTAAATAAAGACAATACTGCATAAATCACACTAAATGTTCCACAATGATTAACGAAATCACACAAACATACATACATTATACAATACGTCGCATACACACTTGTGATAAACAAATACTTAAGTCGTATGCGTTATTGCGCTGAAACTACACCAAATCGCATCTTACATGCGATAATCCTAACTTTAATCGCATGCTGGGTGCGACGATGCTATGGTTCATCGCGCTTGTCGTACGATTTTACGTGTTACAACTACGAAAGTTTAAAAATTACATCTATTGCAGTGACTTCCTCTTCATTTATAAAATCTTCCAACGAACACCCTAATCATTCATTTTTTTTTTGGGAGCAATTAAGTTAGATAGTTTGTTAGTTTACGTTAGACCTTATTAAATGCTAAATGTTTGTTTGCAGCATGAAGAAAGAAAGATGGTAGAATGAGAAACTATATCAATCTCTCGGAATAGTTTTGGTTAGTGGAGGAGGATAAACCTATATTTGAGTTCATAATCAAATCTCGGATACTATGGTTTCGGGCTAATTTATATTTGACAGGCCCAGTTGGTATTCGTTCCATTTAGACCGGTTGGCGCCAAGCACCAGCACAAGAAAAGAAAGAAAAGCTCTCCCGAGTCTTATCCATCTTCTTCTTCCTTCCGTTATCCAAAACTTTCACTCTTGATGAAAATGAAGCATCAGTCGCACTTTGTCACAGATTCCTTCACTGTAACCTCTCCAGTTCCACGATTGAAACCTAGAAACGCGCTATACACCAGATATAAGCTTCTCGATCAATCGTTACGCTTCCTTCGGTTCTCTCCTTTAGGATACCCCCGAAATTGCAAATTTAAGGTGAACTTTGCTCATATATGGCTGTTCCTTTAGTTTTATCTCCCATTTCGATTTCTCACTTCTTATTTATATAATTTCGGGGTTTGTTTGTTAAGGTTGTCAATGGTGTGAAATTTGACGGTCCAGTAGTCGATATGGATGAACTGGAGGAGATTGACGATGACGATTTGGTGGTTGAGACGTCTATTATTCGGCGTCTGCCTCCAGCATTGACACTTGAGCATGGGCTCGAGAGTATCAGGGAAGCTGTCGAGGAGTTGAAGTTGAATCCTCCTGTAAGCGGTGTTATGAGATTTCAGGTACAGCTAGTTATACTCTTTAGTTTCTACCTTTCTTTTCAGGGTCCAGATGAAGTTAGATCATCCAATATATGTTAGTTGCAACGCTCATTGATAAAGTTAGAAACTAGAAACAACCACTATTCAGATGAAATAGTCTCATCTTGCATAATTACCAGGCAAACGGAGTAATCATGTATAGCGATCAACTTGTAGTGTGTACAATTGACAGACTAGGGTGTGAGAATGAAGAGGGGATTTTATATTATGAGGATAAGAGTATGTTGAAAAGCAGTTGTATTTTGTATATTAAACATACGAAATCTGAACTACAAGATGGTGATTATACTTTTAGGTTGCTGTGCCTCCAAGTGCAAAGGCTTTCGATTGGTTTTGTTCTCAACCTCACTCATCTGAAGTGTTTCCTTTATTTTTCCTTTCCAAAGAATCGGACACTAGTATGTCAGACGGGACACGTGGAGTTTTCGGAATCGGAGCTGCAATTTCCTTTGCACATTCAAGTGACTCCAAAAAATTGAGTACAATGAGAAGGTTAGTTTCACGTTTTCTCTTTAAAGGTCTTATTGTACTCTTAAACTAATTTCAAGTTTCTGGAAGTCAATAATTGTTTCAGTTGGATGTCTTCCCATTAATTCTATATTCGCTCGTAAATTTATTATCTAAATTATGTTATGGCCTTTCAAGGATAAAAAAATTCATTAATTCGAATCGCGTGATACATGATGCAAGTTGCATTTTTAGCAAAGTGCATAAGTTAGATAAAGCATGAAGGGCTTTCTTTGCTAAAAAAGCAGGTGTGAGGGAGGGCCAATAAAACAGTTGAACAGAGTGGCAGTAATGAACCTGAGAACCGAAGGCATCGTGTTTAGACTGTCATTATGATGGTCCAATTTCAACCATCGTATTAATAAATTATTTCATGTACACTTTAAACTTGTACTGGTCCATGCATTACTATAATTTTGTTGTTTTTAAAATTCTGTAAAAAGTTCTATGGTTAGCAATCTGGATGTTGCAGCCATAAAGGATATTTAATGGACAACTTCCAGAACATTATTTGGTTAAAAGTGAAATCACACTTCTTCTTTATATGCACTTGGCTCTTCTCTAATAGATGAAAGATTCTATGATTTTTATACATATGATCTTACATTATTTAATTAAACTTTGTTAGATATGGTGTTTGGTTTTGAATATCTATAGAGAGAGAACTTCGTGCAAGTACTTATTATTTATATGCTCATTTTCCCCTTCACTGTAATAGTATAATGAACAGAGTCAAGAGTTTAATGTTTACTACGAGATAGTATTTCACTTCATATGAATAACTTAGAGAATGTCTATCAAGTTTATCTGCAGATATCTCTCAAATGATTCAGTCCTTATAACAAGTTACGGTTTTATGGACATTGATTTCGACACAGAGACATCTATTATGAAGCGCGAGGCCGGTTCTTTTTACTTCATCATTCCTCAGGTAAAATCGTTTTCTTTTGATAATTTTTTATGCATCTTTCAAATATAATTTTATTTTGTTAAACTTTATTGTATTTGCTGAGTAAGAAAGAAGTTCAAAATAAGGGGAGACGGTAAGGGTATCTAGCCTAAAGATTAGAATGATAGAGCCACGAGCACCCCAAGGGTGTAACTTCAGCCTTCTTGTTCCAAGTAAGATAAAAGGGACAAGAGGCTCACTAATACGATTTTCTGTCTGTTATGACAGATTGAGTTAGATGAGCATAATGATGTCTCCATTTTAGCTGCAACACTGGCATGGAATGACTCTACCCGGAACTCATTTGAGCAAGCCATTTGTTCCTTCGATTTATCCTTTTATCAGGTTAGTCGAATTTTAATGGTTTTGGATGCGCTTCTGTCTTTTGCATGTTAAGAAATGCGTCTTTGCGTGCATCTTTGAGAAGCCTTGTATTTGTTTCTCTCCCCGCATGTGCATCATATTTGTTTCTGCAGGATACTCAGTTTGTTCAAATGTAGCGTGGGATACTAGCTTCTATGTTAGTTGATATTAAAACGGTTTCTTGTTTCAGAGAGCTGGTTCCAGGGTGCAATTAGGAATCTAGTGTTGAATGCCTTTTTTTTCAGTTCCTCAATCCTCACTTTTCTAGTAATTTTCTTCTATTGTTATTTTCAATATTAACCAATTTATTTTTAGGCCAGTAGTCACTTTTACTGCACTAGACAGAGCGGATATCCCAAGTCAATTAGAGCTCTCAAGAATCTTAATGCGACAGAGGCTCGAAATGCTAAAATGGTATTAATATTTAAGCCTTAGTTTTCTTGTTTTTATCATATTAGTGAACAGCTGGGAGAAGTAGTTCGCCTTCACGATTGGTGGAATTATTGACATGGTGTCCTTCAAATACTTATCAACATCCTGGACTTAAGAGTAAATTTGAGTATGTGTTTGGTTATATCTACTTTTATTACTAATTATTGTCAATTTGTAGGTTCACATGAATGCTCTCTCATTTTCCGCTAGAAATGTTGTGGGTGACCCCAAGGAACTGGTATCCCCTTTCCCCTGGTAATTTTTCATCCTAAATATATCGAGAATGTGGATATATCTTTGCTAGCTCACAAAAACTGTGCTTGCATGAGATATACACTATTTTTTGCAGGAAGGGTCATCTGACTTGTTACTCATGGTTTTTTGCAGAGAGCGGTTTTGAGTCGGTTTTATTTCAGGTTCTCACCAGGCTTTGCTATTACCAATAACATGGTAAGATATGGATTTGTTAATCTATGAGCATTTTGGTGGTTGTAATGATAATTCATAAGTAGTAACAATTGTAGACCCTTTTGAAATAACTGAGGCAACAGTCTTGGATGGTAGAGATATTCAAAGTTTCTATGTTTTGACTATCAGTTGGATCATTCCAGTGAAAACAGCTACTCTGTACGAGACCAATCGAACATCAATGCTGTTTGGTCATCACTCATAATTGAAGAATGTACTCGTCTTGGTTTAACGGTAAGATCAAATTGGCACCCTTTCTGTTTCTCTCTGTTTTTTTTGCTAAATCTGATTAATCCTCTATTTCAGTATTTTTGTATAGCTCCAGGATCTAGATCATCCCCTCTTGCTGTTGCTGCAGCAATGCATCCGCTAACTACATGTATTCCATGCTTTGATGAGCGTTCACTTGCCTTTCATGCTGTGGGATATGCTAGAGGATCTCTCAAGCCAGCAGTAATCGTGACAACTTCAGGGACTGCAGTTTCAAATCTTCTTCCTGCTGTAAGTATCAATGACACTGTCTTTTATCTACTGGCTCTGAGTAGAGATACTCTGGATGTGTTTTGTTTATTCTTATCTTACCACTTGATATCTACTATTCTTAAAATGTTTTGTTTCCATCCTAGATCGTGAAGTCATTTTGTCTAGTGTAGAGAAAAATCTATGTTTTTTCCCCAATGAATAATGATTTGGGTCATTGGTTATATACAGGTTGTGGAGGCCAGTCAGGATTTTGTACCACTTTTACTACTCACGGCAGATCGTCCTCCTGAACTTCAAGACGCTGGAGCAAATCAAGCTATAAATCAGGTGTGATGTGAATATTAAGTATTAGGCAGAAACACGTTTCACGATTGAATGTATTCATATATATGTTTCTTCAAAACAACCATCTGTTATGGGCTCACGTACAATTTGTGGGATCTTTACTAGGTAAACCACTTTGGCTCTTTTGTAAGGTTCTTCTTCAGTCTTCCAGCTCCAACTGATCTGATTCCTGTGCGGATGGTGCTTACTACGATTGACTCTGCTGTACATTGGGCCACTGCTTCCCCTTATGGGCCCGTTCACATTAATTGTCCTTTTAGGGAACCCTTAGACTGTAGTCCAATTAGCTGGATGTCGAGCTGCTTAAATGGATTGGACATTTGGATATCTAGTTTTGAACCATTCACCAAATATGTTCAAGTACAAAGCTCTTTGGCACTGAAGAATGATCATCTTGGACATATTAATGAGGTTTTGGATCTAATTAAAAATGCAACTAGGGGCATTTTATTAGTTGGTGCAATCCAAGCGGAGGATGATATATGGGCAGTTTTTCTGTTGGCTAAACAGCTTTTGTGGCCGGTTGTCGTGGACATCTTATCTGGTCTACGGTTGAGAAAGCTCTTTTCTTCATGTCCCGAGGTTAAGGATAGTATATTGTTTTTGGATCACCTTGATCATGCTCTGCTTTCAGATTCTGTCAGGAATTGGATACATTTTGATGTCGTTGTCCAGGTAACTTTCTAGCCTTGAGTGTCTATAGCTTGTTATTGAATACAATGATCTGAATCTTTTCACACCTTGTTGATATGATAAATCCCGCTAGACAGTGACTTAGACACTCAAGAAATGTTTATTGCCTCTAAGATATAGAGTCAGTAAAGTTGTTGTATGAAAGTTTTTAGGATGATTACGTGGGAATAAACTGCAAAACTGACCAGCAACTTGATCTATTTGGGTGAGAAACATTGTAGTTTGGCTTACATTTCTCATCCTTGATATAAACCCATAAATGGTACTACAGAGATCATAGGTGAATATCATACTTATGTTTACGAACTAAATTTGTGAAGTATATAGGACTTAATTGTGTCTACCACATTATGTACTTTTCCTTGCTTATGTATTGATTTGTTGTTATATGACATACTTGTATTTTTTATTGATAGTATCATGAATTTACAACAGATTGGGAGCCGGATTACTAGCAAGCGAATTTGTCAGATGCTGGAGAAACATGTTCCAGTCTCATATATTTTGGTGGATAGTCATCCATTTCGTCATGATCCTTCGCATCTTGTAACACACAGGATCCAAAGCTCTATTGTTCAGTTTGCTCATTGTATACTTAAAGCTCGATTTTCACCGAGGAGAAGCGAGTGGCAATATCATCTACAGACACTGGATTCTGCGGTAATCTGAGTTTATCTTGTTCCCCTGTATGGTTGACACAAAATTGATTATGTAAACTGTAACCTAATACGTTTCTTGCATCCCACCCCCTAAAAAATGTAGTTTCTTGTCAATAGGCAATAGCCATAGTCATATACACATATAACAATTATATATTCAAGTCATTCAGTTAGGAAATTCTACGGAATGCAGTTGGTCCCTTCTTGTGAAATTGATGTGGTAAGGCAAGTGCGGTACAGTAAATGATTGGTTACCAATTGCTTCAGGAACAAGCTAATTTAGATGCATGTCTTAAATAATTATTGACTTGATCACAGCGTCACCTATTCAATATGATGGTTGCTTTTCCAAGCAAGATCTGTACTAGAAAAGTGGGTAAAGACAGTTTACAGTTTACTTTCAGTTGAGTTGTTGATTTACTTGTTGATTGTGAGCTTTTTTAGTCACGTGTAATTTCTGCAGTTGTAAAAGCCGTAACTTGTCATACCTTGTACAAATTCTTTTAGCCATAAATCTAATTAGTGTTCTCAGTGAACCATACTATTTTGAAATAGATGATTTGGTTCCTTTAGTTGAAGAAGGCTTTCCAGAATTTTTCTTAGTTAAAAACTGTATTAGTCAGCAATATTTATGTGGTCAATAGATTCCTTGAGAGAAGGATTAAAATGGCTTCAATGTTGAATGATTGACGGTGCTGTTTACTGGTCATCTCTAATTTGTCATTCGTAATCTAATTTGAATCTTTTTCCCTGTCTGGGCTCATTTGTATTTTTCATTGCCTTATCTTGTAGATTGCACAAGAAATATCGTTTAGAGTTTGGGCAGAATGCTCGTTGACCGAACCTTACGTAGCAAATGTAATCTCAGAGGCACTTTCTTCTGAATCTGCACTTTTTGTTGGCAACAGCATGGCAATCCGGGATGCAGACATGTATGGACGTAGTTCAAGGAACTACACTCATAATATTGCTGAGAGGGTATTGAGCTCAGAACTACCGTGTCACTGGATTCAAGTTGCTGGAAACAGGGGCGCTAGTGGCATTGATGGCTTGCTTAGCACATCTCTTGGATTTGCTGCTGGATGCAAAAAACGTGTTAGTATATATGGTTTGTTAAATTTCTAGAGTTGCTGTTTTAGTCTTGGTAATTTTCGCGAGTGAGATTATTTAAATGGTTAAAACATGTTTGCGCTCTTATTACCATTTTCATTCTACAATATCTACCAGTTTCTTTTGTCAGTCAAATTGTTTTTCATTTTTGTGCATAAATTCTATGATCTTTTTGTAACCTGGTGAGATGGAGAATCGGATTTACTTAAAAAACTACCTTCAACCTAGGCCTGCAGCCACTAACTATTCCATAACTTCGAAACTCCATGTATACTAAGTAAAACTTTATAGAAAGAGTGAAGTAACTATGTTTTTATATTGTCTCACATTAATGCAGGTCAAAGATCTTTAACCTTTTCTTCTTCTTATATACCTTATACTATTATATTCCCACTGAACTAAGCCTAGTTATCTCATAGGTTTTGTACTTTTCGGCTAAAGCGGTGCTAACAAAGTTCTTGCATCTTTTCCGTTGACCAAAAAAAGGAGCTGTAATATTGACTACTAACTATGAATTTCTGCATTCCCTCTGTTATAACTACTTGTCCTATTTAATACTTGGGATGGTACTAATTCAGTGAGATGAATTTTGTTAATATTTTCAAATATGGTAGGTACTCTGCGTGATTGGAGATATGTCTTTCCTTCATGATACAAATGGCCTAAGCCTTCTAAATCACAGGTGATTGATTATCTTCTTCCTTTTCAAGATTTTGATATTATGTTTCAAAGGTTTTAAGAATAAGAGCAAATAATTCCATGCTTCATTGCATGAGCTTTATTTTGTTACATCTTGAAGAATCTTTCTGTCACGCTATATGTAACTGTCTTGTTCGTTACTCTAAACTATTTAGTGGACTCTATCTTTATTGAAGGGTATCGAGGAAATCAGTGACTATACTCGTGATAAATAATCATGGGGGTGCGATCTTCAGTCTTCTTCCCATTGCAGGCAGAGCAGAAGCAAGTGTGCTGGATAAGTTCTTTTATACGTCCCATAACATCTCAATTGAGAAGCTGTGTGTCGCACATGGGTAAGTTTATTGAACTACATTCGATCATGGTGCTTCTATCTACAGCAATATGTTGGATATCCACAAGATCATTATTTGGTATCAATGTAATCATAGTTGCTGAACAAGCTTATATATATGATTGTGTATAAATTCTATGCTTTGACTACAGTTAATCCTGAATTTACATAGAACACTTAGTTTTGCACATTAAATCCTTAATTTCCTTCTATAAATTCTGGAAATTTAGATCCTTCTTTGACGTGTAATGGAATCCATTTGACCATTATTTGTGCTTACGAAGTAATGGGCCCTGGCTGAATCTAGAATATTAGACTCTCTTATACATCTAAGACTTAGCAGTATTTTATAGTTAGATTGATAGATGGATCGGAAATCCATTTAGATATATTTGTCAATATTTTTGTATAGCAAATTAGCTAGAGAGATCTACCATCAATTTGGTAAAACTATTAACATTTAAGCTTTTGAATTATTTTATGTAGGCTACCTCTGAAAATTTATAAATGTGCAGCGTGAAGCATCTACAAGTGAAGACTAAGATGGAGCTTCAAGATGCTTTATTTGCATCTTCACATGAAGACATGGATAGCGTGGTAGAAGTTGACAGCAGTATAAATCTAAATGCCACCTTCCACAGGTCTTTAGTATCCATCTTTTTGTTTGTTAGAGCTTAAAGTTTACTTGTTCACTCTGCTGACATCACAAGGCATTTATCCAGTACATTGAGAAAATTTGCATGCCAAGCAGCGGATCATGCTTTCACAATCCTTTCAAGGCTTTCTGTCACAAATTCTACTTCAAGCAGGTTTGGTATGTGCCAAATTTGTGAGCTAAAGTATTCGCTATATAGGTAAGACTTTTCTAATGAAATAAATTGCTTTAGTTTTATATCTTATTAAATTCGGGCTTGTTTTATACATCTTAAGGTTTTGTTACAACAGAATTCAACTTTGCGATCTACCTACTTCTAGACGCGTTGATAATGCCAGCTCGAACTTCTATAGGGATGGGTTCATTTTATCCTTGACTCTGGAAGATGGAAATGTTGGCCACGGGGAGGTTGGAGTTTGTTTCTTGCCAATTTTTTAGTATATTAATATAACCCTTGTTTATTAATCGCAATCCCTCATTCATATTGCATATTTTTGTGTTCTTTTCATGTCCTTAAAATTATTGTGTTCTCTTCCGTTTATGCTGTTGAATAGGTCGCACCTCTGGAATTCCTTGAAGAGAGCCTGGTGGATGTAGAAGAGCAGCTTCGTTTCCTCGTTCATGTGCTGAAAGGAGCTAATATCAGTCACATGCTTCCACTACTGAAGGGCTCATTCTCTTCTTGGATATGCAATGACTTGGGGATCCCTGTAAGTCTTTAAATCCTAATTGTGTTAAATGGTATTCTAAGGCTTAATAAGCAATGTCACTATGAAAATTGGAAAAAAGAAGAGAAGAGTTATCATTAAGAAATAAATTATAAGTCCTTGCCTTGCCTTGCCACATTTTTTCCATAAATATTTGACTGTGAAATGTTTTCATTGTTATACAGGCATCATCAATCTTTCCAAGTGTCAGATGTGGTTTGGAAATGGCTGTTCTCAGTGCAATGGCAGCTAGACTAGGTTCTAGCTTCTTCAATATACTCCATCTGCAGACAGAAAAGAAAGAACTCTTGGGAGTATCTCCGAGCATTCGTATATGTGCTCTTCTTGATTCTAAAGGCACTCCTGCAGAGGTAGCTCATATTGCTATGAGACTAGTTAAAGAAGGATTCTGTGCAATAAAGCTAAAGGTTAGCCAATATAACTCTCATCTGCTTATGTAGAATACAGTCTCTATTATCTATATTTTTCTTTGGGTATTGTATGATCAGCTTATTTCTGTAACAACAGGTTGCTCGTCAGGCAGATCCAGCTCAAGATGCTGCAGTTGTACTAGAAGTGAGGAGAAAGCTTGGACCCCATATTGAACTCCGTGTGGATGCCAATCGTAACTGGGACTATGAAAAAGCTATTCAGTTCAGCTCCTTGGTGAAAAGTTGTAATCTGCAATATATTGAGGTACACTGCAATATAAGCTGATGATACAGTTGATCATTCTCTAAAATTTCAGAAATTGTTCTGTGCAAGTTCTTATGCTTTTGGTGGTTCAATTTACTTTGATACATGTCTTCATTGAGTTGATAAGATTAAATTTAAAATAAGCAATCTACCTGGCTAGATAATCTACTTTGTGTATTTGTTAAATTTTAGTTGATTTTTTCATACATAAGTGAGTAACTTGTTATACACATCTCTGTTTTTCAGGAGCCAGTGAAGTTCGAAGATGATATATTGAAGTACTGTGAAGAAAGTGGCTTGCATGTGGCTCTAGATGAAACTATTGATGGTTTTCATGAAAACAACCTTAATATGCTAGAGAAGTATGCTCATAGGGGAATAGTTGCTGTCGTAAGTGTCTATTTTGTACATTGTGGCTTACCTGTGTCAGTTGACGAAATTATTAATTATACTCAAGTCTTTTAATTCCCAGTGATTTTTGCTAGCTTCAACAAGCATTAGTGGTGATATTTTGGCTGTTCAATGCGTATGCTTTTGCTTGTTTCATCATAATCATTATCAGGATTCCTCCCCCGAATTTAAAGAGATAAAAACATGCTTTCAGGTCATTAAACCAAGTGTTGTTGGTGGATTTGAAAAGGCAGCAATAGTTGCACAGTGGGCACAACAGAATGGAAAGATGGCTGTTGTTAGTGCTGCATTTGAAAGTGGCCTAGGTTTGTCGGCATATGTTTTGTTTGCTTCTTATTTGGAGTTGCAGAATGCCGATATATCCCGCAAAATGAACCGTGATTTGCCCCCACCTGTTGCCCATGGTCTTGGAACATATCGATGGCTTAAAGATGATGTCTTAAGCAGTACTCTTGGAATTCAGTGTAATCCATTAACTGGCTTTATCGAAGCGTCTGTGGCTAATGCTACACAATGCCTGCATAAATTTCAAATGAACCAAGACGTTATACGTAGGACTTCAACTGAGGAGCAGGTCCTGAATTATATTCTTGGTGTGGATACATATGAATTCTCATGTTTATTCAAATTGCATGAAGCTGGACAAGGAAGTGATGTAAGTATAGGAGTTCGCAGTGATGTATCGTATGACGTGCTATTCTGCTCATTTTTGTACGATTTTTCATGTGTTTGCTTGTTTATATCTACCGCCAGTTTCCATGTCCATCATACTTTATAAATATTTCAGGAGAATGTAGTTATATTTCTACACGGTTTTCTTGGAACGGGGGAAGACTGGATTCCTCTCATGAAGGGAATCTCAGGATCAGCTAAATGTATTTCAGTTGACCTTCCTGGCCATGGGGGATCATTGATACAAAATCATACTTCAGGGGAACTGACTTTGTCCGTTGAGATAATTGCATCCACAATATACAAGTTGGCGCAACAGATTACTCCTGCAAAAGTGACCCTTGTTGGGTATTCAATGGGAGCAAGGATTGCACTATACATGGCCCAGAGATTTCCTGACAAAGTAGGTTTTCAATGTTTGATGATTATCTCAGTGTCCTTTTAGTCAATGTTAACAACATTAATAAGTTAATTATTCAGATAAAAGGAGCTGTTATGGTCTCTGGAAGTCCTGGGCTTAAGGACCCAGTCGCTAGAAAGTTTCGAAGAGCAAAAGACGACTCGAAAGCACGTTTGCTGCTTGCTCATGGTTTACCTCTCTTTATTGACAACTGGTACTCCGGAGATCTGTGGTTAAGGTGATTTCTCGTCGCTGCCTTCTTTTTAATTTTCTTGTAAGGCTGTGTGTGGATATAGGAATGCTATTGAGTTTGGGGAAATATATTAGCACGGAATGTCAAGCACATAGTTTTAAAAGGCGACGCCGCGACCCCGCCGCAGCCTGAGGCGCTGAAATAGGAGGCTGCGACGCCTCATGTCAAGGCGAGGCCCCCTGATAGATAAGGCGCTCGCCGCGGCGGCGCCTCAGCACTGTGGCGAGGCGCCATAAGGCCCTTTTAAGGCAGCGCCTAATCGATTAGACTCAAACAAGATAACAAATTCCTCAAATACCTTCCTCTTTTGAAAATATTTTAAAAGCATGTAACTCATCTTTTCAACTCCCTAGTTTTTTTATTATAAACTTAAATTTAAAAAATAATGACTGCCAAACCATTTCCTATTATTATTTAAACTTTTCAAAATTATAAGAGTTGAATCTCTAATATTTTTAAATAGAGCAAGTCCCAAAAGTAAAATACAATTCATCAAGTGTCACACCATATTTTATTAACCTTAAATTTGAATTCTTGAATTTTATCTTACCTACTAATAAATTTTCAAAAAACTAACCGTAACTATTGAGTGCATGTAATTATATTTTCAAATTTCTTTTTGTTATTTTTACATACTTACCAAATATATTATTACCTCTATCTTCACTTGCCTATAATCTTATCTTAACTAGTCTATACCTTTATATACTCAAAAATTTATACATAAGTATTATTTTTCATCAACGGAAAAGCAAGCGCCGCAACCCTCGCCGCGGCGCCGCGATACTCAGACCACTTATCGCCACAAGGCGCCACACGCCATTAAAAACTATGGTCAAGCAACACACAGACTCTAAAAAGTAAAGAAATTCAATAACTATTTGTTCGGGTTTTCAGAAATTTTGCTCCCCAAATATCAAAATCAGAAAGTTATTTTAAGCGGTCCCCGGGACTTAGTGATGTTACATTTGATATCAGGGGATTAATTTGTTTTGAAGGATAAGGATGTGTCCCACATTTTTGGTATCCAAATGCTTCTAGATTAGTACGGACCAATAGTATTTTACATTTTATTTAGTCAAATTATTATATGGTTGTTTGGATTGATTTGGATTTAATTTTGAGAGACAGTATTTATCTGTTTTTCAAGCCACAAGGTGAGTTTAAGTCTAACGTTTACTTTTCATTCACTTTTTTCCCTACAACAAAATACAAATTAATATTTTATTATATTTCATTTTTAAATTATTGAATAGTATAGTACTTGAGGAATGTTAGATTTCTGAATATTCAAAGTATTGTCTTATTGCTTACCTACACTGGACAGCTTGAAGATGCATCCTCATTTTAATCGAATTGTTACCAGTCGGCTGCATCATGGCGATTTGGAAGGTCTTGCAAAAATTCTATCTGGTCTAAGTGTTGGAAGACAACCGTAAGTTCATATTCACGGAAACTCCAATTTTTCTTTAGTAGAATTAGTTTACAAGAATGAAGTCTTAAATATAGTTCTGCAGTCCCGATGATTAGATCCGTGAAAAATATCCATCTAATATTGATGGTTGTCCTGAAAAATATGCATCTAATATTGATGGTTAGCATAATAGAAATTATTGAGGGATTGGCTGGTGCTATTAGATTTTTTATCTATAACAAATAACAATGACTGGACCAATAATAAAAATGGTGTAAATTTTGAACAGGTCATTATGGGAGGAGCTACAGCACTGCAAGCCTAATATCTTACTTATCGTTGGAGACAGAGACGATAAGTTCAAGCAAATTGCACGTCAAATGTGTGACGAAGTTAATACCAGTAAATGCGAGATGGTTCAAATTCCAGGCTGCGGACATGCTGTTCATCTCGAAAACCCGTTGTCCGTTTTGCGTGCAGTTAGTGTATTTTTGAAGAGAGGATGAAGTAGCAATAGGATTTATCATCCATATTTTTATTTTATATTTTATTTTTTTATTCCAACTTTTATATTTCCTATCGTTTGCCCATTTCTCTTACTATGCAGTATCATCAAAACATTGATCTAAATTGATACACTTATTATTATTTGGTTTTTGGTCTGTTAGATTACCGTTTTTCTTCTTTCAATCCTGCTTTATCTGTCCAGAGCCCTTATAAATATTTATCTTTCAAGATATATTTTTTACTTGGTTGGACTTGATTTGTATCACCAACAATCTGTTCGAAAGCTGGGTTGGTGTAAAATAGGATGACTCTTGAATTTGATTTCCAACGGGAAATAGGCTATGGTTGAATTGGGGTTCAAATTTTGTTAACCATTTTCAAATTCTAGAGAATTTTTTTTAATAAATAGTCAAAGACAGTTTTGTTTTTTTACCAAGAATCTTTAATTTTGTCTTGTAGTGTATTGTGAGTATAGTTAACCAAATATAGAAGAACACAAAATTACTCTTCCCAACAACCCTCTTGTACTCAACACTTAACCAAAAATTTAAAAATTAAAAAACTCCAAAGAATTCAGAAACTCATAAAAATTCAAAAACTTCAAAATCACTAAGAAAGTCCATAAACTCTCAAACCTCAACAAATCAACATATTTTTTTGAAAAATAATCAAATCATTGAAGAATGGATTTAGTACGTGAGAAAGTAGGTGAGGAGCATGGAACTGCAAATATGGTAGTTGTTCTAACCAATCTTTCGAAAAAAGTTTCCATTTTTGTAGATGTTAAATATTTAGAAAGTTGGACCCGAACTACCTGCCGGTGGAAGCCCCATCAACCGGCTGGGTTGAAGAACATTCATAGTTGGTGATGAAGGTTCCCCGCCGGGGGTGGTCATGCCCAACCGACGGTGTCATCGACTTCCACCCGCCGGTTCAAGTATAAGTCCACCCGCCGGTTCTAGTATAAGTCACCGGCGGGGGTGACTCATTCCCTTCATGTACACATGGGGAAAAATAGTTAGGCCCATCCCCGACGGTTGTATAATTTTCAACCGCCGCTTGACAAAGCCCCTGATGGTTCGGGTATTTTCATCTGCCGGGGTGTTTATTAAACTGCCGGGATGTTTTGGCATACCCGGCGGTTGACAACATCCCCGACGGTTGACAACATCCCGATGGTGGGGTATTTTTCAACCGACGGGGGAAGACGTCAATTATTTTAATTTGTGCCAATCTAACATACTTTACTCTATTTTTTATGTAGCCAGAAGAGTTAAAGAATGAAGATTTTAAGGAGGAAGAGTTAAAGGAGGATGAGTTGTATACTTCGTGCATGGTGAAGGAGGAGGAAATGCCGGTGCCTTGCTCGGTCGATTATAGTCACTTGTTCGACACGAAATGCCACTACTCTCAAGTGGAGTTGATTGAATGCGTGAAGCATACCGCAATAGATAACGGGTTTGTGGTAATATTACGACGATGCGATAGACTTGATAGAAAAACTCCGAGAATTGAGTTTGTGTGTGAAAGATCTGGAGTTTACGCAAAATTGGTTGATCCAAAGCATCTAAAGAGGAAGTCAACCGGCACGAAAAAATGTGGATGCCCTTTCACCCCTAAATGAAAGAAGTTGGGTGATGATTTGTGGGGTTTAGAGGTCGAATGCGGCGTTCACAATCACGATACATCGTACAAAGAAGGTCATTCCTACTTGAGACGATTGAACAAAGAAGAGATGGATTTCATAGTTAGTTCTATGAAAATGGGATCCCGTCCTCGGGACATTCTCGGTGGGGTTAAAAAATTGAACCCTAAGAATTCTTCCTCAATGCGCACCGTCTACAACGCTCAACTAAAACAACAGAAGCTCAAGAAAGGCGGTCGGTCGCAATTCCAATACTTGTTGGGCGAACTAAAGCGGCTAAACTACTACGAATTTCATAGAAAGTCCGAAGACGGAAGCGATGTCATAGGCGAGCTTTTCTTTGCGCACCCGGTTAGTTTGGATTTGTTACACACATTTCCTAACGTGATTGAAATGGATAACACGTACAAGGTGATCAAATACGAGATGCCATTGTACGAGGTCGTCAGGGCCACTTGTACAGGGAAGACTTTCTACATCAGATTCGCGTTTATGTCTAGAGAAAATTCGAGAGCTACAAATGGGTGTTAGAAACTTGGCGCTTGTGAAGGTGGTGGAGGGTGTGTTCCCCAATGCAACACACATGTTGTGTCGATGGCACATCAACACGAATGTCCTAGGGAAAACTAAAAAAATCATAAAGGAGAAGAAAGTGTCCAACGCATTCTTGAAAGTGTGGAATCAAATGATGTTGGCTGTAACAGAAGTAGCGTTTAACGACTACCGAGCTGAGTTGCACCGTGACTTCAAAGAGTATCCGCAAGCAATTGAGTATACCATAAGTTGGTTAGGGCCGTACGGTGATAAGTTTTTGACGTGGAGAACCAACAAGTGGATGCATTTTGGTAACCAAACCACAAACCGCGTGGAGAGCGCTCATTCGACCCTCAAACGTTTCATCGGTACGAGCAAAGGTAACTTTGAATCTTTTTAGTTGAAGTTGCATACCTTGATAGAATTGCAGCACGGGGATATAAAGGGTTCATTCGAAAAGAGCCGTTTGTTAGCCGTACACAAGTTCACAAACAAGGTGTACGACAAACTAAAAACCAACGTCTCACACTATGCCTTGGATATTTTGTCCGGCGAAGTAGATTGTGCTCGCAACATGACAATTGCCGGTTGTATGCACTGCGGTTGCTCAATACGAAGTACGCACGGTATCCCTTGCGCGCATAAAATCTGCGAGTTTGTTGCCAAAGGCTTAGAGGTTCCTCTAGAGTTGTTTAACGAACATTGGAAGAGATTGGAAATTGCAGCACGTACCAACCTCACAACTATCGAACAACTAAAAGCGAAGCTTGACTAACTAGTATGCGATGTCATGGAATCAAAATATGAAGCACGAATCGATCATGTCTACAAAAAATGGTTTGCCGTCGTCCATCACGAAACAACTACCATTTTGGAGCCATTGGTGAAGCAAAAAGCGCGCGGTCGTCCACCTAACAAACGCAAGTTGTCTATTCCCGTTGATGATACATCCACTAAACGCGACAAAAGTGCGCACGAGTATGTGCTTGAGTCGAAAAATACAAGTTCTCCATCATTTGCAAAAGAGTTCAAAGCTCCTCCGACAACGTCAAATAAAGGGAAAAAATACCGGGGAATAAACTTAGTTCTGATAGTGCCACCGCTCGTAAGAAAGGTAGCCCGATTCCGACGCAAGAAAGTGGAACGGTGCTTTGTAGTGGAACGGTTGGTTGTAGGTCAAGCTCAACGGTGCCGACAAAGGCAAGTTTTGTAGACCCTAAAGATACTTAAAACAATTCCCCATCTACTTCAGACCATTTGTAGAGTCAATTAATGACATAAAAGTCGATGGCCATTGCGGGTACCGCTCGATAGCGTATGCCCTAAGTGGGAAACAAGATGGGTGGAGGTTGATAAGGGATGCCCTTTACAACGAGCTAATGGATTATGCATCCGTGTATGTTAATATATTAACAAGCATGGAGGAACTGATTGATGTTGCGGAGTGTGTGAAGTGCTCTAATAACGTTGGTACTAAAGACCATTCGATGTGCATGCCTGAGATGGGGGTGGCAATTGCATCTGCGTTTAACTGCGTACTCCATTTTGTTGGACAGAATTGAAATATGGACGTCAGATTCACTTTTCTGCCCCTAAGAGGTGCACCGCCTCAAATGTCAAACCGGATGGAAATCGGATTGTGTTGGGTCAACTCCAACCATTTCGTTAACGTAAGTATTTTTTGACCTTCTAAATTAGTTCGAATATTAAGACATTTATTTTATCGACGTTTTATTTCGTAGCTTGGGATTAGGGCGGATGCCCCTTGCGCAAGGATACATCCATGTTACTTAAAGTTGCGTTCGCATGAAGCAGAGGGTTGGGCATTGACGATTGTCTCTCGTTGCAAAAGATATGAAGAACTAAGAAATGGTTGCCTCGATATAATCGATTTATCCGCTTTTGCTTGATCATTATGTGATTGTAATGCATGTTAACTTTGGATGTTTTTTTACTGGATGTTTATCTTAAAAACATTAAAACTTTAATCGAAGACATTGCATAATTATAAATACATTAGCAAATAACATTGCATAGTTAGAAATACATAAGCAAATAACATCGCATAATTAGAAATACATAAGCAAATAACACACACACTGGAGTAATATAGTTGAAACATAAACTACTCAAAACATAAGTACTCAGTCGTCGAAATCGTATCCCAGATTGTCATCTGAAGAGCCCCCTCGTTCCTACTTGGAATCCTATCCTCCAGATACGCCACCATATCCCTACTGATGTAGTCTGCTACCGTCATGTTCCAGACCAGAGGTGCTTCTTTTTTAATTCTAGCCGGCTGGAAAAGCAGAGCAATGAGCGGTTGGACGAAAGAGTACCTGCTTTTGATTTCGTCATGATTTCGCAATTTAATTTCTCCTCTTCCAAAACGGCCATAGTTGAAGTACATCATGCATAGGACACGGTCAAAGAATGAATCACTACTATCTCCCCCCATCTCTTGGCGGACAACCCTCACCGCCTGAAGCAACTGATAGTCTTCATCAACCGTAAACTCCATATGTTAAAATCGTTGTGTTTTTTTTTCTAAAGTTAGATGCTTGTTGTCTATTTTTTCAGACCGAAGTATGCGTAATGTTATATAGACTAACTACTATTGGCGGGAGTCTTTATGTTGGCGGGATTTTTTATGAAAATTGGCGGGAATAATTATGTTGGCGGGAGTAATTGGGGTGATGCTTTTGGCAGAAGTTTTTCATCAAATAATTGTCTGTCCCCATCCATCTACTTCGTCCTATTCACTTTACATGTGTCACGTATTCATTCGTCTAACTGGATTACGTTATCTGAAAATGAAATTGTCTATAAATAGATGTTGTATCCACATTAAAGGGTAAAGAGTTTGATAAATTAAGCATAAAATATGTCCATGGACTGAGTTGGAAGATCAATATCTAATGAAAGCATCAATCAATATTGGCAACACCAACCTGCAAGAGGATTGCAAAACGTACTGGGAGGCATTGCTATGCCAGATATACTTCCTATACGGAAGGGATGGTGTCCAGCCGCCAAGAATTTCAAGGCGTCTTGATGAGGTGGGGGCTAGGTGGTCAGTCTTAGTCACATTTCGTTTTCATCCAGTTTCTGGCCTCACCGAATTAGAAAGTCGTGTTGCGTGTAACCGGTTCAACTGCCAGGTCACGGATTCTATAACAGATGATCAGTTGGATCAGGTCCGTTATGACATTATCGACATCCGCTTAGAGGAAATGCGTGATTACTAAGACGAGAAAGAAGAAAGGAGGCTGATGAAATGGAACTGGCCTGATAGATAAATTATGTTTGAGTACGTGTTATTGTTTAAGTGTCAGTTTATATTTCAGTTTGTATTTCAGTTTGTTTGAGTTCGTGTTTTAGTCTAAGTTTCAGTTTGTCTTTCGGCTTGTTTGAGTTGGTCATTTAAGTGTCAGTTTGTATTTCAGTTATTCGAGTTAATGTTTAAATTTACGTTTATGTTTCAGTTTATGCTTCTTATTAACGTATTTATGTTCTTCGAAAGTTAACAAGATACAAAGAAGATATACCTTATTGTAGCATACATCCATCATACGAAAGATGCATTTTAAAGAACAAAATATACTACAATTCAACCTAACCGGCGGTTGAAATACTCCCCCGCCGGTGTAAAAACATACCCGGCAGTGCCAAATTTTCATACCGCCGGTTGACCATGCATTACATGATGGATTAGTGAATCCATCATTCCATACCACCCAACCGCCGGTGTGGAAATTTTCAACCGACGGTTGAAATACTCCCCCGCCGGTGTTAAAACATCACCAGCGGTGCAGATTTTTCATACCGCCGGTTCACCATGCACTTCATGATGCATTAGCGAATCCAAGATTCCATACTACCCAACCGTCGGGGTGAAAATTTTCAACCGACGGTTGAAATATTCCCCCGCCGGTGTCAAAACATCACCGACGGTGCATAATTTTCATACCGCCGGTTGAAACGTTCCCCTCCTATACAATTCAATTGTATAAATTTTTGTCTAGGTTCCCGCCGGTTGACAATTTCCCTGGCGGTTGGTAGTTTTTCAACCGCCGGGCTAAACATTAAAATTTGATAGGTAAATCCATCCGTCTTCCACCGGCGTTTAACAATTGTCAATCACCGGGTGAAAACTGCTCAACTGCCGGGGTTGAGCATTTTTCAGTTATTTTGTTTAGCTTAATGTGTACTCTATTGTATAGGATTTAACAATAGGATTTAACGATAGAAATAAAATTGGAGAAACTATCTTAAGTATAAGGTTTATTAAACAACAAAATGAGTGAAATAACACACACACATATATTAAACGATTTAATGTATAGTCTGTAATAAAAAACGGAAAGTATTACAAAACGCACCATAATCCAAACAACAAAATGCCAACATCTAAAACAACATACAAATGAAGAAGGCAACTAACATAATCAAAATCCATAGACTTGTGCTCTCCAGCACCTTCCTCGCAAACGACACAAGCTCGTCAGTCGAATCGTCTAACGGTCGAACACGATTAATCGTGTTCACCACATCGACCGCGAAGCTCTCCGTAAGAATCTGAGGCGTGATGTTAAACCAACCGTACCTCTTCTCGTATGCCTTGTACTGGGGGATGATGTGTGACTAATCCTTTCCAAGGGCCTCGAATACCTATCAATCACGTGTAGGTGCTCGCTCAAGTTAGTCCAATGCCTACCATGAAGCGAATAACGAAGATGGTCTTCTCTCGAGAGATCGATTCTAGCAACAAGGGGGTCCATCGGCTTCTCTTGGATCCAACCAAACTGGCGCATCACTCGGTCCGGGTGATATGCCTCGCTAACCAGCATTAGGCGAATAGGGTTTCGGTACAACCCTATTGCCTGCTCCGCCCACACTTTACGGACATCCTCATAAGGTCGGAAAATCACCTACAAAAAAACAATTACTCATAGTACATTTTATATAGAATAAACAAATATTAATAAACGTAAAGAAGCTAACTTACATCTGTCTCTCCTTGAGCCGCGAGGATGTCACGGTAGTACGGATTCCCGCGAGCTAATGATAACGGGACCCTTTTTGGTAACCACGCCAGCATTTTCGGATCCGTCAGGCTATAACTGCTACTCACCGCCGCCCGGAAGATAGGAAAGTGGTCATAGACCCAACAATCCAACAAGGCCGAGAACCCAACCAAGCTCTTCAAGTAGTGCTTTGAAATGCCTCCCAAGCTCTTGTACAACCACACGAGTGCACAAGTACCCCATGCGTACTCACCAAGCCTCGTCAAGTCCTCAAGGTGATGGATAAAATCGCACAGGAAGGTCTTCGTCTCTTGGTGCCACCTCTCAATGAACACCTCGGCCAACTGCACATGGTTATTGAAATTCGGTAGATGGCGCATCAGTGGCCAGAATGGTGTCTCTTCCAACAAAGCCCTAACCCCAAATTGTTTGCTAAGGTCCCACTGACCAAGCAAACCGTACTTCGACTGGACCGTGATACCGGAGCGCGACTGAATTTTTTTTCAAACATACATATAATGTTAACAAAACAATTTAACTAATAAAACATATAATTAATTCGAGAAGTAGATAACTTATATTGTCTTTAAGGTGTAGTACGCCTCATGTTGCGCATAGTCCGGGAAAAGAAGGACGTTGTTTTTGGATAAAAATATATTTTTCCATCCGTCCGGATCGGTTGGACGTCCTTCCGCACGGACCTCTCTTCGAGGTGGTGGCATTGGGACCTCCGTTTCCTCATCTGTCTCCTCCTCGTCAATAAGCGCACGCCACCGTTGAATAGGTACCACCTCTCGTGGAGGAGAATTTTGTACAACAGGCTCTCTTGTGGCATCATATTTTCTATGCCGCAAGGATCTTTCGGTATGGCCCGGGCGCACCTCACGCTCGGTCCGATCCCCACGTTCGGGGCGATCAACCGCCGACCGTCGGCTACCTTCGCCTTTTTTGGGGGAGGGACTTCCCGTTCTCGCCTCGCAATTTTAGCCGCCTTCTCTTTCGCGGGGCGAGGTGTTTCGTGTCTGCAAGAACAAATAGAACAAAATAAGTTCGACTTTCTACAAAATTAACTAGTTCCCCGCCGGGTGAATAATTATCAACCGGCGGGGAGATATATTTAATTTCAGATATTAATTTCTACCCCGCCAATTGAACTATTTTCACCCGGCGGGGGAAATAAAATTAATTTAAATTCTATTTTTTGCCCCGCCGGTTCAATCCACCCACAACCGGCGAGGCTTATGAACATAGGTCATGACTACATGGCTTTCCCGCCAGTTCAACTAGTTTATACCCGGCAGGGTTGAAGCTTTTTCTGGAAAAAATATCATCCCCGTAGGTATGAATATGCTCACCCGGGGGGGGGGGGAGTCTCGAACAGACCCTCAAAACTCCATTGACGACTTGAAACTAAAACTCAAAAATCTAACCTAAAACACCAAATCAGCCACACCAAATCTAACCTACCAACAATATACAACTAAAAACAAGTAAAAACAACATAATAAACATGCTTCGCCTATTCTAACAGCCAATGTATATCGAAATCTTCAAAACTTAAGAAAAACAAAATATAACAAAAAACTATATTTAAGAGTATAAACTTACTCTTTTCCTTTTTTCATTGTTGTTCTTGAGTGTGTATGATCTACTATAGTTCTTGAACTTTGATTTTGGGGCTGATTTTGGAAGTTTATAGTTGTAGAGAAATGAGAGGGAAACTTGGGGCTGGTTTAGATTTGTTTTTGTTTTGGGGATGGTTAGTGTTTAGGGTTAGGAGTTAGTAAAAACGAAAGGGCGTTATGGGTATAAAAATGGGGCTACTTAAAATATGTGTGGGTATGCTTAAAATTGAGGCTGCTTATCCAAAAGGACCCTAATTTAGCCAAAACCCGGGAATTATTAATAACCTAAAAAATGTTTCAAGTAAAGACCAATTCTTATTCTTATAAGTCTGAAATTTAAATTGAAAATTGGTAAATAAAACACCATTTTTATTATATGTAGCTGTATTAGATAATTTTTTATTTATTTATTTTACGCAATGATAATTTTAGGTTTTTTAATTTTATCTTTGATTTAAAAATCACCATATTTAGAAAATTACTTTGGTAGGTGCCAAAATATATCTTCTAAAAGTTTCTTATTTTTTTGTTCCATAGTTTTTTTTTATTTAAAATAAAAAAAAATAAAAAACTGGATTTCTATCATCTATGCACATTTAACTGATCTATTAGTTTTGTGTCTTGTCACTTGGTTTCAGAGAGAACATGATGTGAGTATGAGTTTCCCCCGAAAATAGCTTTGTCGGTTTTATTGGATATAATGCTTTTGTTGGTTCATCGAAAGAAATGAATGATATAACGATATCATTCTGGACGCTCCAAGAAACAAGAAACAGAGCTTTGCTCTTGGGATTTCAGATGTTCAATCTTACTTAGATTGATTGTTGCTTATGGCCATGGATTCATCTTCGAAGGAAGAAGGAGAGATTTCCCCTGTTTCTCCAAACTCCACTAAATCTTTACCCAATAATTTGTTTTTTGAAAGAGAATTTCTCATGTTAACTGGAAATCAAGAATAGAGCAAGAACTTTGCGAGAATTATCTCCAACCTGGCTTTTGAAAGTTCAATTCATAGAACTTGGAATGATTATCGTGATACATCAAAATCCTTTGCTGATACACTAAAGCCAAGAAGTATGGAGTTTCACACAGAAATGTGATGGTTTCTCAAGAACAAAAACAACTGAAAATTATATTCGAAAGAGAAGATAAGAGGCGATTACTGCAGGCTTCCAAACACACCATCATCGGAAATTTTGCCTACGGTAAACCAAAATACGAAGTGATTAAGGGTTTCTTGGCCAAATTTAACTTCATTGGTCAGTTTAATGTATCTCAGCAGGACTACAGACATTTGTTCATTGAGTTCGACAATGAGGAAGACTTAAAAAAACTGTGGCAGAGAAATGTTTGGAAGGTAGGAGATAAGATTGTGAGACTCCTTAAATGGAGCCCCAATTTCGATCATAATGAAAAAAGCCCTTTAACTCCGGTCTGGGTTACGGTGATAAACCTGCCTGAGTATATATACAATGAGGCTACTATACTGGAAATCGCGAAATTGTTAGGAACTCCTTTGAAGATATGGATACCACCAATCAACAGAGCAAAGGTTAATTGTGTGAAATTCTGGGTTGAGTTTGAAATTTTAGTAAACAACATTACTATTATGTTTGGTGAAGATGGGGAACTTAAACTGGATTTTGTTTATGGTTCTCATCCCAGTTACTGTAAAACATGTAAACATCAGTGGGCATATTGAGTCTTTGTGCAAGAAAAAGCTTGATTATCATAAAGATTAGGGGTTCTTGAAACAAAAAGAAGATATGATCCACAAAGAAGTTGATAAAACTCCACAACTTAAATCAATTATTATTGATAAACAAAAATCTGTTGAAAATGAGGTACATGATTATCAACTTCTTGTTACTGATACATATGATCTTGGTGTTAATGTAATACAAGAAAATACAATTGTTTATAAGGATTCCCCAAATGACTCTACACAAAGCAATGAAACTGTCAATGTGCTTCAAGATTCTTAAGTGATAGAGGAACTGCACACTCTTGAAAGAAGGTCTTTGTTTGATATGGAGAAGACTGATGGTGATCCTGGAATTACTTCTCCAACAAAGGAAACAACAGGCAGCTTGCCATGTTCTCCTACAAAAGATCAGAAAACAATGATTTCAATAAGATACAATAAAATAAATAAAAGAAAAGCAGAATCTGGAATAACAAAGGCCCATCTTCAACCAAGCTACTGCAACTGAAAAAAGTTTCCAAACAGAATTCGATCAAATGACTATCAAACTCCTAAACTGGAATGTTAGAGACCTGGGGAACAATCACATAATGAGAAGGCTTAAGTCACTTAAAAGATCTCAAAAACCTGCTTTCATGATCATTCATGAGCCCATGGTTAAAAAATCTAATTTGGTTACTGTGGCTAAGAAGATTGGTTTTGGAAATTATTTAAACAATGTTAACAATAAGATATGGATTTTGTGGGTTGATGAGTACAATGTTGATGCTCTTTATAATGAGGAGCAACAAATTACAATAAATGTAAGTTATCCTAATCTGAATAGAAAGTTTAAGCTAACGGCTGTGTATGCTAAATGTACCAGAAGTCAAAGACTGGATCTATGGGAGTCTTTAAGAAGAGTCAATGATGATGGTACTACTGAGTGGATTCTTGTTGGAGATTTCAACACTACCATTAACACAGAGGAACAACTATCCTATACCAGGGTTTGTCTAAATAGTATTGATGACTTCAGTAATCTAATCCTAGACTATAGTTTATCTGATGGTGGCTACTCTGACTCTAAATATACGTGGACTAACGGAAAGAAATGGAAGAGACTCAACAAAGTGCTCTATAACAACTCATGGGCTCATTATTTTGACAACAATAAGGTGGTTCATCTTGCTAAAACATGTTCAAACCACTCACCTATCTGTGTCTCAATCTCTTCCAATCTTGACATCATAAAGCCCTTATTCAAATTCTTAAACATGTGGACCAGACATCCTAAGTTTCTTGCAGTTATGGAGGAAAGCTGGTCTAAATTTGCTAATGAGAACCCTCTACAAATGTTTTGGTGGAAGCTGAAAAGGTTGAAATAAGATCTAAAGCTATGGAATATGAATGAATTTGGTAATATATTTGATGCTATAAAGCAAATTAATGAGAATATTTCTTTTTTGGAATCCAAATACCAGACTACAAATGAAGTTTCTGATAAAAATTTGCTAAACAAGGCTAAGGAGCAGCATTAGGAGTTATTAGCTAGGAAAGAGTGCTTCTGGGAACACAAGACTCATACTACTTGGCTGAAAGACAGTGGAAAGAATACATCTTTTTTCCACAATATGGTTAAGAAGAGAGAAAAAAATAATAAAACCTACAGAATATGGGATGATTATGAGCGGTTGGAGGACTAAGAAGCTATTACAAATTCTGCTATCTCATACTTTCAGAATCTTTTAAATGCCACTACAAACAATGATGATTTGGCTCAGGATGTTATCAATGTTATCCCTACCTTGTAACTGAGGATGATAATGCTATGCTTATTGCATTGCCTAATGATGATGAAATTTACAGGACTGTTTGCAAGCTTAATCCTAACAAGGCTGCTGTGCCTGATGGATTTAATGGTATGTTTTATATAAAATGATGGTTTATAATTTTTAAAGACTTGTGTTATGCTATCAGAGATGTTTTTATAGGAAGCAAGATTCCTACTGGTATTTTGGCTTCTGTAATCTGCCTGATTCCTAAGGTCACATCTCTTAAAACTTGGAAGGAATACTTCCCCATAAGCTTAACTACCCTATTCAATGGGATCTACTCTAAAATTCTCAACAAAAGATTAAGCATGATTCTTCTTAGATTGATTTCAGAGAAGCAGTTTTTTTTGTAGTAGACAGAAGTATTCATGAAAGCATACTCATCACACAAGAGTTATGCTATGATCTGAATCTGAAAGTTAAAGGCAACAACAACATGGTATTAAAGATTGATATGGAGAAAGCCTTTGACATGCTTTCTCACAGGTTTTATTTGAAAGTTTTACAGCCTATGGGTTTAGTTCCTGTTTTATTGAGCTTATAAAAAATAATACAGTGAATAACCACTTCTCTCTATTAATAAATGGAGCAATCAAAGGTTTTTTCAGGATTAATCAAGGGCTAAGGCAGGGGGACCCTTTGTCCCCTTGTTTGTTTATTTTGGCTGAAGAGTTTTTGATTCAGGGTATGAAGAAAACAAGTGATGACCATACAACTACAAGATATAAAGCAATAGGCAATCATTCTATAAGTTTCTTGGCTTTTGCAGATGACTTCACTGTTTTCTACAATAACTCTGATGCTTCAGCTTCTAAAATCACTGATTTCTTGTCAAAGTACCAAAACCTTTCTGGTTAGATCATCAATAGAGAAAAGTCCAAACTAATAGTAGCTGAGAATATGTCTAATCAAATGATTAATACTGTTGAAAGGAAATGTGGAATGCAACATTGCTTCATTCCTTTTAAACATCTTGGAGTGATGATTAGCAATAAAAGGAGGGTCAGTTATTTTGACAATATTGTTTCAAGGATCAAAGAAAGAATTACTGATTGGGATAGGTGCACTTTGTCTTTTGGAGGTAGACTGCTTTTAATTAAGTCTGTCCTCTCTGTCATATCTTTATATCATGTACAAAATTCAGTTCTACCTAAAGCAGTAATAAGAAGAATTGATAACTTATTCAACAAGTTCTTGTGGGGCAATAAGATGGAGATCAAGGAAGTTTGTTTGTCACCATGGAACAAGAACTGCAAGCCCTATTCTGAAGGAGGTATACATGTTAAGAAGATTGAGGATTTGCAAGAATTTTTTTCTTATAAGCTATGGTTTAATCTCAAAACAAGTAGAAGCCTTTGGTCTAGACTTATGTTCTCAATCTATGTAAGGATAAACATCCTATTGTTGCTACTATGCCTTATAGAAAATCTAGAGTATGGGCCAAGATTATGGGCATCAGAGACAAGGCTGACATATACATTTTCTGGTCTCTAGGGAATGGTGATATTGATTTCTTTATGGATAGATGGTGCTCTGAGAGAGCACCGATATATTTCAATGAAGGTGATAATAGAGAGGGGCACATTAATGTCAAAGTCTCAAGCTTTTGGGTCAATGGGAATTGGGACATAGAGAAATTAAATGATGTTGTTTCTAATTGTGTGGTGAATGGAATCACTAAGCTCAAGATTAATACTAACTCTGATAAGATTATGTGGGCCTTGTCTTCTGATGGAAAGTTTAATACAAAGCAAACATGGGATGTCATAAGATCACATGGAAATAAATCTAATCTCTTTAAGAAGAGTTATAATGCAGTCATACCAATGAAGTGCTCCTTTCTTCTATGGAGATTAATGCTGAACTGGATCCCCACTGATTCAAACTTGAAGAGAAAGAAGCTCCAACTGGAATCCAAATGTCAGTTTTGCGAAACAGAAGAAAACACAAACCATGTGATGATTCAATGTAAAGAGGCGTGGGCTGTGTGGAGTCATTTTAGTGCAATTCTAGAAAATTAACATTTTCAGGAATATGACTACTCCGCATATGATTAGAACCTGGTATTGGTCTTCTACGAAAATGTGCAGCATCAGATTGATTTTGCCAGCAATAAAGTTTGGGTTATCTGGAGAGCCAGGAACATGAAAATGCATCAGAACACCCACCTGTCATCAACAAACATGATCAGCCATATAACCCATATACTTACTGATTTAAACTGCACAAATTTGATAAAGAAAAGGTACTGGGGACCTGATTCTAAAGTTTCCAATCAGCTGGGTTGCAATGTGTGTTCAACCAAGCAAAGGATCCCAATCTCTCTAATGTGGATAGCTCCAAAGCTAAACCAGTACAAGCTTAACACGAATGGGTCTTCTCTTTTTAATCAGGCGAATCAAGCGGAGGAGGCGTGATTAGGGGCCATGATGGAAGTATTATTAAGGGTTATTGACGATTATATGGAAAGAACTCTGCTGTTATCGCAGAAGCCAGGGCTCTTATGGATGGTCTGGTGATTTGCAAAGCCCTAAAAATGTGGGACAGTCGATTTGGTACCTTGATCCTAGTATGTCGATTCAAGTATTCTGATAGACTTAATTAGCAAAGGACAGTCGATTTGGTACCTTGATCCTAGTATGTCGATTAAGCATATTTTCCGTGAGCAAAACAAGTTGGCTGATTGTGTGGCAAAGCATACTTTGACTCGAAGGAAGGATATGGATTTCGAAAATAATTCGACCCCAAATGAGATTAAAGATGTTGCTTTACTTGAGAAAAATGACATTGACTACTTGAGAAATAGAGAGATGGATTAGAAAATTGTCGAATCGACATTTTTGGTGTTGTTGAAGCTATGGAGAGTCTGTTTTGATCTTAAGGTTGAAGACGAGCTTGTAATTGGTTTTAGTTACCGACTTGTATTGATACCCTGTACTTTCAAATCTTTCTAATAAAGTCCAAAAGTTATGTTGAAAAAAGAAGAAGAAGAAAGAAATGAAGTGATATTAACCTTTATTTTTAATTTTGGTTTTTTAATAAAATAAAAATTGATTTTTTTTAATTTAAAAACTTAGATATAAATTTAATTTTTTAGAGAGAACTAGAATTAAATAAGGACACAAATAATTTTTGGAATGGTTCCAGCTATTAAAACCGGTCAAAATCATTATAAAAAAACCGGAATCCGGAAATCATGTTCGTGAGATATATATAGTTTTTTAATACTTAATAAAAGAAAACAATATAGTTATTAATTTTTAATATTGAAAACCCAACGCCATAAATATTTGAACCCAAACAAAAACATTAAAAACCCAAACAACTGAAAGAGTCAATAATATTATCAGTGAATTTAGTATATATATATATATATATATATATATATATATATATATATATATATATATATATATATATATATATATATATATATATATATATATTACGCTAAACGCACCGTAAAATACTAAAAACAAAAAATTTACCATCCTTATATTTACCTCAAATTTCAACCATAATTTTTTTAGATTTTCAATAATTCATTAAGATTTTCCTCTGTATTCATTTTTTTTTTCGTGATTTCTCCCGAAATCTTACCTTCTTCGTAATATCATATTCTTCACATTTTGGTGATTCTTCCATCACTAATCAAAATATAAAATTTAATTTTTCTCCGATAAATATCCATAAACTCTCAAATTTTACAATAAACACTCAATAAAACCCTAACCATTAATGTCTAATTAGTTTTGTTGTGATTTAAATCAGGGTTTCAATTACAAAAAATAAATAAATTTATCTAATTATAGTTTCCCACTCACTAGAACAGCAGTTTCGCATATTTCCAACGCAATGACCGGTTGTTTTACCAGGTTATGGATGTTAATAACATATCTTCTAATGACGAAATCATACTGTACTACTTGAGGTTGTAAATGCTGCTTTTGTTCTACATATGTTAGTGTTGTCTTGTTTTTATTACTATATTTTGACTATTTTTGGATTATGCTCTATTTGTTCTGGAAACCGTAACAAGAAGCAACTCATTTTTCAGGTTTCTCTAAAAGGTTTCAAAAAGATATACAAACAATTGTGGAGAAAAGATCCTCTAGTATTTTTAAAAAATAAGCCAATTGAGCTAAAAGGTCGCAAACGCACTTAAGAATTAGATGAAGAAGATGTATGTTTTTATTTTTATATATAAGTCAATAACTATTTTTCGTTATGAAATTGTAAGGTTTCTTTTGCCTTGTTATTGAGAGCTTTTTCGTTTTCCTTATGTTGTTGTACTATTATGACTTCAATCCTTTATCAAAAGTCAAGTGATTGCGAACTGCGTGGTTTTCGTGATAAAGCTTATGTTATACTTAAAAGTTGTGAATTTATTGTTTATATTATTTCATTTTCTGTGACCATCAAAGGTTATGGTTACCTATATCCTTGATGGTCAAATTTTGGATTGTGTGCTGATTGTGATGATATTTTATCCAAGCTTTTTAATTTTATTTATGAGTAAACCTTGAACTTTTTCAGGATTGAATCGTAATATCATATTATGAAACTGTTCCAAATGATGTTTTGGATCCCAATCCCATTATACTTATTCGTTTTATATGGATCAAACTTTCAAGGCAATTGACCAATAAGACAATAATAGTTGTGTATACGAGGCTATCAATGTCCTTTTAAATGCCCCTTAATGCATTTAAAACATTTTTTTTCTTCTGCTTATTATTAACTTTTTATTTAGGAATAATTTTATTACTAGAATGCTCGCTGGTATCATCACTTCACTTTCTTTATTTTGAACTACGTTTTCATTCATATAAAAATTTAGTTGATCATTATTATTAGGATACATTCAAATTTTGTTTGAAAAATTACATCTTCTTCATCATTAGGATAAATTCAAATTTTGTTATATCCTGAATATGCATCAATAAATGATTAAAAAATCATGACCAGAGGCAGCATCCACTAATTGGTCAATATGAGGCAGATGGAAATCATAATTTTGGCATGCTCTATTGGGATTAGTAAAGTTTACACACAACCGCCAATGCTCGCTTGTTTTCATCACCAATAGCGGGATCCATGTTGGATATGTTGATTCCCTCATTTGCATCAACTTTAAATATTTTTCCATTTCTTTAACAATAGTTTCTGTTGTTTCAGGAAATAAGCCTTTCTTTTTGATGTAATGGCATTAGTCTTCTATCAATTGTACATTCATGGTAGATAACGGGTGAGATGTCCCTTAAAACATCACTAATAGTCCAAGAAAAGATAACAATTCTACCAACCTGATCTTGAAATCTAGGTTCTAAAAATTTACGATCTTCATTATCCGACCATCCCTTATCACTTCCTCGAGTGTCTCATTTAAAGGATCTTCACACTGGATTTCTTCCCTTGGAATATAAACTTTCTTTTTAAATTCATTGTTCATATCATATTAGTGACCCTCTTCCATTTTTTTAACTAATATTGCACCGATTTACCAGGGTTCAGTGATATTGCATAATATATCTTTTTAAATATATGACTTCCTGACTACACCATCCAAACTTCCTACATAATGCTTTAGACATTTCCTGAAGGTACAAGATATGGCTTCCATATTATGTAGCCACGATCTACCCATGATTACATTATAAGGACGAGGTTTATCATAAATCATAAACAAAGTTCTTACTTATTTTTCAGTATTGTCATAACTTATAAGCATTAGAAGCTCAATTTCACCAACAGAAACCGATGAATTTCCTTCATAAGAGGTTTTTGTTGGTCGATTTATATGGGGGGTACTTCTCTCATATGGTCATAACATCTCGTGAAAGTGACATTAGCTGAGCTTCCCTTATCAATTAGTGCTGAGATATAATCACTTCAGAAATATCTAAAGTTATAATTAATGCATCTTAATGCGGGGTCACAACCCTTCTCAAGTCATCATCTTTAAATATCAGTTCAATTACTGGTTTACGGTAATGATGATATTATGACTCTTCAACCAAATGGACCTCCATATCTCTTTAATATTTTTTCCTTGAAGACAGGTTGGCTCCCGACATTGTGTCTCCACCAGAAATAGTGAAAATATGATGTTTATTTCCTCTATTTTCTCTTTTATTTTCTCTTTCTACATCATTGGACTCCTCTTTATTTCTGTCCTCACTTGTTTTCCCCTATTTCCTTTGACAACCTGAACCAAATCACCATTATTAATAAATCTTTCAATTTCGTCGCGCGGTTGCCAGCAATTAATAGTAGAATGATCGTAATCATTAAGATAGGCATAAAAATTATCCAACGAGACCTATTATTACTTAAAGCCATCATTAGTAGCAGCGTTTGTTATTTTGACCTTCCTTTTGTTTTATCGAAGATAACTGCATTGTTCTCAGTTAAAAAGGTGAATTTTTGAGCTATATTATGATAATATAAAAACCTTTACATATTAACTGGTCCTTTAAGTCATTTATCGATCTTGAAATATTCTATTATTCTCCGATCGGGTACTACAACCTTAGACTACTAGAACTTTAGAACAAAACCCCTATTTCTTGAAGTCTTCAAGCCTAATGAATTCATTTAATATTGAAAAAATATCCCATAGATATTCCACAGGAAACCTAACAAGGTCTTCATTAAATTTTTATTCTGTATCTAAACCGCTCTTAAAAGAAGCTACAACGATAATTTTTACAAGTTACCAAACTTTTCATCTTTATGATAAAACACTGAATGTAGTTTTACAACGGTTCCCCCTATTCTGGTGCATATTCTTCGCGATGTCATGGATAATGATCTACACATTAATAAGTCATCAGGGTTAAATCTCATCATCATATTTTTGAATTTCTCTAAATGATACTCGAAATCCTCTGAACCATCATAAGTTTCCATATTGAATGAATCGAACTTTTTTTAAAACATTTTTCAAAGATTTCTTTCTTACGAACAAATATTCTTGAAGTACATACTCTGCCAGTTTTCTCTTTTTCTTCGTTATATTCCACCTTTTTTCCCTCTTTACCAATTTTAATTACCAAGTTACTTGAGTAAATTTAAAATTCGAATTTTTTCATTTTTGTTTTTTCAATTTCGCATTGCTACTTTCTTCAAACCATATAATACCTCCCATTTTCTCTTCTACAAACGTTACCTCATTTACCTTTATTTTTCCAACGTGACTTGCTTTACTTTCTTTCACATTTGACTTCTTTTTTCTTTGTGTTTTTACATAAATTTTCTGATAACAACTACAATTCCTATGTTTACTTCTCAATTCTTTCTTTGGTTTCACAATATCTTTCAGCTTATAACTCATTTGTTATAGCTTGCTTCTGCTTCATTTCCTTCGTCTGTTGCTCTAAGACCTGAAGGCTCGAATGAGTAGCTTGCCAACCTTGCTTAAGGAGGTTTTCACCTTGATGTGGTATAAAATAACTAGACACACGAGCTGCTACTTCGGTTGGTCGATTAGTCTCCATCATAGTTATGAAAGGATTTCTTTGCTTATGAACTACTAATATGCACGCACCAGCTGCCACACCTTAGTGTTGGTTTTGCTATGTGTTAACTCTATCCATTTGATAAGCTTCTCAAAATTCACAAAACGGCTACTAGAGTAGCTCGAATTTGTTAGAGTTTCTCTTTGAATTTATCGTCTTGTCAACATAATTGGTAAATTCTTGAAAACTTGTAATTTTAAAACTTATTCCTATAGATGACGTCACATTTGATGAGGGAAATTCCTTATCAAATATAATTACAAAGTAATGATCAATAATCATGAAAGAAAAGTCAATGGAAGATAATTTCTTTTTGTGTATTAAGTAAGTAATCTCAAAACAGGAATGAAGCCTGTATATATATTGTTTATAATTTTCTCCTCTCCAACCAGTGTATTACACGTGTTATAATAGCTTAACAAACTATCTTAACAACTTCTTAAATGATGATACATGTCTTCTAGTTATAACTCGAACAATCTTCCCCGCTTACTCACCTAATTTTACATCTTCCTCGCCGCCCTCGTATAAATATTCCTTTATGGTATTTGTCTAACATCTTTTTTTGTTTCCTACATCTTATCATTTTATTAGTCTTTGATACGAATGTACCTCGTCATTATAAAAAATATAAACTATATATAGGATATAATACTATCATACAATGATGATATATTTTTCATGTTTGGTAGAATTAATGACTCATTCTTATACTCATAATTATCCAGTCGAGGTATGAAAGAATGAGTTTGGTTTCTTTTATTTCAGTGACATTTTCATTGCGTCCTGTTTCAGCTTGAAAAATATTTTTATCCAAATTCTTTATGTCCTATTTATGATACATTTTGAAGGGATGCTTCGTGCTCTGGGTTTCTTTCGGCTCTTGGGCCTTCAATATTCTGGGACTTTCATCTTCTTCTTCCTCTTCATCCATGATCTGCTAACATAATTGATTGTGGAGGTTTGAAAAATCAATTATTCTTGCAACAATAAAAAATCTATTAGCTTATTCCTCCTTTAAGTGTTGAGCCAATCACTCAAGTTCGGTGGGAAGTGGTGCAGAAGCCACTGAGACTAGACAATGGTCATTGAGATGCTTAATATCCAACTCCTCACCCATATATGGATCATATCTCTCTATAAAATTCAACATAAATTATTTTGAGATTTTACTTTACTTTGATTTCTCAGAAATAAAAACTTCATTCGCACATACGATGCCAATTAATGTAGAAAATTTGGAGTGACTTGGCTTGATACAAAGCAGAAGACGATCTATGAATAATCTAAAGAAATAAAAAAAGAAATAGATGGACGACGAAGCTTAAATATATAAAAATAAATGACCAAGTATTTTATTGATGATTCTTAGATCTCTATTTATAAAGTTTGAAGTTACATATGATATCTTACAAATATTAAAAAGATTTGATACTATCTTACTCTAACTACTTATATATCATGTCTTATTATATCTTTGACAATGTATTCTGAATTTGAAGTACTTGAATTGTCTATGAGTCAATGTAGACGAACGAGACTATTTAAGTCATTATCATTATTCTCTAGAATTTATTATTTTTATTGTCATTCCTTCTTTCTTTATTTACTTCTTTCTTTATTTATATTTTGCTTCTTTTTATTTCTCAATGTTTCAATCTAAATTGGTCTATTTTTATTGTCATTCCTTCTTTCTTTATTTATATTTTGCTTCTTTTTATTTCTCAATGTTTCAATCTAAATTGGTCTCGTTTCCAATTGAATTGCACATCGATTGTAATCTAATAACTTCATAAATTAAAAAAAAACACAATCAATTTTAACTTTTATATCAAAATAAAAAACTAAATGCTATGTTTATTTATTAAAAAAATCAAAATATACATAATTTTAATCACCAGGATCAATATCAAATATCCTTACAAAACATCTAATTTCGATCCCATAAACAAAACTTACATGTTTTCTAGCCAATCTGAACGACAATTAAGGTTCAAAGTTTGATACTTTGAATTAAAATCTAATGATGAAAAACAACATGAAGTTCTACTCACTAGGTAAACTTTTAAACTGATTATATCGTCCGATACTTTTTAGTTGTTATAAATAAGGTTACGAAACATGTTAATGACGTGGTATATACTCCATAGTAGATGGTTCGGTTTCATTTAGATTTAGAAAAGTGAAATCTAGCTCTACTTATTGATTGTGAGAGAGAAAATAAGCTTTAAATCTTATTTAAATTTTTTGAATGAATAAAAAAGTATTATGAATGTAATTCGAATTAAAATTAATATAGTTTGTCAATTGCGATAAACAAATTTAATTAAGTCAAGTAATTTTTAAAATGTTTTAAGACTGTTTTGATTTAAAATAAATGTATAGGAGTGTATTTGGTTTTATTAAAAATTAAAAAATTAAATTAAATGGATATAGATTTGTGAAATAACAGCATAGACGATTATTTTGTACAAAAATCTTAAAACGCAAATATTTTAGGACGAAGGGAGTATTTTGTTGTGTAATATTTTAAAATATCTATTTTAGTCAACTTGAAGTTTTTTAACACTCATTGTAGATTTTTTTTTTCCAATAATTACAGGAAAAATAATGGTATACTATATTCACATTAATACTTATTAAATTAAAAGGAAAAGTACCTAAAAATTAATATAATAGCAATAAAATTATAAAAGTCAAAAAGTACTTATTAAATATGCTGATATAAAAAAGTCAAATAAAACATTTGCATTCAATTAGCAATCAATTTAACACTTAATAAATTCTTAGCCTTATATCTCTGCCCATTAATAAGTCATTATTTATAAGGAGGTGATTAATTGGTTCCATTCAATTATCAGATACAAGAATATAGTCTAACATGGAGTTCCATCATTTTAAACTTATTTTATTTTGCATCATAATTCTTCTTAATCTAAATCAATGTAAGTATTATTTTTAATTATGTTTTAAATCTTTTATATTTTATTGCTTTGATTTTGATATCAACTTATTTTATGTTAAATAACATTTTGAATTTTTGAATTGATAGTGACAGGTTACCGTGAATCGAGCAATTCTAAAATGAGTGTGGATGGTCCTAATATTAAACCTATCCTTTATATAAAATGTATACCAAACAAAATTAAAAAAATATGTTGTCCTGTTTTTAGACCTCAAAAATGTTTTGATAATGGTGAGGAATGTAAGAAAATATGTTATATTGAACCTCCGAAAATATAAATATATACTTGATGTACCATTCAATTCATATGAATAATAAATTTGTCTTTTCTGATTTATTTTTGTTTACTATTTATTTTATGGTAGGTTTTAAGCACACTGCTAAAAAAAGTTATACAGTAAATAATAGATATATAAGACATTAAATAATAGATCTGTAAGGTATAATTTGAGGTATGTTGGGGTGATATACATGTCAAATAAAGATATTTTTTATTTCCAAATATATCTGTCCTAAACAAATTATATTTTAGATTTTTCTTTCATATAATTTTGTTTATATTTAATTCGTGTTTAAATAATATCATAAACGCTTAGTTTGAAAAGATTACTTTCAAATCATTTTAGATTCACAAGCTCTTAAGTTTGGAATTGATTTTTGATTTTGGAACCGCTAGTTAAATATGGCAAGACTATACGCTTGAGAGCATGCACCAATAAGATTGGGAGATACTAAAACCGAATAATACAGTGGAACTTTTATGAAGTTTAATAAGGTTGGGAGATACTAAGAGTTTTAAATTTGTTGATTCTCATACTCTTATATACTCTTGAGATATTAAATTTATAAAAGTTTTTAAGTTTTGAATTTTCAATAAATTTTAATTATTAATATCTTAATAGTTTTATCTATTTTATCGGATATCCAAATTTCATACCGCAAAAAAAAAAACCTGAGACATATTCCGAAGAGATACATACGATAATAGATACTAAATAGCAAACAAATAAGTCGTAACGTGCGAAAGACCAAACAGACATAGTACTAGGTGCTAAAGAACCATCGAGAGGGACTAGACGATAATTAGACTGGAAATTCCATGGCTTCTAGGTAGGGAAAACCACACTCCATACCAACAAAAGCGAAAACCTGCAGAAAATTAGATAGAGTAAGAAAATATACATGAAACTATTACATAAGCCAGCTAATCTTGGTACCATGAAATCTAAACCGAATATCAGATACAATTCGGTGAGATACCATAGAGGCAGAGGCGGAGCGGAACCAAATATTCTTGTATTATGCTCTTTTCAAACGTGATAAAATACCGCGCCAAAGCAGGTTCGCCAAAGATGATGGTCTCGAGAGTTACACCAATTTGACGCTACATATAACCAAGATTTCCAGCACGAGGTAGTTAAAGGGAATCCTAGTTTAACACTACCATAGGTCCAAATAATCTGAGTGAAGCTACAATCATAGAGGAGATGAGAGATAGATTCAGAGTCAGAGTTACATAAGGCACAGTCAAGTGGGGTGTTGAGACCCCAATTGAGAAGCTTATCTCTAGTAGCAAGATTTTCCAGGATAAAAAAACCATAAGATAAAGGAGTGACGGGAAATATTGAATTTATTCCATACTAACCCGGCCCACCCCACTTCTGGGGTAGGCGTACGAATGACGTTGTACGCGTTTTAAATAGTGAATGAGGTGCATCCAGCTTTCACATTCCAGAAAGGAACATCATTTGTGAAGATGTTGGGCGGAGGTAGAGTGAGGATAAGATGGTGGATCTCCGTGAGATTAGCTCGGCTTTGAGCTCTCGCCGATCTTATGTTAGCAGGCCAGTTTCATTCACCGTAGAGAATGATATCCGAAACCTTGAGGTTTTGTCCAAGACGAGAATCTATGATGGTATGGGAGTCGTAATACGTTGCAAGAGAGGAGGGGAGGAGCCAAGGATCATGCCAGAAAGAAGTACTCAGACCATTTCCTATTGCCACCCTGTACAAATTACTAGCCAGATGGCGAAGACGAAGAATTTTCCTCCAGATCCAAGAGGGAGAGGAGCCAATAGAGATGGCCTAAAAATTGTTATTTTTAATTATTTCAGATTTAACCCAATCACACCAGATGGAATAGTTATTATTAATGGAGTAAGAGGGAGTAGATATGCAGTTGATGATCCAGGTAATCATTTTATCAAGAAAATGCATCACGGCAAGAATTTCAAGGATGAGATGCCAACAGACATTATCAAATGCTTTTTATCTATTTTAAGAGCGACCCTTTTGCCTCTACAGTTATTATGGTAACCCCTTAAAGTTCTTGGGACAACAAGATGTTATCAGAAATAATTCTTCCCGCAACAAATTTTGATTGGGATGAATCTATGAGTTATGGAAAAGAGTCTTTAATTCTATTTGCTAAGATCTTAGAGATGATTTTGTAGACCAAATTACAAAGAGCAACAGGTCTAAAATCAGCAGGCACACAAGGGAGAGTCTTTTTTGGGTATGGGGGAAATAGAGGTTGAATTCCAGGACATATCCAGAGATCCCTTATGAAAAAACTCAAGGACTCTGTTACAGATGTTGTACCAACAATTTTCAAAGAGGACTTAAAGAAACTAAAGTTAAATCTATCGGGACCCGACGATTTATAACTATCAGTACTGAATAAATCAGACTTAATTTCATCACGAGAGACATCGCGAATCATTAAGTCCATATCCATATTAGTAACTTTAGTAGAGAGAAGAGAGGAGACAATATCCAGACCAGGGTAGTTAGCAGGATGCTTAGTACCCAGGAAGTTTTCAAAATAACTCACAGTGACCTTAGAAACACTAGCAGAGGTAGACATAGTGGTTCCAGAGTCATTATTAATGGAGATAATTTTATTATAGAAAAGGTCGGATTTAATACTATTATGAAAGAATTTAGTATTCTTATCACCAGGGAGAACCAGTTTTCTCTAGATTTTTGCTTCAGAAAGGATTCTTCGGCTCGACTCACAAAAACAAAAGACGAGGAAGCTTCAATTTCTGTAGCGACCAAACGGGGATTAAGAGGGTCAGAAGCAATATTTGATTGTGCTTGAAATAAGATTTTCTGAGCACAAGATACTCTAGAACTGATGTCGCTATACTCATTGCGGTTGAGCTTAGTAAGTTTAGATTGCAGACGAATGAGTTTGTCAGTGACAACTTCATACCAGAGGAAGAGATGGGCGAGTTCAAACAATTGGAAACAATGTCCTTAAAAAGTGGATGAGATTGCCACATGTTGAAGTATTTGAAGGGTTTCTTACATTTTTACGAGGAAAACCAAGGTTAAGGGTAACCGTTGTATGATCAGAAGAACGAAGAAACCCAAAATGAGCATAAGACATGGGAAAAAGGATATCCCAATTAGGGTTGACAAAGACTCTATCAATTTTGGAAAGAATAGGATGAGAAGGCTGTTTATTAATCCAAGTGAAGGGTAGATCGGAGATCACTTAGTTCACATTGGAAGCAACAATTATTAAAATCATCAATTGTTGATGACCAGTTATCAGAAGAACCCTGGCGCTCGTTCGGAGGACGGATAACGTTAAAATCCCCAAGCGAAACCCAAGGAATGTGATTATCAAGTTTAGAGATAGAAATCAAGTCCTTCTATAGATGGGTACGGTCATAAGCATCATTAAAAACATAAATGGAAGTGAGCTTGAGAGAAGCATTATAATTGTGACATTTGGCCATACAATGAATGTATTGGGGGGATTGCGAAATCTTAGAAATGGTAATAACACTAGGGTTCCAAGTAATCTATATTCTACCTAAGGGATGGGAGTCGTGTTTGGTAATAACATGCCAAAAGAGGACCATATGTCTAACAATGGAGTCTACATTATAAAGTTGTACTTTAGTTTCCACTAGAATTAATAAAGATATACTATTACTAATAATGAAATCAATAACATCCTTTTGTCTATCAGGGTCATTAAGACCCCGAGCATTCAAAAAAGCAATATTCATAAAGAGAGAGACTTATAGAATATCAATCGATGGTCCTGTCGGAGGAGATAACCTTTTTACCCTTATCCTTGGCATCATTCGTGCGAAGCCTTTTTGGAGGCAAGTCCACCTCCTCTCCACTCTCCACCTCAGTGACCTCATCAATGGAATGGAGGCGATGTCCGGGGTCTAATTCTGGATCAATCTCAGAAGGGTCCTCCTCAGTAGACGATGAGGAAATATGCAATAAAGGAATCTTGAAGGGACCTTTTTTGCAAAGGCGAGTAGGGTGAACGAAAACAACACAGTTAGCATACTGAGGAGGGAGTCCCTGATACTCAAAGGATACAATGATGAATTTTCCCTGGATCTTAAAAGTGAGCTAAGAACGGATGAGAGATCCCATCACAATCATAATACAGATACGAGCAAAACGAAGCCATTCCTTCATTTTCGTTTGATGTTCCATATATAAGGGGTCCCATAACCGAACCAATATTTCTAAAACCCACCGCCATCCAAAGTTCCGAAGGTAAATTAAAAACTTTGACCCAAATAGGAATTTCGGCATGGGGATCTTTGATAAGAGAGGAAAGGGGTTCCCAGTTTTTCAGAATCATTAAGTTTCCACCAAAATGCCAAGGGGCTTCCTCTAAAACCTTTTTTGCCATAACCTTGGAACTAAATCTTAAAAGATAACAACCTTCCGGAAGAGGGCTTAAATTCTAAAAGTCCAAACTTACTCAGTAGTGATTCAACATTGGCCTTGAGTAAAGTTAGATTTTTAGGATGAGAGAGAAAATACCCCAAAAGGCACGTCTTCCAAGAATCCGGAGTACCCAAAGCTGTGTCATTCATAATGTAATCATTCTCAATTAAATCCATATGGCTAATACCAATCACCAAGGGAGAACGATTATCGGTATGACCCGCAACAATACTCGTATAAGAGAAAGAGGTGAGAGTATGAGGACGAGAACTTGAAAAATAGTTATCATTAGGAATAGCCTTGAAGGAAGGAGATGTTGAAAACTTAAAAGGAATTTGAGCCAATTTATTTAAAAATTTCCTTCCTTTAGGGCCTTTTCCAACATTACCAAAGTTCCGTAATTTGGTTTTGGGGTTGTAAGTTGAGCCTCCACCAAGAAATCCTTTTCCTTTGTTAATGGTGGGCCTATCAATACAAAGGACATGAGTAGGCCCAATGAATTTCGAAGTCCTGCTCGCTTTGATAGGACCCGACGTCTGATCTATGGATTTTCCATTCTCTTTTCCAGTCAAATATCCAGACCCCAAAACGGCTTCAGGCACACATTCAGACCCAAAAATAGTTGTACCCAAAATTTTGAAACCAATAGAAGAACCAGTGGAACCATGAAGTCCATCCTCACTTATGGCGATTCTATTCAAAGCCAAATCAGTTTTGATAGTCCTAGAGGATGAAGGTAAGAATTTCTCAAACTCAACCCCCAGCGAAGGAGATGGGATGGAGATTTCATTCCTTGTGATCAGCCCCTGGAAAGGATCGACAACCAAATTTTCAGAACTGAGACTGAGTTTCTCTGATGAGGGCGACACATGGGCATACCAAGTTCTGGTTCCTCCCACTTCTGACGAAGCAAACGGAGAGGAGGGTTTCGAGCTGCTAGAGAGAGGAATAGGGAGAACCAGGCTTGTTGATAGAGTACATAGTGGATTCATAGCTCGAGACTCAATTATTCCCAAATCCAGGGAAAGATCACCACCCAAGGCAAAGGCTTGGGCTGAATTTCATCGATTGAGGCAACCATTTTTTTCGTAGAAGCTTAGTTTCCCTGAGAAGGCCTCTCCCACTTAAGAAGTCAGCTGGTGGGACAGAGGAGGAACAATGTGACCAGTGGCTGAAGAAAACTCCACACGAGGAAGACTTGGAGATTTGACCTGAGGAGATGGAAGAAATCATACAGCTCAAACAAGGAGGAGTTTTGGAATATGATGTGACCATGGCCAGACTCCATATGGTGTTTGGTCAGCGCGAGGGCACCTTTTACGTACGCTTCATGATGGGCAGGGATAAGATGATGAGTGTTAGAAGCTAATGAGAGAGAATGGAGGTTTGTGGCTATGCTGAAAAACGGAAAGGGTGGAGTTATAGCTTTGATAGGGATATGAGGAGGTGGGGAAGATGGGAATGAAGCCAGGGGTGAGGAGAACTCTTGATTTCTTAAAGGGGAGAAGGAGTACATGACCCAGAAGGCTTGGCCGGACGCATAGAGTTGGAGGTATCTATCAGAGACCAAAGAAGGTAAGCTTGAATGATTTTGATAGAATTCTGTTTTTGAGGGAAGGAGTGGTGAGAGAAGCTTTGAATTGCAGGAAATGGTGTGGTTAAATAAAGAATGAGATTGAAGTTTGTAAAGGTCAGAAGGAGGTAACATAGTCCGTAAAGATTTGACCTAACATTTTTGATTGACTGCATAAGACTTGCCTGAGTAGAAGTTTGAGAGCTAGAGTTAGACATTGGATAAGGTTTAGAAGTGTGATAGCTCAAGGGATAGGAGGTAGAGTTAGAAGACAGATTATGTCTTAGGAAAGGGGCAGGGTTCAGGTTCGAGAGCTTGAAATGGTGCTAAGATTTGAAATAGTATAGTTTGGGGGTGAAAGGGGTTCTGAAGTTCACCCAAAATAGAAGATAGAGAGGGATGATGGATGAGTTGGACTTTTGAGGTGGTTGACTATGTTGGGGAAATGAAGAAGGGAAATTTCCGTTGAGAATGTAACTAGTAGTTCGAACATTGGTTAGGACATTAACCACATGGGTCTTAGAATAACAGTAAAAAGTGGACTTACTGCAATTAATGAGATAAAACTGGTTAGACAAAGTAAGAACAGATATCTAGGGAGAGGAGATTGGGTTTGAAAGAATCCAAGTTTGATGGAAATCGGCATGGATAGGGGCTGGTATTGATTGGTGGAGGTGAGAACTGGGGTGACTGATTTAATTGTGGTTGGCCAGGGAGGAATGTCGATACCAGGGAGATCATTGAAGATATGAAGCTGCCCGATAGGAGATGAAGAGGAGGGTGGAGATAGAGTTTCATGGCTTTGTTGATGTGGTTGCAGATGTAGAGAGCAATCCAGATAGCTTGAGTGCCCAACAAGAAAACCAACTAATCCTGGCCGTGACATATAACAAATTTCATAAGATTTGAGGCATATAAAGAGGAAACCAGACCATTGATGAGTATGATTTCCAGCTTTTTTAACATAGAATGAGAGGTGCAGTCTGATAAATACCACCGGAATGGAAGAGTCTGTGTTGCAAAGAAGTACATAGCATTCGGTGGCTGTGAGAAGAGGCCAAAAGCGAGAGTCAGTAGAGATAGCTGGATCGGACAAGGTGATATGGGTGACACCCTCAAATTCAGCATACAACCAAAACGAAAGGGTATAGGAGGACATCAATAGGGGTATAAGAGGACATCAATCTTTACATTCTCCGACTATTAAGCCAGAGAACCAACAACAAACCTGAATATGAGGCTCACGAAGATGGTTAAAATATTACCGTTGGAACTTTCAAAGAAAAGAGAGAGGATAGAGCATTTTGTTAGTAACTAGATTCTTCATGCTATTTGGTCATAGGATTAATATTTTGACTCGACTCATATTTCTAATGCGATAGAAAATCCTTAACCCTCTTAAGATTTCAAATATCTAATTAAAAAAAAAAAATCACCAACATAAGCTAAATGAAAGATCACTCTTGCTTTTTTAACAAGTGCATATCCAATAAAAATATAATATTCAAGTATAGTATTTAACTATCGAGAAAATATTGTTGCAAATAAATAAAAATTTGAAGAATAAAGTTTCTTTTCTTTGCTTTTTCCCCTCGTAATGAGAACAAAAGCCATCGCTTAACCGTTAACTAATATGGAAAATTTTCAATTGCTCATACACCTCCAAAAAAGATGTATACATATTTTTTTAAACCAAATTTCTCATAACTCGTAACATAAGAACCCAATCACCTCTATTATATATATTTTTTCTATTATATATTTTTCTCATGTATAATTTTATTACTATATTTATTTTTCAACTCTTTTTATTCACATGTTTGTGTTTTTTCTTTTTACATAAATTTCAATATTTTTTCTCTTTATTTGGGTCTTCGTGCGGGGTATTTTTGCTCTTGGCAAGGTGCATTTTATCATTGACAATTCTTATCTCGCGAGATTAGGTGAGTTGCAGCTTCGACGATCTCTGTCCGGTTGTGGACATTTTTTTGATTTTATATCTATAATGTCGAATTTAGAAGTTTGAGATATTACGTAGATTTATATATTTGCTGGTTTTGTTTTCGTTAGCGTAACCAAAATGGTGGGGGTAAAAATCACCCAAAATTATGATACTTGGAAATTTTGGACAAGTAATGATTGACAACAACATATTGGATGAACTTGAAAGAAATGTGGGAAAAACATTTTATTTATGATTTGGACTACAAAAGGACATCTCTTTCTATTGTTATAAACGATATCTTTTTTTTCCTAAGATTCTCTCTAGCTTTCACCTAACATTACAAATGAGACATTATCTTTTTGTATATTGCTCTTGACATAGAGTGGTCTTTCGTTGTTATCTCCTTATTGGTGCAACCTTTTCTGGCTCTCGAGATACTTTACTAGGCAGAGGTATGTCTTTGGGGGTTTCTTTACCATACAATATCAAACACGGATTTCGTAACGTTATCTGACACGGTTTCCGTACACTTCAAGAGCACTCAGAAGAGGTGGGAATGATGTAGGCTAACTGTTTGTTAATGATCGTGAAGAAACTACGCACATGCTCGTTCTGAGCTTATTGGGCGGGTTCGTAACTCGCTCCTTTTGGATAGGAATGCAGAACCAGATGAGGCTTGGTTAAATTGGATAGGCTTCGTGATGAAGATTCTTTAATATTAGGCCAATCTTGGTAAGCTTGGCCTTAAGTGACCAACTGATGACATCGGGAAAATTTTGGCCATGTCCCAAAGCAAGATTGGCCAAGTTGGGACTTAGGTTTAGCCTTCCAGACAATATTATTTTAGTTGTCCGACATAACATGATTAGGTAACTTGGTCTTTTGCTTGACTAGTTTACTTAGATTTATTCGTGAGACAAGTTTGGCCAGAGCTCGGGGCAAGCTTGGCCAGGTCTCGAGGAACTCTTAGCCATGTCTCGCGGTAATCGTGGCTACCTCTTAAGTCAAGCTTGGCCATGTCTTGAGGAAATCTTGGGTTGTGTTTGGCCGTTAGGCCAAGTTAGGGTCATTCTGGTTGAAATGAATCATACAAGGCTCAAGTTGGAGATCCTTACTTGGCTTTGGTTGTTCCTACTTAGATGATATTCCATGTCGTAACAATATACATAAGGCTAAACTGGCTATATATGTATTATTAGTTTATTATTTTTAAAAAAAATTAGAAATAGTGATATGTATAAAAAATTACATAAGATAATGTTTTAGTGTTTGTAGAGATTTGAACAAGGTCTTCATTAATTTGAGATTAATGTTCCTGTTTCATCAAGAATTCTTTGTGAATTAAAGCCCTCAAATTTGAATACGATGACAGAACTAAAGGCTCAAAATTGAAAGTAACGTCATCAACCGAATATTCTATAGCTTCATCAATATTTATAAACAAAGTATCATCAACAAACAATAATAATAACTAATTCCATCGTTAATAATTCAATATTAAAATCAGCTGACGGGGGTTATTTGATATATTAACGCGGTGCTCACTTATTATATTTTATGCTACATTTTCATCAATAAATATTCAGACAGAAGGTATTCTTATAACGAAACTCAATTATCATAACATGTTAGTCAAATTCATACAGATAACTATAATCGATCATTATATGTACATTTATCATTAACTTTGTATAAATTTCAAGATTTTAGATTATTATTTATACATGGTTTTAGATTGAAATTTCGCCTCAACAAAAAAAGGTCATTCAATAAACCTTAAAAATGACAATTAGGCATTGGTTTAGTAAGTTCTATATCACAATATTCACTTATTAGTCATTGGATAAATGATTTTAATTTGAATCAATGATTATGGGTGCATATGGGTTAGATGATGGTTATGGGTCTAATTTCTGTATATGTAATAAATTTTAATGTTTATAATGATATTGTTCCTAATGCTTCTAATAATCTCCAAAACGACGATCTTTAATGTTTCTAATGATTTCCAAGGCGACAATTTCTAAGGTTTTTAATTATCTCCAAAGCGATGGTCTCACATATTTCTAATGATTTCCAAAGTGAAGATCTCTAAGGTTTCTAATGTTTCTAATGTTTCTAATGTTTCTAATAATCTCAAAAGGGACGGTCTCTAATATTTCTAATGATTTCCAAAACGACGGTATCCAAGATTTCTAATGATTTCCAAAGCAACGATATCTCAGGTTTCCAAAGATATAGTTTCCAATGTTTCTTTATGAAGATTACAACAAATAGAAGAAGATGCATGGCTTACAATTTATAACTAAATTAAAACTAATGAGCAAGTATAGATTTAAGCCAAGCTTATCTTAGCTGAAAAATGGTAGAGGTTACACATCTAATCAAAGCGAATATGGCCATCTAAAAGGTATAAAAGGCCACGCTAGGGCTATAAACGATGAGTTGTAAAGTATTTATGTTGCGATCATGATTGTAAGTAAAACATGACTATTAAATCATAAAAGGAAACGCACCTCAATCAAAGCGGATATGGTTCGAATTTAAGTCAATCTGAAAAGATTAAGAGGGAAAACTAAGTTTTCAATGTTTATAATGATCTCAAAAGAAACGGGTTTTATGATAAGTTTACCTCTGAAATATTTCTAATGATCTCCAAACCAACAGTTTGTATTATTTCTAATGATCCCTAAAGCGACGGCTACTCATGTTTTTAATGATCTCCAAAGTGACAGTTTCTAATGTTTCAATATTTTTTATTAATTTCAAAGCGACCATGTTTGATATTCCTAAATTAAAAAGTTGTCAAAATATATTTTTCTATGTTCTTAAATGATGGTTATAAAGAAACGTTAAAATATTTTTTCCATATGTTCTTAAAATGATGGTTGTAAATCGATGTCAAAACATGATTTTTGTATGTTCTACAGACGATGGTTGTAAAACGATATGAAAATATATTTTTCATATGTTCTTCAGACGATGGTTGTGAAGCGACGTTAAAATATATTTTACATATGTTCTTCGGAAGATGGTTGTAAAACGACATCAAAATATATTTTACATATTTTCTTCAAGCGATAGTTGTAAAGCAACGTCAAAATATGCTTTACATATGTTATTCATACAATGGTTATAAAGAAAAGTTAAAATATGTGTATCATATGTTCTTCGGATGATGGTTGTAAGGCGATGTCAAAATATGTTTTCCACATGTTCTTTGGATGATGGTTGTAAAAAGACGTCAAAATATGTTTCTCATATGTTCTTCGAACGATGATTGTAAATCGACGTCAAAATTTGTTCTCCATATATTTTCAGACAATGGTTTCAAATCGATGGCTAAGTATGACCTCCAAAAGAATGATCTTTATATTTTCTTCGGCAAAAGGATATAAAATGACGTCCATATAGAATGACTTCATTGAATTGATACAACATGAATAAAAGACAAAGACAATAATTTAAAGACAGGAAGGATATTCAACGTGATAAGTGAGATCAGAATTAAATCAACATTTTGACAAAATCTAAATTAAATGGTTAAAATAAAATAAAAATATTTATTATCTATTAGATTAAGTTTTTGTATAGTCTTGCATATACACGAAAAACAACGTGAACAATAACTAGTAATGACAACAAGAATGCAAATTGGCATGAAGTATCAAGAATAAACGAGTTAAAGACTGCACTATCGACTATACTTAAAGACTTACAGTTCTTAAGTTTCATTTGACATTCCAACTCAATTACCGGGAGTCTTAATAAAGATAGAATAATCAGATAGTGGTAGATATATAAAGGCGTCGTTTATTTTGTATTATAAGTCAATATATCTATAAATTAAGATAAATTAATCTTTTGAATTTGAAAACTTGATAATATATATATGGAACCTATATGGTTGTTTACCCCCTCATCACTATCCTATATAACTCATTATTTTTATTAGTGTTCATTCTTTTCTATTTTTGTGTTTTTTTTCTTTTTATTTTTCAACATTTTAATTTTTAATTAGTATCGTGTCACATTAATTATTAAAACACTTACACGGATAAAATAATTCAAAAATTTAAACAAAACTATTTATTTAATATTTTATATCGAAATAAAAAAATAAATGTTATGTTTATTTATCAAAATTAAAATAATATATACATAAATTCAAGCACCCGGATCGAAATCAAATATTGTTACATAATCTCTAATTTCTATAATTTAAACCAAACGTAACGGACATTTCTAACATCAGATTTAGTCAAAATTTGATGCTGTAAAACAAATTTTAGTTTTCATCCAAGGGCTAAAAAACAAAAAAAACACAAAGTTATTAGGAAAAAGGTTATAAACATATTAAAGGGTTTTAATCTAAATTTTATAATAAGTTGTTTTTTTTATTTGAGTTTCAATCTTTTTTTGCTTTACTTAAATGGAGAGAAAACAAATTGAGCTTTTAAATTGTAATAAAAATATATATTAATGATGTAATTTGAATTTAAAATGGTGCAAATTTTGTTATTGGTAGAAAATAATTTTAAAAATATATTAATAAAACTAAATTATAAATTTGTAGAAGTTGATAAAATCGTACGAAATAGAAGAAAACTGACTAACAAAGCATAAATATTCAACCAATTTTTTTAATATAAAAAAGGAAAGTTATTTGGAGTATATAGAATGAGAGAGAAATTTTGAAGAGTATTTGACTTGCACAAAGATACCCGAGAACAATTATATGATGGGTCAAGCTATATATACCCAATTCGGGTTTAAGTATACCCAATTTTGAGTATACCCAAAGGTGATCTAAGTATACCTAAATTTTGACAAAAATACCCTTTTCTAGGTATATAAGGTTTTTTTTTACTAATCTTATCCACCTCATTTTTTCTCTTACACTCTCTAACTTCTCTCTAAAACCTTCAAGTTCTCTCTAATTTATCCGGCGAACTAAAATCCGGCGAACTAAAATCCGGCGAACTAAAATATAAAAACTTAGTCTTAGTATCAAAATTTAAGGTTATGGTTGAATTAGGTAAAAAAATCATAATTTTAGGGTGTTTGGAGGCCATTTTCCGGCCAAAATTCGGCCGGAAAATGGCCATTTACGAAAACTGAGCGTACCATAGGTACGGGGGGCGTACCGACCGGTACACCCCCTCTGTACCTATGGTACACTGTACCGATGGTACAGAGGGTACGCACCGGCTGGTACGCCCCCCCTGTACCATCGGTACAGAGGGTCTGTACCGACCGGTACACCCCCTCTGTACCATCGGTACAGTGTACCATAGGTACAGAGGGGGTGTACCGGTCGGTACGCCCCCCCTGTACCTATGGTACACTCAGCCTTCGCAAATGGCCATTTTCCGGCCGAATTTTGGTCGGAAAATGGCCTCCAAACACTCTAAAATTATGATTTTTTTAGTAATTAAATTTTTAATTTTTTTTTAAAAAAAACTTCAAAAAAACAAGTTTTGATTTTGTGTTTTCATTAGAAGAAGTTTAAAAAAATTAAAAAGAGTTTGAATGTTCTTGAGGCAACTTTGAATGTTCAAGAACAATTTGAAAAATTTCACAAAATTGTAGTAATATGGGGTTTGATCTAGTAGAGAGTTGTGTTTTTTTGGGTATACATAACCAAATAGATTGTTTTGTGAATTGGGTGTATCTAGGATATACTTAGTATTTTTTTTACTTAGTGGCAATTCAGATATTAAATGAAAGTATAAGGGTTTTTTCGTCCTAAAAAAGTCAAACAAAAGTCAACTGCGTTTTTTGGGTATACTTAAATCACATTTGGGTATATATAGCCATACCCTTATATGATATATGGCGAGTATTTGAGTTGCATAAAGATACCCGAAAACAATTATATGATATATGGATTATTATAATATATATATATATATATATATTAAAATAAGATATAAAATAGTTATAACAAATATGGTTTAGATTAAAATCTCAAATATGGCATAATATTCGTTACATAAGTAACTGAAATATGATTAAAAAACACTAAAATAAAAACATAAATCTAAGTTAATTTTACTTGTACTTTCCCCTTACTCATAGCTTGAAAATGTTGAATGATAGTTGTTACTAATCGTAGTAAATATCAAACAATCATAATTCATTCTTAATTCATTCTTCACATAATTCAAATCTGAGTTTTCTTAATTCATTCTTCACATAATTCAAATCTGAGAAAACTCATTCAACACTCAATGGGTAAAAAAGCAAAGTCAACTTCAAAATTTCATAAATCCAATTTAGGATTTCATGCTTTTTTATTCACAATAGTCATAGAAAGTAAAAAACTCAATTAACAATGAAATTTAAGCTTAGCAAAGCAAAACAGGTCTATTTGCTCTTAAATTGAAATCTACAACTCTCTATGTTAAGAAAATATATATACCAACCAATGTTATTATTGAATAGTAACATGGTAACATAAAACATGTAGCAAAAATTTAATTTTAAGAATTAATAACATAGAGACATAATAAATACGTTAGTGTTTGAAGCTGAAAATCAGAATAAAACATGAAAATAATTTGCAACTTGCAGTATAGTTTTCTAATTGATAGTAATGAACAATTGTGCTAAAAGATTGTATCATGTAGTTATGTATTTCTTACTAACATTATCAAATATATATATATATATATAAATTTATATTATTTTTAAAATAAACATATCTATTTATATTAAAATAATATAGATTTATATTATACATTAAAAAATAAATAATATATATGATAAAAATTTGTATCAGATCAATTATATAAATTTATACTATTTTTAAATTAATATTAAAATAATATAAATTTGTATTTTATGTATAATAATAAATAAATAATATATATTAAAATAATATAGATCATATTATATATTAAAAATATATGTCCAAATATACCCACGAAAAAAGTCTAAATATATAAATACATTACTGATATATATTTTTATTTTATATATAATATATTTATATTAAAATAATGGGAGACTTACCAATAAAGATCCATTCAACAAATTTATTACGGATAAATACCTAAAAGTTTTAAGGGATTTTATACCTCAAATACCCTTCTATATAAAATAGAGTAACCAACTTGTCTTTCTTTCTTTTTTTTTAATTTTAATTTTAAAGGTTCGTATCTTTTAAACCGTAACTCGGAAAAAGAGTCCGAAAATACCATTGGTTTTTTTTAAGACGAACAAAACTAGTACTATTCATGATTTTTTTTTGATTTTTTTTTATAAAATATATTTTACACACGTTACTCAGTTACATGGTTTCGCATCTAGTGATTGGTTTCGCATCTATCAAAATAAAGAAGGTTTCGCATCTATCAAAACAAAAAGGTTTCTCATCTATCAAAATAAAGAAGGTTTCGCATCTATCAAAATAAAAAAGGTTTCACATCTACCAAAATAAAGAAGGTTTTGCATCTATCAAAATAAAGAAGGTTTAGCATCTAGGAGAATAAAAAAGGTTTCGCATCTAGCACAACGAAACCGGTTTTGCATCTATCATAACGAAGAAGGTTTCGCATCTTCTTCGCAAAACCCTTATAAATTTTAAAACTTTAAAAGTTTGTATCTTTTAAATTGTAACTCGAAAAAAATATATGAAAAATACTATTGGTTTTGTTTTTTAAGACGAACAAAACTAGTACACTCATGCTATGTTTTGAATTGTAATTTTTTTCCTAAAAAACAAATAGCGTTTCACATCTATTAAAGGCGTGTTTTGCATCTAGCATTACAAAAAAATTACACGTTTTGCAACTATCTGTAGGTACAAATACAAACGTTTCACATCTATCACAAAATATGTTTTGCATCTACCAATGAAGAAACATACAAGTTTCGCATCTATACTTATTCACTAAAACTAGACGTTTTACATCTCCTTCACTGAAAACACAGAAACTGTTACGCGACTGAAAATCCCAAAAACACAAAATAAAACACTAAAATCAACGAAACACTAATACAATGCTACAAATAAACTACATGACCATAATTCGAACTCAAAATTAACAAGAAATTTGACTTGAAACACTACAAAAACAGATCTTAAAAAAACAGCGATTTCAAGCTCAAATTCGAGTTTCAAACACACAAAACATCGAATATCTTCTCATAATCAATTAAAAACACAAATCAAAATCATATGAAAACAAAAGAAAAACAAAAAAATGGAGTAAAAAAAATGAAAGAATCACCTAATACAGAGTTGTTCTATTCACGAAGAGAGAGAAAACAATTGGAGGAAAAGATGAAGAAGGAGTCTAAAAGTCTTTTATATTATCGAAATAGGGGTATTTAGGGTATTATTGGGTCTTTAATGGTAAATATTTGACTAAAATGGATATTTCTTAGAGATTAATGAAAATATGAATCTTAGATGGATAATACTTTGGGTATTGGGTCTTAAATGGTACTTTACTCAATATGGATATGTTTTTATGTATATATTTAATATAAAATAAATACTAAAAATCTATTCAAATAATATATATTATATTAAAAACTAAATCCCAATCCCATGATGGATGTGTTGACCAAAAACGAAAACAAACGAAGATAGAAGCTTATTAAAAACCGACGCTCGTGTACGGCTGTAAAGTGAGGTTGCAATATTGGTCGTGTCAAAGCATTTCAGCAGCGTTTCACGTCTCCTACAGAAAGAGTCCCAAGTTGTTTTATTTGAACTGCATGATGGAGAAGGCTCAACACATTGTGGGTACAGAGCACTAACCCGAATAGTCCTATTAGCTGGATACTATTGGCCATCCATAATGGTAGATGCGAAAGAAATGGTGAAGAAATGTGATCCATGTCAAAGGTATAAGAATAAAATTCATGTGCCAGCAGTACCTATAGAGTCTATTTCTGAGCAAATACCTTTTTCCAGATGAAGGATGAACTTAGTGGGACCTCTACCTATGGCATCTGGGGGGTGCAGAACTATTATAGTTGCTATTGATTACTTCTCAAAATGAATAGAGGTAGCTCCCTTGGCAGGGAATACTTCGAAGGTTGTCATTAAATTTATATTATCCAACATATACTGCAGATTTGGAGTCCCTTAAAATGGCAGGGAATACTTCGAAGGCTGTCATTAAATTTATCTTGATAACAAAGATATGGAGAATTTTTATGCTTCCAGAGGTATTCAACATTGTTTTTCTTTTCCTTTCCATCCACAAGAAAACGGCCAAGTTGAAGTTGTCAACATGACTATTTTGTCTGGATTAAAAAAGAATTTAGAAGGTGTTGCGGGGAAGTGGCCAAGCTATTTACAAGAAGTGTTGTGGGCCTACCGAACTACTCATCGGGGCTTCTACACAAGAGTCTCCTTTTGTTTTAGTGTATGAGATGGATGCAATTACCCCCATGGAAGCTACCTTACCATCATACGGAGTTCACAACTATTCCCAAAAAGCTAATGAGATAGAAATTAGGAATCAGTTGGACTTAATAGAATAAAGAAGGGTTAAGGCACACTTGAGAACAACTCACTACCAAGGTTTGATGAGGAGCAGATTTGCCTCCAAGGTCAAAAGAAGAGATTTTCAACCAGGAGATAAGGTGTTAAGAAATTTTTTCTTACATACCAAGGAGAAGCAGTTTGTTAAATTGGCTTCAAACTGGGCAGCCCCTTATGAGGTCTGTGAGAAAATCAAACCTATGGCATATATGCGTCAAGATAAAGAAGGAAAAGCTTTGAAGCACCCATGGAATGTTGAGCATCTCAGGTTATATTTAGAGTAAAGTTTTTATGTAGATATTTACTTTTTAAAAATCCATATAATAATTAGAGGGCATACTCTTTCCTATCATGGTGGCGCGATGAGGTTTTAATGAGGTGTCTAGTTTTTTCTTCAATAATATATAATGCCTTCTTCAAAAATTCGGAGTGATTTTAATACAATTCAATTCAAGTATAAATCACTTATTCAACACCTTGGATCTTTAGTGGATCGGATAAAATTGATGGTTGGTTATGACTATTAAATACATGTCATTAAAGATATTAAACACTCTCACTTCAATACTTCTAAAATTCTAGGGGCTACTTAAATGTTAGCCATGAATAATTTAAGGAAAGGTATTAAACAAAAAGAAAGTTTGATAAATTAAACCTGTTCAGACTTAAACCGAACGATAATATAAAGCATGCCTTGGTTATCCAAGGACTTTGGGTTTTCAAAGGACTTGTTCGGACTTCAACCAAATAGTAATAAACGTGCCTTGGCCATCCAATGAATTTGATTTCTCAAAAAGACAAAAGATAATACGTGATAAAACCTTAGGGCTTGTTCCATTCGGAAGTCCCTTCACCACCACCATCACCTTTTTAGGGCTTTTGAGTTCGGCACTCGAACTCTCACCTGTTCTTTCTCCATCATTGGTTGTGGAATCTATTCCACTGGAGTAGTTGCGCTTGTAACCATCTACTAGAGTATGAAATGGGATGTTCTTGTACTCCACATACTTCCATAAGGGACCAAAGGTCCTCTTTCAGAAGGTCTCATGGAACAATAGGACCATATCAGACTTGATCCCATCATCTTTTTTTTATAAGGAGTCTATTACTCCATTGGCATACTCCTCAATACCTGCCTTGATAGCCTGCTCTTGTTGGCTCTTCAGGATCTCTTTTTCCTTGGTCATCTCTGAAACGGTACTCTCTAACTTAGTCTTCTCGTTGGTTAGGGTTTGAATTGCACCATTCTTAGTCTTCAACGCTGTGAGTTTTTGTGAGGAAGAAGTTTCTAAGTTAGAGTTCTTAGTTTGGAGCTCAATTTTGGCTGCTTCCGACGTGGCTAGCTTAGTTTCGAAATCCTACTTCTCCTTCTTTAGTGCCTCCTTATCCTTCTTCAGTTCCTCTATACTTTGCTGGGCACTTAGGAGACTGCTTGACAGAATTTGCTTGTCAGAAGTAAGGGAGTTGATAAAGTTGGTCTGACTTTTCACCTGCCTCTCCAGATCAAGTACTGACCGGATATACCCGATGAGGGCGTGGCTCAAGACATCTTTCTCTCCGGATACGGAGAATGATTTCCCATTTTAGGTCACCATGTTGGAGGAACTGGAGGGATGATAGGGACCTGCAAAATCATCATTCTCGGAATCACTAAAGTACAAATCAATGTCTTGAAGGGCACTGAGGTTCACTTCATCATTCCCTCCACCAGAAATCTCTCCGAACTGAAGGTCTGTTGGGATCTCCTCTTGCAAAGTAGGGTTAGCAGGGGCTGGTGATGGTTGGATTTCTGAAGGATGAAGAATTATTTCTTCCCCCAAGGTGACCTTCTTCTTTTTAGCAGCTTTTTCATCACTGTTGGCCCTGCGCCTCTGTCCTTTTTAGAGGCTTTGCTGGGTTTTTTGACCCTCCAGCTTCCCTTACTGTTTCAACTTCTACTGCTTTGAGCAGAGCTGCATCAATGCCTCCCTGATTCCCCGAACCAGTCCATTCTGCAGCTGTTTGAGCCAACTCTGTTGCAACCTTCTTCTTTTTGTTCTTCATTTTGCTGGGATCTTTAGCCCTGGAAGGTAAGAACAACTTGTCATCTTTGGCTTTTGTCCTTTTGAGAATCACATCAGGAGGAGGAGGGGAGATTAGGTCTTCCTTTGAAAGGTCTCTCCAGCCTGTGGTGTTCCACATGTGAGACCTCACAAAAATACCTAATGTAAAGCAATTGTGGAAGGCATTCCCCCAATGTTTCGAAGCCCATGCATTGAGATTTGCACAGGTCTTTTGCCCTTCTTCCAAATGGCTGGTGAACTACTTGGGTATAACTAAAGAAAAGTAACAAACTAGTCAGAATAAGAAAGCTTATAATTTAAGAGTGAAAACTTATAGGACAAGGAGAAGAAATAAAATTACCAGTGTTTTTCCACCTATTAGTCAGCAAACTAGGGTTGGTGTTGACTTTAATTTTCCTGCCATTTTCCCATGTTCTACTAACGAATAGGAACTATGTCCTCCAAATTTTTTTCGGACTCTAACAGGTCATCCACAACTTTAAAGTCGTTCCCCATGTTGTAGTTGTAGAATAGAATCTTATGGTTCTTACACAAGCTTGCTACATCGGCAAACTGCTCCATCAAAATATGGATATTTGAAAACTTGGATGCCATGATACAGGTAAAGAGTGTGTACCAGACATTGGGGCTTAATTGGCCGGGACAGAGTTTGACTAAGTGAAAGTACTTAACAATTTATGGGTCTAGAGGGAACTGGACTCCCCAGTTTAGCACTTCGGTATACATTACCACCTCATTCAGTTTGCAGTCATGGAGGTCTCCGGAGTAATCGGTATCCTTACCTTTACAGACTCTAAAATCTCCTATTTGGTTCGAATTCATCCTAACTCAGTAATAAGGGTGTAGACATAGTTGATGTTTTGCAAAGCCACCAAGTATTTGACACTGACATGTTTAAAGCAAGGGCCTACCTTACCCTCTAAGCACTCCGGAAGCGAGTCCGGATGAGTCATACAAACTTTTACCTTAATCTTACCTTTTTTATCAGAAGCAGCATCTCCCGTTTGACCTGATGCCTCGGTCTTGACGGGGGTATCTTCGATACTGTCTTCCATAATCTTTTCCATCACTGTGCAAGGTTTGTCAGTTGCCTTTGAGGAAGGTTGTTCAGTGTTCTGCATTGAAAGTTGTTCGGGTGGTTGAACACTTGTTGCCACTGAAGGTCTAGTGTCTGGTAGAGTTTGTGATCCGGAGGGCTTAGCCTACGGAGCTGCTTTAGCTACCTCCGATCCGTAGGGTTTTGACATTGATGATGTGGACTGGGTTTTGGTTTGACGAGTTGTCCGGCGAGGGGTTATCTTCTCCGATGAGTTTTCTGTGTCAAAGATCATAGCTATAAATGGCGAGGGTTTTCTGGTGCTTGAAACGACTTTTTCCTTAGGGACAGGGTGTTGAGACTCTTGTACAGAATAGCTAGAAGGGAGGGGGTGAAAGGTTTGGTTTAAATGAAAGTTGTTTGAGTCTAGGGTTTTTGGAGGAGGATGACCCTTGGTTGGTGTCCTGAGTTTATTGACTAATTTTCTCTCTTGGAGAAACGGGGAGACCGGCGGCGATACAATTTTCTCTCTCGACCTTCTTTGCTATCTCTAACTCTGATAAATTCAACCAACCACCTTTAACTAAAGCGTTTCTGACTGTGAACATATAACTTTTTAAGAAAACTTTGAAAATGAAAATGAATTTCTCTCTAGAAAAGCTTTGGGTGTGGAAGACAATGGAACAATTACATCTTACCAATTAGTCCAGATATGGGTAATTTAGACCATGTCACTCCACTATAAATCCGAACACGACAAATGTGAACACCTTTTGACTAAGCTATTTGCTAATCTACTTAAAAACTAACGGGTTCTTAAACTTGACCTGATTTCACAACTTAACCCAGTAAGCCCATGGGTCATTAATTAAGAGTATAAATACCCAACAACTCTCATTAATGAGGGTGATCAACATTTAATACAGGAAAACTACTTAATTATCTCACTACTCCTCACATTAAACACAAAATACCTTCAATTTACTAAAACACTTTACCAAAGTAGCCCCAGCCCAAAATAAACCAAACCAGACCTATTCTTAACAAAAGCCCCCTGATTATTTGAAATAATACGAGGAAGAATAGTAGAGAGCCTAGAATTAATAAGCCTAGAGAATATTCTGTTTAACATGGAGCAAAAGCTTATGGGCCTATAGTTACTCCAATTGATAGGGTTAGAAGTCTTAGGTATAAGACTAATACCAGTAGCAAACATTCATTTAGGCATATTTTGACCATTAATGAAAGAATTAATAGTAGTGTACATGTCACCTTTAATAAACTTTATAAAAAGCAATATTGTACCCATCTAATCCTTCTCCATGCTGCTAATAGTGTCCCAAATTTATTCTTCCTTTGCAGGCATCACCGTGAGCTCATTTTCATCATCTGTAACCAGGTTTGGGATGGCTTCAAAGATTGCATTTGACATCAAATCCTCCTCTTCCTCCTTACTACTAAATGGATTACAAGACAGGTAAGATGTAAAGTAATTAATAACAGAGTTTCCTATGTCAATTTCATTATAACACAAACTCTCCCTATTTCTTATGCCTTTTATATAGTTTTTTCTTTTTTTATTGACATAGGCATGATAAATCTTAGAATTACTATCAGCATCCCTAAGACAAGAGTTATAACATTTCTGTCTCGAGAAAGCTTCTTTAATTCTTAAAGCCTTTAAGTGTAAAGCAAGAGCTTTCTTGAGACCAGCATTAGAAGCAGAGTTGTTGTCTCTTTAATGAATAACATTCATTCTTTCCACATTCTCCTCAACCTCTTTAATTTTGCTAAATGTTTTCCAAAAATTACTTTTATTTCAATTCTTCAAACAATTCTTTAGTCTTTTCATTTTGAACCAGAAGATGTCATTTGGAGGAGCTCTAATGTTAAGATTCCAGTTCTGTTCAACAATACTTAGGAAAGAGTCATCGGTTATCCTCACATTTAGAAATTTAAAACTTTTCTTATTGTTTAAATAAGTATAATTTAGAGTGGAAGCAGTGATAAGAAGTGGAGCATGGTCAGAACAAGTTCTGACCATGTTGATAGCCTAAGTAGTATTAAAGATGTCAGCCCAATTGGTGTTGAACATCACACAGTCTAATCGTTTCCATTTTAAATTCTTGTTCCAGGTGAATTTGGAGCCCACAATCCCAGCATCCTCAAGATAGCAGTCACTAATGGCATCCACAAAGTCTTCAATACTGTTCTGGCAAAGAGCAGTACAACCAATTTGTTCATCAGCAGAGGCCACCACATTAAAATATCCCATGGTAAGCCAAGCTTTATCTTCAGTAGAAAATATTCTTAGCTCAACCCACAGATCATACCTAAGAAGCCTACTACACTTATCGTAAACCATTGTTAACATAAAGTTGCTAGAAATCCCAGGGTAACAAACCTCCAAATGAAGGCATTGCTCATGATTAACAAGGATGCTAATACTGATATCCACAGACCAGAAAATCCAAATTTTATTTGTAGTGTTTGCATAATAATTAGGGAAACCCAGTCTAGCAGCTACATCACTTTCCACCTCAACCTTAGCCATATGCTCCTGAATAGCCAACAATTTTACTTTCTCTTTAAAAATAATATCCTTTAACCTACCAATAGTAGAATTGTTATTTACACCACAGACATTCCAATTCAATGCTTTAATCATGATGAGAAACAAATTTGTATTTTTTCTTGATCCCTAAAAAATGCAGAGATTTTAACACCTTTTTACTTGGTCTTTTCCCTTTACTAACATATTTTAATATTTTTTATAGGATGTTGTTGAAGCCCTGATCAGTAGAAGAATTCAAACTGATCATTTTGACAGGAGAAGTGCACTCACTATCTATATTTCCTTGTTTTGGTGAGTTATTTCCAGAACAAAGATTGTTATAGCCTTGAGAAAGCTTAGAATCCATAATTTTATTCAAGTTTTTTAAAACATTTATTATTTCTATGTCTTCTCCAGGATTCTTGGTTTCATACGAAGAATTTTTATTCAGGGAATTATTTACATTCTGAGGAGCAACAAGATATTCATTATTAACTTCAGTGGAGCTCAAGACATCTTTACAGTTTCTTGCATTTTCAACCTCTCTGGAATTTGAAAATTTCTTCTCAACTATAATAGATTTTAACTTAGGAACATAAACCAGATTAGAATTTGTATAGCTATTCTTCTTTATATAGCAATCTTGTAAACCTTTTCTTTTGTTGATAATAAAGCAGTAATTTCTTTACTTTCTTTTTCTATCTCTACTTCTTTGCCTTTTAATTTCTAAGTCTTCAAGCATTCATCATACTTATGACCCAAATGACAATAAGATAAAAATAAGATAGAAGATTTCTGTAAGAGACAAATAACCAGCAACCCTCATTCTTGTCAAAGCCAACCTAGATGCGATTATGAATCATTTTAGTAACATCCATGTCCACCAGCGAAAAATGAGCATTGTTAAATGCTCTGTTTTTCATTGCAAACTCTACTTTATATGGAACTCCAATAGTAGCAGCAATATTAGTTAACATTTTCGAATTATACAGAAATTCTAGAACTCTCTCCAGCCTAATCGAGATCAGCGAACAGGGCATTCAACCTTCACATTGAAGTCTGGCCTCCAATGCAGAATTCTCATTGTCGAATTACCTAATCTCGAGACGTTTCTAGCCCAAATCTTGCAGACGTCTTCTTTAAGGTCAAATTCCATAATAATATGTCGAGAGTCCCATTTGAACAAGCTATAACTGCCTCTGAACTTTAATGAAACCAAAAACTAATGGATTACATTCTTCTTAGGTAATTCAGTAGAAAACGTTCCAATGACTGTAATCTTTAAAGACTGAGACAAAAAATATTTGACATCACTAGAATACTACATAGATATATGATCACATTTATCACATATATTCTTAGGGTTTAATTTTTCATTTGAATCCATATTTAAGGCTTTTACAACATCAACATAAGGTCTAATGATTTTTTCAGAATTACTCAGTTCTCTGTCTCTGGAATTAAGAAATAGGAAATCCTTTTCTTCAAAAATGCATTATTATATATCTCCATGATAAAATCAACAACACTAAAAATAAGCTAGGAATTAAGTTGAAGTAGGAGAAGCTTAAAAATTAATCTTGAAAAAGAACCGGGATAATCACGGAGAAGACAATCTTCTCTATTGCAATTTTCCTTGAAATTGGGCACACACGTCATGACGGCAAGTCTCAAATATTAATAAAGTTAAAAGTTCGAATAAATAGTAAAAAAATAAAAAGAAAGATGTTTGAATTTAAAAATTAGAGAGACTAAAATTGCAACACAAAAATCTATCGTGTTGTAGTTGTGGTGGCCGCAACGGCGTTAGTGGTTCTCGATCAACGAGCAAACAAACTTGTGTAATTGAAAGATCGCGGACACAAGCGATTCAGCTATGCTTTGTTGGTAATTTAACATTAAATATTATTTTATCTGATTCAAAATTTAATCCGAGGTTATGTTTTTCTTATTAATTTTGTCCTTCAGAACTAAATGTACATAAAACAACCAAAATGGTAAGGAAAACAACATTTTAATTGAAAAGTTGCAGGGACTAACCAAATTATTCTTTTAGTTTAAAAATCTAAATTGATTTAAAATATGACAATCAGTACAATATTTTTTGGAACCAAATTATTATTGAAAATAAAATAATATAATTCATCCGAATAAAATTATTCTTGTGTTATGAATAAATTTGGATTTTTAAAAGTGAACAACGAACCAAAATGGTGAGAACCATTTTGGATCACGGTTGGTTCTTGACAGTGGTTCCAGTATTGTTTTCGGACACGGTAATTTTTCGAAAATTTTATATAAGAAAAGGGTAAAAACGTTTTTATCACAATATCGATTTTTTTAAAACATTATTCAAATAGTTATCAAAACTAAATTAAAGATATGATCATATCTTATATCTTGATGTTGACAACTTATAATTAAAATTATAATAAAATCTTTTTGTTATTAATAAGGTACAGTCTCCAATGATTATGGGAGATATTTTGTAATTATATATATTTCAAGAAATAAATAAATCATTTATCATTATTATTATTTTTGGGTGTTTACTCTCTACAAATTTGTTTAGATCTCGGATCTTTACAAACAAAATTAACCCACCAAATTTGTGTTGTATTTAGGAACCAATTGGTATACTGGATACTTTTTTTTATAAATACTAAGAAGAATAAGAATAAATTAGATTATGACGGATTCAGATCAACAAAATACACCATCTATTAAAATCATGACTATCGACGGATAAATTAGCAAAAACATTCCAGCCAAAACCACCACATCTGATTCTGTAGCAAACTACCAACAACTAGCAATAAACTCCAAGAAATTCAAGCTAACAATTTCAATATATACAAATTAATATTGTTTACACCTCATCATTCACAAATGAAATTTAGGATCCAACATCTTGAAGATGATGAAGAATAAGAAGGCCAAGACAATGCAACTAGTTCAATAACGAGACAACACCTATGAAACTCTCTAACCGGAACAATATCCTTTTTAGAGATAAAACTAATGTTCCTAAATATAACTCGGGTTGGAGATCTAATAGAAGCAAGAAAGGTCGATCTCGTCGCTAGGGATGGCAATGGACCGTCCGCGGACCGGGTTCGGGCCGGCCCGCTTGAGCCCGTTTTTTTTGTATTTGAGCCCGAACCCGGCCCGACCCGCTCCCGGGCTCATATTTCCAAACCCGAGCCCGCCCACTAATGTCCGCCGGTCAACCCGGCCCGACCCGCGGACATTAATTTTAATATTTTTTAAATATTATTAATTTATTTTAAATATATTAATTTATTTTTTAAAAATATTACTTATATTATATATAAATTCTTTTTTTTAATATATATTTTATGATTTTTGGGCCGGAACGGGCCGGACAAATTTGAAACCCGAACCCGGCCCGGCCCGGTTGCGAGTTATATTTTCTGAACCCGAACCCGACCCGTTTTAAGTTCGGGCCGGACAAAACCCGGCCGGGCCGGGTCGGGCCGGACACCACCCGAATTGCCCCCCCTAGTCGTCGCACAACAGGGAGAAGAGGACTAAGACTTCAATTTCTAGAGATAAAAGTAAAAGGAAGATATGAGAGCATTAATGAGAGCGCCACCTCATCCAGAATGGCAATATAGGCGACACAAAGATATCAACAACGGATATCTCGATCTGATTGAATGAACAACAAGTCCCACTAACCCAGCCAAGGATCCAGTTAAGCTACCAACAAGCTCCAATTTCTCAGCCCAACCAAATCACTAACAAACCTTAATGGCTAAGCCGAGGATTTAACCAAAAACTGAACAGGCCCCATCGATCCATCCAAGGATCGAGTCGAACTATTAGCAGTTTTAGACTTCTCTGCCATGGTATCTCTCTCAACATATATTCTCTTATGTTCCATCAACATCCCCAACTATGTATCATATATATGATCAAGTTCCGATAATAGTAAATACAAAAATCAATATATGCCACATCCAACTACATGGGTCAGTAGAACCCTTTAGATGCTCATCTTCTATCGCAAGTGAATCCTTGCTATGTTGCATCAGTACAGAGTTATCACTCTCATTAGTATCAATCAACATTTTCAAACAAGAACAGTGCCAAATCTTATATTTGGAAGTGGTATGGACCAGGGTACCAACAAATATATCCTTTGAACAGGCATGGAAATATGGACAAATCAATAAATTTTCTTTACAATGATGATGATTTGTAAGAGAATTCCCCATCAGTGTTAGACATCTTATACGAAGATCTACCACTGAACTTCAACAACCATAAAATGGAAAAATCCAGCGGCAATAGGGACCCATATCATCATATCGATCAATTTAAGATCGAGATGCTGATATACAGTATGAATGATAAGAAAATATTGCATGACATTTTCATGAATTTCAGATGAAGTTCCTTGACATGGTTCAATAGCCTCTCGATATGCCGAATCATAAGTTTCAAGATGTTGCACATAACCTTTAAGAACCACTTCATTAGTTATAAGATGATAAAATGAGATGGTGGTTACGTCATCCACTCTAAGTAAAATACTGTGGAAAGTTCGAGAGAGTATAATAAGAGCTTTATTAATAGAAAAGGTAAGTTATAGGACTCTCACGACTTGGTGGTAGTTGTGGCGTAGGTGCAAGAAATATTTCTAGGATCTTAATCAGATACCATCAGGACGAGTAAAAATGTACTAACTTTCAAAGACTTGTTAGCTAAGGTGGAGCGACACATTAGAGTGGAGTAGATTGTAAGAGTAAGGCTCGATGGAGATACAACCAATCCAACTACATCCCCACACAACCATCCATTGATACGCAATGATGAGTCGCTGAAAGTTGTACAAGTCTACTCCAAACCACATAATAAAGTTTACAAAAATAAAAATAATGAAGGTTTGGCCTGACCAAAGAATTATGATAAATGATAAAATTCCATATGGAAGCCCATGAGTAGCTAAAACAACAATAACAGCAGCAACTAAAAGAAGGATTTATATATCGAATTGAGTGCGACGTTGAAAGTTATTTACGAGAGATAAAAAAGTCTACTCAAATATTAAAGACCATAGAAGATACAAGATCTTAGGGAACACATGTACAAGATAAAAATTCGTAAATTACATAACGATATTGGACTGTACAAAAGGGACTGGTTGGTTATACAAGAGAGTTTCAAAACCTAATTGATGATAGAAAATTCTCAGAGTTTGTCAAAAAAATAAAATGAATGAAATAAGACATGTCGAGGATTACCGAGACCTACCGCAAAAAATAACAAGCAAACATCCAATAGTCTTTGATAATAACAAAAACATTAGGGCGAGAAATGATACTTAGATTATGATCTAAACAAATAGAACATTTGATTCATTGCTAGAGGAGATCTATTTTCAAGGATCATCGAGAATTTAAGAAAAAATACATCAGTGATTTAGAGGTGTAGCGATAAGGTCAAACATCACCGCACCTATACCAAAATTCATATCAAATTTTTACATTCTCATATGATTATTTGAGAGGAGTAATGGTACTGTCAAAAGTATTGTGTTTCTCAAAAAAAGTATATCTTATTTATGTGTCTGGTTCACCTTTTATACTACTTTGTAGCAGTTACAGCAATTAATACTAGAATATTTATTTTCCTAAAGTTTACATAGACTATAGACTATTGACTATAAAATCTTTGACTAAATAAATATACTAAAATATATATATTATACTAAATATATATTATACTAAATAAATTAGATATTAATCTAATTTATTTCCTGTAACACCCTCGCTCAAATTGATGCTGGTAAGTCAACCAGTAACAATTTGCCAATAAGAAATTGATGCCGCTGACGAGTCATAACTTTGGTGAAAATATCAGCCACTTGAAGATCAGAAGAGATGTGAGGAAGAGATATCACCCGTTTTTCCAAAGTATCTCGAATAGAATGACAATCAACTTCAATGTGTTTGGTGCGCTCATGAAAAACAGGATTGGTGGCAATCTGAATGGCACTAGTGTTATCAGCATGAAGAGGGGTAGAAGTTGTTTGAGGAAATCCGACCTCCTCAAGAAGACCGCGTAGCCATACAATTTTGGAACAAGCACTAGACATGGCACGATATTCAGCTTCGGTAGAGGATTTAGAAACACGATCTTGTTTCTTACACCTCCAAGAAATTAGAGTGTCGCCTAAAAACATACACCAACCTGTAGTAGATCGACATGTATCTGGACATCCAGCCCAATCAGCATCACTATAGGAAACAAGTTGAAGAGATGAGCCAGTTGGAAAGAACAAACCACGTGTAGACGAGCCTTGAAGATAGCGAATGATGCGTAGAACTGCAGCAAAGTGTAGATGTCGAGGAGAGAACATAAACTGGCTGACTTGATGAACAGCATATGATATATCAGGGCGCGTAGTTATCAAGTAGATAAGACTCCCAACCAAGCGCCGATAAAGAGTAGGATCATCCAAAAGGTTCCCTTCATTTTTCCTAAATTTGACATTTAACTCCATGGGAGTATCAACTGAAGAAGCATCCTCCAGACCAGCCAAAGTGATAAGATCTTGAATATACTTTTGTTGGTTCAAAAAAATACCATTAGCCCAACGATGAACTTCTAATCCTAAGAAGTATGTAAGTTGGCCAAGATCTTTCATATGGAAAGTTGCATGTAACTGTTTTTGAAGCTTAGTAATCAAACTACAATCAGTACCGGTGATGATAATATCATCCACATAAACCAAGAGAAGGACTATACCCGATGTAGATGTGTGGAAAAATAAAGAAGAATCATACTGACTTTGGGCAAAACTGAAAGAAAGAAGTGTACGACGAAACTTTTCAAACCAAGCTCGAGGTGCTTGTTTGAGCTCATACAAAGAACTCCTTAACTTACAGACATCATGAGAAGAAGAAGTACTCATACCAGATGGAAGCTTCATGTAAATCTCTTCTTGAAGATCTCCATGAAGAAAAGCATTCTTAACATCCATTTGATGCAACGACCACGATTGTGAAGCAGCAATAGCCAAAATGCTTCGAACGGTGGTCATTTTGGCAACATGAGCAAATGTCTCCTCATAATCAATCCCATATTCTTGTTTATTACCCAGAGCTACAAGACGGGCTTTATATCGCTCCAAAGAGCCATCAGAACGTAGTTTCACAGAGAAAACCCACTTACTCCCAATTGGTTTAACTGTAGGAGGACAATGAACAATATCCCATGTATGATTCTCCTCAAGTGCTTGAAGTTCTACTTGCATTGCGTTTTGCCAACACTCATGTTCCATGGCTTGTTTGTAGCTAGTAGGAATTGAAATACTAGATAAAGTAGTTACAAGAGAGACGGGGGAAGAAAAACCATACCTATCAGGAGGTCGAGAAGGACGAGCAGATCGACGAAGAGTTGTGGAATCAAGAGCAGGATCAGGCGTCGAGACAATATTAGAAGGGATCATAGTAGTGGGACCAGACTCATCTCGATTACGTCGTCGATATACAAAACCAGGTTTAAATCTTTCTATAGATTTTGGAAAATCAGAAAAAATTGGCATGAGAGATAAAGATGCGGGAGGTGGATCAACATGAGATGGAAAAAAATATTGATTTTAAAAAAAAATCGCATTCCTAGACACCCGAAGACGACGAGCATGAGGATCATAACAAACATAACCCTTATGAGGAATAGCATAACCAAGAAAAGCACATTTTACAGATTGAACCGTAAGTTTATGACGTTCATGAGTAGGGAGGTGTACAAAACAAACACATCCAAAGGTACAAAGATCAGAATATAAAAGAGAATGACCAAACAACTTATAAAAAGGAGAAACGTGATTTAATGTAGGAGAAGGTAAGCGATTAATTAAAAAACAGCAGTAGAAAGGGCTTCACACCAAAAACGAGGAGGAACAGATGATTCAAGTAAAATAGTTCTTACCACATCAAGAAGATGCCGATTTTTCCTCTCAGCCACACCGTTTTGTTGTGGTGTCGAAGGACAAGAACGCTGAGAGAGAATCCCTTTATTTTGAAGAAAGTTTTGAAACTCATGTGATATGTATTCACCCCCAGAATGAGATCGTAAAACTTTTATATTGGCAGAAAATTGAGTGTCAAGATATGCAAGGAAGCGTCTAAAAACTTAAAAAACTTCAGCTTTAGCCTGAAGGAAGTAAACCCAAGTAAAATGACTAAAATCATCAATGAATGTAACAAAATACTTGTAGTGTGCATGAGAAATAATGGGTGCAATCCCCCAAACATCACTATGAATAACATCAAAACATTGTGAAGCACGAGATGCATGATGAGGAAAAGGTAAAACCTTGCTTTTACCAAGTTTGCATGATGTATAATCAAAAGAAAGATCTTGAAAATAACTTATTTTATTGCCCAATAATCCAGAATGAACCAAAGTACGAAGGACATCAGAATGTGGATGACCTAGACGTCTATGCCACATTTGGTTTCGCGAACCAACAACATTACAAGCAAACGAAAAATAAAAACTAGGAATATCAATGGAAGGAGACTTATATAATGGAAAGAGTCGTCCTACTTTAGGACCCTTCGCAATTATCTTTCCCGACACTTGATCCTACACAACACAACCAGAAGGAGAAAAAGTGACATGACAATTATTATCAACCAATTGACCAACAAAAATAAGATTTGTGGAGAGGTCAGGAGACACAAAAACATTAGTGAATGTGGAAGAAAGATCACCAACAGCACTAATAGGCACAGAATGACCATCAACAGTGTTAATTTTCAGATCTCCATCATATTTTTTAACATTAGACAGAGGAACAACGGTATTTGTCATATGGTTTGAGGCTCCAGAATCAAAATACCATGATGTGGAATAATGTTTTGGATTACCTGAGAGTCCAAAAGCAGAAAAAGCAGAAATTATCATTTGTTGAACCATTTCAGGAGTAAGTGTGTTTGGATTTGTTGTTAGAGAAGGAACATGAACAATCGACGAGGCAGTAGGCAATGTAGTAGAACAAGCACTAGTGGAGGCATGATAAGCAGTACCTTGTCGTCGTTCAGGTCGAGTGAGACAAGCAGAGATGATGTGCCCTTGTTTCTTGCAGTAGTTGCAGACCTTTTTGGGACAATCCCGAGCAATGTGGCCGAACGAATTACAACTATAGCATTGGATGGCACGCATGTCTCTATTTTTATTTCTCGCTTGTGTTGCATAAGCTACCGGAACCTGTGTACTGATACTAGCTTGATGTTCAATAGATGCCTGAGTTATCATTCGCTGCTCCTCACGAAGAAGTTCACCCAAACATGCATCCAAAGACAGTACAGGATGACAATTCATCAGATTAGACCGTGCGATGTCAAAATCCGGTCGTAGCTTCATTAAGAACTGATCTTGTCTGCTGGTTGCATGCATTGTCTGGATAACAGAAAGAGCTGAAGCAGGAATATTGGCATAAATTATATCTGAATAGTCTGCCCAAAGGTTTTGAAAACCTAAAAAATATGCTTCAATGGAAAGACTTCCTTGATTGTAATTAGCCAATTCATACTCCAATTGAAATCTTCTAGCAGAGTTGTCTTAATTATAAATTGTTTTTAGATAATTCCACATACCAGCAGCGGTTTTATAGGGCTTCAAGTTGAGAACAAGATGAGGTTCAAGCGAACTAAGAATCCAAGTCATGATTCTAGCATCTGTTATTTCCCACTTGGACAAAGCATTAGCATCTAGAGGGGCAGGATCACTCCCATCAATATGACCCCATAATTCTTTTCCTTTCACATACAATTGAAATTGAAATTCCCAAGCAGAATAATTTTTCCCCATAAATTTAATACGAAACGGCTCGAATTTATCGAGTGACATGATGTAACCAATAAAACAGATCCACGAGAACAAAAAAAATCTGAAATAAAAACTAAAATCCCCAAATTCTCAAAAGAAAAAAATATATTTCACTACCCAAATACTCTCAAAATTCAGAAAAATCTGAAACTAAAAATCCCCAAATACTCTCGAAATTCAGAAAAGAAAAAAAAACTCACCACCCAAAATACGTGAAAAACTCACCACCAAAAAACTCTACGAAAAAAATCAGCTGCGCTCTGATACCATGTCAAAAGTATTGTGTTGACTATAAAATCTTTGACTAAATAAATATACTACAATATATATTATACTAAATATATATTATACTAAATAAATTAGATATTAATCTAATTTATTTCCTGTAACAGGTACCCCACAATAAATGATATACACAGGAAACTCGACCAATAATTTTTCCAATAATACATGTAATAAAATAAAAGGGACTCGGGTTTCTGATCCGTTCTCAAACGATCTTAACCAGATGTGCAAGTTTTGGGTGAGCTCAATATGAATGTAGTCATTGGTATTTAGAAGTTAAAAGAAATATGATGCATATTAATCATAATAGATGCACCATTCTCATATAATGCAATCAGCGAAGGTCATACCTTAACCAAATACATGATGTAGTCTCTATAGTTCATCAATGCCTCAAGTTCCCAATCAATGAGAGTGTGAAAATGATGAGAGTGAACCAAAATAATTCTAAAAACAATTATGTAAATTTTTTAGCTCTTAAGAAATCTAAATTAGTGGGGGGAATCGATGGTCTTAGTTGATATAGATGATCTTAGAGAAGCCCCCACCTTATCGATCCACATAAAAAATTAAAATATAAGAATGAAACCATAAAAAGTATTAAGACATGGTAGTGACATATTTATAAATATCATGTATAAATGATTCAATCTTTGATAAAGTAACCTTGATTGTTTGCTTGGATTCCAATGATGTCATATGAACCTCGACCGAAATTATGTGCCATAAATTTTCCATCAACAAATTTGTTTAACCTATAAAATAATGGACATGTTATACTCTCAATAGAATGCATAAAAAAATTATGAAGATGTGGATAAACTGACTATAGTGGGACATATTTGGGAATCATATTACCGAGTATGGATAGACAATCGAGTACCAGTGAAAAAAGAATGACAAGTGGATGATGTATGTAGATTTTACAGACATTTTTGTTGAACTTAAAAATTTTATAGTTTGTATCACTGTTTTGAGATAGTAAGGAACTTTTTCAGAAGTTAGATGAAAGATGAGAGTTTCAGAGTATAATTCAACATCAACTTCCCTTATTCGAATGATTTTGCAGATTTGAAGTCCATCCTGCATTGCTCTTGCTTCAGCTTTCAGTGAAGTAAGTATTTCTTAGTTATTACCATATCCACTCATAATTTCCCCTTTGATATCCCTCAGGATTATTGCTCTATTAGATTCACTAGAAGGAAGACAGCATGCATCTGAGTTTAATCTATATCTTCTTTGCGATGGATATGTCCAGTTAAGTTAAGTTATTTTCTGTATCGTCTTGATGTGATTCACGCATCCAAGGGTTAAAGCTTCCTTTTCATTTTGTTTCTAGTGTTTTCTCAGTAGGAGACCATCATGATCTAGGTGAACTAACATATTAGAGATGTATTTTATTGTTTCCCTGAATGAGAAATTTCCTCTTTGATTTTGGTCTTGTTTCTCTACTGCCAAATAGACCAGCTCATAAGAGTAAGTAAAATTGTTTTAATGTGAATTTTTGATGGAGATATCCAGAACCATGCTCTGAATAGATGCTTAATGGTCATGAATCTTCTTATATTGACTCTTAAGATTCCTGCAAAAAAAGACCAAATACTCCAAGCTAAGTCACATGCCACAAATAAATGGTCTTTAGACTCAAAGTTTCTTCAGAACATGCATTTTGATACAATTGATATATTTCTAGACTGCATCATTGAATCTATAAGAAGTTTGTTTTGTAAGAGTCTCCAGGCTAAGAATGAACATTTCCTTAGAGTTATATTATTCCACAGATTACCAAAGAGAGATGAGTTAAAGAGGGAAGGACTTATAACATTCAGAGTTTCTTTAACATTCTATTTAATACATGTCTTTAATACAAGTTTTATGTTTGAGTCTATTGAGTATCTCTTTAGTTTTTGTACATTCCATTTAGAGTTTTCCCAGAAAGTGTTTACAAGGATTCCTTTGAAAAAACTATCATTTGTGGTATTTTATAGTTTGATTAGGGGAGAATAACCATACCAGTTGTCGAGCCATAAATCTACTTTACCTTCTCCTAAGATCCATTTGATTTTATCCTCCGCAAAGTATTTTTTATTGGACAACCTTCTCCATGTTTGAGAGCCTTTTCTTAGAGAAATTTATTTGTAAATGATGTATATATTTACTGTAAATACTATGGATAAGATTTACCACAGGGAGTTGTTCTCTTTGTATTTGATCCATAGTTTACAAGAAAATGCAGTCTGTATATCTTGTAAGCTTCTAACATCCAATCCACCCTCACCGTATGATTTACATGCTTTTGGCCAAGAGGACCAGTGGATTTTGGTTTCTTCATTTGTTGATCCCCACAGAAACATGTTCAACAATATTTCAATTTTGGAGATGATTAAGTTATGGAGCCATCAAATTTATATCCAGTATAGAGGGATGGGCATAAGGACTGAGTTTATTAATTTAAGTCTTCCACCAAACGATAGCTGCTTGTCATTCCAATTGTCTATCTTTGCCTTTATCTTCTCCAACAGTGGTAGGTAATTGCTTTCTTTGTTGTTTAGACTAAGTGTAATGCCTAGATAAGTAGTTGGGAGATTAATTAGACTGAAGCTAGTTTGAATTACAAGAGCATTTCTTCTGTTCTGCGAGAGACTAGAGGCTGTTATGATGTTAGTTTTCTCTTTGTTAAGAGTCTGGCGAGAGATGTTCAGGTAAACCTGCAACAATTCTCCAATTTTCTCTATAGAATATGATATACCATTAGTAAAAATAAGTAAATCATCAGCAAAAGATAAACTATGAATAATTAGTTTGCTTCTGTTTGAAAATCTTAAGGATTTATCTTTTACAAACATAGCATGTAAGCCTCTTAGTAGAATCTCTTCAACTAATATAAATACACTATGGAACAATGGATCCCCTTGTCTAACACCCCTTTTAACTTTGAAGAAACCTACAGATTCTCATTTATAAGAATAAACACATTTACTGATTTTATAATGTTACTCACTATAGTAATTACTTTGTTATTGAAGCCATAACATTGTTCTAGAAGATGAATAATGGGTATTTAATCATAGGTTCAGTCCAGCTTAATTGAAAAATCTTCAGAAAATCCTTGTCTAGAATTCAAGCATTGCTAAATTTGAAGCTTTTTGTGTGCTTGACTCTGTCTTTAGTTATAGATATACACATTGGAGTGTGATCTGAACAGGATCGAGCCATATGAACAATCCTTGTTGCCGCAAAATAATCAGTCCACTCTTAATTGATTATAACATGATCTAGTCTCTTTCACTTAGCCTTATTAGACCATGTGAATTGAGTCCCTGAAAAACCTGCATCTTCTAAGAAACGGTCTTTTATGACTTTATTAAAGTCAGTAGAACTCTGATAGCAGTAATTAGAAAAGCATACTTGTTCTAGTAAAAGATATTGTAGCGTTAAAGTCCCCCATAAGTAGTTATTCATTTGATAAACTTGCTATGAATCTGATTGTGTTCCATAGATCCAGTCTTGCTACTCTCTGGCACTTAGCATATACACAGATGATTGAAAAAACTTTATTGGTTAAATAATGCGCGGTGTTTGTTTGAAGACATTGTTCACAATCTCTGATGCTGTTTATTTGAAAATATGCATTCCAAAACAACCAAATTGTTTTAGATATATTAGCATAGAAGTTAGGAAGATTTAGCTTTGTTGATAAGGACTTTATTTGATCTTTGTTTATCATGGGCTCCTCGATGCAAAAGAAGGAGATCTTTTCTTTTCTGATAATTGAATTCAGTCTTCTGATTGAATTTTTATTTCATGCTCCTCTTATGTTCCAACATAAGATCTTGATCATTTCGGGTTGATATACGAAGATCTTCTTGCCTATTTAAATTGAAGAGATTGAATAACTAAAAGTTTATTATTTTTATTTAGTCTAGAAAGTTTCAGTTTCCTGTCTAATAATTTCTAGAAACTTGGGCTTAACTCCTTTTCCTTGAAGGTTGGAGTGATAGGTAGACTACCAACATTTTCTTTGTTTGGAGTAATGTAACCAGTGGAGTTTGAATCTTCAGATCGGGAAGAGTTGTGTTTAGTTTCCAGACCTTTAATTGCTTCAGCTATTTCCTCCTCTTCCTTTTTATCTTTGCTCTGTCCTTGATCAACAAGTAAGTCAAGCTGCTCTTGACTTGTTAGGTTATGTTCTGGTTCCATTTCTTCTATTAGTTTACCCTTTTCTTCTACAATTGTTGTTGTTGTTGTATTGAGGTTATTTGGCTTTAGAGGTTGTCTTTCATTTTGTGTATATTGGGAACTAATTGTGTTATCTTCAACTATGCTATCTTTCTGTTCAGACTCCAGTTTTTTGCATAATGATTTTTCATGGCCAACGTGTGAGCATTAGTCACAATACTTAGGCACGTTTTTTTAGCTTAGATGAATCCATACTCCTTTATCATCTCCAACACCCAGCCAATTATTGTGTTGAAGTTGTCTCGAAACGTCAATTTCCACCCAGGCGTAACAAGCATTGTATAATGCATTGTTTTTAAGGGGTCCAAGTTTTGATTGGGTCTCCAATTGCATATGTAATTGACTGGATAAACTTTTCATTATATATGCTTTTAAGAAATCTTTCCATTCTGACCCAAACATGCACTATCAGACTCTCTTTTTTTGGACTGAAATGAGGCTGCCATTTTAGGATTCTCATTGAGTAATGGCCTATATTCCACACTCGTCTAATCCAGATTTTTCCTACATCATCTCGTAAATAAAACTCAAGAAACAAATGCCTTGAGTCCCAGTTTGTATAAGAAAAGTCTCCATCAAATCTTCTTTCTTCAAAGAACTTGTCCAGTAGTTGTTTTTTAGGAAGTCCATTCGTGAACTTTCCTACTAACATATATGTAATTGAAGATTGAAGTCTCTCTAGCACTTTTCCATCAAACTGAATATCGACGTGGTCATTTTTGTACTTTATGTAATCAGGTTTAAGCAACTCCTTGTTAGAAGTTCTTGAAGCAGCTTCCTGATATGATCTTTTGTAAGAATTTTCCATGGTGGAACTTGATCTTAGACTGCGTGATGAACTACTTTAAAGGGGAGTCTTATATCATCTTGATTTGTTTGAAAATACAGAAAGTCTCGCGAAACTGAGATTACAACACTGCTGTGTTTTGAGTCTTTGAGTGAAAGACAAATATAGTAGAATCTTCTCGGAATTTCAACCAGATGTAGAAGAAGATATGATGGTTTGAAGGAGATGATAATGATGGTTTGGAAAAGATGATTCTCAGTCATGCAGAATCAGAAGGATCACTGGTTGTAGATGAATCTAATTCCGTATAAGACTGTATTTGTTTTTGTAAAAATTAAAAGAATAAATTAAATAGATTTATATTTTAAAAATAACCAGATGATTATTTTGTATAAGCTAGAAAATCTTAGCTATATTTTGTTGTATAATAGTTTTATAAAATATCTAATCGAGTCCCTTTGAACTTTTTTACCATTAGATTTTTTCCCTTTTCTAATAATTACCAAAGAAAGGTAATCTATATACTGTTTTTGCATTAATAAATATTAAATTAGAAGAAAAACTATCCAAAAATTAATATTAATAATCATAAAATTATATTTAAAAAACGATCTATCTTTGCAAATATGTCTGACCAAATTAACCAAAAAAATAAAATGACCAACATTGGTTTTTCTCATTAAATTATGTGAAACGACAAAGTTGATGGTTGGGAATATTGAATATGCTCGTATCAAAAAGTCAAATGAAACCGTTGCATTCAATTAGCCATCAATTTAACATTTAATAAATTCTTCGCCTTAAATCTCTGCCCATTAACAAGTCATTGTTTATAAATCGGAGATTAATAGGCTCCATTCAATTTTCGCCTACAATATAGTCTAACATGGAGTTCCACCATTTTAAACTTATTTTATTTTGGGTCATGTTTGTAACTCTTCTTAATCTAAATCAATGTAAGTATTATTTTTAATTATATTTTAAATATTTTTATTTTATTGTTTTGATTTTAATATAAAATTATTTTAAGTTAAATAACATTTTGAATGACAGGTTATCGTGAACTAAACAATTCTAAAATGAATGTCGATGGTTCTGATGTTAATCATATTGTTTATATAAAATGTATACCGAACAAAATTAACAAATTTTGTTGTCCTCGTTTTAGACCTCAAAAATGTTTTGATAGCAGTGACATATGTAAGAAAATATGTTACATAGAACCCCCAAAAATATAAATATATATATTTTGGTGTAACCCCATTCAGTTCTTATGAATAATAAATTTTACTTTTATGATCTTCTTTTGTTAATTATTTATTTTATGATAGGATTTAAGAATACCGCTGAAAAAAAGTTATAAATTGTATAATAGGTGTATAATTTGAGGTAAAGTTGGGTGATATATCTTTCAACATACTTTTTAAAAGATATGTTTGACTCGAAATATATTTATCATAAATTTAATATAATTGTTTTAAAATTTAATTCTAGTCTAAATGAACATAAATCAAATAATGTCACAAAAACTTAGTTTTGAAGATATGATTTTTAATCTTTTAAAACCTATAAAGTCTATAAAAACTCCTAAGTTTAAAATTTATATTCTTGCGAATATACACAATAAGATTAGAAGATATTAAACCGAAGAATAAATTTTTGGAACTTTTATAAGGTTTAATATTTAATAGTTTTAAATTTGTTGGAAATTATCTACTAAATCGTTTTTTTCTTTTTTTTTCTACTAAATCTTATTCATATATACTCTTGAGATATTAAAACTATAAAAGCTTTTAAATTTTGAATTTCCAATAAATTTTTATTATTAATATTTTAATCACTTCCTCCATTTTTAGGATCTCAAATTCTATTCAAAAACAAAATTTACAATATTTTCTCATAATATCCAATAAATTTTGCTTTCATCATTTTTAGTTTTTAAAAATAATTATCAAATATCATATCTAATTTTCAAAATAATGTTGTTGACAAATTTTAGAATAAAGTGTCTCAAATGACAAACTCTAAAAAAACAACTTAATGAAAGCAATATTGTTTTTATTCACATGTGTAATAAATTATTGATCAATGATAAAATTGTAATGGATAGTCTATTATTTAATAAATCCGGTTTTTTTCTTTTGAGATTAATTTCAACATTTTTATAGAGTTAGTTGTTAAAAAGGAATTGATAAGATTATATAAAAACTACATAAGCTAATTGACTGATAATCCATGTAACCTTCCGAATTAGTAAAATTTGGGGTTAATATAACAAAACGACTCGTTGAACATTTTTTGTACCACCATATGAATATCCAATTCTAAAATATTGCAGCAATGCTGAAACAAAACCTCATGTAAAACTGTACGCATCAACGTTATTATTTTTATTCATGTCAAATTGTTTATTTGATCTCAGTTTGATTCAATATGTTATCGTAAACATAATGAGTTCTATAAATTGGTACAAAAAGTATATGACTATTTGAACTCTTACATCCAGAAAATTGATTAATACAATAATTTCACAATTCCTTTTGATTTCTTTATCATATTATAACCAAGTTCTTTTCATTGGTTTGAATTTGATGTATTTACATGCCTTGTTTTAATTGTGACCGTTGCATCAACACTTTTATTTTTATTCATGTCAAATTGTTTATTTGATCTCAGTTTGATTCAATATGTTATCGTAAACATAAAGAGTAGTATGAATTGGTACAAAAAATATATGGCTATTTGAACTCTTACATCCAGAAAATTGATTAATAAAATAAATTAACAATTCCTGTTGATTTATTTATCATATTCTAACCAAGCTCTTTTCATTGATCTGAATTTGATGTATTCACATGCCTTGTTTTAATTGTGACTGTTGTATGAAAGAATTTTGATATTATGTCTCTTTTCATGAACTATTTCAAATTAACTTTTTATTTTTAGAAAATTTATTTTGACTAGCTATTCTTTTGTACTTTCGTCTCTATTTATTTCAAATCTTGTAAGTTTTGAGTTGAGCTAACTAATTAAATAATAATTATACTTCTTCTAATTATACCTTTCGTATATCTATATTTTCGAATATATTATCCACTATGGAACGATTCTGAATTTATAATTATTTACTTCATTTACATGCTCTACCAATTTTTTAATATATGTCCATGTGAAGCAACATAAGAAATTTATGATACTCTTAGTCACCTCCGGTGTGTTATTAAGCAAATATTTTCGAAGATCTAATGTTTATCCTTATGAGAACTTCTTTTACATGATGATTGCGACCACTATAAACGAATCTTTTCATATCATTGCACAAATCTCTGAAAGATATAGTGAAATTTTCCAACATTCCTTATAAATGAGATTTTTCGTTCTCAACATACTAATAAAATAAGGATTTTTCACCTCCTACTACTAATACAATTTCATTGATTGATACTCAATAGCCTATAACATAAATAATATTAATCATTATGATATAAACATAACAATATTGCTTGTATGCATAAATCAACCAAAAACATCAGACACATCGATTGCAATTAGTTATTTATAAATAATCAGTTTTCATTTTGAATAAATTTCATCTTCTTAAGCTCGTCATAAAATTATTATTTGACGGATCAACTAATCTAGATAAATAAAAATACGTACACAATATAATTTGAAAAAAATAACAATGACACATGTAGAATACGCTAAAGAACATAACAAAAATAGGAAAAATCCAACAACGAGAAAAATCATGTCATATTTTAATCAAATAGAACTTTTGTGCTTAGCCGTTTGATGATAATCTTAACTTCATAATTTGTACATGTTTTATAAAGTATTATCTTTAATTTTTCACCTTAAAATATGTACATACACTCTTTTGAATAAACAATAAACCTTTTCATTGTCGTTTTATTGAAATTTTACAAGTTTTACAACCTTTATTATAAAATTTGAAGATTTAATCATAAAATATAAATGATCGATCAACATATGTTTAAACTATTTAATTTTTTTACGTTTCTTTGTTCTGTATATCAAACAAAACTGAATAATGTGGTGTCAAGAAGGTTAGTATGACATAAACCTAATCAAACATTTAATACGCTTTTCATAAGAGAGAGAATAAGAGTGAACAAACAAAGATAATAGATAAGGGCTAGGCTAAAATGAGACCCCAAATCTTTATAGTGAGACCCCTAATTCAAAAAATTTCTGCAATTGTGAAATTACCAAATTACTCCCACATATAAAAACACTAATTTTTCCACCCACTCACTTCTCTCTCTTTTCCTCCTCTCTTTCCTACCAAAACTCTCTCCAAAATTCAAACAAACACCCACAAATATTAATTTCTGCAAACTCCCACAAACATTTAATACACATTAATTATACAAACTTAAACCCAATTACTCCGAGCATGGATTTAAGCGACTTAAATGACGATTGGAGCTGCAACGCTGATGATTTCCTTTCGGAGGAGGAGGAGCCGCTTACTGATCACTTGGAGAGCGTTGCCGAGGTAAAAATCTATAATTTTTCAACACAGTACGAAAATTCGCAAGTTCGTGCCTTCAAATGTACACTTCCACGCAAGAACATGCGTGGAAGATGACAAATCTTCGCATGCACATGCGAAGATGTGGACAAATCTTTGCATGAAAATTCGAATATTTTACAAAATTGGTTTTACATGCCTTTTTGGTTAAATTTTGGGTTCTTCTTGGTTTTACATGTTTTTTTGGTTCAATATTGGGTTTGTCTTGGTTTTACATGCCTTTTTTTTGTTGAATATGGGGTTTGTCTTTATTATTTGACTTGTAAATACATGTTTGTGTTTGTGTAGGATGCCGCCGAAGCACCATGTCACATGGCGGATTATAGTCAAATATTTAAGACGGATAAATTCTTAACGAAGGCGGAATTGATCGAATGGGTTGACAAAGAGAGCAAGAGTATAGGGTTTATGGTCGTGGTAGATAAAGATGACGATGGTAGTAAAAACAGTAAAACACCGCGGTTATATTTTAAGTGCGAGAGGCACGGTGTTTACAAGCCGAGACCTAAACCGGGGATTGTGAAAAAACGACGAGATTGTTCATCCAAAAAATGCGGATGTCCGTTCATGCTTAGGGGCAATCCGGTGTTAGAAGAACCCGGCTATTGGAAATTGGTAGTTATAATTGGAAAACACAACCACCAACCCTTCTTGCATTTGGATGGTCATTCACGGGCTGCGAGGTTAAAGGCGGAAGAGGAGGAGTATGTTCGCAACCTCACAACAATCGGTTCTCGGCCAAGAGATATATACCGTGGATTGAAGTTAAGAGATCCGGAAAATGTATCTAGTATGCGTACCATCTACAACATGAGGCAAAAACACCAATTGGTTGATAAAGCGGGCAAATCCCAAATGCAATACTTGTTTGGTAAGTTAAAGGAGCACGAGTACTATGTTTGGGAGCGCACAAACAAAGAAACCGACGAAATCCTAGAGTTGTTTTTCGCACATCCCACGAGCATCGATTTGTTGCGCACTTTTCCTCAAGTGCTTATAATGGATAGCACGTACAAGACTACAAGGTATAAACTTCCGTTGCTAGAAATAGTTGGCCAAACTTCGACGAAAAAGACCTTTTGTATAGCTTTTGTTTTTATGAGCTCGGAGAAAGAAGAGAACTACACGTGGGCAATGATCGTTCTAAGGAGAGTGATGGTGAACAACATGTGCGCATTACCAAATATTATCGTCACGGATAGGGAGTTGGCTTTAATGAACGCTATCGATGAGGTATTCCCGGATGCAACTCATTTGTTATGTACTTGGCATATAAACAGGAACATTTGCTCATACTCTAAGAAAGTGTTGCCCAAAGCGGACATGGGGGAGGAGTTCTTAGAGTTTTATGTCGCGGTTCAACATTCGGCGATGATCGAAGAGTATAAAAAAAACCTCACCGACCTTCACAAAGCCTACGCATATTGTCCTAAGGTTCTCGAGTACTTGATGAAACAATGGATAGACCCTTACGGACACAAATTCCTTAATGTCTACACTAACAAGATTAAACATTTGGGGAACCACACTAGCAACCGGTGAGTTATATTATCATATTTTTACATTACTATGTTTAAGTAGTTGTTAGACTTGTAACTAATCTAAGTTTATGGCTTAGGGCGGAGAGTGCTCACTCTAGTCTAAAACGGGCAATCGGCACAAGCCTATGCACTTTTGAGCAATTTTGGGATAAAGTTCATGCGTTGCTTCGCATTCAACACTCTACCATCTTCGAAACGTTCGAACGGAGTTTGTTTCGTCCTAGACAAGCATCTAGGGGAGCTATCTTTCGCGACATCAAAGGTAAACTTTCATGTACGGTCATTCAAATATTAGAAGAAACTATTAGAAAGGCCGGGGATTTGTGGTTCACTCCCGCAAAGTGTGGTTGTGTAATTAGGACAACACACAATTTGCCTTGTGCGTATGAGTGTGATGTGATCGCGAAAGAAGGTCGGTCGATTCAAACGAGTGAATGTGATGTTTATTGGAGTACTTTAGCGATCAAGCCTAGGGAAAACGTTGGTACAGAAGATGAGCTTACAAGAAAGCTATCCTTAATTGATAGTACCATACGCGGTTACGGTCCACAAGTGCAAGATCACATCACAAATAGGATGATGCAAATCCTAGATCCCGCTACAAGCCATGTGTTGGAACCTAAGGAACCGGTTGTCACGAAAGGTCGGAAAAAAGCCGGTGTCGACAAGTCAACTAAGCGGAACCCATCCGGTTTTGAATACCCTAGTGTAGGCGCTAGTAGTACTCCCGCCACGATAGGTAGCACGGCCGCGTCGGCGGTTAAGGCATTTATAGTACGCAAATGCAAAGATAAAGCACCACCACCGAAAAAAGAGAAAGCGACTCGATCTAGAAAATCGAATAAAGGAAAAGGATTGAGCGCCTACGGGAGTTGTTTTCCCGAGTACTTGCACGAGTACATAGCTACCGTTGAAGACGTTGCTCCGGACGGTAATTGCGGATTTAGGGCGGTAGCTTTGACGATTAAAGGCAATGCGGACGCATGGGAGGAAGTGAGAAGGGATTTGATGTTTGAACTTTCAAGTCAACGTGATCTTTGGGAAAGGGTTTTTGACGGTGCAGAACGTGTTGACAATCTATTGCGGAGATTGGATTGTTTCAAAATGTACGAGAGCGGAACTAGGCACTGGATGACATTACCCGACTATGGGTTGGTGATAGCCACCCGGTATCAATGTATAGTATACCATGTCTCTCTCCAACTATCATACACGTATCTTCCTTTGCATGGTGTGCCTCCAAGATCATGTCCTATTGTCGAAGTTGGCATTGGTTTCGTCCACGGTAATCATTTCGTGAAAGTAAGTAAACTAGTACATTCTTGATATTTACATTTCATTTTATCAAATAATCCACGACGTATCAAATAATCCATTTCGTGAAATTTCCAGATTGTATTAGACGGATCGTTGCCGGATATATACCCAATGTGGTTTGCGTTCCGCACTTGCGCTGAAGTTACAAATTGGGCCATACCAATAGGCGCACGTCTCAACAAGTATCACCAAATTAAACCAGCACAACCTCCGACATTAAACGATGGGGATCATGAATGCTACGATTTGACCGGGGACGCATAATGCTTTGTTGTATTGTAATATTTTGTGTTACTTGTTTTTTTTAATCCTTTCGAGACACATTTCGCCACCTCCGACTACTAGACTTATGTTGTTTTGCTTGATAATATTTATGACTTTTACTTATGCTTTGTAGATGTGCCCCTACTGGAGTTGTTTTTTAAGCGGCCGTATGATTTTTTGTACCAAAACGGAGCCTTAATAGGTACCCTTTGGCCATTATATTTTTTTACCCGGCCAAATTTTTTTTTTTTTTTTTTATTTCGAACCTCAAATGTTGTTAAAACCACGTTTTGAAACCATTGGCAAGCATGAAAGTTCCCAAAAAAAATCATAAATGCCCCAAAGATCAAATTTCATTAACGGACAGAGCCTTTTTTGGCACACGTTTTCGTGTGCATGTACAAGAGCACGCAAACACGCGCGTGCAAACGTACATGCACACGAAAACGTGTGCCAAAATCGACTCTGTCCGTTAATGAAATTTGATCTTTGGGGCATTTATGATTTTTTTTGGGAACTTTCATGCTTGCCAATGGTTTCAAAACGTGGTTTTAACAACATTTGAGGTTTGAAATAAAAAAAAATAAATAAATTTGGCCTTCCAACAAAAATCATGGCCAAAGGGTACCTATGAAGGACTAAAAAATGGGAAAAAAAAATTCTACAAAAACTTAAGCCGTAAGGTTTAATCATTCCAAAAACTAAAACTACTATTACGAGCATTAGTTTTTACAAAAAAAACAACAAGCTCAACATTAGTTTGTGCAAAAAAATAAAAAATGGAATCAAGATATCACGTACGGCCAAACATATACTGCCAAGGAATAAATGCGGGAGATATTTTAGAGGTCTCGTTATAGCGAGACACCTAATAATAGAAGTTAGGCTATAATGAAACCTCTACTATTGCTCGCCCACCAAAATTGACTCGTCCCCTATAAAAAAGGCTTAAAATCAAGAAATCATAATACACTTCCAAACACTGAGCATTCAACATATATAAAACTCGTTTACATATGGAGTTTACGGCGGACGAAGATTACCACATGCTTCAAGCTGTGAAGATTGCCCGCCAGATACTGGGGGAAGATAGCAGCGATGCGTTTTTCGAGCGTGTCCTATGTACGATGTACATGGGCTACATCCGTTTGGGTACAAGAGGCATCGTTGTGCGTACTCGTGACCAGATCAAGGCCAGATATATTTTTTGTCAGCCAATACAGCATTTGTTGTTCTTGCCATCGTTAATTAAACAAGAAGCTGCTACCGTCTGGAACCTGAGCACAATAGACTACATCACCAGGGATATGGTAGCATTTCTGGAGGATAAGATTATTGCAAGGGGTGGAATTGATGATGTTAAAAACAAACTTCGATACGAATAATCATTCCACTGATGTTATTTCAACTTGTTTTTTTTCCGTATTGGTTGTTATTTTAACTTGTGATGGTTCTTTCCAGTATTTGTTTGAACTTGTTATTTCGTAAGTTGTTGTTATTTTAACGTGTGATGTTTCAATCCAGTATTTATTATTTCGTTAGTTGTTGTTGTTTTAAATTTTTATCGAATGAATGTAAACATTCGATGCCGTATGTTTCGATGTTCATCTCGTAAACAATAGCACTGAAACTTTAAAATACGTCGATTGCATAAAAACATTACATTTTAATCCGAAGCATTGCATAATACGAAATACATAATCAAATAACTGAAGACAAATGACAGGTGGGCTAACCCTCTTTTAACATCTCACACTTAGATTTATGGAGTCGGAAAGTTCATTCCGCTCCCGACCTTATAATCATCGAAATCATAACTTCCTTCGGGGGTTGAACACGTTTCAACGGCGCTTGCAATTGCGTCGGCCATTTCTTGCTCCCTTTGCTGTGTCGCATGTGACACCATCTCCGGCGTAACTGGACCGTGGGAGCCCATGTTGAATACGTATTGGACATTTAAACGGGTCTCGTAATCCAATGACTCAATCTGTACAGTCCTTGGCTTAAGATAGGCTAACCTTTCGAACACTTCTTCGCGTCTGCGTGGTCGGGGCATCATACATCCTGGACACGATGCCTCCCTACCGTGGTTGAAGAACATCCTGCACAAAACCGCATCGATGAAACCAGGAATCTCCTCTTGCATCGTACATCTGACGAAGTCAAATGCGACCAAGAGGCTTGCATCTTCGTGCACGCTCCACTCTGAATCACCCATTGTTGTAACTTAAGATATTTAGTTTCATAGTCAAATTATAGTATTTATAGACTCGAAGTCGGTGTGTCAGTTCTAAAAAAATAAGCGGGAAGCGAGGTTTTTGTTCCAGCGTTAATTAACTAGCGGAAAAGTATGGGCGGGAAGGGCATTAAACACGGGTGTTTATGGCGGCAATATTTTCAAGAAAATGAAAACAAAATAAAACGGGCAGTCAAATAAGAAACAGTAGTACATGGTAAACGTAAACAACAAACCATTCAAACATTAACTTAAACAAACAGTACAGAAACTCCAATAATAATACAAATAAAAACATAAGTAATGCCGATTAGTCGAAGTCGTATCCCAAGTTATCGTCAGTGTCAGTCCCCTCTTCCCTTTCAGTAATCCTATTCTCAAGATACAGAACCATGTCCCTAGTGATGTAATCTACCACAGTCATGTTCCATACGACGGCCGCTTCTTGCTTAATTTTAAATGGTTGGAACAGCAAACGATCCATTGGTTTGCAATTAATGTACCTCTGTTTGATTTGTTCACGGTTACGCACAGCAAAACCTTCAGTTCCTAAGCGGCCGTAGTTGTAGTACATGTTACACAAGACTAGCTCGAAAAACGCATCACTACTATCTTCACCCAACTCACGCACGGCAAGTTTCACTGCCTGAAGCAAATGGTAGTCTTCATGAGGGGTAAACTCCATTTTTGCACTGTTTATGTTTTAGGAGTGATAAGCGCCCACTTATAAGCTCGTGGATGTTTGGGCGGGAAGTGCATTAAACGTGTGTGTTTTTGGCGGCAATATTTTCACGTGTCTCGTTATAGCGATACGTCTAATAATGGAACTTACTCTATAATGAGACCCCTATCTTAAAAGTGTTAGGTGTCGCACAATCATTCGTCAACGTGGATTACGCTATCCTTATCTTACAAGTGTTTATAATTCATACAAGGTTCAAAAAGACATTTTATAGGCAGTAACAATTATAGCAAATATATCAATAGCAAAATTCGTCTAATAATAGAGTTTAGGTTGCATTTGTTTTGCATTCAGATACGTACCCCTAAACTTGGAGTTTCAGAGCTGAAGTTTGAACAAACATTCGAAAGTTATATCATAAACATGTAACAAATTAACATAAAACATAATTAAAGATCGAAAAACTAGCACATCACAAAAAATAATCCGGTCAAAAGTAAACATCACGTACAAAGTCTAAAACTGTCAACAAAAAAAACATAAATGATAATCAGTCTCTGTACTCGTGAGATATACGGTATATATCCTGCAAAGGCTCCCGAAGCTCCGCCATACTAACGTCGGGGTGGCTAAGCTCGTACTCCTCAATCTCCAGTATGTGCGAAGTCAGCTCGTGCAGGATGGTCGCATGTGTGTGTGGTGTAGGGTTCACCCCAATCTCCGCATCATCTCTGTGAGCCTCTGGATCAGATATGATGTACCATAAGTTCCTCGTAACCCACGAGGAGTAGACCACAGTGGTACCATCCTCCTGACCAGGAACATACGTCGCACCCCTCAGACTCTCGTGAATACAGTGTGACTCCCAGTTATCCCAACTGAATGCATCCCAGAGGTAGAGGGTGTTCGCACGACGAACCCGAGTAGAACCGGTGAGAAGAGGACGCAATGGACCAGGAACCTGTATTTGAAAAAAAAAGTCTAAACTATGTACCACACATGCGCAATACAAACAATATTAATATTTCGAGTTACAAAATATTACCTGCTGAACGCGACCGAACTGTCTAGCCACCCGCAGCGGATAGTACGCCTCGACAATGTCCGCCGCCTTCAGCGTCGCATCTATCCAGGCTATATCGGGGGTACCTCGAGCAGTCCGCATGATCGTATACGGCGTGAATAATACCTGTAACATATTAACATACCATTTATCATTACCAACTTAAATTATATGTACGATAATTGAAATGAAACTGATTACAACTTACATCCTGCTCGGTGAAGCTATCCAGACAACGTCTAATACCCTCTCGAGCCTCTTGGCTCTGTCGAAACCTAGCAGGCGCATGAAGGCATATAGTAGGATGTGCGCTACTATACCTCGGGTACTGATGAACTGCAAACGCCGAGAAATGGTCGTAGATCCACGTCTCTAACATGGCCAAAAAACCAGATATACCCGAAGTAGAGTGTAGGCAACCTCTGCCTAGCTGGTAGTAGAGCTGCGCCAGTATCATCTGCCCCCAGTTATACCTCGCGGAGCTGGTGTAATCGTCGATGAACTGCAAGTAGTCGAGGCTAATGTTGTTGCCCGACTTGTTGGCCAAAATGGTACAGCCAAAGAAGTGCAACAAATAGCCCCTCGTAGCTCGTTTAGCATCGAGCTCCGTGATCTCCTCATCATAATACTGATGGGTGCAGAATCTCCTCTTCAGTCATGCAAGGCGCACATGCCTCTTACCGCCGCCCTTGTTCTCCTTTATCTCCTCCTCAAGCTCCACAGCGCTGCACCCAAGTAAGCGAGCGTATCTCGCAGTACGCTCATCAGCAGAGGGGTACTCATATATCTCACAGCTGTGACCGACAACTGAAAGCCCCGTTATCATGTGGACGTCATCCAGGGTGACGGTCATCTCCCCGAACGAGAAGTGGAAAGTGTTCATCTCGGGATGCCATCTCTCAAGAAAGCCCTCAATCAAGTGGATGTTAGTAGACCACTTACCCAAGGCCTCGACCAAGGGCCAGAAACAGGTGCTCCTAATCTCTGCGAGTACCTTATGCTTCCGGGATTTCAAGTCCCAGCTACCGTGTGTGTGGTACATCGCATAACAACGTAGTGACTGTCGGGCCTGCATGCATTAAAAACATACAATATATATAAACATGTATGCAATCTAAAACTTAAGATAATCCAATAACGAACATGTTCAATATGTATAAAGTATAACAACTAAAGATAAAACAATAAGCAATAACCAACAAATACAATGCAGTAGTGAGTGTTAAAAATTAAAACCTAAACTCGTCATAACATATAAACTCATTGTAACCTAAACTAATAAAGTTTATAACACAAACCTAATTTCAGTAACATATAAATTCTTAACATATAAATTCAAGACATTTATAACACAAATCGAATACCAAATCGAAATCCAATACCAAATCCAATGCAGGTAATATTCAACAGACAGTGTTAAAAATTAAAACCTAAAGTCATTCTAACATATAAATGAATTCTAACCTAAACTAAACTAAACCAATATAAAATCCAATACAAAAACATATAAATTGATTCTAACCTAAACTAATAAAATTTCTAACTCAAACCAATAATAATAATAATAACTTTAAAAAGTAAATTAAAACAATAAAACTTACATCGCCTCTGAAGATGCTGTATGCCTCGTGCTCTCTATACGAATGAAACGTAGAGTATAGGTCTACAACGTGACCATTGTATCCACGGAAGCGCTGCTCCGCAGATAGGCGACGCTGCACAGGTGGGCGCTGAACTGCCTGTAAGGTCCCTCTCTTACGGACCCGGACACTCCGAGAAGTCTCACCGCAAGCGGCCTCCCCAGTCTCCTGATCCGTGTCGTAGTCTCTAGCGGTAACTGGAGGACGTGGGCGAGGAGGCATACTGCACAAGACAAAACCAAAAAATTAGAAGAGTTCAAACTTTTTTTTTAAAAAAAATCATGAAATTGCAAAAATTCGCAATTTATTTCGTGGATTTTGGAAAATCCACGCAATAAATTGCGAGAATTCGCCGTAATCCACAAGACTGTGGATTCGGTAAACCCACGCACGAACATGCGTGGATTTCCCTGTTCGAAAATGCAGCCCCCCATACCCAGATCTGCCCGAAATCAGTCCTAAAACTATAACCCAACACCCTAAACGGTCCTAATCTCCTAACTAACAACATACATGGCCTTAAAATCAAACAAATCAACACCAAATACATAAAAATCGAATTTTTCTACCCGAATGGAAAAGACTAAATATCACTAGAAATAACAATGTAAAATGGAAAAAAAAGCACCATGAAGTGTAGAATCCATACCTTAACAGCTTCGTGGAGTTGGATTTCAAAAAAAGTCGTCGGAAAAAATTTGGGTTTTTGGAGGTAGAGAGAGTTAGGGTTTCGGGGGAGAAGAAAGGAGAAGAAATCTGAATTTTAGCTATTTATATCGATGGCATTTTTGTAATTAATGGGGGTCTCACTATAACCAACCCGGGTCTCACTATAACCGGGTCTCACTATAAAGAAAACGGGTCTCATTTTAGCCTAGCCCAATAGATAAACGAAATATAATTATGAATAATTTGCTTTTATAAACAATAGTTTGATTGCTTTTATACAAGTTACACGAGACTTTTTTTCTCTCTCCGTATTTATCCATGTCCTTTACATAATTAAAATAATAAATATGTAGTAATATCACATGTAATTAAATCACAAATACATTCCTCGTGCTTTATTACTATCCATGTATTATATACAAAAATATAGCCTTATCACGAGTCTTGTCTAATCCTTCAGTTTGAGTATAATTAAACTTAATGACTATATAATAGTCAAATATAATATACAGATAGTGTAATCTTCAAGTTTTTCATTGTCCGTGTCTACGAGATATACATTATTTGTTTTCTTCTGAAACATGTACTTTTGAATTTTTCGATTCATGTAACTCTGTCTTCATTTATCATTTTTGTCGAGGATCCATTTTTCATACCAAAGTAACTATAACAACCATGTCGTTTAGACTTCTAAAAGTCTTAAAGTTTGGTTAGTTTTATTTTCCTAGCCACATCATTATCAGAGACGCCTTCAACTTGGTTTGCACTTAACTGTTCATGCCTCGTTAAAATCTTTTGTCGGTCAAAACCTTATTTGAAGATAAAAACTTTGTTATTTAAAATAAATAATACATCTAAAAATTATCAAGTTGCTAGGATATTACATGTTTTTCGACATGATTTGATTTTTTGTTGGACATTGATGAGTAACCCCCATAGTTTTTACGGAAGGGTGAAATGAAGACTATCTTTATATTCATCATCCATCTACCTACATTATTTTAGATTCATACTTGAAGGCTTCATATTTCAAGTTGTTATGTTCCGGATCGTGATGTTTCAGGTCGGTATGCTTAAGGTCGACTTGCGTAGTCTAATATCTCTCAAGTCATTTGCCATTAATGCATCTCCGCCGCTTCATTTTGACAAAGTTGATAGTGAAGAAGATTATCAATTTGAACAAATGGTTTTGTAATAATTTTTCTTATCTTCTTAACATACTTATTCTATCAACCTATCCTGAGGAAGACATATTTGCGTAATTTCATGTCATAGGTGGGTGTACGCAGAGAGTTGTATTGTATTTCTCTACTTAGGGGCGCTACATATATTTTTATTGAGTAAGGGCACATTGTGGCCAATTGCATATCCTTGGTGGTGTCTCCACTTCAGGGTTGATTCGGTAATCAACGTTGCGATTTGACTCGTAAACCATGGATCAGTATTACCAGTTGCATATCAGGATGATGTTGTTATCTCGCGTTTGGTTTGGGTAGCCAACATTGTAATTTTAACTCGTAATTATGTCTAGTTGTGTACGAATGTTGTTTCCATCTCATGCATGATTTTATTATCAGTTTGCTAGTTTGACCTCGTAGTATAAGGCCCAATAAGGCTACTTGTATATTTTATAGATTCGTAAATCGTATGCGCAATTTGCTAACCAAGTTTGCTATCTTATCAATGTACATGACCTCGTCATTGTATATATGTAGATCACGTGGTTTTAAATCTTTAAAAATCATGGAGACCACTTGGCGTTTAGTCTTAATTTTTTTTGGTTATAATAGGAAAACCAACATTAGAAGAAGAAAAACAAACACGAAGCTTCTATATGACCATATCAGGCTAACTAAATTCTGATCCAATATGGTTGCATAAGATGCCAGAACTAACTCTCCGTTGGTGGGAGTAACCTCTTATTCGAGAGTAGAACTAGCAGTAACCGGATTTCCCGCGACAAGATCTATCTCGACATCAGTAAAACGAGACCCTTGTTCCCCGACCTTGTATTCTTTATATTATATTAGTTATATTCTAATTTAATTACTAGTTTTAATTAATTATGAATAAAAAATACTATCATTTGGTCATTTTGAGGAAACAATAGCAAAAAGAGTCAAGATTACAAATAGAAGAGAGAATTAAAAAAAATAAAAGTCAAGACTTGAAGATATTTAGAGCAAAAAGAAAGAGAAGAAAGTGAAAAGATGGAGAATTAATTGAAGATCAATACGTGAATATTTTAATTTAAAAAAATAAGCTAATTCTTTTATTTTATTTAATGGTAGTTATAATTTTATTCTTAAACATATAGGTTTTATTTCTACGAGAATACGGTTCAATGAAAAGTCCATGACTCTTCATAAATATAAAACTCTAACACATCAAACATAATCCAGATCCAAGACAACAAAGAATCAAACACTTTTTTATATCTTCTATTTAATTTAATTTTGTAGTTTAGTTTTCTTTTCAATTTTTATGTTAAGATTATACTCAACATGAGTAAAACTCTATATGCTGTGGGGCCTTAGAACCTCTCATATACTTTTATTTATGGCTTAAACTTTTTAGTGCTTATTTTTTCTTACATAATTTCTTTTCAGTATTAGTATTATTCATAACATTTTATTTCCTACGATATTAATTGAACGAAATTAGATTTATGTTGAAACCGATAGGTAAAATCTACTTTTGATATATGCTAATACCACATACCACTGGGTTGAATGAGTAGTAAATTACGACCATGACCCGGAAAGGCTTGAACTAGATTCTTAAACTCTATCACCTAATTATAGGATATATGAGGCTATAGATATAACCAACCATATAAAATGGTTAGTTATGTGAGATCAAGAGATGATCACAACACTCTGAAAGAGAACGTGGTTTTGAAAGAATTATGTGCATATTAAATTTATTTAATTCTTAAAATTCTGAATAAATTGTATAAGTATGTTCAAGTAGATCATAGAATAATTTTATCTCATTGTTTACATCTGTAATTTTAATATAATTTTATTACCTTTTATGAATTTTTTCCTACAAAAACTCTTTATCCTACGGACCATAAAATAAATCTTATGTGCTTGTTTATTTATTAATTAGTAATTTCTAATATATAAAAGTTTAGATTTAGATATAAATAAGAGTCATCTATTGGGTTCGATAAGCTTGGTATCAATATTCATCATAGTAACAAAACATGTAACTTTGATGATATCATTAATAAAATTAGAAAGAAGAAAGTGATTGGGTTTGTAAGAATCTATATTTTGGAGGCAAGATGGTTTTGATACAATCTGCATTATTAACCATCCTCTTTTATTATACTCAAACATATTGTCTCCCTAAATCAACAATTGATAGAATTCACAAACTTTTCAACAAATTTTTGTGGGGTTTTAAAGAAAATAAAAAATTATATGATCTGGTCTAATTAGACCAAGTTTTGTTCTCCTTATTCTGAATATGATCTGAATTTCAGAAACTTGAATGATATCTAAAATAATTTTTTTTTGTAAACTTTGGTTTTCTCTTAGAAACAATCAAACTCTATTGGCTAAAATCATGCATTCCATTTATTTTCCTAATCACCATCTTTTACAAGTCAAAAGAAAACCTAAAGAGTCTAAAACCTGGAAAAGAATTATATATATTAGACAAGTTGTTGAACCCTTTATCTTTTAGAAATTGGTGGTATGATGTATTTTCGGCTGGAGAGATGGTGTCACACCATCACTTTCATAATTTTATTCCTAATCATGACAATCTATGGTACTCGAGCAAGAAAATCAACTATTCTGGGATAAAAATACTTGGAACATAAACAAGCTTAAAAAGAATGTTACTCAAACTGATATTGCTAGGATAACTAAGTTTTCTCTTAATGTTTATAAGCCACATATTATCAAATGGAAAATTTCTCAATCTGGAAATTTTAATTTCAAAGATACTTTTGATAAACTAAGAACAAAAGAATCATCTTCATTAATATATAAAAATATTTGGAATTATGTTACTCCAAAGAAGTGTTCATTCACTCTTTGGAGAATCCGTAAAGAGTTAATTATAATCGATTGTATTCTGCAAAAGAAAATTTTACCTTAATTTTAAATGGTGACTTATGTAGCAATACATAAACTATTGATCATCTATTTGCAAACTGTCAAACATCCTCTGAAATTTTGAAGCATTTTTCTAGAGTTTTGACATTTTTATTGAAAACCACATGACTATATCACACATTATTAATACCTGGTTTACATCAACTACTAAAAAAATCCAAATTAGAACTATTATCCCAACAATTATAGTTTGGAGCATCCGGAATGCCAGGAATAAGTGTAAAGTACAATAACATCAATATTACCACTAATAATATTAAGAGAAAGATAATAAGCATGATTTTCAAATTAGATTTTGCTAGACTTCTTTCAAACAAAATTTGGAGCAAGATTAATAAAGTTTCTCACCTTTTAAATTGTTTTAATCATGCTCCTAATAAAAGACTGCCCTTTATATCAAATGACATCCTCCTATTGTTAATAGATTCAAATTTAATTCTGATGATTCTTGTACTTACAATGGTGAGCCCATGATAGCTTATTAATTAGAAACTCTAATGATGCTATGATTGCTTCTGGTAGTAGGCTATATGGGAAATGCACTCCTATTATAGCCGAAACCAGAGCCTTGCTTGACAGTTTATTAATGTGTTACAATATCAGATTAACCTGTGTTGATATTGATATTGATTGTATAATATTTTTTATTCTTTAGCTAACAGCCATGCTCCTTGGTTCTTAAATCCTTTAGTCACTTGCTGTCGAAATCTTATTTCTCATTCTATGTCCTTAAAGCTTATCTATAGAGAGAGAAAACTTAACAGCTGATTGGCTTGCTAAGTATGTTAACAAAGAGAAGACCAATTCTAATATGTCTCAATCTGATGCTCCTACTCAATTAAGAGAAATCATTTACAAATTGGTTACTTAAGGCTGAAAAATATAGTTTAAGTTTTTCTTTCTTTAATATGGTCTTGTTTCCCATACATGTTAATGGTTCCAACGTCTGTAAGCAGGTCTAAAACACATGACTTACCTTTTTATATCTTTTTACAAGTTTACATCTAAGTACATTCAAAGATGGACTAATCTCCAAGAAAATTTACAGGTTGTTCTTCCTCAACCCCTTAGTTCAAGATCTAAATCTAACTTATAGCATTTTAATAAAATGTTCATATATATATATATATATATATAATTTACGATTGTTAAAAAGAAAATTGATATTATTTGGTTTATTAATTAAATATTTTGAAAAATATTCAAGTAAATAATATATAATTAAAGTTTATTTCGTTCAAACATATTAAAGATTCTTAAGATTTCTTCAGCGTTAATCTATAACATGTCGTTATGAATGTTTATTTCATTAACTTGTTTTGAATTTAAGAAAATTGGTCTTAATTTATACCATAAAATAATGTCATTTGATCAAACTCTTGATTGTGATATTTTATTTTTTCTTCGTGAGTAGCATATCAATGAATATTTTTAATTGATTCGATATTACTTTTATACTAATTTAATTGCTAGTTTTAATTAATTATGAATTAACCTTTTTAATTTTAGTTTTTCTTACATAATTTCTTTTTTACTTTTATTGTTATTCATGATGCTTTCCATTTCCTAAAAAATTAATTAAACGAGAAAGTGATGTAGTGGCACAAGCCCATGACTATATGGCCCTTTTGGACAAACGGAAACATGCTTTATTTGGGGCCCAGATATCAGAATTAGGCGCGCGACCACTCAAATCAAACGCGTCGAGAAGCCCAACGGTTTTCGAAAGCATCACAACGTGATGAAGTCCAGACCCTAAATCTAGTCGTTTAAACCCTCGTTTTGTTGTTTTATTAAATTTTCTGCATTTTCTTATTTTATTTAGATTTTATTAAAATACTTAACCAGCTCCAATCGCTTTGAAATTGGGCTGGGCTTTATTTTATTGCATAAGGAAAAATGATGTAATTTTGGGCTAGGGTTTCGAGCACTTCTATAAAAGGCTCTCAAACCCTAGTTTTGCCGCAGACTTTTTTGAATAGAATTTTGATTTTCTTTAAAGTCTCTTTTACTCTAACCTAGGGTTAGAACTATCCATCTTCTATTGTTCGTCTTCTTTTTCTGAATTTTCAGCCATCTGTTCCACCTCGTAGCTTGACGCTACCATATTGGTATCAGATTCAGAGTTCCTACGGCGTGGGTAACGACGGTATGCCGCCAAAGCGATCTTTTCGGGGGAAGTCCACTATTCCGATCACCGAATCGGTCGACCGTGATAAATTCGGTCAATTCCAACCCTAGGTTGGTGAACAGATGCACTCGTTGGGAAATCAGTTGAGAGACGTACAAGAAGCACTACACAGGCTGTTGAACAACCAAACCGACGACTTTCGAGCTCCAGGTTCGAGCAACCAGCTGTCGGGATCTGAGAGAGATCGGCCGCGAGCGGAATCCGTTTGCTCCTCGGCGAGAACAAGTTAGGGGTCAATACTCACCACAAGACTGTCGTGACCAAGTCTTTGAGCAGCCGCTACCGAGAGATTCTGATCTGAACGCCAACAACCGGTGGGAATCTAGATTCAGATTGGAGATCCCAGAGTTCCAAGGGGGTCTTGCACCGGAGGAGTTTTTAGATTGGATCGCCTCAGTTGAAGAAGTCCTTGATTTCAAGGAGGTTCCGGATGCAAAGCGGGTACAGTTGGCTGCAACTAAGTTCCGAGGCCGAGCTGCATCCTGGTGGCAACAGCTCAAGCAGACCAGATCAAGGCACGGTAAGCCAAAAATAACAACTTGGGCTAAGTTTGTGAAGCACACGAGGGCTGCGTTTTTGCCTTACAACTATACCCGCATAATGTATCAGCAGTTCCAAAACCTTAAACAAGGGTCAAATACTGTTGACGAGTACACTAACGATTTTTTCACGCTACAAAACCGTGTATATATTACTGATTCAGCAGATCAGCTAGTATCTCGCTATATAGGGGAATGCGACAGCAGTTTCAGGACCAGCTGAATATGTTCGACCCTGTGAATGTGTCTGAAGCACATCAGCGCGCACTACATCTGGAGAAAGCCCTTTCACGAATGCTTTATGGAGGAGACACTGCCGAAACAAATCCATTGGCATTCCCCAAAATGACGGTTCCAAGCCCTAACCTAGCAGTGTCAACTGCTTCTCCTATGCTCACAGGTGCTAATTTGCAGGTCCCTAGTCGCACAGTTACTTCCTCACACGTCCGATGCTACCATTGTCATGAACTAGGGCACGTTGCTTTACAGTGTCCAAAGTTACGATGACAACCACAACACCCAAGGGGTCTGTTCGCTGACACTGCTGATTTTTCCCTGGAGGGCGAGCCACGGTTTGATGAAGAACCAGAGGATGTTATTGATGAAGTTCCAGAGGACCAGGTTACAGGAGGAGATATTGGTCAGGCGTTGGTTTTAAGGCGTATCTGCCTGACGCCGAAAGCCAAAAGTGATGGGGATGATTGGCTACGGAACAATATTTTCCAATCGACTTGTACTATTGTGGGAAAGGTATGCAAATTCGTTATTGATTCAGGAAGCTGCGAAAATGTTATCTCTGAAGAAGTTGTCCAGAAACTGGCCCTAAAAACAGAAGACCACCCAAACCCTACAAGCTTGCCTGGTTAAAGAAAGGTAGTGAGGTAAGTATCTCTAGAAAATGTCTGGTATCTTTCTTTGTGGGTAACTATATGGATAAAGCTTGGTGCGATGTCATTGGGATGGATGTGTGTCACTTGTTGCTAGGCCGACCCTGGCAATATGATAGAAGTGTCACATATGATGGTAGGAGGAACCGCTACAGTTTTATATGGAATAATGTCAGGTTCATATTAACACCAACTAGAGAGGTTTCTCCAAAACCTGCCCTTGCAGTATCAAATGAGTCGGGTAAGAACTTTCTAGCTCGAAAGGCGTTTATAGAACATGCTCATGAAACAGGGATTGCCTATCTTTTGGTGGTTAAATAATTTAGTACTGATCCATTTGCTGGTATACCTGAGCGAGTTCGGCCGCTTTTAGCAGAATTCTCTGTTGTCTTTCCCGATACTTTACCTACCGGTCTTCCTCTATTGAGAGATATCCAATACAAGATTGACCTTGTACCGGGTGCTAGCCTACCAAACCGACCGTATTATCGGATGAGCCTAAAAGAGCATGAAGAGCTCCGCAGACAGGTGGAGGAACTGTTAACGAAAGGCCACATCCGGGAGAGTCTTAGTCCTTGTGCGGTTCCTGCACTATTAACACCAAAGAAGGATGGCTCAATGAGAATGTGTGTGGATAGTCGGGCTATCAACAAATTTACAGTCAGGTATCGGTTTCCTATTCCTCGCCTTGATGATTTACTGGATCAATTGAATGGTGCTATTGTGTTTACGAAGCTGGATTTGAAGAGCGGATACCACCAGATTCGTATTCGTATGGGGGATGAGTGGAAAACAACCTTCAAGACCCGAGAATGTCTGTTTGACTGGATGGTAATGCCATTCGGTCTTTCTAACGCTCCTATCACGTTCATGCCGGTTATGAACCAGGTATTTCGGTCGTTCATCGTAAAATTTCTTGTTGTGTACTTTGATGATATTCTTAGCTATAGTACCACGGAAGAGTTGCATCTCCAGCACTTACGTGAGGTGTTGGTTGTCTATGGTTATAACCCACGGGGTCCTATGGACTTAGCTCTCCTAATGCTTGATAAGGTCCCAGCTAAGGTCGAGAACGCCATTGTTGATCTATGGGAGATCCATGCGTACACCCACAAACACCTGGAGAAAACAACACAGAAGTACAAGATTTCTGCAGATAAGAAGCGCCGCCTGGTGGAGTTTGCAGTGGGAGACTTTGTATGGGCTGTTTTGACCAGGGATCACTATCCTGCACACGAATGCATACAGGTTGAAACTACCCAGCCACATAAAGACCCATAACATTTTCAACGTGAAGCACCTGGTGCCATTTACCACTGCTGCTGAGGATGATGAAGCTGAGAATTAGTGGGCGAATTCTTCCGAAGAAGGGGAGGATGATGTAGTTGCACAACCCCATGACTAAATGGCCCTTTTGGACAAACGGAAACAGGCTTTATTTGGGGCCCAGATATCAGAATTAGGCGATGCGACCACTCAAATCGAACGCGTCGAGAAGCCCAACGATTTTCGAAAGCATCACTGGGTTGAATGAGTAGTAAATTACGACCATGACCCGGAAAGGCTTGAACTAGATTCTTAGACTCTATTACCTAATTATAGGATATATGAGGCTATAGATATAACCAACCATATAAAATGGTTAGTTATGTGAGATCAAGAGATGATCACAACACTCTAAAAAAGAACGTGGTTTTGAAAGAATTATGTGCATATTAAATTTATTTAATTCTTAAAATTCTGAATAAATTGTATAAGTATGTTCAAGTAGATCATATAATATTTTCTTTCATTGTTTACATCTTTAACTTCTTCTAGTGGTAGACGTAGCCAAGGAGAGTAAACAATTGATTCTTTTACAATGATCGTCGATGAATGTATGTCAAACTACCATAACGTTATCGGTGGTGGTGGCTTTGGAGGATTCAAACCATCAATAAAAAAATCCATAATATACTCATTCCCATTTCGAAACCACACATCTTTGGGATCATCTCCTCCTGAGAGTATATCTCTGTCAACAAATTTAAAACATTGCAATCTTCCACTTTTAACATTTTTTCCTTCTTTTCTTTCCCCAACCATTAATCCAAAATCCTCCATGTTCTATTACAAAACCTAACCTCTAATTCATTAAAACACTATTATTTTCCTCTATCAATCTCTTCATAGTATCAAATACAAAAATATCATCTTCTATTTTCCCTACATGACAATATGAATCCACAAAGAACCGAAACAAGGGTTCGATTGTAGGATAACGAAAATACCTAGAAGGCGCATCTCCGCGATAAAATCTACTTCTTCGCAGTCCTTCGTCAACAAAATCTCTGGAGTGATGTAATATGGTGTACTGAAGTATGCGAATTTATCGATCTATAAGTTTATCCTCAACATTGATTAGATCTTCATTATCCTTTTTTTAACATCATCATTCTTCTCTTCAATCTCATCGTCATAGACATCATAAGTCGGATCTCCCAATTCTGGCCAAGAATCATCATATATTTCACCTTAGTAGTCATCCTCATACTCATAAAAAATGGATGGTCGAGTATCGACGAACCCTCCATGTCCCCTTTGGTTTTTCTAAATTGTAGCTATGGCTGTGGTTGGATCCTGTAAAAAAACTTTCGTCTTTGAATTTATGGTTGGAGTTTGAAATCCGGTGGTGGTCAACCTCTCAATACCTTCGAGAGCTTTTTTCATTTGATGTCGTAACGAATTCATCCGTTCACCTATCTGGCCAAATCGGTATCCATCTCCTCCCGATAGACTGATTCTATGATTGGAGTAGTGAAATTCCCGCGAGCGGTTTTCTTAGGCGGTATATCTCCTTAACCCATGCTGTAGGAGCTTTGTCGCTCTAATACCAATATGGCGCCGCCTAGATGAGAGGTAGAACAAATGGCTGCAAACACAAGAAATAAGAAGATGAAATAGAGGATAAATAAACGCTAACACTAGGTTATAGTATAAGAGACTTAGAGAAAACTCAATTTTGATTCATAAAAGTATGACGATAAAATAGGGTATAAGATGCTTTATATAGCAACTACCCAAAAACCTAATCAAATATTCTAAAAAATAAAATAAAAATTAAATCAAATCTGAATACAATCACATTTGATTCACTAATTAAAATATGTTTCTAAAATAATATAAAAAATATAAAAAATGTAAAATAGGTTTTTCGGACCCTAAACAGTGGAATTTAATATCCGAATTTCATGACAAACACTGTCATGCTTTTGAGAATTGTTGGGGTTGTCGAGACGTTCAATTTGAGTATTAATTTTTCCTATATCTGATACCCGAATGACAAATAAAACCTATTTGGGTTTATCCAAAACAGCTACATAATTGTGGGTCGTCTGACCCACATCATGTGACATGACATATTTTCTCAGTTCATGTAGAACATTGCAATACAAATTATCATAGTGAAAGGAAACTTTTTTGTAGTTTATGAACAATTTGGTACAATAATTTTTTATAGTTCATGAACAACTTGGCATGACATATTTTATCATTGATGAATAAGTGCGGAGATTTTTTATCCATGAATAAGGGTAGCAAGATATATTTTTCGATCGATGTAGAACATGAGAGGCTTTGAGGACCTCTTAAAGCCAAAATATGTGTGCAGATTACATAAAGCTCTCTATAGACTAAAGTAAGCCCCTTGACCATGATTTTCTAAACTCATTTTTTCAGTTCATGAATAAAACGTTGTAGGACAAATGTTTTGAGTTCATGAAAAGCGTGGTTGCACAAAAAAAATCAATTTAATTTGCACAACAAATATTTTTGAGTTCATAAATAGAAGATGCCATGATAGATTTTCTGAATTTGAAGTTTTGGTGTAGATATCAACCATATATTTTGTTAAAATATATATGGAAGATTAAACTAATATGATATTGTTAGCTTTGGACCACAAGGCACATACGACTTTTCTTTTGGTACACTCTCACCTAAATGATACTTTGTTAGGAATTATAAAAGTATATTTCAACTAGTACGGTATTGTCCGCTTTGGATCATAAAATATGCGCACGACTTGTTTTTGGTAGACTCCAAAAAAAACCTAACATTAAGATGTATTATTACTTTATATATTATATATTATTTTTGGTCTAATCAATATAGAATAGATGACCAAGTTAGAACACCAAATATAATTGTTGAAGAAAGAAGATGATTTGTTCGTAAATTTTTTTATGTGAAAAACCATAAAAAGGGTGGACGAAATGAGAATATATTAGAAATATTTTTACTTTTAAATATAAATATTTTAACTTTTCCAAACATTTTAATGATAATTTTATTTTGTTTAATACCCAAATAGTTTCAAATCAATTTTATAAGGTAAAATTTATTTATACTATACAATATACTTTTTCTTTACAGATATTATCTAATGACAAATTCATTATTGTTTTAGCTCTAAACCAAAAATAAATTAACAATTATACGAGGAACCTTAATGATAAATTAACATTTTATTTCCTACGATATTAATTGAACGAAATTAGATTTAGGTTGAAACCGACAGGTAAAATCTACATTTGATATATGCTAATACCACATACCACTGGGTTGAATGAGTAGTAAATTACGACCATGACCCGGAAAGGCTTGAACTAGATTCTTAGACTCTATTACCTAATTGTAGGATATATGAGGCTATAGATATAACCAACCATATAAAATGGTTAGTTATGTGAGATCAAGAGATGATCACAACACTCTGAAAAAGAACGTGGTTTTGAAATAATTATGTGCATATTAAATTTATTTAATTCTTAAAATTCTGAATAAATTATATAAGTATGTTCAAGTAGATCATATAACAATTTTCTCTCATTGTTTACATCTGTAATTTTAATATAATTCTATTACCTTTTATGATTTTTTTCCTACAAAAACTCTTTATCCTACGGACCATAAAATAAATCTTATGTGCTTGTTTATTTATTAATTAGTAATTTCTAATATATAAAAGTTTAGATTTAGATATAAATAAGAGTCATCTATTGGGTTCGATAATCTTGGTATCAATATTCATCATAGTAACAAAACATGTAACTTTGATGATATCATTAATAAAATTAGAAAGAAGAAAGTGATTGGGTTTGTAAGAATCTATCTTTTGGAGGCAAGATGGTTTTGATACAATCTGTATTATTAACCATCATCTTTTATTATACTCAAACATATTGTCTCCCTAAATCAACAATTGATAGAATTCACAAAATTTTCAACAAATTTTTGTGGGGTTTTAAAGAAAATAAAAAATTATATGATCTGTCTAATTAGACCAAGTTTTGTTCGCCTTATTCTGAATATGATCTGAATTTCAGAAACTTGAATGATATCCAAAATCATTTTTTTTTGTAAACTTTGGTTTTCTTTTAGAAACAATCAAACTCTATTGGCTAAAATCATGCATTCCATTTATTTTCCTAATCACCATATTTTACAAGTCAAAAGAAAACCTAAAGAGTCTAAAACCTGGAAAAGAATTATATATATTAGACAAGTTGTTGAACCCTTTATCTTTTAGAAATTGGTGGTATGATGTATTTTCGGCTGGAGAGATGTGTCACACCATCCCTTTCATAATTTTATTCCTAATCATGACAATCTATGGTACTCGAGCAAGAAAATCAACTATTATGGGATAAAAATACTTGGAACATAAACAAGCTTAAATAGAATGTTACTCAAACTGATATTGCTAGGATAACTAAGTTTTCTCTTAATGTTTATAAGCCACATATTATCAAATGGAAAATTTCTCAATCTGTAAATTTTAATTTCAAAGATACTTTTGATAAACTAAGAACAAAAGAATCATCTTCATTAATATATAAAAATATTTGGAATTATGTTACTCCAAAGAAGTGTTCATTCACTCTTTGGAGAATTCGTAAAGAGTTAATTATAATCGATTGTATTCTTCAAAAGAAAAATTTACCTTAGTTTTAAATGGTGACTTATGTAACAATACATAAACTATTGATCATCTGTTTGCAAACTGTCAAACATCCTTTGAAATTTCGAAGCATTTTTCCAGAGTTTTGACATTTTTATTGAAAACCACATGACTATATCACACATTATTAATACCTGGTTTACATCAACTACTAAAACAAATCCAAATTAGAACTATTATCCCAACAATTATAGTTTGGAGCATCCGGAATGCCAGGAATAAGTGTAAAGTACAATAACATCAATATTACCACAAATAATATAAAGAGAAATATAATAAGCATGATTTTCAAATTAGATTTTGCTAGACTTCTTTCAAACAAAATTTGGAGCAAGATTAATAAAGTTTCTCACCTTTTAAATTGTTTCAATCATGCTCCTAATAAAAAGAGTTCCCTTTATATCAAATGGCATCCTCCTATTGTTAATAGATTCAAATTTAATTCTGATGATTATTTTACTTACAATGGTGAGCCAATGGTAGCTTATTAATTAGAAACTCTAATGATGCTATGATTGCTTCTGGTAGTAGGCTATATGGGAAATGCACTCCTATTATAGCCGAAACCAGAGCCTTGCTTGATAGTTTATTAATGTGTTACAATATCAGATTAACCTGTGTTGATATTGATATTGATTTTATAATATTTTTTATTCTTTAGCTAACGGCCATGCTCCTTGGTTCTTAAATCCTTTAGTCACTTGATGTCGAAATCTTATTTCTCATTCCATGTCCTTAAAGCTTATCTATAGAGAGAGAAAACTTAACAACTGATTGGCTTGCTAAGTATGTTATTAAAGAGAAGACCAATTCCAACGTGTCTCAATCTCATGCTCCTACTCAATTAAGAGAAATCATTTTCTTTGAAAGTTTACAAATTGGTTACTTAAGGCTGAAAAATATAGTTTAAGTTTTGCTTTCTTTAATATGGTCTTGTTTCCCATACATGTTAATGCTTCCAACGTCTGTAAGCAGGTCTAAAACACATGACATACTTTTTATATCTTTTTACAAGTTTACATCTAAGTACATTCAAAGATGGACCAATCTCCAAGAAAATTTACAGGTTGTTCTTCCTCAACCCCTTAGTTCAAGAGCTAAATCTAACTTATAAAATTGTTTTCAAGCCAATTTTGTAATCATCAAGTTGTTCTCTACTAATTCATAGTTTACTCTAAACTAGCATTCTGTAAACATTTGCTGCTCTAGCATTTTAATAAAATGTTCATTTATATATATATATATATATATATATATATATATATATATATATATATATATATATAATTTACGATTGTTAAGAAGAAAATTGATATTATTTGGTTTATTAATTAAATATTTTGAAAAATATTCAAGTAAATAATATATAATTAAAGTTTATTTCGTTCAAACATATTAAAGATTCTTAAGATTTCTTCAGCGTTAATCTATAACATGTCGTTATGAATGTTTATTTCATTAACTTGTTTTGAATTTAAGAAATTTGGTCTTAATTTATACCATAAAATAATCTCATTTGATCAAACTCTTGATTGTGATATTTTATTTTTTCTTCGTGAGTAGCATATCAATGAATATTTTTAATTGATTCCATATTACTTTTATACTAATTTAATTGCTAGTTTTAATTAATTATGAATTAACCTTTATAATTTTAGTTTTTCTTACATAATTTCTTTTTTGCTTTTATTATTATTCATGACGCTTTCCATTTCCTAAAAAATTAATTAAACGAGAAAGTATGCTACATGGATGACCTAGTGAAGTCTGAACTAGGTTCTTAGATTGTATGTATGACATAATAGTACGAGATAGGGAACTATAGATATAATGGACCATACAAAAAGATTAGTTGTATAAGAATTAGAGATGATCATAATACTATGAAATAAAACCTCGCTTTGAAATAATTTGGTGTCAATCAAATTTATTTAATTGTTAAAATTCTGAATAATTTGTATATGCATGTTCAAATAAATCATGGAACAAATTTATCTCATTGTTTACATATGCAAATTTAATTATATTACAATTTATCCAATTTTTTTTCTACACAAAATCTTAAGTTATGGATAATAATATAACTCTTATCTTTTTCTTTCTTCATTAATTACTAATTTTTAAAATATTAAAGTTTAGATTTATATATGAATAAGATTCCTCCATTGAGTTTGATAATCTAAGTCTTATACTTACTCTTCCTTAAGCAAACATTCACACACTTGCGACTTTATCAATCAGGATGTATCTCGATCTTATCAGGAATGTCAAACTTAAAGAATCTTAACTATAATTTCTAGGGTAAAAACTTGACAATTTCACTTTCTTTAGTGATAATCACTAAAATCAAGACTGAGGAAAACTCCGTTATCTTGTCATCAAGCAATAGAGTGAGAGAAATTAACGATACGACATGAAAAAAAACTATAACGGCAAGCCAGAATGACCAGGTAAAAGCTTTGAAGTATTAGGAAAACGTTTCTCCTTATGAAACTAAAGTAACTAAACGTTTTATATAGGGGTCACTAAATTGAGTGATCCCTCTATTCTACTGGCTAACCGAAATTTATTTGAAGATGGGTCGATTAACTCCCAAAGCCTTAGCAAACATTATTTTAAAAACGGTTCGCACACCTCATAAGGAAATGTTGCTCACCCGAGCAACCTTTCTCCAGATTTCCCTCTTCTAAATCTCTCTAAATTATGACACCATGGTAGGAAAGCGTCTCTAACAAGGTATGTAGGGACAGTACAAAACCCATACCTGATACTGTTATAGTTATAGTGAACTAATTGAGGACTATTATATAATGAGTAGAAAAATCATTTTTCTAAAGAGGTGTAAAAGTTATAGTGAACAATATAAACAAATAATCAAAGTTATTATAATCAAAATTATCAAATAAATTCAAGTGTTCTTCTGAAAAAGTGGTTGTGTTTTTTACTTTTTTTTGTTTCAATTTTATTCACGTTTTACCATCTAGTTGTATTTATTAGATGAGTTTTTACCTTACCAAAAATTAACAAACTAAATTATAGTTCAAGTTGAATATATGGTAGGACAAATTGATGAAACCTTTTTCTAATGTTTTAATTACTCGACTTTTCGTGTTTTATTAAATATTCAGACTAAAAATTGTTGAGAATATGGATACCGCATATTTCTTGTCTGTATACAAGTAATACTGTCGGCTTTCGGCTCGAAGGCATGCACAACTTTTCTTTTGGTCCACTTTCAAGAGGCCTTATACGAGTTGAGATATGTTCTTTACTTATATACCATTGATCATTCATATATCTAACCAATGTGAGATGTGAGACTTTGACCGCACCTAATAAATCCTCCTCTTGAACAAAGTATCATTTTACCCTCATTTTACTTGACTTCTATATGCCTACTCTAATGAGGTTGTAGATTACTTAAACCATAGAGGCACTACGGATGCGCTACAAAAATTATACACATTAGATAAAAATAAATTGACTACATTAAGAATTTTACAATAAAAAATTTCCCATTGATGAACAAACGTGGCATAACAATATTTTTTCATCGATGAATAAGTGTTGCATGACTATTTTCTTAATCGATGTAGAATGTGGCATGTCTGATTATCTTAGTGGTAAGATAATTTTTTTTAGTTTATGAACAATTTGGCAATAAATGTTTTTATATCTTATGAATAACTTGACATGATAGATTTTCTCATTGTTGAATAAGCATGGAGATTTATTTTATCCACGAATAAGTATTGCAAGATAAATTTTCTCAATCAATATAGAATGTGGCAGGCAGGATAGGTTTTTTCACTTCATGAATAAAACATGGTAGGACAATTTTTTCGAGTTCACTGGACAAAAAATTGATTTTAATTTTCACGATATATATATATATATATATATATCAGCTCATTAATTCAATATGGCAAGATAAATTAACGAAACCATTTTTAGTATTATGATTACTCGAATTCATGTTTTATCGATCATTCAGACTAAATAATGTTAGGAATATTGTCAGTTTTAGAGAAGAAGGCCTGCACAACTTTACTTTGATATGCTTCTAAAATGATTCATACTAGTTGAGATATGTTATTTACTTATATATCATTCCATGTCTAACCGATGTTGGATGTGAGACTTTGGTCAAATCCTTATCTCGGATAAATTACCATTTTAACCTCCTCTTAATTGACTTTCATACGCCGAGTCTAATCATGTTGGAGACTACCTTAACCATAGAGGCACTACGGATGAGCTACAAAAACTATACACATTACCTTTTCAAAACAAATTGACTAAATTAATAATTTGGCAGTATATTGTTTTTATAAATACACATAACATAACAATTTTATTTCATCGATGAATAAGTGTGGCATGATATAAATTCTTAAACGATGTAGACCATGGCATGACATATTATCATAATGGTAGGATATTTTGTTTTAGTTTATAAACAATTTGGTAAAACAAAATTTTTTAGCTCATGAACAACTTGGCATGACAGATTTTCTCATGGATGAATAAGCATAGAGATTGTTTTATCCATGAATAACTATTGCAAGATAAATTTTCTCAATCGATGTAGAATGTGGCAAGATATATTTTTTTAGTTCATGAATAAAACATTTTAGGGATTTTTTATAGTTCGTGAAAAATGAGGTTGGAGAAAAGAATGAGTTTAATTTTCACGATATATTTTTTCAGCTCATTAATACAACATATCATGAAAAATTGACGAAACCTTTCTTTTAGTGTTTTAACTACTTGATTTCATGTATTATCGATTATTTAAATTAAAAAATATTGGAAATATGGATACCGCATATTATGTTTCAACTTTTGGTCAACTTCCAAAAGGCCTCATTCTAGTTGAGATATGTTGTTTAATTATATACCCTTGATCATTTCCTTGTCTAAGCGATATGGGATGTGAAACTTTGGTCGTACCTAATAAATCCTCCTCTCGAATAAAGTACCATTTTACTCTCTTCTTAATTGACTTTCATTCGCCCATCTAATCAGAAACTCCAAACTGGGTAACACTAGTGATCTATAGAGCAGATCATTCACCTTGAGCTTGGCTGTTTGAGTATATAACTATGAACAATTCAATCTCCACACTAAATGACATCGTCCGTTTTGGGCCAGAAGACCCACACAAATTTACTTTTGGTTCACCTCTAAAAGACGTCATACAAGTTGAGATATGTTCTTTACTTATATACCATTGATCATTCCCATATCTAACCGATGTAGAATGTGAGACTTTGGTCGCATCTATAAAAAAATCTATATTTGGATAAAATTATACACATTAATATTTAAAAACAATTTGACTACATCAATAATTTTGGCAGTATAAATTTTATCATTGATGAAAAAATGTGGCATAACAGATTATTTTCATCAATGAATAAGTGTGGTGATGGTGGATATACGAGAGGTTGAAAAAATGGCTGCAAACACAAGAAATAAGAATAGTTGATTTTGATTATAAGAGACTTGAGAAAAACTCAATTTTGATTCATAAAAGTCTGGCTATAAAATAGGGCGTAAGATGCTTTATATAACAATTATCCAAAACCTTAATCAAATATTCTAAAAAATAAAATAAAGATATTAAAAATAAAAATCAAATCAAATCTGAATGCAATCAGATTTGATTCACTAATAAAAATATTTTTCTAAAATAAAATATAAAAAACAGTAAAATAGGTTGTTCGGACCCTAAATAGTAGATTTTGATGTCCGAATTTCGTGACAGGAAACTGTTACGCTTTTGAAAATACTTGAGTTTGTTGAGATGTTCAATTTGAGTACTGATTTTTCCCAGATCTGGTACCCGAGTGACAAATAAAGCATATTTGCGTTTGTCCAAAACAACTACAAAACTGTGGGTCGTCTGACCTACATCATACCTATCCTGGTTGGGAAGAATTTGCCCTCGAATTCTCAATGTGATCATCATTAGCCGGTTCTTTAACTTCTTCACCAAATATGTTTTTTGTTTGTCTATCAATTTCTGGTGGTAGACGTAGCCAAGGAGAGTAAACATTTGATTCTTTTACAATGATCGTCGATGAATGTATGTCAAACTGCCATGACGTTATCGGTGGTTGTGGCTTTGGAGGATTCAAACCATCAATAAAAAAATCTATAATATACTCATTCCCATTTCGAAACCACGCATCTTTGGGATCATCTCCTCCTGAGAGTGTATTTCTGTCAACAAATTTAAAACATTGCAATCTTCCACTTTTAACATTTTTTCCTTCTTTTCTTTCCCCAACCATTAATCCAAAATCCTCAATGTTCTATTACAAAACCTAACCTCTAATTCATTAAAACACTATTATTTTCCTCTATTAATCTCTTCATAATATCAAATACAAAAATATCATCTTCTATTTTCCCTACATGACAATATGCATCCATAAAGAACCGAAACAAGGGTCCGATTGTAGGATAACGAAAATACCTGGAAGGCGCATCTCCATGATAAAACCTACTTCTTCGCAGTCCTTCGTCAACAAAATCTCTGGAGTGATGTAATATTGTGTACTGAAGTATGCGAATTTATCGATCTATAAGTTCATCCTCAACATTGATTAGATCTTCATTATCCTTTTTTAACATCATCATTCTTCTCTTCAATCTCATCGTCATAGACATCATAAGTCGGATCTCCCAATTCTGGCCAAGAATCATCATATATTTCACCCTAGTAGTCATCCTCATACTCATAAAAAATGGATGGTCGAGTATCGACGAACCCTCCATGCCCCCTTTGGTTTTTCTAAATTGTAGCTATGGCTGCGGTTGGATCCTGTAAAAAAACTTTCGTCTTTGAATTTATGGTTGGAGTTTGAAATCCGGTGGTGGTCAACCTCTCAATACCTTCGAGAGCTTTCTTCATTTGATGTCGTACCGAATTCATCCGTTGACCTATCTGGCCAAATCGGTATTCCATCTCCTCCCGATAGACTGATTCTACGATTGGAGTAGTGAAATTCCCGCGAGCGGTTTTCTTAGGCGGTATATCTCCTTAACCCATGCTGTAGGAGCTTTGTCGCTCTGATTACAATATGGTGGCGCCTAGATGAGAGGTAGAACAAATGGCTGCAAACACAAGAAATAAGAAGATGAAATAGAGGATAAATAAATGCTAACACTAGGTTAGAATATAAGAGACTTAGAGAAAACTCCATTTTGATTCATAAAAGTATGACGATAAAATATGGTATAAGATGCTTTATATAACAACTACCCAAAAACCTAATCAAATATTCTAAAAAATTAAATAAAAATTAAATCAAATCTGAATACAATCACATTTGATTCACTAATTAAAATATGTTTCTAAAATAAAATCAAAAAAATATAAAAAAAAAATGTAAAATAGGTTTTTCGGACCCTAAACAGTGGAATTTAATATCCGAATTTCATGACAAACACTGTCATGCTTTTGAGAATTGTTGGGCTTCTCGAGACGTTCAATTTGAGTATTAATTTTTCCTATATCTGATACCTGAATGACAAATAAAACCTATTTGGATTTATCCAAAACAGCTACATAATTGTGGGTCGTCTGACCCACATCATGTGACATGGCATATTTTCTCAGTTCATATAGAACATTGCAATACAAATTATCATAGTGAAAGGAAACTTTTTTGTAGTTTATGAACAATTTGGTACAATAAATTTTTGTAGTTCATGAACAACTTGGCATGACATATTTTATCATTGATGAATAAGTGCGGAGATTTTTTATCCATGAATAAGGGTGGTGATGTAGCCCAAAAAGTCCAAACAAAAGCCTTATTAATTTTATTTTATTTTATTCAAATATCTTATGTATTTAAATCAAATCTAATTATATTAAGATTTGATTTTATTTTATTTTTAAATATTTATTTTATTTCCTTGTATTATAATTTAAGGTTTTGAGAAGCTTTATATAAAACCTCATATGCCTTAAGTTATTTTAAGTTTTTTGGAATAATATATTTTTATCTCTGAAAATTTCAATCTTTGTTACCCTTAGATTAGGGTTGCATCATGTTACCCTTGAATTAGGGTTTCATCTATCACGGGTCAAGCATGTTTCTGAATCTTGATTTCATCTGATTCAAGGTCTAAAGGAGAGAACAACATACGGCCATGAAGATCTCAAAGATCGTTTGGTATGCGGGAGACACACTAGGCGTTTCAATGACGATCATATTGACCGGTTACTGAAGGAGTTTAAATTGGCTACCAATCGTCGAATCAAGGTAAAATTTGCTTATCGAGATGCTGTCTGAGGCTATGAAGAGGTTTTCAAAACCCTTTTTTCATCAACTGGACATGGGGATGTTGTCTTCAGGCTATGAAAAGGTTTTCGAAACTATTTTTTTCCTTCAACTGGATGGCTTCAATGTGACTTCGAATAAGGAACACTCGAGAAGAATTTATCTTATTCTGATAAGGTCAACAATTATAATTCCCAATGTGACGATTGAATAAAATAAAATAAATAATTTGGGTACTTGATAGTGATGGTGCTGTGAATTCGAGGACGAATTCTTGTCAACCACGAGAGGATGATGTAGCCCAAAAATTCCAAACAAAACTTTATTAATTTTATTTTTATTTTATTCAAATATCTTATGTATTTAAATCAAATCTAATTATATTAAGTTTTGATTTGATTTGATTTTATTTTATTTTTAAATATTTATTTTATTTCCTTGTATTATAATTTAGGGTTTTGAGAAGCTCTTATATAAAGCCTCATATGCCTTAAGTTATTTTAAGTTTTTTGGAATAATATATTTTTATCTCTGAAAAATTCAATCTTTGTTACTCTTAGATTAGGGTTGCATCATGTTACCCTTGAATTAGGGTTTCATCTATCGTTGCTTCTTCTTCTATTTTCGCCGCGTCATCAGGTGGCAAGTTATATTTTTCGATCGATGTAGAACATGGGAGGCTTTGAGGACCTCTTAAAGCCAAAATATGTGTGCAGATTACATAAAGCTCTCTATAAACTAGAGTAAGCCGCTAGAGCATGATTTTCTAAACTCATTTTTTCAGTTCAGGAATAAAACGTTGTAGGACAAATTTTTTGAGTTCATGAAAAGCGTGGTTGCACAAAAAAAATCAATTTAATTTGCACGACAAAATTTTTTGAGTTCATAAATAGAAGATGTCATGATAGATTTTCTGAATTTGTAAGTTTTGGTGTAGATATCAACCATATATTTTGTTAAAATATATATGGAAGATTAAACTAATATGATATTGTTAGCTTTGGACCACAAGGCACATACGACTTTTCTTTTGGTACACTCTCACCTAAATGATACTTTGTTAGGAATTATAAAAGTATATTTCAACTAGTACGGTATTGTCCGCTTTGGATCATAAAATGTGCACGACTTGTTTTAGGTAGACTCCAAAAAAACCTAACATTATCACTTTATATATTATATATTATTTTTGGTCTAATCAAATTTTTTTATGTGAAAAACCATAAAAAAAAGGTGGACGAAATGAGAATATATTAGAAATATTTTTACTTTTAAATATAAATATTTTAACTTTTCCAAACATTTAAATGATAATTTTATTTTTTTTAATACCCGAATAGTTTCAAATCTAAGGTAAAATTTATTTATACTATACAATATACTTTTTCTTTAAAGATATTATCTAATGACTAATTCATTATTGTTTTAGCTCTAAACCAAAAAGAAATTAACAATTATACGAGGAGCCTTAAAGATTTATGTTCACTCATCTTTATGACATATTTAGGAAAGGAGTTCGAATAAATTAATTTAAAATATAGTCATGGTGCTATTTTAGTTTTACTTATTATAAAATTATTTAATTTATAATATTTTAGTTTTATTTTCTATTGCATCATATTTCAAACAATCTCATAGCTTTTTAATTGTTTAAATGTATGATGGGTTATATATTTTAGGTAGTATTTCATGTCAAGTGGACAAGAATCCACCTCATCTCAACCGGACAAGAATTCATTATATAATGATTTTAGACCGCTGATTCTTTAATATGTTAATGATTGTGTTCATTATTGTGTTTAAAGTCAAATGGTCCCGAATATTTTGATCTATTAAATTTTATAAACATAATTGAGAACTCGATTTTAATAATTAAAATATGACCGCTGATTCTTTAATATGTTAATGATTGTGTTCATTATTGTGTTTAAAGTCAAATAGTCCCGAATATTTTGATCTATTAAATTTTATAAACGTAATTGAAAACTCGATTTTAATAGTTAAAATATGAGATGATAATCTACGCATATTCCTTTTATCTGAATAAATAAACAATCCCGCTGCTAAACAAATTAACAATATTCAATAAATCAAGATGAAAAATAATCTTGGGTTTTCAAGAGGAGGTAGAAGTCTCCAGGAATCAGTTACAACTGTATTTGAATTATCAAGATTTCTTTGAAAGTTTTTTTATTTTTTTTGTAGTAGATCATCCTCGATCTTCATGCGTGAATGGAAGTCTCTACCAACTACTCTCCTCTTCGTAGATAGGTTTGGTGAGGTTTATTTTTGTTTGAGGGTAATTTTGTCCAAAGTTTTGTGGTATTTTAAAAGTATTTAATGTTTGGATAGAGTGTAGAGGGAGAATTGAGCTGCCTGGTTGTATTTAATTTTCATTACCCTCATTAAATGAAAGTGGTTGGGTATTTATACCCTTAATTGTGGGCCACATGGGCTTTCGGGTTGACTTATGGATTCGGGTCGAGTTCAAAGACTCATTAGTTTTAAGCAGGTAGATAATTAGCTTAGTCATGAAGTAATTAAGTTTTTAGTACATTAGTTCAGTCCGGACGGTTCAATGGGTGGATGTTGTCCGAATTTCCCCTGTCCGGTTCTCATAAAGAGTGACAACAAATTCCAGACTCATCAGTAGCTCTTTTTTAGGTTGTGTTCGAAGGCCTTTGGCAAGACCTAAAAAATAACTCAAGTGTAGTCATAACTTTGTCCGGACATTTCGAAAATATGTAACGACTTTATCCGGATAGACTGAAACCCTTAGAAGCTGAGCAGTTTTACCAGAGATCGTAGGACACGTGTCCTTCTCTGATTCGCCACACCGGCCGTTTTTCTACTAGAATGGCGCTCCCACTAGCTTCAAAAAGTAACTTCTTCATTTAATGTGAATGACATCAGCGCCGTCTTTAATCATTGCGCCCACCCTTTCGAATCCTCCTAGGAATCGAAGCATCTTTTGCTCTTTTACTATAAATTAGTTCACTTTCACTGTTTTATTATCTTCATTATCTCTAATCTGTCAAACTCCAAACCTTTCATCTCTCAAAAAACCTTTCTTTCTGTGTGAGTTTATGTTCACAACAAGAAACGCTTTGGTAAAAGGTGGGTGGCTTAAATTGTCAGAGTTGGAAAAGGCTCAAAAGGTTGAACGAGAAAGACGCATCGCTGCAGGCCTCCCTATTTCCCCTGTTAATAAACCAGACACACCAAGCTCAGAGCCTGACCGGGGTTCTTCTTCAACTAAGAGTGCTAAACCTACGAGGTTGTTCCAGTCTAACCTTTCACCAATTGTTTCAGGCTCATCGGTCCAGGAGTCAGAGCATGTTGTTAAACCAGGGCCGGCAGTCACAAGTTTCAACAAACCTTCCCCATTTATTGCCATAGGGTTAGATGCTGATATCTCCTCGGAGAAGCTGGTAGATAGATGAAAGGGTCGTCTGGTTAAAGGGCAAGCTGCTGGCACACAACCTAAACCAAAATCCACGCCTTCGAAATCTGGGGCAAAAAGTAAAACCACAGAGTCAGAAGCACCCATCAAAATTTCCAAGGACAAGTTGTCCGGACCGGAGGCAACTAGCTCAAGTCTTTGAAAAGATACCTCCGGGTCTGAGCCCCAACCAGACTCTAGACCCCAAGAGGGAAAGGATGCTCAACAATCTGAAGGGCCTACTGAGCCAATCACCAGCCCCTCTCTTCCTAAGACAGTTGACAACCCCTCCATGGTAATGGAGGATATAATGGAGGATAGCATTGAAGAAGCCCCTTTCGAGACTGACGTCTCCGGGCAAACAAGTGAAACTGCCATGGCTAGGAAGAGCAAAGGCAAGGAAAAAGTATGTTTAAAGCACCCGGACCTGCCGGAGTGCCTTGTGGGAAAGGTGGGGCCTTGTTTTCACAAGGTAAACGTCAAATACTTGTTGGCCATGCAGAAAATCAAGTGTGCTTTCATTCACACGGCTGAACTTGGCCGGATAAGGACAAAGTGGGGTATTCCAGAGAATGTCAAAGTAAGGATCCCAATCGATCCAGAGACGCCAATGGATTGTAAGCTCAACGAGATTGTCTTCTATACTGAGCTATTCAAATGGGGACTTAGGTTTCCCTTGGACCCAGAAATAATCAGATATTTCCATCAGATTAAGCTTTGCCCAAGCCAGTTAAGTCCTAATGCATGGTTCACCCTTATGGCATATATTATGGCCTCAAGGCTCTCTGGAATTCCTCTTCCGATGGAGCAATTTGCTGCTGTGGCAAGCCTCTGCAGAAACCATGTCATCCTTTTCTATCACTTAAACATGGGTGAAAATTACAAGGTGGTGGATGACTTACTTGAGTCAGAGAAAGGCTGGAAGACTCAATTTCTGTTCGTCAGCGGTGCTTGGGAGAACGGAAAGAAAATTAAAGCTGGTGTCAACCCAAGCATGCTCACCAGCAGATGGCGAAGTGATGATAATAATCTCACCAGATACTTCTACTTTTACTTATAATTTTTTTTATCTAATTCTTTTTCCTTTTGATTTTTCGTAGTACTGCCCAAGAATTTCAACGATTACCTAGAGGCCGGGCAGACTACTTGTGCCAAGCTGAATGCTTGGACAGCTGAAAAATGGGCAAACCGCTTCCACAACTGCTTTATTGGAGGCAACTTAGCCAGATCCTATCTGCGGAATACAACGGACCGGAGGGATCTGTCTTGGGAGGAATTAACTACTCCACCCCCTCCGAGAGTGATCCTCCGAGAGACAGAGGGAAAGGATGAAAAATTGGCCTTGCCAGGCAGAGCTAAAGCCCCAACCAAGATGAAGGGAAAAAAGGCCAAGGCCGGGCGAGGTGTGGCAGAGGCCAATCCTACTAAGGTGGAAGAAGCTATCCCAAAAAATCCCGAGGGACAAGGTCAAGGGAAAATCGATGATACCTTACTACAGGTGGTGGAACACGAGAGCACCAAGGAAGCTGTTAGGTCTTCAAAGCCTCAAAAGGTCCTAAACAATACAAAAAACGAGGAGCATAAGGTGGAGGCCGGGATGCCAAGATAAAGAAAACTTCCAAGGGAGATGAGGCTTCTCTCCGGGCTCCAGAGTCACTGCCTCCAGTTGACCCTACTGATCCTACAAGAGAAAAAGAGATCCCCAATAACTTTCAAACCGAAGAGATTGGAGGAGGAGGTATCAGTATTGATGGTGTCGACATCACTGGGCTTGAGGGGATTAGTCTCTATTTTGAAGGCCTCCCCAGAGATGATTTTTCTGGGCCCTACCACCCTCCAAGTTTTTCGAACACCATCACATTCAACGGTAAGTCTTTTTCTGTTTCAAACGAAAGGGATGTCATTACTCACTCCATTCTGAGCAATGTCCAGCCAGTGCTTGTTTTGGAAAAACAAGTACGCATTCAGTCAGCCATCATCAACACCCTCAATTCTGACAAAGAGAAACTGTCTAACGATCTTCTTAGTGCCAACCAAAATACTGAGGCATTGAGGAAAAATAATGAGGAGTTAAAGAAACGTCAGGAGGACTTGGCCAACAGGTTAGCCACTTCAGAAGGAGTTGCCAAAGAACTCCAACTAAAACAATCTGTCCTGGAAATAGACCTCCGGTTATCAAAAGAAGAGGTGAAGGCCAAATATAGCACCATTCATGCCTTAACTAATGACAAGGTCTCTCTTGAGAATAGTGTGTCCAAGGCTGAGCAATAAAAGGCTGACTTGTTGAGGGAGCAGAAGAAAACAATCCAGACTAGGATGGATGCTTACACTAATGAGGTGATAGATTCTCAGGAGGCAAGGTATGCTGAGGTTAGGTCAGATATGGTTCTACTATTTCATGAAAAATTTATGAAGAAGTCCTTGGGGAATTTATGGCGATTTGTGGAGTACGAAGACATTCCTCATCATACCATATCCGTTGGCGATAAATACAACTAATCCAGTGAGGATGCTAGTGATGAAGAATAAGAGATCAGGGAGAGTCCGGATGATGACCCAAAGAAGAAAAAGCCAAGTGAGGTTGAGCCATCTTCAAAAGCTGAGTCTTAAAGTATCAATTTTTTTTTTTAATTTTGTTGTGATTGAACCAAAGTCCTTGGATGGCCAAGACATTTTTTGTAACCGTGACCGGTCCTTGTCCATATAAACCTTTCTTATTTTGAAAATTCAAAGTCCTTGGATGGCCAAGGCGTTTCGTATGTTTTAATGAGTAGTTTCATTTTGCATAACTCCTGCATCGTTTCATGATTTTTTTACTTTTGGTGGTTAATGTTTAAACAACCCTTAGTTATTTCACAAGTATTTTAAAGTGAGAGTGTTGAAATTCTCCGATGACCAATGTTTAAGTAGTCACCACTCCACCAATTTAATCCGGTCTGCTATTGATAAAAAAATTAGAGAACGCTTTTAATTGAAACACTCCGACTCTTTTAAGAAGGCATCAAATTTTATAAAAAAGCCTGGACACCTCATTAAAACCTCCTCGCGCCACCAGGGTATGAAAGAGTATGCCCCAAAATATTTACATGAACTGTTAAGCAAGTAAATATTTACATAGTTTCTATTCGAACTACAACCGGAGGTGTTCAATGTTCCAGGGGTGATTCAAAATCCTTTCATCTTTGTCTTGGAGCCGGTATCTCCCAGGCTTGAACTTTTCAATGACCACATAGGGTCCTTCCCAAGTTGGAACCAACTTACCGAACTGCTTCTCTTTAGTATGTAGGAAAACTTTTCTCAATACCTTATCCCCTGGCTGAAAATCCCTTCTCTTAACTTTAGAAGCAAACCTGTTTCTCATCAAACCTTGATAGTGTGCAACTCTAAGGTGAGCCTTAACTCTTCTTTCTTTTATTAAGTTAAGTTGGCCTCTCATTACCACCTCGTTAGCGTGTTCGGAAAAATTATGAACTCGAAATGAAGGGAGAGTAGCTTCTATGGGAGCTATGACATCCATCCCATATACTAAGGCAAAGGGAGACTCTTGTGTTGCAGCCCCGGGAGTGGTCCGGTAAGCCCACAAAACTTCTTGCAAATAACCAGGCGATTTTCCATCAGCCCCTTCTAAATTCTTCTTTAGACCGGACAGTATTGTTCTGTTGGCCACTTCAACCTGACCATTTGCTTGTGGGTGGAAAGGAGAAGAGAAGAAATGTTGTATGCCTCTAGAGGCACAAAAACTCTCCATTTCTTTGTTGTGGAACTGTGGCCCATTGTCTGTCGTTATCTTTTGTGGAATTCCAAATCTGCAACAGATATTGGATAAAATGAATTTTATAACAGCTTTTGATGTCGTACCTGCCAATGGAGCTGCTTCGATCCACTTCGAAAAGTAATCAATAGCAACGATTATAGTTCTGCGCCTCCCGGATGCCATGGGTAGAGGTCCTACTAAATCCAACCCCCATCGAGCAAAAGGTATTGGCTCAGAAATTGACTCTAAAGGGATGGTTGGGATATGAATTTCATTGCTATATCTCTGACATGGGTCATACTTTTTTACCAACTCCCTAGCATCTTGCATTATAGAGGGCCAATAGTACCCAGCTAACAAAACTCTTCTTGTTAGAGCCCTGAATCCACAATGAGCTGATCCCTCGCCATCATGTAACTCGGAGAGCACTATTTAAGACTCCTCAACCACCAAACATCGTAAAAAGGGTTTACTATAAGACTTCTTATAAAGAATATCTCTTAGGATGAAAAAACCACGAGCCTTGTACTTTACTTTTCTTGCTATTGATTTTTCCGGAGGCAAGATGTCATCTGAGAGATATTGAAGGAGAGGAAATCTCCAATCTTGAGGCTGTTTTATCTATATATTGAAACTTTCTTCTCTCTTATCCGGATTGATTTGAATGGATGGGCACTCCAGCACATGAATCCAAGTGTAGGACTCAGTATAGGCTATGGTTGCCAAGGATTCTGCCAGTATATTTTCTGTTCGGGGTATGCGTTCATAGATGATGCTCTTGAAACTAAGTGCCACTTCTTTGAGAAGAAGTAAATATTTAACCAGCTGCTCCTTTTTAGCTTCGGATTGACCTTGTGCATGATGGATAAGAAGCTGAGAATCGCTCATCAACTTGACCCTCTTGGCTCCACAAATAAGAGCTAATTTCAAACCAACTATAGCAACTTCATATTCGGACTCATTATTAGAAGCCTTGAAAGCAAAACATATAGCTTGGTACATTTTGTCACCGTACGGAGAGGTCAAACATACCCCAGCACCACATCCCATGGTACTTGATCCACCATCAGTCCGGACGACCCAGACTTTTTTGTCTTTCACATCGGTTGTTTGCTTAGTATCCCTATCTGAGTGAAACTCAACTAAGAAATCTGCCACCGACTTGGGCTTTGACTGCCGTCCGAGGGGAAAAATCAATATCGTAGTCTCCCAATTCCACTGACCACTTAGTCATTCTACTTGAAATGTCGGCCTTTTGGAGAACATTTTTATGGGAAAAGACGTCCGGACAATAATGGGATGAGCCTGAAAATAAGGTCTCATCTTCCTCGCAGCAATCACCAGGGCTAGCGCTAATTTTTAAAGCTTCAAATAGCATTTTTCTACATCAATCAAACTCTTGCTAATGTAATACACCGAACGGGGATAATTATCTACCTCTCTAACCAATACTGCACTTATGGCAAAACTAGAGACTGGCAAGTATATGAAAAAAGTCTCTCTATCAATGGGTTTAAACAAAGTATTGGGGGAGGACAAATGATTTTTGATTTCATCGAAGGCCTCATCACACTGTGAGGACCAATCAAAGTCCTTTACACCTTTTAAAGTTTGAAAAAACGGGGCACACCTGTCCGAAGACCTTGAAATGAATCGGTTTAATGCAGCCAACCTCCCAGTCAATCATTTTACTTCCTTAACATTCCGAGGAGGATCCATTTGCAGTAAAGCATTAAGCTGGTCCGGATCAGGCTGTATCCCTTGCTCACTTATTACATACCCCAGGAATTTCCCGGACTGCACTCCAAACACACACTTTTCTGGGTTTAATTTCAAATTTACTTTCACTAAGTTAACAAAAGTTTCTTGTAGATCTGTCAAGTGTAGTTCTTCGTCCACACTTTTCACCATCATGTCGTCAATGTAAACTTCCATGTTTCTTCCAATTTGATCAGCAAAAGCCTTGTTTACCAACCTTTGATACGTAGCCCCAGTATTTTTTAACCCAAGTGGCATCACCTTGTAACAATGAAGGCCCCTATAAGTAACAAACGTAGTATGTTCCTGATCCTTCAGATCCACTTGAATTTGATTATACCCGGAGAAAGCATCCATAAAAGATAGCAGCTTGTTTCCAGATGTGGAATCCACCAACTGATCAATCCGGGGGACCGGGTACAAATCCTTTGGGCAAGCTCTGTTGAGATCTGTAAAATCGATGCACATACACCATTTTCCATTTTTCTTTTTTACCAATACCGGATTGGCTGTCCATAAAGGGTATTGAGACTCCTTTTTGTGCCCCATTTTAGTAAGCAGGTCGACCTCTTGAACTATGGCATCAGCCTTTTCCTTAGAAAAAGCTCTTCTCTTTTGTATCACAGGTGCTACATCCCTTCAGATGGACAGTTGGTGTGACATGATATCTGCCGGTACTCCGGTAACATCAGCATTGCACCAAGCAAAAACATGCTGATGGTCTTTCAAGAATTTTAACATTTTACCCTTTAATTCCACTATCATCTTGGATCATATCTTGACACTTTTTCCTTCAGCCAAAAAGTGTGTTTCAACTTCTTCAATCGGTATTAAAACTCCAGGGGCTCTCTAGGGTCATCAATTTCACCCTCTCCCCCAGAAATCCCCTCAAACTGTTATTCTTCATTGATCCGAACTGCCCCCAACGTCCGAGGAGCCAGTGTTGTTGCATAACACTCTCTTGCTACCTTTTGGCTGCTCTGAACAACTCCCACTTGTCCTTGCACAACATATTTCAAACATTGGTGAACTGTTGAGGCCACTGCATGCATCCTAGAGAGCCAAGACCTCCCGAGAATAACATTATAGCAAGTGGGACAATCCACCACGACGAACAGTATTCTAAACATCTTTTTAAAAGGGCCTTTTCCCAACAAAATCTCGTCCTCGAACTCCCCGGTCACATCTGCTGAGCTTCCAGTGAAACCCACAATTGACCTGTTCAAACACTGAATTACTGCTGTGTTCTTCATTTTTTTGTAGGAAGTTAAAAAGAGAATATTGGTTGAACTTCTGGTGTCCAACAAAATTCGTCTTATGTCATTGCCCCCGATGAATGCTCCTATGACAACAGCATCTTCATGAGGACCAGCTATATCCCTCAAGTCATCCTCATCGAAAACAATGAAGGGAATTGGAATCTGCGATTGATAGGAAGTCATGCTTCCTTCCAGTTGGGTAGCTAAAGTATGAATATGCCTCTTTCTCGAAGAAGCAGTTGGAGCTGTCATGGTGTCTCCTCCGAAAATTGTGAGTGATTCAAAAAAGTTAATAAGCCCGGACACCGTCTTGCAACGCTCCACAATAACACCCACTCTATTCCAGGTCGAATCAGGGTCCAAGTATTCTGACTCTACGTCGAACCTCTCGATTATCACCATAGCCCCTTCCGGAGTCGATGTGCCTGCATTGTTTGGACCAGCCCGATGAGTGTTATCAGGCCTATTTCCACCTCTTCTTTTAACATATACTCCCAACTTTCCTCTCTCAATCAAATTCTGGACTTCTTGCTTCAAAGCAATACAATCCTCAGTGGTATGGCCAGTATCATTATGATACTGACAGAAAAAATTGTTACGGCTCTCCCTAGGAGATTGTAACGCAACCGGCCTTCTATAGTGTACTTCGTCTTTTGTTTTGTCATAAATGGTGGCTACGTTTTCTTTCAACTCAGCAAACCACTCCGGTTGAATCCAAGTCCCTCGTTTATTTCTAGATTGTTGACTCTGGACTGGTTCAGCTGTCTGAGACTGAGCTTTGGCTCTGTTATGACTGTGCCCGGCCTCCCAAGACTTGTTTCCGGACTGATTTTGGTTTGGATTTGGTGCAGCCGGAGCAGACCTCACCTGCATGTGCACCCTAGTTTTCTTTGTTTCATCTACATTAATCTGCTTTCCAACCTAATTCAGCAGACCTCCCCATGTCATAGCCTTTTTCTGGTTACTGAATCAGCCAAGTTTCCAGGGTTTAAGCCCTGCCTCAGAGAAACTATTGTTACTTGTTCAAAGCAATCAACCAACCCATTTTTGGTGTTTACAAAACGACTTATGTATTCTTGTAGAGATTCGTCTGGTTCTTGGGCACAATGGATAATCGTGTCTCCATTGCCCTTTACCTCCTTACTTCCAACAAACTGTCTTCGAAAAGCCACCCAAAAAGTATCGAAATTTCTGATGCAGCCTTTTGGAAAACTGTTGTACCACTTCATAGCACTCCCCGTAAATGATTGGGAGAATGCTCTAAAGAAACTTGTCGTCATCATCAAAATTCATCATGAAATTTTTGAATTGTTCGAAGTGGTTATCTGGGTCTTTACTGCCATCGTATTTTTCCATTTTTGTACTGTCAAACCTCTTAGGAAGGTTTCCGGACAGGATCTTGGAGGACAATGGAGATATTCTCCAATTCCAGCCACGACTAAAAACGGTATCCTCATTAAGAGTTGCAAAGATACCTGGTTCATCATGGAAGGCAAAAGGATCCATCACCATCCGATCTACGTGTCTACGGCTATGAGACGATCTTTTGCCTATATGCCTCTTTAACCTTCCATGCCTATCCCTTTTTCTTGAGTACTTTTTGACTAACTTTTGTTTCTTTTTAGAACGGCCTTCATCACTGCTGGATGAAAGGGATTCTTCGACTTCATCTTCACCTAAGGAGCTGCTCGAAGATTCTGAGTCTAAATTAGAGCTCTCCACCGGTTTAGACCGGTGAGACTTTTGTGAGCTAGCATGAGTCTTTTTCGTGCTCACATGGGTTTTTAGGGGCTCATGCTCCCTTGGATTGTCAGTATGATGAGCTACTGATGCCTTAGACTTCTCTTTTGTGCCCATCTCTGCCCTCTTGGCAGACCTCAGAGCTTCTATTTCAACTTTTAACCTATCTCGCTCTTCAATGGTATATTCATCATTTTCTCCCACCACTTTGGCCAAAGCTGGTGGTACTTCCTGTACGTCCGGATTCATCCGAACTGGTTTTTCCTGATGGTTTCGAATGCTAGATTCAGGCATCGTCGTTCTCCCACTGTGGTCGCCAATTTGGTGAGGTTTATTTTTGTTTGAGGGTAATTTGGTCCAGATTTTTTGTGGTATTTTAAAGGTATTTAATGTTTGGATAGAGTGTAGAGGGAGAATTGAGCTGCCTGGTTGTATTTAATTTTCATTACCCTCATTAAATGAAAGTGGTTGGGTATTTATACCCTTAATTATGGGCCACATGGGCTTTCGGGTTGACTAATGGATTCGGGTCGAGTTCAAAGACCCACTAGTTTTAAGCAGGTAGATAATTAGCTTAGTCATGAAGTGATTAAGTTTTTAGTACATTAGTTTAGTCCGGGCGGTTCAGTGGGTGGATGTTGTCTTAATTTCCCCTGTCCGGTTCTCATAAAGAGTGACAACAAATTCTGGACTCATCAAGGCTGATCTTGATACTTATTTCCCTATCCTGCATCAACAAAAAACAATTCCAAATATTAGAGATAATCCAACATACAAATGAGCCACTAGCGGAGAATCTACTCTTCCTAGAAAGTTTTTAGCAGAGCTGTTTTCATCAAATTCTGACAAGGGTTTTCATGAGAAGGTAGCTTATGGTATTGAAAATGGATATCCAAGTGTGAATTTCATCCGCAGATAAAGAAATTCTAAAGTCCTGCTCAAAACATACTTTAGTAGGCAAGTTCTCTACTGGAAAACCTAATGCTGATGTGATAAAGAATTTCTTGGGAAGTTTTAATTTTAAAGGTGATTTCAGTATCACCAATGTGGATACTAGACATGTGTTTATAGAATTTGGGCTGCTGGATGATCTTAAAAGGTTATGGCGCAGAAATGTCTGGCCAATCGGAAATAAAACAATGGGTCTGCTAAAATAGAGGCATTTTTTTTTATTGTGAACTATGAAAATCCAGTTACCTGAGTCTACATTAATCTCCCCAACATGCCAGAATACATGTATAACGAGAAAAATATTCTTAGTATCGCCAAACCCCTTGGTCTCCATTGAATATTTGGGTTCCTTCAAAGAACCGGGCTAGGGTGAACTTTTGTAGAATTTGGGTGGAAATTAATGTCTCCAAGCCTATGCCTAAAAAGGTTTGGGTCTCCTTTGGTAACGAGGGTTTTTGGCAAGAACTAGTCTATGAAGCCTATCCTGAGTATTGCAAAACATGTTACCATCTGGGGCATTCTGATAAAAATTGCAAGAAAGTGAATCTTACCAAGTCACAGACTCTGTCTGCTTCAACTGGGACTTTTGATGTTGTTCTTCAGAAGTTACTGAAATTCCTGTAATATTTGATCAACCTAAACCCATTGGCTCTTTTTCCAATCTTGAAACTTCTCTTGATCCTCACCTGAAATTAAACACAACTCAGATTACTCAGACTACCCAAACTGCCACAACTCCTAAGACCAGATCCATAATAGTCCAAAAGTTTTCTGATAACACTACATCTCAGCTGATACTTCCAACTGATATGGCTACAAATGATGCTATCATTAATGTACCTAGAGGGGTTGGTAATCATAAAGTGATTGAAGCACTTCATAAGTTAGATATGGGTATAAGTAACCAGAACAACCTCTCTTCAAACTTGTCCCTTCAAGATCCTCCTCCTACTATAAATTACAATACTAGGAGGCTTACTTGTTCTCCTTTAAATATGAAAAACACAATTGATGTTAGAAAATATGAGATAAAGAAAAACAAGAAGCTTAAAATAATCAACAAAAAGATCAGAACAACATCCAAACGTCTGCAGTTTAAAGGAACTGCAAATACCTCAATCTCTAAATGATAATCAAAGTGTTGAGCTGGAATCTACGTGGTTTGGGGAATAAGAAAACTATGGCCAGGTTAAATTGTATTAGAAACCCGATTTTTTGGCTCTTTAAGAGCCTTTAATTAGTTGTACTTATCTTCCTTCTGTATCAAAGTAATTGGGATATTACGATTTTTGCAGCAGTATTTCAAATAAGGTTTGAGTGTTTTGGAAATACTGTTTCATGGAGATATTCTTCACAATGAGGAGCAATTTCTAAACCTTAATGTCAAGCATAAGTTCACTAACAAGAACTTCAGGATGACTATCATTTATGCTAAATATTCAAGACAACTAAGAATTCCCTTGTGGGATAGACTTAGGGTCATTGAGGACGGGTCTATTGAATGGTTTCTCTTGGGGGACTTTAACACCATTACTAATACTAATGAGCAATTAAATTGTTCTTCTAATTTCTTATCTAGTATTTAAGATTTTAATAACTTCATGTTAGACTGCAACTTAATTGATGCAGGGTATTCAGGTAACAAGTATACATGGACTAATGGTAGGCAGTAGAGGAGGCTGGACCGTGCTATCTACAAAAATACTTGGCTCAATTTCTTTGAATCTAAAAATATTGTACATCTTCCTAAGACATGTTATGATCATGCTCCACTCAGTATTATCATTTCTTCTGATTCTCTAAAGGTTAAATCTACTTTCAAATTTATGAATATGTGGGCTCTACATGATGATTTCATCAACATGGTTGATTATAGTTGGGCTGGCAATGCCTATGGTAAATCTATCTTGAAATTTTGTAACAATCTCAGAAGGCTTAAAAAGATCTTAAAGTGTGGAACATGGAGGTTTTTGGAAATATTTTTGACTCTATCAAAGAGATTGAAAAAATTATTAACCTTAAGGAAGCTATGTACCAGTCTACCAATTCTAAAGTAGATAAAGATCTTCTTAAAGATGTTAAAATCACTCACTTAAATCTTCTTATTAAAGATGAGATATTTTGGGAGCCAAAAACTCACTCCCAATGACTTAAAAGTAGTGATAGAAACGATGCCTTCTTTCACAGGCTGATAAAAAAGATAAATAAGGTTAATAGGATCCATATGATCTGGGATGGCTCTGCTTGGATTAAGGACCCTATTCTTCTTGGTGATTATGCTGTTTTTTACTTCAAAGATTCTCTATATGAACTTCCTAATCCTTGGTACCCTAATTTGCTTCAGGATTTCATTCCTAATCTAGTTAAAGAATCTGAAAATGTAATGTTTATGGCCTATCCTACCAAAGGTGAAATCTACTCAGTTATTAAATCCATAAACCCTAATTCTTCTCATGAGCTTGATGGTTTTGATGGTAGATGCTATCAAGTGTGTTGGGATATTAATCTGACGACTTACTAGAATCTATTGGTGACTTCTTCAAGGATTCTGTTGTTCCTAAGGGTGTATATGCTACAACAACTTCCCTTATCCCTAATACTCCTAATCCTAAGGCTTGGAAGGATTTTCGTCATATTTAGCAGGCGTATTTTAAAGGTCATTAACAGAAGGCTTGCAGTGGTTCTTCCTAATCTAATCTCTCAGTTTCAGGGGCATTTGTTAAAGGTAGGGATATTCATGAGAGCAATATTATCCTGAAGCTTGATATGGACAAGGCCTTTGATAGGCTGGACCATATCTTTCTTCTCTCTAATTTAAAAAAATTTGGGTTCAGTCTGAACTTCATAAGGTTGATAGAAAAGGGTATTGAAAACTGTCACTTCACTGTCATTGTAAATGGGGAGGCTAAGGGATTTTTTACGTCTAATAAAGGGCTAAGGCAAGGTGACCCTTTGTCACCAAGCCTGTATATACTAGCAGAAGAATATCTGCTCAAGGGTCTGGTCAAAATCTCTCAAGACTATCCTTCTACTATGTATACAACAAGGAGAAAATTAAACATACTTGTGCTTACTTTTGGTGATGATCTTCTGGTATTTTGTAATGGTGCTTCTTCCTCTACTACAAAGGTGTTGAATCTACTCAACCATTATGAAGAATGCTATGTTCAGTTAATTAGTAAAGAGTATTCCAAGATTATATTGGGTAAAAAGTTCTCACTTCAAAAGGTTACCATCCTTGAAAATTTCCTGGGTTTCAAGCACTGCTTCCTGCCCTTAAGTACTTGGGATCCACTGTAAGTACAACAAATTCTATTAGAAACTTTGATGATATTTTGTTCAAAATCAGATAGAGATTGGGACAAAACTACGTTATCTTTTTTTGGGGGGGGGGGAGACTAGTTCTTATTCAATATTTCCTTTATTCTATTCCTACACACACTCTTAAAAGTTCTATTCTGCCTAAATCTATTGTTCATAGAATTAAAATCCTATTCAACAAGTTTCTGTGGGGCTCTAAGGATGATAAATAGGCTATGATTTGGTCTAATGGGAAAAGGTTTGTATAAATATTTTGAGGAGGGTGGGCTAAATGTTAGAAGTTTGGTTGACATTCATGATGTTTTCTCCCATAAACTTTGGCTAAGTTTCAGGTCTCAAAAGTCTCTTTGGGTGAAATAAATGTTGAATACCTGTTGTAAAGACTACCATCCTATAACTGCTACTAAACCTACCAAGAGTTCTAATTCTTGGGTGAGGTTACTAAATATCAAGGACAGTTCTGAAAGATACATATGTTGGATCCCTAGTTCCGGTTTGATTGACTTCTCGTTAGACAAATGGTGCACTAATCAACCATTTGTCTCATTTAGTCAGGATAATGCAAGAACGGGTTTTGTCAAGGAAGAGGTCAGGTTCTATTTGGTCAATGGAGCTTGGGACTTATCTAAACTGGCTAATTCTAATATGCTATATAGTCCATAACATTCAGAAGGTAACTCTCTAGGAGGACCAACAAGATACTATCTTCTGGTCTGTATGTAAAAATGGTCACTTTAACTTCAAATCTACTTGGGAAACTATAAGAATGAGGAGGAACTGCTATAACCTTTTACTTAAATCTTGGAACAATATTACTCCTCACAAATGCTTTATGATTCTTTGGAGAGCCCTCCTCAATTGAATCCTTGTGGATATTGCCCTGCAAAGAAAAAAGATACTGTTAGTGTCAAGCCTGTAATAATATTAAATCAATGAACCATGTTTTTGTGAATTACCAGAATGCTTGGGATGTGTGGCAACACTATCCTAACATCTTCAACATTCATATCCACAAAAATATGACACTTCACCACCTCATCAGGACATGTTACTGGTCCACTGACAAGAATGTACATATTCTGACTATTCTTCCCCCAATTGTATCCTGGGTCATATGGCAATCTATGAATAAATTGAAGGCTCGATGGATTATTTTCAATCAAAGTAACATGATTGGAAATATTAACAAGATTCTTGCGGGTTTGGATAGGTCTTTTCTTTTCAAAAAGAAGCACTGAGGTGTTGATAAGAGGGCTGGTCTGATATTGATATTGGGGTGTACTAATTTCTTCAACATGCCTAGAGTTACACTTGGTCATGCCTAAATTCTCTAAACTTAACAGATTCAAATTAAATTGTGATGAAGCCTGTGGTCAACTTGGTAATATTAGTGGTGGGGGTCTAGCTAGGAACATCGATGGGGATATCATATTTGGGTATGGTCGTATATATGGTAAAATCTCTCCTATTATTGCAGAATTTCGAGCATTGTTAGATGGTCTTCTGCTATGTTCTGAGAACGGAATAACATGTCTCGATATTAAAACAGATTATTTTGTTCTCATAGAGCTCATACTATATGGTAAATGTCCTTGGTTTCTCATATCGATTCTCTCTTGTTGCCGAAAATTATTATCTCCAGAGATGAGAATAATACAGATTTTTCAGGAACAAAACGAATTCGCTGATTGGATTGCCAAAATGGCCTTAAAATCCAACAAAAACATGGATTTTGATGATGATAGCGCACCATCATACCCGAGAGCAATTACATTTCTTGAAGGGCTGGGAACAAAATACTTGAGAAGTGACCCCAACCCTTAAGAATGCATCTCTTGTATCTGATGGATTTTTCCTTGACAGTTATTGCTCTGATAGAAGGGTTTTTTTCTCCGATCTACTGTTCTTCGACGAAATTTTTCATGGATCTGATTTCTCAAAAAGTTATTTGGTGGTTTATAAAATTAGGGTTGAATCGTCCATTGAGAAGAGGGTTTAATGGCTTCTTTGCTCTCTTTTCTACGAACAAGGCATGGATTTGTGACAAGGATTGAGTTTGTGAGTTGTTTAAGGTTTTTTTTGGGTTTTCGGTCTTCTGGTTCTTTTTTTTGTCGATACAGTGGTAGAAAGGTATTCTGTAAGATTTCTGAAGAGAGTTTTTTAGGACGGTGGCCTTTGTGAACATAGTTTTTGGATAATGGATGGACTTCATCGATTGAAGATGAGGATTTGGAGCTCTGAGCTGATTAGAGGGTTATGGTTCATCTTTTCTGATCTAGGACACATTTTCTCTCGTTTGAAAAACATTGATTTACAGTTGTTTTTTGGTTTTTCGAAGGAACTTTATTTCTTAACTGAGATTTGTCTCAGATTGTATCATTTCCAATTGCGAATATAATAAAAAGTCCAAGTTCACTTAAAAAAATAACAATATTAAATAAACAACCAAATCTTTCATTACAGTTTACGGTAACATTTAGCAGAACTAACTTATTTATAATATTAACTGATTCATAATATGGATAAAAATAAAGACATTACATTACTAAAAAAAATAACACAAAAAAAGATAAAAAAATTATAAAATCGAAACAACACCACGTGATGATAATGTCATTAGTGGTATTCTTTCTTTTTTTTTGGTGAAAATTAGTGGTATTCTTTCCATTGCATAAATTAAACAACCCAGTACTTGTTGAATTATGAAAATTAACATAATCATTTCTTTTTGTTAAGATAACTTCGAATGGAATCCGATTTTTGAAAAATGAGCAAACCAATATTTTAAAATATTTGAAACGAGTGACTGATCTTACTGTGACTGTTTTTACGTAATGCTTTCATTGGGATTCAAAAATAAAATCTTTTAATAAACTAGATATTTTTACTTTCTTCTCTGTCTCATTTTTCTCGTTAAACCATATTAATAAAATAATTGAATTACTCAGTTCTTTACAGATTTACGACTTGTTTGAACGTTTCAGGTTCATAATTTTTATTTACAATTAATCCTTAACTTGATAAAAATCTTTTACTTGCACGAAATTTTTAGCATCAATTTTGTCTCTAAGTCAAAGTTATAAATCCATTCATAGGAGGCGATTGATATTAAAGCAAAAACAAAACATGTAACCTGAATATTAAACCAAAAAGACATGTTTTTAAAAAGAATTCAATCGCACTAGACTCCAGAGCTAACCGACGCGAAAAATCTATATATTTAATCCCAATTAATAATTAAAATATAATAAAACCACTTACTTTCCAATATCAAATTAACTTTGTTCAAGGTAAAAAGCTACCTTCTGCCGTCGGAAACAAAAGCATGTTCTCACCAATTTTATTATTATTTAGTATCCAAATTATTATTTTTTCTATTAAACACTCATTTTACTGATCTAATACTTTTTAAATGCCCAATTCTTATTTTATCTCTAAATTATCCTCATATTTTGATCACTATATATTTCACCAAAAATACAAAATTTGAATTCGTCTTGATACCGGTTGAAGCGTAAAAAAAATATTAGTCGCTATGAAATTAGAACAGCGAACAAAAATAATTAAACCTAAAACTACAAATCAGAATACTTTTTCACTAAGCTTAAGTTATTGTTAGCTAAACAAAACTAAAAAAACACACAAATTCCAAACTTTTCAACCCATCAAATCAGCCTAAAAACTACAGGAAATCTATATTCCTTCCTTAATAAGGAACTGATCAAATTCAACATTAGCTATTCGTATTATAATTGTTCATCCTAAACTATAAATTACAGTAATTCTACCGATAATACAAGTTAAGATGAAAAATAAAGATTTTTCACGTATAGAAAGCTGAGTAAAAGTTCTGCTTTTAGGAATTTAGTATATACCTTCTTACGACAGTTGCCTTAAACGTGAAGGAAACTAGAAATTGACCAAAATTCTCTTCATTTAGGTCCAGTTTCAAATTCTCTTTCTTTAAATTGATCATTATGAATAGTTTTCTGGTGCTCCCCATACGGTAGTCGTGGTTGCATAACCGGTCCACACGATTATTTCTCTCTCTCTTTCTCTTCTTTTCAATATCTGCTTGTGGAAAAAGAATTGTATTTTAAACTTGAGAGAGACTAATTTTAGTGATTACTCGGAGAAGACGACACTCGGGAACAAGATAAGGCAGTGTTTGGGAACGATGTGTTTTGTGTGCTTCTTTGGGAACAATGTGTTTTGTTTGATATTTTGGATGCGCAATTTTTGATACTTTTCATAGCTAGCCAGTGGTACTCATAACGCGATTTATATATTGATACATTGTTGCTTTAAATTTGACCATGCGATTTGCATAATATACTGATGTGCAAATCTTGTGAATATGATATTACGAAACATGCGATTTTGGGTATATTTGTAATAACACAATTTTTTCTACTGTCTGTTAATGCTACTGTGCTGATAAACAAGAAAACATTTAGTCATATGGAAATAACTGATTTCAAGATAACGTTATGAACAATAATTTTGTTTATAAGATCTGAGTACAGTATGACTCGTTGTTGCAGTTGGGTAGAATATTAGTGCTAGTTGGAGTATATACTAATAGATTAGAGCAACAATATATTCTCATAAATATTTCATGTCACCCCCTCTTTATTGATTTGCAATATGTCTATGACACATGCTAAATTGGTGTAAAAAACTATTGAATATTTTTATAAATTATTTCAGGTAGAAGTGGCCATATCATTGCATCATTTTGGTTTTTTGGGATCTCGAAAGTCCAGGTTTATTATATATATATCTCTGACATGAATTTTTGTTTGCGTAGGCATGCACGTCCAGGGAGTCCTTATGTTTATGGGCTTGTCGAGATTGAGCTTGATATCGACTTTCCTGAACCCATGCATGTTATCGGTACGACTATGAGTCAGTTAGAGATTTTTGTATACTTTGTTTTTATAGTATGATGTTTCTAAAACTATATACTCTCACTAATTTGGAGAATTCCTATGTCACACATATATTAACAACTTGAGTGTACTTTTGGTTATATATCCGCTTGTCTTTATGTTACTCTGAAAGGTACATTTAACAACATGATTACTTAACTTAATAAGATATTTATTTTATATTAGCTTAGTGCTTTGGTAGTGTGTATTAACTTCTCAGCATGGATCAATTATGAAGACCTAAGTATTCGCAGATACTTATTTTCCATACTTGTGTGAGAAAACAATGACTTCAATATTCTTTACTATTGCTCCTAATTAGAAACTTAGGAAGGTTAATCTTGTAGTTAGCTTCTTAGACATGTTTGACAAATTAAAGCAGCTTCTAATATGGTTACTTTTATACCCTAATACATATTATACCTTGCGATTTGCGACATAGTAGTCTAACTAAATCGATGTTATATAATAAAGCTAAATCGCATGATGTAGTCTAATTAAATTGCCAGATCTATAGAAAGTACCCTTGGCCATAGTTCAACCTGCAATAAAAATGAACTTATTATGTGATACGACATACATGCATTTGTTAAACACATTGCGCGATTTCAGATTAATGGTTTGCATACAAATTATGATTTTGGGTCAGATGTTGACGTGCACAACGCGGTTTACTTTAGCTGATAAGAGAAATATGCGATTTATACATATCATGAAGACGCAGTATATAGAAAAAAACGAAATTGTCTCCATGAACTAACACCAACAACACAACCACACGATTTTGGTTAGAAGATGCGATTTAGTAAAATGCCAAACCACGATTTACTTGTCTACTTATGTAATGATGTGATTCAACACAACATCTACGCGCGATAAACAGTCGACAAAATATACACGTAGCTATAATTGCACTGTTATATTGATAAAGACGTGATTCATCTGATACACAAGAAACAACAACGCGATTTCTCAATACAATGGACATACACGCACAATAAACATAGGTTACAAAAATCAAAACCGGGAACAAGGAAAATAATACAGTGCAGTGTACAACTTTTGATGCTTATCAGGAACGAATCAATAAATGAATGGTCATTTTCACTTCGAACTAAACATCAAAGAACCAACCATACACTGTTGTCGATGATTAACAACCATAAACCGATAAAAACAGTCTATACTTCGGCGAATAGGAGAACCTATGTTTCAATCTAAACAAAAATGGAGACCTCATAAAGTGGCGCCGTAAATCGAACAACCATGAAACATAACTTAGAATAGCATAACCAATTTCGACGTACCTTCAAACAGTTTAACATTGAGAAACACTATTCTGACTACGACCGATAAAGGTTTATCCGTTGAATACAAGATGAAGACTGCACGAATCACAGTGACTCGGGGACGGGTTCGTCCCCTCGTCGGAGTTTCAACGTTGACAGAAAAACTGGAAAGATTTTAGGGTTTCGAAGTTTCAAACTTTCACTTTTGGCTAATGGTATTTAGAACGACTTGTGGGGGGAAAGTTTCTAAAAAGCAATTCAAAACCTATTTTCCCATTTATATAGCCTCATGGTTATTTTTGTCCAAATAATTATTTTAGATAGCAATTGGTAGTATCTAATATTTGGATACCGAAACGGAAAAACATACTTGAGAATGTATTTTCGGATAGTTTTCTGTTTTATAAATCAAATACAAATTATATTAATTCAATATTTAATATAATCTTATATATTAAATTTTATATTACGAAAAAAGTAATATTAAAATATAATTTAAATTTATGAGAAGCCTAACTAAAACTCAAATTGATTTTAAGCGTAATCCATACCAAATCAAAAAATAAATGTATAATTGGAACATAAATTAAATGAATTAAATACGATTAAAATTAAACTGAATTTTGTAAAAGTATATATTAATAATTAAATAGGTAAGTCAAACTTTCCATTAAATATAATTAATATATTTCTAATAAAATATATAATTCCAAAGAAATTTGTAAATTATGATTAGAGTTTCTAATCCTGGATTGCAACGTGGAATAGTTCCATTGTGGGTCTCTGTCGCATTTGAAGAAGATTAAAGTACATTGCAACACTGCCCCCCACTTTGAAATCCAAAATAAATTCGATCACACAAGCACCTCATCTAACGTAAAATTGAAATCAACGATCACAACGTCTTTGAATATCCAACTGGTTATTAAAAATACATAGACTACTTTAGCGATATTCAGTATAATATGTTTTCTAAATTTGGATTATCTCGCTGACATGGAAGAGAAGATTAACAGAACAGAAATGGAGATATATACAAAAAAAAGCTTTTAAACAATACAATGAAAAAATAAAACTGAGCTAGAATTTTATGATGTTTAAAAGGCTAATGTCGACCGAGTTAGGGGGTTGAGTTAGGGGTTTCTATTTTATATAACCCCTTTTATGTCAGGAATTAGTGTCCCGGGTAAAACAAATCGTGCAATTGAGGATCTAATATTTTGCGTGCCAAAACCAGCACCAGAAAACAAAGATACTGCATCTTTGCCTATCAACTCATAGACTACTCATAATATTGGACATTGTATACTAAAGAGTAAGAATGAGAGGTAGGTTAAAGAAGTGCATTATTCATTATCATTTTTTCGTCAATTTATATATATATATATTTCAAGATTCATACCGTCATGATGATATGGACCTTATTCTCTAGCTATAAACCTTTGCAAATCTCAGGGAAAACGCCTGTTTTTATCAAGGATGCTTTGTTGGTGTAGATACCCCCATTTATTTATGTGGGATCCTCGTCCTTGTATGGTCTAAGTTTTAGATTTGATGTCGTTATTCATTGGTCGTAAAATCATTGATATTGTAGTTTTGTCAAAAAATCTCAACTCGTGTCCGTTAATGATATTCAAAATCTCGTTTTTTATACCAAATTGATCTTTGTTCTATAATTGGTAATATGTGTGACTTAAAACAAGAAATATCTTATGTGGCCAATAAACCGTTCCAAATTTTCAATTTGAACCATATCATTAGTAAATAATAGATCGATTGCAATATCATGCTAGATGCTCACAATACCAAATAAGATACGTGATAGATCCCGTCAAATACCACATTAAAGGTTCAATAATCTTTTAGACCTATGTCATTAGGCTTATAACTTTATATTACCATTTCAGTTTTTATATAAGCATGTTGTCTTGTTTATATCATTGTGCAATTATAAGGTCATATATGTTATTTATTTTAGTGTAATCGGATCGACTAGTCGATCAATTTAATCATGATATATTATCAAACAAGTCGTAGAGTGCGGAGTGCACGCTTGTTAGATTAGATCATGATTAGCGGGGTTAAGGGGTGGAGCCCCTGGCCGGGGTCGAGCTATTGTTGCAAGTCAACAGAATTTTGAAATTGAAAATTTAACCGTTTTATTCAAATTTTAAATTTCAGCCGTTTTATTACAAAACCAGATTAGAGACCTTAACTACCCTAACTTCCAAACTGTTTTTTTGGTTGGTCGAATTTATAAATATGGGTTCTGTTGAAAAAGGATATTATATCATTTTCATCCTTTCTGTTCAAAATTATATGTCTGATTTTATCCAATTGAAATTTTTGGAGAACTCCAAAAATATTTCAATAAGAAATTGTTTACAAGACTTAAGAGAATATCCGGAAACGAAACACTGTTTTCTATAACATATGTTCTTAGACCATAATTGACACACATTTAATAGATCGTAAACATTCAAATCAAGTGTTATTATAGTCGCCTCAATTATTTGTTTTGACATAGGATATAAAATGTGTATCTAGGTAATACCAAGAATAACATTGTGTTATCTTGTTATATCACAAACTTAGTTGTGAACTATTCTTGAGCGCACCCAATAAGTTACTGTGTTATCTTGTTATATCACAAACTTAGTTGTGAACTATTCTTGAGCGCACCCAATAAGTTACTCAAAATGATTTGTTGATTCCGAGCATCTCTATTTCTGCCGAGTAGCGTGACCATATATAAAATTTAATGTAATTTTGGTGAACAAGTAATGAAAAAGTTACTATCATTTTGTTATTAATATATATATATATATATATATATATATATATATATATATATATATATATAATTTAAACAAATAAAAATTAATTTTAATTATATTATATAAATTATTTTATATTATAAAATAAATAAATATAATATTAATTGTATAATTTAATTTTTATCAGAAGCCTAACCAAAATTCAAATTGGTTTTATGAGTAATATAGACGTAATTATAGAACAAACAGAATAAATGTATAGTACACAAGTTATATAAATTAAATAAGATTTAAATTAATTTTATAAAAATTATATTTTTTAAAAGGGAATGCTTCTCTCTCAAAAAATACTTTATTGAGCATCAAGAAATTGTTTTCTTTTTTCTCCCTGTCTAATACTATCTTGTCTGATCCTCCCTGCTGCTGTTTTCGCTATTCCTGTAGCTCTAGCTGTTAACCAGACATCAAAATGGAAAACTATGGTATAAGTCACACAAAATCTACCGAGCAAGCGAAAAATCTTGACCCAACCAATCACCAACCTGCAATGCCAGATCCTGCAAATGTAAATCATTCATCTACCTCAGAGATGCATCATCAATAGTATTTAACCATCAAACAAAAAAATTCATCACAATCTCAAGTCTACCAAACCACAACAAACAATCATACTAGCCCATCAAATTAGCCACTGATTAGAAACAATCCCACGTTTCACCATAATCTTCCAAATCTCAGTTACAGAAATCTTGGAAAATCTTATGTTGATGATGCCAATCCCAAGAAAAGTATGTATGAAGATATTAAACTATCTTCTAAAGACAACTATTCAACTATTGAATTCACAATAAAAAAAACAAAGAGTTACTCGAGAACTTGGACAACCATACTCTAATTGGAAAATTCGTTATGGGTCAACCTAAAATGGTAGATATACAAAAGTTCTTCGACAATTTTGGTTTTAAAGGTAATTTCAGCTTGGAATTTTTGTAGGGAAAAATAATCCCACGAATGCGGAAATCAGAACAAACAAGAGAAAAAGAATTTAACGTGGTTCGGCTAATTTGCCTACGTCCACGGGAGAAAAATAAGAATCACTATAACTCAAAATATTACAGAGATTGGAGTCTCACTCCATACACTAAAGAGTTATACACTCACTTTTCTCACACAAATATTATACCCCAAAAGAGAATAGTAACCTCACAGATCACTCAAGCAAATTCTCCTAAACACTACTCGTATTTCTCTCTCACTCAAAGTATTTCTCTCTAAAATGAGTCACACACAATATTGCACTCTAGAATGTTTCTTTCAAGTGCATCAAGTGATGCTATCCAATACCAACTCATGATCCATTTATAGCAAAACAAAGCTTACAAAGGAAGCCATTTATGCTTCCAAATGAAGCTAATGATTACTTGCAAGAAACCCACTTGCATTAAATGAAAAGAGGTTGCTTGTAAGTCACCCTTCATTTAATGCTTAGTTGTTTCTTGTAAGAAACCAAAAGGTAGGGCCCACACTAATAAATGTGAGAGAAAAGTGAGCAGGCCCTACAAATCTCCCCCGCGTGCTCAGGAGGAGAGTGTTACCAGTCCGGCAGCCTCTATGCACACATCAAGCTTTTGTTTCGGCAATGACTTTATCATCATATCTGATCCATTGTCATCGGTATGAATCTTCTCAATACTCAGCTGCTTTGACTCTAAGGTTTCACGAATCCAATGATATCGAACATCAATATGTTTCGATCTCGAATGCAAACTTGGATTTTTGCTAAAATGAATGGTGTTTTGACTATCGCAGTGGAGAGTATAGTTTTCTTGATTGAGGCCCAACTCTATAAGAAACTTCTTTAACCATAAAATTTATTTACTAGCTTCAGTAATGGCAATATATTCAGCCTCGGTAGTGGATAATGCAACGCATTTTTGTAATCTTGATTTCCACGAAATTGCTCCCCCTGAAAACGTCATCAAATATCCCGAAATAGATTTCCTACTATCAACATCACTAGTCATATCTGAATCCGTGTAGCCTTCAAGAATAGGTTTACCATTTCCAAAACATAAACATAATTGAGATGTTCCTCGAAGATACCTGCATATCCATTTTACAGCTTCCCAATGCTCTTTTCCAGGATTAGATAAAAATCGGCTGACTACTCCGACGGCATGAGCAATATCAGGTCTTGTACAAACCATGGCATACATCAAAATGCCAACAGCTGAAGAGTAAGGTATTTTATTCATTTCTTCCATCTAGCTTTCTTTTGTAGGTGATTGCTTGGAAGAAAGTTTAAAATGCCCTGCAAGTGGGGAAGTAAGAGGTTTCGCTTTGCTTATGCTGAATCTTTCTAAAACCTTCTCAATATATTTTTCCTGGGACAACCATAATTTGTTGTTCACCCTATCTCGAGTGATTTTTATCCCAAGAATTTGCTTTGCGGGACCCAAATTCTTCATTGCGAAAGATTTGCTGAGCTCAATCTTCAACTTTTCTATCTTTCCAATATCACGACCAACAATCAACATATCATCCACGTAGAGCATAATGATGATAAAATTATTTTCAGAAAATATCTTAATGAAACAAAATGGTCAGATGAAGTCTTATTATACCCGTGTTTCACCATGAAGGAATCGAACCTTTTACACCACTGTCGTGGGGCTTGTTTGAGACCGTACAAAATCTTCTTTAGTTTGCAGACCAAATGCTCTTTATCTTTAGTCTCAAACTCTTCAGGTTGCTTCATGTAAATTTCTTCTTCCAAATCACCATGTAGAAAAGCAGTTTTCACATCAAGTTGTTCAACTTCCAAATTCAAGCTAGCAGCTATTCCAAATACAACGCGAATAGATGACAATTTTACTACAGGTGAAAATATTTCTTCAAAATCAATACCTTTTCTCTGACCAAATCCTTTGACAACCAGCCGCGCCTTGTATCTTGGTTGTGGATTTCCTTCTTCAGTCTTCACCTTAAACACTCATTTATTTTTGAGTGCTTTCTTCCCTTTTGGTAACTCTACCAATTCGTATGTGTGGTTCTCATGCAATGACTTCATCTATTCTTTCATTGCTTTCCACCACTCTTTTTTTTATTGTGCAACACAGCTTCTTCAAAACATTTAGGTTATCCCCCGTTAGTTAGTAACACATACTCATTTGTTGGGTATCTAGTCGAAGGCCGATGATCTCTAATGGATCTTCTCAAATGGGGTTATTCAGTATGATTTCCTTCAACGTCAACTGTTTCTTCATGGTCGGGAGCCTCGCCATGATCCTCATGCTCAACTGGAAATGATGCATCCAGAACTAAGTCAATTTTAGTATTGACATCTGATTTTGTATTCTAGTCGTTCTTCATATCTCCAAGAGTTTGGTCTTCGAAGAACACAATATATCTACTTTGAACAACTTTTCTACTTCTTGGATTCCAAAGTCTATAACCAAACTCATCATGTCCGTAACCAAGAAATATACATTCTTTGGTTTTCTCATCCAGCTTGGATCTTTCATCTCGAGGGACATGTACGAACGCCTTACAACCAAACACCTTCAAGTGTTTATAACTTATGTCTTTCCCGGTCCATATTCTTTCGGGAATTGCACCATCTAAATGAACTGAAGGGGATAAGTTGACAAGATCTACCGCTGTCATCAATGCTTCACCCCAGAAGGACTTTGACAATCTTGAATGGGAGAGCATGGACACGATCTTGTTACAAATAGTTCTATTCATTCTTTCTGCAACACCATTATGTTGCGGGGTCTTGGGTACCAATCTCTCAAACTTGATACCATGAACTCTAAAATATTCTTCAAATGGTCCAATGTATTCACCACTATTATCGGAGCGAATACATTTCAAAAGTTTTCCAGTTTGCCTTTCAACATTGGCATGGAACTTCTTGAATACTTCTAACACTTGATTTTTGGTCTTCAAAGGATAAGCCCACACCTTTCTGGAATGATCGTCAATGAATGTGACAAAGTATAATGATCCGCCGATACTTCTGTCACCCATAGAACATACATCTGCATGTATTAGATCAAGAATATTATTCTTTCTATGTGGCCGTCCTGCTCGAAATGCGACTCTGTGTTGTTTTCCTTCCAAACAATGAGTGCATTGCTTTAAAGGAATATTTGGAAGATTCGGTAGAAAATTTTCTTTCGTGAGAATTTTAAGTCCCTTCTCACTTATATGACCAAGTCTGGCGTGCCATAAATTCGCCGAGTCTTCATACTCTATCGCATACGGTTCTACTCCACTTGATTGTTTTGTTTGCATATAATACAAACGATCAATCTTCTTACCCATGGCCACGACCAGATTTCCTTTCTTAAGCTTCCAAACTCCATTGGAAAATGTGTTTTTGTATCCCATATCGTCAAGTTGACCAGTAGAGATCAAATTGATACGGATGTCTGGAACATGTCGAACATCTTTTAATAACAACTTGCAACCGCTGCTAGTTTCCAGTGTTGCATCACCTCGACCAACAATTTCACATCTTGCCTCATTTCCCATCTTGAAAAAACTGAACTCACCACTTGTGTAAGTGGTCAAAAGACTTCCATCGGCTGTTACATGGAATGATGCTCCAGAATCAATCATCCATGTGTCTTGGCATGCGAGGTTGACACGTCCATCGTAAAAAATTAGGTATGTTTCACCATCGTTGGATATGACAGCTGCATTTCCTCTACTGTCTTCATTATTTTCCTTAGCCTCCTTTTTCTCTCAGCTTCCAACAAACTTTCTTGAAATGTCCAGGTTTATGACAGTAGTTGCACGTGAAGTCGCCTCTTGACTTTGATCTGCCTCTAAACTTGCTTTTGTTTCGCCTGTCTCTGGAGAAATTTTTGTTTCTAGTTCTTTCTCTCTCCGTGACTAGTGCTTGTCCTTGAGGGTGGCTGAAAGAGCTTTGCTCTGCTCTTCTTTTGCCTTCTCTGTTGATTCTTTCCTTTACCATGCTTAACGTCACCTTTCCTTGTGGTGCTGAATTGCTAAGAGCTACCACAAGTGTTTCCCAGCTATCTGGTAAAGAACTTAACAAAATCAACGCTTGGATTTCTTCAGCTAAGGCCAGCTCCATGTTCGTCAAATTGTCGAGAATCTCGTCAAATTTCGCCAAGTGGTCAGATACACTTTGCCCATCATAAAGTTTCAGGTTCACAAGTCTCCTTATGATGAAAGCTTTATTTTGAGCATTTTTGGGCTCATACATATCTTCTAAATGCTTCTATAATTTGAAAGCATCAGTTTCTTTTGCGGTGTCGCGAATCGCCTTTGTTTCAACTCACTCTCGAATCACACTAACAACTTTACGGTTGAGTTTCTTCCAATCTGCTTCACTTGTTGCACCTTGTTTGACCCTTTTTAGTTCAATGGGATCAAACAAGTCTTTACAGTACAACAAATCTTCCATCATGGTTTTCCAAATGGAATAATTTGTTTCCGTGAGTATAATCATGGAATTTTTACCGATGTTCGTACGTTCCTCCATTTGTGTACGACGAAGGAGGATATGGAACTGCAACCATTGCTCTGATACTAGTTGTAGGGAAAAATAATCCCACGAATGCGGAAATCAGAACAAACAAGAGAAAAAGAATTTAACGTGGTTCGGCTAATTTGCCTACGTCCACGGGAGAAAAATAAGAATCACTATAACTTAAAATATTACAGAGATTGGAGTCTCACTCCATACACTAAAGAGTTATACACTCACTTTTCTCACACAAATATTATACCCCAAAAGAGAATGGTAACCTCACAGATCACTCAAACAAATTCTCGTAAACACTACCCGCATTTCTCTCTCACTCAAAGTATTTCTCTCTAAAATGTGTCACACATAATATTGCACTCTAGAATGTTTCTTTCAAGTGCATCAAGTGATGCTATCCAATACCAACTCATGGTCCTATTTATAGCAAAATAAGGCTTACAAAGGAAGCCATTTATGCTTCCAAATGAAGCTAATGGTTACTTGCAAGAAACCCACTTGCATTAAATGAAAGGAGGTTGCTTGTAAGTCACCCTTCATTTAATGCTTAGTTGTTTCTTGTAAGAAACCAAAAGGTAGGTCCCACACTAATAAATGTGAGAGAGAAGTGAGCAGGCCCTACAAATCTCCCCCGCGTGCTCAGGAGGAGAGTGTTACCAGTCCGGCAGCCTCTACGCACACATCAAGCTTTTGTTTCGGTAGTGACTTTATCATCATATCTGATCCATTGTCATCGGTATGAATCTTCTCAACACTCAGCTGCTTTAACTCTAATGTTTCACGAATCCAATGGTATCGAACATCAATATGTTTCAATCTCGAATGCAAACTTGGATTTTTGCTAAAATGAATGGTGTTTTGACTATCGCAGTGGAGAGTATAGTTTTCTTGATTGAGGCCCAACTCTATAAGAAACTTCTTTAACCATAAAAGTTATTTACTAGCTTTAGTAATAGCAATATATTTAGCCTCGGTAGTGGATAATGCAACACATTTTTGTAATCTTGATTTCCACGAAATTTTTGGGACTCTAGACACATTCTGATTGAGATGGAACTTCAAGAGGACCTTAAAAGACTATGGACGAGAAATGCATGAACTCTTGCTCAGTTCACTCTGAGAGTCCTAAAATAGACTCCCAATTTTAATCCAAAAATGGATAACCTTCCCGAAAATCCCAACTTACATGTACCAAGAAGAGACTATCATAGTTATTACAAAGATAATAGGGAATCCACTTCAAATTTGGGTGCTTAAGAAAAACAAGGATACGTATAACCCTTGCATGGCCCTAATAGAGTTAGATGTCTCCATGGATTCTATCTCAAAAATCTTGATAATTTTGGGTATGAAATAGGTTTTTGCTAGCTTATTGCATATGGTGCAAGACCTTATTATTGCAAGGAATGCTAGCATATTGGTCACAAATCTACATATTGTAGAAGATTTTCCAAGACTAATCTTATTCGACCTACAAGAAACCATCAGCCTAACCCTCACCCTAAATTTAAATCAATCAGTTTGAAGGCTCTTTCACAAGACTCTACAGAACCCTGTACTAATCTTTCACCTCTACCTTAAAAACCGTCAAACACCTTACCCTCTAAAGCGTTAATAAACCACCAACAAAACTCAACAAGGCACTACCAAAAGGGTACATAGATACCCCTTAACACAAACTTCATTCCAAACCATCTAACTACTCAACTACAACAAACCTCTCACTATTCTAACCTTTCATAAAAAAAGAATTATTTGTGACCTTAAGTGAATCTGCTATAAATGATGACATTGGGCTCAAGATTACTACGTCCATCAATCCCCCACTTCAATAATCCTCTCTTTTAAAATCTAGACCTTGTTGCAGTCTGCCCTCCATTTTATTTTCTCATGCAAAAAAGTTCAACAAAGTCCAGAGTTTCTTACCAAACATAAAGCTTCAAAGGCTTTGAAATTTATAGGGTCTGCCGAACCTTTAACTGGCTCTTCAAAATGAAAATATCCATCCTTTGTTGGAATACTAGAGGTGTTGGTAACAAGTAAACTACAAGAATAATCAAATTTATTCTCAAGAGCCTTTAATTGATGTCAGCCAAGTATTAAATACTGCTAACCTCCTAGGTTTTCATCAAGTAACTGAATATATCTCTAAAACAATCTAAATCATGTGGAAAAATGACTTCAAAGTAGAAATCTTGGAAAATGATGACCAAATTATCCCCCTTCAGGTTACTTACTTAGCACAAAATATTATGACTTTAACCTCAATCTTTTATGCAAAATGTAACATGAATGTAAGAACTGGTCTATGGAACAGCCTTAGAAGGGTCAAAGACAACTCTCAAGCTTGGATTATAATGAGTGACTTCAACATCATATCAACCCCAGCTGAACAACTATCATGCAAAACTCTTTGCACTCAAATCATGAACCAATTCAATGACATGATAACTAACTACAATCTAATTTATGCTAATTTTATTGGCTCTACCTATACGAGGACAAATTCCCACAAGTGGAAGAGGCTGAATTGTTTCTTATACAACAACATCTCGTCCAACACCTTTGAAATAACCATTGTAAAGAACCTTTCTTAGACATGCTCGGATCCTTCTCCTCTCCTTATATCTCTCTCAAATAACTTGATTAAATTCAGATATTCTTTTAAACTCTTAAATATGTGGATACTCCATCCAAACTACCTAAATTTATCGAAAGAAACTGGAATAAACCTACAAATGGTTCTCCTCTAGTTTCTTTATGGCATAAACTAAAAAGGTTAAACATATTTCTTAACGATTAGAATAAACATATATTTGGTATTATTTTGACTGCCCTATCTCAATTTGAAGAATTTTTTTATTATTTTAAAAGAGTGTTGTAGATTTTAGGAAGCATGAGGACAAGTAAAATTTAAATAAAGCTTAAGCTTATTACATGAAACTTTTGGACAAGGAAAAAAAGTACTGGCAACAAAAGGTTAACACAAACTGGGCTCGTAATGATGATCAAAACTCAATTCATAAATCATGTCAAACAAAAAAGAAGGAGAAATCACATTCACAATATTGAACTTAGCAATACCTGGATTGAAGACCTTAATTCCTTAAGTGAATCTACTGTTGACCACTTTAGATTACTCTTTTCTGACCACAATGACTCCAGGATGATGTCCAACCTACAAAATATAATTATCAATCTTATTACTTTTGAGGACAACACATTACAATTGTTACCTCCTACTGATAGCGAAATTTTAAACTTTATCCATTTCATCAACTCAACAAGTATGGCTCGAGTCGATGGTTTTAATGTTAGATTTTTTCAAAGTAGTTGGTCAATTATTTCTAATGATCTTTGCAATGTTGTTAGAGCTTTTTCAGTGGGGAATTTATCCCTTAAGTAATTTTTGCTACAACTATTAGTCTCATCCCTAAGAAAAATAACCCTCAATGTTGGAGTGATTTCAAACCCATCAGCTTGTGTACGGTCTTCAACAGAATCCTATCAAGAATTTTTAATGACAGACTAACTGGTTTTCTTTCTAAGATCATTTCTAAAGAGAAATGTGGCTCTGTAACATGATGACAAATACAAGACAATATGCTCCTGATGCATGAGATGATCCATGACTTAAACAAGAATAACAACAGTGGTAACCTTATTCTACAGTTAGAAATGACTAAGGCTTTTGATAAGCGTTTCTTTCCTTTCCTATATTAGGTTTCAACTACATTTAGTTTCCATCAAACCTTCATAGACATTATAAAATATCTCACTAGCAAAGTTATCTTCTCTGTTATTATTAATGGAGAGTCATAAGGTTTCTTCAAATAGACCAATGGACTGAGACAAACAGATATTTTTATCCCCAAGTATCTTTATCCTTACTAAAGAATTCTTAATCAGAAGCTTAAACTATTTATACACTCAATACAATAGTATTATGTTCAACACTTCTCGCTCGACCTTAATCTCAAGCTTAGCCTTTGTTGATGATATTATTATCTTCACCAATGTAACTACATCTAGCCTTTGTAGCATCAACAACATCTTGAAACAATATCAAGAAGCATCTAGCTAGACAATCAACAATGAAAAGTCTACATTTATCCCTTCAAAAAGAATTTATCCTTCAAGAATTAATAGTCTAAAGATTAACACTGGTTTCAATTTTTATAAAATGCCTTAAAACTACTTGAGTATCAACATCAAGAACGTAATCAAGGTTAGCTAGTTTGAGGACCTTATTTCAAAGCTTAGACACAAAATAAATAATTGGAAAAAACTTCTCTTATCTTATGGGCGCAGGCTCACACTCATTCAATCTATCATTAATGCAACCCCCTACTATCATATGAAAATAATTCATATTCTGAAAGCTATAATAACCAGAATAGAACTGAAAATCACAAAGCAATTCACTAGGCGTCTTGGAAAAAATTATTCATGCCTTATGATGAAGGTGGCTTATACCTAAGAAACTTAGAAGGCATGCGGATTGCATTCTCATGTAAGAGTTGGCATAAAATCAAGGAAAATACCTCATTTTGGGCTAACTATATACACAATAAATATTACAGAAACAAGCACCCTATACAGACTAAATCTACATTAAACAGCTCATACTCTTGGAAAAGGCTTATGAATATCATATCTATAACTGATAATTTTATATTTTGACATCTTGGGAAAGAAAATGTGGAGTTTTGGTTAGATAGATGATGTATTTCTAGACCTTTCATCTCTCTGAATCTAAATGAGAACAACTCATGGTATTTTTATGACTAGGTTAAAGATTTCATCTCTAATGGCACCTTGAACATCAATTAGCTCTAGGAATTGGTTCTCCCTTCTGATATTACCAGGATTCAAAGGTTCAAAATCAAAGAATTCTAACAACTACAATAAACTACATGAAAATCAAGCTAATAATTTCAATACAAGGCAAGAAATATTATTTCCAGCTCATCCTCCACAAATGAAATCTAAGATCCAACATCTTGAAGATGATGAAGAAGATTAAAAAAAGAAAAAATAAAATGATGCAACTAGTTCAATAATGAAACTACATCTTCGAAAAGTTTATAATCGGCACACCATCCCCTTCAGAGATAAAACTGATGTTTCGAAATTTAACTCGGTCAGGAATGCTCTAATAGAAGTGATAAACATTGACGTTTTCGCCGCAACAAGAGAAAGAAGACTAAGACTCTGATTTCAATAGAGAAAAATGACAGAAAGAGAGAGGAGCATAGATAAAAGAGCCAACTAATCCAAAACGATATCGACAGTGGATGCTTCGTTTTGATCAAATGATCAACAAGTTCCACCACCCCGGCCAGGGATTCAGTTAAGCTACCAACAAGCCTCAATTTCTCAGTTGAGGATCAATTCGAATTACCAAACGACCTTAGTGGCTTAGCCAAATATTTAACAAAATATTCAACATGCCCCATCGACCCATCCAGGGTTTGAGTCAAACTATATGAAGTTTAGACTTCTGTACCTTTGCATCAATCTGAACATAAATTCTCTCTCGTACTACAAATATACATAAATATACATAAAGGATATGCTCAAGCTCTGACAATAGTAAATGTAAACAATCAATATATGCCACATCAAACTACCTAGGTCTATGGAACCCTTTGGGTTCTTATTTTCTAAAGCAACCAAATACTTATTACTCTACACCAGCATAAAGTTATCATCCTCGTGACTATCAATATTTTCAAACAAGAATAGTATCAAAAATTTAATTTAGAAATGCCATGGACCATGGTACCAACAAGTATATCATTTCGAGGGGCAACAAAATATGAACAAATCAATAACTTTTCTTGACAATTATGATAACTTACAAGAGAAGTTATCGTTGGTGTGAAACATCTTATATAAAGATATATCATCGAACTTTAACAACCAGAAAAGGGAAACATTTATCGACACCCAGATCATTATATTGATCAATTTAAGATCGATATGCTGAGGTACAATGCAAATGATAAGAAAAAATGCACGACATGCTCCATAAATTTTAGAGGAAATTTATTGACATGGTTCAATAGCCTCCCAACATGTTGTAATATAAATTTCAAGATGTTTCTCATAACCTTCACGAACCATTTCATTAGTTCCAAGATGATAAAATAAGATGGTAATTATATCATCCACTCAAATAAAAACTCGATTAAAGCTTGTGAGAGTATAATAAGAGGTTTATTCACACAAATAGTGAGTTGTATGACTCTCATGACTTGGTGGCAGTTACAGCGTACATGTAAGGAATATATATAGGATCTTAACCCGATACCATATAGAAGAGTAAGGATGCACTAAATTTCATAGACTTTTTAGCTGAGCGACACATTAAAGTGGAGGAGATTGTAAGAGTAAGGCTCGATGGGATTACAATAAATCCAAACACGTTCCCTTACAACCATCCATTGATACACAACAATGAATAACTAGAAATTGTACAAGTCAACTCCAAACCACATCACAAAGTTTCCACGAAGAAAAATGATGAAGGTTCAGCACGATCGAAGAATTATAATAAAGGATAAATTTCCATATGAAAGACCATCTATAATAAAAACAATAATAACGGTAACAACCACAAACAGGAATGCGCCAAAGGTCCATATATCGAATTGAATGAGAATTTTAAAGTTATTTATCAGAGATAAACATATATACTCGTGTACCATGGAACACATGGACAAGAAAAAAGATCGTAAATTCCACAACGATATTGAACACAACAGAAGGGACTGGTGGGATTTACAAGACTAGTGCTAGAATCTAATTAATTACAGAAAATTCTCAGAGTTTGTTAAAAAGAATAACATCAATGAACCAAGACATGTCAGGGCCTACCGATACCTAGCAACAAGAAATAATAAGTGAATACTAGAAAGAGCTAATGAGCCGATAGTCTTTAATAATAACAAAATATTTGAGGCCAATGATAAATAATACTTAGACTGTGATACAAGCATACATAAAATTTATGTCATTTATACAGGAGATCCACTTTCAAGGATCATCGAGGATTTAAGAAAGAGATATATCGGTGATTTAGAGGTGTAATAATAAGGTCAAACATCACAACACTTATGCTAAAATCTATATCAAATGTTTGAATTCTCATATGATGATTTAAGAGAAGTAGTAGTACCCTCGTAGTGACTTCATACTAATCACAATTTAGTTGGTTGGAATGAAAGTTAAAATATTAGTGATAGGAAGAGAAAGCTCACCCAATATTTTGTACAATAGTAGGTATAATAAAATAAGAGGCATTTCAGTATTGATCAATTCTCAAAGGACCTTAACCGGATGCACAAGGTTTGGGTTAGCTTATATGGATATAATCATTGGTATTTAAGAGTTAAAAAATGTATAATGTCTATTAATCAAAATAAATACAACCTCTTTCATATAATACAATCGTTGGAAGGTCATAGCTAGACCGTATACACGATATAATTTTTATAGTTCATTAATACCTTAAGTTCTAGTCAACAAAAAGGTGAAAATGATCAGAGCGAACCAAAAAGATTTCCAAGAAATACTATGGAATTTATCAAGTCTCAAATATAAAATTAAATGGGGGAATCAATGATCCTTGTTGATATGAATGATCTCAGAGAAGCCCCCACCTTATCAGCCAGAGGAATAAGTAGTAAAAAATAAGAGTAAAAGGAAAACAATTATTAAGACTTGGCCTAGACATCCCTACGAATCTCGTGTATCAATTACTCAACATTTTATAAAGTAACATTAATTTGTTTTTTTGAACACTGATGATTTCACATGAGTCTCGACCAAAATTATGTGCTATAACATTTCCATCAATAAAATATTATGACCCGTAAAGTAAAAGAGGAGGTCATACTACCAATAGAATACATAAACAATTGCTGAATATTGGATAAACTGACTATAGTAAGACACGTTTGAGAATCGAGCTACCAAATATGGATAGGAAATCGGGTACTGGTAAAAAATAAGAATGAAAAGCGTAGGAAGTATGTAGACTTCACAGACATAAACAAGGCATTTCTAAATGATCATTTCCCTCTGCTAAGAAATGACCAATTAGAGAATGTTAAATCATGGAATAATATGTTATCTTTTATGGATTTTTATTTTTGTTATAACCAAATACAAATGTATGAAGATGACTAGGAGCATAACACATTCGTAACATAAATATGGTTTCATTGCTATAAGGTAATATTTTTCGTTTTAAAGAATTTGAGATCCACGTATCAAATAATTCTCACAAAGATTTTTACAACCTTAATCGACCAAAACCAGCAGATATACATTGATGGCGTGTTTAGAAAATGAGGAACATCTAGATGACCTAATCGAGACATTTTCAAACCTTAAAAGGGTCAATCTAAAGTTAAATCCATAGAAGTTTACATTTGAAGTACGAACTTTAAATTTTTAGGGTATATACTCAATGAGAAAGGCATTTGGGCATATCTTGATAAACTCTCAAACTTGGCAGCAATGAACCTCTCAAAAAATACTAGAGAAGTAAAAAATTTGGTAGAAAGGTTGGCGACACTAAATTCATCTCAAAATCGTCTAGAAAAATTCCAATATTTCTCCCAAGTATTAAGAGGCGCGTGAAGATTCGATTGGACTCCATCTTATATATAAGCCATTAAAAATATCAAGATATTTCTCACTTCTCTAGAGATCTAACGAGCCGAAACTGAGGGAATAATATTTTTTATACCTCATGGTTTTGGACTACACTATAACTGATATTCTAATAAGGGGGGAACATAGTTTAAATCAATCTATTATGTAAGTAAAAATTTGATGACGGCTGAAACTAGCCATTTGTAGCTTGAGAAGTTGGCTATAGTATTTGTGGTGGTGATTAGAAGGATGAAGTCGTACTTTAAGACTTATAAACATAGTATGAAGATCATTCTCGTTGAGAAGTGTAATACATAATCTATATGTTTCTAGAAGGCTGCCCAGTTGGTTAGGAAAATTAAGGGACTACGTTATTCTTTATGAGCTAAGAATTGCAATCAAAGCTCAGATCTTGACAACCTTTTTAACATATATTCAATCCAAAAGACCCATCCCCTTAAAAGAGAAATATGAATCCACTTTGAAGGTTATGATAGACGGTGGAATAAATAACTAAAATTCAAGATATTGGGTCCAGCTAATCCCCCAAATAGGAGACATATTGACTAAATCTATCAAGTTTGGCTTCCGATCCTCAAACAATGAGGTATAATATGAAGATGTTATTGTAGGTTTTCGACTTGTAAATGCTAGTAGAGCCAAAATAGTCCAATGTTTTATAGACTCTTGATTGGTGGCCAATCAAGCGTTAGGTCAGCCCGAAGCCAAAGAAGATAATATCATCCAGTACTTAAATAAGCTTCCGTGACAGGAAATTATTTTTGACCAAGAGAACTTTTAAAAAGATAATATTCAAGTAGACTGTTTAACCGTCGAGACAACACTTCTACCAATAAATAAAAAATAATACTTATCGCTTGAATGTTAATTGCTCATATACCTCCAAATAATATCTATAAATATTTTTCCAAAACCAAATTTTCTTATAACCCGCAACAAAATAAGTTGTTCATTCAATTATATATTTTTCTCATGTATGATTTAAGTACTATATTTCTTCTTCGATTATTTTTGTTCACATGTCTGATAAATTATTAAGCAATGATAATATTGTCATGAAGTGTCTAATATTTAATAAACCCGAATTAATTTTTCGAGATCAATTACAATAACATTTTAGAGAGTCAGTTTTTGATAAAATTGGTGAGAAGATTATATAAAATTTTGCATGAACTAGTTGACTTGTAATCCTTATAAGCTTATGGATTAGTAAAATTTAGGTTAATATGACCAAACAATTCATTGAATATATTTGTACAACCATATGAATATTAAATTCTAAAATATACAAATATCTCTAAAATAAAACCTTATGTAAAGCCATAAGTATCAACATTATTATTTGTATTTATGTCAAACTGTTTATTTGATCTCATATTGATTAAGCATATTATCCAAAGAAGAAATAGGACTATTAATTATTTCAAAAATGTGTCACCACTTAAACTCTTAGGTCTTAACAATTGCGTAACACAATAATTCGACAATTTGTATTGATTTTTGTATCATATTTTAACTAACTCATTTTATTGGTCTGAAGTCATGCATTCATGTGTGTTTTGTTTAACTGTAACAATTGTTGAAACAATTTTGAATTTAAATATTCTTTCATGAACCATTTCAAATTAACCTTTCAAATATGGAAAATTTGTTTTGAGTTGTTATTATTTTCCACTTTTGTTTCTAGTTGTTTCAGATTTTGTAATTTTTCAGTTGCGCTAAATAATTGATTAATAGCTATACTTCATGTAGTTATACCTTTAGTTTGTCTACATTTTCAAATATATCATCCACTATGGAAAGTTTCCAAATTTGTATTCATCCACTTTCTTTAAACACTCTATTACTTATCTAATATGTGTCCATTTGAAGAAACATAAAAACTTATGTAATTTAAGTTACCTGAAAAAACACCTATATTATTAACTATTATGTCAACGTATGAATACAATAAAAATATAAATCTCTCATATGAAGAAACCACATCCTTATAAATATAATATCTTTTATAGATTCTTAAAATTTGTTAAGAATATGGGTACCGTATATTCCATCTCTGTATATAAGGAAGAACAACCGATCTTCATACTAGTATGATATTGTCCACTTTGGCGCCCGAAAGCCCGTACGGGTTTGCTTATGGTCCACTTCCAAAACGTCTCATACTAGTAGAGATATGTTCTTACTTATATACCACTAATCCTTCCTATGTTCAACCGATGTGGGATGTGGCACTTTTATCGCCACCCTAACAAATCCTCCTCTCGAATAAGTACCACTTTTCCTTCTCTCAGTTGACCTCCATCCGTCCAGTCTAATCAAGTTAGGGGTACTTGAATTATAAAGACACTACGTGTGTTACTGCTCACCTCTTATTAGATCACAATGTTTTGTTCCTTACTGTCACTCCAATCAAGTTCCGCCATCTTGCTACACTCATCACACCATTTGATGTGCCACGGGAACTCCGAACTATGATTTCTAGAGTAGATCATTCACCTTGAGCATGACATCTGGCTTATGGTTCATCATGTTCGAAATCTGAGAATATCATTGACCATTACGTTCTATATGGGATTGGTGCTCTTATACAATTTATTGGGAATATGGTTATCACATATTACATATCCATATATAAGTAAGAACAACCAATCTCCACACTATTTTGATATTGTTCGTTTTGGTGCCCGGAGGCCCGCACGGGTTTACTTTTGGTTCACTTCCAAAATGCATCATGCTAGTAAAGATATGTTCTTACTTATATATCATTGCTACCTCCCATGTTTAACCAATGTGGGATGTGGCACTTTGGTCGTCACCCTAACAAAATTGATGCTCATAAAAATATATAAAGTTCAATTTTAGATACTGCAGTTTTCATATTGACCTTTAGTTTCAATTTTGATAGTATATTGTAATAAATCTTCTCAAAACTTAATGATTTTTTAATAACAAGTTCGATCTATGTAGCTTTATAGAGCTATTCAAGTGACGATTGACAAATGGGTTGATATTATCAATATTAATGCATTCTTCAACAAGACCTTCAAGGTCATCAATATCAACAAATCATTTTAATGCCAAATTGTGTACGTTAAATACATCGTATGTTTTAAATTTTAATGTATATTTGGTTCGATCTATGTACAAATTTTAAGGCTAAACTTGATAAAATCTCAAACATTATTGGCTTTAAATTTGGTTGTGGCTACTAAAATAAAATATGAATACCATGGAAAATAGTATTAGGTTAAGATTCTTCTTAACCATGGATAACTATTACATTTGACGTCATTCATTCATCCTTGAACAAAGAGTTTCTAGTTACTATTATATATGCAAAATGTTCAAGAATAATAAAGTCTTGAACTCTCGAATAAATTAAAAGAAATATCTATAACCAACCAAGAATGACTTGTTGTAGGTGATTTTAATCTAATAACATAAGCTCATGAGAAAATTACTTGTTCAACTCTCTGTTTGAAAGGGATTGATAAATTTTATTGTATGATCATTGACTGTAAATTAGAATATCCAGCCTTTTATGGATCTAAGTTCACATAGTCTAACAACAACAAATGGAAGCGTCTAGATAGAGCATTGTATAATAATTCTTAGAGAGAATGTTTTGACACCACAAAGGTAAAACATCTGGTCAGAATTGGCTGATATTATTCAACTTTATGTATATCAAATCAATCAACAATAAACCAATAAATCCATTCAATTTCCTTAACATGTGGACAGTTAACAATGAATTCCTCAAAACGGTAGAAATCAGTTGGCAAAAGAATTTTCATGGTCATCCTATCAATGTTTTCTGGTCAAAACTCAAAAGATTAAAAAAAGCTTAAGATTTAAAATAGAGACACATTTGGTAATATATTTTGGTGTGGTTTATTTTCGGCTGAGGGTAATTTTGTCTAAAGTTTTATGGTGTTTCAAGGGTATTTAATGTTTGGATAGATTGTAGTGAGAGACTTGAGCTCTTGGTTGTATTAAATGTTCATTACCCTCATTAATGAAAGTGGTTGGGTATTTATACCCTTAATTGTGGGCAACATGGGCTTTCAGGTCAACTTATGAATTCGGGTCGAGTTCAATGACTCATTAATCTTTAAGCAAGTAAGTAATTAGCTTAGTTATGAAGTGATTTAGGTTTTAATACATTTAGTCCTGTTTGGATGGTTCAGTGGGTTGTTTTTGTCTGAATTGCCCCTGTCCGGTTCCCTCAATGAGTGGTGAGAAAATCCGGACTCATCATATTTAATTGCATATCCCAAATAGAATATGATATAAAATTTGTTGGATCCTACTTTGAATAAACTAAAAACTTAGATGACAAAATTAAATTATCTAAAGTTAGAGTAATGCATTTAAACTTTCTTAGCAAAGAAGAATCATTTTGGAACAAAAGAGTTCTACAAACTGGTTTAAACAGCGTGATCGAAATACAATTTATTTTCCTAATTATGTGTAAAAAGAAGAAATAAAAACATAATTCATGGAATAAAGATTGATTGATGGACTAAAGATCAATCCTTATTAAGGAACATTGTTATAGATCATTTCAAATACATTATATCCTCTTAATCCAACCCTGATATAATTAACCTTCAAGACATTATACCAGAGATTATAACAACCTAAGATAACCAATTTCTTCTAGCTTCTCCTACCATTGAAGAAATATTCAACTCAATAAACATACTCAATCCAAATCATGTGGCTGGAGTTGATGGTTTCAACTCCAGATTCTACCAAACTGCAATATGCCTTTTTCCAAAGATTGAATCTCCAAAAATATGGCAAATCGTCAGACCTATAAGCTTATGTACAGTCTTTAATTGAATGTTGTATAAGATAAATAACCTAAGGTTGGCTGAACTTCTACCCAAAATTATATATGAGGTTCATGGTGGTTTCGTCAAGAACAATAACATTCATGATAATATATTAATAACACATGAAGTTAATCATGATATTAACAAGTAAATAGATATTGTAATCTAATACTAAAATTAGATATGGCTAAATTCTTCGCTATAATCTCTTTTAATTTTATTTTCATATCATGAAAGCATTTGACTTTAATAATTAATTTATATAATTAATAAAAAAAATTATTGATTCATTTACCTTCTTTATAATTATCAATGGCTCTCTCCATGATTTATTTAAATATTTGAATGAAGTAAGATAGGGTGATCCATTGTCACCCATCTTTTTCATAATTTCTGAAGAATATTTACTCAGAGATATCAAAAAATTATTCCAGGATAACATCTCTATGAGGTATCTTTAAGCCCTATAAACATTCCTTGTCTTGAATTTGCAGATGATCTCATCATCTTCATGAATGGTTCATCTAATAATGCTAAGAAACTATGTTTATTCCTTGAGAACTACCAAACACTCTCTGGGTATCTAATAAACAAACAAAACAACTTTCATTTCCTCTAACAAAATGTCAAGACGCAAAACTAAATATATTGAAACCATAACTGGATCAAACACAACCATCTACCCTTCAAGTATTTTGGTATTATGATTCATCGAAGTAACAAATCATGTTACTTTGATGAATTTGTGACAAAAATAAGATTTAAATGTTTTTTAGACAACAAAAGGTTATCATTTGGTGGAAGGTTGGTATTGATCCAATCAGTTCTTCTAACCATAACTGATTCATTAGTTCTTCTAACCATAACTAATCCAATCAGTTTTTCCAATCAGTTCTTCTAACCAAACACAACCATCTACCCTTCAAGTATCTTGGTATTATGATTCATCTAAGTAACAAATCATGTTAATTTGATGAAGTTGTGACAAAAATAAGATTTAAACTTTTTTTCGACAACAAAAGGTTGTCCTTTGGTGGAAGGTTGGTATTCATCCAATCAGTTCTTCTAACCATCCATATATACTATATACAGAGACCTTAGAAAAATATTAGACAATGGAAGACTCAATGAATCTTATTCAAGAAACTTTGAAATAACATAACTCCAAAGAAGTGTTCATTCACTCTTTGGAGACTAACCAAATTACTTATCTTAGTGGATACAGTCTTTCAAAAGAAAAATTTCAGTATAGCTTTTAAATGTCAACGTTGTAATAACATTGAATCAATAAATCACATTTTTATATCTTGCAACACTACCTGCGCAGTATGGAAACACTCTGCATACTTATTGCGAACTTTGACAAGAAAACATATTACACCACATGATTAGTTGTTGGGTTTTTTTCAACGAATGAAACTATTCATATAAGAACTATATTGAATCCAATAATCTGTTGGGCCATATGGTCTTGTACAAAAAAAAAGTACAATGACCTAAACATGTCAACCTATAAGATAGTAGATAAAATAATATATATTCTTTCAAAACTTGAATACTCCAATCTCATCAAAGAAGAATTTGGGACTGGAGATCTTAAAGCAATCTATGATTGAGGATACTTTAATCATCTCTCTATTAATAAGAAACTGACATTAAATAAATAGAATTCCCCATTAAATAATATATTAAAACTTAATTTTGATTGAGCTTGGTTATCCAATGGTGAATCAAGTTGGGGCATTATAGTCAGAAACGAAAAAGGTAAAATACTGAATTATATTGAAGACTGTATGGTAAACAAACTCCCCTAATTGTAGAAACTAGGGCTCCTTTAGCTGGTCTTATTCTAAGTAAAGAAAATGGTATATGTTATTAGATATGTCAAGAGATTCTCTAATTCTATTTTTAGATTCTTAGTAATGGCAAGGCTCCATTATACCTTAAACATATAATCAATTACTATATAAAATTAATTGCTTCATCAATGACTATAAGACATATATATATATATATATATATATATATATATATATATATTTTATTACTTGAAATCATAGATGTTGGATATTTAAACATAGAAAAATCATAGTCAGTTAACGTTTTTAGAATTATTTTTCCAAAATCACATGCCTCAAAATTTTAATCTACCAATCTGATTCATGTCATTAACCAATCAGCAAGAAGGGTTATACATGGCTTTTTAGACTAATGCATTTCTTCATATTTTTGTAGGTTCAAAGAGGAATATTATGCTCAAGGCTGTTGGTTGCAGGCTGGCGGTTGTTGGTTGATATGGCTCACCTTCATGGTTGCTGGTTTCTGGTTAATAGGACTCCAATAGATGACTAAAAAAATTAAAAACAAGATTTAAAGTAGTTACATAATCAGCAATTCAAGAAGCTTCACCGTCTTTTAAAAAAATCAGCATCTCAATAAGAAGTTGAAGTCTAAGGCAAATATAAAGTTGAATTATTTGTATCATTAGTATTAAATTAGAATTGTGTTATTATAAAGTAATTGAAGGCGTTAAGGTAGATTGATGGTGATACTAGTTACAACTATATATTTAGGCGTGAAGATACTAGTCTGATTTTATTGATTATCGTTAGTGAATTTACTGGTCTGACTGTATATTATAGTCATAATTAGCTATAGCTATAATCCATGTGTATATAGCTGCTTACAAAATTACTTTGTGTACCATTCAAAAAAGAATGAGATTGAAGTCTATTATGTTTGTCTTCATTTTTTTCTCTTAAAAAATACACATCTTTAGTTTCATCATGGTATTAGAGCATAATTCATAATTCTCTTTATCCTCACAATTCTCATTCTTACACAAAAAATCACCATTTTTACACAAAATAAAAATCACAATGGCTGACAATTCTTACACTTTCCAATCAGCGATTCAAACCACTATCTCAAAGGGTTCCAACACTGCCAGCATAGTTCGTGGGTTCACTACCAAACAAATACAACAATTAGCACTGTTGTGAATTAGTCGAATAGTGCCTTGACAGTGTATCGTGTTCGGCGGTACGGTTTTGTGTCATTGACACGCTGTAATACAATGGATGGTTTTCTTATTAGTTTATATGAGCCCATTAGGCCTACTGTCTACTAAGTCTATTAATTCCCTATAAATAGGCTACTAGGGCTACACAAAACACAATCTCAAATCTGTAACCTTTTCTATCATAGTGAAACTCTTTTCTCTGGCGGCGCCCGTGGACGTAGAAAATTGTCGACCCACATTAAATCATGTGTTAATTTAAGTTTTTCCTTCACATATGTTCAGTGCTTGAGCCATTTTTGTGATAATTGCATAGAAATTTAATAACAAAATTGGTATCAGAGCCACATGGTGAAATTAGGGCTTTTGTAATTAGGGTTTCACAATGGCGTCTAAAGTAACAAAATACATGATTAAAAAAATTGATGGAGGATCCAGCTTTGCGTTATGGAAGATTAAACTGAAATCTTCATTGGTACTGCAAGGGCTGTGGAAGGCTGTGGAGAATAAGTTACCAGAAGAGATGAAAGAATAGGAGAAGCAAGATCTTCAAGAAAGGGTTTTGTGTTGGATTTTAATGAGTGTGAAAGACAATGTGCTTCGCGAGATTAGGGGTGAGAAGACTGTTACTTGCGCATGGAAGAAGCTAGGAGATCTTTACTCAAAGAAATAAGTAGTAAACCAATTATACTTGAAGAAGCGTTTGTATGATTTCAGATTGAAAGAAGGTATGTCCATTACAAAGCACTTATATAATTTTAAATCAATTATAATGAACTTGGAGAACATAGATATCAATATTGAGGATGACGATCAAGTTTTGTTTGTATTAAGATCGTTACCATCTCCCTATAAAAACTTCGTAGATACCATTATGTATGGTAAGGATAAGTTATCGCTAACAGATGTCAAAGGGGAACTAAAATCAAAGGAGATGAGACAGTTGCAGCCAGACAATCAGGCTGAAGGAGAAGGTCTTATGACTATGGGAAGATCTAGAAGCAAAGTGAGTTCCTAAAGAAGATAGAACTGGAGGTCCAAGTCAAAGGTAAAGCACTCAAACTGTTATGAATGCGGTGAGCAGAGTCATTATAGGAGAGATTGTCTGAAACTGAATGGTAAAAAGGGAAATCAAAAGGAAAATGCAGTAAACATTGTTGAAGGTGTGAACTATTTCGACGATGGTGAAAAAAGTGGTAGAGGAGATGTATCGTCCGTGAGTTCAGAGTTTGGGCAAAAATCTTGGGTACTCGATACTGGCGCTACATATCACATGTGCCAGTTCAAGCAGTGGTTCGATAGTTAGAAGCTAATACAGGGAACTGTCTATTTAGGGAACAATCATTCGTTGACTGTTGGTGGTATTGGTAACGTTATAATCAGAATGTTTGACGGGGTTGTTAGAATTTTGACGTGCTGGCATGTTTCTAGGTTAAAGATAAATTTGATTTATCTTGGGCCTCTAGATTCTCGAGGTTACAAGTACCGTGCAGAAGACGGTGTAATCAAAGTGACAAAAGGCTCAATGGTATGCATGAAAGGAAGTATGCAGAATGATCTTTACATTCTCCAGGGGAATGTTGTTATGGGCGATGCTGCAGTAGCATCATGAGGGAGTAATAGCCAAAGTAGGCAGGATCAAAATAAGTTGTGGTATTGGCGTCTTAGTCACATGAGTTACAGAGGATTAGCTGTTTTGGGAAAGAGAGATTTTTTTAAGGGTATAAAGCAGAATCATTGGGATTTTGTGAGCATTGTGTGTTTGGTAAACAAACTAGAGTCAAATTCAGCAAATCATCTGTAAGAAAAACTAAAGGGACAGTGGACTATATTCACTAAGATCTTTGGGGTCCAAACAGAATTCCATCCAAGAGTGGAGCCATATATTATATGAGTTTGATTGATTATTATTCAAGGATGATGTGGGTTTACTTTCTGAAAACGAAAGATGAGGCATATTCAACCTTTGTCAAATGGAAGACAATGATTGAAAAGCAAACATGAAGAAAAATCAAACTTCTTAGGACATATAATGGGTTAGAATTTTGCAATCGTGACTTCAACGAGTTCTGCAAAGCTGAGGGAATAGTGCACCATCGCACTTGTTCTAAAACACCACAACAGAATGGAGTCGCAGAAAAAATGAACAGAAACCTTTGTGACAAGGCACGAAGTATGCTCTCGCATTCCGGTGAGGGAAAGGATTTTTAGGTTGAAGCTATCAATATAGCGTGTTACTTGGTTAATCGATCTCCATCAACGACTATTGATTGTAAAACTCCTTTTGAGATTTGGTCTGGATCGTCGGCTGATTATGAACATTTGAGGGTGCTCGGTTGTCCTACGTATACTCATGTGAGAGATGATAAGCTTGAGCCGAGGGCAAAGAGGTGCATATTTATAGGATATAGTACTGGAGTGAAGGGATATAGGTTATGGTGTACCTCTCCAAAGTCTCCAGGTTTTCTCATCAGTGGGGATGTTACTTTTAATGAGTTTGCTTCGATAGACAATCAGAAAGAAGTAGGAGAAATGGTTGAATCAGGATCGGTTGCGAGTAAACAAGTGGATCTTGAAGTAGAATCAGTTCCTAGCAGTTCTAATAATTCAAGTGGTTCTGAGGTGGATCCAGAGTCAGGAGGTGAAGCGTCAGCATCGGATGATAGTGACGAAGATGCGCCTGAACCAGAACAACAAACTTATAGCATAACATTGGGCAGAGAAAGAAGATATATTAAACTTCCAAAAAGGTATGCGAATCTAGTTGCATATGCTCTGTCAGTTTCAGAAGAAGTTGAGATGCATGAACCTAGTAGCTACAGAGAAGCTATAACGAGTTCAGAGGCAGATCGATGGATTGGTGTTATGGGGGAAGAGATTGAATCTCTTCATAATAATCAAACATGGAAGCTTATTGACTTGCCTAAAGTACATAAGATAGTAATCATTAAATGGGTGTTCAAGAAAAAGAAAGGTAATCCAGGGGTTTAGTCATCTCGATTCAAAGCAAGACTGGTCGCTAAGGGTTTTACTCAAACGGAAGGAATCGACTTCAATGAAGTGTTTTCTCCAGTGGTGAAGCATAGTTCAATTCAAGTTTTTCTAGTTATAGTAGTTTTGCAAGATTTAGAGTTTGAGTAATTGGATGTGAAGACTGTGTTTCTACATGGTGAATTGGAGGAGTAAATCTACATGAGACAACCAGAGGGATTTATCGAACCTAATATGGAGGAGAAAGTTTGCCTGCTGAAAATTTTACTGTATGGTTTGAAACAGTCACCTAAGAAATGGTACAAACATTTTGATAAATTCATGGTGTCAAAAGGGTTCACGAGGAGTCCATATGATAGTTGTGTGTATCATCAAAATATGTCAGATGATTCTTATGTTTACTTGTTGTTGTGTGTGGATGATATGCTTATCGCTTCTTGTAGTATATCACACATTGTGCAGTTAAAGAAGTAGCTTAGTGCCGAGTTTGAGATGAAGGATCTGGGTAGAGCAAAGAAACTTCTTGGTATGGAGATTATCAGGAACATAAGTTTAGGATCATTACACTTGTCTCAATGAAGCTATATTGAGAAAGTGTTACAACGATTCAACATGTTTGATGCTAAAGCAGTTAGCATTCCATTTGCTACTTAATTCAAGTTATCTGCAGTAGGAGCGGCCAAGGACGATGCTGAGTTGGAACAAATTTCGAAGGTTCCATATGTAAGTGCAGTTGGTAGTATCATGCATGCTATGGTATGCACACGTCCTGATATTTCACATGCGATTAGTGTAGTTAGCAGGTACTTGGGTTGTCCTGGGAAAGAACACTGGCAGGCAGTGAAATGGATACTTTGGTATCTTAAGAATACTGTGAACGTTGGCTTAACTTTTAACAAGACCGATATTGGTGAATCGTTGAATGATGTTGCAGGATCATTGGTTGGTTTTGTTGATTCTCATTTTGCAGGTGATATGGATAAAAGAATATCTGTGACAGGATATGTATTTACTCTAGTTGGGAGTGCGAATAGTTGGAAAACACAGTTGCAATCTACTATAGCTTTGTCTACAATAGAGGCAGAGTACATGGTTGTAACAGAAGCAGTTAAAGAGGCAATATGGTTGCAAGGTTTGGTGGCACATTTGGGCTTAGATAAGACTACTACAAAAGTGTTTTGTGACAGTCAAAGCGCCATACACCTTACAGGGAACCAGATGTACCATGAGTGTATAAAACACATAGATGCGAGGTATCATTTTATTCGTGATATAATATCAAAGGGAATTGTTGATATGAAGAAAGTGTCTACACACGATAATTCAGCAGATATAATGACCAAGGCAGTATCAGTTTGAAAGTTTAGGGAGTGCCTAAACTGGGTCGGTGTTCACAGTATAGAGTGAATGCCTTAGGGGAATTTGGTGAGTCAGAAGAAAAGAAGTTTCTTTGTTGATAGTGAAGAAAAGATATTCACCTTAAGGGGAAGATTTGTTGTGAATGAGTCGAATAGTTCCTTGACAGTGTACCGTGTTCGGCGGTACAGTTTTGTGTCATTGACAAGCTGTAATACAATGGATGGTTTTCTTATTAGTGTATATGATCCCATTAGGCCCACTGTCTAGTAAGTCTATTAATTCCCTATAAATAGACTACTAGGGCTACACAAAACACAATCTGAAATCTGTAACCTTTTCTATCATAGTGAAACTCTTTTCTCTGGCGGCACCCGTGGACGTAGACAATTGTCAAACCACGTTACATCCTGTGTTAATTTAAGTTTTTCCTTCACATATGTTCTGTGCTTGAGCCATTTTGTGATAATTGCATTAAAATTTAATAACAAGCACAAACTATATGTACACTGAATCACAATAATTCTGGAAATATTGATGCATATGTGAATGATGTAGGTTTGATTCCACCTATTATTATGTCTGTTAATTCTAGTACAAGTCCTTGGATTTTGGATATTGACACCACATATCATATTGTCTCTCATATATCACTCTTTACTGATCCAAAGCCTTCCACTATCACTAATGTTAATTTACCAAATGGTGCAGCACCACAAATTACTCAGACTGGCACAGTTAGTTTTCATTCAAAATTAACACTTACAAATGTCTTGTGTGTACCATCCTTTAATTTAAATTTCATTTCAGCTACCAAACTGACAAAATAAAACAGAATTGTTGTATCGTTTTCTTTCGTAACTACTGTATTTTGCAGGACTTGGTTTTAGAGAAGATGATTGGTTCGGGTAGACAACATGGTGGTATATCTGTATGGTTTCTCAGTCATCCAACTTATGGCACTTACACATAGGTCATCCATATTTGTCTCGTTTTAAGTTACTTTCACATTTACTTCCAGGTATTCACAAAAATTTAGGAAATAATTGCACAATTTTCCCATAACCAAAGCAAACACGCTTGCCTTTTCCCAAAAGCTCAATAATTATAAATTTCATTTCACCTCATTACATTGTGATGTTTGAGGTTCTCACAAAGTTCCTTCATATACAGATTCACGTTAGTTCCCTACAATTGTTGAAAATTTTACTCGATGCACATAGACATTTCTTATGCACCATAAATCAAAAACACAATCTTTATTTGAACTTCAAAATTCTTGTGTTTATACTCCACAAGAAAACGAAGTTGTCGCACAAAAAAAACATTGATATATTTTAAATGTTGCTTGTTTTTTCACGTTGCAATCAAATATACCACTTGGATTTTAGAAGATTGTGTTTTAGCAGCAGTTTATCTAATCAACCACATTAAATAACTAGAGTCCCACTTGCTGAATGGAATACAATATTCCATTTTATCAATAAAATGAAGTGGAATACAATATTTGATTAGATAAAATTAGAATAAAATTCATCAAGCAAAAAGAATAATCAAGTGGAATATGCGGTACCCATATTCCCAAAAAAATGGTATCAGAGCTCAAGGCCCATACAGAACGCGATAGTGGTACAATTCTCAAAAGTCGAATATGATTAGGTAAATTACATGCTGTAGAGATCCTAGTTCGGAGTGCTCGTGGCTCATCAAGAAATGCGAATGGGTTAGAGTGTATCAAGACGGTGGTACTTGATGGGAGTGGCACTAAGGAACAAGACAATGATGGTCTAATAGGATGTGAGCAGCAACATCCTTAGTGCCTCTATGATTCAGGTAGTCAGTTGAGAGGAGGCTAATGTGGTACTTTGTTCGAGAGGAGGATTTGTTTGAATGGCGACCAAAGTCCCACATCTCACATTGGTTAAACATGAGAATGATCAATGCTATATAAGTAAGAACATATCTCAATTAGTATGAGGCCTTTTGGCAATGGACCAAAAGCAAACATGTGCGGGCCTTCGGGCGCCAAAACGGACAATATCATACTAGTATGGAGATTGGTTGTTCTTACTTATATACGGAATACGCGGTACCAATATTCCCAACAATACTAATAAAATAACTGATGTTTTCACCTCGTACCAATAAAATCTTGCCAATTTTTTCCTATAGGACAATAACAAATATGTTGTGAATCATTACAATATAAGTAGAACACTATTGCTTGCATGCATGAGTCAACATATTTTCTTCGAGTTTATTTTATTATCTCTTTAACCTCTCGTATCAAATAAACTTTGTTTTCATAAGAAATAAATATGGAATATATCAACCAAAAACCTCAAACACATCCATTGAAATTGGTTATTTAAGGATAATCTTCTTTCACTTTGGACAAATTTCATCTTCTTAAGCTTGTAATCATATTATTATTTCACGGATAAACTAATCTAGATAAATAAAAAGACATACACGATATACTTTGAAAATAACAATGACACATATAAAATACACTAAAGTATATAGAAAAAATATGACAAAGCCCAACAACTAGAAAAAGCATGTCGGAGTTTAATCAAATAAAAACTTATATGCGTAATCGTTTGGTGGTTATATTAGCTTCATAATTTGTACGTGTTGAATTATTATAATTACTTTATGCACTTTAGAATATGTGTGTACCTATTTTGAATAACCAATAAACCTTTTTATCGTCGTTTTATTGAATGGTTACAAGTTATAAGACCTTTATTTTTTAAATATAGATTATACAATTCGAATATGTAATCATAATATATAAATGATTGATCAACATATGTTTAAACTATTAAATTTATTTACGTTTCCTTGTTCGATAAATTCAAGAAAACTACATAATTCTCTTTTACTTTTGTGTCAAAGAAAGTTGATGAGGCATAATCAGACACCAAATAACTTTCTTACAGAAATAATAAGACTAAAACAAATAAATAAAATAGAGAAAAAAATTTATAATAGAGAAGAAAATTTAATTATGAATAATATTTTTTTGTATAAAATATAGTTCGATTACACTCATAGTTTTAACTCTCATTTATATAAGTCACACAAGATCAATTTTCTCTCGTCTTAATCTATGCAGTGAAAATAATACAATGTCTAGTAATATCATATGTAATTAGATCATAAATATATTTTTGTGCTTTATTATTATCCGAATACATAATATAGCTTTATAAGGAGTCCCCTAGTCCTTGAGTTGGAGTATAATGAAAATTATGGACTATACAATGGTCAAATATAATATCTGGAGAGTATAATCTACAAATCTTTCCTTATCTGTGTCTTCGGGACATCCATTATCTTTTGAAGTAGTATGTAATTTTGAATTTTTTTTATTGATGTAGCTATGTCTTTATTGTTGTTTTTTTTTTACGATAATCCATTTTCATACCGAAGTAACTATGTCAATTGTGTTAGCTAGACTTCTGAAAATCTTAAGTTTTGGTTAGTTTAATTTTCCAATCCGATCTATTATGAGAGACATCTCCAATTTGGTTCATACTTAATTGTTCCTACTTCGTCAAAAACCATTTGCCGGCGTATATCTGCCTTGAGGATAAAAAGTTTTATTTTGCCAAAAATGAATATATATATTTAACAATTAGTCGACTGCTAGGATTTTACCTCTTTTTTTTAGTATGTTTCAATTCGTCACCAGACATAAACCCCGCTAGTCTTTACTGAAAGATGAAATAAATGTTATCTTTAGACGAAGTATGCTTCAGGTAGACATGTTTTAGATTAGCATACTTTGTCTATTATCTTTTTTAAGTTTTTTTTCCATCAATGCATATCCACCTTTTTTGTTCAGACGAAGTCGATGCCGAAGGAGATTTTATATTTTAACAAATTATGTTGTCTTAACTTTCTTTTTAATTTTTGTTGCATACTTATTTTCGTAACCTATCCCACATAAGACGTATTTACATTCTTTTATGTCGTAGGTGGTTTTACCAAGATTAGGGCGATATAATTACTTAAGCAATAGAGTTGTATTCTTTTTCTCGTTGGTACATATATTTGACTCGTGAGTCCAGGAATTGCATACAGGAATAGTATAGCCAGTTGCATACATTTCCTGGTGATGCCTCCGCCGAAGAGACGAGTGTTGATAGTGAAGAATTAAAACTTTTTAAAAAATTAAAAAATTTAAAACCAAATTTTTCATTAAAAAAAAATGAAACTAAAATTCTTACAAACGTGGATAGGAATTCATCTTCTACTATTAAAAACGTCGACCGGTTTGAAAAGAGACATCCTCCGACGTTGTATATGCAATGAAATATCTTAAGAAAGCCGAATTGCTTTGCAGAGGACAGGTAAAACATGTTATAGCTGGCAAGAAATCTAGGCCAACAAAAGTAGAGTGCGAAGAGCCTCATAATCTGCCGTCAGCGCCAAAGCGCACTCAGTAGGAACAGTTATTACATTGGCAAAAGAACATGAGAATGCTAGCTTATTCAACAGTTTCCCCAAAGGCATTGCTGAAGAAAGGATATGAAGAAAGGATATGGAATGGAGTCTGATTGGTGGTCTTTGGGAACAACTATGTTCGAGATCGAGATGCTTGTTAGATTTTCGCCTTTCTATTCTGATTGGATATGGAATGGAGTCTGATTCGTGGTCTTTGGCTACATGTCTAAAGATTGTGAACTGGAGATCTCATTTAAAAGTCCCTGCAAAACCAAAGTTATCTGCTGAGGTAATGGATCCCATTAGCAAACTTCTCTACAACTTTGAACCAAGGCTCGGATCAAGGGAAGCTCATGAAACTAAATCCAACAGTTTTAAAGACCTCGAATAAGGCTATGCAGTTCTGGATAAAGGGCACTGAATTTGGAATCCTAATGCGGAAGTAACGCTCGTATGCAACCAGCTGCAAACCGTTCATCGCATAACAATGATTGGCACCCCTATTCAGAACAAGCTAACAGAGTTGTGGTCCTTATTTGATTTTGTGTTCTCTGGAAAGTTGAGAGTTTTACCTGGGTTTGAGGCAGAGTTTGCAGTTCCCATAGCCATTAGTGGTTATGCCAATCCTTAGCTATTCCACGTATCAACAGCTAATAGATCTGCTGTCGTTCTCCGTGAATTGCTTATGCCTTAACTTTTTCGGCGCATGAAAGCGGAAATGAATGACCAGTTTATGAAAAACACCGAACATGTCCTGCTCTGTAGTCTTACTGCTAAGGAGCAAGCTATGTACAGGGTTCTTCTAGCTAGTACTGAGGTAGAATAAATTTTCATTGGGGATAAAAAATCTCTATCCGGAATTAATGTGATGTGTAAGATATGCAACTATCCTAATTTTCTTGCGAGAGAACATTCCCATAAGAACCCCGATAACGGAATCCCTGAACGACGCGCTAAGATGACTATTCTTGCACAAGTGCTAAAAGTCTGAAAGAAGCAGGGATATCGCGTTCTTCTTTTTGCTCAAACTCCAGATGCTTGACATTCTGGAGAGATTTTTGATTGCTGATGAGTATAGTTATCGGGGGATGGACTGTCACACTACTGTGAAGCATAGGATGGCCTTGATCGATGATTTAACTGATTCAGAGGATGTCTTTGTTTTCATTTTTACAGGGGAACAATATTTTCCATTAAATTCTCTTTCTAACCACCAGGTTAATGTCGATACATTAGGGAAGAAAGTAGGAGAATTTGTTGGCTATAAGGTTCAGATAAAGGGAATGAAAAGGAGGGACAACCGGATTCTCTCTTGTACAATTGGTGTTCTATTAAGGAGATTACCTGTGTTACCAGATGTCGTGGTTGCTGCAAACAGAAGCAGAGACTTTAAAACAGTCTCAGCAGGGATGACAGTTATCAGACTAACTACATGCAATCCAGGGCATCAGTTGTTGATAACAAAACCGACCTTTCTCATCCACGTATACAGGGACCGCATGGTTCAATAACTGGGGTGGTCCACAACCATTTCGGGGGTTGAAGATCATATCTTTGTTGTTGCCAGATGTTTCCATAAAGGAGTGACATTCCAGAACTTTTGCAGGTATCACAGTGGAGCAACCTTTGGTAGAACCCGAGGAATTCCATTCATTGAAAAAATATAAGCATCCGATGGTTCATGGTATGAATCCGTTGTTTGTTTCACCTATGGTATATGGTTTGGAGTGAAGGGTTTGGTGGCTGCTGCAAAGAACTTTGAGAACTGTTCTAGCATCCGTAAAGCATGTAATTTTCTGCTGTCAACACAGCATCTTTCAGGTGCGTTATATTTCTTGTCAAAACAAGGTTTATACAGATCTTAAAGGCAAAAGGTCTTATGTAATCAATACGGGATGGCCTTTGTTTGCCCTTATTGGTACTAGACAAGCTGAGAGAGACCCAACACCGTTGGGTAGTGCAGCAAAATGCTTGATTCACTCACAGATGGAGAATGATCATGATTATGTTCATTATTGTTTTTATAATCAAACTGACCGCAATATTTTGATTTTATAAGATGTAAAAACAATATAGAGAATTCAAAACAATCTCACAAACCAAGTTAATCATATTGAATAAATAAAAGAATGATATGTTCCATACAATTTGCAATAATATGTAGCCGACCTAACTGATTTAAAATATTACTACAGAGGAACAGCACCAAGCGAATATAAAGAAGCTACGACGGAGGAACATCACCTTGTGAAGACAATCGCATTTGTTGTATTCTTTCTTTCAGAATAATGAAACAATTCAGTAATTCTTCTCTTGGGCTTCGAATAATTACTGAATTATCAAACCTACTACTTATTATAGCTGTTTGCTTAAGATAATGGCTTCGGATAAAATCTGGATTTTGAAAACGAGCAAACCAAGATTTTGAAACACACCTTAAACGAGTAAGGGATTTTACAGGAAGCCTTAGTTGAATTTCAATAATCAAATCTTCCGGTAAACTATGTATCTTCATCTTCTTCTCCATCTGATTGTTCCCCAAAAATTATATTAGTAGAATGATTAAATCACGAGTTCAATTTGCAACTTGTTCTAACACTTCAACTTCACCGTTCTTATTTGGAAACATTCTTTAATTTGACAAACATTTTCTTACTAGTATGAAGTTTCCAAACATCAATTTTGTCTCTAGGTCAAGTTAGAAATCTATTCACCAGAGGCCATTAACATATAAATACAAGGTGAATAACGATTCAAGGTTAAAGGTTAATAGTATATATTTTCAGAGACTTTTAAATATTCAAATCAAATCTTAAATCGATAGCAATTCGTAAACCAAAACGTTGAGTATAGAAGTAATCAACAACCAAAGAATTGATAGTCAAAGTCAAGTTCTTTCGAAAAATAGGTATAACTCTACCTTTTGCCGTCGGCCACAGAGAAGAGAACGGCGTGCAGATCCGAAGAACAATGCGGTACTGCTCACTGGGGAAATTTTGTGTATCTTCTAGCAGCTTGGGTTTAGGGTTAGAATTTGACCATCTATTCCATATTTATACGCGAGTAGGCTTAAAAAAGATAATATTATATATATCTATTCCATATTTATACGCGAGTAGGGTTGAAAAAAAGATAATATTATATATATCTTTAAACCTAATTAATTAATCATCGGAGACTTATGGATCTAAAATTTGTCTCTATTTACTCAAGCATATCTCAACATATCCATTTTACAATTAGATTAAAAAAAGACTCAATTATCTATAAAAATAAAACAATTACATCCCCAAATCAAAATATTTAACTCCAATTTCAAAATCAATTCTTTCTCCTCAAACTTTCTTTGTCATATTATCAAATTCATTAAGGGTAAAATTGTATTTAAAATTTAAGTTTGGACTAATAGGTAAATAAAATCATATTTTGATAGATATTGGTAAAATCTATTTGAGGCTGGACTTATTAGTAAATTGGATACGTTTTTGTACCGCATTTGATTTATATAAAATTTAACCTACTAAGTATATTATAGTAAAAAAAACTAAACATTATATTTAATCTAAAATAAAGTTACTACCAATTTACTGTGCGTTAGTACCATGTCTTCAAACAATTATATAGTTTCTAATAATAAATTAAGAATTTGCGTAAATAACTAGATTATTCACTCTAATATACAAATTCACATAACTAATGATATATAATAAGTAGAGCAGTGGTGCGCTGCTTTACTTATTCTTTTCATTTATCTTGTTATTTTATTACCCAATGGATATTTTAAAACGTTTATTTGTGCTTAGTAGCCATTCAAAAATCTATTCATTATAATTTACAAATTCACACTATTTTATGCATTTTATAAATAGAATGACGAAATCTAATAGGTAGTGGATCGATAGGTTACTAAATAATTGTAAAACATATTTTTATACATTTTTATAACATAGTATGTAAATTTTTTGGATAAAGAGTGCAGGCTATGTCCAAGAATTTGTAAAAACTTTTGTTGTCAAGAATTTGTTGTAACTAGGCATATATGAAGCTCTCTCTTTGTTTGGAAATTCAATAATATTAGGATGAAAGAAGCTCTATTTTTCCTCGAAACAGAGGAAGATGATTCTCGAACTTCAAGAATCTTCATCTCCTCTATCCTTCAGTCTCCTTCTATCATCTCTATTGATAGCTCGTCTCCAATCTAGATCTCCTTTACATTTCTTCTTTTCTTGAAATTCTATACCATGAAGGCCTCAAATCTTAACATGGAAGATTTCCAAGTTCTTAACACAACTAATGTGCAAAATCTCAAAACAAGCCAACCAACAAAATCATTTGCTGAAGTCATAAAGGAATCTGATGCATCAATAATTGGTGAAGATCTTAAACCAACAGAAACCAAATACCTCCAGTCCAATATATCACTTTAATTCAACAAAGAAACCAAAGATTTCAAGGAAAAATCTAGCTCTCAAGGCTCTCCAAAAAGACAAGATCTAAACAACTTAGAAACGAGAAAAATCTTAGGTGAAGTTAACATAAGCAGTTGAGACTCAAAGAACTTACTTCTAGAGTTTTCGAGAAAAGAAGATATATGCAAAATATGGACTAGATCCATATAGACAGTGGGAGATAAAATGATGCGAGTTCTAAAATGGTCTCCACATTTCAATCTAAAAATCGAAAATCGTATAATTCCAACTTGGATTCGTATTGAGCAGGTTCTTGAATATATGTTCAACAAAAAGATTATAAAATTTGTTGTTAAACCATAGGAGAACCTCTCAAATGTTGGGTGTCACTCAAGAATAGAGCATTATTCAATGTTTGTTATGTTCTTGTTGGATTATATATAACGCAAAAACTTAAACATGATGTTTGGGTGGGATTTTGATCAAATGAAGGATGCTGGCTACATATCAGTTATAAAGATGTCCTTCCTTACTGCTACTACTATAACCACATAGGACATGACGAAGAGAAATGCATAAAAAAAGCACCAAAAATCAAAGAAGACATTCCTGATACAAATCAAAACCATGCCACAGAGCACTACCAAACGAAACAGCCACATGAAAATCAAAGAATCCAATCTGTTATAGTTAATCCAAATACTGGGAAACAAGTTCAAGATATTCAAAAATCTCGAAGAATATCTAACAAGGATATTGGTCATGAATCTCAGTACGCAAATAGAAAACATAATCAAGAAAGAAAATGTTAAAGAAGTCATTAGCCAATCCAAAATCCTTACATCACCTCTGTTAATGATAGCAATGATAAAAGTGATGGAATAATTGATGCTATTAGAAACGTGGAAGAGGACTACATAAAGAACAAAGAGCAATATTTTGACACTAATGGATGAGGAAACTATACTCCAAATCACAGTAATTTTTATAGTCTTCCCCCCACACCGGTTTTGAAAAAGAAAGAAAAAGATTGAAGATTTAATGAACTCCTCAATAAAAGATTGAAAGCAGCAAAATATAGAAGCAAAAAAACTATTTGCAAGCCTGTGTTTGGAGCAAAAAAAACAAACCCCTCCCAACTCTGATAATGATCAACATCCTTAGGTGAAATATTAGGGAAGTGGCTAACAATTCTTCTCTGAGAAGAATCAAGAACATTATAGCTAAAGAGAAAGTTAGAATTGTCACCATTCAAGAACCAATGGTTTCTTCAGATCAAATTCAAACTATTGCTGCCAAAATTGGACTTTCTAATTACTCTTTTAATTGCATGAGTAAAATTTGGATTATGTAGAACAATTGGTTCACTGTTATAATCGTTGATGATAGTCCCCAGCTGATCCATGATGAAATCAATTATGTTAATCTTAACAAGCCCTTCTACCTTACTTTTGTTTATGCCAAATGGCAAAGGCAAAACGTAAAAGATCTTTGGGCTTCTCTTAACAACATTGCTGTTATTGTCAATGAGTGGATTGTACTTGGAGATATCAACTCCATCACTAACTTACTAAGAAAAAGGGTTGTATTCACTATTGTGTCTAAAGCTAACTTCAATTATGCAATCAACTAGTGTAATTTGGAAGATGCAGGCTACATGGGAAACAAATTCACCTGGACTAACAAAATGAACTGGAGAAGATTAGACAGAGTTCTTATAAACTGTGATTGGATGGACTACTTTCAAAAAACGTCTGTCAAACATCTCCCTAGAACTTGTTCAGACCACATATCTCTCCTTGTGTCTATATCTAATGAAAATTTAAAGACTAAATCTTATTTTAAATTTCTAAACATGTGGTGTTTAGATGAGGACTTCCTCCAGTTTGTTAAAACTAATTGGTTGACTCAAATGCAGGGTACTTCTCTCAAGAATTTTTTGAACAATCTTAAGAGACTAAAATTTTTCTTAAAAGTGGAAAATTATTGTATTTGACAACGTTTTGTATAAAGTCAAGGAAGCTGAAGATAAAGTCAACAAAATGGAGGCTATAAATATAGATAATAACACTGATCATAACAAATGCAAATGGGATAACGCTAATGAAAATCTGCATCAAACTCTAACTCAAGAGCAAAGTTACTGGTAGCAGAAAACTTACTCCAACTGGATTAAGGATGGGGATAGAAACACAAAATAATTCTACAGCTTTGTCAAAAAGAAAAGAAGAAAGAATAAAATTAACAAAATCAAAGATGACTCTGTTTGGCTCACTGAAGAAGCTCAAATAAACAACTCAGTTGAAAAATTCTTTAAGAACACTCTCACTTCGAATCCTTACTCTAATCAAGAAGCTGAAACTAACCTTCTTAATAGTTATATTTTTAATATTATTTCTAATATTGTTACTAAGCATGACAACATAAACTTATTGAAAGAGTAAAATAAAGATGAAATCTTGCAAGCTATCAAATTCCTTAATTATGCTAGTGTAGCAAGAATGGATGGATTCAATGTCATATTCTACATCAATTGTTGGAAAATCATCAAATCGAACCTTAAAGAAGCATTGATATCTTTCTTTAATGTCTTGCCTCTTCCCCAAGGGGTAGTAGTCATGAATTTATGTTTAATTCCTAAAACTATACAACCTACTAATTGGAAAGAGTTCAGACCAATTAGCTTATATTTTATGCTAAACATGATTATTTCCAAGCTTCTTAGTAATAGAATGGCCAGTCTATTACCTAAAATCATCTCTGAAACCCCAGGAGCTTATGTTGCTAATAGATCTATACATCACACTATTTAACTTGCTAATGAAATGATCTTTGACTTGAATAAAAAACGAGGCTCGGAACATTCTGATTAAGATTGATATGGCCAAAACCTTTGACATAATGTCCCACGACTATCTAAGGGAAGTTCTAATTACATGTGGCTGTAACAATAAATTTATTAAGGTCATCTTTGATATTATAAGTAATGTTAAACTTCAATCCTTATTAATGGAAGTGATGTTTGGTATTTCAAAGTTAGCAGTGGTTTAAGACAAGGAGACCCTTCTCTCTTTATAATTTTTAAGGAAACGTTAATCAGGGCCACAATCTTCTTTATCACAATAACAAATTGATTCAATTCAAAACTAGAATCAACATATGTATTCCTCCACTTGCCTTTGCAGATAATATATTAATATTCTCTAATGCTTCTAACTATGCTATAGCTACTCTTAGCAATTTTCTACATGAATACCACGAAGTATATGGCCAAATGATAAACAAAGATAAAACATTTATCATCACCTCTTCAAACATTTCTGTCAACAAGATCACTGCCATTATCGCTGATACTAGCTTCAGAAATGAAAGTATTCATGTAGTTTACCTGGGAGTTAGTCTAAACAGATATAACTGGAGCAGAATTTATGAAACTCTTATAAGTAACATTAGAACTAAGATCATTGGTTAGGAGGACAAAATGATTTCCTTTGTTGGTAGACTGAATCTTATGAATACTGTCCTAATGGCCATCTCTAGCTACTGAGTTCTAAGTAATGTGCTTTCCACTTCAATAATTCATAAAATTGAAAAATGTTTAACTCTTTTCTTTAGGGTTCTAATCAGTAAAATTCTAATATACATTGGCGCAGCTGGAGTAAAATTTGCAAACCCTTTTAGGATACTGGTCTAAATGTTAGAAGACTCAAAGACATTCAAGACATTGTGTCTTGTAATCTCTGGTTAAAATTCGAAAACAAGACCTCTTTTTGGGCCAGTTATACTCATAGTATCTATAACAAAAACTCTCATCATTTGCTTGCTAATTTCAAAGCCAAAAACAGTTCCAAAGTCTGAAAAGATTAACATTTATCAAACGAAAAGTTAAACCATACATCAAGTGGACTATTAGTTCTAGTGAATTTTACTTTTGGATTGTATGTTAGATTAAAGATACCCCCTTAATTAACCATGATAGTTTTCCTAATAATCCTGATATTAGATCAGACAAGGTTATTAACTACTGGAACCAGAATACCTGGAATGAACATAAGCTTAGATAAATTATTTTCTCGAATTACTTGGCTCAAATCAACAATATCTCTATCAACAAGGATCAAATGGATACTCCTAATTGGACTCTTTAAAAAAACAGAATTTTTAAGATGAAAGATACGTGGAACTATCCTAGACTTAAGCACAATAAGTCTGACCTCTTTAACAGAATCTGGAACAACATCATACCTCGTAAATATTCCTTCATCACTTGGAGGCTTCTCTTCAGATGGATTCTTTCTAATGATATTCTGAAAAAAAAACACATTAGCCTTTCTTCCAAGTGCCAGTTTTGCTACAATCAAGAAAGTGTAAATCATCTGTTTGTTGAATGCAGCCTTTCCTAGAAAGTTTAGAGCCATTATGCGTCAATCTTTAATATCCAAATGGGTATATTAATGACGCTCCCTTATATACTCAGAACTTGGTTGTGTTTTGTCAACAAAGACATCTATTTATGTTTATAATCCCTCTCATCGTCTGTTGGGTTATTTGGAGCTTAAGAAACAAATCCAAGATTAAAGGAATTTCTGCAGACTCTCCTACTGCCATTAACTATAATTATGTAGTTTTGGGTTTAGACAGAGCTAACCTTTTCTCGAGCAAGCTTTGGAATCCCTTCAGCAATGCTCCCAAATATTTAATTTGTTGGTCGCGGGCCAAAATAAACAAAACTTATTCTATTCATTATTGGCTTCCTCCAGCTGCTAGTAGAATTAAAATCAATACGGATGGTTCAAAATTGATTAATGGCGACTCCTCTCGCAGTGTAGTTATTAGAAATAATGATGGTTCTTTGCTCTCTGGTCATGGTAGACTTTATGTAAAACTCCTCCCTTTTTATGCTGAGGCTATGGCTTTACTTGATGCCTTAATCATCTGTGATCAGAATGGTATCACCAATGTTGACTTTGAAACTGATACTGGGATTCTGGTTTGAATGTTAGCTACTAGAAACTTCTCCAGCGCTATTGGTAATATTCTTAAGTGTTGTCAGAACTTAATCAAGTCTTCAATGGTAATCAAGCCTATCAATCGCAATCAGAACAAAGCTGCAGACTGGTTGGCAAAGTGGACGCGAAATTTTAAAATGAAACTCTTCTTTGACTCTAACAATCCTCCACCCTACTCAAAATTCTTGTGTTTATACTCCACAAGAAAACGAAGTTGTCGCACAAAAAAAACATTGATATATTTTAAATGTTGCTTGTTTTTTCACGTTGCAATCAAATATACCACTTGGATTTTAGAAGATTGTATTTTAGCAGCAGTTTATCTAATCAACCACATTAAATAACTAGAGTCCCACTTGCTGAATGGAATACAATATTCCATTTTATCAATAAAATGAAGTGGAATACAATATTTGATTAGATAAAATTAGAATAAAATTCATCAAGCAGAAAGAATAATCAAGTGGAATATGCAGTACCCATATTCCCAAAAAAATGGTATCAGAGCTCAAGGCCCATACAGAACGCGATAGTGGTACAATTCTCAAAAGTCGAATATGATTAGGTAAATTACATGCTGTAGAGATCCTAGTTCGGAGTGCTCGTGGCTCATCAAGAAATGTGAATGGGTTAGAGTGTATCAAGACGGTGGTACTTGATGGGAGTGGCGCTAAGGAACAAGACAATGATGGTCTAATAGGATGTGAGCAGCAACATCCTTAGTGCCTCTATGATTCAGGTAGTCAATTGAGATGAGGCTAATGTGGTACTTTGTTCGAGAGGAGGATTTGTTAGAATGACGACCAAAGTCCCACATCTCACATTGGTTAAACATGAGAATGATCAATGCTATATAAGTAAGAACATATCTCAATTAGTATGAGGCCTTTTGGCAATGGACCAAAAGCAAACATGTGCGGGCCTTCGGGCGCCAAAACGGACAATATCATACTAGTATGGAGATTGGTTGTTCTTACTTATATACAGAATACGCGGTACCAATATTCCCAACAATACTAATAAAATAACTGATGTTTTCACCTCGTACCAATAAAATCTTGCCAATTTTTTCCTATAGGACTATAACAAATATGTTGTGAATCATTACAATATAAGTAGAATACTATTGCTTGCATGCATGAGTCAACATATTTTCTTCAAGTTTATTTTATTATCTCTTTAACCTCTCGTACCAAATAAACTTTGTTTTCATAAGAAATAAATATGGAATACATCAACCAAAAACCTCAAACACATCCATTGAAATTGGTTATTTAAGGATAATCTTCTTTCACTTTGGACAAATTTCATCTTCTTAAGCTTGTAATCATATTATTATTTCACGGATAAACTAATCTAGATAAATAAAAAGACATACACGATATACTTTGAAAATAACAATGACACATATAAAATACACTAAAGTATATAGAATAAATATGACAAAGCCCAACAACTAGAAAAAGCATGTCGGAGTTTAATCAAATAAAAACTTATATGCGTAATCGTTTGGTGGTTATATTAGCTTCGTAATTTGTACGTGTTGAATTATTATAATTACTTTATGCACTTTAGAATATGTGTGTACCTATTTTGAATAACCAATAAACCTTTTTATCGTCGTTTTATTGAATGGTTACAAGTTATAAGACCTTTATTTTTTAAATATAGATTATACAATTCGAATATGTAATCATAATATATAAATGATTGATCAACATATGTTTAAACTATTAAATTTATTTACGTTTCCTTGTTCGATAAATTCAAGAAAACTACATAATTCTCTTTTACTTTTGTGTCAAAGAAAGTTGATGAGGCATAATCAGACACCAAATAACTTTCTTACAGAAATAATAAGACTAAAACAAATAAATAAAATAGAGAAAAAAATTTATAATAGAGAAGAAAATTTAATTATGAATAATATTTTTTTGTATAAAATATAGTTCGATTACACTCATAGTTTTAACTCTCATTTATACAAGTCACACAAGATCAATTTTCTCTCGTCTTAATCTATGCAGTGAAAATAATACAATGTCTAGTAATATCATATGTAATTAGATCATAAATATATTTTTGTGCTTTATTATAATCCGAAGACATAATATAGCTTTATAAGGAGTCCCCTAGTCCTTGAGTTGGAGTATAATGAAAATTATGGACCATACAATGGTCAAATATAATATCTGGATAGTATAATCTACAAATCTTTCCTTATCTGTGTCTTCGGGACATCCATTATCTTTTGAAGTAGTATGTAATTTTGAATTTTTTTTATTGATGTAGCTATGTCTTTATTGTTGTTGTTTTTTTACGATAATCCATTTTCATACCGAAGTAACTATGTCAATTGTGTTAGCTAGACTTCTGAAAATCTTAAGTTTTGGTTAGTTTAATTTTCCAATCCGATCTATTATGAGAGACATCTCCAATTTGGTTCATACTTAATTGTTCCTACTTCGTCAAAAACCATTTGCCGACGTATATCTGCCTTGAGGATAAAATTTTTTATTTTGCCAAAAAAGAATATATATATTTAACAATTAGTAGACTGCTAGGATTTTACCTCTTTTTTTTAGTATGTTTCAATTCGTCACCAGACATAAACCCCGCTAGTCTTTACTGAAAGATGAAATAAATGTTATCTTTAGACGAAGTATGCTTCAGGTAGACATGTTTTAGATTAGCATACTTTGTCTATTATCTTTTTTAAGTTTTTTTCCATCAATGCATATCCACCTTTTTTGTTCAGACGAAGTCGATGCCGAAGGAGATTTTATATTTTAACAAATTATGTTGTCTTAACTTTCTTTTTAATTTTTGTTGCATACTTATTTTGGTAACCTATCCCACATAAGACGTATTTACATTCTTTTATGTCGTAGGTGGTTTTACCAAGATTAGGGCGATATAATTACTTAAACAATAGAGTTGTATTCTTTTTCTCCTTGGTACATATATTTGCCTCGTGAGTCCAGGAATTGCATACAGGAATAGTATAGCCAGTTGCATACATTTCCTGGTGATGCCTCCGCCGAAGAGACGAGTGTTGATAGTGAAGAATTAAAACTTTTTAAAAAATTAAAAAATTTAAAACCAAATTTTTCATTAAAAAAAAATGAAACCAAAATTCTTACAAACGTGGATAGGAATTCATCTTCTACTATTAAAAACGTCGACTGGTTTGAAAAGAGACATCCTCCGACGTTGTATATGCAATGAAATATCTTAAGAAAGCCGAATTGCTTTGCAGAGGACAGGTAAAACATGTTATAGCTGGCAAGAAATCTAGGCCAACAAAAGTAGGGTGCGAAGAGCCTCATAATCTGCCGTCAGCGCCAAAGCGCACTCAGTAGGAACAGTTATTATATTGGCAAAAGAACATGAGAATGCTAGCTTATTCAACAGTTTCCCCAAAGGCATTGCTGAAGAAAGGATATGAAGAAAGGATATGGAATGGAGTCTGATTGGTGGTCTTTGGGAACAACTATGTTCGAGATGCTTGTTAGATTTTCGCCTTTCTATTCTGATTGGATATGGAATGGAGTCTGATTCGTGGTCTTTGGCTACATGTCGAAAGATTGTGAACTGGAGATCTCATTTAAAAGTCCCTGCAAAACCAAAGTTATCTGCTGAGGTAATGGATCCCATTAGCAAACTTCTCTACAACTTTGAACCAAGGCTCGGATCAAGGGAAGCTCATGAAACTAAATCCAACAGTTTTAAAGACCTCGAATAAGGCTATGCAGTTCTGGATAAAGGGCACTGAATTTGGAATCCTAATGCGGAAGTAACGCTCGTATGCAACCAGCTGCAAACCGTTCATCGCATAACAATGATTGGCACCCCTATTCAGAACAAGCTAACAGAGTTGTGGTCCTTATTTGATTTTGTGTTCTCTGGAAAGTTGAGAGTTTTACCTGGGTTTGAGGCAGAGTTTGCAGTTCCCATAGCCATTAGTGGTTATGCCAATCCTTAGCTATTCCACGTATCAACAGCTAATAGATCTGCTGTCGTTCTCCGTGAATTGCTTATGCCTTAACTTTTTCGGCGCATGAAAGCGGAAATGAATGACCAGTTTATGAAAAACACCGAACATGTCCTGCTCTGTAGTCTTACTGCTAAGGAGCAAGCTATGTACAGGGTTCTTCTAGCTAGTACTGAGGTAGAATAAATTTTCATTGGGGATAAAAAATCTCTATCCGGAATTAATGTGATGTGTAAGATATGCAACTATCCTAATTTTCTTGCGAGAGAACATTCCCATAAGAACCCCGATAACGGAATCCCTGAACGACGCGCTAAGATGACTATTCTTGCACAAGTGCTAAAAGTCTGAAAGAAGCAGGGATATCGCGTTCTTCTTTTTGCTCAAACTCCAGATGCTTGACATTCTGGAGAGATTTTTGATTGCTGATGAGTATAGTTATCGGGGGATGGACTGTCACACTACTGTGAAGCATAGGATGGCCTTGATCGATGATTTAACTGATTCAGAGGATGTCTTTGTTTTCATTTTTACAGGGGAACAATATTTTCCATTAAATTCTCTTTCTAACCACCAGGTTAATGTCGATACATTAGGGAAGAAAGTAGGAGAATTTGTTGGCTATAAGGTTCAGATAAAGGGAATGAAAAGGAGGGACAACCGGATTCTCTCTTGTACAATTGGTGTTCTATTAAGGAGATTACCTGTGTTACCAGATGTCGTGGTTGCTGCAAACAGAAGCAGAGACTTTAAAACAGTCTCAGCAGGGATGACAGTTATCAGACTAACTACATGCAATCCAGGGCATCAGTTGTTGATAACAAAACCGACCTTTCTCATCCACGTATACAGGGACCGCATGGTTCAATAACTGGGGTGGTCCACAACCATTTCGGGGGTTGAAGATCATATCTTTGTTGTTGCCAGATGTTTCCATAAAGGAGTGACATTCCAGAACTTTTGCAGGTATCACAGTGGAGCAACCTTTGGTAGAACCCGAGGAATTCCATTCATTGAAAAAATATAAGCATCCGATGGTTCATGGTATGAATCCGTTGTTTGTTTCACCTATGGTATATGGTTTGGAGTGAAGGGTTTGGTGGCTGCTGCAAAGAACTTTGAGAACTGTTCTAGCATCCGTAAAGCATGTAATTTTCTGCTGTCAACACAGCATCTTTCAGGTGCGTTATATTTCTTGTCAAAACAAGGTTTATACAGATCTTAAAGGCAAAAGGTCTTATGTAATCAATACGGGATGGCCTTTGTTTGCCCTTATTGGTACTAGACAAGCTGAGAGAGACCCAACACCGTTGGGTAGTGCAGCAAAATGCTTGATTCACTCACAGATGGAGAATGATCATGATTATGTTCATTATTGTTTTTATAATCAAACTGACCGCAATATTTTGATTTTATAAGATGTAAAAACAATATAGAGAATTCAAAACAATCTCACAAACCAAGTTAATCATATTGAATAAATAAAAGAATGATATGTTCCATACAATTTGCAATAATATGTAGCCGACCTAACTGATTTAAAATATTACTACAGAGGAACAGCACCAAGCGAATATAAAGAAGCTACGACGGAGGAACATCACCTTGTGAAGACAATCGCATTTGTTGTATTCTTTCTTTCAGAATAATGAAACAATTCAGTAATTCTTCTCTTGGGCTTCGAATAATTACTGAATTATCAAACCTACTACTTATTATAGCTGTTTGCTTAAGATAATGGCTTCGGATAAAATCTGGATTTTGAAAACGAGCAAACCAAGATTTTGAAACACACCTTAAACGAGTAAGGGATTTTACAGGAAGCCTTAGTTGAATTTCAATAATCAAATCTTCCGGTAAACTATGTATCTTCATCTTCTTCTCCATCTGATTGTTCCCCAAAAATTATATTAGTAGAATGATTAAATCACGAGTTCAATTTGCAACTTGTTCTAACACTTCAACTTCACCGTTCTTATTTGGAAACATTCTTTAATTTGACAAACATTTTCTTACTAGTATGAAGTTTCCAAACATCAATTTTGTCTCTAGGTCAAGTTAGAAATCTATTCACCAGAGGCCATTAACATATAAATACAAGGTGAATAACGATTCAAGGTTAAAGGTTAATAGTATATATTTTCAGAGACTTTTAAATATTCAAATCAAATCTTAAATCGATAGCAATTCGTAAACCAAAACGTTGAGTATAGAAGTAATCAACAACCAAAGAATTGATAGTCAAAGTCAAGTTCTTTCGAAAAATAGGTATAACTCTACCTTTTGCCGTCGGCCACAGAGAAGAGAACGGCGTGCAGATCCGAAGAACAATGCGGTACTGCTCACTGGGGAAATTTTGTGTATCTTCTAGCAGCTTGGGTTTAGGGTTAGAATTTGACCATCTATTCCATATTTATACGCGAGTAGGCTTAAAAAAGATAATATTATATATATCTATTCCATATTTATACGCGAGTAGGGTTGAAAAAAAGATAATATTATATATATCTTTAAACCTAATTAATTAATCATCGGAGACTTATGGATCTAAAATTTGTCTCTATTTACTCAAGCATATCTCAACATATCCATTTTACAATTAGATTAAAAAAAGACTCAATTATCTATAAAAATAAAACAATTACATCCCCAAATCAAAATATTTAACTCCAATTTCAAAATCAATTCTTTCTCCTCAAACTTTCTTTGTCATATTATCAAATTCATTAAGGGTAAAATTGTATTTAAAATTTAAGTTTGGACTAATAGGTAAATAAAATCATATTTTGATAGATATTGGTAAAATCTATTTGAGGCTGGACTTATTAGTAAATTGGATACGTTTTTGTACCGCATTTGATTTATATAAAATTTAACCTACTAAGTATATTATAGTAAAAAAAACTAAACATTATATTTAATCTAAAATAAAGTTACTACCAATTTACTGTGCGTTAGTACCATGTCTTCAAACAATTATATAGTTTCTAATAATAAATTAAGAATTTGCGTAAATAACTAGATTATTCACTCTAATATACAAATTCACATAACTAATGATATATAATAAGTAGAGCAGTGGTGCGCTGCTTTACTTATTCTTTTCATTTATCTTGTTATTTTATTACCCAATGGATATTTTAAAACGTTTATTTGTGCTTAGTAGCCATTCAAAAATCTATTCATTATAATTTACAAATTCACACTATTTTATGCATTTTATAAATAGAATGACGAAATCTAATAGGTAGTGGATCGATAGGTTACTAAATAATTGTAAAACATATTTTTATACATTTTTATAACATAGTATGTAAATTTTTTGGATAAAGAGTGCAGGCTATGTCCAAGAATTTGTAAAAACTTTTGTTGTCAAGAATTTGTTGTAACTAGGCATATATGAAGCTCTCTCTTTGTTTGGAAATTCAATAATATTAGGATGAAAGAAGCTCTATTTTTCCTCGAAACAGAGGAAGATGATTCTCGAACTTCAAGAATCTTCATCTCCTCTATCCTTCAGTCTCCTTCTATCATCTCTATTGATAGCTCGTCTCCAATCTAGATCTCCTTTACATTTCTTCTTTTCTTGAAATTCTATACCATGAAGGCCTCAAATCTTAACATGGAAGATTTCCAAGTTCTTAACACAACTAATGTGCAAAATCTCAAAACAAGCCAACCAACAAAATCATTTGCTGAAGTCATAAAGGAATCTGATGCATCAATAATTGGTGAAGATCTTAAACCAACAGAAACCAAATACCTCCAGTCCAATATATCACTTTAATTCAACAAAGAAACCAAAGATTTCAAGGAAAAATCTAGCTCTCAAGGCTCTCCAAAAAGACAAGATCTAAACAACTTAGAAACGAGAAAAATCTTAGGTGAAGTTAACATAAGCAGTTGAGACTCAAAGAACTTACTTCTAGAGTTTTCGAGAAAAGAAGATATATGCAAAATATGGACTAGATCCATATAGACAGTGGGAGATAAAATGATGCGAGTTCTAAAATGGTCTCCACATTTCAATCTAAAAATCGAAAATCGTATAATTCCAACTTGGATTCGTATTGAGCAGGTTCTTGAATATATGTTCAACAAAAAGATTATAAAATTTGTTGTTAAACCATAGGAGAACCTCTCAAATGTTGGGTGTCACTCAAGAATAGAGCATTATTCAATGTTTGTTATGTTCTTGTTGGATTATATATAACGCAAAAACTTAAACATGATGTTTGGGTGGGATTTTGATCAAATGAAGGATGCTGGCTACATATCAGTTATAAAGATGTCCTTCCTTACTGCTACTACTATAACCACATAGGACATGACGAAGAGAAATGCATAAAAAAAGCACCAAAAATCAAAGAAGACATTCCTGATACAAATCAAAACCATGCCACAGAGCACTACCAAACGAAACAGCCACATGAAAATCAAAGAATCCAATCTGTTATAGTTAATCCAAATACTGGGAAACAAGTTCAAGATATTCAAAAATCTCGAAGAATATCTAACAAGGATATTGGTCATGAATCTCAGTACGCAAATAGAAAACATAATCAAGAAAGAAAATGTTAAAGAAGTCATTAGCCAATCCAAAATCCTTACATCACCTCTGTTAATGATAGCAATGATAAAAGTGATGGAATAATTGATGCTATTAGAAACGTGGAAGAGGACTACATAAAGAACAAAGAGCAATATTTTGACACTAATGGATGAGGAAACTATACTCCAAATCACAGTAATTTTTATAGTCTTCCCCCCACACCGGTTTTGAAAAAGAAAGAAAAAGATTGAAGATTTAATGAACTCCTCAATAAAAGATTGAAAGCAGCAAAATATAGAAGCAAAAAAACTATTTGCAAGCCTGTGTTTGGAGCAAAAAAAACAAACCCCTCCCAACTCTGATAATGATCAACATCCTTAGGTGAAATATTAGGGAAGTGGCTAACAATTCTTCTCTGAGAAGAATCAAGAACATTATAGCTAAAGAGAAAGTTAGAATTGTCACCATTCAAGAACCAATGGTTTCTTCAGATCAAATTCAAACTATTGCTGCCAAAATTGGACTTTCTAATTACTCTTTTAATTGCATGAGTAAAATTTGGATTATGTAGAACAATTGGTTCACTGTTATAATCGTTGATGATAGTCCCCAGCTGATCCATGATGAAATCAATTATGTTAATCTTAACAAGCCCTTCTACCTTACTTTTGTTTATGCCAAATGGCAAAGGCAAAACGTAAAAGATCTTTGGGCTTCTCTTAACAACATTGTTGTTATTGTCAATGAGTGGATTGTACTTGGAGATATCAACTCCATCACTAACCCTACTAAGAAAAAGGGTTGTATTCACTATTGTGTCTAAAGCTAACTTCAATGATGCAATCAACTAGTGTAATTTGGAAGATGCAGGCTACATGGGAAACAAATTCACCTGGACTAACAAAGTGAACTGGAGAAGATTAGACAGAGTTCTTATAAACTGTGATTGGATGGACTACTTTCAAAAAACGTCTGTCAAACATCTCCCTAGAACTTGTTCAGACCACATATCTCTCCTTGTGTCTATATCTAATGAAAATTTAAAGACTAAATCTTATTTTAAATTTCTAAACATGTGGTGTTTAGATGAGGACTTCCTCCAGTTTGTTAAAACTAATTGGTTGACTCAAATGCAGGGTACTTCTCTCAAGAATTTTTTGAACAATCTTAAGAGACTAAAAATTTTCTTAAAAGTGGAAAATTATTGTATTTGACAACGTTTTGTATAAAGTCAAGGAAGCTGAAGATGAAGTCAACAAAATGGAGGCTATAAATATAGATAATAACACTGATCATAACAAATGCAAATGGGATAACGCTAATGAAAATCTGCATCAAACTCTAACTCAAGAGCAAAGTTACTGGTAGCAGAAAACTTACTCCAACTGGATTAAGGATGGGGATAGAAACACAAAATAATTCTACAGCTTTGTCAAAAAGAAAAGAAGAAAGAATAAAATTAACAAAATCAAAGATGACTCTGTTTGGCTCACTGAAGAAGCTCAAATAAACAACTCAGTTGAAAAATTCTTTAAGAACACTCTCACTTCGAATCCTTACTCTAATCAAGAAGCTGAAACTAACCTTCTTAATAGTTATATTTTTAATATTATTTCTAATATTGTTACTAAGCATGACAACATAAACTTATTGAAAGAGTAAAATAAAGATGAAATCTTGCAAGCTATTAAATTCCTTAATTATGCTAGTGTAGCAAGAATGGATGGATTCAATGTCATATTCTACATCAATTGTTGGAAAATCATCAAATCGAACCTTAAAGAAGCATTGATATCTTTCTTTAATGTCTTGCCTCTTCCCCAAGGGGTAGTAGTCATGAATTTATGTTTAATTCCTAAAACTATACAACCTACTAATTGGAAAGAGTTCAGACCAATTAGCTTATATTTTATGCTAAACATGATTATTTCCAAGCTTCTTAGTAATAGAATGGCCAGTCTATTACCTAAAATCATCTCTGAAACCCCAGGAGCTTATGTTGCTAATAGATCTATACATCACACTATTTAACTTGCTAATGAAATGATCTTTGACTTGAATAAAAAACGAGGCTCGGAACATTCTGATTAAGATTGATATGGCCAAAACCTTTGACATAATGTCCCACGACTATCTAAGGGAAGTTCTAATTACATGTGGCTGTAACAATAAATTTATTAAGGTCATCTTTGATATTATAAGTAATGTTAAACTTCAATCCTTATTAATGGAAGTGATGTTTGGTATTTCAAAGTTAGCAGTGGTTTAAGACAAGGAGACCCTTCTCTCTTTATAATTTTTGAGGAAACGTTAATCAGGGCCACAATCTTCTTTATCACAATAACAAATTGATTCAATTCAAAACTAGAATCAACATATGTATTCCTCCACTTGCCTTTGCAGATAATATATTAATATTCTCTAATGCTTCTAACTATGCTATAGCTACTCTTAGCAATTTTCTACATGAATACCACGAAGTACATGGCCAAATGATAAACAAAGATAAAACATTTATCATCACCTCTTCAAACATTTCTGTCAACAAGATCACTGCCATTATCGCTGATACTAGCTTCAGAAATGAAAGTATTCATGTAGTTTACCTGGGAGTTAGTCTAAACAGATATAACTGGAGCAGAATTTATGAAACTCTTATAAGTAACATTAGAACTAAGATCATTGGTTAGGAGGACAAAATGATTTCCTTTGTTGGTAGACTGAATCTTATGAATACTGTCCTAATGGCCATCTCTAGCTACTGAGTTCTAAGTAATGTGCTTTCCACTTCAATAATTCATAAAATTGAAAAATGTTTAACTCTTTTCTTTAGGGTTCTAATCAGTAAAATTCTAATATACATTGGCGCAGCTGGAGTAAAATTTGCAAACCCTTTTAGGATACTGGTCTAAATGTTAGAAGACTCAAATACATTCAAGACATTGTGTCTTGTAATCTCTGGTTAAAATTCGAAAACAAGACCTCTTTTTGGGCCAGTTATACTCATAGTATCTATAACAAAAACTCTCATCATTTGCTTGCTAATTTCAAAGCCAAAAACAGTTCCAAAGTCTGAAAAGATTAACATTTATCAAACGAAAAGTTAAACCATACATCAAGTGGACTATTAGTTCTAGTGAATTTTACTTTTGGATTGTATGTTAGATTAAAGATACCCCCTTAATTAACCATGATAGTTTTCCTAATAATCCTGATATTAGATCAGACAAGGTTATTAACTACTGGAACCAGAATACCTGGAATGAACATAAGCTTAGATAAATTATTTTCTCGAATTACTTGGCTCAAATCAACAATATCTCTATCAACAAGGATCAAATGGATACTCCTAATTGGACTCTTTAAAAAAACAGAATTTTTAAGATGAAAGATACGTGGAACTATCCTAGACTTAAGCACAATAAGTCTGACCTCTTTAACAGAATCTGGAACAACATCATACCTCGTAAATATTCCTTCATCACTTGGAGGCTTCTCTTCAGATGGATTCTTTCTAATGATATTCTGAAAAAAAAACACATTAGCCTTTCTTCCAAGTGCCAGTTTTGCTACAATCAAGAAAGTGTAAATCATCTGTTTGTTGAATGCAGCCTTTCCTAGAAAGTTTAGAGCCATTATGCGTCAATCTATAATATCCAAATGGGTATATTAATGACGCTCCCTTATATACTCAGAACTTGGTTGTGTTTTGTCAACAAAGACATCTATTTATGTTTATAATCCCTCTCATCGTCTGTTGGGTTATTTGGAGCTTAAGAAACAAATCCAAGATTAAAGGAATTTCTGCAGACTCTCCTACTGCCATTAACTATAATTATGTAGTTTTGGGTTTAGACAGAGCTAACCTTTTCTCGAGCAAGCTTTGGAATCCCTTCAGCAATGCTCCCAAATATTTAATTTGTTGGTCGCGGGCCAAAATAAACAAAACTTATTCTATTCATTATTGGCTTCCTCCAGCTGCTAGTAGAATTAAAATCAATACGGATGGTTCAAAATTGATTAATGGCGACTCCTCTCGCAGTGTAGTTATTAGAAATAATGATGGTTCTTTGCTCTCTGGTCATGGTAGACTTTATGTAAAACTCCTCCCTTTTTATGCTGAGGCTATGGCTTTACTTGATGCCTTAATCATCTGTGATCAGAATGGTATCACCAATGTTGACTTTGAAACTGATACTGGGATTCTGGTTTCAATGTTAGCTACTAGAAACTTCTCCAGCGCTATTGGTAATATTCTTAAGTGTTGTCAGAACTTAATCAAGTCTTCAATGGTAATCAAGCCTATCAATCGCAATCAGAACAAAGCTGCAGACTGGTTGGCAAAGTGGACGCGAAATTGTAAAATGAAACTCTTCTTTGACTCTAACAATCCTCCACCCTACTTAAGAGCTATCATCCTCCTTGAAAGTCAAGGAATTTGATACATCAGGGATAACTCTTAGATCAATCTTTTAAACTTTGAACAATTTGTGTGCTTTAGTCTTTGAAACTTATAATGTTATGGTTCTAAGATGTAGATTCACATCATCAAAAGAAAGAAGCAAGTAGAATTGTTTTGATGAATTTCTGTTGATTTAGAGATAAGCAAGATTGAAGATTCTTGTAGGAGATCATAGTTTTGACTAACTTTGAAGATTGATTACTTTCGAGCCCCTGTTTTTCTTTCTTAACTTTGGAGGGAATTGAAAATTTTCAATTTCCCTATGACGCTATCTGTTTCGTCTAAGGTTTAAATATAAACCTGTGTAACTCTAGCCTTGGGCTTTATTAAATGAAATTTTATTTAGATTGAAAAAAAATGTTTCCGCGTACACTATTGCTGCATCGAGGCATATTTATTCAAGCACAACAAAAGCCCAAGGAGTGGTATATTTATTAACATTACATTCTATATTCTATGTTCAATTTCCGTAAAGTAACATTCTTTTACAAGTAATAGTTCATATTTTATTTTTGGCCTTTGTTTTTTGTTATTAATAATTTAGGGTTTAAAGTGTATGAAATAATGGGGTATTTTGAGAAAAATAAGAAAAGAATTGTAGAGAACAATTTATTTTTTTAATTTTCTTTTCTTATTTATTTCTTTCATACATCATATATGTATGAGTATATGTATATTATATTTTTTAATGATAAAATAATATATTTTACTAATATAATATTTTCTTGAAAATATAAAATCAAATCAAAATATATTTTTACTAAATTGAATAATATTTTCAGTTGAATCATATTTTCAATTGAATAATATATATTCTCAATTGAATAATATATATTATTCAAAATCACATTAATATATTGTTCAAATATTTTAACCGATTAATTAATTAATTAATTCAGTAAACTAATTAAGTAATATATTTCAATTTTAATTAGTTATTGTCCTAATATTGCCTCCTTTAAATTAAGCTTCCTTTTGATTCCCAAACTTTCAACATTTCTTTTGAAGACGTGCATTTTGTGGCTTTTTGAAGATATCATCCATCTGATCTTCAGTTTTGCAATACTTAACTTGAGCATCACCATTATTCACGAGCTCCCTCGGAAAATGATATGGGATCTGGATATGTGTTTGTTCTCCCATGAATAACCGGATCCTTTGTGACTAAAATAGTATAATTATTGTCACCAAATAAAATGGTTGACTTGACTTGCTTTCTTTTTAGACTTTCCAAAATTCCACACAACGAAATCAATTGACATCCTGCAAAAGATGCATAAATATATTCGGATTCTGTAGTCGAGAGCGCCACAACTGATTGTTTCTTCGAGCTCCATGAAGCTGCATCGCTACCAAGGTAAACACATACCCATAAATGATTTTGCTATCATCAATGCTTTCTACTAAATCACTATATGTATAACCAATGAGATTAACTTATGTATTAGCTTCATAAAAAATTACATAGTCAATGGTTACCTTCACATATCACAATATTCTTTTGGCAACCTCTCTGTGATTAGAATAAGGTTTTTCTATGAATCTACTTATCAAACTAACAGCATACACAATGGCAGGCCTTACCGAAGTCAGATACATCAGATTTCTAACTAGACTTCTGAACATGGTTGAATTGACAAGTTTTCCTTCACAATCTTTAGATACCTTCACACTTGTGATGCATGGAGTAGCGACTGGATTAACAACTTCCATCTTGATTTTTTTAAACTTCTTTTGCATAGCTCAATTTTGAAATAAAATTCATTTTCAGATTGATAAATTTTAATGCCATGAACATAATGAAATTCTCTTAAATCTGGCATCTCAAATTCTACCATCATTGATTGTTTAAATTCTTCCAACATTTTTGCATAATTCTTGTGAAAACAAGATCATCGACAGATAGACTAACCATCATAAATCTTCATTGGGAATCACTTTTGATGTCGAGAGTATTTTCATATCGAATATTTTTTGGAATCCATATTTTTCAAAGTAAGAATTGTTACGGCTGTACCAGGTTCGGGGTGATTGTTCAACCCATACAATTCTTTCTTTAGCTCTGTAAAATATTATTCTTCTTTTTGCTACTAGACTTGCTTTGTATTTATTGATAGAACCATTTGGATTCATCTTTGTCTTGTATACCCATTTTACTCCGATAGAACTCTTGTGTTGTTGTAAATCTGTAAGCTCCCATGTATCATTATTTTCAATTAAGCAAATTTCTTCGTTCATGGCTTTCCTCCATATTTTTTCTTGATATGCATCATCAAACGAAATTGAAACTTCTCACGCAAAGAAATCAAAAAATACAGTATCGTGTTCCATTATTCCATCAGTTACAATATACATTTCTTGAGTACTTCTCATTTTTCTGACTAGACTAGATGAAGAACTTGATGAAAAATTTAGGGAATCGGGTGGGCTTTCTGTTAGAGTATTATTTTCAGCATTTTCAAGATCTTCCTCTTATTTTTCCTCAAGTTCAAGTGGAAAAATTTTCAAAGATTCTTTCTAATTTGTCATCTCTTCAAAAAATGAATTTTCATCAAACCGAACATATCGACTTATCATAATCGTTTTTATTACCGGATTATATAGCTTGTATGCCTTACTTCTTTCACTGTTACCAATGAAGATGCACTTTCCTAATTTGTCATCTAACTTGCTTCTCATTGCATCCGGAATATGAGAGTAGGAAACACTACCAAATATTCTTAGATGATGAACATTAGGCTTTCTACCATTCCACATCTCATATGGCATGCAATTCTCCAAGCTTGTTGTCGGTGATCTGTTAATAAGATAAACTGCGCAAACAACAACTTCAACCCAAAAACCTCTTGATAACTTCTTATTTTTAAGAAAACATCTAGCCATATCTGTTATTATTTTGTTCTTTCTTTCAGATACACCATTTTACTGAGCCGTATAACGGACTGTCATCTTATGACGAATGCCACTGTCTCTGCAATATTTCTCAAATTCTTTTTAAAAATACTCACCTCCACGATCTGTCCGTAAGGTGTTGATTTTTAATCCAGTAAAGTTCTCCATGTCTACTTTAAAATATTTTAATTTTTAAAATGCCTCTGATTTGTCTTTGACACAATACACTCAAACGTTTCGTGAGTAGTCATCAATGAAAGATATAAAATAACGATTACCTCAAAAAGATGAAAACGTCATTGGACCACAAAGATCTGAATGAATAAATTGGAGTGATCTTTTTGCTTTCAATGATGATTTAGACAGAAACAAAATCTTATATTGCTTTCCAAACTGACAAGTTTCAGTACATCATCGAGACGACTAATATTTGGGAAACCCGTGACCATCATCTTTCTTGTAAGCATCTCCAAACTTCTATAATTCAAATGGCAAAACTGATCATGCCATAATTTTCAACTGTTTCATGATAACTAATCAAACCAGCCATATTCTGATTTTGAAGAGTGAATGAGAAAATATTATTTTGTGATACTCTAACTTTAGCTACAACCCGATTATTCAATGATAAATAACATGTCAAGTCACGAAAATGGATATCATACCCCTTCTTCAGTGGATGCCCAAAACTAAGCAAATTATTTTTTTAAGTGCATGAACAAAATAAGCATCAAACATTTTCTCAATCTTACCTTGCTTTGTTTTGAATTCTAATTCACCAACACTAGTAATTTTGTAAGCTTTTTCATCTCCTACTTTTACTTCTCCACAATCAGCTTCAAATAATTTTTAAGATAGTTTTTGTTACCTGCCATGTGTTTGCTAGCACCATTGTCTATGTACCAAAAATCACCAGTCTCTCCACCACGAGTCACAAGAAATAAAGTTTCTCTATTATTTTACACCATATTAGCTTTATATTTTTCTTCTTATTTGTACCAACAATCGCTCACCATCTGACCAGGCTTGTGACAATTAGAACACTCAAAATAACCACGACTCGTTCCTTTTTTATTTCCACGTCCACGTCCTCTTTGATAATTGCTTAAAGTCTTCTAATAGAAGATTTTTTGCCCACCCTGCGAATGTTCCAGCTTAATAGTTTAATCATTTAGAGATTTTAAGAGAAGATCTTTTCATCTCATCAAATTGAAGAGACTTGATTACCAAATAATTATCCATCTTTCTTCTTCTTGTTCGCTTAAGCTTTTGATCTAAGAATGCTTGAAAACTGGACTCTACTTTCTTGTGCTTGAGAACAAAAGAGGGTGGAAGACTCTCTGTGTTGTCCTTCAAAGGTGTTACCTTAGTTGCGGGAGGTGAAAGAGTGCTATATTGTTTAGGTAAATCCATCATGTTATCAAGAGATTTGATAGCATCCAACATCTCTTCTTCTTGCAAAGCATCAAGTATTTCCTTTCTATTTTCTGAAAACATTCCTTCTTTGATTATCTCCTCATTGTTTACTTCAACTGTATGAATAATTGTTGTAGAGTCATTCATTACTTATGTTGAATCTTTGTTCAATTGTTCAGAGTTCATTTCAGTACTAGCAGTATCAGGTCCTATCTTCTCAACAGAATCATCATTGGCCTCTACTATATTAGCAATAGGTACTTCTTTATTATTTTAGTATTTTTTATCAAGATCATCATTGGTAATTGAAATTTTTCTGCAGCTTGAAGATTCATGCCCTACATGAAAGCATTTTCCACAGTATCTTGGGACATCTTTATAGCTTAAAGTGATCCATGATCAACTGTTACTACCAAAGCCAAGCCAGACGTGTTTTTGAAGCTCCTGTGACACATCAATTTCCACTCATACGTAGCATGCATTATACATAGCCTTATTAATAGGAGGAATCCACGTCTTCAGGGGAGTACCAATGGATGAAGCAATCGAGTTGACTATGCCCTCACTATAAAGATGCTCGAGTAACTTTTCAATTCTAATCCATATATGGACCAAAGAGCACTCCTTTTTTACGTTGAAAGAAAGAAGCCACTTCAAAATTCTCATAGAATATTCGCCTATTGACCACACTCCTCGAGACCAGATTTTAATCAAATCCTCTTTTAAGGAGAATTCGAGGAACAAATGCCTCGAATCCCAGTTAGTATAGGTGAAATCACCATTGAATTTCCTTTCTTCAAAGAACTTGTCAAGAACAACTTTCTTTGGCAATCCTTTCTTGAACTTACCTATTAAAGTGAAAGAAGTATGTTGTAGCAGATCATCATATATCTGATCCTCAAATTGAATATCTGATCCTCAAATTGAATAGTTATATGATATGCTTTATGCTGAGTGAGAGTGAGTTTAATCTCTAGGGAAGACTTATGATTTAGTTGCTGAACAACTTGCGAGTAAGATCTTTGATGACCACCTCTATTTTGCAGGCCTGAAGAATTGAAGTCTTCCATGCTTTCAGCCACCAAGACCAGAAGATTAAAGCCAACAACAATCACAACGAAGGAGGACAATCTTCAAGGAAAAGACCACCACCAAACAATCTTCAGGATGAAGATCAAGTCACATCCAAGATTCTGTTTCTTGGAGCATCCCCTTGTTATCTATTTAGCCAAAACCAAAATTTAGTTATTCACGTATCTTTTCCATATAAAATGGAGTCTGATTGGTGGTCTTTGGGAACAACTATTTTCGAGATGCTTGTTAGATTTTCGCCTTTCTGTTCTGATTTGATATGGAATAGAGTCTGATTCGAAAGATTATGAACTAGAGAACTCATTTAAAATTCACTGCAAAACGAAAGTTATATGCTGATGTAATAGATCTCATTAACACACTTCTCTACAATTTTGAACCAAGGCTCGGATCAAGGGAAGCTCATGAAACTAAATCCAACCGTTGGTTTAAAGACCTCGAATAAGGCTATGCAGTTCTGGATAAAGGGCGCTGAATTTGGAATCCTAATGCGGAAGTTACGCTCGTATGCAACCAGCTGCAAACCTTTCATCGCATAATAATGATTAGCACCCCTATTCAGACCAAGCTAACAGAGTTGTGGTCCTTAATAGATTTTGTGTTCCCTGGAAAGTTGAGAGTTTTACCTGGGTTTGAGGCAGAGTTTGCAGTTCCCATAACCATTAGTGGTTATGCCAATCCTTCGCTATTACACGTATCAACAGCTAATAGATCTGCTGCAGTTCCCATAACCATTAGTGGTTATGCCAATCCTTCGCTATTACACGTATCAACAGCTAATAGATCTGCTGTCGTTCTTCGTGACTTGCTTATGCCTTACCTTTTTCGGCGCATGAAAGCGAAAGTGAATGACCAGTTGATGAAAAACACGGAACATGTCCTGCTCTGTAGTTTTACTGCTAAGCAGCGAGCTATTTACATGGTTCTTCTAACTAGTACTGAGGTAGAATAAATTTTAATTTGGGATAAAAATTCTCTATCCAGAATTAATGTGATGCGTAAGATATGCAACTATCCTGATCTTCTTGCGAGAGAACAGTCCCATGAGAACCCCGATAACGGAATCCCTGAAGGACGCACCAAGATGACATTTTTTGCAGAAGTGCTAAAAAGTCTGGAAGAAGCAGGGATATCGTGTTCTTCTTTTTGCTCAAACTCTAGATGCTTGACATTCTAGAGAGATTCTTGATTGCTGATGATTATAGTTATTGGAGGATGGAGTGCCACACTACTGTGAAGCATAGGATGGCCTTGATCGATGATTTAACTGATTCAGAGGATGTCTTTGTTTTCATTTTTACAGGGGAACAATATTTTCCATTAAATTATCTTTCTAACCACCATGTTAATGTCGATACATTAGTGAAGAAAGTAGGAGAATTCGTTGGCTATAACGTTCAGATAAAAGGAATGAAAAGGAGGGACAACCGACTTCTCTCTTGTACAATTAGTGTTCTATTAAGGAGATTACCTGTGTTAACACAGGTGGCTGCAAACAGAAGCACAGACTTTAAAACAGTCTCAGCAGGGATGACAGTTATCAGACTAACTACATGCAATCGAGGACATCAGTTGTTGATAACAAAACCAACCTTTCTCATCCACGTTTACAGGGATCCAAAACGGTGGCCCAAGCAATGGACCGCATGGTTCAATAACTGGGGTGGTCCACAACCATTTCGAGGGGTTGAAGATCTTATTTTTGTTGTAGCCAGATGTTTCCAAAAAGGAGTGACATTCCAGAACTTTTGCAGGTATCACAGTGGAGCAACCTTTGGTAGAACTCGAGGAGTTCATGGTATGAATCCGCTGTTTGTTTCACCTATGGTATATGGTTTGGAGTGAAGGGTTTGGTGGCTGCTGCAAAGAACTTTGAGAAATGTTCTAGCATCCGTAAAGCATGTGATTTTCCGCTGTCAACACAGCTTCTTTCAGATGGGTGGGGAGAGAGTTATATTTTTTGTCAAAACAAGGTTTATACAGATCTTAAAGGCAGAAGGTCAATACGGCATGGCCTTTGTTTGCTCTTATTGGTACTAGGCAGGCTGAGAGAGACCCAACACCGTTGCATAGGGCAGCAGATGGAGAATGATCATGATCATAATGAATATTTGTTCTAACATTTTAAGTTCACCGTTCTTATTTGCAAACATTTGACAAACATTTTCTTACTTGTATGAATTTTCCAAACATCAATTTTGTCTCTAAGATCAAGTTATAAATCGATTCACCGGAGGCCACTAACATATGAAAGCATGATTTTATGAATACAAAGTGAATAACGATACAAGGTTAAACAAATAAAAGCTTGTTTTCCGTAATAGTATATATTTTCAGCGAGTTCTAAATACTCAAATCAAATTGTAAATAGATATTCAATTCGTAAACCAAAACCTGAGTATAGAAGTAATCAACAACCAATAACCAATAACCAACAACGAACAACCAACAACCAACAACCGATATATCTAATTACGAATTGATAATCAAAGTCAAGTACTTTTGAAATATAAAATTAAATTTCAAAAGGTAAAAATCTACCTTTTGCTGTCGGCCACAGAGTAGAGAAAGGAGCGCAGATCCGAAGAACAATGCGGTCCTGCTCTCACTCGTGAAATTTTGTCTATATTCTGGCAGCCTGGGCTTAGGGTTAGTATTTGACCATCTTTTACATATTTATACGCAAGTGGGGTGGACAAAAATAATTCATTATAAATATATTATTAAAATAAAATAAAACATCTTTAAACCTATTTATTTATTTATTTTATTTATATCATATCACCATTATTTATTTTATATAATTATTTAATATACAATTTAACCTACTAAATATATTATTTTAGAAAATAAAACATTATATGTACTCTAATTTTTTTTTTTTTTTTCAAAAAAATTTATTATATTAACTAATATAATCGGATTACAAAAGCCCAATTATAGTTATAGCTTGGGTTTAAGAAAATAGAAAACGAAGGCCTGACCTAATTGAAACAGAACTAGGACTCTCTCCCTAATTCCCAATTAGAAACCCTAAATTTTCCAGCCTCCTTAGTCTTCTCTCTTTCACAAACCCTAACGTTTCTCATCAAATCGAAACTTTCAACCACCATAGCCAAACATACTACCACCAACCAAAAACCACACCAAACCAATGCTTTTTTCATCCTGGATCAATATACCCTATGCCCAAACCTTCTAAAATCATGATTGCTCGAAGTGGTGTTGGGATGTTATCAACAAATGAACAGCATCGCTTCTCTTCCAAGACCCATTTTGTCACCCAATCTGCTGCCACATTTACCATTCTGGAAATGTGGTATATCTTCATAGCCGGTCGAACTAGAGCTCTGAAAGTCCTTTCATTTGTTCTACTGTTTTCATCATGAGACGAGAATCTTTGTATCAAGGGTAAGCAGTCAGACTCAATGTCTACTGCATTCCACCCTCTCCTATTACAGAGAAGTAGTGCTTCAATCAGTGTTCTTCTCTCTGTCTAAAATGGAGTCAATTTTCCAAAGAGAAAACCGGCACCCTCGACGCAGTTGCCTTCACTGTCTCGAACAATAATCCCACCGGTCGCCTCGCCGGAGAAACAGGAGGCACCATCAACATTGATCTTCAGTGTTCCCAGAGCAGGTGGCTTCCAGACCAGGTAACGTATCCTCTTCTGACTGCTAGAATAGGCTCCGATTTTGTTACCTGCATCCATGACATGGGACCAGTGCTAAATTATATGTACTCCGATTTTGTTACCTGCATCCATGACATGGGACCAGTGCTAGATTATATGTACTCTAATCTAAACTTCAGCTTTAGTAACGATTTTGCGCACGAATAGAATAGTGAATTGTACTTTACTTATATAGCCTACTTTTATAAATTCATAAAAGTTATTACATAGTTTTTAATAATAGATTAAAAATGTATGAAAATAACTAAAATACTCACCATAATTTATAAATTCACATATTAATTATATATAATAAGTAGTGTAATGATCCTACTTTACTGATTTACTCTTTTAATTTATTTCGTTATTCTATTACCCAACACATATTTAATAGCGTTTTTTATTTACTTAATACCAATTTAAAAGCTTTTTATTTTATTTTTGTCATTGTATTTTTTTCGACCCGGTCAATATACAATTCAAATGGGTGTCATCTTATTATTATTGGACTTTATGTTTTTTAGGGAAAACCGCAGCCGCTACTCAATGCAATAAGTGCGCATAGAGTAAACCCTCAGTCTGACGCAATAGCCTGCAAATCAATGCCAGAAGGTAAACCACACAAGGTGACAGGCTCAGCCGAGAAAGTGTATGTAGAGGGATTCGAACTCATGAACTTTGGTCACGAGCATGCTTTACTCAACCAACTCGGCTACCCTTTGGAGGCACCAACTTTGTTATCATCTACTACCCAATTATTTTATATGCATACTTAAAATCATTCTCACCAAAATAACTCCCTTCTAATATCTAATTTTTTTACCCCTTAATTATCCTCATTTTTTGGTTTCATCTAGGGATGAAATTTGGGTCGGTTCGTTTTTTGACATATATTTAATCCAAACCGAAATAATTCGGTTTATAAATTATTAAACCGATTTATTAAAATAAATATCGATTTTTTTTCGGTTTTGATTTTTTCGGTTTCGGTCGGTTTTTTCGTTTGAACATCGGTTTGGATCGGTGCGGTGCGGTTTGGATCGGTGCGGTGCGGTTAAGGTTTTTTTCAAATTAATTTTTTAGTTGAAGAATTTAAAAAAAAATTATAATATAAACTAATTATTAATTTTTATATCTATAATGATAGATTTATAGTTATCATTTTAATATAATAACACACTATAATAATATTGCCACTTACGCGTAAAAAAAAAAAGGAAATATACTATACTATAGTATAAAGAAATATATAAAGCGATTAAAATACCGTGCCACAAACCCCTACTGTATTAAACGAGTAGTTTAAGTAGTCATCTAGTACCACTTGGACAAATGTTTAATAAGAGGTAGAAGTGGTATCCAACTATATATAATATTTGGTCAGTTTCGGTTTTATTCGGTTCTAAAATCAGAAAAACCGAAAAACGGCCGAATTTAACTCGGTTTGAAATTTAAAAACCGAAATCGAATATTATTATTTTTAAACCGACAAATTTCGGTTTGGTTTGGTCGGTCGGTTCGGTTTTTTCGGTTTTTGCTCACCCCTAGTTTCATCTTTTCTACCAAATAATTCAAACGTTTGAATTCATCTAAATAGCTCTCACAAACCCTAACATTTGCCTCCAAACTACTAATACTCTAACAGAGGTCGAGTTTCCAAAAAACTTGTTTTCATAAACAATTTTCCACCCATGTTACCGCTGGTGGTTCATCTACTTACCTGTGAGCAGTTACATCGTCGCTTTTCAGGCTACCATCAAGTGAGCAGTACCTCTGGTGAAGTTTCAGGCCATCGTCCTCTGTATTATCGACTTCATGTAATATTTTCATATTCTTTCTTTGTTTTCATCTTCTATTTTTCGGCGACACACAACACCTCGATCAGACTTCTTCTTGTTTCACTGGAATACCTTGTTCCAGGTATGTGACCATCGTCGTTCTTGGTTTTCTTTTGCTAGAATTCAGTTTTTATTTGTTTAAGTGGTTGGGTTTAGTTCGTCACTCTAATCTTGATTACAAGAAATTTCATCGTCAAACTTTTCTTTGTTGTTTTTTGTTTTCCCAAAAATATAGTTTCTTATCTTTCTGATTTCTAAATTTCTTGATTTCTTACTTTCCCGATTTCTTGGCATAGGTTATACTGTATATTTATACAATTATTATAGGGATTGTAGTTTTGGTTTACTCTCATGAAGCTGAATTATAGGTTTTAGTTTTCTAGTTGAAGATGCGTTTGATATTTTATATGATGTGATTGACGAATTTATTATGGCATCGTTATTAGTCTGTTAGCTAGAGAGGATACGTTTTGTGTGGTGGAGGCTTAAAAGATATAACATCAACATTCGGAAAATCTGTTTGCGTGAGGAAGTAGAGGATGTGATTTTAGTGTAAATTCAAAACGATGAACATGAGATTTATGTGTAAAATAGGTCATGAGATATGTATAAAATTGGTCATGCAATTTATGTGTAAAAATAACAATGAGATTTATGTGTAAAATTGGTCATGAGATTTATTTGTAAAATAGGTAATACTAGATTTGAGTAAAATTGGTCATGTTAGATTGGTTTTGTCATTTCAAAATTTGTGGGCATTAGTTCATCGTCGTTCTTGGTTTTGTTTTGCTCGAATTCTGTTTTTAGTTGTTTTAGGTAGATGATACGATTTTAGTGTAGATTTAAAATGATGAACATGATATTTATGTGTAAAATAGATCATGTGATTTATGTGAAAATAGACTATGCGATTTATGTGTAAAATAGGCCATGAGATTTATGTGTAAAACAGGTTATACTAGATTTGAGTAAAATTAGTCATGATATATTGGTTTTGTCATGTTGCGATTTATGGGTAAATAAGACATGTTAGCTTGGTTTGTGAGTAAAATAGGCCATATGATTTATGTGTAAAATTGGTCATGAGATTTATGTGTAAAAATTGTCATACTAGATTTGAGTAAAATTGGTTATGCTAGATTGGTTTTGCCATTTTGCAATTTAAGGGTATTAGTTCATCGTCGTTCTTGGTTTCATTTTGCTGGAATCCTGTTTTTAGTTATCTTAGGTAAATGATGCGATTTTAGTGTAGATTTAAAACGATGAACATAAGATTTATGTGTAAAATAGGTCATGAGATTTATGTGTAAAATAGATCATGCGATTTATGTGTAAAATAAGCCAAGCGATTTATGTGTAAAATAGGTCATGGGATTTATGTGTAAAACATGTCATGAGATCTATGTGTAAAATAGACCATGCGATTTATGTGTAACATAGGTCCTGAGATTTATGTGTAAAACAGGTCATGAGATCTATGTGTAAAATAGACCATGCGATGTATGTGTAAAATATATCATGGGATTTATGTGTAAAACAGGTCATACTAGATTCGAGTAAAATTGGTCATGCTAGATTAGTTGTCATGTTGCGATTTGTGGGTAAAATAAGACATGTTAGCTTGGTTTGTGAGTAAAATAGGTCATACAATTTGTGAGTAAAATAGGTCATGCAATTTGTCAATGAAATAGGTAATGTTAGATGTAAGTAAAATACATTATGCGATTTGTAAGTAAATTGGATTACGCGATTTATGAATAAAATAGGTCATGCTAGATGTGAGTAAAATATGTCATACTAGATATGAGTAAAATAGGTCATGCTAGATTGGTTTTGACATTTATATTTGGAGCCCGATTTACGTACAAATATGTAATCATGCGAGATTGTGAGTAAAAACAATAGATTGCGCTTCATGCAACTATCCAACTTTTCAAATATATTATCACCAACTAGATTTCGTATAATTTTATGGTTGCGATGGCAGTGACTGTAATCATACTGCAATTTATTTATATTACTGAAAAAATTAACCACCCATTTTTCAAGTAAACTATAGCTAACATCACAAATTTTAATATTAGATAACAGCATACATGGCTCTACAACTGTTATGGAACTCGACCCTAACAAACAATACATCATATTTTAGGGTTGACATGTTTAAATAAATAAAATAATACATCGACCACCATAATCATCAATCATCAGAAGACTCTTCCGAGTCAGACTCCTCAAGCTCCTATTCATCCTCAGGTACTTGGAATTCATCCAACTAGGTACAATTGAATCAATGATTTCCTTAGTCAATTTGTATGAAAAAGTAAAGATGACTTCAGAGACTTCCTTAGTAAGATTTCCAGAGAAATGTCATCACTAACTTCACAGAAACAGATGACTGTTGCACGTCCAGCATAATGAAAACAAAATAGACCAGTCGAATCGAAAACACCTAAATAACAAACAATATGTCTATATTGACAGCCAACAACATTTTATATGCATAAAAAAACTGTCTTCCACAACCTAACGACTACTGGGAAACGTAAAATCAACCAAAACAATAACAAGCCCTCATTGTCGATATAAATAACAAGAACATAACAAAAACAAAGCTCTTATTGAGTTTGAAAATGTACCTTTACAACAGTTTCTGACAATCAACAGTGGCAGCCAGTTCAATTTCGAAGTCAGCGGTCAATGATTGCCCGCTACCAATGGCTTAAAACGCTTGCCTGAGTTATTATGAATAGTTAGTGCTCGTCGGAGAAATAACGAGGTTCGTGAGCACAAACTGGTTGTGGGGTTTCGAAGCGTAAGTTTACTGTTATAAAAGTAATTCACGACCTAATTTAGATTATTTATACCCTTTAGGGTATTTTAGTCTATTTTTAGGTTGAAGTACCTTATGATACTATCCAATTTATAGGTACTCGTTTGGTAATACATACTTGAGAAGGTATTTATGGTTAGTTTTCTCCGTATTATTCTACCGGGTGTTTCATTTTTGTGACGTACACGTGTTTTTTTACTGTTTAATTTGATTTAATAAACCCTTTTCGTCTTTTTGATTTTTCTTACATCTCTCTCGATATTTTTAAACTTTCTCTAAGTCTTCAAACATTCTATAAATCGAAACTAATTTATTTTTGGTCTACCAATTTTTTCCTATCGATTTCCTTTTTTTGCATGGATTGACTTCATACTACTTTTCGAAATTTATAAAACTTTTTTCAAGTTTAAAATTACCTTCATCAACTATATGTTTTTACTATAAAATCTATTTCTTTTTTATTTATTTATTAGAAGTTATGTTAGCTCTTCCTTAGCTCTATTTATATTCTCTTTATTTTTCGGTTTATATTTTGCTTAAAAAAATTTAAAATATTAATAATAAAATAAATCATATTTTCAATATTTAATTTTTAATCTATTTTTTTTGTTCAAATGAAAAATTCATTTCCGTTTCCAAAATTTAATTTTAATCAAGAAAAGCATTGCTACGTATTATCATCACTAATATTTTCAAAAATATTTAATTTTAAATTTTAATTAATATATCAATAATAATAATTATAATAATATAAACCTAAAATAATATTATTTAATAACTAATTTAATATTAAAAATAATAAAATTGAGTAATTGTAATAATATAAACCTAAAATAATATTATTTAATAATTAATTTAATATTAAAAATAATAAAATTACTCAATCACTTAAAATTGAATTAAAAGATAATTAATTTCTAACTACATATTTATCGATATTATAAATGTGTATTTTAAATATTATATTTTAATAATTAGGTTACATTATATAATATTTTTTATATAAAAATTATAAAATCTTAACATTACATTTGCGGTGCTTTTGGCTGGCCGGTATTTTGACAAGTTATACACTGAGTAAGTATTCTTAATTTCTTCTTTTTTATACACTGAGTAAGTATTCTTAATTTCATCTTTTTTATATATAAATTAGATTTTTTTTTATTAACTTTTTTTGTTCTTCATATACAAGAAAGATTTAAGAAGGTTAGAAAAAGAGCATATTTGTTGTTTTCCATACCTAAAAACTCAGAAAAATAGCAGGTATTAATCTATTTGTTTTCTTTCATCGATATATACTTCACCTTCATACATCTTCTACCCATATAAAAGATAAAATATAGAACAATTTATAAAACAAACAAAAATTCTACCCATATAAAAGATAAAGTAAAGAACAATTTATAAAACGAACAAAAACAATAGTATAAAAATATTATGTACGGGACTATCTTCTACCCGTATAAAAAATAAAATATAGAATAATTCATAAAACAAACAAAAACAATACTATATAGTCATACATCTTATAAAAAAATTGAAAGAAATTGATTTTGATAAAAAGGGCTGATATGGTGTGCAAAGTATATCTTTATATATCTTTATTTGTTCAGTATTGTTTTTACTGCAATATTTGATTTTATAAAATGTAAAAAAATATATGTAAAATTCGTTCAGTGATAAACAATCTATTTATAAAACAATTTCAAACCAAGTTAATCAAATTCAATAAATAAACAATCTGATTTTAAAACATAATATGGTCCATACAATTTCAACAGCTGGTCTCATTTGTTGTATTCTTTCTTTTAGATAAACTATACAATTCTATAAACAATTTCTCTGTATAGGTTATTTTTAAATAAATGACTTCGCATAAAATGTAGATTTTGAAATCGAGCAAACCACGATTTTGAAACACACCGGAAACGACGGACGGATATTAACAGAAGCCTTAGTTGAATTTTAATGATCAAACCTTCTGGTAAATTAGGTATTTTCATCTTCTTCTCCTTCTGATTTTTTCCCAAAAATTATATTAGTAGAATCATTTACGAATTTGCAACTTGTTCTAACATTTCACGTTATAAATCGATTCACGGAGGCCATTAATATATGAAAGCATGATTTTATGAATACAAAGTGAATAACGATTCTAGGTTAAACAAATCAAAGTTTGTTTATATTCTAGCACCTATTCATATTCGCCTAGAGATATAAAATTATAGAGAACTGTTTAAACCAAATGTGAAAACGTTGTTTCCCTTATATATTTTCAGCGACTATTAAAAACCAAAACGTGGAGTATAGAAGTAATCAACAAGGAAAAGAAAAAGTAATCAACAACGAAAAAGGAAATTCAATAATATTAGGATGAATGAAGCTCTACTTTTTCTCGAAACAGAGGAAGATGATTCTCGAATTTAAAGAATCTTCATCTCCTGTATCCTTTAGTCTCCTTCTATCATCTCTATTGATACCTTGTCTCCAATCTAGATCTCCTTTACATTTCTTCTTTTTTTGAAATTCTATACCATGAAGGCGTCAAATCTTAACATGGAAGATTTCCAAGTTCTTAACACAACTAATCTGCAAAATCTCAAAACAAACCAACCAACAAAATCATTTGCTGAAGTCATAAAGGAATCTGATGCATCAATAATAGGTGGAGATCTTAAACCAACAGAAACCAAATACCTTCAGTCAAATATATCACTTTAATTCAACAAAGAAACCAAAGATTTCCTGGAAAAATCTAGCTCTCAAGGCTTTCCAAAAAGACAAGCTCTAACAACTTAGAAACGAGAAATTTTTTGAGTGAAGTTAACATAAGCAGTTGAGACTCAAAGAATTTACTTTTAAGAGTTTTCGAGAAAAGAAGATATATGCAAATAGGGACTGGATCCATATGGACAGTGGGAGATAAAATGATGCGACTTCTAAAATGGTCTCCACACTTCAATCCAAAAATCGAGAATCGTATAGTTCCAACTTGGATTCGTATTGAGCAGGTTCCTGAATATATGTTCAACGAAAAGATTATGAACTATATTGCTAAAACCATATGAGAACCTCTCAAATGCTGGGTGTCACTCAAGAATAGAGAATTATTCAATGTTTGTTATGTTCTTGTTGAATTAGATATAACGCAAAAACTTAGACATGATGTTTGGGTGGGATTTGGATCCAAAGAAGGGTGCTGGCTACATATCAGTTGTGACGAAGAGAAATGCAGAAAGAAAGGACCAAAAACCAATGAAAACATTCTTGATACAAATCAAAACCATGCCACAGAGCACTACCAAAAGAAACAGCCACACGAAAAGCAAAGACTCCAATCTGTTATAGTCAATCCAATTACTAGGAAACAAGTTCAAGATATTCAAAAATCTCAAACAATATCTAACAAAGATACTGGTTATAAATCTCAGTACGAAAATATAAAACAGAATCAAGAAAGAAAATATTACAGAAGTCATTAGCCAATCCAAAATCCTTACATCACCCTTGTTAATGATAGCAATGATAAAAGTGATGAAATAATTGATGTTATTAGAAACCTGGAAGAGGACTACATGGACAACAAAGAGCAAGATTTTGACACTAATGGATGAGGAAACTATACTCCAAATCACAATAATTTTGGTAGACTTCCTCCCACACCGTTTTTGAAAAAGAAAGAAAAATATACAAGCTTTAATGAACTCCTGAATAAAAGATTGAAAGCAACAAAGTATACAAACAAAACAAAAAAGCTATTTACAAGCCTCTATTTGGAGCCAAAAAACAAATCCCTCCCAACTCGGATAATGATCAACATCCTTAGTTGAAATATTAGAGAAGTGGCCAACAATTCTTCTCTGAGAAGAATCAAGAACATTATAACTAAAGAGAAAGTCAGTATTCTCACCATTCAAGATGCAATGGTTTCTTCAGATCAAATTCAAACTATTGCTGCCAAAATTGGCCTTTCTGATTACTCTTCTAATTGTACGAGTACAATTTGGATTCTGTGGAACAATTGGTTCACTGTTATAATCGTTGATGATAGTCTCTCGTTGATCCATGCTGAAATGAATTATGTTAATCTTAACAAGTCATTCTACCTTACTTCTGTTTATGCTAAATGCAAAACGTAAAAGATCGTTGGGTTTCTCTTAACAGCATTTCCAATGTCAAATAGTGGATTGTGCTTGGAGATTTAAACTCCATAACTAATCCTACTGAGAAAAAATGTTGTATTCACTATTGTGTTAAAAGCTCAGATGACTTCAATGATGCAATCAACCAGTGTAATTTGGAATATACATGTTACATGGGAAACAAATTCACCTGGACGAACAAAGTGAAGTGGAGAAGATTAGGCAGATTTCTTCTAAATTATGATTGAATGGACTACTTTCAAAAGAGTTATGTCAAACATCTCCCTAGAACTTGTTTCGACCACATGCCTCTCCTTGTGACTATATCTAATGAAAATTTAACTACTAAATCTTGTTTTAAATTTCTAAACATGTGGTGTTTAGATGACGACTTCCTCCAGTTTTTTGAAACTAATTGGTTAACTGAAATGCATGATACTCGTCTCAAGAAGTTCTGGAACAAGCTCAAGAGACTAAAAACTACCTTAAAAAAGTGGAACATACTATATTTGGCAACAGTTTTGATAAAGTCAAAGAAACTGAAGATGAAGTCAACAAAATGGAGGCTACATATATGGAGAATATTACTAATCATAACAAATGCAACTGGGATAAGGCTAATGATAATCTGCTTCAAGCTCTAACTTAAGAGGAAAGTTACTAGTATCTAGAAAACTTAATCCAACTGGATTAAGGATGGAGATAGAAACACAAAAAAAATTCCACAGCTTTGTCAAAAAGAAAAGAAGAAAGAATAAGATTAACAAAATCAAGGATGACTCTGCTCACTGAAGAAGCTCAAATAAACAACTCAGCTGAAAAATTCTTAAAGAACACTCTCACTTCGAATTCGTACTCTAATCAAGAAGCTGAAACTAACCTTCTTAATAGTTATATTTTTAATGTTATTCTTAATATTGTTAATAAGCATGACAACATAAACTTATTGAAAGAGTCAAATGAAGATGAAATCTTGCAAGCTATCAAGGGCCTTAATTCTGCTAGTGCAACAGGAATGGATGGATTCAATGCCATCCTTTACATCAATTGCTGGAAAATCATCAAATCGAACCTTAAAAAAGCATTGATATCTTTCTTCAATATCTTGACTCTTGCCCAAGGGTTTTTATCCACAGGATTATGCTTAATTTCTAAAACTATACAACCTACTAATTGGAAAGAGTTCAGACCAATTAGCTTATGTTGTATGCTAAACAGGATTATTTCCAAGCTTCTTAGTGATATAATGGCCAGCCTATTATCTAAAATATCTCTAAAACCCAAGGAGCTTATGTTGCTAATAGATCTATACATGACAAAATTATTCACGAGCTCCCTCAAAAAATGATATTGAATCTGGATATGTTTTGTTCTCCCATGAATAACTGGATCCTTTGTGACTGAAATAGTATAATTATTGTCACCAAATAAAATGGTTGACTTGACTTACTTTATTTTTAGACTTTCCAAAATTCCACACAACGAAATCAATTAACATCCTGCAAAAGATGCATAAATATATTCTGATTTTGTAGTCGAGAGCGCCACAACTCATTGTTTCTTCGAGCTCCATGAAACTGCATCGCTACCAAGGTAAACACATACCAAGAAGTGTTTTGTTATCATAAATTCTTTCTATTAAATCACTATATGTATAACCAGTGAGATTAACTTATTTATTAGCTTCATAAAAAATTACATAGTCAATGGTTCCCTTCACATATCACAATATTCTTTTGGCAGCCTCCATGTGATTAGAATAAGGTTTTTCCATGAATCTACTTATCAAACTAATAACATACACAATGGCAGGCCTTACCGAAGTCAGATACATCAGATTTCTAACTAGACTTCTGAACATGGTTGAATTGACAAGTTTTCCTTCACAATCTTTAGATAACTTCACACATGTGATGCATGGAGTAGCGACTGGATTAACAACTTCCATCTTGATTTTTTTAAACTTCTTTTGCATTTTGAAATAAAAATTCCTTTTTCAGATTGATAAATTTTAATGCCATGAAAATAATGAAGTTCTCTTAAATTTTTCATCTCAAATTTGTCATGCAAAGAAAGCAAAAAATACAAGATCGTGTTCTATAATTTCATCAGTTACAAAATAAAGTTCTTGAGTACTTCTCATTTTCCAAACATGACTAGATGGAGAACTTAATGAAAAATTTAGAGAATGAGGTGGGCTTTCTGTTGGAGTATTATTTTCAACATTTTCAAGATCTTTATCTTCGTTTTCCTCAAGTTCAAGTGGAAAAATTTGCAAAGATTATTTCTCATTTGTCATCCTTTCAAAAAACGAATTTTCATCAAACGGAACATCTCGACTTATCAAAATCTTTTTTATTACCGAATTATATAGCTTGCATGCCTTACTTCTTTCATTGTCACCAATGAAGATGCACTTTCCTGATTTATCATCTAACTTGTTTCTCATTGCATCCGGAATATGAGAGTATGCAACACTCCCAAATATTCTTAGATGATGAACATTAGGCTTTTTACCATACCACCTCTCATATGACATGCAATTCTCCAAGCTTGGTGTCGGTGACCTGTTAATAAGATAAACTGCACAGACAATAACTTCAACCCAAAAACCTCTTGATAACTTCTTTTTTCTTAAGAAGACATTTAGTCATCTCTAGTATTGTTTTGTTCTTTCTCTCAGATACACCATTTTACTGAGGCCTATAACGGACTGTCACCTTATGCCGAATGCCACTGTCTCTGCAATATTTCTCAAATTATTTTGAAAAATACTCACCTCCACGATGTGTCCGTAAGGTGTTAATTTTTAATCCAGCAAAGTTCTCCACTTCTGCTTTAAAATCCATTAATTTTTTAAATGCCTCTGATTTGTCTTTGACACGATACACCCACACGTTTCCTGACTAATCATCAATGAAAGATATAAATAACGACTACCTCCATAAGATGGAATTGTGATTAGACCATAAAGATCTGAATAAGTTGGAGTGGTCTTTTTGATTTCCAAGATGATTTAGCCGGAAACAAAATCTTATTTTGTTTTCCAAACTGACAAGTTTCAGATACATCATCGAGACGACTAATATTTGGTAAACCCGTGACCATCATCTTTCTTGTAAGCATCTCCAAACTTCTATAATTCAAATGTCCAAACCGATCATGCTTTGCAACTGTTTCATGAGAACTAGTCAAGCAAGTCATATTCTGATTTTAAATAGTGAGTGAGAAAATATTATTTTGTGATACTCTAACTTTAGCTACAACCCGATTATACAATGATAAATAACATGTCATGTCACAAAAATGGATATCATACCTCTTCTTCAGTAGATGCCCAACACTAAGCAAATTATTTTTTAAGTCCATGAACAAAATAACATCAGACGTTTTCTCAATCTTACCTTGCTTTGTTTTGAATTCTAATTCACCAAGACCAGTAATTTTGTAAGCTTTTCCATCTCCTACTTTTACTTCTCCACAATCAACTTCAAGTAATTTTAAGATAGTTTTTGTTACCTGCCATGTGTTTGCTATCGCCATTGTCTATGTACCAAAAATCACCAGTCTCTCCACCATGAGTCACAATAAATAAAGTTTCTCTATTATTTTACACCATATTAGCTTTGTATTTTTCTTATTATTTGTACCAACAATCGCTCGCCATATGACCAAGCTTGTGACAATTAGAACACTCAAAATAACCACGACTCGTTCCTCTTGGATTTCCATGTCCACGTCCTCTTTGCGAACCTCTAAAGTTCTGATTTTGGTTTGTTTCTTTCCATTGATTTTCATAATGACCCTTCTATAATGGACAATACCCGTGAACAATGATAAAAAACGGATTCAGACACTATTTTTTGCAAACTTTCAAATTCTCCTCTAAGAGTTTGTAATCAAATTCTTTTTACCTTTTCATCTCCTTTGAATGATTTCTCCAAAATTTCTCATGATTGTTTTGCTGAAGTGGCACAAACAATTGTTTGCCAAGATGCTTCATATGATTGGACTCCTTGATATATCCAAAACAATGATTTATGATTTTTTTTTCTTGATTTTCTTAGATCTTTCTTTTGTGTTGGTGTTAGTTTATCTTCTTCAACATCTTTTACTTTGTTGTAGTCTTTTTCAACAATCTCTCAGTCTTCTTGTGTTCCTAGCAAAGCCTTCATCTGAATGCTTCATTTGTTATAATTTTTTTTAGATAATTGAAGAACAAAAGAAATAGGAATTCAGTTGTTCATCTGGATCAGACAGAGCTTTGAGACCAACTGTATGAAATAATGGGATATTTTGAGAAAAATAAGAAAAGAATTAGAGAGAACAAAAATATATATTTTTTTATTTTTTTTCTTGATTTTTTTCTTTTATACATCTCCTATATATATAAGTATAAGTATATTATACTGTTTTAATGAAAAAATATTATCTTTTACTAATATGATATTTTCTCGAAAATATTAGTGTTTTGAATATTTTATTCTAAATACTCTTTTTGTTTGCTTAAATAATTATAAACCATGATTTTTAGTTATTTGTTTGGTAGATAATGAAGATTCATGCTCTCTTCCCATGTGAATAATTTCAATAATTAGTTTGAGCTTCGAGCTTCTCTTCACTCCATTTAACCTTTTTTAAATATATATATATATATATATATATATATATATTATGATTGTTGTATATATTTGTCTAATCTAAATAATAATTTATAATATAACATTATGAAAACACATCTTGAGAGTTTAACATCAAACATCAAATTAGGTATGTAAGTTTTTTTATAAAAATATACGAAGTTGTATACATGGTATTTGATTTATGTTGATTTTATCGTTATAACGTGATTTAGATTAATTTTTTATAAACCTTTTTGAATGTATTAGAAAACGGATAATTTTACCATCTTCTCATACCGGAAATGTTAGGTATATGATAAATAATTATCAAGACGCAATGACAATTTGCTGATATTTTGGTAACCCAAATTTGTTCATCACGTTTACATGCAATACAACATGGCCAGAAATTATAAAAGAACTCTTTATAAATCTAGGTTATAAAGCTGAAGATAGGTCGATATTTTCACGAGAGTATTTAAAATGAAACTCGGTAGTATGATATCCTACACTAAATCAGGAAAACCTTTTAGAGAAGTTGTAACAAGTACGCTATTTTATTATCCAAAGTTTCATAATTTTAAATATAGTTATTTTAATACCTCATAATATATTTTCCCAATTATTTGTATATTCGCAGATGTTTATACAATTGAATGTCAAAACAGAGGTCTTCCTCATTGTCATTGTTATTTGTTAGTTTGGTTAGACTCGAAATACGCATGTAGTCTTTCGCAAGATATCGACTATATAATTTCATCAGAAATACCAAACAAAGACATTGATCCAATTGCATATGAACTGGCAATTCAGTTTATGATTCATTATCCTTGCGGAATTTTGAATACATATTCTCTATGCGTGGAAAATGGTAAATATACAAAAAAAAAATCTAAAACAGTTTAAAATTGTAACAGTCGTATAAACAAATAGTTATGCCACTTATAAACTTCATGACACCCCATCAAATTACATTAATAAAAATGAAATACAAATTGATAATATATTTATTGTTCCTTACAAAAAAATTATTAGTACGATATAAAGCTTTTATCAATGTTGAATCATGCTGTTAATCTATGCTCATTAAGTGTATTTTCAAATATACTAACAAATGATCATATAGAGCTTGAGCTGTTTTTGAAGACGATAACTAATAAAATTCTTGCGCATCTTAATTGTCGATATTTATGCCCGTATGAATCTGTTTGGAGAATTATTTCAGTTTCACATACATTCGAGACATCCTATGTTAAAATATTACATGCTCATTTATCTTTGCAACAAAATATTATATTTGATTCCAATGTAACTCTTCAATCGGTTGTTAACATGCCAGATTATGAAAATTTAATGTTAACAAGGTGGTTTGATGCAAATAAACAATATAAAGAAGCTCTTACGCTATCATATGCAGAATTTCCCATAAAATTTATTTGGGATGCTCATGACAAAATTTGGAAATTGAGAAAACAAGGTAAATGTATAGGTAGACTAGCATATGTGCATCCAACATCAGGTGAACTATACTATTTAAGAATGATATTAAATTTTAAAAAAGGGTACCACCAGTTTTAAAGACATAAAAATCGTTGGTGGGATTGTGCTACCTAGCTATCAAGATACATGTAGAGCACTAGGTATGTTACGTGATGATAAAGAATGAGATCCTGCTTTACAAGAGGCTACAAGTACAACCACGCGCTCTGAATTAAGATATTTATTTGTTACTATAACTTTGTTTTGCGATGTTGGAAATCCAAATATTTTATTTGAAAACAATTGGAAAAGCTCAAAAAGCTTTCTCTCAAACACTACCCATATTTCTCTCAAATATTATACCCGAAAGAGAATAATAATCTTACAGATGACTCAATCAAATTCTCTCACACAAAAAGCTCACAGCTTTCTCTCAAACACTACCCATATTTCTCTCTCACTCAAAGTGTTTCTCTCTAAAACGTGTCACACACAAGTGCTTCAAGTGATGTTCTCCAAGACCTACTAAAGGTCCTAGTTATAGCAAAGTAGGGCTTACAGAATAAGTAACTTAAGCTTCCAAGTAAAGCTAATGGTAACTTGCAAGAAACCCACTAGCATTAAATGAAAGAAGGTAGCTTGTAAGTTACCTTTCATTTAATGGATAATGATTTTTCTTGTAAGAAACTAAAAGGGAGTGCTTATACTAATAAATATGAGAGAAAAAATGAGCAGGCCCTACAAATCTCTCACACCTGCTCTAGAGGAGAGTGTTGCCAGTCCTGTAATCTCTATGCACACATCAATGTTTTGTTTTGGTAATAATTTTTCCATCATACTCGATCAATTGTCGTCGGTGTTGATCTTCTCAATACTCAGCTTCTTTGTCTCTAAAGTCACGAATCCAATGGTATCGAACATCAATATGTTTCGATCTTGAATACAAGCTTGGATTTTTGCTGAGATGAATGACGCTTTTGACTATCGCAGTGGAGAGTGCACTTTTCTTGATTGAAGCCCAACTCTATAAGAAACTTCTTCAACCATAAAAGTTCTTTACTATCTTTAGTAATGGTAACATATTCAGTCTCGATAGTGGATAATACAACACACTTTTGTAGTCTTGATTGCCACGAAATTGCTCCCTCTGAAAATGTCATCAAATATCCCGAAATAGATTTTCTACTATCGAAAACACTAACCATATCTGAATCTGTATAGTCTTGAAGAATATGTTTACTATGGCGAAAACATAAACATAAGTGGGAGGTTCCTCGAAGATACATGAATATCCATTTTACAGTTTTCCAATGCTCTTTTGCAGGATTAGATACAAATTGACTGACTACTCCGACGACATGAGATAAATCAGGTCTTGTACAAACCATGTCATACATCAAACTACCCATAGCTGAAGAGTATGGTATTCTATTCATTTCTTCCATGTTTCTCTCCTTTGTATGTGATTTCTTGAAAGAAATTTTAAAATTCCCTACAAGTGGAGAAGTAATAGGTTTCACTCTGCTCATGCTAAATCTTTCAAAAACCTTGTCAATATCTATTTTCTTGAGACAACCATAATTTATTGATCACCCTATCTCGAGTGATATTTATTCCAAGAATTTATTTTACGAGACCCAAATTCTTCATTGCGAATGATTTGCTAAGTTTTATCTTCAACTTCTATATATTTTCAATCACGACCAACAATCAGCATTTCATCTACATAAAGCATTAGGATAATAAAATTATTTTCAGGAAATGTCTTGATAAAACACAATGGTCAGATGAATTCTTATTGTACCCGTTATCCATCATAAAGGAACCAAACCTTTTATACCACTGTCGTGGGGCTTGTTTGAGACCGTTGAAACTCTTCTTTAGTTTGTACACCAAATGCTCTTTATCTTTAGTCTCAAACCCTTTAGGCTGCTTCATGTAAATTTCTTCTTCCAAATCACCATGGAGAAAATCAGTTTTCACGTCGAGTTGTTCAACTTCCAAATTCAAGCTAGCAGCTATTCTAAGAACAACACAAATGGATGACAATTTTACTACAGGTGCCAATATTTCTTCAAAATCAATACATTTTCTCTGATCAAATGCTTTAACAACCAACCACGCCTTGTATCTTGGTTGTGAATTTCCTTCTTCAGTCTTCAGCTTAAACACCCATTAGTTGTTGAGTGCTTTATTCCCTTTTGGTCACTCTACCAAATCGTTTGTTTGGTTCTCATGCAATGACTTCATCTCTTCTTGCATGGTCTTCCATCGTACTTTCTTTTGAATGTGCAGCACAATTTTTTTAAACATTTAAGTTATCCCCTGCCAGTTAGTAACACGTAATCATTTGTTGGGTATCTAGTCGAAGGTCGATGATCTCTAATTGATCTTCTCAAATGGGGTTCTTCAGTATGATTTCCTTCAACTTCAGCTGTTTTTATTTCATGATCAAGAGCCTCACCATGATTCCCATACTCAACTAGAAAGGGTGCATCCAGAACTAAGTCAATTTTAGTATTGACGTCTGATTTTGTATTCTCAAAGTTCTTCATATCTCTAAGAGTTTGGTCTTCGAAAAACACAACATCTCTGCTTTGAACGAATTTTCTACTTCTTGGATTCCAAAGTCTATAACCAAACTCATCATATCCCTAACCAAGATATATGCAGTCTTTGGTTTTCTCATCTAGCTTGGATGTTTCATGTCGAGGGACGTATACGAACGTCTTACAACCAAACACCTCCAAGTGTTTGTAGTTTATGTATTTTTTTGTCTATATTATTTCGGGAATCGCACTATCTAAAGGAACTGAAGGAGATACGTTGATAAGATATATCGTTTTCATCAATGTTTTACCCTATAATGACTTGGAAAATATTAAATCGGAGAGCATGCACACTTGTTACAAATAGTTTGATTGATTTTTTTCTCAACACCATTATACTGTGGGGTATTAGGTACTGATCTCTCTAGCTTGATATTATAAACTCTGCAATATTCTTCAAATGGGCCAATGTATCCACCACCATTATCGGAGCGGATACATTTTAAAAAAATCCAGTTTTCTTTTCAACATTGGCATAAAACTTCTTAAATACTTCTAACACCTGATCTTTGGTCTTCAAATGATAAGCCCACACCTTTCTAGAATGATCGTCAATGAATGTGACAAATTATAAGGATCCGCCAATAATTTTGTCTCTCATAAAACATACATCTGTATGTGTTAGATCAAGACTATTATTCTTTCTGTGTGATCGTGCTGCTCAAAATACGACTCTGTATTATTTTCCTGCAAAACAATGAGAATTTTAAGTCCCTTCTCACTCATATGACCAAGTCTGGCGTATCACAAATGCTCCGAGTCTTCATGCTTGATCGCATTGACTTCCACTCCACTTGATTGTTTTGTTTTCATGTAATACAAACGATCAATACTTGTGGTCACGACCATATTTCCTTTCATAAGCTTCCAAATTCCATTGCCAAATGTATTTTCGTATCTCATATCCTCAAGCTTCCAGTAGAGATAATATTGATACGAATATCTAGAACATTTCAAACATCTTTTAATAACAGCTTGAAACCGCTCCTAGTTTCTAGTGTTGCATCACCTCAACCAACAATTTTACATCTTGCTTCATTTTCCATCTTGAAAACAACCGAAGTCACCACTTGTGTAAGTGGTCAAAATATTTTTATCGACCGTTGCATGGAATGATGTTCCAGAATCAATCATCCATGTAACTTGTCATGCGAGGTTGACACGTCAATCGTAAAAACATTAGGTATGTTTCACCAACGTTGGATATGACAACTACATTTCCTCTACTGTCTTCATTATTTTCCTTAGCCTCATTTTTTTCTCAGCTTCCAACAATCCTTCTTGAAATGTCCAGGTTTATGATAGTAGTTTCAAGTGAAGTCGTCTCTTGACTTTGATCCACCTCTGAACTTGCTTTTGTTTCTCTTATCTCTGGAGAAATGTTTTCTTGTAGTTCTTCATCTCTCAGTGACTAGTGCTTGTCCTTGAAGGTGACTGAAAGAGCCTTGCTCCGCTCTTCTTTTTCCTTCTCTGTTGATACTTTCCTTTACCATGCTTAACGTCACCTTTTCTTGTGGTGCTGAATTACTAAGAGCTACCACAAGTGTTTTATAGCTATTCGGTACAAAACTTAACAAAATCAACGGTTGAATTTCTTCAGCTAGGGCCAGCTTCATGTTTGTCAAATTATCGAGAATCTCGTCATATTTCTCCAAGTGGTTAGATACACTTTTCCCATCATAAAGTTTCAGGCTCACAAGTCCCCTTATGATCAAAGCGCTATTTTGAGCATTTTTGGGCTCATACATTTCTTCTTAATGCATCCATAATTTGAAAGCTTCTGTTTCTTTTGCAGTGTCATGAATCGCGCTTGTTTCAACCCACTGTCAAATGACACTAACAGCTTTACAGTTGAGTTTCTTCAAATCTGCTTCACTTTTTACACCTTTTGGTACTCCTTTTAGTTTAATAGGATCAAACAAGTCTTTACAGTACAACAAATCTTCCATCATGGTTTTCCAAATGGAATAATTTATTTCCATGAGTATGATCATGGAATTGCCACTGATGTTCGTATGTTCCTCCATTTTTGTACGATAAATAAAGATATGGAACTGCAACCAGTGCTCCGATAACAGTTGTAGGGACAAATAATCCCACAAATGCGAAAATATGATCAAACGAGAGAAAAGAATTTAACGTGGTTCGGCTAATTTGCCTACGTCCATGGGAGAAAAATAAGAATCACTATAAATCAAAAAGTATTACAAATTTTTGAGTCTCACTCCATACACTCAAGAGTTATACACTCATTTTTCTCACTCTCAAATATTATACCCTAAAGAGAATAGTAATCTCACAGATTATGCAACCAAATTCTCTCACACAAAAAGCTCACAGTTTTCTCTCAAACACTACCCATATTCCTCTATCACTCAAAGTGTTTCTCTCTCAAATGCATCACACACAAGTGCTTCAAGTGATGCTCTCCAAAACCAACTCAAGATCCTATTTATAGCAAAGTAGGACTCACAAAATAAGCCACTTAATCTTCCAAGTGAAACTAATGGTAAGTTGCAAGAAACTCACTGCATTAAATGAAATGAGGTAGCTTGTAAGTTGCCTTTCATTTAATGGCTAATGGGATTTTGTATAAATTAAAAAAGAGAACCCACACTAGTAAACGTGAGAGAGAAAATGAACAGGCCTTACAGAATTTTCACATTTACTATGCGCAAGCCTGTTTTGTTTCGGTTTCAAAACCTTCATCGACGCACAATTATACAGTTCACTGATATTTTGCATGCCTTCATAAAGTGCTAAACTTGAAACATATATAACACCAATTAAGCATAAGTCAATTAATTTCCTACAATAATAATAATATACCAAGTGTTTTAGTAGTGAGATATCAAATATTGTTTATAATAACAAAAATGTTGGAGACCGATTTAAGTACAAATCTGTAATCATGCGAGATTGTGAGTAAAAACAATAGATTGCGCTTCATGCAACTATCCAACTTTTCAAATATATTATCACCAAGTAGCTTTCTTATAATTTTATGGTTGCAATTGCAGTGACTGTAATCATACTGCAATTTATTTATATTACTGAAAAAATTAACCACCCATTTTGCAAGTAAACTATAGCTAACATCACAAATTTTAATATTAGATAACAACATACATGGCCCTACAACTGTTATGGAACTCGACCCTAACAAAAAATAAAACATATTTTAGGGTTGACATGTTTAAATGAATAAAATAATACATCGACCACCATAATCATCAATCATCAGAAGACTCCTCTGAGCCAGACTCCTCAAGCTCCTATTCATCCTCAGGTACTTGGAATTCATCCAACTAGGTACTATTGAATCAATGATTTCCTTAGTCGGTTTGTATGAAAAAAGTAAAGGAGAAGTCATGTTCGTTGAAAGCATGAGGTAGAGGATGCGATTTTAGAACTATTTAACAGGAGTAATCAGTTTATGTTTATGTATGATAAGTGTAGGTTTAAAACGATGAACATGAGATTGACGTAAGCCTGCGCATACTTTTCCGGGGGTAAATTTGCAAGAAAATCACTCATTCTGTCACCACCTTCACATAGAAAAAGTGTAAGTATATCTTTAAAAAGCTCTCGACTGGGAGCATAAGCAAGACGATGGAAGAAACTCAACATCCTTTTTTTATAGTCTTTGTTAGTATGTTCCAGTTTTGCTTTCAAATTCTGCATTAGATGGAAATAACAGTACGCATGATAGCAGTTTGGATACAAGACGTAAACAACATTAACGATACCAGAATGACGATCTGAAATAAATGTGATCTGGCGATCCAACAAATATGGTTTCAAACACCCCAAAAACCACATCCAATTGTCCTAATCTTCAATGCTAACTATACCAACAGCAACATGGAATAGTCCTGGAAAAAGGTTCATCAAATGAACACTACAACAGTACTCAAACGTTTAAAAAGTGTACACATTTCGCATGTTGTCCTGAAATTTGTTCTCAAAATGCACGATGCAAACTGTGTACAAGCATAAGCTGTGAACTAATCACAGTTCAAACACTGCCTAATTCGCAGCCCCGAATGCGAATTGTTCTGAAATATCGAGATTCCAACAACAATGGTGTGCATATATAGGATGCGAACGGTTTCCCAAAATTTCATCGCGTAATTTTCATCCTCTATTGCAAAATGTCATTACTTAAACAACACGGCTTAATTCGCAGCCTCAGATGCGAACTGTTGCACAACAATTTCAAACAAAAACATCATAACACATTCAGATTAGCTAGTTAAATGTAACTAAACGTTGTTGCCATCCTTTGCTACGACAGTAAGAAAGGTACCCTTATACTTGCCATATAAGTGGGTTCCATCAACAAACAACATTGAACGACATGAATGAAAACCCTGAAGGGACGAACCGAATGCTATAAAACAACGCTTGAATCGGTTTCTAGCGGAAACTCCAACTGGCAGTCTGAAGTAATATCCCGGCTCTTCAAATGTTTGAAGTATCCGCTTAGTAAACTACAAGAACTTGAACTATCTCCGAAAACTCCCCTCCTAGCCTTCTATAAAACATTCCATGAATAACGGTAAGAGATGTCAAGACCGTAATCTTATTTGACAGTCGATTGTATGGTTTTGGCTGTCAACGAATGGCAGGTCCGGAGAGAATCCTGAATTTCCTCTGCAATTAAATCTGATGTCAAATGCGTGTGCCGCTTATGCTTCTGGGAGAAAACGAGACTGCAAGTATGGTACGGAACATACTTCTTGATCGTCATCAAGCCAGTGCTGGAATCAATAGATGCATAAAGCCTCCATTTGTACCCGCTTGTGAACTTATTTTCACAATAAGCAGTGATCTTGGTTGCTGTGTTGTGCAGGTATTTGAAAGCAGAACCATGCTCTAAAGAAAACTTGCACAAAGATAACCTCAGACCTGCAACACCTTCTTCAAAAGCTTGACCCACTCTTGTAATAGGATCTGCCCAACCAGCAGTAGCAAGTTGTTTTTTTCTCTGCTCAGAATTAACTAAACCGTTACTACTCTCCCCGATAACTAGTTGATCAGAAGATGGTTCTCCCAAACTCAAGCTACACTCTTTACGCTTTACACCACAATCCTTACCACCAGAGCTCTTATCACTAGAACTTTTTTCACCAGAAGACTTATGACCAGAACCCTTATCGAAGATGTGTTGTTCTATAAGAAAACTAACCCGTTTTAAACGCTCCAAATCAAGATATAACACCAACCCAACAAAATCCTTCTAGTTATTAAAGAAACAATTATTGTGATCCCCGCAGGAGTAGGTAATTAGGTAGTCACATGTGACAAGCTCCTCCCATGTGTTCTCCACATAAGCTTGGATACTTTGAAAGCTTTCAAACTCCGTGAAAGGCACAATTGCGGTTTGGTGACCATATTTAAAAATACAAACTCGTGATTTGGACATACCTTACCCTGCACCGAACAAACTATTAGTTATTAGTCCCAAAAATAAAGTGCAAATTATTTATTACTGCATCAAACATATCGCATCCTATCTTGCGATTTGTGTATATCTATAAGCTGCGAACTGTGTTCAATTCACATCCTCTCCTGATAGGTGTTTGTAAATCAACTAAAAAAAGTCCTCATATTTGTTTCGAAATACAATACTAAAAAAAGTTCTTGATAGTTCGCATCCTAGCATGCGAAACGTAAAAGTAACTAAAAAAATACTGATATTTGTTTGAAAATGCAATACTTTAGAGTTCTACACAGTTCATATCATACCATACGAAAGTGTAGAAAAGTAACTAAAAAGTCCTGGTATTTGTTTGAAAATACAATACTATAGAGTTCCACATAGTTCGCAACCCATCATGAGTTTTGTAAGCAAATAAGAATCCTGATATTTGGTTTGGAAATGCAATACTTTAGAGTTCTACACAGTTCGCATCCTATCATGCGAAACGTTAAAGTAACTAAAAAAATCCTGATATTTGTTTGAATATGCAATGACCTAGAGTTCCACATAGTTCGCAACCCATCCTGAGTTTTGTAAGCAAATAAGAGTCCCGATATTTGGTTTGAAAATGCAATACTTTAGAGTTTTACACAATTCACATCCTATCATGCGAAACGTGAAAGTAACTAAAAGAATCCTGATATTTGTTTGAAAATGCAATACTCTAGAGTTCCACATAGTTCGCAACCCATCTTGAGTTTTGTAAGCAACTAAAAGTCCTTACATATGTTTGAACATCCATACAATTCGCAGCATATTTTTAAGCAAATTTTGAAATTCCTTCATATAATTCGCACGCTACCATGCGAATTGGTAACACAATTAGCATCTTCCTCATCGAATACATCAAACAATTCGCATCTTGCGTGGAACGCCTGGACAACTAAAACTCGTAATCTACAAATGTTTAACTTCCGAAATAAAACTCTAATGCACTACAAAATTAGTATATAACATCAGAATACAAGGACATGAGTATATAACAACAAATATTAACAAAAAAATAACAGATCACTGTAACAAAAAAACAGTAAAATATAACATATTCCAACTGATAAAACTAACAAATAACTCAAAAATCAGTAGGTAATTACGATTACATAGGACCAGAAACACGATTACTTGCAAAATAACAGATTCTCGTACGTAGAAACAGGATCAGTTCATGTACGTAGAAGACAGTGGTTAGATAGGTTTTACACCACAAACTACATAAATAAACAGACCTTCTAACACTCCGATCACCCGAAAATGTGATTTCAACCGTGCTTCGTGGTGGTTCGTAGGGTTAGGTGGTTAGAGCGGCTAAATAATTCAAATCTTCAAAAATCTAGAAAAAAATAAAAAGAAAACAGAAAATTATGTTTATATAGTGGGTTAAGGGTAGTTAGGGTATTAAAATAATATTAGGTAGTAAGTGACAATAGAGTAGTTGAGTTGGGTATTAAGTAACAATTGATCAAACCTTGGGTACTAGATGACAATTGAATAGTTGAGTGGGTACTTTAAGTGCAATTTCCCTAATTAATAACTCTTTTAATTAAAAAATTTGGTGGTCCCAAGTGTATTATTTTATAGAGTTTCTAGTGTATATTCGCTCCTCCGACTAAAGCATGCTAAAATAGTTTTCATTTTTTTATGGTTCCAAATAAGATAATATAAGGTATCCACTCTTTGTTAGTTTTATTTCATTTAAATTAGGTTTAATCTTTTTTCATTGATTTTTTTTGTTCTTCATATACAACTTAACCTTAAACTTTAAGTATTTGTTTATAGATCTTGAAAAACCTGGATTTTAGTTTATTTTTAAAATTTTAAAATTCAAAATAAACGCACTATATAACATAATTTACTCGCCCCCAAGGGGTAGCCGAGTTGGTTGAGTAAGGCATGCTTGTGACCAAAGGTCATCAATTCAATGAATCTCTCTACACGCTTTCTAGGCTGAGCGTGTCATCTCGTGTGGTTTAATAAAAAAAAATACTATATAGTCATACATCTTATAGATTAACAATAATATCTAACTAAGTAACAACACCAAAGCAAATATATAGGAACAACGCCTCGTAAAGACAATCTCAATTGTTGTATTCTTTCCTTCAGATAAATTAAACAATTCGGGAAACAATTACCCGATATAGTTTTATCTTAAGAAAATGACTTCAGATAAAATCTGGATTTTGAAATCGAACAAACCAAGATTTTGAAACACATCTGAAACGAGTGACGGATTTTAGAGGAAGCCTTAGTTGAATTTCAATGATCAAGTAGGTATCTATATCTTTTTCTCCGTCTGATTTTCCCCAAAATCATAATAGTAGAATAATTAAATTATGAGTTATGTACAAATTTGCAACTTGTTCTAACATTTGAAGTTATAAATCGATTCACCGAAGACCATTAACATATGAAAGAATGATTTTATGAATACAAAGTGAAGAACGATTCAAGGTTAAACAAATCAAGTTTGTTTCAATTCTCACACCTACTTATACAACTCGAGAGATATAAAATTAAATAGAATTGCTTAAATCAAAACGTTGAGTAAAAAACCTATATATCTAATTACGAATTGATAATCAAAGTCAAGTACTTTCGAAAAATAGGTATAGGTCTACTTTTTTTCCGTCGGCCACAGAGTAGAGAAAGGTGCGCAGATCCGAAGAACAATGCGATACTGCTCACTGGGTATATTTTGTGTATATTCTGGCAGCTTGTGTTTATTTTTTTTGGTGAATAAAACTTTAAAATAAATGAAAGCGTTCATACAGATTTTTAGGGCGTACCCCGAGACAGTACAATACTAAGAGGTAACAATGTCAATAAGCCTTAATGTAGAGATATGGCTTAATAGATAAACATAAACGACACAAATGACATGCTCTGATGACTAGGAGGATGTAAGGTTATTCCGAGATCACGAATCTGATGTCCAGGCTCCATGCTCCTCGCCATACTGGAAAGACCTGTAAGAGGATAATAAACAAATTAATTGTTAGATTTGTTATAATTACGGTGGCCAGCCAATCCTGCGCCAAGTACAATGGTCACGGGTACTAGACCATCTTGACGCCTCAAGGATCCAAAAATGCCATGTAGAGGGGTGGAATGGGAATCTTAATTTGTTACTAGTAAATGACCATATAATCTGAGCGAAACTATATTCATAAAGGATATGAGATATAGATTCCGATTCAGAGTTGCAAAAGGCGCAAGTAGTGGGGGTGAGGATACCCCAACTAAGGAGCTTGTCTCTGGTGACAACTTTACCCTGTAAAGCAAGCCAAGAAATAAATGTGTGACGCAGAATGTTATATTTGTTTCATACTAACCCCGCCCACCCCTTTCCAGGGACAGGCTGACGAATGGTGTTGTATGTGGCTTGAATATAGAATTTGTTGCCGCCGTCTTTTGTTACCCAGTAAGGAGCGTCCCTCAATTGGGTGTTGGGAGGGGGTGGAGAGGATAATATGATTGATTACTTCAAGATGGGCACGACTTCGGGACCTTGCTGATCTCAAGTTTGTAGGCCATTTCCATTCCCCATTTGAGATGATGTCCGAAAATTTAAGATCATTCCCCATACGAGAATCACTAATGATGTCCGGGCCATAGTGGTTAGCTAGAGACGCTGAGATGAGCCACGGGTCATGCCAGAGAGAAGTGGTTTTTCCATCTCCGATAGCCACCCTGTACAAATTAATAGCCAAAGGCCGAAGCCGGAGAATTTTCCTCCAAATCCAAGAGGGGGAGGATCCAATAGAAACGTTCCAAAAACTTTTATTTTTAATCTTTTCGGTTTTAATCACTCCAAATTGAATGGTTCTGATTACTAACAATAGACCATAGATGCTTAAGGACGACCGCCTGATTCCATGTTTTTAAGTCCAGGATCCCAAGGCCGCCCTCTTTATAAGGAGTGGTAACAGTTGACCAGGCCACTTTGGCCCCATGAATTTTCATTGCAGAGCCTGACCACAGGAAACGACGAAGGTGTTGGCTTAGTTCTTTAAGAATTCTAGACGGAAGAATAAAAATCGAAGACCAATAAACCTGTCCAGCAAATAGAACCGACTTGATTAACTGAAGTCTTCCCGCATAAGAGAGATACTTGGAAGTCTAGAAATCAATACGGGAGGTGATTTTGTGAAGAAGGGAGTGACAATCAGTGTGAGTAAGTCTACCTGTGAGAAGAGGGACACCCAGGTATTTCACTGGGAGAGAGCCCTCCGGGAAGTTCAAGGTCGACATTAGGTTCGATCTTAGGTGATGGTCAATACCCGAGAAAAATATGTGACTTTTCGAAGTATTGACCTTTAGACTAGAGAAAATGAAAAATTCATTAAGAGCGTCTCAGATGAGAGTTAGAGAATGGATGTCCCCATGGCTGAAAATCATTAGATCATATGCAAAATAAAGATTAATGATTTTCTGCTTTGGTATAAGAGCGATGGAAGTTGCATTCCAGGATTCGTTCAGAGTTCCAGAAAGGAAGAACTCTTGGACCCCCTTAGAGATGTCAGGGCCAACAGTGATCCAAGAAGACTTAAAAAAACTAGAGTTAAAACCATCAGGACCAGGAGATTTGTCACTATCAATACTGAAGAGCGCAGATTTAATTTCAGAACAAGAAATCTCCCGAATCATTAGCTCTTTATCAGAGTTATTGACAGTAGACGAAATGAGAGAATAGACTTTTTCAAGACCTGTGTAGGGGTCAGGGTTTTTGGTACACAAAGAGTTCTCGGGAAAGTTCACCATAACTTTGGAAACACTAACCGGGTTTAAGGTTAGTATTTGACCATCTATTCCAATTTATACGCGAGTGGGGTTGAAATATATATATATATATATATATATATATATATATATATATATATATATATATATATATAACCTAATTAATTAATCATACCATATCTCCAGCATTTAATTTATATAAAATTTAACCTATTAAGTATATTATTGTAGAAAAAGTCAAAACATTATATTTAATCTAAAATAAAGTTAGTACCTTACCCTGTGCTCTGCCTGCCTTCAAAACGATTATATAGTTTCTAATAATAAATTAAGAATTTGTGAAAATAACTAAATTATTCACTCTTATTTACAAATTCACATAACTAATGATATATAATAAGTATAGCAGTGATACACTACTTTACTTATTCTTTTACTTATCTTGTTATTTTATTACATAATAGATATCTAAAAGCCTATATTTGTGTTTAGTAGCAATTTAAAAATCTTCATTATAATTTATAAATTTACACTAGTTTATGCATTTTATAAATAAAATGAAAGAAATATTTTGATAAACCAAATTTAATAGGTAGTGGCTCGATATGTTACTAAATAACTGTAAAGCATATTTATATATATTTTTATTTATGTTTTTAGATCAATTAACATAATATGGAAATATTTTGGATAAATAGTGTAGGTCATGTCTAAGAATTTGTAAAAGCCTTTGTTGTCAAGAATTTGTTGTAACTAGACAAATATGAAGCTCTCTTTTTGTTTGGAAATTGAATAATATTAAGACGAAGGAAGCTTTACTTTTCCTCCAAGAAACAAAGAAAGATGATTCTTGAACTTCAAGATTCTCCATCTCATCTATCCTTCAGTCTCCTTCTATCATCTCTATTGATAGCTCATCTCCAATCTAGCTCTCCTTTACATTTCTTATTTTCTTGAAATTTCATACCATGAAGGCGTCACATATTAACATGGAAGATCTCCAAGTTCGTAACACAACTAATCTGCAAAATCTCAAAAGAAGCCAACCAACAAAATCATTTGCTGAAGTCATAAAGGAATCTGATGGATCAATAATAGGTGAAAATCTTAAACCAACGGAAACCAAATACCTTCAGTCTAATATATCACCTTAATTCAACAAAACCAAAGATTTCCTGGAAAAATCTAGCAAACATACTTTTGGTTCTAAGTTCTCTCAAGGCTTTTCAAAAAGACAATCTCTAAACAACTTAGAAACGAGAAATTTCTTGGGTGAAGTTAACATAAGTAGTTGGGACTCAAAGAACTTACTTCTAGAGTTTTCGAGAAAAGAAGATATATGCAAAATATGGACTAGATCCATATGGACAACGGGAGATAAAATGATGCGAGTTCTAAAATGGTCTCCGCATTTTAATCCAAAAATAAAAAATCATATAGTTCCAACTTGGATTCGTATTGAGCAGTTTCCTGAATATATGTTCGACGAAGAGATTATAAACTCTGTTGCTAAACTATAGGAGAACCTCTCAAATGTTGGGTGTCAGTCAAGAATAGAGCATTATTCAATGCTTGTTATGTTCTTGTTGAATTAGATATGACGCAAAAACTTAAACATGATGTTTGGTTGGGATTTGGATCCAATGAAAGATGCTGGCTATATATCAGTTATAAAGATGTTCCTCCTTACTGCTACTACTGTAACCACATATGACATGACGAAGAGAAATGCAGAAAAAAACACAAAAAATCAAAAGAAGATATTTTTGATACAAATCAAAACCATGCCATAGAGCACTACCAAAAGAAACAGCCACATGAAAAGCAAAGACTCCAATCTGTTATAGTCAAGCCAAATACTGGGAAACAAGTTCAAGATATTCAAAAATCTCAAAGAATATCTAACAAGGATATTAGTCATGAATCTTAGTACGCAAATAGAAAATAGAATCAAGAAAGAAAATATTACAAAAGTCATTAGCCAATCCAAAATCCTTACATCACCTCTGTTAATGATAGCAATGATAAAAGTGATGAAATAATTGATTCTATTATAAACCTAGAAGAGGACTACATGAAGAACAAAGAGCAAGCTTTTGACACTAATGGGTGAGGAAACTATACTCCAAACCACAATAATTTTGGTAGTCTTCCTCCCACACCGGTTTTGAAAAAGAAAGAAAAAGATTACATTTAATGAACTCCTGAATAAAAGATTGAAAACAGCAAAGTATGGAAACAAAACAAAAAAACCTATTTACAAGCCTCTATTTGGAGCCAAAAAACAAATCCCCTCAAATCTGATAATGATCAACATCCTTAGTTGAAATATTTGAGTAGTGGCCAACAATTCTTCTTTGAGAAGAATCAAGAACATTATAGCTAAAGACAAAAGTCAGTATTGTCACCATTCAAGAGCCAATGGTTTCTTCAGATCAAATTCAAACTATTGCTTCCAAAATTGGACTTTCTAATTACTCTTCTAATTGCACGAGTAAAATTTGGATTCTGTAGAACAATTGGTTCACTGTTATAATCGTTGATGATAGTCCCTAGTTGATCCATGTTGAAATCAATTATGTTAATATTAACAAACCCTTATACCTTACTTCTATTTATGCCAAATTCCATAGGCAAAACGTAAAAGATATTTGGGCTTCTCTTAACAACACTGCTGCTACTGTCAAAGAGTTGATTGTGCTTGGAGATTTCAACTCCATCATTAATCCTACTGAGAAAAAGGGCTGTATTCACTATAGTGTTAAAAGCTCAGATGACTTCAATGATGCAATCAACCTGTGTAATTTGGAAGATGCAGGTTACATGGGAAACAAATTCACGTGGAAGAACAAAGTGAATTGGAGAAAATTAGGCAGCGTTCTTCAAAACTGTGATTTGATGGACTATTTAAAAAAACTTCTATCAAACATCTCCTCAAAACTTGTTCAGGCCACATGCCTCTCCTTGTGTCTATATCTAATGAAAGTTTAAATACTAAATCTTGTTTTAAATTTCTAAACATGTGGTGTTTAGATGAGGGCTTCCTCCAGTTTTTTGAAACTAATAGGTTAACTGAAATGCATGGTACTTCTCTCAAGAAGTTCTTGAACAACCTCAAGAGACTAAAAACTATCTTAAAATGTGAAACACTACTATATTTGGCAATATTTTTTATCAAGTAAAGAATCTGAAGATAAAGTCAACAAAATTGAGGCTTTATATATGGAGAATATTACTGATCATTACAAATGAAACTGGGATGAGGCTAATGACAACCTGCATCAAGCTCTAATTCAAGAGGAAAGTTACTGGTATTAGAAAACTTACTCCAACTAGATTAATGATGGGGATAAAAACACAAAAAATCTCAACAGCTTTGTCAAAAAGAAAAGAGGAAAGAATATGATTAACTAAATCAAGGATGACTCTGTTTGGCTCATTGAAGAAGCTCAAATAAACAACTCAGCTGAAAAATTATTTAAGAACATTCTTACTTCGAATCCTTTTTGTAATCAAGAAGTTGAAAATAACCTTCTTAATAGTTATATTTTCAATGTTATTCCTAATATTGTTACTGAGCATGACAACATAAACTTATTGAGATTCAAATGAAGATGAAATCTTGCAAGCTATCAAAGACCTTAATTATGCTAGTGCAACATGAATGGATTGATTCAATGCCATCTTTTACATCAATTGCTGGAAAGTCATCAAATTGAATCTTAAAGAAGTAGTGATATCTTTTTTCAATGTCTTGCCTCTTCCCCAATGGGTTTTAGCCACAGGTTTATGCTTAATTCCCAAAACTATACAACCTACTAATTGGAAAGATTTCAGACCAATTAGCTTATGTTCAATGCTAAACAGCAATATTTCCAAGCTTATTAGTAATAGAATGGCCAACGTAGTAGCTAAAATCATCTCTAAAACCCAAGGAGCTTATGTTCCTAATATATCTATACATGACAACATTTTACTTGCTAATGAAATGATCTTTGACTTGAATAAAAAAATAAGGCCGGGAACATTCTGATTAAGGTTGATATGGCCAAAACCTTTGACAAAATGTCCCACAACTATCTAAGGAGATTTCAATTTACATGCGACTTTAACAATAAATTTATTAACCTCATCTATGCTATTATAAGTAATGTTAAAGTTTCAATCCTTATTAATGAAAGTGGTGTTGGGTATTTCAAAGTTAGCAAGGGTTTAAGACAAGGCGACCCTTTATCTCCTTGTCTTTTTATAATTGATGAGGAAACGTTAATCAGAGGCCTTCATCTTATTTATCACAATAACAAATCGATTCAATTCAAAACTGGAAGCAACATATATATTCTTTCAATTGCCTTTGCAGATGATATATTAATATTCTCTAATGCTTCTAACTATGCTATAGCTACTCTTAGTAAATTTTTGAAAGAATACCAAGAAGTATATGGCCATATGATAAACAAAGATAAAACATCTATCATCACATCTTAAAACTTTTTTGTCAACAAGATCACTGCCATTATCATTGATACTGGCTTCAGAAATGAAAGTATTCTTGTATTTTACCTGGGAGTTAGTCTAAACAGAACTAACTAGAGCAGAAACTATGAAACTCTTAGAAGTAAAATTAGACCTAAGATCATTGATTGGGAGGACAAAATGAATTCCTTTGTTGGTAGACTGAATCTTATTAATATTATCCTAATGGCCATCTCTAGCTACTGAGTTCTAAGTAATGTGCTTTCCACTGCAATAATTGATAGAATTGAAAAAATATTTAACTCTTTTCTTTGCGGTTCTAGTCAGTAAACTTCTAATATCCATTGGTGCAGCTGGAGAAAAATTTGTAAACCCTTTCAGGATGTTGGTCTAAATGTTAGAAGACTCAAAGACATTCAAGACACTGTGTCCTGTATTCTATGATTAAAATTCGAAAATAAGACCTCTCTTTGGGCCAGGTATACTCATAGTATCTATAATAACAACTCTCATAATTTGCTTGCTGATTTCAAAGCTAAAAACAGTTCCAAAGTCTGGAAAAGATTAATATCTATCAAAGACAAAGCTACACCATACATCAAGTGGACTATTAGTTCTGGTGAAGTTTACTTTTGGATTGACTCTTGGATTGAAGATACCCCCTTAATTAACCCTGATAATCTTCCTAATAATCCTAAGATTAGATCAGACAAGGTTATTAACTAATGGGACCAGAATACCCAGACTGAGCATAAGCTTAGATCAATTCTTTTCTCCGATGACTTGGCTCAAATAAACAAGCTCTCTTTCAAGAAGGATCAAATTAATACTCATAATTGGACTCTTTCAAAAAATGGAATTTTCAACACTAAAGATACGTGGAACTATCTTAGAACTAATCACAATAATTCTAGCCTATTTAACATAATCTAGAACAACATCATACCTCGTAAATGTTCATTCATCACTTGGAGGCTTCTCCTCAGATGGTTTCCTTCTGATGATATTGTGCAAAAAAAAAGGTCACATTAGTCTTGCTGCTAAGTTCCAGTTTTGTAACAATCAAGAAAGTATAAATCATTTGTTTATGGAATGCAGTCTTTCCAAGAAAGTTTGGAGCCATTATGTGTCAATCTTTAAGATCCAAATTGGTGGATTCATGACACTCCCCCATATGCTCAGAACTTGGCTGTGGTTTTTCAACAAAAACATCCATTCATGCTCTATAATTCCTCCCATCGTCTGTTGGGGTTATTTGGAGCCTAAGAAACAAATCCAAGATTAAAGACATTTTTGCATACTCTCCTACTGCATTAACTATATAAATTATATAATTTCGGGTTTAGACAAAGCTAACTTTTTCTCGAGCAAGCTTTGGCATCCCTTCAGCAATGCTCCCAAAGATTTAAGTTGTTTGTAGATGCCCAAAATAAACAAAACTCATTCTATTCATTATTTGCTTCCTCCAGCTGCTAGTAGAATTAAAATCAATACGGATGGTTCAACATTGATTAATGGCGACTCCTTTGACAGTGTAATTATTAGAAATAGTGATGGCTCTTTGCTCTCTGGTCATGGTAGACTTTATGGAAAGCTCCTCCCTTTTCATGCTGAGGCTATACCTTTAATTGATTCCCTAATCATCTGTAATCAGAATGGTATCACCAATGTTGACTTTGAAACTCATTATGAGATTCTAGTTTTAGTGTTAGCTATTGGAAACTCTCCACCCCTATTGGAAATATTCTTAAGTGATATCGGGACTTAATCAAGTCTTCAATGGTAATCAAGCCTATCAATCGCAATCAGAACAAAGCTGTAGACTGGTTGGCAAAGTGGACGAGAAAGTGTAAAATTAAACTCTTCTTTGACTCTAACAATCCTCTAGTCTACTTAAGAGCTATCATCATCCTTGAAAGCCAAAGAATTGGATACATCAGGGATAACTCTTAGCTCAGTCTCTTAAACTTTTTGAAAAAATTGTGTGCTTTAGTCTTTGAAACTTCTAATGTTATGGTTCTAAAATGTAGATTCGCATCATGAAAAGGAAGAAGCAAGTAGAATGTTTTGATGAATTTATACTGATTTGGAGATGAACAAGATTGAAGATTCTTATAGGAGATCATAGTTGTGACTAACTTTGAAGATTGATTACTTTCGAGCCCCTGTTTTTCTTTCTTAACTTTATAGGGAATTGAAAATTTTCAATTTCCCTTTGGCGCTATTTTTTTGTCGAAAGTTTAAATGTAAACCTGTGTAACTCTAGCGTTGGGCTTTATTAAATAAAATTTTCTTTAGATTAAAAGTTTCCGCGTGCATTATTGCATCGAGCCATATTTATTCAAGAACCAATGAGTGATATATTTATTAACATTACATTACATTCTATATCTAATGTTCAATTTTCATAGAGTAAAATTCTTTTACAAGTAATAGTTAATTTTTACTTTCCGTCTTTGTTTTTACTTATTAATAATTTAGGGTTTGAAGTGTATGAAATAATGGGATAGTTTGAGAAAAATAAGAAAAAAATTGGAGAGATTTATATATATATATATATATATACACACACACGCATAAACAAAATAATATATTTTACTAATATACTATTTTCTTAAAAATATAAAATCAAATCTAAATATATTTTTAGTAAATTGAATAATATTCTCAATTGAATAATATATATTATTCAAAATCACATTAATATTTTGTTCAAATATTCTAACCAATTAATTAATTAATTCAGTGAATTAATTAACTAATATATTTCAAGTTTAGTTAATTATTGTCCTAGCCTCCCTTAAATTAAAATTCTTCTTGATTATCAAACTTTCAACATTTCTTTTGAAGACTTGTGCATTTTGTGGCTTTGTGAAGATATCATCCAGCTGATCTTAAGTCTTGCAATACTTAACTTGAACATCACCATTATTCACGAGCTCCCTCAGAAAATTGAATCCGGATATGTTTTGTTCTCCCATGAAGAACTGGATCCTTTGTGACTGAAATTGTATAACTATTGTCACCAAATAAAACGGTTGAATTGACTTGCTTTCTTTTTAGACTCTCCAAAATTCCACACAACGATATCAATTGATATCGTGCATAAAATGCAGAAATATATTCTGCTTTTGTAGTTGAGATCACCACAACTGATTGTTTCTTTGAGCTTCATGAAACTGCATCGCTACCAAGGTAAACACATACCTATAAGTGTTTTGCTATCATCAATGATTTCTACTAAATCACTATATGTATAACCAATGATATTAACTTATATATTATCTTCATAAAAAATTCCATAGTCAATGGTTCCCTTGACATATCACAATATTCTTTTGGCAGCCTCCTTGTGATTAGAATAAGGTTTTTCCATGAATCTACTTATCAAACTAACAACATACATAATGACAGGCCTTATCGAAGTCAGATAAATCATATTTCTGACTAGACTTCTGAACATGGTTGAATTGAAAAGTTTTCATTCACCTTCTTTAGATAACTTCACACCTGTGATGCATGAAGTAGCGACTGGATTAGCAGTTTCCATCTTGTTTTTCTAAAAACGTTTTTTTGCATAGCTCAACTTTGAAATAAAAATTCCTTTCTCGGATTGATAAATTTCAATGCCAAGAAAATAATGAAGTTCTCTTAAATCTGTCATCTCAAATTCTACCATCATTGACTGTTTAAGTTCTTCTAACATTTTTACATAATTCTTGTGAAAACAAGATCATCGACAAAGAGACTAAACACCATAAATCTTCATTGGGAATCACTTTTGATGTAGAGAGTATGTTCATATGGAAATTTTTGGAATCCATATTTTTCAAAATAAGAATTGTTACGGTTGTACCAGGCTCGGGGTGATTGTTCAACCTATAAAATTCTTTCTTTAGCTTGTAAATTTTTTCTTTTTTCTTTTCTTGATAAACCCAGGTGGTTGATCAACATACTTCTTCTTTGAGAACACCATTCAAGAATGCAGAATTTACATCCATTTGGAAAAACTTCCAATTATTTTGAGCAGTAAGAGATATGAGTAACTAAATTGTTTCAAGTCTAGAAATGTGAGCAGATACCTCTGTAAAATATTATTCTTCTTTTTGCTTGTATCTTTTTGCTACTAGAATCGCTTTTTATTTATAGATGGAACCATTTGGATTCATCTTTGTCTTGTATACCCATTTTACTCCGATAGAACTACTGTGCTGCGGTAAATCTGTAAGCTTCCATGTATCATCATTTTCAATTGAAGATTTTTTTTTTGTTCATGGCTTTCCTCCATATTTTTTCTTGATATGAATCATCAACTGAAATTGGAACTTCTCATGCAAAGAAATAAAAAAAAAAAATACAACATCGTGTTCCACAATTTCATAAGTTACATCATAAAGTTCTACTTCTCATTTTTATGACCGGAGTAGATGAAGAACTTGATAAAAAAAAATTAGAGAATCACGTGGGCTTTTTGTTGGAGTATTATTTTTAGTATTTTCAATATTTTCCTCTTCTTTTTCCTCAAGTTCAAGTGGAAAAATTTGCAAAGATTCTTTCTCATTTGTCATCTGTTCAAAAAACGAATTTTCATCAAACTGGACATCTCGAGTTATCACAATATTTTTTAACACTCGATTATATAGATTGTATTCTTTACTTCTTTCACTCTCACCAATGAAGATTCATTTTCTTGATTTGTCATCTAACTTGCTTCTCATTGCATCCGAAATATGAGAGTAGGCAACACTCCCAAATATTCTTAGATGATGAACATTAGGCTTTCTACCATACCACATCTCATATAGCATGCAATTATCCAAGCTTGTGGTCGGTGATCTGTTAATAAGATAAACTGCACAGACAACAAATTCAACCCAAAAACCTCTTGATAACTTCTTCTTTTTAAGGAGACATCTAGTCATCTCTAGTATTGTTCTGTTCTTTCTTTTAGATACACCATTTTGCTGAGGCGTAACATGGACTGTAATCTTATGCTGAATACCATTGTCTCTGCAATATTTCTCAAATTCTTTTGAAAAATACCCACCTCTACGATCTGTCTGTAAGGTGTTAATTTTAAATCCAGTAAAGTTATCCACTTCTGTTTTATTTTTTTTTAGTGTTTGAAATTTTTTATTTGATTTATCTTTGACACTATACACCCAAACGTTTCGTGAGTAATCATCAATGAAAGATATAAAATAACGTTTACCTCCAAAAGATGGAACTGTCATTGGACCAGAAAGATCTGAATGAATAAGTTGGAGTGGTCTTTTTGCTTTCCAATATGATATAGACGGAAACAAAATCTTATGTTGGTTTCCAAACTAACAAGTTTCAGATACATCATCGAGACGATTAATATTTGGTAAAACTGTGACCATCATCTTTCTTGTAAGCATCTCCAAACTTGTATAATTAAAATGTCTAAACCGATCATGCCATAATTTTGCAACTGTTTCATGAGAACTAATCAAGCAAAAGATATTCTGATTTTGAAGAGTGAGTGAGAAAATATTATTTTGTGAAATTTCAACTTTAGTTACAACCCGATTATTCAATGATAAATAACATGTCGTGTCACAAAAATGGATATCATATCCCTTTTTCAGTAGATGCCCAACACTAAGCAAATTATTTTTGAAATCCATGAACAAAATAAACATCAGACATTTTCTCAATCTTACCTTGCTTTATTTTGAATTCGAATTCACCAACACCAGTAATTTTGTAAGCTTTTCCATCTCCTACTTTTACTCCTCCAATATCAGCTTCAAATAATTTTTAAGATAGTTTTTGTTATCTTCCATGTGTTTTCTAGCACCATTGTCTATGTACCGAAAATCACCAGTCTCTCCACCATGAGTCAAGAAAAATAAAGTTCTGATTTTGGTTTGTTTCTTTCCATTGATTTTCATAATGACCCCTTCTATAAGTATTATAACCTCTTCCTCTTTGATTTCCACATCATTTTTGTGAGTTTCTAAAATTTTGTATTTTGTTTGTTCTGTTCCATTCTCTTGCAGAAGGACCATAATCTTTTTCCCTCTAATTTGTGGAATATTGTTTTTCACGTAGAGACAAGTTTGACTGTCGTCTTTTTCTTATTTAATCTTTCTTCATGAGCTTTCAATGAGCCTGTTAATTCATCAGTGGTCATGCTGTTTAAATCCTTAGATTCTTCACTAGCAACCACAATATAGTCAAATCTTGAATCCAAATAGCGTAAATGTTTTAAATTACACGGATATCATCCAATGTTTCCCCATTGATTTTAAATTAGTTATAATGGACAATACCCGTGAACAATAATAAAAAACGAATCCAGACACTGTTTTTTAAAAACTTTTAAATTCTCTTCTAAGAGTTTGTAATCAAATTCTTTTTATCTTTTCATCTCCTTTGAATGATTTCTCCAAAATTTCTCATGCTTGTTTTGCTGAAGTGGCACAAACAATTTTTTCTCAAGCTGCTTCATATGATTGGACTCCTTGATATATCCAAAACAATGCTTTATATTTTTCTTTCTTGATTTTCTTAGATCTTTCTTATGTGTAGGTGTTAGCTTATATTCTTCAACAACTTTTAATTTGTTGTAGTCTTTTTCAACAATCTCTCATTCTTCTTGTGATCCTAGCAGAGCCTTAATCTGAATACTTCATTTGTTATAATTCTTTTTAGTTAATTGAGGAACAAAAGAAAGAGGAATTGAGTTGTTCATCTGGATCAGACAGAGCTTTGATACCAATTGTATGAAATAATGTGATATTTTGAGAAAAATAAGAAACAATTGGAGAGAACAAAAATTATTATTTTTATTTAATTTTCTTGATTTTTTTTCTTTCATACATCTCCTATATATATTAGTATAAGTATATTATACTGTTTTAATGACAAAATATTATCTGTTACTAATATAATATTTTCTTGAAAATATTAGTGTTTTAAATATTTATATCTAAATACTCTTTTTGTTTGCTAAAATAATTATAAACCATGATTTTTAGTTATTTGCTTTGTAGATAATGGAGATTCATGCTCTCTTCGCATGTGAAGAATTTCAATAATTAGTTCGAGCTTCGAGTTTCTCTTCACTACATGTAACCTTATATATTATTATTATTGTTGTATATATTTGTCAAATCTAAATAAAAATTTATAATGAGACGTTAGGAAAACACATCTTGAGACTTTATCATCAAACATCAAATTAGGTATGTAATTGTTTTATAAAAATATAAGAAGTTGTATACATGGTATTTGATTTATGTTGATTTTTTCATTATAATTTTATTTAGATTAATTTTTTATAAAACTTTTTTGAATGTTCATATTTAATTATTTTCTATAATTAATCACATTTGTTATTGCGAAATGCTATTTTTTTCATTTATGAAAATGATTAGTTGTTTTAGATGTATTATCTTATATATGACTTATATATTTTATATAATTGTTTTATGCATATATATTTGGATTATCCATATGAATAAAAGATTAAGTAAGCGTAATATTTTTATGGACACTGGCCAATCTTGAAAGATGGATGCAGATAATCTAAATATTAATGAGGATACTCTTGCCACTAAAAATAAAAATCAGACCAAGTTAATCACACTAGTAATAGTCATAGTCAAACATTTCATCAGAAAAATAGAAAACAAAAAAGTAAATATATTTGACTTTGTTTATTTATGTTTAAAAATACTATATAATTTTATAAATATTTATCTATTATATTGAGTTTTTATTTTTGCTTGACTTATGTTTTCTTGATCAGGAGAAGATGAATGTTATATAGATTTTGGAGAAAAGATTGTGGTGTTTTATTTTGGATTAATGAATCTCTTAAAGGAAAATCAAATACGAATTTATATTAGTTTGGAAGGTGTTGTTTAAGTGGTAAAGTGAAACTAAGCTTATAATAACCCACTCTAATGTTTTTGAATAATTTACTAAATCCAAATAATAATAAGAGTAGTAAATGTTTTTGAAAAAACATAAGAGCATATAATTCAATGGTTGCCTTCTTTTCGATGGGAGCTACGGTTAATACTTCAATTAATAATGGTACATCACCTTATATTTTATTAAAATTAATCGCCAAATTCATCATTTAATGGGATCATTAATACCACCAGATGAAGAATGTCCACAATTTGCTCACTTATATATTTATGATACTCAAAATGAAGTAAGTAATCGGTTTAACGTTATGAATTCTTAAAATTCTCTTGAACATGAAATTGTTGATGGTCTTATAAAAACGCTTGATGAAACTAATAATTTAGTCAAATATTTCGCAATGTTAAAGATAGATTTAATGAAAACTTAATTACTTTATTAAAATGAGATTAGTAAGTTGTTGAATAACATATAGTAAACAGTATAACCAACCTTCTTCAAGTGAAATTGGTGGTTTGATAGTTGAGGATATCGGGGAGTTTGATTCTGAAAGAAATATCATAATAATACATAAATATAATTATTTACAAAGCATAACAACATTACATCCTAAATTTATGACACTGCAATATCCACTTCGTTTTCCTCACGGTGAAGACGGTTATAGACCTGATTTGAAATTGAGCGAAGAGTACAGAGGTAAAAAAGCAAAACGATGAAGAATATCAATGATATATTTCTACTCATATCAAATTCAAGATAGAAAATTGCATGATGTTTATTTCTTAAAAGGTGGTAGATTGTTCCAACAATATTTAGTAGATGTATATCCAATTCTTGAAGAAGATATATTAGATTTTATTAGAAAAAATCAAAACTATATTAGGACCGAGATTTATAAAGGAATACAAGATGCAATATCAAAAGTGGAAACAAATGCTAATAATATTTGAAAATGGATAATTTTACCATCTTCTCATACCAGAAGGTTTAAGTATATGATAAATAATTATCAAGACGCAATGACAATTTGCTGATATTTTGGTAACCCAAATTTGTTCATCATGTTTACATGCAATACAAAATGGCCAGAAATTATAAATGAACTCTTTATAAATCTAGGCTATAAAGCTGAAGATAGATCGATATTGTCACGAGAATATTTAAAATGAAACTCGATACTATGATATCCTACAACAAATTAAGAAAACCTTTTAGAGAAGTTGTAGCAAGTACGTTATTTTATTATCTAAAAGTTTAATAGTTTTTACATGTAGTTATTTCTATACCTGATAATATATTTTTCCCAATTATTTGTATATTCGCAGATGTTTATACAATTGAATGTCAAAACAGAGGTCTTCCTCATTTTCATTGTTATTTATTAGTTTGGTTAGACTTGAAATACGCATGTAGTCATTCCCAAGATATCGACTATATAATTTCATCAGAAATTCCAAACAAAGAAATTGATCCAATTGCATATGAACTGGTAATTCAGTTTATGATTCATTGTCCTTGTGGAATTTTGAATACGTATTCTCTATGCATGGAAAATGGTAAATATAAAAAAAAATCTAAAAAAATTTAAAATCAAAACAGTCGTAGAAACAAATAGTTATGTCACTTATAAACGTCATGACATCCCATCAAATTACATTAATAAAAATAAAATATAGATTGATAATATAATTATTGTTCTTTACAACAAAGAATTGTTGGTACGATATAAAGTGTATTTTCAAATATACTAACAAATGATCATATAGAGCTTAAGCTGTTTTTGAAGATGGTAACTAATAAAATTCTTGCGCATCTTAATTGTCGATATTTATGCCCTGTTGGAGAATATTTCAGTTTCACATACATTCGAGACATCCTATGTTAAAATATTACATGTTCATTTGTCTTTGCGACAAAATATTATATTTTATTCCAGTGTAACTCTTCAATCGGTTGTTAACATGCCAGATTATGAAAATTTAATGTTAACAAGGTGGTTTGATGCAAATAAATAATATAAAGAAGCTCTTACTCTATCATATGCATAATTTCCCATAAAAATTATTTGGGATGCTCATGACAAAATTTGGAAATCAAGAAAACAAGGTAAATGTATAGGTAGACTAGCATATGTGCATCCAACATCAGATGAACTATGGCTAAAAACCTTGTCAAGTCACTGGTCTATGACACCTATTGCATTCGTGCCACTACCTTTCAAGTGTCCCCAAAACGAGTCATTTGTGTCTCAGATAGTTGCATTTTTTCCACTAGCGCGTGCAAAAGTACAGAAAGCTGACACGTGGCACCCCCAATATACACAACCCTGTTGCATATATGGTCACTCTTATTTACCTTCCAAAAATACCCCTGTTCAGTTTAACCCTTTGCTTTTAACCTTTTTATTTTTTTACTCTAACTTTTTACCTCTTTTTATTTTTTACCCTTACTGATGTGAATACAGCAAAATGAAGAAAGGTGAACCCTTAAATACAATTTCCCAAAATAATAATTACTCCACGGGACTAAATTTGATTTCCTAGACCAATCTTGAAATTACTCCATGGGACTAAATTTGATTTCCATGGCACTGCTTCTCTCTCTCTCTCTCTCTCCTATATAACCTCATACTTCTTCACTCCACTCCTAACTTCCTGCTCGTCATTTCGCGACACAGCAGTCGGCAAACAAATCCATGCCCTGATGGCTAAAATGGGTACCGGTACTTGTACGATATCGAAAACTGCACTGCTGGATATGTATTCAAAATGTTCGTTATTGGATGATTCTGTTCGTGTTTTCGAGGAAATAGAAAACAAGGATGTTGTGAGTTGGAACACTTTGCTTTCAAGTTTTCTACGTCGTGGTTTTGGTAATGAGGCTATTCGTATTTTTAGAGAAATGAAGGAAGATAATGTGGAGGTCACTGAGTTTACTTTGTGTTCAGTTATTAAAGCGTGTGCTTTGTTAAGTGCTGATAAAAAAGGAAGCAAATACATGGGATAATGGTTTTAATTTGGAGTGATTTAGTGGTTTTAGGAATTGCTCTTATCGATTTAACAATGGGTAAATACATTAGTAAGGGTAAAAAATTAAAAAGGCATTAAAAAAATTAAACGTGGCAGCAAAAAGTTAGAGTAAAAAGGTTAAAAGTAAAGGGGTCAAACTGAACAGGGGTATTTTTGGAAGGTAAATAAGAGTGACAGTATATGTAACAGAGTTGTGTACATTGGGGGTGCCACGTGTCAGCTTTCTGTGCTTTTGCACGCGCCAATGGTAAAAATGCAACTATTTGAAACACAAATGACTCGTTTTGGGGACACTTGAAAGGTAGTGGCACGAATGCAACATGTGTCACAGACCAATGACTTGACAAGGTTTTTAGCCGATGAACTATACTATTCAAGAATGATATTAAATTTTAAAAAGGGAACCACCAGTTTTGAAGACATAAAAACCATTGGTGAAATTGTACAATCTAGCTATCAAGATGCATGTAGAGCACTAGGTATGTTAGGTGATGATAAAGAATGTGATCATTCTTTACAAGAGGCTACATGTACAACCACATGCTCTGAATTAAGATATTTATTTTTTACTATAACTTTGTTTTGCGATGTTGCAAATCCAAATATTTTACTTGAAAACAATTGGAAAAATAAATGCGATGATATATTACATAGTTTTTAAAAAACATTATAGAAAATTAATTATATCATAAAAAGAACTTAAAAATTATGTATTATACGAACTAGAAAAATTATTTAATATATCAAGTAATTGTTTAAAAGATCATAGTTTGCCTCACCTATATCATCATAAAATATAAGATCTTAAAAATAAACAATTAAGAGAAGAATTAAATTATGATGTAAATAAATTCAAAACACAACATGCAATTCTAGCTTCCAAATTGAATGACGAGCAAAAGGAAAATTATTATTATGTTATCTTCACAATCCTAGCTAAAAAACAAGGACTATTTTTGTATACGGACATGGTGGTACAGGAAAAACGTTTTTATGGAACTCTATTATTGGTTAACTTAGATCAGAATGAATAATTATTCTTGCGGTTGCTTTATCAGGAATTTCTTCCCTACTTCTTCCTGGAGGTAGAATTGCAAATTCTAGATTTAAAATTCCTTTAAGTATAACATAATATTCTACATGTGAAATAAAAAATCAACACATCTTGCCAAGTTAATTCAAGAAGCATCATTGATTATATGGGATGAATCACCTATTAATCATAAAAAAAATTGAGGCTCTTATTAAATCGTAAAGTGATATGATACTGAAATGTATGAATAAGAAATTATAATTTATTCAGAGGGAAAACTATTTTATTATGAGGTAATTTTAGATAAATTTTACTAGTTATAGGGGGAGGAACGAAAGAAGAAATTGTAAATGCCTCTTTAAGCAGTTCTTTTCTATGGAAACACTTTAAAGTATTCTTTTTAAAATAAAATATGAGATTGTCTAACAATGGCTTAAACGATGTAGAAAAACAAGAATAAAATAATTTTGCTGACTGGATATTAAAAATTAGGGAACATTTTACTTCTAATTTAACAATACCAAACAATGAGGAACATTCATGGATCAAAATTCCACAAGATTTAATTATTGAATCATCTGATAATACTATTCATTATATTTTAGTGTGACATCTACTGGTTTTCTGAATGATTTTGATAATTATTCTTATTTAAGGGAAACAACAATAATTACTCCAAAAAACAATACAGTGTATGGGTAAACCCTCGATCTGACGCAATTGCCCACAAACCAACGCCAGAAGGTAAACCACACAAGATGACAGGCTCAGCCAAGAAAGTGTTTGTAGAGGGACTCAAACTTTGTACACATCGTCCATCGCTCTTACCGATTGAATGGTCTGGTGAAGTGTTCGGATCGCGGCGACGTAGGCGGTTCGCCACCCGCGACGTCGCGAGAAGTCCACTGAACCTTATCATTTAGAGGAAGGAGAAGTCATAACAAGGTTTCCGTAGGTGACCCTGCAGAAGGATCATTGTCGAAACCTGTCAAACAGAACGACTATAGAACTTTTAAAACAACATGGGAAGCCGATAGACCTTGGCTTTCCGTCTTCTTAAGCAACAGTGTCGCATACATCTAGTTCTGCATATGTAGAGTGGTTTGTCTGTGTTATCGATGCAAAAAACGAACTCCAAAGCGGAATGCACCAAAGAAATTAATCAAAATCGTAAGCTTTTGTCGATCTGGAAACATATTACGATGTAAGCTTGCTGTTTATGAAGTCTATAACGACTCTCGGCAACATATATCTTTTACTCCACCAACTCGGCTACCCCTTTTTGGGCTTTAAGCTAATAGTTATATGTAAAACATGTGGAAATTTAGAAAGTTCTCGACTTTTGTATCCGATTGAATTTCTTAATAAATTAGAATTTAATGGTATCCCCAAACACAAGTTAACACTAAAAATTGGTGTATCTATAATGTTGTTAAGAAATTTTAATTCATCTTCTGGATTATGCAATGGTACAAGATTAGTAATAATACAAATGAGCAATAAAGTTATTGCAGCCAAAATCATATTCGGTTGTAACATTGGTGATATAGTTTTTGTACTTCGCATTGATCTTTCATCGACTGGCAAAAAATGGCCATTTATATTTAACAAAAAATGATTTTTGATTTAATATTAGCATAACTTGTAGACCATAACTTGTAGCACCTGACCAAAACATATCATGTTTTGTATCATATAATATATTATGTCATTTGGATGGGTCAACTCAGTCTCCATCATACTCCTATAATTTACAGAACCATGTTAACCGTGTTTTCGTTCTCTTTAAAATTAAGTTTCGCAACATATTCATTCCACCCAATATGCGAAGGAGGATATCTCCACAAAGGTCTTAACTTTTGTCTATAAAGATGATCATATGGGACATCATCTAAGAGAGCACATTCACGTAAAAAAATAATGAGTTTAAGATAATAAATTTTGTTTTTATACTCAAGTAATGCTACTATCTTCTCTAATTTCAAAAGTATTATAAAATATTTTTCATCAACCTTAGATCTCTCGAAGATAGACTAGTTTGATGGATATGGCAATCCATAACATCAGTTAAATTATTTTAACAAAAATGATTTAACGTTTTGGTATGGTGATGGAATGATGTGTCGAATTTGTAAGGAAATATAATCCCACTAATGTGGAAATGGGATTAAACAAGACAAAAAAATTTAACTTGGTTCGACTAATTTGCCTACGTCCACGGGAAAAAAAATAAGAATCACTATAACTCAAAAAATATTACAAAGTTTGGAGTCTCACTACATACACTTAAGAATTATACACTCACTTTAATTACTCTTAAATATTATACCCGAAAGAGAATAGTAATCTCACAGATTACTTAAACACATTCTCTCACACAAAAAACTCACAGTTTTCTCTCAAACACTACCCGTATTTCTGTCTCACTTAAAGTGTTTCTCTCTACAACATGTCACACACAAGTGTTTCAAGCGATGCTCTCTAAGACCAACTCAAGGTCCTATTTATAGCAAAGTAGGGCTTACAAAATAAGTCACTTAAGCTTCCAAGTTAAGTTAATGGTAACTTGCAAGAAACCCACTAGTATTAAATGAAATGAGGGTAGCTTGTAAGTTACTTTCATTTAATGGCTAATGATTTTTCTTGTAAGAAATCCAATGGTATTGAACATCAATATGTTTTGATCTTGAATACAAGCTTGGATTTTTGCTGAGATGAATGGCGCTTTGACTATCGCAGTGGAGAGTGTTGTTTCTTGATTGAAGCCCAACTTTATAAGAAAATTCTTCAACCATACAAGTTCTTTACTAGCTTCAGTAATGGAAACATATTCAGTCTCGGTAGTGGATAATGCAACACATTTTTGTAGTCTTGATTGCCACAAAATTGCTCCCTTTCAAAACGTCATCAAATATCCCAAATTAGATTTTTTACTATCGATATCACCAGTCATATCTGAATATGTGTAGTCTTGAAGAATAGGTTTACTATGGCAAAAACATAAACATAATTAGGAGGTTCCTAGAAGATACATGAATATCTATTTTATAGCTTTCCAATGCTATTTTCCAAGATTAGATAAAAATCGACTGACTACACGGCATGGGCAATATCAGGTCTTGTACAAACCATGGCATACATCAAACTACCCACAGCCAAAGAGTATGGTATTTTATTCATTTCTTCTATGTCGCTCTCATTTGTAGGTGATTGCTTGGAAGAAATTTTAAAATACCCCATAAATGGAGAAGTAATAGGGTTCACTTTGCTCATGCTGAATCTTTCTAAAACCTTCTCAATATATAGTTCATAGGACAACCATAATTTTTTGATCACCCTATCTCGAGTGATATTTATTCCAAGAATATGGGAATTTGTTTTGCAAGACCCAAATTCTTCAGTGCGAAATGATTTGCTAAATTCCATCTTCAAATTCTCTATATTTTCAATCACGACCAACAATAAGCATATCATCCACGTAAATCATAAGGATGATAAAATTATTTTCAGAAAATGTCTTGATAAAAACACAATGGTCAGATGAAGCCTTATTGTACCTGTGTTCCAACATGAAGGAATCAAACCTTTTATACCATTGTTGTGGGGCTTGTTTGAGACCGTACAAACTTTTCTTTAGTTTGCACACCAAATGCTCTTTATCTTTAGTCTCAAACCCTTCAGGTTACTTTATGTAAATTTCTTCTTCCAAATCACCATGGAGAAAATCAGTTTTCATGTCAAGTTGTTCAACTTCCAAATTCAAGCTAGTAGCTATTCTAAGAACAACACAAATGGATGACATTTTTACTACAGGTGAAAATATTTCTTGAAAATCAATACATTTTCTCTGACCAAATCTTTTAACAACAAACCGCGCCTTGCAGCTTGGTTTTGAATTTCATTCTTCAGTCTTCAGCTTAAACACCCATTTGTTGTTGAGTGCTTTATTCCCTTTTGGTAACTCTACCAAATTGTATGTGTGGTTCTCATGCAATGATTTCATTTCTTCTTGTATAGCCTTCCACAATTCTTTCTTTTGAATTTGCAGCACATCTTCTTTAAAACATTCAAGTTCTCCCCCGTCAGTTAGTAACACGTACTCATTTATTGGGTATCTAGTCGAAGGTCGACAATCTCTAATTGATCTTCTCAAATGGGGTTCTTCAGTATGATTTTCTTCAACTTCAACTGTTGTTTCTTCATGATCAGGAGCCTCGCCATGATCCTCATACTCAACTTGAAATAGTGCATCTGAAACTAAGTCAATTTTAGTATTGACGTCTGATTTTGTATTATCAAAGTTCTTTATATCTCCAAGAGTTTGGTCTTAGAAAAATACGACGTCTCTGCTTTGAACGAATTTTTTACTTCTTGGATATCAAAGTCTATAACCAAAATCATCATGTCTGTAACCAAGAAATGTGCATTATTTGGTTTTCTCATCCAGTTTGGATATTTCATATCGAGGGACATGTACGAACGCCTTACAACCAAACGCCTTCAATTGTTTGTAGCTTATGTGTTTTCTGATCTATATTCTTTTGGAAATCGCACCATCTAAAGGAACTAAAGGAGATAAATTGATAAGATCTACCATTTTCATCGATACTTTACCCTTTGCCCATCATAAAATTTCAGGTTCACAAGTCTCCTTATGATGAAAGCTTTATTTTGAGCATTTTTAGGCTCATACATTTCTTCTGAATGCTTCCATAATTTGAAAGCTTCCGTTTCTTTTGCAGTGTAGCGAATCGCCCTTTTTTCAACCCACTGTCAAATCACACTAACAACTTTACGGTTGAGTTTCTTCCAATCTGCTTCACTTATTGCACCATGTTTGACTCATTTTAGTTCAATAGGATCAAACAAGTCCTTACAGTACAACAAATCTTCCATCATGGTTTTCTAAATGGAATAATTTATTTCCGTGAGTATGATCATGGAATTGCCACCGATGTCCGTACGTTCCTTCATTTCTGTACGACATATAAGGATATAGAACTGCAACCAGTGCTCTGATACCAGTTGTAGAGAAAATAATCCCACAAATGCGCAAATAAGATCAAACAAGATAAAAGAATTTAAACGTGGTTCGACTAATTTACCTACGTCCACATGAGAAAAAAAAAGAATTACTATAACTCGAAAAATATTACAATTTTTGGAGTCTCACTCCATACAATCAAGAGTTATACACTCACTTTTCTCACTCTCAAATATTATACCCGAAAGAGAATAATAATCTCACAGATTACGCAACCAAATTCTCTCACACAAAAAGCTCACAGTTTTCTCTCAAACACTACCCGTATTTCTCCCTCACTCAAAGTGTTTCTCTCTAAAATGTGCCATACACAAGTGCTTCAAGTGATGCTCTCGAAGACCAACTCAAGGTCCTATTTATAGCAAAATAAAACTCACAAAATAAACCACTTAAGCTTCCAAGTGAAACTAATGGTAACTTGTAGGAAAATTAGTGGCATTAAATAAAAGGAGGTAGCTTGTAAGTTACCTTTCATTTAACGGCTAATGATGTTTTTTGTAAGAAACTAAAAAAAGATTTCACTTTTACCATGCGCGAGCCCGCTTTATTTTGGTTTCAAAACCTTCGTGTTGACGCATAATCATAGGGCTCACTGATATTTTGCATGCCTTCATAAAGTGCTAAAACTTGAAACACATATAACACCAATTAAGCATAAGTCAATTAATTTCCTACAATAATAATATATTAAGTGTTTTAGTAGTGAGATACCAAATATTGTTGGTAATAACGATAATGTTGCTCGCGACGCCTTCTGAAGTTACTTGTGTGATGCAACAATGTCTAACTCAGTTCTCATATAAAGAAGCATAATACATTTTGTTTAAAAAAATCCTTTGAAAATGCATATCATTCTATTTTGTATCGATTTTCAAACCAAACCAATCCACATCAATTCTTAAAACTAAAACTAAAACCATAGCAAAGCCTACCAACCAATAAAATTAATATAAGTTTGAATTACATTAACTGAGGCTACCCATTAAGTTAAAATAGTTCACACTCATCGACCCTAATAGTATTAGTGTAAATAAAATAAAATAACCTAAACTAAAAATTAAAAATTACATGCATGCTATATATACAATAATGTAATAACTAATATTATAGTTTGCATTTATGTTCAACATTTATGTTCAAAAAGTTCGATTTTAATGTAAATATAGATATAGATATAAATATAAATATAATTCAATGTGTTTTAATAAATTAGGTATATATATTTTGTTAGATTTAGTTGGTTTGATAAGCTAAAGCCATTGTATACCAAATTCATCCAATATGAAAAATAAAAATCACAACTTAACTAATTAGATATTAAAATTAATACAACAAAACAAGAATAGTATGGTATGACTCATTGATTTGTTTGGATTATTTAATAACAAAAACTATCAGGTTCGATATAAATCTAACATACATATTTATTCGTTTATTTAGGTTAGGTGGTTTTGAGAAAAAAACACTTCAACTTAATCAAAAATAATATTTGAATCAGCTTAAAAGAAAATATAAAAGATCTTATAAGACTATTTAACATATTTCAAAAAACAAACTTAAACATCGTCTTAATATCTCGATTAATGTTGTTATATATAAAGAGAATTTTGATAATCTATGTATGCTATAAGAGCATAATCTTAGTAATAATTAAAAAGTAATAATAAAAAAATATAACTAATAGGTCACCGTCAATTTAAAATAATTTAATTTACATATTTATATAAATTAATTCTCGGAAAACATTTTCAATTAAAAATGTATATTTTAATTATATAATATGATATAAATAAAATGTCCGGGATGCTGTAAAGTAATTTCAGCAACATGTGAAGGGTAAATAATGGATTTATTTTACTCAGTGTTCAAATTTTATATATTTTATTTTTTAGAAGATTTGAAACTATATTTTGTCTTTTACTTTTGGAAGCTTTTATATTCATGCCTCTTATTCGAATCTTTCATGTTTCAAAATTTTATATCTATTATTTCTGTGGGGTTCTTCTACTGAAAAGAACTGCATCCACTGGAGTTCGTGGAGCTCCATTTGTAGGAGCTATATTGAGGGTGGTCTCAATATTCACAGACTCATGGACTACCAAAAGGTCTACTCAATGAAGCTTTGGGTCTATTTCAGAAGTAAAGAGTCCCTCTGGTCTAAAATGATTCACAGTATTTTTTGTGGGAATCGTCATCCTTGCCAAATCAGTAATAAAAAGGATTCTTTAACTTGAAACAGAATGCTCGAAGTCAGAAATGAAGCTGAAGATAAAATTACCTGGATTATTGGTAAGGGTGATGTTGACATCTGGTTGGACAGATGGTTTGGTGCTTCTCTGCTTGTTGAGTTTGATGAAGGCTCTGAGAACTCCTGGTTTACTGGAGAACCTGTAAGATCTTTATGGAGGAATAATGCTTGGAACCTGCACAAGATAAGTCATTTACTTTCAAATTCTAGTATTAATCAAATTAAAAACTGAAGAATTGATAGCGGCAAAGAGGACAAAATTAACTGGAGTCTCTCTAATTCTGGTTTCTTCAATATTAAAGAGACTCTAAACAAAATTGCATTTAGCTATCCTAAATCTTCTTTATATGAAAGAACTTGGAATCAAGTTATTCCATCTAAATGTTATTTTCTTCACTGGAGACTATTGCAGAATTTTATTCATACTGAGGTCTGTATGCAAAATAGGCACTTAGTTTTAGCATCTAAATGTATGTTTTGCCTAAATGTGGAAAGTACTAAGCATATTTTCCTTACTTGTAAGCATGCTTGGCAGATTTGGTTTCACTATGCTAACATCTTTAAGGTCAAGTTTTACAGATTCATGACCCTGGTTCATATGGCTAGGGCCTGGTTGTGGTCTTCGCCTTCAAAAAATTATTTGAAGACTATTTTGCCTCCCATTATTAACTGAGTCATCTGGCATGCTAGAAACAATATTAAGTTCAATGACTCAAATTCTAATGCTGATACTTCTATTCGGCATATTAAATATATTATTAATGGTCTTGATAACTCTAACTTAATGAAATTAAAATACTGGAAGGATGGTGAGCAAGCTGCTAATACCCTTGGCTGTTTTTTACGCAGAAACATTAAAAGCAGAATTAAGTACCTACATTGGACTCCTCCCTTGAGTGGAAGAATCAAGCTAAACTCTGACGCCTGCTGTGATCAATCTGGATAAACCAGTGGGGCTGTTATTATTAGAGATCACCTTGGAAACATAATCTTGGGTTACGAAAATACTTATGGCAAACAATCGCCAATCCAAGCAGAGGCTAGGGACCTGTTGGATGGTCTGGTTATCTGTAATTCCAAATCACTTTCTAATATTGACTTATAAAGTGATTCTGAAATCTTTATCTCTTTACTTCAGTTTGGAAACTCGATTGTCTCTATTGAGTCAACCCTTACTCGAATCAGAGATCTTTTGTCTCATTCGATACCTTTTCATCATGCATTTCGAGAGCAGAACCTTGCAGCCAATTGGCTTGCAAGGTGGACTCTCACATTCAAGATGCAATTCCCGTTTGAAGGATTCACCCCCCTCCCCCCCCAATCTCTTGCTTGCCATACTGGTCATTGACAGTATGGGGATGGGTCACCTAAGAGTAAGTTAAGCTAATCAATAAATTCTGATTATTACCTTAGCGTTCTTGTGCAGATTCGTGTTCTACTGCAAAGCTTGGTCTCTTCGATCTCTCCCTTCGTCAATGCATAAAATCACCTTACAGCTGAGCCATTTCTCCTCAATGGAAAGTGTTTTATTTTGTCGGTCGCTTTGAGCAGCTATTCAAAGAGACGGTTAGCTACAAAAAAAAAAACTTTCAATCACCAGCAAAGTCAGCTGAGATACTATCTCAAATGTTGACAAGGTTGTCGAGCAAAGATGCTAGCATGGTTTCTGGGACACAAGACAATTATGCCACTTGTGGTAAAACTGTATATCCTTTGGAAAAGGTAACATTTGAGACCGAGTCGTATCTCAAATCTTGCTTCAAGTGCTCTCTTGGTGGTTGTGCACTTTCTATGCACTCTTATTGGAGAGAGTTTCGGAAGAGAAGACATAGTAGCGGAGGTGGAAGCAACGCGGTTTTCTTGGGATATAGATATAGAGGCATCACCATTTTCTTCCAAGGAAGAATTCGGCAGGTGGATCGATACGAATTGAACTCTATGCTCTTGTGCTCAGTTTTTCATCAACAGTTGCGGAAATGCTTGTCCAAAGTACCTTAAAGGATCTATACTTGCTTCCTGCATTTCCTCGGGATAAATGGGCAAACGAATGCGTTAAAGGACTAAAAGCTCACGGTGGAGTAACTGTGAATGTGTGCTGGAGAGAAAGAGATCTACATAAAATTGGCCTTTGGTCCATGGACCAAAACTGTATAAGAAAAATACACTACAGATGAACAACCTTGACCAAAAATCTATTAGCTGTTGTACCAAATTGTTTCGGGATTCCTGCCACTCTTACTGTTGATCGACCAAAATACTTGATAACCTGGAGCAACGTGTGACTTCGATCGTGCTATAACAGGATCGAAAACAGAAAGGTTATGCGCTTTCACCGTCAAAATATGCAGCATTGGAGGGTATTTTGCACTGCAAGCATCATTTCTCTCAACTTTTCAAGAAGAATGAAGCTACAATCACCTTATTAAGTGTGCATCTATCAAACGTGCTGAGTCTGAAGTTGCTAGGATTACTTCTAATGACGCGGCGGAAATAGAAGAAGAAGCAACGATAGATGAAACCCTAATCTGAGGGTAACATGATGAAACCCTAATCTGGTAACAAAAATTGAAATTTTCAGAGATAAAAAATCTATTATTCCAAAAACTTAAAATAACTTAAGGCATAAGAGGCTTTATATAATAGCTTCTCAAAACCCTAAATTAGAATACAAGGAAATAAAATAAATATTCTAAAATCAAATAAAATCAAATCTTAATATAATTAGATTTGATTTAAATACATAAGATATTTGAATAAAATAAAATAAACAAGGCTTTTGTTTGGACTTTCCGGGCTACATCATCCTCTCCTGGTTGACAAGAATTCGTCATCGAATTCACAGCACCATCACCATCAAGAACCCAAATTATTTATTTTATTTTATTCAATCGTTACATTGGGAATTATAATTGTTGACCTTATCGAAATAAGATAAATTCTTCTCGAGTGTTCCTTATTCGAAGTAACATTCAAGCCATCGAGTTGAAGGAAAAAAATAGTTTCAAAAACCTTTTCATAGCCTGAAGACAACATCCCCATGTCCATTTGATGAAAAAAATGGATTTGAAAACCTCTTCATAGCCTGAGACAACATATCGATAAGAAAGTTTTACATTGATTCGACGATTGGTAGCTAATTTAAACACCTTCAGTAACCGGTCAATATGATCATCATTGAAACGCCTAGTGTGTCTCCCGCATACCAAGCGATCTTTGAGATCTTCATGGCCGTATGTTGTTCTCTCATTTAGACCTTGAATCAGATCAAATCAAGATTCAGAAACATGCTTGACCCGTAGCAGGAACCTGGCTTTGATACCAAACTGATGACGCGGCGGAAATAGAAGAAGAAGCAACGATAGATGAAACCCGTATCAGGAACCTGACTCTGATAGCTTCTCAAAACCCTAAATTAGAATACAAAGAAATACAATAAATATTCTAAATAAAATAAAATCAAATAAAATCTTAATATAATTAGATTTGATTTAAATACATAAGATATTTGGATAAAATAAAATATAATAAACAAGGCTTTTGTTTGGACTTTCTGGGCTACATCAACTTCGTTTAAGTCGATTTAAGCCTTCAGGAAGCTCTGGACTCGATTTTAGTGTTGCTACGACTTCGTCGTCCCTGTCGATTTCGTTTCAGTCGTTTCAGTTGATTTCGGTGCTAATCGCGGCCATAAGCCTTTTGTTGTGCCTCCTTCTGTTTGGTTTTGAAGCGTTCTTGAGTTCTAAACTTTCCGAGAAGCGTTCGTGATGCTTCGTTCTTCGCTAGTTCTATCTATTAGCGTTCTTCATCCTTTCAGAGAAAGATCGAGCAGTTAATTATAAATCGATTTGTTTTGGGGTGATTTCGGAGCTTCTGTGGAATTAATTTTAGAATTAGGGTTTCTAGGATTTGTCTATGATTTAGGCGAAAATGACTCCTGTTGCTGAAAGCTAAGGGAGTCGTGCTTGTGGGAGGGCTGTTTCACTTGATTGCCACTTAGCTCTTTAATTTTCTTTATCTTGTACTTTCCTCCTTAGTTTTTATTAGCCACCTGATTTGTTCTAAAACAATTGTATTTTTTTAATTTGGCAATAAAATAGGTACTAAAAAAACATCTATTATTTTTGGTGTGTTTATGTAAGCTTTTGATTTCTTTACAAGTTATTTTGCAGTGATAGAATACAATAAAAAAATATTAAAAAAATGTTTGACTTTTTTCATATTTAATATTAATGTTTGTCTGTATTATTTACATTTTTTATATTCATTATTTTCTATTATATACATGTATTTTCCTAAAAAAGCTTTTGTTTATTTTAGCCTTTTGTTTATTTTAGCGTATGAGCATAATTTATACCCATGTAAATGGACAAAAACTAGGCTTGGTATTAACTATTACAAATATATAGTGTTGCAGCAACACCACCATTAACATTGGGGATGGTAAAGTTGTTTCAGCTGACCTAATTTAGTTTGATTGGATTCGGTATGGTTTTGTGGGACGTGAACATAAAATGGAATATGTATTGTTATTAAAATTATCATCAGTAGTAAATTTTTGGTAAAAATAACTGTAGTTCGATTTCGCTAGAAAATAATAAAATATATAGAGTTATATCTAATCTAATCTAATCTAAATATGGAATAAAATTATAAATATGGAATAAAATTATATATATATATATATATATATAAAATAGTTTTTCAGACGGTACAAACTGAATAGGAACCGATTAAATTCTGATTTGAAATTATTAAACTTAAAATAAATCGGTTAGAGTCGAATTCGTTTAGAAAAAATCCAAACGAATCAGTTCAAAACCGATCTAGTGATATATAATTAAAATAGTTCATATTGGTTACGAAATTTGAATAGTTACTAGTTAAAATGGTGATATGTATAATATGGATGACAAATATATATATATAAAAAAAAGAGTTATTTTTAGATGTTGAATATTTAATCATAGAAAATTCAAAGTCAGTTAACTCTTTTTATAATTATTTTGTCAAAATCACATACCTCAAAGTATTTAATCTACCAATCTGATTCATGTCATTAACTAATTAGCAAGAAGGGTTATACCTAACTTTTTAGACTATTGCATTCTTCATATTTTTATAGGTTTAAAGAGGAAAAGTATGCTCAAGGCTGGTGGTTGCAGGTGGTTGTTGATGGATATGGATCACCTTTATGGTTGCTGATTGTTGGTTAATATGCCTCCAATAGATGACTACAAAAATTGAAAACAAGATACAAGCTAAAATGCCTCATTTACATAATCAGCAATTCAATAAGCTTCACCGTCTTCTAAAAAAAATCAACATCTCAACAAGGAATTGAAGTCTAAGGCAAAGAGAGAGCTAAATTATTTGTATGATTAGTATTAAATTAGAATTTTGTTTATTGTAAAGAAATTGTAGGCATTAAGGTAGATTGATGGTTACACTAGTTACAACCATATATTTAGGCGTGAAGATACTAGTCTAATTTTTTGTTTATAGTCAGTCAAAGTACTGGTCTGACTGTATATTATAGTCATAATTAGCTATAACTATAATCCATGTATATATAGCTGCTTACAGAAGTACTTTGCGTACCATCCAAAAGAGAGTGAGATTGAAGTCTATTAAGTTTGTCTTCATTTGTTTTTCATAGAAAATACACATCTTTAGTTTCATTATGGTATTAATGCATAATTCACAATTCTCTTTATTATCACAATTCTCATTCTTACACAAAAAAATCACCAAAATTTTAAACAAAATCAAAATGGCTGATGATTCTTACGCTTTCCAATCAGAGATTCAAACCAATATCTCAAAGGGATGCATAATTCACAATTCTCTTTATTATCGCAATTCTCATTCTTACACAAAAAAATCACCAAAATTTTAAACAAAATCAAAATAAAAATGGTTGATGATTCTTACGCTTTCCAATCAGAGATTCAAACCACTATCTCAAAGGGTTCCAACACTGCCAACATAGTTTATGGGTTCACTACCAAAAAATACAACAATTAGCACAATGAATCACAATAATTCTGATAATATTGATGCATATGCGAATGATGTATGTTTGATTCCATCTAATATTTTGTCTGTTAAATCTAGTAATACAAGTCCTTGGATTTTGGATACTGGCACCACAGATCATATTGTCTCTCACATATCACTCTTTACCGATCCAAAGTCTTCCAATATCACTAATGTATTTACCAAATGGTGCAGCACAACAAATCATTCAGACTGGCACAATTAGTTTTCATTCAAAATTAACACTTACAAATGTCTTGTGTGTACCATCCTTTAATTTAAATTTTATTTCAGCTAGCAAATTGATTAAAAAATAGAATTGTTGTATCGTTTTCTTTCGTGACTATTATATTTTGCAGGACTTGGTTTTGGGGAAGATGATTGGCTCAGGTAGAAAATGTGGTGGTCTATCTGTATGGTTTCTCAGTCATCTGACTTATGGCACTTACGGCTAGGCCTTTGATCTTTGTCTTGTTTTAAGTTACTTTCACATTTACTTCCAAGTATTTACAAAGAGTTATGAAATAATTGCACAAGAAAACGGAGTTTTCGAACGAAAAGATTGACATATTTTAAATGTTGCTCGTTCTCTCACATTTCAATCAAATGCACCACTTGGATTTTGAGAGGTTGTATATTAACCGAAGTTTATCTAATCAACCACATTAAAATAAAAAACAAATTATTTGTATGATTATTTAGAGATTGGCTTATGGCCAAAGAATAATTATAAAACAAAGTTTTTTATTTTATTTTTTAAAATCAAAATGTAATTCTAGTCATTAATAATTGTTTGTTTTAATTAACAAAAATTACAATGAAATGGTAATTATTAGAAGAAAAAAAACTACTTAAAAATTAAAATAATAACAATAAATTAAAAAAAAACAATAACTTATTTTTGCAGGTATGCTCAAACCGAATTAACCAAAAATTCAAAAGGACTAAAAACAAGTTTTTACCATTAAATCATGCACAAATAGTAAAATTGATAGCTATGAATATTGAATATGTTGAATACTGATACATCAAAAAGTAAAATGAAAATAATTACAATTAATTAGTAATCAATCCCATAAGAGTAGCGAAGTTGGTGGAAGAAGATATGTTTGTGACCAAAGATCATGAGTTCTAGTCTTTCTACAAATATTTTCTTGATTTGAGCCGGTCATTTTGCATGGTTTACTTTCTGGCGTTGGTTTAAAGTCTGTTGAGTCAGATTGAGGGTTTATCTAGTGCACATTCGTTAAGTAGCGACCGTGGGTTCCTTAAAAAAAAATAATTGGTGATCAATGTTACGCTTAATAAATTCTTGGCCTTAAGTCTCTCTGAATTTATAAGCCAGAAATTAGTAGGTTCCATTCAAATTTCAAGTAGAATATAGTCTAACATGGAGTTCCATCGTTTTAAACGTATTTGCGTTTGGAACTCTTCTTAATCTAAATCAATGTAAGTATTATTTTGAAGTATGTTTTAACTTTGATATAAAATCATTTTCTTAGGTTAAATAATATTTTAAACTGATAATGAATGACATGTTATCCTAAACTAAGCAACTCTAAAATGAATGTCGATGGCCATAATGTTAATCGTATCCTTTATAAATATTTTTTTTTTATTTCAATTAACACTATTTTAAAAAAAAGTTTTGTTTGTTTTTAGTTTTTTAAAATAATTGGTAAATATCATATTTAATTTTCAAATAATTTGTTTGGCAAATTTTGGACATAAAATGTATCAAATGACAAAGTCTCAAGAACCAACTTAATGAAAGCAATACTTTTTTTAGGATAGCCATTTTGACATCCATTCACCGAGTCTAATATTTAATTGACCCCATTGAAATCCGATAATATAATTGTATAAATTATAAGATAATGTAGTTGCACAAGCCCACGACTACGTAGTCCTTTTGGACAAACAAAAACAACCCTTATTTGAGGATCGATTATCAGATTTGGGCGTTGTGACTACTCAAACAAGCCCATGAAGAAGCCCAATATCTTTCGGGAGCATCACGGGGCAAAGTCGGGTGATGAAGTTCAGACTCAAAATTCCAACGTGTATGGCTTTATTTAGTTGTTCTCGTGTTTATTCAGTATTTTTCAATTTTTGTTGAATTTATTTAACTATTTAAACAACTACAATCACTTTAAAATTAGGATGGGATTCTTTTTAATATGTAGAGGTCATTTTGTAATTTTTGTGTAGGGTTTCCAAGTACTACTATAAATAGGCTCTTAAAAGCTACTTTTAAACAAACTTGGATTAATTAAAAAAATTAAGATTATTTCTCTAAGTTATTTTTTTTCTCTCTAACCTTAGGGTTAGAATTTCACCTACTGTTCTTCTTTTGAGTTCTTGCAGCCGTCAGTTCTTTCCCTAATATCTCAACACCATTATAAGACTACCACCGCGATATTGAAGTGAACAACCTCTAATATTGTTATTTGCTTTTTTTAACAAAGGTAAGTGGAATTAAATACACACAAGACTTATCATGATAAATATTTTGACTCGATATATATTTATAATGCAATAGAAAATCCTCTTAAGACTTTAAATATCTTAACTAAAAACAATAGCAAATTATCAGCATAAGACAAATGAGCGATCACTTTATAGAAAGTGCATATCCAATTAAAAGATAATATTCAAGTAGACTCTTTAACTCTCGAGACAATATTTATGCAAGGAAATCAAAAATAAAAGAATAAAAGTGGCTCTCATTAACTCATCGATTGACCGTTAATTAACCTGGAAATTCTTGAATTTCTACACCTCCAAATAAGATCTATAAATATATCTAAAACCAAATTTCTCATAACCCGCAACATAAGAACCTAATCCATTATATTATTATTTTTTATGTATAATATTATTACTATATTTCCCCTTCTAATCTATATTATTCACATGTGTGGTAAATTATTGAGCAATGATAATATTGTCATGGATTTCCTAATATTTAATAAACTCGTATTTTTAGTTTGATATCAATTTCAAAAGTTTTTAGAGTTTCGGTTGTTAATAGTATAGGTGATCAAATTATATAAAAACATTACATAAGATAATTAACTAGTACTCCTTGTAACCTTCTTGATTAGTAAATTTTAGGGTAATATGACCAAACAACTCGTTGAATATTTTTGTACTGCCATATGTATATCCACTTCTAAATTATGGTAGTAAGAATACTAGCATATAAAGCTATAAGTATCAATGTTATTATTTTTATCCATGTCAAACTGTTTATATGATCTCAGTTTGATTCTAAATTTTATCATAAACATAAAGAATACTATGAATTACTTAAAAAACGTATCATTATTTGAACTCTTACATCTTAAAAATTAAGTAATACAATAATTAAACAATGTCTTCTAATTTTGCTATCATATTTTAACCAAGTTCTTTTATTGGTCTGGAATCGGTGTACATATATGTGTTGTTTTTAATTGTGACTATTGTATGAAATATTATTGAGATGATGTCTCCTTTCATGAACCTTTTTGAATTACCCTTTTAAATCTATAAAATTTCTTTTGAGTCGTTATTCTTTGGAGCTTCTGTCTTTATTTATTTCAGATTTTGTAAGTTTTTACCTGGACTAACTAATTGAATAATAATTCTACTTCCTGTAATTATATATTTAGTATGTCTGTATTGAATCGTAACGATCTTTAATAATATTAATGTCACCAAAATATTGTATATCCAACCTGTTGACATGACTGTGCACCTCGTAACTTGTTTTTGCTACGATTTCAAACCATGATATGTCAGATAAAGATCTCAAACAATAATTGCAACTTTATATATCATTCTTTTGTTCCTCTGGTGTGTTGTTAACCAAATGTTTTCTAAAATCTAATTTTCATCATTATGAGAAATTCCTTTACATAATGAGTTCAACCACTACAAATGAATCTTCCTATATTATTTTATATATCTCCGGAAGATACAGTGGAATTTTAATAATATTCCTTATACATAAGGTTTTTCGTTCTCAACATACTTGTTAGAGTGGCGACCGAAGTCCCATATTCCACATCGGTTAAACATGGGAAGGATCAATGGTATATAAGTAAGAACATATATCAATTAGTATGAGGCCTTTTAGAAGTGGACCAAAAACAAAGTCGTGCGGGCCTTCAGGCGCCAAAGTGGATAATATCATAATAGTGTAAAGATCCATGTTCTTAATTATATACGGAGGTGGAATTACGATACCCGTATTTCCAACAAATGGTATCAAAGCTCCAGGCCCAGACAGAAGGCGATGGTGGTAGAATTCTTAGAAGATTAACATGATGAACCAGCAGCTATGCTCAATGTGAATGATCTGCTGTAGAGATCCTAGTTCGGAGTGCTCGTGGCTCATCAAGCAGTATGACTTGGTTGGGGTGTATCCATACGGTGATACTTGATTGGAGTGGCGCTAAGGAACAAGAAAATGATGGTCTAATAGGAGGTGAGCAGCAAAATTCGTAGTGTCTTTATGATTCAGGCAGTCTGCCAACCTAATTATTGTGGGTGGATGGAAGTCAATTGAGAGGAGGCTAAAGTGGTACTTTGTTCGAGATGAGGATTTATTAGAGTGGACACCGAAGTCTCACATCCCACATCGGTTAAACGTGAGAATGATCAATGGAATATAAGTAAGAACATATCTCAATTGGTATGAGGCCTTTTGGAAGTGGACCAAAAACAAACTCGTGCGGACCTTTGGGCGCCAAATCGGACACTATCATATGGTACCATATTCCTAACAATACTAATAAAATAATTGATGTTTTCACCTTGTAGCAATAAAATCTTGTCAATTGTTACCCAATGGACTATAACAAAAATGTTGTGAATCATTACAATATAAATAAAACCCGATTGCTTACATGCATATGAGTAAACATATTTTCTGTAAGTTTATTTTATTATCTCTTTAATCTCTCGTACCAAATAAACTTTGTTTTAATAAGATACAAATATAGACATATATCTACCAAAAATCTTAAACACATCCAATGAAATTGGTTATCTATGGGATAATCATTTTTCACTTTGAATAATTTGCAAAACTTGTCATCATATTATTATTTCATGGATAAACTAATCTAGTTAAATAAAAATACATACACATTGTACTTTCAAAAGAACAATGACACACATAATATACACAAAAAAATATAGAAAAAATATGACAAAGCCCAACAACTAAAAAATCATGTCGTAGTTTTATAAAAAATAAAAACTTATATTATTATTCGTTTGATGGTTATGTTAGCTTCATAATTTGTACGTGTTTTGTGAATTATTATAATTACTTTTTCACTTTAGAATATGTGTTTACCTCTTTTGAATAACTAATAAACCTTTTTATCGCCACCATTTTATTGAATGGTTACAAGTTATAAGACCTTTATTTTTTAAATATATATATATATATATATATATATATTATACAATTCGAATATGTAATCATAATATATAAATGATTTATCAACATATGTTTAAACTATTAAATTTATTTACGTTTCCTTTTTCGATAAATTCAAGAAAACTAAATAATTCTCTGTTACAATTCTCTATTACTTTATGAAAGTAATAAAGGATTATTTAGTTTTCTCAAATTATGTGTGTATCCTCTTTTAAATAACAAATAAACCTTTTAATCATCATTTTATTGAATTGTTACAATTCCTAAAACCTTTATTTTTTAAATATAGATTATACAATTCGAATATTTAATCATAATATATAATTATTGATCAACATATGTTTAAAGTATTGAATTTATTTACGTTTCCTTGTTCGATAGATTTGAAAAAACTAAATAATCCTTTATTATTTTTATGTCAAGAAAGTTGATGAGGCATTATCAGACACCAAATAACTTTCTTATAGAAAGAATAAGACTAAAACAAATAAATATAATAGAGAAGAAAATTTAATTGTGAATAATATTTTTTGTATAAAAAATAGTTCAATTACACTCATAGTTTTAACTCTTATTTATACAAGTTACACAAGATCATTTTTCTCTCTCCGTCTGAATCTATGTATTAGATCATAAATAGACTCTTCGTGTTTTATTACTCTCCGGATACATAATATAGCTTTATGAGGAGTCCCCTAGTTCTTGAGTTGAAATATAATGAAACTTAAGGACTATACAATGGTCAAATATAATATCTGGATAGTATAATCTACAAATCTTTCCTTATAACTGTCTTCGTGAGATCCATTATCTTTTGAAGTAGTGTGTAATTTTGATTTTTTTTATTGATGTAGCTATGTCTTCATTGATGTTTTTTACGATGATCCGTTTTCATACCGAAATAACTATGTCAGCCATGTCAGCTAGACTTCCAAAAATCTTAAGTTTCGGTTAGTTTTATTTTTCCTAGCCAAAGTATTATCAGAGACGTCTCTAACTTGGTTCATAAGAAACTATTCTTGCCTCGTCAAAAACCATTTGTCGGCCAATATCTTCCTTGAGGATAAAAATCTTTATTTTTCCAAAGGGGAAGATACATTTAACAATTAGTTGGCTGCTAGGATGTTACCTGTTTTTTTCGGTATACTTTGATTATTTGCTAGACATAAATGAGTAGTCGCGCTAGTCTTTACTAAAAGATGAAGTAAATATTATTTTTAGCTTTCTCATCCAGCTACCTGACTTGTTTTAGATTCGTACTTGAAGTCGTCATGTTTCACGTCGTCAGGTGGTCATATTTCAGGTCGGCGTGCTTCAGGTCAACATACTTTGTCTAGTATCTTTCAAGCTTTTTTTCCATCAATGCATATCCACCTTTTTGTTTTGACAAAGTCGATACTGAAGGTGATTCTCCATTTTTACAAATTATGTTGTATTAACTTTCTTTTTAATTTTTGTAGCATATTATTTTGGTAACCTATCCCGAAGAAGACGTATTTACATTGATTTATGTCGTAGGTGGTTGTACAAAGATTCTGTCGATATAATTACTTAAGCAATAAAGTTGTATTCTTTTTCTCATCACAGGGTTGGTATATATATTTGACTCGTGATTCAGAGAATAGTATAGCCAGTTACATATCTTGATGGTGTTTATATCGAAGAGAAGAACGTTGATAGTGAAGAATTAAAACCTTTAAAAGAATTAAAATATTTAAAACCAAATTTTTCAAAAAAAATGAAGATTTGGAAACCAAAATTCTCACAACCCTGGATATGAATCCTTCTTCTACCATAAAAAATATGGATTGGTTTGAAAAGAAACATCTTCTGGCGCTATATATGCAATAAAAAAATCTTAAGAAAACCGAGATGCTTTCTAGAGGACAGGTAGAACATTGACGAAAGAACATGAGAATGCTAGCTTATTCAACAGTTGGGACCCCTGACTGCATTGCCCCAAAGGCATTGTTGAAGAAAGGATATGGAATGGAGTCTTTTTTAAGCTAAAAAACTTTATTACTTAAATCGAAGAATTACAAAAGTTAAGGCCTAAGAGTAATTTTAGACCGAATAACTCATTTGGACCAAAGGTTCCCAAATTGACATTTGAACCCTAATTTTAGATCGAAACATTATCTCCTTCTATCTCTAGCAGCCATTGCACTGAGCTATAGATTACGACTTTGTATTTTTCAAGGCAACTACCAGGCCAAAATAACTCCTATCAATGTCTCTGAGTGCAAATCTTAAGTGAAGAAGAAGATTCAATCACAAATGAGGCGTCGGTAAACTGGAGTCTAGCATGCAACTCAAGGTTTGCATGCACCAGAAAATCTAACACTTCCTGAGATCAATTAGAAAGACATTTTCAATCACTACTTTTGATCAATTCCCAGAGGAGCTACTGATACAAATTCACTACTTTCAATCGATTCCAGGAGGAGCTTCCCATAATGAGTTAACACTTTCGAAATTAATTCAAGCATACAATTTCGATGGGGTTCCTTTGAGAAGAGTTAGCTTCTGACTCAGAATCACTGCTACCGTTCAATTCCATGGTGAGCTTCGTTCAACTACTTCTGCACATATCCTAATGAAGCTATTCCTCAATATGAGAATGAGGGAACTCCAGTTGTAGTATTTGAGGCTCTGAGAAGTCAGAACCAGTCCTTTCACCTCCATCAACGCTTTGAGAATTGGAGAATCTGATAGAAAACCCGACTTCATAGAGAGAGTTGAGTCTACATGAGGTACAAATCATCACCAGTCCTCCTCGATTTTGCATTATAGTGTCATTCCAGCTAGAATCAGAGCTACATCCATGAGTGAAGATTGAGTTCACTTCAATCATTTCTACATCCTTAAGGATTGGAGAAATTGATAGCAGACTCGACTATATAGAGAGAAATTGAGACTCCAAGAGGTACAAGTCTTTGAAGATTATATAAGAAGCTTGAGTACAACACCAGTCCTCTTTGATGTTGCAGTACAACGCTATTTCAGGTAGAACTTGGATCCACATCCTTGAAGTATTAAGGAACATACAGAATATACCTTCATGAAACAAAGATAAGCTAATATAGCCTATATTTAGACTTTCCAATAACATTATAGCATCCAACAATACTGGTGCTTTGAAATTTTTGTAGTCTATCCTCATCTTACATTTTTGAGTCCATCGAGTCAGCCAATCGGCTGCTCGATTTTGTTCTCTAAAAATATGATGTATTTCCATTTTACTAGTTAACAAAGATTTTATGTTACTGAGAATAGTCTTAAGTTTAAGAGGAAATTCTCCATTAGAGAGTAGAGACAAAAATTATTTATGCGTCTGATTCTATGTCCACTTTAGTAATTCCTTTGATTTTGCAAAGTTGCAGGCCATCGTGGATTGCTCGGGCTTCAGCTAGAAGTGGAGTAAGCTTCCCATAATTATTTATGTATCCCGTAACAAGGCTGCCTTGATCATCCCAAATTTTAACAGCACCAGTTGCCTCACCAGTGACAGAACAACTAGCATCATGATTCATCTTGTATATACCTTTTTCAGGGGGAATCTAGGAAATGTAAGCAATCTCTTTCTTACTACGCAGATGATTCGTGCAGTCTAGTATGATAGCAGAATTTTCACACTGCTTCCAATGCTTAGGTTTAAGCATATTAGAGTAGTCTAGGTTAGTAAACATGTATATAATATGTCTGCTAGCAACTATAAGAGAGGTAGTCTCTGCATTCATCTTAGCTTTGTTACTATGCTGCCATATGACCCAACTGATTAGTGTAGGCACAATCATTCTGATATGGATGCTCTTTGGGGATTCCCAAAACCAAGTCATAAACATATGTTTTATAGTCATAAACCTTTGAATTCCCACACTTAGGACACCTGCAAAGTAGGACCAAATCTCTCAAGCAAAAGAACAAGAAACAAATAGATGGTTAGTTATTTCACAATTAGAACAGAATTGTTATTTTGAAGCCAAAACTATACGTTTAGATTGCATGACAGAATCAGTAGGAATTCTGTTTAGAATAAGCATCCAGGATAGAATGGAACATTTCGTAGGAGTAATCTAATTCCATAGATAACTAAAAAGAGAAGATCTATTATAAGAGTTATTCAGGGTTTTCATAATATCTTTGATATTAAAACAGCCATCATTTGATATATTACATAGGATAGAGTCTGTATTAGAATTATTTATCTTAAGATTAGTGACTAAACTGATGTTATAGTCACTAAGTAGACACTTAAGATCAACCATATTCCACTGATCACCATCCCACAGAGATTTAACCTTCCTACCTTTTAAACCAACTGTTATTATGGTCAAGATTAAGCTTAATTATGGGAGGTCTACCAAACCATTTATCAAGCCATATATCCATGTTTCCACACCCAATAGTCCACTCCATATGCTCTTCAGCAAATTCCCTTATCTTTACCAACCTCTTCCATGTTTGGGAACCATATTTAGAATCCACTTGCATTGGATGTTTATCAAGGCAGTAGATATTATGAAGTAGATTAGCCCAGAGAGATGTATTCTCTCTAAACTTGAGTCATAGTTTACAGGATAATGCCTTTTGTATAATCATTAAGTTGCTGATGTTAAGACCACCATTCTCAAATGGCTTGCAAATTGACTGCCAATTAGACCAGTGAATCTTCTTAGCCTCACTGCTTGAGCCCCACAAGAACTGATTCATTAGTCTCTCAATCTTTGTTATTACAGTATTGGGGAGTCTGCAGCTTTGGACCCAATAAAGAAGAATAAACATTAGGACATCTTTAATCAATGTGAGATGCCCACCATAGGAAAGCATTTTGCCCTCCCAATTAGATATTTTGGCTTCAATCTTCTCAATTAGAGGAATAAAGGTTGTAGACTTATTATGGGGACTGAGTGTAATCCCCAAATAATTAGTTGGTAGAAGAGAAGTGTTGAAGCTAGTCTGAACTGTAAGGATGCTTCTTTTGTCCATAGGCATACTAGAAGTAGTTATAATGTCAATCTTCTTTTTATTTATAGATTGACCAGATATGCCTTGATAGACCTGCAAAAACTTAGAAATTTTCTCTATTGCATCCTTAGAGCCATTAGTAAAAACCAGTACATCGTCAACAAAAGCCAGTATAGGAATGTTCATATTTCCTCTGTTAGAATTCTTCAATTTTTTGTTAGAGCAAAACAATTGATTCATTCCCATGATAAGTAGTTCTTCTGTAAGTATAAAGAGTCTTGGAGACAAGGGATCACAAACTAATGGGTCTATATTGAATCCAATTAAAAGGATTCTTTATCTCAGGTATAAGATAGATACCAATAGCTAAAATCCATTTAGGGATAGAATGGCCAATAATGAAAGACTTAAGTGCATTACAAAGGTCAAACTTTATAATATGCCAACAAGTAGTGTAATCTTTTTTGTTAAAGCCATCAATCCCAGCTGCTCCAGTGGGATTCAGACTTTGAATGATAGACAAAATTTCAGTTTCAGTAGGTTCAGCAAGTAACTTATTGTTATTAGATTCATCCACTAGTTTAGGAATAATATTAAACAGGCTATAATTTAGACTTTTTTGTTTCAATAAACTTATTAGGATAAGAAGGAGTTGAGAGAATATCTAAAAAATAGTTCTCAGCAGATCTGTTGATTGCTTCTTCATCTTCACTCCATCTATTATTGATTTTCATTCCCTTAATTCCTCTTTGTCTTATTTTCTTCATAACGTAGCTGTGATATAGTTTAGTATTGCGATCTCCTTCTCTTAACCAATTTGTACTTGTTTTTTCCTCCAGTATTCCTCCTCCATAGTCAAAGCAAGAAGATGCTCAACAATGGTTTTATAGAGGATGATTTTATCTTGACAACTGCCAGATACTCTATAGTTATCCTTACAAACTTGTAAGTTATCCTCAACCTGCTTTAACTTGTCAAATAAGTTACCAAAGTGACCCTTATTCCATTCCTTTAGGGCTTTTTTCAACCTTTTTAATTTGTTCCAGTGGACATGAAAAGGGTAACCCATCATAGGAATAGACCAATTGTATTCTACAAACCCCAAAAATTCTATATCCATAGTCCAAATATTCTGAAAATTAAATGAGCCTAGATGAGTGATCAGAACAAGTACGAACTAGATGAGTGAGTTTAGTAGCAAAGCACTCAGACCAATCCTGGTTACATAAGACTCTATCAAGTCTTCTCCATCTGAAATTATTGGTCCAAGTAAACCTTGAACCAATATACCCAGCATCCTCCAAATGGAAGTCTTCAATCATTTCATAGAAATCAGTAGCACTTTGATAGCAAAATTTAGAACAACAAGATTGTTGAGATGGAGATATAATAGAGTTGAAATCTCCCAACACAAGCCATTCCTTTACATTAGAAGTCAGAGACCTTAAGTCATTCCATAAATCCATTATACTGCTCCTTTGACATTTAGCGCAGGCGCATGTGATGTAAACCTTCCTAGTTAGAAAAGAGTGACTAACCTCCATGTGACAACACTGGATATTGTCCACCATAATGCTTATGTCCGAGTTCTCATGCCAAAACAAACAAATTTTATTAGAAGTATTAGCAAAAAGTTAGGCAACTTAAGCTTAGAAGAAAGCTCAATAATTTGATCATAACATAGGTTCGTGTAAAATCAGTAATTTAGTACCTTTCTTTTTTATAATTGCTTTGAGTCTTCTAATAGAAGATTTATTTCCAACCCTGTGAATGTTCCAACTTAATAGCTTAATCATTTAGGGATTTTAAGAGAAGATCTTTTTGTCTTATCAACTTGAAAAGACTTGATTACCAAAAACGTATTCATCTTGCTTCTTATTGTTTGCTTAAGCTTTTGATCTAAGATTGCTTGAAAACTAGAGTCTACTTTCTTGCGCTTGAGAACATGAGAGGATGGAAGACTCCATGTGTTGTCCTTCAAAGGTGTTAGCTTAGTTGCGGGAGGGGTATGAGTGCCAGATTGTTGAGGGAAATCCATAATATTATCAAGAGATTTGATAGCATCCAACATCTCTTCTTCTTGCAAAGCATCGGGAATTTCCTTTCTATTTTCTAGAAAATATTCCTTCTTCGATTATCTCCTTATTGCTTACTTCAGCTGTATGAATAACTGTTATAAAGTCATTCATTACTTATGTTGAATCGTTGTTCAAATGTTCAGAGTTCATAATTTCATTGTTCACTTCAGTATTAGCAGTATCAGGTCATATCTTCTCAACATAATCATCATTGGCCTCTACTATATTAAAGGCTGGTACTTCTTTATTATTTTCAGTCTTTTTATTAACATCATCATTGTTAATTGAAGTTTTCCAGCAGCTTGAAGATTCATGCCCCACATGAAAACATTTTACACAGTATATTGGGACATCTTTATAGCTTAAAGTGATCTAAGATCCCCTGTTACTACCAAAGCCTAGCTATACATGTTTTTGAAGCTCCTGTGACACATCAATTTCCACCCATGCGTAGCACGCATTATGCATAACCTTATTCCTAGGAGGACTCCACGTCTTCAAGGGCGTACCAACGGATGAAGCAATCGATTTGACTATGCCCTCATTGTAAAGATGCTCAAGTAACTTTTCAATTCTAATCCATATAGGGACCATGAGACATTCTTTCTTTACGTTGAAAGAATGAAACCACTTCGAAATTCTCATAGAATATTCACCTATTGACCACACTCCTCGAGACTAGATTTTACTCAGATCTTATTTTAAGGAGAATTCGAGAAATAAATGCCTCGCATCCCAGTTAGTATAGGTGAAATCACCATTGGATTTCCTTTCCTCAAAGAACTTGTCAAGAACAGCTTTCTTTGGCAATCCTTTCTTGAACTTACCTATTAAGGTGAAGGAAGTATGTTGTAACAGATCATCATATATCTGATCCTCAAATTGAATAGATATATGATCTGCTTTATGCTGAGTGAGAGTGGTTGATCTCTAAGGAAGACTTATGATTTAGTTGCTGAACAAATTGCGAGTAAGATCTTTGATGACCACCTCTATTTTGCAGGCCTGAAGAGTTGAAGTCTTCCATACTTTAAGCCACAAAGACCAAAAGATTAAAGCCAAGAACAATCACGATGATGGAGGACAATCTTCAAGGAAAAGATCACCACCAAATAATCTTCAGGATGAAGATCAAGTCACATCTAAGATTCTGTTTCTTGGAGCATCCCTTGTTATCTATTTAGCCAAAACCGAAATTTAGTTATTTACGTAGCTTTTCCATATGGAATAGAGGGTGATTGGTGGTCTTTGGAAACGACTATGTTTGAGATGCTTATTAGATTTTCGCCTTTCTATTCTGATTGGATATGGAATGGATTCTGATTCGTGGTCTTTGCTATATTTTGAAAGATTCTGAACCAGAGAACTCATTTTAAATTCCCTGAAAAAGCAAAGTTATCTGTTGGGCTAATAGATCTCATTAGAAAACTTCTCTACAACTTTGAACCAAGGCTCAGATCAAGGGAAGCTCATAAAACTAAATCTAACAGTTGGTTTAAAGACCTCGAATAAGGTTATGCAGTTTTGGATAAAGAGCACTGAATTTGGAATCCTAATGCGGAAGTTACACTCATATGCAACCAGCTGCAAACCGTTCATCGCATAATGATTGGCACCTCTATTCAGACCAAACTAACAGAGTTGTGGTCCTTATTTGATTTTGTGCTCCCTGGAAAGTTGAGAGTTTTACCTGGGTTTGAGGCAGAGTTTGCAGTTCCCGTAACCATTAGTGGTTATGCCAATCCTTCGCTATTACACGTATCAACAGCTAATAAATCTGTTGTCTTTCTTCTTGACTTGCTTATGCCTTACCTTTTTCAGCGCATGAAAGCAGAAGTGAAGGACCAGTTGATAAAAAACACAGAATATGTCCTGCTATGTAGTTTAACTGCTAAGGAGCGATCTATTTACAGGGTTCTTCTACCTAGTAGTGAGGTAGAATAAAATTTTAATTTGGGATAAAAATTCACTATCCGGAATTAATTGATGCGTAAGATATGCAACTATCCTGATCTTCTTGTGAGAGAACAGTCCCATGAGAACCCCGATAACAGAATCCCTGAACGACGCGCCAAGATGACAATTTTTGCACAAGTGCTAAAAAGTCTGGAAAAAGCAGGGATATCGTGTTCTTTTTTTTGCTCAAACTCCAGATGCTTGACAACTTAGCTAAAAACTTCTTTAAGAACACTCTCACTTCGAATCCTTACTCTAATCTAGAAGCTGAAACTAACCTTCTTAATAGTTATATTTTTAATGTTATTTCTAATATTGTTACTAAGCATGACAACATAAACTTATTGAAAGAGTCAAATAAAGATGAAATCTTGCAAGATATCAAAGACCTTAATTCTGCTAGTGCGGTAGGAATGGATGGATTCAATGCCATCTTCTACATCAATTGCTGGAAAATCATCAAATTGAACCTTGAAGAAACATTGATATCTTTTTTCAATGTCTTGCCTCTTCCCCCAATGAGTTTTATCCACAAGTTTATGCTTAATTCCTAAGACGATACAACCTACTAATTGGAAAGAGTTCAGACCAATTAGCTTATGTTCAATGCTAAACAGGATTATTTCCAAACTTCTTAGTAATAAATCGACAGCCTATTACCTAAAATCATCTCTGAAACCCAAGGACCTTATGTTGCTAATAGATCTATACATGACAATTAATTATAAACATATTATTAAAATAAAATAAAATATCTTTAAACCTATTTATTTATTTATTTATATCATATCACCATAATTTATTTTATATAATTATTTAATATAAAATTTAACCTATTAAATATATTATTTTAGAAAATAAAACATTATATCTGGTGTGGATAATAATCGCCTGAGGGTAGGTTGGTAATTTCAAGTGGAGTTTTAAGGTGTTGTGTGGGTGTTTAAAGGTGGTATGTGGGTGTTTAATTGTTTAGAGTAGAGAGTAGAGAGATAATTAAGCAGCTGGGTAGCAGGTAATTTTCATTATTCATAGTTAATGCAGGTGGTTGGGTATTTATACCCTAATATTGGGCCCTTATGGGCTTTCGGGTCATGTTTAATGGACCCGGGTCATGTTTAAAGACCCATGAGCTCTAAGTAGGAGAGCAAGTAGCTTAGTCAGGAAGTGTTTAGGTGTTTTAGTACTTTTGTCATAGTTCGAACAGCCCTAAGTTCATAGTGTTCAAAGTAATCCGTCCGGTCTAAGTGACCTGTTCGATCCATGTCCATGTAACCTGTCCGATATTCGGAGAGACTAGACCAATTTGCCCTTGTCCGGGGAGCATGCTGAATTCGGACTCATCAGGAGCCCCTTTTTTAGATGTTTGGGCAAGTATTCTTGTCAAAGAACTGAAAAACAGTCCGACGTCAGAAGTGGCTTTCAATCCGGACAGATCTATCGGTATACCAGGACAGATTAAGCTTCACGAATTCAAAACGGTTTTTGCCAGAGTTAGTGTCACACGTGTCGCTCTCTGATTGGTCACTCCAGCCATTTTTTCACCTTGAATTTCGCACCACCTTCTTCGAAAAGCAACCTCTTTAATTAAAAGTAGTGACATCAGCGCCGTCTTTTAATCATTGCCAAACTTTTCGAATTCTCCTAGGAATCAACTCCTTTTTTCAGCTTTATTATAAATTTAAACTCATTTTCCACTGTCTTACTATCTTTTTCACATTTACTTTGCAAATTTACTCAGAGTTTTCTCTCTCTAAAGCAAAGGTTTTCTGGGTAGTTTATGTTTACAGCAAGAACATCACTGATCAAAGGTGGGTGGCTCAATCTTTCAGAGTTGGAGAGAGCACAAAAAGTTGAGAAGGAGAGACGAATAGCAGCAGGGCTACCATCATCACCTGTTGACAGACCAGTCGCCTCTGATAAGTAGCCCCAGCATTTTTCAAACCAAAGGGCATAACTTTGTAGCAATGAAGACCTCTATCTGTGAAAAATGTGGTATGCTCTTGATCCCTTGGATCTACTTGAATATGATTGTATCCGGAGAAAGCGTCCATATAGGAAAGCAGCTTGTTCCCAGAGGTAGAGTCTACTAACTGATCAATCCGGGGGACCAAATACAAGTATTTTGGGCAAGCTCTATTGAGATCAGTGAAGTCAATGCACATGCACCACTTGCCATTCTTCTTTTTCACCAGGACAGGATTGGCAGTCCACAAAGGGTATTGAGATTCCTTAATGTGCCCCATCTTTGTGAGTCTGTCAACCTCTTGCACAATAACATCAGCCTTTTCTTTGGAAAAAGCTCTTCTTTTTTGAACTACAGGAGCTACATCTCTCCAGACGGATAAGTGGTGGGATATCACCTCTGATGGAACCCCAGTTACATCAGCATTGCACCAAGCAAAAACGTGCTGATGGTCTTTCAAAAACTTCAACATTTGCTCTTTCAACAATAGTGGCATCTTGGACCCTATCTTGACACTTTTACCATCTTCCAAACAGTGCGTTTCAACCTCTTCGATTGGTATCAATACTCCAGGGGTCTCTCTCGGGTCATCAATTTCACCCTCACCCCCACAAAGGCCCCCAAACTGCTATTGTTCGTTAATACGGACTACCCCCAGCGTTCGAGGAGCCAGGGCAGTAGCATAGCATTCTCTTGTAATCTTTTGGCTGCTCCGGACGACTCCAACCTGTCCCTGAACAGCATACTTCAAGCACTGATGGACTGTTGAAGCCACAACATGCATCCTAGAGAGCCAAGACCTCCCCAGAATGGCATTATAGCAGGTAGGACAATCCACCACAATAAAGAGTATTCTGAACATTTTCTTGAAAGGGCCCCTGCCCAATAACACCTCTTCTTCGAACTCCACGATCACATCTGCTGAGCTGCCCGTGAAGCCCACAATTGACCTGTCCGAATTCTGAATTACAGCTGGGTTTTTCATTTTCTTGTAAGTGGTTAGGAAAAGGATATTGGCTGAGCTTCCAGTATCCACCAGGATTCGTCTTATGTCATTGCCCCCTATAGATGCTCCTATGACAACAGCATCCTCATGAGGGCCAGCAATGTCTCTTAAATCGTCTTCATCAAACACAATGAAAGGGAAATAGTTTGGTGACTGATAGGATGTCATGCCTCCCTCTAGCTGGGAGGCCAAAGTATGAACATACCTCTTCCTTGAAGAAGCAGTTGGAGCTGTCATAGTGTCTCCTCCAAAAATTGTGAGTGACTCGAAAAATTTAATGAGCCCGGAGACCGACCTAGAACATTCCTCAATTGCACCTACTCTGTTCCGGGTTGGATCAGGATCCAAGTACTCAGATTCCACATCGAACCTTTCAACTATAACCATGGCTCCCTCCGGAGCGGCATTACTTGGACCAACCCGGTGATTGTTATCAGGCCTGTTACCCCCTCTTCTTTTCACATAGGCCCCCAGCTTTCCCATTTCAATCAAGTTCTGAACTTCTTGTTTCAAAGCTATGTAATCATCAGTGGTATGAACAATATCGTTGTGGTATTGGCAAAAAGAGTTGTGGCGATGCTCCCTGGGAGACTGCAGTGTTGCCGGTCTCCGGAAATGCACCTCATCCTTTGTTTTATCAAAGATAGTAGCTACGCTTTCTTTTAACTCTGCGAACCACTCCGGTTGGACCCATGGCCCTCTCTTGTTTCTGGATTGTTGACTTTGAGCAGGAGCAGCAGGCTGAGACTGAGCTTTTGCCCTACCATGCCCCTGTCCGGTTTCTCTTGCTTTGTTCCCGGACTGATTCTGATTTGGAGTTGGTGCCACTGGGGTGGATCTCACCTGCATGTGCACCCTGGTTTTCTTGGTTTCATCGACGTTTATTTGTTTGCCACCCTGATTCAGCAACCCTCCCCATGTCATGGCCTTCTTTCTGGTCACCGAATCAGCTAGATTGCCCGGGTTCAAACCCTGTCTCAGGGATGCTATTGCTACATGTTCGAAGAAATCAGCCAACCCATTTTTCGTGTTCACAAAACGGCTTATGTATTCTTTCAAGGACTCATTTAGCTCCTGGGCACAATGGATTATGGTGTCTCCATTTCCCTTCAGCTCTTTACTCCCTACGAACTGCCTTCGAAAGGCCACCCAAAACGTATCGAAATCTTTAATACAACCCTGAGGCAGGATGTTGTACCACTTCAGAGCACTCCCCGTAAATGATTGGGAGAATGCCCTACAAAGTAGTTTGTCATCGTCATCAAAGTTCATCATGAAGTTCTTGAATTGCTCCAGATGGTTGTCCGGATCAATACTGCCATCGTACTTCTCTATTTTAGTGCTGTCAAACCTCTTGGGGAGGTTTCCGGATAGAATTTTAGAAGACAGTGGAGACTGCCTCCAATTCCTTCCACGACTGAACATAGTATCCTCATTGGGAGTTGCAAAGATACCTGGCTCATCATGGAAAGCAAAGGGATCCATCAGCATCTTGTCCGTATACCTCCGGTGGTGAGATGATCCCTTGCCAATATGTCTTTTCATTCTTCCATGCCTGTCTCTTTTTCTTGAATATTTCTTAACCTGCTTTTGCTTTTTCCTGGTTCGACCCTCATCGCTGCTAGAGGACAAGGATTTTTCATTTCCCTCACTGTCCGAAGAGCTACCTGAAGATTCTGAGCTCGAGTCAGAACTCTTGACAGGCTTGGACCGGTGAGAAGTTTTAGAACTGGCATGAGTCTTTTTGGTGCTCACATGAGTTTTGGAAGCCTCATGCTCTCTGGGGTTATCGGTGTGATGAACAACCGATGCTTTGGATTTTTCGTTCACGCCCATCTTGGCCTTCTCAGCCCTCAGAGCTTCTATTTCACACTTTAGCCTGTCACGCTCTTCGACAGTGTATTCATCGTTCTCCTCCACCACTTCGAGCAAAGCCAGTGGCACTTCTGGATTGTCCGGATTCATACGGATAGATTTTCTTAGCTGGTTTTGAATGCTTGATTCAGGCACCTTCGTGCTCCCACTGTGGTCGCCAATTTGGTGTGGATAATAATCGCCTGAGGGTAGGCTGGTAATTTCCAGTGGAGTTTTAAGGTGTTGTGTGGGTGTTTAAAGGTGGTATATGGGTGTTTAATTGTTTAGAGTAGAGAGTAGAGAGATAATTAAGCAACTGGGTAGCAGTTAATTTTCATTATTCATAGTTAATGCAGGTGGTTGGATATTTATACCCTAATATTGGGCCCTTATGGGCTTTCGGGTCATGTTTAATGGACCCGGGTCATGTTTAAAGACCCATGAGCTCTAAGTAGGAGAGCAAGTAGCTTAGTCAGGAAGTGTTTAGGTGTTTTAGTACTTTTGTCATAGTTCGAACAGCCCTAAGTTCATAGTGTTCAAAGTAATCTGTCCGGTCTAAGTGATCTGTTCGATCCATGTCCATGTAACCTGTCCGGTATTCGGAGAGACTAGACCGATTTGCCCTTGTTCGGGGAGCATGCTGAATTCGGACTCATCAATATCTACTCTAATATAAATTTAAGCATTAATACTAATTGATTTTGTGCATGAATTAAATAGTGTGAATTGGTAAAAATAATTATATAGTTTTTAATAATAGATTAAAAATTTATAAAAATAACTAAAATATTTACTATAATTTAAAAATTCACATATTAATTATATATAATAAGTAGAGCAATGATCCTACTTTCCTCACTTACTCTTTTTATTTATTTCGTTATTTTATTAACCAATACATTATTTAAAAGGAGTTTTTTTTGTTTAATATCAATTTAAAAACCTATTTATTTTATTTTTGTCATTGTTCTTTTTGGCTCTTTTTGGCGACCCAGTCGATATATAATTCAAATGGATGACATCTTATTATCGGAAAATGTCCATTCACCGACTTTATTATCATTTGCTATCCCAGTTATTTTATATGCATATTTAATATATTTCTCTCAAAAATAATTCCCTTATAATATCCAATTTTTTTTATTCCTTAACTATTTTTATTTTTTTTATTTCATTTAGAGGTGAGATTCGGTCGGTTCGGTCGGCTTTTTGACATATGTTTAAACCAAACCGAAATCTAGGGGTGAGATTCGGTCGGCTCGGCCGGTTTTTTGACATATATTTAAACCAAAACGAAATAATTCGGTTTAAAATTATTAAACCGATTTATTAAAATAATATCGGTTTTTTGTTTCGGTTTTTTCGGTTTCAGTCGGTTTCGGTCGGTTTTTTGGTTTGAACATCAGTTTGGATCGGTGCGGTACGGTTCGGTGTGGTTTGGTTCGATTTTTTTCAAATTATTTTTTTAGTTGAAGAAATTTAATAAAAAATAAAAAAATTATAATATAAACTAATTATTAATTTTTTATATTTATAATAATAGATTTATACTTATAATTTTAATATAATAAAACACGATAATAATATTGCCACTTACGTGTACAAAATAAAGAAATATACTATAAATAAGCGATTATAATAAAATGCTAGGTGGTGTAGTCATCTAGGACGACTTGGAAAAACGTTTAATAAGCGATAAAAGTGGTATCCAACTATATATAATATTCGGTCGGTTTCGGTATTATTCGGTTCCAAAATCGGAAAAACCGAAAACCGGCCGAATTTAATTCGGTTTGAAATTTAAAAACCGAAACTGGATATTATTATTTTAAAACCGACAAATTTTGGTTTGGTTTGGTCGGTTAGTTTGGTTTTTTCGGTTTTTGCTCAACCCTAGTTTCATCTTTTCCACAAAATAATTCAAACTTTGAATTCATCTAACTAGCTCTCACAAACCCTAATATTTTCCTCCAAACTACTAATACTCTAACAGAGGTCGAGTTTCAAAAAAACAATTTTACGCCCATGTTACCACTGGTGGTTCATCTACTTACCTGTGAGCAGTTCACCATCGCTTATTAGGCTACCATCAAGTGAGCAGTACCTCTGGTGAAGTTTATGGTCATCGTCCTCTATATTATCGACTTCATGTAATATTTTCATCTTCTTTCCTTGTTTTCATCTTCTATTTTTCAGCGTCACACAACACGTCGGTCAGACTTCTTCTTGTTTCACTGGAAAATCTTATTCCACGTATGTGACCATCGTCGTTCTTGGTTTTGTTTTGCTGGAATCCTGTTTTTATTTGTTAAAGTGGCTGGGTTTAGTTCGTCACTCTAATCTTGATTACAAGAAAGTTCATTGTCGGACTTTTTTTCGTTGTTTTTTGTTTTCCTAAAAATATTTTTTCTTACCTTTCTGATTTCTTAATTTCCTCATTTCTTACCTTGCCGATTTCTTGGCATAGGTTATACTGTATATTTTATATAATTATTATAGGTATTCGTAGTTCTGGTTTTGTCTCATGAAGCTAATTTATAGGTTTTAGTTTTCTGGTTGAAGATGCGTTAGATATTTTATATGATGTGATTGATGAATTTATTATGGCATCATTATTGTCTGTTAGCTAGGGAGGATGCGTTTTGTCTGGTGGAGGCTTAAAAGACACAACATCAAGATTCGGAAAATCTGTTTACGTGAGGAGGTAAATGATACGATTTTAGTGCAAATTTAAAACGATGAACATGAGATTTATGTCTAAAATAGGTCACGAGATTTATGTATAAAATTGGTCATGCGATTTATGTTTAAAATTAACCATGATATTTATATGTAAAATTGGTAATGAGATTTATTTGTAAAACAGGTAATACTAGATTCGAGTAAAATTGGTCATGCTATATTGGTTTTGTCATTTCATGATTTGTAGGTATTAGTTCTTCGTTGTTCTTGATTTTGTTTTGCTGGAATCCTGTTTTTAGTTGTTTTAGGTAGATGATACAATTTTTGTGTAGATTTGTAATGATGAACATGAGATTTATGTGTAAAATAAATCATGCGATTTATGTGTAAAATGGAACACTAGATTTGAGTAAAATTGGTCATGCTATATTGGTTTTGTCATGTTGCGATTTGTGGGTAAAATAAGACATGCTAGCTTGGTTTGTGAGTAAATAAGTCATATGATTTATGTGTAAAATTATTCATGGTATTTATTTGTAAAAAATGTAATACTAGATTTGAGTAAAACTGGTCATTATAGATTGGTTTTGTCATTTGGCAATTTGTGGGTATTAGTTCATCGTTGTTCTTGGTTTTATTTGGCTTGAATCCTGTTTTTAGTTATTGTAAGTAGATGATGCGATTTTAATGTAGATTTAAAACGATGAACATGAGATTTATGTGTAAAATAGGTTATGAGATTTATGTGTACAATAGATCATGCGATTTATTTGTAAAGTAAACCAAATGATTTATGTGTAAAATCGGTCATGAGATTTATGTGTAAAACAGGTCATGAGATATATGTGTAAAATAGACCATGCGATTTATGTGTAAAATATATCATGAGATTTATGTGTAAAACATGTCATACTAGATTTGAGTAAAATTAGTCATGCTAAATTGGTTGTCATGTTGCAATTTGTGGGTAAAATAGGACATGCTAGCTTGGTTGGTGAGTAAAATAGGTTATGTGATTTGTGAGTAAAATAGGTTATGCGATTTGTGAGTAAAATAGGTAATGCTAGATGTAAGTAAGATACGTTATGCGATTTGTGAGTAAATTGGATTATGAGATTTATGAATAAACTAGGTCGTGCTAGATGTGAGTAAAATATGTCATGCTAAATATGAGTAAATTAGGTCATGCTAGATTGGTTTTGACATTTGTATTTGGAGCCCGATTTACGTACAAATCTTTAATCATCCGAGTTTGTGAGTCAAAATAATAGATTGTGCTTCATGCAACTATCCAACTTTTCAAATATATTATCACCGACTAGCTTTCTTATGATTTTATGGTTGCGATTACAGTGACTGTAATCATACTGCAATTTCTTTATGTTACTGGAAAAATTAACCACCCATTTTGCAACTAAACTATAGCTAACATAACAAATTTTTAATATTGGATAAGAGCATACATGGCCCTACAATTGTTATGGAACTCGACCATCACAAAAAATACAGCATATTTTAGGGTTGGCATGTTTAGATAAATAAAAAAACACATCGACCACCATAATCATCGATCATTAGAAGACTCTTGCAAGTCAGACTCCTCAAGCTCCTATACATCCTTAGGTACTTGGAATTCATCCAACTAGGTACGATTGAATCAATGATTACCTTAGTCGGTTTGTATGAAAAAATAAAGGAGAAGCCAAGTTCGTTGAAAGCATGAGGTAGAGGATGTGATTTTAGAACTACCAGCAGAAGTTTTCACTTTATGTCTATGAGTGATAAGTATAGGTTTAAAACGATAAACATGAGATTTATGTGTAAAATGGGTCATGCGATTTATGTGTAAAATAGGTCATGTGATTCATGTGTAATATATAGGTTATGATATTTATGTGTAAAACTGATCATGCGTGATTAGTGTAGATTTAAAACGATGAACATGAGTTATGTGTAAAATAGGTGATGTGATTTATGTGTAAAATATAGGTCATGCGATTTATGTGTAAATGCGATTTATGTATAATAGATCATGAGATTTATGTGTAAAAATTACATTTTCTACATACAATTCTAAACACAACATTTCGGTTATTGTACAGCCAACCACACCATAAAAAGCTACAAAAAGTAAATTAAATACACAATAAATGTGCAAGATTCGTAAATCACATCTATTCATGGCTGTTGTATTGGACCACGACTTTGTTATAAGAGTCTCCAAATTCATAAGATTGTGATTTGGTCTTCCGAGTTTGCAGACTATAGAACCGTGTGAGATCAATTCATCCTACTGGTTGGTTTCATCGCATTTTGAAATATTCTTTATATCGTTAGCAAGCATGAGTAATCCATAAGATTTTACTACAGGAGGCTGCAAAATACCAGACTTAAGGGTCCAGTTCTAGTAGTGTCTTTAGTGTTCCCAACTTACAGACCGTGTGAGTATTCAGAACATACTTAATGAAATTTTGGTGGCAAATATTTAGATATTTATTGTGGACTACTTATATAACACATGGACCTGCAATAACCTGCTCAGTGGCACCTTGAATCTTGATATTGGATATAGCAAGCAGCTGGAAGTCATAGATTTCCAGAGAAATGTCATCACCGACTTCACAGAAACAGAAGACTGTTGCACGTCCAACATAATGAAAACAAAATAGACTAGTCGAATTGAAAACACCTAAATAACAAACAATTCGTCTATATTGACAACGAGCAACATTTGATATGCATAAAAACAACTGTCTTCCACAACCTAATGACTACTGGGAAATGTAAAATCAACCCAAATAATAAAAATCCCTCATCGTCGATATACATAACAAGAACATAACAGAAACAAAACGCTTATCGAGTTCAAAGGCACCTTTACAGCAGTTTCTGACGATCAACCGCGGCAGCCGGTTCGATTTCAAAGTCGGTGGTCAATGATTGCCCACTACCAATGGCTTAAAGTGCTTGCCTCAGTTATTATGAAAGGTTAGTGCTCGCCAGAGAAACAACGAGGTTCGTCTGCTCAAACTGGTTGTGGGGTTTCGAAGCGTAGGTTTACAGTGACTCTCGGTTTACTTTACTTTTTGATTTTGGAAGGGAGATATAAGACCAAAATTTTGGCTGACAACGTGATAAAAGTAATTCACAATCTAATTGAGCCTATTTATACCCTTTAGGATATTTTAGTCCATTTTTTAAGGTTGAAGTAGCTTATGATACTATCCCGTTTATAGGTACTCGTTTGGTAATACATACTTGAGAAGGTATTTATAGTTAATTTTCTCCTTATTATTCTACCGGCTGTTTATTTTTGGGACGTACGCGTGTTTTTTTTCACTGTTTAATTTGATTTAATAAGCTCTTTTCGTCTTTCTGTTTTTTCTTACATCTCTATATCTTTAAACTCTCTCTAAATCTTCAAACACTCTCTATAAATCGAAACTCATTTGTTTTTGTCTACCAAAATTTTCCAATCAATTTCTATTTTTGCATGGAGTGACTTCAGGTGACTTTTCAAAATTTATAACTTTTTTTCAAGTTTAAAATTACCTTCATCAACTTAATATTTTTACTATAAAATCTATTTTTTTCTTTATTGGAAGTTATGTCTCTTCCTTAGCTCTATTTATAGTATCTTTATTTTTTGGTTTATATTTGCTTTAAGAAAATTGAAAATATTATTAATCAAATAAATCATATTTTCAATATTTATTTTTTAATCTATTTTTTTTAGTTCAAATGAAAAATTCATTTTAGTTTCCAAAATTTAATTTTAAAGTCAATTTGTTTAGTCGAACCTGAAATTTTATAAATCAACAAAAGCTTTGCTACGTTATTATCATCGCTAATATTTTCAAAAATATTTAACTTTAAATACTAATTAATATATCAATAATAATAATAGAAACCTAAAATAATATTATTTAATAATTAATTTAATATTAAAAATAATAAATTACTCAATCATTTAATGAATATTAAAAATGTGATTAGTATTTCAAAAATTCTATTTTATAACTATGTTTAAATATTATATTTTAATAATTAGGTTATATTATCTAATATCTTTTATATAAGAATGATAAAGTCTTAACATCTATGGTGCTTTTCGTAGGTATTTGACAAGTTACCGATTCGTGTCAAGTTACTCATTTGTGTAATCTTTTCCACCGATCTTTTTAAGCTAAAATCTAGTTTTAACTTTATTTATATGGAGTAAGTCTTCTTAATTTGTTATTCTTTATATATTCAAAATCTCTTCTTAATTTATTTTCTTCAATATATTCAAAATCTATTCGACTTTTTTATACGGTAGAAACTCGATAAATTAATATTCGATTATTTAATAAACTTTTTAAGATATTTTTAAGATAATGTTTTTGGCGGGTCCCGATTCGGGATAGGGTGTTAAATTAATAATTCGCTAAAATCATAAGATAATACATTTTTTATAATTTCTTTAGACCCCATATAAAATATAAATTAATAATTCTTTATATATAGCATATTACACGAATGATTTATGAAGGTTTCTAGAAAAATGACTCAATTGTCTTTTGTTTTTTTTGTTGAAATCAATTTCCCCTTGAATCTCGTCTCTAATTTTCCTTAGCATGGTAAGAACTTCTGGTGTTGTTTTCCCATAGCTCAACAAGAAATTGTTCAATGTGATTGCCGCTTAACTCTATTCGATATTGTCGCTTGACTCACCTGCAAACCAAGTTTACTATGAACCCATTCTTGCAATTGCTTTTGAGTGAGACTTGGATTATCCTTGTTGTGCTTGCATAATGTTCTTCGAATCTCGTTTGTCATTGTTTTTTTTCACACCTTTAAGATAGGAAGTCATGTTGTGTGTATGATTTGTTTGTATTGACCTATTTTGAAAGAAAATATTTTTAATGTCCATAAAGTGATACATTGAACACAAGAAGCATAATAAGGTGAAAGATTGAAGGTTTCTTTCAAATTGGGCCCTTCATTTGATAAGTATACAATAATTAAGTGGAAGCTTGAAAGGTGTTTGTAAACTAAGTATTTTACTATAAATTAATAAAATATTAATTAATATATAAATTAATAATTACTAATTAATATATAAATTAATAATTAATAATTTATCGATTAATTAATAAATCTTTTAATTAATAAAATTTGGTGGTCCCAAGTGTATTATTTTATAGATTTTCTACTGCATATTCGCTAAAAATAGCTTCTATTTTTTTTATGGTTCTAAATAAGATAATATAAGGTATCATCTCTCTTTGTTGGTTTTATTTCATTTAAATTAGGTCTAATTTTTTTCAATGATTTTTTTGTTCTTCATATACAACTTAAGGTTTATACTTTAAGTATTTGTTTATAGATATTGCAAAAACCTATATTTTAGTTTATTTTTAAAATTTGGAAGATCAAAATAAACGCACTATATAACATATTTTACTCACCCCCAAAGGGTAGCCGAGTTGGTTGAGTAAAGCATTCTTGTGACCAAAGGTCATGAGTTCAATGAATCTCTCTACATACGCTTTCTCGGCTGAGGGTGTCTTCTCGTGTGGTTTAATTAAACAAACAAAACAATACTATATAGTCACACATCTTATACAAAAGAATAATATCTAACTCAGTAACAAAACCAAGCAAATATATAGGAACAACATATAGGAACAACGCCTCGTAAAGACAATCTCATTTGTTGTATTCGTTCCTTCACCTAAACTAAACAATTCTGGAAAGAATTACCCAGTATAGTTTTTTCTTAAGAAAATGACTTCACATAAAATCTGGATTTTGAGATCGAGCAAACCAAGATTTTGAAACACATCTGAAACGAGTGTCGGATTTTAGAGGAAGCCTTAGTTGAATTTTAATGATCAAATCTTCCGGTAAACTATGTATCTTCATCTTCTTCTCCATCTAATGTTTCTCCAAAAATGATATTATAAACTCTGTTGCTAAACTCTAGGAGAACCTCTCAAATGTTGGGTGTCAGTCAAGAATAGAGCATTATTCAATGTTTGTTATGTTCTTGTTGAATTAGATATAACGCAAAAACTTAAACATGATGTTTGGGTGGGATTTGGATCCAATGAAGGATATTGGATACATATCAGTTATAAAGATGTCCCTCGTTACTGCTACTACTGTAACCACATAGGATATGACGAAGAGAAATGCAGAAAAAAGCACCAAAAATTAAATATGATATTCCTGATACAAATCAAAACCATGTCACGTAGCACTACCAAAAGAAACAACCACATGAAAAGCAAAGACTCCAATCTGTTATAGTCAATCCATATACTAAGAAGCAAGTTCAAGATATTCAAAAATCTCAAAGAATATCTAATAAGGATACTGGTCATGAATCTCAGTACGCAAATCAGAAAACATAATCAAGAAAGAAAATATTACAGAAGTCATTAGCCAATCCAAAATCCTTACATCACCCGTGTTAATTATAACAATGATAAAAGTGATGAAATAATTGATGTTATTAGAAACCTGGAAGAGGACTACATAAATAATAAAGAGAAAGATTTTGACACTAATGGATGAGGAAACTATACTCCAAATCACAATAATTTGGTAGTCTTCCTCCCACCCCAGTTTTGAAAAATAAAGAAAAAGATAGAAGCTTTAATGAACTCCTGAATAAAAGATTGAAAACAACAAAGTATAGAAGCAAAACAAAAAAATAACTATTTACAAGCCTATGTTTGGAGCCAAAAAAACAAACCCCTCCGAACTCTGATAATGATCAACATCCTTAGTTGAATTATTAGAGCAGCAGCTAACAATTCTTCTCCGAGAAGAATCAATAACATTATAGCTAAAGAGAAAGTCAGCATTGTCACCATTCAAGAACCAATGGTTTCTTCATATCAAATTCAAACTATTGCTGCCAAAATTGGCCTTTCTAATAACTCTTCTAATTGTACGAGTAAAATTTAGATTCTGTGGAACAATTGGTTCACTGTTAGAATCATTGATGATAGTCCTCAACTGATCCATGCCGAAGTCAATTATGTTAATCTTAACAAGCTCTTCTACCTTACTTCTGTTTATGCCAAATGCCAAAGGAAAAATGTAACAGATCTTTGGGATTCCCTTAACAACATTGCTATTATTGTCAAATAGTGGATTGTGCTTGGAGATTTCAACTCCATCACTAACCCTACTGAGAAAAAGGGATGTATTCATTATTGTGTTAAAAGCTAACTTCAAGGATGCAATCAACCAGTGTAATTTTGAAGATTCAGGTTACATGGGAAACAAATTCACTTGGACGAACAAAGTGAAGTGGAGAAGATTAGACAAATTTATTCTAAACTGTGATTGGATGGACTACTTTCAAAAAACGTCGGTCAAACATCTCCCCAGAACTTGTTCAGACCACATGTCTCTCCTTGTGTTTATATCTAATGAAAATTTAAAGACTAAATCTTGTTTTAAATTTCTAAACATGTGGTGTTTATATGAGGACTTCCTCTAGTTTGTTGAAACTAATGGGTTAACTGAAATTCAAGGGACTCCTCTCAAGAAGTTCTGGAACAAGCTTAAGAGACTAAAAACTGCCTTAATTGGCAACACTTTTGATAAAGTCAAGCAAGCTGAATATGAAGTCAACAAAATGGAGGCTATATATATGGGAGTAATAGTGATCATAAAAAATGAAACTGGGATAAGGCTAATGACAATCTGCATCAAGCTCTAACTCAAGAGAAAAGATACTGGTATAAGAAAACTTACTCCAACTAGATTAAGGCTAGGGATGGAAACACAAAAAAATTCCACAGCTTTGTAAAAAAGAAAAGAATAAAAAAATAAGATTAACAGAATCAAAGATGACTCTGTTTGGCTCACTCAAGAAGCTCAAATAAACAACTTAGCTGAAAAATTCTTTAAGAACACTCTCACTTCGAATCCTTACTCTAATCAAGAAGCTGAAACTAACCTTCCTAATAGTTATATTTTTAGTGTTATTTCTAATATTGTTACTAAGCATGACAACATAAACTTATTGAAAGAGTCAAATAAAGATGAAATCTTGCAAGATATCAAAGGCCTTAATTCTGCTAGTGCAGCACGAATGGATGGATTCAATGCCATCTTCTACATCAATTGCTGGAAAATCATCAAATCGAACCTTAAAGAAGTATTGATATCTTTCTTCAATGTCTTGCCTCTTCCCATAATGTGTTTTATCCACGAGTTTATGCTTAATTCCTAAAACTATACAACCTACTAATTGGAAAGAGTTCAGACCAATTAGCTTATGTTCTATGCTAAACAGGATTATTTCCAAGCTTCTTAGTAATAAAATGGCCAGCCTATTACCGAAAATCATCTCTGAAACCCAAAGAGCTTATGTTGCTAATAGATCTATACATGTCAATTAATTATAAACATATTATTAAAATAAAATAAAATATTTTAAAACCTATATTTATATTATATCACCATAATTTATTTTATATAATTATTTAATATAAAATTTAACCTACTAAATATATTATTTTTGAAAATAAAACATTATATCTACTCTGATCTAAACTTAAGCTTTAGTATCAATTGATTTTGCGCAGGAATAGAATAGTGTATTGGTAAAAATAATTATATAGTTTTTAATAATAGATTAAAAATTTATGAAAATAACTAAAATATTTACTATAATTTAAAAATTCACATATTAATTATATATAATAAGTACAGTAATGATCCTACTTTACTGATTTACTCTTTTTATTTATTTTGTTATTTTATTAACCAATACATATTTAAAGGCGTTTTTTCTTTGTGTAATACCAATTTAAAAGCCTATTTATTTTATTTTGTCATTGTATTTTTTGGCGGCCCAGTCGATATATAATTCAAATGGATGACATTTTATTATCGAAAAATTTCCATTCGCCAACTTTACTATCATTTGCTATCCTAGTTATTTTATATGCATATTTAACATTTTTTTCACCAAAATAATTCTTTTCTAATATCCAATTTTTTTATCCCATAACTATCCTTAATTTTTTATTTCATTTAGATGAGGTTCGGTCGGTTTTTTGACATATATTTAAATCAAACCGAAATAATTCGGTTTATAAATTATTAAATTAATTTATTAAAATAATATCGGTTTTTTTGTTTCGGTTTTTTCGGTTTCAGTCGGTTTTTTGGTTTGAACGTCGGTTTGGATCGGTGCGGTACGGTTCGGTTCGGTGTGGTTTGGTTCGGTGTGGTTCGGTTCGGTTTTTTTCAAAATAATTTTTTAGTTTAAGAATTTTAATAAAAAATTAAAAAATTATAATATAAACTAATTATTAATTTTTTATATTTATAATAATAGATTTATAGTTATAATTTAAATATAATAAAACACGATAATAATATTGCCACTTGCGTGTAAAAAATAAAGAAATATACTATAAATAAGCGATTAAAATACAGTGCCAGGTGGGGTTCCAACCCCTACCGTATTAAACGAGTAGTTTAAGTAGTCATCTAGGCCCACTAGGACAAACGTTTAATGAGCGATTAGAAGTAGTATCCAACTATATATAATATTCGGTCGGTTTCGGTTTTATTCGGTTCCAAAATCGGAAAAACCAAAAACCGGCCAAATTTAACTTGGTTTGAAATTTAAAACCCGAAATTGAATATTATTAATTTTAAACCGACAAATTTTGGTTTGGTTTGTTCAGTCGGTTCGGTTTTTTTTTGGTTTTTGCTCACCCTTAATTTCATCTTTTCCACAAAATAATTCAAACATTTGAATCCATCTAACTAGCTCTCACAAACCCAAATGTTTGCCTCCAAACTACTAATACTCTAACAGAGGTCGAGTTTCGAAAAAAAACTTGTTTTCATAAACAATTTTCCGCTCGTGTTACCACTGGTGGTTCATCTACTTACTTGTGAGCAGTTCACTATCACTTTTAAGGCTACCATCAAGTGAACAGTACTTTGGTTGAAGTTTCAGGTCATCGTCCTTTGTATTATCGACTTCATGTAATATTTTCATCTTCTTTCCTTGTTTTCATCTTTTATTTTTTGGCGACACACAACACCTCGGTCAGACTTCTTCTTGTTTCACTGGAAAATCTTGTTTCGGGTATGTGACCATCGTCGTTCTTGGTTTTCTTTTGCTGGAAACCCGTTTTTATTTGTTTAAGTGGCTGGGTATAGTTCGTCTCTCTAATCTTGATTGCAAGAAATTTCATCGTTGGACTTTTTTTTTTTGCCCGAAAATATTTTTTCTTACCTTTTTTATTTCTTAATTTCCTGATTTCTTACCTTCTCGATTTCTTGGCATAGGTTATACTATATATTTTATATAATTATTATAGGTATTCTTAGTTGTGGTTTAGTCCCATGAAGCTGATTTATAGGTTTTAGTTTTCTGGTTGAAGATGTGTTTGATATTTTATATGATGTTGAATTTATTATGGCATTGGTATTAGTCTGTTAGCTAGGGAGGATGCGTTTTATGTGGTGGAAGCTTAAAATACATAGCATCAAGATTCAGAAAATTTGTTTACGCCAGGAGGTAGAGGATGCGATTTTAGTCCAAATTCAAAACGATAAACATGAGATTTATGTGTAAAATAGGTCATGAGATTTATGTATAAAATTGGTCATGCGATTTATGTGTAAAATTAGCCATGAGATTTATGTGTAAAATTGGTCATGAGATTTATTTGTAAAACAGGTACTACTAGATTTGAGTAAAATTGGTCATGTTAGATTGGTTTTGACATTTCGCGATTTGTGGGTATTAGTTCATCGTCGTTCTTGGTTTTGTTTTGCTGGAATCCTGTTTTTAGTTGTTTTAGGTAGATGATACGATTTTAGTGTAGATTTAACATGATGAGCATGATATTTATGTGTAAAATAGACCATGCAATTTATGTGCAAAATAAGTCATAAGATTTATGTGTAATACAGGTCATACTAGATTTGAGTAAAATTGGTCATACTATATTGGGTTTTTCATGTTGCGATTTGTGGGTAAAATAAGACATGCTAGCTTGGGTTGTGAGTAAAATAGGTCATATGATTTATGTGTAAAATTGGTCATGAGATTTATATGTAAAAAATGTCATATTAGATTTGAGTAAAATTGGTCATGTTAGATTGGTTTTGTTATTTTGCAATTTGTAGGTATTCATCGTCGTTCTTGGTTTTATTTTGCTGGAATCCTGTTTTTAGTTATTTTAGGTAGATGATGCGATTTTAGTGTAGATTTAAAACGATGAACATGAGATTTATGTGTAAAATAGGTCATGGGATTTATATGTAAAATAGATCATGCGATTTATGTGTAAAATAGACCAAGCGATTTATATGTAAAATAGGTCATGAGATTTATGTGTAAAACATGTCATGAGATCTATGTGTAAATTAGGCCATGCGATTTATGTGTAACATAGTTCATGAGATTTATGCGTAAAACGGTTCATGACATCTATGTGTAAAATAGACCATGCGATTTATGTGTAATATATGTCATGAGATTTATGTGTAAAACAGGTCATGAGATCTATGTGTAAAATAGGCCGTGCGATTTATGTGTAACATAATTCATGAGATTTATGTGTAAAATAGGTCATGAGATCTATGTGTAAAATAGACCATGCGATTTATGTGTAATATATGTCATGAGATTTATGTGTAAAACAGGTCATACTAGATTTGAGTAAAATTGGTCATGCTAGATTGGTTGTCATGTTGTGATTTGTGGGTAAAATAGGACATGCTAGCTTGTTTTGTGGTTGGAGTGTATCAAGACGGTGGTATTTGATTGGAGTGGCACTAAGGAAAAAGACAATGATGGTCTAATAGGAGGTTAGCAGCAACACCCGTAGTACATCTATGATTCAAGTAGTCTGCCAATCTAATTAGAGTGGGCGGATGGAAGTCAATTGAGAGGAGGCCAATGTGGTATTTTATTCGAGAGTAAGATTTGTTAAAGTGGACACCAAAGTCTCACATCCTACATCGGTCAAACATGGGAAGGATCAATGCTATACAAGTAAGAACATATCTCAATTAGTATGAGGCCTTTTGGCAGTGGACTAAAAGCAAACTCGTGCGGACCTTCTGGTAGCGCCAAGCTACGAGATGGAACATGTGGCTGAAAAGTCAGAGAAAGAAGACGAATAATAGAAGATGGATAGCTCTAACCCTAGGTCACAGTAAAAGAGACTTTAAAGAAAATCAAATTCTATTTAAAAAAGTCTGAGGCAAAACTAGGGTTTGAGAGCCTTTTATAAAAGTGCTCGAAACCCTAGCCCAAAATTAAAACTTTTTCCTTATGCAATAAAATAAAGCCTAGCGCAATTTCAAAGAGATTGGAGCTGGTTAAGTATTTTAATAAAATCCAACAAAAACAGGAAAATGCAGAAAATTTACTAAAGCAGCAAAACGATTAAATTTAGGGCCTGGACTTGATCACGTTGTGATGCTTTTGAAAATAGTTGGGCTTCTTGACGCGTTCGATTTGAGTGGTCGCATCGCCTAATTCTGATATATGGGCCCCCAAATAACACCCGTTTTCGTTTGTCTAAAAGGGCCATATAGTCATGGGCTTGTGCAACTAATTCGCCCACGAATTCTCAGCTTCATCATCCTCAGCAACAGCGGTAAATGACACCAAGTGCTTCACGTTGAAAACGTTATGGGTCTTCATGTGGCTGGGTAACTTCAACCTATATGTATTGGGATTAATCTTTTCAATAATTTCAAACGGACCCACTTTCCTTGCAGCTAAATTGTTGTACTCGTGTGCAGAATAGCGATCCCTGGTCAAAATAGCCCATACAAAGTCCCCCACTATAAACTCCACCAAGCGGCGCTTCTTATCTGTAGCAATTTTGTACTTCTGTATTGTTTCCTCCAGGTGTTTGCGGGTGTTCTCATGGATCTCCCATAGATCAGCAATGGTGTTCTCGACCTTAGATGGAACCTTATCAAGCGTTGGGAATCTAAGTCCATAGGACCCCGTGGGTTATAACCATAGACTACTATGAAGGGACTATACCCAGTACTACGCTTATGGTGCTTTTTGTAGGCGAACTCAACATGATAAAGACAGGAATCCCATGATTTCAAGTTCCGAGAGACTTCTGTGCGTAACATGTTGCCTAACATTTGATTAGTTACCTCGGTTTGGTCATCTGTATGCGGGTGATACGCACTGCTAAAACTCAGCTTCATGTTCGTGAGGCGCCATAAACTCCTCCAAAAATGCCCCACAAACCGCGCATCGCGATCAAAAATGATATTCAAGGGTAGACCATGTAAGCGGTAGACCTCACGAAAGTATAAATTAGCAACATTCACAGTATCTCTGGTTTTCTTGCAGGCAATAAAGTGGGCCATCTTAGAAACCTGTCAACCACTACAAAAATAGAATCGTTACCTCTCTGTGTTCTTAGCAGCCCAGAGATGAAATCTATGCTGACGCTTCGCCACGGTCCTTCCGGTATTGGGAGTGGTAGGTACAGACCTGCGTTGGAGGATGTACCTTTTGCCACCTGGTAAACCCGGCAACCAGCTACAAAACGGATAACATCTCGCCTCAAATACGGCCATAAGAACTGACTGGAGATAGAGTGAAGGGTTTGATCTCTACCCCCATGCCTCTCGTTGTGTCTCTCCTGTACAATCAGTAACCTCAAACTGCCATCAGAAATATAAAGTAAATTAGCTTTAAAAAGGTAATCGTTGCTCACTGCAAAATCTATTCTCAAACCTGCGCTGACGTCCTCTAGAATATGAGCAAAATATGGATCGATAGCCGGTAGATCCTTCACCATCTCGAATCCCACAACTTCTCCTTCCATACGAATCATCATGCTACGTCTGCTCAGTGCGTCAGCTACGCGGTTAACTGTCCCCGAAGTATGCTTAATGGAAAAGGTAAATTGTTGAGTAAATGCTGCCCAAGGTGTATGGCGGGAAGAGAGTTTCTCCTGACTCTGCAGATGCTTTAAGGCATCATGATCGGTGTACAAGACAAATTCATTGTAGGCCAAGTAGGAACTCCAGTGCTTCAAAGCTTGTACAATTGCATAGAACTCCTTGTCATAGGTGCTGTAGTTAAGTTTAGCTTCACTTAACTTTTCGCTGAAGTATGCGTCAGGGCGGCCTCGTTGGCTGAGAATAGCGCCAATGCCCAATCCGGACGCATCACAATGCAGTTCAAATCCTGTAGAGAAGTCAGGTAAAACCAGAATCGGTGCAGTGGTCAGTCTTACCTTGATTTCCTCAAACGCCTTAGCTGCTTCAGGGGTCCAGCAGAATGTCTTGCCCTTCATACACTCTGTAAGAGGAGCCATAACAGTGCTGAAGTTATGTATGAACCGTCTGTAAAAGGAGACCAATCCGTGAAAAGAGCGGACTTCAGTGATGGAAGTAGGAATAGGCAGTCTCGCACGGCTGCCACTTTCGACTGATCCACTGACAGCCCATCTTTTGACACGACATACCCCAGGAAGACGACCGAATCTGTCATAAAACAACACTTATCGAGTCTTCTATAAAACTCCTCTCGCCTCAAAACAACCAACACCTCGCATAAGTGCTGGAGATGCAGCTCTTCCGTGATACTATATATAAGAATGTCATCAAAGTACACAACAAGAAATTTTCCGAAGAACGGGCGAAATACCTGGTTCATAACCCGCATGAGCGTGCTAGGAGCATTAGAAAGACCGAATGACATTACCATCCATTCAAACAGACCTTCTCGGGTCTTGAAGGCTGTTTTCCACTCATCCCCCATACGAATAGGAATCTGGTGATATCCGCTCTTCAAATCCAGTTTCGTAAACACAGTAGCACCATTCAATTGATCCAGTAAATCATCAAGAGGAGGAATAGGAAACCGATACCTGACTGTAATTTTGTTGATAGCCCGGCTATCCGCACACATTCTCATTGAGCCATCCTTCGTTGGTGTTAACAGTGCAGGAACCGCACAAGGACTAAGACTCTCCCGGATGTGGCCTTTCGTCAACAGTTCTTCCACCTGTCTGCGGACCTCTTTATCCTCTTTTGGGCTCATCCGGTAACGCGGTCGGTTTGGTAGGCTAGTACTCGGTACAAGGTCAATATGGTGCTGGATATCTCTCAATGGAGGAAGATCTGTAGGTAAAGTATCACGAAAGACAACAGAAAATTCTGCTAGTAGCGACCGAACTCGCTCAGGTATACCAGCAAATGGATCTGTACTAAATTATTTAACCACCAAAAGATAGACAATCCCTATTTCATAAGCATGTTCTATAAACGCCTTTCGAGCTAGAAAGTTCTTACCCGACTCATTTGATACTACAAGGGCAGGTTTTGGGGAAACCTCTCTAGTTGGTGTTAATATGAACCTGACATTATTCCATATAAAACTGCAGCGGTTCCTCCTACCATCATATGTGACACTTCTATCATATTGCCAGGATCAGCCTAGCAACAAGTGACACGCATCCATCCCAATGAAAATATTCTGGACAACTTCTTCAGAGATAACATTTTCGCACCTCCTTGAATCAATAACGAATTTGCATACCTTTCCCCTAATAGTACAAGTCGATTGAAAAATACTGTTCTGTAGCCAATCATCCCCATCACTTTTGGCTTTCGGCGTCAGATAGATACGCCTTAAAACTAATGCCTGACCAATATCTCCTCATGTAACTTGGTCCTCTGGAACCTCATCAACAACATCCTCTCATTCTTCATCAAACCGTGGGTCACCCTCTAGGTAAAAATCAGCAGTGGCAGCGAACAGACCCCTCGATTGTTGTGGCTGTTGTCGTAATTTTGGACACTATAAAGCAACGTGCCCTAGTTCATGAAAATGGTAGCACCGGACCTGTGAGGAAATAACTGTGCGACTAGGGACCTGCATATTATCCCCTGTACGTATAGGAGAAGCAGTGGGTACTCCTGGGTTAGGGCTTGGAACCGTTCTTTTTGGGAATGCCAATGGAGTTGTTCTGGCAGTGTCTCCTCCATAAGGCCTTCGTAAAAGGGCTTTCTCCAGATGCAGTGCTCCCTGATGTGCTTCAGACACATTTACAGGGTCGAACATGTTCAGCTGGTCTTGAAACTGCGGTCGCATCCCCCCTATATAGCAAGATACTAGCTGATTTACTGAATCAGCAATATCGACACAGTTTTGTAGCTTGAAAAAATTGTTAGTGTACTCGTCAATAGTCCTTGACCCTTGTTTAAGGTTTTGGAACTGCTGATACATTATGCGGGAATAATTGTAAGGCAAAAACGCAGACCTCACAAACTTATCCCAAGTTGTTATTGTTGGCTTACCGTGCATTGATCTGGTTTACATGAGCTGTTGCCACCAGGATGCAGCTAGGCCTCAGAACTTAGTTGCAGCCAACTGTACCCGCTTTGCATCCAGAACCTCCTTGAAATCAAGGACTTCTTCAACTGAGGCGATCCAATCTAAAAACCCGTCCAGTTCGAGACCCTCTTGGAACTCTAGGATCTAAAGTCTGAATCCAGATTCCCACCGGTTTTTGGCGTTGGATCAGAATCTCTCGCTGGCGGTTGCTCAAAGACTTGGTCATGACAGTCTTGTTGTGAATATTGATCCGTTTGCGTCCGATCTCTCTCTCCAATCCCGACGGCTGGTTGCCAAAACAAGACAATATCATAGTATTATGGAGATTGATTGTCCATACTTATATACGGAGACAGAATATGTGGTACCAATATTCCCAACAATACTAATAAAATAACTGATGTATGAGTCAACATATTTTCTTCAAGTTTATTTTATTATCTCTTTAATCTCTCGTACCAAATAAACTTTCTTTTCATAAGAAATAAATATGGACATACATCAACCGAAAACCTCAAACACATCCAATGAAATTGGTTATTTATGGACAATCTTCTTTCACTTTAAATAAATTGCATCTTTTAAGCTCGTAATCCTATTATTTCACGGATAATCTAGACAAATAAAAAGACATACACAATATACAGTAAACAATATAGAAAAAATATGACAAAGCCCAACAACTAAAAAAATCATGTCGTAGTTTAATCAAATAAAAACTTATATGCTTAGTCGTTTGATGGTTATGTTAGCTTCATAATTTGCACGTGTTTTGTGAATTATTTTTTTCACTTTAAAATGTGTGTACTTTTTTTTTAATAAACAAGACACATTTTTATCGTCGTTTTATTAAATGGGTACAAGTTATAAGATCTTTATTTTTTAAATATAGATTATAAATTTTACAAATATGTAATTATAATATATAAATGATTAATCAACATATATTTAAACGGTTAAATTTATTTACGTTTCCTTGTTCACTAAGTTCAAGAAAACTAAATAATCTTCTATTAATTGTGCCTCAAAAAAAGTTGATGAGGCATAACTTTCTTATAGAAAAAATAAGAGTAAAACAAATAAATATAATAGAGAAGAAAAATTATAATAGAGAAGAAAAATTAATTACGACGGGCTAAAATGACAATTTTTGCACAAGTGGTAAAAGTCTGGAAGAAACAAGGATATCGTGTTCTTCTTTTTGCTCAAACTCCAGATGCTTGACATTCTGGAGAGATTTTTGATTGCTGATGAGTATAGTTATCGGGGGATGGACTGTCAACATTCATTGAAAAAATATAAGCATCCGATGGTTCATGGTATGGATCCGCTGTTTGTTTCACCTATGGTATATGGTTTAGAGTGAAGGGTTTGATGGCTGCTGCAAAGAACTTTGAGAACTGTTCTAGCATCCGTAAAGCATGTAATTTTCTGCTGTGAACACAGCTTCTTTCAGGTGGGTTATATTTCTTGTCAAAACAAGGTTTATACAGATCTTAAAGGCAAAAGGTCTTATGTAGTCAATACGGGATGGCCTTTGCAGCAAAATGCTTGATGCACTCACAGATGGAGAATGATCATATTATGTTCATTATTGTTTTTATACAATATTTTGATTTTATAAGATGTAAAAACAATATGGAGAATTCGATTTGAGTAATAAACAATCTATTTATAAAACAATCTCACAAACCAAGTTAATCATATTGAATAAATAAGCGATTCCACTTTAAAGAAGGATATGTTCCATACAATTTGTAATAATATTTAGCCGACCTAACTGATTTAAGATATTACTACAGAGGAACGGCACTAAGCGAATATAAAGAAGTTACGACGGAAGAACATCAGACAATAGCATTTGTTGTATTCTTTCTTTCAGAATAATTAAACAATTCAGTAATTCTTCTCTTGGGCTTCGAATAATTACTGAATTATCAAACCTACTACTTACTATAGCTCACCAGACAATAGCATTTGTTGTATTCTTTCTTTCAGAATAAGTAAACAATAAAGTAATTCTTCTCTTGGGCTTCGAATAATTACTGAATTATCAAGCCTACTACTTGCTATAGCTTTTTGCTTAAGAAAATGGCTTCGGATAAAATCTGGATTCTGAAAACGAGCAAACCATGATTTTGAAACACACCTGAAACGAGTGACGTATCTTATAGGGAGTCTTAGTTGAATTTCAATAATCAAATTTTCTGGTAAACTAGGTATCTTCATCTTCTTCTCCATCTGAGTTTTCCCCAAAAGTTATTATCCTTTTTGAGAAAGTAAAACTGTGGTACTTCTTCATTGATCAAATGCAACGTACAAAGGAAATAAATAGGCAAAAAACGAGGTGGGAGTTACAAAATAGGATCCACTAATCCCACTTCTCTCTTCACTTAATGCCCGTTACGTAACTCCTACACCCACGTAAAGCTCTAAGACTCAGTCTAATACTAACGGTTACTATAACTTAAATAAATAAAACATGTTTAGATTAAATACATAAAATGCAACATGTCCCCCCCTAATCTCAACATGTTTTTCAAACCTCGACTTCAGCTTCCCGAGCTCGCAGTAAGATCCTCAACCCCTATTGCCTTCCTCATTTCTTCAAATTTAACCTTCCCCAATGCCTTAGTTAAGATGTCTGTCCTCTGTTCTTGAGTCACCACGTGCTTAATGATCAACTCACCCCTTTCAATACACTCTCGAATAAAATGAAACCGTACGTCGATATGTTTGCTCCTCCCGTGTAGTACCAGATTCTTCATTAACTCGATGGCTGACCTGTTATCTATGTGGAGTATCACTAGTCCAACCGATTGTCCCGAGATTTCCTTTAGTAGTCCACGAAGCCATATGCTCTGACAAGCTGCTGTCGTGGCGGCCATGTACTCCGCCTCGCACGAAGATAGAGCAACCACTTTCTGTTTCTGCGATGTCCAAGATATTAAGCTCCTGTTAAGGTAGAAACACATGCCCCCAGTACTTCTCCTGTCGATAACATCTCCAGCAAGATCACTATCTGTAAAACCATACAACATCCTACTACTCTTCTCGTTTGCATAAACCAGCCCATACTCAATTGTCCCTCGAATGTACCTCAAGATATGTTTCACAGCTTGTTGGTGCTTCACTGTGGGTTTCTCCATGAATCTGCTCACCACTCCCACAGCATATGAAATATCTGGACGAGTGTGAGTTAGATATCGCAGACTTCCAACGATACATCTGTACTCAGTGGCATCAACAATTACTCCTTCTTCATCTCTGTCCAACTGTAACTTATGCTCCATAGGAAATTTGGACGCGTTACAATTCATCATTCCAGATTTTTCCAGTAACTTCTTGGCATATGATGACTGCTTCAGTGTAGTACGCATCTCTCCTTGGTTTACTTCTATTCCAAGATAAAACGACAATAAACCCAGATCACTCATCTCAAACCGTTTGTTCATTTGCTGCTTGAATGCTTCGATTTCCTGCTTGTCTGAACCTGTCACCAATAAATCGTCAACATACACACCCATTATGAGTATACTCCCTTCTTTGTACTTCATGTACACCGCTTGCTCGTGTAAGCATCTGTCAATTCCCAACTCTTTCAAGCATCTGTCTAGCTTCGCATTCCACGCTCTAGGAGCTTGACGCAGCCCGTACAAAGCCTTCACCAGTCTATACACCATCTGTTCCTGTCCTTTCTTGACGAACCCCTCAGGTTGGATGACATAAACTTCTTCAATGAGCTCTCCGTTTAAAAACGCTGATTTTACATCAAGATGATAAACTTCCCAACCTTCTTTCGCTGAAAGTGCTAGCAAGAGTCGAACCGTGTCAAGTCGTGCTACGGGAGCGAAAACTTCATCATAATCTATTCCTTTCCTTTGAACGTATCCCTTTGCGACGAGCCGTGCCTTATGTTTCACCACATTCCCATCTGGGTCCTTTTTTAACTTATATACCCACTTCAAACCTATTGGTTTATGCCCAGGTGGTAAACTTGTGAGTACCCAGGTTTCGTTCTTCTCTATTATCTCGAACTCCGTCTTCATAGCATCTTGCCAATCCTTCTCTTTTATGGCTTCGAAATATGACGTTGGTTCCTCAGCCTTTAATAACTCTGAGCTCATCAATCAGCTCAATGACCTCAGTGTCATTATAAATATCTGCAAAATGCCTGAACCTCTTAGGTTCACTGCTCGGGGTAGATGATGTTCCAACAGTTTCAGCTGTTTTGGTCGTCGTAGTTTGTTGTGACGATGCCGATGACTGTGAAGTCATGGATTGCAGAGGAGTTGTGGGTTCATAATCTGCATCCACACTGTCCCCAGTTTCCGTGTTCTCGGTTACCTCAACATAGCTCCCAGGGAAAGTTACTTCACCACCTGTTTCTTGTTCTCATGACCAGAAGGCTTCCTCTTGAAATACCACGTCCCTACTGACGTGTACAGTCCCTGTTTGTGGGTCAAATAAGCGACTCCCTTTTGTTCCCGGCTCCTTACCGAGATACACCACCCTCTTACTACGATCATCCAGTTTCTTGACATGCATCGAAGGTATCTTCATAAATGCAATACACCCAAACACTCTTAAGTGTGTCAGGTCCGGCTTAGTCCCACTCCATGCTTAATATGGTGTTCTTCCGTTTAAACTTCGAGTTGGTAGTCGATTGAGAACATAGATCGAATGACGCACCGCTTCACCCCAGAGATACGCAGGTAGGTTTTCTCCCCTTAGAAAACTTCTTGCCATAGCAGCCACAGTCCTATTCCTTCGTTCCACCACCCCGTTTTGCTGCGGAGTGTATGGTGCTGTGTAATGCCTCAAAATACCAGCCTTCTCACAATACAAGGTGAATTCCTTGGAACAAAATTCACCGCCTCTATCTGTCCTCAAGATCTTTATGTTTTTCTCGCTCCCCTTTTCAACTAAAGCTTTAAACTTTTTAAACATCTTGAAAGCATTACTTTTCTCCTTTAACATGTAGACCCACATTTTCTTACTGAAATCATCAACAAATAGAAAGAAATAACGATTACCTCCAGTTGTCGTTGGTGTGATAGGGCCACAAATATCAGCATGAATTATCTCGAGTGCTTTCCTCGACACAGAGCTAGTTTGATGTGGGAAGGATTTTCTGGATTGCTTCGTCATTAAACAACCTTCGCACATTTTAAGTGGTTGAGTCATGCTTGGAATCCCGTATGCCATCTTCTCTCGCGACATTAATTCCAAAGCTTGGAAATTTACGTGCCCAAGACGAGCATGCCACAACCAAGTATCTTCTTCGGCCTTGTTAAACAAACATGTTGCTCTACTTTCTTCAAGACTGATCTTATATAGTCGATTCTCTGTCCTTTTCACCTTCATCAATAGTCTTCCACTCGCCTCGTGAATCCACAAATAATCCCCATCAAGTACGACTTTATTCCCTGCCTCAGAAAGTTGTCCCAAGCTTATAATATTATTACAGATATTTGGGATATAGTATACCTCTTCAAGCATCCTTTCTTCACCATTCTTGCACTGGAACGCCACTGTTCCCTTTCCCTTGATACACACGGTCGATCCATCGCCAAACTTCACTTTCCCGGAGACACGCTCATCCAAGCTTTTGAATTTTCCACGCTGCCCAGTCATGTGATTGCTGGCGCCGTTATCCAAGTACCACACCTGTGACTCCTTTTGTTCACCTGCGTTTGTTCGTAGCTTTGGAACCACTCCATCCTCCTTCAGAAGCATAGATTTGATATCCATTTGTCCGACCTCAACAACCAACAAGGCTGGCTCATCTTCTTGAATTTTCGAGAGATTTGCTTCTCTCGTCATGTCTTTCTCCTTCCTTGGTTTACGACAGTCCGCAGCAAAGTGTCCCAGTGCTTGACAGTTAAAGCACCTCACTCTACTTCTGTCTCGTACTCCACGAGTACTTCCTCCACCTCGAGTCCCTTCTCTATTGGTTTTCCTTAACCATTCTTCTCGAGTCAACAAAAGCTGCCCCTCGCCGCTTTCTTTCTTCCTCCACTCATCTTCTGTCAGCAGCAATTGTCCCTGGTGTTTCTCCGTTGTCCCTCGCAATCTTTCCTCGTGGGCTTTCAAAGAACCAACGAATTTTTCTACCGACATCTCTTCCAGATCTCCGAATTGCTCAATAGCAGATGCAATCTGTAAGAATTTTGTGGGAACCGCTCTGAGAAGTTTCTTAACCACATATGTCTCTTCCACTTTCTCTCCCAACACTCGAATATTGGTAACCAGGCTGTTCAGCTTCAGATAGAATTCGTCTAATGGCTCATCGTCTTTCATGCTTAGAGCTTCGAATTCGCTCTTGAGGGTCTGGGCTCTAGCTGCTTTTACCTTGTCTGCTCCCAGGTACATGGTTTTGACAGCCTTCCACGCATCCTTGGCCGTCTTCTTTTCTGCAAGTGACATCAGGACATCTTCTGGAACTCCCTGGTAAATAACAGCGAGTGCCTTTTTGTCGACCTTGTCTTCCACAAGAGCTTTAGGGTCCTTGGGTTCGATTGCCTCCCACACTCCGTGGGCTTGCATGAATACCGTTATTTTGAGAGCCCATGCAGTGTAGTTGGTTTTGCTCAACATCGGGTAGCTGAGACCAAAGGAGCTTTTGCTTGTCGTCTCCATCTGAAGTTATGAACACCTCCTGAAGCTCTGATACCAAGTATTATCCTTTTTGAGAAAGTAAAACTGTGGTACTTCTTCATTGATCAAATGCAACGTACAAAGGAAATAAATAGACAAAAAACGAGGTGGGAGTTACAAAATAGGATCCACTAATCCCACTTCTCTCTTCACTTGATGCCCGTTACGTAACTCCTACACCCACGTAAAGCTCTAAGACTCAGTCTAATACTAACGGTTACTATAACTTAAATAAATAAAACATGTTTAAATTAAATACATAAAATGCAACAAAAGTTATATTAGTAGAATAATTAAATCACTGAGTTCTTTACCAATTTGCAACTTGTTCTAACACTTCAAATTCACCGTTCTTATTTGGAAAGATTCTTTAATTTGACAAACATTTTCTTAATTGTATGAAGTTTCCAAACATCAATTTTGTCTTAGGTCAAGTTAGAAATCGATTCACCAGAGGCCATTAACATGCAAATACAATAACGGTTCAAGGTTAATAGTATATATTTTCAGAGACTTTTAAATATTCAAATCAAAAGGTTAATAGTATATATTTTCAGAGACTTTTAAATATTCAAATCAAATCCTAAATCGATAGCCATTCGTAAACCAAAACGTTGAGTGTAGAAGTAATTAACAACAAAAAACCGATATATCTAATTACGAATTAATAATCAAAGTCAAGTACTTTCGAAAATAGGTATAAGTCTACCTTTTGCCGTCGGCCACTGCTCACTGGAGAAATTTTGTGTATATTCTAGCAGCTTGGGTTTAGGATTAGTATTTGACCATCTATTCCATATTTATACGCGAGTAGGGTTGAAAAAAGATAATATTTTATATATATATCTTTATTCCATATTTATACGCGAGTAGGGTTGAAAAAAAGATAATATTATATATATCTATTCCATATTTATATATATTCCATATTTATACCCGTTGAAAAAAATAATATTATATATATATATATATATATATATATATATATATATATATATATATATATATATATATATATATATATATATATATATATCTTTAAACCTAATTAATTAATCATATCATATCTACAGCATTTGATTTATATAAAATTTAACCTACTAAGTATATTATAGTAAAAAAAATCAAAACATTATATTTAATCTAAAATAAAATTACTACCAATTTACTGTGCTTTAGTACCATCTACCCTGTCTTCAAACAATTATATAGTTTCTAATACTAAATTAAGAATTTGCACAAATAACTAGATTATTCACTCTAATATACAAATTCACATAACTAATGATAGAAGTGGTACGCTACTTTACTTTTTTATTTTATTGCCCAATAGATATTTAAAAACCTTTATTTGTGTTTAGTAGCCATTCAAAAATCTATTCATTATAATTTACAAATTCACACTATTTTATGCATTTTATAAATAGAATGAAAGAATTATTTTGATAAACGAAATCCTCGATAGGTTACTAAATAACTGTAAAGCATATTTTTATACATTTTTATAACATAGTATGGAAATTGTTTTGGATAAAAAGTGCAGGCCATGTCCAAGAATTTGTAAAAACCTTTGTTGTCAAGAATTTGTTGTAACTAGACATATATGAATCTCTCTTTGTTTGGGAATTCAATAATATTAGGATGAAGGAAGCTTTACTTTTCCTCGAAACAGAGGAAGATGATTCTCGAACTTTAAGAATCTCCAGTATCCTTCAGTCTCCTTCTATCATCTCTATTGATAGCTCGTCTCCAATCTAGCTCTCCTTTACATTTCTTCTTTTCTTGAAATTCTATACCATGAAGACGTCAAATCTTAACATGGAAGATTTCCAAGTTCTTAACACAACTAATCTACAAAATCTCAAAACAAGCCAACCAACAAAATCATTTGCTGAAGTCATAAAGGAATCTGATGTATCAATAATATGTGAAGATCTTAAACCAACAGAAACCAAATACCTTCAGTCCAATATATCACTTTAACTCAACAAAGAAACCAAAGATTTCCTGGAAAAATCTAGCTCTCAAGGCTCTCCAAAAAGACAAGCTCTAAACAACTTAGAAACAAGAAAAATCTTGGGTGAAGTTAACATAAGCAGTTGAGACTCAAAGAACTTACTTCTAGAGTTTTCGAGAAAAGAATATATATTCAAAATATGGACTAGATCCATATAGAGAGTGGGAGATAAAATGATGCGAGTTCTAAAATGGTCTTCACATTTCAATCTAAAGATCGAAAATCGTATAATTCCAACTTGGATTCGTATCGAGCAGGTTCCTGAATATATGTTCAACAAAGAGATTATAAAATTTGTTGCTAAACCATATGAGAACCTCTCAAATGTTGGGTGTCACTCAAGAATGGTGCATTATTCAATGATTGTTATGTTCTTGTTGGATTAGATATAACGCAAAAACTTAAATATGATGTTTGGGTGGGATTTGGATCAAATGAAGGATGCTGGCTACATATCAGTTATAAAGATGTCCTTCCTTACTGCTACTAATGTAACCACATATGACATGACGAACAGAAATGCATAAAAAAGCACCAAAAATCAAAGAAGACATTCATGATACAAATCAAAACAATGCCACAGAGCACTACCAAAAGAAACAGCCACATGAAAACCAAAGACTCCAATCTGTTATAGTTAATCCAAATACTGGGAAACAAGTTCAAGATATTCAAAAATCTCAAAGAATATCTAACAAGGATATTGGTCATGAATCTCAGTACGCAAAGAAAAAACATAATCAAGAAAGAAAATGTTACAGAAGTCATTAGCCAATCCAAAATCCTTACATCACCCCTGTTAATGATAGCAATGATAAAAGTGATGGAATAATTGATGCTATTAGAAACCTGGAAGAGGACTACATAAAGAACAAAGAGCAATATTTTGACACTAATGGATGAGGAAACTATACTCCAAATCACAGTAATTTTTGTAGTCTTCCTCCCACACCGGTTTTGAAAAAGAAAGAAAAAGATAGAAGATTTAATGAACTCCTGAATAAAAGATTGAAAGCAGCAAAATATAGAAGCAAAAAAAAACTATTTGCAAGCGTTTGTTTGGAGAAAAAAAAACAAACCCCTCCCAACTCTGATAATGATCAACATCCTTAGTTGAAATATTAGAGAAGTGGCTAACAATTCTTCTCTGAGAAGAATCAAGAACATTATAGCTAAAGAGAAAGTTAGAATTGTCACCATTCAAGAACCAATGGTTTCTTCAGATCAAATTCAAACTATTGTTGCCAAAATTAGACTTTCTAATTACTCTTCTAATTGCATGAGTAAAATTTGAATTATGTAGAACAATTGGTTCACTATTATAATCGTTGATGATAGTCCCCAGTTGATCCATGATAAAATCAATTATTTTAATCTTAACAAGCCCTTCTACCTTACTTTTGTTTATGCCAAATGCCAAAGGAAAAACGTAAAAGATCTTTGGGCTTCTCTTAACAACATTGTTGTTATTGTCAAACAGTGGATTGTGCTTGGAGATATCAACTCCATCACTAACCCTACTAAGAAAAATGGTTGTATTCACTATTGTGTTAAAAGCCAACTTCAATGATGCAATCAACCAGTGTAATTTGGAAGATGCAGGTTACATGTGAAACAAATTCACCTGGACGAACAAAGTGAACTGGAGAAGATTAGACAGAGTTCTTATAAACTGTGATTGGATGGACTACTTTCAGAAAACGTCTGTCAAACATCTCCCTAGAACTTGTTCAGACCACATATCTCTCCTTGTGTCTATATCAAATGAAAATTTAAAGACTAAATCTTATTTTAAATTTCTACACATGTGGTGTTTAGATGAGGACTTCCTCCAGTTTGTTAAAACTAATTGGTTGACTGAAATGCAGGGTACTTCTCTCAAGAATTTTTTGAACAATCTTAAGAGACTAAAAATTGCCTTAAAATGGAAAATTATTGTATTTGGCAACGTTTTTTATAAAGTCAAGGAAGCTGAAGATGAAGTCAACAAAATAGAGGCTATATATATGGAGAATAACACTGATCATAACAAATGCAAATGGGATAAGGCTAATGAAAATCTGCATCAAACTCTAACTCGAGAGGAAATTTACTGGTAGCAAAAAACTTACTCTAACTGAATTAAGGATGGGGATAGAAACACAAAATAATTCTACAGCTTTGTCAAAAATAAAAGAAGAAAGAATAGGATTAACAAAATCAAAGGTGACTATGTTTGGCTCACTGAAGAAGCTCAAATAAACAACTCAGTTGAAAAATTCTTTAAGAACACTCTCACTTCGAATCCTTACTCTAATCAAGAAGCTGAAACTAACCTTCTTAACAGTTATATTTTTAATATTATTTCTAATATTGTTACTAAGCATGACAACATAAAATTATTGAAAAAGTGAAATAAAAATGAAACCTTGCAAGCTATCAAATGCCTTAATTATGCTAGTGTAGCAAGAATGGATGGATTCAATGCCATATTCTACATCAATTGCTCGAAAATCATCAAATCGAACTTTAAAGAAGCATTGATATCTTTCTTTAATGTCTTGCCTCTTCCCCAAGGGGTAGTAGTCACGACTTTATGTTTAATTCCTAAAACTATACAACCTACTAACTGGAAAGAGTTCAGACCAATTAACTTATGTTCTATGCTAAACAGGATTATTTCCAAGCTTCTTAGTAATAGAATGGCCAGTCCATTACCTAAAATCATCTCTGAAACCCCAGGAGCTTATGTTGCTAATAGATCTATACATGACACTATTTAACTTGCTAATGAAATGATCTTTGACTTGAATAAAAAAACAAGGCTGGGAACATTCTGATTAAGATTGATATGGCCAAAACCTTTGACATAATGTCCCACGACTATCTAAGGGAAGTTCTAATTACCTGTGGCTGTAACAATAAATTTATTAAGCTCATCTATGATATTATAAGTAATGTTAAACTTCAATCCTTATTAATAGAACTGATGTTTGGTATTTCAAAGTTAGCAGGGGTTTAAGACAAGGAGACCCTTGTCTTCTTGTCTCTTTATAATTGCTGAGGAAACGTTAATCAGAGGCCACAATCTTCTTTATCACAATAACAAATTGATTCAATTCAAAACTAGAATCAACATATGTATTCCTCCACTTGCCTTTGCAGATGATATATTAATATTCTCTAATGATTCTAACTATGCTATAGCTACTCTTAGCAATTTTCTACATGAATACCAAGAAGTATATGGCCAGATGATAAACAAAGATAAAACATTTATCATCACCTCTTCAAACATTTCTGTCAACAAGATCACTGCCATTATCGCTGATACTAGCTTCCGAAATGAAAGTATTCATGTAGTTTACATGGGAGTTAGTCTAAACAGATATAACTGGAGCAGAATTTATGAAACTCTTATAAGTAACATTAGAACTAAGATCATTGGTTAGGAGGACAAAATGATTTCCTTTGTTGGTAGACTGAATCTTATGAATATTGTCTTAATGGCCATCTCTAGCTACTGAGTTCTAAGTAATTTGCTTTCCACTTCAATAATTGATAGAATTGAAAAAATCTTTAACTCTTTTCTTTCGGGTTCAAATCAGTAAAATTCTAATATACATTGGCGCAGCTGGAGTAAAATCTGTAAACCCTTTTAGGATGCTGGTCTAAATATTAGAAGACTCAAAGACATTCAAGGCACTGTGTCTTGTAATCTCTGGTTAAAATTCAAAAACAAGACCTCTTTTTAGGCCAGTTATACTCATAGTATCTATAACAACAACTCTCATCATTTGCTTGCTCATTTCAAAGCCAAAAACAGTTCCAAAGTCTGAAAAGATTAACATTTATCAAAGGAAAAGTTGAACCATACATCAAGTGGACTATTAGTTATGGTGAATTTTACTTTTGGATTGACTCTTGGATTAAAGATACCCCCTTAATTAACCATGATAATTTTCCTAATAATCCTGATATTAGATCAGACAAGGTTATTAACTACTAGGACCAGAATACCTGGAATGAATATAAGCTTAGATAAATTATTTTCTCCAATTTCTTGGCTGAAATCAACGATATCTCTATCAACAAGGATCAAATGGATACTCATAATTGGACTCTTTCAAAAAATGGAATTTTTAACATGAAAGATAGGTGGAACTATCCTAGACTTAAGCAAAATAAGTCTAACCTCGTTAACAAAATCTGGAACAACATCATACCTCGTAAATATTCCTTCATCACTTGGAGGATTCTCCTCAGATGGATTCCTTCTAATGATATTCTGCAAAAAAAACACATTAGCCTTTCTTCCAAGTGCCAGTTTTGCTATAATCAAGAAATTGTAAATCATTTGTTTGTTGAATGCAGCCTTTCCTAGAAAGTTTAGAGCCATTATGCGTCAATCTTTAAGATCCAAATGGGTATATTAATGACGCTCCCTCATATACTCAGAACTTGGTTGTGTTTTGTCAACAAAGACATCTATTTATGTCTATAATCCCTCTCATCGTGTGTTGGATTATTTGGAGCTTAAGAAACGAATCCAAGATTAAAGGAATTTCTGCAGACTCTCCTACTGCCATTAACTATAATTATGTAGTTTTGGGTTTAGACAGAGCTAACCTTTTCTCGAGCAAGCTTTGGAATCCCTTCAGCAATGCTCCCAAATATTTAATTTGTTGGTCGCGGGCCAAAATAAACAAAACTTATCCTATTCATTATTGGCTTCCTCCAGCTGCTAGTAGAATTAAAATCAATACAGATGGTTCAAAATTGATTAATGGCGACTCTTCTGGCAGTGTAGTTATTAGAAATAGTGATGGCTCTTTACTCTCTGGTCATGGTAGACTTTATGGAAAACTCCTCCCTTTTTATGCTGAGGCTATGGCTTTACTTGATGCCCTAATCATCTGTGATCAGAATGGTATCACCAATGTTGACTTTGAAACTGATACTAGGATTCTGGTTTCAATGTTAGCTACTAGAAACTTTTCCAGCGCTATTGGTAATATTCTTAAATGTTGTGAGGACTTAATCAAGTTGGTAATCAAGCCTATCAGTCGCAATTAGAACAAAGCTGTAGACTGGTTGGCAAAGTGGACGCGAAATTGTAAAATGAAACTCTTCTTTGACTCTAACAATCCTCCATCCTACTTAAGAGTTATCAACCTCCTTGAAAGTCAAGGAATTGGATACATCAGGGATAACTCTTAGATCAATCTTTTAAACTTTGAACAATTTGTGTGCTTTAGTCTTTGAAACTTATAATGTTATGGTTCTAAGATGTAGATTCACATCATCAAAAGAAAGAAGCGAGTGGAATGGTTTTGATGAATTTCTGTTGATTTAGAGATGAGCAAGATTGAAGATTCTTGTAGGAGAGCATAGTATTGACTAACTTTGAAGATTGATTACTTTCGAGCCCCTGTTTTTCTTTCTTAACTTTGGAGGGAATTGAAAATTTTCAATTTCCCTTTGGCGCTATTTGTTTCGTCTAAGGTTTAAATATAAACATGTGTAACTCTAGCCTTGGGCTTTATTAAATGAAATTTCATTTAGATTAAAAAAATATTTCCGCGTGCACTATTGCTGCATCGAGACATATTTATTCAAGCACAACAAAAGCCCAAGGAGTGGTATATTTATTAACATTACATTCTATATTCTATGTTCAATTTCTGTAGAGTAACATTCTTTTACAAGTAATAGTTCATATTTTATTTTTGGTCTTTGGTTTTTATTATTAATAATTTATGGTTTACAGTGTATGAAATAATTGGATATTTTGAGAAAAACAAGAAAAGAATTAGAGAAAACAAAATATTTATTTTATTTTATTTTCTTATTTGTTTCTTTCATACATCATATATATATATATATATATATATATATATATATATATATATATATATATATATATAGTATATGTATATTATATTTTTTTAATGAAAAAGTAATATATTTTACTAATATAATATTTTCTTGAAAATATAAAATCAAATCAAAATATGTTTTTACTAAATTGAATAATATTTTTACAATTGAATCGTATTTTCAATTGAATCATATTTTCTCAATTGAATAATATATATTATTCAAAATCACATTAATATATTGTTCAAATATTTTAACCAATTAATTAATTAATTCACTAAACTAATTAAGTAATATATTTCAATTTTAATTAAGGGTATGACTATATATACCAAAATGTGGTTTAAGTATACCCAAAAAACACAGTTGACTTTTGTTTGACTTTTTAGGACAAAAAAACCCTTGAACTTTCATTTAATATCTGAATTGCTACTAAGTAAAAAAAACACTAAGTATGTCCTAGATACACCCAATTCACAAAACAATCTATTTGGCTATGTATACCCAAAAAAACACAACTCTTTACTAGATCAAACCCCATATTACTACAATTTTGTGAAATTCTTCAAATTGTTCTTGAGCATTCAAAGTTGCCTCAAGAACATTCAAACTCTTTTTAATTTTTTTAAACTTCTTCTAATAAAAACACGAAATCAAAACTTGTTTTTTTTTAAAACAAAATTAAAAATTTAATTAATAAAAAAATCATAATTTTTGGGTGTTTGGAGGCCATTTTCCGGCCGGAATTCGCCCGGAAAATGGCCATTTGCGAAGGATGAGCGTACCATAGGTACAGGGAGGGGGGGGGGGGGGCGTACCGATGGTACAGAGCGTATCGTGGATTATGGTACGATGGTACAGGGGGGTGTACCGGTCTGTTCGCACCCCCGGTAATGTCGGTACAGAGGGTCTGTACCGACCGGTTCGCACCCCCGGTACCATCGGTACAGAGGGTCTGTACCGACCGGTTCGCACCCCCGGTGTTACAGAAAATAAATTATATTAATATCTAATTTATTTAGTATAATATATATTTAGTATAATATATATTTAGTACATTTATTTAGTCAAAGATTTTATAGGCAATAGTCTATAGTCTTGGTAAACTTTAGGAAAATAAATATTGTAATATTAATTGCTGTAACTGCTACAAAGTAGTATAAAAAGGTGAACGAGACAGATAAATAAGATATACTTTTTTTTAGAAACACAATACTTTTGACATGGTATCAAAGCACCTCGAGCTTGGTTTGAAAAGTTTCGCCGTACACTTCTTTCTTTCAGTTTTGCTCAAAGTCAGTATGATTCTTCTTTATTTTTCCACACATCTACATCGGGTATAGTCCTTCTCTTGGTTTATGTGGATGATATTATCATCACCGGTACTGATTGTAGTTTGATTACTAAGCTTCAAAAACAGTTACATGCAACTTTCCATATGAAAGATCTTTGCCAACTTACATACTTCTTAGGATTAGAAGTTCATCGTCGGGCTAATGGTATTTTTTTGAACCAACAAAAGTATATTCAAGATCTTATCACTTTGGCTGGTCTGGAGGATGCTTCTTCAGTTAATACTCCCATGGAGGTAAATGTCAAATTTAGGAAAAATGAAGGGAACCTTTTGGATGATCCTACTCTTTATCGGCGCTTGGTTGGGAGTCTTATCTACTTGACAACTACGCGCCCTGATATATCATATGCTGTTCATCAAGTCAGCCAGTTTATCTTCTCTCCTCGACATCTACACCTTGCTGTAGTTCGACGCATCATTCGCTATCTTCAAGGCTCGTCTACACGTGGTTTGTTCTTTCCAACTGGCTCATCTCTTCAACTTGTTTCCTATAGTGATGCTAATTGGGCTGGATGTCCAGATACACGTCGATCTACTACAGGTTGGTGTATGTTTTTAGGTGACGCTCTAATTTCTTGGAGGTGTAAGAAACAAGATCGTGTTTCTAAATCCTCTACCGAAGCTGAATATCGTGCCATGTCTAGTGCTTGTTCCGAAATTGTATGGCTACGCGGTCTTCTTGAGGAGGTTGGATTTCCTCAAACAACTTCTACCCCTTTTCATGCTGATAACACTAGTCCCATTCAGATTGCCACCAATCCTGTTTTTCATGAGCGCACCAAACACATTGAAGTTGATTGTCATTCCATTCGAGATACTTTGGAGAAACGGGTGATATCTCTTCCTCACATCTCTTCTGATCCCCAAGTGGCTGATATTTTCACCAAAGCTATGACTCGTCAGCAGCATCAATTTCTTATTGGCAAATTGTTACTGGTTGACTTACCAGCATCAATTTGAGGGAGGGTGTTACAGAAAATAAATTAGATTAATATCTAATTTATTTAGTATAATATATATTTAGTATAATATATATTTAGTACATTTATTTAGTCAAAGATTTTATAGTCAATAGTCTATAGTCTATGTAAACTTTAGGAAAATAAATATTGTAATATTAATTGCTGTAACTGCTACAAAGTAGTATAAAAAGGTGAACCAGACAAATAAATAAGATATACTTTTTTTAGAAACACAATACTTTTGACACCCGGTACCATCGGTACAGAGGGTCTGTACCGACCGGTACACCCCCTCTGTACCGATCGTACAGAGCGTATCGTGGATTATGGTACGATACGCTCTGTACCATCGGTACAAAGGGGGTGTACCGGTCGGTACAGGGGGGGCGTACCGGCCGGTACGCCCCCCTGTACCTATGGTACACTCAGCCTTCGCAAATGGCCATTTTCCGGTCGAATTCCGGCAGGAAAATGGCATCCAAACACCCTAAAATTCTGATTTTTTTTACGTAATTCAACCATAACCCTAAATTTTGATACTAAGACTAAGTTTTCATATTTTAGTTCGTCGGATAAATTAGAGAGAACTTGAAGGTTTTAGAGAGAATTTAGAGAGTGTAAGAGAAAAAATGAGGTGGATAAGATTAGTAAAAAAAACCTTATATACCTAGAAAATGGTATTTTTGTCAAAATTTGGGTAAACTTATACCACATTTGGGTAAACTCAAAATTGGGTATACTTAAACCTCATTTGGGTATAAATAGCTTCACCCTTTAATTAATTATTGTCCTAACATTGGCTCCTTTAAATTAAGCTTCCTTTTGATTCCAAAATTTTCAACATTTCTTTTGAAGACGTGCATTTTGTGGCTTTGGGAAGATACCATCCATCTGATCTTCAGTTTTGCAATACTTAACTTGAGCATCACCATTATTCACGAGCTCCCTCGGAACATGATATTGAATCTGGATATGTTTTGTTCTCCCATGAATAACTGGATCCTTTGTGACTGAAATATTATAATTATTGTCACCAAATAAAAGGGTGGACTTGACTTGCTTTCTTTTTAGACTTTCCAAAATTCCACACTACGAAATCAATTGACATATTGCAAAAGATGCATAAATATATTATGCTTTTGTAGTCGACAGCGCCACAACTAATTGTTTCTTCGAGCTCCATGAAACTGCATCGCTACCAAGGTAAACACATAGCCATAAGTGATTTTGCTATCATCAATGCTTTCTACTAAATCACTATATGTATCACCAATGAGATTAACTTATGTATTAGCTTCATAAAAAATTCTGTAGTCAATGGTTTCCTTCACATATTGCAATATTCTTTTGGAAACCTCTCTGTGATTAGAATAAGGTTTTTCTATGAATCTACTTATCAAACTAACAACATACACAATGGCAGGCCTTACCGAAGTCAGATACATCAGATTTCTAACTAGACTTCTGAACATGGTTGAATTGACAAGTTTTCCTTCACAATCTTTAGGTAACTTCACACTTGTGATGCATGGAGTAGCGACTGGATTAACAACTTCCATCTTGATTTTTTTTAAATTCTTTTGCATAGCTCAATTTTGAAATAAAATTCATTTTCAGATTGATAAATTTTAATGCCATGAACATAATGAAGTTCTCTTAATTCTGGCATCTCAAATTCTACCATCATTGATTGTTTAAATTCTTCCAACATTTTTGCATAATTCTTGTGAAAACAAGATCATCGACAGAGAGACTAACCATCACAAATCTTCATTGAGAATCACTTTTGATGTCGAGAGTATTTTCATATGGATTTTTTTGGAATCCATATTTTTCAAAGTAAGAATTGTTACGGCTATATCAGGCTCGGGGTGATTGTTCAACCCATACAATTCTTTCTTTAGCTCTGTAAAATATTATTCTTCTTTTTGCTACTAGACTTACTTTGTATTTATTGATAGAACCATTTGGATTCATATTTGTCTTGTATACCCATTTTACTCCGATAGAACTCTTGTGCTGTGGTAAATCTGTAAGCTCCCATGTATCATTATTTTCAATTGAGCAAATTTCTTCGTTCGTGGCTTTCCTCCATATTTTTTCTTGATATGCATCATCAAACGAAATTGAAACTTCTCACGCAAAGAAATCAAAAAATACAGTATTGTGTTCTATTATTCCATCAGTTACAACATAAATTTCTTGAGTACTTCTCATTTTTCTAACCAGACTAGATGAAGAACTTGATGAAAAATTTAGGGAATCGGGTGGGCTTTCTGTTAGAGTATTATTTTCAGGATTTTCAAGATCTTCCTCTTCTTTTTCCTCAAGTTCAAGTGGAAATTTTTTCAAAGATTCTTTCTCATTTGTCATCTCTTCAAAAAACGAATTTTTCATCAAACCGAGACTTATCATAATCGTTTTTATTACCGGATTATATAGCTTGTATGCCTTACTTCTTTCACTGTCACCAATGAAGATACACTTTCCTAATTTGTCATCTAACTTGCTTCTCATTGCATCCGGAATATGAGAGTAGGCAACACTACCAAATATTCTTAGATGAGAACATTAGGCTTTCTACCATACCACATCTCATATGGCATGCAATTCTCCAAGCTTGTTGTCGGTGATCTGTTAATAAGATAAACTGTGCAGACAACAACTTCAACCCAAAAACCTCTTGATAACTTCTTCTTTTTAAGAAAATATCTAGCCATCTCTATTATTATTTTGTTCTTTCTTTCAGATACACCATTTTGCTGAGGCGTATAACGGACTGTCATCTTATGCCGAATGCCACTGTCTCTGCAATATTTCTCAAATTATTTTTAAAAATACTCACCTCCACGATCTGTCCGTAAGGTGTTGATTTTTAATCCATTAAAGTTCTCTATATCTACTTTAAAATATTTTAATTTTTAAAATGCCTCTGATTTGTCTTTGACAAAATACACTCAAACATTTCGTGAGTAGTCATCAATGAAAGATATAAAATAACGATTACCTCCAAAAGATGAAAATGTCATTGGACCACAAAGATCTGAATGAATAAATTGGAGTGATCTTTTTGCTTTCCAAGATGATTTAGACAGAAACAAAATCTTATATTTCTTTCCAAACTGACAAGTTTCAGTACATCATCGCGACGACTAATATTTGGGAAAACCATGACCATCATCTTTCTTGTAAGCATCTCCAAACTTCTATAATTCAAATGTCAAAACTGATCATGCCATAATTTTCAACTGTTTCATGATAACTAATCAAACCAGCCATATTCTGATTTTGAAGAGTGAATGAGAAAATATTATTTTGTGATACTCTAACTTTAGCTATAACCCGATTATTCAATGATAAATAACATGTCAAGTCACGAAAATGGATATCATACCCCTTCTTCAGTAGATGCCCAAAACTAAGCAAATTATTTTTTAAGTGCATGAACAAAATAAATATCAAACATTTTCTCAATCTTACCTTGCTTTGCTTTGAATTCTAATTCACCAACACCAGTAATTTTGTAAGCTTTTCCATCTCCTACTTTTACTTCTCCACAATAAGCTTCAAATAATGTTTAAGATAGTTTTTGTTACCTGCCATGTGTTTGCTAGCATCATTGTCTATGTACCAAAAATCACCAGTCTCTCCACCATGAGTCACAAAAAATAAAGCTTCTCTATTATTTTACACCATATCAGCTTTATATTTTTCTTCTTATTTGTACCAACAATCCCTCGCCATATGACCAGGCTTGTGAAAATTAGAACACTCAAAATAACCATGACTCGTTCCTATTTGATTTCCACGTCCACGTCCTCTTTGATAATTGCTTAAAGTCTTCTAATAGAAGATTTTTAGCCCACCCTGCGAATATTCCAGCTTAATAGTTTAATCATTTAGAGATTTTAAGAGAAGATCTTTTCATCTCCTCAAATAGAAGAGACTTGATTACCAAATAATTATCCATCTTTCTTCTTCTTGTTCGCTTAAACTTTTGATCTAAGAATGCTTGAAAACTGGAGTCTACTTTCTTGTGCTTGAGAACAAGAGAGGGTGGAAGACTCCCTGCGTTGTCCTTCAAAGGTGTTAGTTTAGTTGCGGGAGGGGTATGAGTGATATATTGTTTAGGGAAATCCATAATGTTATCAAGAGATTTGATAGCATCCAACATCTCTTCTTCTTGCAAAACATCAAGTATTTCCTTTCTATTTTCTGAAAACATTCCTTCTTTGATTATCTCCTTATTGTTTACTTCAACTGTATGAATAATTGTTGTAAAGTCATTCATTACTTATGTTGAATCTTTGTTTAATTGTTCAGAGTTCATAATTTTATTGTTCACTTCAGTACTAGCAATATCAGGTCCTATCTTCTCAACAGAATCATCATTGGCCTCTACTATATTAGCAACAGGTACTTCTTTATTATTTTTAGTATTTTTATCAAGATCATCATTGGTAATTGAAGTTTTTCTGCAGCTTGAAGATTCATGCCCTACATGAAAGCCTTTTCCACAGTATCTTGGGACATCTTTATAACTTAAAGTGATCCATGATCCCCTGTTACTACCAAATCCAAGCCAGACATGTTTTTGAAGCTCTTGTGACACATCAATTTCCACTCATACGTAGCATGAATAATACATAGCCTTATTAATAGGAGGAATCCACGTCTTCAGGGGAGTACCAATGGATGAAGCAATCGAGTTGACTATGCCCTCACTATAAAGATGCTAGAGTAACTTTCAATTCTAATCCATATAGGGACCAGAGGACACTCCTTCTTTACGTTGAAAGAAAGAAGCCACTTCAAAATTCTCATAGAATATTCACCTATTGACCACACTCCTCGAGACCAGATTTTAATCAAATCCTCTTTTAAGGAGAATTCGAAGAACAAATGCCTCAAATCCCAGTTAGTATAGGTGAAATCACCATTGAATTTCCTTTCTTCAAAGAACTTGTCAAGAACAACTTTCTTTGGCAATCGTTTCTTGAACTTACCTATTAAAGTGAAGGAAGTATGTTGTAGCAGATCATCATATATCTGATCCTCAAATTGAATAGTTATATGATATGCTTTATGTTGAGTGAGAGTGATTTTAATCTCTAGGGAAGACTTATGATTTAGTTGCTGAAAAACTTGCGAGTAAGATCTTTGATGACCACCTCTATTTTGCAGGCCTGAAGAATTGAAGTCTTCCATACTTTCAGCCACCAAGACGAGAAGATTAAAGCCAACAACAATCACATGAAGGAGGGCAATCTTCAAGGAAAGGATCACCACCAAAAAATCTTCAGGAGGAAGATCAAGTCACAGCCAAGATTTTGTTTCTTGGAGCATCCCCTTGTTATCTATTTAGCCAAAACCAAAATTTAGTTATTTACGTATCTTTTCCATATGAAATGGAGTCTGATTGGTGATCTTTGGAAACAACTATTTTCGAGATGCTTGTTAGATTTTCGCCTTTCTATTCTGATTTGATATGGAATAGAGTCTGATTCGAAAGATTGTGAACTAGAGAACTCATTTAAAATTCACTGCAAAACGAAAGTTATGTGCTGATGTAATGGATCTCATTAACAAACTTCTCTACAATTTTGAACCAAGGCTCGGATCAAGGGAAGCTCATGAAACTAAATCCAACAGTTGGTTAAGGCTATGCAGTTCTGGATAAAGGGCACTGAATTTGGAATCCTAATGCGGAAGTTGCGCTCGTATGCAACCAGCTGCAAACCGTTCATCGCATAATAATGATTGGCACCCCTATTCAGACCAAGCTAACAGAGTTGTGGTCCTTAATAGATTTTGTGTTCCCTGGAAAGTTGAGAGTTTTACCTGGGTTTGAGGCAGAGTTTTCAGTTCCCATAACCATTAGTGGTTATGCCAATCCTTAGCTATTCCACGTATCAACAGCTAATAGATCTGCTGTCGTTGTTCTTCGTGACTTGCTTATGCCTTACCTTTTTCGGCGCATGAAAGCGAAAGTGAATGACCAGTTGATGAAAAACACGGAACATGTCCTGTTCTGTAGTTTTACTGCTAAGCAGCGAGCTATGTACGGGGTTCTTCTAGCTAGTACTGAGGTAGAATAAATTTTCATTGGGGATAGAGAATAATTAATGTGATGTGTAAGATATGCAACTATCCTGATTTTCTTGCGAGAGAACATTCCCATGAGAACCCCGGTAACGGAATCCCTGAACGACGCGCTAAGATGACAATTTTTGCACAAGTGCTAAAAGTCTGGAAGAAACAGGGATATCGTGTTCTTCTTTTTGCTCAAACTCCAGATGCTTGACATTCTGGAGAGATTTTTTATTGCTGATGAGTATAGTTATCGGGGGATGGACTGTCACACTACTGTGAAGCATAGGATGGCCTTGATCAATGATTTAACTGATTCAGAGGATGTCCTTGTTTTCATTTTTACAGGGGAACAATATTTTCCATTAAATTCTCTTTCTAACCACCAGGTTAATGTTGATACATTAGTGAAGAAAGTAGGAGAATTCGTTCGCTATAACATTCAGATAAAGGGAATGAAAAGGAGGGCCAACCGACTCCTCTCTTGTACGATTGGTGTTCTATGAAGGAGGGACAGCCGACTTCTCATCAACGTTTACGGATCCAAAACGGTGACCCAAGCAATGGACCGGATGGTTCAATAACTGGGGTGGTCCACAACCATTTCGGGGGTTGAAGATCTTATCTTTGTTGTTGCCAGATGTTTCCAAAAAGGAGTGACATTCCAGAACTTTTGCAGGTATCATAGTGGAGCAACCTTTGGTAGAACTCGAGGAGTTCCTCCATTCACTGAAAAAAAATATAAGCATCCACAGTGGAGCAACCTTTGGTAGAACTCGAGGAGTTCCATTCATTGAAAAAATATAAGCATCCGATGGTTCATGGTATGGATCCGCTGTTTGTTTCACCTATGGTATATGGTTTGGAGTGAAGGGTTTGGTGGCTGCTGCAAAGAACTTTGAGAACTGTTCTAGCATCCGTAAAGCATGTAATTTTCTGCTGTGAACACAGCTTCTTTCAGGTGGGTTATATTTCTTGTCAAAACAAGGTTTATACAGATCTTAAAGGAAAAAGGTCTTATGTAGTCAATACGGGATGGCCTTTGTTTGCCCTTATTGGTACTAGACAAGCTGAGAGAGACCCAACACCGTTGGGTAGTGCAGCAAAATGCTTGATTCACTCAGAGATGGAGAATGATCATGATTATGTTCATTATTTTGATTTTATAAGATGTAAAAACAATATAGAGAATTCGATTTGAGTAATAAACAATCTATTTATAAAACAATCTCACAAACCAAGTTAATCATATTGAATAAATATCATATTGAATAAATAAAAGAATGATATGTTCCATACACTTTGCAATAATATGTAGCCGACCTAACTGATTTAAAATATTACTACAGAGGAACAGCACCAAGCGAATATAAAGAAGCTACGACGGAGGAACATCACCTTACTATAGCATTTTCGAATAGAATAATAATCTTTCTTTCAGAATATTTAAACGATCCAGTAAGTCTTCTCTTGGGGTTCCTATAATTACTGAATTATCAAACCTACTACTTACTATAGCTTTTTGCTTAAGATAATGGCTTCGGATAAAATCTGGATTTTGAAAACGAGCAAACCACGATTTTGAAACAAACTTGAAACGACTGACGGATCTTATAGGGAGTCTTAGTTGAATTTCAATAATCAAATCTTCTGGTAAACTAGGTATCTTCATCTTCTTCTCCATCTGATTTGATTGTTCCCCAAAAATTATATTAGTAGAATGATTAAATCACGAGTTCTTTACAAATTTGCAACTTGTTCTAACACTTCAACTTCACCGTTCTTATTTGGAAACATTCTTTAATTTGACAAACATTTTCTTACTTGTATGAAGTTTCCAAACATCAATTTTGTCTCTAGGTCAAGTTAGAAATCGATTCACCAGAGGCATTAACATATAAATACAAGGTGAATAACGGTTCAAGGTTAAAGGTTAATAGTATATATTTTTAGAGACTTTTAAATATTCAAATCAAATCGTAAATCGAGAGCAATTCGTAAACCAAAACGTTGAGTATAGAAGTAATCAACAACCAAAGAATTGATAGTCAAAGTCAAGTTCTTTCGAAAAATAGGTATAACTCTACCTTTTGCCGTCGGCCACAGAGTAGAGAAAGGCGTGCAGATCCGAAGAACAATGCTTGGGTTTAGGGTACTGCTCACTTTTGTGTATCTTCTAGCAGCTTGGGTTTAGGGTTAGTATTTGACCATCTATTCCATATTTATACGCGAGTAGGGTTCAAAAAAGATAATATATTATTCCATATTTATTCCATATTTGTAGGCGAGTAGGGTTGAAAAAAAGATAATATATTATTCCATATTTGTAGGCGAGTACGGTTGAAAAAAAGATAATATTATATATATATATATATATACATATATATATATATATATTCCATATTTGTAGGCGAGTAGGGTTGAAAAAAGATAATATTATATATATATATATATATATATATATATTTCATATTTTATTCCATATTTGTAGGCGAGTAGGGTTGAAAAAAGATAATATTATATATATCTTTAAACCTAATTAATAAATCATATCATATCTACAGCGTGTGTATATGTATATATAGTTTTTTTAATCAAAGAAACTCATTTATTAAAAAGACCAAATCGTAACAATTTACAAAGAACATGCCCTAAAGCTAATAAGCCTAAACAAAGAGATTAGGGGTCATATCTACAGCATTTGATTTATATAAAATTTAACCTGCTAAGTATATTATAGTAAAAAAAATCAAAACATTATATTTAATCTAAAATAAAGTTACTACCAATTTACTGTGCTTTAGTACCATGCACCCTGTCTTCAAACAATTATTTATATATATATATATATATATATATATATATATATATATATTAGCAAAAGAGAAACTATATTAATACAATTGAAAGGTTTACACAATGTCAGGATCAATTTGAAAAGAACTAGCAAAATAGGGCTAAGAACGCAAGCCCAAATAAGGACCCGATTCACAAAAGCCTAACCCAACATGGAAAAACCATAAGCGAGTAAAACAGACACACCCTAAATTGGAAATTTCCAAATCACAAAATCGAAAACCCTAAAACACACAGCCACCACCATCTTCTTCAACCTCACGAGCCTTGACCGCATCAACTCAACCATCTACCTCCTCCACCATCTTCTTCACACCTTTCAAACACCAAACAAGAAGCAGACAAAGTCATTCAACTTGATTCCAACACCACGTCAAACCCCAAACCAATACACATCTGCAGATTTGAAGATCAACAAAGAGAAACCCTAGCCCAGGTCTATGTACCCTACACCCAAACTTTCAAGGGTAACAATAGCTAACAGAGGGTTTGGGGCATCCGAATTAGTGAAGCAACGATTCGATTTTTCAAGCAGAACCCATTTCGAGATCCAATCAGCACCAGCATTTTGGGATCTCAAAATATGGCGAATCTGCATTGAAGAGAGAAGAAGACTTCTACACACAGAGGCAGTTGAATTTTCCAGCACATCACCAGAAGAAATAGAGCCAGCAAGAGTGAGACAGTCCGTTTCAATGTCCACTGCTTTCCATCCATGAAGATTACACAGAAGGAGAGCTTCCAATAAAGCTCTGGTTTCAGCTTGCAGAGGGTTCAACTTCCTAAAGACGAAGCCAGTACCATAAACAATGCCACCCAGATGATTTCGAACAAGCACACCACCAGAGGCTTCTCCCAAGAGACCACAAGCAGCATCAATATTCACTTTCAGCCTCCCATCAATCGGGGGACACCACTTCAGGTACACCATTTTGCATTACCAATAGATAGGCAGCAAAGGGCAGTTCCTGCTTTAGATACACCAGACCAGTGTTTAGCTCTTAGGAAATTTTTAGATTCTATACCCAGAATAACTCTATTAACTCGATTTACAGCAGAATTGAAATTGTCAAAATAACTATTATGAAACTTAGCCTGATTCCTATTAAACCAGATCACCCAGATTATAACTTGAGGTACAATATGGGTGATATGCATGTTACACTTAGAAGACCAGAACCAGGTATGCAGAATATGGCTAAGAGACATATAACGCCTCACAGGGATTCGAAAAAGAAGACTATAATAGTTCCATAGAGACCAGGCAAAGCTGCAACTGGTGAAGAGGTGGTTTTTGTCTTCACAGTTGCAGCAAAATTGACACTTAGAGACCACTACCAAATGCCTATTAATTAAGATACTATTAATAGGAATGAAGTTTTTAAGAATTTTCCAACAGAGAAATGAATCTTATAAGGGATAAACTTATGCCAGATTTTCTTAAAAATAGCTTGATTAGGATAAGCCTTCGTGATACTATTCCAAGTATCCTTTGTATTAAAACACTTGCCATTAGAATATTTCCAGTGAGCGATATCATCCTTATCATGATTGATAGAAATTTTAAGAATATTCATTAACCTGTCAGTAGGAATAAAACTAGAAAGAGTGGGCACATCCCAATAACCATTTTTCCAGAAAGATCTGGCCTTGACAGGGAGGAGATAGCTATTAGATATTAAGCTATTAGCAATAGGAGGCATGTCATGCCATGAATCCCTCCAAAAGTCCACATCCCCCCTGCCAAGTCTCCAAAAGACATTAGTATCAGCCTGGTCTCTAATAGAACACAGCCTTTTCCAAATGACAGAATCAGAAGCCTTACACTCAGCCTTTAAAGGATGAGTGAAATTACAATAAGATGAATACATTAACTCAGCCCAAAGAGAACCACCTTTTCTGAGGAGAAACCAAAGCTTAAAGGAGAAAGTGAGCTGAATGTCAGACAGAAGTTTGACATTTAACCCACCCTCTCCAAAAGGCTTATATAATCTATTCCAAGCAGCCCAATGAATGGCATTTTCAGTATACTTAGCTCTCCATAAAAATTTGTTAAAACAGAGCTCAAGTTTACTGATAATGCCATTGGGAATTAAGCAACTTTACATCTAGAAATACACAATGGGATAAAGAACATTCTTTATAAGGGATAAACGACCCCCAAAAGAAAGATTCTTCAAATCCCATAACTGAATTTTACTATAAATTTTAGCAAGAAGAGGTAAATAGTTCTTTCCTTTATTGTTTGCAGATATTGTGATTCCCAAGTAAGTGAATGGAGCCTTCTCCACAGTAAACCCAGTAGAGGATCTGATCCTATCATGACAAGTAAGAGAACAATTTGCTGTTGTTGTAATCCATGTCTTATCTTTATTGATTAGCTGGCCTGACTCATGCTGATACTTGTTTAACAGGGCACTAACACAAGCAATCGAAGAAGGAGAGCTGTTGGAGAAGATGACAATGTCATCTGCAAAGGCTATACAAGGTAAGATGAACTTAGATTTCAAATAAAATCTCAAACTGTCATTATTTATAAAAAGGTTAGAAAGCCCTCTAAGTAAAGCTTCCTCAGCAAGAATGAAAAGACAAGGGGACAGTGGGTCACCTTGTCTTAAACCATTCTTCTGAGGAAAATAGCCAACACAATCCCCATTAACCAAAATAGACACCATGACATTAGAGATCAGACTACTAATAATAGCCAAGACCTTATTAGAAAACCCAAAACACTTCATAGTGTTTAGGACAAAGGCATGAGACAGTCTGTCAAATGCCTTTGTCATATCTAATTGAAGAATAATATTGCCCTTAGTAGGCCTTCTCTTGATATAATGGAGCATTTCCTTGATAATCAGAACATTTTCATGAATAGCCCTGCCCTTCACAAAAGCACTTTGGCCCTTAGAGACCAGATTAGGAAGAAGAGAAGCCATTCTCTGATTAATAAGGCCAGAAATAAGCCTATTAAAGATTGTACAAAGACTAATCGGCATGTACCCCTTCCAAGAGATAGGATTAGGAGACTTAGGAACTAAGCAGATCCCAGTGGCAAAAACACCACTGGGAATACTATTGCCCTGGAGATAGGAATTGAGAGCCCTACAAACATCAACACAAATAATATCCCAGCAGAATTTAAGAAAGAAGCAATTGAACCCATCAGTGCCAGGGGCACTGTCATTCCTCATACCCTTGATGACAGACCAGACCTCCTCTTTGCTGGCATGCTTTAAAATAAACTCAAACAATTATATAGTTTCTAATAATAAATTAAGAATTTGCGCAAATAACTAGATTATTCACTCTAATATACAAATTCACGTAACGAATGATATATAATAAGTAGAGCAGTGGTACGCTACTTTACTTATTCATTTTATTTATCTTGTTATTTTATTACCAAATAGATATTTAAAAACGTTTATTTGTGCTTAGTAGCAATTTAAAAATCTATTCATTATAATTTACAAATTCACACAATTTTATGCATTTTATAAATAGAATGAAAGAAATATTTTGATAAATGAAGTGCAATAGGTAGTGGATCGATAGGTTATTAAAAAATTGTAAAGCATATTTTTATATATTTTATAGTATGAAATTTTTTTTGGATAAAGAGTGTAGGCCATGTCCAAGAATTTGTAAAAATCTTTGTTGTCAAGAATTTGTTGTAACTAGACACACACATATATATATATGAAGCTCTCTCTTTGTTTGGAAATTCAATAATATTAGGACGAAGGAAGCTCTACGTTTCCTCGAAACAGAGGAAGATGATTCTCGAACTTCAAGAATCTCCATCTCCTGTATCCTTCAGTCTCCTTCTATCATCTCTATTGATAGCTCGTCTCCAATCTAGCTCTCCTTTATATTTCTTCTTTTCTTGAAATTCTATACCATGAAGGCGTCAAATCTTAACATGGAAGATTTCCAAGTTCTTAACACAACTAATCTGCAAAATATCAAAACAAGCCAACCAACAAAATCATTTGCTGAAGTCATAAAGGAATCCGATGCATCAATAATAGGTGAAGATCTTAAACCAACAGAAACCAAATGCCTTCAGTCCAATATATCACTTTAATTCAACAAAGAAACCAAAGATTTCCTGGAAAAATCTAGCTCTCAAGGCTCTCCAAAAAGACAAGCTCTAAACAACTTAGAAACGAGAAAAATCTTAGGTGAAGTTAACATAAGCAGTTGAGACTCAAAGAACTTACTTCTAGAGTTTTCGAGAAAAGAAGATATATGCAAAATATGGACTAGATCCATATAGACATTGGGAGATAAAATGATGTGAGTTCTAAAATGGTCTCCACATTTCAATCTAAAAATCAAAAATCGTATAATTCCAACTTGGATTCGTATTGAGCAGGTTCTTGAATATATGTTCAACAAAGAGATTATAAAATTTGTTGCTAAACCATAGGAGAACCTCTCAAATGTTGGGTGTCACTAAAAAATAGAGCATTATTCAATGCTTGTTATGTTCTTGTTGGATTAGATATAACGCAAAAACTTAAACATGATGTTTGGGTGGGATTTGGATCAAATGAAGGATGCTGGCTACATATCAGTTATAAAGATGTCCTTCCTTACTGCTACTACTGTAACCACATAGGACATGACGAAGAGAAATGCATAAAAAAAAGCACCAAAAATCAAAGAAGACATTCCTGATACAAATCAAAACCATGCCACAGAGCACTACCAAAAGAAACAGCCATATGAAAATCAAAGACTCCAATCTGTTATAGTTAATCCAAATACTGGGAAACAAGTTCAAGATATTCAAAATCTCATAGAATATCTAACAAGGATATTGGTCATGAATCTCAGTACGCAAATAGAAAACATAATCAAGAAAGAAAATGTTAAAGAAGTCATTCGCCAATCCAAAATCCTTACATCACCCCTGTTAATGATAGCAATGATAAAAGTGATGGAATAATTGATGCTATTAGAAACGTGGAAGAGGACTACATAAAGAACAAAGAGCAATATTTTGATACTAATGGATGAGGAAACTATACTCCAAATCACAATAATTTTTGTAGTCTTCCTCCCACACTGGTTTTGAAAAAGAAAGAAAAAGATAGAAGATTTAATGAACTCCTGAATAAAAGATTGAAAGCAGCAAAATATAGAAGCAAAAAAACTATTTGCAAGCCTCTGTTTGGAGTAAAAAAAACAAACCCCTCCCAACTCTGATAATGATCAACATCCTTAGTTGAAATATTAGAGAAGTGGCTAACAATTCTTCTCTGAGAAGAATCAAGAACATTATAGCTAAAGAGAAAGTTAGAATTGTTACCATTCAAGAACCAATGGTTTCTTCAGATCAAATTCAAACTATTGCTGCCAAAATTGGACTTTCTAATTACTCTTCTAATTGCACGAGTAAAATTTGGATTATGTAGAACAATTGGTTCACTGTTATAATGCTAATCTTAACAAGCCCTTCTACTTTACTTTTGTTTATCCCAAATGCCAAAGGCAAAACATAAAAGATCTTTGGGCTTCTCTTAACAACATTGCTGGTATTGTCAAAGAGTGGATTGTACTTGGAGATATCAACTCTATCACTAACCCTACTAAGAAAAAGGGTTGTATTCACTATTGTGTTAAAAGTTAACTTTAATGATGCAATCAACCAGTGTAATTTGGAAGATGCAGGTTACATGGGAAACAAATTCACCTGGACGAACAAAGTGAATTGGAGAAGATTAGACAGAGTTCTTATAAACTGTGATTGGATGGACTACTTTCAAAAAACGTCTGTCAAACATCTCCCTAGAACTTGTTCAGTCCACATATCTCTCCTTGTGTCTATATCAAATGAAAATTTAAAGACTAAATCTTATTTTAAATTTCTAAACATGTGGTGTTTAGATGAAGAATTCCTCCAGTTTGTTAAAACTCATTGGTTGACTGAAATGCAGGGTACTTCTCTCAAGCATTTTTTGAACAATCTTAAAAGACTAAAAATTGCCTTAAAAGTGGAAAATTATTGTATTTGGCAATGTTTTTTATAAAGTTAAGGAAGCTGAAGATGAAGTCAACAAAATGGAGGCTATAAATATGGAGAATAACACTGATCATAACAAATGCAAATGGGATAAGGCTAATGAAAATCTGAATCAAACTCTAGCTCAAGAGGAAAGTTACTGGTAGCAGAAAACTTACTCCAACTGGATTAAGGATGGGGATAGAAACACAAAACAATTCTACAGCTTTGTCAAAAAGAAAAGAAGAAAGAATAAGATTAACAAAATCAAAGATGACTCTGTTTGGCTCACTGAAAAAGCTCAAATAAACAACTCAGTTGAAAAATTCTTTAAGAACACTCTCACTTCGAATCCTTACTCTAATCAAGAAGCTGAAACTAACCTTCTTAATAGTTATATTTTTAATATTATTTCTAATATTGTTACTAAGCATGACAACATAAACTTATTGAAAGAGTAAAATAAAGATGAAATCTTGCAATCTATCAAATGTCTTAATTATGCTAGTGTAGCAAGAATGGATGGATTCAATGCCATATTCTACATCAATTGTTGGAAAATCATCAAATCGAACCTTAAAGAAGCATTGATATCTTTCTTCAATGTCTTGCCTCTTCCCCCAATGTGTTTTATCCACGAGTTTATGCTTAATTCCTAAAACTATACAACCTACTAATTGGAAAGAGTTCAGACCAATTAGCTTATGTTCTATGCTAAACATGATTATTTCTAAGCTTCTTATTAATAGAATGGCCAGTCTATTACCTAAAATCATCTCTGAAACCCCAGGAGCTTATGTTGCTAATAGATCTATACATGACACTATTTAACTTGCTAATGAAATGATCTTTGACTTGAATAAAAAAACAAGGCTGGGAACATTCTCATTAAGATTGATATGGATAAAACCTTTGACATAATGTCCCACGACTATCTAAGGGAAGTTCCAATTACCTGTGGCCGTAACAATAAATTTATTAAGCTCATTTATGATATTATAAGTAATGTTAAACTTCAATCCTTATTAATGGAAGTGATGTTTGGTATTTCAAAGTTAGCAGGGGTTTAAGACAAGGAGACCCTTGTCTTCTTGTCTCTTTATATTTTTTGAGGAAACGTTAATCAGAGGCCACAATCTTCTTTATCGCAATAACAAATTTATTCAATTCAAAACTAGAATCAACATATGTATTCCTCCACTTGCCTTTGCAGATAATATATTAATATTCTCTAATGCTTCTAACTATGTTATAGCTACTCTTAGCAATTTTCTACATGAATACCAAGAAGTATATGGCCAGATGATAAACAAAGATAAAACATTTATCATCACCTCTTCAAACATTTCTGTCAACAAGATCACTGCCATTATCGCTGATACTAGCTTCAGAAATGAAAGTATTCATGTAGTTTACCTGGGAGTTAGTCTAAACAGATATAACTGGAGCAGAATTTATGAAACTTTTATAAGTAACATTAGAACTAAGATCATTGGTTAGGAGGACAAACTGATTTCCTTTGTTGGTAGACTGAATCTTATGAATACTGTCCTAATGGCCATCTCTAGCTACTGAGTTCTAAGTAATGTGCTTTCCACTTCAATAATTGAAAGAATTGAAAAAATGTTTAACTCTTTTCTTTGGGGTTCTAATCAGTAAAATTCTAATATACATTGGCGCAGCTGGAGTAAAATTTGTAAATCCTTTTAGGATGTTGGTCTAGATGTTAGAAGACTCAAAGACATTCAAGACATTGTGTCTTGTAATATCTGGTTAAAATTCGAAAACAAGACCTCTTTTTGGGCCACTTATACTCATAGTATCCATAACAACAACTCTCATCATTTGCTTACTGATTTCAAAGCCAAAAACAGTTCCAAAGTCTGAAAATATTAACATTTATCAAAGGAAAAGTTGAACCATACATCAAGTGGACTATTAGTTCTAGTGAATTTTACTTTTGGATTTCCTATTAGATTAAAGATACCCCCTTAATTAACCATGATAAGTTTCCTAATAATCCTGATATTAGATCAGACAAGGTTATTAACTACTGGGAACAGAATATCTGGAATGAACATAAGCTTAGATAAATTATTTTCTCCAATTACTTGGCTCAAATCAACAATATCTCTATCAACAAGGATCAAATGGATACTCCTAATTGGGCTCTTTCAAAAAATGGAATTTTTAACATGAAAGATACGTGGAACTATCCTAGACCTAAGCACAATAAGTCTAACCTCTTTAACAGAATCTGGAACAACATCATACCTCGTAAATATTCCTTCATCACTTGGAGGCTTCTCCTCTGATGGATTCCTTCTAATGATATTTTACAAAAAAAAACACATTAGTCTTTCTTCCAAGTGCCAGTTTTGCTACAATCAAGAAAGTGTAAATCATCTGTTTGTTGAATGCAGCCTTTCCTAGAAAGTTTAGAGCCATTATGCGTCAATCTTTAAGATCCAAATGGGTATATTAATGACGCTCCTTTATATACTCAGAACTTGGTTGTGTTTTTCCAACAAAGATATCTATTTATGTTTATAATCCCTCTCATCGTCTGTTGGGTTATTTGGAGCTTAAGAAACAAATCCAAGATTAAAGGAATTTCTGCAGACTCTCTTACTGCCATTAACTATAATTATGTAGTTTTGGGTTTAGACAGAGCTAACCTTTTCTCGAGCAAGCTTTGGAATCCCTTCAGCAATGCTCCCAAATATTTAATTTGTTGGTCACGGGCCAAAATAAACAAAACTTATTCTATTCATTATTGGCTTCCTCCAGCTGCTAGTAGAATTAAAATCAATACGGATGGTTCAAAATTGATTAATAGCGACTCCTCTGGCAGTGTAGTTATTAGAAATAGTGATGGCTCTTTGCTCTCTGGTCATGGTAGACTTTATGTAAAACTCCTCCCTTTTTATGCTGAGGCTATGGCTTTACTTGATGCCTTAATCATCTGTGATCAGAATGGTATCACCAATGTTGACTTTGAAACTGATACTGGGATTCTGGTTTCAATGTTAGCTACTAGAAACTTCTCCAGCGCTATTGGTAATATTATTAAGTGTTGTTAGGACTTAATCAAGTCTTCAATGGTAATCAAGCCTATCAATCGCAATCAGAACAAAGCTGCAGACTGGTTGGCAAAGTGGACGCGAAATTGTAAAATGAAAATCTTCTTTGACTCTAACAATCCTCCAGCCTACTTAAGAGCTATCATCCTCCTTGAAAGTCAAGGAATTGGATACATCAGGGATAACTCTTAGATCAATCTTTTAAACTTTGAACAATTTGTGTACTTTAGTCTTTGAAACTTATAATGTTATGGTTCTAAGATGTAGATTCACGTCATCAAAAGAACGAAGCAAGTGGAATGGTTTTGATATATTTATGTTGATTTAGAGTTGAGCAAGATTGAAGATTCTTGTAGGAGATCATAGTTTTGACTAACTTTGAAGATTGATTACTTTCGAGCCCCTGTTTTTCTTTCTTAACTTTGGAGGGAATTCAAAATTTTCAATTTCCCTTTGGCGCTATCTGTTTCGTCTAAGGTTTAAATATAAACCTGTGTAACTCTAGCATTGGGCTTTATTAAATGAAATTTCATTTAGATTAAAAAAATGTTTCCGCGTGCACTATTGTTGTATTGAGGCATATTTATTCAAGCACAACAAAAGCCCAAGGAGTGGTATATTTATTAACATTACATTCTATATTTCAATTTCTGTAAAGTAACATTCTTTTACAAGTAATAGTTCATATTTTATTTTTGGTGTTTGTTTTTTTGTTATTAATAATTTAGGGTTTAAAGTGTATGAAATAATGAGATATTTTGAGAAAAATAAGAAAAGAATTGGAAAGAACATTTTTTTTATTTTCTTATTTCTTTCTTTCATACATCATATATATATATATATGAGTATATGTATATTATATTTTTTTAATGACAAAATAATATATTTTACTAATATAATATTTTCTTGAAAATATAAAATCAAATCAAAATATATTTTTACTAAATTGAATAATATTGTCAATTGAATAATATTTTCAGTTAAATCATATTTTCAATTGAATAATATATTCTCAATTGAATAATATATATTATTCAAAATCACATTAATATATTGTTCAAATATTTTAACCAATTAATTAATTAATTCAGTAAACTAATTAAGTAATATATTTCAATTTTAATTAATTATCGTCCTAACATTGCCTCCTTTAAATTAAGCTTCCTTTTGATTCCCAAACTTTCAACATTTCTTTTGAAGACGTGCATTTTGTGGCTTTGTGAAGATATCATCCATCTGATCTTCGGTTTTGCAATACTTAACTTGAGCATCACCATTATTCACGAGCTCCCTCGGAAAATGATATGGAATCTGGATATGTTTTGTTCTCCCATGAATAACTGGATCCTTTGTGACTGAAATAGTATAATTATTGTCACCAAATAAAATGGTTGACTTGACTTGCTTTCTTTTTAGACTTTCCAAAATTCCACACAACGAAATCAATTGACATCCTGCAAAAGATGCATAAATATATTATGCTTCTGTAGTCGAGAGCGCCACAACTGATTGTTTCTTCGAGCTCCATGAAACTGCATCGCTACCAAGGTAAACACATACCCATAAATGATTTTGCTATCATCAATGCTTTTTACTAAATCACTATATGTATAACCAATGAGATTAACTTATGTATTAGCTTCATAAAAAATTCCATAGTCAATGGTTCCCTTCACATATCGCAATATTCTTTTGGCAACCTCTCTGTGATTAGAATAAGGTTTTTCTATGAATCTACTTATCAAACTAACAGCATACACAATGGCAGGCCTTACCGAAGTCAGATACATCAGATTTCTAACTAGACTTCTGAACATGGTTGAATTGACAAGCTTTCCTTCACAATATTTAGATAACTTCACACTTGTGATGCATGGAGTAGCGACTGGATTAACAACTTCCATCTTGATTTTTTTAAACTTCTTTTGCATAGCTCAATTTTGAAATAAAATTCATTTTCAGATTGATAAATTTTAATACCATGAACATAATGAAGTTCTCTTAAATCTGGCATCTCAAATTCTACCATCATTGATTGTTTAAATTCTTCCAACATTTTTGCACAATTCTTGTGAAAACAAGATCATCGACAGAGAAACTAACCATCATAAATCTTCATTGGGAATCACTTTTGATGTCGAGAGTATTTTCATATGGAATTTTTTAGAATCCATATTTTTCAAAGTAAGAATTGTTACGGCTGTACGAGGCTCAGGGTGATTGTTCAACCCATACAATTCTTTCTTTAGCTCTGTAAAATATTATTCTTCTTTTTGCTACTAGACTTGCTTTGTATTTATTGATAGAACCATTTGGATTCATGTTTGTCTTGTATACCCATTTTACTCCGATAGAACTCTTGTGCTGTGGTAAATCTGTAAGCTCCCATGTATCATTATTTTCAATTAAGAAAATTTCTTCGTTCATGGCTTTCGTCTATATTTTTTCTTGATATGCATCATCAAACGAAATTGAAACTTCTCACGCAAAGAAATCAAAAAATACATTATCGTGTTCCATTATTCCATCAGTTACAATATAAATTTCTTGAGTACTTCTCATTTTTCTGACCAGACTAGATGAAGAACTTGATGAAAAATTTAGGGAATCGGGTGGGCTTTCTGTTAGAGTATTATTTTCAGCATTTTCAAGATCTTCCTCTTCTTTTTCCTCAAGTTCAAGTGGGAATTTTTTCAAAGATTCTTTCTCATTTGTCATCTCTTCAAAAAACGAATTTTCATCAAACCGGACATCTCGACTTATCATAATCGTTTTTATTACCATATTATATAGCTTGTATGCCTTACTTCTTTCACTGTTACCAATGAAGATGCACTTTTCTAATTTGTCATCTAAATTTCTTCTCATTGCATCCAGAATATGAGAGTAGGCAACACTACCAAATATTCTTAGATGATGAACATTAGGCTTTCTACCATACCACATCTCATATGGCATGCAATTCTCCAAGCTTGTTGTCGGTGATCTGTTAATAAGATAAACTGCGCAGACAACAACTTCAACCCAAAAACCTCTTGATAACTTCTTCTTTTTAGGAAAACATCTAGCCATCTCTGTTATTATTTTGTACTTTCTTTCAGATACACCATTTTGCTGAGGTGTATAACGGACTGTCATCGTATGACGAATGCCACTGTCTCTGCAATATTTCTCAAATTCTTTTTAAACATAATCACCTCCACGATCTGTCCGTAAGGTGTTGATTTTTAATCCAGTAAAGTTCTCCATGTCTACTTTAAAATATTTTAATTTTTAAAATGCCTCTGATTTGTCTTTGACACAATACACTCAAACGTTTTGTGAGTAGTCATCAATGAAAGATATAAAATAACAATTACCTCAAAAAGATGAAAATGTCATTGGACCACAAAGATCTGAATGAATAAATTAGAGTGATATTTTTGCTTTCAAAGATGATTTAGACATAAACAAAATCTTATGTTGCTTTCCAAACTGACAAGTTTCAGTACATCATCGAGACGACTAATATTTGGGAAACCCGTGACCATCATCTTTCTTGTAAGCATCTCCAAACTTCTATAATTCAAATGTCAAAACTGATCATGCTATAATTTTAAACTGTTTCATGATAACTAATCAAACCAGCCATATTCTGATTTTGAAGAGTGAATGAGAAAATATTATTTTGTGATACTCTAACTTTAGCTACAACCCGATTATTCAATGATAAATAACATGTCAAGTCACGAAAATGGATATCATACCCCTTCTTCAGTGAATGCCCAAAACTAAGCAAATTATTTTTTAAGTCCATGAACAAAATAAACATTAGACATTTTCTCAATCTTACCTTGCTTTGTTTTGAATTCTAATTCACCAGGACCAATAATTTTGTAAGCTTTTCCATCTCCTACTTTTACTTCTCCACAATCAGCTTCAAATCATTTTTAAGATAGTTTTTGTTACCTGCCATGTGTTTACTATCACCATTGTCTATGTACCAAAAATCACCAGTCTCTCCACCATGAGTCACAAGAAATTAAGTTTCTCTATTATTTTACACCATATTAGCTTTGTATTTTTCTTCTTCTTTGTACCAACAGTCACTCGCCATACGACCAGGCTTGTGGCAATCAGAACACTCAAAATAACCACGACTCGTTCCTCTTTGATTTCTATGTCCACGTCCTCTTTGCGAACCTCTAAAGTTCTGATTTTGGTTTGTTTCTTTCCGTTGATTTTCATAATGACCCTTCTATAATGGAAAATACCCGTGAACAATAATAAAAAACGGATCCATACACTATTTTTTGTAAACTTTCAAATTCTCCTCTAAGAGTTTGTAATCAAATTCTTTTTTACATTTTCATCTCCTTTGAATGGTTTCTCCAAAATTTCTCATGATTGTTTTGCTGAAGTGGCACAAACAATTGTTTGCCAGGATGCTTCATATGATTGGACTCTTTGATATATCCAAAACAATGATTTATGATTTTTTTTCTTGATTTTCTTAGATCTTTCTTTTGTGTTGGTGTTAGTTTATCTTCTTCAACATCTTTTACTTTGTTGTAGTGTTTTTCAACAATCTCTCATTCTTCTTGTGTTCCTAGCAAAGCCTTCATCTGAATGCTTCATTTGTTATAATTATTTTTAGATAATTGAAGAACAAAAGAAATAGGAATTCAGTTGTTCATCTGAATCGGACAGAGCTTTGATACCAACTGTATGAAATAATGAGATATTTTAAGAAAAATGAGAAAAGAATTAGAGAGAACAAAAATAATTTTTATTTTTATTTTTTTTCTTGATTGCTTTGTTTCATACATCTCTTATATATATATATATATATATATATATATATATAAGTATAAGGATATTATACTGTTTTAATGAAAAAATATTATCTTTTATTAATATGATATTTTCTCAAAAATATTAGTGTTTTGAATATTTTATTCTAAATACTCTTTTTGTTTGCTAAAATAATTATAAACCATGATTTTTAGTTATTTTTTTTGTAGATAATGAAGATTCATGCTCGCTTCCAATGTGAATAATTTCAATAATTAGTTTGAGCTTCGAGCTTCTCTTCACTTCATGTAACCTTTTTTAAATATATATATATATTATGATTGTTGTATATATTTGTCTAATCTAAATAATAATTTATAATATAACATTATGAAGACACATCTTGAGACTTTAACATCAAACATCAAATTAGGTATGTAGTTTTTTTTATAAAAATATAAGAAGTTGTATACATGGTATTTAATTTATGTTGATTTTATAATTATAATTTTATTTAGATTAATTTTTTATAAACCTTTTTGAATGTATTGGAAAACAGATAATTTTACCATCTTCTCATACCGAAAGTGTTAGGTATATGATAAATAACTATCAAGACGCAATGGCAATTTGCTGATATTTTGGTAACCCAAATTTTTTCATCACGTTTACATGCAATACAACATGGCCAAAAATTATAAAAGAACTCTTTATAAATCTAGGTTATAAAGCTGAAGATAGATCGATATTGTCACGAGAGTATTTAAAATGAAACTCGATAGTATGATATCCTACAATAAATCAGGAAAACCTTTTGGAGAAGTTGTAGCAAATACGTTATTTTATTATCCAAAGTTTCATAATTTTAAATATAGTTATTTCAATACCTCATAATATATTTTTCCCAATTATTTGTATATTCGCAGATGTATATACAATTGAATGTCAAAACAGAGGTCTTCCTCATTGTCATTATTATTTGTTAGTTTGGTTAGACTCGAAATACGCATGTAGTCTTTTGCAAGATATGGGCTATATAATTTCATCGGAAATTCCAAACAAAGACATTGACCCAATTGCATATGAACTGGCAATTCAGTTTATGATTCATTGACCTTGCAAAATTTTGAATACATATTCTCTATGCACGGAAAATGGTAAATATACAAAAAAAATCTAAAACAGTTTAAAATCGAAACAGTCGTGGAAACAAATAGTTATGTCACTTATAAACTTCATGACACCCCATCAAATTACATTAATAAAAATGAAATATAGATTGATAATATATTTATTGTTCCTTACAACATAAAATTATTGGTACGATATAAAGCTTATATCAATGTTGAATCATGCTGTTAATCTATGCTCATTAAGTGTATTTTCAAATATACTAACAAATGATCATATAGAGCTTGAGCTGTTTTTGAAGACGATAACTAATAAAATTCTTGCGCATCTTAATTGTCAATATTTATGCCCATATGAATATGTTTGGAGAATTATTTCAGTTTCACATACATTCGAGACATCCTATGTTAAAATATTACATGTTCATTTGTCTTTGCAACAAAATATTATATTTGATTCCAATGTAACTCTTCAATCGGTTGTTAACATGCCAGATTATGAAAATTTAATGTTAACAGGGTGGTTTGATGCAAATAAACAATATAAAGAAGCTCTTACTCTATCATATGCAGAATTTCCCATAAAATTTATTTGGGATGCTCATGACACAATTTGGAAATCGAGAAAACAAGGTAAATGTATTGGTAGACTAGCATATGTGCATCCAACATCAGGTGAACTATACTATTTAAGAATGATATTAAATTTTAAAAAGGGTACCACCAATTTTGAAGACATAAAAACCGTTGGTGGGATTGTGCAACCTAACTATCAAGATATATGTAGATCACTAGGTATGTTACGTGATGATAAAGAATGGGATCATGCTTTCCAAGAGGATATAAGTACAACCACGTGCTCTGAATTAAGATATTTATTTGTTACTATAACTTTGTTTTGCGATGTTGCAAATCCAAATATTTTATTTGAAAACAATTGGAAAAATATGTGCGATGATAAATTACATAATTTTTTAAAAACAATATTTAGAATGCAAAATTAATTATATCATAAAAAGAACTTAAAAATTATGTTTTATACGAACTAGAAAAATCATTTAATACATCAAGTAATTGTTTAAAAGATCATAGTTTTCCCCAACTATATCATTATAAAATAGAAGATCTTAAAAATAAACAATTAAGAGAAGAATTAAATTATTATGAGACATCATCCCAATATGCGCAAGACGATATCTCCACTAAGGTCTCAACTTTTGTCTATAAAGATGGTCTCAAATTCTCTCGCACAAAAAGCTCACAACTTTCTCTCAAACATTACCCATATTTCTCTCTCACTCAAAGTGTTTCTCTCTAAAACGTGTCACACACAAGTGTTTCAAGTGATGTTCTCCAAGACCAACTAAAGGCCCTAGTTATAGCAAAGTAGGGATTACAGAATAAGTAACTTAAGCTTCCAAGTGAAGCTAATGGTAACTTGCAAGAAACCCACTAGCATTAAATGAAAGAAGATAGCTTATAAGTTACCTTTCATTTAATGGCTAATGATTTTTCTTGTAAGAAACTAAAAGGGAGTGCTTGCACTTATAAATATGAGGGAAAAAATGAGCAGGCTCTACAAATTTCTCACACCTAATCCAGAGGAGAGTGTTACCAATCCTGCAACCTCTATGCACACATCAAGGTTTTGTTTCGGTAACGATTTTTCCATCATACCCGATCAATTGTCGTCGGTGTCGATCTTCTCAATACTCAGCTGCTTTGTCTCTAAAGTCACGAATCCAATGGTATCAAACATCAATATGTTTCGATCTTGAATACAAGCTTGGATTTTTGTTGAGATGAATGACGCTTTTGACTATCACAGTGGAGAGTGCACTTTTCTTGATTGAAGCCCAAATCTATAAGAAACTTCTTCAACCATAAAAGTTCTTTACTAGCTTCAGTAATGGTAATATATTCAGTCTCGATAGTGGATAATGCAACACACTTTTGTAGTCTTGATTGCCACGAAATTGCTCCCTCTGAAAACGTCATCAAATATCCCGAAATAGATTTTCTACTATCGACATCACCAACCATATCTGAATCTGTGTAGTCTTAAAGAATATGTTTACTATGGCGAAAACATAATCATAAGTGGGAGGTTCATCGAAGATACATGAATATCCATTTTACAGCTTTCCAATGCTCTTTTGCAGGATTATATAAAAATTGATTGACTACTCCGACGGCATGAGAAATATCAGGTCTTGTACAAACCATATCATACATCAAACTACCCACAGCTGAAGAGTATGGTGTTCTATTCATTTCTTCCATGTTTCTCTCCTTTGTATGTGATTGCTTTAAAGAAAGTTTAAAATTCCCTGCAAGTGAAGAAGTAATAGGTTTCACTCTTCTCATGCTAAATCTTTCTAAAACCTTGTCAATATGTATTTCTTAGGACAACCATAATTTATTGATCATCCTATCTCAAGTGATATTTATTCCAAGAATTTATTTTGCGAGACCCAAATTCTTCATTGCGAATGATTTGCTAAGTTCTATCTTCAACTTCTATATATTTTCAATCACGACCAACAATCAGCATATCATCTACGTAAAGCATTAGGAAAATATAATTATTTTCAGAAAATGTCTTGATAAAAACACAATGGTCAGATGAATTCTTATTGTACCCGTGTTTTATCATAAAGGAACCAAACCTTTTATACCACTGTCGTGGGGCTTGCTTGAGACCGTGGAAAAGCTTCTTTAGTTTGTACACCGAATGCTCTTTATCTTTAGTCTCAAACCCTTTAGGCTGCTTCATGTAAATTTCTTCTTCCAAATCACCATGGAGAAAATCAGTTTTCACGTCAAGTTGTTCAACTTCCAAATTCAAGCTAGCAGCTATTCTAATAACAACACAAATGGATGACATTTTTACTACAGGTGACAATATTTCTTCAAAATCAATACATTTTCTCTGATAAAATCCTTTAACAAACAACCACGCCTTGTATCTTGGTTGTGAATTTCCTTCTTCAGTCTTCAGCTTAAACACCCATTAGTTGTTGAGTGCTTTATTCCCTTTTGGTAACTCGACCAAATCGTATGTGCGGTTCTCATGCAATGCCTTCATCTCTTCTTGCATGGTCTTCCACCATACTTTCTTTTGAATGCGCAGCACAGTTTCTTTAAAACATTCAAGTTATCCCCTACCAGTTAGTAACACGTACTCATTTGTTGAGTATCTAGTCGACGGTCGATGATCTCTAATTGATCTTCTCAAATTGGGTTCTTCAGTATGATTTCCTTCAAATTCAGCTGTTATTTCATCATGATCAACAACCACGCCATGATCCTCATACCCAACTTGAAATGGTATATCCGGAACTAAGTCAATTTTAGTATTAACGTCTGATTTTATATTCTCAAAGTTCTTCATATCTCTAAGTGTTTGGTCTTCGAAAAACACAACGTCTCTGCTTTGAACGAATTTTCTACTTCTTGGATTCCAAAGTCTATAACCAAACTCATCATATCCCTAACCAAGATATATGCAGTCTTTGGTTTTCTCATCCAGCTTGGATGTTTCATATCGAGGGACATATACGAACGTCTTACAACCAAACACCTTCAAGTGTTTGTAGCTTATGCCTTTTCTGGTTTATATTATTTCGGGAATCGCACCATCTAAAGGAACTGAAGGAGATACGTTGATAAGATCTATCGTTTTCATCAATGTTTTACCCTATAATGACTTGGAAAATATTGAATCGGAGAGCATGCACACTTGTTACAAATAGTTCGATTCATTTTTTTCTCCAACATCATTATACTGTGGGGTATTAGGTACTGATCTCTCTAGCTTGATATCATAAACTCTGCAATATTGTTCAAACAGGCCAATGTATTCACCACCTATCGGAGCGGATACATTTTAAAAAAATCCAGTTTTCTTTTCAACATTGGCATAAAACATCTTGAATACTTCTAACACCTGATCTTTTGTCTTCAGAAGATAAGCCCACACCTTTCTGGATTGATCGTCAATGAATGTTGATGAGTCCGAATTTTGTTGTCACTCATTATGAGAACCGGACAGGGGCAATTCGGGGAGCATCCACCCACTGATTCATCCGAATAGAACTAATGTATTAAAAAACCTAATCACTTCATGACTAAGCTAATTGCCTACCTGTTTAACATTAATGGGTCTTTGAACTTGACCCGAATCCATAAGTCAACCCGAAAGCCCATATGGCCCACAATTAAGGGTATAAATACCCAACCACTTTCATTAAATGAGGGTAATGAAAATTAAATACAACCAAGCAGCACAATTCTCTCACTGCGATCTATCCAAACATTAAATACCCTTAAAACACCACAAAACTCCGAACAAAATTACCCTCAACCAGAAATAAACCTCACCAAAATGTAAGTCGGAGAGCACTATTTGAGCAGTAAAGATGTGATTGGGGAATTTGATCAATTGTGGGTTTCACTGTAATTCAACGTTCGAACAAGTCAATTGTGGGTTTCACTGGAAGCTCAGCATATGTGATTGGGGAATTTGAAGAGGAGGTTTTGTTGGGCAAAGACCCTTTTAAAAAAATGCTTAGAATACTTTTTATTGTGGTAGATTGTCCTACTTGCTATAATGCTATTCTCGGGAGATATTGGCTTTCCAGGATGCATGCTCTGGCATCCACAGTCCACCAGTGTTTGAAATATGATGTGCAAGGACAAGTGGGATCTGTTCGGAGCAGCTAAAAGGTGGCAAGAGAATGTTATGAAACTGCATTGGCTCCCCGGATGCTGGGGGCAGATCGGATTAATGAGGAATAGCAGTTTGAGGGGCCCTCTGGAGGATAGGCTGAAATAGATGACCCCAGAGAGACCCCTGGTGTTTTAATACCAATTGAAGAAGTTGAAACTCACTCTCTGGCTAAAGGAAAAAGTGTCAAGATAGGATCCAGAATGACTTCGGAGTTGAAAGATAAAATGTTAAAATTCTTGAAAGACCACCAGCATGTTTTCGCTTGGTGCAATGTTGATGTTACGGGAGTACCAACAGATATCATATCACACAAGTTGTCCATCCGAAGAGACATAGCACCTGTGGTACAGAAAAGAAGAGCCTTTTCTAAGGAAAAGGCTGATGTCATAGTACAAGAGGTTGATCGGCTTACTAAAATGGGGCACATAAAGGAATCTCAATACCCTTTATGGAAAGCCAATCTGGTCTTGGTAAAAAAGAAAAATGGCAAGTGGCGTATGTGTATCGATTTCACCGATCTTAATAGAGCTTGCCCAAAAGATTTGTATCCGGTCCCCCGAATTGATCAGTTAGTGGACTTCACATCTGGAAACAAGCTATTGTCTTTTATGGATGCCTTCTCCGGGTATAATCAGATTCAAGTAGATCTGAAGGATCAAGAGCACACTACATTTGTTACTGATAGGGGCCTCCATTGTTACAAGGTAATGTTGTTTGGGCTAAAGAATGCTGGGGATACTTATCAAAGGTTAGTAAACAAGGATTTTGCTTATTAGATTGGAAGAAACATGAAGGTTTACATCGACGACATGATGGTGAAAAGTATGGACGAAGAGTTACACTTGACAGATCTTCAAGAAACTTTTATTAACTTAGTAAGAGTGAATTTGAAATTAAACCCAGAAAAGTGTGTCTTTGGAGTACAATCCGGTAAGTTCTTGGGATATGTGATAAGTGAGCAAGGTATACAGCCTGATCCGGACCAACTTAATGCTTTACTACAAATGGAGCCTCCTCGGAATATTAAGGAAGTACAACGGTTGACTGGAAGGCTGGCTGCACTAAACCGTTTCATTTCAAGGTCTTCGGACAAGTGTGCCCCGTTTTTTCAAACTTTGAAAGGTGCGAAGAACTTTGATTGGTCCTCACAATGTGATGAGGCCTTCGGATAAATAAAAAGGCATTTTTCCTCCCCCAAGACTTTGTTTAAGCCTGTTGACGGAGAGACCCTTTATGTATATTTAGCAGCCTGTGATTGTACAATAAGTGCAATATTGGTAAGGGAGGTGGACAGTTATCCCCGTCCGGTGTATTATATCAGCAAGACTTTGATTGATACAGAAAAACGCTATTTGAAACTTGAAAAGTTGGCACTAGCCTTAGTAATTGCTGCAAGGAAGATGAGGCCTTATTTTCAGGCTCATCCCATTATTGTCCAAACATCTTTTCCCTTGAAAAATATTATCCAAAAGGCCGACATTTCAAGTAGGATGACTAAATGGTCAGTAGAGTTGGGAGACTACGATATTGATTTTGCCCCTCGAACAGCAGTCAAAGCCCAAGCAGTGGCAGATTTCTTAGTTGAATTTCATTCTAATAGAGATACTGAACAAGCAACCAGAGTAAAAGATAAAAAAGTATGGGTTATCAGAACTGACGGTGGATCAGGTACCATGGGTTGTGGTGCTGGGATATGCTTAACCTCTCCATACGGTGACAGAATGTACCAGGCTATATGTTTTGCGTTCAGGGCTTCCAATAACGAGTCCGAATATGAGGCTGCTATAGCCGGTCTAAAGTTGGCTCTCATTTGTGGAGCAAAAGAGTTAGGTTAATGAGCGACTCCCAGCTTCTTGTCCATCATGCACAAGGTCAGTCTGAGGCTAATTAAGAACAGCTGATTAAATATTTACTCATCCTCAAAGAAGTGGCACTCAATTTCAAAAGCGTCACTTATGAGCACATACCTCGAACAGAAAATACACTAGCAGACTCCTTGGCAACCATAGCCTATTCTGAGTCCTACCCTTGGATACATGTGCAAAAATTCCCATCAATTCAAATCAATCCGGATAAGGAGGAGGAAGAAAGTTTGAATATACAGACAAAGCAGCCTCAAGATTGGAGATTTCCTCTCCTTCAATATCTCTCAGATGGCATCTTACCTCCGGAAAAAATAGTAGCAAGAAAAGTAAAATACAAGGCTCGTGTTTTTGTCATCCTAAGAGATATTATGTATAAAAAATCTTATAGTAAACCTCTCTTACAATGTTTGGGGGTCAATGAGTCACAAATAGTGCTCTCCGAGTTACATGATGGTGATGGTTAGGTCCCTAACAAGAAGAGTTTTGTTAGCTGGGTACTACTGGCCCTCCATAATGCAAGATGCTAAGGAGTTGGTAAAAAAGTGTGACCCATGCCAACGATATAGTAATGAAGTTCATACCCCAGCTGTCCCTTTGGAATCAATTTCTGAGCCAATACCCTTTGCTCGATGGGGGCTAGATTTGGTGGGACCTCTACCCATGGCGTCCGGAGGGTGCAGAACCATAATTGTAGTCATTGATTACTTTTTTGAAGTGGATTGAAGCAGCCCCATTGGCAGGAACTACCTTCAAAGTTGTTATCAAATTTATTTTATCCAATATTTGTTGCAGATTTGGAGTTCCACAAAAGATAACCACAGATAATGGGCCACAATTTGACAACAAGGAAATGGAGAGTTTCTGCTCTTCCATGGGCATCCAACATTGTTTTTCTTCTCCTTTCCACCCACAAGCAAATGGTCAAGTTGAAGTGGCTAACAGGACCATCATGTCTGGTCTTAAAAAGAATTTAGAGGGAGCTGCTGGAAAATGGCCAAGCTATCTACAAGAAGTGTTATGGGCTTACCGGACCACACCCGGGGCTGCAACACAAGAAAATTAATTTGCCTTAGTATATGGGATGGATTCCATAGCTCCCATAGAAGCCACTCTCCCTTCATTTCGAGTTTACAATTTTTCCGAACACGCTAACGAAGTGGCAATCAGAGGCCAGCTTGACTTAATAGAAGAAAGAAGAGTTAAGGCTCACCTTAGAGCTGCACACTATCAGGGTTTGATGAGAAGCAGGTTTGCTTCCAAAGTTAAAAGAAGAGATTTTCAGCCAGGGGATAAGGTGTTGAGGAAAGTCTTCTTACACACTAAAGAGAAGCAGTTTGGAAAACTAGCCCCAACTTGGGAAGGGCCCTATGTGGTCATTGAAAGGCTTAAGCCTGGGACATACTGGCTTGAAGACAAGGATGTAAGGGTTTTGAATCACCCCTGGAACGTTGAACACCTTCGGTTGTATGTGCAATAAAAGTTATGTAAATATTTACTTGTTTAAAAGTTCATGTAAATATTTGGGGGCATACTCTTTCCTACCCTGGTGGCTCAGGGAGGTTTTAATGAGGTGTCCGGTCTTTTTAATACAATTCGATGCCTTCTTGAAAGATTCGGGGTGTTTCAAGTTAGTTTTTTCTGTAAAAATTCCTATCACATATCGAATTAAATTGGTAGAGTGATGACTACTTAAACATTTGTCATCGTAGAATTTAAACACTCTCACTTTAAAATACCTATAAACTAACTAAGGGTTGTTTAAACATTAGCCACCAAAGCTGAAAAACTATGAAACAATGCAGAATTTGTGCAAAGTAAAAATTGCCCATTAAAATATACGAAGTGCCTTGGCCATCCAAGGACTTTGAATTTTCAAACAACACGGATTATCCGGACACAAACCGGACACGATTACAAAAAATGCCTTGGCCATCCAAGGACTTTGGTTCAATTATAAAAAACAAAAATAGTTGATACTTTAATACTGAGCTTTCTTGGATGGCCCAACCTCAATTGGTTTATTCTTCTTATCATCATCTTCTTCCTCCGGACTCTCCCCGGTCTTTTCCTCTTCATCGGTTGTGTCATCCCAGCCACTGGAGTAATTGTGCCTATCACCCTCAGCCATCGTATGGAAGGAAAGATCTTGGAACTCAACATACCTCCATAGGTCTCCTAGCGTCCTCTTTGGAAATTTCTCATGAAAGAGCAGGACCATGTCTGATTTCACCTCAGCATACCTTTCCTCCTAAGACTCTGTTACCTCGGTGGTATAAGCATCCGTGTTAGCCTGGATCGTTTTCTCCTGCTCCCTTAACAAGTCAGCTTTTTCTTGCTCAGCCTTGGATAATCTAGTTTCAAGAGAAATCTTGTCACTAGTTAAGGCCTGAATGGTGCTATCTTTGGCATTCACCTCTTCCTTTGATGAAAGAAGTTCTCTATCCAGAATGGACCGCTTTAGTTGGAGTTCTTTGACAGCTGCTTCCGAAGTGACTAACTTGTTGGCCAAGTCCTCCTGACTCTTCTTCAACTCCTCGTTCTCTTTCCTCAATGCCTCAGAATTCTAATTGGCGCTAAGAAGATCGGTAGACAGTTTATCCTTGTCAAAATTGAGGGAGTTGATGATAGTTGTCTGGTTGCGCACTTGTTTTTCAAAGGTAAACACTGGCTGGACATTGTTTAATAAAGAGTGAACAATAACGTCTCTCTTACTCGAGACAGAAAAAGACTTACCATTGAATGTGACAAGGTTTGAGGAACTTGGGGCTAGGTAGGGCTTGGTGAAATCATCTTTAGGGAGGTTGTTGAAGTAAAGGTCAATCCTTTCGAGCCCGCAGATATCGACACCATCAATACTGATATCTTCTCCTGCACCCTCTCCGGTTTGAAAATCACCAGGGATCTCTTCTGCTTGTGTAGGGCCAGTAGGGTCAACAGGAGGTAGTGTCTCTGGAGCCCTGAGAGAAACCTCGTCTCCCTTGGAATTCTTTTTCTTCTTGGCTTCCCGGTCTCCTTCTTCTGCTCCCCGTTTTCTGACCCTTTTGGAGATCTTTTGAGGTTTTGGAGACCCAACTGCTTCCTTGGTGCTCTCGTGCTCCACCACTTGTAATAAGGCGTCATCAACCTGCCCTTGATCTTTCCCCACTGGATTTATTGGGACAGGTTCTTCCACCTCAGTAGGGTTAGCCTCTTCCACACCTTTCTCGCCCTTAACTTTTTTGCCTTTCATCTTGCTAGGGGCTTTAGCTCTGCCCGACAAGGTCAACTTCCCATCTTTCCCCTCTGTCTTCTGGAGAATCACTCCCGGAGGGGGAGGAGTGGTTAACTCCTCCCAATTCAGATTCCTCCGGTCAGTAGTATTCCACAGATAAGACCTGGTTAAATTGTATCCGGTGAAGCAGTTATGGAACCGATTTCCCCACTTCTCAGCAGCCCAAGCATTTAGCTTAGAACAGGTGGTCTGCCCGGCCTCAAGGTGATCATTGAAATCCTTGGGCAGCACTACTACAAAGCGAAAGAATAAAGAATTAAATAAGAAAAAGTTTATAAGTAAAAGTAAAAGTATTTGGTGAGATTGTTACCATCATTCCGCCATCTGCTGGTAAGCATACTTGGGTTAGTACCAGCTTTAATTTTCTTTCCATTCTCCCAGGAGCCGCTGATGAAGAGGAATTGGGTTTTCCAGCATTTATCTGACTCAAGTAAGTCATCCACCGCCTTGTAGTTTTCACCCATATTGTAGTGGTAGAAAGGGATGACATGATTTTTGCAGAGGCTTGCAACAGCAACAAATTGCTCCATCGGAAGAGGAATTCCGGAGAGCCTTGAAGCCATGATACATGTATTAGGGCTTAGCTGACTTGGGCACAACTTTATCAGGTGGAAATATCTGACTATTTCTGGATCCAGGGGAAACCTAATTCCCCATTTGAATAGCTCAGTATAAAAGACAATTTCGTTGAGCTTACAATCCATGGGCTTCTGCGGATCGATTGGGATTCTAACTTTAACATTCTCCAGAATTCCCCACTTCGTCCTCATCCGGCCAAGTTCAGCTGTGTGAATGAAAGAGTACTTGATTTTCTGCATGGCCATCAGATATTTAACACTTACTTTGAGGAAACAAGGCCCCATATTTCCCTTCAGGCACTCCGGAAGATCCGGATGTTTTAAACACACTTTTTCTTTGCCTTTGCTCTTCTTAATAATAGCAGTCTCGCTTGTTTGCCCGAAGACGTCAGTCTCGAAAGGGGCTTCCTCAATGTTGTCCTCCATTACATCCTCCAATATCATGGAGGGGTTGTCAGTTATTTTAGGAAGAGAAGAGCTAACAGTTGGCTCACCAGGCCCTCCAGATTGTTGAGCATCGTTTCCCTCATCTGGTCTAGAGTCCGGTTGGGGCTTGGACCCGGAGGTCTCTTGTCGAAGACTTGAGCTTGTAGCCTCCGGACTAGACAGCCTGTCCTTGGAAATTTTGAGGGGAGCTTCTGACTCTATGGTTTTACTTTGCGCCCCAGATTTCGAAGGCGTGGATTTTGGTTTAGGCTGTGTGCCAGCAGCCTGCCCTTTTACCAGACGACCCCTTCGTCTGTCCACCAGTTTCTCCGGAGAGTTATCAGCATCTGACCCCGTAGCTATGAATGGGGACGGTTTTCTAAGACTTGTGACTGTCTGTTCTGGTTCAACAGCCGGCTCTGACTCCTGGACTGATGAGCCCGAAGCGATTGGTGAGAGGATGGACTGGAACAATCTCCTAGGTCTAGCACTTTTAGTTGAAGAAGAACCCCGGTCAGGCTCTGAGCTTGGTGTTTCTGGTTTATCAACATGGGAAAGAGGGAGACCAGCAGCGATGCGCCTTTCTCGTTCAAGCTTTTGGGCTTTTTCCAACTCTGACAAATTAAGCCAACCATCTTTTACTAAAGTGTTTCTTGCTGTGAACATAAACTTATACCAAAAGGAAATTCTTTTGAGAGATAAAAGTTTTGAAGTTTGGCAGAGTCGAGATAATGAAGATGATGGAATAGTGAAGAATGAACTGATTTATACTAATGAGATGAGCAGTGCTTTGATACCTAGGAGAAGACGAAAAGATAGGTATAATGATTAAAGACGGCGCTGATGTCACCAACATTGATTAAAAGGTTACTTTTTTTAAACGAGTGGAAGCGCCTTTCTAGGAGAAAAACGGTCGGTGAGACGAATCAGAGGAGGACACGTGTCCCACTAACTCGGGCAAAACTGCTCAGCTTCTAAGGGTTTTAGTCTATCCGGATAAAGTCGTTACGATGTCCAAGCCGTCCGGACTAAGTAATGAGTATACTTAAAATAATTTTTAGGTCTTGCCAAAGGCCTTCGAACACAACCTAAAAAAGGGGCTACTGATGAGTCTGGATTCTGTTGCCACTCATTATGAGAACCGGACAGGGGCAATTCGGGGAGCATCCACCCACTGATTCATCCGAATAGAACTAATGTATTAAAAAACCTAATCACTTCATGACTAAGCTAATTGCCTACCTGTTTAACATTAATGGGTCTTTGAACTTGACCCGAACCCATAAGTCAACCCAAAAGCCCATATGGCCCACAATTAAGGGTATAAATACCCAACCACTTTCATTAAATGAGGGTAATGAAAACTAAATACAACCAAGCAACACAATTCTCTCACTACGATCTATCCAAACATTAAATACCCTTAAAACACCACAAAACTCCGGACAAAATTACCCTCAACCAGAAATAAACCTCACAAAATGTGACAAAGTATAAGGATCCGCCAATACTTTTGTCTCCCATAAAACATACATTTGTATGTGTTAGATCAAGAATATTATTCTTTCTGTGTGATCGTCTTGCTCAAAATGCGACTCTGTGTTATTTTCCTACAAAAGAATGAGTCCATTGTTTTAAAGGAATATATGGATGACTCGGTAGAAGATTTTATTTCGTGAGAATTTTTACGTCCCTTCTCGCTCATATGACCAAGTCTGGCGTGTCACAAATGCTCCGAGTCTTCATGCTTGATCGCATTGACTTCCACTCCACTTGATTGTTTTGTTTGCATGTAATACAAACGATCAATACCTGTGGTCACGACCATATTTCCTTTCATAAGCTTCCAAACTCCATTACCAAAGGTATTTTCATATCTCATGTCATCAAGCTGCCAGTAGAGATCAAATTGATACGAATATCTGGAACATGTCAAACATCTTTTAATAACAGCTTGCAATCGCTGCTAGTTTCCAGTGTTGCATCACCTCAACCAACAATTTTACATCTTCCTTCATTTCCCATCTTGAAAAAAACCGAAGTCACCACTTGTGTAAGTAGTCAAAATACTTTTATCGACCGTTGCATGGAATGATGTTCCGAAATCAATCATCCATGTATCTTGTCATGCGAGGTTGACACGTCCATCGTAAAAAAATTAGGTATGTTTCACCAACGTTGGATATGACAACTGCATTTCCTCTACTGTCTTCATTATTTTTCTTAGTCTCATTTTATCTCAGCTTCCAACAATCCTTCTTGAAATGTCCAGGTTTATGACAGTAGTTTCAAGTAAAGTCGTCTCTTGACTTTGATCTGCCTCTGAACTTGATTTTGTTTCTCCTATCTCTGGAGAAATGTTTTCTTGTAGTTCTTCATCTCTCAGTGACTAGTGCTTGTCCTTGAAGGTGACTGAAAGAGCGTTGCTCCGCTCTTCTTTTTCCTTCTCTGTTGATACTTTCCTTTACCATGCTTAACGTCACCTTTCCTTGTGGTGCTGAATTACTAAGAGCTACCACAAGTGTTTTCTACCTATTCGGTATAAAACTTAACAAAATCAACGCTTGAATTTCTTCATCTAGGGCCAGCTCCATGTTCGTCAAATTATCGAGAATCTCGTCAAATTTCTCAAAAATGGTTAGATACACTTTGTCCGTCATAAAGTTTCAGGTTCACAAGTCTCCTTCTGATGAAAGCTTTATTTTGAGCATTTTTGGCTCATACATTTCTTCTAAATGCTTCCATAATTTGAAAGCTTCTGTTTCTTTTGCACTGTCACGAATCGCGCTTGTTTCAACCCACTGTCAAATGACACTAACAGCTTTACGGTTGAGTTTCTTCCAATCTGCTTCACTTTTTGCACCTTTTGTTACTCCTTTTAGTTCAATAGGATCAAACAAGTCTTTACAGTACAACAAATCTTCCATCATGGTTTTCCAAATGGAATAATTTATTTCCATGAGTATAATCATGGAATTGCCACTGATGTTCGTATGTTCCTCCATTTTTGTATGACAAATAAGGATATGGAACTGCAACCAGTGCTAAGATACCAGTTGTAGGGACAAATAATCCCACAAATGTGAAAATATGATCAAACCAGAGAAAAGAATTTAACGTGGTTCGGCTAATTTGCCTACATCCACGGGAGAAAAATAAGAATCACTATAAATCAAAAAGTATTACAAATTTTTGAGTCTCACTCCCTACACTCAAGAGTTATACACTTATTTTTCTCACTCTCAAATATTATACCCGAAAGAGAATAATAATCTCACAGATTACGCAACCAAATTCTGTCACACAAAAAGCTCACAGTTTTCTCTCAAACACTACCAATATTTTTCTATCACTCAAAGTGTTTCTCTCTAAAATGTATCACACAAGTGCTTCAAGTGATGCTCTCCAAAACCAACTCAAGATCCTATTTATAGCAAAGTAGGACTCATAAAATAAGCCACTTAAGCTTCCAAGTGAAACTAATGGTAAGTTGGAAGAAACTCACTGCATTAAATGAAATGAGGTAGCTTGTAAGTTACCTTTCATTTAATGTCTAATGGTTTTTTTTGTATAAATTAAAAAAGAGAACCCACACTAGTAAACGTGAGAGAGAAAATGAACAGGCCTTACAAAATTTTCACATTTACCATGCGCGAGCCCGTTTTGTTTCGGTTTCAAAACCTTTATCGACGCACAATTATACAGTTCACGGATATTTTGCCTTCATAAAGTGCTAAACTTGAAACATATATAACACCAATTAAGCATAAGTCAATTGATTTCCTATAATAATAATATACCAAGTGTTTTAGTAGTGAGATACCAAATATTGTTTATAATAACAAAAATGTTGCTCGCGACGCCTTCTGAAGTGACTTGTGTGATGCAACAATGTCTAACTCAGTTCTCATAGAAAAAAGCATAAAACATTATCGATATATTTGGATGGAAAATATATATATATATATAAATTAGTAGTTAAGATCTATATGTATAATTTGAATTGGTATTATATATTATACAATCGAGTATGTAGTAAATATATCGATTTGAAAATTATCTTTGAAGTTTAAACTATTAACTTTTAAGATATTATTATTATTATTACAAAATATTATTAAATAAACTAAAAAAAAATTTATAATTATTTAGGTGTATTCTGAAGATTAGTATAAAAATTTTGAAGAGAACAATAAGATAATTAGTTGGATTCAAAATTGGGATAAATAGTAATGAGATATAATTCAAAAGATAAAGATGACACTAATGGCATGCACACATAAACCTCATGTAAATATTACAATATGAACAATACAAAATTAGTATGGGGGCTGGTCCAGCATGTCCAACCATCAATTGCGGTAACTACAACATCAGGCAAAGGTGGCTAAAAACAAGATCAGTAAGTTAGAATTCAAGTATAGAGTACACTTGCCAGAACATTTTGGTGCCAAGGAATCTAACTCGAATTTCAAAAACCATATATTGTGATACTACAAAGGCAAGGACGAGAGAGAAACAAAACATTATTGCATTCCACTTCCACCAGACGTGGTATATTACCGCACCAAATCATGAACGCCAAAGATAGCGGTTTCGAGAGGAAGTACAGTTCGTAGCTCTCTAATCCAGAAAGGTCAGTTAGATTCGTTTAGTGTGAACCCAATCTTGGAACTGATTGAAATCTATATACTCTAAGTGAAGCTACATTCACCAAGGATATGATTGATGGATTCGACCCATAATTTTCATAAGACACAATCTGAAATAATGACGAGGTATATTGTACTTATCACACTAATCCAATCCACCCAACACAGTGGGTGGACGTTCGAAGGACATTATATGTGTCTTTGATTGTGTACTTAGTGCTCCACTATTGACGGTCTAAAAATGGACATCATTGTGGTAGATGCTTGGATGGGGAAGATATAGAATAAGGTTGTTAAACTCATGAAGGTTGCGATGATTTATGGCGTTTGCAGACCTCAATTTGGATGGTCAATTCCAAAGTCCATCTTGATATTTATAATACCTTGAGTTTCTTTTTAAACTTTAACTTATGAAAAATACCTTACGGGGTTACTAGGGAGGTAAGGAGAAGTCATTGTTCGCACTAGAAAGAGTTAGATTGCCCATTACCAATCACTATAATGTACATTTTGCTGGCCAACATCCTTAGACGTAGATTTTGCCTCGAAGTCCATGGAGAGAAGCCAAGATTTGAAGTCCATATTTATTATTTTAATATTTTTGGCATTAATTCAATCACCTTATATTGAGTTTTTGTTTTTGCTAACTAAGACTATATGTGTTTAAGGACAACCACTTGATTCCAAACTTGTAGATCTAGAATCCCAAGACCTCATTTTAACATTAGAAATATTACATTGGACCAAGTCACCTTAGCCCTAGAAAGCTTCATCTTATTGCCAGACTAGAGAAAGCGTCAAAGGGATTGGGATAGCTCTTTAAGAACCCTAGATGCCAGAATTAAGATTGAGGGCTAATATACTTGACTGGCGAAGAGAATCGACTTGATGAGTAGGACCCTACACGTATAAGAACTATTCTTAGAGGTCCAAGAACATATACGAGCAGTGGTATTTTTTTAGGAGAGATGTCAATCGTTATAAGAAAGTCGGTTTGTGAATAGAGGGACACTTATATATTTTACAAGCATATAGCCAACCTTATACCCTAAAATGTTGATTAATACCATTTTGAAGGATGACGTTTACCCTAGAGAGAAAAATATGAATTTTACCAAGACTAACTTGGAGACTCAATAGAGAGGAGAGAGAGAGAGAGAGAGAGAGAGAGAGAGAGAGAGAGAGAGAGAGAGAGAGTGAGAGAGAGAGAGAGAGAGAGAGAGAGAGAGAGAGAGAGAGAGAGAGAGAGAGAGAGAGAGAGAGAGAGAGAGAGAGAGAGAGAGAGAGAGAGAGAGAGAGAGAGAGAGAATAATTAATCTAGTCTCTATTTGATTAGATTGAATGAGTTTAAATCATCCTGACAAAAAATCATTAGGTCATAAAAAAAACATAGATTTATTATTTTGAGCTTTTAATATTTCTAGTGAAATTTGAATTTCATGCCACTATTTTTCTCCTCACGGATACTAGATACGACTTGCATTACGATGACAAAAATAAAAAGAGAGATAAGGTCACCTTACTTGAGCAATGTCTAACCTAGGAAATTTATATTATGATCATCATTAATATAGGCATTGTGCGAAGGCGTGGATATACATTATATTATCCAAAAGATCATAATTTTTAGGTAATTCATATTACAAAGATGTCTAAAATTAGGTGCAAACGAACATTATCAAAACCTTTCACAAGATTGATTTTTCGTGAAACCTTTTAACATTTTTTGTTAGTTTACTAACCTGTAGGAGTTCTTGGGAGAGAATAATAATATTTGAGATGCTTCGTTCTGATCTGAAAGTTAATTGAGATTTATCAATCAGATACGAGAATGAGTTCTTGGGATGAAATTTATAAAAATAAAAGTATAAAGCCTAGTGAAATTTAGTTAACCTGGAGGATGCTTGGTACCAAGAAGATCTTTGAAGTAGTTCACAAGGACATTAGCAACTCTAGATACAATGGTTATCACTTCTCCCCTATTAGCAGAGACATGGATAATTTTGTTAAGTAAGATACGGTTTTTAATACTATTATGGAAAAATAATTGTGTTTCAGTCTCCGAGTTTGAGCCAATACTCTATCGATTTTTTCTTTAAGAAATATTTTTTCAACTCTGGTGAGAATTGTTTTTTCGAAAAGGAAGCCTCAATTAATTTCAAGATAACGATGAAATTTGAGGGGTCCTGATCAAGGAGAGTCTAAAAATGGAATAAGTTATTTTGGGTGTTGGATACTTGGGTGATAATATCACTGCATTCCTTGCAATTGAGACGACATATAATGAATTGAAGACGAATGATTTTATGGCTAACCAGAGTTATACCATGAGCGTCAATAGGAAGGTTTTAGATATTTGTGATAATATCTTTGAACTGAGGGTGACATAGCCACATGTTGAAAATTTTGAATAGTTTTATTCTACGAGTGCGAGTGATACCTAGGTTTAATATAATAATGGTTTGGTCCGGCGAACGGGAAAGCCATGATAGGAGAAAGATAGTGGAAGACTCGTCACAATCGTTGCTAACTATGACGCAATCTATTTTGGAAGAGATGTGACTAAGAGGTTGTTTGTTGATCCAAAAGTATTGGAAGCTAGTGGAACGAAGGTCGTTGAGCTCACAATGATAACAATAATTATTGGATTCTTCAATTTTCGTAGTCTAATGCTTCGTGGAGCCTATTCGTTCTTTCGATTTACAGAACGTTTAAATTCCCAAGGGTGACCCATGCAAATTTTTTATCTAGGGTTACAATGGCTTCCAGATCAGGCCATTGTGGAATACGATAAAGAGGGTCGTTAAAATCATATATGGCTAACGAAATGATATTGGAAAGTTAAGGCTTCTAGTTTTACTTGGATGTATTGCGAGGAGGAAGATAAAATGGATATAAAGATAACATTAGGATTCTAAATAATTCAGATATTACCAAGGGGTGAGAGGTATGGTTAGTAGCATAATGCCAAAAATAAGTCATTGATCTGATTATGGAAGCTACTTTAGGTAGGTAAACCATGGTATCTATAATAATCATTTTAAAGATACTATGACTGATAATAAAATCAGTGACATCTTTCTGCTTTATAGGTTCATTTAACCTACTGACATTCCAAGAAACAATAAACAATAAAAAGTTACTAATGATTGTTCGAAGATAAGTCTCTAATAGCTACTATGACTGATAATAAATCAGTGACATATTTCTGTTGTATAGGTTCATTTAACCCACTGACATTCTAAGAAACAATAAACAATAAACAATAAAAAGTTACAGTAGATTGTTCGAAGACAAGTCTCTAATAGCTACAGAGTTACATGTTGGATCAATACCTTTAGGTTGACCACTGGAAAGAGAGGGATCTGTTTCGTCGCCATTTTTGAAAAATAACGCGACAAACGAATAAAAAAAATACAATTCAAGAGATGATAAGCTCTTACGTATGAAATTAAGAAGAAGGCATTATCAAACCCAAAGATCTTGAACAAAACATCCTAATACGAAGGATTATCTTCAAAGAATAATAATTGACTTGATTCAAAGCGTACTAATAAATTCGAGAAACAAAAAAGTCTTTAAAACTCAAATTGTTAAATATTTCAGCAGTAGAAATAGATGCGAATACAAAAATCGTAGTTTAAATTTAAAATAAAAAGATTAAATTTTTTGAAAAAGTAGATTAAAAATAATAAAAAAATTAAGACCTTAAATATTTTAAAAACAATGGTAAGCTTATTTGAGTTTAATGGCACAAGTATGCAGTTATAATCATCCAACTATTATTTATAGGGTCCGGCTAAATTCGAGCCCAAAATATGTTAACCAGCCCAAAAAAAAAGAAGCGTTTTTGAAGTTTTACAATTTTACCCTTACTCCGGCGGTTGAACCTTTCTCAACCGCCGGTTGAGACCCTCCCACCCGGTGGAAAAGCTGTTTCACCCGCCGGGGTAAGCTTCCCCGCCGGTGGAGAGGGTCTCAACCGGCGGGGTAAAAAACGGCGCTGAAATTTTGGGGTTGGTTAGCATGAAGGGCCCTAATTTAGCCAAACCCTTATTTATATATATATATATATATATATGGTAGAACGGTTGAAATTCAAATACCCCAACCAATATAAGAGTACGTGTTACCCCAGCCATAATATTATAAACCCGGCCCACCAGTATAAGCCCACATTCAAATGATAAATTAGGGTAGTTTCCATATGGATTTGATATTCCTCTTCTCGAGTAGAAATGGCAGTCCCGCTACGGCTGGATCTGTACTTCACAAGGACATTTCCAGCCACTGTTCCGACTTCCGAGAGTGGATTTTTGATAATCAAGTACATCCAATGGTACCAACGTATAGTGGTATGGAGGAGTGCTGGTATATTAATTTATATAATTTATTTTGAGCTAGTAAAAACATTTGGGTGTCAATGTTTTAATGAAAACGATTTATGGTAATTTTTATTTTGCAGAACACTAGCCTCCAGATGGTGTTTTAGTCAGATGGTGTTTTAGTCGCTTGAATTAAAAAACAAATCCGATTAGTTTGGCTTTACTTCATCGATTATAAGGATCATAAATTAGCCGAGGGTGTGGCCTTATTATCCGGTCGGTAAGCTTTCCTGCCTCGTCTGAAGTGTATAGCTTTATTAGGACTCCCCCTAGTCCTTTAACTAATACATTAGGGGAGAAATGAATAAAACATAAAAAGGCAAGATTAGTGACAAAAATATTCAAAAAATAAATCTTGCTCCTTTATATTTTTGGGGTGACCGGGTGCTATAAGCATGGCTAAATGATCTGCTGCATGGTACAGCATAAAAGGAATGGCAAGGATTCTCACTTGTGAGATTATGTTGAAAATTGTTGGATAACCTAGCAAACCGTCTTCCTCATACTTAAACTGCCATTTCTATCGTTGCTTCGATCATTCCAACGCCTAACAACGCATATGGTTTCTAGTTAAATTCTTTTGTCTTTTTTAGTCTTTCTGTCTAATTTGAGGATTGTGAGGGTAATAAAACATGGGCACTTTTTAGAGATTTTATATTTGAGAGTGTCATGTAGGGTCATCCTCAAAGACCCGCATCTCCCCATTGGTGGCACTCCGTCATGACAACCTCCTTGCATATTACACTTATGCTTAATAGCCTTATTAATTCCCTATAGATCTGTATCACATACATCGCTCTTAAAGCTACATCAAAAAAAGTTGAAGGAGACTTCCCCCTCCAATAGCCCCCCCTCCCCCCCCCCCCCCCTCCCCAAATACGAGGTGGAAAACAAAGCCTTTTCAGATTTATACTTCAAACGATGAACAAAAATATATGCTTACCCTCATTTAACTTCCTTCGAACGGCCATCGTCTAATTACTTTTGTTTATCCTTCGTCTAACAACTTTTTGATGTCCCTTGTCTAGAATCTTCTCGGTAATCCTTGTCTAGCCATTTCCATATGCCCTTCATATACTTCTTTCGAATGAACCTCATCTAACATCTTCATTGTTTTTTGTATCTTATCTTTTTATTAGTCTTTGATACGAAGGTACCTCATCATTATAAAAAATATATACTATCTAAAAGACATAGCCTTATGAGACAATGTTGCTCTGGTGTTCACGTTTGGCACGATTAATGTGACATACTTTTACTCATAATTATCCAGTTGAGGTTTCATCGGCTTATCCTCTCTCGGTTATGCCTGGAAGTATGAGCTTGGTTTCTTCTCCTATTTCAGCGACATTTTTGTTGCGTCCTATTTGAGCTTGAAGAAATCTTTCATACAAGTTCTCTCTGCCATCTTTGTGAGATATTTTGAAAGGATGCTTCATGCTCTATGTTTCTTTCTACTATCGCTCTTTTAGCATTGCAGGACTTGTATATTATTTTTCCTCTTCACCCACGGTATGCACAACATATTTACCCAAACACTTGTAGCATCCAAGATATCATTTATGGTGATATGTCATCCTATTGTCTAACATGCAAGCATATAGGGTATAAATCCTCAAATTTTAATAAACTGCATATAAATAAAAATAAGCCAATTCCAAAAGATAAACAACAAACATGTAAAGAAACTAAAAGCTACAATTTGAACCCAAATTCCCATAAGAAAATATGGGTTCAAAAAGTAAAATATGTTATTGTAAAACACAATCAAAACCTAAATAATAACAATAATCCCTCTCCTACAGTCCATAGGAATATAGACTATAATGGAACTAACAAATTTGTTGAAACTGAGATAAATATTATAAAGTATATACCTCAAATTTCAACCAAACCCACAAGTCATCCAACATTGAAAACACCAAGAATAAGGATTATTATAAGGATAATTTCCATGAAAAATAATAACATTAAAACTTAACTCTCGAGAGGTCTCTAGTAATGCGATAATAGAAGCCTAAACAAACTAGAATTAGGAAATATGTTCACCTCCTTAGATGAATTAGAAAATTTTGAAAACTCTTAAGGATCTACTAGAAAATCTCCAATAGAAAGCCGACCCCTTTCTCCAATACTTGAAAAAAAAATTGGTAAAAAATACAGAAAAAATATCATCAGTAAAAAATTAAAAAAACAATTTTTTTTACAAAACTCCTCTTAATTTAAATGTTGTCCATTTTAAAAGCTAGATCATATAACTCAATCTTTAAATGATATAAACTGTCTGAAATTGGAATGCTCGTGGAATAGGAAACAAATGAACAATTCCTAGACTTAAATCTATCATAATAGTTGAAAAAATAGATATAATTGCTCTACAAGAGCCAATGATATCTCTGGATAAACTTAATAAAGTCTCAAACACTATTGGCTTCAAATTTGGTTGTGCTACTAAAATAAAATATGGATACCATGAAAAAAATAGTATCAGGACTTGTATATTCTTTTTTCTCTTCACCCACGATATGCAAAATATATATTCCCAAACACTCGGAGCATCCAAGATATCATCTATGGTGATATGCCATCCTACTGTCTATATGTAAGCATATAGGGTATGAATCCAAAAACTGTAATAAACTGCCTATAAATAAAGACAGGCTAATACCAAAAGGTAAACAGCAAACATGTGAAGAAACTAAAACCTACAATTTGAACCCAAATTCCCATAAGGAAATAAATATCTTATTGTAAAACACAATCAAAACTTGAATAATAATAATAATAATAATAATAATTCCAATCCTGCAATCCATAAGAATATAGACTAAAATGGAACTAAAAAATCTATTAAAACTGGAATAAATATCATAAACTATATACCCTCAAATTTCAACCACACACACAAGTCATCCAACAATGAAATTACCAAGAATAAGGATTATTATAAGGATAATTTCCACCAAAAACAATAACATTAATACTTGACTCTCCAGAGGTCTCTAGTAATGCGATAATAGAAGCCTCCACAAAATAGAAGTAGGAAACATGTTCACATCCTTAAATGGATTAGATAATTTTGAAAAGTCTCAAGGATCTCCTAAAAAATCTCCAATAGGAAGCCGACCCCTTTCTCCAGTACTTGAAAATATTTTTGATGAAAAAGACAGAAAAAATGCCATCAATAAAGATTAAAAAAACAATTTCTTTTTTTACAAAACTCCTCTTAATTTAATCTTGTCCAATTTAAAGGATCTTCCAGATCCTATAACTCAATCTTTAACTTTTATAAATTGTCTGAAATTGGAATGCTCGTAGAATAGGAAACAAAGGTGATGAGGCAATAAATCGCCGAGCTCGAGCTTAGAGATAACAATGAATAATTAAATTAAATGAATTTATTTTATTATTATTATTAATGTGGAACAATAATTTGAGGAAATTATGTCGCCAAGTATTGAAAAGTGAGGGACTAAGATGTAAAGGTAAAATATGAAAATATAAGGGTACTCCTTTTTTTGGGTTGGTGGGCATTATTAAATACTTTCTCTTTCTACTTTCTCTCTTTACACTTTGTCCTCTAGTCACATCAAAGCCTAAATCCAAGATACCTACTTTATTCACTTTTAATCTTATGAAAATGAACAATCCTTAGACTTAAATATATAATAATAGTTGAAAAACAGATTTAATTTCTCTACAAGAGCCAATGATATCTCTAGATAAACTTGATAAGGTCTCAAACACTATTGACTTCAAATTTAGTTGTGCTACTAAAATAAAATATGGATGCCATGGAAAAATAATATTAGGTTAAGATTCTTCTTAACCATGGATAACTAATACATTTGACGTCATTCATCTATCCTTGAACAAAAAGTTTCTAGTTACTATAATATATGCAAAATGTTCAATAATACAAAGGCTTGAACTCTGGGGTAAATTAAGAGACATATCTACAACCAACCAAGAATGGCTTGTTGTAGGTGATTTTAATGTAATAACAAAAGCTCCTGGGCATATTACTTGTTCAACTCTCTGTTTGAAATGAATTGATAAATTTAATAGTATGGTCAGTGACTGCAAATTAGAATATCCAACCTTCTCTGGATCTAAGTTCACATAGTCTAACAACAACAAATGGAAGTGTCTCGATAGAACATTGTGTAATGCTTATTAGAGAGAATTTTTTGACACCACAAAGGTAAAACATCTGGCCAATTCTGGCTCAGATTGTTCAAATTTGTGTATATCAATCAATGAACAATAAACCAATAACTCCAATTCTAATTCCTTAATATGTGGACAGTTAACAATGAATTCCTCAAAACAGTAGAATTCAGTTGGCAAGAGAACCTTCATAGTCATCCTATCAATGGTTTCTGGTCAACACTCAAAAGATTAAAAAGAAAAAGCTTAAGATTTGGAATATAGACACTTTTGGTAATATATTTGATTGTATATCCCAAAAAGAATATAATGTAAAATTTGTGGAATCCTACTTTGAATAAACTAAAAGCATAGATGACAAAATTAAATTATCTAAAGTTAGAGAAATGCTATTGAACCTTCTTGACAACGAAGAATTATTTTGGGAACAAAAGATTTATACAAACTGGTTTAAACAGCATGATCGAAATACAATGTTTTTTTAATTATGTGAAAAAAAAAATTATGAAATAAGGATTGATGGATCATGAACTGAAGATCAATCCTTATTAGGGAACTCTTTTATAGATCATTTCAAAGAATCCAACCGTTTTGATATAGTTAACCTTGAAGACATTATACCAGAGATTATAACAACCTAAGATAATCAATTTCTTCTAGCTCCTCCTACCATTGAAGAAATATTCAACTCGATAAACACACTCAATCCAATTCATGTGGCTGGAGTTGATGGTTTCAACTGTAGATTCTACCAAACTTGCTTGCAAATCATTCAAAATAATATCTATAAAGCTATTACTACTTATTTCATAGGTCACATTTCTCCCACAAGCATATATGCTACTGCAATATGCCTTTTGCCAAAGATTGAGTCTCCAAAAACATGGCAAGACTTCAAACCTATAAGCCTATGTATAGTCGTTAATAGATTTTGTATAATTAATCTAAGGTTGGTTGAACTTCTACCCAAAATTATATACGAGGTTCATGATGGTTTCATCAAGAACAAAAATATTCATAATAATATATTAATAACATACGAAGTTAATCATGATATTAACAAGAAAATAAAGATGGTAATCTAAATACTAAAATTAGATATGGCTAAAGCCTGTGATATAATCTCTTTCAATTTTATTTTCATATCATGAAAGCATTTGGCTTTAATAATTAATTTATATAATTACAAAAAAGTATTAATTCATTTACCTTCTCTATAATTATCAATGGTTCTCTCCATGGTTATTTTAAATCTTTGAATGAATTGAGGGAGGGTGATGCAGTGTCACCCACCATTTTCATAATTTTTGAAGAATATTTACTCAAAGACATCAAAAAATTATTTCAGGATGACATCTCTATGAGGTATCATTCTAGAAGCCCTATAAACATTCCTTGTCTTGCATTTGCAGATGATCTCATCATCTTCATGAACGGTTCATTTTATAATATTAAGAAACTATGTTTATTCCTTGAACACTACCAAACACTCTCTGGGTATCTAATAAATAAACAAAAAACAACTTTCATTTCCTCTAACAAAATGTCAAGACGCAAGACTACATATATTGAAACCATAACTGGATCAAACACAACCATCTACTCTTCAAGTATCTTGGTATTATAATTCATCCAAGTAACAAATCATGTTACTTTGATGAATTTGTGACAAAAATAAGATTTAAAATTTTGGATTGGGACAACAAACGGTTATCCTTTGGTGAAAGGTTGGTATTGATTCAATCAGTTCTTCTAACCATCCATATATATTATATACAGAGACCTTGGTAAATATTAGAAAATAGAAGACTCAATGAATCTTATTCAAGAAAGTTTGGAATAACATAACTCCAAAGAAGTGTTCATTCACTCTTTGAAAACTAAACAAAGGACTTATCTCAGTGGATGCAGTATTTCAAAAGAAACATTTCAGTATAGCTTCTAAATGACAATGTTATAATAACATTGAATCAATAAATCACATTTTCATCTATTGCAATACTACATGAGAAGTATGGAAATACTTCGCATGCCTATTGAGAACTTTGATAAGAAAATATATGACAATACACCACATAATTAGCCGTTGGTTTTTTTAACTAATAAAACTATTCATATAAGAACTATATTGAATCCAATAATCTGTTGGGCCATATGGTCTGCTAGAAAAATATAAGTACAATGACCTAAACATGTCAACCAATAAGATAGTACATAAAATAATATATATCCTTTCAAAACTTGACTACTCCAATCTCATAAAAAAGAATTTAGGTCTGGAGATCTTAAAGCAGCCTATGATTGAGGATGATTTAATCATCTCTCTATTAATAAGAAAGCGATATTAATCAAATAGAATTCCCCATTAAATAATAGATTAAAATTTAATTATGATAGAGCTTGTTTATCCAATGGTGAATCAAGTGGGGGCATTATAATCAGAAACAACAAAGGTGAAATAATGAATTCTATTGGAAGACTGTATTGTAAACAAACTCCTCTAATTGCTGAAACTAGAGTTCTTCTAGTTGGTCTTATTCTAAGTAAAGAAAAAGAGTATATGTTATTAGATATGTAAAGAGATTCTCTAATTATATTTTAGATTCTTAGTAATAGAAAGGCTCCATGGTACCTTAAACCTATAATCAATTACTACAGAAAATTAATTGCTTCATCAATGACTATAAGACACATATATAAGAGTTATTCTATTACTTGAAATCATAGATGTTGGATATTTAATCATAGAAAACTCAAAGTCAGTTAACTCTTTTTATAATTATTTTTCCACAATCACATGCTCAAAATATTTAATCTACCAATTTGATTCATGTCATTAACCAATTAGCAAGAAGGGTTATATCTGACTTTTTAGACTACTGCATTTTTCATTTTTTTATAGGTTCAATGAGGAATAGTATGCTCAAGGCTGTTGGTTGTTGGTTGATATGGATCACCTATATGGTTGCTGGTTGCTGGTTGTTGGTTGATATGACTCCAATAGATGACTAAAAAATTGAAAACAAGATACAAGCTAAAATGCCTCATTTACATAATCAACAATTCAAGAAGCTTCACCGTCTTCTAAAAAAAATCAACATCTCAACAAGGAATTCAAATCTAAGACAAAGACAGAGCTGAATAATTTGTATGATTAGTATTAAATTAGAATTTTGTTTATTGTAAAGTAATTGTAGGCATTAAGGTAGATTGATGGTTACACTAGTTACAACCATATATTTAGGCGTGAAGATACTAGTCTGATTTTATTGTTTATAGTCAATGAAAGTACTGTGCTGACTGTATATTATAGTCATAATTAGCTATAGTTATAATCCATGTATATATAGCTGCTTACAGAAGTACTTTGTGTACCATACAAAAGAGAGTGAGATTGAAGTCTATTAAGTTTGTCTTCATTTGTTTTCTCATAGAAAATACACATTTTTTAGCTTCATCGTGGTATTAGTGCATAATTCATAATTCTCTTTATTATCACAATTCTCATTCTTACACAAAAAAATCACCAATTTTTTTTTAAAATCAAAATCAAAATGGCTGACGATTCTTAAGCTTTCCAATCAGAGATTCAAACCACTATCTCAAAGGGTTCCAATACTGCCACCATAGTTCATGGGTTCACTACCAAAAAGATATAACAATTAGCACAATGAATCACAATAATTCTGGTAATATTGATGCATATGCGAATGGTGTAGGTTTGATTCCATCTAATATTTTGTCTGTTAATTCTAGTAATACAAGTCATTGGATTTTGGATACTGGCACCACAGATCATATTGTCTCTCACATATCACTCTTTACCGATCCAAAGCCTTCCAATATCACTAATGTATTTACCAAATTATGCAGCACGACAAATCACTCAGACTGGCACAATTAGTTTTCATTCAAAATTAACACTTACAAATGTCTTGTGTGTACCATCCTTTAATTTAAATTTTATTTCAGCTAGCAAACTGATAAAAGAACATAATTGTTGTATCGTTTTCTTTCGTGACTATTGTGTTTTGCAGGATTTGGTTTTGGGGAAGATGATTGGCTCGGGTAGAAAACGTTGTGGTAATTATTAGAGAAAAAACTACTCAAAAATTAAAATAGTAATAATAAATTAGAAAAAAAACAACCTATTTTTGCAGGTATGCTCAAACCGAATTAACCAAAAATTCAAAAGGATTAAAAACAAGTTGTTACCATTAAATCATGCACAAATAGTAAAATTGATGGCTATGAATATTGAATATGGTGAATGTTGATACTTCAAAAAGTAAAATTAAAATAGTTACAACTAATTAGTAAGTAAAATTAAAATAGTTATAACTAATTAGTAATCAATCCCAAAAGAGTAGCAAAGTTGGTGGAAGAAGATATGTTTGTGACCAAAGATCATAAGTTCGAGTTTTTCTACAAATATTTTCTTTATATGAGCTTGTCATTTTGTGTGGTTTATTTTCTGGCGTTGGTTTAAAGTCTATTGAGTCAGATTGAGGGTTTATATGTGCGCATTAGTTAAATATCGACCGTGGGTTCCTTTCAAAAAAAACTAATTGGTGATCAATGTTACGCTTAATAAATTCTTGGCATTAAGTCTCTGTCAATTTATAAGCCAGAAATTAGTAGGTTCCATTCAAATTTCAAGTACAATATAGTCTAACATGGGTTCTATCGTTATTGAGATTAATTAAAAAAATTGAGATTATTTCTCCAAGTTATTTTTTTCTCTCTAACCTTAGGGTTAGAGTTTCACCCACTGTTCTTCTTTTGAGTTCTTGCAGCCGTCAGTTATTTCCCTAATATCTCAACACCATTATAAGACTACCACCACGATATTGAAGTGAACAACCTCTAATATTGTTATTTTCTTTTTTTAACAAAGGTAAGTGGAATTAAATACACACAAGACTTATCATGAGAAATATTTTGACTCGATATATATTTCTAATGCAATAGAAAATCCTGTTAAGACTTCAAATATCTCAACTAAAAACAATAGCAAATTATCAGCATAAGACAAATGAGAGATCACTTTAGCTATTTTAGAAAGTGGATATCCACTAAAAAGATAATATTCAAGTAGACTGTTTAACTCTCGAGACAATATTTTTGCAAGTAAATCAAAAATAGAAGAATAAAAGTGGCTCTCATTAACTCATCGATTGACCTTTAATTAATCTGGAAATTCATGAATTGCTCATACACCTCCAAATAAGATCTATAAATATTTCTAAAACCAAATTTCTCATAACCCGCAACATAAGAACCTAATCCCTTCTATTATTATTTTTTATGTATAATATTATTACTATATTTCCCCTTCTAATCTATATTATTCACATGTGTGGTAAATTATTGAGCAATGATAATATTTTCATAGATTTCCTAATACTTAATGAACTCGTATTTTTAGTTTGATATCAATTTCAAAAGTTTTTGGAGTTTCCGTTGTTAATAGTATAGGTGATCAGATTATATAAAAACAATTACATAAGATAATTAACTAGTAATCCTTGTAACCTTCTTGATTAGTAAATTTTAGGGTAATATGACCAAACAACTCGTTGAATATTTTTGTATTGCCATATGTATATCCACTTCTAAAATATGCTAGTAAGAATACTATCATATAAAACTATAAGGATCAATGTTATTATTTTTATCCATGTCAAACTGTTTATATGATCTCAGTTTGATTCTAAATTTTATCATAAACAAAAAGAATACTATGAATTACTTAAAAAACGTATCATTATTTGAACTTTTACATCTTAAAAATTAAGTAATACAATAATTTAACAATGTCTCCTATTTTTGCTATCATATTTTAACCAAGTTCTTTTATTGGTCTGAAATCGGTGTACTCATATGTGTTGTTTTTAATTGTGACTATTGTATGAAATAATTTTGAGATTATGTCTCATTTCATGAACCCTTTCATATTAACCTTTTAAATCTATAAAATTTCTTTTGAGTCACTATTCTTTGGAACTTCAGTCTTTATTTATTTCAGATTTTGTAAGTTTTTAGCTAAGCTAACTAATTGAATAATAATTCTACTTCCTTTAATTATATATTTAGTATGTCTGTATTGTATCGTAACGACCTTAAATAAAATTCATGTCACCAAAATATTGTATATCCAACCTCTTGACATGATTGTCGACCTTGTAACTTGTTTTTGCTACGATTTCAAACCATGATATGTCAAATAAAGATCTCAAACAACCATTGCAATTTTATATATCATTCTTTTGTTCCTCTGGTGTGTTGTTAACTAAATGTTTTCTAAAATCTAATTTTCATCATTATGAGAACTTCTTTTACATAATGAGTTCAAACACTACAAATGAATCTTCCCATATTATTTTATAAATCTCCGGAAGATACAGTGGAATTTTAATAACATTCCTTATACATATGGTTTTTCGTTCTCAACATACTTGTTAGAGTGGAGACCAAATTCCCATATTCTACATCGGTTAAACATGGGAAGGATCAATGGTATATAAGTAAAAACATATATCAATTAGTATGAGACCTTTTGGAAGTGGACAAAAAACAAAGTCGTGCGGGCCTTCAGGCGCCAAAGCGGATAATGTCATACTAGTGTAAAGATCTATATTCTTAATTACATAAGGAGGTGGAATTACGATACCCATATTTCCAACAAATGGTATCAAAGCTCCAGGCTCAGACAGAAAGCGATGGTGGTAGAAGTCTTAGAAGTCGAACATGATGAACCATCAGCCTTGTTCAATGTGAATGATCTGCTGTAGAGATCCTAGTTCGGAGTGCTCGTGGCTCATGAAGCAGTATGACTTGGTTGGGGTGTATCAATACGGTGGTACTTGATTGGAGTGACGCTAAGGAAAAAGAAAATGATGGTCTAATAGGAGGTGAGCAGCAAAATTTGTAGTGTCTTTATGATTCAGGCAGTCTGCCAACCTAATTATAGTGGGCGGATGGAAGTCAATTGAGAGGAGGCTAAGGTGGTACTTTGTTCGAGATGAGGATTTGTTAGAGTGGAGACTAAAGTCTTACGCCCCACATCGTTTAAACGTGAGAATAATTAATGGTATATAAGTAAGAACATATCTCAATTATTATGAGGCCGTTTGGGAGTGGACCAAAAACAAACTCGTGCGGGCCTTTGGACACCTAAGCGGACGATATCATACTGGTGCGGAGATTTGTTGTTCTTACTTATATACGGAGACTGAATATGGTACCATATTCCTAACAATACTAATAAAATAATTGATGTTTTTACCTCGTACCAATAAAATCTTGTCAATTGTTACCTAATAGACTATAACAAATATGTTGTGAATCATTACAATATAAATAGAAGACGATTGCTTACATGCAAATGAGTAAACATATTTTATGTAAGTTTATTTTATTATCTCTTTAATCTCGTACCAAATAAACTTTGTTTTAATAAGAAACAAATATAAACATACATCAACCAAAAACCTCCAACACGTCGAATGAAATTGGTTATCTATGGATAATCATTTTTCACTTTGAATAAATTGCAAAACTTGTCATCATATTATTATTTCATGGATAAACTAATCTAGTTAAATAAAAATACATACATAGTGTATTTTGAAAAGAACAATGACACATATAATATACACACAAAAATATAGAAAAAAATATGAAAAAGCCCAACAACTAGAAAAATCATGTCGTAGTTTAATAAAAAATAAAAACTTATATTATCAGTCGTTCGATGGTTATGTTAGCTCCATAATTTGTACGTGTTTTGTGAATTATTATAATTATTTTTTCACTTTAAAATATGTATGCACCCTCTTATGAATAACGAATAAACCTTTTAATCATCATTTTATTGAATGGTTACAAGTCCTAAAACCTTTATTTTTTAAATATAGATTATACAGTTCGAATATTTAATCATAATATATAAATTATTGATCAATATATGTTTAAAGTATTGAATTTATTTACGTTTCCTTGTTCGATAGATTTGAGAAAACTAAATAATCCTTTATTACTTTTATATCAAGAAAGTTGACGAGGCATAATCAGACACCAAATAACTTTCTTATAGAAAGAATAAGACTAAAACAAATAAATATAATAGAGAAGAAAATTTAATTGTGAACAATATTTTTTTTTGTATAAAAATAGTTCAATTACACACATAGTTTTAACTCTTATTTATACAAGTTACACAAGATCATTTTTCTCTCTCCGTCTGAATCTATGCATTAGATCATAAATAGATTCTTCGTGTTTTATTACTATTCAGATACATAATATAGCTTTATGAGGAGTCCCCTAGTTCTTGAGTTGGAGTATAATGAAACTTAAGGACTATACAATGGTCAAATATAATATCTGGATAATATAATCTACAAATCTTTCCTTATAAGTGTCTTCGGGAGATCTATTATCTTTTGAAGTAGTATGTAATTTTGAATTTTTTTTATTGATGTGGCTATGTCTTCATTGATGTTTTTTTATGATCATCCGTTTTCATACCGAAATAACTATGTCAGCCATGTCAGCTAGACTTATGAAAATCTTAAGTTTTGGTTAGTTTTATTTTTCCTAGCCGAACTATTATCAGATACGTCTCCAACTTGGTTCATACTAAACTGTTCCTGCCTCGTCAAAAACCATTTGTCGGCCAATATCCGACTTGAGGATAAAAAGATTTATGTTGCCAAAGGGGAAGATACATTTAACAATTAGTTGGCTGCTAGGATGTTACCTGTTTTTTTGGTATACTTCGATTCTTCGCTAGACATAAATGAGTAGCCTCGCTAGTCTTTACTAAAAGATGAAGTAAAGATTATTTTTAAGTTTCTCATCCAGCTCCCTGACTGGTTTTAGATTCGTACTTGAAGTCGTCATGTTTCACGTCGTCAGGTGGTCATATTTCAGGTCGGCGTGCTTCAGGTCAGCATACTTTGTCTAGTATATTTCAAGCTTTTTTTCCATCAATGCATATCCACCTTTTGTTTTCACGAAGTCGATATTGAAGGTGATTCTCCATTTTAACAAATTATGTTGTATTAACTTTCTTTTTAATTTTTGTAGCATACTTATTTTGGTAACCTATCCCGAAGAAGATGTATTTACATTGTTTTATGTCATATGTGGTTGTACAAAGATTTTGTCGATATAATTACTTAAGCAATAAAGTTGTATTTTTTTTCTCATCATGGGGTTGGTATATATATTTGACTTGTGAGTCAGAGAATAGTATAGCCAGTTACATATCTTGATGGTGTCTACATCGAAGAGAAAAATGTTGATAGTGAAGAATTAAAACCTTTAAAATAATTAAAAAATTTAAAACCAATTTTTTCAAAAAAAAATGAAGATTTGGAAACCAAAATTATCACAACCCTCAATAGGAATCCTTCTTCTACCATAAAAATATGGACTGGTTTGAAAAGAAACATCCTCTGGCGTTGTATATGCAATGAAAAATCTTAAGAAAACCGAGATGCTTTCCAGAGGACAGGTAGAACATTAGCAAAAGAACATGAGAATGCTAGCTTATTCAACAGTTGGGACCCCTGGCTGCATTGCCCCAAAGGTATTGCTGAAGAAAGGATATCGAATTGAGTCTTTTTTTAAGCTAAAAAACTTTATTACTTAAATTGAAGAATTACAAAAGTTAAGGCCTAAAAGTAATTTTAGACCGAATAACTCATTTGGACCAAAGGTTCCCAAATTGACATTTGAACCCTAATTTCAGATCGAAACACTATCTCCTTCTATCTCCAGCAGCCATTGCACTGAGCTGTAGATTTCAACTTTTTATTCTTCAAGACAACTACCAGGCCAAATTCACTACTTTCGATCGATTCCAGGAGGAGCTTCCCAGAATTAGTTAACACTTTTGAAATCAATTTAAGCATACAATTTTGATGGGGTTCCTTTGAGAAGAGCTAGCTTCTGACTCTGAATCTCTACTACCGTTTAATTCCATGGTGATATCCGTTCAGCTACTTCTGAACATATCCTAATGAAGCTCTTCCTCAATATGAGAATGAGGGAACTCCGGCTGTAGTATTTGAGGCTCTGAGAAGTCAGAACCAGTCCTTTCACCTCCATCAGCGCTTTGAGAATTGGAGAATCTGATAGAAGACCCGGCTTCATAGAGAGAGTTGAGTCTACATGAGGTACAAGTTATCACTAATCCTCCTCGATTTTGCATTACAGTGTCATTCCAGCTAGAATCGGAGCTACATCCATGAGTGAAGATTGAGTTCACTTAAATCATTTCTACATCCTTGAGGATTGGAGAAATTGATAGCAGACTCGACTATATAGAGATAAATTGAGACTCCATGAGGTACAAGTCTTTGAAGATTATACAAGCAGCTTGAGTATAGCATCAGTCCTCTTCGATGTTGCAGTATAACGTCATTCCAGCAAGAACTTGGATCCACATCTTTGAAGTATTGAGGAAGAGACAGAGTATACCTTCATGAAACAAAGATAAGTTAATTTTCAAATTTAATATAGCCTATATTTAGACTTTCCAGTAACATTATAGCATCCAGCATTGCTGGTGCTTTGAAACTTTTGTAGTCTATCCTCATCTTACATTTTTTAGTCCATCGAGCCAGCCAGTCGGCTGCTTGGTTTTGTTCTCTAAAAATGTGATGTATTTCCATTTTACTAGTTAACGAAGATTTTATGTTACTGAGAATAGTCTTAAGTTTAAGAGGAAATTCTCTGCTAGAGAGTAGAGAAACAATTATTTTTGAGTCTGTTTCTATGTCCACTTCAGTAATTCCTTTGATTTTGCAAAGTTGCAGGCCATCGTGGATTGCTCGTGCATCAGCTAGAGGTAGAGTAAGCTTCCCATAATTATTTATGTATCCCGTAGCAAGGCTGCCTTGGTCATCCCTAATTATAACAGCACCAGTTGCCTCACCAGTAACAGAACAGCTAGCATCATAATTCATTTTGTATCTACCCTTTTCAGGGGGAATCTAGGAAAGGTAAGTAATATTTTTATTACTACGCAAATGATTCGTGCATTCTAGTGTGATAACAGCATTTTCACACTACTTCCAATGCTTAGGTTTAAGCATATTAGAGTAGTCAAGGTTAGTAAGCATGTATATAATATGTCGGATAGCAGCTATAGGAGAGGTAGTCTCTGCATTCATCTTAGCTTTGTTACTATGTTTCCATATGACCCAACTGATTAGTGTAGGCACAATCGTTCTGATATGGATGCTCTTTAGGGATGCCGAAAACCAAGTCATAAACATATGTTTTATAGTCATAAACCTTTGAATTCCTGAACTTAAGATACCTGCAAAGTAGGACCAAATCTCTCAAGCAAAAGAACAGGAAACAAATAGATGGTTAGTTGTTTCAAAATTAGAACAGAATTGGAATTTTGAAGCCAAACTATACGTTTAGATTGCATGACAGAATCAGTAGGAATTCTGTTTAGAATAAGCCTCCAAGATAGGAAGGAAAATTTTGTAGGAGTAATCTGATTCCATAGATAACTAAAAAGAGAAGATCTATTATAGAAGTTATTCAGGATTTTAATAATATCTTTGATATTAAAACAGCCATCATTTGATATATTCCATAGGATAGAGTCTGTAGTATAATTATTTATCTTAAGATTAGTGACTACACTGATGTTATAGTTGGTGTGGATTATTTTCAACGGAGGGTAATTTTGTCCAAAGTTTTATGATGTTTAAAGGGTATTTAATACTTAAGTAGTTTGTAGTGAGAGATTTGAGCTGCCTGGTTGTATTTAATATTCATTACCCTCATTAATGAAGGTGGTTGGGTATTTATACCCTTAATTATGGGCCACATGGGCTTTCGGGTCATACTTAGGAATTCGGGTCAAGTTCAATGACCCATTGGCTTTTAAGCAGGTAGGTATTTAGCTTAGTCATGAAGTGATTTAGTTTTTAATACATTAATCTTGTTCTGATGGTTCAGTGGGTGGTTTTTGTCCGAATTGCCCCTGTCTGGTTCCCACAGTGAGTGGTGAGAAAATTCGGACTTATCAGTAGCCCCCTTTTTAGGTCATGTTTGAAGGCCTTTGGCAAGACCTTAAAAATAGTTCATGTGCACCCGTAACCATGTCTGGACAGACTTCGAATTGTGTAACAACTTTATCCGGACTGGTGAAACTCTCAGAAGCTGAACGGTTTTTCCAGAGATCGTGGGACACGTATCCTTCTCTGATTGGCCTCACCGGCTGTTGTTTCTCCTAGAATGGCGCTCCCACTTACTTCAAAAAGTAACTTCTTAATTAATGTTGGTGACATCAGCGTCGTCCTTAATTATTACACCTATCTTTTCGTATTCTCCTAGGTATCAAAGCATCTCTTGTTCTTTTAGTATAAATTAGTTCACTTTTCACTATTTTACTATCTTCATTATCTCTACTCTGTAAACCTTCAAAGCTTTTACCTCTCAAAAAACCCTTCTTTTGGTGTGAGTTTATGTTCACAGCAAGAAACGCCCTAGTAAAAGGTGGGTGGCTCAACTTGTCGGAGTTAGAAAAAGCTCAAAAAGTCGAATGAGAAAGGTGCATTGTTGCAGGCCTCTCTGTTTCTCCTATTGACAAATCTGAAATACCAAGTTCAGAGCCTGATCGGGGTTCGTCTTCAGCCAAAAGTGCTGAACCCAGAAGGTTATTCCAGCCCAACCTTTCACCGATCGTTTCAGGCTCCTCGGTCCAGGAATCAGAGCATGTTGCTGAACCAGAGCAGGTAGTTACAAGCACTAGAAGACCTTCCCCATTTATCGCTATGGGATCAGATGCTTACATCTCCCTAGAGAAGCTGGTAGATCGACGGAGGGGTCGTTTAGTGAAAGGGCAGGCTGCCACTGCACAGCCTAAACCTGCCAAATCCACGCCCTCTAAGTCTGGGGCTAAGAGTAAAACTACAGGGTCAGAAGCACCCATTAAAATCCCCAAGGATAATATGTATGGTCCGGAGGCAACCACTTCAAGCCTTCAGAAAGAGACCTCCGGATCTGAGCCCAAGCCGGACTCCAGACCACAAGAGGAAAGTAACGCCCAACCATCTGGAGGACCTACTGAGCCAACCACTAGTTCTTCTCTCCCAAAAATAACCGACAATCCTTCCAGGGTAATAGAAGATGTAATGGAGGATAGTATCGAAGAAGCCCCTTTTGAGACCGATGTCTCCGGGCAAACAAGCGAGGCTGCTGCTGTCAAGAAAAGCAAGGGAAAGGAGAAGCTATATTTAAAACACCCGGATCTGCCGGAGTGCTTGGTGGGAAAAGTGGGACCTTGCTTCCACAAAATTAGTGTAAAGTATCTGCTAGCTATGCAGAAGATTAATTATGCGTTTATTCACACAGCCGAACTGGGCCGGATCCGGACAAAGTGGGGGATCCCTGAGAATGTTAAAGTAAGGATACTGGTGGATCCGGAGACACCAATAGATTGCAAGCTGAGTGAGATACTTTTCTTTATTGAGCTATTCAACTGGGGGCTTAGGTTCCCCCTAGACCCGGAGATTGTCAGATACTTCCACCTTATCAAGCTCCGCCCAAGCCAATTGAGCCCCAACACTTGGTGTACGCTTATGGCCTGTATCACAACCTCCAGGCTCTCCGGAATCCCTCTTCCGATGGAACAGTTCGCAGTTGTGGCCAGCCTTTGCAGGAACCACATCATCCCCTTCTATCATTTCAACATGGGCGATAATTACAAAGCTGTGGATGACTTGCTTGAGTCGGAGAAGAACTGGAAGACTCAATTTCTGTTCATCAGTGGCGCCTGGGAGAATGAAAGGAAGATTAAGGCTGGCGTCAACCCCAGCATGCTTACTAGCAGATGGCAAAGCGCTGGTAAATATCTCATCATATACTTCTATCTTTATTTAGAATAAGTTTGTTTGCTTAACTTCTCTTCTTTTATTTTCTGGTAGTGCTGCCGAAGGAATTCAATGACTACCTAGAGGCGGGGCTGACTACTTGCACCAAGCTAAATGCTTGGGCCGCTGAGAAGTGGGGGAATCGCTTCCACAACTGGTTCACTGGAGGCAACCTGGTAAGATCCCATCTCTGGAATACTACTGGCCGAAGAGACTTGTCTTGGGAGGAGTTAACCACTCCACCCCCTCCGGAAGTAATTCTCAAGAAAACAGATGCAAAGGATGGAAATTTGTCCTTGTCAGGTAGAGCTAAAGCCCCAAGCAAGATGAAGGGCAAGAATGGCAAGGGCAAGCAAGGTGTGGTTGAAGCCAGTCCTACCGAGGTGGAGGAAGCTGTCCCAACAAATCCAGAGGGGCAAGACCAAGGACAGATTGATGTTGCTTTATTACAAGTGGTGGAGCATGAAAGCACCAGGGAAGTGGTTGGATCTCCAAAACCCCCAAAAGCTCCCAAGAAAGACAAAAAACGGGGAGTAGAAGGCGGAGAGAGGGAGGCCAAGAAAAAGAAAACCTCCAAGGGAGATGAAGTTTCTCTCCGGCCTCCGTAGCCTTTGCCTCTAGTTGACCCAACTGACCCCACTCAAGAAGAAGAAATCCCTAGTGACTTTCACACCGGAGAGGGTGCCGGAGGGGACATCAACATTGATGGTGTCGAGATTAGTGGGCTTCAAGGGATTGGTCTTTACTTTGAAGACCTTGACAAAGATTATTTTGCTGGACCCTACCTCCCCCCAAGCTCTTCGAATATCGTCACATTCAATGGTAGATCTTTTTATGTTTCAAGTGAGAGAGACATCGTCACTCATTCCTTATTGAGTAATATCCATCCAATGCTTACCTTGGAGAAGCAAGTGCGAAATCAGTCAGCCATCATCAATACCCTCAACTCTGACAAAGAGAAATTGTCTAGCGACCTCCTTACTGCCAACCAAAATGCTGATGCATTGAAGAGAGAAAATGAGGAGTTGAATAAAAGTCAGGAGGATTGGGCCACCAAGCTGGCCACTTCAGAGGGAGTTATAAAAGAACTCCAATCAAAGCAATCCGAACTGGAGAAAAATATCTCTTCTTCAAAAGAGGAGATGAAGGCTAAAGACAATGTCATTCAGACTCTAACTAATGACAAGATTTTGCTCGAGGATACTGTATCCAAGGCTGAACAAGAAAAAGATGACTTGTTAAAGGAACAAGAGAAAACAATCCAAGCCAGGATTGATGCCTATACCAACACTGTGATAGACTCTCAGGAGGAAAGGTATGCCGAAGTCAAGTCAGATATGGTCCTGCTCTTTCATGAGAAATTTCCGAAGAGGACACTAGGAGATTTATGGAGGTTTGTAGAGTATGAAGACCTCTCATTCCACACGATGGCTGATGGTGACAGGCATAACTATTCCAGTGGCTGGGATGACACAACCGATGAAGAGGAAAAGACTGGGGAGAGACCGGATGAGGAAAACGATGACCCTAAGAAGAAGAAGCCAAGTGAGGCTGAGCCATCTAAGAAAGCTCAGTCTTAAAGTATCAACTATCTTTTTAATTTTTTGTGATTGAACCAAAGTACTTGGATTTCCAAGGAAATTTTTGTAATCGTGTCCGGCCCTTGTCCGGATAAACCTTTCTGTTTGAAAACTCAAAGTCCTTGGATGGCCAATGCATTTTGTATATCTTAACGGGTAGTTTTATTTTACACAACTCTTGCATTGTTTTATAGTTTTTCAACTTTGGTGGCTAATATTTAAACAGCCCTTAGTTATTTTATAAGTATTTTAAAGTGAGAGTGTTTAAATTCTCCGATGACAAATGTTTAAGTAGTCATCACTCTACCAATTCCATCCGGTCTGCCATTGATAAAAAAATTTGAAAGAAAAATATTAATTGAAATCCTCCGAATCTTTTAAGAAGGCATCGAATTTTATTAAAAAGCACAGACACCTCATTAAAACCTCCATGCGCCACCAGAGTAGGAAATAGTATGCCCCCAAATATTTACATGAACTTTTTAAACAAGTAAATATTTACATAGCTTTCATTCCAAGTATAACCGGAGGTGTTCAATGTTCCAGGGGTGATTCAAAATCCTTCCATCCTTATCTTGGAGCCGGTATGTCCCAGGCTTAAGCTTTTCACTGACCACATAGGGTATTTCCCAAGTTGGAGCTAACTTGTCGAACTGCTTCTCCTTGGTATGTAGGAAGACTTTCCTCAATACTTTATCCCCTGATTGAAAATCCCTTCTCTTAATTTTAGAAGCAAACCTGCTTCTCATCAGACCTTAATAGTGTGTGGCTCTGAGGTGAGCCTTAACTCTTCTTTCCTCCATCAAGTTAAGTTGGCCTCTGATTGCCATTTCGTTAGCGTGTTCGGAAAAATTATGAACTCGAAAGGAAGGAAAAGTAGCCTCTATGGGAGCTATGGCATCCATCCCATATACTAAGTCAAAGGGAGATTGTTGTGTTGCAGCCCCGAGAGTGGTCCGGTAGGCCCATAATACTTCTTGTAGATAACTTGGCCATTTTCCAGCAGCTCCCTCTAAATTCTTTTTAAGACCGGACAAGATGGTCCTGTTAGCCACTTCAACTTGACCATTTTCCTGTGGGTGGAAAGGAGAAGCGAAGCAGTGTTGGATGCCTCTAGAGGTGCAGAAATTCTCCTTTTCCTTGTTGTCGAATTGTGGCCCATTGTCTGTGGTTATCTTTTGTTGAACCCCAAATCTGCAACAAATATTAGATATGATGAATTTTATTAGAGCTTTTGAAGTGGTACTTGCCAATGGATCTGCTTCTATCCACTTGGAGAAGTAATCGATAGCAACAATTATAGTTCTGCAGCCTCCGGATGCCATGGGTAGAGGCCCCACTAAATCCAGCCCCCACCGAGCAAAAGGTATTGGTTCAGAAATTGACTATAAAGGGATAACTGGAGTATGAATTTCATTACTGTATATTTGGCATGGATCACACTTTTTTACCAGTTCCTTGGCATCTTGCATTAAGGAGGGCTAATAGTACCCATCTAACAAAACTCTTCTTGTTAGAGCCCTGAATCCACAGTGTGCTGATCCCTCACCATCATGCAATTCGGAGAGCACTATTTGGGACTCCTCGACCCCCAAACATCGTAAGAGGGGTTTACTAAAGGATTTTTTATAAATAACATCTCTTAAGATGACAAAACCACGAGCCTTGTATTTTATTTTCCTTGCTACTGCTTTTTTCGGAGGCAAGATGCCACCTGAGAGATATTGAAGGAGAGGATATCTTTAATCTTGGGTTTGTTTCATTTGTATATTCAAACTTTCTTCTTCCTTATCCGGATTGATTTGAATGGATGGGCACTCTTGTACATGTATCCAAGGATAGGACTCAGAGTAGGCTATGGTTGTCAAGGAGTCTGCTAGTGTATTTTCCGTTCGGGGTATGTGCTCATAGGTGATGCTTTTGAAATTGAGTGCCATTTCTTTGAGAATGAACAAATATTTAATCAGTTTCTCTTTTTTGGCTTCGGATTGACCTTGTGCCTGATGAATAAGAAGCTGAGAGTCGCTCATTAACCTGACCCTTTTGGCTCCACAAATGAGAGCTAACTTCAAACCAGCTATAGCAACTTCATACTCTGACTCATTATTGGAAGCCCTGAAGGCAAAACATATAGCCTGGTACATTCTGCCACCATACGGAGAGGTTAAACATATCCCAGCACCACAATCGATGGTACTTGATCCACCATCAGTCCGGATGACCCATTCTTTTTTATCTTTTACATCGGTTGCTTGCTTAGTATCCCTATCTGAATGGAATTCAACTAAGTAATCAGCCACAGTTTGGGCTTTGACTGCTGTTCGAGGGGAAAAATCAATGTCGTAGTCTCCCAGCTGTATTGACCACTTGGTCATTCTACTTGAAATGTCTGCCTTTTGAAGAACGGTTTTCAAGGGAAAAAACGTCTGGACAATGATAGAATGAGCCTGAAAATATGGCCTCATTTTCCTCGCAGCAATCACCAGGGCTAGTGCTAATTTTTCAAGCTTCAAATATAGTTTTTCTGCATCTATCAAGCTTTTGCTGATATAGTACACCGGACGAGGATAGTTGTCTACCTCTCTTACCAACACTGCACTTATAGCACAATCAGAAACTGCTAAGTACACATAGAGGGTATCTCCATCAATAGGTTTAAACAAAGTCTTGGGGGAAGACAAGTGCTTCTTAATCTCATCGAAGGCCTCATCACACTGTGGGGACCAGTTGAAGTCTTTTTCATTTTTCAAAGTTTGAAAAAAACGGGGCGCACCTGTCCGAAGACCTTGAAATAAAACGGTTTAGTGCGGCCAGCCTCCCGGTCTATCGTTGTACTTCTTTAATATTCCAAGGAGGCTCCATTTGTAGTAAAGTATTAAGTTGGTCTGGATCAGGCAATATCCCTTTCTCACTTATCACATACCCCAAGAATTTCCCGGACTGCACTCCGAAAACACACTTCTCTGGATTCAACTTTAAATTTACTTTTACCAAGTTGGCAAAAGTTTCTTGCAGATCTGCCAAGTGTAGTTCTTCATCCATACTTTTTACCATCATGTCGTGGATGTAAACTTCCATGTTTATTCCAATCTGATCAACAAAATCCTTGTTCACCAACCTCTGATAAGTAGCCCCAGTATTTTTTAAACCAAACGGCATCACCTTGTAACAATGGAGGCCCTTATCAGTAATAAATGTTGTATGTTCTTGATCTTTCGGATCTATTTGAATATGATTATACCCAGAGAAGGAATCCATGAAGGACAACAGCTTGTTTCCAGATGTGGAGTCCACCAACTGATCAATTCGGAGGACCGGATATAAATCTTTTGGCCAAGCTCTGTTGAGATCTATTAGTACCCCGGTTACATCAGCATTGCACCAAGCAAAGACATGCTGATGGTCTTTCAAAAAATATAACATTTTACCCTTCAATTCCGATGTCATCTTGGATCCTACCTTGACACTTTTTCCTTCAGCCAGAGAGTGAGTTTCAACTTCTTCAATTGATATTAAAACACCAGGGGTCTCTCTGGGGTCATCAATTTCACCCTCTCCCCAAGAGGGCCCCTTAAATTGCTATTCCTTATTGATCCGGACTGCCCCCAACGTTCGAGGGGCCACTGCTGTTGCATAACACTCTCTTACTACCTTTTGGCTACTTAGAACAACTCTCACTTGTCCTTGCACAGCATACTTCATACATTGGTGGGCTGTTGAAGCCACAGCATGCATCCTAGAGAGCCAAGATCTCCCCAGAATAGCATTATAACAAGTGGGATAATCCACCACAATAAAAAGTATTCTAACCATCTTTTTAAAAGGGCCTTTGCCCAACAAAATCTCCTCCTCGAACTCCCGATCACATCTGCTGAGCTTCCAGTGAAACCCACAATTGACCTGTTCGAACGCTGAATTACTACTGGATTCTTCATTTTTTTTTGTAGGAAGTTAAAAAAAGAATATTGGCTGAACTTCCGGTGTCCACCAAAATTCTTCTTATGTCATTGCCCCCAATGGATGCTCCTATGACAACAGCATCTTCATGAGGACCAGCAATATCCCTCAAGTCATCCTCATCGAAAACAATAAAGGGAAATGGAATTTATGACTGATAAGAAGTAATTCCTCCTTCCAGTTAGGTGGTTAAAGTATGAACGTGCCTCTTTCTTGAAGAAGCAGTTGGTGCAGTCATGATGTCTCCCCCGAATATTGTAAGCGACTCAAAAAAGCTGATAAGTCCGGACACCGTCTTGCAATGCTCTGTGATAACACCTACCCTATTCTGGGTCGGATCAGGGTCTAAAATTCTGACTCTATATCAAACCTTTCGATTATCACCATAGCCCCATCCGGAGCTTATGTGCCTGCATTGTTTGGACCAGCCCGATGAGCGTTATGAGGCCTATTTCCAGTTCTTCTTTTAACATAAGCTCCCAACTTCCCTCTTTCAATCAAATTCTGTACTTCTTGCTTCAACGCAATAAAATCTTCAGTATTATAGCCAATATCATGGTGATATTGACAAAAACAATTATTACGGCTCTCCCTAGAAGATTGCAATGCAGCCGACCTTCTGTAGTGTACTTCGTCTTTTGTTTTGTCATAAATGGTGGCTACATTTTCTTTCAACTCAGCAAACCACTCCGGTTGAACCCACGGCCCCTGCTTATTTCTAGATTGCTGGCTCTGGGCTGGTACAGCTGGATGAGACTAAGCTTTGGCTCTGTTATGACCATGTCTGGCTTCCTTGGCCTTGTATCCGGACTGGTTCTAGTTTTGATTTGGTGCAGCTGGAGCAGACCTCACCTGCCTGTGCACCCTAGTTTTCTTTGTTTCATCTATATTAATCTGTTTACCGACTTGATTCAGCAAACCTCCCCATGTCATGGTTTTCTTCCTGGTTGCAGAATCAACCAAGTTTCCAGGGTTCAAGCCCTGCCTCAAAGAAGCTATTGCTACTTGTTCAAAGCAATCAGCCAATCCATTCTTGGTATTTACAAAACGACTTATGTATTCTTTTAAGGATTCGTTTGGTTCTTGGGAGGCAAAAGGATCCATCAACAAGCGGTCTACGTGTCTCCGGTCATGACTATGACTGTGAGACGATCCTTTACCCAGATGCCTCTTCAACCTTCCATGCCTGTCCCTTTTTCTTGAGTATTTTTTGACCAACTTTTGTTTCTTTTTAGAACGGCCTTCATTACTGCTGGATGACAAGGACTCTTTAACTCCATATTCATTTGAGAAGCTACTAAAAGACTCTGAGTCTGAATCTGAGCTCTCCACCGGTTTAGATCGGTGAGACTCTTTTGAGCTAGCATGAGTCTTCTTTGCACTGACATTGGTTTTTGATGGCTCATGCTCTCTTGGATTGTCAGTATGATGAGCTGCTGACGCCTTAGACTTCTCTTTTGTGCCCATCTCTGCCCTCTTCGCAGCCCTCAAAGCTTCTATTTCAACCTTCAACCTATCTCGCTCCTCAATCGTATATTCATCAGTTTCCCCCACCATTTCTGCCAAAGCTGGTGGCACTTCTTGCACGTCTGGATTCATCTGAATGCTAGATTCAGGCACCTTCTCCTCCCACTGTGGTCGCCAATTTGGTGTGGATTATTTTCAACTCAGGGTAATTTTGTCCAAAGTTTTGTGATGCTTCAAGGGTATTTAATGCTTAAGTAGTTTGTAGTGAGAGATTTGAGCTGCATGGTTGTATTTAATGTTCATTACCCGCATTAATGAAAGTGGTTGGGTATTTATACCCTTAATTATGGGCCACATGGGCTTTCGGGTCATACTTAGGAATTCGGGTGGAGTTCAATGACCCATTGGCTTTTAAGCAGGTAGGTATTTAGCTTAGTCATGAAGTGATTTAGTTTTTAATACATTAGTCTTGTTCGGATGGTTCAGTGGGTGGTTTTTGTCTAAATTGCCCCTGTCCAGTTCCCACAGTGAGTGGTGAGAAAATCTGGACTCATCAATAGTCACTAAGCAGACACTTAAGATCAACCATATTTCATTGATCACCATCCCACGGAGAATTAACCTTCCTACCTTTAAACCAACTATTATTATGGTCAAGATTAAGCTTAATTAGGGGAGGTCTACCAAACCATTTATCAAGCCATATATTCATGTTGACACACCCAATACTCCACTTTATATGCTCTTCAGCAAATTCCTTTATCTTTACCAAGCTCTTCCATGTTTGGGAACCATACTTAGAATCCACTTGCATTGGATGTTTATCAAGACAGTAGATATTATGAAGTACATTAGCCCAGAGAGATGTATTCTCTTTAAACCTGAGCCTTAGTTTACAGGATAATGCCTTTTGTATAATCACTAACTTGTTGATGTTAAGACCACCATTCTCAAATGTCTTGCAAATTGACTGCCAATTAGACCAGTGAATCTTGTTAGCCTCACTGCTTGAGCCCCACACGAACCATCATTACTCTCTCAATCTTTGTTATTACAGTAGTGGGGAGCCAACAACTTTGGACCCAATAAAGAGGAATAAACATTAGGACATCTTTAGTCAATGTGAGACGCCCACCATAAGAAAGCATTTTGCCCTCCCAATTAGAGATTTTGGCTTTAATCTTCTTAATTAGAGGAGTAAAGTTTGTAGACTTATTATGGGGACTGAGTGTAATCCCCAAATAAGTAGTTGGTAGAAGAGAAGTGTTGAAGCTAGTCTGAACTGTAAGGCTGCTTCTTTTGTCCATAGGCATACTAGAAGCAGTTATAATGTCAGTTTTTTTTTATAGATTGGCCAGATATGCCTTGATAGACCTGCAAAAACTTAGAAATTTTCTCTATTGCATCCTTAGAGCCATTAGTAAAAACTAGTACATTGTCAACAAAAGCCAGTATATGAATGTTCATATTTCCTCTATTAGAATACTTCAATTTTTTGTTAGAGCAAAATAGTTGATTCATTCCCCTGATAAGTAGTTCTTCTGCAAGTATAAAGAGGCTATGAGACAATGGATCACATTGTCTCACTACTCTGTTATCTTTAAAGAATCCCACAAACTTGCCATTAATAAGTAAGGATATATTCACAGATCTGATAATGTTATTAATAAGTTTAGTAACCTTATAGTTGACACCAAATCTCCTCATGACCTTAGTAATGAAGCTGTGAGTAAGGTTGTCAAAAACTTTGGACATGTCCAGCTTTATGACCACATTCCCAGCTTTGGTTTTCCTTCCTATATCATGTATCAACTCCTTAGTAATTAGGATATTATCTTGAATAGGCCTTCCTTGTAAATAACCCCCTGCACTTGAGATATCAGTTTAGGTAGAATTCTTGAAAGTCTACTATTAATCAACTTAGACATTATTCTGTTAGTGAGTGTACACAAACTAATGGGTCTATATTGACTCCAATTAGAAGGATTATCTATCTTAGGTATAAGACAGATACTTGTAGCTAAAATCCCTTTAGGGATAGAATAACCAAGAATGAAAGACTTAAGTGCATTACAAAGGTCAAACTTTATAATATGCCAACAAGTAGTGTAAACTTTTTTGTTAAAACCATCAATCCCAACTGCTCCAGTGCGATTCAGACTTTGAATGATAGACCAAATTTCAGTTTCAGTAGGTTCAACAAGTAACTTATTGTTATCAGATTCATCCACTAGTTTAGGAATAACATTCAACGGACTATTATTTAGACTTTTTTTTTTCAATAAACTTATTAGGATAATAAGAAGTTGAGAGAATATCTGAAAAATAGATCTCAGCAGATTTGTTGATTGCTTTTTCATCTTCACTCCATCTATTATTGATTTTAATTCCCTTAATTCCTTTTTGTCTTCTTTTCTTCATAACGTAGCTGTGATATAGTTTAGTATTGCGATCTCCTTCTCTTAACCAATTTGCACTTGTTTTTTGCCTCTAGTATTCCTCCTCCATAGTCAAACCAAGAAGATGCTCAGCAGTGGATTTAGATAGGATGATTTTATCTTGACAACTACCAGATACTCTATAGTAATCCTTACAAACTTAAAAGTTGTCCTCAGCCTGCTTTAACTTGTTAAATAAGTTACCAAAGTGACCCTTATTCTATTCCTTTAGGGATCTTTTCAACCTTTTTAATTTGTTCCAGTGGACATGAAGAGGGTAACCCATCATAGGAATAGACCAATTGTTTTCTACAAACCCCAAAAATTCTATATCCATAATCCAAATATTTTTGAAATTTGAATAAGACACTATGCCTTTTATTGCTAGTAGATATAGAGACACACAAGGAAGTGTGATCTAAACAAGTACGAACTAGATGAGTGACTTTAGTAGCTAAGCACTCAGACCAATCCTATTTGAATAAGACTCTATCAAATCTTCTTCATCTGGTATTATTGGTCCAAGTAAACCTTGAACCAATATACCCAGCATCCTCCAAATGGTAGTCCTCAATAATTTCAAAGAAATCATTAGCATTTTGATAGAAAAATTTAGAACAACCAGATTGTTAAGAGGGAGATAGAATAGAGTTGAAATCTCCCAACACAAGCCATTCAATTACAGTAGAAGTCAGAGACCTTAAGTCATTCCATAAATTCATTCTACTGCTCCTTTGACATTTAGCGTAGACTCATGTGATGTAAACCTTCCTAGTTAGAAAATAGTGACTAGCCTCCAAGTGATAACACTAGATGTTGTCCACCATAATGCTTATGTCCAAGTTCTCATTCCAAAAAACCCAAATTTTATTAGAAGTATTAGCGAAAAGTTAGGAAACTGAAGCTTAGAAGAAAGCTCAATAATTTGATCATAACATAGGTTCGTGTAAAATCAGTAATTTAATACCTTCCTTTTTTATAATTGCTTTGAGTCTTCTAATAGAAGATTTATTGCCCACCCTGCGAATGTTCCACCTTAATAGCTTAATCATTTAGGGCTTTTAAGAGAAGATATTTTTGTCTCATCAAATTGAAAAGACTTGATTACCAAAGACTTATTCATCTTGCTTTTTCTTGTTTGCTTAAGCTTTTTATCTAAGATTGCTTGAAAGCTGGAGTCTACTTTCTTGTGCTTGAGAACATGAGAGGGTGGAAGACTCCCTGTGTTGTCCTTCAAAGGTGTTAGCTTAGTTTCCGGAAGGGTATGAGTGCCAGATTGTTGAGGGAAATCCATAATATTATTAAGAGATTTGATAGCATCCAACATCTTTTCTTCTTGCAAAGAATCGGGTATTTCCTTTCTATTTTCAGAAAATATTCCTTCTTTGATTATCTCCTCATTGTTTACTTCAGCCGTATGAATAACTGTTGTAGAGTCATTCATTACATCTGTTGAATCTTTGTTCAATTGTTCAGAGTTCATAATTTCATTGTTCACTACAGAATTAGCAGTATCAGGTCCTATATTCTCAACATAATCATCACTTGCCTCTACTATATTAGCAAAAAGTACTTCTTTATTATTTTCATTCTTTCTATTAACATCATCATTGGTAATTGAAGTTTTCCTGCAGCTTGAAGATTCATGCTCCACATGAAAGCATTTTCCACAGTATCTTGGGACATCTTTATAGCTTAAAGTGATCTAAGATCCCCTGTTACTACCAAAGCCCAGCCATACATGTTTTTGAAGCTCCCGTGACACATCAATTTCCACCCATGCATAGCACGCATTATACATAGCCTTATTCCTAGGAGGAATCCACGTCTTCAGGGGAGTAGCAATAAATGAAGCAATCGAGTTGACTATGCCCTCACTATAAAGATGCTCAGGTGACTTTTCAATTCTAATCTATATAGGGACCAGAGGGCACTCCTTTTTTACGTTGAAAGAAGGAAGTCACTTCAAAATTCTCATAGAATATTCACCTATTGACCACACTCCTCGAGACTAGATTTTACTCAAATCCTCTTTTAAGGAGAATTCGAGAAACAAATGCCTCGAATCACAGTTAGTATAGGTGAAATCACCATTGAATTTCCTTTCCTCAAAGAACTTGTCAAGAACAGCTTTTATCTAACTACATGCAATCCAGGGCAGCGGTTGCTGATAACAAAATCAACCTTTCTCATCCACGTGTATAGGGATCCAAAACGGTGGCCCGACAATAGACCGCATAGTTCAATAACTGGGGTTGTCGACAACCATTTCGAACGGTTGAAGATCTTATTTTTGTTGTCGCCAAATGTTTTAAAAAAAAGTGACATTCCAAAACTTTTACAGGTATAACAGTGGAGCAACCTTTATAACAGTAAAAGGTACAAGTCTACCTTTTGTCGTCGGCCACAAAGTAGAGAAAGGCGCGCAGATCTGAAGAACAATGCGGACTGCTCACTGGAGAAATTTTGTCTATATTCTGGCAGCATAGGCGCTTAGGGTTAGTATTTGACCATCTTTTACATATTTATACGCAAGTGGGATTGAAAAAAAAATTAATTATAAATATCATATCACCATTATTTATTTCATATAATTATTTAATATAAAATTTAACCTACTAAATATATTATTTTAGAAAATAAAAAATTATATCTACTCTATTCTAAACTTAAGCTTTAGTACCAATTGATTTTGAGCATGAAGAGAATATCGAATTGGTAAAAATAATTATATAGTTTTTAATAATACATTACAAATTTATGAAAATGACTAAAATATTTACTATAATTCGCATATTAATTATATATAATAAGTACAGTAATGATCCTAATTTACTCATTTACTTTTTTTATTTATTTCGTTATTTTATTAACCAATATATATTTAAAGAAGTTTTTTTTAATATCAATTTAAAAGCCTATTTATTTTATTTTTGTTATTGTATTTTTTGGCGACCCAGTCCATATATAATTCAGATAGATGACATCTTATTATTGGAAAATGTCCATTTACCAACTTTATTATCCTATCCCAGTTATCTTATATGCATATTTCACATCTTTCTCACCAAAATAATTTCCTTCTAATATCCAATTTTTTTATCTTTAACTATTCTTATTTTTTTTATTTCATCTAAGGGTGAGATTCGGTCGGTTTTTTGACATATATTTAAACCAAACCAAAATAATTCGGTTATAAATTATTAAACCGATGTATTAAAATAATATCAGTTTTTTTGTTTCGGTTTTTTCGATCTCAGTCGGTTTTGGTCGATTTTTCGGTTTGAACATCGGTTTGGATCGGTGCGATACGGTTCCGTGTGGTTTGGTTCGGTTTTTTTCAAATTATTTTTTTAGTTGAAGAATTTTAATAAAAAATTAAAAATTTATAATATAAACTAATTATTAATTTTTTATGTTTATAATAATAGATTTATAGTTATAATTTTAATATAATAAAACACGATAATAATATTGCCACTTATCGTGTAAATAATAAATAAATTTACTATAAATAAGCGATTAAAATACAGTTTCAGGTGGGGTTCCAACTTTTACCGTATTAAAAGAGTAGTTTAAGTAATCATTTAGGACCACTTGGACAAACGCTTAATAAGCGGTAGAAGTGGTATCCAACTATATATAATATTCGGTCGGTTTCGGTTTTATTCAGTTCCAAATTCGGAAAACCGAAAACCGACCGAATTTAATTCGGTTTGAAATTTAAAAACCGAAACTGAATATTATTATTTTTAAATCGACAAATTTCGGTTTGGTTTAGTCGGCGGTTCAGTTTTTTTCGGTTTTTGCTCAACCCTAGTTTCATCTTTTCCACAAAATAATTCAAACTTTGAATTCATCTAACTAGGTTCAGTCCATGTTACCACTGGCGGTTCATCTACTTACATGTGAGCAATTCACCGTCACTTTTCAGGCTACCATCAAGTGAGCAGTACCTCTGGTGAAGTTTCAGGTCATCGTCCTCTGTATTATCGACTTCATGTAATATTTTCATCTTCTATTTTTCGGCGACACACAACACCACTGTCAGACGTCTTCTTGCTTCACTGGAAAATCTTGTTCCAGGTATGTGACCATCTTCGTTCTTGGTTTTCTTTTGCTGGAATCTTGTTTTTATTTGTTTAAGTGTTCGGTTTAGTTCTTCACTCTAATCTTGATTACAAGAAAGTTCATCGTCGGACTTTTTTTTGTTGTTTTTTGTTTTCCCAAAAATATTTTTTCTTACCTTTCTGATTTCTTAATTTCCTGATTTCGTACCTTCCCGATTTCTTGGTATAGGTTATACTGTATATTTTATACAATTATTATAGGTATTCGTAGTTGTGGTTTAGTCTCATAAAGCTGATTTATAAGTTTTAGTTTTCTGGTTGAAGATGCGTTTGACATTTTATATAATGTGATTGATTAATTTATTATGGCATTGTTATTAGTCTGTTAGCTACGGTGGATGTGTTTTGTGTGGTGGAGGCTTAAAAGACACAACATCAAGATTCGAAAAATCTGTTTACGTGAGGAGGTAGAGGATGCGATTTTAGTGCAAATTCAAAACGATGAACATGAGATTTATGTGTAAAATAGGTCAGGAGATTTATGTGTAAAATTAACCATGAGATTTATGTGTAAAATTGGTCATGAGATTTATTTGTAAAACAGGTAATACTAGATTTGAGTAAAATTGGTCATGTTAGATTGGTTTTGTCAGTTCCCGATTTGTGGGTATTAGTATATCGTCGTTATTGGTTTTGTTTTGCTGGAATCCTGTCTTTAGTTGTTTTAGGTAGATGATACGATTTTAGTGTAGATTTAAAATGATGAACATGATATTTATGTGTAAAATAAACCATGTGATTTATGAGTAAAATAGACCATGCAATTTATGTGCAAAATAGGTCATAAGATTTTATGTGTAAAACGGGTCATACTAGATTTGAGTAAAATTGGTCGTTCTATATTGGTTTTTTCATGTTGCGATTTGTGGGTAAAATAAGGCATGCTAGATTGGTTTGTGAGTAAAATGGGTCATATGATTTATGTGTAAAATTGGTCATGAGATTTATGGGTAAAAAATGTCATACTAGATTTGAGTAAAATTGGTCATGCTAGATTGGTTTTGTTATTTTACAATTTTTGGCTATTAGTTCATCGTCGTTCTTGGTTTTATTTTGCTGGAATCCTGTTTTTAGTTATTTTAGGTAGATGATGCGATTTTAGTGTAGATTTAAAACGATGAACATGAGATTTATGTGTAAAATAGGCATGAGATTTATGTGTAAAATAGATCATGCGATTTATGTGTAAAATAGACCAAGCGATTTATGTTTAAAATAAGTCATGAGATTTATGTGTAAAATTGACCGTGTGATTTATGTCTAACATAGGTCATGAGATTTATGTGTAAAACAGGTCATGAGATCTATGTGTAAAATAGACCATGCGATTTATATGTAAAATATGTCATGAGATTTATGTGTAAAATAGGTCATACTAGATTTGAGTAAAATTAGTCATGCTAGATTGGTTGTCATGTTGTGATTTGTGGGTAAAATAGGGCATGCTAGCTTGTTTTGTGGTTAGAGTGTATCAAGACGGTGGTATTTGATTAGAGTGGCACTAAGGAACAAGACAATGATGGTCTAATAGGAGGTGAGCAGCAACACCCGTAGTACATCTATGATTCAGGTAGTCTGCCAACCTAATTAGAGTGGGCGGATGAAAGTCAATTGAGAGGAGGCTAAGGTGGTATTTTGTTCAAGAGTATGATTTGTTAGAGTGGCCACCAAAGTCCCACATCCTACATCGGTTAAACATGGGAATGATCAATGCTATACAAGTAAGAACATATCTCAATTAGTATAATGCCTTTTGGCAGTGGACTAAAAGCAAACTCGTGCGGACCTTCGGGCGCCAAAACGGACAATATCATACTAGTATGAGATTGGTTGTTCTTACTTATATACGGAGACGGAATATGTGGTATCAATATTCCCAACAATACTAATAAAATAATTGATGTATGAGTCAACATATTTTCTTCAAGTTTATTTTATTATCTCTTTAATCTCTCATACCAAATAAACTTTCTTTTCATAAGAAATAAATATGGACATACATCAACCAAAAACCTCAAACCCATCCAATGAAATTGGTTATTTATGAACAATCTTCTTTCACTTTGAATAAATTGCATCTTCTTAAGCTTGTAATCATATTATTATTTCACGGATAATCTAGACAAATAAAAAGACATACACAATATACTTTGAAAAGAACAATGACACGTATAAAATATACTAAAGAATATAGAAAAAATATGACAAAGCCCAACAACTAGAAAAATCATCTCGTAGTTTAATCAAATAAAAACTTATATGCTTAGTCCTTTGATGCTTATGTTAACTTCATAATTTGTACGTGTTTTGTGAATTATTATAATTACTCTTTTCACTTTAAAATGTGTGTACCCCTTTTTAATAAACAATAAACATTTTTATCGTCGTTTTATTGAATGGTTACAATAAACAATAAACAATACCTAGATAGTATAATCTACAAATCTTTTCTTATCTGTGTCTTCGGGACATCCATTAACTTTTGAAATAGTATGTAATTTTAATTTTTTTTTTATCGATATGTAAACTGTACCATCTAGATTTTGTCTAGTATCTTTCAAGTTCTTTTTCCATCAATGCATATCCACCTTTTTTGTTTAGAAAAAGTCGACACTGAAGGAGATTCTATAGCAAATTCTATTGTCTTAACTTTCTTTTTAATTTTTGTAGCATACTTATTTTGGTAACCTATCCAAAAGAAGATATATTTACATTCTTTTAAGTGGTAGGTGGTTTTACAAAAACTCTGGGGATATAATTACTTAAGCAATAGAGTTGCATATTTATCATGGTGGTGTCTAGCGTTAACAGTGAAGAATTAAAATTTTAAAAAATAAATAAAAAATTTAAAACCAAATTTTTCATAAAAAAGAAGAAAATTTCGAAACCAGAATTCTTAAAACTTGGATAGGAATTTGTCTTCTACCATTAAAAACGTGACTGGTTTGAAAAGAAACATCCTCTGGCGTTGTATATGCAGTGAAATATCTTAAGAAAGCCGGGCAGGTAGAACATGTTATAGCTGGCAAGAAATCTAGGCCAACAAAAGTAGGGTGCGAAGAGCCTCATAATCTGCCGTCAGCGCCAAAGCGCACTCAGTAGGAACAGTTATTACATTGGCGAAAGAACATGAGAATGCTAGCTTATTCAACAGTTGGGACCCCTGACTGCATTTCCCCAAAGGCATTGCTGAAGAAAGGATATGGAATGGAGTCTGATTGGTGGTCTTTGGGAACAACTATGTTCGAGATGCTTGTTAGATTTTCGCCTTTCTATTCTGATTGGATATGGAATGGAGTCTGATTCGTGGTCTTTGGCTACATTTCGAAAGATTGTGAACTGGAGATCTCATTTAAAAGTCCCTGCAAAACCAAAGTTATCTGCTGAGGTAATGGATCTCATTAGCAAACTTCTCTACAACTTTGAACCAAGGCTCGGATCAAGGGAAGCTCGTGAAACTAAATACAACAGTTGGTATAAAGACCTCGAATAAGGCTATGTAGTTCTGGATAAAGGGCACTGAATTTGGAATCCTAATGCGGAAGTAACGCTCGTATGCAACCAGCTGCAAACCGTTCATCGCATAATAATGATTGGCACCCCTATTCAGAACAAGCTAACAGAGTTGTGGTCCTTATTTGATTTTGTGTTCCCTGGAAAGTTGAGAGTTTTACCTGGGTTTGAGGCAGAGTTTGCAGTTCCCATAACCATTAGTGGTTATGCCAATCCTTAGCTATTACACGTATCAACAGCTAATAGATCTGCTGTCGTTCGAAGAACTTGCTTATGCCTTACCTTTTTCGGCGCATGAAAGCGGAAGTGAATGACCAGTTTATGAAAAACACCGAACATGTCCTGCTCTGTAGTTTTACTGCTAAGGAGCAAGCTATGTACAGGGTTCTTCTAGCTAGTACTGAGGTAGAATAAATTTTCATTGGAGATAAAAATTCTCTATCCGGAATTAATGTGATGTGTAAGATATGCAACTATCCTGATTTTCTTGCGAGAGAACATTCCCATGAGAACCCCGGTAACGGAATCCCTGAACGACGCGCTAAGATGACAATTTTTGCACAAGTGCTAAAAGTCTGGAAGAAACAGGGATATCGTGTTCTTCTTTTTGCTCAAACTCCAGATGCTTGACACTCTGGAGAGATTTTTTATGGGTGAAGCTATTTCCTCCATAAGATTTATTATTTATTCCATTTCAACTTTAGAAAAAAATACTAAACACTTGCTTTTACTTTTTTTGCCTTTAATTTATTTTCTAATTTATATTTTGATGCCACTATGCACTATCCAACCCTTATTCGAACAAACACATCATTAAGTCAAATTACATCCAACATATACCATTTGACTTTTAAAATTAAACCTTAATAAACAAAAAACTCAAATTTCTTAAAAATTAATCATAGAAAAATAGAAAAGGGAAACACTCAAACTGAAGATTCAACACTTCACAACATCATCCAATCAACTAATAAGATAACTTAATCTCGTAAAATGGAAACAAACAAAAATAAAAAAGTTAGAATAAAAAACAATTTAAATTTTTTTTTTTAAATAAACAAATCAAAAACAGATTTCCAAAGTTTTATAAAATTAATTCAATAACAGAAAAACCAGAAATCAGAAATGGTTTTGTGGAATTCAATATACATGAAATGTTATTTAAAAAAATCCATTGCAAGAGATTTCCGGGAATTGTAAATTCGCTATGCAGAGTACACTTGACTTCCTGAAACTCTTTCCAACCGATAGATTAAAAAAAGATTTAGGAAATATTTTTATCTTTGATATATTGCTTCAAAATATTTTTATCTTTGATATATTGCTTCAATCGAAAGTGGTGGCTATGTTTTTTTTCGGTTTAAAAAACTGATGGCTATGTATTTATATTGATAGGATTATAGTTTACGGGTAGAAGTAAATATGGTGTCTAGAAGGTTGCTGGAAACAAATTAATGTAGATATGGTGTTTCGGTGATTGTTTGAGAAAAAGGTAAATATGATTTTTTGGAATAAAATTTTAAAAAAGGGTAAATTAATAATTTCCTCTATGGATAAAATAACAAAGTGGAGTCTTTTCTGAAATACGAGGGAAATAAAAAATGTTATGGAGGAAATAGCTTCACCCATTTTTGATTGCTGATGAGTATAGTTATCTGGGGATGGACTGTCACACTACTGTGAAGCATAGGATGGCCTTGATCAATGATCTAACTGATTCAGAGGATGTCCTTGTTTTCATTTTTACAGGGGAACAATATATTCCATTCAATTCTCTTTCTAACCACCAGGTTAATGTTGATACATTAGGGAAGAAAGTAGGAGAATTTGTTGGCTATAAGGTTCAGATAAAGGGAATGAAAAGGAGGGACAACCGGATTCTCTCTTGTACAATTGGTGTTCTATAAAGGAGATTACCTGATTACCTGTGTTACCAGATGTCGTGGTGGCTGCAAACAGAAGCAGAAACAGTCTCAGCAGGGATGACAGTTATCAGACTAACTACATGCAATCCAGGGCATCAGTTATTGATAACAAAACCAACCTTTCTCATCCACGTGTACAGGGATCCAAAACGGTGGTCCATTGGTCCATTGGTCCACAACCATTTCGGGGGTTGAAGATCTTATCTTTGTTGTTGCCAGATGTTTCCAAAAAGGAGTGACATTCCAGAACTTTTGCAGGTATCATAGTGGAGCAACCTTTGGTAGAACTCGAGGAGTTCCATTCACTGAAACAAAATATAAGCATCCACAGTGGAGCAACCTTTGGTAGAACTTGAGGAGTTCCATTCATTGAAAAAATATAAGCATCCGATGGTTCATGGTATGGATCCGCTGTTTGTTTCACCTATGGTATATGGTTTAGAGTGAAGGGTTTGGTGGCTGCTGCAAAGAACTTTGAGAACTGTTCTAGCATCCGTAAAGCATGTAATTTTCTGCTGTCAACACAGCTTCTTTCAGGTGGGTTATATTTCTTGTCAAAACAAGGTTTATACAGATCTTAAAGGCAAAAGGTCTTATGTAGTCAATACGGGATGGCCTTTGTTTGCCCTTATTGGTACTAGACAAGCTGAGAGAGACCCAACACCGTTGGGTAGTGCAGCAAAATGCTTGATTCACTCACAGATGGAGAATGATCATGATTATGTTCATTATTTTGATTTTATAAGATGTAAAAACAATATAGAGAATTCGATTTGAGTAATAAACAATCTATTTATAAAACAGTCTCACAAACCAAGTTAATCATATTGAATAAATAAGAGAATGATATGTTCCATAAAACAATTCAGTAATTCTTCTCTTGGGCTTCGAGTAATTACTGAATTATCAAACCTACTACTTATTATAGCTGTTTGCTTAAGATAATGGCTTCGGATAAAATCTGGATTTTGAAAACGAGCAAACCACGATTTTGAAACACACCTGAAACGACTGACGGATCTTACGGGGAGTCTTAGTTGAATTTCAATAATCAAATCTTCTGGTAAACTAGGTATCTTCATCTTCTTCTCCATCTGATTTTATTGTTCCCCAAAAATTATATTAGTAGAATGATTAAATCACGAGTTCTTTACAAATTTGCAACTTGTTCTAACACTTCAACTTCACCGTTCTTATTTGGAAACATTCTTTAATTTGACAAACATTTTCTTACTTGTATGAAGTTTCCAAACATCAATTTTGTCTCTAGGTCAAGTTAGAAATCGATTCACCAGAGGCCATTAACATATAAATACAAAGTGAATAACGGTTCAAGGTTAAAGGTTAATAGTATATATTTTCAGAGACTTTTAAAAATTCAAATCAAATCGTAAATCGAGAGCAATTCGTAAACCAAAACGTTGAGTATAGAAGTAATCAACAACCAAAGAATTGATAGTCAAAGTCAAGTTCTTTCGAAAAATAGGTATAACTCTACCTTTTGCCGTCGGCCACAGAGTAGAGAAAGGCGTGCAGATCCGAAGAACAATGCTTGGGTTTAGGGTACTGCTCACTTTTGTGTATCTTCTAGCAGCTTGGGTTTAGGGTTAGTATTTGACCATCTATTCCATATTTATACGCGAGTAGGGTCGAAAAAAGATATTATATTATTCCATATTTATTCCATATTTGTAGGCGAGTACGGTTGAAAAAAAGATAATATTATATATATATATATATATATATATATATATATATATATATATTCCATATTTATTCCATATTTGTAGGCGAGTAGGGTTGAAAAAAGATAATATTATATATATATATATATATATATATATATATATATATATATATATATATATATATATATATATATATATATATCTATTTCATATTTTATTCCATATTTGTAGGCGAGTAGGGTTGAAAAAAGATAATATTATATATATCTTTAAACCTAATTAATAAATCATATCATATCTACAGCGTGTATATATATATTTGTTTTTTTAATCAAAGAAGCTCATTTATTAAAAAGACCAAATCGTAACAATTTACAAAGAACAGGCCCTAAAGCTAATAAGCCTAAACAAAGAGATTAGGGGTCATATCTACAGCATTTGATTTATATAAAATTTAACCTACTTAAAGTATATTATAGTAAAAAAAATCAAAACATTATAGGCCAAAGCTATTTTCCCATCAAAATTATTATTTCCCACATAATTTGAAAAAAAATCTCATGTTGTTATTTCCTCAATAAAGGAAAATACACATTTGCCTTTATACCCATTTTTTCTTTAAAAAACTATTACCCTAACATACCATTACCCATTCACTATAACTAAACCGATTCTTCACAAAACAACAAAACCAGTACCTTACAAATTGGAGAGAAAAAGCTTGGAGAAGAAAATCCATTCTTCACAAAAGAGAGAGAAGCAACCATTCGAAGAGAGAAGATAGAAGGCTTGGAAAAGGTATGATTTTTACAAATTTGTTGAGAGTTGCTGGTCAATGGATTACAATGGGACTCCTATCTTCAAATTCGGGGCTAAACTCAAGCTCATAAAAGCTAGACTAAAAGTTTGGAATAAAACTGTCTTCGGGAATGTTTTTAAAGCTATTAAGCAGCTTGAGGAGGAAAATATTGATCTTGAATCTAAGGCTGCTAGTTCTAATGATGCTCAAGACACTAATAAGGTCAAAATGACTAATGAAAAGATGCTGCTTCTATTGGACATGGAAGAGGATTACTGGGCTCAAAAGGCTCACACTAATGGCATGGGGATGGGGAGAGGAATACTACCTTCTATGATAACTATGTCAAAAGGAGAGTTAAAAGAGCCAGGATTGATAGAATCTGGACTGGTGACAATTAGGTGGAGGAGGAAAAGGCTATTGGTGAGTCAGTTGTGGAGCATTTTAAGGCTCTGATTGCTGAGTTACCTAATCTATGGTATCCAAATCTACTGGATGAGGTTATACCTAAATTGGTTAGTAAAGAGGATAATGATTTGCTGATGAAAACTCCTAATGATAATGAAATTTTTGAGGTGATCAAAAATCTTAATCCTAAATATTTTTTAAGCATTGCTGGGTCATTATAAAGGTGGATCTATGTAATGCTATTAGATGTTTCTTTCAAGGTGGAGAGTTTCCTATGGGCTTATTCTCTAAGGTTCTCTGAATAATCCTAAAAGTTGGAAGGATTATAGGCCCACAAGCTTGACAACGTTCTTAAGCAGAATAATTTCTAAAATTGTAAACCTAAGGCTCTTTACGTTTCTGCCTAATCTAGTCTCTCTTGAACAAGGGGCTTTTACTAAAGGTAGAAGCATCCATGAGAATATTATGATTGCTCAGGAGCTTGCATTGGATCTTAATACTAAAACTATATGTGGAAATGTTTAACTGAAAGTAGACATGGACAAGGCATTTGACAGACTCGATCATACATTTATTCTCAGTGTTCTACAGGCATTTGGGTTCAGTGAAGAGTTTATGAAGCTTATTGAGAGGAATATTACTAACTGTTAGTTTTCAGTTATGATAATTGGCATGGCTTAAGGGTATTTCAAGTCTAACAAGGGGATTAGACAGGGTGACCCTTTGTCACCTAGTCTGTTCATTCTGGCCCAAGAATATCTAATTCAAAGCCTTAAAAAGAATAATGCTATGGTGGAATCGACAAAGTATAAAGTCAGAGGAGATGTAAACTTATTTTGTCTTTGTTTTGCAGATGACATCCTAATTTTCTGCAATGGCTTGTCTGCTTCTGTTAAAAAATAATGAGGATCATTAATCAGTACCAGGAAAGATCTGGACAGTTAGTTAATAAAGTAAAATCAAGGTACATTACTGCCAAGAACTTTTCTACTCACCAGGTTAATAGAATTGAAAATATTTTGGGGTTTAAGCACTTTAATATTCCCTTCAAGTACTTGGGAGTTGTGATCAACAATAAAAAAATGCATTAGTAATTTTGATGGTTTAGTGGCAAAGACTAACAACAAACTGGCAGAATAGGACAACAAAACTCTATCTGCTGGTGGTAGGCTTGTTTTGGCAAAGCATTTCATAACTACGTACCCTATGTTTTATTATCAACACACTGAAATCCCAAATGTTACTATCAAAAGGCTTCAGATTCTTTACAACAGGTTTCTATGGGGCTCTAAATCCTATAGGAACACTACTCACTGGTGTAAATGGTCAAAAGTTTGTAAAAACTATGAGGAGGGAGGAGTTAATTTTAGAAAGATTGAAGACATGACTGATATGTTCTCTGCTAAACTTTGGTTTGTTCAGAGGAAACAAGACTCCTTATGGGCCACTATTACTAAAGCAATTTACTTTAAAAATCAGCATCTTATGTTGGTTTTTTTACCTTTTAAAAGTTCTAATGTGTGGAAAAGGTTATGGAACATAAGTGACAGAGCTGACAAGTATGTTTTTGGAAAATTGGTAACGATAAAGCAGATATGCATCTAGACAACTAGTGTTTAAAAGGGGCTCTCATCAATCTTGCTAAAGTCGAAAACAGAGCTACTATTTCTACTTCTATGGTTAGTGAATACTGGAATGAAGGTTGCTGGAATTTACCAAAGCTTGAGTCTGTTTTAAATCATCTTCAGATTCAAAACGTTCTCAAATTTGGTCTAAACACTACTACTCGAGACACTATTAGCTGGACTTTAAGTTCTACTGGTGACTTTGACACAAAAACAACTTGGAAAGAATTCAGGGAAAATGGTACAATTTCTAACCTGTATGGGAAAACCTGGAATAGTGTTACCTCTCTCAAGCATTCATTCATGCTCTGGAGGGTCTTAAAATGCTGGATTCCCACTAACAGTATCCTAAAAAAAGAAATATATAATTAGCTTCCAAGTGCACTCACTGTGACAATTATGAAGATACAAGTCATGTGTTTGTAAAATGTTAGAAAGCTTTGTCTGTTTGGAACTACTTTTCTGCCTATCTCAGAATCCACATTACTAGTTCCATGACCCTTCCAAATTTGGTTAGGTCATAGTATTGGTCTACTGGGAAAAAGGTTCACATTCACACTATGCTTCCCTCTATAATTGTTTGGGTTATTTGGCATGCCAGAAATAAAAATAAAATGGAGGACATTAATACTAGTTCAATGGATATGATCAATTCAATTATATACATTATTACTAGTCTGGACAGATCGGGCCTTCTCATGAGGCACTGGGGCAGGGATCTAGATGTTGGCTTATTTATGGGGAGTACTAATCAGTACAATAAATCATTTTTACCTATTGCATTAAAGTGGAAAAGTCCTAAATTGGTTGATATAAGCTAAATTCTGACGGTGGTTGTTCCAATATGGGAGAATGTTTTGGTGGAGGTTTGGTCAGGAATCACGAAGGGAAGATCTGTTTTCCTATGGGAATGTATATGGAAAGGAAAATCCTTTAATAACTGAAGCCAGGGCTATGATAGATGGGCTTCAACTTTGTTACGACAAGGGAATAACTATGCTGGACATTGAAATGAACAGTCTGGTCTTAGCTCAAATGCTTCTCACTTGCAGAGCTCCATGATTTTTTAAAGATCTGCTCAGCTGTTGTTACAGATTAATATCATCAAACATAAAGGTTATCCATGTTTTTCGGGAACAGAATGAATCAACTGATTTTATGGTCAAGTATACTACTGAACTTAAAAGGAACTCTTATTTCAACGGAAATAGAGTCCCAATTGGTCTCAAAGCTATAACGTTTCTTGAAAGTATGGAGATTTTCTATATAAGAGCAACCCCATACAATGAAGAAGTGGAGAGAAATTAGTAGTTACCTGGATTTCTTCTACATGCCTGGTTCCTCGCTTCGATCTGCGGGTTGTATGAAAGATCTCAAGGATTTGAAGGATTCTCTATGGTGGATATCTGTTGCGGTTCTATGGAAGACTGATGGACTTATGGGTTTTCTCAGCTAAGGGTTTTCTCAGCCGGCTGCTTGCAAGTACTCTAAGGATTTGGCCCCAGATCGTCGGGTTTTTGGCTCATGGTAGTCATTGGTGTGCTAAAGGAAGATTCAGAAAGGGTTTCTGGGTTTCAATGTTTTATTTGCAGGTAATTGAGTTTCGGTAAGGATCTGGTTAACTTATTGGAGGCTGGCGATCGAAAGGGTAGTTTAAGCGAAGGTTCGAGTTGAATTTGGGAGAAGATGAAGGATATATATGGTTTATTTGGGGCTAAGGTTAAATTGCGTATGTTTTGCTGCTAGTGTAGCTGTTGTTGAGCCGGTTTTCATTAATAAATAAGGCCCGATCGAGGGTCTGTTAAAGAAAAAAAAGGATTTCATTAAATACAAAAACAATTTGGGTCGAATATTAGACGGATACGGATACAGATGGATTTTTCTTAATTTAAATTGACGTTCTAATAGTAAATTACGGGTTAGAAATCATTGTTAGTCTTTCATGTATACCTCTTGTATTAAAGTGGTCCTTCATGTATACCTCTTGTATTAAGGTGGTGTTCCGCCTTCATTTTTGTCTCTCATCCACCATTTTCGTTCGAGAAATTTGCAAGTTTAGTCCTCTTACACGTGTGAAACCTGAGAAACTGCCACGTGTCTCTTAGTTTTGCTGCGCTTTTGGTCCCCAGAATTTTGTTTAATAATACCTCTGCCTATGCCACCTCACATGCATATGCCACATCAGATTTACTATTTACTATCAGATTTTAACCACTTACCATTTACCCTTATCATTTATCCACAACCTAAACTGCACCGGATCAAACTTAAATTAATCAAACTCGTCCAGTTTGATATAACCCATAACCGATACCGGTGTAATAACCCAATTACCCGTGTACTGCCACCGATAGATAGCTGAATCAGGAGAGAGATTTGATCACGGAAGTGAAGTGAGTAGTTCCACATGAGTGATTTGGTATCTAGGTGATTATTGTTTTGGGTTCTCCTTCGAAACTATTTTTTATTGAAAATCCTTTTTTTAGTGTGACTTTATTCTACGGAGCAGATTTTTTGTCTTTTTAATTAATTAAAAAATATAAAATATTACAAAACTTAGTGTTTTTTATATTTAATGTAAAGCACTATTTATTTTATATAGTTGTTTGATATAAAAAAAGAAACAATAGATCAAAGTATATACATTAAATTGATGTTTTAGAATAAAATATGAATGGCGTACAAAAACAATTAGACACAAAATACGATGTCACACGTCTGTTGGAAACTCTAGTTTTTATATATAAAAAATCAACATTTTATATTTATTTTTAAATCACAAATCTTCCAAAAGTCTGGTTTAAGTTTTGTTTACGACAAATTATGTTTTACAAATGAAAATTGTTATCGTATAAAATCATTTGAGTTTTATAATTTAAATTCGAAGTTAATAATCTAAATATAAATTATTTAAATAAATGAAGTTAACTTCTTAAATTTAAATTAAATAATAAATATTAAAAGACATTTCATATTACACATTAAATAAATTTAATAATGTGATTTAAAATTTGAAATTTGAAATTTAATTAAATAGTTAATATCAATATACAAATAATCCAACCTAAAGTTTTACCTTTCACTAAAACCTAAACTAGACTTAATTGTTAAAATTTTAACTAAATACTAAATGTTTCAATTTCACAACACAAAACAGTATAAATACCAATTTCATTTAATAATAATTTTTTTTAGATTAAAAATTTAATTAAAAATACCATATTGATCAAATCTTACTTTTACTTAAAACAATAAACTTTGAAATTAAATCATTCAAAATTAATTAGGTTTATACAATTCTAATTCAAATAATCGGTTTATACAATTTTTATATATGTTTTGTTAGACTATGTTGTGGTTTATATATCTGTTTAATAAAAATAAATATGTGTATTTTTCATAAGAAAACAAATGAAACAAACATAATAGACATTAATCTCACTATCATTCGGATTGTTCATAAAGTACATCTTTACGTAATTATATATAAGTGGATTAAAGCTACACCTAATTATGAAAATGTTGAAGTAAATGATTCTCCAACAATTTGATTTCATGCAAGTCATTTTCAGTCATTGGGATATCATCAACATAGATGAGAATAGTAGTGAACTTGTATCTTGCGATATAGTAAAACGTGATTAATCCGATTTTGACTGTATGTAACCTTCAGTTTTGACAGTAGCTGAAAAAATAGACAACCAATTTTAGGAGACTTGTGTCAAACCGTAAAGAGACTTCTGAAGTCGACATACCAAATTCTCGCTATATAGACGGAGACCAGGAGGTGGAGACATATATACTTCTTCATCTAGAGTTTCATGAAGAAAGGCATTGTGCACATCAAGTTGATGGAGTATACCAATTTCCGGTGGCTGCAATAGTGAACAAACATCGAAGAGTGGTGGGCTTAGCAGTTGGAGAAAAATCTCCTGATAATCAATATATTCAACTTGGGTGTAGCATTTAGTTACCAAATGGGATTTATATCGCTCAGTGGTTCCATCATAGTTGTAGTTAATCTTATAAACCCAACAACATTCAATAAGGTTTGTGCCTCGGAGGAAGGAGAACCATTTGCTAAGTTTTGTTATATTCTAAAGCATGAAGTTCAATGGACATAGCTTTGCATTATAGTGGATCGCGGTTAGCATGTTCAAGAGACGAAGGCTCTGTTTGTGTTGTTAACAAAGATAAAAAAAAAGCATGATGGTTAGGTGCAATACGTAAAATCAAAATATGAGAGGAGATAAGATACCTTGTAGATTTACGAGAACTTGATTACATTAAAGATTGATTGATGGTGGTAGACATTTTGTAGTCTTGGTGTCATGCATGACGCTAAATATGGCAGGTGGAACGACGAACTGAGATATCATTAGGGACAAAAGAAGAATGAGGTGTGGTTGAGAGAGGTGAGGTAGTGGAAGGTGTTCGTGGAGAAAAGGGTATTAGTGGTGTGAAAGGTGTTGGTGAAGCTATAGATGATGACAGATTGATGAGTGAGGGTGATAAATCCATAGTTTCTCCTGGGATATATGAGATGTGAAGGTTGAAGGTGTGAGATTTTTGGGATTGGATTGAGATGAAAGATAATGGCCGAGGTTATGAGTCATATGATATAAAATTGGGAACTGGAATTGATGATGAGTTAAATGCTTCATTGAAAGATGGAGAGGATGGTTGATTTGAAAAAAAGAAAAGTTGGAGACGAAATGGAAGGCGAATATATTTTCTTTTTAAAGTGGACATCGCGTCTTATGGAAACTTTATATGTATGTGAATCAAGAACTTTGTAACATTTTCCATGTAGATACCTAAATAAGATACATAGTTATGCACGAGAATCAAATTTATGTTTGGGATGGACATTGGTTACATAGCATGCACAACCAAAAATGCACAAGTGTGTGAGTAGACATCAAATGTGGATTTATTTTACAGTAAAGGAGTAAAAATGCGGTTGATCAAATAAATAGATGTTAAAATACAATTCCTTCAAAATTTAAGTGGCAAATTTGATTGAAACATGGGAGAACGAGCATCATGTAAAATTTATCGATGTTTTCATTCGATAACTTCGTTTTGTTGTGGGGATTTAAATAATTTGTAAGGCTTAATTTTTAATTAAAACTAATTATACTAGTGTGAGAGATTTGTGATGCTGCACCATTTGGTAAATTAGCATTAGTAATAGTGGGCGGTTTGGGATCGGTTAAGAGTGATATGTGAGAGACAATATGATTTGTGGTGCCGGTATCCAAAATCCAAGGACTTGTACTTTTAAAATCAACAAACACAATAGCAAATCGAATCAAACTTGCAGCATTTGTATATGAATTAACATTACCAAAATTATATTGATGCAATGCACTGATTGTTTGGACTAATTGTTATATTTGTTTGGTAGTGAACTTGTAAACAATGCTAGCAGCGTTAGAACCCTTTGGGTTGGTTGTTTGGATCTCTGATTTGGAAGTGTAAAATTGTTAGCCATGATGATTTTTTTTTGTAAGAATGGGAATTGAGATAATCAAAAGAATTATGGATTATGCTCTGATACCATGCTGAAAATAAAGATGTATTTTCTATGAGAAAACAAATAAAAACAAGCATAACGCTTCAATCTCACTCTCTTTTAGATGGTTCACAAGTGCTTTTGTCATACGAGTACATTCGCCCCTAAATATATGGTTTTAACTAGTGTAAACATAACTCTATCTTAATTTCTACAGTTAATTTCCAATAAATACATATCTAATTTAATTTTGATTAATTCTTATAATTCATTATACATTTTAATTTTGTTTAATACATGTTAATCAAATGATATTTATACTTGATTTTATATTACTTTTATACTAATTTAATTGTTAGTTTTAATTAATTATGAATAAAAATACTCTAATTTGGTTATTTTTTATTTATTAGTGAAATTGGAGCAAAAGAAGTAAAAAAAAGTTAAGAATGCACATAAAAGCTATAAATAAAGACGAAGATAAAAGTTAAGGAGTTGAAGATAGAGAAATAATAAAAGAAAGAAATGCCACAGATAATAAATTAAATGGAAATCACAATATAAATATTTTAGTTTCCTAAGAATAAATTATAATATATTTATTATTTAATTTAAAAGAATAATGTAATTGTATTATTTTATTTGATAAAGATTATGATTTTATTTTTAGGAGAATCATATTTTTTTTGTTCTTCTATAGTAAATTATAATATTATATTATATAATTTAAAAGAATAAATTAATTCTTTTATTTTGAAGTTAATAAAAAACTCATAACTCTTCCTATAAATAAAAAACCTAACATATAAAACAAAAGAGATCGAGATGGTCGTCAACACAATAGCCTACTTTTCATTCTTTTATTGTTAAAAATATGAACAAGATTAGGGCTTAAAACCTATGTGTCTTTTTTTCTAAGGGGACCTGCAGCTGCTACTCAAGGAGTGTGCACAGGGTAAACCCTCGACCTGACGCAATATCTTGCAAACCAACACCAGAAGGTCAACCACACAAGGTGACAGGCTCAGCCAAGAAACAGTTTGTAAAGGGCTGTTAGTTAAAGATTTATTTTAGATTTAAATTTATTTTTTATATAATTATTTTTAGTATTATTACTTACGAGCTTAAATGATTGATGTTAGATCTAGGTTGAGACCAAGAGGTAACATCTATATCTTAAATATAATAATACCACTGGGTTGAATGAATAGCGCGCTACGACCATGACCCAGTGAAATCTGAACTAGGTTCTTAGGTTGCATGACCCAATTATAGGAGGTAGGAGACTAGAGATATAACCAACCATATAAAAAGATTAGTTGTGTGAGATCAAGAGATGATCACAAAATTGAAAGAGAAGCTGACTTTAAAAAAAAGATATGTTTAGATTTGATTTAATTTATTATTTGAAGTTCTTACTAAATATTTTATTAAACTTAATTAATTGTTTATTTTATTTTATTTTATTTTATTTTATTTTATTTTGCTACACCAACTTTTGATCTTTAGATCTCAATTTAATTGTTTATTTTAATTTAATTTTTATTTTATCTAACTTTTTGTTAACTAATTTTTATTTACTCTTTATTTTTAATTAACCAAATTATTTATTTTCTATTATATTTTATATCTAGCCAAAAAAAGATTTCTCATTTGGGTTCGATATCTTGAGTTTTAAAATACTCATAAACACTTGTTACACTTGTGATTTTTTTATTAATTTTTTGGGATCGTTGCTGGGAAAGTAATCTAATTTTGTTTAGATCTATTTTTATTGTTTTTAATTTTTCTTTCTTTTTTGTATTTTTATAATAAGTGAAAAAGCCTTCTCCCTTTTGGACCTAGAAATTGAAAGAATTTTTCACCGACAAAGAAAAGAACTGTAAAAGTCTAAAACAATGACCAATGAAAGAGAAATACAATGATTTGTTGCTAAAGGAATCAGTGAATTGGCTAATCTCTCACTTATGCACTCCCATAATAGTGAGACCAACAATTGATGCAACACATTTTTAGATCAAACCGGCTTTGATTAATATGATTCAGAATAACATGTTTTCTGGAGACTTAGAATAGTTCCCAAACACACATTTAGTCAATTTTCTGGAATCTGCGATACATGTAAATACAGTAATGTTCCACCTAATGCAATATGTTTGAGGTTGTTCCCATTTTCACTAAAGGGAAAAGTCAAGGCTTGACTTCAATCACTACCGTCTAGTTCTATCACAACTTGGGATCATCCGACACAACTATTCTTGAGTACTTTCCGTTAGTGAAGTTGGAAAAATTACGAAATGATATCAACAATTACGCTTAATAAAACGATTAGTCGATTTATGACTTGTGGGAACACTATAAAGAATTGTCACGCATATGTCCTCACCATGGGATCTCGATATGGATGATAGTCCAAACGTTTTACAATGGACTATTATGGAATTATAAATTGATGATTGATGATGTAAGTGGAGGGTCTCTAATGAACAAGATGCCAGAGGAAGCATACAAATTATTGGAGTGGTTGTTTACCGACAACTACGCATCTGACGAAAAGAAAAATATTGGAATGTATGCAGTAAACGATTAGACTATCATGCAAGCAAAGATTACAGCTTTAGACCAGCAGATAAACCAACTGACGATGACTTCGGCTGCAGTATCAGACATCCAAGTGCATTATCCATCAAATCAATCACGAAATCCGTAGATGTCAGGTATGTGAGTAGTTACCAACATGGGCCTAAACCTTATTATTATAAATAATTATGAAGCAGGTAGAAGGAAAAAAGATCAAAGCTTTTCTAGGAAGAACAACGAGAACATTTGGAAACCTGAAGACTTGGAGAAGATGGAAAAGAAAGCAACCTTTTAAAAGAATGTGAACAAGTTTGTTGAATCATCTAAAAACCGTTATGATAAGAATGAATCAAGCATGAAAAATATCGAAGTCTCAATTCAAAATCACGATGCAAGCTTGAAAAACTTAGAGATACAAGATGACATCTAGAGTTTAAAGAAATTGGCCCAACAACATAGTATATAACCCGAAATAAGCTAATGCATTCACTCTGAAAATGAGGATACAGATAGGTTTGGGGGCTGATTATAGGGTTGTTCGGAGCAGCAAAAATCTTGACAAAATTATAGGTTTTGGGGCTGATCGTAGCAGTAAAAAGCTTGACAAAATTGCAGGTTTTGGGCTGATTTTGTGGCTGATCGGAGCAGGAATTTACTTGACGAAACTGCTGGTTTTGCGGCTGATTCTGTGGCTGATCAGAACAGCAATTTACTTGACGAAACTGCAGGATTTTGGACTGATTCTGAGGCTGATCAGAGCAGCAATATACTTGACAAAACTGCAGGTTTTGAGGTTGATCGCAACAGTTATGGCGACACGCATATCATCCCAAATTGCAGCAAAGGTCTTAAACATGATCGCAACATACTTGTTCGAAGCAGAAACATACATGGACACAGTAACAAAAGACTTGCATTAGACCCTGATCACACCTAAAATGCAGCCTTTAATGCTCTTCAAATATCAAAATACGCACCACAACTTTCATACCCAAACCGAAAGAAGAAACACAATTCTACGATAAAGTTTTTAAATTTTTTAAACTATTTCACAACTTACAAGTTAATATCTCATTTTCAGAGTTGGTGGAAGAGACACATAAATACACAAAGTTTTCCAAAGAAATCCTCATCTAGTTCTATGTTTGTTACAAATTAATGATTTTAGAACTAGTTATCCTTCATATTGTTGTTGCTTTCTTTTCTTTTTTAATTATGTTTTTCTGTACTTAATTAAAATTATGATAGTTTTTAAGTATTTGTTATATTCAAATATGTTTAAACTAGGTGAGAGTAAGATCGACAACTAATATAAATATACGAATCAAATAACTCAAATAAATGGATGAAATTGTCAAGTGGGCAAATTAAGCTAATGGAAAAAAAGTTCAAAACTAATAAAATATGGAATGAAAACTTACAAAAATAAAAGAAGGGAATGGTCATTCTTGTAAAAAACATTAAGTGGTTTAAAAAAATATTTTACTCATTTTTTATCGTTTACTATATTACCTTTTTAACTAAAACGTGGGAGAATTTAGTAAAGTATTATGAAAAATAAAATATTCAATCTCGATCAAAATCATCCAGAACAACAATATTTAACCAACTCGTTCTCAAAATCACAATAGTTTTGTAAAAGAAAAGCTTTTTTATTTGTAAACAAAAATAACTCTAACTCAAACCTAAAAAACCTTAAAATGGAAAACAACAATCTTATTGATGAAATTAATACTCTGAAAGAGATAGCCATAAAAATAAAACTCATTAATAACATATTTAATAAAAAAAGTCACGTTTTTTATATTATTTTTGTGCAGCCGCACTAGCGATATGGAACCCTAGCACGGGCAGTGTCAGTATTTGTTATCAGCGCTGTAGATCGGAAATAATGGTGGTATAGAGTATTAAAAATAATTATCATAATCAATTTAATATAATTATTTAATTAATCATTAAAATATCATTTAAATAATTTTAATATATAATTATTTAATTATAATAATATACATTAGTTGATTAATCTATTTATCAAGTGGGTCACCAAATATCATCTAAATAATTTTGATATCGTTAATTATGAAACGATTTGAATATAATTTAAACTGGTTTTATTTTATTTCTTAGCTAGTCATAAATAGATATTTTACATATATTTTATTGAGTTTTAGTTAATTTTCTAATCTTGAAATCATTACCAAATCGATTATAATCCAACATTTAACTAATTTCAACTAACTATCATTCTACATATTTGAATTTTACTTAACAATCAATTTCAAAAGTAAACATGATATAAATTAAAAAAAGGTACAAGGGACGAGTAGATTTCTAGCTTTTTAGAGGAAGAAAAATAATATTTTTGTTCTTGAAAGAAATAAAGTAATGAATCTTGATTTTTAGAGTTTTATTTTCTTGAAGAATGAAGAAGAAGATAAGTTTATCCTTTTTGAAATTTGGGTAAACTTAATATATTTTATGGCGTAACTTAGTTTTTGTATAAGGGTGTTTTTTGGAATAAAATGAAACCACTTGTAATAATTTTTGGGTAAACTTAAATTTGGAACTACTTAGCCTTTGGATCAAAGTTTAGTCATAATCATAAAAAATTGTTAAAATACCTTAAGATGAGATATTTTATTATGTTATGGCTAAACCGTTGAAATCACTAAGTTACTAAATATACTAACCATCCCCAAATTTCAACACTTCTTACCACCTCATCTTTTTCCTAACCTTATATTCTTCCTTAACTCTTTCAAGAACAAAAATTTCAAAAACTCAAAGAACTCTTCCATTTTAAAAAAAAAAACACCTCGAGCTCTATCTCTCAACAAAAGCAATATGCAAAGAAAAAGAGTAAGTTTTCTTTTCATTTATTAGTTTAATTTGTTTATAAGTTTTGATTTGATTGCTTGATATATTATAGATTGAAAGCATTTAGGGTGTTAAATCAGGTAAATCTAGGGTTAGAATTGGTTTGTAATAAACTATTACTTTGGTTTTTAATGATTTATGTTGGATTAGGGTTTTGTGATTTGAATTTTTAAGGTTTTACTAAGATTAATTGCTGGTTTTTTTGTTGTTGTTCTTCGTCGTCGTCGGTGCGAAGCATTTGCACTGCTAGTATTGAGCATTCACACTGTCGTGGACTAAAATGTTGTTGTAATAAATTAATCCCTACTAGTGTGGATAACTGGAGCTGGCGGTGAAATATTTTACACTGCCAGTGTGAAGCTTGCACACCGCCAATGCCAATTATCCGCGCTGAAACGGCCAGTGTGAAGCTTGCATACCGTTAGTACCAGTTATCCAGCGTTGGCGGTGAATCTTGTGTGAATACTCCACACTGGCGGTGGAGAAACCAATTTTATGTTCTTCAACAATTCTTCTCATAAATGTGAAACCAACAAAAAAAATCTTGTTGCTATGGCCAACAGATTTCTAGGCTGTAGAAGACCTCGAAAGGTCAGCCGGATGAAGGCCAGAAAGAGGCAGAGAAGCAAAGGTCTAAAAAAGTTATACTTCTCAACTATGTAGTACTTGTGGCTTTAATGCTGCAAAAGGGAGTCGTTGGAGCATTCCGAGCATATGGAGTGGCCAATACGGGATAACTGGTTAGAAACTGTTAGGGAACGAGTTCACGGTAGCGTCCGCGACGAACATACTCAAATTCATACCCAAGTACGTAGAACCGATCCGGACAACCTCAATAATTATTTTTATCTCAAAATAATATCATATTGTTTCCCCAATACGTATATCACGAGGCTTACCACACATTCGTTAGGATTTGAAGTCATATCATTCATATTAAAAATTATTTAATTTTCTTTCGCTTACATTGATAATAATATTGTAACTTAAATGGTTTTTAATTTTTTCAGTCTCGTCCGGATATTGTCCATGCCAAGTACGGAGTCCTTGGCCATAAGAACCTAAACAACTAGCAGATTGTGAAGAATATCCTCCAAACCATTCCATTCGGACCGATGATTCGTTAGTTGTCTAAATTCAACTCAAAGTTTTTATTGAATGGTATAATAAGAAGACCGACCTTCCAGTTCTCCTTTTGAGTATCATCTTAGCAGTAGATGTGTTTACCACTACTGGTCTCCGGTGATAGAGACAACAGTTGAACGGCATAAAAACCTCAGTTGTGGTGAAATTTAATAAGAACAATAATTGACTCAATCTAAATCAAACTTATAAATTCGAAAACTCAAAAAAATTGTTATAACTCAAAATTGTTAGATATTTTTACCGTAGATGTAGGTCCAAATACAAAAATAGGGTCCATAATCATTAAAAGATTTAAAATAAAAAACTGAATATTTTGGTAAAAAAAATATTTTAAAAAATATATATATTAGAGTTTAAATCATTTGTGAGCTTATTGAATTTGATGCCTCAGTCTACAAGTACAATCACTCAACCTCTCTGTCTATATCTATATAAATAAAATTCAATCTAAAATCTAAATAGCCCAACCCGTATAAGAATACGGGTTACCTGAGCCTACATGTATAAAAACTCAGTCAACTAAATATGAGCCCACATCCAAAGGGTAAATTATGGTAGTTTTCTGTAGGAACTTGGGATTCCTCTTCACGACCAGAAATGGCAGTGCCGCCACAATTAGATTTGTAGTTTTTCGAAAAAAATTCAGCCATAGTAAAAGTGTAAATCTTCGATAATTAAGCCCATCTTTTATTGCGTTGTCACCGATCTAGAATTTTTTTTATATGAAAAGAAATAAATAAATAAAATTCATAATTCTAGAACTGAAACTTTTAATAAAAGAATGTTTGACTCAGTAGAACATAGTTTAAGAGCAGGGTCGTGTGAGATCCGATCTATAGGAATCATGCAGAATTTTAATCCAAATATGAAAATAACGTAAAACCTTTAAAAAAATCTTATCAAATCTCAATACAATTGATTTACTAACTATTAAAAAAATGTAGTAAAATAAGGTTAGGGATCTCTAAAATTTGGAAATCAGGGTCCAAACTTCGTGACGGAGTTTGAAATATCCATGACACCTTTGATAATAGTTGGGTTCTTCAAAACGTTCGATTTGAGTACCATTTTCATAAATTTCGATTTACGAGTGAAAAATAAGATTTGATTGTGTTTGCGTGTTACTGTTAGATAATTATGAGCATCTGCTAATACAACACCCTACCATGTTGAAACAAATGTGTACTTGAATTCACAACATCATTGTTGCCTCGAGGCTTAGAAAATGCACCAAATGTTTCACACCAACGACATTATTAGTCTTCATATGGCTTGGAAGCTTCAACCTGTAGGCATTCAAGTTGATATTCTCCAAAATCTTACATGGACCAACCTTCCGAGTTGCAAGCTTATTATACTCATGTACAAAATAATGATCCATTAATAAAACTACCCACATAAAATCATAGACGTCGACAAATTGCCGTCTATTATCAATATTGTCTTTGTATTTGATGTAGCCCAAAAGTTTTAGTCTTTGTTACACTTGAATTAGAGTTTAATCTATCATGTTAGCGTTAGGTTAGAGTTTCATTTATCGTTGTTTCTTTTTGTCATTCCGCTGCATCAGTTTGGTATCAGAGCCTTAGTTCATGCTACGAGACAAACACGTTTCTGAATCTTGATTTTATGTGATTCAAGGTCTAAAGAAGAGAACAATATCTATGGTCGTGAAGATCTCGAATAATTTTGGTATGCGAGGACACACCATGCGTTTCGGTGACGATTGTATTGAACGGTTACTAGAGGAGTTTAAATTGGCTACCAAGCATCGGATCAAGGAGAAACTTGCTAATCGAGATGTTGTCTCAGGTTATGAAAAGGTTTTTGAAACCAATGTTTTTCATCCACTAGACATCGGGATTTCATTTTTAGGTTATGAAAACGATTTTGAAACCAAATATTTTTCATCGATTGAATGGCTTCGATGTGACTTCAAATAAGGAACATTCGAAAAGAATATATTTTTATTTCGATAAGGTCAATAATTATAATTCCCATTGTAACAACTGAAAAAAATAAAGTAAAATAACTTTGGTTGTTGTTGGTGATGATGTTGTGAATTTGATGACGAATTCTTGTCAACCAGAGGAGGAGGATGTAGCCCTGAATCCAAACAAAAACTTTTTTAATTTTATTTAATTTTATTAAAATATCTTATATTATTCAAATCAAATCTAATTGTTTTAAGATTTTATTTTATTTTATTTTAAGTTATTTATTTTATTTCCTTGTATTCTAATTTAGTGTTTTGAGCAACTCTTATATAAAGCCTCATATGCCTTAAGTTTTTGAAATAATATTTGTTTTATCACTCAAATGTTCATTCTTTGTTGCCCTTGGATTAGGATTTCCTCTATCATGTTACCCTTGGAATAGAACTGAATCTGTAATAAAGAAATACTTGTCGAGTTCCCCATTAAACTTCTCTTGTCTCAAAACAACCAATACTTCATGTAAGTATTGGAGGTGTAGTTCCTCCGTAGTACTATATATCAGATTATCGTGAGAGTATACAACTAAAATATTTCCAATAAAGGGATTAAATACCTTGTCATAATCCTCATAATCATGTTAGGAGCGTTAAAAAGACCGAATGGCATGACCATCAACTTAAAGACACCTTCTCGGGTTTTAAAGGTTGTTTTCCACTCATCTTCCATGCGAATATGAATCTGGTGATATTCGGTCTTCAAATCCAATGTCGTAAACACTATAACACCACTCAACTGATCCAGTATATCATCAAGGTGAGCAATAAGAAATCGATGCTTGTCTGTGATTTTGTTGATAGCCCTACTATCAAGACACATCCTCATGGAGTCGTCTTTCTTTGGTGTTAATAGTGCTAGAACCGCACAAGGACTGAGGCTTTCACGGATGTGGCCTTTAGTCAATAGATTATATATCTTTTGATGGAGTTCCTCATGCTCATTTGGGCTCATCCGGTAATGCGGTCGGTTTGACAGACTAACACCCGGTATTAGGTCAATATGATGTTGGATGTATCTTAATGTAGGAATACCTATAGGCAGAGTTTCGGGAAACAGAATAGAAAATTTTATTAATAGCAGGCGAACGCGTTAAAGAATCACATAAAATGGATCATCATTAAATTATTTAACCACCAATAGATTACCAATTCTTGTATCGCTGTCATGCTCTATAAATGCTTTACGAGCTAAAAAAATCATATTTGACTCCTATGATACAACAAGTGCAGGTTTTAGAGCTACCTCTTTGGATGGTGTTAATATGAATCTAATGTTATTTCATATGAAACTATAGTAGATCATCGTACATGACACTTCTATCGTATTAACATGGTCGGCCTAGCAATAAGTGACAATCATCCATCACAATAACATCACACCATGTTTTATCCTTATAGTTACCAATTGAAAAACACCAGAACTCTTTTAGATATTATTACCTCACGATATTACTTTAACCAGATGAGTTTGTGGAGTTTGGGGTGGTCTTCTATTTTTAGGGCCAACTTCTGGACAACTTCTTTGGAAATCATGTTTTCGGAGCTCCCTGAATCAATTACAAATTTACACACCTTTCCCCTGATAGTACAAGATGACTGAAAGATATTATTTGTTGACCAATCATCTACTTCACCTTTTTCTTTAGGAGTAAAGTAGACACGTCTTAAAACCAATGCATGTTCAACATCTCATTAGGTAATCTGGTCCACCCAGACCTCATCTAAAGTATCTTCTAGTTTCTTATCAAACTGTAGGTTAACCTTCCAGATCGATATCAGCAGCTTCGGTGAACAAACCCCTCTATTGTTGTGGTTTTTGTCATAATTTTAGACACTGCAAAGAAACATGCCCCAGTTCGTGACAATTGTAGCACGTGACCTGGGAGGAAGTACTTACATGACTAGGGACCTGTAAGTTAGCACATGCATAAATAGAGGTGGCAGTTGGTACTGCTAGGCTAGGACCTAGATCCGTCCTTTTTGGAAACGTTATTGGTGCTATCCTGGAAGTATCTCCTCATAACACCTTCGCGAAAGGGCTTTCTCCAGACACATTCACAAGGTCGAATATATTCAGTTGGTCCTGAAAGTGTTGTCTTATTCCATCCATGTAGCGAGATATTAACTGATCAGTCAAATCAATAGTATCCAGACAATTTTGCAGCTTCAATTTTTTTTAGTGTATTCATCAATAGTCTATGTCCCTTGTTCAAGTTTTTAGAACAGTTAGTATATTATACGAGCATAATTGTAAGGCAAAACCGCAGCCCTCAAGTGCTTCATAAATTTATCTGAGGTTGTTATTTTTGGCTTACCTTGCCTAGACATGGTCTACTTTAACTGTTTCCACCAAGATCCAGTTTGGCCTCATAACTTAGATTCTGCCAACTGTACCTATTTTACATTTGGAACCTTCTTGAAATCAAGGATTTCTTCAACCAAGGCGATCAAATCTAAAATCTCCTCCAGTTTGAGACCACCCTGGAACTCTGGGATCTCAAGTGTGAATCTTGATTCCCATTAGTGGGAATGAGGATTTAGAATTAAGATCACAGAGTTCAAAGAGGGTCTCGCAGTGGAGAAGAATTTAGATTAGATCATCTCAGTTGAAGAAGTATTTGATTTCAAGGAGATTCCTGGTGCAAAATGGGTACAGTTGGCTGCAACTAAGTTTCGACGTTGTGCTGCATCTTGGTGGAAGCAGTTAAAGCAGACCAGGTCAAGGCAAGGTAAGCAAAAAATAACAACATGGGCTAAATTTTTTAAACACTTGAAGGTTTTTCTTTTTATTTATACGTTTGATTTTTTATTTTTGTTTTATGCAACTCGATCTTTATGTAGATTTCTTCTTAAGATTATGTCTTTATGTTATTTTGTATTTTTGGTATTTCATTTGTTTTTACTTTGATTTTGTAGTTGAAATGTTGTATTGATTTATATTTTAGTTGTTTTTTTCGTGTTTTTAGAAAATATGTTTGAGAAAGTTGTACAGTGTAAAAGAAGAAGACAACTGTTATAAAGAAGATGCGAAACCTTTTTAATTTCTATACTGCTAGATAGGAAACTATGCCAAATATGATAGATGTTAAACCAGGCGAACTATGATAGATGCTAGATTCTAGATGTGAAACCAAGCTAACTATGGAAGATATTATATGCTAGATGTGAAAACCTGCCAACTATGATAGATGTTAGAAGCTAGATTCAAAACCAGACCAACTATGATAGATGCCAAACCATACCAACTATAAAAGATGATAGATGCTAGATGTTAGATGCAAAACCAGGCTAACTATAATAGATGCAAAATCAGAACAACTATGATAGATGTGAAACCATATACACTAGAAACTCTACAAAATAATACACTTGGGACCACCGAAATTTATTAATTAAAAGAGTTATTAATTAATCGATAAATTAATAATTAATAATTTATATATTAATTAATATTTTATTAATTTATAGTAAAATATTTAGTTTACAAACACATTTCAAGCTTCCACTTATTATTGTAGAGTATACAATGCATATATATCAAATGAAGGGCCCAATTTGAAAGAAACCTTCAATCCTCCACCTTGTTATGCTTCTTGTGTTCAATGTATCACTTTATAGACATTAAAAATATTTTCTATATAAATACAAGATCAAAATAGGTTAACACAAACAAATCATACATACAACATGGCTTCCCATCTTAAAGGTGTGAAAAAACAACAGTGACAGACAAGATTCGAAGAGCATTATGCAAGCACAACAAGGATAATCCAATTCTCACTCAAAAGCAATTGCAAGAATGGGTTCATAGTAACTATGGTTTACAGGTGAGTCAAGAGACAATATCGAATACAATTAAGCGGTCTTTACAACATCTCTCACTTGCTCCCGAAAGAGGCGATGTTATGCTATATATAAGGAATTATTAATTTATATTTTATATGGGTTCTAAAGAAATTATCAAAAATGTATTATCTTATAATTTTAGCGAATTATTAATTTAGCACCCTATCCGCGAGTCGGGACCGGCCAAAAATATAATCTGAGAGAGTTTATTAAATAATCGAGTATTAATTTATCGAGTTTCTATTATAATGAGAAACCAGTGTAAAATATAACATTTTAAAAAAAATCAAAACATATCATGAATGGATCTAGTTTGTTCTTTTTTTTTAAACCGATGGTATTTTCGGGAAAAAAATATCCGAGTTACGGTTTAAAAGATACGGACCCTTAAAATTTTAAATTAAAAAAGAAAATATGTACACGTAGTTGATGATTTTATAGAATGATATTTTAGGTACATATTTTTTATTTAATATAATTAGATAATGCGTATTTTCTTTGAATTTCTTAATAAACATATCATTGAAGTTTTTTTGGGTTTACTCTTCAAAATCATATCTCTTGTAAAATATATAATGCATATTTTCTTTGAGACATAAATATTCTTCTCTTAGATCGTGATATTCTATACCTATAAAATATTTTAAGTCACCAAGATTTTAATGTGAAAATGTGGGAGTAAATGATTCTTCAACAATTTGATTTCATGCAAGTCATTTCCAGTCAATATGATAATATCAACATAGATGAGAAGGCCAGTGGACTTGTTATATTAAGATATATTGAAAAGTGAGTAATCCGCTTTTAACTATATGTAACCTGCAATTTTAACAATAACTGATAAAATGAAGAACCAATTTCGGGATACTTGTTTCAAATCGTAAATAGAATTCCGAAGCCGACATACCAAATTCTCCCCTATGGGTGGAGACTAGAACGTTAAGACATGTATACCTCTTCATCAAGATTTCCATGAAGAAAGGCATTTTGTACATCAAGTTGATGAATATACCAATTTCTGGTGGATGCAATAATCAACAAACATCGAAAAATGGTAATTTAGCAGTTGGAGAAAAATTATTTTGATAATCAATACCTTCAACCTGGGTGTATCTTTTAGCCACCAAATGGGCTTTATATCAGTTAGTGGTTCCATCATATTTTTATTTGATCTTATAAATCTAATTATATCCGATAAGTTTGTGTCTCGGAGGAAGGGTAACCCTCTGTTAAGTGTTGCTATGTTTTGGAGCCTAAAGTTCAGTGGACATGGATTGGCGCCATAGTGGATAACAGTTAGGATGTTCAAAATATGAAGGCTTTGTTTGTGTTGTTAACAAAGCTAGAAAAGCAGGATGCTTAGGGGAAAACGTAAAATCAAAATATGAGAGGATATAAGATACCTTGTATAATGACAAGAACTTGATTGGGTTGAAGATTGATTAATCATAGTAGACATGTCGTAGTCTTGGTGCCATGCAGGACGCTAAATATGGTGGGTAGAACAGCGAACCGAGATATCATTAAGAATGAAAGATGAAGGAGGTGTGGTTAAAGGATATTTGACAACCGACGCTGTTGGTGGAGGAGAAGGTGTTGGTGGAGAAACTAGTATTGCTGGAGAGAAAGATGATGACCAAGTGATGAGTGAGGGTGATGAAGTCATAGCTGCTTTGGGGATGTTAGAGATGTCGAGGTTAAACCACTAAATGATAAGGAAATGGAACTTCGAGGACTGAAATGTAAAGAATAAAACTTCTTATAATAAATTGTAAAGTTAGAGAAAGAAATTACAACTTTGTATTTAAGTCAAAGACTGATATGTAACTATCCATTTTATGTAACTGTTTCAGTTAAGAGTTAAGTCTTTGCGCCTTTATATAAAGGTCAATGCTGATCTAATAAATGGGTTTGTTTTTGAGATAGATCACTTTAGCAATTTGATTTTCTCTCTATAAAACTTATTTTTGTCTCTATAATCAGACTTCTTTCAATTTACTTAGGCAATCCAACTAATCAAACTCACCAAATTGCGTCTTCGTCGGGGACCTGATCATCAATTGATGCTTAGTTTATTCGTTCAACTTTTTAAATCTTGAAAAATATTTTAAGCTTGACAATGAATCCAGAAGACGATCTGTTAGTTGGATCGACTGTTGAAACACTGATGATAAACAAAAAGGATCTACTCTGACTCATCAAACTCAATCTGAGATAGAGTTACGAATGAATCAATTTTTGGACAAAATAAATACTTTGACCAAGAAATACAACCAGAGAGAGCAGGAAATTCAGTCAACTAAACTTAAATCTGAGATGAGACAAGGGAATGAGAAAAATGATGCTGGTGGTCAATCTGATCGATCTTGGAATGAACGTCAAGCGAATAAAAAAACGTGGTTCAAAGTGCCAAAAGAGCGTCATTTTTCTCGAAATAAAAAGAAAGATAAACAGAGGTATGTCACATCTAGTGATGAGGAAGTTGAAAGCTATGGATCATATTTTAAAAGATATCGAGGTTCTTCGAAAGAAGAGAAGGATCAACCTCGCAAATCTAAGAGAGAACATAAAGCTAGAAGAGATAGTGTACCTCAATTTTTGAGGGAGTCGAATTGGTGTGAAGAAGATACATCAAATCAGTACAATCAAGATTATCAAAATTTGTATGCAGTGATGGAAGCTGAATATCAGTATGTTCAAGTTGTTGACTAGAGAATTCTCTATTGACAACTGAGATAAAATCTATCACGTTTCCAGACAATCACATCGAATAATTCAAGAATCATATGATGAATTTTGAGGATGATGACAGGCTAGTATGTCGGGCATTTTCTCAAACTTTCAAGGGAACAGCTTTGAAATGGTATACTCGAATTTTAAAGGGGTCTATTTCAAATTTTAGAAACTTTTACATTGTCTTTTAAAGACAGTTATGGGGAGTAAAGAGATGAGGGAAAATGAAGATACAATCTTCCAATGCAAACAAGTAGTTGGAGAAAAGCTGAAAGATTATACGAAGCAGTTTGTCTTGACAAAACGAGTTTGGATAACTGTGAAGAGTTGGTAGCAATGAAAGCCTTTCGCCAGAGATTGCTACCAGGAGATCTCGTTAATAAAACAACCAAAAGAAGAGCCTTAATTTGTTTAGCTTTGATGGCTCAAGTTGATGATCAAATCAAGGTGTAAGAATCAAACAAGGTTCAAGGAGTGGCAGCTATTGGTCAAAAGAATTCTGGGCAGGTTCCAAATAACCAGAGGTAATCTTTGGATTATGCTTAACAAGTACGTCTGAGGACCAACAATCTATCACCTCAAAATGGAGGGTATTCGAACCAAACTCCATCATACTAATTCAATAGGCTGACGCCAAATCAACTGATAAGTTGTGAGTACTATGCAAATCTGAATGAAAGTGTGGCTGCAATCTTTGAAAAAACTAAAGGGTATGTAAATGTCAGGAAGCCCACTCTAATCAATAGGCCTAGGGAGGAGCGAAGCAACAAGTTTTGTAGGTATCACAATGATATTGGTCATGATACCGTGGACTGCATCACTTTGAAAAAGGAAATTCAAACTTTAATTGAAAATGGGAAGTTATTGACTTATGTGAAAGCACCGAGCAATGCATTAAAATATCCCATGGCATCGACTTCACAACCAACGAATCCAAATGCACACGCTGAAAATTTGATGATTCTGGATTCGAAGGTTGATGATTTGGGTGTTGCATTGTAATACTTGAAGATGGATCCAGATCGGTTAATTTTGATGGCAATGGAAGAACCAGTAAAACAAGGTCACGTTCAAATCTTGTGCGAGTATTTTGAGTCCTTGGCAATTTTCGGCGCGACTCTATGGCTGGTAACACTGATAGCTTAAGGAAAAGGCATATAGTAAGTTTGACTACTCAGATAGAGGGAAAACTATCTACTCATCTGTACGATAAGAAAGACATTTCCTTTATCATTTTCAATGAAGATGATTTCCGGGGTACTGCAAGGCCCTATGAGGATGCGGTGGTCATTAGAGAAGATATTGATTGTGTTGAGATCCGACGCGTGTTGATAGATATCGGGGGTTCTGTAAACGTTCTTTTTAAAGCTACTTATGACAAGATGCGTAATCCTCTTCAGCTTTCTCAAACAGAGCGCACCATTATCAATTTTACTGGAGTAGCTTCCCGAGTAATAGAGGAATTTGTGGGGGAAGGAAGTCTGGGAAAAGGACCTTATAAGAAGAAGGTTTAAGTGCTTTTTATGATGGTAGACTGTCTAACAAGCTATAATGCCCTTTTTGGAAGATCTTGGTTACCAATGATGTATAACGCTGTATCAACAGTCAATCAATGTTTCAAGTATGTCATTAGAGACCGTGTAAGGGTTGTCTGAACTGACCAAAAAGTTACCAGAGAATGTTACGCCACTGCTTTTCGGATCAGAGCATCTAGCAGTGGTGATACGATGAATGAATAACAATCAAGGGGGTTAAACTCGGGTTCTGAGGAAAGGGTTGACGGTCCGAGGTAAACCCTATGTTCATTAACAATAAGTGAAGAAATAAAAGAATATATTTTTCTTAAAGGAAAAGTACTTCGAACATGAACCTTATTGGCCCCTATTTTACGTCAGCAGTTATTACAATTTTTATCTCAAAATTTGATGTTTTATCTTGGAAAACAGAGGATGTAACGGTAGTTCCAATTGAATTAATTTTCTATAGCGTAGCTATTAATCCAAAGGTGAAACATGTTATTCAAAAAAGGCAGGTATTCTTATCAGAATAGGTAGAAGCTATTTTTTTCGAAGTGGACCAATTATCTAAGGTCGGACATATATGGGAGTCATAATATCCTCTATGGATGGCGAATCCAATAGTGGTCAAGAAGAAAAATATGAAGTGGAGAATGTGTGTTGATTTTACAGACCTGAATCGAGTCTGTCCTAAAGACCCATTTCCCATTCCTCGAATAGACCAGCTGATTGATTCCACTTTGAGAAATAAAATATTTACCTTTATAGGTTCTTTTACAGGATATAATCAAATTCGGATGGATCCAAAGGATAGAGAATGTACCATCTTTATCACAGACAGAGGCTTGCGTTGTTATAGAGTTATGCCTTTTGGGTTAAACAATGTTGGGGTTATATACCAGAGATTAATGAACAAAGAATTTGTTACTCAGATGGAAAGGAATATCGAAGTAAACGTCGATGATATGATGGTAAAAACCTTAGCAGACGATGCGCACTTGGAAGATTAAATGAGACATTTTTAACTTAAGGGCAATAAGACTATAATTGAATCTAGAAAAATGTACTTTTGGAGTTCGATGAGGGAAATTTCTGGGTTATGTTATCAGTGAAACTGATCCAAACCAGTTAAAAGCTGTAGTATCCATGAAATCACCTCTAATTGTCAAAGAAGTACAAATTTTGACAGGAAGGCTAACAACACTTAACAGATTTATTTCTAGATTTTCTCATAAATGTTTTCCTTTTTTTCAAGTGTTACGAAGACCAAAGAAATTTGAGTGGACTTTGGATTGTGAAACAACGTTTTCAAGTATCAAGGATTTGTTATCATCACCAGAAATATTGTCTGAACCTCGAAGTGGAGAACAACTCTTTTTTTTACATTGCGGTACCTGGTTTTACAGTAAGCGTAGTATTGATAAGTGATGATTCAGAAATCCCAAAGTTGTTGACTATGTCAGCAAGAGTTTGGTGGCAGCAGAAAAAATCCATTTGAAGCTCGAAAAATTGGCATTGGCATTGGTGGTTGCTGCTAAGAAAATGTATCCTTATTTTCAAGCGCATACTATTGAGGTTCGAACTTCATTTCCATTGAATAATGTTTTACAACTTCGTGATATTTCAGGGAGGATGACTAAGTGGTCAATAGAATTGGGAGATTTTAACATCATTTTTTAATACTCGAACGACTATTTCAGAACAAGCTTTGGCAGATTTCCTTGTTGAGTTTCACTCAAGCGAATAAAATGAAGAGGTTAGCAATGATGTCTTTCCAGTCCTTTCGATGTGGATTGTTCGAAACCGATGAACGTTTTAGCACTTTGGAATGCAACACTGGATTTCAACTGGCTCCCCCATCTGGAGAAACAATTTTATTAAAATTTGGTTTTCATGCTTCGAATAATGAAGCTGAGTATGAAGCTGCATTAGCGGGATTAAGGCTAACACAGATATGTGGTGTAACTTAAGTACGATTGGAAACAATTTCTCAATTGGTAGCAAATCAAGTGTCTAGAGTTTCCGAAGCAAAAAGGGATCATTTAATCTTGAATCTTCGAGAACTTGGAAATCCGATTCTTTTGTTTGATTATGTTGTTGTGAAACATATAAAGCGATAAAAATAAAATGGTTGTTGATTCTTTAGAAATAGTTACATACAAAGAATACTATCATTGGATTTTATTACAAGAAAATCCATCGGTTTCAACCCATTTAGAGCACTGCAAGCATATCGAGGAAGTGTTTGTCACCCCAAATACTGTATGAGAAGATTCGAGACCTGGCATTTTGAATTTTTTAATTAGAGGAGAGCTGCCTGAAGATGTGAAATTAGCCAAGAAATTGTGAGGCAAATCATTTGGCTATATAGTGTTAGATGGGATTTTGTATAAGAAAGCATTAAGTATACCATTATTGCGATGCTTGAGTAGATAAAAATCACATGAGGTTTTATCAAAATTACATGATGGAGTAGGATCAACGCATTATGTATTCAAGGTATTATCTTGTCGAGTTTTGTTAGCATAGTATTTTTTGCCTTCAATAATGAATAATGCCAAGAATCTGGTTTGAAGTTGTGATACTTATCAAATGTTTGCTAACTCTATCTATAAACCAGAAGTCCCATATGCCCACTATCGAAGCAGTTTCATTTGATAGATGGGGAATTGATTTGGCGAGACATTTTTCGATGGCCTCTCGAAGACGACAAATGGTAATTGTTGCAGTGGATTATTTTACGAATTGGGCAGAAGCAGGACCACTTTCTAGAACAAAAGCTAAGGATGTGATTAAGTTCATTGTAAACAATATTTTTTGTCGTTTTGGAGTGCATCGAAGAATTACTACAGAAAACGGTCCTCAATTTTATAATAAATAAATGGATTCGTTTTGCGCTTTGAAGGGGATCCAATAATTTCTTTCCAAACCCTTTCATCCCCAAGAAAATGGATATATAGAGGTGACAAACAGATCTATTTTAGAAGGATTGAAGAAGAATTTGACAGAAGCAGCAGGCAAATTGCCTAATTATTTGCAGGAGGTACTTTAGGCCTATCGAACAACCCTTAGGGAGGCTACTAAAGAGACTCCTTTTGCTTTTGCATATGGAATGAATATTGTTAGTCATGTGGAATCTACCTTTCTTTCTTTTAGGATAACCCAATATTCTGAAGAGTTGAATGATGAAGCTAAAAGAGCTAGTTTGGATTTGATTGAAGATAAAAGAGTTCGACCTCATTTGAATGTAATTCAATATCAAAATCTTATGAGGAGTAGATATAATTTGAGGGTGAAAAGGAGGGAGTTCACGGTGGGTGATAAAGTATTGAGAAAAGTATTCCTCCATACTAAGGAAAAAAGCCTCGGTAAGATGGCCTCGAATTGGGAAGGACCTTACATACTTGTTGAAAGAATAGAGTCAGGTTCTTATCGTCTTTGTGATAATCATGGGAGGATGCTTCAACATCCATGGAATATACAACATCTAAAAATGTATTGGGTGTAACTGTGTTGTATTTTGAAATTATTTTCTCTCATTGGTTAGCGCACTTTTTCCTACCCTATTGGCTCATGAAGGTTTTAACGAGACACTATGTACATATTCAAAGCTATTAATAAAATGATTTGTTTTGCCAATAGTTGTTTAAAAGTGATTGTTTAAACTATTTTGGAAACTGATCATCTTTGAGGTTCACCAAGACTAGAATATTCCGAAGTGTTGAATATACTTTTCGAAGAAGCAACCTTATTCGAAGTCTTACTTTCATTAAACACTCTATAATATTCAAAGTACTACGTGCATTAAACGCATTATAATACTCGAAGTGCTAGGTTCATTAAACGCACTATAATTAAACGCACTATAATATTCCAAGTGCTACGTTCATTAAATACACAATAATATTCGAAGTGTTATGCATTGTAATGATTATTTAAAATAGCATGTTATGTTTTCACTCCCAATAACTAATATAAATAACAGTCAAATATCAATATAACTTGAAGAAAATAAAGCATAACTAAAGATCTTTGTCATTCAATTTAATTCGATGATCACTGTGTAATTTCCTAGATACCAAGTGAAAAGTCCTATATTAAAACAAAATATTACATTGATGATATGAAAGGTACAAAAAAGAGATAATAAAATGACTCATCATCATAGCTCTCTTCGGAATCCTTCTTTGAATCTTCCTCTTCGGATGATGAGCTTGGAACGGGATCGAAAGCCTCACTAGGATACCGTTCAATGGGAATCTCACTCCAAAAGTTGGAAAGATCGATTTTAGCATATGTGGCATGGATTTGACGAAGAAGTGTGATGATTTTTTCTTCTTTGCCGTTATTGATAGCTGCGAACATGTCTTTTGCACACTTATCCTCAGCAGCAGTGACATCAAGTTTCTTCTCCTTATCAAATTGGGCTTTGAGGGTGGTCATATCATCTCTGAATTTTTTCTTCTCTGCCTCACTATTGTCAAGAGAAACTTGAAGTTCATCGAGCTTTTTCTTCTCTCCAGCTAACTCTTCAAGATGTTCAGTCTTGAGTTGATCCATCTCATTCTAATGCGAAGTGTTGAGATCTTCTTTTTATTTTCGATGCACTTCTCTGAGATATTTCTTGACATGAAGGAGTCCTCTAAGGAATTCATAAAATTGATCTCTTACGAGGTTTCTAAATACATCCTTATATTTTTCTCAGCTGCAGCAGTATTTTTATAGTGAACCATCTCTTTAGCCATGTGTTTTAATTTACTTTGAGAAGCTTCGATTTCTTAAGTCAGTTTGTGCACTGCAACATCAAGATATGTAAAAGGTTGAAGAACGGCTAGAACATCGTTGGATGGCTCTGCTGGAGTAAAGACCACTAGGATAGGTTGAGGAATGAAAGCTAAGGAGGTTGTACGAATAGTAACATCAGGAGATGCGGCTTCGAAGGTAGCAGTTGCAGATCTTCTACCAAGATTATGCAAATGATCTTGAATCTCATGAACGATGGGATATTTGTCTCCAACAATCTCTTGTGATTCTTCGAAGTTAATAAAACTGTCAGGATCAAAGTGGTCATCGCCCGAGTCATCTTCTACAGCCACAATTTCCCTTTCTTGATTGGCAGCGTCTTCAACCCTTGCTTCATTTTATTTTTGTTGACTTTGCTGATTCTCGGTAACTATAACTTCGTCGTCATCGAATAATACCTCTTCGACAATATCGTCAACCTTCCTTGTCCCTTTCTTTTTGGAAGTTGTTTTAATGCTGCCTTTTTTTTTCGAATGAGCAGTTTTTTCTTCTTTTTGGACGAATGTTCATCTTCTATTTCTTCTTCAACGGTGGAGAGATTTCTTTCTTTTGTTTTCCTCTTCAAACCTCCTCCCTTCGGATCTATTATAGGGCTAGCGCCAGATATGCTAGCTACCTTTTTATTCTTTTTTCCTTCTTCTTTTTAGGGAGATGGTTATCCGATCTGTTACGAATTTGTAAGAATACATTGCAATCATGATGGACTAACCTTCTGACATTCTGTTGAGGATTGGGAAGCTTCATCAAATTCTCAGGAGGGAGAGCTCCAAACGTGATCGAAAATAGGTGACTGTAAAGGAAATTGATTGGTTCGAGAGCTGTGTGGAAAATATTGTTCCATTCTTTTTCAGCCCAAGAAGCAAGCTTGATGAAAGTCTATTTTGCTTTCTCTCGACGAATTGCATAGCGTCTCAAACTTTCTATTCTGAATATAGAAGATCATAAGAAATAAGAAGCACATCAGTTGAAAATATAATTTAAAGAAATAAAATTAAAGAACTTACGATTACTCCTCCAGACAAGGTTCAATCTAAATGGGTTGGCTTCAGATATTTCTTTGCCATTCTCCCAGGCCCCTAAGATGAAGACAAATTTCTGCTTCCAAAATTTCTCTGCCTCTAATAGGTCATCGATTATCTTTAAGTTATCATTTAGAGGGAGATAATAAAATGAAAGCATCGGTCCTTTTGATAATTTAGTTAGAGATATGAAGTCCTCGATGCATATCAGAATTTTGGATAACCGAGAGGCCATGATTATAAAAAGTAGTGTGAACCATTGATTTGATATCACCTGGGTTGGACACATATCCAAAAGTTCGAAGTAGTCAACTATCATGGGTTCCAGTGCAAATCGAAGACCCTAGTTGTCGATCTCTGGGTAGACCACTAGTTCATCTTTTTTACAATCTAAAGGTGTTTCCCCTTTTTTGGAAAGACGAAGCATAATGTTGTCTCCCATTCCCCATTGCTTCTTCAGATCAACTGATTGGCTCTCCTCGTAATATGTATACGAAATAATTTGCAGAGCCAATAGGTAATGCGCATCGAGAGGCCTCAAGTTATCGCATATTGATGCACGCATCTCGTCGGATATTGTGACATGAACTTTATTTTTATCGGTCTACGAGAATTTTACTTTGCATCATTTTCTGATTCCTTTGAAGCTTCTTCTTCCGTTTCAGCTTCCTTGTTTGATTAAGTAGCTTTAGAATCGATATCTTCTATAGAGGTCTCATCCATCAGTCGAGGAAGATCGCTTGGGGGATTTTGCTGAGATGATGTCGTTGTATCATTAATCTCCCTTTGGGGAAGAGAAGATATTGATGGATTCGAGTTGATGTCAGCATCAACTCCCATAGCTATGAAAGTTTTTTTTCTTGGAGTTTGAAGAGGATAGGTTTTTGGAAGATTGGTTGAGGAAGGAGTCACCTCAGATTGCTTTGAGGAGGATTTATTCACTTCACAACTAATTCGAGATGCTGATCCAGTTAGGGAGGATGAAATTCGAGGTGTTTTTGGTGTTCGAGTTTTTGATGATTGGGTTTCTTATGTAAGAGGAGAGGTTGAAAAACATGAGTTTTAAATGGATCAAAGTTACCGTAGTGTATTGTCTTCGTAGACAGCTCAAGAGGAGCGCTGCTTATTAATCTAGCTACTATGTGTTCATCTTCCCTTTAACTAATACAGAGGTATTCGTAAGCTTCGAATATTTTGAAGATTTGGGTTTTTTTGGGAATTATGGATTTGGACTTCTGGGTTTTGGATGATTTCCCATAAACTAGTTAAAGATTGAACAAAAAGTTTGAATTTACCGGTTAAGGTAACCAATAGATTGAAGAAGTTGTTAAAGATAACAAAGGAATTCTGAGCTTTTGCAGTTTCTCTCTCAAGAAAGTTTCTGTGGGAAATAAATAATGGGTCACAACATTATTTATAAGAAGAGAAAATAAATGTTGAGAAGTGAAAGATGTGAACAATGATTGGGCAGAATTTGAAGCAGTTTCGTAGATAAGGATCTAACGCATGTCACACTATGAGTCTAATGGCAGACCTACTGCCTAGGGTGTCATTATTTGCTAAGAGATAGACTTGGCATCTACAGTGTCATTTTATACTTGACTTTCACTTTGAATCATAATATGAGGAACATATTTCTTGTTTAAATAATTCATTGTGTTGACAAAAGTTAAGGTGGAATATCATATTTGAAGCACTTTGAATTATGGACAAGGGGAATTTATTCACTTCTGGATATGTTCGAGGCTAGATAGTTCTCCTCCATTTACTTACATGTGAACTTAGCGGGCTACTGATAAGGAAATAGAACTTTGAGGACTGAAATGTAAAGAATAAACTTCTTATGATAGATTGTAAAGTTAGAGGAAGAAATTAGAACTTTGTATTTAAGTCAATGACTGGCATGTAATTATCCTATTTATATAACTGTTTCAGTTAATAGCTAAGTCCTTGCACCTCTATATAAGGCCAAGACTGATCTAATAAAGGGATCGCCTTTTTGGGATAGATTATTTAGAAATTTGATTTTCTCTCTCTAAAACCTATTTGTCTCTCTATAATCAGACTTCTTTCAATTTACTTAGGCAATCCAAGTTTAAAACTCACCATTAATAACAATTATTGGGTTAATTTAAATTTGAAACTACTTATCCTTTTGGTGAAAATTTTAGCCATAACCATAAAACATTGTTAAAAACCATAAAATGAGATATTTTATTAGATTATGACTAAACTATTGATCATTTCGCTAAGTAGTTCTAATTTATTCCAGAAATACCTTTAGTGAAAACACTAAGTTACACCAATAAATATACTAACCAACCCCAAATTTCAACACATCTTTCCACCCAATATTCTTCATAACCTTATCTTTTTCATAAACTCTTTCAAGAATAATTTTTAAAAAAAAAACTAAAAAAAATCTTCTTTAGAAAGAACAGCCCGAGCTCTTCATCTATTAACAAAAGTAGTGGGCAAAGAATAAGAGTAAGTTTTCTTATCTTTTGGTGGTTTAAATTATTTATCGGTTTTGATTTGTTTTTTTGATAGATTATAGATCGAATTTATTTAGGGTATTAATTAGTTAAAAATCTAAGGTTAGAATTGTGTTGGTAGCTTTGGTTTTCATTGATTTATGTTAGATTAAGGTTTTGTGATTTGAATCTTTAAGTTTTTGCTAAGAACACTTGTTGTTTTTTCCTTCTGTTTTTCGTCAGTCCCAGTGTGAAGCATGCGCACCACCAGCGCCAGTTATCCGCGCTACTGGTGATTAAATTATTACAACAACAATTTAGTCCATACCGGTGTGAATACTCCATGGTGGCGGTGGATAAACTAATTTTCTATTCTTCAATGTTTTTTCCCCTAAATGTGAACCCACAATTTTTTTATTGTTGTAGGCAACAGATTTATAGGCCAGAGAAAATCTCGAAACGCCGGTGGGATGAAGTCCACAAAGAGGCGGAGAAACAAAGCTCTGAAAAAGTTGCACTTCTCAACCGGGTAGTAATAATGGCTCCCAAGCGACAAAAGGGACACAGACATAGCATTCCAAGCATACTGGATGGTCAATACGGCGTAGCAGGTTAAAAATGTTAGGGAACGAGGTCAGTTTAGCGTCCGCGACGAACATACAATTTGCAATGAATCACCGTTAAATGAATGGGGTAACAAGGAAGATAGCCTCAAATTCATACAGAAGTACATAACACCGATTTGGACAGCCTCAACAATTTATTTTAGTCTAAAAAAATATCATATTGTATCCCGAATATGTATACCATGAGGCTTACCACCCATTCATTGGGAATATAAGTCATATCATTTATGTTGTAAATTATTTACTTTTACCATTTATATCAATAATAATATTGTAACTTGATTTGTTTTAATTTTTTTCAGTCTCGTCGAGGTATTACCGTCCACGCTAGGTACGACTCCTCTGTCATTGGGACATAAACCAACAGACTCTGAAGAATATTCTCCAAGACACTCCATTCTAGCTGATCATTCGTCACTCGGCTTAGTTCAATTCAAACTCGTAATTAAACGAGGTTTTTTATTGAATGGTGATATCAGGAGACCAACATCTTCTAGTTCTCCTTTAGCAAGATGAATATCATTTTAGAGGACGTGTTTGTCATTATCGATCTCCCGATGATAGGAACGATAGTGTAATCGCATAGAAGCCCCGTTTATAGTCAAACGTATTAAAAACAATAATTGACTCAATTCAAATCAGACTAATAAATTTAAAAACTCAAAAAAATTGTCGTAACTCGAATTGTTATATATTTTAACAGTTGATGCATGTCCAAATACAAAAATGAATTCATAATTATTAACTGATTTAAAATAAAAAGATTAAAGAATTTGAAAAAAAAATAAAGGTAATAGCTTTTTAAAATTTTATACATTTGAAGATTATTATTAATAAGTTAAAAACTTGTGCAATTATAATCACCCAACCCATATAAGAATACAACTTACGTGAGCCCACATGTACAAAAATCCAGCCGCCAAATGTGAGCCCATATTAGAAGGGTAAATTAGGATAGTTTCTTTGAGATTCCTTTACACGAGCAGAAATGGCAGTGCCGCTAGAGTTGGATTTGTACATATCCAAGAGAATTCCGCCCACCGTTTGAAATATGGATCTTTGATAATTAAACTCATCCGTTATATCGTTGTCACCGATTTAGACAAAATAAGTTGGTATATAATATACTGGAAATATAAAAAAAAAAAATAAAGAAATCATAATTTTAGAATAACAAAATTTTGAAATTTCAATAAATAAATGTTTGATTCAATAAAATATAGTGTAAGAATAGGGCGTGAAGACGCCATAAGAGGAATCATAAAAAAAAAAATTAATATCAAAATATGAAATAACATAAACACATTAAAATCGAATTTTATCAAAACACATTTATTAGTAAAAACAAATCTTTAAAGTAGTAAAAGAACATAGTAAAGCAGGTATTTGTATTTTTAAAATTTAGAATTTAAGGTCCAAATTTCGTGATGGAGTTTAAAATCCACATAACGCCTTCGAAAATTGTTGGGCTTTTCAAAACATTCATTTTGAGTACCAATTTCATCCAGTTCAAATATACGAGTGAAAAATAAGATTTATTTGCGTAAACCCATTAATGTTAGATAATTTTGGCATCTGTTAATACAACACCTTCGCATAGTTGAATTCATCTTTGAATTCATAGCATCATCATCGTCATAAGGCTTAGAGAATTGCATTAGATGATTGACATGAAAGATATAATGGGTCTTCATAAGGCTTAGAAGCATCAACCTATACGCATTCGGGTACATATTCTCGAAAATATTATATGGACCAACCTTCCGAGCTGCAAGATTGTTATACTCATGTACATGATAACATAACGATCCCCGATTATAATAGATCATACAAAATCTTATACCTTAAAATCAATCAAAAGGCGTTTCTTGTCAAAAGTGTCTTCGTATGTTTGGGTGGTTTCTTCAATATGCTTTGTAGCGCTCTAATGAATATCTCACAACTTAGCAATAATAATCTCAACTTGGACAGAAACCTTTACTATCTCCGAAAAAACCAAATCCATGGGACCATGTGGATTATAACCATATACCACCATGAATGAACTATGCCAAGTACTCCTCTTGTGGTACCAGTTATAAGAGAACTCTACATGATAAAGCATGTGATCTTATGAATTTAAATTTACAACCACCTTTGCACGCGACATGTTTCTCAATGTCCTGGTAATCACCTCGATATGTCCATCTGTATGTGGGTAAAATGAACTACTAAAACTCAAAATTTTACGCCGCCACAAACATTTCTATAAACGCCTTACAAATCTCATATCCTGACCATAGACGATATTCATAGGTAATCCATGCAAACGATATACTTCTCTAAAATACAAGGTAACAACATTCACCGCATTTATTGTCTTCTTGCATATAATAAAGTGAGACATTTTATAAAAACGATCAACAACCAGAAAAGAAATTCATGCTCATACTCCTTCATGGTACCTCTAGTATGGCTAATGGTAAATACAGAACCGCATTGGAAGTCGTCCCTTTGTTATTTAACATCCTTTCTCCAATGTGAAAAACTGACAAGATAGAGATTTGATTGTCTGATCTTGAACACCATTCCCTTCATTGTATCTTTCCGGCACTATCAACAGCCTTAAACTCCTAACCGAAATACATAAGAGATTAGCTTTGAACATGTAGTCATTGCTCACAGAAACAATCGTCTTCATACTAGCTACAACGTCCTTTAAGGTGGGATTAAAATACGGATTCGTAGCCAATAAGTCCTTCATCAACTCAAATACAGTGATCTTTTCCTTCATGCTCAATGCATTGGCAATACAATTAACTACCCCAGATATATGTTTGATAGAAAATGTGAGCTACTGTGTGAATGTTGCCCATCGAATGTAATGTTCAAATAGCTTGTCTTGGCTCTGCAAGGGCTTGAGTGCATCGTGGTCAGTGTATAACATAAAGTCATAATAAGAAATATATGAACTCCAATACTTTAATACCGAACCAAAACATAGAATTCCATGTTATAAGAAGTATAGTTGAGTTTTTAGGCACTCAACTTCTCACTTAAACACCACATGTTGTCCTATTTGGCTCAGCACATCTTCAATACCCAATACATATGCATCACAGTGTAACTCAAACCATGTAGAAGATTCGAGTAAAACCAAAACAGGTATTGTAGTCAATCGTACTTTAATCTCTTCAAATGTTGATATTGCTTCATAAGTCTAGTAAAATCTATTTCCTTTCATATCTTATCTGAGAGGAAGTTTAGGATGAGCTGGTGGTGTAGTTTGGAATGGTTGAGTAGGACGGGGAACCATATTCTTGGGAAACGACATAGTAGAAATCCTGGTGTTATTTTCCCTCATATGGTCTTCTTTTCAGATATTTATCAAGGTATAAAGCACGCTGATGTGATTCAGAAATATTTACCTCGTCTCTAATGAGTATTTTTAGTTGTTACCACCATGATGTAGCCCTGCTGTGAAATTTAGTTGTCACCAATTAGACTATCTTATTATCTGGAACGTCATTGAAGTCTAAAAATTCTTCACTCATGCAATCTAATCCATAAATTCTTCTAGTTGAAGATCGTCATTGAATTCTCGAATCTTTTAGTCTAACCCTGATTCCCACTTATTGTTTGTGTTAAGATTATAATCACGGTTCAGAAACTGGTCAAATAGTGGTTTTCGATAATTTCATGGAGGCACACGTCCTCATCCAGAATCCCTTTTTTAACCAACAATTTGTCATCATTATAGTATTCTCTTTTGCGATCCTTTGGCTGAATGTTAGGGTTTGGAAGTTGGAATTCGATAGAGATCATCATTTGGCTCATCTGATTCATTATATAATTTATCTGCTCAATCATTTTCTCTCTTATGTGATCCCTAATCTAATCCACCAACATCTCGAGACGTTTATCGGTGGTGTGCTCCAACATATCCAAATGTTCTTTGAGGTATTCACGACTATATATATATCAGCCACTGAAGCAATATTATTATCTATCGGGTTCTTTAGAGGCATGATACATGTATCTACGTATCAGGAAGTCAAGCTCGGATACCAAGTTGATGTAGTGGAAATATCAAAAGAAATAAATAGATAAAGTAACCCTACTCCTAGGGTAACAAAACTTAAAAGTTCAGTAAAACGTTTTTAATTCAATAAAACGTAGTCTAAGAGTTGGGTGTATGAATCCTTATATAGGAATCTCTTAAAACCATAATCCTAAAATACTGAAATAACAAAAAAACATTAAAATAGATTTCTATCAATTCTGGATGCAATCAGATTTGACATACTAATTAAAATAAAACCATAAAATATTATATATATATATATATATATATATATAACAATGTAGTAAAATAAGATTTTAGGTTCCTAAAATCTAGAATTTAGAGCCCAAACTTCGCGATGGGGATAAATTTTATGAGTGAAATTGACGACATCTACTTCTATCTCCCCAACCTCGGCGGTTTCTTACGAATCATGAGAGTTTTACATGCGTTTGAAAATATCATTTTATCTGGTGGATATTTTACGGTTATCCACTTGCGGAAAATAAATCTTCGGTAGAGAAAGGTCAGAGGTACTAGGTTGGTCATTGGTTAATGGATAGCCTCCACCAGTGAGAGAAAGCCAATAATATTAGAGGGATTGACCAGATAATAAGAGTCATTGCCTCAAGATTTTGACGAGTCTAGATATATTCGCCACTACTCACTGAGAAAACCGGACAAGGGTAATTCGGACAATAAATGCCCACTGAACTATCCGGACAGTACAAAAGTATTAAAATACTAAACACCTTTTGACTAAGCTAGGTGCTAATCTACTTAAGAACTAATGAGTCTTTAAACTCGATCCGATTTCACAATTTGACCCAAAAGCCCATGGGTCCATAATTAAGGGTATAAATACCCAACCACTTTCATTAATGAGGGTAATGAATATTAATATAACCAGGCAGCTGAAATCTCTCACTACAAAACACCGAAACATTTAATACCTTTGAAACTCTAAAAAACACTTGACAAAATTACCCTCAATTTAAAATTAACCACACCAAATTGGCGACCACAGTAGGAGGAGAAGGTTCCTGAATCTAGCATTCAAAACCAGCAAGAAAAACCAGTTTAGATGAATCCGGACGAGCAAGAAGTGCCACAAACTTTGATAGAAGTGGTGGGAGAGAACGATGCATACACGGTTGAAGAACGAGATAGGCTGAAAGCTGAAATAGAAGCGTTGAGAGCCACTAAAAAGGCAGAGATGGGTTTAAAGGAAAATTCGAAAGTGTCAGCCATTCACCATAGTGACAACCCAAGGGAGAATGACCCATGTCAGTTCCAAGAAATCTCACTGGTCCAAGCCAGTGGAGAGCTCAGAGTCTGAGTCCTCTAGTAGCTCCTCGAATCAGGATGGGCTTGAGGAGTCCTTGTCATCCAGCAGTGATGAGGGCAGATCAAAGAAGAAACAAAAGTTGGCTAAAAAATATTCAAGAAAGAGGGATAGTAATGAGAGATGAAAGAGGCATCTGGGAAAAGGGTCGTCTCACAGCCACAACCATAGTTGTAGGCATGTGGATCAGCTGCTGATGGATCCCTTTGCTTTCCATAATGAGCCAGGTATTTTTGCAACACCTAATGAAGATACTGTTTTTAGTCCTGGACAGAATTGGAGGCAATCCCCATTGTCATCCAAGATATTGTCCGGAAACCTTCCTAAGAGGTTTGACAGTACTAAAATGAAGAAGTATGATGGGAGCAAAGATTCAGACAACCATCTGGAACATTAAAAAAAATTATGATGAATTTTGATGATGATGACAAATTTCTTTGTAGAGCCTTCTCTCAATCTTTTACGGGAAGTGCTTTGAAATGGTACAACAACTTACCATAGGGTTGTATCAGAAACTTTGACACTGTTTGAGTGGCCTTCCGAAGGCAGTTTGTAGGGAGTAAAAAGGTGAAGGGCAATAAAGATACTATCATCCATTGTGCCTAAGACCCAAACGAATCACTAAAAGACTATATAAGCCGATTCGTGAACAGAAAGAATGGGTTAGCTGATTGCTTTGAGCATGTAGCAATAGCTTCTTTGAGGCAAGGATTAAACCCTAGGAATATGGCTGATTCGGTAACCAGAAAAAGACCATAACTTTGGGTGGTTTGTTGAACCAGGTGGGGAAGCAAATCAATGTAGATGAAACAAAAAACAATAGGGTACAGAGGCAAGTGAGATCTGCCCCAGCTGCACCAAACCGTAACCAGTCCGAATACAAGGCCGAAGAAGCCGGACAGGGGCCCAACAGGGCCTAACAGACTCAATCTCACCCAGCTCTAGCTCAGAGCCAACAGTCCAGAAATAAATGAGGACCTTGGGTTCAACCGGAGTGGTTTGCTGAATTGAAAGAAAATATGGAAACTATCTATAACAAAACAAAAGATGAGGTACATTTAGGAAGCCAGCAACGCTTCAATCTCCTAGGGAAAGTCGTAATACTTGTTTTTGCCAATATCATCATGATTTTGGCCATAACACCGAGGATTTCATCGCTTTGAAACAAGAGGTGTAAAATCTAATTGAAAGGGGAAAGTTGGGAGCTTATGTCAAGTGAATAAGTGGGAACAGACCTGACAATGCTCACCGGACTGGCCCAACGAACAATGCATGGATATCTGCTCCGGACGGGGCCATGGTAATTATTGAAAGAAGTTAGAGTATTTGAGGAGGACACTATGAAGAGGACACTAAGATGGTGTCTTGGCTCATAAGCGTTTTTGAGTCGCTCACTATATTTGGGGAGGACACTATGACTGCGTCGACTCATTCTTCAAGGAAAAGGCATGTTCGCACTCTAGCTACTTAGTTAGAGGGAGTCATGTCCTCCTATCAGTCCCAAATTCATTTTCCCTTCATTAGTTTTGATGAAGATGATCTAATAGACATAGCTGGTCCTCATGAGGATGTTGTGGTAATAGGAGCATCGATTGGAGGCAATGACATCAGGTGAATTTTGATTGACACTGGCAGCTCACCCAATATTATCTTTTTAAGTTCCTATAAACAGATGAAGAATCCAGGAGTGATTCAGCATTCAAACAGATCCATTATGGGCTTCACAGGGAGCTCTGCGGATGTGATCGGAGATTTTGAGGAAGAGATATTGTTGGGCAAAAGCCCTTTCAATAAAATGGTCAGGGTACTTTTCGTTGTGGTAGATTACCCCATGTGTTATAATGCGATCTTTGGTAGATCCTGGCTCTCCATGATGCATGTTGTGGCTTCAACAGTTCACCACTGTTTAAAGTATGCAGTTTAAGAACAAGTGGGAGTTTTTCGGAGTAGCCAAAAAATAGCAAAAGAATGTTATGCAACTGCACTTGCCCCTAAAACTATGTGGCGAGTCCAGATAAATGAAGATTAGCAGTTGTTGGGGCTATCTAAGAGTGAGGATGAAATTGATGACCCCAGACAGATCCCTGGTGTTTTGATACCAATTGAAGAAGTTGAAATCCACTCTCTGGCTGAAGGAAAGAGTGTTAAAATTGGCTCCAAGATGGCACCGGAACTGAAGAAAATTTGTTGTCCTTTTTGGCAGACCACCAACATGTTTTTGCTTGGTGCAATGCTGATGTGACCGGAGTACCTGCGAATGTTATATCACACCAGCTATCCATCCGAAGAGATGTTGCCCCTGTTGTACAACGAAGGAGAGCTTTCTCTAAGGAGAAAACTGATGTCATAGTTCAAGAGGTTGACCGACTTACCAAGATGGGGCACATAAATGAATCTCAATATCCTTTATTGACAACCAATCTAGCGTTAGTAAAGAAAAAAAATGGGAAATGGCGTATGTGTATCGACTTCACTGACCTCAACAGAGCTTGCCCAAAAGATCTCTATCCAGTCCCCCGGATAGATCAGTTGGTAGACTCCACATCTGGGAACACGTTATTGTCCTCCATGGATGCCTTCTCCGGTTATAACCAGGTAAAGATGGATCCGAAGGATCAGGAACACACTACTTTTGTTACAGATATGGGCCTCCATTGTTACAAGGTGATGCCTTTTGGGTTGTAAAATGTTGTGGCTACCTATCAGAGGTTGGTGAACAAAGCATTTTCTGATTAAATTGGAAGAAATATGGAAGTATACATTGATGAAATGATGGTAAAAATCTTGGAAGAAGAGTTGCACCTAGTCGATCTTCAAAAAACTTTTGCCAATTTGGCAAAGGTTAATTTAAAACTAAATCCAAAAAATTTTGTTTTTGGGGTGCCATTTGGAAATTGTTTGGGGTAAATGATAAGTGAAAAAAGGGATACAGCCTGATCCGGACCAGCTTGATGCCTTGTGAAAATGGATCCTCCTCGGAATGTTAAGGATGTATAAAGGTTGACAGGAAGGTTGGCTGCATTAAATCGCTTTATTTCAAGGTCTTCAGATAGGTGTGTTCATTTTTCAGACTTTAAAGGGTGCTAGAGACTTTAACTGGTCTCCACAGTGCGACCAGGCGTTTAATGAAATAAAAAACACTTATTTTCCCCCAAAACCCTTTTCAAACCTGTTGACGGAAAGACACTGTACATATACTTAGCTATGTCTGAATGTGCTATAAGTGCGGTGCTGGTAAGAGAGGTGGACAATTATCCTTGTCTGGTATACTACATCAGCAAGAGTCTGATGGATGCTGAAAAAGCTACCTTAAGTTTGAGAAACTGGCACTAGCCTTGGTAATTGCTGCCAGAAAAATGAGGCCATATTTTTAGTCTCATTCTATTATCGTTTGGACGTCTTTTACTTTGAAAAATATTCTTCAGAAGACAGACATATCAAACAGGATGACCAAATGGCCAGTAGAATTAGGTAATTATGATATTGATTTCGCCCCCCGAACTGCAATCAAAGCTCAATCTGTTGCCGCTTTCCTAGTTGAGTTCCATTCGGACAGAAGTACTAAGCAAGCTGCAAATGAGAAAACTAAGAAGGTATGTGATGTCCGGACAGATGATGGATCAAGTACCATAGGTTGTGGTGCTGGGATATGTTGAACCTTTATGTATGACGATAAGTTATACCATGCTATATGTTTTGCTTTTAGGGCTTCTAACAATGAGTCCGAGTATGAAGCTGCAATAGCTGGTCTGAAGCTAGCTTTCCTGTGTGGGGCTAAAAGGGTCCGGTTAATGAGTGATTCTCAACTTCTTATCCATCATGCCCAAGGTCAATTTGAGGCAAACCAGTTGATCAAATACTTGTTTATCCTTAAAGAAGTGGCAGCTAACTTCAAAAATGTTAGCTATGAGCATATACCCAGATCGGAGAACACACTAGCTGACTCTTTGGAAACCATAGAATACTATGAGTCCTATCCATGGATTAATATGCAAGAATGTCCATCCATACAACCAATCAGAGCAAAGAAGAGGAGGAAAGTTTAAGTATACAAGTGGTTCAACCCAAAGACTAGAGATATCTTTTTCTTCAATACATCTCTGATGGCATTTTGCCTCCGGAGAAAGCCGTGGAAAGAAAAATGAAGCATAGGGCTCGTGGTTTTTTAATAATAAGAGATGTCCTTTATAAGAAGTCGTTTAGTATACCTCTCTTGCGTTGTTTAGGGGTTGAAGAGTCCCAAATTGTGCTATCTGAACTACATGATGGAGAAGGATCAGCACACTATGGCTATAGAGCTTTAACCCAGAGGGTTTTGTTGACCGATACTATGGGCCATCCATAATGACAGTGTCGAGGAGTTGGTAAAGAAATGTGACCCATGCCAAAGATATGGTAATGAAATTCATAACCCAGCTGTTCCTTTGAAATTGATTTCTGAGTCGATGCCTTTTGCTCGTTGGGGGCTGGATTTAGTTGGGCCTCTACCAATGGCGTCCGGAGGGTGCAGAAATATTATTGTAGCCATTGATTATTTCTCAAAATGGATAGAAGCGGCCCCACTCGCAGGAACTACCTCGAAAGCTGTTATAAAATTTATCTTATCTAACATTTGTTGCAGATTTGGGGTTTCACAAAAGATAACCACAGATAATGGGCCACAATTTGATAACAATAATATCGAGAATTTATGTGCCTCACGGAGCATTCAGCATTGTTTTTCCTATCCTTTCCACCCACAAGCAAATGGTCAAGTTGAAGTGGCAAACATGATCATCATGTCCGGTTTAAAAAATAATTTATAAGGGGTTGTAGGAAAGTTGCCAAGCTATTTACAAAAAGTATTATAGGCATACTAGACTACTCCTGGAGCTGCAACTCAAGAATCTCCTTTTTCCTTCATATATGGGATGGATGCAATTGCTCCTATAAAGGCAACTCTTCCATCATACAGAGTCCACAATTATTCCGAACAGGCTAATGAAGTGTCCATCAGAAGTCAGTTAGACTTGATGGAAGAAAAAAGAGTTAAGGCTTGTCTTAGAACCACCTATTATCAAGGCTTGATGAAGAGCAGATTTGCTTCCAAAATCAAAAGAAGGGATTTTCGGTCAGGGGATAAAGTATTGAGAAAGGTTTTCTTGCATACTAAGGAGAAGCAGTTTGGCAAGCTAGCTCTGAACTGGGAAAGACCTTATGAGGTCTCCGAAAAATCAAGCCTGGGACGTACAGGCTTCAAGGCAAAGATGGAAGAATCTTAAAACACCCTTGGAATATTGAACACCTCCGGTTATATCTGGAATGAAACTTATGTAAATATTTACTTGTTTAAAGTCCATGTAAATATTAAGGGGCATACTCTTTCCTACCATGGTGGCGCGGAGAGGTTTTAATGAGGTATCCGGGTTTTTCAATAAAATTTGATGCCTTCGTAAAATATTTAGAGTGGTTTGAGTACAATTTCTTTAAATTCTTCTAAGGATCTTTGGCAGATCGAATTGACTTGGTTGAATGATGACACCATTAAACATTTGTCATCGGAGATTTTAAACACTCTCATCTTAAATACTTGTAAAATAAATTAGGGCTCTTTAAAAATTAGCCATTAAATTTAAGCAAGTATGAAACAGAGCAAAAATGTAGCAAGGAAAACCTGTCCGGCTAAAAAACGGATGATAATATTAGAACATAAAATATGTCTTGGCCATCCAAGGACTTTAAGTTTAAAGAAAGGCTTAATCGGACTCAAACCGGACATGGTTACAAAAAGGCCTTGGTCATCCAAGTACTTTAGTATTTCACAAGGTTAAGAAAAACAAAGTAAGAAAAGATAGTTAAAATCTCAGGGCTTATTCCCTTCGGATGTTCCTGCATCGTTCTTTTTCTTAGGATTTTTGGGTTCACCACTTGAACTCTCTCCAGTTCCTTCTTCCTCATCAGAGGTAGAGTCAATCCCACTAGAGTAATTCTTCTTATCACTATCTGCCATTGTGTGGAATGGAATGTCCTCGTACTCCACAAATTCCCACAGAGGACCAAGTGTCCTCCTCGGAAACTTCTCGTGAAAAAGAAGTACCATATCATACTTTACTTCAGCATACCTTTTTTCCAATGAGTCTATCACCTCGTTGGTGTATTTATCTATGATGGTCTGTATCCTTTTGTCCTACTCCTTCACCAATTCTTCCTTCTCCTTGGTTTCTTTGGACACAACCTCTTCAAGGAGTGTCTTGTCACCGGACAGGGTTCAGATGGCATTGTTTTTAGTCTTCATATCTCCTTTTGAGGCGGAAAGATATTTTTCCAAACTGGAGCACTTAGTTTAAAGCTCTGTGTTAGCCGTCTTCAAAGTGACCAGCTTGGTTGCCAGATCTTCCTTCTCCTTCTTTAACCCCTCAAGCTCCTTCTTCAGTGCTTCAATACTCTGGTTGGCATTGAAGAGGTTAGTTGACAAAGTCTCTTTGTCTGTGTTGAGGGTGTTGATGATTGGCAGATTATTTTTACTTGCCTTTCCAAGTTGAGTACTAGCTGAATATGGCCCAGGAGAGAGTGAGTCACCACATCGTGTTCCCCGGAGATAGTGAAGGACTTACCATTTAAAGTCACCATATCGGAAGAGCTTGGAGGAAGGTAGGGGCCAACGAAATCATCTTTCTCGAAATCGTTGAAATAGAGACCAATGTTTTGGAGGCCACGGATGTCTACTCCATCAATATCCCCTCCGGTACCTTTCCCAGATTGTAGATCGGTGGGAATCTGCTCTACTAAGGTGGGATCAGTTGAGTCTGCTAGAGGTAGAGGCTCCGAAGGGCAAAGGATTACTTCTTCCCCCAAGGTGACCTTCTTCTTCTTAACAGTCCTCTCATCGCTGCTTGCTCCCCCTTTTCGGTCCTTTTTAGGAGGCTTTGGTGGATTTTGAGGTTCACCTGCCTCCTTAATGGTCTTATCCTCAACTACTTTGAGCAAAGTAGCATCAATATCTCCTTGGGTCTGCCCTCCTTGATTGTCCGGACCAGTTTCCTCTGCAGCACCCAGATCTGCCTCCGCTGCAGCCTTCTTTTTCTTGCCCTTCCCTTTTATTTTGCTTGGGGCTTTGGCTCTGGAGGGTAAGGCCAGTTTTTCATCCTTCTCCTCTGTTCTCTTAAGTATGACAGCTGAAGGAGGTGGTGTAGTCAGTTCCTCCCCGGTGAGATCTCTCCGACCCGTGGTATTCCACAAGTAAGATCTCACCAAATTGACTCAAGTAAAACAGTTGTGGAAGGCGTTCCCCCAAGGATCAGCAGTCCAGGCATTTAGTTTGGCACATGTGGTCCGCCCCTCCTCCAAATAGTCGGTGAACTCCTTCGGTAATACTGACATAAGAAAGTGGGTGATTCAAGATTAGAAGTTTGGTGAAAATAAGAAAGAGAAAAAGACAAATAAAATGGAATACTTACTTGTGCTCTTCCACCTACTGGTGAGCATGCTAGGATTGACATTGACCTTAATCTTTCTCTCATTCTCCCACGTCCCACTGATGAATAGGAACTGGGTCTTCTAGTTTTTCTCTAGACTCCAACAAGTCATCCACCACTTTGAAGTTGTCTCCCATGTTGTAGTAGTAGAATGGGATGTGATGAAGTTTGCACAGGCTGGCCACTGCAGCGAATTGCTGCATGGGGAGAGGAATGTCGGACAGTCTTGATGCCATTATACAGACAAGAAAAGTATACCAAGCATTTGGACTCAGTTGGCTTGGACAAAGTTTGATCAGGTGAAAATACTTGACGATTTCTGGATCCAAGGGGAATCTGAGCCCCCAGTTAAATAGCTTAGTGTAAATGACGATCTCATTGATCTTGCAGTCCATCGGAGTTTCCGGTGTGACTGGTATTCTCACCTTCACTAATTCTGGGATCCCCCACTTTGTTTTCGGATCCGGCCCAGCTCAACAGTGTGAGTATAGATATAATTGATGTTGTGCATGGCCAGCGGATACTTCACATTGAGCTTCTGAAAGCAAGGTCCCACCTTGCCCTCCATGCTCTCCGACAGCTCTGAATGAGCCATTCCCACCCTCACCTTGCCTTTTCCTTTTTTGTCAGAGGCAGTGTCCTCAGTTTGTCCAGAGGATTTAGTCTCGAAGGGGGTCTTTTTGATGCTATCTTCTATTACTTCTTCCATCATTATGGAAGGTTTGTCAGTTGTTGAGGATGGAAGACTGTCAGCTTGTGGATCAATGGTCTGTCCGGATGGCTGAGCACTAGCTTTTACGAGAGGTCTGGTGTCCGATTAGGGCTCAGCTCCGGAGGACTTTGTTTGAGAAATCATTTTAGTTACCTCCGATCCGGAGGGCTTGTCTCTTGAGGCTCTTATAGATATCTCCGATCTGGAGGCTTTTATCTTTGGTTGCTGACTTAGATGCCCCCGTTTTGGAGGCCTTGGGTTGTGAGCCAGTTGCTTGTCCTTTTACCGAGCGTGTTGTCCGGCGAGGGTTGGTTTTCTCTGGAGACCTTTTAATGTCAGATCCCATAACGATAAACGGAGAAGGTTTCCTAACACTTGATATTGTTTTCTCTTGAGCAATAGAAGGTTGAGACTCTTGAACAGAGGAGCCTGACGAGAGTGACGAGAGATTTGGCTTGAATAAACGTTTAGGTTTTGCTCTTTTTGTAGAAGACGATCCTTGATCAGCTTCTAAGGATGGTGTATCAGACTTATTGCTTGGAGAGACTGGAAGACCAACAACAATGCGTCTCTCTCGTTCGACTTTTTCGCTTTCTTTAGTTCAGAAAGATTCAACCAACCACCTTTGACAAGAGTGTTTCTCGTTGTGAACATAAAACTAACCAATAGAGGTTTTGAAAGAGAGGGTGAAAAGCTCTGAGAGAAGAAATTGTGAAGTGGTGAAGATGGTGAAACAGTAAAAGAAAGTAATTTATCAATTAGTAAGGAAAAAAACTATTGATACCTTAGAGAAGACAAAAAGATTCAGGTAATGATTGAAAACGACGCTGACGTAAGAAGCATTAAATGCAGAAGTTACTTTTCAGGCTTAGTGGGAGCGTCGTTCTAGGGAGAAAACGACTGGTAGGACAAATCAAAATGTGACACGTGTCCCACGATCCAAAGAAAAACTGTTAGAATTCTGAGAGGAAATCAGTCGGGATGAACTTCGAACCAAACACATAAACGGGCCGGAAAATGTTGTTACTGACTAAATGAGTTTTTTAGTCCTGCCAAAGACCTTTGACAACGCCTAAAATATGGGCTACTGATGAGTCCAGATATATTCACCACTAGTCACTGAAAAAACCGGACAGGAGTAATTCGGAAAATAAATGCCCACTGAACTATCCCTACAAAACAAAAGTATTAAAATACTAAACACCTTTTGACTAAGCTAGGTGCTAATCTACTTAAGAACTAATGAGTTTTTAAACTCGACTCAGTTTCACAACTTGACCCGAAAGCTCATGGGTCCATAATTAAGGGTATAAATACCCAACCACTTTCATTAATGAGTGTAATGAACATTTAATACAACCACACAACTTAAATCTCTCACTACAAAACACCCAAACATTTAATACCTTTGAAACTCTCTAAATCACTTGACAAAATTACCCTCAGTTTAAAAAAACACCACACCAGATTTCATGATGAACTTACATGTAAGATTTCAATTGTTTATGAACATTAACATTTGTGAGACAATGAGAGTGATTATATGTGTCTCCTTTAACATTGAAGGATAGGGGATCCTCATGATGTTGGTAGTAGCCTTCGAGGATCATATAGGCTCTGATGCATGAAGAGATTAAGATCAACATCCATGTCGAGTAGCACTGTTGGACACAAAAATTTGAGATGTAGTTAATTTCATAAAGTGAGAAAAAAGTATAATATTCACATACCAAGAGATCGGTAAACGTCACATAAAATTAATACGAATTTAAATATAAAACATACCCGGTGGATGAGGTATTTTCATATACAAATATTTTATTTAAAACCCATGGTTAGTCACCGGAATCGGTCACCTTTACCAAAACAACCATCAAAATTTCTCCATGCATTGAACCGTTATTTTGTTGGCCTCGTGTTACATCTGTTGTCACAAGCGCGTGCAATTAACTAGAACGTGACATGTGTCACCCACACAAACTTTTTTTATTGCACTTTTGGTCAATCTATATTTCATATCTTCTATATCAAATGTTTATAACTTTTTTATCATTTATTTTTACTTTAATATTTTTTACTATTTAACTTCAATATTTACCATTTATCAATTACTAAGTTACCATTTATTTTGATTTTTTTTTATTTTAATCCCAATTACCATCTTCATTTTACGATCGACGGTAGTATTATGACAATTCAACTTTTTGGATTCAACTTCTTCAATTCCTTGTTTTCTTCCGCATAAATTTCTTTGTAGTTTTCAATTTAGATTGTGTTTTTATCTGATTTCGATGTTTGATTTTTTATATATTTTTTTTGTGACTCAATTATTATGCAGTTTTGTTCTTGAGTTTTTGTCTTTGTGTTATTTGTGATTTCTGGTATTTCATATGTTTGATTTTATAGGTGAAATGTTGTATTGATTTATATTTTAGTCACTTTTAGTGTTTTTTTGTGTTTGAAAAAGTTTTACAGTGTAAACGAAGAAGGAAATTGTTACAAAGAAGATGAAAAACCAAGCCAACTATGATAGATGTAAGATGTCAAGACAACTATGATCGATGTTAGATGCTCAACCAGCCCAACTATGATATATGTTAGGTGTGAAACCATGGAAACTATGGGAGATGTTGTATGCTAGATGATAAACCATACCAACTATGATACATGCTAGATGCGAAACCAAACCAACTATGATAGATGCTAGACGTGAAACCAAACCAAATATGGTAGATGCTATATGTTAGATGCAAAACTAAACCAACTATGATAGATGTTAAACCAGGCCAACTATGATAGATGCTAAACCAGGACAACTATGATAGATGCTAAACCAGGCCAACTATGATAGATGCTAAACCAGACCAACTATGATAGATGCTAGATGTAAAATCATGCCAACTATGATAGATGTGAAATTAAGCTAACTATCATAGATGTGAAACCATATAATCAGAAACTAATGTAAAATATAATTTTTTTTAAATAATTTAAAACATATCCTGAATGGATCTGGTCTTTTCTACTTCAAAAACAAAATCAATAATATTTTTTGGATTTTTTTCCGAATTACAGTTTAAAAAATACGAACCTTTAAAATTAAACAAAAAAAATATAGACTTGGTTGACGATTTTATATAAAAATAATATTGTAAATATATAGTTTATATATAAATAAAAAGGTACATGAAGTTAAAAGGGGCTTTTGGTCCCGTTATTACGAGTAGGATTACATTCAAGTAAAGACGAAGCTGATCCCATAGATGATAGGCTATAGCTGAGTTCGGATAACTTTCTCATAAAATAATTTCTAAAATATACTAATATGTAGCAGTTTGCTTTTATAGACACTAACAATAACTATAAACAACAAAATCCAATCAGTTCATGTAACCACCACCTGAGAGAACCTGAATGAAGGATTATGGGATAACCACGATAGCGAAGGCACACTGAATATCCCATCGGCTCCAACTTTTCGACGTCAACGGACTAACCTCCGTCGTTGGCTTTTTTTATTTCTCAACTTTATACTCTTCAATATCTTCATGTTACAGCTGAGTTCGGATAACTTTCTCATAAAATAATTTCTAAAATATACTAATATGTAGCAGTTTGCTTTTATAGACAATAGCAACAACTATAAACAACAAAATCCAATCAGTTCATGTAACCACCACCTGACAGAACCTGAATGAAGGATTATGGGATAACCACGGTAGCGAAGGCACACTGAATATCCCATCGCCTCCAAGGCACACTGAATATCCCATCGCCTCCAACTTTTCGACGTCAACGGACTAACCTCCGTCATTGGCTTTTTCTATTTCTCGACTTTTTTACTCTTCAATGTCTTCATGTTAAATTGATATAGACTTTGTAGTCACGTCTTGTACAAATTGTTACAAAGTTTCAATCTTTACTGAACGGAACTCCTTTAGAAGCATGTTTTGGTCATTGAACGAAACTCCTTTAGAGACATCTTATTATACGTATACAAATCATATGTCATACTACAAATGATTAATTAATTTTATAAAAACACATCATTTAAAATGAAACATATCTAAATACTTTTTTTAAATATCCATACTCTTGATTATAAAACAGCAATTGCCTAATGATGGCATAAAAGAGTAGTTGCTTACTAATTCTGTATTGCAAGCCAAAGTTAAAGAAACCAGAAAGATGCTTAGCAAAGCCACTATATATAAGACTTTGCCAAAATTTGCTATGGTGCCCAAAGAGAATCATAACTGGACCCAAAAAATATCACAAAGATGCAATAAATTAGTTATTATTAAAATTAAGCTGAATCAACCATTTTCAAGAAATAAACAAGCACCAGTCCAAATAAATTGCAGTATCGTTTAGAGACCTGGCTGATTTATTAATAGGATAAAAACAATTGTAACTGAAAAAAGTTTTCACTAGAAATAATTTTAATCTAAACAAATAAATAAATAAATAAATAAATAAATAAATACCATAATAGTTGGAAAAATGGAGAAAAGAACAGCTGCAGGCAAAGACAATGTGGTTCAACCGTTCATTCTTTCCTCCTACTTCTTCATTTGATTTGATGCAAGCTTCGAACGTAAACTAAACAGCCAAACGTCTCTATGTTATTCTTCTCCGTCTCTGTCTTTAAACATGAATCCAGAATCCTATCTTCTCCGGTCTTTGGATCATGTAGTATCAGGTCAGCACTCGCCCCACGCATAAGCATTTGACCGTTCTTCCAAAATCCAAAACAATAATATTTGGTCCCGAGATTCTGTTTTGTCCAAGAAGCTTTATTGTCGAGATCATTCAACTTCAACTTCCATATGTTAAAGCAAGTAGAATAAGACGCACTAATGTAAACCGCAGCAAGACATTCACCATCAGAGAAAAGCTCAAAATCAACATAATCCCCAATATCCAGACTTGTTGTTTTATGAGTTTCATTTGTCATATCAAATGAAACTATAGAAGGTTGCCCATTGTCATTATATACCACCCAATGGCAAACTCCATTGATGAATATGGATAAACCGCACCCATAACCACGTTTTCCTTTTCTTTTAATAGGAAGCTTTCTCCATTTGCTCTGATTCAGTGAATATACTTCTGCAACATTCAAAATCTCTCCTCCTCTTCTTTTGTGACCATACCTGACCACTTTGAAATCATTAGTTTTATGGTCATAACCTAAGGCCACACCTGAATAAAAAGCTTTTGATCTATAAACTAGAGGGAGATACTTGAATTCCCTAGTGGCAGGATTCCAAAGGGCTACCTTCTCATAACTGCTTAAACAGATCAAGCCCATACACTCACCTCTGATACACCAACTTTCGTTTAGATCTGAGATTCTAATATTCTCTTTTGCTGTCAATGTCGAATTACATTCTTCCATCGTAGTAAAAGAAATAAAACTGGGTGTGGAATAAAGAATTTGGCGAGAAAGAAGAACGACCGAATTATCAAAATTATCACCGTCTAAAGCTTTTTGTTTAAGAAAATGACTTTTAATGAAGTCCGGGCTTTGAAAATGTGCAAGCCAAGACTTTGAAACACACTTGAAACGAACGAGGGACTTTACTGGAAGTAGTAGTTGGATGTCATTGATCAAATCTGGTGGTAAATCAGGCATTATCATCTTCATCTTCTTCTCCATAGTGTGCTTCACCCTAAAGTTCTACTGTAAGAAAAATAAATTACCAATTATTATTTACAAGTTTGCAGATCATCCTAACCTTTCATCTCTACTGTTCTAGTTTCACAAAAAGAAAATTTTTAATTCCATAGAGTTCATAAAGATCAATTCCAATTTCAGTTCTCAAATCTAAGTTATATAAAAAACAAATCTCCAATTACTAATCAAAACGATATACTTTATTAGTTTCTGACCACTAGAAATCATCAATATGCCAAAACCTATATATCTAATTCGAATCCATAGTCACAAATCAAATCATATCGAATGGTTGAAAACTCAGCACTGACTAAAAATTAAAATTCATAAGGTGAAAAGGCCTACCTTCAACCGCCGGCCACTGATTGATGAACTGCCGCTGATAGATTGCCGGATCAAGAGGGAAATTCGATTACCCCTAAATAAAAGAAGAGTGAACTGAGTGGTCTCGCTGTTTGAATTTTGGGGCTCGGGTGTTGTGAGAATTATCTTGTATATACGACCGGTTTCACAGGAATGATTTTGTATCTAGGTGGTTATTTGTTTTCTATTTTAGTGTGACGAAGGAAATTTGATTTTTATTTTATATACTAGTATTTTGTTTTTTAACTAATTATAAAATATCATCAAATTAAATTATTATGAAACTTAATTTTGTTTATTCAATGTAAATTACTATTTATTTTATATAGTTGTCTAATATAAAATTTTGTATAATTGATTTTACTATAAACGGTCACCTTCAAATATATATGATTATGTAGGTGAATCCTCTTTCCTTTTCGATAATCGAAAGTAAATATCAATCAAAATTTAAAATATCAAATATATATGGTTTTCTAAAATAAAATATAAAACTAATTTTATACAATTTCTTTTTTGGAATAAAACATTAAATAAAACAAAAAGGCTCATACAAATACCTAGGGCATATCTTGAAGAGATACAATCGACAAGTGAAAGTCGAATAAGAGGACTACCAGGTAGCCGAAAAGTAGGTATGAAAGAAACACATAAGATAATCTAGAATAAAGACATAGAGGTGATAATCTAGAATCGTAAAAGCTACATGATCAGGACCATCGAACCAACTCGATGAGAACTCCAAGGAAGTCCACTGCAAGTCCGCAAGCGAAGGAAGTGAGCTGAAAATGCAATACGCCAGAATAGTGCATCAGACGATGGTCCTGCCGGAGGACTTACACTTTTTCCTTTGTCTTTGGCAACAGTGGAATGAATCCTTTTAGGAGTCGATTCAACCTCCTCTCCACTATCCTCCTCCTTATCCTCTTGAAGGAGGGCGAGTTGATGGGTGCCGACTAACTCCAGATCCATCTCTGATAGGTTCGTCTCCTCAGAAGATTGCAAAGGAATACTCAAGGATGAGACCTTCTTGCGACCTTAATTTTGAATATTATAATATAATGTCTCATCCTTGGGTCAAGAACGAATCTTTTTTGGAGGTGAATCCAACTCCTCCCCGCTATCAATCTTCTTGACCTCTTCAAACGGGGCCAAACAATGCCAACGACAACATCAATGGCAATACGACCGTGAATACCATTACCCTACAGTATGTCGACTTCAGCTTCTCCAGTGATTCACCAACCAGCAAAATCACCATAACTAAACGTATCATCGTGACAATCGACATCGAAAGATTGGTAATAACCGACGGAGCAACGAGAAATAATTTTAAAGACCAGTGAAACCAAATCGGCGACGAGGTAACCCAAGATAGGACAACACGAAAAGCCTCGATGGTTATCGGAGTAAGAACAAAGAAAGTTAAAAATTTGGACTCGGAAAAAAGAAAGAAAAGTCCTTGCCATGATTGTTGATCCATGAGATATTCTCCCCTGAGTGGTCGTTTAAGGTCGAGTCTGACGCACGAGACAAAAAAACATTGGCTAGAGGGTAAGAAGCACCATGGACACTAGGATCCACCAACGACTTAACTCTGACATCGAACATAGGTAATGAAAGAACGTTGCACGTCTCGGAAAGAAACCAGATCGATTTTAAATGATCTTTAAGAAACCAGATTGATTTTAAAGGACCTTTGAAGCAAAATAAACTGAGCGACGACACTGACAGAGAAAAACCAAAGAGGGGAGAGCGACCAGAACATTTCCTCTGGGAAGCACCGTTCATACTTTCGACCGATGAAGACTCATTAGTCGGGTTAAGATCAACAGTAGCATAGAGATATAAAAACATTGGAAATAGATTTCGATACTAAAATAACCACTTTGGGTTTCAGGCCAAAAATCTTAAAACCACCATAAAAAGTATAAAAGCAAAAATTTTGTAAAAAAAATAATCGTGGGAGGTTACCGTCGAGATTGAGATGATAGAGAAGGAGGAGCGTCTCCTTCAAACGTTGTTGCAATTATACAAGAATATTTTAGTTATAAAACGATAAAAACTAATTTTCATTGAGTATATATTTGAAAAATATTAATATTAATTTTTTCGTAAAAAATAAATTGTATTGAATAAAATTGTTATACAATAGAGTTATTTGAAAATACAAGAAAAACTACTTACTAGACAAGTAAACATTAAATTGATAAATACAACAAAATTGGACAACAACCACATATTTTAAATACATAAAGTGAGGAGGGGTGGTTGCTGCAATAATTAAATTTCATCCATAAGATATCCAACACAACAACTGATCTGGTTATTCCAGAACAAGATATTTAAAGATCGATGAAAAGCTGTAAATTGTATATGCAAGAATAACATTGGTTAGAATTAGAATACATTAAGTATATTCAGGCCTTAGGTAACAAGTATCAAAGCTCTCAAGTATAGTAATGGCTCTTAAATTTTTGGACAGCTGATTGTCATGGTAGTCAATCTTTATTTTACATTTGATAATCCAATCGGCTAGCGAGTCAGCAAGCTCATTTTGGATTTCAGAAATATATTTAATGGTCATATCAGAAATAAGGTTTCTACAACATTTTAATATTTTTTTGAGATATCACGGGGATAATCCAGAAGCTAACATATCAACAATAATAGTAAAATCAGTTTTTATATCAATATTTATATAACCATTTTGATAACAAATCACAAAGTCATTTAATAAAGCCTTACACTCGGTCATTAAGGGAATTTTTTTGTTATATAATCTATCAAATGCATTTATAATATCACCCTTGTTATTTGTAACTAAGCCAGCACCACTTGAAATATCATTAAACATGTAAGAAACATCCACATTTAATTTAAGTCTGTTTTGAATAGGGTGAATCCATTTAAGCACTAGAATCGTCTTGTTATCATTAGTATGTATGAAACAGAAGGTATTTAGCAGCATTATAATCGCCAGACCATATTTTCTTATTTAATATATTTACACTATCTAATCTAGATAGAATAAAACTAATTTGATTAGATGTTATAATTTTGTTATCAAACTTAGCTTTGTTCCTAAGATTCCATATAGTCCAACAAACAGTAGCAGGAATCATGGTTCTAATATGAATAGTTTTATTAGTAGACCAATATCAAGATCTCACTAAATGATGAATATTCACATAATTACTAATATGAACTTTGAATAAACTAGAAATCTCAGACCAGATAGGCCAAACCATAGAGCAGTCAATAAAGTAGTGATTTACAGTTTCAATGTTTTAACAGAACTGACATTTTGATGCCAAAGAAAAATTTCTTCTTTGAAGGTTATTATTAACTGAACTTCAGCCTTTCATAACCTTACAAAGAAAGAATTAGTAATTAGTTGGGATGGAATTGTTCCATATCTTATTAAACATATTGGAATGGTTGTAATGATGTCTTAATTTATTCCAGGTTGATTTGGTGCTAAAATTAACAAGCATATCTAATGGTCAAATGATTTCATCATTCTTGTCATGACAGATTTTATGATTTGTTATTAAGTTAATGTGGGAAATAATCGTGATATTTTTAATTTTTGTAATGTTCCAATTACCATTAACCCTTAAATTTTTAACTTTATCAATAGTAAACCAATTACAATCATTCTGGCAAGAAATATCGATTAAAGGTTTATCTTTAAACCATATATCTAACTAGAAGTCAAACTCTTCTTTGCCAATTTTCCATCTTATTAAAGTTTCAGTTTTATCTTTGATTTGAAATAATATTTTCCAAGTTTTAGACCATTTATTATTAAGGTTTAATAGATTATGATTATTCATGTATTATATGGATATCATATACTTAGACCAGAAAGAGTTATTTTTGGTGTGGTTTATTTTGGGCTGAGGGTAGTTTTGTAAAATGTTTTAATAAGTTTGGGGTGTTTTGTGTTTAATGTCAGGAGTAGTGAAATAATTAAGCATCTTGCTAGTATTAAATTCTTATCACCCTCATTAATGAGAGTGGTTGGGGTATTTATACCTTAATTATTGACTCATGGGCTTACCGGGTCGGGTTGTGAAACCGAGTCGAATTCAAAGACCCATTAGTTTTTAAGTAGATTAGCAAATAGCTTAGTCAAAAGTTATATACGTTTGTCATGTTTGGATTTATAGTGGTGTGATATGGTCTGAATTAACCCTGTTCGGATTAATGGGTTGGCTGTGACTGTAATATCTGAACTCATCAGTAGCCCTTTTTTAGGCCTTGCAATGTATCTTTGGAAGGGTTAAAAATTTACCAAGTCAACATCAATTTCGTCTGATCTCTTTGCGTCGTCCGAATTGAAAATCTTATTTTCACAAACAACCTAGTTCGAATTTTATCACGACTGATTTTTCTTTCCAAAATTCTACGAGTTTTTTCTTGAATCGTGGGATACGTGTCAACATCTGATTTGACCTCTCAGCCGTTATTTCCCCTAGATCGTCGCACCTACAAGGTCTAGAAAGTTACCTAGATTTTGATTTTTCACACGTTGTGCAGCCCTTAATCATTGCGAAAAAACCCTGTTCACCTTCTCCTTGGTAACTATTGATTGTTACTGTTATATATATATATTTACTATTCCATTGTCTTCCACACTCAAAACCTTCTTAGAGAGAAAAAAAACCCTATTTTATCTTCAAACTGTTCTTGAGAGATCGTCGCACCCACAAGGTCTAGAAAGTTACCTAGGTTTTGATTTTTCACACGTTGTGCAGCCCTTAATCATTGCGAAAAAACCCTGTTCACCTTCTCCTTGGTAACTATTGATTGTTACTGTTATATATATATATATATATATACTATTCCATTGTCTTCCACACTCAAAACCTTCTTAGAGAGAAAAAAACCCTATTTTATCTTCAAACTGTTCTTGAGAGATATATGTTCACAACCAAAAATACCTTAGTTAAAGGAGGTTGGTTGAAATTATCTGAGTTAGAGAGAGCAAGGAAAGTAGAAAGAAAAATTCGTATTGTCGTCGGTCTCCCTGTTTCGCCAGGCGAGAAAAGTAATCAGCCAAATCAGGACGCCGACTAGGGGTCATCTTCCTCAAGAAATCCTAGACCCAGAAAAATTTCATTCATACCAAACCTCTCACCCCTCCTCTCTGGCTCTTCCGTACAAGAATCTCAACAACCTGTTTCCAAGGAAAAAGCTGTTTCAAGCATTAGAAAACCCTCACCATTTATAATAATGAGCTCCGATACAGAAATGACACCAGAGAGGATAACTCATCGCTATATGACTCGCCAAACAAAAACCCAGTCAACACCATCATCTTCAAAACCCTCAAGATTGGAAGTGGCTAAAGTTGCTCCACAGGCCAAACCCTATGTACAACAACCTCTACCAGACATTAGGCCCTCAGAGGCAACAAGTGCACAACCACCCGAACCACTTTCGATGAAGGAATCGAAGCAACCTTCTTCAAAGACAACTGAAAAACCTTCAACGGTGATGGAAGAGAATATGGAGTACAACATTGAAGATGCCTCTTTTGATACCGAGTCGTCAAGTCAGACGGGGGATGCTGCCTTAGAAAGGAAAGGTAAAGTTAAAGTTGGTATGACTCATTTGGACGCTCTTCCGGAGAGTCTAAAGGGTAAAGTAGGCCCTTGTTTTAAACATGTCAGCCTTAAGTATTTGCTGGCTTTACCAAATATTAACTTTGTCTACACCCACACTGCCGAGTTAGGTCGAATCCGGACCAAATGAGGGATTCTGTAGTCTGTAAAAGTGATGATACTAATTACTCTGTAGACCCTCATGGACTGTAAATTGAACGAGGTGGTAGTATACACCGAAGTGCGGAACTAGGGACTTCGGTTCCCTTTACACCCAGAGATTGTCAAGTACTTTCATCTGGTCAAACATTGTCCCAGTCAACTAAGCCCCAACGCCTGATATACACTCTTAACTTGTATCATGGCGTCTAGACTGTCAAAAATCCCTCTTCCATTAGAGCAGTTTGCTGCTGTAGCAAGTCTGTGCAATAACCACCAAATTCCTTTCTACCACTACAACATGGGGAATAATTTCAATGTTGTGGATGACCTGCTAGAGTCTGAAAAACCTTGGAGGACACATTTCTTTTTTATCAGTGGGACATGGGAGAATGGATGGAAAAACACTAGTAACGTTTTTTTTACTTCTTAAACTGCAACTTTTCCTATTCTGACTAATTTATTATTTCTCTTCAGCTCTGTCGAAGGATTTCACCAACTACCTAGAAGAAGGGCAAAACACTTGTGCAAAGCTTAATGCATGGGCTTTGGAAAATTGGGGGAATGCCTTCCACAATTTATTCAAGTCGGGCAATTTTGTGAGGTCTTACCTGTGGAACACCACAGGCAGATGAGACCTTACATGGGAAGAGCTAACTACCCTCCTCCTGCTAACGTGATTTTGAAAAGGACAGAAGCCAAATATATCAATTTGTACCTGCCTTCCAAGGCTAAACCCCCAACAAAATGAAGAACAAAACGAGGAAGGCTACATCAGACCTGGCTCTAACGGCTACGGAGATGACTGGTTCGGGGAACCAAGGTGGTATTGATGTGACCTTGCTAAAGGTAGTAGAGGCCGAGACTGTAAGGGAAGCTGGAGGGTCAAAGAACCCACCAAGGCCTCCTAAAAATGACAGAAAGCGTAAGGCCAGCAGTGATGAAATAGCTGCCAAGAAGAAGAAGGTTACCCTGGGGGAAGAGATAATCCTTCGCCTCCCGGAAAACCCACCACCAGCTTCAGCTGACCCTACTCTGCAAGAGAAAATCCCAACAAAGCTCCAGTCCGGACAGATTGCTGGTGGAGGAAACAACGAAATGGACCTTTCTGCCCTTCAAGACATCGGTTTGTACTTTAATGACTTTGATAAAGATGATTTTGCAGGTCCTTACCGTCTCTCTAGTTCCTCCAACATGATAATCTACAATGGGAAATCCTTTTCCATATCCGGAGAACAAGATAAATTAAGTCATGCTCTCCTTGGTTATATCCGACTAGTACTCGATCTGGAGATGCAGGTAAAAACTCAAACCAATGTTATCAACTCTATCACTTCTGACAAGCAATCTCTGTCAGACAGTCTTCTAAGTGCTCAACAAAGAATAAAGGTGCTGAAGAAGGAAAATGAGGATTTGGCAACCAAGCTAACCACATCAGAAGCAACCAAAACGGAGTTCCAAACTAAGTACTCCGGTCTGGAGACTTCTTCCTTCCAAAACCTCACAGCTTTGAAGGAGATGTTGAAAACTAAGGATGATGCTATCCAAACCCTAACCAATGAGAAGACTAAGTTGGAAGGCACTGTTTCGGAGATGACCAAGGAAAATGAGGCCCTGGAGCGTTAGCAAGAACATTATCAAAGTAGGTATTGAAGAATATGCCATTGGAGTAGTGGACTCCTTTAAAAAGAGAGATGATGGGATCAAATTTGACATGGTGATGTTGTTCTATGAGATTTTCCCTAAGAGAACCCTTGGTCCCTTATGGAAGTATGTGGAGTATGAGGACATCCCATTTTATACCTTGGCTGACGGCGACCAGCACAACTATTCAAATGGATTTGATTCCACTGATGATGAAGATGGTACGGGTGAGAGTTCAGGTTCTAAACTCAAAAAACCTAAAAAGGTGGTGGTGAAAACAATCTAAAGGAAATAAGCCCTAAGGTTTTATCATGTATTTTTCTCAGATTTTTTTAAAACAATCAAAGTCCTTGGATGGCCAAAGCACATTTTGTACTACTGTTCAGTATAAGTCCGAATAGGTTTAACTTATCCAATTTCCTTTTCGTTTTATACTTTGCTTTAAATCTTTCATGGCTAATTTTTAAGTAGCCCCTACAATTTCAAAAGTATTAAATTGAGAGTGTTTAATATCTCCAATCGCACATATTTAATAGCCATGATTAACCACTAAGCTTATCTGATCTGCTCAAGATCACTAGAAATCTGGGGTGCTGAATAAGTGGTTTATACTTGAATTGAATTGAAGTAAAATCACACCAAATTTTTGAAGAAGGCATTATGTTTTATTGAAGAAAAAACCGGACACCTCATTAAAACATCCCTGCGCCACCAGGGTAGGAAATAGTATGCTCCATAATATTTACATTGGTATTTGACAAGTAAATATTTACATATAAAATTTATTCTAAATATAGCATGAGATGCTCAACATTTCATGGGTGCTTCAATGCTCTTCCTTCTTCGTCTTGAAGCCTATATGTCCCAGGTTTGATTTTCTCACAGACCTCATAAGGGCCTTCCCAGTTTGGAGTCCATTTACCGAACTGATTCCCGTTGGTATGTAAGAAGAATTTTATTAATACCTTATCCCCTGGTTGAAAATATCTTTTTTGACTTTGAAGGCAAATCTACTCCTCATCAAACCTTGGTAGTGTGCTGTTATTAAGTGGGCTTTCACCCTAAATCCAACTGATTCCTAATTGCTGTCTCATTAGCCTATTTCGAATAGTTATGGACTTTGTATGATGATAAAGTAACCTTTATGGGGGTAGTTGCATCCATCCCATACACCAAATCAAAAGGAAACTCTTATGTAGCAGCCCGAGGAGTAGTTCGGTAGGCCCAAAATTCTTCTTGTAAATAGCTTGGCCATTTCCCCGCAACCCCCTCTAAATTCTTTTTTAATCCAGAACAAATGGTTCTATTTGCAACTTGAACTTGGCCATTTTCTTGTGGATGGAAAGGAGAAAAAAATGTTGAATGCCTCTAGAGGCACAGAAATCCTCCATGTCTTTATTATCAAACTGTGGCCCATTGTCTGTAGTAATCTTTTGGGCGACTCCAAATCTGCAGCATATATTGGATAAGATATATTTAATGACAACCTTTGACCTGGTTCCAGCCAATGGAGCTGCTTCTATCCACTTTGAGAAATATTCAATAACAACTATAATAGTTCTGCACCTCCCGGATGCCATGGGTAAAGGTCCAACTAAATCCATCCCCATCTAGCAAAAGGTATTGGCTCAAAAATAGACTCCATAGGTACTGCTGGCATATGAATTTCATTCCCATACCTTTGACATGGATCACATTTCTTTACTATTTCTTTAGCTTCTGCCATTATGGTTGGCCAGTAGTATCCAGCCAATAAGAATCTCCGGTTTAGTGCCCTGTACCCACAGTGTGCTGAGTCCTCCCCATCATGCAATTCAGATAAAATAACTTGGGATTCTTCAAACCCCAAACAGCGTAGAAGAGGTCTACTGAATGATTTTTTTGTAGAGAATTCCCCTTATCATAAAAAACCACGTGCCTTGTATTTAACCTTTTTTACCACATCTTTATCCGAAGGCAATGTCCCATCAGAAATATATTGAAGGAGCGTATATCTCCAGTCCTTAGGTTGGATCACATGTATGCTTATACGTTTCCCATCTTCTTTGTTTTGATCTATCTGTATGGACGGGCATTCTTGTATGAGAATCTAAGGGTAGGACTCAGGATATGCTATAATTGCTAGAGAGTCTGCCAGTGTATTCTCCGATCTGGGAATATGTTAATAGAAAACACTTTTGAAGCCTGCTGCCACTTCTTTCAAAAAGAGTAAATACTTGAACAGTTGTTCTTTGGCCTCAGACTGACCTTAAGCATGGTGGATGAGCAATTGGGAATCACTTATTAACCGAAATCTTTTAGCTCCACATAGGAGAGCTAATTTAAGACCAGCTATAACTGCTTCATATTCGGATTCATTGTTAGAGGCCCTGGATCCAAAACATATAGCTTGATACATTTTATCACCATACAGAGATGTTAAGAAAATTCTAGCTCCACAACCCATAGTGCTTGATCCACCATCAGTTCAGACCACCCATTCTTTCTTGAAATTATCTTCTGAAGTTTGTTTAGAGCTCCTGTCTGTATGTAATTCTACCAAGAAATCAGCCACTGATTGAGATTTAATTGTTGATTGGGGGGAAAAATCAATGTCATAATCGCCCAATTCTACTGACCACTTGGTCATTCTGCTTGATATATCAGCCTTTTAAAGAACGTTCTTTAGCGGGAAAGACGTTCAGACAATAATAGAATGAGATTGGAAATACGACCTCATCTTTCTTGCTGCAATTACTAAGGCTAGTGCCAACTTTTCCAACTTTAAATATCTTCTTTCAACATCCAACAAAATTTTACTAATGTAGTACACCGGAAGAGGATAATTGTCCACTTCTCTTACCAAAATACCGCTTATAACACATTCTAACACAGCCAGATATAGATAAAGATTTTCTCCTTGAAGGGGCTTGAAAAGCGTCTTTGGTGAGGATAAGTGTTTCTGTATCTCAACGAAGGTATGGTTGCACTGTGGGGACCAATTGAAGTCTTTAGCATTCTTCAATATTTGAAAAAATGGAGCACTCTTGTCCGATGACCTTGAAATAAACCTATTTATGGCAGCCAACCTTCCGGTGAGCCTTTGAACTTCTTTAAATTTTGAGGAGGATCCATTTCTAATAACTGATTAAGCTGATCTGGATTGGGATGTATACCTTTCTCACTTATTATGTAACCCAGAAACTTTCCAGGTCGGACCCCAAACACACATTTCTCTGGATTCAATTTCAAATTCACAGCTGCTAAGTTAGCGAATGTTTTTTAAAGATCAGTTATATGCAAATCCTACTCCAGTTTGTTAACCATCGTTTCATCTATGTATACTTCCATATTTCTGCAGATCTGATTAGAAAATGTTTTGTTGACCAACCTCTGATAAGTAGCCCCAGCATTCTTTAACCCGAAGGGCATTACCTTGTAGCAATGAAGACCTCTATCTGTAATAAAAATAATATGATCTTGATCCTTTGGATGCACTTGTATCTGATTATACCCCGAGAAGGCATCCATGAAGGACAACAACTTATTTCCATATGTAGAGTCTACCAGCTAATCTATCCGAGGGACAGGATACAGATCCTTTGGGCAAGCTCTATTAAGGTCAGTGAAATCAATACACATACGCCATTTTCCATTCTTTTTCTTGACTAACACCGGATTGGCGGTCCATAGAGGATATTGGGATTCCTTAATGTGCCCTATCTTGGTAAGCCAATCAACCTCTTGAACTATCACATCTCCTTTTTCCTTAGAAAAAGCTCTTTTTTTCTGTACAACAGGTGCAACATCGCCCCGGACGGACAACTTATGTGAAATAACACTTGGTAGTACCCCGGTTACATCACTATTGCACCAAGCAAACACATGCTGATTGTTTAGCAAAAAAGACAACAACTTCTTCTTTAACTCTGGCGCCATCTTCGAACCAATCTTGACATTCTTACCCTCTGCAAGGGAGTGAGTTTCAACTTCTTCAATGGGTATTATGACATTGGGAGCCTCTCTGGGGTTATCAATCTCACTTTCCTACGCAGAAGGCTCCAGTAGCTGCTAATCTTCATTAATTCGAACTACCCCCAATGTCTTAGGAGCAAGAGATGTTGCATAGCACTCTCTGGCTATCTTCTGACTACTTCGGACAACGTCTACTTGTCCTTGAACTGCATACGTTAAACATTGATGGACTATTGAGGCCACAACATGCATTCTGGAAAGCCAAGACCTTCCAAAAATCACGTTGTATGATGTGGGGCAATCTACCACAACAAATCGCACCCTCACCATATTTTTAAAAGGCCCTTTGCCCAACAACACTTCTTTTTCAAACTCCCCAATTAAATCCGCAGTACTACATGTGAAACCCACAATAGTTCTGTTCGAACATTGAATAAGAGTCGGATTCCTCATCTGTTTGTATGAGCTTAAGAACAGGATGTTTGCCGAACTGTCTGTAGCGATTAGAATTCGGCGTATATCATTCCCTCTATAGATGCTCCTATAACCACCGCATCCTCCTGGGGTCCAAAAATATCCCTCAGATCATCCTCATTAAAAACTATGAATGGGAAAGGGGACTGACACTGATGGGAAGATATTTCCCCTTCCAATTGAGTAGTCAAATTATGGACATGCCTCTTCCTTGATGAAGGGGTAGGTGCAGTTACATTATCCCCTCCAAAGATAGTTAATGACTCAAAGAAACTGATCAGTCCGGATACTGTCTTGGTTTGTTCTGTTATCACTCCCACATTATTCCGAGTTGGATCGGGATGCAGATACTCAGAGTCCACATCGAACCTTTCAAGGATTATCATTGCCCCATCTTGAGCAAACGTTCCAAGATTGTTTGTAGGACTCGTCCGAGGAGCATTGCCAGGTCTGTTTCCATTTCTTCTTTTAACATATGCTCCTAGTATGCCCCTCCCAATAAGGTTCTGAACTTCTTGTTTTAAAGCTATGTAGTATTGAGTATTATGGCCTATATCATTGTGATATTGGCAAAGACAAGTGTTTCATCCTTAGTTTTATCATAGATTGTAGCTATATTTTCTCTTAACTCTGCAAACCACTCAGTTTGGACCCAATAACCACTCTTACCCCTTGATTTTTGGCTCTGGGTCTGGTTGTGGTTGGATTGAGTTTGCTTAGACCGGTTAGATCCTTGTTTAGTCTCCTTAGCCTTATATCCGGACTGGTTAGCGGTTGGAAGAGCTGTTATGGTGGACCTCACTTGACGGTGCACCCTGGTTTTCTTTGTTTCCTCCACATTAATCTGCTTTCCCACTTGGTTTAACAAGCCATCCCAGGTCATAGCTTTCTTCCGGGTTACAGAATCAGCTAAGTTCCAAGGATTCAACCCCTGCCCTAGAGAAGAAATTGCCACCTGCTCAAAGGAATCTGCTAATCCGTTCTTTCTATTCACAAATTAACTTATGTAGTCTTTGAAAGATGCGTTTAGTTCTTGGGCTCAATTGAGATTATGGTATCCCCATTACCCTTTAATTTTTTACTCCCAACGAATTGCCTTCGGAATGCAACCCAAAATGTATCAAAGTTTCTAATACACCCCTGAGGTAAGATATTATACCATTTAAGAGAACTCTCTGTAAACGTTTGGGAGAAGGCTCTACACAAGAGCGCATCATCGTCACCAAAATTTATCATGAAGTTCTTGAATTGCTCCAGATGGTTGTCCGGATCCCGACTTCTATCATAATTTTCCATTTTAGAGCTATCAAACCTTTTGGGAAGGTGTCCGGACAGTATTTTTGCGGATAAAGGTGACTGCCTCCAGTTTTTATTGCGACTAAAGACTGTATCTTCATTAGGAGTTGCAAATATACCTAGTTTGTACTGAAAAACAAAAAGATCTATCAGCAACTAATCAGCATGCCTATGGGATGCTCCTTTGCCCATATGACTTTTAAGCGTACCATGTATGTCCCTCTTTCTTGAGTGATTTCTGGTTAACTTTATCTTTTTTCTAGATCTCCCTTCTTGACTTCTTGATGACAAAGATTCTTCAAGCTCAACCTCGTTCGAAGAGCTACTGGAGGACTCAGACCCATAACTTTAAACAGGCTTGGACCGATGTGTCTTCTTTGAACTGAGATAAGTCTTTTTTGAACTGATGTGAGTCTTTAGTGATGACTCATTCTCCCCAAGATTGTCAATATGGTGAAGGACTGACGCTCCATATTTCTACTTGATGTCTTTCTCTGCTTGTTTTATGGCCCTTAGTGCCTCTATCTCTGTCCTCAACTAATCTCGCTCCTCAACAATGTATTTCTTATTTTCCTTCACTATTTCCACCTCAGAAGGTGGAGTAATTTTCTCATTCAGATCCATCCGAACTGTTTTTCTCACTGGTTTTGAATATAAAATCCAGGCACCGTCGTGCTCCCACTGTGGTCGCCAATTTGGTGTGGTTTATTTTGGGCTAAGGGTAGTTTTGTAAAATATTTTATTAAGTTTGGAGTGTTTTATGTTTAGTGTAAATTGTAGTGAGATAATTAAGCAGCCTGCTAGTATTAAATTCTTATCACCCTCATTAATGAGAGTGGTCGGGGTATTTATACCTTAATTATTGACCTATGGGCTTACCGGGTCGGGTTGTGAAACCGGGTCGAATATAAATACCCGTTAGTTTTTAAGTAGATTAGCAAATAGCTTAGTCAAAAGTTATTTACGTTTGTCATGTTCGGATTTATAGTGGTGTGATATGGTCCGAATTATCCCTGTTCGGATTAATGGGTTGGCTATGACTATAATATCTGAACTCATCAATTTTCACGAAACTTGAACTATAATTTACAAGAAAAGGTAACCTGAATATCAATAAGTTTTCTAATATTCTGACCACCTTCCTTGTAAGGCTAAAATATGTTATTCCAATTAGACTCTATAATATAGTGAGAGGTATCTTTAGATCTCTAAAGGAACCTATTGAGCAGCCTCTAAATTCTATTGATGACAGACTTAGGAAATGTATAACATTGAATATAAAAATATAGAATAGACATGAGAACTGATTGAATCAGGAAAACTATACCACCAAAAGAGAGGGATTCGGTATCCCACTCATGAATTTTAAATCTATTTTTTCTAAAAAGGTTATCATAAAGCTTAGTTTTATTACTATTATGGATATATAAGCCTAGGTATTTGATTGGAAGGGTTTTTCTTTTTTGAAACTGGTAATGTTTTCTAAAGTATTACATCTAGAATGACTAAATTTTTTTTGAAAAATAAGGTAAGATTTATCTTTATTAATAGATTGGCCAGAGATTAATTGGTACTTATTAATAAATGGATTAAGGGTCTTAACATTATTGAGACAACCATATGCAAAGATGACTAGGTCATGAGAAAAGGGAAGATAGTTCACAGCCATATGACTTATGGTTCCAAATTTTATTTGAGGATTAGAATTGAAGATATTATTAATACCTCTTATAAGGTATTCTTCATCTAAAATGAAAAGGATAGGGGAAAGTAGGTCCCATACTTACTACCATTAGTACTTTTAAAGTAACCATGTAAACTATCGTTGATAATAAGAGAGAAACAAATATTTTCAATACATTTTCTAATGAGATCTGTGAAATTATCATGAAAACCAAAAGCTTTCATGATACTAATGATAACACTAAAGGTTATCTTATCAAAGGCCTTTGTTATGTCAATTTTAAGAAAGATTTTACCTAATTCAGTATTTTTATTCAAGTCATAAATGATTTCTTGAGAAAGGAGAATGTGTTCATGGATGTTTCTTCCATGAACAAATCATCTTTGCTAAGGAATATGACCTTAGGGAGAAGCTTAGATATTCTGTCATTAAGAATTTTAGAGAGTATTCCATAAAAAACAAAACACAAAATGATAGGTCTTTAATCCATAATGTATTTAGGATGATCGTTTTTGGGAATAAGACAAATAACAGTAGAAAACATGCCATTTAGGGCAGATTTGTCATTGAAATAATCAGTGACAGCTTTCACAAGGTCATCGTAGATAATAGAACCGTAGTTTCGGTAAGAAAAAAAAATTTGAACCCAACACGGTTAGCGTCACTGTTGGGGGGAAGATTCTTATAATCTTTAGATGAGTTTTAAGCAACATTAGATTATCCTCATTAGAAATAAGATTAGGAATGGTTTGAAATTGATCAATGTAAGGTTTAACATGGCTATTGACTAACAACTCTTTAAAATAATTTATAACAATGTCATTCATTTTGGTTTGATCATCAATCTATATACCAGCCTGGTATATACCATTGATTCTATTGAGAAAAAGGTTTTTGTCACCATTTTTAATCCAATTAATATTATTTTTTTGCTCCTAATAGGCCTCTTCTCTTTCTAAGAGTAGAAGGTAATTGGAATTGGTTTTGTTTATGTTATTTATGTTTTCAAGTTTTTTTATTAGATTGAAGATTTTACTCATGAAAAGAAATATATTCCTCAGCCTTGGAAATATCACTGAAGATATTTCCAAAGGTAACATAATTCCAAGTTTTAAGTCTCTCATTTAATCTTTCAAGTTTCCTCCAAAAACAAACAAAGGCTAGTCATATAAAGGGATATCCCAAGATTTTTTAAATGGTTTTATTTAAGGCAGGGTAATACATCCACATATTCAAAAATTTAAATGATGATTTATGAGATTGATTATTGTTCTTTAAGGAAATACTAATAAGAGAATGATCAAAAAAATTTATTTAAATGTTAACCTTTGATATTTTCAAAATATTTCTCATTCTTCTATTAATTAATACTATGTCCAATATTTTCCAACATATTTTGTTGATCCAAGTATAAAGAGAACCAATGAATCCATAGTCCTCAAACGGACAGTCTAAAATTATGTTACTGAAGTCATCCAGACTTCTCAAACACAATGTTAGACCAAACAGCTGCTTAGAAGCAGAAGTAATACAATTGAAGTATCATATAATAATTCACTCAAGTGGATTGCTAGAGAGGATTCTAAGTTTATCCCACATGGGGTCCTACTGATTTTATTACATTTAGCATAGATAACAATTACATTAAAGATTTTGTTGTCATTATTGAGGTGAACTTTATGGTGGAGGAGCTGCTCGTGATTGCATATCAGATCTACCTTGAAGTTATCTTTCCACATTATCTAAATTTTATTATTTAGATTGTTAATACTTTTATTAAAATCAGTACTTTTTATTATTATTTCAAGATTTCTTTCATTCACTATAGGCTCTTGCAAGGTCGGAAACTCAATTTTCTCATTTGTTTTACAAGGTTCTTTGATCTTCTTATTGAATTTTTGTTACATATTCCTCTGATGTTCCAGTTTAAGATTTTAATTGTCATAATTAAGGTTTAGAGGTAAATGTGATAAGACTCCTGGAGGTCTTAGGTTTGGTTTTAATAGCTTGATTATTACCTTTGTCTTTGTTTTAGAAATGTTTTTTTTTGTTTCTTTGTTATTTCTGTCTTTATTTCTTATGTGAAAGGCTCGAGAACCTGGTAAACTACAATAATGGTGGGTTTGAGAGATAAATCTGATTGGTTCTCATCAGAAAAATCAATTAGAACATTAAATCTATTAACTAATTCAATTTGTTAGAGGTATTTCAGGGTTTAAACTTTCAATGGATTTTGGAATGTTGATTTTAAGTGAGAGTTATCCTGTGGAGTTTCATCCTTAGAATTGGCATAATCAAATAGCTTATTTCCATAGATTTTTAAGTTTTCTAGATTTTGGATTTCTAAATTTTCAGTCATTTTATCATTTGGATTAACTATTTTCAACTTAATCTTAGGAATGTATTTTTTCTCTTTCATTAGGAATTGTTTGGTTTTCCAGAGTTGTTGAATTATAATTTATTGGATTTACATTTGATTTGTTATCTTTTTTATAATTTGAAGAAGCATGACCAAGATGGCTGCACTCCAGAAAGTATACATGAAGTGCTCCATATACAATGTTCAGAAACCTACCATCTTGGTCATCAAAATCTAACCAAATTTTGAAAATAACATGCTTGGATACATCAAGTTCTATCCAAGGCTGGCAGTAGTTATACCAAACTTTATTAACATTTAGAATCCAAATATCTAGGGGTCTTTCTATGGTCTTAGCTATGGTATTAAATGCTTTGATATTATAAAAGAACTCATGTATCCTAAGGAAAGTAACCTACACTAAGGTTACAGGAGACTCAATTTTTAGATTGAAATGAGTCTCTTATTTCAGGAGCCTCATAGAGAATTAACCTATAGACTAAACATTTCTTTTCCATAAGATTTTTAAATCATTTTTATTGGAAGTTCTTTCAATATATGTACCGAGAGATTAAAGACACTTTATAATTTAAGGTTTCCTATAAATTCTTGCATAATAACTTTCCTATTAATTTAAAAGAGGTATATTTAGAGAGAAAATACTTATATTGTGCAGAAAATGATATTGCTTTGAAACCTTCTCAAATTGAAACCTTCGCTAGTCCAAGCTGACGGTCTTGTTTTGTTCTTTGCGGCTTTACAGCTTTACTGTAGGATTTCGCCAATCCATTCTTTTTATCCCAAAAGTTGTTGTCTCCATTTAGATAATGAAATACCTTCTGATTTGGTTTCGATTCTTCAAATCTTCCTTCCAGATATAGCTTGTCTAATTGCTTGAAAACATAATTGGATTTTAAATGGAAAATTGACTGAAATTTATCCCTTGGAATAAGGATTTCTTATCTTCTGGTGAAAGACATTTCAATCTCACAATGAGAGAGATTGAAACTTGAAAGGCACGGGAGATTGAAAGAGAACGAGGTTCTTAAAGAAGAGGTTTCTTGGAGTTCTCATGACCTCACATTTCCTTATTAATATTTTAAAATAATAATATTAAATATACGATTATATTAATAATGTTATATTAGAAAATATTAAATGTACAATAATATTGAATAAGGAGAGTTACGATCTAATACTCTGTCTAAAAAGTTATTAGGGTTTAATATCTAAAATTTTCAACAAGTTATTTATTCAAAATTTCTTTTTACATACATATATTTTCCTTTTTGTTTTAATTTAAAATGGTAAACGTTCATATGTTTTAAACTGTAATTTTCTCACAACTCTTATCTTTGAATTTCGTTTATCGATCCACAACTGTCATTTTTTTCCCACAATTCTCATCTTTCATCTTGTAACTCTCGTATATCGGTCTGCAACTCTCGTATTTTCTCCTGTAAATCTCGTATATCGGTATGAAACTCTCGTCTCTTGTCCAGCAACTCTCGTCTATCGGTCCACAACTCTCGTCTATCGTCCCACAAGTTTTGTTTCTGTGTCTATCGATCTGCAACTCTCTTCCCTCATTCCATAACTCTTGTTTCTCGTCTCGCAACACAAATATAACATGAGAGGTGATTTGGATGACTTTATTCAACATATATTCGAAATTACATTTATGGGACTTTTTATCTTTATTGCTCATCTAGTTTTATGTTATTTGTTCAATATTAGTATTTTTAAAAATTGATATCATTTATATGTTGTTGTTGTTTGTTTATTTTCTAAATTTATGTATTTTTCTAATTAAAATTATGTTTTCGTTAACTTGTTTGTTATTCAAATAAGTATGATTACATGTATGATTTGTAACTATTTTACATAATGAAAATCGTCTTGTATGGTTGATTTAGACGTTATTTACTACATTACTCGTAAAAATATTATAATTCCAGAACTAGCCCTGATCTTACTACCATCTATTTAAATAGCCAATGGCTATACTTGTAATATAGAAAGCATCGAATCCACTCAAAATTTAAATAACATACTTTTATCATATGTCTTATGTATTCATTTTTTTGAAAATCTCATGTTTGAAAAAATAATAATACCTTCATCCCAACTAAATTCACATTTTAGGAATTTGGGAAGAGTATATTGATTAGCACTACATATAAAGACAACAGTTTATATTACATGGAGAGTTCACTTTAACGAGTGGGTTACCTAAGTGATAGTAGTGTTAAGGAGGTATTTTATCAGTCGGGATATTTATCTCTCCAGGTTTTGAAGAAGATACATACTATATTTTAGTTTATTTCAAAATTAGTTTATGAGTCATGCATCCAAGGAAAACGTGTGCATGCTTCTCATCTACCTAGATCGTGAGTTGATATAGGAGTATATTTTGCTTTAATGCATTCTGATGTTTGGGGTCCTTGTCCAGTTATATTTATCTCCGACTTTTGTTATTTTGCTATTTTTATTGATGAATTTTCTTGTTCAACTTGTATTTTTGTTATTAATTCTAGACAATAAAAATTTCAAAATTTTTAAATTTTTGTTTTCTAAACACTTAAATACAAATGTTAAAAAACTTCATAAAGACAATGTGAAAGGATAAATTAATAAAGTTTATACAATATATGACTAATAATGGTATAATTCATGGATTATTATGTGCTTCTACTTATGAACAAAATAATGGGGGTGAACAATATAATCGACATATACTTGAGGTGGCTTTTACGATGAGGCTATATAGACACGTACCTCACCGATTATGACGTAGTTATAACTGTATCTTATCTGATAAATTAGATGTCATATTATGTACTTGATGGTTCAATCTATTATAGTATTCTTTTTCCATCTGCATCTTTATTTCTTGTTTGTCCTAAAAAATTTGGTTGCGTTTTTTATATGTATAAAACATTGATCAGGTTCAGGTCGTACAAAACTAGATTCTAAATGTTTACGATGTATCTTTATAGGATATTATGGAATTCAAAACAATTATCTATGTTGTAGTCCCACTTTTAGAATGCATTATATTTCGTATGATTTTATTTTTATGGAGTCTGTATCATATTACTTGCATTCGTAATCTGGTCCTTTATTTACATCTAATAATCCAGCTCATATCGTAACTATTATGAAATATCCTTATATTTATATCGGTTATTCACCAATCCTTGATAATGTTGTGCCTCTAACGCCTCATGTGCCTCCTATTACTCAGGTATATACTCAAAGAAATAAAAATCTCCATGTCAATACTAACGTTGTTCAATCCACGTTAGATCACGAGTCTTGTACATCTCCTATTATACATGAGCCAAGGATAAAATCGACATAATATTTTCCACAATAACCTGAATCTATAACATCTAGTCTACATATCATATTCCAATTCAATCCTCTGAAAATCTTGACCTTTGTATTGATTTTTGTAAAAGCTCACATAATTGTACTAGATATGTTATCTATCTCTTATATTCGTACGTAGTTTTATCCTCATATTACCGTTTATTTACTACTCATCTTGATAGTTGATTTTTTCTTAGTAATATTTCAAAGGCTCTTCTCAATCCAGGGTGCTTTAGTACTATGCAAGAGAAAATGAAAACCTTTATGAAAAAAAATAAAACTTTGGATCTTTGTTCTTTCCTCGTAAAGAAATCGGTTGCAAGTGGGTTTTCATAATTAATGGTCATCTTTACGGGTTTTTGTAAAAACTCAAAGATCGTTTGGTATTAAAAGGGTACTTAGTCTCAAGAGATTTATTATGATAAAATATTTTATTATGTTGACAAAATGGCATATGTTCATATTTTTATATCTATATTTGATATTATATACTGGCTAGTGCACTAGTGAAATACCAAAAATATATTTCTTAATGGTATCTTTATGGAGGAGATCTACATGACTCAACCTCTTGTATGAGGCTTCCAAAGTCCACCGCTTTAAGAAATCTGTATACAGTCTAAACAATCTCTCAAATCTTGGTTTGAATGTCTCCCTCTCTCTCTCACACACACACACACACACACACATACACACACATTTAGTTAGTTTGGAATGACCAGGACTGTTGATGATCGTCCACTATTTCATAGACACTTAAAAGAGAATATTGTAATTTTAGTTGCACATGTTATTAATCAGATTATGATCAGTGATGATATCTAGAGGATCTTGACATTGAATGATTTTTTGAGCAAAAAATCGTAGATTACAGATCTTTGTAAACTTAATTATTTTCTCGACATTAACGTAACATAATCTTTTGATAAGATTTGTAGTTTTCAAAGTAAATATGTTCTTGATATTCCGTTAGAATATCGGTTACTTTAATGCAAACCTATTGACGTATAGATGGTCTCTGAGACCAAGCTTGTTCTTGATGATGCAGTACCCATACATGATCCTGAAAGATAACCAAATATTGGTCGAGAAACTAAAATATCTAACAATTACTCGACTGGATATTGCGTATCTAGTAAGTGTAATGAGTTAGTTCATGTCAGCCTCACACATTCTACATTGGTATGCGGTTATTTAGATCTTTAAATACCTAACTAGATCTCCAGGTAAATGACTCGTATGTTCTGATCCGGAAATAGTAGGATTGCATCATTTAATGATGTCGATTAAACAGGTTTCCCAACTAGCCGAAGTTCTACTACTATTTTTTTATTTCTTTTGGTAATTTCATGTCGTGAAAGAGTAAAAAACATATAGTTTTACAGTCAAAATATTGTAAGATGGAAAACACATCATGTTAGTTAGTACGACATAGTATTTACTAAACAGGCTAGGTATTCACTATGATGGTTTGATGAAACTTCCCTATGACAATGAAGTTGTTATGTATATCATAAAAAATTATGTTTTTTTATGATAAGACCAAACACATTAAGGTTCATTGTAATCTAATTGTAGATCTTGTCATAGGAACATCCACTTATCTCTCATGTATACAACTCTTTCACGATTACACGAATCTTCAGCTTCCCGACATTCTAACTAAACCTTTTTTATAATTTCATGATTGATAATATGTAACAAGTTGAGCATATTAGATATATATGTTTTAACTTGAGAATGGGTATTAATGATAGGAAATCAAATATCTAATAATAAATTGATTCAATAGTAATCATTTAAAATTTTATATGATGATTATAGATTGATGAATAGTTTATATTAATTAGCGAAATAATTAGATTAAATTATTATTTTACCTTATTTATATAAGGTTATATATTAACATTTTATTTTTAATTATAGAAAACAAATTTTATAATAATACTTAAATTATCTACAACAAATATACATACGTTATCCAACGTGTATCTTGATTTTCTATTTGTTTTCGTTAATTTTGTTATTTTATAATTTAGATCATATATAAATACAACTTATTTTGTCTTATAAATCTAGAATACTTCATATTATGTACCCTAATATGTTGTTGAGGTCAAGAAAGTAATTACGCATCCATTGTTGGCTAAATGTATTAGATGCGATGGTTTGCAAGTACTAGTTACTTAGTATACGAGAAATCGACCCACTATAAAACTAAAGTGGAAGAGAACAATAAGTTGAAGCCATATTGAATTATACATACGATATACATATGAATTGATATTTTTTTCCAATGATATGAAGCAAACGTTTAAATAACTAGTTAAGTATTTATTCCGAATTTTTTTTGTCAACCTATGTCACCAACATACCTATTTTTAAAATAATTTTTAACATAAATGATTTGTTTGTAAATAAATTTTACGTCTCATTCTTCAACGTGATTAATCATGTTGAGTAAAAAACGGTTATTTAAGCAAAGCTTAGTCAACAATAAGGTCCAAAAGGCAATACTTGACTGTGTCATAAAAAGAACAATTTAAATTTACAAGATAAATTGAGAGATTTAAATAATCATAATGATGTTTTGTTTATTAAAAAAATATTTTGGTTGTTCTTCCATCTATCATCCGTTAAAATTGATTATGGACAATATAATGACTTTTTACTAGTCATAGCAAAATTTTATTAATTTTCACTTTTTCTAATTAACTAAAAATAAATATATTTTTAAGCTACTAATTTATATTAGGTTACAAGTAGAAGTATAATATTTTCTTTTATAGTCAATATCAAATGTAATTTTACAATTTTGGAAAAAGAAAAAAAAAACTCAAACTAAAATAAACACATGGGTGTAGAAAAAAAATTGAATTATCCAAATTAAAATTATCTATATAATTTTCCTAATAAAATGACTTTTAACATAATTTAAGTTTTAAAAAATGACCATGACTTTGGAAAATATTTGAAACAAATCAGTAATTTTATAAAAAAGTTGAAGTTGGATTTTATTGATAAAATCTTATGGTAAATCAAATATATTCTCTCTCGTGCTTTCCCTAAAATTAATATATACATTTAACTATGTTTGTTAAAATGACAAATTAGAATGATCGACTCATCTCATGAAATCATAACATGATCATTCCTTATGATAGCTCTAAATTGAGAAAATAGTATGAAAGATGTGACACATACCACCATTAACGCAATCAATTATATCTCGAACGACATTTGCAATATATCGAACACCATTTAAAATCTTATAACGTTATTTTTCAGTTTTTAGAAATCAATTACAAGCTTGCATATATCACTCACAAACTTTCAGACGTTTCTAAAAGTTACTTGCAAGCTTTTATATGACATTCGTAAAATTTTGTATGTTATTTGTAATCCTACAAACATTATTTGTTAGCTTTCATATGTTATTCTAAGTTTCCATGCATCCATTTTAAACAATAAGATATCATTTATTCACTTCTAAAATGTATTTACAAGTCTCCACGCGTCATTTGCAAATTTAAAAAGGTTATTTGTAAATCTCACTACGACATATATTTTATTATTGAACATAAAATCGTGGGAATATTTTTAATCTTAGTATATATATATATTAGTTATGAAAAATAAAAATAAAATTAAAGACGGCCATATTCATCCCCACTGCCAACAACCTAAATAAAGAGTTCGATAAAGAATATAAACTCTTTTTATCAGTTGTTCCATCTAGTAAATATAAAACAATTAGTGTGATCATTACACACCAGAAAGTCATCACCTACAAATAAAATCATCTAAAATTATAATCTAATATATGATAGGTTAATAACTTGACAACCTGATTTGCTATAAAATTTCTGTAAGACCATCAATCGTATATAAAGTACGTACACTATAACTTTCCTATCAAATTTTCAAAAAAATGTTTATTTAAAAAATAAATATGAAATATTGATACATTAACAACAAAAATTATATCATGCATCGATAAAATAGACAACAACAATAACTCGAGAGATCAACCATATATAACTTGACAAGATACTGACCATCTAACATATCAATGCAACCCAAGCACGCCCTCATAAAAAATGCTAATATTTGATAATCCTCGACAAGATTAACGCATACATTCTCCAATAAACGAATTTAATTATAACATGCAAATAAGATCGACCAACATAGATAGTTATCGAATAACCAAAAAGTTTAAATCCATAATTTGTTTTTACTAATCTTATTGGTCCACCTTTCACAAGTAGGGTACAACATCATACATCATGTATCATTATTCATATATCATAAATCATTCATAACTTCTAAAGTATTACGAATCAGAATCAACAAAAACATATTACTAACCATATTAGAGACGCATTTATGTATCGATATATTACAAACCATAAACAAATATTCATAATAAGTTAAAGAAAAAAAATCAAAAATTTAAATAATATTAAATTTATTTTAGTTGTTTCGTCACATTCATATTTATGAATTCTTATCATAATATTATAATCGATCTCGAGATCAATATAAGAAATTCTCCAAAGATTACTATGTCCAATTATTTTATGATTGACATATTTCTATAATTCATCTCATTTTATATTTTAATTTAATTTTTTATTCATTAAACTCTGCATATGGGGTTGTGGTTTATGTGTCTAAGGTTACTTTAGTGTTTTAATTTTCTTCTTAATATATTTTATTTCTTTTTATTGATTTTAAATTTTTTGTTTTAAATACTATAATATCCTCGTATATTTTAGCCAACATGTTTCGTAGTATGATATATGATATCTTAGTACACAAGTTTATTTGACATAAAAAAATATAATATTTGATGTTTTGGAGTAGTCAATACTTGGATAATAATTTTTTAAATTTATTGGATGTTATGCTTCATTAGATACATATTTTGGTAATAAGTTTGTGGTTTTTTCATTAACTCTTTATTGTTTGAGTATTTGAGCATGTAGTCTTTATTGAGGTCAATTATTTTTTATACTTTTTTCTTAGAGTAAGTCAAAGATATTTGTGTTAAACTTTGTAATGTTTGTATTATATATGGTTCAACATGAAATGTTTTTATATATCAAATGTTGACTTTAGATTACTCAAATATTTTGATATTAGTTATAGTTAAATAAGTCTCAAAATAGATTTATTTAATATTACATGTGCAGGCTCAGAACAATATACAATTATGTATTTTCGATGGAAAGATCTTCAATAATTGCTCATAAGTAAATCACCTAATGTAAGGTAAAAAATTCATATTTTGAGTTTAAATGATTGATTTTTGGATGGAATTATAATGATGACACAACTAGCCCATTTTGAATAATATGTTAAGGTTTGAGTTTTATTATTCATGTGTTTTGTTGAATTTATCATTCATCTCTAGAGTTATGTCTTTTATAAGATATTCATATCATCTTTATTGATGTTTAGAGGTGAGGACTATTGACATAATGATAATAAATTAATTTATATTCAGGTTTTTTACTAAAATTTAAATATTTGTTTTGCTTGGTTTTTATTGGAAGTCTTAATGTTTCATACTTAAAAGGATTGATTGACCTACTATTTGTCTTTTGTAGTCATTATAGATATTTTGTGGTGTTTGTTTCCTAACTAATTATGGTTATACGATCTTATAAAGATTACAAAAGGTGTTCAAGTACTATATTCATCTTTATATTTAATTTCAAGTTATATAATGTTGTATGCAAAAAATATTATTATCAGAACTTATTTATTGTAAAACAAAACCTTAAGATTTTATGATTCCAATATCATTGCGTATTATATGATTTTATGCACAAATCCTATTAATTGATGATTATATTTAATGCAAAATGATTCATTAATAATACACTAATATGTATAAAAATCAAGGAAGTACATTAAATTTTAATTTTAAAATAGTTGCATGTTGTCATATTGCATGTAAATTCATGAAGTTTGTACATCATGTATAAATTCACGTTAAAAATATAAGGATACCGTGAACTTGGAATGTCTTATCACATGTAAGTTCAGAGTATCTATGCATGTTTTTATTTGTCCAATTAAATAAAAAATACTCAATATTAAGTAATATATACGGCCTACATATTATAATAAGTATCATTGAGGTATATTGTGCATATACTAGTTGAGTTAATTGTGGATCTTGAAGAAGGACCAGTTACTCCAATGTATTAGTTATTGGAATTTAAAGCCTAAAACATTTATGGTCCCTTGCAGTGGCTAGTACATCGAACCTTGAGTTAGAGATGAAAGTTAAATGGGTGAATCAATAAATTTGGGTTTATTTGCGGACTATTAGTTAATTTAGTAAAATCAACTCATTAAATATAAATAGTCATCTTATAACCCTAATTCGTGATTCGTGCATTCAAAAGACTTTAGACCCGTCGTTTCTCTTCCTTCGCTTTTATCCTTCTTTATTTATTCTTTACATAATAATTCTTGAGTTGTTACTCCATTGAAGCTCATGTCATTTATCCGTTGGAGAGAGAAATCAAGCACCTAACAAGTTGTGTGAATTGTCATAGGTGGTTATTCACCATTGAACCACAACCAACAATCTTTTGTTTTAGATCATGAGGTATCAATAATAAACTATTCAAATCAATAAGTTATCTTTTATTTTTCTTGTTTATCTTTATAGCTGGAAGGATTAGGCTCAAGTGTTTTTTATGGTTTATAACCCCACAACAAATTTAAATAATAATTTGTATCATATTCGTCTGCTTCATTCTATGTTTTGGAAATGAAAACCTCTAAATTAATCTTCTAACATTCCAATTTCAAAATTGAATCAGTTTGAAATAAAATCAATAAATTAATGTTTTATTCAGAGACCTAATTATAATCTAGGGATACCAAAATTGGTATGCGTGTTTAGGATTAATTGGTGTAATTGATAACATATAATTGATTGATTACGATATATGTACACAAATTCAAGTATGTTTTTCAAAACATTCTAATCATAATCCTAATTTATACCAATTTAGGGTTTTTGGACTCACGATTTAGTCGCGGGAAGACGGTTCGTCGCCGTGGTGGCTACTTTAGAAAATAGGTTTCACTGTGACATGTACTATTTATTGCCGCAAACCGATAGTTCACCAAGAACGACAATGGTTTATCACGGCAATCTAAGACAGTCGACACACTAACAATGTTCGAAGTTCGTTTTTTTTAAAATTTGTACGTATGTGGGATTGTTGCATGAGGTTGGGTTATTTTCAGACATTATCTTAAATCAATATTGCATTCCTTAAATTACTGTCTCTAAAGGTGATGTGTAGGTTGATGACACCTATCGTATCACCTAACTATCAGGGCGAGCCACTACATATGAATACCATTAATAACTTTTAACATGGTAAAAAATCAGTATTATGTGTCTAACTAGTTTAAGTATTCTTTTAGAAATAGTTTCAATAATTTAATATTGTACTTTTTGAGTGATCAATGAAAAACTATCAACTAAAAAACAATATTCAGGTTCTCATATTGTATGAGGAAAGTTTGAAGGAGTGGAACAATAGTATATTACTCTTTTGGGGTTTGAATGACATTGTCCATTGACTTAGAGAAGAGCTATATTGATGAAATATGCACACAGGGAGTTCAGAGCATTCTAATTACCTAATTTGTTATATCCTACAGAGTGGATTCTAAAAAATGTTCTTGATTTCCAAACAACTAATATAAATAATGTTAAAGACATGCTTGCCTATCTAGAAAGGGTTTTTTTAAGTTACCACATGTTGAAATTAAGAACCTGATTGGTAATATCTTGTCGATATAGTGCGTGGGCAATGAGAAATTTAAAGAGCATATTTTGAAATGGTTGTATTCATGGGAAATTGAATACTTTAAGCATTGAGCTCCCATATATCGTTGTACTGTCTTACATATTAATTTATCTCCCTCCCCCAATTCAATATCCTAGAGACTACCTATGATTTCCTTGAAAGGAAATAATATATGAAAACTCTCATTTTAAATTTTGTGTATAAAGAGGAAAAATATCCTCATGGGAGCAAGGAAGCCAATATGGTCAATGTCGGTAAAAGTAGTTCTCATAAATAAGAGGAAACACTCTTCAATTTCGACTGCACAAAATTCAAGATCTGGAAAGAAATTGGGTAACCTCAAGAAGTAAAATGATAAAGGTAAGATTATCGCATGTTTCAATTGCAAGTGTCTGAATCATTGGAAAAGAGATTTTTTTAAGTGGAAGCATTGGATGATAAAGAAATATAAGCTATATTGGTTTGTAACTTCAGAGGAAAATTTAGTTTGAGTTCTGAAAGACATATGATAGTTTTATACAATAGACAAAAATCGTGTGTGCGTTTATTTGAAGGGCTCAAGCTAAAGCAGCCGTCTCAGTAATGAAGAGATTCAATTTTTTACTATAGATAAGATGGCTGGCTTAGATCGCTGCTTCGTCCCTCGACTATCACGTTTTCTGCAGTTTAATCCCTCGACAAAAAATCACGGGTGAGGATCCCTTGACTATCAAAAATCTATAATTTCAGTCCCCGCGCGTGGTTTTTGTCCTGGTGATGGGACGTGTCACCATAGGTAAATGGTTTTTGTTTCATAGATAGTCCCTCGACTTTTAATTCCATTTTTACCCTTTGAATTTAATATTTTTTATTTTTTATTTTTATGTTTATTTTTTCTCAAAACAAAGTATATCAAAATGACATACTAAATTTTCTCCAGGATATCAAATTTTGATATACTCTGTTTTGAGAAAAAATTAATAAAAAATAAATAAATATTAAATTCAAAGGGTAAAAGTAGAATTAAAAGTCGAAGGACTATCTATGAAACAAAAACCATTTAACTATGGTGACACGTGGCAGCACCAGGATAAAAACCACACGAGGGGACTCAGATTATAGATTTTTGATAGTCAAGGGATCCTCACTCGTGATTTTTTTGTTTAGGGACTAAATGGCAAAAAATATGATAGTCGAGGGATGAAGCAGCGATTTAAGCCTAAGATGACATGCCTTGTGGAATCCATATGTTAATTTACACTATTTTTTAAGTTTAGGATATATTTGTTTAGAGGATATTTTGTTAGTCTCTTTATTATAATAAATTTAATTTCTTTTTATTTGTTGGACACAAGTGAGTACATTTGTTCGCTTGGTAATAAAGAACTTATATAATCTTTTGATAATAGATTGGTTAGCACAAGTGTGCTTTATTGTGTTAATTATTTACATAAATTAGTAATATTATTAATTATCCAAATGTAATGAATGTAGCGTATAAAATTGCATTTAAAAATCCAGCTTATCTACGGGATAAGTTTTTTTAATCATGTCTCTCGAAATAAAAATAACAAACTTGTTGCTGAAGGTTTTTTAGATCCCACTGATTATATTTATTTTGAAAAATGTATGAAGTGTATCAAAAGAAAATAGACCAACAGAGAGAATTTGAAGCCTCCCGCAGTAAAGAATTCGTGGAGATAATCCATTCAGATATCTGAGGGTCTATTTCCTACAATATCATAAAATGGTCCAAGATATTTCACATCATTTATAGATTGTTTTTCACGATACTGATGTTGATATTTGCTTAATGAAAAATCAGAATTCATTGACATATTCATATCCTTTAAGGAATAAACCGAGTTATAATTAGGTAAACTATCTAAGTTCGTTAGATCTGACCATGGTGGTGAATATTATGATACTTATGAGGAATGATGTCATGACCCATTTTATCTCTACCTTCAATTATATATGATTTTCCCTCAATATACCATGTCAAATTCGCCCATTATGACTGTTGTACCTGAAAAACAAAACCGCTTACTATGAGGAGAATCTCTTAAGTGTGAAAATTATGTCGTTAACATGCTACACACCTCGTTAATAGTTAAAGCACCACATGTACTATTCAAAGGGTGAAAACCTAACTTCATACACTTTCATTTATGAAGGTTAGTTTTCATTTATGATCTACCCTCGTCATTCAAGGGGTTACATATTTTATTCTCATATTAAGCGTTCGATATGTGAGATGAGATATACAATATTTTTGAATATGCATATTTTAGAGGGGCAATGGTTCAAATAACAACATAAATTTTAGAAGGAATTGTAACAAATTTATTTGGGATTTGACATTGATGCTCCAACTATAGTTACCGTACAATTCACCTCAATTATGTCAGGGAATTCAGTTTTTTTGACTCATGTTTCACTTTCACCTAAAGAAAATTATATTAATGTTATTTAAGATGAATAAATTTAACAACCTCAAGAAATTTAGCAACACAATGATCATACATTGGATATAGAAGGAATGTCATACCTTTATCTTATGTAGTATTCTTTAATAAATACAAGAAGACTTTGGACATTTATTAAAATAATCCAATCACCTTACAAGATGTTATGAAGAGTCCAAAATCTAAATTGTAAATAAAATCAATAAAGGAGGAGTACAAATTGATGCAAGAAAATTTAGTATGATATCTTTCCACCTTATTTAAATGGAATGCATCACTTGATTGCAAATGGTCATTTAAAACCAAACGTGAAACTTCAGGGAAAGTGAAATGATCAATAGCTCGTCGTTTAGTGAAATGCTATAACCAACTTGAATATGTTGACTATTTTGAGATATTTTCTCTAGTTTTTCATCGAAGGACTCACATTTGAAAATCATAACCTTTTTTGCTCATTTTGATTTGGAGTTTTATCAGATAGATGTTAACATAACGTTTTTTAACGGACACATTGAGAAAATAATTTACATACATCAATAAAACTGTTATGTTTGAAATCCCATATGGAATATTCTATATATTTATGGACTCAAACATACATCTCGTCAGTAATACTCTAAATTTCTATATACAATCATCTGATTCGGTTTTGAGATAAACTATGTGGAATATTGTATATATTACAATTTTAGTGGGAGTAAAATGATTTATCTAATGTTATCATCAATAACACACTCCTAGCCACTAAACGATTTAGGTTTATCACATGCTACCAAGAGTTTTATGTCAAATAAATTTGACATGAAGAACCTTGGTAAAACGTCTTATGTGTCAAAGATCCAACTAGTAAGGAATCCTTCTCGTGTATCCTTGGTTTGTCACAAAAGTTATACATTAAATATATACTACATAATTATAGTTTAAGAAACAACAAAATCAACTCGTGTAAAAAATATAATTTTCTACTCTATCAATGCTTCAAGACATAATCATAAATTTAGATCATGAATTCACACTCATATTCTTTGTATATTGGAAGTATCATGTATACTCGGTGTGTACTAGACCAAACATATCATTCATAGTTAGGATGTTAGGAAGGTACTTGAGGAATTTGAGAGTTTCTCATTGGAATGATTTGAAGAGGGTGGTACTTGAAGAATACCAAAAACTACGACTTCATATACAATAGATTGGTTAAACTGGATATTATAGGCTATTACGATGTATATTTTATCGGGTGTGTAGATAAAAAGTACTTTAATATCAGATATGTATTCATTATGGTAGAAAGTGACATGTCGCGGAAGAGTGCGATACATACTCTCATCACTGATTCTACTATGTCAGCCAAGTATTTGGTATGTTCCAAAACATATACACATGAAGTTTAGTTGATAAATTTTTGTAAAGGTATTGCATATAGTGGAAGGTATTGAAAGACCTCTCAAACTCTACTGCGACAACAATTCAGCTATCATGTAATTGAATAGAAACAACAGCTTCAGCAAGTCTAAACATATAAATATTAAGTTCCCATCGATGAATGAATGAATCCATATTGGTCAGATCATGGTTGACCATATCCACAAACACTCAAATGTTATATATCATTTTACTAAAGCGTTACGAGTCTTAGTTTTTTACATACATGTTGTTCACGTATGTGTTATTAGTTTAGAAGGTATTTTAAATTCAGTGGGAGTGTTGTATCGATTACAAATTAGTTTTTATTTTTAGATTGTATTATTACTTCAGATTGTCTACGTATATCTTTTTAAATAATACAAATTTCAGTATCGTTTTTAACCATAAGCAATCTTAGTTTATTTGAATATGAGTGATTGGAAGTCGATACATAATAATTAAATGATCGTATCAATTCCATGCTGCACTGCATAAAGTCGAGAGTCATTATGATGATAGTTGGCAATGTATTTATCGTTGGATTAGTTTTGTATTGATAAGTCATGCTTAATACTTTTTTATTTATTGTTAATTATCATCTGGTTTGATAAGACATGTATTAAGCTATCTGTTAACATCTTACATGTAATAAGTTCACATGTAGATGGATACGTTTTATGGATATGTTTCAGTACATATGAATTATCCAAGTGAGAGATTATAAGAATATCTTAAACTTGGAATATCTGATCGCATACAAATCTTGAGTATCAAGACATGTTGTTATTGTCTAAACTTGTCAGTGAAAACCAAAACGTATTTTTCCCAAACAAATCGAGAAATTCGGTTGATATATTGCAAATTTTAAGATTTTCACAAGAGATCATCCCTAATCTTGTATTTATCTCGCCTTTGGAGTATGTTATTTATCTTGCAACCTTTAACTTCTCACCTCAGAGGTCAGATTACGTGATTTTTAGTTATTATTTGTAATCTTGGCTTTTGCAAAGTAAAAGAAATATTTTGTTATCCATCTTAGTCCATATTACATATTTGTTTATTTATTTTGTTCTTTACATGTTATCAGTAACATAAACATGGGAAACAAGGGTAGGTACGACATGTTAGTATATTATTTTCTACATGTATTTCATATAAATTAGTTATCCCCCAAATATACTTCATTTTTAAATTTAATTGTTAAAGAACGATAAGTAAAACTATTATTATTTGAACTAAGAATCATGTGTTAAATCTGAATCAAGATCAAGGGTTAAATGCAAATCAGAAAGAATAGGTTAAAGACAAATTGAGAATCATGGGTTAAATATAAAATGAAAATCATGGGTTAAATACAAACTGAGATTCATGGTTTAAATGTGAACTTATAATCATATGCTAAATACAAACTAAGAATCATCAGTTAAATTTGAATTAAAATTCAAAGGTTAAATGTAAATCGTAAATCATATGTTAAATCTTAAATATGAAGCATGGGTTAAATGCAAACTGATAATCATGACTGTGAATCATGAATTAAATACGAATTGAGAATCACGAGTTAAATGTGAATCATGAATCATGGATTAAATCCAAACCAAGAATCGTGGATTAAGTATGAACGAGAAATCAAATATTAAGTATGAATCGTGAGTTATGTGTGAAATTCAAACTAAGAATCAATGGATAAATATGAATAGTGAATTATGTGTTAAATACAAACTGAGAATCATGGATTAAATCTGAATTGATAATCATATGTTAAATCTGAAATGAGAATCATGGGTTAAACACAAATCGTGAATCATGTGTAGAATCCAAATCAAGAATCAAGGATTAAATATGAATTGAAAATCATGCGTGAATCCAAAATGAGAATTATGGGTTAAATTAAAACTAAAAATATTATGTTAAATCCAAATTGATAATTGTGTGTTAAATTTATGCTGAGAATCATGTGTTAAATCCAAACTGAGAGTCATGGTTATAGATGAATCATGAATCATTTATTAAATCTCAAATGAGAATCAAAGGTTAAATACGAACTGAGAATCATGTGTTAAATTCTAATTGAGAATCATAAGTTAGACACGAACTAGAAATCATGGGTTAAATGCGAATTGTGAATTATATGTTAAATCTGAACTAAGAATTAATGATTAAATTGAATTAAGAATAATGTGTTAAATCTAAAATGAAAAATATGGGTTAAATATAAATAGAGAATCATGTGTTAAATCCAAAATTAGAATCATGTGTTAAAAAACTAAGAATCATAATTATACGCGAATCATAAATCATGTGTTAAATATGATATGAGAACCAAGGGTAAAATGCTAACTAAAAATCATGTGTTAAATTTGAAATGGGAATCATAAGTTAAACGCGAAGTGTGAATCATTGGTAAAATGCGAATCACAAATCATGTGTTAAACCAAATTAAGAATCGAGGGCTAGATGTGAACTGAGAATCAAAGAATCGTAAAACATCAGTTACATCCAAACTGAGAATCAAGGTTAAACGTGAATCGTGAATCATGAGTTACATATGAATTAAGAATCATTGATTAATCATGAACCGTGAATCACGGGTTAGGAAACAAAATCCAAAAATTTCATTCATGGATCTAGTCTTATTCTTCTTGAAAAACAGAAGCAACAATATTTTTAGAATGTTTTCTCGAAATTAAGTTTAAAAAATACGGATTTGAAAAAGTTTTAATAAAAGGAAAAAATGAAAAATATATTTATTATATTTTTGTATGAGTGAAGACTATTGTAGATATTTCATGTAGTTTACATATGTATTCGTAACATAATTTTTTTTGGATCGTAGTAAATCATAAGTGAAGTTGTAATTAGAGAATTACTAGTAACTCACTACTTATACAATAGAAATAAATAGTTTCTAGATTGTGCTTAGGTTAGAAGGTTTATCTTCGAAATTAGAGAATTACTAGTAACTCAATACTTATACAATAGAAATAATTTTTTTTTTGATTGCGCTTAGGTTAGAAAGTTTATCTTCGAAATTTATAAAATAGATTTTGTTAATGTATAAATTTACTAATATCATATAAATATAGAATATGATGTCATGTGGAACAATATCTTTATATATATAAGATTTGATTTGAATTGGTAGAGTGAAATGAGTTTTATAGATGAAATTAAAATTTGTTTAAATATAATTTATAAATATATGGATGAAATAAATAAAATAGTTTAGTTTATAATTTATTTTAGAAAAAATAATAAAATAAAAATAAAACATATAACGATTTTATCGTATAATAAAATTATTCTAATAGTTATATTCTAAAATTTTGTCTCTAATTTTTTATTTTTTTATTGTATCCATTAATCGGATCTTCCTGCAACCTTATAGAGTCATCTCCTGATTAAGGTTTAATTCGGCTACTTGATCTTGCCTTAATCAGTTTTTTTTGTTCTTCGCATTTCATACCCTATGGAGAACAACCATGCCACTCTTCTATCACATAAATAATTTCCAAGTCTTTTTTAAAACTCTGATCAGCAGAAGAACCCAAACACAACCACAAAAGCTCTTATACAACATTTTTTGATCTGTTTAAACTAATCCAGAAAGTTAATAAATTCAAACATGAAGGAATTCAGCATAAAAATGACCACATAAATATTCAATTCAAAAAATAGGACAAAAAAACAGATGGAATCTATAAAAAATTACTTTAATCGGTAAATTCTCTCAAAGAATACTAACCATATTTATATAGATATAAGATTCACTGGAAACCATAGTGTTTCTACTTGGGATGCTCATCATCTTCTGTTTGAATTCACTTTAAAGAAAGATCTCTATAAGTTATGGAGTATAAAATCCTGGACAATAGGTCATGCTATCATGAGAGTCCTGAAGTGGACAACGGATTTGAACCCAAGAATCGAAAGCCCAATTACACCTATCTGGTTAAGAATATCACAAATACCATAATATCTATTCAACGAATCAATAATTGAATCAATACCTGCTACAATTGGGAACCTTATAAAGATGTGGATACCATAAAGGAATCGTGCTCTAGACAATGTTATTTATGTTTGGACATAAATGGAAATTACTAGTAAACTACAAAGACATACCTGGACAGGATTTTGTGAGAACGACGGGTGTTAACTGGATTTAAGTTATAAAAACTTACGAAGCTACTGCTATCCCTGTAAATACATTGGTCATAGCAAGGATTCCTGCAAGAAACTGCTCCAATATGACCAAAACAAGACATATGCTCAAATAAGAGAAATGTAGAAATCTTTAACTCCTAACCTTACTTAAAGAATGAAGTACGAGGTCAAATATATAGTCATAAATCCACAACAAGATTCTAGTATACACAAAACTGTAGAAAATACCCAAAATTAGGTTCATGATCAATTCATTGAATCAAATCCGGGAACCAGATACCTCAAAAGGTTCAATCAAAGGAAACTAAATTGACACTAGAGCTAGAGAAACTCAAAGTCAACAGAACCAGATGATCAATGATGATGGTGTGGTAGATGTCATAAAATCCTTAGACAATGACTGTAGCATGTTCTACACAGAGTCTAATATTACTTTATTGGGAAACTAAATTCCTAATCAAAGTAATGTTGGAAGTCTCACAGCAATACCAATCCTCAAACAGAAAAAGATAGACACTAGTTTCCAAAACTTGCTAAACATAAAACTCAAACTTGAAAGAATGAAAAAGAAGAAGAACCCCATCATTATCAAGTCTCTGTAATTCATTGAAACCGGAATTCCATCTCCATCATCTTCAGATAATTAATCTCCTGAGTTGGAACATCCATGACATTAGAAATAAGGCTTCCAAAAGAAGGCTTAAATCTATTGTCAGGGAAAAAAACATCAAACTCCTCTTTATTCAAGAGCCGTTAATAAATTTGAATCACATAGATTCCATAGCTTCTTCTCTTAACTTTAACAATTACTTTGTTAACATAACTAATAAAATTTGGATGTTTTGGTAGGATGACCTTGAAATAAAGATCATGTTTAACCATGCCCAATGCATTCATTCGGAGATCAAACACAAATACAACTAAAAAACCATTCACATCACCTCTGTTTATGCCAAATGCCAGAGAATAAACAAAGTTTATCTTTGGAACAAATTAAGATAAATCTCTACTACTATCAATTAATGGCTTGTATTGTGTGATTTTAATTCTATTCCCTCTCAGTTTGATAAATTAGGTTGCTTAACTTATTGTCACCAAAGCGCTGATGAATTTAATGATATGATATGGGATTGTTACTGGATAATGATGGTTTTGTAAGAACGAAGTTTTCATTGACTAACAAAATCAAGTAGAAATTGATGGATCGAGTAATGTTTAATCAAGACTGGACTGAATTTTTCGTTAAAACAACAGTTACTCACTTGACCCGTACTTGCTCTGATCACACCCTTTTGTGCATCAAAATTACTAAAGACGGAACTAATCATTACAAAATTTTCAAGATCCTCAATATGTGGAATCTTGATAAGGACTTTATTCATGTTGTTGAGGAAAGTTAGAATCATGAGATGGTTGGCTTCCTTTTTTGATCTTTTGGAATAAAATGAAAAGGATAAAGTTGGCTCTTAAAGACTGGAACAAAAAGTATTTCAGGAACATTTTTTAAAAAGTTAAAGCTACTGATAAGGCTGGGAAATATTGTGAAGACATTCTTCAATCTACTAATAGTTCAACTAACAAATACAATCTTTCCAAAGCTATATCATAACATCTTCTTGCCCTAACAATGGAAGAAAACTACTAGTGACAAAAGTGTTATTCCACTTGGATCAAAGATGGAGGTAGAAACACCAGTGTTTACCACAATTTTGTCAACAAAAAAAGAAAAAAAGACGAAATTAACAGCATCAAAATCAACAACACTTGGATCAGTGATGAAGATCATATTTGCAAGTCTACGGAAACTTATTTCAAAGATATGCTTTCAACTTTTTCTTACAATAACTCAACTGATGTTAATGTTTTATTGAATGATAATATTTTTAATGTCATTCCTAAAGTTATAAATAATGCAAATAATTATAATCTCTTAACTAATCCAACGAAATAGGAAATCCTAGCTATCATAAAAAACCTCAAGCCATCTTTTGCAGCTGGTATGGATAGTTTCAAAAGATGTTTTTTCATAAGATGCTGGAACATTATAAAAACTATATTTGTGATGTCATGACTTCTTTTGTTTATGGTCAAGACATTCCAAAAAGAGTTCTCGCAACTGACATCTATTTAAAACTTAAAACATACAACCCTTCTAAACGGATTCAGTTCAGGCATATCAGTTTATTTTCAACTTTAAATAAAATAATGTCTATGCTGTTAAACATCAGGCTTAGTAATGTTCTTCCTAAGATGATTTCAGATGTTCAAAAGGCTTAACTTAATGGAAGAACCATTCACGACAACATTTGTATAGCTAAGGAGCTAATTCATGATTTAAACAGGAAAACTAAAGCTGGAAACATCGTCATCGAAGTTGACATATCCAAGGTTTTTGACAACCTATATCACAACTTCGTCATCAAAGTCTTACAGTGTTATGGTTTCAGCTCTAAATTTATTAACCTTATTAAAAACTAAATCAAATCTATATTTGTTTCTAATCTTATTAACGGCAAGGCTATTGGTTTTTTCAAAACCAAAAGAGGAGTAAGACAAGGAGACTCTTTGTCTCCAAGTCTTTTTATCCTTGCTGAAGAAATTTTAATGAGAGGTCTCACTAATCTGTTTGAGCTTAATAAAACTCTTAGATTCTCAAGCAGAAGCAAGCTAAATATACCATGTTTAGACTTTGCTGATGACTTGCTTATATTCACTAATGGTTCTCTTTCTTCTATGGATATTAAAGGTGGTTTCTTGCAAACTTACCAAAACATCTCTCATCAAGCCCTTAATAAAGAAAAGACCAATATCATCACCTACAAAACTCTTCCTCAAGATAAAATAAGAGCTCTGGCTACTCAAACCAGCTTCAGTACCGGATTTATTCCTACATCCTATATGGCCATCACTTTTAACTATAACAATAGAATCAAAAACTTCACTCATTTGATTGACAAAGTTAGAAGTAAAACCACGCACCGGGAAGGAAAGAAGTTGTCTTACGGTGGTAGGTTAACATTAATTAAAACTATTCTAATGCATATTCCTATTTACTGGATGCAAAGTTGGAGGTTACCCAAGACAATTATCCAGAAGCTTGAAAAAATTCTTAACAGGTTCTTATGGGGTTCCCATGGTGATAACAACAACATTCATTGGAGCATCTGAACCACTAACTGTAAAGCATTTAACGTGGGTGGCTGAAACTTAAGAAGCTTCAACGATATACAAACAACTTATTTCTATAAGGTATGGTTGAGTTTCAAAGATAATAAATCTATTTCACATCATTTACTGCAAAGGAAAACATCCTCTTCAAATTAATTATTTCAAGAATGGTTCACAAACTTGGAATAGGTTAGCTGAAATAAAAAATAAAGCTGAAGATCAGATAAATTGGATTTTTTAGTAAAGGCAATGCCGATTTCTTGTTAGATGACGCGTATAGAATGTCTCCCTTAATTTAATTTGAAAATGATTCTGAAAACAGATGGTTTACAAGGACTACTGTCAACTCTTACTGGGAAATTCTTTTTGGAATTTAGACAAGATTAAGTCTCTTATTCATTCTACAAACATCATTTGATTTTAAACTTAAGAATCAAAGAGCAGGTTGGTGATATCATTCAATGAAGAAATTTTAAGGATGGATTCCTCATCATTAAGGAAGTTTTGTAAAGAATTAGAACTAAGCATCATATATCATCTCTTCATGATAGAATCGGGAACCAGATTACTCCCATTAGGTGCTCCTTTTTACACCAGAGGCTTCTTCACAATCTAATCCTCACTGATTCTATAATACAGTCTAAACACTACTTCTTGTTTCTAAATGTTAATTTTGAAAAAATTTATAAACTACTGATCACCTATTTGTTTCATGTAGCTTCGTTTGGGAAATCTGGTCCTATTTTGCAAAAAAATTCACGATCGGAATCAGCAAATTCATGACCATCAAACATATGTCTAGGAACTGATCCTGGTCTTCTCTTCACAAAATTTATATGAAAATTATCTTTCCCCTATCATCACTTGGGTTATATGGAAAACCATGAACAACATTAAATTTAAAAGGAGTTCTTTCTTCTTTAATTCTTTTATCTCTTACATCAAGCCCTTCATGGAGATCTCCTCATCTATAAAATCAAAGGCCTTAATAACATTGATATTGAGTGTGATTTTCATATTTTAGTATCTATACTTTCGTCTGGCCAAAATCCTAGCCATTTAGAATCTGTTCTCAATAACATCAGGAGGATATTTTCTTCATCCATGGTTCTTCATCATATTTCTAGAGAACAAAACCTTGTAGTTGACTAGCTTGCAAGGTGGACACTGAAATGCAAGATGAAAATCAATTATCAAGACTTTCAAGCACTAAATCAACTATTAGCAATAACCATTCTAGAAAGTCTTGGAATCTGTTATTTGAGGAATACCCGATTTCTCAATAATCGAGAGGTAAATGGATGAAGAGTTTCTTATCTCCTTCTGATTACTCTGCTACAATTCTAACGTCTTGTTCAAATTTCCATATTTTGTTCCTAAGCTGTGCTCGAATCTCCATGGATTTTCTGCTCCAAGCGTATTTTTCAATATTGTTCAATCTTCTTAGTTTCCAAAGAAGTACAAAGGAAAAATTGCTCTTTCTGTCATTTTGCTCTTCTGAATTTGAGGCGGGAATTGAAAATAAATTCAATTTTAGCCTCTTTGTCTCAATTATTTTATTGGGGTCAAACTTTATAGTCCTAAACTTTGTCTTTGTTAAGCTTTTTTTTGGCCCTCCATTGTTTAATATATTCTTTTAAATTCAAAAAAAAAAGAATCATATCTTATTCATCAATCATTTAATCACCCCAACGTTAAATTCACACTTATAAATTCACCTTTATTAGTTTTATTAACGATGATTAATATAGCTGGATATTGAAGGTTGCGCCGCTACCACTTACGCAGAATATATTTTGGTGTAGTATTAAGTAAACATTTTGATAGATGCGACATTTGTTTAATGAGAAACCATGTCAAATATAATAAATGCTAACTAAGCCAACTATGATAGATGCTAAACCATGCCAACTGTAATGGATGCTAAACTAAGCCAATTATGATAGATGTTAAACCATGCCAACTATGATAGATGCTAAACGGGACCAACTATGATAGATGCTAAACCAAGCTAAATATGATAGATGCTAAACTAGACCAACTATGATAGATGTTAACCCATATAACAAGAAACTATACCAACTATGATAGATGTTAACCCATATAACAAGAAACTATACCAACTATGATAGATGTTAAACCATGTAATGAGAAACCATACCAACTATGATAAATTTTAAACCAAGCCAGCTATGATAGATGATAAACGAGGCCAACTATGATAGATGCGAAACCAGGTTAACTATGATAGATGTTAAACCATGACAAGTATGATAGATGCTAACCAAAGCAACTATGATAGATGCTAACCAAAGCAACTATGATAGATGTTAACCAAAGCAACTATGATAGATGTGAAAGTATTCCAACTATGATAGATGTTAAACCATGAAAACTATGATAGTTTCTAAACAAGGCCAACTAAGATAGATGTTAAATTAAGCTAACTATGATAGATGCTAAACCAGACCAACTATGATAGATGTTAAACGAGGCCAACTATAATAAATGCAAAACCAAGGAAATTATGATATATGTTAAACCATGCCAACTATGATATATGCTAAACCATGCTAACTATGATAGATGTTAAACCAGGGCAACTATGGTAGATGTTAGACCATGACAACTATGGTAGATGCTAAATGAAGCCAAATAGGATAGATGTTAAACCACACCAACTATGATAGATGATAAACAACAAACTATGATAGATGTTAAACCATGCCAACTTTGATAGATGCTAAACCATATAATGAGAAACTAGTGTAAAATATAATTTGTTTTACAAATATATCATGAATGGATCTAGTTTTTTTCGTTTTAAAAAATGAAATAAATTGTATTTGCCGATTTTTTATTCTAAGTTACGATTTAAAAGATACAAATATTCAAAAATAAAAATAAAAATAAATAAAAAAGAGATTGTGTACACATGTTTGATGATTTCATATAAAATATTATTTTAAGTAAATCGTTTGTTAAATTTGTTAGGTCTTAATCAGTAATATGTTTGTAAAATGGGTCTTGATTGATAATTAATCTTTTTTATTATCCAACTCAAAAATATCATACTCGCCCCATCATCAACAGTTTTTACTGTTTTTTAAGTTTTTGTTTCATATAATATACTTCCGACCTATGCAAAAAATTTATAAACATATATTTAATGTTTTTACATTATAAAAAAATATAAATAATTTTTTCCACACTTATAAATAAATTTAATTTGATATTTTTTAATAAAAAAGATTAGGATTTGATGTTATATACAAACTGCAATTACAATAAGAGAGATTATAATTTGAAATCAACCCTTAATTATTTTTTCTAGTTCAATTGAAACTTTTTATATAGATTAAAGTGTTTGAATACAACAAGGAACTCTTCATGTACTAACAGTTAAAAATGAAAAGAAACTTAGAACGCCAAGCTTAATTTTACAACGACTACCAAAATCTGAGAAATTTGAGACAAATGAAGAGGAATCAATTTGTTTGATTCTTTCCAGATTTCTAATAGCTTAATGTAAATATATTGCACAATAATTTGAGTTATCTTCCATCTTACAATAGACCTTAGCATGATTCGATCTTCCATCATGTAAGAGAATCACTTATGGATTTAAGTTCGTTGAACATGTACTCCAACATTATCATTGAATTGAGCTTGAATTGATTTATGGAATTTCACAGCTTCTTGTTGATTTCTTCTTCATCTTCTATATAGAAATAATCTTTTTATCAAGAGAATCTTTGTTTAAGCTTTAAAGATACTCTACTCTGACGTTATCCACTCCAGCTCGGATTCTTTGTTGAGGTTCCACTCAGATGAATCATGTAAGTATTTTGACTAATCTTCTTGTTTTTTAGGGGTTAATCCTTACCTTGCTTCATACTTTTAAGGTCTATTATACAAAATAGAAGTTGCATATGCTTATTAGGATTTATCTGCGAGCTGCTATTAGAAGATATATAAAGATTAGATAATATCATTGATTTAAAGTTAATAATATCAGTTTTCCATTCTAATACAAGCAAGCCCATTGTTTTCAAGCAGAGTAATATTACTCAATTGAATGGGAGCCTCAGAGTTATTAAATTCAAGTTTTATTTTACACTTAAAAGTCCACTTTACTAGTTAATCTACAACTCTGTTTTGATCTTTGTATATGTGGGATAGGACCATTGATGGAATTATTAGATGCCTATAACAGTTAATGTTTGATATCACCTGCTGATATCTGATATTAACGTGACTAATATTTGAGAGTCAGTTTCAATATCCACTCTTTTAAGGCCTTTATTTTTATAAATTTGGAGACAGTCAAATAGGTCTCTAGCCTCAACCATAATCGGTCCAATAGCCTCACCATTAGACAAACATGACATGTCTGTGTTTAGTTTGAATCTTTCAGGAAGAGGAAGAGACCAGGTAAGAAGAGTATGATTCTTTTTATTCTTTAAATGATTATAACAACCAAATTCAATTGCAATATTGTCATATTTGGACCAGTGCAAATTCTTTGACATGTTAGCCCGATCAAAACTAGTTATAATATGCTTAATATATGTGACAAAGAACTGCAATTATAGGGAACCCATTGAACTTGGTTTTATTCCTAAATTTCCATATGACCCAATGGATAATTCACACGATGAATTGTTAACATGAACATCCTTTTGAGTAGACCATAACTATCTCCTTATAATTTGAGCAGTAGTCATGTATCTCTCAATTCTGACATTAAATATAGTACCAAAATGAGACCAAATGAACCATGGAAAGTTACAAGATACAAACAAAGTGAGTAGCTAACCAGTTGTTCAAGATTTTCCAAACCAAAAAAGAACATATCCTATGAGTAATATTATTCCAAATCTGTATGAAAAGGTTTGGTTTATTGTGCTTTAGTCTGATGTAGTTTCATGTATCTTTAGTGATGAATATACCTTCTTTGGAAATCATCTGAGTTATAGGATCTTCACCCTGATCTTTTATGGAAGTTTTGTCTATTTGATTTATGTCAGAAGTAGTTACCAAGCCTCTTAACTTGTTTATATTCCATCTATCTTTGTCCCAAAAGGTCTTGACTTTGTCTGTTTTGAACAAACTATTATCATTATTGTCATCAAGCATAATAAAATAAGTACATCGACACCATTTGTCTAGTCAGAAGCACGCCTCCCCCTTGCCTAATTTTCATATAATCTTAGGCTCAGCCAAGACTTTAATGTCAGCCATTTGTCTGAGAACTATAGTTAGTGTAATTGGCCTGTAAGGGGTGTTTGTCCTTATAGTTTATAGTGTGTAAATAATTAGCCCACAAGGATTTATTTTCCCAAAATCTTAGTCATAAATTACAGGAGAATGTGTCTTAAATGTCCTTAATTTTCTTAACATTTAGGCCACATTCACTAAAAGGTCTACAAACGATGGCACAATTTTTCCAATGAATGTTTGAATATCCTGAGTAGAGCCTCATAGGAATTTGCTGAATATCATTTCTATTCTAGAATTTATTTTCTTATGAATGTTGAAACTTTGCATCTAGTACAATAGGATAGACAACAAGACGGAACTGATTAATGTAAGTCCTCCACCATAAAATAGGTATTTACCTTCCCATTCATTAACTCTACTTCTGAATTTATTAATCAAACGACCATAATTGTTAGCCCAATTGTTAGTATTTAAGGTTACTCATAAGTAGGTGATTGGGATACTACTATAGTCGAATCCTCTATGATTAACTAAAGTAGAAATTCTAGAAGATGAAAAGCTAAATGAGTTGATAACTTTAGTCTTGTCGTTATTAATAGACTGACCAAAATTATCCTGTTAGTTTTGAAAAAAGGATCTAAGGGAATCAATTGTTGAAGTAAGGCCATTGGTGAATATTAATATATTATCCACAAATGCAAGATAATGGATGATTATAAGAGTCCTTGAACTGTATTTTATTATTTTGTTGTCTCCGTATAAGTTGTTGAGACCCTGATTAGTACTTCTTCAACTATGATAAAAAGGATAAGGGATAGAGGATCCTCTTACCTGATACCTCTTATATTTTTGAAGAATCCTTTTACATCAGCATTATAAAAATGGAAACATGGATAAACTTGATCATTCTTTCTATAATATTGACGAAAGCAAAGTTAAAACCAAATGCATCCATGACTTTAATTATAAAGTTATGAGATATTTTGTTAAAAGCTTTGTTCATGTCTAATTTGACAGTGTTACTACCAATATTTATCTTCCCATTAAGGTCATGGATCATCTCCTTAGTAAGGAGAATATTCTCCTGGATAGATTTATCAAGGACAAATCCCCATTGGGCATTAGAATCATTTTAGGAAGCAGTTTGACAAACCTATTGTTAAGAATTTTAAACATAATTATGCTCATTAAAGTACATAAGCTTATTGGTCTATAGTCTATCCATGATGTAAGGTTGATGGATTTGGAGATTAGACAGATACCATTGGCCAAGATGCCTTGAGGGATAAGCTGGCTTTCAAGGGATGAAACTATAGCAGCACAAAATTATTTTTTAATTATATGTCAACATATTTTAAAAAAGCAACTATTAAAGCCATCAATGCCAACTGCACTTGTGGGAGGAATCATTAGTAAGTAATTGTCTTAATATGTTATCAATTCAGGTAGATAAGGTAAGTTAGGATTCCTTCAAAATAGCTTTCAATTGAGATACCCAATAAATTAGTGTCAGTTATCCAATTAGTAACATCCCTAATACTAAGGATTTTGTTTATCCTTCTCTTCTTCTTAACAAAGTTATGATGCATAACTACGTTCCTATCACCATCGTTAATCTAATTAGACTAACATTTTTGTTGTCAATAAAATTCTTCTATAACTAAGGCTTGAAGGTGAAGGGCATTGTCTTCTGAGAGATTAATTAGGTCTTCCATGTTATTGGTATTCCGAAACTGTATTTAACAACACTTTACAGCTTCTTCAGTTTCCAACAGTTTATTTTAAATACTAACACACAAATTTTAAATTTTTTATGATCATAAAAGTTCTTTATTTCCAACACACTTTATTAACAATATTTTTTTCATACTCAAGGACTACGTTCTTTATTAAATATTACGCATATAAATTATAATTAAAAGTAGTAAAAAGTTTTTTGCATGCGATTTATATCGGATTTAATTTTTAAAAATAATTTTAAGTTACCAATATACAAAATGTTAACATGTTTTACTACTAAAATTAATTTTATAATCTAGTCAGAAAATGGTCACTGAAATAGTAATGGTCGCAACAGTTAGACTGTTAGATAGCTCAAACGTCCATCTAGAGCATAAATTATAGTATGTATCATATAATTTCTCATATCCTTCTCATGGATCCTCCATCATACTCGTGCAATTTGAAAAATCATGATAACTGGTAGCGCCAAGCTACGAGATAGAACAGACAGTAGAAAATACAGAGAAAGAAGAACGAAAAACAGAAAGATAGATAGCTCTAACCCTATGTTGAAATAGACTTTAGAGAAAATCAAATTCTATTAAAAAAAATACGGCAAAACTAGGGTTTGAGAGCCTTTTATAAAAGTGCTCAAAACCCTAGCCCAAAATTAAAGCTTCTTCCTTATGTAATAAAATAAAGCTCAGCCCTATTTCAAAGCGATTGGAGCTAGTTAAGTATTTTAATAATCCAACAAAAATAGGAAAATGCAGAAAGTTCATAAAAACAAGAAAAATAGGACTTAAACGGTAGAATCTTGGGCCTGAACTTCATCATCGGGCTTCGTCCCGTGATACTTCCGAAAATATTTGGGCTTCTCGACACGTTCAATTTGAGTCATCGCATGGCCTAATTCGGATATCGGGGCCCCAAATAAAGCCCGTTTGCGTTTTTCTAAAAGGGCCATATAGCCATGGGCTTGTGCAACTACATCATCTTCTCATTCTTCAGAAGAATTCGTCCACAAATTCTCAACTTCATCATCCTCAGCAACAGCGTTAAATGGCACCAGGTGCTTCACGTTTAAAATATTATGGGTCTTTGTGTCGCTATGTAGCTTCAACCTGTATGCATTGGGATTAATCTTTTCAATAATTTCAAATGGACCCACATTCCGTGCAGCCAACTTGTTGTACTCGTGTCCAGGATAGCGATCACTGGTCAAAACAGCCCATACAAAGTCGCCTACCGCAAACTCCACTAGGCGACATTTCTTATCTGCGGCAACGTTGTACTTATGTGTTGTTTCCTTCAGGTATCTGCGGTTGTTCTCATGTATCTCCCATAGATCAAAAATGGCGTTATCAACCTTACCTGGAACCTTATCCATCATTTGGAAAACTAAATCCATAGGACCTCGTGGGTTATAACTATAGACTACAATGAAAGGACTATACCCAGTACTGCGCTTGTGGTGCCTGTTGTAGGCGAACTCAACGTGATAAAGACGGGAATCCCATTCTTTCAAGTTCCTATAGACCTTTGTGCGTAACATGTTTCCTAACGTTCGATTAGTTATCTCGGTTAATTTGTTTATCTGCGGGTGATGCGCACTGCTAAAACTCAGCTTTGTGTTTGTGAGGTGCCACAAATGCCTCCAAAAATGCCCAAGAAACCACGTATCGCGATCAGAAACGATATTCAAAGGTAGACCATGTAAGCGGTAGACATCACGAAAGTATAAATTAGCAACATTCACAGCATCTGTGGTTTTCTTGCAGACAATAAAGTGGCCCATCTTAGAAACCTGTCAACCACTATAAAAATGCATCGTTACCTCTCTGTGTTCTTCGAAGCCCAAAGATGAAATCCATGTTGACGCTTCGCCACAGTCCTTCCGCTATTGGGAGTGGTAGATATAGACCTGCGTTGGAGGATGTACCTTTTTCCACCTGGCAAACCTGACAACCAACTACAAAATGGATAACATCTCGCGTCAAATGCGGCCAAAAGAACTGACTCGATACAGGGTGAAGGGTTTGATCTCTACCCATATGCCCCTGGTTGTGTCTCTCCTGTACAATTAGTAACCTCAAACTTCCCTTAGGAACATAAAGTAAATTACCTTTGAAGAGGCAACCGTTGCTCACTGTAAAATCGTTTCTCAAGCCTGCGTTGATGTCCTCTATAATATGACCAAAATATGGATCGATAGCCAGTAGATCCTTCATCATCTTGAATCTCACAACTTCTCCTTCCATAAAAATCATCATACTATGTTGGCTCAGTGCGTCAGCTACGCGGTTAACTACCCCCGAAGTATGCTTAATGGAAAATGTAAATTGTTGAGTAAATGTTGCCCAACGTGCATGGTGTGAAGATATTTTCTCCTAACTCTACAGATGCTTCAAAGAATCATGATCGGTGTACATGACACAAAGTCATTTTAGGCCAAGTAGGAACTCCAGTGCTTCAAAGCTCGTACAACTGCATAAAACTCCTTGTCATAGATGCTGCAGTTGAGTTTAGTTCCACTTAAATTTTCGTTGAAGTATGCTATAATGCCCAATCGGGACGCATCACAATGCAGTTCAAATCATTTAAAGAAGTCAGGTAAAACCAGAATTGGTGCAGTGGTTAGTCTTACCTTGATTTCCTCAAACTCCTTAGCTGCTTCAGGGGTCCAGCGGAATGTCTTTCCCTTCATACACTTTGTAATAGGAGCCATGACAGTGCTGAAGTTATGTATGAACCGTTTGTAAAAGTAGACCAATCTGTGAAAAGAGCAGACTTCAGTGATAGAAGTAGGAATAGACCAGTCTCGCACGGTTGCCACTTTCGACTGATCCACTATAACCCATCATTTGACACGACACACCCAAGGAAGATGACCGAATCTGTCATAAAACAACACTTATCGAGTCCCCCATAAAACTCATCTCGCCTCAAAACAACCAAAACTTCCCGTAAGTACTGGAGATGCAGGTCTTCCGTGGTACTATATATAAGAATATCATCAAAGTACACAACAATAAATTTTCCGATGAACGGGCTAAATACCTGGTTCATAACCCGTATGAACGTGCTAGGAGTGTTAGAAAGAACAAATGGCATTACCATCCATTCAAACAGATCTTCTTGGGTCTTGAAAGCTGTTTCTACTCATGCCCCATACGAATACGAATCTGGTGATACCCGCTCTTCAAATCCAGCTTCGTAAACACAGTAGCACCATTCAACTGATCTAGTAAATCATCAAGGCGAGGAATAGGAAACCGATACATGACTGTAATTTTTTTGATAGCCCGGCTATCCACACACATTCTCATTGAGCCATCATTCTTTGGTGTTAACAATGCAGGAACCACATAAAGACTAAGACTCTCACGGATGTGGTCTTTCGTTAAATGTTCTTCGACCTGTCTATGGATCTCTTCATCCTCTTTTGGGCTCATTCGATAATGCGGTCGGTTTGGTAGGCTAGCTCCCGGTACAAGGTCAATCTGATGCTGGATATCTCTCAATAGAGGAAGACCTGTAGGTAGATTATCAGGAAAGATAAGAGAAAACTCTGTTAATAGTGTTCGAACTCGCTCAGGTATACCAGAAAATGGATCAGTACTAAATTATTTAACCGCCAAAAGACAAACAATTCTTGTTTCATGAGTATGTTCTATAAACGGCTTTCGAGCTAGAAATTTCTTACTCGACTCTTTTGATACTGCAAGGGCAGGTTTTGGGGAGACCTCTATAGTTGGTGTTAATATGAACCTGACATTATTTCATATGAAAGTGTAGCGGTTTCTCCTACCATCATATGTAACACTTCTATCATATTGTCAGGATCGGCCTAGCAACAAGTGACACGCATCCATCCCAATGACATCGCACCATGTTTTATCCATATAGTTACCAACAAAGAAAGATACTAGACATCTTCTAGAGATATTTACCTCACTACCTTTCTTAACCAGAAAAGCTTGTAGGGGTTTGGGTGGTCTTCTGTTTTCAGGGCCAGCTTTTGCACGGTTTCTTTAGAGATAACATTTTGTGCAGCTCTCTAAATCAATAATAAATTTGCATACCTTTCCCCGGATAGTACAAGTCGACTGAAAAATATTGTTCAGTAACCAATCATCCCCTTCACTTCTTGTTTTCGGCGTCAGACAGATACGCTTTAAAACAAATGTCTGACCAATATCTCCTCCTGTAACCTGGTATCCTGAAACCTCATCAACAGCATCCTCTGGTTCCTCATCAAACCGTGGCTCATCCTCCAGGTAAAAATCAGTAGTTTCAACGAACAGATCCCTCCATTGTTGTGGTTGTTGTCGTAATTTTGGACATTATAAATCAACGTGCCCTAGTTCATGACAATGGTACCACCACACCTGTGAGGAATTAACTGTGCGACTAGGGACCTGCAAATTAGCTCCTGTGCGCATAGAAGAAGCAGTTGGTACTTCTGGGTTAGAGCTTGGAACCGTCCTTTTTGGAAACGCCAATGGAGTTGTTCTGACAGTATCTCTTCTATAAGGCCTTCGTGAAAGGTCTTTCTCCAGATCCAGTGCGCACTGATGTGCTTCAGACACATTCACAGGGCCGAACATGTTCAGCTGTTCCTGAAACTGCCGTTTCATCCCCCCCTATATAGCGAGATATTAACTGATCTGTTGAATCAGCAATATCGACACGGTATTGTAGCTTGAAAAAATCGTTAGTGCATTCGTCAACAATCCTTGAACCTTGTTTAAGGTTTTGGAACTGCTGATACATGATACACGCATAATTCTAAGGCAAAAACGCAGCCCTCAAGTGCTTCACAAACTTAGCTCAAGTTGTTATTTTTGGCTTACCTAACCTTGCTCTAGTGTGCTTGATCTATTGCTACTAGGATGCAGCTCGGCCTCAGAACTTAGTTGCAGCCTATTGTACCCGTTTTGCATCCTGAACCTCTTTGAAATCAAGGAATTCTTCAACTGAGGTGATCCAATCTAAAAACTCCTTCGGTTCGAGACCCCTTTGGAACTCTGGGATCTTCAGTCTGAATCCAAATTCCCATCGGTTGTTGGCGTTCAGATCAGAATCTCTCGCTGGTGGCTGCTCAAAGACTTGGTCACGACATTCTTGTGGGGAATATTGACCCCTACCTTGTTCTCGCCGAGAAGCAAACGAATTCCGCTCAAAATGGATCTCTCTGAGATCCCGACGGTTGGTTGCTTGAACCTGGAGCTCGAAATCTGTTGGTTTGGTTGTTCAACAGCCTGTGTAGTGCTTTCTATACGTCTCTTATCTGATTTCCCAAAGAGTGTATATGTTCACCAACCTAGGATTGGAATTGACCAAATTCATAACGGTCGACCGATTTGGTGATCGGAAGAGTGGACTTCCCCCGAAAGGATCGCTTTGGCAGCATACCTTCATTACCCACGCCGTGGGAACTCTGAATCTGATACCAATATGGTAGCGCCAAGCTACGAGATGGAATAGGCGGCGGAAGATACAGAGAAAGAAGAACAAAAAACAGAAAGATAGATAGCTCTAACCCTAGGTCAGAGTAAAAGAGACTTTAGAGAAAATCAATTTATATTCAAAAAAGTCTGCGGCAAAACTAGGGTTTGAGAGCCTTTTATAAAAGTGTTCGAAACCCTAGCCCCAAATTATATCTTCTTACTTATGTAATAAAATAAAGCCCAACCCAATTTCAAAGCGATTGGATCTGGTTAAGTATTTTAATAAAATCCAACAAAAATAGGAAAATTCAGAAAATTCATAAAAACAGGAAAAAAGGACTTAAACGGTAGAATCTTGGGCCTGAACTTCATCACCAGGAACAACCCTCTGGTTTTTCTAAAAATCGTTGGGATTATCGACGCGTTCGATTTGAGTGGTCATAGGGCCTAATTCGGATATCGGATCCCCAAATAAAGCCCATTTGCGTTTGTCTAAAAAGGTCAAATAGTCATGGACCCGTGCAACTAAAGCAATTACCATATTTCGTAAAAGTAGATATCGCAACACATTCACTCAACCCAGTATGACCAAGAGACATAGGGTTCCAATTTATGTCTATAAAGATGGTCGTATAAGACCTAATCTAAGGGAGTACGTTGTGTTGTTGTTACTCATCTGCCTGAATCTAGTGAATACAGCTCTGATTACTGATTTCATAACTTCAGCATTTTAGAAGATGTAGTATGCTCACTCAATTCAGTTTCATTTCGGGTTAATGTTGGATGGTTATATGTTAATAATAATTTCATTCTTATAGACTATGTATCTTTTAATTTTATCGATAGTTAATAATGATAAGTACGATACAAGATTGTGAAAAATAAAGACTGCTTGATTCAAAAGGTTCTCACAAATACCAAATCAAATAGATCAAGCAACGACCATCAGTTTATAAAATATGTAATGTGCATATTTTATAAATTGATATTTACAAATAGAAAGATACCTAGAAGTCTGTGACAGCTGATATCAAAGCGAGGTTGTACTTAGAGCCATGGCATCCTCAAAAGATACTGACCCAAGGCCGTCTGACATAAGTATTTGGGAAAGATTCATACAAATTCCGAAGAAAAAAATTAATGTTCGGATTTGAAATATCTTTTTTTTTATTGCCAGCTTTGAAAAGAGATAAGAGACGGTGAATCAGAAAAAAAATGAATTAAGAAAAAAACGATTATGGAACATACATATAAATATTCATGGCTCCTACTTTTGATTCTACTTCCAGTTCCTTGGTTTACTTAGAGGAAGCGACATATTATTTTAGCTCGGTAGAAACAAAATATTTTTTTCTAAGGATTTTCTTAAATAGAAATAGAGAACGAAGAAACTAGAAAGATGGTTGTAACTCCTTTTTCTAGAAGGATTATCTAGAAAGAAAATTCCTCTAAATACATTCAGACAAAAAAACTGGAAGGTCTTCATTTGAATATTTTTTATTCGGAAAATTAACAAGAATTTATTTGTGAACATCCGGAAATCTCTTTCACGTAGCTTGACAAGGAAATTTTAAAGCATGAATAGAGGACCTACCCCGAATAATGTTGTCATGTGTCTCGGTTTCTTACCTTCTACATACTACAACTTTAACGGACTGGCAGTAGTCTATTTTTGTTAATTAGGTTTGCGAACATTTGCTATATCTAATTGTTATAGTTATAATTCTTGTAGATTGAGTTTGCTTGTTACAGAAAATAAATTAGATTAATATCTAATTTATTTAGTATAATATATATTTAGTATATTATATATTTAGTACATTTATTTAGTCAAAGATTTTATAGTCAATAGTCTATAGTCTATGTAAACTTTAGGAAAATAAATATTGTAATATTAATTGCTGTAACTGCTACAAAGTAGTATAAAAAGGTGAACCAGACAGATAAATAAGATACTTTTTTTGAGAAACACAATACTTTTGACATGGTATCAGAGCGCAGCTGATTTTTTCGTAGAGTTTTTTTTTGGTGAGTGATTTTTTTCGTAGAGTTTTTTTTTTGGGTGGTGAGTTTTTCACGTATTTTGGGTGGTGGGTTTTTTTTTTCTTTTCTGAATTTCGAGAGTATTTGGGGATTTCTTTTCGTAGAGTTTTTTTTTCTTTTTTGGTGGTGAGTTTTCACGTATTTTGGGTGGTGAGTTTTTCTCGTGGATCTGTTTTCTTGGTCATGTCACTCGATAAATTCGAACCGTTTCATATTAAATTTACGGGGAAAAATTATTCTGCTTGGGAATTTCAATTTCAATTGTATGTGAAAGGCAAAGAATTATGGGGTCATATTTATGGGAGTGATCCTGCCCCTCTAGATGCTAATGCTTTGTCCAAGTGGGAAATAGCAGATGCTAGAATCATGACTTGGATTCTTAGTTCGCTTGAACCTCATCTTGTTCTCAACTTGAAGCCCTATAAAACCGCTGCTGGTATGTGGAATTATCTAAAAACAATTTATAATCAAGACAACTCTGCTAGAAGATTTCAATTGGAGTTTGAATTGGCTAATTACACTCAAGGCAGTCTTTCCATTGAAGCATATTTTTCAGGTTTCCAAAACCTTTGGGCCGACTATTCAGATATAATTTATGCCGATATTCCTGCTTCAGCTCTTTCTGCTATCCAGACAATGCATGCAACCAGCAGACGAGATCAGTTCTTAATGAAGCTACGACCGGATTTTGACATCGCACGGTCTAATCTGATGAATCGTCATCCTGTACCATCTTTGGATGCATGTTTGGGTGAACTTCTTCGTGAGGAGCAGCGAATGATAACTCAGGCATCTATTGAACATCAAGCTAGTATCAGTACACAGGTTCCGGTAGCTTATGCAACACAAGCGAGAAATAAAAATAGAGACATGCGTGCCATCCAATGCTATAGTTGTAATTCGTTCGGCCACATTGCTCGGGATTGTCCCAAAAAGGTCTGCAACTACTGCAAGAAACAAGGGCACATCATCTCTGCTTGTCCCACTCGACCTGAAAGACGACAAGGTACTGCTTATCATGCCTCCACTAGTGCTTGTTCTACTGCATTGCCTACTGCCTCGCGGATTGTTCATGTTCCTTCTCCAACAACAAATCCAAACACACTTACTCCTGAAATGGTTCAACAAATGATAATTTCTGCTTTTTCTGCTTTTGGACTCTCAGGTAAGCCAAAACATTATTCCACACCATGGTATTTCAATTCTGGAGCCTCAAACCATATGACAAATACCGTTGTTCCTCTGTCTAATGTTAAAAAATATGATGGAGATCTGAAAATTAACACTGCTGATGGTCATTCTGTGCCTATTAGTGCTGTTGGTGATCTTTCTTCCACATTCACTAATGTTTTTGTGTCTCCTGACCTCTCCACAAATCTTATTTCTGTTGGTCAATTGGTTGATAATAATTGTCATGTCACTTTTTCTCCTTCTGGTTGTGTTGTGCAGGATCAAGTGTCGGGAAAGATGATTGCGAAGGGTCCTAAAGTAGGACGACTCTTTCCATTATATAAGTCTCCTTCCATTGATAATCCTAGTTTTTCTTTTTCGTTTGCTTGTAATGTTGTTGGTTCGCGAAACCAAATGTGGCATAGACGTCTAGGTCATCCACATTCTGATGTACTTCGTACTTTGGTTCATTCTGGATTATTGGGCAATAAAATAAGTTCTTTTCAAGATCTTTCTTTTGATTGTACATCATGCAAACTTGGTAAAAGCAAGGTTTTACCTTTTCCTCATCATGCATCTCGTGCTTCACAATGTTTTGATGTTATTCATAGTGATGTTTGGGGGATTGCACCCATTATTTCTCATGCACACTACAAATATTTTGTTACATTCATTGATGATTTTAGTCGTTTTACTTGGGTTTACTTCCTTCGTGCTAAAGCTGAAGTTTTTTCAGTTTTTAAACGCTTCCTTGCATATCTTGACACTCAATTTTCTGCCAATATAAAAGTTTTACGATCTGATTCTGGGGGTGAATACATGTCACATGAGTTTCAAAACTTTCTTCAAAATAAAGGGATTCTCTCTCAGCGTTCTTGTCCTTCGACACCACAACAAAACGGTGTGGCTGAGAGGAAAAATCGGCATCTTCTTGATGTGGTAAGAACTATTTTACTTGAATCATCTGTTCCTCCTCGTTTTTGGTGTGAAGCCCTTTCTACTGCTGTTTTTTTAATTAATCGCTTACCTTCTCCTACATTAAATCACGTTTCTCCTTTTTATAAGTTGTTTGGTCATTCTCCTTCATATTCTGATCTTCGTACCTTTGGATGTGTTTGTTTTGTGCACCTCCCTCCTCATGAACGTCATAAACTTACGGCTCAATCTGCAAAATGTGCTTTTCTTGGTTATGCTATTCCTCATAAGGGTTATGTTTGTTATGATCCTCATGCTCGTCGTCTTCGGGTGTCTAGGAATGTGATTTTTTTTGAAAATCAATATTTTTTTCCATCTCATGTTGATCCACCTCCTGCATCTTTATCTCTCATGCCAAGTTTTTCTGATATTCCAAAATCTATAGAAAGATTTAAACCTGGTTTTGTATATCGACGACGTAATCGAAATGAGTCTGGTCCCACTACTGTGATCCCTTCTAATATCGTCTCGACGCCTGATCCTGCTCTTGATTCCACAACTCTTCGTCGATCTGCTCGTCCTTCTCGACCTCCTGATAGGTATGGTTTTTCTTCCCCCGTCTCTCTTGTAACTACTTTATCTAGTATTTCAATTCCCACTAGCTACAAACAAGCCATGGAACATGAGTGTTGGCAAAACGCAATGCAAGTAGAACTTCAAGCACTTGAGGAGAATCATACATGGGATATTGTTCATTGTCCTCCTACAGTTAAACCAATTGGGAGTAAGTGGGTTTTCTCTGTGAAACTACGTTCTGATGGCTCTTTGGAGCGATATAAAGCCCGTCTTGTAGCTCTGGGTAATAAACAAGAATATGGGATTGATTATGAGGAGACATTTGCTCCTGTTGCCAAAATGACCACCGTTCGAAGCATTTTGGCTATTGCTGCTTCACAATCGTGGCCGTTGCATCAAATGGATGTTAAGAATGCTTTTCTTCATGGAGATCTTCAAGAAGATATTTACATGAAGCTTCCATCTGGTATGAGTACTTCTTCTTCTCATGATGTCTGTAAGTTAAGGCGTTCTTTGTATGGGCTCAAACAAGCACCTCGAGCTTGGTTTGAAAAGTTTCGCCGTACACTTCTTTCTTTCAGTTTTGCCCAAAGTCAGTATGATTCTTCTTTATTTTTCCACACATCTACATCGGGTATAGTCCTTCTCTTGGTTTATGTGGATGATATTATCATCACCGGTACTGATTGTAGTTTGATTACTAAGCTTCAAAAACAGTTACATGCAACTTTCCATATGAAAGATCTTGGCCAACTTACATACTTCTTAGGATTAGAAGTTCATCGTCGGGCTAACGGTATTTTTTTGAACCAACAAAAGTATATTCAAGATCTTATCACTTTGGCTGGTCTGGAGGATGCTTCTTCAGTTGATACTCCCATGGAGGTAAATGTCAAATTTAGGAAAAATGAAGGGAACCTTTTGGATGATCCTACTCTTTATCGGCGCTTGGTTGGGAGTCTTATCTACTTGACAACTACGCGCCCTGATATATCATATGCTGTTCATCAAGTCAGCCAGTTTATGTTCTCTCCTCGACATCTACACCTTGCTGCAGTTCGACGCATCATTCGCTATCTTCAAGGCTCGTCTACACGTGGTTTGTTCTTTCCAACTGGCTCATCTCTTCAACTTGTTTCCTATAGTGATGCTGATTGGGCTGGATGTCCAGATACACGTCGATCTACTACAGGTTGGTGTATGTTTTTAGGCGACGCTCTAATTTCTTGGAGGTGTAAGAAACAAGATCGTGTTTCTAAATCCTCTACCGAAGCTGAATATCGTGCCATGTCTAGTGCTTGTTCCGAAATTGTATGGCTACGCGGTCTTCTTGAGGAGGTTGGATTTCCTCAAACAACTTCTACCCCTCTTCATGCTGATAACACTAGTGCCATTCAGATTGCCACCAATCCTGTTTTTCATGAGCGCACCAAACACATTGAAGTTGATTGTCATTCCATTCGAGATACTTTGGAGAAACGGGTGATATCTCTTCCTCACATCTCTTCTGATCTCCAAGTGGCTGATATTTTCACCAAAGCTATGACTCGTCAGCGGCATCAATTTCTTATTGGCAAATTGTTACTGGTTGACTTACCAGCATCAATTTGAGGGAGGGTGTTACAGAAAATAAATTAGATTAATATCTAATTTATTTAGTATAATATATATTTAGTATATTATATATTTAGTACATTTATTTAGTCAAAGATTTTATAGTCAATAGTCTATAGTCTATGTAAACTTTAGGAAAATAAATATTGTAATATTAATTGCTGTAACTGCTACAAAGTAGTATAAAAAGGTGAACCAGACAGATAAATAAGATACTTTTTTTGAGAAACACAATACTTTTGACATGCTAACATTTGCTACTACTAGTAGATGTAGTGATGGGTTTGCAAAATATCAATGATGGGTTTGCAAAACATTTGATATTGCTAATAGATGTAGCTAGTTATAGGTTTGCAAAACATTTGACATTGCTAATAGATGTAGCTAGTTATAGGTTCGCAAACATTTGCTACTGCTAATAGATGTAGTTATAGTTTGTGGAACGACGTATTTAATAGTCGATAGTCAAATTACAGATGTATGGAGTTATAGTTTATAGAAAGCTTAGATTTTAGTAGTTAATAGTGAATGATAGATCTATAATTATGCTAAATAGTTTTTTTTGGCAAATAACAATCTATTACTGAAATCAAACTTTTGCAAAGTTACAGGACTAAATTGAAACACGGACTAGAACAAAGCCTTAGAAGCAAATAGCCCAAATAAACACTTTCTCAAAGTCAAGCCCTAGATCGAATTACTCTCTGCAACTTCACAACCAACCATTCGACTTCCTCCAAGCAAGACCAACCTCACACCCAAATTGACTGAAATCAACTCCTCTCTCTTCAACTACCCATGAAACCAACAATACAGCTCCATAGCCATACCCAGAAAGCAAAACCTTCGACCAAAGCACCACAAGAGCACGGTCGACGCCGAAAACCGATCCAGCCCCTACTGATTGCAAGGGTTTAGTACTAAGTGAGAGCACCCACGATTCAGGCAAAGATCGCCAGAAACGGGGTCGGCGCCGCTTTCAGGAACGTATCCAAGCAAAGGAAAGGGTTGGAATCAGAAAGCACCATAACCTTAAGCCACTCAAACAACAGACCCCTAACCGGGATCTATATAACCTACCTCTAGGCTTTCCAGAGTAATAATAGCAAGCAACTGAGGAGGAGCATCGATATTCTTGAAGATACAAGGAGCTTTCGTCAACAGAGCCCATTTCGCCATCCAAGCTGCAGCAGCATTTTGGATGCGAGAAATGTGGCGAATCTTCATAGAAGAGCAAATGAGAGCCCTACAAGCAGCAACTACCAGATTATGATTATCACCAGAAGCCATGTTGTTGACAAGAGTGAGACACTCAGATTCAATGTCCACTTCTTGCCAACCATGAGCTCTACAAAGGAGAAGCGCATCGAGCAAAATTCTGCTCTCAGCTTGAAGAGGAGACAATTTTCCATAAAGAAAGCCAGCTCCAGTAACGAATTGGCCCAGATGATTCCTCACAGTCAGACCTCCAGAAGCTTCGCCCGAAAAACTGCACGCACCGTCAATGTTCACTTTGAGCCTCCCAGCAATCGGAGGACACCAGTTCAGGTACAAAACTTTGGCCTTTCCTATAGATAAACAGCCAATATCAGAACCAACATCAGATATACCCTTCCAATGCTTAGCCTTAAGATTGTTATTAGAGTCAATAGCTAAGATTACTTTTTTAACACGATTAACAGCAGAATCAAAACTTTCATAGGAGTTATCGAACTTAGCCATATTTCTATTCTTCCAGATAACCCATAAAATGATTTGAGGAATTAGGTATGATATATGAAATTTACAGTGAGAAGACCAGAACTAACAACTCAAAATATGACTAAGGGACATGAATCTCCTTACTGGAACCCTAAATAGATTACCAAAATAATTCCAAAGAGACCAAGTGAAGCTGCAACTGATGAAGAGGTGGCTCTTATCTTCACAGTTGCAGTAAAATTGACACTTAGAGACCAAAACCAAATGCCTATTAGAAAGAATACTATCAATAGGAGCAAAATTTTTTAAGAGTTTCCAACTTAGGAAAGAAAACTTAGAAGGTATAAATGAATGCCAAATTTTCTTAAATATGTTTTGCTTAGGATGCTCAGTTCTGATTTTATCCCATGTAGTCTTAGTGTTGAAACAACAGTCATTAGAAAGCTTCCATTTGATAGTATCCTCCTGATTCCCATTGATACAGACTTTTAAAATATGAGCTACTCTATCCTGTGAAAGGAAAGATGCAAGAGTAGAATCCCACTGACCATCTTTCCAATAGGATTGAACCTTGACAGGAAGAAAGAAGCTATTGGCATCAAAGTCATTAGCAATAGGGGGCATATTATGCCAAGAATCTTTCCAAAAGTCAACATTCCCCTTCCCTAGACTCCAATACACATACTGGTCAGCCTGATTCTTAACTGAACTAAGTCTCTTCCAAGTAGTAGAGTCATTAGTTTTACAGACAGCATTTAAAGGATGAGAAAAGTTACAATAGGTAGCATGCATAAGGTCAGCCCAGAGAGAACTTCTTTCCCTAAACAAAAACCAAAGTTTAAAGGAGAAGGTGAGTTGAATGTCAGACAGTAGCTTGACATTTAACCCACCCTCATCAAAAGGAATGCACAACCTTTTCCAAGAAGACCAATGAATAGCAGTTTCAGAAAAATTAGACCTTCATAGAAACTTATTAAAACAAAGCTCAAGCTTATTAAGAATGCCATTAGGAATCTGGCTATTCTGCATCCAATAGTAAACTATAGGATACAAAACATTCTTAATAAGGGAGAGCCTGCCCCCAAAGGAAAGACTCTTCAAATCCCAATCATAAATTTTTGTTAGAAGAGGAAGATAATTCTTCCCTTTATTATTTGCAGATATCGTGACTCCCAAGTAAGAAAAAGGAGCATTCTCAGTGTTAAATCCAGTAGAAGAATTGAGCCTGGCAGTATTGACAAGAGAACAAGCAGATGAGGTAATAAGCTTAGTTTTTTGCTTATTAATTAACTGTCCTGACTCCTCTTGGTATTTATTCAGCAGGTCACTAATGCAATCAATTGAAGCAGGAGCACTGTTGGAGAAGATGATAATATCATCTACAAAATCCAGGCAAGGTAAGATGAAATCAGACTTTAAATAGTATCTTAAGCTATTATTAATTTGGTATAGATTAGCAAGGCCTCTGAGTAAATCCTCCTCAGCAAGAATGAAGAGGCAAGGGGACAGAGGGTCCCCCTACCTTAAGCCATTCTTCTGAGGAAAATAGCCCTCACTACCCCCATTAACCAGGACAGAAACCATGACATTAGAAATCAATCTGTTAATTAGGGCCAGAATGTCATTAGAGAAACCAAAGCCCTTAAGAGTATTAATGACAAAGGCATGAGACATTCTGTCAAATGCCTTTGTCATATCAAGCTGGAGAATAATATTGCCTTTAGAAGGCATTCTTTTAATAAAATGAATCCTTTCTTTAACAATTAAGACATTATCATGAATAATCCTGCCTTTTACAAAAGCACTTTGCCCTTTATAAATTATTTTAGGAAGAAGATAGGCAATTCTTTGATTCATGAGACCAGAAATAAGTCTGTTGAATATTGTACACAGACTTATAGGCCTATAATTAGACCAAGTAATAGGGTTGGGACCCTTAGGAATTAGGAAAATCCCAGTGGCAAAGACACCACTGGGAATATAATGGCCCTGAAGATAAGAATTAAGTGCACCACAAACATCCCCACATATAATATCCCAACAAGTCTTGAGAAAGAAACAGTTAAACCCATCAATGCCCGGGGCACTGTCATTCCTCATGCCCTGAATAACAGACCAGACCTCATCCTTACTGACAGGCTTCATAATAGCTTCATTATCTGCATCTAATACAAGCTTAGGGATATTATTCAGAATAGAATCCTGATGGTTAAAAGAATTTATACTACTAGAAGTATTAGATAACAAATGACTAAATTAAGACACAACTGAATTATAAATATCCTCATGATCAGTAAGCCAGTTACCATCCTCTTTAATACCATAGATAGTGTTCCTAACTCTCTTCTTAGCCACATAGTTATGGTATAATCTAGTATTTCCATCACTATTATTAAGCCAAGTATTATAGCACTTTTGACGCCAATAAGACTCTTTATTTTTAAGAGCAACAATAAGCAGACTATTAGCTTTAGAAAGACTGGCCTTAGAGACATTACTATTATTAATCTGATGATTAACTTCACAGATTTCAACTTCCTTAGCAGCTTCAGAGACTTTAGAAAAAATGTTACCAAAAGTAGAATAATTCCAGACTTGAAGACACTTTCTAAGTCTCTTGAGCTTGTACCAAAAAATGACATCAGGCCCACCATTGCAATGCTTGTCCCAGCTATGCTTAACACAACTTAAAAAGTCAGAATGATTGACCCAAGCATTAATAAACCTAAAACTTCCTTTTTTTATAATTAGTAGATCTGTTAAAAGAATTATGGATAGTAATAAGGAGAGGGGCATGGTCAGAACAAGTTCTGACCATGTGACAAACCTGAACATGCCAAGAAGATAGCATTTTCTGGTTCACCATCACCCTATCTAACCTTTTCCAAATTTTGTTGTTGCTCCAGGTGAATCTAGAGCCACTATATCCCGGGTCCTCCAGACTGCAAAGTCTAATACAATCATTGAACTCTTCTGCACTACCATCATCATAAGAAGCACAACAAAGCTGATCGTCAGGGCAGTTGATGGCATTGAAGTCTCCAGCCACAGACCAAGGCATATCCACACCAGAGATCTGACAGAGTTGACTCCAAAGCTGCCTGCGCTGCACTCTTTGGTTCTTTGCATAAACAAAGGTAAACAGACAAGATAAAGAAGTGTAATTTATCTTCAAATGGAGAAATTGATCATGATTTATATTAACAACAATGTTCACATCATCAGACCATAAAACCCAGATTTTATTAGATATATTATTAGTATAGTTAGAAAAACCAAGCTTACGAGCAATAATTTCAATTTTATCAAACCTGGCCATAGGCTCTTGGATGGCCACAACTTTAACTTTGTCTTTATTGATAATGAAGCTAAGTCTAGACAGAGTGGGGCTGTTGTGAACACCACAAGCATTCCAACTGATGAACTTGATCATTCAGACAAAAAGTTGTAGTATGATTTCTCTCTTCTTCGCAGAGAGTTAATAGATAGCTTTCTAACATTTCTGATTTTCTTGGCAAATCTAATTTTCTTGGTGATGATGGCATTGAAGTCCTGGTCAGAAGAACTGTAATTTGGTGAGAGGTTACAACTACCAGCATTAACCCCACAAGGAGACTCCTTTCTGATTTTCAGACTCTGAGAAACAGCATCCAACTCCAAATCCTGAAGAGCCCCAATGACTTCAGGATTATTGTTAGAAGCAGCATCAACCTTGGGAGAGCTACCAGGATTTACAGACTCAGAAGACTTGTCCTTAGCAGTAATTATAGATTTACGCCTTCTCTTATAAACCTTAATTAAAGGCTGATCATTTGTAACAATAGGCAACTTATCATCCTGTAAAGATACAATTTGAGAAACACTCTTTTCTTCAACAGATTGTGTAACACCAATTGAAGCAATGTTAATATCATTTCCTTCTTTTGTAGATCTTTCCTCTATCTTTGATTCATTCTTTTTACAAACAGCACCTTTATGTCCCAAATGAAAACAACGAAAGCAATAATCCGGGACATTCCGATAACTTACACCAACCCAGCAACCAGAATTCTCACCAAATCCCACCCAAAGCTTTCTTTTAAGAACAATCGAAACATCAACTTCCACTTGAGCATAAGAAGCATTTGCTTTGGCCCTATTATACTGTGACACGAACGCTCGGTGAACCTTGCCCAAAGAAGCAGCCATATCACCCACAATCCTTTCATTGTACAAAAACTCGGGCATATTTTCGAAACGAACCCATAGCAGAACAATAGTGCTCTCTCTTTTCTTCTGCATATCAGGACACCATTTTAGAACACGCATCAACTTACCTTCAACCTTCCACATTGGTTTCGACCAAAAAAAAGTAACGTCCTCCAGAAGAGAAAACTCCACCAAAATATGACGAGAGTCAGTTGTGACATAAGAGTAACCCCTTTGAACTTGAACGAATCCAAGAAAGCTTGAAAGGCAGCTCTCTTCGGAATACCCTCACTGAACTTGACAATCACCATAGATTTTGATTGCTTTAGAAGGGAATCATAAGTACCATTATAATACTGTATTACATTATGATCTTTCAAAATCTTGACGAACTCTGGCTTAGCGACAGATTGAGCACAAACAGAGCGATCCAAGGCAGAGTTTAATGCTTCTGCGTAGGACTTAGCCGTCCTATCTTTAACCTTATCATCATCCTGGCGAAGAGAAGGAAACTCTTCAACGCTGAGACCATTGAATGCCATAGACGGCAACAGAAGGTACTCTGTTTCAAAGAAAGAAAACAGAGACCATAGAACTTCCAAAAGAAAAGAACCAGATCTTCAAATCAGCAAACCAAAGAGAAGAGAAGAGAAGAGAGAGACGAAAAGATCAAAAGAAATCTAAGTCGGAGAGGTTCCGACGATCAGACCGGAGCCTGAATTCTTGGAGCATTCACCATTCTTCTCCCTTATCAACCACTCGACCACTCCGAAAATCTTATCAACTTCTAATTATGCTAAATAGTTTGACAAAGTAAATGGTTTGGTTTATTTAAATTTGGATCAAAATGTAACTTTTTTTTCTTTTTGGTTTATGTTCAGATCAATGTTTTACTGAACATGAACACATGTTGTGTTCAACAGTGACCGCTGTTAACCGCAATTAGAATTCTGATGTTGTGAGTGTGTGATGACTATCCGAGGTGCACCTAGTATAAGCAATATCAGCATTAAGGAGGAAGATGAGGTTTGATTCGAGAGAAGTCAGGAGTAAGATAAATCAGAGATTTAGATCTAACTGGGATTTAAAAGAAAAACGATTTGGGTCGAATATTAGATGGATGGAGTCTTCTTAACTTAAATGGACCGACCAGATTCTAATAGTAAATTAAGGAGTGACCTAGGACAATCGAAAAACGAAATGAACAAAAATGAACGATTTTAATACAATGAAAAAAAAACTGTTTTACTAAATATAACTTTTAATCCATACTTTGTTATTATAAGTATTCATAGGACCTTTAAGGAGATAGTCGAGTTGGTTGAGTAAGACATGTTTGTGACCAAAGGTCATGAGTTTGAGTCTCTTTACATACGCGTTAGTTTGCAGGTTATTGCGTGCGTCAGACTGAAGGTTTACCATGTGTGCACTCATTGCACTCTGAATAGTGGCTACGAGTTCCCTCCGAAAAATAGTATACAAGTATACTACAAATTATTAATGATTTTTATTAATGGCTTACTAGTTCTAAATTGTAAATATTCTTTATTTTTCTGGATCTAAGATACAACACCATATATAAATTTTTTAAAATATCCATACACAAGATACCATACAAAATTTGACAATTATGATCTTGATTATAAAACAGCAACTGCCGAATGATGGAATAAAAGTATAATTGCTTATTAATTCTGAACTGTAAGCCAAAATTGAAGAAAGCTGGAAGATACTTAGCAAAGCCACTACATATGAGACTTCGCCAAAATTTGCTACGGTGCACAAAATGAATCATAGCTGGACCAACGAAAAATCACAGACTAATGAATTTATTATTATTAAAATTAAGCTAAATCAACCATTTTCACCAAATAATTGAATAAATGAATAAGAGAAAAACAGGAGAAGAGAACAACTCCCGGTAGAGACAATGAGGTTCAATGTATCCATTCTTACTCCTTACTTCTTCATTTGATTGGAAATAAGCTTTCAACATAAACTAAACTGCAAAACGTCTCCGTCTCATTTTCCATCTCGGTCTTTAAACATGAATCCAGAATTCTTTTTTGGATCATGTGGTAACAGGTCAGTACTCGGCTCACGCGTAAAAATTTGACCGTTTTTCCAAAATCTCAAACAATAATATTTGTTGTCGAGTGTCTGTTTCGTCCAAAAAGCTTTATCGTTAAGATCATTCAACTTCCATATGTTAAAGTTGAACTTCCATATGTTAAAGCAAGTATAACAAGACTGGCCAATGTAAACCGCAGCAAGACATTCACCAACACGAAAAAGCTAAAAACTACAACCAGCTCCAATATCCATATTTGTTGTTTTACAAGTATCATTTGTCATATCAAATGAGACTATAGAACGTTCACCGGTGAAATTATATTACAGCCAATGACAAACTCCATTGATGAATATGGATAAACCGTTCCCATAATTAAGTTTCCCTTTAACAGGAATCTCTCTCCATTTGTTATGATTGAGTGAATATACTTATATGAAGTCTACTCCATTTCTTTTGTGTGCATATGGAACCACTTTGAAATCATTAGTTTTATGGTCGTAACCAAAAGTCACACGGGAATAAAGAACTTTTGATCTATAAACCAGATGGAAAAACTTAAATTCCCTAGTGGCACGATTACAAAGAGCTACATTCTCATGATTGCTTAAACATATTAAGACATACACTCACCTTTGATGTACCAACTTTCATTTAGATCTGGGATTCCAATATTCTCTTTTGTTGTCCATGTCGAATTACATTCTTCCATCGTGGTAAAACAAATAAAGTTGGGTTCAAAATAAAGATTTCGGCGAGAAAGAAGAACGACTGAATTATCAAAATTATTACCATCTAAAGTTTTATGCTTAAGAAAATTACTTTTAATGAAGTCCGAATTTTGAAAATGTGCAAACCAAAACTTTGAAACACACTTGAAACGAACTAGCGACTTTACTGGAAGTAGTAGTTCGATTTCATTCATCAAATCTGGTGGTAAACCAGGCATGATCATCTTCTTCTTCTTCTCCATAGTGTGCTTTACCCTAAAGTTCTATTATAAGAAGAAATAAGTTACCAATTATTCTTTACAATTTTGCAGGTTATCCTAACCTTTCATCTCTACCGTTGTAATTTCACAAAGGAACAAAATCTTAATTCCATGAGTTCATACCCTAAGAATCAAACCATCATAACCATCTTCAACAACAGTCTTTATCAGCCTTGAGCGAGTGAAAAGCGACTTCAAACTCTCCAGAAGCCGTATTTCTAATCTTTTCAAATCCAAAATCTCAATAAGATCAACTTCAGAACACAGCTTCTCCAATATTAGAATTAATTTGCATATAAGGAACAAGAGTGATGACTTTGTCAAGCCAACGCTTGCTGCCAATTAGCATAAATAAGAGGTAACAATCTAAAATACTCATTAATTAGATACTAAGATTTTGAGTTAAAGTAAACTAAGTTATAGATTTCTAACATAGTGATTGCTTTTAAGGGAAAATGAGCATTGGTTAGATTAAAATTAGTTTTCATCTTACATTTAAGGGTCCATTTTGCGAGCCAATCAGCCATCTAATTTGGACCCTTGAAATGTGAGAGATAGACATATGCAAAAAGAGAAGATTTCTACAGCATAAAAGAACCTGATTCAAGTAATAAGGATACTTACCATTATATAACATGTTAACCAGGAGCAGAGAGTCAATTTCTATTTATAATTTGTGAAACCATTATTTTTGCAGAGAAGCAAGTCATCAAGAAGAGCGTGGGACTCAGCCATCAAGAAGAGCGTGGAACTCAGCCATCATAGGAGTCATTTTACCATAAAGGTTCAAACATCCTTTAACCATGGTGCCACTCTGATTCCGGATCAGGAAACCACCAGACGAATTGTCATTATTATGGCAGGAAGCATCACAGTTGAGCTTGAGGTAATTATCTTTTGGATGAAACCACTTCATATAGTTGGGTTTTCTTTTTTCAGAGGAATAGCAAGTACAACCCAGATCCTTAGGAATGTTCAAGTCCTTACGCCAATGCTTAGCTTTGAGTAAATTAGAGTGATCAAGACTAATTATAATATAATTTATGTACCTGATAGCAGCATCAATACTAAGATCTTTGTTGTTGAACTTCCTCTTATTCCTAGCCTTCCAAATGGTCCAGAAAATAATAATATGAACAATAGTTCTTATGTGGAAAGAGCTATGAGTAGACCAAAACCAAAAGCGAACAATGTGGATAATAGTTATATATCTCTCTACTTTTATTTTAAACAATAAACCATAATGATTCCAAAGGTCCCAAGAAAATTCACAAGATATAAAGAGATATAAAGGAGATTCAATATTGCAACACCATTGGAATTTAGATACAGTAATAAAATGTTTTTGTCGAATAAATGTGTCAACAGGAATAAACTTATGAACTAGTTTCCAGGTAAGAAAAGAATTTGTTTTAGGTATAACAGAGTTCCAAATTTTGACAAATAAGTCAGATATATTATGTTTTTCTCTAATGTGATTCCAGGTCAGCTTGGGATTAAATTTTGTATCATTAGAAGACCAAATAATAGAGTCATCAATCTGATTGTTTACAGTATTTTTATGAATTAAGTTAATGTTATTTTGATTGATGAACATTTTTAGCCTATAGTCATCCCGATTGTTATTCTGCCAAAATTCAATAACCTTTTGCTGCCTATAACCAGAGTTGTTCTTGTTGTTATTCAAAGTAACTAGGGGAGGAGATCTATACCAATTTTCAAGCCAAAATTTAACATTACCTTTGCCTAGATTCCATCTTATATTAGGCTCATAAACCTCTTTAATTTTGCACAGCCTCTTCCAAGAACTTGAGCCAGTTTTGTTGTAGGAATCTTGAAGAGGATGAAGGGAGTTGTAATAAATATCATCCATAAGATTAGCCCAAATGCTAGTATTGATTTTATAGTTGAGCCACAGCTTACAGTCATAGGTAGCTTCAAGGTCACATATTTTTTTAATGTTAAGACCACCTTCTTTGTAAGTCTTGCACAAGTTCTCTCATTTAGAGCAGTGAATTTTCTAGTCAAAATAATTAGAACCCCACAAAAATTTGTTGAAGATATTGTTAGCTCTGTTGATAATGGTCTTAGCGATCAGGCTGCTTTGACACCAATATGAAGGAATCGACATTAACACGGAGTTAATGAGAGTGATTCTTGCCCCAAAAGAGAGATTTTTGTCCTTCCAAACTCTAATCTTATCATTAATATTGTTAATCATAGTCAAGTAATTACTGCTCTTATTATTAGAATTCAAAGTTATACCCAAATACTCAATAGGTAAGTTCCCAGATTTAAAACCAGAGATATCAGTTTTAGTAGAAATCCTAGTATTGTTTATCCTAGATGATAAGATAATTTTTGTTTTATCTTTATTAATAGATTGACCAGAAATTTTTTGATAGAATTCTAAAAAGTGACTAAGCTTATCAATAGTGTGATCAGCACTATTGGAGAAAATCAAAATATCATCAGCAAATATAAGACTCGGGATAAGCAGGCTACTTCTCGATTGAAAATGCATATCTTTGTTGTTCAAAAACAGATTGTGAAGGCCTCTTGTGAAAATTTCTTGAGCCAGAATAAAAAAATTGGGCGATAGAGGGTCCCTTGTTTTAATCCTTTTCTGGTTTTGAAGAAATCATAAACTTTTCCATTAACAAGTAAAGAAGTATAGACATTACAAATCAGATTTTTAATCAGATTAATGAAATTAGCAGAGAAGACAAAGGACTCCAGCACATTAAAGATGAATCTATGAGCAAGCTTATCAAAAGCTTTGGACATGTCAACCTGAATAATCATGTTATTACTGTTTTTCCTTCTACTTAAATAATAGACAAGTTCTTTAGCAATGAGGACATTGTCATGAATAAAAGAGAATGGGACATAAGAAACTTGAACTTTGGATATGATCTTAGGAAAGATTTGAATCAGTCTGTTATTTATCACTTTAGAAATAATTATGTTAAGTAAGCTGCACAGGATTATAGGCCTAAAGTCTTTCCATTGAGTGGGATTCACAGATTTAGGCATTAAACAGATGCCAGTTGAGGGCATACCTTTGGGTATTTTCTTACCTTTGATGCGGTTAGTTGTGTCAGAATAGAGGTCATCCTTTATTATCTTCCAACAAGTTTTGAAAAAGCACCCATTGAAACCATCCATTCATTAAGGCACTGGAGGACTTAAGGTTGGTTATAATGTTGTGAATTTCCTTCTCAGTAGGAGCAGCTAACAAAGAAGTATTATCATAATCAGTAATCAATTTAGGAATACATTTAAAGATTCTATTGTTCGTCAAATATTCTTCCTCCATATTGTTAGAATAAGAAAGATCAGTAAGCAGAGTTTTAAAAAACTTAGCAGGAGAGTAGCCAATTTCATCTTTAGTAGTAATCCTGTTATCACCATCTCTAATACTATTACTAGCATTCATCTTTCTCTTTTTTTTCACATAATTATGAAAGTTCTTCGTGTTTTTTTATCACCATCAGCTATCCAAGAGACATAGTATTTCTGAAACCATAAGTTTTCCTTCATCTTTAGAACTAAAAGAATAGTAGCATTAGCTTTGGAAAAAATCATTTCAGTATCAGAGTTGTTGAAGAGTTGGCGTTGATTCTCCATATGAGTAACTTGGATTTCTGCCTCCTGCACTTTACAGAAAATATTAGCAAAGTACATTAAATTCCACTTTTTAAGATCCTTTTTAAACCTAGTTAATTTAAACCAGAATTTAAAGAGAGAAGATCCCTCCATCTGAGCATCCCAACTGTTCTTGACAAAAGGCAGAAAGTTATCATCTAGTGTCCACATATTTAGGAATTTGAAACCTTTACGATGAGTTTCTTTATCATTACCAATGGTGATGCATATGGGACTATGATCATAACAAGTTCAGGCCATATGCATCACTTTAGTACTGTTAAAATGGATAAACCGGTTAGATTTTGTTAGACCACTATCAAGTCTTTTCCATTTATAATTTTTATTCAACGTAAACTTTGAGCCACAATAGTCAGCATCATCAAGGCTGCAAGTTTAAATCATGTCATTAAAATCTTTAGCACTTTCCATTGAATAGGTAAGGCAACCAATTTGTTCGTTGTTAGAAAAACAAAGTTAAAATCCCCCATAAGGATACGTTTGAAGTTGTTTGTTGTTTGTTGTGTTTAAGATGGTCTTTACCTTTTTCCAAAGGATTCTTCTGTTATAGCTTTGGCATTTGGCATAAATACTAGTAAGAAAGAATCCAACATTAAGATTAGTATTAGTAAGGTCTAAATCCAAGAATTGATCATGGTTTGAACTAATAACAATAGAGAAATCACTATTCAACATCAATTAGATTTTGTTAGAGAGATTAGAAGTGTTATTCTCAAACCCCAGCTTAGCAAATATAATAGGCAGATTATCATCTTTGGTAAGAGGCTCCTGGCAAGTAAACAGATCAATGTGTTCCTTCTCGATAATGTGATTGAGTCTCCTGAAAGTAGATTTGTTGTTAATTTCACGAAGGTTCCAATTAAGAACTTTAATCATCTTGAATTGAACTTGGTCTTCATGGAGGATCTTGTGAATCTTAACAATTTGATGGCCAGATTGTTAGCCTTTTTCTTCCCTCTAGCTTTCTTCAGTTTTTTGTTAATGATTTTATGAAAATCAAAGTTGAATTCATTGATTTTATAGGTTGGAGATGCTTGTTTACCGCCAATGCTACCCTTGTCTGGAGTATAATCTTCAAAGCTGTTATTATCATCAACCATGGTGTAGTTTCTATTTAAAGATTGTATAACTTCCATAATTTCTTCATTTGATGGAGTTTCCGATTCACAATCGACTATGTTGGCCTTATTTTGAACTCTTCCCTCATAATCTTTTTGATCGGGAACTATATCAGGTATCTCCTTTGAACACATATAGGAAATTTATTTCTGATCGACCTGTTGTCATTCTGATTACTGTTTTCTTGAGTTCTTTATCTTATTTTCTTTGTTTTTAATAGCTTTTTTTCATGAGTCAGAGTCATATCCCACGGGATAACAGAAATTATAGTACTTTGGAAAATCTTTATAGAGCAGATTTATCCAACATCCCTGATTGTCTCTGAATCCAGCCCAAAGTTTGTAATGGATTTTTAGAGAAAGATCTAATTCCACACAAGCAAGGCAAGAGTTGTGGTAAGCTCTGTTTATTTCAGGGATTTTTATTTCCAGAAGAGTGCCTATAGAACTTTCCAGAGAGAAGATCATCTTCTCATTGTATATGAATTCAAGTATCTTATCAAATTTGGTCCAAACTGTGCATATAGGAGCGAACTTGATGTTAAAATCCGGAGTCCATTTCAAAAGCCTCATCGAAGAATCGCCAATCGTCTAAACGTTTCTGGACCAAACCTTTCGCATATCATCTTTAGAGTTGAATTCCAATAAGAGATGTCTAGTATCCCAGATACTAATGTTGAATTCATTCTTTAGTTTCACCTTCTAGAAAAACTCTTCAATAATTTGTTTTTTTTGTAGTCCTTGGCTGAATTTTCCAATTAACGTGAACTTTCTTTGAGACATTAAAGAATATTTGACACTTAAAGGAAACTTGACAGAATTATGGTTAGATTTTTGTGGAAAGAACATGGGAAATCTAACGTCTTTAGTTTTCTTGTTGCTGCCACATATTTCAACAAAAGATTTCACCAGTATGTTCTTGATGTTCGATTCTTTCTCAGGAAGATCATTAGGGGAGGAACGACCAAGAGAAGCTAGAACTTTTGGGTAATCTTCAGTCATGACTACACGAGGAAAACACCCTGTTCAACCAAACAGATAATCAAACTTGAAAAATCGGTGAAAATAATGTAAATATATTAGAATATATCTAAGAAAGAAGGATTAGGATAGATAGAAGGAGATGAGAATCAATCAACAACAAGTTTATTTCAGATTTCAAAAAAATCTCTAAAGACTCTGTTTTTTTAGAGTTTATTCATTTCTCAAGATGTTACGTGTGTTTGAAACTCTAGTTTTTATAAAGTTTTCAATATTTTTTATTCATTTCTAAATCATAAATCTTCCAAAAATCTGGTTTAAGTTACATTTACTACAAATTAACATTTATGTTCTATAGATTGAAATTGTTTGCGTACATACAATGTTTATTTTCCCATAAAATGTATATTATATGCTAAATTAATAAAACCATCTAAACTTTAGAATTTAAATCCAAAGTTAATAATGCAAATCTAATTAATTAAAAATAAACTTTTAAAATTTAAATTAAATAATAAATGTTAAAAGACATTTCATATTACAAATTAAATAAGTTTAATAATCTAAGTTAAAATTTAAAATTTAATTAAACAGTTAATATCAAAATATAAATAATCCTAGCCCGAACTCAAAAAATCCTAGACAGCCCCCTCAGGGCATCCTCACACAACAGATTCAAGACGGAATCACATCAGCCAGGATCGATGTAGCCAACGCCAAGGCTTTCAAGCGTAACGATGGTAAGAAGCTGAATCTGGACATCAACAACAGTGCACAATTTGTTAACCCTCTCCTTCAAATCCCACTTCGAGATCCAATCCGCCGCTGCATTCTAAGTTCTAGAGACATGGCGAAGATTCATCAAAGAACGAATCAAGCTTCGACAGATCGATATCGTAGAAATAGAAGCAGGATTACCGGTGGCCACAATGTTGATAAGAGTCTGACAGTCAGACTCAATATCGACATTGCACCAGTTGTTTCTCCTACAATGGATTAAAGCCTCCAGAAGAGCCTGACACTCAGCTTTGAAAGGGTCAATCTTGCCAAAGAGGAAACCATAGCCAGTAATCAAGGTACCCAGCTCATCCTTCACCAAGAAACCATTACTGGCTTCGCCAAAGTAGCTACAAGCGCCGTCAATGTTAATCTTCAATATGCCAGAAGGAGGAGCGAGCCATTTCAGGTACCTAGTCTTGTATTTTCTGTTATTGATAGATAGACATCCCAAGGCAGCACCAGCCTTGTACACACCTGACCAGTGAATAGCTTGAAGAGTATAATTAGAGTCAATTCCAGTAATAACACTATTGATTCTAATAATAGCACTATTAAAATTATCGTAAGAATCATTAAACTTACTGCAATTCCTATTACGCCAAATTGTCCAACAGATGATTTGTGGGACAAGATGGGTAATATGGAACTTACAGTTCGAAGACCAGAACCAACTGTAGAAAACATGACTTAGGGACATAAAACGACTCATGGGGGATCTTAAAGAGAACCCCATAGTAATTCCACAGGGACCAAGCATAATTATAGTTGACGAAGAGGTGATTCTTCTCTTCGCAACTGTAACAAAACTGACATTTAGATACAGATATAAAATGCCTTTTAGCAAGGATACTATCAATTGGGATAAAAAAAATTAACAACTTCCAACTTAGAAAAGAAAATTTATTTGGAATAAAGTGGCTCCATATCTTTTTTAAAATGTTTTGCTTAATGTTTTGAACCTAATAACTTCCCAAGTTAGTTTTGTGTTGAACTTTTTATCATTAGAAAGATTCCATTCAATGTTATCTTCCTGGTCATGGACAATCTTAACACATTTAATGTGTGAAAGACGATCCTGAAACAGGAAGCTAAGAAGAGAATAATCCCAATTATTATCCTTCCAAAAAGTTGAGACCTTAGCAAGGAGAAGCCAGTCTCTAGAATCAGACACACTAGTAATAGGAGGTATTCCATGACAGGCATCTCTCCAAAAATCAACATCCCTTCTCCCTAAATGCCAGTTAACATATAGGTCATCCTGATTCTTAATAGTATACAGTCTTTTCTATGTAATGGAATCAGTCGTTTTACACACAGCAATAGTAAGGTGAGTATTTAAACAGTAAGTCTGATGCATAAGGTCAGCCCAAAGAGAATGGCCACTTCTAAAAAGAAACCACAGCTTAAAAGAAAAGGTGGTTTTAATATCAAATAATTGCTTGATATTTAAGCCTCCTTCATCAAAGGGCTTACAAAGACAGTTGCAAGAGGTCCAATGGATTTCTCTATCATTATAGTTGGACCTCCAAAGGAATTTATTAAAACATAACTCAATCTTATTGAGAATAGTCTTGGGGATAAGACTGTTATGCATCCAATAATATACTATGGGATGGAGAACACCCTTAATGAGGGACAGCCTACCCCCAAAAGACAAAGATTTCATATCCCAATTTTGGATTTTATTATGAATAGCAACCAAAAGATTAATGAAGTTCTTCCCTTTGTTATTTGCAGATATGTTAATTCCCAAGTACTTGAATGGAGCATGGTCAATGTTTAAACCAGTAGAAGATTTAATCCTGGTGTTAGCAGCATGAGCAATCCTTGTAGAGGTAACAATCTTTGTTTTTTCCTTATTTATCATCTGGCCAGAGGCAATTTGATAATTTTCCAACAGATTACACAGATTATCTATAGAAGAAGAAGAACTATTGGAGAAAATGACAATATCGTCAGCAAACGCAAGACAAGGTAAAATATAGCCTGATTTAAGATAATATTTCATACTATGATTAGATTCATATAGCTTAGAGAGACCTCTTAAAAGAGCCTCGGCAGCAAGAATGAAAAGACAAGGAGACAGTGGATCTCCTTGTCTTTATCCATTCTTTTGAGGAAAATACCCAATACTATTACCATTAATGAGAATGGAAATCATCATATTAGAAATAAGAGAATTAATTAAAGCCAAAAGACCATCAGAAAAACCAAAGCATTTCATCACCTTGATAACAAAGGTATGAGACATTCTGTCAAATGCCTTTGTCATATCAAGCTGCATGATAATATTACCCTTAGAAGGTCTTCTATTAATGTTATGAAGCATCTCTTTAATGATGAGAATATTATCATGAATAAGCCTATCTTTTACGAAAGCACCTTGACATTTAGAAATTATATTAGGGATAATGAGAGAAATTCTAGTGTTAATAAGAGAAGAGATGAGCCTGTTGAAAATAGTACACAGGCTAATTGGCCTGAAATTGTTCCAAGAGATAGGGTTAGGAGACTTAGGGATAAGACAAATCCAGTGGCAAAAACACCATTGGGAATAGTCTTACCCCTAAGATAAATAAGAATTAATGGCCTGACAAAGATCAAAACAGATGATATCCCAACAAGACTTAAGAAAGTGACAGTTAAAACCATCAGTGTCAGGAGCACTGTCATTCTTCATGTCCGGTATAGGTTTTCGATTTGGGGGTGGACTGTTTCCAGATTTCTTCGGTTCTCTGGTGCACTGCACCCGGTTCCAGACCTTTCTCCTCTTCGAATAGGAAGAGAAAGGGTACTTTGGGTGAGCGTCGACCAAGAAGAGGTAGAAGATGATCTGGGTCTTCTGTTCTCTACTGCACTGCACCCAGTTCCAGACCTTTCTCCAAGATGAGAAAGGGTACTTTGGGTAAGCGTCGACCAAGAAGAAGTAGAAGACGGTGGCGATTTCGGTTGAGCTTGGATTGGGATTAGATCGGTATCTCTCTTCTCTCTCAAAGGTGTATTGAAGCTTTTGCAGCTGATTCGATATGGTGACTAGCTTCGCGATAATGGAGGATAGCCTGAAGATTGTAGTGGGTCTTGTTTGCAGCTCTTCTATTTTCTTTTTTGGTTATTTTGCCCTTAATGTTTTGTATCTAGCTATTTAGCCCCAAACATTTTGTATCTTCTCATTATGGTAATAAAATTGTCCTTTTCTTAAAAAAAATAAAAAATACATATAATTCGACCTAAAGTTTTACTTTTAATTAAAACCTAAACTAGACTTAATTGTTAAAATTTTAATTAAATATTAGATGTTTCGATTTAACAAAACAGTATAAATACCAATTTCATTCAATAATATATTTTTAATTTCCAAATTAAAGATTATGCATTTAAATGAAAATCCCATATTCAATTAAATACAGAGAAAATGCTACTTTTAATTAGAGTTTTAGAGAGAAACACTCACTCCCCAATGGCTAGTTTTTGTTTTTTCTATTTTGGCCGCCGTTCTCTTTTGTAACTTCCGGCTAACTTTCCGGCCAGTTAGCCAGAAGTTTCACTGCATTTTATCTATTCCGAGTTTCATCGTTGGTTTGTTATCTATTTTTTTTTCTAAATCTATACAGGAATACTACTTATATGGTTTCTTCTGTCCTCCTTTCTTTCTATTTCTTCCCTGAACCCAGTTCTTTTTGTTCGTCGAAACCGAGCTTTCTAAGTTATGTTCTGTTCTTCGCGTTGGATCTAATCTTCCATCCTATGATTTCTCATATCCTCTCTCTTCTGTTTTTTCATTTCCGTATTTAATTTTCACATTGGTTTTGAGGTTTAGTTGTGTTAAGTATATTCTCATGTATTCGTTCACAATAAGTTTTCCCATGGTGGCTAACCACAGATCTAGAAATTCGATAAAGGTTAAGGTCATCCCTGCTAAAAGATCTCAGGTATGTATAGCCCTTCCGGTTAATTTGATGGTCGATAGTCCACCTCCCGATATCTCGTTAAAGCTCAGATGGCCTTGTCTTCCGGTCATTTTCGGTCATATATTGTTTGATTCTCCGGTGATTAGGGTAACATCGGATTCTCCGATAATTAAAGTAACATCGGAAGCTTATTGGAAGACACTGATTGCTAAACAAACTTGTCAAGGTCAGGTCCATGGAACTGGTTATTCTGTATTTCCTGTCACTAACATAAGCATGGTCTCACTTTTACTTCTTTCATTCTCTAATATAAATGTCTCTTTCCTATCTCTAATTAAAGGAACAGTTAGGTAATTACTCATTTATCCTATCCACCAGAAACTCATCCTTCTCTTTTTTTTGTTGAATGAAAACTTAAATTAATTAGAAAATTCATACATAATCCTGGGGTATACCCGCAAGAATACAAAAGCTAAGCAATTAGAACAAAAATACTAAATAGAAAATTCTCCATAGAGGTGCCCATATAGAAGATAATGACGCCCGGTAGGAACGCGAACAAGTAACTTGCAAAATGACTAGGTGGCTGAGGTGGTTGAGTGGTGACTCCAAGAGCATCCCATCCGGAATCCACGCTCCAGTCCAAACAGAGAGTAGTTGTAACACAGCAAAGAGTAAGTTAGATTTAAATACATTATATTTGCCGGCTAATCTTGGTACTATAGAATCTAAATCGGAGATCCGATAAGATATGGTAAGATATCGAAGAGGCGAAGGCCGGGGCAGATCCAAAAATTCTTGAATTCCGCTCTTTCCAAATGTGGTAAATAACCGCATTGAATCAAGTACGCCAAATACATTGGTTTCGAGAATTTGACCATCTTGACGCCTCATCAATCCAAGTTAGCCAACACGAAGAGTGATAAGGAAAGCCAAGTTTGTTACTAGTAAAGGACCAGATGCTCTGAGAGAAACTACATTCAAAGAGGATATGAGATGTAGTTTCCGAGTCAGAGTGGCAAAGCGTGCACACAGTTGGGGTATTATACCCCCAACTAGGGATCTTGTCTTTGGTGGCAAGCTTGCCCTTGATTGTCACCCAAGAAATAAAGGAATGGCGCGGAATATTGTATTTATTCCATACTAACCCCGCCCATCCCTTTTCAGGGACAGGCTTACGAAGGACATTGTACGTATCCTTTATTGTAAAGTTGTAACATCCTGCATTTTCCGCCCAATAGGGAACATCCCTTGATAGGGTGTTCGGATGGGGAAGGGAAAGGATAAGCTTGTGGATTTCGTCTAGGTGACACCGACTTCGGGCTCGCGCCGATCTCAGGTTTGCAGGCCAGTTCCATTCACCATTGCTGATAATGTCCGATACTTTTAGGTTACTTCCCAAACGGGAGTCACTGATGATGTCAGAGCCATAGTGGGATGAAAGAGGCAAGGAGAGAAGCCATGGGTCATGCCAAAATGAAGTGTTCAATCCATTTCTGATAGCCACCCTGTACAAATTACGAGCCAAAAGTCAAAGACGGAGAATTTTCCTCCAAATCCAAGTTGATGAGGAACCTAAAGAAACTTCCCATAAACTTTTATTTTTTATTTTTTAAACTTTAATCCATTCACACGAGATAGAAACTCATCCTTCTCTTTCATCTCTACATATGGTATTTTTGCTTTTATCTCCCCAATCCTACAATCCTACAAAGCACTTCTTCGTGTTAAGTAATTTTTTTTCTATATATCTTTCTAATTTTTTTTGCTACTACTCTCGTTTTACGATTTGATATTGTTAGTGGAAATTGATATTTTTGTAAGGTTCGATGAAGACATAGATATATAAACGTTTCCTCATACTAGATAAATTATCACCTAGAGTTATGAAATGAAACAATCATGTCTATTTGAAATCTGTACCTCAAATTTCACAAAAATATTCCTTTTTATTTTTGTGCAATAATATCGATTGTTTTTACAAATTCCTATATATTTTCAGGGTATCTTTCGGTGGATTTTTAAGATTCACTAAATTCATTTCCAAGAGTATTGCCTATGAGTTTGTCCTCTATCTTCCTAAAGATGATTAATTTTATTCAAATTTGGTTTTAAATTGTATCAATAAGATTATGGTGAGTTTTTTCTTGAACATGTGGACTATTAACACAAAGTATTAGACTACTTATGTAGTTATAGGTTTATCATACTTGGAGATGATTTTTTTAAGAATGCTTCAATTTATGATAAGTTAGCTGTCTTGGTTACAGTCTTTGGCATGAATGAGGTTGGTTCATCGTGCTATGATGTTTATACCATAAACCATCTTCCGTTTGGTCTATCTGATGAATTGCATGATTACATTCTTAGCTGTGATGAATTAGTTGACAATGTCATTCAACAGTATGTTAAGATTAAATATTTCGTTTTTGAATGTATATTTTTGGTGAAGTTATTATAGCATACTTTTAAAGATCATCTGTTTGCAAGAATACCAGAATTACGAGTCTTGATTGCAACCCAACATCATTGAATAAGAATTGTTTTTTATAAAGTTAAAAAAGCACTCTAGAGAATTGGATTATTACAATAAATTATAGCAGAGATTTAAGTCTTTGTATAAACTAAAAATTTTGGTTTATCTCATCTGAATTTGAGTGGAGGTGTGCATGTTCCAATTGAAGTTATATATTCTCTTTTATATACACCTAAGTCATTTGTTTCTAATAATATTTATTCTTATATTTTGATTAATTTGATGCCTATATATAATTTCTGTATGTTCCGCTACTCTTGCATAGAGATGCCGAGAAGATTAGAGATGCGTTATTAGCCAAAAATAGAGGGAAACATGTCAAAAGTTAAAAAAAATTCTACTATTTATTATTTATTACATAAATAAATAAAAAAGAGAGACACATGTACTCACCTTTATAAAACAATTTTGAATTTATCAATTAAAATTATTTGGATATTTTTGTTTATCCATACTAATCCACTCGAATTTGCGATTTTCCATGTGTTTCCGTGATATCAATGTTATTTTTATACACATAAGTTGGAAGAGTCTCATATTCAACATCTAGATTATGTTGATATGTTCTTTTCAATTATGGTGTTATTCAAGTCTCGATGTGTTAAAGGAGTCTCATGTTCAACTTACGTTGGAGGAGTCTGAAAGATACGCTCTCCTCGTTCACTAAGAAACCTTACTGGATCATCAAAAATTTGTGTTATTATTTCTATAACTTGTATTGTTGATAATATTATTCATGTTATTTATATTCATGATAATATTAATCATGTTATTTTTATCCATGATAATATTATTCATGTTATTAGTATTTTTGGTAATATTTTTTTAATAATATAAAATTACTATTATTTTTGTTGTTATTCATAGTATTTTTATTCATGATAATATTATTATCGTTATTTTCAATCATGATAATATTATTCATATTACTAATATTTCTGATAATATTTATCCTGTTACTATTATTTATGTTATTTTTATAATTATTTTTTGTTATTTATGTTATTTTATAATGTTATTATTTTTATGCGATACTTTTCATATCGATAATGTTACCGTGATAATACTTATTTTGCTACCATTATTTATGTTAGTTTTATAATTATTACTATCATTTATATTATTTTTATAATGTTACTTTTTATCATGATAATATTATTCCTCATAATATTGTTATTATTGTTTATAATGATATTCATGTTACTTTTATTTCTGATAATAATATTCATGACAAATACATCAAAACAAATATTTTAAAAAAATACAACCAATTCTATGTACCAATCTATTAACCAAGACAAGACAAAACAATATAAATAAACTTTATCTTAAAAACCCTTAGACATTGGGCTGTTGTGCTCCCAGTGGCCTATAACTTGATATCAACATTTTAATGGCTAAATAGATAAAACAAAACAAATAATAAACAATAATACTTTGTAGTCAAGTTTTGGCGATTCATAGATGTTTTATGCCCGTTATAATACAGGAACACATAAATAAATATTGAATTTAAGATCATATGCTAGTTTAGTGAGCTGACACTCACGTACCGACTAAGCCTTTGAGATCTGTCTGCAGATTGCAAAAAAACGATTTAGAGTACAAAATGCTAATGACTTTCTCTTTATGTCTAGGTTCTGAAACCGAAACTACAATGCTTGTCATCTTGAGAGATGTCTGTTTGAGTTTGAATTAGAGTTTTGATGTCTTCTCTAACTCCTCTTCCATGCACTATTCCTGCCTGCAGTCCGCCATCGAGTGCTTCTGTCACAGCCTTCATCAATCTCCTCTATCCAAAAATGTTATAAACATCAGATAGGTTACATACAAAAACAACAGCACTTAAGACATCAACAACTACTTTTAGTGAACCAACCCTGGCATTCACAAGGATTCTCAATGTTGAGCTCAAGACCTATAAAGGATTTCATACTAAACTTCACTGCATGACAAGATACAACTCATTTAAAACACAATGAAGCAATTATGGACCATTTTACTATTCCAGGTGATGTTGGATACATTAAAATGAAGCTTACCCATTCGGATGCCATCAGGAACCATGGCAGACACGTCTCCAGGTACTGTGTTTTTGTTGGTTGCGATGTGGACGGCTTCCATCACCTTCATAACTCTCATCAATTCCATATAACTTTTGAATATTAGCTCTACGCTGGACTGGAACCAGCCACAAGTAAGAACAATATTATGCGCTGTAAATATCGGCTCGAATTCATATTGCAATACCTTGGTCTTCAAATTTACCAGAACTAAATGGTTATCCGTTCCACCAGAAAAAATCTCATATCCCAACTTGGTCAGAGTCTACAAAAAGCAGGTAAACCCTTAATAACCAGTATCTGAATCGGATCAAAAATATATAAATCATAGACAATATTTATTACTTGTGCAAAAGCCTAACAATCACTAAGAACTTGCTCTTGGTAAGCTCTATATTCCGGAGTCCCAAGCTGCAAAATCATTCATTAAAACACATTGTTTATAAGATAAAAAAACCTAAACATTGAGCTTTTCTAAATAAGAAAATAGGTTTCTTCTAAAGCTGACATGTCCTAACACCAGCTTATAAACTATATGGCAGACTTCGATCAGATCCACTCGTGCTAGATCTACACGGGAAATAAGAGCTGAAACCTCATCCCTATTTGTACTAAACTTGTTCATTTAACATCTTTAGTTTGTAGTCATAATTCAAACAGATTGGTTATTCCTTGAGCAGCCTTTTTTGAGCTCCAAGCTGACTAGTGTCCCATGATTTATAGATATTAGACTATTGTTATTATGTGTTCAGCTTTCTGACGAACTAGTTTACACTTTTTCGTTCGTATTAGAAAGCAATCTTATAATTATCATCTTTATAACCTGCTTCAATGCAAATGCTAGCCCCTTTATACCGTGGTTGTGCGGACCATCTTGAAGTCCTGGAAAGACGGTTTGATTGATTTGGTCTTCGTAATCATACAACACCTTCAAGCACCTAAAAAGAAAATATTTGAGGGTCTATTTGAAGCACGACAAAATCTCATTTTTCTCTTTGGATTTACATACAGATTAGTGCTTTCATCTGTCGAAGTTCACCTCTTGGCCTTGTTTGCTAACCAGTAAACACTTTAATTCTTCACAAAGAAAGTCATGGCTCCTCGTGGACCACGAAGTGACTTCTGAGTTGTTATAGTCACAATATCGGTGTATATAAAAGGTGACAGAATAAAGGGAAGCAACCAAACTGCTTATATGGGCCATATCAGCCAACTAGATAGCTTTCTGCTTGTCGCAAACCTGTTACAGACATATAATGCACGATCTAAGATCTCATAAAACCCTGTAAAAAATTGTCATTAAGATTTTATTTTCTAGCTATATATAGATCAATCAAAAGATTACCTTTCGAATGCGTGCATAATCATAGAGTTTGGGCATAAGCACTCGCACCAGCAACTATAAGTTTGGCCTAAAGAGAGCAGCACTTTTCTTCAGCTATAATTTAGTAACTGGTGAATACCCTTTTTCAGCCTACAAGTTTTGGCCTAAACAAGTGTATATCCCTTTTGAGTTCTCCATCAGTCAGTATCCGAAGCTGCCATACGCATACCAGGACCAGAAGAAGATGATTCGTCTCTGGTCAATTTCCCCAAACCGGGTCTCAACACGTTATTATAGAAGTTATCCTACTCAGTTTTGTCTTCACCTTTCTTCTTTCACCTCCACAACAACCAAAGATGGAGTCGTCTCGAATATCTCCACCCCAATCGTAAAAGGACCTTTCATTCCTTCTCTAGAACCTTCTAGACTCATTTGATAATCCTTCTTTTTTGCCGTAAAAATGCACCACTACCCGTGCGACTTTGATAGTATTTTGGAGACAGGAGCACCAAACGTAAACCTGGACCCTTCCCTTCATTCTTCGAACAACCCGGATGAATCAAAACCAGGCGAAAATGGTATAATCGAGCTTGCAGGCCTGGGCATTCTGGGATGCCTCGCCTTAAGAATTGCAGTATCTGATTCTGGTACAATGTTAGTGGCATAACCAGGATCGAAACATAGTGGTGTACTGAATTTTTTGATTATTATCAAATAAATTAAAATAAAATACAAAAGTTATAACAATCCTGATTTATATTGAAATCTCAAATATTAAGTTTTTATTGTTATAATATACGTTATACAAGTAACTCAAATGTGATTAAAAAAACTAAAATAAAAACATAAATCTAAGTTAATTTTACTTGTATTTTTCTTTTATTCATAGTTTGATATTGTTGAAGGGTAGTCATGTTACTAATCATGCCACAAATATTACAAAACAATCATTAAGCCATGGACCGCTTATTCTATTTTTCAACTCTTTCACATAATTTAAACCCAAGAAAACTCGCCCTACACTCGTCGTTGCTACAGGTAAAACCAAAGCCAACAATGGACAGAGTTATTATGTTTAATATATTCTAAGTAACTTCGATATAAGGATATTTCTTCTTACGAGGTTGTGTTAGACCCCTTAAAAGGTAAACTCTTCTTACCGAGTCTTGAAGATCTGGATGAAAGCTAGAGATTCGATCTTTTTTCTCTGCTTCAACTTCAGGTTGTGGATTATTGATCACCGAAACATGTGCTTCTAGAATAACAAGTTAATTGTGTGTCCCTCTGCGGTTAACTTCACTGATTAAATTAAAGATATTTGTATTTTCTTTTCTAAATTTACTTGTTTTGAAATATCAATGTATCCTATAATGACAAACATAAAAACTAAATCAATAATAAAATTTAAACTTAGCAAAGCAAAATAAAAATTATGATTTATGGAGGTCTATTTGCTTTGAAATTTAACTTTACGGCTCTCTATCTTAAGAAAAAATATAGATCAACCAATGTTAATCTTTGTAACTAGTAAATAGTAATATAAGACCTGTAGCAAAGCTTAAATTTTGAGAATTAATAATATAGAGACTCAATAAATACCTTAGTGTTTGGAACTTGTTAATAGAGTTGTCTAATCGATAGTAAAAGAGAAATTGTTTAAAAAGATTATATCTTATAGTTAGGATTTTCTACCGATATTATCAAATTTATATAAATTTACATTATTTTTAAATCAACATATCTATTTATATCAAAATAATATAGATTAATATTATAAATTCGAAAATAAATAATATATAATAAATATATATATATATATATATATATATATATATATATATATATATATATTTATTTATAATTACTTAAATATATTAGAATTTTATATATAATAAAAAATAAATAATATATTTACATTAAAATAATAAATAATAAAAATCTATACTTAACTTAAAAGATAATATAGATTAATATTATAAATTCAAAAATAAATAATATATAACAAAAATTTATATATAAATTTATAATTACTTAAATATATTAGAATTTTATATATAATAAAAAATAAATAATATATTTACATTAAAATAATAAATAATAAAAATCTATACTTAAATATATTAGAATTTTATATATAATAAAAAATAAATAATATATTTATATTAAAATAATAAAAATCTAACTTAACTTAAAAGTTAAAAATGACATTACCTGTAGCCAAGTCTCAAACCCATGATTAGTGGCTCGACTAAGGGAAGTATAAAATCATACTACTACAGATATATTTTAATGGAATCAGGTCGGTTCCTAGGACCCAACAAACACCCACCTGCCTCCGCCTGAGCATATAGGGATAAATAAAAAAGGGTTTAGGGCTTTTGGGTATAACAGATAGGTGGTGTTTGGTAGAGACATGCTAGGTAGATCATTATAAGATGGGGGTATTTTTGTAAGAAAAATATTATGTTGGACTTATAGGTTAATAAGTTCTTATTTTGGTAGATATAAGTAAGAGAAGTATCTTATTATTCGGTAGTACCCAAATTTTGGATAGTGTTACTTAGTACCTCGACTAAAAAATTGGATAAAAATACCCCTCTACTATATATACCCATTTTTTAACTTCAAACCCACTTTTTCCACCTTTCCATCACCCTAGACAAACCCAAAGCACGTCTAATTTTAGAAACCACCAGAAACCGTCCTTCGTGATACTCTCTCTCTCTCTCAAACCCAAAACCCTTACAGCTTCTCACTGTTTGAAATCAGTCGTCGTTCGCACCTTCAAAAGAATCGCACCGGTCACCGTCTTCTACTCAGTTCAACGAGTAACCACCTTCTGTTCGAGGAAGTTGTCGTCAACTCTTCTCCGACCGGTGAATAGAACAGCGTTTAGAAGTAAACAGGTATGCATTATCGTGGAAAGTGTACTTTTTTGCGTTTTTGATGAATTCGAACCACTATTTTCTGTTATTTCACGATAGGTGTTGCTTTTTATAGTGGAATGAAGTATTTAGTGATGAGAGTTGCTCAGTTTCTAGGTTTATCGTCCAACGCAGGGTAGAAGTTTAGTTGCATGTAATGTTAATACTTTCATGAGAACTATGATGTATGTTAGATGTGCATTAGGTAGTTGATTGTTGATTTTGGTGTTGTTTTAATATTTCCCAGATCTCTGCAACGTGCATGTAAAAAATAGAACAGTTCGCAGCCTGTACGTGTGGGCTGTAGTACAGTTCGCATCTTTATCACCCATTATGCAAGCAATTCGCAGCTCGATTGAATTTTTATGCCATGCATTTCGCAGCGTTTATTTACAAACAATTCGCATGCCAGCATCTGAATTGTTTGTAAAAACTCTATTCGTATATAGGAAATTCGCAGCTTGTGATGCGAATCGTGTGACATTTTAACTTATAAGACATGAAGTTTGCAGCTTGTGATGCGAGGTGTGACACTCCAACTGATTTGTGTTTGTGCAGGAAGTATAACAACAAAACCAAGCTATTACAGATCAGGGTTGGTGAGCCTTCTGAAGCTTCTTAAGGAGATGGATATTACCTGTGCCCACATTGAAGCTGCAAGAAATAAACCCTTATATATGATTTTGAAAACGTATTTCGAAATTCGTAACGAGGCAGAGCTACCGAAGAAGAAATTCTACTGTATCATTCAGTATCTCATCGAGAGGTTCTCTGTCGATCGAGACGCCTTCCGTATTGGCACAGCGAAAATGCGCCCCCGGCGAGGAAGACGAATCGAGGATGATGAAGAAATACTTCATGGGTAAAACTGGCAGGAAAGTAGGACCGTCAAATACTAAAACAATAACGAATGCCATTATAAAGGTACGTGTAAAATCAACTTCAGCTTATAAAGCAGGATTCCGTACTTTTCTAACATAGTATGTTGTCGTTGGTTTTACAGGCAGGTATAGAAAAGGCCATAAGCGAAGGGGGGAGCATGAGTTGGAAGAAGTTGTGAGGCTATTGATACTGTTTTTGTGCTCCACCCTATTCTACTCCGTATCTGGAGATATCCTGGGTTGGAGCGCGCTTTATTATGTTGAAGACCTCAACAAAATAAACAGTTACGACTGGTCTGGATCAATATTGTATAAGCTTCGATAGTCTATCCGGAGTTGCTTAGCAATCGAAAAACTTGATCGAGTCGTTGGCTGCGTCGCCCTTCTAATTGTAAGATTGATCTATTAGTATAAAAATTAGTTATGTACAGAACATCTTAATGATAAAACTTGTCCCCATGCAGCCATTCTTCATGGAGCACACAAGAATCGGCCTCGAGGTAGCGAGCCGACCTTGATACCAAGGTTTTTCAAATGGTTGGGATTATAGTGCCAAGCAACAACTGTGGCGTAGCTCATTAAAATACCCAACCTGAAAGATGACCAGGTATGAGCTTTATATATGTATTGAATTGAGGTTGCAAACAGTTCGCAGCATACCATGCGTTTTGATTAGTGTTATATTAGAACAATGCATCAATCATTTCGCAGCCTGATATGAATATTAGTTCGTAGCTTCTTGTTTCCACACAGTTTGCAACATATTGTTTACACACAATTCGCAGCTCAGCATGCGAGTTGTTACAACTCTAACATGGATAGAATTTCACAAATTTCGCAGCATATCATGCGTTTTAATTAGTGTTATATTTTAACAATGCATCAATCATTTCGCAGCCTGATATGAATACTTAGTTCGCAGCTTATTGTTTCCACATAGTTCGCAGCATATGGTTTACACACAATTCACAGCTCAACATGCGAGTTGTGTGTAACTATAACATGGATAGAATTTCACACATTTCACAGCATATAATGCGAACTATTTGTAAAAAACAATTTGTTTGTCTACACCCTCATACGTTCAAAACAAGCCGCTTGCATCTATTTACTTACATGTGCCTATGTTGGTAGGTTTTGGAAGGTCCACTACTTCTTACCGATGCTGAAGGCGAAGCTTTCGGAGAACGACCAGATAGTGGAGATGCATATGAGGAACGTATTTCACCGGAAGAAAGATCAAGGAAGAGGAAGAAAAGCACAGCATCAAAACCAAGACAAAGGAGACGAACATCACAGAAACATAAAGAAACAAATCAGGTGATGTCTCTTAGACCCGAACAACCAGCACTCCCAGAGCCAACGATTTCACCACCAAGACTCCCCAAGCAAACGATTCCACCACAACCGAAAGGCAAATCCAAGCAGGAGCCGGACGACGATGCCACAACCAGTATGAGTGAAATAATCGGTGATTATGTACTCAAACGCAGAGGACCTAGTCCCCATATTTTTGCAATTGTTGCTGAATCAAAGCGTTTGAAGACATATGCCGACAAGAACAAGTACGAGATAAATATTGAAAAACAAGCCAGAGAAGTAAGTATGACTTGAGCCTTAAATAATCTCTATAATCAGCACTTAATATGTTTATAAAAACGTCTGTTATCATTTTTTCAGCTGGAAGAATTGAAACGGAAGATAGCAGATCTTGAAGCACAACAACTCCACAATGCTATCTCTCAGCCAATTTTCCAGATTGGAAGCCCAATAGTTGAGAAGGTACCAACATTTCCAGATAGAGCAGCATCCACTGTATTGCAGGCATTTGTGTATGATGTTGATCAGCACCATGCTGATGGAGTACTGCCAGGAGAGAGGGATCATGATGGCAATCTTTCACCCATACCAGTACAATTTGCAAGGATGCACGAAGAGTTGTCGGTGTCCACAGAGATGGACACCACGGAGACACAGACAGAGAAAGAAAGACACGAGTCTCCTCCGAATGACCCAAAGGAGATAGAAGATCGTGGGAAAGAAGTGGCAAAACTAGACAACCTAGTAGATGTAAGTGGATCAAAAGTTCACTAAGATTCAAATATCTTATTTATTTGTTGTGATGAAATTGTTTCTATAATAATATTTACTGTTGTATAAATATTCAAACAAAGTTAGTGTATCTATATAAAGCAGTCAGTGGGGTTTTCCAGTTGAATACATATTCAAAACAATGCCATCACAGGATATGATGATATCGAACAAATATCAGGACTGTTGTGCAGTCCTATCCAAACAATTCGCATCCTATATTGTGAATTGTGTATTCAACTAGTTGGTTGGTTATTTTACAATTCGCATACTGAGCTGCGATTTGTTTGAAGTGGATAAAACAAATATTAGGTCAGCATGCGAATCGTTCACAACTATGATTATAGTATACTTAACCCTTCCACCTTTTTTTGGAATTTTTATGAAACAGGAGACCGAGAGACAATAACAACAACAGCAACAACAGCAACAAGTTCAACACCAGCAACAACAACAACAACACCATCAACAACAACACCAGCAGCAACAAGTTCAACACGAACAACAGCAACAACAACAAGTTCAACAACAACAACAACACCATCAACAACAACACCAACAGCAACAAGTTCAACACGAACAACAGCAACAACAACAAGTTCAACACCACCAACAACAACAAAAATAACAACAACAACACCAACAACAGCAACAGCAGGGGAAACAAGTTCAACAACAACATCAACAAGAACAACAAGGACAACAAGAAAAACAACAGCAGGAACAGATAGCCTTGGCAAAGAAAGAAAGGCTAACGCAAGAGATAGCACTGTAAGAGTCAGAACATGTCCATCCCTGTGAGAAGATGGAACTACTCAAACAGGAAGGGCCATCCTTAGAAGACAACACCACATATGCAGATGCACCTCAAAGACCAACGGTGGTGTGCGTAAAGTCAGAATTGCTAAGCCAACGTGAAATTGTAGCACCGGTAACAAATCAACTGCAAGCTCTAGAGTCAAACGATAACATAGTAGGTTTACCCAATGTTTTTATTGATGGTATTTACACTCAAGTTTCACAGACATTTTTAAATGAAATTGATAATGTATATTACGATTCTACAATAAACGGTCTTTGGAGAACATGTCGGAGGATGACTTTAATGATATCTGCCGACACGATCCAGATCTTATACCGAACAAGTCAACGGCATTGGTTGTCGCTGACCGTGCGGTAAGGGGTACTTATAATGATTTTGCATCATAACATGAGAATTGTGTTGATCTATTTTAAATGTTACAAACGAATATCAGCGTAGCATGCGAACTGTCCAATGGAACCTCGAACAGTTCGCATGCTACCCTGATAGATACTCTGGAATGTATTCAACTAGAACCAAACAGTTCGCATGTTAGCATACGAACTGTTTAGGGTCCTTAACATTATAATGACTGACACCCTTCTACTTTTTATTTTTTTTTATTTACTAAGCTCGAACCAAGTAAAGAGACAGAGGAGCCAAATTTTAATCTACTGATACCAACACAGCCTCCAGTGGGAGAGGAAGAGGAAGAGATAATTATAATAGTATGGGAACCGCCAAAAGTAAACTACAACGACTGGCCAAATAAAACAAAAGTAACTGACCGTATCGATGTCGCGGAATACCACAAAACACAGTTAGTTAAAGCCTACGAGAGCGACACCCCTGATCCAGTGGTATGACAGTTACCAGAGTCCAAATTTACATACGGAATCAGAGTGCAAGCGAGTGATGCAATGACACTACCTTTAGACCAGGAGCTGGACGTAAAGGTATCTAATTTTCATCCAATTCTCTTTTTAATATTTCAAATATGTCTTGTATATTTAACATAAATAAACAACTCCTTTCTTAGGTTATCGACGCTTGGATTCGAAAGATTCTTGAAGAATCAGACTTCAAAGTTCCATGCACTAAAGCTGAAGGAGTGCAACATGACACCGTACTGATTTCGGGCATGACTACGGTAAGTTTAGCTAAGGTAAATTTCAAAGTTTTAGAAAATGTTCTCATAATGTACTCTCGTTTGGATGCAGCATCAATTGAAAACAGGCTGGGAAGTAACAAATTTGGTGGACGCAACTTTTATCAAGGCGCCCAAAAACCCCAACATTATCATGATTCCAATATGCACCGAGACAAAGGACCAGGTAAACCATTGGACGTTGCTTGTCATTGACGTCGACGGCAGGTCAATAACAAAGTACAATCCACTTCTGCCTAAACCGAAAGCCATAAACTACACCATAAGGACACCTACACAACTGGTAATATTCCCAACTGTACACTTACGTTTAAACACATTTTTAATTATGCATGATCAATACATGATGCGAACTGTGATCGAGATATGATGCAAAATGTGAGTAAATCAGTTGCATTTCGCAGCGTATCCATAACACATTTCGCAGCATATGATGCGAATCGTTTTGGATGATGCACATTTCAATAAAATAGGATGCAAAATGCTTGCATACAAAATGGATTGGATATCAAACAATTCGCACCCTATGCTGCGAATTGCTTGACATGTCCATGTTGGATTGGTTGTCACACAATTCGCAACCTAAAGTGGGAATTGTGTGGTACCAACTGTTTGTTGTTTTTGTGCTGGTTCCTAACACTAATTATTACAACCAGATCAAATATTTGTTGGAGAAAGGATTCCTACCTAAATCAAGGATATGGTGGAAGGTGAAAAGTGAAAGAAAAATCCCACAACAAAAACAAGACATCCTGGATTGTGGTATTTTTGTCTGCAAATACGCCAGAGATATTATCCAGCATGGATTTGTGCAGACAGAATACGATGAAGATATGGTCACTGCCTTCAGAGCAGAAATGTTTGATTTCTTCTTAAATAACAAAGACACCGTGACATACGGGTGATTTGAAGTAAAACATTATGCTTTTTTCTTGTAAATACATTGATTGTAATTTTTTGGTTTGCATACATTTACAATTACATTTTCAGAAATGTGCATATTTCTTATCAAATCGTTCGCATCATAACCTGATATATATAAGGGTTGGTTAATATTCGTATAATTCCCACCAAACAATTCGCAGCAAATCCCTGGTATGTCTTAAAACAGTATACTCATCAAACAATTCGCATCCTAACCTGATAGATGCTTACTTATTAGTAAACAGTTTGCAGCAAACCCTGGTATATCACATTAACAACAGTTCGCAACCTTGTACAAAATAAATAATTCAAAATATATCGGTCAATAATAGAAACAGGCTATGACTTATGCCTTGGTAAACGTTTTCTCCATTGAGCACGCAAAAAACAATCTAATCACGTCCAGAACCCATTAATTGCTGATTGGACATGGAGGCTATGTAATGATTACCTTATTTACCTATAAATAACACTAGTAAACCAGAGGCTAATTTTAAAACAAACTTTATAGTTTTTTAAAAACACTTCTTGTTCTCTTCGAATTCAAACAGTCATGTCTTTTTCCACCACCACAACTACCACCTCATACTCATACTCTGGTTCACTTGGTTCTCTGGGTGACTCCTAGTCATCCTGAACCATTAACTGGAGCGATGAGTTGATCATGCCAGCAGCACCATCAAACAGCCTAGTATCTGTCTTTGATTTAGACATATATGATGACTACTACTCTACTGACTCTCAACCAGTGGAAGTTGTTCCAATGGTTGTTTTTGAACCTCTTCTAGAAGAGGTTCCCATCGTTGCTGTTGTACCTCAGCCAACAGAGGTGGAACCTCAGACGGCAGAGGTTCCAAACAACAAAAGGAAGAGGGAAGACGAAGCCAGTCCATCAAGGACAAAACTTTTATGCATGATAGACGTAGATAATGAAGAGGAAGAGGAAGAGCAAAAGGTTGATGATCAGCACACAGAGGAGAAAGATGGTGAAGCATCCTCTACTGATGACTGATAGAGTTAGCTTTTGTTTTTTGTTTTTTGGAATGCAACTAACTAACAGCAATAGGTTGTAGTGATCTGTGTAAACATTTGTTAGTGCATGAAGATTGTAATCCTCTTTTTTGTAATCCAATTTGTTTACATACTTTCAATCATATAAACGATTCGCATCCAATTACAATTTGCAAATGATTTGCATCTTAACTTGATATATTACTTGTTTTCAATATTATTGATTTTCATGTAATTCGTAGCCTAACATGCGATTTGCAACCCACTGAATGTCCTCGTATTTTTATCAAAGCACGCTTCGCAGCTTAGCATGTGAACAAATATCAGGACTTCTGGTTGTTCTCCATTCGCGTCATATCTCTTTACACAAGCAGCCTGGACTCCTGATATATCTTCTGGTCATAATTCGCAGCATATCATGCGAATTGTATGCGAATAATTATTGTCATATGTTTTGGTCATAATTCACAGCAAGGAGTCCTGATATTTGTTTGAGAAGTCATTACGTTATAGCTCAACATAATTCACAGCATAAAATGCTGATAATTGTTTGATATGATTTTACTAATGATTCGCATCCTGCTGAAATTTCACACAAATCGCATGGAAACCTAATAGATGTTTGCAACATGATATCAACATATTGTACACACTTCACAATACGGGATGCGAATTTCTTGCAACTCAAAGCACTTAACATTTCTTCACTCTAATAAAAGCATTACAAACACAGAAATGTAAAAATGTTTAGTTTGTTGTACAAAACAATAACAGTATTACAAATAAATGTGGCGAACGAGAATTGTCCACAGCACGGATTGTCCTTAAACTGGAACATCACAAGTCCTCCTGTTATGGCCTGATTTCGAACAACGGCCACACCTCAACTGCTTGGTTGAGATTTCTCATCTAGAAAGGATTCGCTTTTTCTTAGGCCTTCCAGAGTGTCTCTTAACGTTCAGAGGCAGAACTTCAACAAATGAAGGATCGTTAGCGCTGGACCCTTCCCCGAAATCCGTTATAGCTGGTATGCTGAAAGAGTAAATTTCCATGTAATTCTTAACCGTAAAGAAGGGCTCTATTACGGTAAATGGATCTTGGTCAGTATATTGTATTGCCGCTAAAGCGTGAGGACATGGAAAACACTCTTGTTGGCATGATCCGCAAGAACATTTAAAATCCAATAGATTAACAACAGCCACAGGATTCGAAAAGACTTCGAACATGGCGGTAGACGAATTACATATTACCCAAGTTCGGCACATGTCAACATTCTGATTTAGCTTCTTCTCATACTCGGGGACCAAATTAGTACTCCAGCTGAGACCCTCATCGTATCTTCGTGAAACTTGAGTCATAAGCAAGACTCTAATCCAGTTAATAAACTCAACAATTAGTAGGCCGCAATATTTTTTGATCTGATTGTTAAATGATTCTGCTGCAGTAGAAGCCATAGAGTCGTATCGCTTCCCTTTTACGTAAGCCTGCGCATACTTTCCCGGGGATAAATTTGCAAGAAAATCACTCATTCTGTCACCACCTTCACATAGAAAAACTATTAGTATATCTTTTAAAAAGCACTCGATTGGGAGCATAAGCAAAACGATGGAAGAAACTCAACATCCTTTTTTATAGTCTCTGTTAGTGTGTTCCAGTTTGGCTTTCAAATTCTGCATGAGATGGAAATAACAGTACGCATGATAGCAGTTTGGATACAAGATATAAACAGCATTAATGATACTAGAATGACGGTCTGAAATAAATGTGATATGGCGATCCAACAAATGTGGTTTTAAAAACCCCAAAAACCACATCCAATTGTCCCCTCTTCAATGCTAACTATACCAACAGCAACAGGGAATAATCCTGGAAAAATGCAGATCAAATGAACACTACAACCGTACTCAAATGTTTAAAAAATGTACACATTTCGCATGCTGTCCTGGTAGTTATCCTCAAAATTCACGCTGCGAACTGTGTACAAGCATAAGCTACGAATTTAGCACAGTTTCAAATACTGCCTAATTCACAGCCTCAAATGCGAAATGTCAAGATTCCAACAACAAATGGTGTGCATATATAGGATGTGAATTGTCATCGCCTAATTCGCATCCTCTGTTGCGAAATGTCATCACTTAAACAACACTGCTTAATTCGTAACATCGGATGCGAATTGTTGCACAACAATTTCACACAAAAACATCATAACACATTCAGATTAACTAGTTAAATGTAACTAACCGTTGTTGCCGTCCTTTGCTACGGCAGTAAGCAAGGTACCCTTATACTTGCCATATAAGTGGATTCCATCGACAAACAACATTGGACGGCATGAATGAAAACCCTGAAGGGACGAACCGAATGCTACAAAATAACTCTTGAATCGGTTTCCAGCTGATAACTCCAACTGGATGTCTGAAGTAATATCCCGGGTTTCAAGCGTTTGAAGTATCCGCTTAGTAAACTAAAAGAACTTGAACTATCTCCGAAAACTCCCCTCCTAGCCTTCTCTAAAGCATTCCATGACAAACGGTAAGAGATGTCAAGACTGTAATCTTGTTTGACAGTCGATTGTATGGTTTTGGCTGTCAACGAATGACAGGTCCGTAGAGAATCCTGAATTTCCTCTGCAATCAAATCTGATGTCAAATTCCTATGCCGCTTATGCTTATGGTTCTGGGAGAAAACAGGACTGCATGTATGGTGCGGAACATACTTCTTGATCGTCATCAAGTCGGTGCTGGAATCAATAGATGCATAAAGCCTCCATTTTCACCCGCTTGTGAACTTATTTTCACAATAATCAGTGATCTTGGTTGATGTGTTGTGCAGGTATTTGAAAGCAAAACCATGTTCTAACGCAAACTTGCACAAAGATAACCTCAGACCGGCAGCACCTTCTCCAAAAGCTTGACCCACTCCTGTAATAGCATCACCCCAAGAAACAGTAGCAAGTTGTTTTTTTCTCTGCTCAAAATTAACTAAACCGTTACTACTCTCCCCGCTAACTAGTTGATTCGGAGATGGTTCTCCCAAACTCAAGTTACGCTCTTTACACTTTACACCACAATCCTTACCACCAGAGCTCTTATCAACAGAAATTTTTTCACCAGAACCCTTATCGAAGACGTGTTGTTCTGTGAGAAAACTAACTCGTTTTAAACGCTCCAAATCAAGATATAACACCAACCCAACAAAATCATTCTGGTTATTAAAGAAACAATTATTGTGATCCCCGCAGGAGTAGGTAATTAGGTAGTCACCTGTGACAAGCTCCTCCCATGTGTTCTCCACATAAGCTTGGATACTTTGAAAGCTTTCAAACTCCGTGAAAGGCACAATTGCGGTTTGGTGACCATATTTAAAAGTACAAACTCGTGATTTGGACATCTCTTACCCTGCACAGAACAAGCTATTAGTTATTAGTCCCAAAAACTATGTGCAAATTATTTATTACTGCATCAAACATATCGCATTCTATCTTGCGATTTGTGTATATCTACAAGCTGCGAAATGTGTTCAATTCGCATCTTATCCTGATAGTTGTTTGTAAAAAAAAGTCCTGATATTTGTTTCAAAATACAATACTCTAAAAAGTTCTAGATAGTTCGCATCCTAGCATGCGAAATGTAAAAGCAACTAAAAAAGTACTGATATTTGTTTGAAAATGCAATACTTTAGAGTTCTACACAGTTCGCATCATAACATGCGAAAACGTAGAAAATTAACCAAAAAGTCCTGGTATTTGTTTTAAAATACAATACTCTAGAGTTCCACGTAGTTCGCATCATAACATGCGAAACGTAAATTAAATATGTTTGAACATCCATACAATTCGCAGCATATTTCTAAGCAAATTTTGAAATTCTTTCATGTGATTAACATGTCACCATGCGAATTGGTAATACAATTAGCATCTTCCTCATCGAATACATCAAATAATTCGCATCTTGCGTGGAACGCCTGGACAACTAAAACTCCTAATCTACACATGTTTAACGTCCAAAATAAAAATCTAAAGCACTACAAAATTAGTATATAACATCAAAAAACAAGGACATAAGTATATAACGACAAATATTAACAAAACAATAACAGATCGCTGTAACAAAAAAAACAGGGAAAAGCTTGAAATCAGGCTATGGCGTTTAAAAACAGTAAAATATAACCTATTCCAACTAATAAAACAAACAAAATAACTTCGAAATCAGTAGGTAATTACGATTACCTGGGACCAGAAACACGATTACTTACAAAACAACAGATTCCAGTACGTAGAAACACGATTAGTTCATGTACGTAGAAGACAATGGTTAGATAGGTTTTACACTACAAAACTAAATAAATAAACAGACCTTCTAACACTCCGATCACCGAAAAATGTGATTTCAACCGGTCTTCGTGGTGGTTTGTAGGGTTAGGTGGTTAGAGCGGCTAACAAATTCAAATCTTCAAAAAGCTAAAAAAAATAGAAAGAAAACAGAAAATTATGTTTATATAGTGGGTTAAAGGTAGTTAGGGTATTAAAATAATATTAGGTAGTAAGTGACAATAAGGTAGTTGAGTTGGGTATTAAGTAACAATTGATCAAACCTTGGGTAGTAAGTGACAATTGAATAGTTGAGTGGGTACTTTAAGTGCAATTTCCCTATAAGTAATTAGGACCTATCAGTGGATCTATAGGCGAATAATATCAATTTTGTGTATGTATCAGTATAAAACACCCTAATTAAATGTTATTTTAGTATAGTAAGTACCTACCTTCTATTCACTAATAGTTCAAGTAGTTTTTCTTTAATTAAAAAAAATATATTTTTCAGGTGAAAATTGTAAATTGATTATTTTTCTTTTAAGTAATATCATCGATATTTATTCGACCAGCAATATTATAAGTAGGTTATTTTGGATTTTTTGCAATAACCCTCTTCAATGCGCATATTGCATTGTTTTTTGTCTTGCTTCCCGCTTTTGTAAAAATGAACCTAAGAAATTTCCTACCCTGAGTACTCTGATTCCGTCCTCTGAAAAATCTGATCCTTCCGAGTTTGTTCCAAAGTTAGACATTGGTCATAATCTAGCCTCCCTGGAAGAGGTTAAGGAGGTTGATAGTGGTGATGAAGTTAATTCGCCTCCTAAACGAATTCGTTCCTGAGAAGTCAAGGCTAAGGGTAAGAACGATTTGTCCTCCGACAAGACCATTGTCTGATACGCTGTAAGTCTTTTCCTTATGAATATTGATTCTTCAAGTGTGAGGGGTCTTAATGACCCTGTTAGGCAAAAAGATGTTAATGATTTCAAAATTAGTAATAGTATCTTTAGTGGAAACTAAAGTCCAACTCTATAAAGTTGATTCCATTATTAGGTATATGGTTCCCTTTTGGCATGTCATTACCAACCATTCTTCCCATCCCCTTGGTAGAATTTACATTGTCTGGAACCCTAGTGTTATCATTGTTTCTAGGATTTTTCTCACTTTGGTTCTCTTCGCTCTTCAGACCATACCACTATCATTCTCAATCTTGGTCTCCCTCATCAAAGATGTAAGAAACTGTTCAAATTAAATATGTGGCAAGTTCACCCTCAATTCAAAATCATTGTTTCCAAAAGCTGGAATCTTTCCATCTCTTCCTCTGGGATGAGTCTTGCCACTGAAAAACTCAATCGTCTTCAGTGCGAGCCTGTTTGCCTCAATCGTAAAGAGTTTAGTGACATTAGTTCTAGGGTTGTGATTTCTTAAAACAATCTTTTTGCAAGCCCAATATAACCTTTCTCAAGACCCTATCAACCCTATTCTTGTCACCAAAGGAGTCGAAGCTTCCACGACTTTCATCTTTCTTAGTCGTGCCTGATATGGAAGTAGGAATTTAAGGACTAAAATATAAATAATGTAAGTTTAAGAGAACAATTGTAACTATGTAATGTTATTAAGGACTAAGGGTAATTTACCCTCTTTTGTAACCGATTTCAGTTGAAGGCTAAGTCTTGGCCCCTCTATATAAAGGCCAAAGCTAACCTAATAAAGGGGTTGAACACATTTTCTATTTTACTCATTTGCACTTAGACTTTCTTTCTCTAAAAACTATCTCTATCTATTTCTCTAAAAACTATCTCTCTTTCTCTTTCTCTCTCTAGAAGTTGCATATAACATTTTCCTAAGACAATCTTTTTAATATCTGAACTCACCAAATTGGCGACTCCACTGGGGACAAAATTAAGAATCAGTGACTTGTCTGTTCGAATTTAATACAATCTTCTCGTTTTTTTGTTTGAATCTTATACAATGAATCCCGAAAGCAATCCATCACTTTGATCGGTGATGGAAACTTTAAAATATAATATGCAAAGAACGAAAATAGGTTGGATGGATTATCTACAATCCAAACTCAATCAGACATTGATATGCGTATAGATTAGCTTTTGCACAAAATAAATGCGCTAAGTGAAAAATATGAATAACGAGAACAAGAAATCCACTCAACGAAGCTCAAATCCGAGGTGAGACAAGAGAATGAAAAGATTGATATGGAGATCAATCTGATCGGTCCTGTGCTGATCGGCAAGCTAAAAGTAAGCATAAAAACGTGCTTTGTATCTCTTAAAGAGCGTTATTCCTCTCGCAAGGGGAAAAAAGACAAGCAAAAGTATACAAACTTTAATGATGAAGAGGTAGAAAGCTCTACTTTAGGCTTTAAAAGTATAGAGGTTCTTCGAAAGAGGAATTGGACAGATAGCAGTCGAGGAAGCATAAAAAGAAAAACAAATCTAAAAGGGAAAATATTCCTCGTTCTACATGGTGTGAAAGGAACACCTCGAATCAATATGCTGAGACTGATCGAAATATATATGCGGTGACGAGAACTGATGATCAGTTTGTGCAACGTGTTGACTAGAGAAACTCTCCGTTGATAAGTGAAATTCATTCTATAACTCTTCTGAAGCATTTTTGACATTACCAAAGTGGAAACGTTCGATGGGATACAAGATCCCGATGATCACATCGAACAATTTAAGAACTACATTATGAACTGTAAAGATGACGATCGGCTGGTATGTCGTGCATTTTCGCAGACTTTCAAGGGAACGACTCTAAAGTGGTGCAATCGGATTCTGAGGGGGTCCGTTTCAAATTTTAGGGATTTTTACACTACTTTTCGAAGGCAGTTTGTGGGGAGTAATTAATTGACAGCGAATGGAGATATCATTATCCAGTGCAAACAGGCACCTTGAGAGAAGTTGAAGGATTATACGAAGAGGTTCGTTTTGACTAAAGCAAGTTTGGACAATTGAGAATAGAATGTGGCGTTGACAGTTTTTCGCCAATGACTATTGCCAGGGGATCTGGCCAATGAAACTACAAAGAGAAGAGCTTTAAGTTTTGGAGCTTTGATGGCTCAAGTTGAGGATCAGATTAAGGTCGAGGAGTCAACTAAATTCTAAGGAGGACCGTTTAGTACTCCAAAGAATTTGAGTCAGGTGGCCAATAACCAAGGGCAAACCTCGAATGGAAATGGTAATCAACAGACACGACACAAGAATAACAACTTGCCACCTTAAACTGGTGGATATTCAAATCACGCTCCATGTTACAACTATAACAGACCAAGGCTAAATCAATGGGTTAATCCAGAGCAGTACGCTGATTTGACAGAGAATGTGGCTGTGATTTGGGATAAGAATAAGAGCTTCATAAATTTTAGAAAACCAGCTCCAATAAGTAGGCCAAATGAGGAAATGAACAACAAATATTATAGATATCATGAGGATATCAGGCATGATACTAATGATTGCATTGCTTTGAAAAAAGAGGTTCAGACTTTGACTGGAAATGGGTAGCTTTTAACTTATGTAAAGTCGCAGGGGTGCGGTTCGAAAAACAGCATAGCATCAACTTTGAAGGTTGCACCGGCTGAGAATTTGATGATTTTAGATTCAAAGGTTAAAGCATTTGATGCTTTTTCGGAATATGTGGAGAAAGATCCGAACATGTTGCTTTTGATGGCAGTTGAAGAGCCAATAGAAAAGGGGCATGTGCGAGATTTATGTAAATTCTTTGAGTCATTAGGCATTTTCGCAGGCGATTCGATGATTGAAAACTCAGATAGTTTAAGGAAGAGACATGTTGTCAACCTGAAAACTCAAGTTGAGGGAAGATGTCTACACATTTGTATGAAAAAAGGTTATTTCTTTCATTTTGTTCGATGAAGATGATTTGTGAGGAATAGCAGGGCCACATGAGGATGTTGTGGTTATTGGAGCAGAAGTGGATGGCATCAAAATTCAACGTGTGCTTATTGACACTGGAAGTTCTGCTAATGTTCTTTTTAAGTCAATCTATGATACAATAACAAATCCACCTTGAATTTCTCAATCAGATCAGACAATTATAGGTTTTACGGGTGTAACAGCTCGTGTTGTTGGGGAATTTAAGGGAGAATTAAGTTTGGGAAAAGGACCATTCAAGAAGAAGGTCCAAGTGCTTTTTGTGGTGGTGGATTACCCCACGAGTTACAATTCTATTTTTGGGAGGTCATGGCTTTCAAGAATGTATGGGGTTGTATCAACAGTTCACCAATGTTCCAAGTATGTGGTTGGAGATTGGATTCGGGTCGTCCGAGGCGACAAAAAGGTAGCCAGAGAATGTTATGCCATTGCACTTCGGATCTGTGGATCCAGCAGTGAGGATTTAATTCATGAATAATAGTTATAAGGGGTGCCCTCATCTTTAGAAAAAAGAGTTAACAATGCGAGGGAAGCCCCAAGGTCTTTAACAGTAAGTGAAGAAATTGAGTAGTTTACTTTTTCGGAAGGAAGAATGCTTCAAATTAGAACCTTACTGACCCCACTCTTACGTCAACAACTGCTAGATTTTTTATCTGTTAATTTGGATATTTTCGCTTGGAAGACAGAGGATGTAACAGGGGTACCAATTGAGGTGATTTGACACAACTTGGCTATTGATCCGAAGGTGAAGCTAGTAATTCAGAAAAGAAAGGCATTTTTCTTGGAGAAAGCGGAAGCAATTGTTTTTGAGGTGGACCGGTTATCTAAGGTCGTACACATAAGGGAGTCACATTATCCTTTGTGGACGGCAAATCCGGTAGTGGTAAACAGGAAGAATGGGAAATGGAGAATGTGCGTAGATTTTACAGATTTGAATTGAGCTTGTCCTAAAGATCGATTTCCTGCTCCTCGAATAGATCAGCTGATTGATTCTACCTCAGGAAATAAAATACTAACTTTCATGGACACTTTCGCAAGATACAATCAGATTCTAATGGATCCAAAAGATCAAGAATGCACAACTTTCATAACTGATATGGGCTTGCATTGTTATAGGGTTATGCCCTTTGGGTTGAAAAATGCTGGAGTCACTTATCTGAGGTTGATGAATAAAGATTTTGAAACTCAGAGCGGAATAAATATGGAGGTATATATTGAAGATATGGTGGTAAAATGTTTTGAAGGATAATGTGCATCTTGATGATTTAGAGGAAGTGTTTTTTTAATTTAAAGGCAATCAGGTTAAAGTTGAATCCTGAAAAATGTACCATCGGAGTTGGGTCAGGGAAGTTTTTGGGTTTTATCATCAGTGAAAAAAGAATAGAGGTTGAAGCAGGATAGTTTAAGGCTTTGATAACCATGAATTCACCTCGGTCTATTAAAGAAGTGCAAATTCTAACAGGAAGGTTAGCAGCACTTAACCGATTTATTTCTAGATTTTTTTACAAATGCTTTCCTTTCTTTCAAGTTTTAGAAGGACCAGGCAGATTTGAATGGACATCGGAATATGAGGCAACATTCACAAATATAAAAAAAATTATTATCATCACCAGAAATATTGTCAAAACCTCGAAATAGGGAGAAGCTCTTTTTGTACACTACGGTATCAGATTTTGCACTAAGCGCGATGTTAATTAGTGAAGATTCAAGTATTCTGAAACCGGTGTAGTACATCCGTAAAAGCTTAGTGGCAGCATCAAAAGAGGTATTTGAAGTTAAAAACCTGACATTAGCACTGGTGATTGCACCCTTATTTTCAAGCTCACACTATTGAAGTCCGAACTTCATTCCCTTTTAAGAATGTTTTACAGCGACCTGACATTTTGAGGAGAATGACCAAGTAGTCAGTAGAGTTGGGGGAGTATGATATTTTGTTCACACCTCGAACGGCAATAAAGGCGCAAGCATTGGCAGGTTGTTTTGTTGAATTCCAATCGAGCGGATGGATGTGGAAGAAATTAAAGAAGACGCACCATTAAATTCGAGGTGGGTTGTTCGAACAGATGGATGATCTAGTGTTTCAGGGTGCAGTGTTGGGGTTCAGTTAATAGCCCCAACTGGAGAGACGATGATTCAATCTATTAAATTTTGTTTTCATGCTTTGAACAATGAAGCTGAATACGAAGCTACTTTGGCAGGTTTAAGATTGGAAAAAAATTGTGGAGCAACTTCAGTACTTGGAAACGGATTCTCAGTTGTTAGAAAATTAGGTTTCTGGATTTTTTGAAGCAAGAAATGATCGTTTAATTTTATATCTTTGGGAACTTTCGAATTTAATGCTTATGTTTGGTAATGTTGTTGTTGAATATATTGGTCAAAGGAGAAACATGGTGGCTGATTCTTTAGCAAATATTGCTTATAAGGAGGAATATCCTTGGATTTTGCTACAAGAAAATCCTTCAATTGTTACTCAATCTAGTCAGTGCGAATGTATATAGGAGTTCTTTGTCACATCTAAGGATATCTGAGGTGACTGGCGAGCAGGTATTCTCAATTGTTTTACTCAAGGAACATTACCAGATGATAAGAGGTTGGCCAAAAAATTGAGAGGTAAAGCCTTAGGGTATATAGTGTTAGATGGAATATTGTATAAAAAGGTATTAATCAGACCATTATTACGATGTCTAGGCAAGCAAGAATCACATGAAGTGTTATCAGAATTGATTGGTGATGAAGGGTCAGCTCATTGTGGGTTTAAAGCTCTATCATGACGAGTTTTACTTGTAGGATTCTATTGTTCTAAAATCATGAATGATGCTAAGAATTTAGTTCGAAGTTGTGATACTTGTCAAAGATTTGCTAATTTTATTCATAGGCCAGCGGTGCCACTTATGTCTATAGCCGAGGCGGTACCATTTGATAGATTGGGGATTGATATAGTGGGTCCTTTGCTGATGTCTTTTGGAGGAAGACAGATGATAATCGTAGTAGTGGATTATTTTACAAAATGGGCCGAGGCAGAACCACTATCAGGAACAAAGGAAAAATATGTTATCAAGTTTATTGTGAACAACATTACGACAGATAATGGCCTGTAATTTAATAACAAAGAGATGGCTTCATTTTGCGCGTTGAAAGGAATTCAGAAATGTTTTTTCGACGCCTTTTTATCTTTAAGCTAATGAACAAGTTGAGGTAACAAATAGAACAATTTTAGATGGCTTGAAGAAGAATTTGACGGGGGCAGTAGGAAAATGACCAAATTATTTGCAAGATGTGTTTTGGGCTTATTGGACAACTCGTAGAGAGGCTACAAAAGAGACTCCTTTTGCTTTAGCATGGAATGGATGCAGTCAGTCCCATAGAATCTACGATGTCATCTTTTAGGATAAATCAATATTCTGAAAGATCCAATGATGAATTTGAAAGGGCGAATATAGATTTGATTGAGGAGAAAAGAGTTCGAGCTCATTTAAATGTAATCCATTATCAAACTCTTATGAGGAATAGATATGATTTGAATGGGAAGAGATGATAATTCAAAGAAGGTGATAAGGTGTTGAGAAAAGTATTCCTGCATACAAAGGAAAAAGCCTTGGAAAAATGGCTCCGAACTGGGAAGGGCCTTATATGGTTGTTGAGAGGATAAAGCCAAGGTCTTATCGTCTTTGTGATTTCGAAGGGAGGATACTTCAACACCCATAGAATATATAACATTTGAAGCTTTATTGGGAATAGATTGGTCTTTGTATGTTTGATTTTTCACTTTTGAATGGCGCACTTTTTCCTACCCTATTGGCCCACGAAGGTTTTAACGAGGTGTTATGTACATATTCAATATTATCAATAAAATGTGTTTTTGGCCAATAGTTGTTTACAAACGTTTGCTTAAAACTATCTTAACAACTTATCAAAGACTGGTCATCTTTGAGGTTGGTTAAGAGTAAAATGTTCCAAAGTGTTTATTACACTTTTCGAAGAACAAACCTTTTAGCGAGGTATTATGTTAAATGAATACATCACAGTTTTTGCGAAGTGCAACGGTCAATAATGCACTGTATTTTTTCGAAGTGTAACGTTCAACAAATATGCTACCAATAATTCGAAGTGCAACCATGTTCACAAACTTCACTAAGGTATTTGAAGTGGTATACTTATAATTTGTAATTATATATTGTGAGTTTTGAAGTACTTAGCATATCTATTTTAGAACTTTTAAGATCGAATAATATATGAAGATGACAAAAGAGAAAAATAAGCAAAACATTTGTCGATTAGATTAATTCTTTGAAGTACAAAAATCAAGTTTCTAATTTGAAAAGTACAAAAATATAGTTTAAAGAGAAATAAAATTCTTCAGACTACTCATTTTCCTCGGATGATTCCTCTTCTGACGATGATGAGTCGGGGATAAGATCGAAGGCTTCACTTGGACGTTTTTTGATGGGAATGTCCTTCGAGAAACTTGAGAGGTTAATCTTTGGATAAGTTGCATGAATTTCTTGAAGAAGAGTGATAATTGTTTCTTTTTTGCCATTGTTAATGGCAGCTAACACGTCTTTCAAAAATTCAGTTTCGGCAGCAGCAACCTTTTCCTTCTCAAAATCCTTCTTTAATTTGGTTATATCATCGGTCAAGTCTTTATTTTTTGCCTCGCTGGAAGTAAGAGAGTTTTGGAGACCTTCAGATTTGGATTTTTCAGCAGCTACTTCATTAGCATGATCAGTTTTGAGCTTATTCATCTCGTTTCGATGAGAAGAATTCAACTTTTCTTTGTCAGCAAAACATGTTGTTCGCAAATGATTTTTCATTAAGAGAGTGCCTTGAATAAGCTAAGACCTTGCTAGTTCGTACATATGGAATTTCTCGACCACCTTGCGCTGAAATATTTTCCTTAGCTGTATTTCATCTTCAGCAAGACCTTTGTAACGGGCCATTTATTTGGCCAATTACTTCAAATAATCTTAAGCAAGTGCTTTTGCTGCAGCATTGAGATTAGTAAATGTTTGAAGTACAGCAAAGATTGCAGGATTCGGCAGAGGAGGATGAACTTCTATTGAATTAGGACAAGGAATCATATCTAAAGTTGTAGTTTGTGCAGAGAGACAGATAATTTATGGAGACGCTTTGACTTCGTTGGTCCCCCGAAGTGATGCATACGAGTTTGAAGGTCTTGAAGAACAGGATTGTCTTCTCCAGCAAGCTCATGTGACTCGTTAAAATTAATGAAGTTGTCAGGGTCAAAGTGTTCAGTATTTTGATTCCCATCATCAACATTGTCTTCAATGATTATCAAAGCATCATTATTGGCTGTTTGGTCTTCAAAATAAGGGTTTTATTGGTTTCCAACAGTTGTGATTTCTTCTTCATTGGCCAATGTATACTCAGTGATTTTTGCTTGTTTCTTTTTCTTTCCATGAGAACTGGAGGAAGTTTTCTTTTTCTTCGAAGATGGTTCTTGATCTTTTCCTTCTTCGATGGGTGACAGGGTCTTCTCTCTTGCTTTTCATTTTCGAGGTTTAGACTTTCATGGAGTTGAAGGACTAGCACCAGACGTGCTAGCTTCCTTTTTACCTTTCTTTTCCTTGTTAGCCTTTTCTTTTTTCTTTTTTGGAAAATGACTTTCCGACCTGTTGCGGATAGGGAGGAATACTTTACAATCAGGATGAACTAACCTTTTGCAGGCAAAATGAGAATTGGGCTCTTCCATCCAATTTCGAGGAGGTAGGGCTCCCTCTCTGATTGGAAACATATGAGTATTAAGGAAGTTAATCAGTTGGAAGACAGTGTGGAAAGCGTTATTCCACTCTTTCTCGGCCCAAGCGGCAGGTTTTTTGAAAATATCCTTAGCTGTTGGTTGACGTATAACATATCGCCTCAGATTTTCTGGAATAATCGTACAAGTAGATAATTAATTAGGAAGACAATAGGTGAAATTTATTTTAAAGTGTATAATCTTTGAAGTACTTACGGTTGCTTCTCCAGATAAGATTTAACTTTGATGGGTGGGCATCAGATATCTTTTTTCCATTCTCTCATGCTTCTGAGATAAAGATAAACTTATTCTTCTAGAATTTATTTGCTTCCAAGAGATCATCGATGATTTTTAGGTCATCCACTAGAGTGAGGTAATAGAAGAGGAGCTTCAGACCTTTTGATAACTGAGTTAGGAAGATGAAATCTTTGATGCTGATCAGAATCTTGGATAACCAAGATGTCATTATCACTCACATAAGAGTGAACCATTTATTCGATGTCACTTGAGTAGGGCATATATTGAGAATTTCGAAATACTCCACGATCATAGAATCTAGTGGAAATCAAAGAACTATAATTTTCTCTCCCATTAACGATTGTTTTTTAAGTTTGAAGCCTGGCTCTCTTGGTAATATATGTATCGAACTTTTTTCAGTTAAATAATGTAATTAGCATCGAGAACCCTTAAATTTCTGCTGATAGCAGCTATTTCCTCATCAGAAACAAATCTTGGTTCTTTCTTTTTTCGAGGATTACAGGTATTCTTATCCATGGTAGTTTCCGAGTTCCCATCACCGGATTCAGCTTCATGATCGGTCCTGGTAGCCTCAGAATCAGCTTCATTGGCTCCTGATATTTCTTCTTTAGTTTGGGAAGGATTTTGTCGAGGCAATGGATCCTCAGCTTCTGGTGAATGATTATTTGCTTGGGGAACCTTCTCGATTATCTCTCTACGAGGAGAATCTTGACTAACTGGATTCGAAGAGGAAGCCTGAGTAGTTGGACTCAAAGAAGGAGGAGTTGGAATAATTTCTGAATCGTCTTCCATGACTATAAAAGTTTTTCTTTTTCTAATTGATGAAGAATTAGTCGAGGAGTGAGTATTTGAAATTTGTTTTGAAGAAGATTTGTTCGATTCTTCATTAATCAAATGAGAAACTTTAATTTGAGAAAAAGAGACTCGATGTTTTTTAAGCGCTAGAACTTTGAAAATGGGACGCTCTTCAGGTATTGGAGAATGAGAGAAAGCATGAATTTTGGTTGGATCGAAATTACTGTAGTAAATTGTTTTGGTGGTTGTTCCAATTGGAGTGTTGTTGATTAGTCCGGCAGCTTTATATTCCTCCGCTCTTTCAGTGATGTAAAAGTAGTCGTATGATCCGAAGACTAAATTATTGTCAACATCTGGAGATTTTGGTTTTTTGAGTATATTAGCCTTGGATTTTTTTTTTTAATTTTTTTTTCATAAAACGAATGAAGATTGATCGGAGAAAATAGGTTTTGATCGGAAAATTTGAGTTTTCTGATGAAGATATTGAAAAAGAAGAAGAACACGTTGAAGGTAGCCAAACGTTTGAATTTTCTCTCAAGTGATTTGTATTGTGAGAATGAGAAATGAGACTAGTGAAGAATTTATAGAAAGATAGGACAGAATACAAAACGATGAAAAGGTTAGGAGTTCGACATCTGTCAAACTAGTTGTCTAGCTATGGGTCTAGTAGCTAAATAGTCATGATAGATCCGAACGGTAATGTGAAACGGTTACATTTGTGTACACTCTTGATGAAATTCGATGATTATGTTTTGGAGTTAAGCTACTTCCATAATGATTCGAGGAGAAAGAAAAGAAGTTACTATAAGAATAATTCGATGACTGTTTTTTACTTCGAATCTGCATCTGTTTTTTACTTGGAATGTGCCTATTCTATTGATTTTTGGACTTCAAGTTTTATATGGAGTACAACTGATACAACATATGGAAGAAGTCAAAGGCATTTTAGTTCTCATTCATTTACTAACATGAGAACTAAGAGGGCTACTGACATGAGAACTAGGGGGCTATTGATATGGAAGTAGGAATTTAATGACTAAAATGTAAATAATGTATGTTTAAGAGAACAATTGTAACTATGTAATATTATTAAGGACTAAGGGTAATTTACCCTCTTTTGTAACCGATTTCAATTTAAGGCTAAGTTTTGACCCCTCTATATAAAGGGCAAGGCTAACCTAATAAAGGGATTGAACACATTTTCTATTTTACTCATTTGCACTTAGACTTTCTCTCTCTAAAAACGCACTCTCTCTTTTTCTCTCTCTAGAATTCGTATATAACATTTTCCTAAGAAAATCTTCTTAATATCTGAACTCACCCGTGCCGAAGAATCCTTCTTCAAGAAAAAATCTAGAGAAAACTGGATCAAGCTTGGTGATAAAAACACCAAATTTTTCCATAATAGTATAAAGAACCGTCTTTTCCATAACAAAATTCGCTCTATTAACAATGACTATGAGGTCACTGTTTCTACTCCCGCTAGCATTTCTAATGTTATTGTGAGATAATTTGAGGACTCTCTTGGTACTAGGCATCCTGCTGGTTACCCGGGATTAAAGAAATTTCTCTCTCTCATTTAGGCTAAGGTTAAAGATACTGATAAAGTCTCTATGATTCGCAAGATAAGTTGCGATGCCATTTTCAGTATTGATAGTAATAAATTGTCTGGTCCTGATGGTTTCAATTCCAGTTTCTTCAAGTCCACTTGGAATATAGTTAGACATGATATTTGTAAAGGCATTCTTGAGTTTTTTCACTCTAGAACTCTCGATACCTCTTGGAATTCCACTTCGATCTCCCTCATTCCTAAAAAGGATTCCTCTTCTATAGTCGTTGATTTTAGACCAATTGCTCTTTGTAAGTTGTTTACAATATCATCTCTAAGATCTTAGCTAATAAAACTAATGATTCTTTCCTGTACCTAATTGATAATTCCCAATCGACTTTCATCTCGGGTTGGAATATCTCTGATAATATACTTTTCTCCCAAGAGCTTCTGCCTGGTTATCACACTAACCGTAGAGGTAAAACGATTGCCCTTAAAATCGATCTTATGAAAGCCTTTGATAATGTTCGTTGGCACCTCATCCTCGACATTCTTGTTGCAATGAATTTCCCTGATAAGATGATTACTTGGATCATCAATTGTATTTCATCTCCCTCTTACTCCATCATTATCAATGGAGATCCTTTCAGTAACTTCAAAGGTAGAAAAGGTCTCAGGAAAAGAGACCCGTTTTCCCCCTTCCTCTTTGTCCTTGTCATGCAAGTCCTATCTTGTATCCTAAATGAGAAGAGTAATGACAAAAACTTTTGTTTTCACTGGAAGTGTCACAAATTCTAAATTTTAAATCTTTGCTTTGTAGATGATCTTATGATTTTCTGTCATGGCGATGTCAGCTCCCTCCTCCTCATCAAAGAGGCTCTTAATGATTTCTACTCTCGTTCTAGCCTTAGAATCAACCCATCTAAGAGTCAAATCTTTCTTTCGGGTATCAATAACCCTCTTCGCTCTGAGCTCCTGTCTATTATGGGTTATTTAAAAGGTTCTCTCCCTGTTAAAAATTTAGGAATTCCCCTTCTTACTGGTCACCTAACTCACTCAGATTGTCGTCCTCTCCTTCATAAGATTACATCTCGCATAGATTTTTGGACCTCAAAGCATCTCTCTTATGCCGGAAGGCTTCAACTCATTAAGTCTGTCTTATTCGCTTGTTAGATTTTTTGGTCATCCATCTTTATTCTCCCTTCCAGGATCATTAAAGAACTGACCCAGTATCTTCTTCATTTCCTTTGGCTGGGTCCCGCTATGAATATTCATGGGGCCAAAGTGGCCTGGACCAATATCACCTCTCCTACAAAGGAGGGCGGCCTTGGGATCCTAGATCTTAAAATTTGGAATCAAGCGGCTGTCCTTAAGCATCTTTGGTCTATTATCAGTAATAACAATCACTCAATCTGGTGTGATTGGATAAAACTTTAAAAAATAAAAAATAATCATTTATGGGATCTTCCTATTGGTTCCTCTCCATCTTGGATTTGGAGGAAAATTCTTCGTCTTTTCCAGTCAGCTTGTAATCTGTACAGGGTGGCGATTGGCTATTGATCGAGTACTTTTTTCTGGTACGACCCATGGCTCCTCCTTACCTCTCTTACTTTGCACTATGGTTCCAACATCATCTAGGATTCTCGGCTTGGAAAAAACCTCAAGGTTTCAGATATCATTCTTGATGGTTATTGGAACTGGCCTTCTAACATCAGATTGGCAAGGGCCAAAAATCGTACCAATCTTCTGGAGATCAATAACCTCATCATCACTTTGCCCCCTCCTAACATCAATTCCAATGATGTTCCTTTTTAGACTGGGATACGTACGTCTGCTCCTGTCGTGGGGTGGGCTGGGTTAGTATGGAATAAATTCATCATTTCCCGTCACTCCTTTATTTCTTGGCTCGATATACTGGGAAAACTTTGTACCAGAGATAAGCTTCTCAGTTGGGGCATCAACACCCCACCTGATTGTGCCTTATTCAACTCTGACTCTGAAACTATTCCTTATATTCTCTTTGACTGTAGTTTCACCCATAGTTTGTGGACTAATGCTAGCTCCAATCTTGGGCACCCTTTTATCGCCTTGTGCTGACAATCTTGGGTATGCAAAGCGTCAAATTGGTCTCACTCTCGAAACTGTCATATTTGACGCAGTTGCTTTGGCGCAGTTATATACCACGTCTGGAAGGAGAGGAACTCAAGAAGTTTTTGTTCCACTCCGGTCATTGCTTCTCTGGTTTCCCACTGACTCTTCTCAGATCTTCGGTTCATATTTCATGGCACCAAAATCTACTTGCCTATGTAATTGCTTATTATTTACTTACTTTCTTTTTTCATTTGCAGGTTCCCTTCTCCTAATTTATGTCCGTTACGCATTTTCTTGGTGTTTCCTTCTGTCGAACCACTGGCTTCTGTGGGGTTTCTTTAATATTTTTGTTTATCTCACTTGCTTATTATTCTATTATGTTTGGATTAGTAGTTTTGTTTTTCGACCTTCCTTTATCGATTGTATCTCATCGGGGTATGTTTCAAATATTTGTATGAACAAATTTTATTTTATTTAATCTTTTTTCGCACCAAACAAAAAAATTTACTTTTAATTAAAACAATAAATTTCGAAATTAAACTACTCAAAACTAGATATCATTTATTATTAGAAAATTAGACACACTCCTACTCTCTTTGCTGAACTTCTAATTCATACCCAAATTTCTCTTTTCTTTTTTTGTCCGAGATATTTCTTATCTTCATCCGGGACTGGTCAAAAATAAAATCGAGAACGAGTAGTAATTTAGATTTCTTTCCTAGAATCCGAAATAGGAGATAAGGTACCATTTTTACCCTAGGTCGTAAAATTGACGGTTACAAATGGTCGTAGTGGCCGGAAAAACTCATAACTCAGCCTATTAGGCTATATTATTCAGATCTATTTTAAAATCACTAAGTTTAATTTTAAGATTTTAGTTTGTAAAAAAAAACTAATTTTATAACTATTATACTTCCAAAAAATCAAAATTAAAAAACTTTTATCTCAAATAAGTGTTAGCGTTAGATAATATTAAAATTGATGGAAAAAATCTGTTTTCATCTAAAAGTTTGGTGTATACAAAATAATATAATATATAAGTTTTTAGGTTAGCAATGTATATGTAAAAAATCACCGAATGAAGTTTTTAGCCACACCACCACAAAAGTGTTTGTTTGATTCCATTTATCTATTTATTTTAGAAAAAGATAATATAAAAAATTCAAAATAAAAATTTGGACGGTTATGGAAGTGTTTTTTTCAATGATTTTGACGTAACATTCTTAAACATTTTATTTTAAAAAGCGAAGTTACATTTTCAAACCTTTTATTCTAAAAATTAAAGTTAGTAATTTCTAGTTTGGAAGAAAGAGTATGTTAATTATTAAAAAAATATACAGTACGATCAAATTATAAAAAAAAATTAAAAACATTTCTTTGTAGAATTAGAACTGTTAGAAGATGTTAAAACATTCTTGGGAAAAACTATTCGAACAGTAGGAAATTTCACATACAGAATACTTAGATGGACAAAAAGAGTCTTCTTTAACTCCTTTTTGGATTTCCCTGCCTAAAGTACTTGAAATATTGTATAATCCCGATTCAATAACTCATATTGCTAAGGCAATTGGATTTTCCTTAGCAGTATGGGGGTCTAAAAACAACATTGCAAGTTACAATAAGTGTAAGGCATGGATCTTAGCTGACATCTCTAACCCTCTTCCCCAAAGAATTTGGATATGCTTTGGGGAAAAAGATGGTTACTGGCAAGACATTTCATAATTAAACAAGCCTTTTTACTGTGAAAAAATGTAAACACATAGGACACCAGGAAAAATAATGTAAAAAGGAAGAATTTGAGCAAACAACGAATAAAAACATAAACAACAAAGATAATACTAAAACCCAAACCAAACTTCCTTAAAAAAGAAGTTTGGATTTCAAAAACAAACCCTCAAATTAACAAGGTATTGCAAACATAAAAATCACCTGCACTGGTAATTGAAAATGAAAAGAATAAAAATTTAGAAGCAATAACACATACTAAAGAACAAGTGAAAAGCACCTAATCTTTAATCAATTTAATGTACCACCTAAAGTTACTGAAAAAGACATAAATAATGCCATACAAACTATTAACTTAAGCAACTCACTTTTTCACAGAAAAATCACTTGGACTAGTACTCGAAAATGAAAAGAATAAAGATTTAGAAGCAGTAACAACAACTGAAGAACAACCTAAAGTTACTGAAAAAGACAAAACTGATGCCATACAAATATTAACTTAAGCAACTCATTTAATATACTTAATAAAGAGGAATTAGAAGAATTAACTAAAACAGAACATGAATTTCCACTAATTAGAACAAATCTTAGTCTGCCCCAATCACCTGAACATAAAAACCTAAAAAGACCCAATTAAGACTCATATAAGAAGATCTTCAAGAGGCAAAATATTGTGAATATCTAAAAAAGACTCGGTATATAAATGAACTTTGTGATTACCCAAACATCAAAATGTAATAAGGAGAAAGGAAATTTTGTATTTATTGAGCTTTTGGGGAAAAAGAAACATGTTTGCTTTGCTTTTGGACAAAATGTGCAATTATTTCCTAACTCTTGGTGAATATCTAGAAGCAAATGTTAAAGTAACATAAAACAAGATAAATATTACTGGCGTGAGTGTCATATGATAGATGACTAAGAAACCATATTGATATTCGATTGATTTATTAATGGATACATGTAATATAGACCATCATGTTGTCTACCCGAGCCAATCATCTTTCCCGAAACCAAATCCTACAAAATAAAATAGTCACGAAAGAAAATGATGCAACAATTCTGTTCTTTGGTCACTTTGCTAGCTAAAATTAAATTTAAATTGAAAGATGGTACACACAAAACATTTGTAAGGCTTAATTTTGAATTAAAACTAATTGTACTAGTGTGAGAGATTTGTGGTGCTGCACCATTTGGTAAATTAGCATGAGTAATATTGGAAGGCTTGAGATCGGTTAAGAGTGATTTGTGAGAGACAATATGATATGTGTTTCTAGTATCTAAAATCCAATGACTTGTACTATTTAAATCAACAGACACAATAGCAAATTGAATTAAACCTGCAACATTCGTATATGCATTAACATTACCAAAATAATATATTGATGCAATGCACTAGTTGTTTGGGCTAATTAATGTATTTATTTGGTAATGAACCCGTAAACAATGCTAACAGCTAGAACCTTGAGTAGGTTGTTTGGATATCTGATTTGGAAGTGTAAGGTCGGCAGCCATGATGGTTTATTTTTGTAATAATGAGAATTGTGATAATCAAAAGAATTATGAATTATGCTCTGATCCCATGCTGAAAATAAAGATGTAAATTCTATGAAAAAACAAATTAAAACAATCATAAAACTTCAATCTCACTCTCTTTTGGATGGTTCACAAAGTGCTTCCGTCAGACGAGTTAATATATGGTTTTAACTAGTGTAACCATCAATGTATCTTAATGTCTTACTTTCCATTAGATACGAATCTAATTTAATATGCATTAATTCTTATAATTTATTATATAATACATCTTAAGTTTGTTTAAGGCATGTTGATAAAAAGATATTTATCTTTGATTTTATATTACTTTTATACTAATTTAATTGTTAGTTTTAATTAAATATGAATAAAAATACTCTTTTTTTTATTAAAGAAAGAATAAAAGAAAGAAAGATCAAAGATAGGAAATTAATTGAAAACCACGACATTAATATTTTTGTTTGTTAAGAATAAATTCTAATATATTTATTATTTAATTTAAAATAATAATATAATTCCTTTATTTTATAGGATAAAGATTATAATTTTATTTTTAAGAGAATAAAATATTTTGGTCTTCTATAGTAAATTATAATATTCTATTATATAATTTAAAGGAATAAATTAATTCATTTATTTGAAAGTTAATAAAAAACTCACAACTCTTCCTATAAATAAAAACCCTAACATATCAAACAAATGAGATCGAGACGCTCGTCAACACAATAGCATACTTTTCGTTTTCTATAAGTTTAATTTTTTTTATTGTTAAATAAGATTAACATGAGCTAATCCTTTTGTTCTATGGTTTTAAACCTCGAGTTTTTTTTCTAAAGGAACCCGCATCCGCTACTCAAGGAGTGCGCACAGGGTAAACCCTCGATCTGACGCAATAGCCTGCAAACCAACGCTGTAAACCATACAAGGTGACGGACTCAGCCAATAAAACCTTTGTAAAGGGCTGTTAGTTAAGAGTTTATTTTTATTTTTAATTTATTTTTTATATAATTATTTTTAGTATTATTATTTAATATAATGTCTTCAATTACTTACGGGTTTAATTGATTGATGTTAGATCTAGGTTGAGACAAAGAGGTAATATCTGTATCCGAAATATAATAATATCACTGGTTGAATGAGTATGAGTAGCGCGCTACAGTCATGACCCAGTGAAGTCTGAACTGGGTTCTTAGGTTGCATGACCCAATTATAGGAGGGTTCTTAGGTTGCATGACCCAATTCTAGGAGATTGAGGACTAGAGATATAACCAGCCATATGAAAGGATTCGTTCTATGAGATGGAGAGATGATCACAATATTAAAAGTAACCCGACTTTAAATAAAATAGGTTTAGATTTACTTTAATTAATTATTTGAAGTTCTTTTATATATATATATATATATATATATATATATATATATATATATATATATGTTTGAAACCCCTATAATTGTTTTAATAAATATGTTTAAATTTAATTAATTAATTATTTTATTTTACAACACCAACTCTTTTAGATCTCAATTTAATTGTTTTGTTTTTAATTTAATTTTTATTTTTATCTAACTTTTGGTTAACTATTTTTTTATACTATATTTTTACTTAACCAGATTATTTATTTTCTATTCTATTTTAGATCTAGCCAAAAAATATTCTTCATTTGGGTTCGATATCTTGAGTCTTAAAATACTCATAAAACTGCAACGGAAATCCTAAGTTTTTAAGGTCGTTGTCGGGGAGGCAATCAAATTTTGTTTAGATATATTTTTATAATATTTAATTTTTCTTTCTTTCTTTTTAGTTTTTTTTTTATAATAGGTGAAAAAAGTCTTCTCACTTTGGAGCTAGAAGTTGAAAGAACTTTTCACTGATAAAGAAACGAACTGTAAAAGTCTAAAACAATGACCAATGAAAGAGTAATACAATGACTTGTTGCTAAAAGAATCAGTGAATTTGCTAATCTCTCACTTATGCACTCCCAGAATAGTGAGACCAACAGTTGATGCAACACGTTTTGAGATCAAACCGGCGTTGATTAATATGATTCAAAATAACATGTTCGCTAATGATTTAGAATAGTTCCCTAACACACATTTAGCCAATTTTCTGGAGCTATGTGATACATGTAAATACACCAATGTTCTAGCTGATGCAATACGTTTGATGTTGTTCACTTTTTCACTAAAGGGAAAAGCCAAGGCTTGGCTTCAATCGCTACCATCTAGTTCTATCACAACTTGGGACCATTTGGCACAAATATATTTGTTTAAGTACTTTCCACCAATGAAGTTGGCAAAATTACAAAACGATATCAATAATTACGCTCAACGAAACGATGAGTCGATTTATGACTCGTGGGAACGATATAAAGAATTATTGCGCATATGTCATCACCATGGGATCCCGATATGGATGATAGTCCAAACGTTTTACAATGGACTATTATGGAATAATAAATTGATGATTAATGTTGCAAGTGGAGGGTCTCTAATGAACAAGATGCAAGAAGAAGCATACGAATTATTAGAGTTGTTGTCTACCAACAACTACGTATCCGACGAAAAGAAAAAGACTGGAATGTATGCAGTAAACGATGAGAATACCATTCAAGCAAAGATAGCAGCGTTGGAGCCGCAGATAAATCAACTGACGATGACTTCGGCTACAGTATCAGACGTACAAGTGTATTATCCATCAAATCAATTCACGGAATCCGTAGATGTCAGGTATGTGAGTAATTACTAACATAGGCCTAAACGTTATTATTATAATAATTATGAAACAGGTATAAGGAAAAATCAAACTTTTCTTAGAAGTACAACGAGAACATTTGGAAACCGGAATACTTGGAGAAGTTGGAGAAGAAAGAAACCTTTCAAAAGAATGTGAACAGGTTTGTTGAATCATCTAAAAACTGTTATGATAATAATGAATCGAGCATGAAAACTATTGAAGTCTCAATTCAAAATCACTATGCAAGCTTGAAAAACTTAGAGATACAATTAGGAAAACTACACTCTGGTGAGTTTAATTGTTCAAAGTCACCTTAGTGAAAAGTGATATGTTCGTTCTAGTGAGAGAAAGATTTTAGAGAGAGACAGTCTAAGCACAAATGAGTTAAGATCAAAAGTGTTCCACTCCTTTATTAGTTCAGCCGTGGCCTTTATATAGAAGCGCTGGGACTTAGCTCAAAATTGAAAGTGGTTACATAAAGGGATAAATTACCCTTAGTCCTAAATGGAAATACATAATCATAATTGTTCCTTTAAACTTCTATTATATACACTTTAGTCTCTGGACTTCTACTTCCTTATCAGTAGCCCCCCTAGTTCTCATGTCAGTAAATGAATGAGTACTAAATGTCTTCGAATCTTGCCAGAAGCGATCCCATAAACTGATAATTTAAAGTCAATAACATCTTTATTTCTCCTTGAATCTTGTCAGACGCAAGTTTGATTATCTAAAATTTAACTCCATGTTAATCAAATTTTACCAAACGTAACTACAAATAACCAATTCGCGAGATTACTTCGAAGTTTATCTATAAAATCTAACCGTTTAGATTCATCATGAATACCAAGCTACTAGGCTTACAGCTAGTATGACAGATGTCGAACTCGTGACACAATTACCGTTTCGTATTCGGTCCAATCATCACAAAGGCTTTTCCACTTCTACACACCTCATTTCCCTCCTATAAATTCATTAGTAATTTTATTATATATTTCACAACCCAAATTTCTTGAGAGAGAAACAGCAGACCCTTGGCTACCTTCAATGCTTTCCTCAAACTTCCCAGTTATCTTCGCAGGAAAACTCATACTTTACAATCATCCTTCAACCTGTTTATACGAAACAATCCAAGATCCAGAAGATCTATAGCTAGGATAACCTATTCTTTGGAGCATACGATTATTTTTGCATAAGTGAAAGAGCAGATGAGTATAAAGTTGTTGGATTAATCAGCAACGCTCCTCTCGGAACGTCAACCAAAACCATCTATTACGATAACTTTGATCCATCTAAAGTTACTGCTTTTTCATCTTCTCCTGATACTGAAGAGAATATTTTTTATAGAATTCAAACACCGAGAACACCTCGAAGTTCTTCTTCCCAGATAAATGCATCACGTCAGATTAGTGAGGAATCAAGCAAATCTTCTTTGAAACAAACTGAAGCAACTCTTTCTTCAAGTTGTCCTCCACAAACTCGTAGAAGAAAAACTTTCATAGACATAGGAGACGATTCTGATGCTACTCCAAATTCCCCTTCATCAAATCCACCTACTAAGTCTCATGCCCTGAGGGATATTGTTGAGGAAGCCTCATTACCTCAATAAAATCCCTCTGACAATCAAACCCAGCTAAGGGATGAGACATCAGAAGCCGAGGACGTTAATTCTGAAGCTACCCGATCAGAAAATTCCGATGAAGAAGAATCGTAGAATGCTACAGAGAGAAAGTTCGTAAGCCAAGAAAGAAGAAGGCTCTGATCACAATTTTTTATGAGGAGAGAGAAAAAAATGGCAAAAACTTTAGATCTCTCGATGCCGATTATATTGTTGAGCTGAAGAAAGTTCCATATATATACTATCAAGAAAATCAAGTATCGGATCTGAAAAGACAATGGGGAATGGTAGACAACATCACTGTTTGACTACCTACGAAGGGGGAAATACCCTTAGATTTTATAGATGAAGAGTTGGTAGTCTATCCAGAAATCATCAATTGGGGTCTTCGGTTCCCATTAGATCCTATGATAGTCGAGTACTTCGAACTTTTAAATCTGTGCCCAACTCAAGTGACACCGTATGGTTCACTCTTATGTCTGGGATCAGGGTCTCTCGCTTGTCCGAGATTCCTATCAGCATCAAAGATTTCATATCTTTGACTAAACTATCCAAGGGACCAAAGTTGTTATTTTATTATCTTACCTTAGATGATGATCTAAAAATTATTGACGAACTTCTAGAAGCAGACAAATTTTGGAAGAAAACGTTTATCTTCATCACATAAACATGGGGAAATGGTAAGGAGATATCTGATGCTAATCCATTGAAACTGAGCCTTCTCTAGAGAACCAACCGTGAGTGCTTCGAACATAATATATTTTAAGATAAAATAGCATTAACTGTTGTTTCCCTTATTCGTTATTTATTTGTATGATTCTTTCAGAAATTCCGAGGCATTACGTTATTCGTTGGACAAAAGCCAAAGACATATTCAAAAATCTTGCCGCTTGGGATGAAGCAGAATGGAACAACTCTTTTCACACCGCCTTCCAACCGATTAATTTCCTCAATAGTCATCTCTTTCCCATCACACTTGGAGCTTTGCCTCCTCCAAATTTGATGGAGCAACCCAATCCTCATTATGCTTGCAAAATATTAGTTCAACCCAATTGTAAGGTATTTCTCTCCATCCGTAACAGGTCAGACAGTCACTTGCCTTAAAAGAAAAAGGCAAAAAATGAGAAAAATGAAGCTAGTACATTTATTGCTAGCCCTTGAACACAATCGAAGCCCAAACATTTGAAAAGAAAGGCAACAGAGAATACGCTTTCGACCATCGAAGAAGTGGAAGAAGAAGATTCTTCTTCTTCAAAGAAAAAACTTTTACGCTTTTAAAAAATAAAAGTTCTAGCAGTCCTCATAAGAAAAACAAAAAATGAACGACCATTGAAGACACCACCTTCGATGTCGATGAGGTCATAGCTGTTGGAAATCAACAAAGTCTTCATCAAAAAGTAAACAACCAATGAAGATGCTACAATTGTTATCGAGAACAATCCAGATGATGGCCATTAACACGAAGACCATTTTGATTCCGACAGTTTCATTAATTTCAACCAGTCACAGGAGCTTGCTGGAGATGAGGAGCCTGTCATCCAAGATATTCAAACTCGTATACACCATTTTAGGAGAAGGCCTACTGTTGAAGTGTCTCCAGAAATTATTTGTCCTTCTGTTCCAACTACATCTCTGGATCATATTCCTCGTCCTAGCCCAACGGTTTTTCCTCATATTCCATCCAACCCACCTGTCCTTGCTGCACTTCAACCATTTTTCGATCTCGATGCTGTAGCAAAGTTACTTTCTCAACAAGCCGAGGCTTCCCACAGTCACTTGAAACGATTAGCCAGAGATATGGTTCGTTATAAGGGAATTGCCGATGTTGAGAAACAACTGAGAGAAAAAAAATCAAAATCATGTATTCAATCAGTTCCACACCTTCGAAGTGGAAAAATCTGAGCTTATTCGAAGAATTATTTTTGTCAAAGGCTATTTACGAGAGCAGCATCGTGCTGACAAAGAAAAACTGATTGTTTCACATCAAGAGGAGATAAACAAGCTCAAAGCTAAACATGTTGAAGACTTGGCTGTTGAAAAAGTTAAATTCGAGGGTCTTAAAGCTTCTCTTACTACAAGCGAAGCAAAAAAGAAAAACATAAGTGATGAGATAGCCACGCTAAAGACCAATTTTGAAAAAGAAGGACAACTTGTTATCACTGTCATAGAAGTTGAATGCTCCTATGACATGTTGGAAGCTATTAACTATGGTACAGAAAAGACATCCATCACCCTCATTCGAGAGATCCATGCGACTTATCCAAAAATAAACCTTTTCAGTTTTTGAAATGATATTTATGGCAAACGATGCCCTAGTGAAGCCTTCGATCCTATCTCAAGCTCATCATCAAAAGAAGAATCATCTGAAGAAGAGTCATCTCAATGATTTTTACTATCCTTTGATTTCATGTTATCTTTTTTTGTGTCTGACAGATTAGTGTCATGCTCACTGTACTACATCGAATTAATTTAATTGACACATAACTTTTTATTATATTTCATTTTCTCACCAATATTAACTATTCAAAGTTAAACTCTAATATATCACCTTAAATAATTTTTTCAAAACATAGCTCCTCAAATATTATAATGTACTTCGAAATTCACGAGATGTAACACTTCAAAAATTCTAGTGCATTTATTGAACGTATTGCTTCAAAAATCACAGTGCATTTATTGAACGTAGCACCTTGAATACTATAGTGCATCTATTAAACGTAGCACTTCAAAAATCAGGGTGCATTTATTGAACGTAGCACCTCGAATACTATAGTGCATCCATTTAACGTAGCACTTCAAAAATCACAGTGCATTTATTGAACGTAGAAATTTGAATATGATTGTTTCTTCGAAAAGTGTAATAAACACTTCTAAACATTCTACTCTTAACTAACCTCGCAGATGATCAGTCTTTGATAAGTTATCAAGATAGTTTAAATAAACACTTGTAAATAACCATTGGCCAAAAATATGTTTTATTGGTAATATTGAATATGCACATAGCACCTCAATAAAACCTTCTTGGGCCAACAGAGTAGGAAAGAGTGCGTCATTCAATCAACAGTAACAAATTTAAAATAAAATAAATATATTCTCAATATAACTTCAAATGTTGTATATTCCACGGGTGTTGAAATCCTCTCTTGAATATCACAAAGGAAATAAGACACTGGTTTTATCCTTTCAACAACTATATACGGTCCTTCCCAATTCGGGGCCATTTTTCTGAGGTTCTTCTCCTTTGTATGCAAAAATACCTTCCTCAACACCTTATCACCCACTTTAAACTCTCACCTTTTCGCCCTCAAATTATATCTATTCCTCATAAGAGTTTGATAATGGATTACGTTTAAATGAACTCGAACTCTTTTATCATCAATCAAATATAAATTTTCTCTTTTAGCTTTATCATTAGATGCTCCAAAATATTGAGCTATTCTCAAAGATGACATCGTAGATTCCACAGGGTTCACAGCATCCATTCCATATGATAAAGCAAAAGGATTTTCTTTTGTAGCTTCCTTGGGAGTTGTCTGATAAGCCCAAAGTACTTTTTGCAAATAATACGGCCACTTCCCTGCTGTCCCTGTCAAATATTTCTTCAACCCATTTAAAATAGTTTTGTTGGTGACCTCGACTTGTCCATTGGCTTGGGGATGAAAAGATGTTGAAAAATATTGTTGAATTCCCTTGGATGGGTAAAACGAAGTCATTTCTTTGTTATTAAACTAATGTCATTATCTGTAGTAATCCTTCGAGGTACTCCAAAGCGACAACAAATATTGTTTATAATGAATTTGATTACATCTTTTGCTTTCGTTCCAGATAGTGGTTCTGCCTCAGCCTATATTGTAAAATAACCCATTGCTACGATTATCATTTGTCGTCCCCCAGATGCCATAAGAAAAGGCCCCACCAAATCGATCCCCCATCTATCGAATGGTATGGCCTCAGTTATAAACATAAGTGGAATTGTCGGCCTGTGTATAGTATTAGCAAACCATTGAAAAACATCACAGCTTCAAACCAAATTTTGGCATCGTTCATGATTATAGGCCAATAAAATCTTGCAAGGAAAACTCGACGAAATAAAGCTTTAAACTTGTAATGAGCTGACCCCTCTTCATCATGTAACTCTGATAATACCTCCTGTGATTCCTTCCTGTCTAGACATCGTAATAATTGCCTGCTTAATGCATTCTTATACAATATTCCACCTAAAACTATGTATCCAAAGGCTTTACCCCTTAATTTTTTGGCCAACTTCGTATCATGTGGCAACGTTCCTTGAATAAAAAAATTAAGAAAATCTGTTCGCCAATCTCCTCATACTACATTTGGGGTGACAAAAAGTTCCTCTATACATTCACATTGATCTGACTCAATTAAAATCGAGGGACGTTTTTGTAACAAAATCCAAGAATATTCCTCCTCGTAAGCAATATTTGCTAAAGAATCAGCCACCATGCTACTTCATCGACTAATATATTCAACAACAGCATGATCGAATAGTAACATTAGGTTCTACAGCTCCTGAAGATACAAAATTAAATGATCGTTTCTTGCCTTAGAAATTCCAGATACTTGATATGCTACTAATTGAGAGACCGTTTCTAAGCGTCTAGAAGTTTCTCCACATATTTTTGCCAACCTCAAACCAGCCAATGCAGCTTCGTACTCAGCTTCATTGTTTGAGGCGTGAAAACCAAATCTGATGGACTGAAGCATCGTTTCCTCAGATGGAGCAATTAACTGAACTCTAACACTGCATTCCAAAATACTAGATGTTCCATCTGTTCGAATGAACCACCTCGAACTTACTGGTGCAACATCCTTACTTACTTCCATATCTGATATGTTCGAATGAAACTCAACAAAAACATTTGCCAACATTTAATCTTTAATTGCAGTTCGAGTTGTGAACAAAATCTCATAATCTCCTAACTCCATTGACCACTTGGTTATCATCCCCGAAATATCAGGTCGTTGCAAAACATTTTTTAACGAGAATGAAGTTCGGACTTTGATAGTATGAGCTTGGAAGTATGGGCGCATTTTCCTAGCAGCAATCACTAATGCTAACGCTAATTTTTCCAGCTTCAGATAGCTCTTCTCTGCTGCCCCTAGACTTTTACTGATATAGTACACTGGCTTTAGAATTCCTGAATCTTCACTTATCAGCACCGCACTTAGTGCAAAATCCGATACCGCAATGTACGAAAAGAACTTTTCTCCACTTCGAGGTTTTGACAAAATCTCTGGTGATGATAAAAAAAAATTATACTTGTAAATGCTGCCTCACACTCTGATATCCATTTAAATCTATTTGGCCCTCGCAATACTTGAAATAAAGGAAAGAATTTGTCAGAAAATCTAGAAATAAATCTATTAAGTGTTGCTAACCTTCCCATCAACATTTGCACTTCTTTAAGAGATTGAGGTGAATTCATTGCTATTAGCGCTTTCAACAGTTTCAGGTCAGCTTCTATTCCTCTTTTACTGATAACATAACCCAAGAACTTCCCTGATCGAACTCCTAAGGTGCACTTTTCAGGATTAAGCTTTAGTCTAATTGCCCTTAAATTCAGACATGTTTCCTCTAAATCCTCTAGTTGCGCATCATCCCTCAAGATTTTTACGACCATATCATCAATATATACCTTCATCTTTCTTCCGATCTGAGTGGCAAAAGCTTTATTCATCAACCTTTGGTAAGTAGCTCCAACTTTTTTCAATCCAAATGGTATAAATGAAACCCTTTGTCAGTTATGAAGGTCATACATTCTTGGTCCTTTGGATCCATCTGAATCTGATTGCATCCTGCAAAAGCATCCATGAAGGTTAGTATTTTATTTCCTGAAGTGGAATCAATCAGTGGATTTATTTGAGGAACATGAAATGGATCTTTAGGACATGCTAAATTTAAGTTTGTAAAATCCGCACACATTCTCTACTTCACATTCTTCTTTTTTACCACTATTAGATTCGTCGTCCATAAAGGATACTGTGACTCCCTTATATGTCCGACCCTGGATAACCGATCCGCTTCTGAAACTATTATTTTTTCCTTCTCCGATGAGAATGCCCTTCTTTTCTGAATTACTGGCTTTACATTTGGACCAATAGTTAAACTATGACGAATTACCTCAATCGGCACCTCCGTCACATCCTCCGTTTTCCAAGCGAAAACGTCCAAGTTAAAAGACAAAAATTCTAGCAGTTGTTGACGTATAATTGGGGTCATTAAGGTTCTGATTTGAAGTACTCTTCCTTCCGAAAAAGTATACTCCTCTAGTCTTCACTTACTGTTAAAGACCTTGAGATTTCCCTTGGATTGTCAACTCTTTCTTCAAAATCCGAGTTTAACCCCTCTGAACGTTATTCATTCATCAAGTCTCCACTATTGGATCCCCGGATCCAAAGTGCAGTGGCATAACACTCTCTTGCTAATTTCTGGTCGCTTGGAACGACTCCGATACGATCCCATACCACGTATTTAAAACATTGATGTACTGTCAACACTACCTCATACATTCTAGAAAGCCAAGACCTTCCAAAAACAGCATTGTATCTTGTGGGACAATCCACCACCATGAAAAGCACTTGGACCTTCTTCTTGAAAGGTCCCTTTCCCATGCTCACTTCATGTTCAAATTCCCTAATAACCCGAGAAGTCATACCAGTAAATCCTATGATTGTACGCTCTGATTGAGAAATTCGATGAGGATTTCACATTCTGTCATAAGTCGTTTTGAAGAGAACATTTATAGAAGTGCTGGTATCTATAAGCAGACGACGAATTTCAATACCAGCCACTTTAGCACCAATAACTACCACATCTTCATGCGGTCCCACCGCGCCTCGTAAATCATCATCATCGAACAAGATGAAAGGAATGGCATTTTTGTCGTATAAGTGAGTAGATATTTTTCCTTTAATTTGATTCGTAAAATTGACAACATGCCTCTTCCTCGAAGTGTTTGTGTCTCCAGCCATTGAATCACCTCCGAAAATAGTTAATGATTCAAAAAATTCACACAAGTCTCTCACACGCCCTTTCTTTATTGGTTCTTAAACAGTCATCAAAATTAACATGTCCGGATCCGAATCCGAATATTTCGAAGAGGCATCAAATTCTCCAGCCTTCAAATCTAAAATCATTAAATTCTCAGTTGGTGCAGTTGGTTAGCCGGCCGTGAAATTGTTGTCGGAGTTTTCGACCCGCTCGCTTGTGACTTTACATAAGTCAAGAGCTTCCCATTCTCAATCAAGATTTGAACTTCTTTTTTCAATGTGATGCAATCATTAGTATCATCTCGATGTCCTTGTGATACCTGCAATATTTGTTATTCCACACCTCCCTCGGCCTATTTATTGGAGCTAGCTTCCTGAAATTCATGAAGCTCTTGTTCTTGTCAAAAATTGCAGCCACACTTTCTGTCAAGTCCGCATAGTACTCTGGCTTAATCCATTGATTCGGCCTCGGTCTGTTGTAATTGTAGTATGGAGCATGATTATTTGAATATCCACCAGTCGAGGTGGTAAATTATTTTTCCTTGAACGTGACTGTTGATTTTCATTCGAAGGTTACCCTTTGTTATTGGCCACCTAACCAGAATTCTTTAGAATATTAACTGGTCCTCCTCGAACCCTGGTTGATTTTTCAACCTTGATCTGGTCATCTACCTGATCCATCAGTGCTCCAAAGGTCAGAGATCTCCTCTTTGCCGTTTCGTTAGCCAGATCCCGTGGCAGTAAACTATGGCGAAAAGCTTCCATTGCCACACATCCTTTGCAATTATCCAAACTTGCCTTATTCAAAACAAACCTCTTTCTGAATTCATTTAATTTTTCTCCAACCCCTTGTTTGCACTGGATGATCGTATCTTCATTTGCTCTCATCACCTTACTCTCAACAAACAGCCTTCAAAAAGCAATATAGAAGTCCCTGAAATTCGAAATAGATCATCTCATAATCTAGTTGTACCACTCTAATGTTGTTCCTTTGAAAGCTTGTGAAAAAGCACGACACACCAGTCGGTCGTCATCTTCGAAATTCATCATGTAATTCTTGAATTGTTCGATGTGATCATCTGGATCTTGCATCCCATCGAACTTTTCACCCTTAGAAATATCAAAATGCTTTGGAAATGTAATATATCAAATTTCACTCGTCAACGGAGAGTTCCTCCAATCGACACCTTGCACATACTGATCCTCAATCCCATTACTACATACAAATTCCGATCAGTCTTAGCATATTGGTTTGATATGTTCCCCTCACACCAAGTGGATTCCCTCAAACAATGAGGAATGTTGGCCCTCTTAGATTTATGTTCCTTCTTATGCTTCCTTGGTTGTTCCCTTTCTTGTTCCTCCTTCGAAGAACTCCTATACCTCTTAAAGCCTGAAGCGAAAATTTCAACATCTTCGTCACTAGAAGCGACATATTTATGTTTGTTTTTTTCTCTTTTAGAGAAGAATAGTGCTCTTTTGGATCTTTGAAGCGCCCCTTCTTCTGATCATTCCTAACATGTCCATCAGTACAAGATCGATCAGACTGATTTCCCATCTCAGTATTTTTATTTACTTGTCTCACCTCGAATTTAAGCTTCGCCGAGTTAATTTCTTGCTCTCTTTGCTCGTATTTTTTGTTCAACACGTTTATTTTATCCAGGAGCTGGTTCATATGCATTTCAATATCCGATTGCGTTTAGCTCAGAACAGATCCGACTGGTCTGTTTTCATTCCTTTGTAAATCGTCTCTTAGCGTTTCCATCGCTGATCAAATTGATGGTTTTTTTCAAGATTCATTGCAAGAATTCAAATGAGAAAATAAGAAGATAAGTATAATTTGAACAAGAAATTAAGACACTGATTGCTAGTTTGTCCCCAGTGGAGTTGCCAATTTGGTGAGTTTAATTGTTAGAAGTCACCTTCGTAAAGAATGATACGTTTGTTCTAGTGAGAGAAAGATTTTAGAGAGAGAAAGTATAAGCACAAATGAGTTAAGATCAAAAGTGTTACACCCCTTTATTAGTTCAACCCCGACCGTTATATATGGAGGCGCTGGGACTTATCTCAAAACTGAAAGTGGTTACACAAAGGGATACATTACCGTTAGTCCTCAATAGAAATACATAATCATAATTGTTCTGTTAAACTTCTATTATTTACACTTTAGTCCCTGAACTTCTACTTCCTTATCACACTCAATGATGGCATCTAGAGTTTAAGGAACTTGGCCGAACAACACAGAATATTTCCTGAAACAAGCTAATGCAATCACGCAGAGAACGGAGATACATATAGGTTTTGGGGCTGATTCTAGGGCTGATCGGAGCAGCAAAAATCTTGACAAAATTGTAGGGTTTTGGGCTGATTCTGGGGCTGACCGGAACAACAAAAATCTTGACGAAATTGTAGGTTTTTTGGACTGATTTGTGTCTGATCATGGTAGGAATTTACTTGATGAAATTACAGGATTTTTGGGCTGATTTTCTGACTGATTGGAGCAACAGTTTCCTTGATGAAACTGCAGGTTTTGGGGCTGATTGGAGCAGCAATATACTTGACAAAACTGCAAGTTTTGGGGTTGATCCCAACAGCAATAGCAACATGCATGACAGCCCAATCTGCGGCAAAGGTCTTCGAGATGATCGCAACATATTTATTCGAAGCGGAAACATACGTGGACACGATAACAAAAGACTTGCATCAGACCTTGATCACACCCAAAATACATCCCAAAATGCTTCTCAAATATCAAATATGCACCACAAGTTCCATACCCTAGCCGAAAGAAGAAATACAATTCTAACCATAAATTTTCTAAATTTCTTGAACATTTTCACAGCTTACAGGTTAATATGCCATTTTTAGAGTTGGTGGAACAAACACCTAAATACACAAAGTTAATCGAAGAAATCCTCATCTACTTTTATATTGTTTGTTATAAACTAATGTTTTTAGAACTTGTTGTTGTTTTATTTTCTTCTTTTTCTTTATTTAATCAAATTATAATATTTGTTAAATTATTTGTTATATTCAAATATATTTAAACTAGGTGAGAGTTTGATTGAAGACTAATATAAATATATGAATCAAATAACTTAAATAAATGGATGGCATCGTCAAGCCGACAAATTAAGCTAAAACTTACAAAACAAATAAAAGAGGGGAATGGTCATTCATTTAGAAACAATAAGTGGTTCAAAAAAAAGGTTCTTTCTATTTTTATTTAATTTTATCTTTTTAACCAAAAGGTTAGGAAATTTAGTAAAGTATAGTAAAAAGATTTAATTTTGATCAAAATTATCCAAAACAAAAATATTTAACCAACTTGTTTTCAAAATCATAATTATTTTATGGAAAAATATATTTTTTATTTCTAAACAAAAATAATAGTAGTTCAAACCTAAAAAAATTAAAAATTGAAAACAAAAATCTTATTGATGAAATTAATACTCTGAAAAAGATAACCATGAAATTAATACTCATCAATATCATTTTTAATAAATTTCTTCATATTTTCCATATTATTATTCTTTTAGTCGCACCTGAGGTATGGAGCCCTAATATCAACAGTGTCAATATTTATCACGTTAGTGTTAGTGTTGACTAAGAACATCGACAACATCGACGGTGTAAAGCTCTAGCACCGATGTCAATATTTATCATCAGCGATGTAGATTGAAAATAATGACTGTATGGAGTATTAAAGATAATTTATCATAATCGATTTTATATAATTATTTAATTAATCCTAAAAATATCATAAAAGTAATTTTAATATTTTATTTTATTTTATTTTATTATTTAATTAAAATAATATACATTAGTTAATTAATCTATTTATTAAGTGGATGAGATAATATTTAATATCATTAATTATGAAACAATTTTAATGTAATTCAAACTAATTTTATTTTATTTTTTAAATAAATATAAATAGACAATTTACATATAATTTATTGAGTTTTAGTTGATTTTCTAATCTTGAAATCATTACTAAATCCATTCTAATCCAATATTCAACTAATTTCAACTAACTATCACTCTACATATTTCAATTTTACTTAACAATCAATTCAAAAAGTAAAGATGAAATAAATCAATAATGTTAAAGGGATAAGTAATTTTCTAGTTTTTAGAGGAGGAAAAATAAATTTTTTGTTCTTCAAAAAAAATAAAGTAATGAATCTTGATTTTTAGAGTTTTATGTTCTTGAAGAATGATGAAGAATATAAGTTCGTGTTTTTTGAAATTTGGGTCAACTTAGTATATTTTATGGCGTAACTTAGTTTTTGTATAAATGTGTTTTTGGAATAAAATAGAACCACTTATAATAATTTTTGGATAAACTTAAATTTGGAACTACTTAGCATTTTGATCAACACTTTAGCCATAACCATAAAGAATTATTAAAATACCTTCAAGAATTAGTCTGCGCGTAACTGTTTTTTGTTTCTACGAAGGAGATGCGAAACGTTTGTTATGAACTCAGTGATAGTTGCGAAACGTGTAGGCTTTTCTAGAACTTAGTGATAGTTGTGAAACTTTTTAGTAGATGTGAAACGTTATTATATTTATTTTGTGAAGATGTGAAACATCAATGTTCTTGATTGAGAAGATGTGAAACATGTTTTACACATAGATGCGGAACTCATGTATTGTTTGCTAATAATAAAGGTGAAACCTTTGTCTAATGCAGGTACGCGATGTCTAGTAGTAGGATGTGCATTTTTAAACTAAATGAGGAGCTTGCAGTTTGTGACCTTAGTTTGTTTTCTGAGTTTGAAGATATTGTTAAATTTGTTTTAAGTAGATATGATACGTTGGTTCGGGGTAAATTCAAATTAATATACTCTTGTGGTGATCTAGAAAACGTTATCTTAGGTTGTGATGGTGATTTAATTGCTTTGGTATCATTTGTTGAAAGTTTGGGTGTTTCAAGTGTTACTATTAAAGTTGAAGGTAATCTTGTTATTGGTGATAATATTAGAGCAACTGCTGAAAGTATAGTTGAAGTTTTAAATGAAGATTTTGTTTGTGGAGAAACTGGTGAAACTTTTGATGTTAATGTTATTAGTCGTAAGCATAAAGCACTTGCTACTGCTGGTTGGGTTAATGAAATTAGTGGTGTTGGGCAGGATTTCAAGATGGAGCAGTAGATTTAAGATTATCTGTTAGTCGGTTGGCTTTACACAAAGGTTTTTCTTTTAAATATTTGCATAACAAAAAACAAAGAGTAGCTATTTATTGCATGAAAAAAGATTTAAAGGGCTGTCCTTGGAGACTTTATGCTAGACAAGAGAGGTCTACTGGTTTTTTTGTTATTAAAAAGTATGTTGAAACTCATACATATGAGATTGGTTTTAGCAAAGAAAATAGAAGGCATTTGTCATCTGATTTGATTGGAAATTAAATATGTGATTGTGTGAGGAGGAGAGTTGATGTTACAGCTACAAACGTGAAATCATTTTTAAAAATGATTACGGTTTAGATATTTCTTACCGTGTTTCATGGCTTGCTCTAAAAAAAGCTAGGAGGGCTGTATATGGAGATAGTTCAACTTCTTATAAACTTCTTAAGAATTATTTTAAAACATTGAAGGTTTTTTATAGCATAAGTGATTACATACTAGAGTATTCTTTGGAAAACAATGTGTTTAAGCGATGTTTCGTAGCATTTGGGTCTTGCTTTTATGGTTTCAATTCGTGTCTTCAAGTTTTATTTGTTGATGGGACTTTTTTAATGGGAAATATAATGGAGTTTTGCTATCTTCTATAGCCAAAGATGGTAACAATGGTAAGTTTTAATTATATTGGAATATATGTTATCTTTTAACTATGTTATATATGAATCTGCGAAAAAAGGATTGGAGATGAATAACAAATAGATAGATGCGAAACGTTCTGAATAAATAACATGATAGATGCGACATGTGTAATTTATGATTAATGTGCTAGATGCGAAACACATGTAGTATATGATAACGAGATAGATGCGAAACACATATAGTATATGATTAACGAGATAGATGCGAAACCTATCTATATCAGTAAGCGGTAGTTGTGAAACCTCTTATAATGAGTCACTATACTATTCTTTGTTCTATATATTGGTTGCAGATATTTTTCATGTTGCTTTTAGTATTGTTTCGTCTGAAGATACTGAGAATTGGGTATGATTTTTGGAGATGTTGAAACCTCATTTTTTGGATCGCGAAATGATATTTATTACTGATCGTCATTTAGGTATTGTTACTGTTGTATCTACTATATTTCCAAATTGCCATTATGGATACTGTCTTTATCATCTTATGAATAATATGAGGCATTGTTTAAGGGCTACACCGACGACATTTAAGGAGAGTATGGTAAAATTGTTTAAAAGATGTGCATATGCTTCTAATCAGAATTTGTTTAATCAATATATGGATGAATTACTTAAGCAGGGAGGTGAGAAGATTCAAAGTTTTTTCAAAAATTTATCTCTTGAGAAATATACTTATGCTTTTTCAAAGGCAAGAGGTATGGTTCTATGGCATCTACTCCAGCTGAATCTTTGAACAACCAAGTAAAACAATTTTTTGGTTTGCCTATACTGAATTAATTTATAGGATTAGAGTTTTAGAAATGAGTCAAATTTCGAGAAATTTTGGTAATACTGAACGTTGGACTAGTGATTTGTGTCCTGAATTTAATGAAAAATTTAAAGCTAATGTTGAAGAAGGTCGTCCATGGATAGTTCATTCGTCTACTCCTCTTTTGCATGAAATGTTTTTTGATCATGTTATGGTTGTTGATCTTAATGTACGTCATTGTTCTTGTGGTTTGTGGCAACATGAGTGTTTCCCTTGTTCTCATGTTGTAGTTGCGATATTTTATATAGATGCAGATCCTATGGAATATGTTGAGCCATGCCATTTTGTAAGCTCTTATAAGGCAACATATTCACATGGTATAGCTACATTTACTACTTTTGGTCAAGGATTTACTTCAACAACTTCTCCAGATCTACTTCCTCCAGTTTTAAAAAAGGAGAGCTGGACGACCTAAGAAGAAAAGAATTCCATCTAGAGGAGAATTAAGTATTCGTAAGATAATGTGCTCTTGTTGTCGTAAATCTGGTCATAACAGACGAACATATGTAGACATTTTGTAAGATGAATGTAATTTTTGATACTTTTAGTTTTTTTAGAGTTGTGTTTGTCATAATGACAATAGATTGGGATCATTTCAATGGATGCTAGATGTGAAACCTTTTGTTATATGGACCTGCTAGATGTGAAGCCTCTAATAACCAACATCGTGGGTTGTGATAGATGCGAGACATATTTTACAAGATTTACTGAAATGGATGCCAAACCTCTAAAATATGGCATTTTTTCAAAAGAAGTTTATAAGAAGTAAAAAGTTGAAGAAAATTTTCACTGAGAGTGAAGGGAGCTTTTGTGTTTGAGAACTGAAAGAGTGAAGTGATATTTTATAGAGGTAGCTAAAGTGTTATAAGAAGGTGAATAGTTTAAATATTAAACAGAAATAATTTATGATTCGATATTGTTTAGATTTGTAATTAATGCAATGTAATAATTAGTATCTATTAGTTGTCAAGTCATGTAAGTAAATATCAAATCAAAGTAAAGCCACTAGTTTGATTTTTGAATTTTGAAGTTTATATGTGTGAGATTGGTAGATTATTTTAACTACCAGAATAGAAATATTTTAGCGAAAGAAAAAACAATAGAATAATTATACCAGAAAATAATGGAAAAATAATTTAGTAGATGTGAAACACTCAATATAATAGGAAACCTAGATGCGAAACGTTGTATAAAAGTCAAATGATAGATGTGAAACGTGTTATTTACCTTTTCTTTAGTAGATGCGAAATGACATGTGAAATATAAGGGACGTATGTCATGCTAGATGCGGGACAGCGTATTAAAATTTTTGATAGGTTAATTTATTAAGAATGTGAAAAGACTACAAACTTTGACATAAGTAATATCTTTGGTTGATATTCTTGAGCTTTTGTAATTAATGCAGTGTAATGATGAGTATTTTAGACTTGTCAAATCATGTAAGAAAACATCAAATCAAACTAAATTTACTAATTTGATATTTGAATTTTTGAACCTATATATGTGTGAAATTGGTGAGTTTATAAACTAAAAAAATATCTTTACTTCTGCAAGTGGTAATTTGGATGAAAAATAATTAGTCCATAAGGTAGGAAAGAGTTTCCAAGAGGAAAAATAAATTGATAGATGCGAAACATGCATTAGAATATAAAAGAGAGATGCAAAACCTTATGTAAAAAATATATAGTAGATGTGAAACGTGTTATTGACCTTTGTCTAGTAGATGCGGAATGACATGTGAAATATAAGGAACATACGATATGCTAGATGCGGGACACTGTATTTAAATTTTTGATAGGTTAATTTATTAAGAAGGTGAAAATACTACAAGCTTTGAGAGAAGTAATATCTTGGTTAATATGTACGAGCTTTTGTAATTAATGCAGTGTAATGATGAGTATCTTAGACTTGTCAAATCATGTAAGAAAATATCAAATCAAACTAAATCTAGTAGTTTGACTTTTGACTTTATATATATATATATATATATATATATATATATATATATATATATATATATATATATATATATATATATATGTGTGTGTGTGTGTGTGTGTGTGTGTATATATGTGCGTGTGTGTGATTGGTTGAGTTTATTAACTACAAAAACATATTTACTTTCTGTAAATGATAATTGGATTAAAAATAATTAGAGCAGAAGATAGGAAAAAGTTTCCAAGAGAAAAAATAAAGTGATAGATGCGAAACATGCATTTGAATATAAACGATAGATGCGGAACCAGTGGATAGTTTGAGATAGATGCAAAACACGTGTTATTACAATTTAGATAGATGCAAAACCTTAGATGTTAGACAGTTTTGTCATTGAGATATATTTTATAGTAGACAAACTGTACATGTAAAAAAATATGACAAACATCACAAAAAGAAGTAAAACAAATATTAGTAATCATCGTCCCAATATTTGTTAGTGTTCATGTCATTAAGAAACATGTAGAACATTTCTGCTCTTCTTAATGGTGCAATCTCAGAATTTTTGTGGAAGTTAATTTTCCTATGCAAAATATAATCTTTGAAGTAATCGCAGACCATTACTCTGCAATCAAATGATCCATGTCTTTGTTTAGGAATCAGTACTGGACAAACTATCTTTATTGGTTCTTCTGATTGTAAAATGTTTTTGTTTCGGAGGTATGCGATATGTACTTTAATAAACTTACAAATAAATCATATGATATATATATATATGTGTGTGTGTGTGTGTGTGTGTGTGTGTGTGTGTGTGTGTGTGTGTGTGTGTGTGTGTGTGTGTGTGTGTGTGTGTGTGTTCTATGAAATTATTATAAAAGAGAGACACTTACTAATCTTTCTGCAGTTTTTCTTGTTGGATCTGGACATTTTGGTATTGAGTTTAGATTTACTGCTTTTTCATGTTCAACATCTATTACCAATAATGTCCAATGGCTAACATTTCTAGGTCTAGCTTCTGTTAGAAGTGGAACGAAGATTAAACCTTTTGTGATGCCTCGTATCTTATCGTCAACATATAATGTTACATCCATATTTCGGTTCAGCAGATGCTACATTGGAGGAGTAATAAGATTTATGTTTATAAATTAACACATGTTGTAAAAGTATTTTATTCTTACCATTACGCTTCCAAATAAGTATGTTACTGGTATAAATTCTCCTTTACTACTTGCAATTGGTATTTCAAAGTTGTGTTGTTTAAGGTTTATATATATAACCATCAATTACCTGTGTTGTCAAAAGTGGAAACCAGCAGTTTGTTAACATGTGATTGGGAAGCAATGGAAAAAAAGTAGATTTAAATTTAACTTTTACCGTAGAGTCAATTTCATCTTCATCTTCTATCTCCATCAAAGTACTAACAAAAATATTAGATCCTGGTATATCTAGACATGACCATATTATTGGATCAGAATTGTTTTCTTCTTTTTCAATGAGTTCTAATTTGTAGTATTCTATGTCAATAGCAGTTGTTACTTTGTTTATAAATGGCCATTATTTTATGGTAATTTCTATGTTAGGTAGTTCTATAGAGACTTGATGTTGCGTAGGATCTAAAATTAGTTCAAATGAAGGGCCTTCATCCAAATCTTTCTACATAAATGGGAAAGAATTAAAACTTTAAGAAGAGATAGATATTAAACTTCAGAAATATAATTGATGGGAAAGAAGGGGAACCAAGATAGATGCGAAACATTCAGAAATAAAAAAGGTAGATGCGAAACATTCAGTAAATGAGAAAGGAGGGAAACCATGCTAGATGTGAAACGCTCAGAAATATAATAGAGGGGAAATAAGGGAAAGCCAAGATAGATGTGAAACATTAAGAAATATAATAGATGGGAAATAAAGGAATATAAGATAGATGCGAAAAATTCAGAAATATAATAGAGGGGGAATGAGGAAAAGCCAAGATAGATGCGAAACATTAAGAAATATAATAGATGGGAAATAAGGGAATATAAGATAGATGCAAAATATTCAGAAATATAATAGAGGGGAAATTAGAGAAAGCCAAGATAGATGCGAAACATTAAGAAATATAATAGATAGGAAATAAGGGAATATAAGATAGATGCGAAACCTTTAGTAAGTGAGGATGCAGGAAAACTATGCTAGATGCGAAACAGTTAAGTATGATAGGTGGGAAAGTTTCACTTACTTTTTTATTTTGTATATCCTTTTCAATTCTTATAATTTCTTTTTCAATTACTGGCTCTAAGTCATTGACTTGCGGCGTTTGGATTTCTTGGACTTATGATGTCATTTCCTTAACAAAACAGAAAACTGGACATTAGATGCGAAACATGAGTAAAAGTAATACATAAGGAAGATAGATGCGAGACATGTATCTTTAAATACAAAACCAGCATTCAATTAAACACCAGAGGCAGATAAACATATAAATACAGATAATATTACAGTTTTTAAGCCAAAAAAGAAGATAATACACAACAGTATATATCTTTATATACAAAAGTTTTTCAAAACATATTTTGTTAATTCTGGGTTATCTGTATCACCTCTTTGTCCACAACATATTCCTTGGTCACTTTAGATTCTTCAGGAACATCCTTTGCCACACCAGATGCTTCAGCAACACTCTTGTCCCCTTTAAATAGTTCAACTACAGTGCAAGACGCTTCAGATACTTTAGCAATTGATTCTTTAGTAATAGGAACAACAACATTAGTATATTTATCCTGTTCTTCCATAACAGTATTGGGATTTTAATCTTCTGTAACGTTAACAAGAACTGAGGGACCATCTTTATTTTCAAAACCAATTTCGGATACTTCAACAACTTCAGATACTTTAGCAACTTCAGTAGTAATTTCAACTGTGGGATTGTCTTTCTTTTCAAACCCAACATCACTAATAATAGTGGCATCAACTTGCTTTTCCACCCCAACTTCAATAGGAGTAGAATTCTCCTTTTCTACAGCAACAATATCTTCAGAAGTAACAATATCAACATTAATAGAGGAATCACTATTAACAGAGGTATCAACTTGGATTTACACCCCAACATTCTTGTTTTCAACAGCAAAAACATCCTCAGATGTAGTAGCAACAACATGAAACTCAACATCACCAACACGGTCATTTTCATCAGTAACAACAACATTATGATCCTGTTTTTCCAAATCATCTTCACTTTTTTCTTGTTGTGGAGGTGAAACCTTTTATTCCACAACAATATTTGGTGTTTTTCTTATTTTATTTGGTGATTGGTGGCCTTGATCATTCAATCTCTTTCTTCTTGAATAAGTTTTTGGTTGTTGTTCAGTTGTTTCCATGTTTAGCTTCAACATAGGCAGTTTAAGTGTATTTTTTAGTTCAACCTCAATGTCCATCTTTGCATCAGATTTCATTTGTGTAATGATCTTCTCATTTTCTTCGATATTCTTTTTCAGTTCATCAATTTGTTGTTGAAATTGTCGGTGTTCAATTTCAGTTTTTGCTACTTTTTCAAATGTTGTTAAGTCAAAGCTATGGCTAGAGACTTGGTCAGTTTGTGGTTTGGCTGCGTCTAGTGGTGGTGTGGTTGTTAGGGCTGGGCGTGGGTGTGGGGCTGTGGTTGGGGCTGGGGCTATTGTGTTAACTTTCTGCAAAATAATAAGCAATGTAAAATATAGATGTGAAACCTTCAAGTGAAACCAAATGATAGATGCAGAACTTAAATTAATGGATAGATGCGGAATGTAAAAGAAATGATAGATGTGGAACGTGCACATAAAATGATAGATGTAAATTTGAAACAAAATGATAAATGTAGAACCTTAACAGAATGATAGATGAGAAACGTTAATTGCAAGTAGATGCGAAATCTTCAGTAATCATGATGCTAGATGCGATACATCTTTAGATAATATTGATGCAAGATGCGGAATGTATTAATAAATATGATAATATAGTAGATTTTTACCTTTTCTCTTGCTAGTAATTTCTTCAACCTTCTGTTTTCTATTTTGAGATGGTATAATATGTCCGAAATGTTTATTTTATATCTATTTTCTATTGTCTTTCCAAGTTTCTTAAGATTCCTAATAATCTCTGATTTTGTATTCACCTTTCTTGCAATAGGGGCATCAGCTGTATGTACTATCTTTTTTTTTGTTTAGAGGATGAGTTTCTACTGGTAAAGTTTTCTCTTTCACGTTCTGTATTGGTTTTCTTCGTCGTGTTGCAGTCTTTTTAGTTCTTGGAACATTTTTGCATGGTTAAACTATGTATTGGTCAAGTGTTTTTTTGCTATCAGTAGAATCTGTTGCAGTTTGTTCTTGTAGTGTATCCCAATGTAAACCATCTTCATCTTTGATTTTGATATGAGGGAAAAAATGGGTTTCTTCTCTCCCAAGAAACCCTATCTTGATTTCTAAGATTTCTTTCTTTCCTGCCATGAATTCTTCTCCAAAATAACGTTCTTCAGAAGAGTATCCTTCTCTTCCTAGATATGGAGATGCTGGCAGATCTACTCTTAACAAATCTTACGCCGATGTTCTTAAACCTGCATCCTCCAAGGCTGATCTCAAGCCTGAGTTTCGCAAGGAAATGTCTGATCATTACACTGTCCAATATGCAGATGATGTTAAGGAGTTATTGATCTCCCAAACTACTACAACAATTATTGGTAAATTTAAAGATGTAATTCCAAAGAAAGCAGTGTTTGATGGTTTTCTTCATGCTTTCAAGTTTCAGGGTTGTTATAAGTACTATGTCTATGATTCCAGGCATATTTTCATACAATTTCAGAGATCAGAAGATGTTAGTAGGATATGGTCGAAGAACGTTTGGAGTATAGAAGAGAAAGTAATGAGGATCATGCGTTGGGAACCAGATTTTGACAAGAGATATGAGAGCCCAAAAGCTTTGGTTTGGATTCGTTTTGAACGACTTCCTGAGTTTATGTATAATGAGTTTATTATACATGATATAGCATCCACTATTGGTCCAACTTTTAAGGTTATCATCCCTGATAACAGAGCCAATATGAATGCTTATTTCGCTCACGTTGAAGTCGATGTTTCGCTGAGATTAAAGTACATTGTTTGGGTGGGTTTTGGCTCCAACAATGGATGTTGGGTGAACTTAAGCTATAAGAATGTGCCTTCTTATTGTACGTCTTGTTATCATTTAGGCCATAAAAATGAGGAATGCAAAAAGAATGGTGTGAAGAAGCAGCAGGAGTCTGATTCTGTGAGACAAGAAAGGTCTGAGAATAAAGATAATGTTAAAGATTTTGGTGAGGCCAAGGGTCCTTCTGTTTCTGATAATGGAAATATGGCAGGGTCTAAGAATAATGATGTTACTAAGGTCTTAAGGAAGGGGTTGAAGTCTATTATCACCTCTAAAGATAAAGATGTCGAGTCTCAAATGGATGTGGCAAGTTCTGGAAAGGAAGTTTGTTCTTCCAAAAGGGATAAGGATGTTGTTGTTGATCAAGATCACTTGGATGATAAGAAAGATTGTAATGGGTAAGGTGAAGAGTTGGAAATTATTAATGCTATAAAAAATCTAAACTGGGTTTCATCTTAGGGTATATCTCCTGAGTTTGTGACTAATGAAGAAGATGGTAGCATGACTGGCTGCAGCACGCCTGAGGATCAGATAGCAAACCAGTCCTCTCCTGTGTTTAAAGAAATCCTTCTTAAAAAATTGAAAACTAACAGGAAAATTAAGAAGACAAATCATAAGATTATCAAGTCCTTACGTTTTAAGGACAATCATAAGCAATCTTATTCTGATAATGATAAGTCTAATTAGTTGGAACCTTCGTGGTATCAACAATAGTCCTACTATATTGAGGTTAAAGGACATGATTTCTTCTAATAAAGTTAATCTTCTTGTCTTACAGGAGCCTATGGTGAGAGTGGATATGATTTCTGTGATTGCTAATAAGCTGGGCTTCACTAGTTATGTTGCGAATCTATCTAATAAAATCTGGTGCTTTTGGAGGGGGGAGATCAGGGTTGGTTTGCTGATGGATCATGATCAGTGTCTGTATTTAAATGTGAACGATAATAATACTGATATGGAGTTTTATCTGTCAGTTGTTTATGCCAAGTGCAGCAGACATGAGAGAAGGGCTCTTTGGAGTCTCCTTAACTCTTTTTCTGTGGATACGAAGGCTTGGATGGCTGTAGGTGATTTTAACCTTATTTCATCCTCTGATGAACAAGTAGGCTGCACTTCCTTGTGTGTTAATAGCATGGAAGACTTTAATGACTGTATTGCTGAGTGTGCTCTGGAGGATGTTTGTTATGGGGGTTCAAGATTTACTTGGAACAGGGGTATGAGATGGAAGCATTTGGATAGAGCTATGGTTAATAGCAAATGGAATGAGGTCTTTAATGATACCAGGGTTCTTCATTTGATCAGAACTTGTTCGGATCATTCGCTCTTACTTATTTCTGCGAATAATGCTGTTAATGTTTGTCATAAGAAAGGCTTTAGGTATATGAATATGTGGGAGAAGGATGATTCGTTCTTGGGTGTGGTTGAGGCTAACTGGAAGCTGCCCATGGTTGCTTCTCCTAACATGTGCTTTTGGTAAAAATTGAAGAGATTGAAAACTTGCTTAAAGGAGTGGAATTCGAATAGTTTTGGCAATATCTTTAATAGTCTTAAAGAGGCTGAGTGCTGTGTGAAGAGGCTGGAGGATTTGTTGGCTTCGAATTATAGTTCTAGTGTTAAGGCTGACCTTGACAAAGCCAATAGTCTTTATGTTAAGAAGCTGAGAATGGAGGCTGATTTTTGGAGGCAAAAGTGCTATAATGATTGGCTTCATGATGGGGACAGAAATACTAAGTTGTTTCATGGTTTTGTTAATAAAAAAAGAAGGAAAGGCAGGATCAAAAGTATCAAGGATGGGGACTGTTGGCTGTATGATGATAAGAGTATAGGCATGTCTGCTGAGAAATATTTTAGGGAGGCTCTTTCTTCTAATTCTTATAGAAGTAAGGAGGATGAAGGCCTTCTCTTAAATAATGTTATTATGGATGTTATTCCATCTTTGGTTTCTGTTGAAGATAATGTGGCCTTGTTGAGGCATGTTTCTGAGGAAGAAGTTTGGGGGTGATCTCTGATATGAAGGTGGATAGTGCAGTTGGGGTTGATGGTTCAATCTTCAGTTTTTCAGAAGCTGTTGGAAGATTATTAAATGGGATCTCTGTATTTCTTTTAATAGTTTCATTAATGGTGATTATATACCTAAAGGCATGTTTGCCACTGGTCTTTGTTTGGTCCCAAAGACTCAGAATCCTACTAGCTGGTGTGATTACAGGCCGATTGGTTTGTGCACGATGTATAACAGAATTTTTGCTAAGCTTATCAATTCCAGATTGGCTCTTATTCTTCCTAAGATTGTTTCCAGTTGTCAGGGTGCTTTTGTTAAGGGGCGCTGTATTCATGAGAATGTTTTGGTGGCTAAGGAGATGATCTTTGATATTAAAAGAAAGCCTAAGACTGGAAATGTGTTGATTCAGCTCGATATGTCTAAAGCCTTTGATAAAATGGCTCTTTCTTTTGTTAGGCAGGTTCTTATTAAGTTTGGTTTTTCTGATGGCTTTTTGAGTCTTATTAACAGATTAACCAGCAATGTCAATATCTTTGTTCTTTTGAATGGTGGTACGTTTGGATACTTTAGAACTCGTAGAGGCCTGAGACAGGGTGATCCCCTATCTCCAAGCTTGTTTATTATTGGGGAAGAGGTGCTCTTGAGAGGTTTGAAATCTCTTTTTATTAATAACAATCAAATGGTTTACAACACGAGATCGAAAATGTTGCTGCCTTGTCTGGCTTTTGCAGACGATATATTAATATTTACAAACAGCTTACAGAGTTCTATTAACAGTTTAAGTGTTTATCTAGATAGGTACCAGTTGGTCTCTGGGCAGGCTATTAACAAGCAGAAGACCAGGTTGATCACGTCTTCCTCTCTTCTTCAATCCAGGGTGGCGAGTTTGGAAATTCAGACTGGTTACAGAGTGGAGAATCTGCCTACTGCATATATGGGCATCACTTTGTGCAATAGTAGCAGGGCATGTAATTACATGAAGATTATAGACAGAATCAATGAGAAAATCACTGATTGGGACTCTAAATACTTATCCTTTAGGGGCAGATTAGTGTTAATCACTAATGTCCTCATGGCTTATCCTAATTACTGGTTACAAAACTGTATTCTGCCTAAAAGTATTATTAACAAAATAGAAGGAATTCTTAATAAATTTTTGTGGAGGTCTAAGTTTGATGAACCTATGATTCATTGGTCTAATTGGAAAAGGATTTGTAAGCTTTTTAGTGAGGGGGGTCTTAATATTAGAAGTCTATCTGATATTCAGCATGTTTACTCTCTCAAGATTTGGTTTAATTTTAGAAAGAATGACTCTATTTGGGCTAATATGATGCACTTAACTTATTCTAAAAATACTCATCCTCTTTAAGCTAACTTTAGCAGATCTGGTTCTCAGGTTTGGAAGAGATTGGTCAGCATTAGAAATGATGCTGAAAAGTATATCAAATGGGTTCTTGGCTGTGGTGAGATAGACTATTGGAGGGACAATTGGACTGGTCAAAAGCCTATCTATGAGGACCTTAATAATGTTAATTACCTGGAAGCCAAGGTGAAATCATTCTAGAAAAATGATGGCTGGGATGCTGCTTCGATGGCTCCTTATATTTCTCCTGAAACATGGAACAATATTCAAAGGATTAGAGTTGATGATTCAAAGCAGGATATCATGGTTTGGAGCTGTACTAATGATACTACTTTTGGTACTAAGGATACTTGGAACATGATTAGGCAAAAAGGCATCTACTCAAATCTGTTCAAAAAAGTTTGGTGTCATATTATCCCCAAGAAGTTTTCATTTCTTCTCTGGAAAGTTATTATGCAATTCATTCCTATTGATTCTGTGCTTCAAAAAGACATTTTCAAACTGTTTCTAAGTGTCAATTTTACAGAAATTGTGAGGATATAAACCATGTTTTCGTCAATTGTTCTCAGGCTTGGCAAATTTGGACTCAATACAGTCTGATCTTTAGGATTAAAATAAGGAGGTGTATGGTGTTGAATCATGTTATTAAGACTTGGCAGGACTTTAGTAAGGGCAAGGCTCATATTACCTATCTTATGCCTGCTATAATTTGCTGGGCTATCTGGTATAATCGTAATAAGTCTAAGTTTAAGGGAGTTGATACTAATCTTAACTCTTCTATTAGATATATTGATAAAGTAGTTATATCTCTTAATGCATTTGTTCTTACTAAAAAACATTGGTCTCATACTAGAAATGCAGGTTTATTAATGGGATGCCAAATAGAGAATTCTAAGCCGATTTACATTACCTGGAAGTGTCCTCCTGTGGGCAGAATAAAGCCGAATGTTGATGCTTCTGTGTTGAGGAATGGTGAAGCGTCTGGAGCCGGTATCTTCAGGAATCACTCTGGAGAGGTTTTGAGGTGCTTTGGGAACACCTATGGCAAAATGTCTCCTCTGCTTGCTGAAACCCGGGCGCTGTTGGACGGCCTTCTGATTTGTAGTCAGAATCAATGGCTTCACGTCGACATTGAGACTGACTGCCAAATCCTGGTCAATTTTCTTGCTGCCGGAATATCTCCCTGGTTTTTGGATCCCGTTATTAAGATTTGTCGCTCAGCTTTTGCTTCTTCGATGAACATTAGGTACATTTCTCGAGTCCAGAATCAGGAAGTAGATTGCTTGGCCAAATGGACTCTGAAATGTACCCAGATGCATTTGTTTGACATCTCTTCTCTTCCTCCCGAGTTGAGAGCCATTCTTCTTCTTGAGGAGATTGGTTTGGGTTATTTGGTCTAGACTTCTGGTTTTTGTGTTTATTTTCAGGGATTGGAGGTGCTCGAAGGAGGGAGGCTTGGATTGATGGATTTCGAATCTGGTGAATCTTGCTGGAGGTGGAGCCTGGCGTTTCCTGATTGTTAGTTTCGGGGAGTTTAGTGGATGGAAGGTTTTTTGGAAAGGTTTTTTGGTGCTTGTTAGGGTTTTGTCTGAAGAAGATGATGTCTGTTCTAGGTCGATGAAGGAGAGAAGTTTTGGGAAATTTCTGTAGTTTTAGGTTTAGGGTTTTGTTTGACCAATTGATTTATTTTGACCCTTAATTTTGGGTTTGAAGGCTCTTGTTGAGTCCTTTTGCCTTTTGGGCTTTGGTTGTATCTTAAATAATTCTGATCCGTTTAATAAAGTGAATTTTTGATTAAAAAAAACCATCTTCATCTTCGTTGAGGTTTACTTGTTCAAATTCTATTGGTGGAACAATATCATTTTCTTCAGGAGCATCATTATTTTCTTCTTCTATTTAGAATAATCCTCCAAATTCTTCTTCTTCTGTCAGCTTCAATTCCTCTTCAAGAATTTATAAAATTGTTAAAATGTTAGAGTAAAGATATATATATATGTTACTTGTTCATTTGTTATGTTTGTTATGGCTTCAACCAAATCTAAATCTGTTTTGCATTCAATACCCAGCCATTTGAAGCATCTAGGTATCATTTCTTCAATTTCAATATCTTGACATAAAGTTGTGTGTTCCATGATGAATGGCTACATATTAACAATACTTTAGATATCATTTGTTGACTAAATATTTAATATGAAATAGAATGAAGAAAAATACTAACCAGGAAAAGGGCAACACAACCAACTACTTTTCCAGGTTTAGTTTCATGACAAACTATTATTGAATTTATCAACTTTTCCCGGATTGCTTCAGCCCAATTGTAATTGTTTATTTTATCAAGGTGTTTTACATAATAGACCACAATCGAAGCTAGTACATCTCCAGATGTAGAGAAAAACAAGGTAGAACAAGCTAGCAATATAAAGAGTATGGCAACATCTTCTATTGCCTCTTGTCCAGATGTTTTTACTGTTATCTTTATTGCATCCTAAAAACAAGCGAAACCATTTCCTAAATTTGATAGATGCAAAACTTTAGTAATTATATTCAGGTAGATGCGGAACTTATGTAAATGGTAAATGATAGATGCAAAACGAGTACTAATTTTAGTAGATGCGGAATATGGTCTAATTTGAAACAGGCCCAACGTGATAGATGCGAAAGTTGTTTTAATCTTAGTAGATGCGGAATGTGATTCATTATGAAAGAGGCCTAACATGATAGATGCGAGACCTAGTTTAATATGAAGCATATTAAAGAGATAGATGTGTAACCTTATGTAAAGCAGAAGTAGTAGATGAGAAACAACCTATGCAAGTATTAAAACGGTCCAAAAATGTGAGAAATATGGAATTTGTGAACCTTTATAAGTTTGTTAGTGATTGGTCTTGCTCTGCTTTCATTAACCTTTCTTGATGTCTTCTCATAAAAATACTTCTTTATTGTCCAAAAATACTTCTTTCATTAACTTAGGTTCAAAACTTTTTGCTTGAAGTCGCATATTTTCATTCCTATGTTTTAAACCAAATATGATCTTTATATCATGATTTGTAAGCTTTAAAAACTTTCCCTCCAATTTAAATGCTTCTTGTTCGTCATCATATACCATCGCTATCAGCTCAATTACATCCCAGTGTTTTTTGTATGTAGTATTTTTTGTATGCAGTCTTCTTTGTCCGAAGATCATAGGTTGTTTTTTAAAGTGAGTAAAAGGTGTCTTCTTTGCTGCTTCTATATGTTCTAGCCTTACTTTTGTCTCTTCCATCTGTGTTAACAGTGCAAAGAGGCCGGATCTGTAGAAACATGTTTTTGGTACCATTTTACCTGTAAAAGAAATAAAAGAGAAAAATATATCAGATGTGATAGATGCAAAATGTAAGGTGATCTATAATCAAGGAATCTGGTTGATGCAAAACCTATAGAGATCTATAATATAAAAAAATTGCTAGATGTGAAACTCTACATAAAACCTGCAAATATGGGGAAGATGATAGTTGCGAAACCTGTGTAAATATCAATGCACAAAAAAAGATTGATAGATGCGAAACCTAAGGAAATTTATAACCAGAAGACACTAGTAGATGAAAAACTTATATAAAACCCGTAATTACCTAAATTCTATCTGCGAAACCTATACAAAAGTAGTAACATTTAGTAAGGCTTTTTATAATTGAAATTATATTTTGATTAAGCAGTTTCTACAGCGTCTCGTGTCTCGGTTTAGCGAGAAACGAATAAGCATTGTTTATCAGTGAAAAGCAAACTGGAAACAGTGTTTTTGAATCCTAGGTTTCAGTAATCGTAGTCGTAATCGAACTGAATAATCTTAATCGTAAAACAATTTTAAACTTACTGGTTCACCGTTGTTTGTCGTCGTTGATACTCTGATACTCTGACCAGAGTCTTAATCGGAGTTGATAATGTTATCGGAGTCGAACAGTGGAGTTGAATTCGTTGGAGTCGTAAGTCAGACAGTTGTTTTTGAATTCGTCGGAGTCGATCGTAGTAGCTACCGTTGTTGTTTCGCCCGAGTATGTATCGTGTTGATTCAGCAGAGTCGATCGGAGTAGTTAGCGTAGTGTAATTGGTGTCGTCGGAGTAATTTTAGAAGAGAGAGAGAGAGGAAGTTAGAAAAAGGGGGAGAGAGAGAGAGGGAGAGGAGAGGTTACCATGTTCAAAAACGGGTCTTTATATCGAGAATATTTGTGGCAAAAAAATAAGAATTATTTGAAATCTTTATTGATAATAGGTTTGTAAAACAGGTCTTTATTGGTATGTCTCCCTTAAATAATTTGTGAGCTTATTGAGTTTAATGCTTCCGTCTACGATTGTAATCCCTTAACCCATATATAATTCAATCCAAAATTTAAATAGCCCAACCCGTATAAGAATACGGATTACCTGATCTTGCATGTATAAAAACTCAGTCCACTAAATATGAGCACATCCAAAGGGAAAATTATCCTAGGTTTTTGTAGGAACTTCAGATTCCTCCTCACGAGGAGAAATTGCAGTGCCGCTACGGTTAAATTTGTATTTCTTCGAGAAATTTTCAGCCACAGCGAAAGTGTAAATTTTTTATTGGTCCAGCTAAAACGATACCCCGTTTTTTTAGTGAGATCTCATTTTTAATTTTTTTAGTGAATTCGAAATTACTAAAATATCCTTACACATAAAAACCTTAATTTTTTCAACCAATACACTTTCTACATCTTCTCCTCTTTTTCCCTACTACTTTTCTCTCCAAAATTTTGAAAACCAACCCACAAACCCACAAACCCAAACTCCTAAAAAACATAAAATCAACTCTAATTCGTAGAATTAAAAACCCAAAAATTCATACTATGGATTTGAGTGACTACAATGATGATTTCAGTTGCAATGTTGATGATTTTCGTTCGGACGACGAGAAACCGCTTACTGACCATATAGAGAGTGTTTAGAGGTAAAAAAATCAGTTTTTTGGGAACAGAGCACAACCTCGCACTAAATCATGCTTTGAAATGTACACTTCCACACAAGAAAACGCGTGGAAGATACAAAATCACCCACGATCATTCCAAAATTTGACAAATCTTCGCACGCAATTGCCTGATTTTGTCAAATCTTGGCACAAAATTGTGCAAAGATTTGACAAATTCACGCAATTGCAATTGCGTGCGAAGATTTGTCAAAATATTGGCACGAATTTATGCAAGGATTTGACAAATTCTGGCCCAAAAGTGCATGATTTTGTCAAAACTTGGCAGAACTATGCGCGATTTTGGCATGTCTTTGTTTTTGTGCCCGTTTATTGCCGAATTTTGTGTTTGTGTTCGCTTTTTAAAGTGTAAATACATGTATGAAATTGTGTACAATTGAATGAGTTATTTTTGTTCGTGATTTGAATGAATGGTGATATTGTGCCCATTTATATTATATTTCTTTGTGTAGGAATCAGGAGAAGCACCATGTAACATGGCCAATTATAGCCAAATTTTACTACGGATAATGTCAACACCAAAGCGGAATTGCTCGCATGGGTTGATAAGGAAAGCAAGAGTATAGGATTCATTGTTTTGGTCGATAAAGATGACGATGGTAGTAAAAACGGTAAAACTCCGCGACTATATTATAAGTGCGATAGACAGGGTGTTTACAAGCCGAGGGCGAAACCAGGGATTGTGAAGAAGCGACGAGATTATTCATCCAAAAAATGCAGTTTTCCTTTCCTACTAAGGGGCAATATGGTGTTAGAACTACCCGGTTATTGGAAATTGGTAGTTAGAAATAGAAAACGCAACCACCAACCCTTTTTTCACTTGGATGGTCATTCACGGGCCGCGAGGCTAAAAGCGGATGAGGAGGAGTATGTTCGTAAACTCACAACAATCAGTTCTTGGCCAAGAGATATATACTGTGGATTGAAGTTAAAATATCTGAAAAATGTATCTAGTATGCGTACCATCTACAACATGCGGCAAAAACACCATTTGGTAAATAAAGCGAGCAAATCTCAAATGCAATACTTGTTCGGTAAGTTGAAAGAGAACGAGTACTATGTTTGGGAGCGAACAAACAAAGAAACGAGCGAGATTCCTTAATTGTTTTTGCCCATCCTACAAGCATCGATTTGTTGCGCACTTTTCCTCAAGTACGTACAAGACTACAAGGTATAAAATGCCTTTGCTATAAATAGTTGGCCAAACTTTGATGAAAAAGACTTTTTATATAGCTATTGTTTTTATGAGCTCGGAGAAAGAAGAGAACTACACATGGAGATTGAGCGTTCTAAGGAGAGTGATGGTAAATAGCATGTTCGCATTACCAAATATTATCGTCAGTGATAGGGAGTTGGCTTTAATGAACGCTATCGATGATGTATTTCCGGATGCAAGTCATATACAATGCACGTGGCATATCAACAGGAACATTAGCTCTTACGCTAAGAAAGTTTTGCCGAAAGCGGACATGGGTGAAGAGTTCTTAGAAATGTGTTGCCCATTCGGCAACGATCGAAGAGTATAACAAACACCTTGCTGAAACAAGGTTCTCGATTACGTGATGAAACAATGGATAGACCCTTACGGACACAAATTCCTTAATATATACACGATCAAAATTAAACATTTGGGAAACCACGCTAGCAACCGGTAAGTTATATTATCATATTTATACATTAATTTATTTTATTAATTGTTAGACTTCTAAATAATTTAAGTTTATGTTATAGGGCGGAGAGTGCTCACTCGAGCCTAAAACAGGCAAGCGACACAAGTTTATGTACGTTTGAGCAATTTTGGGATAAAGCTCACTCGTTGCTTCGCATTTAACACTCTACCATCTTTGAAACGTTTAAACGAAGTTTGTTTTGTCCTAGACTCGCATCTAGGACAGCTATCTTTAGCGACATCAAAGGTAAACTTTCATGTACGGCCATAGAAATATTAGAGAAAACTATTTAAAAGGCCGGGGATTTATGGTTCACTCCCGCAATCTGTGGTTGTGTTATTAGGACAATGCACACTTTACCATGCGCGTGTGAGTGTGTTATGATCGCGAGAGAAGGTAGGTCGATTCAAAATAGTGAATGTGATGTTTAATGGAGTACTTTAGAGATCAAGTATAGAGATAACGTTGGTACCAAAGATGATCTTACAAGAAAACTATTCTTAATATATAGTACCATCCGCGGTTACGGTCCACAAGTGCAAGATCACATAATAAATAAGATGATGCAAATCCTAGATCCCGCTAGAAGCCATGCTTTGGAACCTAAGAATCCGGTTGTCACTAAAGGTCGGAAAACAGCTGGTCTCGACAAGTCAACTAAACGGAACCCATTCAAGTGGGAATACAGTGACAGTTTATGCGCTAGTACTCCCGGCACGGCCGTCTCGGCGGTTAAAGCATTTTAAGTACGCAAATCTAAGTCCAAATCTAAAGCCCAACCGAAAAAGGAGAAAGTGCCTCGATCTATAAAATTGAATAAGGGAAAATGATTTAGCGCGTATGGGTGTTGTTTTACCGAGTACTTGTACAACTACATAACTAGCGTTGAAGACGTTTATCCTGACGGTAATTGTGGATTTAGGTTCTTAGCTTTAACGATTAAAGATACTGTAGATTCATGGGATGGGGTAAGACGGGATTTGATGTACGAACTATCGAGTCAACGTGATCTATGGGAGAGGGTTTTTGATGGTGCACAACATGTTGATAACCTATTACGGATATTGGATGGTTTCAAAATGTACGAGAGTGGTTGTAGGCATTGGATGACATTACCCGACTTCAGGTTGGTAATAGCCACTCGGTATAAATATATAGTATACCATGTATCTCTCCGACTATCATACACATATCTTCCTTTGCATGGTGTGCCTCCAAGATCATGTCCTATAATAGAAATTGGCATCAATTCGTGCACGGTAATCATTTTATGAAAGTAACTAAACAAATATATTCTATTTATAACTTTTTGTTATTTTGTCATTAATTTCGTTAGTTATTCAATTTTTCCATTTTTTAGAAATTTACAGATTGTCTTTGGTGGACCGTTGTCGGATATATACTCTTGCTGGTTTGTGTTCCGCACTAGCGATGACGTTACAAATTGGGCCATCCCACTAGGTGAACGTCTCAACAAATATCGCAAAATTAAACCAGCACAACCACCAACATTACACGATGGGGATGATCAGTTCTATAATTTTTCCGGGGATGAATAATTCGATGTAGTATTTTTATAATTTTGTGTGTTTTCTTTCTTGTTTAATCCATTTCACTTCCACTCTGCTACCTTCGAATTTATTGTTTTGGTTTGTATTTATTAGACTTTTTTATACTCACATAATTTATGCTTACAAGTTTGATTTAAAAAAAATTGCAAATCGATACATACGCCATCCATGCGTGCATATGTGCATATCCACGCGTATCCATGCGAAGACGTGTACATCATTGTGCATAGTTGTGCGTGGATATGTACATACGCACGGAGGATAGTGCGAGATAGGCTTACTTATGGATTTTTAAAGGATACCCCATTATAGGCAATGGTCAAATCATTTAGTTTAAACAACTTTCAGAATAAAATAACTTAAAAAAGACAAAAAAAAAATTAGACTTCGACACTACATCATAGGCAATGGTTACGAAATAAGATACTTGAACGAAATACATAAAAACTAAAACAACAATTAAAAACTTTAACTTAAACAAAAATAACAGTTCGAAACATGCAAACTAAAAATATAACCAAAGAAATCAGAATGCTCAACCGTCGAAGTCGTATCCTAAGTTGTCGTCTGAATTAATCTCTTCCTCCCTTTCCGCAATATTATCCTCAAGATACGCTACCATATCCCTAGTGATGTAGTCTACCACCGTTATGTTCCAGATGACGGCTGCATCTTGCTTAATTTTAAATGGTAAGAACAACAAACGATCCATCGGTTTGATAAAAAGATACATGTGCTTGATTTGTGCACGCTTGCGCACAAGTAGACCTCCCGTTCCTAAACGGCCGTAGTTTTAGTATATCTTATAGAGAACACACTCAAAAAATGCATCGCTAGTATCTTCCTTCATCTCTTGGCGGGCAAGCTTCACCGCCTGAAGCAAATGGTAGTCTTCAGGAGACGTAAACTCCATTTATTAAATTGTGAAATGTTTGATGGTTGCCATGTTACATGATATTACGTGTCTTTTTATAGGGTTTTGGAAATTTGGGTGGGAGTTTTTATTTAGGCAGGAGTTTTTAATAAAGTGGAGTCCAATTTGGCGGGAATTGATATTAGGCGTCGTTATAGCCAGGCCCCTAATAATGGAACTTACGCTATAATGAGACCCATATTAATGCATAACTTTATGTGCGTAGTTTTGTAAGTATTAGGTGTCACATAATTATTCGTCAACTTGGATTGTGTTATCCTTATCTTACAAGTTTCGTTTATTGATTGGTCTACTTGGATTACGTTATCTGAATCCTAAAAGGCCTTTAAGTAGACACACTTCGAGGCAGTAACTGATATACCAAATAAAGAATTGCAAAAAATATATCTCTTTGGAATGAGTTGGAAGATGAATATTTGATGAAAGCATCTGCGAAGTAGGCAAAACATACACGCAATAATGAAAAAAACTTACTGGAGGCAATGCTATGTCAGATGTATTTCCTATACGGTAGGGATGGGGTGCAGCCTCCTAATATTTCAAGGCGTTTGGATGAGGTAAAAGCTCGGTGATACGTGATAAATGAATTTCGTGTACATCTCGTTTCCAACCTCAACGACTTCGAACGTCACATCGTGTTTAAACCGTTCAACTGCCAACTTACGGATACTATAACGGAGGCTCAGCTGGATCGTGTCCAGTCCGACTTTGTTACCATCAAGGAAGAGGAAATGCGTCTTGCTTCGGAGGAGTACTAGAATGCGAAAGCATAAAGGAAGTTAATGAAATGGAACTGGCCGGATAGGTAAACTACGTTTACTAGGAGTTCCTAGAAATAAATGTCTTAGTTATTGTATGGGTTAACGTTTTCTTAAGTTCAGGTTTAATTAAGTTCAAGTTTCCGTTTGAGTTTTTTTCAATGGTTTTTTTTATGATTTCCAATGTACTTTTACCCTGTTTAATGCTACTTTAATGTTGTTTTTAGACCTAAATTTGGCTAAAAATCACTGTTAGTCCCCCATGTTTACCTCTTGTATCAAACTATTCTGTCACTTTCACTTTTGTCTCCCACTCATCTCCTTTGTTTTAGAAATTTTCACAATTAATCCTCCCGCACATTCTAGGGGACCAAAAGTGACACAAAACGTGGGAATTGGGGACCAAGAGTGTTATAAAACTTGGGGTTTACGTGCCACATGTCACTTTTTAAATGGTTTACATGTGCAGGATGACTAATCGTGCAAATTTTTCAAACAAATGGGATGGGTGGGAGACAAAAGTGAAGGTTGATGAGTTCGGATCTTGTCACCACTCTTTATGAGAACCGGACAGGGGCAATTTGGACAACATCCACCTAACCGGACAGGGGCAGTTCGGACAACCTCCACTTACTGAACTGCCCGAACGGGACTAAAGTATTAAAAACTTAATCACTTCATGACTAAGCTGATTACTTGCTTACTTAAAACTAATGGGTCTTTAAACTCGACCTAAATCTATTAACACAACCCGAAAGCCCTTGTGGCCCAAAGATAAGGGTATAAATACCCAACCACCTTCATTAAATGAGGGTAATAAAAATTAAATACAACCAGGCAGCTCAATTCTCTCTCTACACTCTATCCAAACATTAAATACCTTTGAAATACCATAAAAATCTGGATAAAATTACCCTCAAACGAAAATAAACCTCACCAAATTAGCGACAACATTGGGAGTACGACGGTGCCTGAATCTTGCATTCAAAACCATCAGGAAAAACCAGTTCGGATGAATCCGGACATGCAGGAAGTACCACCAGCTTTGGCTAAAGTGGTGGGAGAAAATGATGAATATACCATTGAGGAGCGAGATAAGTTAAAAGTTGAAATAGAAGCTCTGAGGGCTGCCAAGAGGGCAGAGATGGGCACAAAAGAGAAGTCTAATGCGTCAGTTCATCATACTGACAATCCAAGGGAGCATGAGCCCTCAAAAACCCATATGAGCACGAAAAAGACTCATGCTAGCTCAAAAAAGTCTTACCAGTCTAAACCGGTGGAGAGCTCTGATTCAGACTCAGAATCTTCCAGCAGCTCCTCAGGTGAAGATGGAGTCGAAAAATCCCTGTCATCCAGCAGTGATGAAGGCCGTTCTAAAAAGAAACAAAAGTTAGTCAAAAAATACTCAAGAAAAAGGGATAGGCATGAAAAGTTAAAGAGGCATATAGACAAAGGATCGTCTCATAGCCGGAGAAACGTAGATCGGATGGTGATGGATCCTTTTGCCTTCCATCATGAACCAGGTATCTTTGCAACTCCAAATGAGGATACCGTTTTCCGTCGTGGCCGGAATTGGAAACAATCTCCATTGTCCTCCAAGATCCTGTCCGGAAACCTTCCTAAGAGGTTTGACAGTACAAAAATGGAAAAATACGATGGCAGTAAAAACCCAGATAACCACTTAGAATAATTTAAAACTTTCATGATAAATTTTGATGATGACGACAAGTTGCTTTGTAGAGTATTCTTCCAATCATTTATGAGGAGTGCTCTGAAGTGGTACAACAGTTTGCCACAAGGCTGCATCAGAAATTTCAATACTTTTTGGGTAGCCTTTCGAAGGCAGTTTGTTGGAAGTAAGAAAGTGAAGGGCAATGGAGACACAATTACCCATTGTGCCCAAGAACCAAACGAATCCTTAAAAGAATACATAAGTCGTTTGTGAATACCAAAAATGGATTAGCTGATTGCTTCGAACAAGTAGCAATAGCTTCTCTGAGGTAGGGCTTAAACCTTGGAAACTTGCCTGATTCAGTAACCAGAAAAAAGGCCATGACACGGGGAGGTCTGCTGAATCGGGTTGGAAAGCAGATTAATGTAGATGAAACAAAGAAAACTAGGGTGCACGGGCAGGTGAGGTCTGCTCCGGCTGCACCAAATCCAAACCAAAACCATTCCTGAAACAAGGCTAGGGAGGCCGAGCACAATCATAACAGAGCCAAAGCTCAGTCTCAGCCAGCTGCACCAGCCCAGAGTCAACAATCTAGAAATAAACGAGGGCCTTGGGTTCAATCAGAGTGGTTTGCTAAGTTGAAAGAAAACGTAGCCACCATTTATGACAAAACAAAAGATGAAGTACACTATAGGAGGCCGGTTGCGTTACAGTCTCCTAGGGAGAGCCGCAATAATTGTTTCTGCCAATATCACAATGATACTGGCCATACCACTGAGGATTGTATTGCTTTGAAGCAAGAAGTCCAGAATTTGATTGAGAGAGGAAAGTTGGGAGCATATGTTAAAAGAAGAGGTGGAAATATGCCTGATAACACTCATCGGGCTGGTCCAAACAATGCAGACACATCGGCTCCGGAAGGGGCTATGGTGATAATCGAGAGGTTCGATGTAGAGTCAGAATACTTGGACCCTGATCTGACCCAGAATAGAGTGGGTGTTATTATGGAACTTTGCAAGACAGTGTCCGGGCTTATTAACTTTTTTGAATCACTTACAATATTCGGAGGGGACACGATGACTGCACCAACTGCTTTATCAAGAAAGAGGCACGTTCATACTTTAGCTACCTAGCTTGAAGGAGGCATGACCTCCTATCTATTGCAAATTCCTTTCCCTTTTATTTTATTGTTTTTGACGAGGATGATCTGAGGGATATTACCGGTCCACATGAAGATGTTGTGGTCATAAGAGCATCCATTGGAGGCAATGATATAGTAGGAGAATTTTGGTGGATACCGGAAGTTCGGCCAATATTCTCTTTTTAACTTCCTACAAAAAGATGAAAAATCCAGTAGTAATTCAACGTTCGAACAGGTCGATTGTGGGTTTCACAAGAAGCTCAACAGACGTGATCGGAGAATTTGAGGAGGAGGTTTTATTGGGCAAAGGCCCTTTTAAAAAGATGGTTAGAATACTTTTCGTCGTGGTGGATTGTCCCACTTGTTATAATGCTATTCTGGGGAGGTCTTGGCTCTCTAGGATGCATGTCGTGGCCTCAACAGTCCACCAATGTTTGAAATATGCTGTGCAATGACAAGTGGGAGTTGTTCGGAGAAGCCAAAAAGTAGCAAGAGAGTGTTATGCAACAGCACTGGCTCCTCGGACGTTGGGGCAGTTCGGATCAATGAAGAATAGCAGTTTGAGGGGCTTTCTGGGGGAGAGGGTTAAATTGATGACCCCATAGAGACCCCTGGAGTTTTAATACCGATTGAAGAAGTTGAAACACATTCTTTGGCTGAAGGAAAAAGTGTCAAGATAGGATCCAAGATGACATTGGAATTAAAGGGTAAAATGTTATAATTCTTGAAAGACCATCAGCATGTTTTTGGTTGGTGCAATGCTAATGTTACCGGAGAACCAGCGGATATTATATCACACCAACTGTCCATCCGAAGGGACATAACACCGGTGATACAAAAAAGAAGAGCTTTTTCTAAGGAAAAGGCTGATGTCATAGTTTAGGAGGTCGACCGACTTACTAAAATAGGGCACATAAAGGAGTCTCAGTACCCTTTATGGACAGCCAATCCGGTATTGGTAAAAAAGAAAAATGGCAAGTGGCGTATGTGTATTGATTTTACAGATCTGAACAGAGCTTGCCCAAAGGATTTATACCCAGTCCCCCGGATTGATCAGTTGGTGGACTCCACATCTAGAAACAAGCTGCTATCTCTTATGGATGCCTTCTCCGGGTATAATCAGATCCAAGTGGATCCGAAGGATCAGGAACATACTACATTTGTTACTGATAGGGGCCTTCATTGTTACAAGTTGATGCCATTTGGGTTAAAAAATGTTGGGACTACTTATGAGAGGTTAGTAAACAAGGCTTTTGCTGATCAAGTTGGAAGAAACATGGAAGTTTACATCGATGACATGATGGTGAAAAGTATGGACGAAGAACTACACTTGGCAGATCTCCAAGAAACTTTTGCTAACTTAGTGAAAGTAAATTTGAAATCAAACGCGGAAAAGTGTGTGTTTGGAGTACAGTCCGGGAAATTATTGGGGTATGTAATAAGTGAGCAAGGGATACAGCCTGATCCGGACCAACTTAATGCTTTACTACAAATGGAGCCTCCTCAGAATGTTAAAGAAGTGCAACGATTGACTGGGAGGTTGGCTGCATTAAATCGATTCATTTCAAGGTCTTCCGACAGGTGTGCCCCGTTTTTTCAAACTTTGAAAGGTGCAAAGGATTTTGATTGGTCCTCACAGTGTGATGAGGCCTTAGATGAAATAAAAAAAGCATCTGTCTTCCCCCAAGACTTTGTTTAAACCCGTTGATGGAGAGACTATTTTCATATACTTGGCAGTCTCTAGTTGTGTCATAAGTGCAGTATTGGTAAGGGAGGTAGATAATTATCCCTGTCCGGTGTATTACATTAGCAAGAGTTTGATTAATGCAGAAAAGTGCTATTTGAAGCTTGAGAAATTAGCACTAGCCCTCGTGATTGCTGCGAGGAAGATGAGACCTTATTTTCAGGCTCATCCCATTATTGTCCGGACGTCTTTTCCCTTAAAAAACGTTCTCCAAAAGGCCGACATTTCAAGTAGAATGACTAAGTGGTCAGTGGAATTGGGAGACTTCGATATTGATTTTGCCCCTCGGACAACAATCAAAGCCCAAGCGGTGGCAGATTTCTTAGTTTAATTTCACTCAGATAGGGATACTAAGCAAACAACTGGTGTGAAAGACAAAAAAAGTCCGGGTTGTCCGGACTGATGGTGGATCAAGTACCATGGAATGTGGTGCTGGGGTATGTTTGACCTCTTCGTACGGTGACAGAATGTACCAAGCTATATGTTTTGCTTTTAGGGCTTCTAATAATGAGTCTGAATATGAAGCTGCTATAGCTGGTTTGAAATTGGCTCTTATTTGTGGAGCCAAAAGGGTCAAGTTGATGAGCGATTCTCAGCTTCTTATCCATCATGCACAAGGTCAATCTGAAGCAAAAAAGGAGCATCATTTATGAGCACATACCCCGAACAAAAAATATACTGGCAGACTCCTTGGCAACCATAGCATATACTTAGTCCTACCCTTGGATTCATGTGTTGGAGTGCCCATCCATTCAAATCAATCCGGATAAGGAAGAAGAAAGTTTCAATATACAGATAAAACAGCCTCAAGATTGGAGATTTCCTCTCCTTCAATATCTCTCAGATGGCATCTTACCTCCGGCAACATCAGTAGCAAGAAAAGTAAAGTACAAGGCTCGTGGTTTTGTCATCCTAAGATATATTCTTTATAAGAAGTGTTATAGTAAACCCCTCGTACGATGTTTGGGGGTCAGCGAGCCACAAATAGTGCTCTCCGAATTACATGATGGTGAGGGATCAGCTCACTCTGGATTCAGGGCTCTAACAAGAAGAGTTTTGTTAGCTGGGTACTATTGGCCCTCCATAATGCAAGATGCTAGGGAGTTGGTAAGAAAGTGTGACCCATGCCAGAGATATAGCAATGAAATTCATATCCCAGCTATCCCTTTAGAGTCAATATCTGTGCCAATACCTTTTGCTCGATGGGGGTTGGATTTAGTGGGACCTCTGCCCATGGCATCCGGGGGGCGCAGAACTATAATCGTTGCTATTGATTACTTTTTGAAGTGGATCGAAGCAGCTCCATTGGCAGGTCCAACATAAAAAGCTATTATAAAATTCATTTTATCCAATATCTGTTGCAGATTTGGAATTCCACAAAAGATAACAACAGACAATGGGCCATAGTTCGACAACAAAGAAATGGAGAGTTTTTGTGCCTCTAGAGGCATACAACATTGCTTCTCTTCCTTTCCACCCACAAGCAAATGGTCAGGTCGAAGTGGCCAACAGGACAATATTAGCCGGTCTGAAGAAGAATTTAGAAGGGGCTGCTGGGAAATGGCCAAGTTATTTGCAAGAAGTTTTGTGGGGTTACCGGACCACTCCTGGGGCTGCAACACAAGAGTCTCCTTTTGCCTTAGTATATGGGATGGATGCCATTTCTCCCATAGAAGCTACTCTCCCTTCATTTTGAGTTCATAACTTTTCCGAACACGCTAACGAAGTGGCAATCAGAGGCCAGCTTGACTTAATAGAAGAAAGAAGAGTTAAGGCTCACCTTAAAGTTGTACACTATCAAGGATTGATGAGAAGCAAGTTCGCTTCTAAAATTAAGAGAAGGGATTTTCAACCGGGGGATAAGGTATTGAGAAAAGTTTTCCTACATACTTAAGAGAAGTAGTTCGGTAAGTTGGCTCCAACTTGGGAAGGACCCCCTATGTGGTCATTGAAAAGCTTAAGCCTGGGACATACCGGCTCCAAGACAAAGATGGAAGGATTTTGAATCACCCTTGGAATATTGAACACCTCCGGTTGTACTTGGAATAGAAATTATGTAAATAATTACTTGTTTAAAAGTTCATGTAAATATTTGGGGGCATACTCTTTCCAACCCTGGTGGCGCGGGGAGGTTTTAATGAGGTGTCCGAGCTTTTTTTATATAAAATTTGATGCCTTCTTAAAAATCCGGAGTGTTTTCACTTAATAGTTTTTGGTGAAATTTTTATTTGAACAGACCGGATTAAATTGGAGGAGTGATGACTACTTAAACATTTGTCATCGAAGAATTTAAACACTCTCACTTTAGAATATTTATGAAATAACTAAGGGCTATTTAAACATTAGCCACCAAAATTGAAAAACTATGAAAGAATGCAAGAGTTGTGCAAAATAAAACTACCCATTAAAACATACGAAGTGCCTTGTCCACCCAAGGACTTTGAGTTTTCAAACGAAAAGGTTTATCCGAACAGGAGCCGGACACGATTACAAAAAATGCCTTGGCCATCCAAGGACTTTGGTTCGATTGCAAAAAAAATTAAAAAAAATAGTTAATACTTCAAGGCTGAGCTTTCTTAGATGACCCAGCCTCACTAGTTTTCTTCTTCTTGGGGTCGTCATTTTCCTCATCCGAACTCTCCCCGGTGTTCTCTTCTTCATCGGTTGTGTCATCCAAACCACTGGAGTAGTCATGCTTGTCACCATCAGCCATCGTGTGGAAGGGGAGGTCTTCATACTCTACAAAAGTCCATAAGTCTCCCAGTGTCCTCTTCCAGGAATTTCTCATAAAAGAGCAAGACCATGTCCGACTTCACTTTGGCAAACTTTTCTTCCTGAATGTCTATCACTTGGTTGGTATAAGCATCAATCCTAGCTTGAATTTTTGCCTCTTGATCCTTTAGCAAATCAGCTTTTTCTTGTGCAGCCTTGGACACCGATTCCTCGAGCCAGATCTTGTCATTGGTTAAAGTATGAATGACCTTGTCCCTAGCCCTCACCTCTTCTCTGGAAGAAGAGAGATCTCTCTCCAACTCGGTTTGCTTTGTTCGGAGTTCTTTGATAGTATCTTCCAAAGTGGCTACCTTTGTGGCCCAATCCTCATGGTTCTTCTTCAACTCCTCATTTTCCCACTTCAAAACATCAGCATTTTGATTGGCAGTGAGGAGGTCGCCATACAATTTCTCTTTGTCAGAATTAAGGGCATTAATGATGGCTGACTGACCTAGTACTTGCTTCTCTAAATTAATCACTGGCTGAATATTATTTAATATAGAGTGAGTTATGACATCTCTTTCACTTGAGACAGAGAAAGACTTACCATTGAAGGTAACGATGTTCGAAGAACTCGGGGGGAGGTAAGGCCCAGCAAAATCATCCTTAGGGAGGTTTTCGAAGTAAAGAGCAATTTCTTCAAGACCACTAATATCAACACCATCAATTCTAATATCCCCTCCTGCACCCCCTCCAGTTTGGAAGTCACCAGGGATGCCTTCTGCTTGAGTTGGGTCAGTAGGATCAACAGGGGGAAGAGGCTCCGGAGGCCGGAGGGAAATTTCATCACCCTTGGAGGTTTTCTTCTTCTTGGCCTCCCTGTCCTTTCCTTCTGCTCCTCGTTTCCTGTCTTTCTTAGGAGCCTTTGAGGATTTTGGAGATCCTACCACTTCTCTAGTACTTTCATGCTCCACTACTTGTAGAAGAGCGACATCAATCTGTCCTTGATCTGGCCCCTCTTGGTTTGTTGGGGAAGCTTCCTCTACTTCAGTAGGATTGGCTTCAACCGTACTCTACTTGCCTTTACCTTTTTTTCCCCTTCATCTTGCTTGGGGCTTTAGCTCTACCAGGTAGATACAACAACCCATCCGGTGCATCTGTTCACCTCAGGATTACTTCCGGAAGAGGTAGGGTGGTTAGTTCCTCCCAGGATAAATCCCTCCGGTCAGTTGTATTCCAAAGGTAGGACCTTGTTAGATTGCCTCCGGTAAAAGCATTGTGGAAGTGATTTCCCCACTTCTCAGCAGTCCAAGCATTTAGCTTGGAGCAAGTGGTCTGCCCAGCCTTCAAGTGGTCACTAAAGTCCTTAGGCAGCACTACCAAAAAACAAAAAAAAAGACAAGTTAGATAAACAAATTTGTGATAAATAAAGATGGAAATGTGAGATGAGATTCTTACCATCGCTTCGCCATCTGCTGGTAACCAGACTCGGGTTGACACCGGTTTTAATCTTCATCCCATTCTCCCAAGCGCCACTAACAAACAAGGATTTAGTTTTCCAATTCCTTTCTGACTCAAGCAGGTCGTCCACTACTTTGTAATTAGCACCCATGTTGAAGTGATAGAAGGAAATAAGGTGGTTTCTGCAGAGGTTGGCCACAGCTGCAAATTGCTTCATTGGAAGAGGAATTCTGGAGAGCCTGGAGGCCATAATACAGGCCATGAGAGTGTACCATGCATTGGGGCTCAATTGGCTTGGACAGAGTTTGATGAGGTGAAAGTATTTGACTATCTCTAGGTCTAGGGGAAACCTAAGTCCCCAGTTGAAGAGCTCAGTGAAGAAAACTATTTCACTAAGCTTGCAGTCCATCAGTGTCTCCGGATCCACCGGAATCCTTACCTTGACATTCTCCGGGATCCCCCATTTTGTTCGCATCCGACCCAGTTTGGATGTGTGGATGAAAGCATAATTACGTTTTTGCAAAGCTAGCAGGTATTTGACACTTACCTTGTGGGAGCAAGGTCCCACTTTTCCCACAAGACTCTCCGGCAAATCCGGATGCTTTAAGCATAGCTTCTCCTTGCCTTTGTCCTTCTTGGCAGCAACAGCCTCACTTGTTTGCCCAGAGACTTTGGACTCAAAAGGAGCTCTTCAACAGAATCCTCCAACACTTCTTCCATTATCATGGAAGGGTTATCAGTTGTTTTTGGGTGGGGGGAACTAGTGGTTGGCTCAGCAGGCCCTCCGGATAGTTGGGCATTATTGGATTTTTGTAGTCTGGACTCCGGCTGGGGCTCAGATGCAGTGGTTTCTTTCCGGAGACTTGAACTAGATGCCTCTGGGCCGGACAGCTTGTCCTTAGGAGTCGTAATGGGTGCTTCTGACCCAGTATTGTTAGTTTCAGCCCCCGATTTGGAAGGTGTAGCTTTTGGAGCTTTCCCTTTCACCAAGCGACCTCTTCTCCGATCTACTAATTTCTCTGGAAAGGCGTCAGCATCCGATCCCATGGCAATGAATGGGGAAGGTTTCTTAAAACTGGTGACTGTTTGTCCTGATTCAACAGTAGGCTCTGATTCCTGAACCGATGAGCCCGAAACAATTGGTGAAAGGTTGGGTTGGAACAACCTCCTAGGTTTAACACTCTTAGTTGAAGAAGAACCTCGGCCAGGCTCTGAGCTTGGTGTTTCTGATTTATCAACAGGGGAAACAAGGAGGCCTGCAGCAATGCGCCTTTCTCGTTCAACCTTTTAAGCTTTTTCCAACTCTGACAAATTGAGCCACCCACCTTTTATTAAAGCGTTTCTTGCTGTGAACATAAACTCACACCAAAATAAATTTTTGTTTTTGAGAGATGAAAGCTTTGAAGTTTAAACAGAGCAAGGATAATGAAGATGGTAAAAGAGTAAAAAATGGACTAATTTATAGTAAAGGTACAAAAGATGCTTTGATACCTAGGAGAATTCGAAAGGGTTGTAATGATTAAAAACGGCGCTGATGTCACCCACATTAAATGAAGAGGTTGTTTTTTGGAGTAAGTGGGAGCGCCGTTCTAGGGAAAAAGCGGCTGATGTGGTGAATCAGAGAAAGACACGTGTCCCACGATCTATGGAAAATAACCGTTTAGTTTCTGAGAACTTTTTCAGTCTGGATAAAGCCATTACACAGTTTGAAAATTTGTCCGGACATGGCTGTGACCAGATACAGGCTATATTTTAGGTCTTGCCAAATTCCTTTGAACACAACCTAAAAAAGGGGCTACTGATGAGTCCTGATCTTGTCACCACTCTTTATGAGAACCGGACAGGGGCAATTCGGACAATATCCACCTAACCGAACAGGGGCAGTTCGGACAACCTCCACTTACTGAACTGTCCGAACGGGACTAAAGTATTAAAAACTTAATCACTTCATGACTAAGCTGATTACTTGCTTACTTAAAACTAATGGGTCTTTAAATTCGACCCGAATCCATTAACACAACCCGAAAGCCCATGTGGCCCAAAGATAAGGGTATAAATATCCAACCACCTTCATTAAATGAGGGTAATAAAAATTAAATACAACCAGGCAGCTCAATTCTCCCTCTACACTCTATCCAAATATTAAATACCTTTGAAATACCACAAAACTCTGGACAAAATTACCCTCAAACGAAAATAAACTTCACCAAATGTGAGGGACTAGTTTGTTACAAGTGGAAAACAAGTGGGACCAGTGGTGTTTTTTACCCCCTAAATCTCGAACAAGTTTATTTTTTCCATGTTATAAATTATTATATTATAAAATTACATATCTTTAAATGCAGGATTAAAACTTGTGAACAAATAAAAATTAAAATACGATAACATAATTAAATTGTAACAAAGTACCATAACACATAATTTAAACTTCTCGTTCAGTACATAAACGTAAACAATCTTAAATTGTCAACCATGAAAACGGAAAATAATAAAACCTAAGAATCAATCCATGTACTCGTGATCAAGACGGTAGCACTCGTCCAAAGGTGCACGAAGGTCCTCCAAACTAATGTCAGGGTGACTCTGCTCATATGCCTGTAAATCGAGAAGGTGACCAGTCAAATCGTGTAGTCTGGTGGCATGTGTGGGTGCAGAGGGTTTACCCCTACCTCTGAATTGTCTCGATGAGTCTCTAGATCAGAAATGACGTACCAAAAGTTTTTTGAAACCCATGCGGAGTAGATCAACGTCGTACCATCCTCTTGACCCGGAATATACTTCCCGTCTTGCAGACTAGGGTGAATACGGTGAGACTCCCAGTTATCCCAAGTGAATGCGTCCCAGTTGTAGATAGTGTTCGCACGACAAATCCTACTGGAACCTGGAAGAATGGGACGCAGTGCACCAGGTACCTGTAATGAAACTATTAGTCCATAACACGCATGCGTAAAAAACAATATAATATATCGAGTATCGCAAAATATTACATGTTGGATGCGACCCAACTGTCTAGCAACCCGTAGCGGATAGTATGCTTGGACAATGTCCAAAGACTTCAATGCCGCATCTATCCAAGCTACATCAGAATGACCTCAAGCACTTCGTACGTACGTATAAGGCTTTTTCGAAACGGTGGAGGCGCATACTTACACATAGTAGGATATGTGATACTAAACTTAGGGTACTGCTGAGCTGAAAATATGGGGAAATGGTCATAAATCCATGTCTCTAACAAGCCTAAGAATCCAGACATACCGTAAGTAGAGTGTAGGCATCCTTTGTCTAGCTGCAAGTAGAGCTTAGCGAGTATCCTCTTTCCCCAATTGTACAAGCCTGAGCTACTGTAATTATCGATGAATTGTATGTAGTCGAGGAAAATGTTGTTGCCCGACTTGTTGGCCAATATGGTACAGCTAAAGAAGTGCAACAAGTACGCCCTAGTAGCTCAGCAAACATCATCATCAGTAATCTCATCATCATAATACTGATGCGTGCAGAATCTCCTCTTCAACCATGCAAGCCGAACATGCCTCTTGCCATCCCTTTTGTTCTCCGCAATCTCCTCCACCAACTCCTGAACAGTGCACCCAAGTAAACGAGCGTATGCCGCATTACGCTCATCAGAAGTAGGATACTAAAATGTCTCGCAGTTCACACCAACCAATGGTAGCCCCGTGACGATGTAGACATCATCCAGTGTGACAGTCATCTCCCAGAAAGAGAAATGAGATGTATTCGTCTCTGGATTCCATCTCTCCAAAAACACCTCTATCAGATGGACATTTGTAGCCCATCGAGCAAGAGCGTCAACAATGGGTCAAAAACACGTGCCCATCACCTCATCACGTACTCGTGTCTGACGCACTTTCAAATCCCAACCACGCTGCGTTTGGTACATAACATAGCACCGCATATGTACCCTGGCTGCATAAAAAAATACAATATAAACATATATGCAATATAAACTTAAACCGTTACATTACAATCTACATAAACCATTAACCGATACCAATGCATTCAAACCTAAACGAATCAATTCAATAAAAAATATAACATATAAGATAACAAATAAATTCGACAATAAATTCAATCAAACCTAAACTAATAAATACAATAACAAATATAAGTTATAACACAAACCAATAACCAATCCAATGCAATAGACAATATTTTAAACATAAACCTATAACTATAACATAAACCACATTGCATCTAATAATTATAACCTTAACAAATAAATTAAAACTAAAAAACTTATGTCCTTTTTGAAGACACTATAAGCCTCGTGCTCTTTATCAGAGTGGAATGTTGAATATAGGTCAATGACGTGTCGGTTATATCTACGGAATCGTAGGTCCGTAGTTTGACGTCGCCGAACAGAGGCGACATGTAGGTCCCCTCTAGCACGGTGATGTACGCTCCGAGATGTCTTGCCTACTAACATCTCATCGGGATCATCAGCGGTATCTCGCTCCATATTGGGAGAACGGGGGCGTTGAGGCATCGTACAATCACGCAAAGCAAACAATTTAATCAATATTTTCTGTTAAACAAGCATAATATACTAATACAGAATAAAAATGAATAAAAAACTTGTGAAATCGTCGATGTAGGATAAAAAATGTATCTTAACAGGCAACACAGTTCAATGGAATCAAAATAGGGGCCAAAAATCAGAAATTACAGATCCACGAACTCGATTACATGGATTGGGAAATCCACGCACGATTTTAGGATGTTCTTGCGTGCATCCGATATTTCCAAGCACGAAACAGTGCTTGGAAATACCAAGAACCAAAATTGTGCCCCAAAATCCTAAATCTACCCAAAACTACCCCAAATCTAACAAAAAAACACCCCAAATTGAACATATTCGTCTAACAAAACACCTACATGCATTCAAACATCAAGAAAACAACTACAAGTAGATGAAAAATTAATTTTTTTTTTCTGAAACCTAAACTTTAAATATCTCTAAAAACACACATGGAAATAACAAAAAAATTACACCAAGATGTACAGAATGCTTACCTTAACAAGCATTATGCGTTGGATTTGAAAAAACTTCACTTTCAAAATCGTGGGTTTAGAGAGGTTTAGGGTTTAGAATGAGAGAAAATTCTGAAATTTGGGATTTTTTCTATTTATATGGGTTGCAATTTTGTAATTAACAGGGGTCTCGTTATAGCCAAGCCGAGTCTCACTATAACCGGGTCTCGTTATAGAAAAAACGGGTCTTGAATTAGCCTAGCCCATCTTTGATGACTAAGCCCATCTTTTATTGCGTTTTTACCAATTTATAAAATCTTTTTTATATGAAAAGAAAATAAATAAATAAATAAAATTTATAATTCTAGGATAATAAAATTGAAATTTCAACAAACAAATGTTTGATTTAATAGAACATAGTTTAAGAATAAGGTGGTGTGAGACGCGATATATAATAATCATCCAAAATCTTAATACCAAAATATGAAATAACATAAATCTCAATACAATTGATTTACTAATCAAAACAAAACTATTATAAAAATGTAGTAAAATAAGTTTATGGATCTCTAAAATATGGAATTTATGGCCCAAACTTAGTGACGGAGCATGAAATTCCTATGACGCTCATGTCAACCGTTGGGCTCTGGGCTCTTCAAAACGTTCAATTTGAGTACAAATTTCATTAAGTTCAGATTTACGAGTGAAAAGTAAGATTTGTTTGCGTTTTCCTATTACTATCAGATAATTATGAGCATCTGCTAATACAACACCCTCCCATAGTTGAAAAAAATGTGTACTTGAATTCACAACATCATCGTTGTCACCATGCTTAGAGAAATGCACCAAATGTTTCACATTAAAGACATTATTGGTCTTCAAATGGCTTGGAAGCTTTAACGTGTAGGCATTCGGGTTGATACTCCCCAAAATCTTATAAGGACCAACCTTCCGAGTTGCAAGCTTATTATACTCATGTACAAGATAACGATCCTTTAATAAAACGACCCACGTAAAATCATATACCTTAAACTCGATCAATTGTTCTCTCTTGTCAATATTATCTTTGTATTTGATGTAGCCCAAAAATTCAAACAAAAACCTAATTTATTTTACTTTCTTTTATTCAAATAACTTATATAATTCAAATCAAATCTAATATTCAAATCAAATCTAATTGTACTAAGATTTGATTTTATTTTGTTTTAAGACATTTATTTTGTTTCTCTGTATTCTAATTAAGGGTTTTGAGCAGCTCTTATGTAAAGCCTCATACACCTTAAGTTTTAAATAAGTTTTTGAAATAATATTTTCTATCACTAAAAGTTTAGTCTTTGTTACTTTTTAATTAGAGTTTCATCTATCATGTTACCATTGGGTTAGGGTTTCATCTATCGTTGTTTCTTTTCTTCATTCTGCTGCATTAGTTTTCTATCGGAGCCTCAGTTCCTGCTACGGGACAAACACGTTTCTGAATATTAATTTTATGTGATTCAAGGTCTAAAGAATAGAACAACATCTATGGTCGTGAAAATCTCGAATATTTTTTAGTATGCGGGGACACACCATGCGTTTCGATGACGATCATATTGAACGGTTACTAGAGGAGTTTAAATTGACTACCAAACGTCGGATCAAGGAGAAACTTGTTAATCGAGAAGTTGTCTCACACTATGAAAAGGTTTTTCAAACCAATGTTTTTCATCCACTTGACATCGAGATGTTGTTTTTAGGCTATGGAAAGAATTTTGAAACCATTTTTCATCAATTGGATGGTTTCAATGTGACTTCGAATAAGGAACACTCGAGAAGAACTTATTTTTATTTCGATAAGGTCAACAATTATAATTCTTAGTGTACAATTGAAGAAAAAAAATAAAATAACTTTGGTTGTTGATGGTGATTGTGCTGTGAATTTGATGACGAATTCTTGCAACCAGAGGAGGAGGATGTAGCCCACAACCCAAACAAACACTTTTTTTATATTATTTTATTTTATTCAAATATCTTATATATATTATTCAAATCAAATCTAATTGTATTAATATTTGATTTTATTTGATTTTAAGTTATTTATTATATATCCTTGTATTCTAATTTAGGGTTTAAAGCAACTCTTATATAAAGCCTCATATGCCTTACGTTTTAAATAAGTTTTTGAAATAATTTTTTTATCACTGAAATTTTAAATATTTGTTACACTTGGAATAGAAGTGATTCCATAATAAAGGAACACTTGTCGAGGCCCCCATAAAGCTTCTCTTGTCTAAAAACAACCAATAGTTCATGTAATTGTTGGAGGTGTAGTTCCTCCGTAGTTCTATATATCAGAATATAGTTAGAGTATACAACTAAATAAATTCCAATAAAGAGATTAAATACATTGTCATAACCCTCATAAACATGCTAGAGTGTTGAAAAGACCGAATAGCATGACCATCGATCAAACACACTTTCTCGGGTCTTAAAGGTTGTTTTCCACTCATCTTTCATGTGAATACGAATCCGGTGATATTCACTCTTCAAATCAGTTTCGTAAACACTGTAGCACCATTCAACTGATCCAGTAAATCATCAAGGCGATGAATAAAAAATTGAGGCCTTACTGTGATTTTGTTGATAGCCCGACTATCAACACATATCCTCATGGAGCCATCTTTCTTTGGTGTTAATAGTGATGAAACCACACAAGGACTGAGGCTTTCACTGAATATGGCCTTTAGTCAATAATAATCGAAGCCACTTAATTATATCTTTACTCTCCACTTTAAATCAATTCTTTTTTCTTATTTTATAAAAAATCCTTTGTATAAAATTTATCCATAGCAAATTGGCGACCACAGTACGAGCTCTAGTTAAAGGTGCCCAAATAACAAAATCATAAATCTAACGAGCAAAAGTTCACCTTCGAAACCCTTTAGAGAATGAATTATGAGATGCATATAGATCCAACTCCAGAAAACGAGAGAGTCAAGATCGAAGAATGTCTCTGAACACCACTTGTAAATAAAGAAAAACATGAGAGGTTTCTCATGCAAGAGGAGTGTGATCAGCTGCGGGGAAATATTGAGTCACTCAGGTCTCAAAGGGAAGCTGAGTTGAATCTCAAAGGAAAGGTTCAAACAGAGAACCAAAATCCGATGGACAAGAGTTTTATCCCCAATATAGCCCAAATAAACATCAAAGTTCCAAAAAAACAACATAAACCCAATGACTGTCTTAACTCTTCGGGATCTAGTAAAGACTATGCCTCTGTATCCGAAGAGTTTTCATCTTCTTCGAGTAGTGACCCATTATCGCAAGAAGAGAAATAGTCACCATGACAAGTGTCAGTCAAAAAAATGTTTAAATTGACATCACAAGTCAAGTAAGCAATAACTTTTAACAAAAAAAGGCACTGGAAGAATAAAGAGAAGAATAAAAGGTCCCGTGAAAAAGTGAAGGGCTTCATAAATTATAATACAGATCATTTGTTAAGTGATCAATTTGCCATCCAATTCGAACCATGCATTTTTGCTACCTCTAACGAAGACCACTATTTTAGCCAATGGCATAATTGGGGGCAGTCCCTTTTGTCTCCAGAAATTTTTTCCGTCCATTTAACTAAACAATTTGATATATCCAAGATGGAAAAGTTTGATAGAAGCAAATAACTGGATAATCACCATGAGCAGTTCAAGAATTTTATGATGAATTTTGATTATGATGATAAGTTGATGTGTAGGCCTTTTTCTCAAACCTTTAAAGATAGCGCCTTGAGGTGGTATAATTGTCTTCCGTAGGGGTTAATAAAAAACTTTTACATGTTTTGGATGAACTTCCGAATATAATTTACGGGAAGTAAATAATTTAGAGGAAAATGAGACACAATAGTCCACTATCAACAATTCACTGATGAGACCTTAAATGAATGTACCAATCGTTTTGTTAAAACTAAAGATGGTTTCTTAGACTATTTTGGACACTTATCCATATCTTATTTTAGAAAGGGGATTTTACTGGGGTGTTAGTTGATATTGTTACCATGGAAAAAAACTTTGATATTGAGAACGAAAAGACTAAAGTTGCCAAATCAGTGTAGAAGCAGCTTTTTATCCTTTTAACAACAAACTATAGTAAAATATCGTTTGAAGAAGTCTGGTAAAACTACCCATCAAATATATGGCTAACTTGCATCCCCAAAGGAAGAAATATAGGCCTAGAGGGAATTAGTGGGTTCGACCTGATTATTTTGCCGAGTTAACTGAGAGTGTTGCAACCATTTACGATAAAGTGAAGAAGTTTGTAAAATTTTGAAGGCCAACATCTATTTAGACTACTATAAATAATCAGAAGACCAGACTATGAAAGTATCATATTGATGTGGGACATGATACAAATAATTATATTTCTTTGAAGCAAGATATCTAAACTTTAATTGAGAATGAAAATTTGACCATTTTTTTAAAGCCCAAATTGAAAACAGAGCAACACCGAACACATGTGAAGCTTAAGCAAGACAATATAGTATTCAAGATAAGCTATATAAATGGCACCCAAACAAGAAAATACAATGGTGATTATCAAACAATATAATAAGTTTGATGAAGATTAAAAGTATTTGGATCCCGATCCGTATCGTGGTCAAATAAATATGATATGTGAAACAGGAAGAAGGGTCATTAAATTATGTCAATTCTTTGAATCATTGACCATTTTTAGAGGGGATATCATGGCATATCCTTCGAGTATAGTCAACTTAACTACACAATAAAGAGAAAATATCTACTTATTTATATCAGAATCCATCTTCATTCATTGTGTTTGAGGAAGATGACTTGAGAAATACCGGTGGGCCACATGAGGATGTTGTGGTGATTAAGGCTGCAATTGAGGGAATAGAAATGTGAAAGATTTTGATTGGTATTGTTATTATCCGATCAAATAGAACTATAATAGGATTTACAGGGGATTCTTATTGATGTGGTTGGGGAACTTGAAGGAGAAACTATCCTCGGGAAAAGACTATCTAAAAAGATTGTTAGAGTACTATATAATGGTTTACTGTCCAAATACTTATAATGTCATTTTTTATAGATCTTGACTATCAATGATGTATGTTTTTGCTTCAACAGTTCACCAATGCTTAAAATACGTGGTCGGATATCAGGTGAAAGTTTTCTGAAGAAGCCAAAATGTGGCTAGAGAATGATATGTTACTGTCCTTCCCCAAATATGTTGAAGGTTGTGCCATCTAAGAAGGAATAAGAATTATTATAGTCCTCTTCGGATTCAAGCAAGATAGATGATCCAAGAGAGACTCATAGTGCAATTATTCCAGTTGAAAATATTGACTTACAAAATTTTCTGGATGGGAAATGTGTTAGGATTTGAGCTACTTTTCTATCAGAGATAAAGGAAACATTATTGCCATTTTTTGTCCAATAGCTTACATGTATTTTCTCGGTGTAATGAGGTTGTAACAGGTATACTAACGAGCATAATTTATCATAAATTGGTTGTACAATCTGATGCAGGCCCTTTCATACAAAGACGAAGAGCATGTTCCGTAGAAACTTTTGAAATTATTTTTAAAGAGGTGAACATGCTAACAAAAGTATGGCATATTCGCAAGTCTCAGTACCCATTGTGGACTGCTATTTCATTACTTTTAAAAAAGAATAATGGTGAATAGTAGATGTGTATTGATTTTGTATACCTAAATAAGACCTATCTGAAGGATCCTATGTCCCCCGAATAGATTAGTTGATAGATTCTACTTCTGGAAAGAAGCTATTATCTTTCATGGATATGTTTGTTGGGTACAATCATATACAGATGGATCTGAAGGATCATGATCACACTATATTTATCACGGATAAGGGGCTACATTGTTATAAGGTTCTGTCATTCAGTTTAAAAATGTTAAGGCTACTTATCAACGTCTGGTGAATAAAGAATTTTCCAACCAAATTGGAAGAAATGTTGAGGTTTACATCGATGATATGTTGGTTTAAAATTTTGAGGGATGATGATCACTTACTTGATTTCAAAGAAACTTTCTCTAAGTTAGACGCTATCAATTTGAAGGTTAATCCAGAGAAGTGCACATTTGGGGTACGATCTAGAAAAATATTAGGGTGCTATAAGTAAGAAATAGATTCAAGCCAGCTCAGCGTAGCTAAATGCATTGCTTGCTATGGACCTTTCCAGATTCACAAAAAAATTCTAAATATTGACTAGAAGGCTAGCCGCATTGAATAAGTTAATATCAAGGTTATCAGAAAAATGTTCACTAAGTTTTAAGGAATGCCAAAGAATGCAACTAGCCTCCGAATTTTGTTGAAGCATTTCATAAGATCAATAAGAATTTATCTTCACCAAAAAATTTATCTAAGTCGGTGGTGAGAGAAAGGCTCCATGTTTACTTAACGTGTTCTATTATGCAGTAAGTGCAGTTTTAGTTCAGGAAATTGATAATTACCCTCGCCTCATTTGTTATGTTAGCAAGAGTTTGTTAGATACTGAAAAGAGGTATCTGAAGTTGGAAAAGTTAGCATTGGCTCTTATGATAGCAACCACGAAAATGAGACCGTATTTTCAACCACATTTCATTACTGTCCGAACTTTTTTCACTCAAAAATATGTTGTAAAAATCAGATGTGTCAGGTCAGATAACCAACTGGTATGTAAAATTGAGGGCTAATGACATTCAATTCCATTTGGAACGACCACATGTGGAATCCCCTATTGAAAAGCATGTGAAAGTATGGGTTGTTCGAACATATGAAGGATCTAGTATGTTGGGTTGTGGGGCAGGAATTTATTTAGTATCTCCCTTCGGAGATTCAATATACCAAGCAATACATTTTGGTTTCAAGGCATCAGACAATGAAACTCAGTATAAGGCAACAACAGCATAGCTAAGACTTTCCCAAATACATGGTGTCAAAAGAGTGATTGATAAGTGACTCACAATCCGAAGCAAGAAAACAACAGTTGGTTAAATATCTACAAGTATTAAAAAGAATATCATGTTTTTCTAAGTGTGTGAAATATGAACATTTGTCAAAGACTAAAAGTACGGTGGTTGATTCTTTAGCTATTATTGTGTACTCCAAGGTGTATCTTTGAATTTTAATACAATAGTGCCCTTCAATAGTTACAGGCCTTAAAGTGGGGACGAGTACTGAGGAAAACTTCCAAGCATCCATAATAACAAGCCAGGATTGTAAATCAAAGAATTTATTACTAAGGGAAGTCTTCTCGTTGATAAAGTATTAGCTAATTTATCACTAGGTTATTTCTCTAAGTGGGCAAAAATTGCACCTATCTCTGGAACTACCTCTAAAGCAGTGTTCAGGTTTATCTTCTCCAATATATGTTGTAGGTCTGGGATCTCTAGACGATTATAACAGATAATGGCCCCAAGTTTGAAAGTAAAGACATGAAATGTTTTAGCACTTCGTAGCCCATTTCTATTGGCAGTTTCTTTTTTCCACAAGACATCGTCCTTTACAAATTTTACCAATTTATTTCAAGAAGCTATAGCTTCTTTACTCAATTTTTTGGCAGCACTTATGAGGTTGGTAAAAGAAAGAAGAAAGTTTGGAATCTCTTCAAATGGTTCATTAGAGGGGTATGAAGAAAACTATGTTTCGAAGATAAAATATTGAAAGGAGTGCCTAGAAGACATGGTGGATGGTGTTTTTATGCAATGTAGTTTGCGTGTCAACCAATACTAATTCATTCTCTAGAAGATTATCTCCCACATTCTCTGAAGCAGTTTTGACAACTTCATTTTCAATATTAGTAACATGGTTTTCATTTTCCTGAAATTGTGGTTCCGTGTCGAAGATATCATTGTCTTCATTTTTATTTTCTTCCCCTTCAGTATCTGGTGTCGGATTTGGGGAAGAGACATCAACAACTTCATGAGGATCAGTTTCAGTATGTGTTTTTGATGAGCAATGTTTTTCTTTGAACTAGCTACTTTTTTTTCTTTTGGATGCTTCGGCTTGGGACTGCTCCGTATTAGGGGTAACAACGTTTGCAACCTTTCTATTTGACTTATTTATTGAGCTCACTTTCTCTTTTCATTTGGAAGGAGCACATTGAGCTATTTACTTTGGAAATTTCTTTGGTTTATGGCTTATGTCCATATTCTGAGTATGAAGAATGATACATGTATTTGGAGCAGCTAATCTTTTTACAACATATCCTGATTCACGAGGCTACATTAGTTGATCCAAGGCTACGACAACATCAAGTGATATCCTCCAAAAAAAAATCACAAAGTTAAGAGGGTTGAAAGCCTTGTGAACTCATTTTACCATTCTTGTGCTGTCTATTTACTCAGTTTGGCGAATATCTCCTCGGTTACAGCTTGGTGAATTTTTTATCGTCTCGAAGTTTCTACATAGTACAACTTATGTTTTATGAAAATTATAAAATGAGTAAATATGAGAGAATGGAACTTACTGATGCTCTTCTGTTTTAGGGACAATTCTGATGGTCTGTTTAAATCTCCTTGTCATAACCCCACCACCCAGAAATAAAAAGAACCTATGCTTGCATGTTTTATCTACTTTGAGAAGATCATCGATTATTTTCGATGAATGTTTGAGGGTTAGATAGTAAACGGGGAGGACGGGGCTTTTTGAGAGACTAGTTTTGGCTATGAATTATTCTATACAGAGGGGATTTCGGCAAGCCTTGAAGCTATGATGCTCGATAGGAGTGTAAACCAAATATTAGGACTTACTTGGCTAAGGTAGAGATCAATTATCTCAAAGTAAACTACAACTACTGAGTTCAATGGGAACCGAAGGCCTCCGTTCATAATTTTTGCATCGACTACCAAACTATTCTCACCACAAGAAAGAGGAGTCTCTCCCACAAATGGAAACCAAAGAGTCACGTTCTCTGAAATCCCCCATTTCTTACGAAGCGCAGCAGACTCATAGTGATTGAAATATTTGTATTGCACGTTGTTGTGTACAATAAAATATTTGGGGAGGACCTCTTTGAGATTAATACTCAAGTTGGCAGCAAGGTCCTCCGCTAGTGTGATAATTTCTTTGGTTTGATCTTCTTTTTTACAACATTCTCGTCGGGAATCAGAAGGAGAATTATTATTAAGAATTTAAATCCCTGAATCAGTCTCAGTCTTTGATTTTGATACAGTAGCCTTCTCAGATATTTCATCTCGGAGTTAGGGAGGTGCAGTTGTGTTGGCACGCTCTCTTGATCATGAGAGGGCAGTTTTGAAGTAATAGGAAAATTTGGTGAACTGTTAGGTGTGTTCGAACCTATTTTTTAGTATTTTTTTAAAAGATCCCCTATGACTTCTTGTTTGTCTCGGTCGTTCCCTTCGAGAGAGGAGGTCTTGCAATATTTTTTGCTTTAGGGATGAAGGGAAGTTAATTTGTTGAAGTGTTGATCTCTTTGAATTCTCACATAGCGATGAAACGACTTTTACGATGAAGTATTTCTTTGCTTATTCGAGGTGGTTTTTTCGAACAAGCCTTGGGAGTTAGATCAGAAAGGTTGTTTAAAGAGCTTCCAAGGACTATAGAAGGTGATACTTTTCTGGTAGGGGGGCGATAACCGTATGTAAAGGTTTGACTGACTTGAGGTGGTTTATTTTCAACGATACCGACAATTTCTCTTTCAACAGCTTTTTGTGCAATGGTAAACCAATCCCAATAGTTTGCTAGGCTAAAGATAAATATGATAAGAGTATATCAGAAATAGATCAGATACGATCTTCAGGGACTGAGTACAGTGGGGACAATAGAGGAGTAACTACATCGGTGAACTTTTCATCTTTATCTTTATAACTTAATGGTGGTAGGTGAAATGATTAATGAATTGATATTTATAGGCAGAGTTGTGAAGATGGGTATGGAATTTTTGAGAAGGAAGTTGGAGAGTTTGACAAACATCTATTGGGTAGAGTTTGATTTGACAGATTACAGGTGCATAGTATATAAAATTTGGAGTAGTTTGACAGGTGTAACATGTCAGAATGAAGCGGTAAGAAATCCATTGTAACATTCCCTATGAGGGGCTACTAATTTATAGTAAAGTGAATTGTATAGAACTTTTATATGACCGATAATTCTTAAATGAATAGCAGTTTCACTTTGAAAAAGACATAACTAACATAGTCTAAACAACATCTTAGAACGATTCTGATGAGGTCTTAGAGCCTTTTTACAACAATAAGGTACCCATACACAATAGTTTTTTGTCAAGATTATTTGCAAGGACTATGGGGTCTACTTATAAGGATATAAAAAATTGAGGAGTAAAAATAATTATTTTATAATTATTCAATTGAGTATTGTATAAATATGAGAGATTTAGTGTAAAGTGTAAATATAAAGGACTAAATGTCTACTTTATAATGAATATGTTTGTACTAAGTAGTAAATTGGGGTAAAGTATCAACGTAAGAGACTAAACTTGTTACATGTAACTACCTTACATATAAATATGTATAGTTGTCTTAGGAATAATAATGATTGGACACTTTTAGCACTTTTAACTCTTGTTTACTTTCTCTCTCTAAAATTTAAGAAATCTTCTCTTTCTAGAAACTCTCTAGACATCACTTTCTTCCTCATAAATATTCATACTTATCAGTTTTTATATATGAGTTTTAAACAATCTTAGTTTATTTAAGTAAGACCAATAGAAAGTAGGTACATAGTGATTACATGATCCTGTTGATTCCATGTTGCACTCCATAAAGTCGAGAGTCATTAGGATGGTAGTTGGTAATGTATTTATCATAGGATGATTTTCATAAATATAAGTCATCGTTGATACTTTTTGGTTCATTGTTAGCTATCTTTTGGTATGATAATTATGCATTGGGTTATCTGTAAAAAAATCTTAAATTTTATAAGTGCACATTCAGATGGATACGTTTCATGAATATATTTCATCACATGTGAATTATCCAAGTGAGAGATTATAAGTATATCTTAAACTTGGAATATCTCATCATATAATTTAAAGTATCCAGACATGTTGTCGTTTCCAATAATAAAAGTAATTAATATTGAGTAATATATATTGGACTTACATATAATAATAAGTATAATGGAGGTATATATTATAGATACTAATTTGGTAAATTTTGGATCTTAAGAGAGGATCCATTAGTCTAAGCCTTTAGTTAGTGAGCTCTAACAACCCAATAAAGATTATGGTCCATTACAGTGGCTAGTAAATCAGATCGTAAAAAATTAAAAATTAAATAAATGATTTATTTGATAAAAGATAAAAGTTATAGAGATGAATTAATAAGTTTGGTTTTAATTCATGGCCTACAAATTAATTTAGTGAAATCAATTTACTAAACATAAATAATCATCTAATAACCCTAATTTAGGATCCGTGCATTCTAGACACTTTAGATCTGTTGTTTGTCTCAGTTTCTTATTCTCATTATTTCTCTATCAACTTATAGTTATTCTTGATTCCTTGCTTCACAAGTGTTCCTGTTTTTTATCATTCAAAGATATAAATCAAGAACCCAACAATTTGTGAGAATCGTTGTAGACGGTTTTCGTCATGGAATCTAACCAACAATTTATTGTTGTAAATCGCAAGGTGTGAAAAATAAAAGATGCAAAACAGTAAGTTATATTATATTTCTTCAGAACTGGAGAAAGATTAGCCCTCAAGCGTTGTTTAGGGTTTATAACCCTAAAATGATTGGGTTGTCCTTATGTTATGGGATTTATAAAAAGAAGAAACACCACTTAATACCCAATACCAAACTTATTTACCTTATATTACCCAAAAATGAGCTTAATACCACCTACCACCTTACCAATTACTCCTTAATACATAATGTTTTTAATACCCTAAATATCATTTTTCCAACTATATAAGACTTGTTTTTTACGCTTTATCTTTTTCTTATTTATTTCTCATTTCTCATTTCTGATTCTCTACCTCTTCTTTCTCATGTGTATACCGTGACCCGGATTCAACCCACACCAATAAACTACTTTAAGTTCCATAAATATAATTAGATGATATATCAAGAACTTTTAAGCTTGTTAGTGGAAACCCACATGTGTCTTTTCCTAAAAAAAATAGAAACCCACATGTATCTTTCCTAAAAAATGAAAATTTTGGTTGATGCATTGATAATTTTAAGATTTTCACAAGGATTCATCCCTACTCTGGTAGTTATCTTGTTTTTAAAGTATGTTATTAATCTTACTACCTTTAATTTCTCACCTTAGAGGCCGACCTCCGTGCTTTTTAGTTACTATTTGTAATCTTGACTTTTGTTGAGTAAAAACAATTGTTATCCATGTCCATCCCTATTACCCGTTTGTATGTGGTGAGTAATTTATTTCTTTTGTTGTTTACATGTTATCAGTAACATAAACATGGGTAATAACTGTGGCTACCACATGTCAATATATTATAATCTACATGTATTTCGTATAAATTAACTATGCCTAAATATGATTTATTTTAAATTTAACAGTGTAAAAAAAAGTAAAACTATGACTATGTGAAGTGAGAATCACATGTTAAATCTAAACCAAAAATCAAGGGTTAAATGCGAATCACGAGTTGAATACAAACGAAAACTCATGGGTTAAATACAAACTGAAAATCATTTGGTTAAATATAAAATGATAATCATGGGTTAAGTAAAAATTGAGAGTCATGGTTTATATACGAACTTAGAATCACATGTTAAATACAAACTGAGAATCCTCGATTAAATCTGAATTAAGAATCAAAGATTAAACATGAATCTCAAATCATGGGTTAAATCATAAATGATAATCATGAGTTAAATGTAAACTGAGATTCATACGTTAAATCTAAATTGTGAATCAAAAGTTCAATGTGAATCGCAAATCATGGATTAAATCCAAACTAAAAATCACGTCTAAACGTGAACGAAGAATCAAAGGTTAAATATGAATCGGGAATCATGAGTGAAATCTAAACTAAGAATCAATGGTTAAATATGAAATGTGAATAACAAACTGAAAATCATAGATTAAATCTGAATTGATAATCATATTTTAAATATGAAATAAGAATCATGGGTTAAACACAAATCGTGAATCATGTGTAAAGTCTGAAATGAGAATCAATGATTAAATATGAATTGAGAATCATGTGTTAAATGAGAATCATGGGTTAAATCCAAATTGATAATCATGTGTTAAATCCAAATTGGTAATCATGTGTTAAATCCGAATTGAGAATAATGTGTTATATCCAAATTAAGAATCATGGTTATACGTGAATAACGAATTATATGTTAAACCCAAATTGAGAATCAAGGGTTAAATAAAAACTGGGAGTCACGTGTTAAATCCAAATTGAGAATCATAAGTTAAACACAAACTAAAAATCACGGGTTTAATCCAAATTTAGGAATATCTAATTCATGTTTTACTCATTCCTCTGATTAGATACTCCTCATATATTATGATAAGATGTGAGACAGGTCTCCATGTCTTAATTCATTATTAGATTTAAAAAACCTACGCATTTCACCATTAATCATAATGGAAAAGTAAAAAGAACTTATACTCTTCATACTTATACTCTGAACCTTTGTGTTGAACCCAAAAGCATTCGGAATCTTGATTATAAAGTTAAATGATAACATGTAGAATGCCTTCGACATATTCACTTTTAGAATAATATTTCAACCGCGAGCCTTCTTATCTAAATCATAGGGAAATTCCTAAACAAAAATGATATTGTCATGAATAATTCTTCTATTGAAAAATCCTCCTTGATTCTCTGATATGATATTGGGAAGAAACATAGCTATTCCCGTTGTTTAATACCTTAAAAAGAATCATGTTAAACACTGTACAGATGTTAATGGATCTGAATTCATTCCACGTTTGAGGATGGTCTGTCTTAGGGATCAAATATATAGTGGTAGCATATATTTCTTTAATTACAAGATAATTATTAAAAAATACAGATATAGCATCACATAGCTCCATCTTTATAATTCACCATCATTCTTAAAAGAATTTAGCAGTAAATCTGTTAACCCCAACAACACTTAATGGATTAAGTGAAATGATTATATCATTAATTTCTTTATCATCAGGTTTTTACAAGAATTTATAGTTATCATCCTCTATAATAAGACTGTGTATAGTATTATATAGGCATTAAACAATACATCGTCTCTCGTCTATCGTGTTTGGTGGAAGATAGTCCCTTGACTTTCGAATGTCCGTTGACAGTCCCTGACTATCGCGACTGGATAAAGTTAGTCCACCAGATCCTCTGATCCATGAGAGGCTGCCACTTGTCACCATAGTCCCCAGATTTTTGTATCACCCCTAGTCCTTTGAGTTCAGGTCAAACCCAAAATGTAGAATATTACGGATAACTAAACTCAAAGGACTAGTGGTGATACAAAAATCTAGGGACTATGGTGACAGGTTGCAGCCTCTCATGGATTAGAGGATTTGGTGTACTAACTTTATCGAAACGCGATAGTCCAGGCACTATCAACGGATATTTGAAAGTCAAGGGACTATCTGCCACCAAACGCGATAGTCGAGGGACAATGTACTGTTCAAAACCGTATTATATAAGTTCTCTGGAATATCATGATTGGTGTTAGGTGCAAGTAACACTTTAAAATGTTTAGTTGCATATAAGCCAATGATCAATCCATATGCCATCAGGCCAAGTACCACTTATAAAATTTCTTCTTCTTCTCTTAACATAGTTATGGTAAGTTTTTTGAGTTTTTGTCTCCTTTTTTGAGCCAACCTATATTATTTTTTTTGCTCTTACGATATCTCCTCTCTCTCAAGAAGGTGTTGATGAGTAGATTGCCATTTTACAAGGTTAGTTTAATATTCTTGGCTCTGAGAAACTTGAAAACATATTTCTTTATATTTAATCTCATATTCTATTTGCGTGATAGCTTCAAAAACATTACCATAAACCTCTTTATTCCATTTTAAGGTTTTGTTTAAGCTTATTTAGTTTGAGCCATAAAATATGAATTGGAAGACCATATATTGTCACTATGAATTCTCATTGACCATGTCCATAAACTGAGAATGCTTTGTCCACATATTATTAAATCTGAATGCAGATTTTATTCAGTTGGTTTCAGTTGATATAGGTACGCTTAGTGGGTTATAATCTGACTCAGTCCTTACCAAATGCTTGACAATCGTGTTGTTGAAATGTTCAACCCATTTAGGGTTAAATAAAACTCTATCAAGTTGTTTCCATTTCCTTGAATTTGTCCAAGTACAATTTGATCCAACATAACCAGAATCCGCAAGGTTATAGATATATGCCTCAAGCTATCCCAAAGCTAAACTCTTTAAGGTCTTATACATTTGCCATAAATAATTGTGACTCAAAAGACTTTATTCTGAGTTGCTATATTTAACCTTCAAGTGAGTAAGATGCTCCTGATTAAATAAAACTTCAATTATAATTCCTCCTTGCCTAAAATCCATATTTTATTGTTGAGATTTGTTGTACTCTTGTGGTAGCTTGTTTCTTTGTTATTTTGTCCAAATTTCCAACATAAATCATAGGCTCTTGCAATGCCATAAAGTCTATGTTTTCCAGCCTTTCAATTATCTTTAATCTTTGATAGTTTCCTTCTTTCCAAGGCCCATAACGTTCCAACAAAATATATTTATTATTAGTTGATGATAGATGAAGAAGAACTACTTAAGCCTATAGTTTTGGGATCTTTGGTGCTATGACCTTTAATGTTCCTTACATTAGTTTTCATTGGCTTATTTTTTAGCACTTTTATAAGTTGTTCCTCTGATTTTCTATGTGTTGGAGAATTGGGTTAGCTACATATGTTACTTCAGTTGGTGAAACAGTCTCATTGGCTTTATCTTTATCTTTGTCTCTATTTGCTTTGAATATATTACCTAAGTCAAGATCTTGAAGAGTTTCGACTGTATCACCTTTATTAAGGTAAAATATATCATTTTTTGTACCTTTTATTATTTTTTCAGTCGATCATTAATTGCTGCTACTTGTTAGATCTTCAGCTTTTTAGGGTCTTTCCATGATGGTAAGTTCCTTGTGTTTCCAGACTTTTATTTTATGGTATATTTAATTTATCCTTTTCATGTATCTTTACATGATTGATCATCTTTTATAATTATAGACTTCAACTTTGGAATAAATGTTTGACTGTTTTGAATTTGAGGTTAATCATGAGGTTGATTATGGTCTCTTTTCTTTGGTAAGAGTTTTTTTTACAGTTGGTTTCAAGATGTTCAAGGTGATAACAGTGATTGCAAAAGTCTGGTTTGTTAGTATACTTTATTTCTTGCCAATATCATTTTCATTTTATAAAGAAATCTATACTTTAAATATAGGAACTTTTCAAACATCCATCGTTTGGAACACTTTACAACAGTTATACCAAACTCTGTTTTTCTCTAGTGTCCACACTAATAGAGGGTTACCTATGGTTTTTGATACCGTGTTTATAATATCATGATTATACATGATCTCCAACAGATTACGCAGTATAATCCATACCGGTATTATTGGTGATTCTTTATTTGGGTTAAAAATAGGTTTCCATTTGATTAACTTCATCATATTTTTCTTGTACTGTCTAAACATTTCGGGACCATAATTTTTTTTCTTCAGATTTTCTAATATCGATCTCTAATAACACATTTCTTTGATCCCAAATTGAAATAAATACTTCTCCCGTGAACTTGAATCTTTCCAGAAACTTTCTAATAATCTTTGTTTTAGATCAAACCTTAGAGAACTTCCCTATAATAATAGATTTGGTTGTTTCTTTTAAACCTTCCTCCTATAATTTTCAAAATTTCAAAGTAATCTAAATCATTTTCAAAATTTTATAACAAAATCCAATGTATTTTTTATAAAAACATTTTTATCCCAAACTTAATTTCAAAATTGTCAAATTAATATATAGAAAAGAAAAGAAAAACTTCAAATTTTCAATTCTAGATTTTGTGTTATGAAGTAGTAGTATTTCGTAGTCATTAGTCCTAGCCATGGGCCTAAAGTGCTACCTACCGCCTTCTCTCTCTTTTCTTTTATCTCTCGAATTTCCCGCTTGCTCCTAGAAAATCTACGCTCTTTGGGGAAACAAATCATTATATGAGTAATCTTATATAAACCTCAAGACCTTCATAAACTATACTGCAGCTCAATCTCCACAACCACCGATAAAACTCACTCCCTTCGACTCTGTAGGTGCTCTCAATTTTTTCTTTTTTTTCAGTAATCTGTATCGATTTCATTTGAATTTAGTCTCCAAGTAGGTTTGCGTTATAAAGACGATCCCTAAAATCATCTTCTTCATCATACACTGATTCTGATTTTTGAGCAATGTGTTGCTAGGTGATTTTACTTGGACGATCTTAATTGTATCTGTTTTTCATTGGGTTAGCCAAAAGAATAGCTATTGTGAAGTTTATAAGTTTTAAAACAGTAGTTTTTTTTTTTTCTAGTTAGTATTAGCTTTTTTCGAATTTCCTTACCCACTGTACAAATTGTAGTTAGTATTAGCTTCATGAAGTTGTGAAAAGTTGTAGAGATTGTGTAACTTGGGCATTGAGATTTTAGGTCAAAGGGTATATGGCTACTGAAGTTTTGATGTATGTTCATCTCTTCAGTCCTGTAGTACTATTTTTAGATTTATAATTTGGTTCTTGTTTTAATCATCAGTAATGGGCCAAGATGAGGCGGATTTGCATCAGAAACGCTTAGGTCTGCTAAAAGATCAAATCCAGTTGGTTAAAAAACGGAACTCAAACCGACATGAGATTGTACCGATACAAGATCCTTTGTCTTTCGAGAAGGGTTTCTTGGTAGTTATTCGCGCGTGCCAATTGTTGGCACAGACTAATGATAACATAATTTTGGTTGGTTTAGCCGGTCCTTCTGGGGCGGGAAAAACTATATTTACGGAGAAGATTCTTAATTTCATGCCTAGCATTGCTGTCATTTCAATGGACAACTACAATGACTCTAGCCGAGTTGTAGATGGAAACTTCGATGGTAAGTTTTACTTACCAGTTATAGAAACTTGTAACTGAAAAGAATTGCCTAACTAGTTTCTTCAGAAGTTTTAGTACTCTTGGCCTGTGATGATTTAGAGTCTATAAGGACCTTAGTGTTTTACCTCTAATTTTATACAGATCCACGATTGACGGACTACGACACATTGCTCAAAAATCTTCATGATTTGAAGGAAGGAAAGATGGTGCAGATTCCAATCTATGATTTCAAGTCCAGCTCCCGCGTAGGATACAGGTTTTATGCATTTTCATCATTTTGTTTAAAAGTCTTTTTCTGGATTAAGGAGTTGTTTTTGATGCAAAATAAGTAGCTGATATACTAGATTGACTAAGCAGATATTTAGAAAGAGTCATAGGTTTTGGTGCATGATAAAAAGCAGCATCTTTTAAGGTTAAAAATGACTATATAACGGGAACTAGAGAAATTTAAAAGGTTGTTTTTTATGGAAATCTATATAGAAAAGAAGTCCCTAATAGAGCTAACATCGATGAAAACGACTCTGAATATAAAATTTCTATAAAGGTTTTTTTTGTAGCTTTTTGACTTTAGGCTCTTGGTTAAGCTTAAAAATCTAGTTTTTTTTAAACCAAAAAGTCAGACCAATCAAACAATGTTTATAAGCTTAAAAGCCAAAAAGCTGAATGGCACCATAGGACCTTTACATGATCTTATATATGGAACTTGTAAACTAGTAGAAACTTGAAAACAATATCGAACTCATGTTTATAAATGTTATGTGTGCAAAGTCAGCTTCTTCAACTATTTAATGAAGTACAGTAGCGATATCATCAGTATTTTCTGTGGATTTATGTAATATGCGTAACAGGCCACTTGAAGTCCCAAGTTCACGTATTGTAATCATTGAAGGCATCTACGCTTTGAGTGAAAAACTACGACCTTTAATGGATCTTCGAGTATCTGTTACTGGAGGAGTTCATTTCGACCTTGTCAAACGGGTTTTACGGGATATACAACGTGCTGGCCAAGAACCAGAAGAAATAATCTATCAGATATCTGAAACGGTTTCTCCTCATTTTATTCAACAAACATTAGAGAACATCTTAGTATAATAATTTATTTGTTCAAAATGTAACATTATCACTTTCTTTATGCAGGTATATCCAATGTATAAAGCCTTTATAGAGCCAGATCTCCAGACAGCGCATATAAAAATCATCAACAAATTCAATCCGTTCACCGGTTTTCAGTGTCCCACATATATTTTAAAGGTTGAGCGAAATATTGTTTCTATCATAATGGGCTTGTTTGGTGCCATTAGTGTTTTTGGATATTAGCCTCATATGCAAAAGGTTGTTTGGTTGATATGACTTTCGAGGCGTATAAAAAATATGACTTTTGGGCACCAAACAACCTGCCACTTCTTCTAACAAGCTAAAGTTTTGTTATTTGTTTATATTAACTTTTAGACCAGCTTTTTGGCTTGTAAGTTGTGCACCAAACAACCCTTATATAACATTTAAGCTATCTTTTTGTTTGTAGCTGTATTAGCTTATAAGCTGTGCTGAATATTGTGCACTGACTTGCAAAGTGCCGATTTTTCTGTAGTCAGCAAGAAATGTCTCTGTGGACTTAATCAAGTCAACCATCTTAAAAGAACATACTGAAACAAAGGAGGAGATCTACGATATTTATCTTCTTCCTCCCGGTGAAGATCCTGAATCGTGCCAATCGTATTTGAGGATGCGAAACAAAGAAGGGAAATATACCCTCATGTTTGAGGTTTGGCTCTTTTAAATGAAGTTTATTTTGATCGCATTCATATAGAATTTGCTAATTTTTCAGTCATTGGTTTCTAGGAACGAGTGACAGATAATCCTTTTGTTATATCCCCAAGAATTACTTTTGAAGTCAGTGTGCGTCTTCTTGGTGGACTAATGGCCTTGGGATACACAATAGCAACCATCCTTAAACGAAGTAGCCATGTATTTTCTGATGACATGGTGTCTGTGAAAATCGATTGGCTTGAACAACTAAATCGTCAATATGTTCAGGTACTTTAAAAATTATTCATTAGTAAATTGACTTAATTTTCAAAATAAAAGTTCTCTTGCTACTTATTTGTCCGGGCAGGAGGCACATGCTGCTTAATTCACCATCGAGCCACATATTTAGTTATAAAATTTACTCTTTTTTATATTTAGCTCTATATATAAAAACCTTTTCTCCCACCCTTCTATTGAGCCAATATATATAATTAGTTGCTAACCTCTTTTGACTGGACTTACTAATTTGGTGATAAGGTACAAGGAAAGGACCGAGCAGTTGTGCGACATGTTGCAGAGCAGCTTGGCTTAGAGGGATCTTACATTCCTCGAACCTATATTGAACAGATTCAACTAGAAAAACTTGTCAATGAATTAATGGTAAGATCATTTATGGAAGTCTTGTCATACCTTTCAGTTCGTTCGTAGTGATAATTTCGAAATTCTAAATTTTTTTAGGCTCTACCTGAGGATTTGAAGACAAAACTCAGCCTAGACGAGGATCTTGTATCGAGCCCTAAGGAAGCACTTTCTCGAGCTTCTGCTGATAGGGTTGCCATGAGAAATAGAAATCTCAGAAGGTATGATCTTGATCATTTTGTGTAGGCCTGGAAATTTCGTGTCCCCGGCCGGGTTTTTATCGGGTCGTTTTATATGCTTTTCCCAAACGCAACTCATTGTCCTCTTGTCATGTTCGGGTCAACCCCAAAATTCTAATGGGTCGTACCCTAACTATAGGATAATATGTCGAGTTCACGGTTGCATCATATATTGACTACTAGAGGTGTCAATAACGTGTCGTGTTCTGGCTGACCCACTCTCGACTCTAAGCTAAAATAATATGTCGGGTTTACGTGTCATATATTGACAGTCTTAATTTTGAGTGGGATAATATCAATCTTTGTACTAATAGAGTGGTTTTGAACAGTGGTATGTCGCGCTCTTATTCAACTCAAAGGGATACTGCATACGCTGCTAGTGGGCGTAGGTCCAATGGTAGAAATGAAGAGTCTCAGGAAAGCCAGGTATGTGTTTCGATGTTGTTTTTTCGGAGAAAACGCAGTTTTCATCTTTCATGTTTCGCTGTACTTTCGCTTCTGTCCTCAGTGTTTGTTTCTTCAGTGAAGTCCTGCATTTTCCGGTTTAATCCTTTACCAAAAGATCGCTAGCTGAAAAATATTTGGACACCTGGATGTTATGTGTCAAACAAACTTAGAATGCTTGGTTATGTTAGACTTTGAAACTAAAACCCATTATATGACTACAACAAGGCTGTCTATCTAGTTTTTTGATAAATCACAAACTCAGACATTACATCCAGGTATTATATTTTCCAATTAGTGAATAATTACTAGACTTTGGCTGTAAAATAAGACAAAACAAGGAAATAAGGTAAACACAGAGGATGAAGTTGAGCAAAAACAAACATGAAATTTGGCCGTAAGAATTAAATAAAACAACTATGACACTGTCGAGAAATTAATCCCCATTTTATGAAACATAACACTAGCGACCCCTTACTATAATTAGACAAGGCTAGTCCCTAGACTATCAGTGATGGTATGTTTGTTATTCTGAAAATTTATCCTAGTTTTCTTGAGAAACTCCATCAAAATATTGCTCACATTTTTTCGCTTGACCTGTAGGGGATGATTACTCAAATTTCCGAACAGATTTCGTCATTGAGTGATAGAATGGAGGAGTTTACAGATAAGATGGATGAGCTGGATATGAAGTTAAACTTGAAGAAGAATCGCTCTCTAAGCCAGGAGATAAGTGCTCTACAAGCTGAAGCATGCAATGGCTCTGCTCCAACTTCATATTTCATCTCGGGTTTAGGCAATGGATCCATTATGCCGAATTCTTCCTCTGCGGCTCTTCTGGCGAAAGAGTCGCCAATGATGGAAGAGGTATCATGGCTTAGTCTCCATGTATCATTTGTCTTTGTGGTGGTAACATTTTTGGTTTTGTCCAATTCCCCCAAAAAAAGGATATGGACATAAACTTGATATCCAAAATCCAAGTTGGGACTGGGTTTGGACATACGGGCAAAACTGTTAGATTCGAGTCTTGAAATGCAATTAATCTGGGTTGGATACAAACAAAAACATTAGTTAAAAAATTAATTATACATATAAAGATTCAGAGAAACAGGCTTGGTTCAAATCTGGTTAATGCGGGTTTTAGGCTGTATCTGTATGAATTAATACTGTGTTTGAATTTGGACAGAAGTATGTCTGAAATTCGAGTCTGGGTTGGAAGGATTTTCCTTTTTCTAATAAAACTTTATCCTTCGTGAATCTGACCCGGTATCGGGTTTTTGCTACCCTTACATTCCTCTGAAGTTTAATAGATTGCTGAATTCAAGGAAATAAAAGCACGATCTTAGGGTGTAGCTGGATTTAGATTTGGGATTTAACGCGCTATACTTACCTTTTGTTGTTATTGTTTTCGTTCGCTTGTGTGAATCAGGTGTCTGAAATTAGACGTGGACAACGGCAAATCATCCATCAGGTAGAGAGCCTATGCAATCTTCTACATGGAGAGAAGTCTCGCAGCCAAGGCAGAAAAAGTAGCAAGAAAAGCTTGATGCAAGATGTTGAACCCATTATAGCTCCTCTTATGTTATCACTGGCCATGGGGGCTTTAGGAATTGTTTTATTAAAGGGATTCTTCAGCCGGAGCAGCAGTTTTTAGTTCAGATTATTTCGAGAAAAGAGTTTGTTTTCTAGCTACAGTTTGAAGTTGATTCTTCAGGATTTTATATAAGAACTTGCATTTTGAGGTAATTCTTAACCCAAAACCAGATTCGGTTTTGGTCTCTTTTAACGGAGATATTAAACATCACCAGAAATTATAAAGATTCGCTATCTAAACAACAGTCAAACAAAACCGAAAATTTATAGATATTAAAACCACGTAAGTGTTAGACACACAAAGACATGCTCACAAATCAACAGAAATAACAAGCGGTACAGCACAAGCAGTACAAAGGCTTTATTCGAAAAGAAAACACGAGTAACTAATAATAATGAAAAACTGGCCATTCACTCTCATAAATTTCTTCATCTTTCCAGCTGCACTTCAGAATCGATCTAGGAGAGGCACAATTCCCGATTTTGACAAACTTGTGGTACACAATCGAACCACCAAGCTCAAGATCTTCAGCACTTCTGTCTTCACAATGGTATCCCTTCACATCGAAGCAATTCTGCTCGAGTAAATTACTAATAGTGAGATCAGCATGCACAGCGATGGAGAATTTGGTTGGTTTAAAACAAGTCAGTACCCTCTCCAGTAACTGATTGAGATCCATTTCTTTCAGATTATAGCCCACCATTTCAAAACTTGCGTAACTGAAACCATCTTCTGGTGTAACATGAATGGTCGAAACAGCAGCTCCTTCGATTGAATTCATTGAGTATCCACACGGATCAAACTCAAAATCGCAGATCTTAGACCCTGGTAGGATATTATTGATTCCAGAATTGATGGTCATTACAGATGCAGAGTCTGACCTAGCTTTATAGAAAACCGAAGCCATCTCTCGGTTCAATCCAGTCATGCACATCTCTAGTGTGTAGATAGGGTCGTCAGAAGTTGATGAATCGGCGGAAGCAGAGTACACGTGCCATTTCTGTGGTGTGTCTGATCCACACATCATAAAAGCCTTACTGCCTGACCCGAATTTCGCAAAATAGGTGTCGAGGATATCAACTTCTTCTGCGAAGTTGCGATGAGGAAACGACTGAGCGTCAGGACAAATAAAACTTCCGCGCGTGTACCGTACAGATCGTACAGCAAGGGAAAGGGAGTCGGCCAACTTCAGGATTGGTGGGATGGATAAAAGTAACTTGGTAGTTCCACAAGTTTTGATTATCATCTTGTAAGGATAGACAAAGAGGCTAGATTCCGAGAGGACATAAGAGTCAACATAGTCGTTTGAAAGGGATGTAACTATTGTGCAATGTGCCGGTTCTAGAATTTCATCCAGCTGAAATTTTGTGAGAGCTCGAAGGCCTTTGCCTTGGGGATCAAGATAGATGCCTGGCTCATAAAATGATATCTCGAGCCTCTTTTCATAGCCTTCAAACCCAATTGCAGAGACTGTCATGGTCTCTATAGACGAACAGAAACAGATACACAAACCAGAAGCGAAAAAGTATGAGGTTGCAGCAGAAATCGTATAGGGAGTGACAGAAGAAGAAAATGATTAAACGAAGAAAACAACTGTATTGAACCACTGATGGAGCACTTCCAGTGGTCAAACAACAAACATAAGAGTCTCAAGATGGCTTGCGAGTAAACTGCACAACAGAAAACAAATGCTTGCATTAAGTAACAATGTGATACGAGCTCATTGTAGGAGTTATTAAACTATGACTTACGTTGGAGTATGCAGCAGATTTGAATTTCTTGATTCCGCCACCAGGTCGAACGTCTTCAATGCTGTAGCCAAGGGGAGCTTCGTAGAACAATGATCTACTACTACTACTACTAGACTTCTTCTTTCCACTTTTAGACTCCATAGATCATTCAGTCAAACCTGAACAAAACACCATCAAAGGGATTACAATGACAAATATAAACTTAAAGACACAAAGACTCAAATACTTCTAAACAAAACTCTCAAGAACTAGACAAATATCAAATTAAAAACTTGATAAAGTAACTAACAGACCACAAGAGTAACCAAGATGAAAGCTTGAAATACCTACACAAATATAGGTACTGCAAATTATTAACCATACTGAATTTGTTCATTCAGAAAAAAATCGGGTATGGTTGGGGTTTGGACTTTAGATGTTGAAAAAACCCGGACAACAGTGATCAAGAGTTGCCAAAAAAAGAATACATGAATCCAAACCCAGTTTGGATTTGGATACATATGCATCAAAAGCCCCGGTCGTAGTCGGGCCAGCTTATGATAGGATGTTATTTACTACAAAGTTGTGTCGGCACCGGATACAGCCAAGAATTTTTACCAACCACACACACATACATCAGGGTGACAATTCAATTAAAAACGAGAACTAATATAGGCACATATATTCGAACAAATACAACAGTTATAAATTATATAAATTCAAGCAAGTTAAAAATAACCTCGTCCATAATAATATATCAAGAATTTCTATTCAAATTCAGAGATTACTATAGAAAATCTGAGTTTTTTTGCCTCATCAACATACTAAAACTCCCACGAATCAACAGAAAATGAGGTTTTAAATATCGGTTTCCGTATCCACAAACTGAAAAAAGTCACATCATTCAAGCAAGTAAAAAATACCTTGACGATAATAGCATATGAAGAATTTATTTTCAAATTCAAAGCTTAATTGCATCATTAACATACTAAAACTACCAGGAATCAACAGAAAATGAGGTTTTCAATATCAGAAACGGTACCAAAATCAAAATCCGATTTCCAAATCCACAAACAGAAAAAAACATCACATCATTCAATTTTTTTTGCATCAAGACTATAGAGCTAATATCGCAGTCGAATGCAGAAAATTTATGTTAATCAATCCAGAACATGAAATTTTGTTGTTCAGCAAACATTCACAAGTACAGTGAAACCTAGTCAAGTCTTAGCCTTGCAAAAAGATGAACCATAGAGACTGATTCTGAAATTCAACTTACAATGCAAAGATCGAAATCGTTGTATCCCCAATCCAATCAGAACTTGAATTTCAAACCGTTACCTAGAAACGATAACACCAGAAATCGAGTAAGATTCAACGATTGAATAGCTAAAGGAAGCACATTAACCGATCAAAGATGATATAAACAAAGCCTTACCTAGATTAAGAGAAAAAATACTAAGCAATCGAGAGCTAGAATTGTTCTTCGAGATTGATTATTCAAAAACTTGTGTTTTAAGGTTATGATTTTTTCTTGATCATAACACAGAGGAGCATTTGATGAATTTATAGATGGCGTGGGTGTAGTGTGCGTTGGTGTTGAGGTTACTATTTTGCCCTGTATGTCAAGTAATAGTTATCAAAATGCTGACATACGAATATAGAAAGGTTCCCCTAGTAAAATTTTATAATTAAGGATATTCTCTTTTAAAAAAGAGAAAAGTACACGTAAATATAAATACCTTCTCAACTATGTTATTATCCGGCGGTACCTTTTTTGGATAGTGTAACTTGGTACCTCGAACTGAAATTTGGACAAAAATACCCCCGACCAAATATAGGCGCGCTGGTTAAAAAAAAAAAAAACTAACTGGTACAATTCTCAAGATGCGAATTGCTTGCAAATTCTCAGGATGCGAATTGCTTGCAATTTCTGAACGATTATCATGATAAGATGCGAATTGCTTGCAATTTCTGAACGATTCTCATGATAAGATGCGAATTGCTTGCAATTTCTGAACGATTCTCATGATAAGATGCGAATTGCTTGCAAAATTCTGAATGATTCTCATGATAAGATGCGAATTGCTTGCAACTCTCAAGATTTCTGAACGATAAAAAAAAAAAAAACTAGTACAATTCTCAGGATGCGAATTGCTTGCAATTTCTGAACGATTCTCAGGATAATATGCGAATTGCTTGCAATTTCTGAACGATTCTCATGATAAGATGCGAATTGCTTGCAATTTCTGAACGATTCTCATGATAAGATGCCAATTGTTTGCAAATTTCTGAACGATTCTCATGATAAGATGCGAATTGCTTGCAACTCTTAGGATTTCTGAACGATAAAAAAAAAAAAAACTGGTATGAAAAAAAAAACTGGTACAATTCTCAAAATGCGAATTGCTTGCAATTTCTGAACGATTCTTGCAACTGGTGAAATTTTATTTTTTAAAAAAATAAAAAAATATCATCAATGGATCTAGTTTTGTTCATTTTTAAAAAACAAAAGTGATGGTACTTTCATTTATTTTTTTCGAGCTCCGGTTCGAAAGATACGGATCTTTTAAAAATAAAATTAAAGAAAAAGTAGGAAAGAGAAGGAAAGAGAAATTTTGGTTACGTGTTCATGAATGGTGAGGGTAGTCAGGGTATTAAAATAAAGTTAGGTACTATGTCACAATTAGGTAGTTGAGTTGGGTATTAAGTGACAATTGATCAAACCTTGGGTATTAGACGACAATAAAATAGTTGAGTAGGTACCTTTGGTACAATTTCCCTTTAAAAAATTACAAAAAGGTATTGTTATTTTTTTTATGATTTATATTATTCTAAAATGTTTTTGAAAAAAACTCTATTATGTTATTTTATTTATAAAGAAATGCAAACCTACTATTGTATAAATAGTTTATTTTAAATTTAAGGTTAGAATACATTATTTTTATACCACTAAATTATTTAATACTCTATAAAACAAAAAATTGTCGGTTTTTAGTAGTAAAATTCTATTTTTTTTATTTAATCAAAGATCAAATAAGTTTTTCGTGTTCTAATTTATTTCGTATTGGAATCTAAGTTGTGTTTGATAGTAGTTTGTGATTCCCGTTAGACTTTTTCAAGTTTATGTGTAATTTTTAACACACTTTTCTCCAAATTTTAGAGAAAACATGTGATTCTGAGGGTTGTCTTCGGAATCACATGCAATTTTTTGTTAGAAGATATCTAATTCTAAGTGCTACTTTTAAAATTAGGTGGTAAAAGTTGGTTTAACACCGAACATGAGTGATGGAAGAAATAAAGACTAATGAAACAAAATAATGGAGAAAACATGAGAGATAGTAGTGAAAGTGGGTTGAAGTAGTGAGAAAAGTAAAAATAAGAGTGTAAATGTAGGTAAAAAGATAGGAAGGTTCATTTCTCAAACTTAACTTGAGGACCTTCAACATTCGAGGTGTGCATTGTATTCATAGGAAGTGCATTGGGCCTCAAACTTTTATGGGATTTTGCCATGAGAGGTAAATATTTGTTAATATGATAAACGATTTTAATCTTTGTAAAACATATCTTCCCTCTTAAGGCTCTTTACACTCATAACTCTAACTAAGCAGTATTAGTCTGAATTATACTATAAACCTCTTTTAGAGGCTCGAGTCTAATAAACTAAGCCTTTACAAATAAAAAATTTATCACTAGTGACCTTAGTTATTGCGGAAAAAATCAAGAGAGGAATATAGCTTTTAGTTTTCATTCCTTGAGTGAACTAATGTTGAGTACGAATCAAACCTTATCATAGATGGTTCTTTGGCATGAATTGCTTATGCACAACCAATTGTGTGTTAATATGAACTATCGAGCCAATTAGGTCTAGACTCGTTAGAGTCTTAAAGTTTGTTCTCCTCACAGGTTTTGTTTTCTTCCGTTAAAAAACTATAGTTTACCGAAAATACAAAGATGAGCAATATTTTATTAATTTTTTATTTGATGGTAACTGGTAAACTTAGAAGCAAGATTCACGATCATATTTAGATTTGTAAAAACTTGAATTTTTTTGCTCCGGAACTAACATCTCTCTTCTTATGGAGGTATGATCGTAGCCTCCTAATCCTTTTAAAGTATGAAGAAGTCTATACCTTTAAAAATCTGAGTTGTTGATCTTTGTTATAAAAATCGAAGCGACAAGAGACTGTACCATATGATGAACAAAAAATAACTAACAATGTCAAGCTTATAACTAACTAAATTGTTTAAGTTCGAGGTGTTACAACTAGTCATAAAAATCTTCAAGTGGATGAAATTGTATTGTTTGATGTGATACAAATATGTTAAATACCTCATTCATGGAGGTAATAATGAAATTTAAAAATGGGATTACCACGCGCTAGGAAGTTGATGAGTCCTTCAACACGTGTCTCTCGTCTGCGCAATGATCATTACTCTGAAAATGCACGTTATTGCTGCTTCAATTTTGGCAATAAGGAAAATTAGAGATCAGTGCATCTTAGCCATTTCATTATGCAAAATGTATTAGATCATTTACTAGTTAAATAAATCAACGGTTGTGAATGAATTGTCTTTTGTTTAAATAGAATGTTCACCATTCACTTGACATTTTTAGTTAGATCTCTGCATTTCTTCTCAACGCGAAGTATTCTACCGTATTTTTAGCCTTTTTTTTCTCACTTAAAGCTTTGACCTTTAAGTTTTCCCTTTCTTTACAACTATAAAAATGGAAAAAGCTATTGGTAGAAACTTTACAATACTGATAACAAATATTCTGAGAGTCAAAACCAAAATTTTAGTCGTACATTTGGAGATGTTTCTACATGTCCTCCCCATAGGGATGAAGAGTTTGAAGTAGAACAAGATATAGAAGTTCATAAAATCAGCGCTATTACTGACCAACCCATAAGGGTTTTTTCACCAATTAGGGCTTTCAAGTTGTTAAACCGTCACTAATCTAAGTACCTATTATGCACTCAAAACTACAAGATTTTTAAGGTCTTGAAAACCCAAAAAGACCTCAGTGAGGTCGATCCAAATGATTATGATCTCCATATCGGACCAGATAAAAAACAAAAATTATGGGCACTAGAAGCCAAAATATTTACAAAGATTTGGACCACTTGAGGTATTCCGAGTGACATACATGTACAACTTCCAAAAGATGAGGATACTCATGTTAATTTTGCGACTAACAAACTATTATGCTTCACCATTTTTTATATGAGTGCTCGCTTCCTACTACACCCCAATATGTTGGATTTCATTTAAATGGTCTTGATCGGATGACGGTTACTCATAACATGATATTAACCTCCATAGTGAATAAAAAAGAGTTCTGCATTAGGGAATTTCTTGTAGTGACCAACATCAATGAAACAAGTAAAAGTTCATATTTTTACTTGATAATATCCATTAAATAGAGGATCATTAAAGACCTTATTGACTTTCATAAGATGTGGAAGCGAGCCTTTCTTTTTTTTAGTGAAAACTAGATTACAGGAAAATATAAACCCGAGCCACTATTACCTTGGTGTTGGTCTTACACAAGTACGTGCTCTCACTTTTACTTTTATTTTTCTATTTGTTTTGCTACAGATAATGTCTGAGATTGAATGTTGATTAAAAATTACATGGTTTACTCGCTCTTTTTTGCAGATTTCTTTCAGTCATTTTATGAGCATTCTTTTGTTATGAGAGACAATTATACCATCCTTGGTGATATTATTTCTTATGGTTGGGAGAAGAACTTTCACCTTCTACTGACCCAAGAGAGATATATGAAGATAGACTTATCGTCGAAGTTTAAATAATCTGAGTATTATAAGAGCCTTAGTGGAGCTAGCCGAACCGACCAACATGATGCAAAAAATATCAGCCAAAGCTACATATTCCAAAGCAAACAAAGTTTCGATCAGGCCTTCCTCCTCCAAAATTTTGGTTTCATCATAATTTTTAACAATGTAAGTAGTGAGTCAGTTTATGGAAATAAATTCTAACGCTATGAAGAAGACGCATCATGTAAGAAAGATAAATGAGAAAGTAGAATGAAGTTTTATTTCGAATAAACCAAGAAGACCATAAGGATGTCGTGCCCTAGGGCATGCAAAAATTAGCACCGCAAACATATGAAAAGGTTGAAAATATGAAGTGAGGGGGCTCTATCAGAAGACAAAAGCTGAAAATGTATAATAAATGTTGGGTTTATCAGGTACAAGACAAAAACAATATTGGTGTAGGCTGAAGCAACATATATTCAATTGACTCCAACGCTTTTTTTATGAGGTTCATGTGGATCTTTACTTTAGAGAAACAATATTCGATATTTTAGAACCATCTGAAATTGAAGTTACAATAACACTGATATAAATGGTAGATATGGAGTAGATCATCGTAGAGTAGGTGCATAAGTCATCACCTAATGTAGTATAAGGTATTTTACCCATTTCACAAGTGATATAAGTTTTTTATCACTTGGTCTCTTTGGCTCAAACTAGAGCATTTCATACTCATCTTACCTTGGTGGATATGGAAGAAAGATAAATGCAGGTTAACATTAATATAAGTACTTCATATCCTTTTTATCTTCTTTTTCTTATTGATAATATTTCGAGTTAAGTTTATTTAACTTTTACATATCATCTTCAACCTATTTGTGATGTTTCATAAATCATAAATTGATAGGCCTCTCGTGGTTATAGACATGTGGGCTCTGCTAATGGTGGAAATCCAACTACTTAAGAGCAGTCAAGAGGTCAAAACATGGCTTCTAAAACTATTAGGCAATTGACTGCTCATACCAAGGCTAAAAAAGATGTTAAAATAAACCTTCATTTACTAGAGAAGGACCATGTTTGGATGCATAGGAGTTTGCAGTTGACTTAGAGGCTAGCAAGAAGGCTAAATACATCTTGGGACATCCACCCCTTGGTTTTTTTACAACAACATTATCTGTTATAACAAAGCTTAGTAAAAGGAAAATGATGTATTAGAAAATAGAAAGATAATCTAACAATTAAGCGTGTGAACTTTGAGGCAAAGCTGCAAGGGATTAAAGATTCTGGTCATAAAATTACACATATGCCAAACTATGGAGGTCAATTTGATTCTTAGCTTTCATCTTGATTTTCTTGACTTTGACTTGAATTAATTTTGTCTTATGTACTTGGGAGTGAAGGCTCTTAAAGTAATTTCTTAGTTTAGAGCTTCAAATCTCTATCAATAATCTCAGACTAGGGAATGCTTTGACTTGAGTTATACTCTTACATGATTAAGAAGTAACAATTGTATTGCCAAAGGTTTCAGGTGAAAACTTTGAGCTTTGGTAGTATTTAATGTATTAAGTACCAGAGCTAAAAAGACGATGTATTTTCAGTTACTTCAGGCGAAAGTTTTTAGATTAGATAATCTTATTCTATTAAATAGTGAATCTAGAAAGGGTAATATATTGCCACCACTCTAGTACACCAAACATATTGATCAGTTTTAAAAGCATTGACTGGTTTGCGGAGGCTTGTATGCGCTTATCACTTTTAAAACTATACTTAGAGAAATAGTGAAAATTTTCAAACCATAATGGTGGATGTCTCATTAAAATCTTTCTACACCATTGGGGTGGGAACTAGTGAACCTCTAAAATTAAAAGTATTCATATATTTATAAGAAGATTCAAAGCTGCACGAGGCTTCCTAAGAAGTATAGAACTCCATGTGATACATATTCCAAGGGTAAAAAAGTGGTTCTTCTTCTTCATCTAACAATCTATAGGTCTCATGTATGACATTTACTTCTATATTTAAGGTCTGTTCCAATTTAGACTAAGATTGCCAAACATTTTATCCTTAGTGTGGAGGAACACACGTCTAATGACTTTGTTACCTACTTTGGAGTTTGAAAAATATAAATTGGATTTATATATAATTATCACTAGATTTTTGTAGTGCTCTAAACATAAATGAGAATTCATTCAGTTCTCTACTATTAAGTCAATCTCAGATCTGTGACCTTTAGTATTCATTCTTTCATCATATTTAGATATCCAAAACAAATAAATAGACATTTCTTATGACACTATGAATTTTATCTGATAAACCAAAGCGAAAGGTGTTTGACTAGTGGATGTTTGGAGAGTGGTTCAGTATGACCACAAAACTTGTAGGAGAAAGTCTAACCATTTTCCAACTATAACTTTTATGATTTTTCTAATGCCTTCCAAGATAATTATGTTTATTATACCCAGTTATTTATTTCTAGTGTTTGAATTTTGTTTATAATATATATCAGATTTGGAAGAAAAGGTCCAAGTGAAGGTTTTAGAACTGCAAGCCGCTGTCCCTGGTGATGACTCAAGGTATTCTATATCTGTAGAGATACTTATCTTCAAAACAATTAATGACTTCATCTGCCTTAATTTTTGTTATTGGACTCTTACTCCGACTAGGAAAAGTCATCTACTACCACCATGAGGTACTTCCTATCTCACGACGCCCTCAGAAAGGGTCTTAAATTTCCAAGCCCCCATATGTCAAACAATATTTCCTATGCAATTATTTCGAGAGGTATTGACGGATTCTGTATTGAATTGACAAAACGTTGAGAGGTATTGCAACACTTGAACAAGTATTTTACATCTTCCATGATGGTTGGCCGGTAGTATCCTTCCTTGAGGACTCTTATATTTAACATATTGTAGTCACATAGAGTGTTTCTTTCTCATTCATGAAGTTCCTCCAAGATAAATGATAATTTTTTGGGTCTGAGATAACGAAGAAAAATTCTAGAAATACACTACATATACAATGTATCCTCCAACCATACATATATGGTTGCTCAGATTTTAATATTTATGGATTATGCTTGGTCTTCTAGTAGAATAACTTCTTCTAGGCACACTCAGATATGGGATACCTAGTTATCTTATTCTTTAATGATCATGAATTGGGTTCGTTAGCCAATATATTATGTTATATTATGGAATAAATTTGTTGACTTCTCCTACATAATCATATAGCATGTCGAATCGACACATGCCAAAGAGACAATTGTGTCTGCTGTTATGTTTTGTAACTTGGTCAAAGTAAACTTATTCAAACAATGTTTTATGGTGGAAAAGCTTTCTTAAATACTGGATCATGTTATCTTTATTTTCATCTATTTCCCAGGGTCTGGTTGACCACGAGTTGAGAACTTTTTAGAAGTTTCACCCCCGATCCTTACAAATATAAGCAAGCCTCAATCTTGTGATTTCGATTCCATACTCGACTTTATTATTGAGGGTAGTATAACCAAACTTGATATATTACTTTAGGTTTTCCCTCATAAGGTGAAGTTAGTTGTAACTGCGCACTAGAGTCTGAGCGGTTGGATTTTTCATCAATAAAAAATTTCCATGTTGGTTTTTGGGGTGTTCCATCAAAGGTAAGGACCTCTCTAGTTGAAACTCACTTAGTAAGTCCACCAACATTTGACCCTTAATCGTTGTATGCAGTTTGAACCTCCATTAAAAATCTGGTGAGTCTTCCAGACATGTCCGACTTTTGTAGTTCATTCTTAAGAGGAAATGAGGTTTGGACTATGATGATGTGTGCTTAAAAGTAAGGCCTCATCTTTATGGTCGTTACTACTAAAGCTGTCCAAACAACTTTCCTTAGTGTCTAACATTAACTTACTAATATAGTATATAACTCTAGGCATATTCCTATATTCTCTAACTAAAACTGTAATAATCGTATAATTATACAAAACTAAGGTGAAGTTAATAAGTATTTGATATTTTCAAATTCCAAACCGTATTCAAGAGTCCAATTAAAGTGGTCAACCCCCTTAAGTATTTGGAAGAAAATATGGTACTTATCTGAAGAGCAGGAGATGAACCAGTTATATGCAAGCACCTACCCACCGAGATATGGACCTTCTTGATGTTGCGTGAAGGTTCTATGTTAGAAAATTTAAATAGTTATATATGGTTTGAATTTATCTCATTCACACTCATAAGTTACCCTATAAATGTTTTGGACCAAACACCAAAGGTACACTTCTTGAAATTCACCTTTAGATTGACCCTTAGAAGGTTCATAGAATTCTCGACAAGGGTTACCAGATGGTTTGTATCCTGATAACTTATAACCAACACCTCTTTTATATAAGTTTTTTGGTTGCATTCGAGGTGACTTGAATGATGATATCTTCACCAGTATCTAGTATATGGGCCCGATGTTCAGGATCCCAAAGGGTATAACTTTGGAATAGTGGAGTCCTTGCTTTGTGATGAAGGTAATGCATTCCTAGTCTTTCTCATACATCACGATTTAATTATATTTTGATTATATATCTAGAAAGGATAACATACGATTTCCAGAGTTCGCTTCCACTAGTAGATCGATTTGTAAAAAAAATGATTATTTTGACACATCTTGTTGAAGTCTATGCATATTTTTAATTTGTCTTACTTCTTCTTCAACATGGCTGGATTGACAGTCCATATTAGATATAATGATCCTTGTATAAGGCCTACTTGGTTGAGCGTATCCAATTCAGTTACCATTGGTTTGGCCTTTTCATGAGAGAAAGATGTTTGATTCTACTTTATTAGTTAAAACCTATTATCTATAAATAACTTATGACATATCAATTTTGTGGGTACGCTAGTGATATCTTAAGATGATCATGCAAAGATATTTATGTTTCCAGACTAAAATTCTAACAAATCGATTTGGTAATTCGATGGAAGGTCTCTGCTACTACGAAGGACTTTAGCTATATCCAAAGTTATTTTCTCAACTTCCTCCCTCGACTCAACCACGTGAGGTGCCTTTCACGGATCATCTATATTATTAAGGATGACAAAAAACTATGATAGTTCGACTTCTTGAGTGTCAGAGAGGTAGGATAACACTCTTGAGTAAGTCTCTAGTTTATTTAGATTATAATGACTTGAATATTGACGATATAACGAATATATCAGTGCACGAGTGAGACTATCACGTGGATCTGGTCAAGACAAGGTCTATCAAAGCTGGTATTGTATGAAGAAATAACTTTTACCATCATAAATTAACATTGCACCTGTTTCATGTGTTTCCGTGGGCCCATAACCACCTCAAGTTTCAACTCATTTATGACTGAGGTGTTTATCCTAATAAATCTATTTAAAACTATATATTTAGGAGTATTATTCTCTATATTTTCTCATAGGATTTTAAATAGGAAGTTGGCCAAACTTCCAGTAGTCAACGTGATTATTTTTGCCTTTATATTTATGATCAAAAAAATAATGATAAATACGTCTTCATGCTGTGTTGCAACTCCATGGATATCATAATTATCAAAATTTTAAATATGATACAAGTTTTAGTAAAAATACACCTAAGTTTGACTATGGCGTTGAATATTAAGATTTTTATACTTGTCATTTCTAATAGAATTCAGTAATAATTAATAGTGTGTTATCCCTTTCTATTGTAAGTATGACATGCTAGTTATTAAGGCTCGATCGTAGTTGTCTTTGTCTCGATCCTTACACCTCATTTAATAACATTTTAATATCTTATCATCATTGATGAGATTCTGAACCTCATCCTTCAAAGCTTGAAGTCAAATTTGTAATACATACTATGATGTAGCCTCGTTTTGGATGTCTACATATTCTCGAATCTATGAAATTTGACTAAATTATTTGTTCATTTTATAGATTATTTCAAATTTCTTTGTTAGCTCTTTGTAAGGCCCTTCATTATTATGCTCCAGACTTCAACTGTTGGTACTCCCAACCTTACCTCAAAATCTTTAATTCTACTGTTTAGCTTCATATGAGGCGCAACCAAAGTTTAGAGGTATGGACTAGAGCCACCATGAGAGGTTTATTGATATTTTCTAATAGGTGTATGAAGGGTAGGTATTTGAGACCCTCGAGATCCTTACACAATTGATCTAATCGACTCTGATTGCTCCTTTACTTTGGCTGACAGATTAATAAAATTTAGATCTTTTTTATTTATTATAGTTTATGTCAAGAGCCCGATAATATCATATGCATGTAGGTTACGCAAGAGACAAATTGATGACAGATCTCCAGGTTTTTCTTAGTTTGGTCAAACCTTTATGTGTAGTCTAGGAGGCTCTCGTTCGGATTCGACTTCCAGTAGATGATGTAGTCACAATCTCTCTTGATAATTTTGATGTTAATAAACTAGTTTTAACATCTATATATAACATGTCAAATCTATAGGTGCTATTAGGTGGGAGCTGGTTGAGTTATGCTCTAGCATTGCCTCTGAAAATCATGGAGAAGGTTTAGAAAAAAAGCATGTCATCTCCCTCGAAATAGAGAATCTCATTTTTGAATTTCTCAATGTGATGTGCATGATCTCTACTATCATCATACTTATCCATTTTGTACATGTTGGACTTTAAAGAAAGATTCAGGGTCTCAACTACCATCGTACTTATCCATTTTGCAATGGTTGATATTTGGAGGAAGATCCTCATAAAATATTTTGGATCCAAAAAATAATGTGCCATACTAAACATAGGCTCGACCATAACATGTCTAAAGTATTACAAGTTTTTCGGTCTGGAAAAGATACACGCCATTTGTAATGGCTTCCGAGACCAAGGTGGGCCATATAGAGGAATACCTTATTCCTCCGAACCTTTGTGGGTAGACCGATGACCTAGTGAGGGTGTTGAAATGGCGTTACAAATTTTGGCTTTAACTGTTTATGGAACCACCATAGGATTTTGGTGGTTCGAGCGGTGAGTAAGTGATCTGATGGATGATTATGGTGGTTCGGCTTCTATTATCGTGTCGAATGAGGCTTGGGTGTGTGTTCAACCTTTTTTGTCTCCTTTATTATAGGGAGAGAAATGGTTTCTACTCTTTTATCCAAATTCTAAATGATCACAACAAGAGCAATGCCTTACAGATTTATTAGTAGACTCACTATTGGAGTGTTGCTTGGACTCCCTTACCATGGACATGAGAGTAGTGAAATACACAATCACACCTTGAAGAAGACTACGAAGGCTGGCAGTATGCTTGAGCATGTATGAGGTTGAGTTGTATCATTTTCTAAATTATCAGTGTACTTAGGATGATGAATGAGATAATCTAAGGTCTCTCAACGAGAGTGTTGTAGGTCCTCTACTAAAGAGTGGGTCATTGTAATGTATGTCAAATGATATTATTTCAGCTTGTCCAGTTCCTAATGAGCGTTGATGGATGGGATTACATGGTATTCCACTACAAGGATTTATTTTGATCTTCTTAGAGAGACATACATTGGATTTTTTGGTTTTTCTGAAAATGGTAGAGAATGTGAATATGATTTTTGAGGGTTTGAAGAACTTTCTCTTACCGAGTCTCACTTCCTCACATATAGTGCTAATTTGTTGATGTGTTTTAATGTTAGGTTAGTTTCGTCTAAATAATCATGACAAGAGTGATAAATATCCCAAAATTTAGTTTAACTAATAATGTCAAAGTGTCTAACTTGTTATGGGACAAACCATATAGGTGGTAAAATTTTGTGGAATAGGTGCTAAATTTTGGTTCAACAATGGACATGAGTGATGGAGGTGGTGGAAAAATAAAAAAATTGGCAACAAAAATTAATAGAGTAAGTATGAGAGAGATTGGTGAATGTGTGCTGAAGTAGTAGGAAAAGTAAGATGAAGAGTCACCAAACAGAGAAAAGGGTGCATAAAGTATGAGAAAACTATTCATCATGAGATAAGTTTTTTAGTTCAAAACTTAGTATCTTTAAGACGGAACACGTACAAAAATTACATTGTATAGTATATAATTAAATTTTCAATTAAGATAGACCATTATATGTAATATGTTTACATCTTACTATCGTCGTTATTGATTTAATCAAATGTAATCAATTAATAAAAACAAACTAATATGCACTATTCATATCACGGAAGTAATTACATGAATACAATATTTATTTCGTATTTGTGACAGATTGATTATGTAAATATATAATAAATAAAAATAAAAAGGTTTAAATTTATTTTGTGAACAAAACGAACATAAATTTATGATCTTTAGGTGTTGGAACTTAATAAAATAACATTTTTGTAAGATTTTCGAAATGATTTGAATTTAAAAGAAATTATTATTTTCATTTAACTGTATAATATAAACTACATTACCATATTAAAAAGAGGGGTAAAAAACATTGTTAATCCTCCATGTTTACCACTTGTATCAACATGGTCCCTTTCGTTCACTTCTGCATAAAACTCATCCCCTTCGTTTTAAAAATTTGCAAATATAGTCCTCCGCACATATAAGCCATTTAAAAACTGACACGTGGCACTTAAATTCTAAGTTTTATATCACTTTTGGTCCCCAAATCCCAAGTTTTGTATCACTTTTGGTCCCTAAATCCTAAGTTTTGTATCAGTTTTAGTCCCCAAATCCCAAGTTTTGTATCCCTTTTGGTCCTTCAAAATATGCGGAGGGACTGATCGTGCAAATTTTAAAAATGAAGCGGATGAGTTTTATGCAGAAGTGAACGAAAGGGACTATATTGATACAAATGGTAAACATAGGGGACTAACAGTGCTTTTTAGCCTAAAAAGAGAATACGATAAATAAGAAGAGAAATAAAATATTAGCATGATGGATTCGTCTTATAAAGAATTCTCAAACACATAAACATTTAGTGATCAAATTTGTTAATTTATTCAAATAATATTTATATACAAGATCTGAGTCACACATACACAAAACTTCTATAAAATTAAATTCATTGACTTAATGAACTTTTAAAGTCTCCATAAATGTCAAGTATGATAATTTTTATTTTATGTTAGAACTCATAACTTTCTATGAAATTAAAAGTTGATTACTAAAATAATAATTTTAACAAATAGTATCAAAACCACCGGTGAGAGAATTCAATTTACTTATGAATTAACAAATTTTAAATCTTTACACACACCAAATAGAAAAATTCTGAAAATTGATTCAAAATGTGTATCTAGAATGAATAAGTATATATATATATGTAATTTTTAGATTAAATCCATCTTAGATTCGAATTTTTGTAATTATAATTGGAAAACATAGGATGACATTGTAGTTTTTTATTATTATATATCACTATGACAGAAAAGGACACTACTAAAGTAACAATGTTTCAAAATCCAATTTATGTTAGTCAATCTTTGTAATCAACAGTGACACCATCAGCTTGAAACCGTTGCGCCATTAGTTACAATTATCATTCGTTGAGACGAGTTAAAAGTCATATTAAAACAAAATAGGATAATGAATTCTCATTAGTATGTTGGAATCAATTCTCTATACAATAAAACCCTCGTATCAATGACAATAACACTGAATTGCTCGATGGGTAATTTTTTTTTAAATGTTTTTGTCATGAATAATCAAATTGAGATTAATATGTTGCTTATGAATTTATTATCCATTAAACAATGCGTCATTTGGAATATAAAGCCTAGTAAGGAAGACACTTACGAGAAATCAATGATTTAATATGCAAAACAAGTATAACTGATTGAGTGTAGAAATTATTTGATGAAAAATACCTCAAACATTCCATGATATGGTTCTAAAAAATATAATAAATACTGCGCAATTTGTTAGAATTGTTTATCATGAACGATAAGATGAAAATTAATATGTTGTTTATAAAGTTATCATCTATTAAACATCAAGGCAAATGGACTATGGTGCTGGACTATATACTCAAAATAACAACAACTTTTTCAATTTGAAAGTAAATAAGATTGATATTTTGGAGAATGTTATTGTGAGATTAATATTTTGATATTTTAATTTCAATATAAGAAACTGCAGACGTCTTATAACTATCCTCATGATAAATGAACTCTTGATGAGCTTACATTCTAAATTTTCATATAAAGAAGAATAAAACTTGAAATTCGATAGACTTAAAAAGTAAGTTTAGACAAGAACATCAAATATTTTTGAAAAAGTAAGTTTGAAGAAAAATATATTAGAAAACCTGATTATAAAGAAATATTTATAAAAATCTATGGTTGTTATATTGATAAGTCTTCAATATTAGATGATTTGGTCTTATTGCCAAATATTTCCAAGATCTAAAAGCATGTACATACTTAAGATGATATTTATTTTTAGCTTATTTTTGTTCATAATCTAAAAAGTAAACCGTTAACTTAAATTAACATGAAATAATTCATGAAAAATAAACTCATTCATCACAAGAACGTTGACTTTAATTACTTTTGTAAATGTCCAATAAATGTTGTATTTTTAGACTATATGATGTTTATTTAAGAACACAAAAATTATGTGATGTAAAATGATATGATATATTTTTTTTTATCAATTCATGGAAATGTTTTGAATCTCTATAGTGGATTAACGTAATAAAAATGAGAATAAATCAATACAAGATAAATAGGTTTAGAAGCTTATCCTATAATACATGATAAATGTCGATTGATCGTGAATGAAGTTTAAAAGAAAAAAACAAGATTTCGTAAGTATTGTAAAAGGACATAAAATACGACTTGTGGTATCAGATTTTATTCAATATAAAAAATAAACTATTAAATAACTTTTTCTTTGGTTTCATCAAAGTTTTTTTAGACAATCATGATACCTATTTTATGTTTTTATATATAACTTCATCAGTTTAATTTGGATTTTTAATTAACTTTTTCTTTGGTTTAATGGTGATATTGAGGAATTCTGGATTGATATATTTTTCATCATCTTTACCAGACCAAGGAAGACAAAGTCACATTTTTGTAGTTTTCGCAAACCAATATCATACTATGCATAATGTAAGGTGCTTGCCCCCAAAGGGGTAGTCGAGTTGGTTGAGTATGGCATTCTTATGACCAAAAGGTCATGAGTTCGAGTCCCTCTACATAAGATTTCTCGGCTGAGCCTGTCACCTTTTGTGGTTTACCTCCTGGCATTGGTTTGCAGGCTATCGCGTCAGACTGAGGGTTTACCCTGTGCGCACTCATTGCACTCTGAGTAGCGGCTGCGGGTTCCCTCTGGAAAAAAAATGTAAGGTGCTTGTAGAATCACTTAATAAAATTAAACGACATAGAGATTTTGATATATCCATTAACCAGGAGGACTCCCAAGTCTTATTTTCTCTTATTTTCTAAATTGAAATAGATTATACAGTGGTTGTGGTGCCACTCTATTAGCTAAAAAATCTTATAGTATTTGGTTCATATTTTAAAGTACTTTTTTTCAACTCGTCGTACTGGACATAAGGTAAGGTTGCAATATTAACGAAAAGACACAAAGCTTTTGGTTTATCCCTTACCAAATCTAGGACTGCAAAGTCACGCTATTTTTCTTCAAATTGGTGTTATATTGGACAAATCATGAGGTGGTTTTGGGGTCACTTTTTTGAACAAAGAAGCACACAATTTTTTATTAATCTTAAAAAAACCAAAACTATCAAGTCACGTATTTTTTGTTTTCTTTAAAATAAGGTCATATTGGGTAAATAACAATATGGTTCAGGGGTCATTGCATGGGTTAACAAGGTGCATAGATTTTAGTTCAATCCTGGACCAAACTGAGGGTTGTTGAGACATATCTTCTCTAACTAAAAGCCATACTAGGAATAAAGTAAGGTAGATGTGAGTCACTTAGGAGGTTAACGATGTATATAATATTTAGCTTATCCTCTAATCAAACCAAGGACTAGTGAATCATAGTTTCCTCTTCTTCCATAAATTAAGACCTTATTGAACAAATTTTAAGAAACTTTTAAGGTTACACTATATACTGAATAAGAGAAAATATTTTGGGTTCATCCTCTCACCAAATCATCAAATGTTGAGTCACATCTTTCTCATTTTCCTCAAACGAAGGTTATATTAAACAAATGATAAGATGGTTATATGGTTATTTTGTGGGGTGAAGAGAAGTGTAATATTGTGTTCATATTTTTGTCAAACCAAAATATTGCAGAGTATCATATTTTCTAACCAAATGTTGTACTGAATAAATAATAATATGTGGTAGGATCATTTTATGTGATGAAAATATGCATACCTTATAATTCATCTTATGATTAAGACGTATTGTTACCTTTTTATCCATTTCTCCAGATCAAGGCCTAATATATCGTATTAGATCTATATGATGCAACATGAATAACTTATATATGGTGATATAAAAAAATTTAGTATGAAACCTCAATAAATTGATAATTCACATTAGAGAAATTATAATTTTCTCAATGTTAGTATATACTTTTGGTTTTAAGATAAATTTAATAAATTATTACGTATATCAAAATTTTAGTGAAAATAAGTGTAGTTTTTTAGTATTTTTTCAAGATAATATAATATTGGCCAGAAGTTATAATGCATTGTTACATGATATTAAAATATTTATCTTTAAAACAATCTTAAAGATCTCGGTCATGCACAATTGAGTTATGAAACTAATTTCATCAAAATGCCTCTTGTTGTATTTTAAGTTTATCACAAAAATATGCATTTGGAGGATGTTTAAATGTTACATAATGGAAAAATAATCAAAATATACCTCAATATAGAAACAAATAAACAAGTTAAATCTCAAACAATGTCCGAAGATAAATATACAAAGTGAGAAAATTCAAAAGATTTCTCACTCTTTGATCGTTATGAGTCTAATATCTTATCAAGTTTGTTCTGAACGAGACATGACCTTACACTTTATTGTTATGATGTAAGATATACACGTTAGTAACCTAAGATAAAATATTGAAAACAATCAAAAGATATTTCCAGTATTTACAATAAACAAAACTGTAAGAAAATCATAGTTTTTAAATATCTCATCATGTGTAAATAAAAAGTATTCTTACATGTTTTTATAAGTTTAATTAATTAAAATAACAAATATTTAGCATATTGGACTTACATATAATAATAAAAATAATAAAAATATTATTATTTAATCTCAAGGAAGTATATAAACTATGGATACTAGTTGGAGTAATGTGTATCTTGAGGGAAGAACAATTAGTTTACTACTTTAGTATTGGGCTATAATATCCCAATAAAAGTTATGGATCCTTACATGACTAATATATCAGATTATAACAAATTGTTGAACCTATAGGTTAATTAAGTGAAGATAAAAAAAATAAGGTATGATTGATTAAGAATTGATATTTCTGTTATATAATTTAAGGAATTATATGTATTAAATGTAATTAAGATCCAATGAACCCTGACCTATTATTGCTAGCATTTGTGTTTCTTTTTGTCGTTTAATTTTATGCTCTCTATTCTCTTTTAATCTCTACATGTTCTCCATTGCTGCTCCATCAATAAAATATATTGTTTATCCTTCGTGAGTAAACTTGTGAGAATATATATATATCTTACATACCATCAGATTCCGCTGCAAACTCCTCCTAAACAAGAAGATGCATAATGATTAATATTATCTATTCTTTATATGTATTTCTTGAACTTGAAGATTAGATTCCTAAAATATCAAGGGTTTAGAAACATTGCAATTTATATTCTAAAATCAGTATGAAAATGATATAAATACTCAATGTTTTGAGATATGTATACCTTCGATTGAGTCTCCCAAAACCACAGTTTAAAGATTGTTCAGTTTAAAAAAAAACCTAATATTTGTTTTTAGATTTTGAGAGCTAAAACATGTTAGATGGTAGAAAACATAAAATCACATGTTTAGGATGGGAATGGTGCAATAAAGAGTACATACTTTCCTACATGTGATGTATATTTAAGTTGCAAGTTTGATTTTGAAATATTCATAATAAAACCCTAATTCGTACTAATTAAAGGTTTTGTTAGTTTTAGAATCGTCATGGATTACCGTGATCAAGGGTTAGATCGACCTGATGAAACACATTCACATAAAAAATTGGTTAAGGCGAACTATGTTTTGTCACGAAAAACAGTTGATAATGTGTAACTTCGGCAATCGCGAAGAACCCTGACCAATAGTTAAAGTTGTTGTATTCATGCTATAGTTGGTTGCGTTGAAATATTTTCAGTACAACAACACACCAATTTAGACTTTAAGTATCATTGATATTATAAGTATTCTTAGTAAAACATTATTAGAATAAGCACGTATCTTTGATATTATATTATGTCTCTCTATTCGTTTGTATAAGATGTTTAGAATAGCAAATTTAGGATGTTTATTTCAGTTCTTATATCATGTTTGTGTATAGTGCTATATGTTTTGGGCTTTATAGTTACGTAACCCCACCTATGTGCGCATTAAAAAGCATCTAGTGATGATTTTATGGCCTTCGGGATAGGGTGTAATTACCTATTACTGTTAGCACTTGGACTCTGGGACGTACGAGGTGATGTTATGCATGCTCATGGATTGTTTTTTTCAAATACTCAAATATTATCGCGATACAACGCATTAAGGTTTTACTTATGAATATAGACAATTCGTAGCGTTTGTATAAATTATAATATGACGAATTTAGATGCGCATTCTATATAACTGGTTGGTAAACCTACTATCTCACTTACGTGAGTGTGTTAGGAGAGTCATAAAATAAAGAGGTTTGGGGCCTCACAGCTTAAGGAACAGTTGTTATGAGTGCAAGTCGGCCTCAGCGACATATCGGCGTTCTTAAGTTCCTAGACCGCCGATATAAAACTATATAAGGATATGTTTGACTATTTAGGAAAGAGCTTTGTCAAGCCTCCAAATCTTGAAATCAAAATCTTGATTGAAAATCTTTTTACAATGAAATTTAAGGGCAATAGTAAAGTCAATGAACACATCTTTGAGATTACCAATATCCATGGAAAACTTAAGGCACTCAATGTTGAGCTCCCTCGGACTATTATGGTGTCTTATATTTTTTTTATCTCTCTCTTTTGAGATCCAATGTCTTAAAGATAACTAATTATTTCCTAAATAAGAGGTGTATATTAACACTCTTATTGCAATTCTAGTGCATGAGGAAAAAACACACTCAAGAATAGATAGATGACAATATGGTTAGTATTAGCAATAACTCTCCTGATATCAAGAGAAAGCACCCATCCATTTCAACTTCACAAAGTTCACAATTATGATCTGATAATAAAAGAGGAAAACCAAGAAAGAAAACAGAAACTACAAGGTTGTAGCATTTTTCAATTGCGAAGGTATATATCATTATAAGAGAGACTGGCTCAAGTTTATAGTCTGGATGGAAAATAAACGTAAGCTCTCTTATGTTATAACCTTAGAAGCTAATTTGATTCAAGTGTCAAATGAAATGTGGTGGATTGATACAGTAGACATAACATACACTTGTATTCCTTTGCAGGGCTCAAGCCTAAGAAGGATTCTAAATGAAGGAAATATACCTATTTTTACTGTAGACAATGTGGCTTGCGTATTTGAAAATATTTGTAAATTTAAATTATTTTTAAATTCAGGACATATTTTGTATTTAAGAGATTTTTTTGTTCCCTCTTTTATCTTCTTTATTATTGAACAGATTCAGTTATACTTTTCCTTTTGGACATAAAAAGTTACAAGTATTTTATGATAATCGTCTAGTTAGCTTCGATATTATTGATTGTGATAATAATTTATATAAGTTAAATGATATCAGTAATTACCCAATTATAATAAATGTGACACATACAACAACTTTTGAGGGTTCAACATCTCCATGGCACAAATATTTTGGTTACATATCTAGAAAAATAATAGACAAGATTATTGCTGAAGGTCTATCAGGTCCCATTGACTACACCAATTTAGATAAATATGTATTGTATATCAAAGGAAAACAAACCAAGCATAGAATAAGTAAAGCCTCTTGTGCAAAAAAAAAATATCTTTGAGTTAATTCATACATATATTTACGACCCATTCGCTACAACATCTTGAAATAGCAAAAAATACTTCATATCTTTTATAAATTAGTTTACCCGATACAACTATCTGTATTTGTTTCATTAGAAATCAAAAGCCATTGACATGTTCAGATTATTTAAGGATGAAGTTGAATTAAAATATGGAAAACAGATCAAAGTCGTCAGATATGACCAAATACCTACGGAAGGTATGATGGTTCTTGGGAACAACTTCATGGGCCATTCCCTTTTCACATTCAGGAATGTGCGAGTGTTCCTCAATACATCATACCATAATCGCCCATTATGAATGGTGTATCTGAGTGATTAAACTATATATTAATGAATATGGTTAGGAGTAATATTTCCCGTATATCACTATTATATTAACCATAGAGGAATCTCTTAAGTGTGAAACATACATCCTTAACAAAATACTTACTTCAGCAACAATGAAAACACCGCACAAATTATTTAGAGGGTATAGCTTTAAGAACTTCTATGTATGGGGATATCCAGCAGAAGTGAAGCCTTACATGCATAGCGAATAAAATCTTGAGTCCAAAATAGTTAGTTGTAAATTCATAGGGTTCTCAGACAACTTTAGGGATTAGACATTTTACTCTTTATTTTGGTGTTTGAATATTTCAGATGAGAACTATTATATTTTTTTAGGATGCAGATTTTTTTTTGGAGGGGAATGACGGGAGGATTCAGAGAACAACACCTTATTTTATGAAGAATTAGAACTAATTTATTTCATCTCTAACATTGATGTTTCAGTTATAGTTAGTTTACCAATCATCAAAGTTATTTCAGGGATGTAGTTCCTTTTACAAATGTTGTAATTCCACCTTAAGTAGAAAATGTTGATATTATTCTTAATGAAAAATTCAATAACCTCAAGAAACAAAACAAGACAATAAGGCAACATTGCGTACAATTATTCAAGAGAGAAAGAGTGCCATATCTTTAGATTATTTAACACCGCTTAATGAACATGAAGGAATTCTTGAGGTGGACCCAATCACCTTTCAAGATGTTATAAAGAGTTAAAACTCTAAACTCTAGATTGAAGCAATGAATGAAGAGTACAAATCAATGCAAAATAATTCAGTTTGAGATCTTGTGATATTACCTAAAAAGAAGAAATCACTAAGTTAAAATTGTTGTCTAAAACCAGTTTGATACTTTAGAGAAAGTGGAAAAATACAAATCTCATCTTCTAGCAAAATGGCACAATCATACTGAAGGGATTTATTATTGTGAGACTTTTACTCTGGTATTATCAAAAGACTCATTTAAAAAAATCATGACTCGTGTTTCTCATTTTGACCTTGATCTTCGTAAGATAGATGTTAAGAAAAAAATTCTTAATGAAAATATTCATGAACCAATTTACATGAAGAAACTTAAAAACTTTAAATTTGCATCTCAAATTCGATGGTGTGTAAACTAAAGAAATCTATTAATATATTCAAATAAGCATCTTATCTAGGCGTGGGTATTTTAAATAAAACCGAAGGAACCAAACTGAGCCAAACCGAAGCGGATTCAGTTCCTTTATAATACCCGAATGGTTCCAGTTTTAATTACTCATGGTTCTTGGTTCAGAATCGAACCGAACCGAAGAACCGTGGGTACCCATTAGGAACCGAACCCATGTATTAACCCTAAATTTGACATTATTTGAAAATATATTTCTCTTTTACAAAGTTAGATTCTCCTAAATCTTTCGTCTATCACTGGCCTCTGATTATGTTCTCTTCAATAAATGACAACATAGTTAATTCAAAGTGGCAACATATTTCCAAAAAATTACGCGTATAGACAAAATAACAAAATATCAACCTTTATATAATCTAATAAACTTGATATCATCTCTCATTTTTTAGTATATCACTAAAATTCGTATTTAATATATTAATTTTGGATCTCTCTTATATTTAATATTTTTTTTACAATCTAACATAATTTTATAGTTTTAATTTGTAAAATAAGTTTTAAATATGCTGATATTGTAGATATTGGAAGTATCCAAAAATACCCGATTGGAACCGAATTAAATACCCATACCAAATCGAACTGAGGAGAAACGAACCGAACTGAACCGAATTTTATTTGGTTCTTAAATGAGTACAAATGTTTAAAAACCAAAGAACCAAGAATTTAAAAAACCGAACCTAACCAAACTAAAGAACCAAATGCCTATGCCTTATCAGTGGTACCACAAGTTTTTAGACACTTTCAGCTCATTTGGTTTTGTGATAAACCCTGCCAAAGATATTGTAAATCACAAGATCCGTGGAAGTAAAATGATATAATTAGTTTTGTATGTGGATGACATACTTCTAGCCGCTAATGACCTATGTTTAACATATACTACCAAGGCGTTTATGTCAAATAAATTTGATATGAAGGAAATTGGTGAAACCTTTTTATGTACTAGGGATCCATATAGTAAAAAACGTCCCTAGAGGCATCCTGGTTCTCTCACAAGAGGCATACATTGAAGCCATTTTATGTCGTTATAGTATGAACAACAACAAACCCGTGGATATCCTTATAGCGAAAAGTAATAATTTTTCACTCTATTAGTTTCCAAAGATAAATTCAGAAACTCAAGTCATGCAAACAATACAATATACCTTGATATTTGGTAGTCTCATGTATGCTCATGCATGTACCAGACCAATCATATTATTCATAGTTAGATTTTTTTGAATATAATTGAGTAATCAGTGAGTTTCCTATTGGAATAATGTGAATATGATGCGCTAGTACTTGAAGACTACTAACCATTTTTTATTGGCATACACCATATCAGATAACCTCAAGATTTTAGAGTATCGTAATGCGGATTTGTTTGTGTGTGTGAATATTATAAATTCAACCATTGGATATATATATTCATTATGGTTGGATGCGTTATATTATGGAAAAGTGTGTAACACACTCTTATCACATACTCCACTAAGACAACCAAGTATGTTTTTTGTTTCACAATACCTGCATGCACTTTGGTTGAGGAACTTTGTGATGGTATTGTGTACATTGGATGAAATTAAAAGACCTATCTAGATCTATTGTGATGTTTTTTTGTTTCACAATACTACTCATGCACTTTGGTTGAGGAACTTTGTGATGGTATTGTGTAAATTGGATGAAATTAAAAGACCTATCTAGATCTATTGTGACAACAATTAAACTTTTATGTTCTCGAATAGAAACAACAACTTAAATAAGTTTAAATGTATATACATTAAGTTTCTTATTATGAAAGAAAAAATACAGAATGACCGGATAAAGGTAGAGCATATTGATACAAATTCCATGATTGCAAAGCTTTTCACCAATGCATTACCCTCTTCGTTCTTTTACGAACATGGAGTTCATATCAGGCTTCTTAGCTTGGGGATGTTTAAATTCAATGGAATTTTTGTATAAATTTCAATATTTTCATTTGTTTTCCAAATAGTATTGTTATTATATGCATACGTTCAAGTTTTTTAAAATTATTAATACAATCATTCAATATTCAATTTTTCTCTTATTCTTTAAATTAAAAGATCTCAATCCAGTAAAATGAAACCATCTGGAAGTTGATACGTGTTGACTACAGGAACGTGTCATACTTTCATAATGCATTACGTGAGGAGTTAATGTGCATTAATATGTTACTTAGTAGTGCATTTATTGCAGAACTATTATGTATACTATAAGACGTTGTGGAACCTCTTTGGTTCATTGTTGATTATCATCTTACATGATTCTATGTGAACAACGATTTTTTATAATGCACCATTCAGATGGATACAATTCATACACATAAATGATCCAAGTGAGAGATTGTAAGGAAATTCTAGATTTGGAATGTCTCATCATATTTAAATATAGAGTATTCATGCATGTTTTTATAAGTCCAATTAACTAAAGTAATCAATAATTAGAATATTAGACATACTG